>JARWIR010000013.1:0-4800000 GCA_029959085.1 Nemophila menziesii
AATGTACCAAATTGATCTGTTTGGTGCGTTCCAAACAAACATTAGTCTATACCAAAACGAAAAAAATATTGGTATGTACCAAAGACAAACTGACCAGGTATATAAGGGTAAAAATTCTAATGAGATTTTCTAACTAGAGGACTTTATAAGTATATTTTTCACTTGGGTTTTTGTCACTGATGTTTATGTATTTTAGGCTTCTAAAAGTAATTTCCTCTAGTCACGCAAGTGGAATCTAATATGGAACCACTTCCCACTAACCAATACAATTCTTCCCTCCATTACAAGAAAAATATAAAATTCTCAATAGAAAAAAATGTAAAATAAAAGTTAAAAATCAGTTAACATTTAGAATTAAAAAAATTCATGGCTGACGCTAACGAGTGATGTCAGCATATCGTTCTTTGAGCTCACGAACTAAATTTTACAATATATCTATTATGGATATTAGGCCAGAGCAAAAATTATCTCAACCCGTAAATAGATTATAACCCGGTCAAAATCAACCCGGAATAAGCTTTACTAAAATTAAACTAAAATCATGGATTGGGCCAAGAAGGAAGAAACCTAACCCATTAAAAACGGGTAGGGTTAATGTTTTAGCCTTAATGTTCGGTTTCAACCCGGTGAAACCGGCCTTAAATTTATAGCCAACAATTCATATGATTTCTTTCAAATATATCGATGTGGGAGAAAGATTAATTTAGCTAGTTGCTCAATTTCTGCCCACAAACTCGCAGGAGGTGCCCCATTTTCTCGCACAACTTGTTTAGTTTGTTTATTTTTATGCGCAAAACAGGCATAGCTTATTCTTTTGCCTCTTTTTTATCCCACATCGGAATTCTAAAGCTTTTGTTGAGAGATTTGCCTGTATAAATACAAGGCGTTTCTTCCCATAATGGTCAAACAAATTTTCCTCCCAATTAGCCCTATATTAGTGGGCAATAATTGGAGTGGTTGCGTTAGTAGTTTAAATTTTATAATTATGGGTTAATGATAAATTCTAATCTAACCCTTTAGTTGAAAAAAATTGTAACCCGAGTAAGAACCGTAGTTAACCCGTGTGTTGTTAACCCGGTTGGGTGAATATAATATAAACAGGGTTAGAATATTAATATATGAACCCGAAAATGTTTTACTCGGGTGTGAAATAATGCTAACCCGGTGTGAACCCGGTGTTTGCTCTACCCTAATGGATATGTTCCCCTGTCAAATTCAAACACTCTGATTTGCCATGACAACCGCTACCACCACCATATAAAAACGATGTTAAAAATCGGTAAACATTTGGAATAAAAAAAAAATCATGGATGACATTAACGAGTGATATCAGCATATCGTTCTCTGAGCTCACGAGCTACATTTTGCAAACCACAACTAATCTTCTATGGATATGTTCCCCGCCATATTCAAACATTCTAATTTGCCATGACGACCACTACCACCACCACATGGAACCTCTTTCCACTAATATGAACCAACAACATCATATGTAGTTTCAGACCACTGAAGAAATATCGACCCCTTGAAGTAGCAATGTCAGCCGTATATTTTTGAACCATCACTAAGTTTTTGGGTTGTTGGTCACACTGAGATACCACTGAACTTCTCACTAAACCAGGTGCTTAAAGGAGCATCTTCTAACAACAAACAAAAACAAGCTCCATTGATAAAAACATGTCACATGGGTTGAAAGGTGTTTTTTAGGGATGGAGAGAGTGTTTTCTTGTGTATGGGTTTAGATTTAGGATTTAGAATAAAGTATATATGATATTTAAGGATGTAATTATTTAAAATTGAATATTTAATTATTTTATTAGTTAAAATCTCTAACAATAATAAAAATAAGATAAGATTTATTTTTAGTCTAGATGAGTTGATCCCAAGACCTCTTGGGCAAAAAAAAAATTCCACAAAATTTTAAAGAATTTTGTAACATAAGTAATGAAAAATCAAGAAAATTATTTATGTAGTGAATTTGAACTCTCAATATATATATATATATATATAAACATTAAGTATTAAAAAATATTATAGAGAGATAGGTTAAGAAGAAATGTTATTAAGTTTGTTGAAATTCTTAAGAATTTGTGAGTTTATTTTTTCCAAATAATTTTAAGTTGTATCGTGGAGGTTGAAGCCAACAAGCGTAAAACACCCGTGCGTGGCCTATATACCTTACAGATATCAAATCAAATGTAAGTATCGACAAATAATTCTATTTTATAGATTGAATTATGTTCTCTATTATCAATATTTGTTTGTCAAAAGAAACCTTTTGAGGATTTATACTAGTAAAACTCAACAATCAATACAATGATCGCATAATTGGGGGGTAAATAAAGATCCAAAAACAATATTTACGCATGACCTTGAAGACAGTGAAGTTATCATTAACTTTGTGTACATAGCAAAATTTTCTTCACTTAAAAGATCGACTGCGGAGAAAAGATCGGCGGTGGAGGAAATATCCACAATAGTAAGTTTATTTCTTTCAACTTCCACAATAGCCAAACGTATTATGAGTAGTATATACTAAGTGAAGTTTGAGTTATCCAACTATTTTTAGAAATTGAAAGGTGGCTAGGAATCCCTTATTAAGGGTTGTGATTTTAAAAAAATGGAGTTGTATCTTTTTAATAAAAGATATGCCAGTTAAGTAAAAGACATAACTATTGTGCTTGACCTAATGGTAACGGATATTTAGTATTACACATTAACTATTGGGTCTGACCAAATGGTAATGGTAAAAGTTTGCACATGTTAAAATTAGAGTAATGATATATACCACTCAAATTCATACCACCCAAATGTCACCCAATGACATGGCGTGAATTGATTGGTTATAAATTGTTAATGCATTTATTTCCTTGATTTGATTAAAGATTTGTAACCAACAAATTCACGCCACGTCATTGGGTGACATTTGGATGGTATGAATTTGGGTGGTATATATCATTACTCTCAAAATTATTACACAACTATTTGGTCTGACCCAATAGTAAGAATTTTTTTTTCTTTTCTTTCTTCCACATTTACCACACACGCGCGCGCGCGCGCGCGCACACACACACACACACACACACATACATAAAAATCTTTATTTATTTTCTCCAACTATTCATGACTCAATTTCTTATTCACTTTCAAATGAAATTAACCAAGTGTATATTTTACGCTAGTCTTTAAAATTAGAAAAATGTATCAATCAAATCATCGTCAACCTGATAAATACTTGGGTAAAAATTATTTGACCAACAATCCTCACATGAATGGAAACCGAGTAACCAACTATAAAAAATATGCAAGAGAATTCTAAACATGAGAAAGAGTGAGATAGAATTGTATAAGTATACTATGTCGAGAGAGGTGCCTTTTGGCCTTGAACCTCTCTAGTAAGAGTTATTAAAAACCAGTTAACGTGATGTCTTGAACTATTCAACATTTATGTAAACCAAGTCAACTGAACTTACATAGTTCATTACAAACATCATTTCGTTCTCACGGCTGTGTCCATTTATGGCCCTGGAGTACTCCTGATATTTCATGAATAATTGTAGAAGAAATCTGCCTTAAAAAATCTCGTAGGGCAGCCCAACCCATGCTATCCATATAGGTGATCTCTTGTCGAGATTATTTTGCATTACTCTATCTTATTTATCAAATATACAAGAACCATTAAAGTTTAACTATTCATTCGTTGTCACATGTCTACTTTATCCTAGGATGGTTTAGGGAGGTCTACCCGTAGTGCGTCGTATGTATATATGTCACTCAATAGATACACTAACTGTATGTATATATGTAACAATACTATTCCTTCTTATCTTCTATTGTGACAGCTGGAGGCTCACATTTGGACTCTTCTGCATATATGCTATTAGAATTCAGTAGGAAAGACAATATCCTGAACAGTTGAATGAGGTTGTAAGAGAAGTTGCGCCATTGGCAAATTAATTCGTTTTTCTAAGAATGTAACTCCCCTATCATTCGTAGAGGTTGTCTTTTAAGGTTCCGGCAAAAGGATAGTAGGATTTTAGAAGTCGTGATAATGATCTCTCGAAAATCCTGGTGGTGTCAGATGAGGAAACATTATCTTTATGTGGATAGAATAAGACGATGGGAATATATTTGTTGGTTAATAATTGATCATGAAAGAAAGGTTGTAAATTTTTAGTGAAGATGGTGTTGGAGATGAAGGTTTGATCATCTTTTCATTGGAGATCAGTTGATTTTTAGAAGAGTTAGATGTATCCATTATTTTTCTTTCTATTACAAGTAAGAGTGTTGGGATTATACGGTTGGTTCTTGTTCTTACTTTGTCAATAATTTGCTGGAGCTGCTCCGCTAGTTATTGCTCATTAAACCAACCAGCTAACTTATCAACCACTTGAACATAATGTATCGTCGAAATTAATATCAACCTCATCAACTTGATCCTCTTTCATCCCTCGATGGCAACAAAATCATAATCTTAGAATTTTAAGAGATTGATTATATTTTTTAAACCATATCGATAGTTGCTCTAGTGGGTAGAGTACTCTTTAGTGATTAAAAGGTTTTTGAGTCGAATCTGGAGTCAAAATGGTTCCGAGTCCAAAATAGCTTTCAAAGTAAAAAAATAAAACGTAATCAAACTATTAAGTTAAACAAGTTTACCATTTAAAAAAAAAATCACCTATAAAAAATACCTCCAGAAAAATATAAAAAATATAAAAAACATTATGTTATTTTTTTATTACATAGACTTTGATTTTGATTTTGAATTATTTATTATATTGAATTTTTATTAAAAAAATTACTCAAAAGGTCTCGAAGATAAATTCTTAAGACTTTTTTAATCTCCGCCTCTTACTATCACGACTAAAAATTAACATTATAAATCAAATTCCATATTACATTTTTATCAAATTTTATTTTTTATTTCTTATATATATATATATATTTAATATTGTAGAGATTTTTTAAAACCTTATAATTTCACTCTCTCTCCTCTCTCCTATTTCCCTTCTCTTTTCCCGTAACTCTCTTTCCTCTCTCATATTTCCCTTCTCTTTTCCGATAACACCATGTTCTCTCCGTTTCAACACCATTTGCAACTCCATTTTCCATAAAAGCTTCTTCTTCCTCCGATGGCTCAAGCATTAGCCTCCATTCGCGAAATCACCTCCGTTCGCCAAGCATTTTCGATCTGGATCTACTGAAATCACCACCGCCGTTCCGTTCCACCACCAAGGAAAGTAGATCCATACCACCACCGCCGAGATTCTAACAAGATTTTAGCATACTCTTCCATCACTACCGCCACCGTGAAGAGTAGATCCATACCACCGCAACACCTCTGCCGCAATACAGGGAGCTTCGCAGGTAGAAGAGGTTTGAGCTTGAAGGAGGCGTTCGTGACTCCTTGTGCAGATCTGGTTCGAGTTACCTTCATCCCCGGAATCTATGGAGGTCGCGATACCTTTTCCGGAGATTAAAGCTTCACGACTAGATCCCGGTTGAGTGCGAGGGTTTTCTTGTGCTAAGAGATGCCTCACCGATGTGCAAGCTTCAGTGTAGGATCTCGCCGGACCTTCGTGACCTTCAGTAGCGGATCTTGCCGGAGCTTCGTGAACTTCAGTAACGGATCTCTCCGGAGCTTCGTGGCCTTCAGTGGCGGATCTCGCCGGACCTTCGTGACCTCCGACAAAGAATATTTGAGCATCTGTTCTTCTCGACTTGGATTCACTGGAGAATTTGATGAGCATTTGGTTTTTTTCTTTTAGCATTGTAGAGAATCAATCCGTGAAGCCCTTTTAGTTTTCTTTTTCTTTTTGTGTAATTAGTTAGTTTGAGTTTCATTTTTGTATTAATTGTTGTAATTAGTTTTCAACTCTCGTTTTTATTTCAAAATTGAACAACAGATATTGTCTTTATTAATAATTCTAAAAACTCAATTACTTTTCTCTATACTTTGTAAAGTTATTAAGTATACTCAGTAAAGTTAGTGAGAATACGAGTATACTCAGTAAAGTTACTGAGTATACGAACATACTCTATAAAGTTACTCAATAAGAAAATCCGAATACTCAATAACTTTTTCCGATACTTAGTACTTTTTCCGGCGACTCGGTAACTTTTTCCATACTCAGTATTTTTTTCGGCGGTGGACGACAGTGATCGGCGATGGTCGGTGGTTGTGTTCGAAACTGGAAATATTGATACTTAATGAAGGAAGAGAGAGGAAAAATGATAAAGGAGGAAAGATAAAAATTGTAATTGAGGAGAGAGAAAAATGGTAATGGAGGAGAGAGAATAATCTATTTTTTTGTCTTATATACACTATAAAAGTATTCATGACATTGGTCATGTTAAAGGCCTCTTTAGAGGAGAGAAGATTAGAATGTTAACTTTAGGGCACTAAGATGGTCTCTAAACCCTATAGGAAATTCATTATTTTTTATTTTAATTTTGAAATTTATATATATATATTTATTATATATAATTAACATAATTTATTTTTAGCAAAGAATAATTTAATTGCTTAAAAAAATCACGTATATATTCATAACAAAGGTGTAAAATCTATGAAATGGAAGAATACTTTACTTTTCTTCCCCCTCTATAGATCTAGGCCCTAAGATGAGGCAAAGAGGGGTAAGGCTAACTTCAATGGCCTCTCTATTCCAGAAATACACAGAATTGGAACAAATAAAATCAAGTTTTGTGTATTCCAGGAATACATAAATTTGAGTTTTATGTATTCCATGAATACACAAAGTTGAGTTATATGTGTTCAATGAATACACAAAGTTGAGTTTTATGTGTTTCGTGAATACACAAATTTGAGTTTTATGTGTTCCATGAATACACAAATCTGAGATTTGTGTGTTCCAGGAATACATAGAATTGGTACAAACAAAATCAAGTTTTGTGTATTCTAGGAATACATAAATTCGAGTTTTATATGTTCCATGGATACACAAATTTGAGTTTTGTGTATACCATAATACACAAATCTGATATTTGTGCGTTCTAAGAATACACAATTCTGAGATTTGCATGTCCCAGGAATACAAAGAATTGGAATAAACAAAATCAAGTTTTGTGTGACCTAGAACACACAAACCCCTAAAACATAAACACACAAAAAGTAACAAAAAAATGTTGGACAAAAAGATAATATATCAAGATAGTTAAAAACGAGTAAAAATAGGGTATACGCGATTTATAAAGAGAGAAAAATAATTTTGTTAAAGAAGAGAATCCTTTAATTCGATTTTTTGATTTTGTGTGTTATAGGAATACATAAATCTATATTTGTGAATTATAGCAACACATAAATCGGAATTTCGATTAAAAAAAAATTAAAAATTTTAAAAAAAAAATATGAAAAAAAAAATTAAAAAAACTAAAAAAAAACCATATAAGGACAATAACGGAAGATAAATATGACAATGTGTTTAATTGAGAATTAAGTTTCTAATTAGTGAGTAAGTATGAAGTAATTTGCTCCTTCCTTTTTTTTGGAAATAAAATTGTGAAATTGTAATTAATTGAGAATTATCCCTACAAAATAGAATAATAGGATTTATAAAAAGATATAATTATTTTTTATATATTATAATTATTGCTCCTTCCCAAAATAGTGTTTACCTTGAGCTCATATCCCTGTGTTGCTTGACTGGGTTGCAGATTTTCAAAATTCCTTTGAAGCTCGTTATCTCTACGAATCACATTTCTCTTTCGGTTGCTTTTGCTCGATGATTGGGCCTTACTCTTTCCTCTGGTTCCTTATTTCTCATATTACCCTCTAAAGAATAGGGCAACTTGCCTAAGTCTCTTAACCTTTCAATTTCACGCCTCAACTACTTGCAGTAGTTAGTATCATGTCCATGGTCCTCATGAAAATGACAATACTTTGTGTTATCTTTAATGCTAGCATCGACAAAAGTTTTTGGTGGCCAACATATTTCTTCCTTTCTGGTCTACTTTCGATTATCACAAGGAATTCATCCTCGCTCTCGGAGTATCACTTTATCAGACTCCCTCTTCATTTGTCTGAACCCCTTATACCCTGTTCTCTCGGCTTATTTATCCTATTGATCGTATCTTACCCGACTCGAAAGATTACATTCCATGTTCTATAATTCTTTAACCCATTCTATAACACTTTTTCAGTTTCTCTGCTCAGAAATACTTTCTTGACTCGGTTATTATGTCACACAATGTAAATTTAAACCTCTCTATCAACCATATTTGAAAATCGAGATTGAATAACCCTTTGATAAAAGCATGGTATACTATAGACTGATCTAAATCCTTGACATTGTATGCAATCTATGTGAATTGATCAACGTATGACTGGAGGATTTCGCTTTCCTTTTAAAATATACCCAATAAGAGCAAATATGTTCGACATTGGCCATGTTTGGGAACCTATGTCGTAGACCATTTATTAATTGTGAGAAATTAGTTATTGAGTAGGGCTCTAACTTGGAGAGCCACTTTTAGGCAATTCCAACCAAAGATACGACATGGTTCGGTTTCTGCAATGAACTCCACATGCCTTTGTACGCATACACGTGAACTAGTAGATCAAGTCCCACCAAAGGCTGACATCGATGAAAGCTTGAACTTTCTTGGTTTCAAATATATTTAACGACCAATTGTTTGTAACTACCTATTAGCGACTACTTGTGATTGATAAAAGTAATTTTTGATCTTTAACAACCATTTTTTAGGTATTTAGCAACTACAAATATGGTCGCTAAAGAGTGGTTCGGTAATAGTAACAATGGCCAACAATTTTGATCTATCCGTACTTATCATGTATCATGTCTAATGTCTAGCAACAGAATTAGATAAAAAAATGATAGAATGCACTTGTTCCATACAATATTTTTCTTGGAAAAATATAAAAAGAGTAGATTAATAATTTACATTACAAATTTTTATAACAAGAAAAGTAAAGCTATATATCATTTCTTTTTATGCGACCTCTGTATCAAACTTCTATGTATTATATTATGCGAATTTGTTAAAAGAAAGAAAATAATAATTAAGAGTAAAAAATGATTCGATTGATTTTTAAAATATTATATAATATAGTGAAGAAAAAAGATGAATCTCATGTTTCATTATTTAAACAGCAACTTAGATCGATATTGTGTATTCGACACATTTTATTGGGATATTATTAAAGGATGCAGCAGGTGATTGAAAATTACGACCTTGAACAATCGTTAGGTTACGCTAATGGGAAGTAAATGCCTGGAGCTCCTCATCACTTTCGAAAATGGACATGACATTTTCATCCATAGCCACTACAGATTCTATTCCATCCCCACTGTTGACTTCAATCAACACGAATGAATTTCTATACATTTGAGCTCCTAAAGCCACTTTTATAGGTCTTCCCCATCCGAAGTCCAAATGGTTCAGTTCATATCTACAGAAGCTCGTACAAGTATACCAATTCATACCTTGAAGGGAAAAATCCTTTTTTTTTTCCAACAAATTCAAGACTCTCTAAGAGCAGTTCATTCAGAGTTATCTGTTTACATTTCTCGTACAACTCTAATTTAGCCCTCCTTAGATTGTTAACCAATCTCGACAATTTCATCTCTCCCTCGTTGATAATTGGTGTATGAAAACCGAAACTCAAATTTCCTATTGAATTTTGTGGAAGCGGAGGTACACAGTTAGGCGTCGCATGTTCACGGCTTGTATTAAAATAGATGGTGTGAATTTTTCCAACTTCACCATTGTTGAGGCTATTGCACGTTTACAAAGAAATGTTGGACAAATGGGATTCTACCCAAGTGTTGACCATGTTTACGATGTTAGCCGGTGACTCAATTTAATGAAATGATTCAGATATTAATACGTTTACTCAACTTGTGAAGATTAACGTAATATATTCACTTGGTTAAAATCATTTGAAATTGAATGAGAAATTGAGTCATGTAATTTGGAGAAATTAAAAGAATATATATATATATATATATGTTATTTTATTTCTTTTTTTTTATATAGTAAAGAAAGAAAGAAAAAGGCTTTGTTGGGCTTTGAGCCTTAGGTCCATAGCTTTGTTGGGCCTTAGGTAGGGTTGAACCTGGACCATTAGATTTGTGGGCTTTTGGGTCTTAGGTGGGGTATGAACCTGACCATCATCTTTGTTGGGCTTTTGGGCCTTAGGTTCATACCATTTGGACCAGCCCAAGTTTTTTGGTCTTTTAAGTAAACGTTGTATCTTAAATTAAAACAACGTAACTCCAAAATGAAACATCACAACCTTTGGCAAGCCACCTTTTCATTTTCTATAAATAGTTGGCCAACTAAACCATTTTCTTCATTCATTTTTCAAAAGCATTAAAATTATAAGAGAGGGATAGAAAGAAGCAGCATTATTAAGTTCGTTGAAATTCTTAAGAATTCGTGTGTCAGTTTCTTTTGAATAGTTTTGTCGTTGTATCCTGGAGGTTGAAGCCAACAAACGTAAGACACATGTACGTGGCCTAAATACCTTAAAGACATCGGATCCAATCCGAGCCTCGACAAGTAAAGTTATTTAATTATTTACTTTTATTTTATTTCTGCATTAGTTCCTATATTGTTTTACTGGTTTATACAAACAAAACACAACAAGAAATGCCGTTATAACTTCTACCTTAGTTGGGTTTTCCACTTCCGATTCAGCAGCGGCTAATTCCTTAAGTTGAGCTATTGATTTACCAGAAAATCCAAACCTCTTAGAGACACATGAACCATGGTTTTGTTTTTGTAAAACTTGAGGGATTGTTGTATCCTTATGTGGATATATAGATGTTCCAATGAATTGTGGCAATGGTGGTTCTTCTTCACGTGCCATGGCTGCCCAATCTTTTAGATAACTCGACAATGTTGAACCATCGCCTAACTTATGTGTCATGCAAATAGCGAGAGCTTTACCTCCTCCACAAGTCAAAATGGTTTAACTGAACAACCACAAGATTATCTTTGACTAAAGGAGTAAAAGGTGGGAATTTGTTAAGATAGAATGAATTGAAATAATGTTTATATTTTCTGTGTATTGAATACAAGATATGAGAGTGTTTATATAGCAGCTATTCTGTCTCACTCACTCACACATTTGTCACTCAATAGATACAACTAACTGTATATATATGTAACAATATTATTTCCTTCTTATCTTCTATTGTGACAGCTGGAGGCTCACATTTGGATTCTTCTGCATATATGCTATTATCCCCCCTCAAGCTAAGCTGCTGTAGCAAGGGAAGCTTGTGAAGAAGAGTTGCAAAAACACCCGTGGACAAGCTTTTAGTAAAAATATCAGCAATTTGAGAAGAAGAAGGAACATGAACAAGTGATAATTGTTTTGACTTGACTTGTTCTCGTACGAAATGGAAATCAACATCTATGTGTCGAGTTCTTGAACAAAACACCGGATTTGAGGCTAAAGCTATAGCAGAAATATTGTCACACGCAATAGTAGGAGTGTGAGCAGGACACTTTAAATCACGCAATAAAAAGGAAACAAAAGCTAGTGCACGATATTCTTCCTCAGTTGAAGATCTTGAGACGGTGGATTGCTTTTTAGACCCCCAAGAAAAAAGGTTATTACTAAGAAATATACAATAACCTGTTGTGGAGCGTCTATTTGTAACATCACTAGCCCAATCCGAGTCTAAATATGCCTTTATGTAAAGAGATGTTGATGAAGTAAAGGATAAGCTGTAATGTAATGTACCTTTACTGTAACGTAAAAGCTTTTTCAAAGCATCATAATATGAGTTTGTAGGCTTGTGCATTGACTGACAGATTTCATTATCATATGAAAAATCTGGGCGTGTAATTGTTAAATATTGCAGCGCACCAGTTAAGCTTCGAAATAAAGTTGGATCCTCAAATGGTAATAAACCATGATTAGATAAAACTGAATATTTATTTATTGTAGGAGTAGGTGATGACTTACAGTCAGATAACCCAGCTCGTTTAATAATAGAAGCTGCATAATTAGCTTGAGAAACAACCAAGTGTGTTGGTGATCTTATAACTTCAAGACTGAGAAAATAAGATAAAAAACCAAGGTCTTGCATTTTAAATCTTGATTTGAGTGTAGATATAACAGATGTGATATGTGAATTATCTGCACCTGTTATTAGTAAATCATCTACATATACGAGAATAATAAGTAAAGTCGATCCAACACCTCGAACAAACATGGAAGAATCAGCAGTGCTAACTGTAAAGCCATGTGAAATAAGAAAAGAATATAAAAGTTGATACCAAGCACGAGGTGCTTGTTTAAGGCCATACAATGATCGATTTAACTTGCAAACATAATGAGGATTAATTTGATCAATAAAACCAGCAGGTTGAGACATAAAAACTTTTTCATCTAATAAACCATTTAAGAACGCATTAGAGAAGTCAAGTTGTCGAATTTCCCAAGAATATGCAGCTGCCATACTTAGAATAATACGAATTGTTTGATGTTTCACAACTGGACTAAAGGTTTTAGTATAATCAAGTCCAAATTCTTGCAAAAAACCTTGAGCAATTAAGCGAGCTTTATAGCGAGCTATATCACCATTTGCATGCCTCTTGATCTTATAAATGCATTTACAAGTGATTGGAGTTCTACCAAGTGGTGGAGGAACTAAGGTCCACGTGTTTTGACTAGTCAAGGCCTTGAACTCATCATTCATTTCCTGTTGCCAACATAGGTGTTTAGAAGCTTCTTTAAAAGACACAGGTTCAATAGGACTAGGTTGAAGGACTAAAGACTGACATTTATATGAAGGACGAAGACTTCCTGTTTGACGACGTGTGACCATAGGATGACAAGAAATTGTAAGTGGAGGCTGAGATGAAGGATGTGAGGAAGAAGAAGAATTTGACTCAACTTGAGGTGAAGAGGATAATTCAAGAGGTGAATTTTGCAGAGGTTGAGAAAGTATGTTTAAATTTGGTGTAGGATTAAATAAATCAATATACGTGGTTGAATTTGAATTGTTTTCTGGTGGTGGAGATGAGGTGGGTGATGAATTTTGAAATGGAAAGTTTAGCTCATTAAAAAGTACATGACGAGATATAAAAATACGACGAGTTTTAAGTGACAAACATTTGTATCCTTTTGAATGAGTACAGTAACCCAAAAATACACATGGTTCAGACCTATACCATGGATGAAGACGCCATTGACAGAATCGAAAGAGCGGAGAAGCTTCAAAGAAGCAGAAAAAATTCTCCTAATGGCTCATGATACCATGTTAAGATAGAATGAATTGAAATAATGTTTATATTTTTTGTGTATTGAATACACGATATGAGAGTGTTTATATAACAGCTATTCTATCTCACTCACTCACACATTTGTCACTCAATAGATACAACTAACTGTATTGTATGTATATATGTAACAATATTATTCCTTCTTATCTTCTATTGTGACAGCTAGAGGCTCACATTTGGACTCTTCTGCATATATGCTATTTGACATGTAAAAGATAAAGAATTACCATTAGCAGCAGGTGAATTGTTTGGATTAAGATTTGATGAGAATTGATTATAATTTCTCCGAGATCTACCACGACCTCAACCCCTATTCGAGTAACCTCGACCTCTTCCATGAGAAGAAGGATTTGAAGGCATAGTTGGAGTGAATAACGCAGTATGAACAGAATTAGAGTTCTTAGTTTGTGCTGCCATCTTCATATGCAATTCCTCAGAAGTAAGTAAACTACCAAGTGAATGAAAACTTAATGTAGAAGACTGAGCATTAGTTATTCTAACACTTGACTTAAATTGATTAAACTCCGATGGAAGACCTTTCAACGTATACATAATAACATCTTCCAAAGAAAGAGATGAAGCAGCAGTGTCTAACCCATCGCAGATGTCTTGAATTTTTGCTAGATACTCCTGCATTTTGCGTTCACCTTTCTGAATGTTGCAGAGGCGCATCTTTAATTGATGAACGTGGGTTCTGCACTGACTAACAAAGATTTCCTCCAATTTGTGCCAAACATCATAAGATCGAGGTAGACATACAACTTGTGATAAGATTGAAGGAATCATTGCAGAGAATAGAGATACTCTTAGTTGTTGATCGACAATAACTCAAGTAGAATACGCCGAATCAGTAGAATTTGGGCGAGGAATCGACCCATTGACATGATCTAAATAACCGTGAGCTTCCAAAATAGCTTCAAGTTGAGCTTTCCATAAGACATAATTAGTGGAATCTAACTTGATTTGAACTAATGAAGCCCAATTCTGTCGAAGTAAAAGCAGAGCAGCTGGTACAACTGAACTTGACGAGATGAGAGGTGACGCCATGGATGAAGAAGCCATGGATGAAGACGCCATTGACAGGATCAAAAGAGCAGAGAAGCTTCAAAGAAGCAGAAAAAATCTCCTAATGGCTCATGATACCATGTTAAGATAGAATGAATTGAAATAATGTTTATATTTTCTGTGTATTGAATACAAGATATGAGAGTGTTTATATAGCAGCTATTTTATCTCACTCACTCATACATTTGTCACTCAATAGATACACTAACTGTATGTATATATGTAACAATACTATTCCTTCTTATCTTCTATTGTGACAGCTGGAGGCTCACATTTGGACTCTTCTGCATATATGCTATTAGAATTTAGTAGGAAAGACAATATCCTGAACAGTTGAATGAGGTTGTAAGAGAAGTTGCGCCATTGGCAAATTAATTCGTTTTTCTAAGAATGTAACTCCCCTATCATTCGTAGAGGTTGTCTTTTAAGGTTCCGGCAAAAGGATAGTAGGATTTTAGAAGTCGTGATAATGATCTCTCGAAAATCCTGGTGGTGTCAGATGAGGAAACATTATCTTTATGTGGATAGAATAAGACGATGGGAATATATTTGTTGGTTAATAATTGATCATGAAAGAAAGGTTGTAAATTTTTAGTGAAGATGGTGTTGGAGATGAAGGTTTGATCATCTTTTCATTGGAGATCAGTTGATTTTTAGAAGAGTTAGATGTATCCATTATTTTTCTTTCTATTACAAGTAAGAGTGTTGGGATTATACGGTTGGTTCTTGTTCTTACTTTGTCAATAATTTGCTGGAGCTGCTCCGCTAGTTATTGCTCATTAAACCAACCAGCTAACTTATCAACCACTTGAACATAATGTATCGTCGAAATTAATATCAACCTCATCAACTTGATCCTCTTTCATCCCTCGATGGCAACAAAATCATAATCTTAGAATTTTAAGAGATTGATTGTGTTTTAAAACCATAACTAAAAAGATCGATGGTTGCTTACTCTGTAATGATTCAAAATAGCTCTGAATCCACGTTGGCTTTCAAATGTATTAAAAAAGTAAAATATAGCTACTTATTAAGTTAAACAAGTTTGCAATTTTTTTATCATAACTGAATTATAACCATATAAAAATATTAAAAAAATCTAAAAAATTCACACCTATAAAAAATATATATAACATTATGTAATCTTTATACATAGACTTGATTTTGATTTTGAAATTTTTTATAGGTGATTAATACAAAAAGTCCACAACTAAAATAACTTTCTTTAACAGGTTCAACCTATTCTTATAATATTTATGGTCCGTGATACCCCTCGTAAGTAGGATTGGCAGTGGTTAGAATATTAACCATAACCGATGGATATCTGATTCGATAAGAAATCTGTTAGTGGAGGAACCGATGGTGCATCCATGAGGGTTTTGTTCTCACAAAAGTTAATCGGTGGATAACCCGTTAGGATTTGTCTTTATACAATAATCTGGCGGATAATCCAATTTCCGAATAAAATTTAAGAATAAAAAATAAAATATATATACTATATATACAAAAATTATACATAATATCGACCAAATAAAAATACATTAATCCTACATAAAACACTTAATTGATTTTAGCTAGTTTATTCTATATTGCCTAATGCGTATTTATAGTCACAATAATTAAATAGCTAATTTTATAGTTTAAATATATTTTATAAGTTTTTTTTAATTTAAATCCTATTGAGCCATTACGGATGCGGATTAACCGCGGATAATCTGCAGTTGTCGTGGATGCGGATTTGTAAATAACTCTAAAACCCGATGGTTAATGGATGCGGATTTGGTTATCGTTTTTCTTAATAGATGTGGTTGTGGTTATGCTATATTTCGAAGATATCCGACCCGTTGCCATCCCTACTCGTAAGTGATAAACTAACATCTTATTTTCTGACAAGCATTGATCAAGGGATTATTATTCTTTTTAAACGATGCATTACAAAACATAATACAATCCACCATTATCAATGCCTTGCACTAA
The DNA here is from genome assembly GCA_029959085.1 of Nemophila menziesii. Lineage (NCBI taxonomy): Eukaryota > Viridiplantae > Streptophyta > Magnoliopsida > Boraginales > Hydrophyllaceae > Nemophila > Nemophila menziesii. The sequence goes on from JARWIR010000013.1 coordinate 16,327, forward strand.
AACATATTTAAAAAATTTGCATAATGAAAATGGCAAAACCCATTCCAGTGAGTCCAGTTGGCATTAGCGGTGAACCCATTAACCAAGCCCAATAAATAAATACGACACGCTAAGACTGAGAAGAAGATAGAATGTACGACTCCGGCTAGCGCCATCCCATTACATCGTTCAGAAGAGCCAGCCCATTCCAGCCCAGTTGGCAAAAGATCTACCAAACATGCATATTCACCGGTTGCGTCAAATGAATATTTATTGCAAAATAATTCAGAAAATGTAGTATAAGACCAAATTGATTCCGGCGAGACCCACAAAACTCACACACACTACACCGCGTCCTTCTTTCCGCAACTATATTTGTAGTCGCGAAAGATGGAAAAAGTAGTCATTAAACCGATGTTAGTCATTAAACCGATGTTAGTTAAATAATAATTAAGAGTAAAAAATGATTTGATTGATTTTTAAAATTGTATATAATACAGTGAAGAAAAAAGATAGAATCACATGTTTCATTATTTAAACAGCAACTTAGATCACATATTATTGGGATATTATTAAAGGAGGCAGGTAATTGAAAATTACGACCTTGAACAATCGTTAGGCTACGCTAATGGAAAGAAAAAGCCTGGAGCTCCTCATCACTTTCGAAAATGGACATGACATTTTCATCCAAAGTCACTACAGCTTCTATTCCATCCCCACTGTTGTCTTCAACTAACACGAATGAATTTCTCTGCAATAGAGCTCCTAAAGCCACTTTTATAGGTCTTCCCGATCCGAAGTCCAAATGGTTCAGTTCATATCCGCAGAAGCTCGTACAAGTATACCAATTCATACCTTGAAGTTGAAAGTTAGAATCCTTTGGTTTTTCAACAGGTTCAAGACTCTCTAATATCAGTTCATTCAGGCTCATCCGTTTACATTTCTCGTACAACTCTAATTTACCCCTCCTTAGATTGTTAACCAACCTCGACAATTTCATTTCTTCCTCGTTGATAATTGGTGTATGAAAAAAGTAACTCAAATTTCCTATTGAATTTTGTGGAAGCGGAGGTACAGTTAGGCGTCGCATGTTCACGATTTGTATTAAAACAGATGGTGTGAATATTTCCGACATCACCATTGTTGCGGCTATTGCACGTTTACAAAGAAATGCCGTTATAACTTCTACCTTAGTTGGGTTTTCCACTTCCGATTCAGCAGCGGCTAATTTCTTGAGTTGAGCTATTGATTTACCTGAAAATTCAAACCTTTTACAGACACATAAATCATCTTTAAGAGATTCGAACAGTGGTTTGATACTTGTATCCTTAGGTGGAAATATAGACGTTCCAATGAATTGCGGCAATGGTGGTTCTTCTTCACGTGCCATGGCTGCCCAATCTTTCAGAAAAGTTGATAATGTTGAACCATCACTTAACTTGTGAGTCATGCAAATGGCTAGAGCTGTACCTCCACAGTCAAAATGGTTTGATTGAACAACCACAAGATTATCTTTGACTAAAGGACTAAAAGGTGGAAATTCAGTAGGAAAGACGATTTCCTGAACAGTTGAATGAGGTTGTAAGAGAAGTTGCTCCATTGGCGAATCAATTCGTTTTTCTAAGAATGTAACTCCCTTATCATTGCAATCAACGTATAGGTCGTCTTTTAAGGTTCCGGCAAAAGGATAGTAGGATTTTAGAAGTCGTGATAAGGATCTCTTGAGACGCTCGGTGGTGTCAAATGAGGAGATATTATCGTTATGTGGATAAAATAAGACTATGGGAATATATCTGTTGGTCATTGATTGATCCATGCAAGAAAGGTTGTAAGAATTGAGTGAAGATGGTGTTGGAGATGAAGGTTTAATCATCTTTCCACTAGAAATCAGTTGATTTTTAGAAGAATTAGATGTATCCATTCCTTTTTATGTCTATTACATGAGTAAGTGTATTGCGATTATATGGTTGTTGTTGTTCTTAGTACTTTGTCAATAATTTGCTTGAGCTGCCCTACTACTTATTGCTCATTAAATTTGTCAACCACTTTAACCTAATGAATTGTCGATAGCATAATTATATATATCACCCAAAAATCATACCACCCAAATACTATCCAATAATATGGCGTAAATTAGTCGGTTAACAATCGTTAATTAAATCAAGAAAATAAATAGATTAACGATTGTAAACTAACCAATTCACGCCACGTCATTAGGTGATATTTGGATGGTATATATCATTACTCTATATATTATTACTCTTGTCGAAATTAACATAAACCTTATCAACTTGATCCTCTCCTATCCCTGGATGGCAACAAAATTTTATAATCTTAGAATATTAGGAGTGCGATTATGGTACCATAATCAAATTATTAAGTTTAATAATGGGATTATGACTCAAAAAATTAAATTAATAAAATTTAAGTTCGATTACCTCAATTAAAAAGTTTCTGCCCTATAACATCATTAACTGAATTTTTCAAAAAATTGTTTGACTAAACTATCTCTACTTAATCTATATATTACAAACTATTTAATATATATATATACCCTAAATATTAAAACACCTTATTTTATTTTTCTCACCCTCTCTTTCTTCCTCCACCGAGGTACTCTTCTCTCTATATCTCTCACTCCCCTTCTCTACTTCCTTCTTCTTTGCTTCTCCATTTTTCGTTCTTCCTTCTTTGTTTCAACTGATTCTGTTCACTTTTTTTTGCTTAATTTTGCTTAATTTTCTTCCTCTCTCTATCTTTAACATTATTCTTTCAATTTAATCGCAATTCGATCAAAAATTGTGCTACATTTTTGTATTCAGTTTTCAAAGCTTATCTTTAGATTAGGAACTGTGCTTCAATCTTTCTCATTTAATCTCGATTTTCAAGCTAATGGACTTGTATTAAGGTATTACTTATAAGAAGTTCGAAATTGTTTTTTCAATTTCTGTTGACAAAAACAAAGTTTTATATTTGTGTTGCTTAGTCTTTTTCGCAATCACGATTTGTTTTCATTCAGTGAGTATTTGTGAGTTTTTTCGTTTATTTTTCAGTATTTTTTCATCTCCATTTTCTCAACCTTATATATGCTTCATCGTTAATTAAATTACACGTCATCTTCTTCTTACTTATTGATCTTTCAGTTTAAGCTGTATTGATATAATTTTATAAAGTCACTCATTTTTGTTAATTTTGCAGATATTTTTTTGATTATTTTTTTAAAATAGTTTTGCATAAAGAGAGCATGCATTTTCTCTATTTCATGCATTATTAGTGTGTCTAATCTGTTTGCATTATTAAATCTTTGATATCTTACACAACTTTACTATTTCTTGTAGTATATGTTGGAATTATTCTTAAATATAATTTATTTTAAATAATCCTTTCATGTTCTTGGAAGAGTAGAAAATATTATTTGTGCCAATTTGTCACACATTATTATTTGGGAAAAATAAAAGAAGGAACATTGGAATTACTTATTTCAAATAATTCCTTATTCTTGATAAAAGATTAATGGTTCTTTATATATATTAGTTGTTATAGGAGTTACAAAAACTTGATAAAGAAAAAAACGGACGACTTTAATGAGCATTGACGAGCATTAATGTGACGGTTTTCTTGTCTTGCTTTTTCTTCTATAAATAGTGACTTTGTCACTTTCATTTTCAAGAGGAGAAGAAAAAAGATTATTCTTGAGAGAATGGAAAAATATAGAGAGAATAGAAAGGAAAAAAAATATTCTAGAGAGAATAAAGAATAGAATGTAGAACGAAACTAAGAATTAGAAATACTATTATACTTATCTCTCAAATATTCTAGTATAATATTTCTATAGGGTAGAACTTTTGTTAGAGATAACCGGCACGACCGGAATATCTTTTTAACACCATTTTACATTCCATGTAATAATTCTTTTCTCGTATTTTCCATGTAAGTTTCGTTATTTTCAATTTATTGTAATAGTGTAGTATTACTTTAATTGAACATTATATTTTGTTTTACTTTTGGAATTCCATTTTTACTTTATCGGTGATATTGTTAGTTTTTACCAACAATTTAAAAAGATATTCTTGTAATATCACTGGTTGTTTTCTTTAGAAATGGTTTTTCCTATCTCGGCAGTTGCTTCATAATTGAATGCAAAGGCCTTTTCCCGACGTGACTATGTTGGATCCTTTCAATGGTTCAAACTACAAACGTTGGGTACAAAATCCACTGATATGTCTTGAACACCATGAACTAGACCTTGCCGTTCTCAAGGTACTCCCTACCATTGAGGCCAATGGGGAATATACCAAAGAACTACATGCTAGGCTTCTGGCTTTAAAAGTTGGTTCAAGAAAGCTAATTCAGTGGTTAGAGGATGGATCTTGAATAATGTGACGAACCCCACCTTCATTTGTGTACCGTTGAGAAGTCAAGAAAGACTATCTGTGAAACGGTTCAGAAAAGGCACGAGGGTGATGATTCTGATGAGAATAAGTACGTCACCAGAAAATGACCCAACAAGATCTATTAGTCTCATACAAGTCGAAAAGTGAATCGACTCATGGATAAGTCCTTAAGTTTCCATGTTTTTATGAGTTTAAGGATTACTTTGGCCCCTTATATTACCACTTTTTAACTCTTGTTGCCCTAAATTTCATTCAGAAACATGAATTTATATCAATTGGATATTAAATATATGTGTGAATGAAGATCTATGTGAAGAGATCTATATGGTGCAACATGAAGGGTTGGTGGTTTTGGATTAAGGGGATAAAGTATGAAAACTAAGGAAATTGTTTTGTGTTTTTTTTAAACGGGCACCGTGTTAATGAAATAGAATCCTAATAAAAGAATCGGTTTGTGCTACACTTTTATCAATATGTGTACGAAATGATCCACTTTTGGTACTTTCATTCATGGGACTCTATTTGTGAATAAAATATGTGGGGAAAGATGAGCCTAAGGGAAAAATTCGTTAGAGTCAATTATAGAATTTACCTTTGTTAGTCTCACTTTGTTGGAAAGGTTTGACTCCATTGATATAATATCTAGTAAAAAAAAATCTTTATAATACTAGTATTCATAAATAAAAGAATTGTGGGGGGGGGGGGGGGGGTGTGTACCCCTTAATGGATAAAATACTTATAATGATTATGATGCTCTTAATGAATAATACCCAACTTGGTATTGTCCATATTGTAAAGAGACTCAAGTCGTGATCATTGAGTTATTATTTTTTATTTAATAAAGTACGAGAGATGTACTATTGATCTATATAATTCACTAACTTCTCATCCATATAATGTAAATTGTGTATACACGAGCAAATTAAAACTTAATGAATTCATAGCCATGTGTGGTGGTTCTATTGAGACGGACTTGATGAATTCACCGTTTAGGTTGTTATATATTCCTCATACTTGATGAATTCATAGCCATGCGTGGTGGTCCTTTTGAGACGGATTTGATGAATTCACTATTGAGGTTGTTGTATATTGCTCATAATATGATTACAAGGAGACGTCCTTGATGTTCCCAAGGGATGAGTTGTTAGAATCACCACAAATTCATAGCCCGTAAGGGTGGTCCTAAAGAGAAAGGACTTGATGAATTAGAGAGACACATAATGAGGCTGAGCTTTATTGCTCTTAATGATCTCGAAATCCGAGAGGGTCGGCTAATGAGGCTAGACGCTCTTGGAGATCACCTATGTGCATGGAAAGGGTGATGTTTGAGGAATCTGTAACTATCAGTCGGGTAGATTATGTGTTGTGGGGGTCTCGATCGAAAACCGTCAAGTTCAAGAGTACGTTCACTTGACAGGAATTTGGTGGTTGCCTCACTTCACTACGTGGTAATTCAAATCGAAAGATATTGACACTTAAGTACAATTCACCCAAATACTGTTATTTATGGAAACCTGACCACCTTCTTTTCCAAAGAACATGAGTGGGGGATTGTTGGAATTATTCTTAAATATAATTTATTTTAAATAATCCTTTCATGTTCTTGGAAGAGTAGAAAATATTATTTGTGCCAATTTGTCACACATTATTATTTGGGAAAAAAAGAAGGAACATTGGAATTACTTATTTCAAATAATCCTTATTCTTGATAAAAGATTAATGGTTCTTTATATATATATTAGTTGTTATAGGAGTTACAAAAACTTGATAAAGAAAAAAACAGACGACTTTAATGAGCATTGACGAGCATTAATGTGACGGTTTTCTTGTCTTGCTTTTTCTTCTATAAATAGTGACTTTGTCACTTTCATTTTCAAGAGGAGAAGAAAAAAGATTATTCTTGAGAGAATGGAAAAATATAGAGAGAATAGAAAGGAAAAAAAATATTCTAGAGAGAATAAAGAATAGAATGTAGAACGAAACTAAGAATTAGAAATACTATTATACTTATCTCTCAAATATTCTAGTATAATATTTCTATAGAGTAGAACTTTTGTTAGAGATAACCGGCACGACCGGAATATCTTTTTAACACCATTTTACATTCCATGTAATAATTCTTTTCTCGTATTTTCCATGTAAGTTTCGTTATTTTTAATTTATTGTAATAGTGTAGTATTACTTTAATTGAACATTATATTTTGTTTTACTTTTGGAATTCCATTTTTACTTTATCGGTAATATTGTTAGTTTTTACCAACAGTATACAGTACATTTTGTCAAAGATGGACCAATGCATTCAGTAAGGAGAAGATGTAGATGTGAAGATTAGGGATTTTTTGAATTGGAGGGGTTATTTGCATACTTCAGGGACCAATGGTGCAATCGTAGGGTGTCGGGATTCACCGGGTGACGGGATTTGTCCCATTGACCCATTGATGGGATTCGTCCCGTTGACCCTGAACCGTAGTTAAACGATTAAAAACATAAATGAGTTATTTCTCAATGATTCACATTATTCACTTAATGTCAATAGGGAAGCATGTACGTTAAGGATTTAAGCTTAAACGTTGTCTCAAACTTCCACTATGAGATGAGTAATTCTCCCAGATTTTACCAAGAGATGGGTTTTCATTTACTGGGGTAAAACCAAATTGATTACCCGAACCAGGAAAATAATCAGAATACAACTTTTTGTCTTCATTTCCAGTACTAAAAATAGCTGAAAACTGCTTCTGAATATCTTCATCGAAAATCTGAACACCTTGAAGATGAGTGCAAATGGGATAAAGATGGGTAGTAAGATGTCACTTAATAATAATAACAGGTCTATCAAATTAAAGTTATCCGGTAAAAATTGTTAGAATTAAAGAAAAGAATACGAAATACTTTGTATTGTATTGAATGAATTGATCATCTTAAAGTGAACTACATAGCAATATTTATACTAGGACTAAGCTTGGAGAGCAAGCAGTCTAGCTTGGAGAACAAGCAGTCTAAAATAACTATGGTAAATAATCTCACTAACTAAGGTAAATAATAAATCTAATATATAATTAAATATATATATTCTAACACCCCCCCTCAAACTCAAGGTGGTGAGAATGATATTAGCTTGAGTTTGGAAGTCAAATCCATGAGACGACCGGGAGGATGAGCTTTGGTGAAGATATCAGCTAGCTGGTCAACGGAAGGTGTGTACTGAAGTCTTGTTGTACCCTGAGCAACATGCTGACGAATGAAATGACAATCACACTCAATATGACGAGTACGCTCATGAAAAACATCATTATGTGCAATTTGGATAGCACTTTGATTATCACAATGAAGAATCGTGCCAGTAGCCTGAGGAGCACCCATATCTGAAAGGAGCCAGCGAAGCCATATCACCTCCTGAGTAGCGTCAGCAAGTGCACGATATTCAGCTTCGGTACTAGAACGAGCTACAACTGTTTGCTTTTTACTTCGCCATGAGAGGAGAGAATCGCCTAACTGAAAGCAGTACCCAGTTGTGGAACGACGATCAGTGGGATCGCCAGCCCAGTCTGCATCTGGATAACCATGTAAAACGAGTGAGGTGCTTGCGGAGAAGAATAAACTGTGAAATAAAGTTCCTTTCACATAGCGCAAAATACGAAGGACGGCTGTATAATGAGTGGAGCGAGGAGCAGACATAAACTGGCACGAATTAAGATACTACTTTTCGATAAAAAAAAATAGGTAAGTATTTTGGGATTTCGATGGTGATGAGATGATAAGATGATAATGGCACGAGTCACAAGAATAGTGGCTCTGATACCATGTTAGAATTAAAGAAAAGAATACGAAATACTTTGTATTGTATTGAATGAATTGATCATCTTAAAGTGAACTACATAGCAATATTTATACTAGGACTAAGCTTGGAGAGCAAGCAGTCTAGCTTGGAGAACAAGCAGTCTAAAATAACTATGGTAAATAATCTCACTAACTAAGGTAAATAATAAATCTAATATATAATTAAATATATATATTCTAACAAAAATAGTTTTAGAAATGAACATCGTAACTTATCGGAGAAGGGACCTTACCGTAATAATATTGCTTCGAATGTAACTTTATTGATTTCATTGGTTCAACAGAAACAAGCAGCTGCTTTGTGTACATGTATTTTTTCAGTTTTCAGTTTTCTCTTTTTTGTGATTTTCATTTTACCCTTTTTTACTGTATTTTTTATGAAGGTAAGAGAGAGGTGAAAAAGGTGAAGGCTTTGGAAGCTGCTGAGGCGGCAAAACGCTTAGAAGAGAATAAAGAAAATGAACGTAAATTAAGAAAAGAAGCGATGAAACTTGAGCAAGCAAGAATGGAGGAAAAAAAGCGAAAGAAGATGCGTTAAATAAGAAGAAAGAAGAAGAAGAAAAGAAGAAAAAATATGCTGAAATGGCAACAAAAAAGAGAATTAGAGAGCAAGAAGAAAAGCACGAGAGAGATGAAAAGAAAGCAAACAGAGGAGAAATTTAACAATAAGAAAGTTGAAAAAGAAAAACCGAATTAGAATATAGTAAGATATGATTGTGTTGGATGAGTATTTTAGTTTATGTACGTTTCAGAGAGCATTTGTTTATTAAATGGTCTTTTTTTCTCTACAGGATATTAAATTTAATAACAATGAAGTGAAAAAGCATCAGAATATGGCTAAAGAAAGAGGAGATGATTCAATTTCAACAGCTAATACCCAGAAACCAAGAATTGATCACAATATGCAATTTGACCATTCTATCAATAATACATACATTCCTTCCTGAAATTCATCTTGCTGCTACCACTTCATTAATATCTATGAATGAATTGATGTTGTTATAATATATATTGTTGTACAATTCATTTATCTTATATGACGTTATTGCAATTTTAACATTTTGTCATGTAATCTTAATGGATTTTTGCCAACAATGTTTAAACTTCATAGAAATCCAACTAATAATGTATACTTAATAAACTTTAAGAGGGTAAAATGATATTGACTTGAAGATAAAATATAATATTTCTCATTAGTTGGGGTGAAAGAGATAGAAGGCTCAATGGATTGGTGAATAGCACTGGAGTTCAGCTGAAAGAATTAATCTCTACCGATGTTAGAAATATTGTTCTGCTACACAAATCTTATGAAAGAAATCTCAATTTTAAAATGAGTCTATAGTGATAGTCGTAATTTTGAATTGAGTTTGTTTTTTATATAGAGTTCAGTGCGTTGGGGTGATGGGATTCGTCGGGTGACGGAATTTTTCCGGGGGATGGGATTTGCTAGGTGATGGGATTCGTCGCGGTGATGGGACTTCACCGCGCTGATGGGACTCAACTCGCTGATGGAACTCGTTACGCTGATGGGACTTCACCACGCAGATGGGACTCACCGTGCTAATGGGATTCACTACGCTGATGGGATTTGTCGCAGTGATGGGACTCGTGGCGGTGATGGGACTCAATGCGCTGATCGACTCAACGGCTGATGGGATTCGCCACGCTGATGGGATTCGCTGCGCTGATCGGATTATCCGCACTGATGGGATTCGCCGCGCTGATGCGCGGAGATGGGATTCGTCGCGCTGATGGGATTCGCCGCGTTGATGCGCGGAGATGGGACTCCTTGCGCTGATGGGATTTGTCGCGCTGATGGGATTCGTCGCGCTGATGGGACTTCGTCGCACTGAAGGAACTCAACGCGCTGACGGGACTTCACCGCGTGACAGGATTCGTTGAGTATACTGTATTTCAATCTTGTCTATTTTGCGTAGTCGAAGCTGTGTGTCAATTCAATTTTTGGTCCTAGTAAACCTAGAGATCATAAATACAATATACTTTCTAAAGTAGAACCAACCAATACTATTATCTTTCTTTTTAATTCAGTGAGAAAAATCTATCGTTACAATCTGTGTATGGACAGCTGGATTTTTGCTCGAGACCAATTTTAAGGTTATCGATTTGTAAACATTAAGGTGTCGTTTGTTTTTTTAAGTATTAAGTGCTGAATGCTGAATGAACAGCTGAATAGAACTTATTCTATTAAGAGACAGTGTCTGAATGATTCAGACTTAGTTTAAAATCTTAATGAAACAGACCAGTTAAGAGCCATTCAGATCTGAATTGGTCAGGAAAAACAAACAGTCTGATTGATCTAGTGTCTTAATGAATCAGATTCAGATCTCATTAAGTGCAAACAAACACCCCCTAAATCATCATAAAGTATGTATGCGACAGAAGACTCCTCTTAACAATGCCTTCAGTATTTTTCCTTTGCGTGCATTTGTCTAGCCATCATTAGGTAATTAGTGTTGTTGATAAACATTAACTTTCCCTTATTAATATAAAAAATGAAAACCAACAACCCAATTTTTTTCCAAAATTATTACAAAGCTCAAATTTAGTTTTTCAATTGATGTAGCAAGACCAAAATACAATACAAAATGCTTCCCCAATATGGGTAAGTTGCATATTTATATATACACGATACAACAACTCAACTACAAGTACCCCAAAGTTTTTCCATTTACACTTACACCCACATTACCACTACTATTATGTCCTCCTCCATACTTGATAACCGGCATAACTTGTTCTTGCAATTCAGCAAGCTCTCACTCGTATCAGAATTGGTGTAGGTATCGTAACTGATGAATGTTTCCTCAAATTTTGTATCTACAAACATTAAACAATTATAACCTTTTAAAATTTTTGACAACTCACATTCTTACTTATATTACTAGGTTACCCCTTCCATAACATGCAACTGTGCAAAACTAGCTCTTAACATATTCCTCCACTTATCCTATAAAATAATGTTTTAAAGTCAGATAAATTTAACATTAACTGAATAAAATAACATTAATACCTTGTGTATTTTGCAAAAAATATATAACATAATTAAATAAAATACCTCTTCTTGAGTATTTTGTTTCTCTTTTTCCACTACTGATTCATGTGGTACATTTGACGTTTCAGTAACATCCACTACGTTATCAGATTCCAATGTACCTGGAACAATTTTGACAATTAAGAAGAACACTTATGAACAAAAGTGAAGAATCTCAAAGCAAAGAGAATACAACTTGACATCAAAAGTAATAATTACATTAATTACGAGGTGGAAGAGTACAATAACAATTCTATGCGAAAACAAATTTTATCTATTATGATTCTCCGTAACAGCAATGTATGCTTCTTTTTTCATACCTACAATTTGTCACAACAATTGAAATAATCAGATAAATACTAAATCTCATCATTACTGAAATTTATAACTATTAGATTCCATCATTACTGAAACTTATAACTACTAAAAAAACTCATTGACAGACTAAAAATCCCATCATCATAGTTTATCCCATCAACAATTTTAAATCCCATCATGGGACTAACACTGATATCACTGCAGTAACCCATCCACTACGTTTAGACTAATGAATCATTGAAATATACAGTTAATAAAAATGTAATCATTTAAATCCCATCAATATACACACTAATGTTATTAATCGCATATTAAAAAAAAAAATTCAATGAAATTATTCGGTATACAAACAAATTTTACCTATAATTCATTTTAATAGCAGTTCAAAACAAAACTAGTATAAAAAAAACCCTAAAAACATTAATGTCAAGAAAAATTGAAATAATCAACTTCAAAAACAATAATTTCATACATTCGGGTTGAGTACCATTACAATAATAAGTCCAATCACTTCGAATGAGTCTCGTCATTGTGATGAGTACCATTAACACTCTATAAACATGAAACTGAAGAAAAATAAAAGAAATCAACTTCGAAAATATTTGTTTGATGGGATACCACGGACGAATCATCATTGCGTACTATTAAATTGTAAAATAAGAATGAAACACAACAAAGATGCGGATTTCTTACCTTTTAAGATTTCTGATTTCGTTTGATAGGATCTCATGGACAAATCTGTAAATCTGGATCGGTAAACACAATAAAAATATCTGTAAAATTGTATAATTCATCTTTGTGTGAATTTCTTGTGAATCTGGATCTACTAGTTGATTTGGGTGAATTTCTTGTGAAAATCTAATATATTTGACCAACATAATTGTGATTTTATGTGGATAGATCGTGTGAGTATTAGAGAGATAGAGAGAGAGTATTATGTGAAAAAAGTATAACGTGTGAATAATGAGGAGTCAGTTTTGAATGCTATGTTTTATTTTTTTTGTTTTGGTTTTTTTTTGTTAATTGTACTTTAAGAGTAAATAGGTAATCTAGTCCTAATAAATTAAATGATGATTCTTTGGGGCAAGTATAATATTATTTTGATTTTTTAAGTCATTGACCCTTTAATAATTTTGTAATGTTTAATCATAATAGAATTATAACCATATAAAAATATTTAAATGATATGGAAGGAGAGGTGTCACGTCACTTTGAAAAGTGAGGTAGTGCAATTTAGTATATAAAGAATAAAGAATAAAAAATAAAAAATAAAAACACAACACAATTAATTAATCGAATAATGAAAGCCGAAGAAACTTGTCTGCGGCCATCAATCTACCCTAAGTACATTCCACCAGCAGCCAATGATCTTCCTAAACATTCATAATCACCGGTATCCCTCCAGCGCCGTTCAAAGAATTTTTTTCCTAACACAACGATGCACCTAAACACTTTACAACACTATGAATTAAGAGAATACAACCACGTGTTTACAACTTGGTGGATAATTAATAATATAATCAGTAGGTAGGTCTATATTCAATCATCTTCAATGAATTAGCTTAGTTATCGATTTCAAAATGTCATTCATGATTGGTTGGGGTTTTGATGAAATAGGATGATAATCAAGATGATGTAAAGTTATTTGGTCTTTCTATGATGTATCTTACATTCATATATAACGAGATCATATTCTATCATACATATATGTTAAGTGATTTGTCTTATATGGTTATCAACTTGAGCTTTCTTCTCTTTAGATTTGCACATTGCCCATGGTCAAACTAATTCAAGAAATATGAACACAATGATGGAAAGCCATGAAGTGATGATTATAAAGGTTTAATACAATCGTTCAAGCGACCAAGATTTTGAAACCACACAAGATCTTCAATTGTAGAGATGGAAATATGAAATGCAAGTGGGTCAAAACTTGATTTCAATTTTTTCTACCTAAATTTAAAGTGTACATGTTGATTAATTCTATACTTTGATGATATTATGCATGTTCTATGCTCGAAATATACAACGAATCAATGCGTACCTTGTTATCCCCAAATAGATCAAGCTTTCACGCGGCAAGGTCTGAGGATGGTGGAAAACAGTGTTCAATTAAACATAATGCCAATGGGAATATATTTTTTTTTATTGAACAATAATTGATGTTTTTATTTTAAGGAGGTTTCATGATCAATCTTGTTTAGGTAGAGACTCGAAGACCCCGATCCTTACGAAAGTACCGCCTGATCCAACGAATCAAAGAATCGCAAATTTGGGGTCCCTCGATGCCAAACTAACAACAACACCAACAGAAGCACCACACAATTTTCCAATGATTCACACTTGAGCATTGATTAATTTTGGTTGGTTAGAAATAATGATAGTTCCTTAGATTTTTACGTTTGCTAGAAATTTGTTGTAATATTATAATTGTTGTGGCAGTGTTTGATTTTAACTGAAACAACTTACTATTTAATATCTGCTTGTAACTTACTAGGTGTTAAGAAGACCCTCGGTCAAAATCTTGCAGTGGAAGGCAAGTAATTGGGGTCCTTTTCCAATTCAAATTCGTTTCCTAACATATAGGAGAAAGAATAAACACTGTTGTCTTGTTCTGGTTGCAACTCCTTTGTTATTGGTCCGATTTTCGTCTACATTATATCGAAACGGCCGCACCAAAAAGATATATACTTTCTATTTTTAATTATCATCAAATTCCCAGCCGATTTGAAGTTATCTTCACTTTAGTCCACTTGGTTGCAGAATTTCAGATTTACTTGGCAGCTTTTCCTTTCCTATTTTATCTCTACTTCCTTTTATCTATTAATTCCTTCCATATCTTCTTTACTTATCTCTTTAGAATTGATTTGGTATCTAATTAATTTCTATATATCATTAAAGCTTCACATTAATACACAAATTAAACCAAATATGTTCTAAAAATAATAATTTATCAAATCAAGATAAGAAATAAGAATTTATCAAAATACAAATAAAAATCTATAATTAATTAACTATAAACACCTAAAATAATATCTCCATACTACATTATTATATCACAAATAGGGAAATATCACTAGACCAAGACGTACATTACGTGGTTCACTAGCAAACTCGGTATTCCTCACGTCAAATGTTTTCCAACTAGTACCGTCAACTCGATGACGTAATACATCTTCGTATATACTCTTTCCGGTATGGTGGAAAATCATAGCTTCGGCGATATGTCTCAAAGAATACATTTTCTACAACCTTGGCGCAATCCAAAAATAACACAATTTCTTATGTGGAACTTTCTTCCCCTTCTTTGGATCCCACCTTGGTTATACTGAAATTTTCTCTAGTTTTTCATTCTCCTTATTATACAAAACACAATCATCCAAACACACATTGATATTAATGTATCCCATGCCTAGACTTTCAGCTTTTTGTTGCACTCCGCATAAGAAGATAAAGTATGACCTTCTAGCAAACCATGACCCAACAATGGAAGAAGACCGATAAAAGAGGTGTTTGTCCACTTGTTCTTCACTTTCACATGCATTAACTTGTGTATGAAATAAAGGAACCCATCATAGTACAATCATGGTACAACTCTTTCTCAATTTCTTCAAACAACGCGTCAAAACACCCACGACCCTGTCCAGTATGATTCTCTTCACCCATCTCGGTGTCACCAAAGTGGCCTCCAACTTCAATAGTGGATCTCAAATTATCCAACACATTCAACAATCAGTATCTATAATTGGGTCTTTTACAGGAATTACTTCTTCTTCCTCGTGTTTCGTCCAAACCTCATATGATTACCAAAACCCCCCATTTATTAAGATTCGCTCTAACATCATCAATATGAATCTTTTTATTATTGAAACAATGATTATACAGACAAAATATTTTATCGGATTGTCTTTCGCAAATAATAAAATCCCTTATACCCGACATATTCCATCATAACAAAATTATTTGATTTAAACAAACTCGTGTCCATAAACGGATCCATTATCTAAATTAATTTAAACATTTAAGTATAATACTAACCAAATAAATATAATTAAAAAAAATTCAATGATAACAATTATATACAAAAAATATACATTATAACACCTTAAATACATCCACTAATACACATTGCATTTATAAAATCAAAGCATCATACAACAATTACATAATTTTAGAAAAATATATTAAAATTTAGAAAATACCTAATTTTTGGAGAATTTGATGGATATTTTTGATTGAAAGTGGGACCAACACATGTACGATGTAGTAGAGAAGTTGCGCTAATGATGGAGCCGGTCAATATTTGCGGATGTGGAAAAGGTTGGGAGCATTTAAGAGCTTTTTTTTGGTAAAAATCAACATTAATGGTGTTCTACCAACTGGCTTCTTAATATTTGACATTTTTTCGCGAGGACATTGTCGTCGCAAAATACATAGCATGTCCTCGCGAAAGATACTCAATTGCGAGGACAAAAATGTCGTCGCGAAAGATAGTATCTTTTACGAGGACGAAATTAATTTTTAGTTCTTTTTCTTCCCCGATAATCCGACCCATGGGCGAGGACAAAACTTCTATTTCTCGTATTATTATCGACGACAAAGTTCTATAATTAGCAACGATAATATTCGTAGCTATTGATTGTTAAATTAGCAACAAAATATGCCGTCGCCTTACTATCTATCATTAGTGAAGACTTGTGCCGTCAGTCAAGACTATACTAATTTGCGACAAAATTTGTCGTCACAAAAGATCATAATCATTTGAGACGACAAATTTCGTCTCTAATTATAGGACCAATAGGGACGATCACCTTTCTTTACCAGCGACAACCATGTCGTCGCTAAAGTCAATAATTATTTTATTTCAATTTTTTATTAATTATATAATTGACATTGTATTATTCGATTTATCAATTAAATTTTTCAGTATAATAGTTAAACAAATTGCAAATTACTAAAAGACCATCATATCAATCGATAAATAATAAAAACATCATAAACATAAAAATAACTGATCGGACGAAATATTTTTAACAATAATATATTTCAAAATCGTAAACAAAACAAATATTACATGAAATTACAATATAGAACAGAACTTGCACGGATAGCAAAAGTTCGAGTGATAATACGATAGTGCTTGCTGTTAAAAAAGATATTCTGGGTGCAACCAGTATCTCTAAATAATATAAATTCTATTACTATTCTATGCTCAGAAAACGACTAACGAGAGAAGTAGAGTTAGAGAGATATTTGGTGTGTGATAATTCCTTTTTTGTTGGTGTGTTTCCAAATCACCTTTAGCCTTTTTATATAGTACTAGTAATATCTCTTAAACAACTGTTTGTAATAAATTCAATCATAAAACACGCCATGAAGTCTGTCATAATCACGTCCATCATAAACACAAAAATCGTAACTCTTCTCTTGTAAGCTGACATGAACCTGGACGTTTTCATTACAAGTGGGAGAACAAATCTGATTCGTACCTGTAACTCATGAGCCATAATTGTGAGAGTTACCGTTGGGGATGAGAGCAATCATAACAGTCTTTTAAATGCGAGAGTTTCAGAACGTTGAGAATAATTGCCACGAAGATAACAGACAAAGCAGGTCTGGAATGACTCAATCCCGGCTCGATAAGTAGCCGCTCCCAAAATATATTTATTCTTATTTTAAATTCCCCAAGATTTCCCAACACCCGCACGACCGCACCGTGCCACCACCCATTTACTAGGTAGAGTTTTTTGTTGCGATGGAACTCATCCCCGAAATAGTATTCAAAGGGGTTCGAACCATGGTTGGCTACATTTCCATCGAAGTTATGACCTCTATGTCTTAAACCTTTTTAAATGTATAGAAAGAGAAAGTATTGCAAACCAATATTTTTCCCATCTTTATTTTTGATATGGAAATTTCAAAAAAACTCTTGGTTTTTCCTTTCTTCAAGAGCATGAACAAACCATTGAAAGTTTCTTTAGTTTTCAACATCGTGGACTACCTTGAAGGTTCTCAATCTGCCCTTTGGGCTTATTTCAGTTTAAGGGGGTCAATTTGCTTATGTTACATGTTGTGCTTGTAGTTTTGGCAGATTGGTTTGCATCGTCGAGGTGAGTTTTTATCTAGAGGTTTGGTGTATTGCATTACTTTGTGGTTGGTTGCCCTTACTTTTAGTTAATCCTTGTGGCCTGCCAAAGATAATCACTACAAGAAATAGTATCTTTAGCGGCAAAAAATTTAACACTAAAAATCTTATTTTGCCGCTAATAGTCGTTATTTGTCGTCCCTATAAGTTCGTCTCTAAAGATACCTTTAGTAGCAAATTATTTGTTTTTGCCTCTATTAACTTTATCTTTAGCGGAAAATATTGCCGCTAAAAATATAATTAGAGGCCATTTTGGTTTTTAAAAATATCATTAGAGGTAATTTTACTTGTTGTCGCAATACCTTCGTCCCTAATGCTACTATTTCTTGTAGTGAATTACCCTTTGTACACTTCAAGTTATTGCTTTTAATTATGCTACATTAGCTTCTAGTGTAGCTTGCGATAAGAACGTAGATCTCTTAACCATATATATAAGTCTTCTAGATCTTTCTATTGTGTCCAAAAAAAAGTGTCTTCTAGATCGTGCATCTCATATTGCATTCATGCATTGTTAGGTGTAGGGATGTCTAAGCCGCTTGCGAGCAGCTTGAGTTCGGTTCGAAGAAAAACTCGTTAGAGATCGACTCGAATATTAACAAATTCAAGTTCAAGCTTCATTTTAAGCTCGATAAATAAACGAGTCTGCTCAAACCTGGCTTATGATCTCGTTTAAAATTATAAATTATAAATTAATATATTATCTACTTATAAATATATTATTAAACCTACCATATCAAATTGAGTATTTATAATTTTTTTACATATCAATTTTTTCATTCGTGTATGATGTTTAGTGTCAGGACTCGATAAAAAAGTAAAATAGAATGTAACATTTTCTCGGAGAAATATGGAAAAGAGTAGATAAATAATATCCATTACAAATGTTTATAACAAGAATCACATGTTAAATTACAACAGCAACTTAGATCGATATAGTATCGAGACGTTTTATTGGGAAATTAATAAGCATGCAGAATAATTGAAAATAACAACATTGAACAAACGTTAGGTTACGCTAATGGGAAGTAAATGCCTATAGCTCTTCATCACTTTCGAAAATGGACATGACATTTTCATCCATAGTCACTACAGCTTCTATTCCATCCCCACTGTTGTCTTCAACTAACACGAATGAATTTCTCTGCGATACAGCTCCTAAACACACTTTTATAGGTCTTCCCGATCCGAAATCCAAATGGTTCAGTTCATATCCGCAGAAGTTCGTACAATGATACCAATTCATACCTTGAAAGAAAATATCTTGTTGTTTTTCAACAAATTCAAGACTCTCTAAGAGCTGTTCATTCAGGCTCATCCGTTTACATTTCTCGTACAACTCTAATTTACCCCTCCTTAGATTGTTAACCAACCTCGACAATTTCATCTCTCCCTCGTTGATAATTAGTGTATGAAAACCGGAACTAATATTTCCTGTTGAATTTTGTGGAAGCGGAGGTACAGTTAGGCGTCGCATGTTCACGGCTTGTATTAAAACAGATGGTGTGAATGTTTCCGAGTTTACCATTGTTGCGGCTATTGCATGTTTACAAAGAAATGCCGTGATAACTTCTACCTTAGTTGGGTTTTCCACTTCCGATTCAGCAGCGGCTAATTTCTTGAGTTGAACTATTGATTTACCGGAAAATTCAAACCTTTTACAGACACATAAATCGTCTCTAAGAGTTCCGAACAATGGGGTGATACTTGTATCCTTATGTGGATATATTGATGTTCCAATGAATTGTGGCAATGGTGGTTCTTCTTCACGTGACATGGCTGCCCAATCTTTCAGAAAACTCGACAATGTTGAACCGTCACCTAACTTATGTGTCGTGCAAATAGCGAGAGCTTTACCTCCACAGTCAAAATGGTTTAACTGAACAACCACAAGATTATCTTTGTCTAAAGAACTAAAAGGTGAGAATTCAGTTGTAAGAGAAGTTGCGCCATTGGTAAATTGATTCGTTTTTCTAAGAATGTAACTCCTCTATCATTGCAATCAACATAGAGGTTGTCTTAAGATTCCGGCAAAAGGATAGTAGGATTTCAGAAGTCGTGATAATGATCTCTCGAAAAGCTCTATGGTGTTAAATGAGGAGATATTATCTGTTGTAAATACGTTGAGTACTTGATTGAGTTTTGAATAGGTTTAAAACAAGAAGGTAAAGCTAAACTGAAAAGTAAGAACACAGGATATATCGTGGTTCGACAAAATAGTCTACATCCACGTTGGGCTCGGATTAGAGAGCGCCTTTCCACTATCACCACAGTTTATCACCGATTACAATCTTCACAATTACAGAAAACACTTGAATCAACCAACCCTAATGAATAGAACCAGCAAATCTAACCAATACCCAACTACGCTGAATATCTAGCTTTGAATCAGCACGATTCAAAGAAAACTCACTAGATTACGCTAACTATTACAAGAGTTTACAGATTGATCAAGAAGATAGAGCAAACCCTAGTTTGTCTCGTAAAAGAGGCGAGAGAGTGTCTAACTAAAAGTGAACGAAAGAATAATAGGGTTAAGGAGAGAAGAGGGTATATATATGAAACATCCTCGAGACTTAATCTCAGCCGTCCATATGAAATAAGATCAACGCTCCATAATAGCTCCGCATTTCTTTTAAGTAAGACGACACCGTATAGCCAAGTCATGAGCCAAGTGTAAAAGTTCTCTTTATTCAGCTTATCCACATAGGCATTGACTTGGTCAATGTTGCACGTAGGCTTAATACACTTCACATAATCCCACATTATCGTTATGCAGATAGAATAAGACGGTGGGAATATATGTGGTCTGTATTAATTGATCCAGGAAAGAAAGCTAATTGAGTGAAAATGGTGTTGGAGATGAAGGATCTTTCCACTGGAAATCATTAGTTTTTAGAAAAATTAGATACATCCAATCTTTTACTTTCTTTATCCAAATAAGTGTATTTCGATTTTATGGTGGGCTTTGTTGTTAACTTGTCAATATTTATAAATCATTTATTTAGTTCGCATTAAAGTCAACCTTGTTAACAACCTTTAGACCAAACGAAGGTGGAAATTTATAGGGTGAATTATATATAGGGTCTTAGAGACACTATTTTTTCTCTATAGAGTAGTGTCTTGAAAGTTGTTATTCTTAGGGACCTCATTTTTTACAATAGTATTTCCTACCCTTACTAACACTAAAAGACAAAAGAATATGATGTCACTGTTTCTCTCTCCTCTACCACTACCCACCTACCACCTACCCACCTACCACCTATCTCCGACCTCCGACCACCGACCACCGACCTCCGACCACCCACCACCGACCTCCGACCACCAGTCACCGGTCACCGGAAAAAACATAGAGTACTCTGAGAAAAACATAGAGTACTCTATATATTGTAATGAATATTCTAAAAATCCGACCACCTAAGAAAAACATAGAGCACTGTATAAAAATGTAGAGTACTCTAAGAAAAACTCGGAGTACTCTAAGAAAAACTCGGAGTACTCTAAAAAAAACTCGGAGTACTCTAAGAAATTCTATGAGTACTCTTAAAATTTGGGGTACTATTAAAAAACACAAAGAGTATAATCGGAAATGCTAGAAAAATAAAATTGTTAAGTATTATTTAAAAAAAGCACATTTACACATTTTATTACAAGATTAAAAAAAAACCCTAACTGGTTTGACCAGATCTAGATCTGGTCAACCATTTACAAAGAAAAAAAAAGGGGGGGCTCGATCTGTCTTCATCAGCTTCACCATATCTGCATCACGCAATGGAAGCAGAGCTCCGGCGAGGCACTTCATCTGTCTTCATCAGAACCAGATCTGCATCACGAAATGGATCAAACCTCATGGCTGCTCACAAGCCTTCTTCCATGGATGCTCGAATGCGGTGAAGACGAGATGAAGACGAGCTCTAGTCGCTGGAGCATCCTCGTCGCCGGCGAACGAACTGCTCACGCTCAAACATCTTCACAACCATTCACGCGTCTTCCATGGCTGCTCACAAGCCTTCTTCCATGGCTGCTCGAAGGCGGTGAAGACGAGATCTAGACGCTGGAGCATCCTCGTCGCCGGTGAAGCTCGAAGGCGGTGAAGGAACGGATTTGTGCAGCAGGTGGTCGGAGCTCATATGACCTCCGGATCTCTTCGATCTACCACTGCAGGCTCGGTGTGGTGGTGCTCGCCTGATCTCGGTGAAGAAAGTGCTACTGTTCTCATGCCGGTGGTGGTTGATGGAGGTGGTGGTTGATGGAGGTGGTGGTGGCGGTTTGGGAGATTGGGGAGGAGAGAGAAATAGGGGAGGAGGGGAGGTGAGATTATAATGAGCTGAAATTAGAAATGGGAAATAATTAGTATATATAGGTATAGAAAAAACAAAAGAGGGGTAGTCTAGTAATTGGGGTTTTGCGGTTCATGTGTTAAAAAGTTGCTGAGGTCTTTAGTAAGAAGAGGCTCTAGGTGGGGTGCTAACTCGAAAAGGGGGGTGTGGTCAAAACCCCTAGTGTCATTATCTCAAATTTATAAGCCTCACGAGAAATCAACCATTCCAAATTTCCAATAGTTTTTAGTAGATATACATTTTAGTTAAAGGCGAAAATCACGGTGAGTTTCTGAATTGGTATGCATCTTCTAACTTCTTGATATCTTAGAAAATTAAATTAATACCGGATATACTTTCATTTTCCTTGCTGATACTAGTTTCAGGCTTACTCTTTTCATCCACATGAATAAGCATAGACTTGTTTAAAGGCACATAACTTTGCTGGAAGTTGTGAAATACACTGTAAGAAAAATAAATAAATAATTATGTATAATTATTTATTATTTTATTATCCCGCCAAAAGTAAGTTATAAAGTAAAATATTATTATTTTTGAATTTTAAAATTAATAACTCCACCCACTATTCTATATAAGATAGAGTTTTGGTCAAAAAAGTAACTGATTTTCATTTTTATATGAACGCTTCTTTTTACTTTTCTTCTCTCTCTGCCATTCATAAAATATGCATTGATCAAAATCGCAAGACTCTTAGGTTGTGAATATAGAGATCTCTCTTCTAGTAAGAAGATCCACGGCCGCAAGATAATTAGGTTTCCAATCGATTCAATGGCGCTGCTTTTCAAGAGGTACTCCTTTATAAACCTCTTGTTCTTTAATTTATATCTAATTAAATATTACAATTGGTATCAGAGCATGTAATAGTTAATTAGAATTAATACTTTGTGATTTCGTTTTTGTTGAATAATAAAAGAAAATTTACAGTTGCAATTTGTGTTGTTTAAAAAAAAATAATGCGCTATTTTGTGATAACTTTTTGATGCGCTTTATTTACTCCATTCTTGTTTAGATATATTTTATTTATATGTGTATCCAATTTATTTAATGAATTTGGATGACAGTTTTTGTTTTTCTAATGGACGAAATTTGGTACTGTATTAATACAGACTTAATTTTAAATTTGCTGCATCATACGTGTGACATATTTTATTGATTTTTGGATTGCTATATCATGGCCCACATTTTTCTATTTGGATAATTTTTTAAGAAAAAGGAAATGCAAATTGGATTGCTGCATCATTAGCTGTAATTTTTTTTGTTCCTTACATGTGATGAATGTGTTGATTCCTTAATGAGACTATTAGGCATTATACATTCTGGTATGTTTTTAGTCAGATGTAATGAGACTATTATTTGTTATACATACGGTTGTAGTTTTGAGTCAGATGTAATGATAACTACAAAAGTGTCAAGAAAGTTTGTTGATCCAACTAGATCTGCTAGATCTGTTAATTTGTTGGTCGAGAAAGTTCTTTTTTGTATTATTCTTTGGATTTGACGATAATTTTTTTTATAATAGTGTACTGTTAAATTTTTTGGGACAGTAATTTTTTATTATATTTAGATTATTTCAAAGAATTAATATTGGTTTCTTTTTTTTTTTGAAAAAAAAATTGAAATGTTGCAATTTTGTGGGATTCGAACCCAGGCTATTTTTTACCAATGACTAGCTGTCTAATTATTTGTGTTATCTGAACTTGTTGTTGATTAGTAGTGTCTGGAATTATATATTGTCGTTACGAAATATTTTTTTAATCAATTTTGGTTTTTTTTTCTTTGACTGTTCCTATTTTCCTAAAGAGAAAAAAATGGTGTGGACTCGATCCCGGGGATCACGAATATCAAAGCTTGAACTACTACCAAAATACAGAGGGCTCCACAAGAAAGTAAGAAATCTTAATAGACCATTACGGGTTCATAGACCAAAAGTTGAAATGACACTAGAACAAAATCAAGCTTTCACTCAAAAAGTATAAGATGAGACCTGATCACACCTTATTGCAACATGTAGTAGTTGTGAACAAGTTGATACAGGATTTCCTTGATTGGGGTGATTACATGTGTGAAGAACACAAAGTTTTTTTTTTCCTCTATACTTTTCCAAGAGAGTTGCGAAGGGATCTCGAAATCTTATGGGATGATGAGTATCCCAAGGACTATGTTTATGGTAGACAAGTTAGATATGCTTAGCTAGTCTATGTTTTAAATGAATCTCACTTGTGGAGGCATTATAATAGTTTCACTATGTCGGACCTGTGCAACTATGGGGTGCATTCTCAAACTACTGATATGGATAAATTTAATCCGATTCATATCTATGAGGAAGCGAACTTTAAAGGTCCATTCCTAAGTTGATGTTTTGAAAGTTTGCTTAGTAGTTTGTTTTTTTTTTTCAATCATTATTCGTTAGGTATTGCATTAGTTGTTTTTCCTTTAATACAATTTTTTTATCGAACTTGTATTTTTGTTATGTATGAATTCAACTTGTTTCTTTGAATATATGTTTTAGTTGTTTTTTTCATACTAATTTGCTCTATTCATGTTAGAGTAAGTGGGAGTTCTAGTGGAACTTATTTTGCAGTTAATGAAATTAAATGAATGGTTAAGACGAACAAAATATGGTGATTCATGATTGGGAACATAGTGAACTTTCTTTATCACATATTTTTGTTATCTTTCTTGTTCATTATATTTGCATTAATAGCATTGGGTAGTTAAATAATTGTATGTATGCTAATGGAAATCTCTTACTTTATAAGAAAATGACATGGAAAAATCTCATTGATGATCTCAAAGGAGACAAAATGAATGGTGATAACTATACATTTGGTAAACTCAAAATACATTATGTTCTAGAGGAACAAGATATTCTTGAGGTTATTAACAATGTCATGGCTCAGCCTGAGGAAGGCAACACAGCTCAAAATAAAAGGGACATGGAGGCTTATAAGAAGTGAAAAGGAGAGATTCCACTGCAAGAGGCATCTTGATAAGCTCCATGGATGACGATGGTGTTTATGAGTGTCAATAATACCCCACTTTTCATGAGATGTGAAAGCTCTTAATGAAAAGTACGAGGGTACGACTATGACTAAGTTGAGTCAATTGATCATTAAGGTTTGACACATACAAGAAGAAGCCTAATCAAACCATGCAACAACATCTCCAGGAGATGTCTAACATGATTAGGGAACTTAAGACTGCAGGTCATAACCTTACTGATGAACATCAGGTTCAAGCTGTTATTCGATCTCTTTCAAATAAGTGGGAGCATATAAAGATAAACTTGACTCAAAATGACGACATCAAAAAAAAATTTGATGATGTTGCTCGTCATGTGACGTTAGAAGATGAACGTCTTGATGCAATTACGCCTCAGGATCAGACTTATATATTGATGAGTCAAGTTCCCAAAAAAGTTCTGGCATTAAGTGCAAGAACAATGGGAAGAGAAACGAAATTGAGCATGCTTCCAAGAAGAACAAGAATGGTGGTAACGATAAAAGAGAACGATTTTGGTATAAAAAACGAGAGTAAAGTGAAATGCTATAGTTTTGACAAGATTGGTCAATTCGCTCGCAAGTGCAGAGAAAGATAGCAATGTCATTTACTTCTTGTAACTTTACTTATGTTACTAGTAATGTATTGCTAGCTGATTCTAATCCTTTGGGACTGTGGATTCATAAGCGATAGACCATATAGCTAAAGACCGAGAGGCATATGTAGAGTATCATCTAATTCCAGAGGGAACGAGATGAATTTATGTAGGAGACAACAACAAGGTTGTAGACAAAGGAGTTGACACTTACAAGTTGAACTTGCGAAGTGGTCATACCTTGTGCCTGCTTAATGTACTTTACACACCTGACATTTGATGTAACTTGGTCTCAGTCACTGTTCTTCTAGGATTACGTTTTAATATGCATTTTCGTAACATACAAGTGGATCTCTATTATAACGCTAGGTATAATGGTTCTGGTTTTATTTCTCATGGTTTAATTGTACTAGATGATGATAACTCGTTCAATAGTTATTATGTAAGTGGTTGTTTTTCTACTAATACTTCTTCTAGTAATTCTAATAGAAGAAAGTATATAGCATGCTAGACTAGGTCATATTGGTCAAGACCACATGAATTTGTTGGCTAAGGCGAACTTTTTTTTGGTTCATTGACTAAAGTCAACTTTCCAACTTATGAATATTGTCTAGCAGGTAAAGAAAAATGGAAACCATTTGGAAAGGCTAAACGAGTCGAGTACCCATTGCAAGTAATTCATTCAAACATCTGTAAACCAATAAATGTTCAAAATAGATGTGGGGAATATTATTTCATCATTTTTATAGATGATATCACTAGGTCTGGTTATGTCTACCTGATTTTTCATAAATTTGGAGCATTGAAATGTTCTTATAATATATTTCAATGAAGTAGAAAATCAGTTAGAGAGGAAGGTGAAAAACCTTAAACCTTAATCACATACGTGAATATCTATTGAGACAGTTGAAAGAACTGTGTGATGAAAGAGGGAGTACTCTCCTAGAAATGGTTAAGTCTATGATGGCACAAGCAAATATTTTAATACCTTATTGGGGAGATGCCTTGCTTACCGCTAGTTATATACTTAACCAAGTACCTACAAGGACTGTTCTATCAACTCCTTATGACTACTTGCGATCTTGGGGGTCGGAAGGTTATGTTTATAATCTATCTCATAAATATGGGAAAATTACGTCCAAGAGGTACCTAGAGCACTCAAAAGGATGTGTGTTTATTGGAGAACACAACGATGGAGGTCTTACTGAAATTGAATCACGAGATGTTACATTCTTAGAGAATGATTTTCTTAGTAGAGGTAAGGTTGATATAAATTTTATTCTATGTTAATATAATGAGAATTGGGTGGATGATATACAATAAAATGTGATACCTGACGAGGTAACACATACTCAAGAAGTAGAGAATGACAATCCTCTATAACTTGAGACAGTTGAAACCATGGCATCATCTAATAACCCTATTTCTCAAGATTCTCAACCTAAGTGAAGTGCTAGAGGTTTAGTTCCTCGTCATCGATTTGAAATTGAATGAGAGTCTTTATGATAACTCCACAAGATAAGGAATAACGTCGAATAGTAAATAAAGCATTTTCATGTTCTGCTAAGAATGAATGGAGAAAAGCAATGGAAGATCAAAAATGGATGTCAAAACTGCATTTCTAAATGGAGATTTAGAAAAGGTTATTTCATGGAACAACCTCGAGTTTTGTTGAAAAAGATCAAGAGCATAAAGTATGTAGATTATTAAAATCAATATATGGTCTTAAGCAAGCCTCGAGATAGTGGAATTTGAAATTTCATGAAGTCATTTCATCAAATGTATTTGAGATGACAAGTGAAGACCACTGTGTTAATATTAAACGTTCCAAGAATTTTTTTTCGTAATTTGATCTCTACATGTGGATGACATCCTATTAGCTGGGAATGATAAAGAGTTTATTAAAGCTAATAAGGAGTGGCTAGCTTCTCAATTTGATATGAAAGATATGAGAGAAGAAAATTATATTCTTGGTGTTAAGATTCACATATATAGGTTTAGAAGACTATTATCTTTATCTCAAGAACCTTACATCATAAATATAATCAAATGCTTTAGTATGACTAAATGCAATGCCATTGACACTCTTGTAGAAAAGGGAATGAACTTAACTCTCGACATGTGTTCTAGTACTCCAAAAGAGATACAGAAAGTGTATATAGTGCCATATTCTAGTGTCATAGATAGTCTTATATATGTTATGATATGAACTAGGCCAGACATATGTTATGTGGTAGGTTAGTTCGTCATTTTCAGTCGAACCCGGGACAAGAGAATTTGAAAGTTGTGAAAGGGATATTGAGATATCTAAAAGGCATTGTGGATCATGCCTTATGCTTTCGATAAAATAGATTACACCTAGAAGGATATATTATGCCGTTTGGGCTAGTGATATATATGTGCGTATATCTATCTTAGGTCATGCAGTATTGTTGAATAATTGCGAAATATTTTGAAGTAGCAAGAAACAAACCTGTATAATTTTGTCCACAGTGGAAGCTGAGTTTGTAGCATGCTCAGCTGCGGTTCAAGAAGCTGTTTGGTTAAAAAGGTTCTTTGAACATTTAGGATTCTCAAGTGATAGTGGGAGTCCTATTGCTTTACATTGTGATAACCAAGCTGAAATGGCTTGTGTGAAAGCTCCTAAGTATCACAGTAAGACCAAACACATTGATATAAAGTATAACTTTGTTAGAGATATTATTGCACAAAAGGATTTGGTTTGCAATACATACACACACGCAATATGCTTGCTGATCATTCATAAAGGATATCCCAAGGGATATATCTATTGATATGTTAGATCTATATGATTAAGCAAGATATAATGTATGAATATTGCAAGTTAATGTGCATTCATGTATATATTTTCATTAGTATGTTTATTTAACAGTTTCTTTTAATAATATCATGTTTGATATATATTATAATGTGTGTGTTTCTTGAAGGATGTATGTCCTATAGACTGAGATTGGCCCTATCACACGGGCAATCGCCTTTGGCACAAGAAGTGCGCAAAGATGAGACTAACTCATAGTAGTGAAGAACCCTTGAGAGAACTTGAGTTAAGATAGTCGCCTTAACTAAATGTTAAGATGAGATCATAAACATGTATGAGATATGTTAAGCTTATATTATGATCGAAGTAGAATCCCACTGTTTACTTAGTCTATAATAGCCAGATATGAGTTGCTTGATTGATTTCATGTAAGGGTTGATCGATCGAAGAACTCATCTTAGGCAACGAGACTTGTCTAATTATATATCTGTATGGTATTTATAAATTGTGACATACAATTGGAGCTATATGAATAATACCATAGCACGTGTGTCATACCACGTGTGCTTTCGACCAGAAGGAAGTGAAAAGTCGATCCCTATCTCTTCACTGTGTGATGCCTTTAATTGTGCCCTTATTACTTTTGACTATATCTTGATATTTTGATTATGTGTATGCTACTTTGAACATATTACCAATGATCATGAATGATTCAGTCTAATGGGGTATGTTTGGAAAGCAACCTAATCAATATAAAAGGATATAAGTGTAAAGGGAAGACTAAAATTGTGTATCAAAGTGTGTGCTTGCAGGTATACCGATCATGTAAGTCAATTTGGACTATAACATGATAGTGAGACAGATGAAGTTATGTCAGTGAACTCTTTTGATCACATAAACGATGTGATATAAATTTGAAGGGGTCAGAGTTACTGAAATATGATACAACAAATTATTAGTCTGGGGTACTGCAGGATACGTAACGAATGAGAACTATTTGAGCAACTATGTACCCTAACAGGTTATTAGTAACGTATGCTCGTATGCTTGCCGGTCGCACGACCTATTTGCCAAGTATGATGATGCTTTGATGCAAGTGTGTATATGAGAAGATAGTGGGTTGGTACCACAAATTGATATAACTTAATTATTGGCGAGTAGGAGAATGTAAGAAAAATAAATAAATAATTATGTATAATTATTTATTATTTTATTATCCCGTCAAAAGTAAGTTATAAAGTAAAATGTTATTATTTTTGAATTTTAAAATTAATAACTCCACCCACTATTCTATATAAGATAGAGTTTTGGTCAAAAGAAGTAACTGATTTTCATTT
Source organism: Nemophila menziesii (assembly GCA_029959085.1). Classification (NCBI taxonomy): domain Eukaryota; kingdom Viridiplantae; phylum Streptophyta; class Magnoliopsida; order Boraginales; family Hydrophyllaceae; genus Nemophila; species Nemophila menziesii. The sequence continues at coordinate 46,100 of JARWIR010000013.1, forward strand.
TTATATGAACGCTTCTTTTTACTTTTCTTCTTCTCTCTGCCATCCATAAAATATGTATTGATCAAAATCGCAAGGCTCTTAGGTTGTGAATATAGAGATCTCTCTTCTAGTAAGAAGATCCACGGCCGCAAGATAATTAGGTTTCCAATCGATTCAATGGCGCTACTTTTAAAGAGGTACTCCTTTATAAACCTCTTGTTCTTTAATTTATATCTAATTAAATATTACATACACCTAATTAAAATCGCGTGTTCTAAGTTCAAAAAATGCCAATTTAAAAACTGTTATTCTTGATATTGTTCACGACATTATAAAACATCGTAAGCCTCTTTTCAAAACAGACCCTAACAAAACGTTAAGCAAAAACACCCATGATTTCTCGCATTTGTGTTAATTTATATAAAATTTGATACAAAAAACAGATCAAGTTTCACCAAATACAATATATTCAATTTTTCCATTGAAAACTAAATCTCAGGGTCCCTGGCCTAATGTCGGTCATAAAACTAGAAAAATACTGAAAAAAATGGTAAATCACACTCCAAAAGGATTATTTACTAAAGTTTATAGAAAATTTGAAGTGTACATACTTAATTGGTAAAGCAACCGCAAATCATGCTTCAAAGACTAAAGCATATTACACTTGAAAATCTATATAATAAAGCAGAACCAAAACTAATTTACCCTATTTATCTTCAAACTCCCCCGTTAGTCTCATATTCCCCCCATTTGGCTCATAATCCCCCCATTCATCTCATAATTCCCTTATTATTCTCTTTTATTTTCATTTTACCCATAAATCCCCACCAAACTATCCACCATCGAACACCCAAAAGACCCACCAAGCCTCCCCCCATTAGGCTCATAATCCCCTTATTATTCTCTTTTATTTTCATCCGCCACCATCAACCATCCAACACCCAAAAGAATCCGCCACCATCAACCATCGAACACCCAAAAGACCCACCAAGCCGCTCTCCTGCAACGAGAAGACCTCCGCCACCATCAACCACCGAAGACCCAAAAGACCCACCAAGCCGCTCTCCTGCAACGAGAAGACCTCCGCCACCACTCGGGATCATTCTCCACCATCAACCATCGAAGACTTAGGTAAAATTAATTGTTACCGTTTCTTATTTTTTTTTATCATTTTACCTATTCTATAGACAATGACCATTGTTATGACCATTTATACTACATAGAAGCTATCAGAATGTGGAAATGAAAAGAGGAGATTGGATGTGTCCTGAGTAAGTATAAGCCTTTACTTTGAGTGATTGAAAAAGATATTAATTAAATACATTTGGAATTTTGTAGATGCGATTTCCTCAATTTTGCAAGAAATTTACGATGTTTAAAATGCCAAACAGAAGGTCCGAAGAGGGTAGATGCTAATGATATTGAAATGAAGAAGGGGGATTGGAATTGCTCAGGGTAAGTACTAAGTAGAGTCTATTATTTCTATTCGATATCATATATTTTTATTAACTCTATTAAGTATTATGACAGGTGTGGATTTATGAATTTTGCTAGCAAAATGAGCTGTTTTCGATGTAGGGAGGCACGTCTCAAAAGGGATTTAAACCCCAACACAAGAACCCACAAAAAACCCATCTCATGTTCTTCCTTAAAATCATCAAAAACCGACAAAATCCCACAAAAAACCCATCTCATATACGTTGAAAGCGACAGATTACCGATAGAGGGTGAGACAATCTCAGCCAAGAATGGTCAAACTTTAGCCGGTGGTAAAGGTGCGAATCAAGCAGCGTGTGGTGATGAGCTTTCGTATCCAAGGTGAAGATGCTCATGGGAAATTGATCACTGATGCGCTGAAAGATGGTGGGGTGGATATTGATTATTTGAAAAGTATTAGGGGGAATGTATCTACTGGTCATGCTGTTGTGATGCTTCAAAATGATGGTCAGAACTCGATTATTATCGTGGGTGGTGCAAATATTGTGGGTTGGCCTAAGAATTTGAGTGATGGCGATTTAGAAGCTGTGAGAAATGCTGGGATAGTTTTGCTTCAATGAGAAATTCCTGATTTTGTTAATGTTCAAGTTGCAAAGGTACTATCTTTTTGATTCGGTTTTAATCTTGGTTTATTGAATTAACTTTTGGGACTACTTTTAATTGACCGTGTGTGCACCATGGTATATGCAGGTGTGTTTTAAGGGGTGAAAAAGGAAAGAAGACCAAGCAGTTGAGATCCGAAAGGGAAAATGGGAGGAGACCTTGCTTCAAAATTGTCGAGCTGAAAAGGTCTTCTATAGCTTACTCCTTCGAACAAACTATACGTATTGAAATAATAACGATGATTGAGCAAGTTAAAATAAGGGTTTTGGGTAATTTTTCAGGATTATTTGATTTAAATATATTTATTAAATTCTCATACAAATCCTACAATATCCATATTATGACCGTTGAAAGCCCTTTATGTTTTGATATAAATTTATCAAGCATTGTCGCATAGCTGCTCATAAATTACATAAAGAACTAATGGTTCACGTTGTAGCATTTCAGTTTCTTTTCGAAATCATTGTCCTACATTGAATTGATGAGTAGTAGTCTGCTTAGTCACGAGAAGAATGCACAATCATGGGGAGTAAATTATTGCATAGACTTAGATCATTCCTTCTTATGAGACAAAATATATTAGTTTCACGGAATATATGCTTTATTTTATTTGAGTGTCTCGGTTTGGGTGCACTAAAATCTGTTATAAAATGTGAATTTGTCTCACACTAAGACCAATATTATATGCAGAATTCACATGAAGCCTCTTGAGTACACAACTTATGGAAAACCAAACACATATGTGTTTAAAAACGCTGAAAATGTGTTAGACACAAGTTGCCACGTCAGCATATGTTAACTGTCCAGGAAATGGTTTGAATTGCTCTTTCAAGACTTTGTACATGATAGGAGATAATCCTCTGGTTGACATAAAAGGGGCTCGACAGGTTTGTTTAACTAATATATATATATATATATTGCAAATATTATGATATGGTGTTGTGGGTTTTCAGGCAGGGGAGCCATGGTTTTCTATCTTGACAAGGACAGGTGTTTCTTAAGGGAGAAGAAAATCATGCTGAACATCCAACAGATTTGGTAAGTCAACGAATTAATCGTCTCACAATTTAATTCAATTTATTAAGGTCTAAATTTTTTGTACAGGTGGTTGATTGTGTGGAAGATACAATTGAATACATATTGAAAAAAGAGTCTATCTCATAAGAAGGTTTCATTCAGATCATATGAATACAAATCATTTTTTTTTACTATTTATTGTTTCATCTGCCAATTTCTTTTGGTTATGAAGATGAAGGGCATGAATTATTTTACATACATATATGAAGTTGTCAAGTCTTTGTACAAAATAAACTAAATCGTAATTACTCTTAATTAGAATTTCGTTTACTGTTTACATAATTATTTTTCGTGAATTTCCAGGCTGGAGCTGTAACATTTTACATACTTTCAGCTATTTTTTTCGCGTAGTTTTGTCATCATTTTCATGGTCACAGTTTTTATAGCTGCTCTTGATTTTTAGCAGATCATTTTCATTGGTATTACCTTCACTTTAGTATATGCATTAGTTCTCTACCCTAGATATCTCAGTAATTCCAAGAAATTAACCACGCTGATTATGGAATAAACAGAGATGTAGATACAATTTGTGATAATGATTTTCTCTATTATGCCTGTAAAAGTTACAAATGGAATATATCTGTTAGGGAGATGGAAATGGGCAGAAGACACAATTTGAGCACTATGATTTTGATCTACTTGAGAGTAAGTGATCATTTTGTATAGCTCAAAGTTTAAACAATATATTGGAAGTGTAAATACAACAATTACTGAAATTCCAAATGTGTAGGAGTCAGATTTTTCTTCATATCAGGCTTTAGGCATGGGATACAAATATAGAAAAACTGAATTATATCTTATCATGATAATATATAAACCTCCTCAATTCTGTAAAAGGGGCAAGATGATTGTCAAAAAGTTTATCTCTTCTCTAGATCGTTGGCGGTCATGAAGTTCTTTTACAAAACAATGCAAAACAACTTTATATACTAACTTAAATATTTAACAGCTTTATACTGTTGTTAGGAAAAATCTCTTTGCCTGCTGGCATGCAAATTCAGTTTTTTATTCACTTACACACTCTATTTGAAAAAACTACATCTCTAAAAAGCCTTGGTATTTTATTAATAATACATTTTCTCATGTATTATTCATACCTTAAAATAAAATCTCAACTGTTGTATAATTATATCTTCATTCATTCATGGTCATTACTAATTTCAGTAATGGATTAATAACTAATTCACGAGATTTAAAATTACTAGACTTGGCACCAAATAGTTAATGCAGAAACTATGATTATATGACAAGTCATTGCATCTTGGTCTGTTACGTTTTCACATAAGATACAAACTTGCATTTTGAATGGTTCCATCTATGATGTTAGTCAACTTAATACAGTAACTATGATTATCTATATAATCATTGCATCAATTGCATTGATGTTCATTATAATATTAATGCATTTTTTAAGTTATCGGTTCAAATGTAAGTTTCATTGTATATCGAACATGATGTATGGATGATTAGCTATTGATGTTCATTATAATATTAATGCATTTTTTTAAGTTATCGGTTCAAATGTAAGTTTCATTGTATATCGAACATGATGTATGGATGATTAGCAAATAAGTAACGAGATTTTTATTTTTCATAGTGCCTTAAGGCACGGGTAATACCTAGTCCTAAATAAACCGGAACCAAATCATCAAAAGAAAAAGTAAATGAGAGAGAGAAAAGAGAAAGAAGGTCGGACTATTTATATTAATAATTAATATAATGATAGGATTAATTTTGGAATTATCCGATTAACATATGCGTTTAAGTATGAAAAACCAACTAACACTCCAAGTAGACACCAAGTATTTTTATTTATCCACGCCAAAACCAGGACTAACCAAAGATTCTTCACCAGGTCCATTAATTTGCCTTCTCATCATATCAACGCGGCGCCCCAATGTATCAACTGTGGCCTTAAGATTCTCTATCTCCTTATAAAGGAGATCATATTTCTTATAAAGGCAATAGTTTCTATAAGATAAGTTCATGATACACCCCACCAAAACATAATGTGATACTCTATTTATTAAGTTCCCCTTTTTTATCCTATACTCTCTGATATTTTCTGGAGTTCCTTTCACCTTCTCCCAGACACTCTTCTTGCCATCCATTGCAATCTTTCCAAAAGATTTCATTACTCTAGAAATATTCATCTTTCACCCAAAAATATCTATATTATATTTCGAAGTTTTTCCTACGGTCCTGATTTACCCACTTAAGTGGTGGCCAGGATCGATTTTGGGAAAACATAAGTGGTGGCCAGGATCGATTCTGGCAAAAGATAAGTAGTGGCCAGGATCGATTCTGGCCCCACCTACCATTAATATATTATTAAAAAAAACTTAACTATAGCATAATAAGAATTAAAAAAATAGACAAAACCTAAACTATCGCCTCTCTCCTCACACAACACCCTTCTTCTTCGTCTTTCCCGCAGCCGCTCGCTCACGACTCTCCACCATCACCATCACCGCCACTCGCACCATCACCACCATCGAGAACTCTTTCCAGCGATAAAACAAAGCTATGGTAAGCTTCTAAAAAACCCCTCTTTTCGACGATAAAAAACACTATTAATCAATTGCTTTAGAATGCTCTCCATTTTCATAAGGTTCAATGGTTATCTGTAGCACCACACCATCTATATTTCTTCACACTTGAAGAAATGACAACGAACAGAGTATAATTAATTATCTGCTTAGTGTCATCATCGGCAGAGGCATCAACAACCTCGAAATCTGCTGCTAAATTTCATTGTCATCTTCTCAAAATCTTATTGCCCGTAAGTTTAAAATTTGAATTGCTTAGCTTATATAATTAGTTAATTAGATTTGATTAAGAATGATTTATTTAAATTTTTATATGCTTAGGAGTTTTTTGTATTAAAATTTGGATGTATATGGCTAATTGTTGAAATACATACATGGGTATATTTGTCTAATTCGCATAACAGATGAACAGATTGTGCAATTAGAGATGCCATTGTTTGCTATAGCTTAGATATTACTCTGTTGAATTTTATTTGGGTTTAAGTTAATTGCGCCATTAGTCCCTATTCTATTGAATTTTATATGGGTTTAAGTTAATTGCACAGTTGGTCCCTGTTCAATTGGATTAGCGAATAATTGGAAGTTTCACTCACTAAATGGGTTAAGTTGCAATTAGTATATTTGGGTATTTCATGTAAATAACTATAATATTGTTACATATACTCTATATATCTCTCAATGTGGTTAGGGACTATAGTTGCAATTAACTCTTTGTTTCATAATATCCAGGTTTTATTCAGCTAGACTATGAAGAATGAAGGGTTATTTGATCCATCAGACCTTTTCGACACTGACGCTTTCTGCAACTAGGTATTAAATACAGGGACTTATATCACAATTCTTGCAAAACATAGGGACTAATATAATAATAATTTGATGTAATGTTTTAATACAGAGTTACCAAATCTACCTACTCTTCAGACGAATAACAATACAGTGAATGATTCACTAAGCTTTACGCCTCAATGGAATCCGGGTCCCACTGAAGATCCACAATTTCAACCAGGTCCCTTTACTGATCCTATACACACAATTTGCTTATCTAATAAGTTGGTGGTGGTGCTTCCACATGTAAGTTTTCCATTTTTTTTTTAATTTAATTCTTAATCAAGTTTTTGTAATGAATTATCAGTGTATTTTCTTAATTAATGCAGTGAATACCGTGGCTTTGGGAATGACCAATCTACCCGGTGGAATCTTCATCATTCTTCTTCATCATTCACAATGTAATTAGTTGTAAATTGAACGATTAGTCCCTGTGTTGTGTAAAATAGGAAATTGTACCATTGTGTTACAACCTTAAATGTAAACTTGCAGTTTTATCAACTGAAGAATGATCAAGAAAACCGAGCAATCAACCAAGTAAATTTGGTGTCTCAAACATGGAAGAACTTGGTAAATTTTGCTCACATATCTTTTATTTTATCCAGATTTGATTTCGTAAATTTGGCTCACTATAGGTCCTTATAATATTGAAAAATTGCACTATAGGATATTATGAAAAAATTGCACTATAGGAAAACAAAATACAATATAGGTGTTGATATCAATTTATTTTAATGTACAGTGCAGCATGTCCAGCTATACAGTGGTTCTGGGAGGTTGTGCAAGCTTTTAGCAAAATAGATAAAACTTGCCTTTTACAATTTGTGACTGGTACATCCAAGGTTAGTATCTTCTTTTCACCACTTCAGTACATAACATAGATAAAATTGCACCAGAAAAGCGTTACAGTGTTTTGCATAGGGACATATAGTGCCATTTTGCAAGTCACCAGCCACGTGTTTCTGATCATATGGAGCAAATCAAGGATATGATAGCTCAGGTACGATATTTAGATCCTTAACACGTGTTTTGTATAGGGACCTATAGTGTAATTTTGCAAAGTTATGAGTTTTTGCTATTGAGTTTTTTTACTTTAACTGAATTGCAGGTATCTGAAATATTTGGGTTATGAAGGTGTTTATATGAGAAATTTCACAGATGTTGATGATAAGGTGTGAATTTTTTTAAAAACTTACTTTTTATATAAGATTTTACATTTTTTCTTCAAAATTTCAGATTATTAATCAAGCAATGGAGAATAAGGAAGATCCAATAGCATTAAGTGCTCGATTTTGATTAATATAAATAACGATTGTCAGGTAAGATTTTTTTCTTTTTTTATCTGTGATCACTATGGTGTATATTTTAATGAATTAAATGAGCATTATTACATATGGAATCAGATATGGCCAAAGGACAGTTGAAGGGATTCTTAACGATGGCTACAATGCTTTGATGCGCTGAACAATTTTGTTGATGGTACAAAACAGGTTAGATAATAATTCCTTGCTTTATTTTCCATCTTTTAAAAATCTATTTTAACCTTTAATTATTCTTTCGGTTCCTCAGGAGGCAATTGATCTATTACAAGGACACTATATCCTTTCTGTCACACGAGATATGACCCCAACTGCCCCTAAAGGAGGAATTGAGGCTATTGCTGTGAGTAAAATAAATAAATAACTTTGAAAAAGTAAATGTAGAATTGACAAGTTGTATTGTTTGATTTTGCAGTCATTTACACTCGCTTTATCACTTATTTTGATTGGATTATTCTTTGCCTTGATATCGCTAAGAGGAGGTAACATGACTTCACGCTTCATTAAACTCCAATTTTTCCGTTTAAATATTAATTAATTAAGTGTTGAAAATAGTGCAACTAAAGTGAAAGAACCCTCCACATTAGAGGATCTTGGTAAGTATTAATTAATTAAGTATTACAAATTTTGTTGATAAAATAATTTAATTGTTTATTATATTAATGGACATAGGAATTGCTGCGAGGTGGAATGGAGACACTAAGACCAGCTTTACAACGTGTGTACATGACAAGAGCTTCTACTTATAGAGATGGTCTAACAAGTTTCATTCAAGGCTATAAAGAAGGGATACAAGAAGTAATGGAAAAGAAGGATAAAGAGAGTGAAAAGGAGAAATATGATGATCCCAAAAACTCAACGTGATCTTCACAGGATAAGCAATTGTACAAATGTAGTGAGTTCATAATTTAACACCAAATGCAAGCTTGATAGGGCAAATGCATTCTAAATTATAGTTGGTGTGAAAATGGGTGGAAAGGACGCGTTATATACATGAAAATGACATATTTTTGTCATCTTCCTTGAATAATTCTAAAACGCCTTACATCTTTCAAGGTTTATGAGACCTGCAAAAATAACACAATTACTCAAATCCCTCACGTCTCTTCATTTTCTTTGCACGCTCCTTATTTATTCCACTCTCTCATCTTTATCACACATTTCGCATCTTGAATATACGATCTTGGTGTATTTTTTTATTATATCTTAACTTCTCAACGTGCCAACTTAAAGTAAGAAAAATTGACGATTGATCGATTTTTTTTCCGAAGTGACTTCAGGCACGGGCAATACCTAGTATATATATATATATATATATATATATATATATATATATATGAGGCAATTACCAATACCACCCTAGAGGGAGGTGATATTGCCCATAAAAGTCATGTCTAATATAAAAAACATAATTAGACAATAATACCCTTAACTAAATATTCCCACCAAACTAAATTTTCCCACCAAAAAATTTCCGACCAACTTTTCCGGCCAATTTTTTTTCCCGCCAAATTTTTCCGGCCAAATTTTTTTCCCGCCAAATTTTTCCGGCCAAATTTTTTTCCCACCAAATTTTTCGGCCAAATTTTTTTTTCCCACCAAATTTTTCGGCCAATTTTTTTTCCACCAAATTATATTTTACGAGTTTATTTTGTTTGGTGGGAAAAATCCCACCAAATTATATTTTACGAGTTTATTTTGTTTGGTGGGAAAAATCCCACCAAATTATATTCAAAATAAATAAATAATAAATCTTATGATAAAAAGAAGTATACAAGCTGGAAACGTTGAAAAGTTTCAGAACAAAACAAAGAAAAGAAAAAGTAAACGTTGAAAAACATTAAACATTCCAAAACAAAGAATGAAACATGATAAAAAATAAACAAAGAATGAAACAATCGAACTGGAATAAAAAAATAAAAATAGAAACACTGCACTCACCTTCCCACAACCACTCTCCTGCCAAATTTAATTTAAACTGTATCTTTTGAATTGTTCTGCAGTATATATCCATTTGGACAATGAAATATGATAAAACGTAATACAAATTTCTTCACGGTCGAACTAGAACAAAAACTAAAAAGAAAATCTCTTCACAATCACCTTCCCACCAAACTACTCTCTTGCACAATTTAGTCTTATAAAAGCTACAGGCATATCCATCTAATTAAAAGTCTCCTGAAAAAGAATCAAGAAAAAATTAGGGATTTATAATGCAAATAATACAAGGACCTATATTGAAAATACATATATAGCATCAACAAGATAACCAAACAAAACAGAGATCCACAAAGTCAATATCGAAAGCCCTGCAATACAATCCCATTGAGTAATCTGCGATACTTCATCTTCTTAATTTTCTTCACCATTATTTTCACTTTCCTATAAATAAAAAATAAAGTTAATTACACTTTAGATCCATATATATACAGATTACACACTTACTTCTTAGCTCACCAATAGAACTATACACAGTACTTTGAATGCATTATTGGCCCCCTAATGCTATGCAAAATAGCCAAATATACTTCTGTGTTTCAAAAATAGCAAAAACTCCTTATTTTATTCCAAACTGGTGCATAGTCATTGCAAAGCTTGTATCACATGAGGGTTAATTTGGCTATTTCGCATAACAGAGGGACCAATGAAGCAATTTATCTTTAAATACCTGGATCAGATTCTTCAAAGAAATATATCAAATTATTTACTAAACAATCCTTATGTCAGCAATCATGACAATTTGATTAACTTTGAAGAAAAATGCTTCGTTCCATTTAACTGATTCAGTTTGAGAAGATTCAGAACAAGCTGAGCTAGTGCCTCGAGTTCTAGCACTTTGATTATTTAGTTGTGATCTCCCAGAGAGATTCGGATCTACTAAAAGACGCACTGTTAATGAATATTTGCGACTTTGCAACCCTTCACTCTTCAAAAACTCTTCAATTTATGAATGGTTCATCACCAATGTGATTAGGAGCCGACCTTCTTGCATCACAGAGCAAAACACGATTAAATCACCATGACAAAAGAACATAAAGTCAATTAGTAAATAATAGAATTTACCTGAAGAACTGTTAAAATCATGGCATCCTTTTCTTTTAACCAACCACCAGGAAGTTCAAAAGCAAGAGCAAAATGTGCTATCTGGTAATATACGTAATATTAGAGATAAATCATAGAATTTTTTCATAAATTGGATAACTTTCATCCCAAACCCAATTTCCATCAAATATATCACACGCTTCTTCTTTAATAAAATTGGAGAAATGTAATTAAGAATTATCAAAACTGAATCGAAGAATAACTTCCATATCACTCCACTCTTGATTGATACACACTAACCTTCCTTCCTCATTCTCTCAGACTGTGTTGGTTGGAGGTGTTTGATAGGGTGTCCATGGCGGATTCATGTAATCGAGAAGAAACGCGATAGTGGTGTCGGCTTATCGATATAGAGAATAAGATTTCGTTTTTGGGCTTTTTAAATTTAGAACGGATTTTGAACTTTTCTTCCCAGTGGCCGTCACGGAGGTGGTGATGACGATGGTTCTCCAACGCCGGATGGCGGCCGTCGCTGCCGCAGAAGGCTTCGGCTCCATTTTTTCCTTTGGTAAATGTGCGATTTGAGAGGTCATACAGTAAATGTGTGTTTGTGCGTGTCTTTATTCATCTCACTGTAATTCTGGATTTGTGCTGCAAAGATGAATTAAATTAAAAGAAGGGCACAATTGGTATAATTTACTTATTTCATGACTTTTATGGACAATATAATAGGTAAGATGTTGGGGGGCTATTAATGTTAAATTGGTGACTTACATGGTAATTATTTCTATATATATATATATATATACTAGGTATGAACCCGTGCCTGAAGGCACTCTAACACTATTAATTTAGAAAAATAAATTAAATATTGAATAAATATAAATTTCTTGATAAAAAAACAAATTTAAAATAAATATTCTTGTCAACGGAAAATCATAACATAAACAATGCACCATGAATCCTTAACAAAGTTTGCCTAAATTAATGAATATTTTTTTTATTAGTGCCTTCAGGCACGGGCATTACTTAAGATTTAACATTTACGGTTTAAGGGTTAAGGTCAAGGTTGAATTTAAGGTTTATACGTTAAGGTTAAGGCCAAGACGAACAATTTGACAGTTTTTACAACTTCGTCGTTCTTGAGTGAATCAATGTCGTTATTCGCGTAGAATATTGAAATAGAGCAAAGCAGATCAAAACAAAGCCTAGTTATTCACACCAAGTATTGCAAAGGATGCAATAAAAAAAATTGTCACCAAATTTTGTCATTGACTCAATATCATCGTCAAAAGATTCATATTTCGGCTCTCTTTCAGGTGAGAAATGTTCACTAAAGTTCTCCATGAATTCTTCAGTTCCATCTAGTTCTAAGTTTCGTGAATCAAATTTAGCAATCTTATCATTAAATTTTTGAATTCGATAGCTTAGTTGTTTCTTTTCAACCTTTAACACTACGATCTTTTGTTCGGATGAAATAACACGTGAATTTCCTTTTTCAGTTGCTAAGTTTTATACTTTTAATAATTCCTCTAACTCACCATTCTCTTGATTCACGATAATAAAATCTACCCCAATTTCTTCGTGTAATTCTTCGCGAGATTTCAATTTCTTTCAAACTCAATACTATCAGATAAAGCTTGAATTAAAATATTTTGATTTCTAGTGATACTAATATCCGACTTTATGTGTGATTGTTGCCTACTTCACACTAATATTTCTTGCATTTATTATGGCCATTATAACAAAATTATTATTTTGTCATTCAATCGTTATGGTCGAGAAAGATATATCAAATGAAAATGACAAATGGCGTATTCAAAATCTAGGAATTCCCTAGATTTGTTTTAAAATGCAATATTGGTCCCAATATTTTAGCTGGACTACTAATTTTTCAAAAATATATTTTCTCCATACAAAAGAAAAAAAAAAGACCTGAAGTACAATGTAATAAAACCAAAAGGCATACTTTCTGAAAAAAAAGAAAAAAAACTGGAATTATACTTAATTAAGAAAATTCAGAGAATTGTAAAGTGATGAGAATAGGTTAGATATTTACTACAAAACAATTTAAAAATGGAGTACGAACCGAATTGTTCACTTCAACAGAAACAACTATTCTATTTCATACGGTAAAAGGCTTCCAACAGTTATATTAATGGCCATGGTAGGATTTGTAAAAATATATAATACTAATAAATATATACTTACATCTTCTGCATTGGTGCCCGGATATTTACTGCAAAACAAATAAAAAATGAGTATAAGACCGAATTGCTCACATCACTTCTCATACAATTTTTAATGGCCATTGTAGAATTTGTATAAAAATATAATAAATATTATTAAATCAGATAATTTAAAAATTGTAAAAGTATTGAGATTAGGTTTTTTATTTTTTACCTTAATTTGTTTCTTGGCTTCGCCAAGCCGGTTGATGATGGTGGTGGAAATTGGTCTCTGGCGGCGGTGAGAATTGAGTGTGAAGAGATCTCTTCAATTGTTGATGGCCATGGGTTGATAATGGTGGAGACTGGTTTCCGAGTGGCGGCGGTTTTCTTGTGCAGGCGAGCGGCTTGGTGGGAAGGTGAGTGTGAAGATACTTATTTTTGTTTTTTGGAAAATAGTGAAATAAAAAGTTAAACCAAAGAGAACTGTATTTTGACTTACAGCTCTTCCATAATAGTAACATCGATTCAAACAGGTGCCCTGAGTGTGAAGAGAATGTGAGAACCAAGCCGGTTGATTTCTTGTGCCAAACACAGAGAAAATATACTATGAAAAAACTAATTATTTAATACCTGGAGCATCGTAAATTGTATCTTTCTACTTTCAAGTTTAAATACTCATCTTTCTTGGTGGGAAGGTTGAGTTTGATATGGATTTGGGTTCTTCGATTGTTGATTAGCCAAGCCGGGTTAATGATGGTGAAGAATGGTCCCTGAAACAATTTAAAAAATGCAGTATAAGAAAATTGCACAATAGGTCCCTGATGCACTATATGTCCCTGTATTGTGCTTAAAATCCCTCAAAATGCGACCAATGAGTATGTAATAAAACTGAAAAATTTATTTGATGAAAAAAAATAAAAAAAAAATTACCTTGATGAAGGGATCAACAAAATAGATGTACATTAGACTATTTTGCATAACACCGAGTTCAATGATGCAAATAACCTAACCTGAATAATTATGATAAATCAACACAATTAAGATTCCAAATCTACATTCCGTATCAAAGTATAAAATCATTTTGCTAATAATCAAAATATAATAAGCTAGAAAAGTGATGAGTAGATTTGAATTTATACTGCATAAGTAGATTGGGAAGGAGGCGACTATCTACACCAGTAGATGCATGTGGAGAGCCGAGATGCTGGAATCCAACAGACTGGAGCCACCGTGCCATTACTACATCTCCAGCATCGCCGCCATTGCTAGTAGCAGCGCTGGTGGCTGGGTGATCATACAGAACAGCTGCAGCAGCGGCTGCAATTTTAATCGCTATAATTTCACTACTTCGACCACAAAAACCAACAAATTTTAATTTAATTTACATAAATCACAATTTCAATCCTAAATTGCAGTAATCGATGAAGAAATGGACATACGTAGAGGTAAAGAGTCAAAATCGATTCACCAATCGACTGTGATCGAACAGCGGAAAGTCAAAGTTCAATTGCAACCGTACAATTTAGCCCTAGAAATCATCCAAATTCAAAATCTATGTTAGAAAGTCGTCAATAATCCAAAAATAAATAAAACACCACAGTAATATAGATGCATACATATCTATAGAAAGAGAGTACCATATGTGTGAAAATCAATAAAATGGAAAAATGTGAACAGATATGTGAAGAGCAAAACCCCATTATTAAAAAATTATCGCATTGATGTAATGTAATGATAATGAATCGGAATGGATTGCTTGGAAATGAATATATATACATATATGTAACTTATGATGTATCTATAAGTAAAAGATATACAATAAATACAAATATGTTTGTACTGACAATTTATTTCTTTTACGTAAGCAAGGAAAGAAAGAAGTAAAGTACCTCTTTCTCATAGAACATAGGAATTTGAATAAGAACAAAATATACTTAAACCATATTATTCTGAAAAATTATAAAAGTTATCAAATTAGGTTAAAAATCATTTCAATTTTTTACCTTAATTCAGGTTCTTAAACCATATTATTCTGAAAAATTATAAAAATTATCAGATTAGGTTAAAAATCATGCTAATTTTTTACCTTAATTTAGGTTCTTAAAGCCGATTGATGATGGTAGAGAGTAGTCACTGAGTGGCGGCGATTTTCTTTGCATAGGAGAGCGACTTGAGATGGTAGATAATGGTCTCGAGTGAAAAATTAAATCCCATTATACTGAAAAATATACTTAAACCATATTATTCTGAAAAATTATAAAAGTGATGAGATTAGGTTAAAAAATCATTTCAATTTTTTACCTTAATTTGGGTTCTTAGAGCCGATTGATGATGGTAGAGAGTGGTCCCTGAGTGGTGGCGATTTTCTTTGTGCAGGAGAGCGACTTGGGTTCTTAAGCCGACAGAGAACATGAACATTAACTATGTTCTTCGTTTAGCCAAGTCGGTTGACAATGGTGGATTCTTCGATTGAGAGGCTTGGTGGGAGAGAGAGAGAGCGCAGGGTTCTTCGATTGAGAGCCAAGTCGGTTGACAATGATGGATTCTTCGATTAAGCGGCTTGGTGGGAGAGAGAGAAAGTGCAGCATGGTTGAGAGAGAGAAAGTGTAGGTGAGCAGTGAGACGTGAAGTTTGTTTTTTGTTTTAAATTTTATATTTTGGAAAAATAGAAAAGTGAAAAATAAAATAGGAAGATCTAATGGCTGAAAAATATAGAGGATAGATCAAGACATTTTAAATCGTGGATTGAATTTAGATAATCTGGACCATTAATTGAAATCGATCTAAAGGCTTAAAGTGATTGAAATTTGATCCAAAGGCTAAAAAATGTGGAGAAAAATGAGAGACATTTCGGGCCGTTGGCCCTTCTCCAATATTATATAGATATATATATATATGTATATATATATAAATATATATATATGTATATATATATATATAAACATTAAGTATTAAAAAAATATTATAAAGAGATAGGTTAAGAAGCAATGTTATTAAGTTTGTTGAGATTATGAAGAATTTGTGAGTTTATTTCTTCCAAATAATTTTGAAGTTGTATCGTGGAGGTTGAAGCCAACTAACGTAAAACACCCGTATGTGGCCTATATACCTTACAAATATCAGATCAAATGTAAATATCGAAAAATAATTCTATTTTATAGATTGAATTATGTTCTTTGTTATCAATATTTTTTTGTCAAAAGAAACTTTTTGAAGATTTATACAAGTAAAACTCAACAATCAATACAATGATCGCATAACTGAGGGATAAATAAAGATCTAAAACTATATTTACGCATGACCTTGAATACAGTGAAGTTATCATAAAACTTTGTGTACATAGCAAACTTTTCTTCACTTAAAAGATCGACTGCGGTGAAAAGATCGGCGGTGGAGGAAATATCCGCAATAGTAAGTTTATTTCTTTCAACTTCCACAATAGCCAAATGTTTTATGAGTAGTATATACTAAGTGAAATTTGAGTTATCCAACTATTTTTAGAAAATGAAAGGTGGCTAGGAATCCCTTGTTAAGGGTTGTGATTTTAAAAAAATGACACCTTAGTAGGCTACTCAAATCCATGGAGCATTGATGATTTAGCCTCCATGGAAGTGTTATACCCCACAACTATAGGAACAAAGCTTGCCAAAACTGCATCCGAAGTCCAAGAACTTAGTTTACCCAAACCTCTTTTTTCCAGCCAAGTTGAGAAGGTCCTCTTCGGATGTGAATGGAAGCCGACTGAGCTGAGGAGCCCAATACAACCATGCAGTAGCTACGCGAGGTGGGTGATGAATCGTTTACACCTTTAGTTAATAACGAAGCCCAGAAAAATTTGCCTTTTCACCTTGAGTTTTTTTCCAAATGGGGGACTAACAAAACCAACATCTGGTGAGTTATGAGATAGCGTGAGACAACTCATGCTAAAAAAGGACAAGGAAACCGATTTTACCTTTGACATGAAATCTGGTGGCTTTTTGGTGGCTGGCTCAAAGTGGTGCTTATTATGTGGTTCTCCGGCGATAAAATTCATCCGGTGAAATGCCTTAAGTAAGGTTTAGTTGTGTTTTTTCATTAAAGTTGTAAGGAAGGAGAGATCAAAGTGGTAAGCTAAGCGCTAAATCAGGAAAGTTTAGGAGGAAAACATTCATACCTTTCTTTACTTTCTCTTTCTAAAAGCTCAAAAAATTATATTGTGTAAGGGATTGGACAGATTTATTTCTACTATGTCTATTAGCAACTACTTCTAATTGCTAAAGATAATTTTGGATCGGTAGCGTCCACTTTTTAAATCTTTAGCAACCACATATGTGATCGCTAAAGAGTTCTTCTTTCACTAGTAATCCTTTTTTAGTAGTATGCGCGGACGCGCGAGGGACTATCCTTTCTATCGCTTGCCTTTTCTTTTCACTCTGAAAGGATCTCTCTATCTTCTATAAATCAATAGCTTTCCGCTTGATTCAATAGATTCTTTTAGACTCTTCCTACTATCAAGCCCTCCCATAGCAATCTCTTTAGCATCCTGGGTGAAAGCGTAATCACAATTGTCTAATCTTGGTCTTATATGGGGTTCCCAG
The DNA here is from genome assembly GCA_029959085.1 of Nemophila menziesii. Lineage (NCBI taxonomy): Eukaryota > Viridiplantae > Streptophyta > Magnoliopsida > Boraginales > Hydrophyllaceae > Nemophila > Nemophila menziesii. Next base: position 63,739 of record JARWIR010000013.1, read on the forward strand.
TACTTGCTTTATGCATTACCTCTATACTTTGCTTGTAATTTCATGGAGTGCAATAATCATGCCTTCTTGTTTGTGGTTGTAAGAAAAAATAAATAAATAATTATGTATAATTATTTATTATTATATTTATCCGCCAAAAGTAAGTTATAAAATGTTATTATTTTTGAATTTTAAAATTAATAACTCCAACCACTATTCTATATAAGATAGAGTTTTGGTCAGAAGAAGTAACTGAATTTATTTTTATATGAACACTTCTTTTTACTTCTCTTCTTCTCTCCGCTATTCACAAAATATGCATTGATCAAAATCACAAGGGCTCTTAGGTTGTGGATATAGAGTTCTCTCTTCCAGTAAGAAGATCCACGGCCGTAAGATAATCAAGTTTCCAATCGATTCAATTCCGCTGCTCTTTAAGAGGTATTCCTTTATAAACCTCTTGTTCTTTAATTTATATCTAATTAAATATTACAAATGGTATCAGAGCATGTAATAGTTAATTAGAATTAATACTTTGTGATTTCGTTTTTTTGTTAAATAAGCAAAAAAATTTACAGTTGCAATTTGTTTTGTTTTAAAAAAAAAACAATGCGCTATTTTGTGATAACTTTTTGCTGCGCTTCATTTAGTCCATTAAATCTTGTTCAGATATATTTTATTTATATGCGCATCCAATTTATTTTATAAATTTGGATGACAATTTCTTTGTTTTTCTAATGGACGAAATACATGTACATCTTATCTTTTGTTGTGAATACAGACTTAATTTTAAATCTGCCTGCATCATACGTGTGAATTTTTTTATTGATTTTTGGATTGCTACATCATGGCCCACATTTTTTCTACTTGGATGATTTTTTTAAGAAAAAATAAATGCAGATTGGATTGCTGCATCATCGGCTGTAATTTTTTTTTTCCTTACATGTGATTAATGTTGTGTTGATTCCTTAATGATGCCTATTAGGCATCACACATTCTGGTATATTTTTTAGTCAGATGTAATGATAAGTTCAAGAGGTCAGATGTGATGATATTAACTTCTTATGGGTCTGTGATGATATCATATCACTAGAATTTTGATATGTTAGGCTAAGTCCAACAGGTACCTTATTCGAAAGCTAGAATTGGGAGTCAAACTGGGGTTTTCGTTCAAATAGCAATCTTTAAATTAACTTTGCTCCAACGGCTTCCCAATTTCATCCTTACAATCTTATATAAGTTTATTTAAATAACTTTTCTATTTTAATTAATTCAGAATTTTTTAATGTATATACTCTTTTTTAATTTGTATGTTTTGAAATTAATATAAAAGTATTTAATACTATTTTTTTTATAAAATATTATATTATTAAGAGTAATTAAATAGATTTATAATTTATTATAATTAATTTTTAATATTTATATCTTCAAAAATATATTATTTATTATTTAAAATATTTAAATTTATTACTTTTTTTAAAAAATCTTAAATATTTAAAAAAAATGAGAGTTGGTTAAATTTTAAAAAGGAAATGTACAATTAAAGCATTAAAATGTTTGAAAAAAACAACAACAGCAAAGCATTATCATAGGCAAAATTAATTAAAAAAGAAAAGAAAAGAAAAGAATGTAGCTACAAATTTGTATCGCCACATGTAGCTAGAAAAGTAGCAAATATTGAGTTGTAGAATTGGGAGCCCCTATTTCATAGATGCTGTTGGAACTTAATCATTAGTTATTCAACACCCAATTCTACCTAAAAGCTAGAATTGGGGATGGGTTGGACTTAGCCTTAGACACATGAATCCTAAACATGTTTGTAGAGGTCATTTTTTAAAATTAATTCCTTTTGGACTAAGACTTAATTAATTGATGGGCTGATTTGTATAAATGTATGGTCTATACGTTTGATGTAATATTTGGGCTCATTAAGATAATTCTATTTGTTGCATTTGGGCTCATTAAAGAGAATTCTGGTTTTTTTGTTTTTAGATTAGTTTTTTTTAAACAAAATGAAGTTTTTGACACATGAATCCTAAACATGTTTGTAGAGGTCATTTTTTAAAATTAATTCCTTTTGGACTAAGACTTAATTAATTGATGGGCTGATTTGTATAAATGTATGGTCTATACATTTGATGTAATATTTGGGCTCATTAAGATAATTCTATTTGTTGCATTTTGGCTCATTAAAGAGAATTCTGGTTTTTTTGTTTTTAGATTAGTTTTTTTTAAACAAAATAAAGTTTTTGGGGTTCGAACCCATGCTACTTATAGCCATGATTAGCTGTCTAACCATTTATACTATCTAAACTTGTTGTTAATTAGTAGAGTGTCTGGAATTATATATTTTCGTTACGAAATATATATTTTTTTTAATCAATTTTGGTGTTTTTTTCTTTTGTTGTTCCTATTTTTCTAAAGAGAAAAAAAAATAGTGTGGACACGATCCCGGGGATCACGAATATCAAAGCTCGAACTACTACCAAAGTACAGAGGGCTCCACAAGAAAGTAAGAAATCTTAATAGACCATTACGGGTTCATAGACCAATAGTTGAAATGACACTAGAACAAAATCAAGCTTTCACTCAGAAAGTATAAGATGAGACCTGATCACACTTTATTGCAACATGTAGTAGTTGTGAACAAGTTGATACAGGATTTCTTTGATTGGGGTGATTGGGGTGATTGGGGTGATTACATGTGTGAAGAACACAAAGTTTTTTTTTCTTTATACTTTTCCAAGAAAGTTGAGAAGGGATCTCGAAATCTTATGGGATGATGAGTATCCCAAGGACTATGTTTATGGTAGACAAGTTAGATATGCTTAGCTAGTCTATGTTTTAAATGAATCTCACTTGTGGAGGCATTATAATAGTTTCACTATGTCAGACCTGTGCAACTATGGGATGCAATCTCAAACTACTAATATGGATAAATTTAATCCAATTCATATCTATGAGGAAGCGAACTTTAAAGGTCCATTCCTAAGTTGATATTTTGAAAGTTTGCTTAGTAGGTTGATTTTTTGATGTTTTTTTCCAATCATTGTTCGTTAGGTATTGCATTAGTTGTTTTTCCTTTAATTCAATTATTTGCTTATCGAACTTGTATTTTTTTGTTATGTATGAATCCAACTTCGTTATTTTTATATATGTTTTAGTTGTTTTTCATACTATTTTGCTCTATTCATGTTAGAGAAAGTGGGAGTTCTAGTGGAACTTATTTTGCAGTTAATGAAATTAAATGAATGGTTAAGACGAACAAAATATGGTGATATATGATTGGGAACATAGTGAACTTTCTTTATCACTTATTTTGTTATCTTTATTGTTCATTATATTTGCATTAATATCATTGGGTAGTTAAATAATTGTATGTATGCTAGTGGAAATCTCTTACTTTATAAGAAAATGACATGGAAAAATCTCATTGATGATCTCAAAGGAGACAAAATGAATGGTGAGAATTATACATTTGGTAAACTCGAAATACATTATGTTCTAGAGGAACAAGATATTCTTGAGGTTATTAACAATGTCATGGCTCAGCCTGAGGAAGGCAACACGGCTAAAAAAAAAGGACATGGAGGCTTATGAGAAGTGGAAAAAGAGAGATTCCACTGCAAGAGGCATCTTGATAAGCTCCATGGATGAAGATCTTGTTTATGAGTGTCAATAATACCCCACTTCACACGAGACGTGAAAGCTCTTAATGAAAAGTACGATGGTACGACTATGTCTAAGTTGAGTCAATTGATCATTAAGTTTTGACACTTACAAGAAGAAGCCTAATCAAACCATACAACAACATCTCCGGGAGATGTCTAACATGATTAGGGAACTTAAGACTGCAAGTCATAACCTTACTGATGAATATTAGGTTCAAGCTGTGATCCGATCTCTTTCAAATAAGTGGGAGCATATAAAGATAAACTTGACTCAAAATGACGACATCAAAAATTTTGATGATGTTGCTCGTCATGTGACGTTGGAAGATGAACGTCTTGATGCAATTAAGTCTCAGGGTCAGACTTATATGTTGATGATTCAAGTTCCCACAAAAGTTCTGGCATTAAGTGCAAGAACAATGGGAAGAGAAACGAAATTAAGCATGCTTCCAAGAAGAAAAATAATGGTGGTAACGATAAAAGAGAACGATTTTGGTATAAGAAAGACGAGAGTAAAGTGAAATGCTATTATTGTGACAAGATTGGTCACTTCGCTCGCAAGTGCAGAGAAAGATAGAATTGTCATTTACTTCTTGTAACTTTACTTATGTTACTAATACTGTATTGCTAGCTGATTCTAATCCTTTGTGGACTGTGGATTCAGAAGCGATAGACCATATAGCCAAAGACAAAGAGGCATATGTAGAGTACCGTCTAATTCCAGAGAAAACAAGATGGATTTATGTAGGAGACAACAACAAGGTTGTAGACAAAGGAGTTGACACTTGCAAGTTGAACTAGCGAAGTGGTCATACCTTGTACCTGCTTAATGTACTTTACGCACCTGGCATTCGACGAAACTTGGTCTCAGTCACTGTTCTTCTAGGATTAGGTTTTAATATGCATTTTCGTAACATACATGTAGATATCTATTATGACGCTAAGTATTATTGTTCTGGTTTTATATCTCATGGTTTAATTGTACTAGATGATGATAACTCGGTTAATAATTATTATGTAAGTGGTTGTTTTTCTACTAATACTTCTTTTAGTAATTCTAACATAAAAAAGAGTATATGGCATGCGAGACTAGGTCATATTGGTCAAGACCACATGAATTTGTTGGATAAGGTGAACCTTTTTGGGTTCATTAACTGAAGTCAACTTTTTAACTTATGAATATTGTCTGGCAGGTAAAGAAAAACGATAACCATTTGGAAAGGCTAAAAGAGTCGAGTACCCATTGCGAGTAATTCATTTAGACATATGTGACCCAATGAATTCAAAATAGATGTGGGGAACATTATTTCATCATTTTTATAGATGATATCACTAGTTTTGGTTATGTCTACCTGATTTTTCAAAATTCTGGAGCATTGAAATGTTCTTACGATATATTTCAATGAAGTAGAAAATCAGTTAGAGAGGAAGGTGAAAAACCTTAAACCTTAATCGCGGACGTGAATATCTATTGAGACAGTTGAAAGAACTGTGTGATGAAAGAGGGAGAAAACTCTCCTAGAAACAGTTAAGTCTATGATGACACAAGCTAATCTTTCAATATCTTATTGGAGAGATGCCATGCTTACCATTAGTTATATACTTAATCGAGTGCCCACGAAGACTGTTCCATCAACTCCTTATGAACTACATGTTATCCTGGGGGTCAGTATGTTATGTTCATGGTCTATCTCATAAATATGGGAAAATTAGGTCCAAGAGGCACCCTGACCACTCTAAAGGATATGTGTTTATTGGTGAACACAATGATGGAGGTCTTCCTAAAATTAAATCACGAGATGTTACATTCTTAAAGAATGATTTTCTTAGTAGAGGTGAGGTTGATATAAATTCTATTCTATGTGAATATAATGAGAATCGGGTGGATGACATACAATAAAATGTGATACCTGATGAGGTAACACATACTCAAGAAGTATAGAATGGCAATCCTATATAACTTGAGACGGTTGAAACCATTGCATCATCTAATAATCCTATTTCTCAAGATTCTCATCCTAAGAGAAGTGCTAGAGGTTTAGTTTCTACATCATCAATTTGAAATCGAAGGAGAAGTCTTTATGATAACTCCACGAGACAAGAAAGAACCTTTAATAGAAAATGAAGCACTTTCATGTCCTGCTAAGAATGAATGGAGAAAAGCAATGGAAGACCAAAATGGATGTCAAAACTGTATTTCTAAATGGAGATTTAGACGAGATTAATTTCAGGGAACAACCCTTGAGTTTTATTGCATAAGATCAAGAGAATAAGATATGTATATGGTTAAAATCAATATATGGTCTTAAGCAAGACTTGAGACAATGGAATTTGATATTTCATGAAGTCATTTCATCAAATGGATTTGAGATGATAAGTGAAGACCACTATTAAACATTCCAAGAAATTTTTTGTAATTTTATCTCCGTTTGTGGATGACATCCTATTAGCTGGGAATGATAAAGAGATTATTCAAGCTAATAAGGAGTGTCTAGCTTCTCAATTTGATATGAAAGATATGGGAGAAGAAAATTATATTCTTGGTGTCAAGATTCACAAAGGTAGGTCTAGAAGACTATTATATTTATCTCAAGAACCTTGCATCATGAATATACTCGAATGTTTTAGTATGACCACATGCAATGCCTTTTGACAATCCTGTAGAAAAGGGAACAAACTTAACTCTCGACATGTGTCCAAGTACTCCAGAAGAGAAATAGAAAGTGTATACAGTGCCATAGATAGTCTTATATATGTTATGATATGAAATAGGCCAGACATATGTAATGGGGTAGGTTTAGTTAGTCATTTTTCAGTCGAACCCGGGACAAGAGAATTTGAAAGCTGTGAAAAGGATATTGAGATATCTAAAAGGCATTATGGATCATGCCTTATGCTTTCGAGAAAGTAGATTACACCTAGAAGGATATATTATGCCATTTGGGCTAGTGATATATATGTGTGCATATCTACCTCAGGTCATGTATTTTTGTTAAACAATTGCGCAATTTCCTGAAGTAGCAAGAAACAAACCTGTGTAATTTTGTCCACAATGGACTGAGTTTGTAGCATGCTCAGCTGTGGTTCAAGACGCTGTTTGGTTAAAAAGGTTCTTTGAACATTTAGGATTCTCAAGCAATAGTGGGAGTCCTGTTACTATACATTGTGATACTCAAGCTGAAAAGGCTTGTGTGAAAGCTCCTAAGTATCACCGTAAGACCAAACACATTGATATAAAGTATAGCTTTTGTTCGAGATATTATTGCACAAAACCATGTTGGTTTGCAATACATACACACACGCAATACGCTTGCTGATCATTCATAAAGGATATCCCAAGGGATATATTTATTGATTTGTTAGATCTATATGATTAATCAAGATATAATGTATGAATATTGCAAGTTTGTGTGCATTCATGTATATATTTTCATTAGTATGTTTATTTAACTGTTTCTTTTAATAATATCATGTTTGATATATATTATAATGCGTGTGTTTTTTGAAGGATGTATGTCCTATAGACTGAGATTGGCCCTATCACACAGGCAATCGCCTTTGGCACAAGAAGTGTGCAAAGATGAGACTAACTCATAGTAGTTAAGAACCCTTGAGAGAACTTGAGTTAAGATAGTCGCCTTAACAAAGTGTTAAGATGAGATCATAAACATGGATGATACATGTTAAGCGTATATTATGATCGAAGTAGAATTCCACTGTCTACTTAGTCTATAATAGCCAGATATGAGTTGCTTGATTGATTTCATAGAAGGGTTGATCGATCGAAGAACTCATCTTAGGCAACGAGGCTTGTCTAATTATATATATGTATGGTATTTATAAAATTGTGACATACAATTGGAGCTATATGAATAATACCATAGCACGTGTGTCATACCACGTGTGCTTTCGACCAGAAGGAAGTGAAGAGTCGATCCCTGTCTCTTCACTGTGTGATGCCTTTAATTGTGCCCTTATTACTTTTGACTATATCTTGATATTTTGATTAGGTGTATGCTACTTTGAACATATTACCAATGATCATGAATGATTCGGTCTAATGGGGTGTGTTTGGGAAAGCAACCTAATCAACGTAAAAGGATCTAAGTGTAAAGAAAAGGCTAAAATTGTGTATCAAAGTGTGTGCTTGCAGGTATACCGATCATGTAAGTCAATTTGGACTACAACATGATAGTGAGACACATGAAACTATGTCAGTGAACTCTGTTGATCACATAAACGATGTGATATAAATTTAAAGGGGTCAGAGTTACTGAAATATGATACAACAAATTATTAGTCTGGGGTACTGCAGGATACGTAAAGAATGAGAACTATTTGAGCAACTATGTACCCTAACAGGTTATTAGTAACGTATGCTCGTATGCTCGTATGCTTGCCGGTCGCACGACCTATTTGCCAAGTATGATGATACTTTGATACAAGTGTGTATATGAGAAGATAGTGGGTTGGTACCACAAATTGATATAACTTAATTATGGGCGAGTGGGAGAATGTAAGAAAAAATAAATAAATAATTATGTATAATTATTTATTATTATATTTGTCCGCCAAAAGTAAGTTATAAAGTAAAATGTTATTATTTTTGAATTTTAAAATTAATAACTCCAACCATTATTCTATATAAGATAGAGTTTTGGTCAGAAGAAGTAATTGATTTCATTTTTATATGAACGCTTCTTTTTACTTCTCTTTCAGTCTCTGCTATTCACAAAATATGCATTGATCAAAATCACAACGGCTCTTAAGTTGTGGATATAAAGGTCTCTTTTCCAGTAAGAAGATCCACGGCCGCATGATAATTAAGTTTCCAATCGATTCAATTCCGCTAGTATTCAAGAGGTATTCCTTTATAAACCTCTTGTTCTTTAATTTATATCTAATTAAATATTACAGTGATTGTATTTAGGAAGTGGTCTAGTGAGTCCTTCCATCTATAGAGATAACAAGGTCAATGGTCGGGGTTTCCTCTCCTCTCCTTTCCTCAGCCGAGTCCCTAAAGAGCCTTAGTATCCCTAAAGGGTTTGATAATATAACCAATAGCTGGCAATTTTATCTGTACTTATCATGTATCATGTCTAGTGACAAAAAATCGATAAAAAAATAAAATAGAATACCTTCTTCAATGTAACGTTTTCTCGGAAACTTGTGAAAAAGAGTTGATAAATAATATCCATTACAATTTTTTATAACAAGAATCACATGTTACAATCACTTAGATCGATATAGTATCGACACATTTTATTGGGAAATGAATAAGCATGCAGAATAATTGAAAATTACAACCTTGAACAACCGCTAGGTTACGTTAATGGGAATAAAAAGCCAGGAGCTCCTCATCAGTTTCGAAAATGGACATGACATTTTCATCCATAGTCACTACAGCTTCTATTCCATCCCCATTGTTGTCTTCAATCAACACGAATGAATTTTTATGCATTTGAGCTCCTATAACCACTTTTATAGGTCTTCCCGATCCGAAGTCCAAATGGTTCAGTTCATATCCGCAGAAGCTCGTACAACTATACCAATTCATACACAAATCCAGTTGTTTTCCAAAATCTTTGAGATTATCTAAATGAAGTTCATTCAGGCTCATCCGTTTACATTTCTCGTACAACTCTAATTTACCCCTCCTTAGATTGTAAACAAATCTCGACAATTTCATCTCTCCCTCGTTGATAATTGGCGTAGGATAAACGAAACTCAAATTTCCTATTGAATTTTGTGGAAGCGGAGGTACAGTTAGGCGTCGCATGTTCACGGCTTGCATTAAAACAGATGGTGTGAATGTTTCCGACATCACCATTGTTGCGGCTATTGCACGTTTACAAAGAAATGCCGTGATAACTTCTACCTTCGTTGGGTTTTCCACTTCCGATTCAGCAGCGGCTAATTTCTTGAGTTGAGCTATTGATTTACCAGAAAATTCAAACCTTTTACAGACATATAAATCATCTTTTAGAGTTTCGAACAATGGTGTGATACTTGTATCCTTAGGTGGAAATATAGATGTTCCAATGAATTGCGGCAATGGTGGTTCTTCTTCACGTGCCATGGCTGCCCAGTCTTTCAGAAAACTCGATAATGATGAACCATCGCTTAATTTATGTGTCATACCACGTGTGCTTTCGACCAGAAGGAAGTGAAGAGTCGATCCCTGTCTCTTCACTGTGTGATGCCTTTAATTGTGCCCTTATTACTTTTGACTATATCTTGATATTTTGATTAGGTGTATGCTACTTTGAACATATTACCAATGATCATGAATGATTCGGTCTAATGGGGTGTGTTTGGGAAAGCAACCTAATCAACGTAAAAGGATCTAAGTGTAAAGAAAAGGCTAAAATTGTGTATCAAAGTGTGTGCTTGCAGGTATACCGATCATGTAAGTCAATTTGGACTACAACATGATAGTGAGACACATGAAACTATGTCAGTGAACTCTGTTGATCACATAAACGATGTGATATAAATTTAAAGGGGTCAGAGTTACTGAAATATGATACAACAAATTATTAGTCTGGGGTACTGCAGGATACGTAAAGAATGAGAACTATTTGAGCAACTATGTACCCTAACAGGTTATTAGTAACGTATGCTCGTATGCTCGTATGCTTGCCGGTCGCACGACCTATTTGCCAAGTATGATGATACTTTGATACAAGTGTGTATATGAGAAGATAGTGGGTTGGTACCACAAATTGATATAACTTAATTATGGGCGAGTGGGAGAATGTAAGAAAAAATAAATAAATAATTATGTATAATTATTTATTATTATATTTGTCCGCCAAAAGTAAGTTATAAAGTAAAATGTTATTATTTTTGAATTTTAAAATTAATAACTCCAACCATTATTCTATATAAGATAGAGTTTTGGTCAGAAGAAGTAATTGATTTCATTTTTATATGAACGCTTCTTTTTACTTCTCTTTCAGTCTCTGCTATTCACAAAATATGCATTGATCAAAATCACAACGGCTCTTAAGTTGTGGATATAAAGGTCTCTTTTCCAGTAAGAAGATCCACGGCCGCAAGATAATCAAGTTTCCAATCGATTCAATTCCGCTAGTATTCAAGAGGTATTCCTTTATAAACCTCTTGTTCTTTAATTTATATCTAATTAAATATTACAGTGATTGTATTTAGGAAGTGGTCTAGTGAGTCCTTCCATCTATAGAGATAACAAGGTCAATGGTCGGGGTTTCCTCTCCTCTCCTTTCCTCAGCCGAGTCCCTAAAGAGCCTTAGTATCCCTAAAGGGTTTGATAATATAACCAATAGCTGGCAATTTTATCTGTACTTATCATGTATCATGTCTAGTGACAAAAAATCGATAAAAAAATAAAATAGAATACCTTCTTCAATGTAACGTTTTCTCGGAAACTTGTGAAAAAGAGTTGATAAATAATATCCATTACAATTTTTTATAACAAGAATCACATGTTACAATCACTTAGATCGATATAGTATCGACACATTTTATTGGGAAATGAATAAGCATGCAGAATAATTGAAAATTACAACCTTGAACAACCGCTAGGTTACGTTAATGGGAATAAAAAGCCAGGAGCTCCTCATCAGTTTCGAAAATGGACATGACATTTTCATCCATAGTCACTACAGCTTCTATTCCATCCCCATTGTTGTCTTCAATCAACACGAATGAATTTTTATGCATTTGAGCTCCTATAACCACTTTTATAGGTCTTCCCGATCCGAAGTCCAAATGGTTCAGTTCATATCCGCAGAAGCTCGTACAACTATACCAATTCATACACAAATCCAGTTGTTTTCCAAAATCTTTGAGATTATCTAAATGAAGTTCATTCAGGCTCATCCGTTTACATTTCTCGTACAACTCTAATTTACCCCTCCTTAGATTGTAAACAAATCTCGACAATTTCATCTCTCCCTCGTTGATAATTGGCGTAGGATAAACGAAACTCAAATTTCCTATTGAATTTTGTGGAAGCGGAGGTACAGTTAGGCGTCGCATGTTCACGGCTTGCATTAAAACAGATGGTGTGAATGTTTCCGACATCACCATTGTTGCGGCTATTGCACGTTTACAAAGAAATGCCGTGATAACTTCTACCTTCGTTGGGTTTTCCACTTCCGATTCAGCAGCGGCTAATTTCTTGAGTTGAGCTATTGATTTACCAGAAAATTCAAACCTTTTACAGACATATAAATCATCTTTTAGAGTTTCGAACAATGGTGTGATACTTGTATCCTTAGGTGGAAATATAGATGTTCCAATGAATTGCGGCAATGGTGGTTCTTCTTCACGTGCCATGGCTGCCCAGTCTTTCAGAAAACTCGATAATGATGAACCATCGCTTAATTTATGTGTCATGCAAATGGCGAGAGCTTTACCTCCACAGTCAAAATGGTTTAACTGAACAACCACAAGATTATCTTTGACTAAAGGAGTAAAAGGTGGGAATTCAGTAGGAAAGACGATTTTCTGAACAGTTGAATGAGTTTGTAAGAGAAGTTGCACCATTGGCAAATTAATTCGTTTTTCTAAGAATGTAACTCCCTTATCATTGCAATCAATGTAGAGGTTGTCTTTTAAGGTTCCGGCAAAAGGATAGTAGGATTTTAAAAGGCGTGATAATGATCTCTCCAGAAGCTCGGTGGTGTCAAATGAGGAGATATTATCGTTATGTGGATAGAATAAGACGATGGGAATATAGCTGTTGTGTGTTAATTGATCACTGAAAGAAAGCTTGTAAGAATTGAGTGAAGATGGTGTTGGAGATGAAGGTTTAATTATCTTTCCACTGGAAATCAGTTGACTTTTAGAAAAATTAGATGCATCCATTCTTTTCCTTTTCTGATCCAAATTAGTGTATTGCGATTTTATGGTTGGCTTTGCTGCTACTTTGTCAATATTTTGCTTGAGCTGCCCCGCTACTTATTGCTCACTAAATCAGCTAATTTGTCAACCACTTGAACATAATGTATTGTCGACTTTAATATCAACTTTATTAGGGACTATTAGAGAAAGTATTCTCCTAAAACTCCATAATAATGTTTTCAATAATTTATTTAATAAAAAAATATTTAATAAAACACTTATTTATAAAAAACATCTCATTTATATTATTTATATATTTACTATCTTTACTATTAAATATATTATTTTATTTTTAATACAATATTTATTTTTAAATACTAAACAAATAATAGAGTACTTCTACCACCACCACCACCACCACTAACCATGTATATAACCACCACTACAGCCACCACAACCATCACCACAACCACCGACACCACCACCTACTACTACTACTAATTCCGTCACACGCGCGCGGCCGTGAATTCTTTTTAAATCGTCATAACTAATTCAAAAAAATCAGAAAATTATAAAATTTGCATTTTTGGATAAAGCAAATTAATATTTACGCCTATGATTTTTTTTTGATTTTTTTGGTTTTTTTAATTTTTTTTTTCTGCAGACACGAAATTCACTGTTTAAAATAGGGGTGGAAATCGGAAAAAACGGATCGGAAAAAGGGTCTTTCGGAAAATGTCCTATTTTTTTCCGAATAGATTTTTCTGTTCCAATTCCTATCCAATTTTTCGAAACCGGGAAAAATAATTCGGAATTTCGGAGTTTGCCGGAAATTCGGAAATTTCGGCACGGAAATTTTTGTTCGGAATTTCGGAACTTTTGTTTCGAAAATTGCAGGACTAAGGGTTGAAAACCGGTGCAATAGTTTATCACTTACATGAAGATAGTTAAAAACAAAACTTATAAAACTTTTCATGTAACAGTAGTTAAAAAGCTTAACTTATAAACTTCATGAACAATAACATAAGTAACAAAAGGTAAAAGAACAGTAATAGAAGTAACATAAGTAACAAAAGGTAAAAAAAACAATGACGGTGAATTACTTTTCAAATTACATAAAAAACAGATATTAGGCTTCGTGGGAAGGAAATGTAAAATGTGAATAAATGGGTTAGCCTTATCCTTTAGGTTTTATCAGGTTTATTGTTTTTCTTTATTTTCATGATATAAAAAAAATGTATCATCGTGTTTCACTTTTTCGACGTTTAGATTTTCTTTTCTTCTTTTGTTATGAAAATTTTCAATATTTCTGATTGTATATTTTTTTCTTATATTAGTATTTATTATTTATTTAATATAGGAAATGTGACGATTCATTCCCCATCCAACACTTAACCGACGAAAGAGAGGAGGAGGACTAACCGCCATCCTGCTCGAACCTTTGCTGCCTGAGTTATAAGTTGAGCTGGGAGCAGCTCCGAAAAGCGAGGCACCTTGGTTGTTTTCAAACAAATCCAATGTTGGGCCAACCGTTGCCAGCGGGGTAATAGCCGAAAGAAAAAAGGGGGAGATAGGGAAGAGGAGATTAAGGATTTGGCCAAAGTGGAAGAGAAGAAAATGGTAGGGAAATTCGGTCACGAGACGGATTGAGGAGAGGAATTGATTAAATCGACTGTTAGGCTCTTTAGATATGAGACGTAAGTCGAAGGAGATTAACTCGATAAAGACTACCTAAGTCTATGAATTTATCGATCAATTCCATTACCTTATCCTTACACATGCGGGTCTAGCATTTTATCCTTAATTGACCTAGGAGTTGTTCCCGGGCATCCTCATCCTTGTCCCCCTCCTTCCCCCGCCGCCTTCCGCCCCGCCTTCCAAGATGGGACTGAAGAAGCTTCCATAGCAACGAATTCTCTTGCTGCTGGTTGAAGGCTTCTCACAACCCATCTGATTCGTTTCGTTTTCCTGGTGTATTTCTAGCTATCTGTCACATTATCTTAATGTGTTCCGCAAGCCTCCTTAAGCCACCATTCAGGAGTCGAGTTTAAGTTGTCGGGTATCCGTTGAGGCGGAGACTCTGTAGTGCATGAAGAGTTACTAGAAATCTCTTAGCGAATTCTACTCTCCCCGTTTCTGGCATGCTATAGTTCTTAAAGTCTCTCGACGACGGGTACGGGAGATTACTAGTAAGCCAGATGCTTCAAACATCCTTTCTTTCTAGGAGCGTGCCGACCTCACTTTTAGACTTCTCACGAGCGAAGAGATCTCCCATCACTGAAGAGGGAAATGCACCATCCCAAAACCAAAATTGAATATGGAAGAAGTCGTGTCTATAGAGGACCGAACTCTACGTCTATGGATGGTCTAAGTCAGTGGTTCGAACCACTGATCGATGGATTACAAGTGGCCAGGGATGATAGCAGTTAGTGGAGGATGGACCGTCTTACCCTGACCGCTGGCACGGAGTTAGCGTGGAAATCGGAAATATAATTCAAAAATAAAAATTGGAAATAAAAATCGGAAATATATTTCAGAAATAAAATCGGATTCGGAAAACCCAAAAATTTCGGAAATTTATATGTAGTTCCCATTCCGATCCTATTTTTTCGGAAAAATCAGAAATCGGAATTTTGGAATTTCGGAACCGTAAAAATTTAATCCGAAATCGAAATTTTCGGATCGGAAAAGCCGGAAATCGGAAATTTCGGATCCGATTTCCACCCCTAGTTTAAAACATGGAATTTCATGTTTTAAACAGTGAATTTCATGTCTGCGGAAAACAAATTCAGTATTTCAAAACATGAAATTTCATGTTTAAAACATGGAATTTCATGTTTAAAACATGGAATTCCATGTTTAAAACATTAAATTCACGGTTCAAAATATGGAATTCCGTGTCTGCGAATCAAAAAATTCAAATAAATTTTAAAAAAATCAAAAAACTCAAAAAAAATACGAAAAAATTATAAACGTATATATTAATTTGTTTTATCCAAATATGTAATTTTTTTGTTTTTTTAGAATTAGTTACGATGATTTTTATAAAAAATCACGGACGCGCGCGTGTATTAATTTTTGTTTTGTTTTTTCTAATTCTTATATTTTTTTTAATTACTAATTATAGGAGTAGTTTGGGTGAGATTGTTTTCTGTAAAGTATCTTATTCTATGTACCTTTTTTGAATAAGTTTTCTATGAGGCATTAATTTGTAATTGGCAGAACTCATATAGTTAAAAATTAAAAAACCGCTTAAAAACCGATTCCAAATCATTCGGTTATGGTTTCGAAAAGTAAATCTAATAGTTAAATTCGTTAGAATTTGATTTTTGATAAATAAATGGTTATGCACGTGGTTTTGAATTTTTTTTAATAATCCAATTCGTTGTCAACACTACCCATCCATGTTAATATTGATAATAAAAATATACGTGGTTCATGTTTGTTAATAATAAGAGATGTAAGGAATCTTGTTTTCTTAATTCTTAGTACAATATTATTATCTTGTTTTGCTTGTATTATCAATTTTTAGTCAATGGTTTTGCTTGTTAAATTATACCTTGAAATCCAAAATAACCATATATATATTGTTGGTTCACCAATTATTTTGGCCAAACGGATTATTTATGTACAAGTGGTACAAGTGGTACAAGTGGTACAAGTGGCCCTGGATTCGTGGCCAATAAGTAATTACTTTTAAATTCTAAGTTACATAATTTGTATAAAATATATAATCTTATAAATATATCATTATTTTTTCGCGTAATACATTTAAAACGACATGACAATCCTACACATATCATCCGATTCCTAATCGAGAAAATTGAGAAATGAGTAGCTCGGAGTTGTTTCCTCCCTCCTGCTGTGCCCTGTGTCTGGCTTTTTTAGCTAAGTTGTCTACTCGACCGTTGAACTGCCTTGGGATGTGCTTGAAAAAGACTAGGGCTACCATCGCTGCCAGTCCGTTAATCTGCCGAATCCACGGTCGAAGCCTCCAATTAGCAGCCGACACCTGCTGAATACCTCGAATCAAGTCAAGGTTATCCGAGAAGACCGTAATCCCCTCGTTTCTGTCTCTAATTGCCTGCTTCAGCGCTATAACCACCGCTCGAGCCTCCCCCTCTATACTCGTATTACACATGGAGGTTTCGGAATGATCTGTTCTGTTGCCCGTATCTTTAACTATCTGCACCACGCCAGTTCCCGTCTGTAGGTGAGGCTGCTCGAACGATGTGTCGCACGTATAAGCAACTCGCGTATGGAAAGTTGAATCATTTGCTACTCTATTTCCTGTGTCTGTTGAAATATTTGTCGGTTTCTGACCTGCCGCCCAATCTTTGCCAAACCTTTCATCCATATGTTTGTTGACTGATCTGATGACATCATATGTGTCTATAACATGATTGTGATGCCGACTTTTCATTTTGGACTTCCATAAGTTCCAGATTATTAACAGCACGTAAGATATGACAACTTCTCGTCTCCATCCCCCTTTTACAAATGTATCTATAATCGCTAGTATCCACTCTCCTAGATGTTCCACCGTTTGACCTACGTAAATCTGCATTGCAGATCCTGCCCAGACAAGCTTATCTATATCACAAGTGAGCAGTAAAAGTTCAACCGTTTTTTGTTCCAATTTAGACCACAGTCATTCCCCATCCACTTCACAATGACGCTTGATCAAATTCTTCCCTGTAGGTATAGCATTATTACATGCCTTCCAAGCGAAGATCCTAACCTTCGTAGGTAGATTTGAGTGCCAAACCGTGGTCCATAATCTGCTCTCAGTTTGAAACTGTATTGGAATGTCCAGGTGCCTCCCTAATATCTGCCTTTGTAATCACCTTATAGCCTGACTTTGTGGCATAATCGCCACTCGTTGTGTAAGGCCATATGAATTTGTCCAGCAGGTCTCCCCCACCAGTATTTCCCCTTAATATAATCGGTATGACCGGCTCCAGAAACAGTTCATCCAGCACCTCCATGTCCCATTCCGACGAGGTCCTTTACCTTATATATCGCACACTGCTTCGGCTTTTCTAAATTCCACGTTGTATCCAGCCATTTATCTGTCCAAATATTAGTATTCTCTCCATTGCCTATTTGATATTTACCATATTTTTTTAACAAATCGCGTCCCTCTATCAGACTGGCCCATGACCATGTTCGAGATTGTCTTAATTTAACATCGAGAAAGTTACATTTAGGAAAGTAAATACCTTTAAGTAGTTTGGCGGCTAGAGTATCCGGATTATTCAGAATTCGCCATGCATGTGCTCAGGGGCGGAGCCAGGAATTTTCGTGAGGGGGGGCCAAGGGGGTTCGGGGGCAACGGCCCCGAAAAAAAAATTCCGCCAATATTTGCACTATAAGTCTAAATATCATACAAAAATCGTAAAATAGGTCCCTATATTAGGAGAAATTGCTCTAAAGGTCCCTATATTGTATAAATATTACAATATAAGTCTCGATATTGATTTTTCTAATTAATTTTGTTACAAATTTCTTTTTTTAATATAAAATAACATATATTTTGTTATAAAAAATAAAAAAATCTTATAAATAAAATAATTTAAAGCTTAATAAAATAAACTTTTAAAAGTTAGGGGGGGCCAAATAAAGATTTCTTAATAATTTAGGGGTTCTTTACTTATAATTTTTTTTTTGATATAGTTATAATTTTTTTTTCTTCAAAAAATCAGGGGGGGCCATGGACCCCCCTAAGATACCCATGGCTCCGCCCCTGCATGTGCTGCTAGTAGTGTTGTATTCATTTTCTTAAAATTTTTAAATCCCATTCCACCTATTAATTTTCTTACCGCTAATTTCTCCCATGCTAACCAGTGAATTCGAGATTTTTCTCCAGAGTTCCACCAGAAGTTCGAGACTGCCGATATTAGCTTATTACAAAAAGTTATAGGAAAAGAAAAAATTGACATTGCATATATATCGGTATAGCTTGTAAAATGGATTTTATAAGTACTTATTTTCCACCATCTGATAATAGTTGTGCCTTCCATCCTTCAGTATGTTTGAACACTTTTTCTGCGATCCACTAAAGTGACTGTATCTTTGATCTTTGTGACAAAGTGGTATTCCTAAGTACTTTCCAAGATCGTCCTTCTCCTGGATTCCAATATTTGAAGAAACCCGTGATCTGCATTCTACCGGGGTATCTCTACTAAAACAGACTGAGGATTTCGTGAAATTAATCTGCTGGCCTGACCCTGCACAATACTTAGACACACATTCTCGAAAAAGATTGAATTTCTAGATCATCTATTGTTAAGAAAAATAGTGAGTCATCCGCAAATAGAAAATGAGTTATTTTCGGACAATTTCTAGTTATTTGTACCCCTTTCATCATACCTTGTTCAACTTTCTGGTCTACAAGACTGATTAGGGCCTCCGACATAAGGGAAAATAGGAACGGGGAGAGTGGGTCTCCCTGCCTAAGGCCCCTTTCAGACTTGAATTTACGAAGTCGTTCTCCATTAAAATTCAGCTGAAAGGTGACAGAAGATATACAATTCGCGATCCAGCATATCCATTTATCGCAAAAACCTAATTTACGTAGTACTAAAATAAGAAAATCCCAACGTACCTGATCGTATGCCTTTGCCATATCCAGTTTCACCGCGGCCATGTGTTTAGAATTCTTTCTTTTACGTTTCATAAAAAAGGATATCTCTTGGGCTATCAAGATGTTGTCCTGTATAGCTCTATTTTTAATGAACGTTGATTGAGTCGGAGACACAATAATGTCCATAATGCCTTGTAGTCTATTAGCCAGTATATTTGCTATTATTTTGTATCCAAAGTTTACACATGATATTGGTCGGTAATCTCCTATACCTTCCTGGGTCTCCCCTTTAGGTATTAGAGTTACCAATGTCTCATTTAATTTTTCGAGAGATATATTATTCAAGAAGAAATCCTGAACCATTAGATGGACATCGGTCCGTATTATATGCCAGTATTCCTGGTAAAACTTACCATTTAATCCATCCGGCCCTGGTGCCTTTGAGGGTGACATATCAAAAATTGCTTTTTTAACTTCGTCCAATGGTCGTATAGTTGTCAGCTTCTCATTCATCTCGTCTGTAACTTTACACCGTATAGCTTTCGTCGCTTCTTCCATATCTTCAATGTTTCGTTCCTTAAATAAATTTTCGTAATAATTTTGAAAGCTATTTCTAACTTCCGAGACTTCCTCCATCCAGTTCCCCTCCTCATTCTTTATTCTTATTATTCTATTCAGATGACGCCGTTTAATTGTTGCCAAGTAAAAGAATTTTGTATTTTTATCCCCATATTTTATCCAACTTTGTCTTGCACGATCATACCAATACTTCTCTTCAGCTATATACGTTTGCTTTAACAACTCCTTTATAAGAGCCTGCTCCTCCAGTACCTCTTTTGTTGTATCTTTTTGCTCCAAGTCCACCATTTTTTTTGTTAATTCCTTTATTCTTAATGCATTATTTCGAAACGTTTTCTTACTCCAACCTGTTCGCACTGTAACTGTATTATCTCTCTTTTCTACGAATACCGGTAACGATTCCACCAATCCTGAATCTCCCCACGCTGTTCTAATTACGTTTTCGCACTCCGGGTGATCTGTCCACATTGTTTCAAACTTGAACCATTGTAAACCTCTATTTTGCGTTTTCTCTTGTTGTAGAATTAGCTAACAATGATCCGATCCTATAGATTAATAGTTTCTCTAATATTTAAGGTATTCCCTAATAACTAAGAAATCCAAGATCAAATTTTACACACAAACAAGATGTTTTCGAATCAAAATGACTTTTAGATGTATTAAAAAAGAAATTTTCTAATCACTTGATATAGAGTTATTTGATTATGTTAAAATTTAATTTCAAAATCTCATAATTGTTATGAAATATTATAATGTGGGCATTATTCTAGAGTAGTGGAGAGCCTTTGTAACCTTCACATTTATCCCTTGTAACATCCTACTTATTATGTAATTAGTAGGGTAGTTAAATAGTCTCATAAGTCTCTATATAAAGGCTTGTCCATTCCCTCAAAGGAAGATGGAAATCCATATAATAATATACTCTTCTTATCTCCATATAGCCTCTCATCAACTAGTTTATTTTACATAATGTTTCAACACGTTATCGGCACGACTTTACCAACCGAGCAAATATCATTTGAGACTCTTCATAATTTTTTTTGTTATATAGAGGTAAGTAATTCTTGAGGTAAGATATATTTTTTTAATTCTTTATGTTATATTATAATATAATTGATTACTTTATCTCTATTTAAAAATACATTCCAATAGAGTAAAGATTCATCAACATTCATTTACCTCTTCAAATCTAGAATTTTGAAAGAGAAGATTCAACTTGATATTGTACAAGTTTGCTTCAAGAAAAGAATACAATCATTGAAAAAAATGACGAAAATAAGCAACCGAATGTTTGCTTCAATTTATAAATTATGATTGCTTAAAAGCAATGTGAAACTCGTCTTGTTTATGAAAAAAATAACTTTCAGGTTGTTTATAAAGAACAAAAATATTTCAATGAACTTATCAAGAAAAAATTTGAATATTGAGAAACAGTTGATGAAGCCATTATGAAATTCCCAACTTGATAATAATTCATGGTGAAATTATTCAAAGCCTAATTGTTACAAAAGTATGATTCATGAAAATGAGTCTAACGAAATAAATTTCCGTTCATATATTAAGCAATATTTTTGTCATATATCTTGAATTTGAAATCAAGTGAGAAAATAAGGCTTATATGAATAAAATTGGACATGTAATCCAAATACACCACAATAAAAAATAAATAAATTGTGGATTGAAATTGCAAAAGCATCTATGAAAGATTATGAAATTTTTTTTATCATAATCTCGTTAATTATAGACTTAAAGTCTCAATATTTTATGAAAAAATGATTTATTGAATCATGCAAATAAGTATTGAGATGAATTCTCTTTAATTCTCAAATACATCTTGATGACATGAAAAAAAAACATTCTATTATCAATTCTATGAAATATTGAATGTTAAAATATTCGTTTGACATGACCTTGAAAGCCATATGAATGTCACAAATGATAGTAAAAAATAATCATTTGGGAAGAAAGTAACGCATCTAAGAACGATTGCGACGAGGCTTAAAGTCTAATCCCATGATTTGTATAGTTATCATGAATCAGAAATTCATTTGATATAATGAAAAATTATACATTATATTAGTCACTGACTTTGAAAACGATACGGGGTTGGAGAAATAATTACGTAATCTTGAAAAGAACATGTTATCATAAAAAAAAATCGTGAACTTGAAATTGCGAAAGATTATTTGACATGATTATTGAATCATGAAAACAAAAAGAAAGATAAATTCTGAAATGGATCCTTATAGGATGACATTTTAATAAAAAGATAATTAAATGTTAAAAGTGGGATTTGAACCACCACCCTCTTGCAAGGAGGATACTTGAATATTTTTTTTTTTTTTTTTGTCAACGAATATGTTGTTTTAAACCAATCAATCATCATGTCATTTTTGTATTTGAACAAAACAAAAATCATCATGTCAAGTGAAAAAATTTATTCGACAAAATTATGTGACATAATTATTTTATGATGAATGTCATTTGGATAAATCCAGTATTAAATCAATTACGAGAGGATAAACTTATACTTCTATGAAGGATACTAAATCTTTATCGTATCTTCTAAAAGGATAATATATGAGCCAGTCCAACTCGATTAAATTTCAAAAAATAGAGTGACAAAATATCTTGTATTGAGATGTTTCATATGCTCGATATGCACAAAAAAGTTGATATTATTCTTTAATAAAAACTCATCAACATGACCAATCGGTCAAAACCATCACATGAAGTGATATAAGTTTGACGACCCTAATATTTTACTATGTTAGGCTTTTCCGTCATGTTTATTAATATAAATTCATTATCATGAATATAATCATTATTATAACCACAACCACTAATACAATATTTATCAATATTGTTTAAATCAAAAAATAAATATTACCAGGCTATCTCCAATTTGTTTGTACTATTTAAAGTCAATATATAGTCAAATTTAGGGGAAGAAATATATGATCTAGCAGAATATATATTTTCTTAAAATAGAAAATTGCTAGACAATTGGTTGTGAATTCGCCTAATATGACTTATCGACATACAATTTTATACATATATACGGTCATATTGAAAAAAAGTCCAACTAAAATCATGAATACCCTCATTGGTCAAAGACCTAAAGTATCCATCTATATACGGTTACTTGTGCAACATAAAATATAAATGTTCCACCATTATGCACAAAGATGAGACCACGAACAAATATGAGAATTTATTTCAATCTACAATGATTGATATGTATCTTGAATTTGTCACATGAAAAATATGTATACTGGAATACAATGCATAAAGCAAGATTCTCATGATAAGAGGGGGAGCTGAAAATTATTTTATAAGATGCAACTTCTTCCTCGCAAATAAGTTATGAGCTCAGTGTAATGATAAGATGCATTTATAAGTGACTAAGTCACGTATTCAGCTTGAAAAGATCATGCTCAAATTAATTTCCTTTGAAAAAAATACATTGCAACGCGTAAAGCGTGGTCGACCTGTCGGTTCCAAAAATATCATATTACTGAGCAGTATGAGCAAGTTGGCACTTCTAAAATTATCATGAGATAATGTAGAAAATATAACTAAAGAATAGTACTCTAAAAGAGTACCAGGTACCTGAATATTTTCTCATTATTGAGAAATTGAGATAAAAGAATCTCATTCAATTGTATTACTACAGAAATATATGGAATCGAAAAACAACTTGATCATGATCAAATAATATGTGTAAATGAACATGTAAAAGTTACTAAATAAAAACAAGGATCTTGAATCGAAGTCCATTCTATAATGTCGTCTAGAAAAATTAATTGGCCAAATATAATAAGACGCAGTCAGGCATAATCATACTCACATAGTCAATGTGAACATATGAAGTACTTTTTTGGTGGAAAATATTTGTCTGAAAGTTTCATATAGGACTTCATGTGTGCGTCTTATGATAAAATAAATTTACCAATATGTATCGTGTGATACGAAAAATTACATGAAAGTCTTTAGAAGACTAAAAACGTGTATACATAAATCCCGGGATATATTAGAATGATATTTGTATTACTTTGTTGTCTTTAACAATCTTTAATTGTCTTATATATTGTCATGCAATCTGTCATATATTTGTTTTATATTTCATAAGTAGAATATGTGTTTATTTATGATTACGTGCATGAATATTTATTACTGTAAATTGCACATGATTGTGTTTGTGGATCATTCTAATGTTATATGACGACATGACTTCATATATTGTTTAATTTGAATAATAGTTACTCTTATAAAATGTTTAAGATATTGAATATCAAGATTATATTCGAAATTGAAGATCATCACATATACGTTTACATGAGGGGGAGAACAACATGTATTGCACTCTTTATTCCTTCGTCAAGGTTTTTTCCCACAGGGTTTTCCTGACAAGGTTTTTAACGAGGAAAATTTAAAGCGTATTGATAAAGATTATGTACTTTTTTTCCTTCACTCGCTTTTTGTCCCACATGGTTTTCCTAGTAAGGTTTTAACGAGACATAGCAATAAAAATTTGGTGGATATTCAACTCGACTTGGTCAAATTTAAGTTCACAAGAAAATCCCAAGATGTAAAGTTCAAGATGAATATCATGTCAATATAATTTATGGCTGCACTTGATAATTTTATGCAAAGATACTTCCATTTCATGAGACAAGTCGATAATACTAATGATCAAGGTACTTTATCCACACATTCAGAGGGAGATTCATACGCGTTGCACTCTTTTTTCCTAAATTAGTTTTTTCCCCATTGGGTTTTACTAGCGAGGTTTTTAACGAGGCAACATCATATGCGTATTTTGAAATAATACCCAAGAGGGAGTGTTATAAAATATTATAATGTGGGTATTATTCTAGAGTAATGGAGAGCCTTTGTAACCTTCACATTTATCCCTTGTAACATCCTACTTATTATGTAATTAGTAGGGTAGTTGGATAGTCTCATAAGTCTCTATATAAAGGCTTGTCCATTCCCTCAAAGGAAGATGGTAATCCATATAATAATATACTCTTCTTATCTCCATATAGCCTTTCATCAACTAGTTTATTTTACATATTGTTTCAACAATAATGATTATTTTAGAGTTGTTTTCATTTATTAGAACAATTATCAACATCTAGGTAACAAAGTAAATCTCTTAATCTAAAATATTACATATTTAACCGATCTTTGACTTAAAAATGAATATCAATATTTTTTTGAAACTATCTCCAAGCCCTCATAAATCATTCTAATTTTTTGCTTCGACAAAAAAAAATCTAATTAGAATTTTTTGCTACCTCAAAATAAAATCATGATCCAACCAATCCCGTCCATGATCAATCTTATATATGTTTGTTATTTACTAGGCAAATTGTAATAGACTTGGATAAAGAAAAGAATTAATGGATCAAAACTCCATTTGATTTCTTATCGGATGATCAAACCTTCACGTCCAAACCATCTCACTCACTTCTTACAAGCTCTATTTCATGTTTCGATGCCCAATAAACCCTCATAACTTTATATACTATTCCTTGATTCCTTGAGAGGTATGATCTTTTTTGCCTATCTTAAAAGATATTAGGTCACTTTTCAATTGACGACAACAAAATAATCTAAATGAATACATCAAAAAAATATATACAAAAATATCATAAAAAAATGATTCATTAATTATTTTAAATACAAAACAACTAAATGATATGCATCATACAAATAAGTTTTTTTTTTAAATGACAGTTTATGTTAAGAGAAAAATCCCAAAACGCAAAAGTTGAGTTGTGCGAAGAAAAATCCAAAACTCAAAAAATTAAGTTACGATAAATGTACAATGTTAAATCTGAAACAACTATGCATCAAATAAAGAAGTTTTTCTTTAGAAAAAAGACAGTTTGAGTTAAGAGAAAATTATCAAAACTCAAAAGGTTGATTTTCAAGAAAATTTCTAAAACTTAAAAAGTTAAGTTATGGGAAGAAAACTATTTTAACTGAGGAATCCTCCTTAGTGGAAGGTGATATTGCAACATACTCCCGATAGGATGCAAGTAAGAAGATTTGCATAAATTGGAGGACCATCATAACCTTCTTTACCAATCCGATTAGTGCATCTAGTATAAAAATAAAAGGCAAGTATTACTTCTAAGATCAACATAAAAAAGACACCAGATGTATGTTAATTATGATTTATGTCCTCATCATTATAATACAATACAATTCCATTACCTTCCATTATCTCAATTGAAGTTTTTGAGCAGCATAATTGCCGCATCTGGATGCAGTATCATCATCCTTAAAACACCAATAACTGCAATAACTCAACAAGGTTACTTTGTGAACTTGATGAGTATATAAAGTACATTAATTTCTCAACTAGATTATTGACAAATTCTCGATTAACTTATTGTAGGTTAGTGCAAATAGTTGGGAAAATGGACTTTTTATCTTGTTTTTA
This sequence comes from Nemophila menziesii, assembly GCA_029959085.1. Lineage (NCBI taxonomy): Eukaryota > Viridiplantae > Streptophyta > Magnoliopsida > Boraginales > Hydrophyllaceae > Nemophila > Nemophila menziesii. The sequence continues at coordinate 89,840 of JARWIR010000013.1, forward strand.
GTAAAAACAAAAAGGGTCGACAACCGTTATGATAAAAAAGAACAAAAAAGGAAAAAACCAACGGTATGGTGCCTTTTATTGGAGAGTAAATGATGATTTTGGTCAGAGGGAATAAAAATAGCATGATGGGTTTATTTGGCACTAATCCTTCTTTCATGGATCAATTATCAGCCAACAAATATATGCACATTGCCTCATTCTATCCCAGTATCTCATTTGGCACCACCGAGCTTCTTGAGAGATCATTATAAGAACTTCTAATATCTTACGATCTATTTGTCGGAACCTTAATAGACAACGTTGTTGGTAAAATAGAAAACACTGACCGAGAAAAATGTTTTAACAATTTGGTGGGTCCTGGGGTGTTATAAATAATGCGATAAATAAATAGGAACCACAATACCACAAGTGCACGGTTGTCCAAGTAATACTCGATAAACCGGGTTTCGTTCTCAGGGATTGGACTGGTGTAACTCAAGTGTTCAATAGATAAGTAGTAGAAATTACTAAGACAGAAAAGTAAATATATTTGTTTTGGTTTTTATATTAATCCTAAGAATGCAAGAAAATAAATTACTGAATAAATAATTAACTGAAAAGAAATAATGCAAGTAAATAAGATTAAACACAGATATGAGCTATACTTGAGTCTCGCTAGGGTTCCACCTAAAGTTACGTAGTTAATGCTTTCGTTAAGGGCAAAACTGATATTTCTATATTAGTCGGGACTCTACTATTTACCAACTCTCGTCAGGGTAGACTTAGGAACTATTCTACAGTATTACAAACCCCGTTAGGGCGATTATAAGCTACGTTTAGATGATTAAAAGCTTTACCCAATTGGCTACGCGGTTAGTCAAGCCCCTCAGGATCATTGACGAACACAACACGTTTATTATCTAGTTCAGTAATTAAACCCCCCCCCCCCCCCCCCGTCAAGATGATCACTGCCACTAGTGAATAGCCTAATTACTATGACCTATCTCTGATTATCTAATTCATTGATAGTGAAGTTAATGCAAAACAATAAGCAATATAAAATACCCAATTCAGATTAAATTAGAAATTAATTCCAAATTGAAATACACTAATCAAATAAAGTAGGGTTCATTCCCAAAATACGATTCATAAGTATATAAAAGCAGGGGCGGGGCCAGGAATTTTCGTAAGGGGGGGGGGGGCCAAGGGGGTTCGGGGGCAACGGCCCCGAAAAAATTTTCCTCCAATATTTGCACTATAAATCTAAATATCATACAAAAATAGTAAAATAGGTCCCTATATTAGGAGAAATTGCTCTAAAGGTCCCTATATTGTATAAATATTACAATATAAGTCTCGATATTGATTTTTCTAATTAATTTTGTTATAAATTTCTTTTTTTAATATAAAATAACATATATTTTGTTATAAAAAATAAAAAAAAATCTTATAAATAAAATAATTTAAAGCTTAATAAAATAAACTTTTAAAAGTTAGGGGGGGCCAAATAAAGATTTCTTAATAATTTAGGGGTTATTTACTTATAAATTTTTTTTTTTTTTTTTGATATAGTTATAATTTTTTTTTTCAAAAAATCGGGGGGCCCATGGACCCCCTAAGATACCCATGGCTCCGCCCCTTATAAAAGTTTAGCTCATAATGAAATTTAAAACAGAAAAGAAATTAATAATATACATTTTATTGGGATTTTAATAAAGCTGATTTACCCCTCCTTAGGTTGTTAACCAATCTCGACAATTTCATCTCTCCCTCGTTGATAATTAGTGTATGAAAAAAGTAACTCAAATTTCCTTTTGAATATTGTGGAAGCAGAGGTACAGTTAGGTGGCGCATGTTCACGGCTTGTACTAAAACAGATTGTGTGAATGTTTCCGACTTCCCCATTGTTGCGGCTATTGCACGTTTACAAAGAAATGCCGTGATAACTTCTACCTTATTTGGGTTTTCCACTTCCGAATTAGCAGCTGCTAATTTTTAAGTTGAGCTATTGATGTACTGGAAAATCCAAACCTCTTACAGACACATGAACTGTGGTTTAGTATTTCCAAAACTTGAGGGATTGTTGTGCCTTATATGGATATATAGATGTTCCAATGAATTGTGGCAATGTTGGTTCTTCTTGACGTGCCATGGCTGCCCAATCTTTCAGAAAATTCGACAATGTTGAACCATCGCCTAACTTATGTGTCATGCAAACGGCAAGAGCTTTACCTCCACAGTCAAAATGGTTTAATTGAACAACCACAAGATTATCTTTGTCTAAAGGACTAAAAGGTGAGAATTCAGTAGGAAAGACGATTTCCTGAACAGTTGAATGAGGTTGTAAGAGAAGTTGCGCCATTGGTAAATTGATTTGTTTTTCAAAGAATGTAACTCCTCTATAATTGCAATTAACAGAGATGTTGTCTTTTTAGGTTCCGGCAAAAGGATAGTAGGATTTTAGAAGTCGTGATAATGATCTCTCGAAAAGCTCCGGCAATTAACATAGAGGTGTTAAATGAGGAGATATTATCGTTATGCGGATAGAATAAGAGGGTGGGAATATATGTGGTCTGTATTAATTGATCCATGAAAGAAAGCTTATAAGAATTGAGTGAAAATGGTGTTGGAGATGAAGGATCTTTCCATTGGAAATCAATTAGTTTTTAGAAAAATTTGATACATCCAATCTTTTCCTTTCTTGATCCACATAAGTGTATTTCGATTTTATGGTGGGCTTTGCTGTTACCTTGTTAACAACCTTTAGACCAAATGAAGGTGGAAATTTATAAGCCTCACGAGAAATCAACCATTCCAATTGTTTTTAGTAGATACACATTTTAGTTAAAGGCGAAAATCACGGTGTATTTCTTAATCTTCTAACATCTTGATATTTTAGAAAATTAAATTTATAGCGGATATACTTTCCTTTTCTTGCTGATACTAGTTTCAGGCTTACCCTTTTCATCCACATGAATAAGCATAGACTTGTTTAAAGGCACATAACTTTGCTTGAAGTTGTGAAATACGCCTAAAATCGCATGTTCTAAGTTCAGAAAGTGCCAATTTAAAAACTCTTATTCTTGATATTGTTCACGACAGTATATAACATCATAAGCCTTTTCAAAACAGACCTTAACAAAACGTTAATTGCAAAAACACCCATGATTTCTCGCATTTGTGTTAATTTATATAAAATTTGATACAAAAAACAGATCAAGTTTCACCAAATACAATATATCCAATTTTGCCTTTGAAAATCCCTGGCCTAATCTCGATCATAAAACTAAAAAATAATACTGGAAAAAAATGGCAAATCATACTCCAAAAGGATTATTTACTAAAATTTATAGAAGATTTGACATGTAAATACTTAATTTGTAAAGCAACCACAAATCATGCTTCAAATAAGTTACTTCTATAAGTCTAAAGCATATTAGACTTGAAAATCCTAAATAAACAGGAACTAAATCATCAAAAGAAAGAGTAAATGAAAGAGAGAGAGAAAAGAGAAAGAAGGTCGGATTTTTTATATTTATAATTAATATAATGATAGGATTAATTTTGGAATTATCCGATTAACATATGCGTTTATAAGTATGAAAAACCAACTAATACTCTAAGTAGACACCAAGTATTTTTATTTATCCACGCCAAAACCAGGACTAACCAAAGATTCTTCTTCACCAGGTCCATTTTTTTTGCCTTCTCATCTCTAACGTGTAAGGTTTTCAACGCGGCGCTCCAATGTATCAACTGTGGCCTTAAGATTCACTTTCTCCTTATAAAGGAGATCATTCTCCTTATGAAGGCAATGATTACTATAAGATAAGTACAAGATACACCATGTCGAAACAGAAGTTGATACTCTACTTATTAAGTTCTTATTTTTTATGATACACTCTCTGATATTTTCTGGAGTTACTTTCACCTTCTCCCAGACACTCTTCTTGCTTGCTGCATATTTTGTGCCATCCATTGCAATCTTTCCAAAAGAGTTCATTACTCTAGAAATATTCATCTTTCACCCAAAAAAAGATATATTACAATTTGAATACAATTGCAATAGATAAACCATATTTGACTTTAAATGGTCTTGAAAACAAAACTAAGCTGGTCAATAAGCTCAAACACATAATTGAGGGAGAGACCATCTTGTTCAAGTAGACCAATATTTTACAAGGCAGATATATACTAACATTACACTAAATGCAAAGATTTTTTTACTCGATCGTGTTATGCGTTATGAATTAGAATTAATTGAACAATAAAGAAAAAGTTAACTTAATCGTTCAGTGCCATATATATATGAAGGGACCATGGAAGGGAATAAACATCTTGTAAGGTTAAACATTACAATAAATCAGAACGCTAAACACTAAACATGTAAGCAAAACATTAAACATTACACTAAATCAGAACGCTAAACACTAAACATGTAAGCAAAACATTAAACATTACACTAAATAAGAACGCTAAACACTAAACATCTTATAACGTAAGCAAAACACTAAACATTACGCTAAATCATAACAGTATCTTCTCATCTGCGAGTAATCTATTCTCTAAAAGTATTGAAATTAAAATTTTAACAAAAAAGACTTAATTATATTTGAAATAGAAAAGGAAAATAGCAAGGAAAAATGTACCTTAGGGTTTAAGGGAAATTGAAAATGAGGTTGACGGTTTAGTTTGTATCAGAAGTATATTATAAGCATGTTGGGATTTCCATCTTGATTTTTTCCTTTCCCCTTTCTCAAGAAATCCTTCTTAATAGATCTTACCCAAAAAAAAACTCCTAATTTATCTTTCTATATATAGACCTCAAAAGTGGTAGTCCGACATGTAAATGAGTTATTACTATACCTTTATACTTCATGTAGTATTAAACAAGAGTAATGATAGGTATCACCCAAAAAGTGATCACCCAAATATCACCATCCTACGTGGTCCAATGAAACTGTTTCTCTTTCCTGATTACTTTTTTTCTCTCTCATACATGATTGGACCACCCAGAATACACATCATGGATGATATTTGGGTGATCACTTTTTGGGTGATACCCAGCATTACTCATTAAACAAATATTATAATTTAACCATATTTAAAAATCGATTTACACTTTTTATACCAAAATAATAATTTACTTACCTTTTCTTGTAAAAAGATTTTTTAAGTTCCAATTCTAATATAAAAAAGGTAATTTTAAATTTAACGATATTTCTTAGTATTTAAAATTACACTTTAATTCATGTAAATTTTAAAATCATAAATCAAACTTGATATTAAGAATTGTAAGTTGGACAAAAAAAATTTAAAATTAGCTCCTAAATATTTAAAATTACAAATCATATCCTATAAATTAAAAATTACAAATCAACCATTGAAAATTTCAAAATTATAAATAAATCTTTAAAAAGTTTAATATTGTAAATCAACCTTTGAAGTTGTAGACGGTTAATATAACTAGCCACATGTTGTATGAGTTGTTCTGCATAGAGAATGAAAAATTTCGTCGATACCTAGGCCCAAAAATACATTTCGAGCTTCACTCACGAATTCAAGATGTAGCTATAGAAATCTCTTCCAACTATCACCATCAACAGGATGGCGTAACACATGTGGATCGGTACTCTTTCTGGTAAGGTGTCAGATCATGTCTTTGGCGGTGTGCTCCGAAGCATATTGTTGCTACAACCTCGGCGAAATCGTCAAATAACGGAGTTCCGTATGCGGTACTTTCTTATCCTTCTTCGGATACCATCTGGATTCACCACATACTGGACACTGCTCGAGATATTCATTCTCTTTGTAATATAGATCACAATCATTCAAACAACATTGATCGTTCTATACCCTATACCCATACTTTTTAACTTTTTGTTGCACTTCTCGTAAGACTCAAGCAAAGTATGAGGTTTGGGTAAAACACAACCCAACAATTCCAGGAGCTCAGTGGATTATGTGTTAGTCCACTTGTTTTTCACTTTTACGTGCAATAGTTTGTTAATAAAATTCAAAGAACTCATTACTTTAGATCTAAAGTATAATTCGGTCTCCAATTCTTCGAACAAAGCTTCAAAACTTCCACGGCTTGTATGATTTTTGTCTCTCATCTCGATGTCACTAGAAAGACCACCAACATCAAAAGTGGGTCTCAAATCGTCATACATGTTCATCATTTCATCTTCTACAATTTGGGTAGGGGTTTCTTCGGGAATTTCAAAATTTTCACTATGTTTTGTCTAAACCTCATACGTAGGCAAAAACCTGTAATTTAGAAGGTGTACCCTAACTATTTGGATGAGAAATCAACGATTGGTCAAAAAATGATTACACAGGCAAACGATGAGCCATTAAAACCATATTGATTTTCAACACAATCAATAAATTCTTCCAAACCATTAATACATTCCTCCGTAAAATAAATGTCGAATTTAATTCAACTCTTATCAATACCCAAATCCATCTTTATTAACAATATGATATAACTAAACAACTACAACAATATAAAAAATATAAAATAAATGTTCATATGTATATTTTATACCATACAAATCAAATATACAATCATAAAACAGGTTTTTATTAACTTAATCCTATCATATCACATGTAATACATAATCATTATCAAAGAAATCAAATTTTAAAAAGTGTGAATTTTAAAAAAAAATCCTAATTTTGGAAAATATAGGTGGAAAAATTGAAGATTGAGTAGTCCCTACGTGGAAGATGGTGCCGGGAATAGTATAAGATGAAGTAGAGAAGCAATTGATGAAGATTAGAACAAAAATTAGTTAAAGTTTTGAAAGAATTGTGGAGAAAAATTTATTTGGGTTTGATTTTTGTTTTAAAATATCTGCTACACTGTCATAAATACGTCGTCATCATTAGTGACTACATTAAAGTAGTCGCTAATGATATGAATGTAGTCGTTATTACACGTTAACCGCGAGGACAAAAATAGCCACTAATAAAACTAGTCAACATCGACTACATTTTACGACAATAAAAAAAATCAAAATGTAATCAGTAACTTTGGCGACTACATCGCGTAGTCGCTAATTACAAATGAGATATGTGACTACTTTTATAGTCGGCAATACATTTTAGTCGCTAAAAGCCAATACCTAGCGACAACACGTATGTAGTCGCTAATCAATTGGTCGCTAATGAAGCGCGATGTAATAGTGAATGTTATGACCCCTACTCGTCTAATATTTGTATTGTACATATTCAGCACACACGCACATACACATGATGTAATATCTATTCTGTTTTGGAGGTTCCAAACCCAATCCTTCAATTCTAACTTTTAGCATTCTATGTTGTCCAAATCCTATAATGTTGCCCCTACAGGCCACACCCTCCCTTTAATTTCAACCCTCACTTGAGTTCATATTATTTTAATATATTAACCTCTACGTAAATACAAAATCACTAATCATATGCAAAATATGTGATCAATAAATATAATTTTATACACATGGGTTTGAGAAAAAACTTATAGTTTTAGTGGGATTATTGGGGTTTTAGACTTAATTGACTAATATCTTTTTTGAATATAATGTATAATTTTTATAGTTTTTGAAACTAATATTATAAATTTTTACATGTATGATTTAATAAAAAATTATATAATGTGTTTTTCTTTTTGATCATTAAATCAAATTTTATTAAACCGAAGATCAACTTCCAATATCCTTACAAACTTTTTTAAAAGCGCATTTCTATCAACTAGAGGCCTAAGGCCCAACATTATAGCTAATCTATTACAATAGAGCTATTATAATAAGCTATTACATTTAAATTGACTTTTCAAATAAAATTCGGCCCAATCCAGAGTTAAGTAGCCCATTTAGCCTTCCTCCATATTTTCTTTAATTTTTCTCGCTAACTTCTCAGCTTTTTTCGTTTTAAACTTCTTCCTACTCACTTTGAAATTGAACATTTCATTTATCTTTTTCGTCATCTGTCTCTCATTAAGGCATTTCCCTCCATGAATTCTTTCATTTCTTTCATTCCCAACACAGTAAATATATGAGGTAATTAGAAGACTCATTATATTTACCTTTTCTGCGCCTGAAATATGTAAGACACCTTCCACTATCTCATCCAAACTCATTTTGTATTTGATGGAGCAAGGTTTCAGAATTTCACATAATATTCTCTTAGTAAAAGAGCAAGTTACCATTAGATGTTGTACATCCTCTGTTTTCACATAACAAAATACACAAAGTGGATCAACTTGTAATCCCCAACTTATCATCCTCTGTTTTGTTGGTAATCTATCTTGGATAGCAAGCCAAGATATGAAAGAACATCTCGGAATGTTGAGCTTAGACCATATCACTTTGCACCAACTAACTTCATTCAAATTTGCCCTTATTCTGCTCAAAGTTTTTTTGAAAGAAAAGATTTTACCTTTGCTCTCAGACCAAGTAATTACATCCTCTTCTTGTTCTAATTTGTAATCACTGATATAAGGTAATAGTTTGCCTACACAAGGAGGTAATCTCCACCTATTACCACCAAAACAGCTGTATAGTGTCCTGTCCTTGTTAAGGTTGTATTTATCAAATTCAACTCCAAGATATTCTTGCACATTCTTACCATCAATCCATTTATCCCAAAGTAAATAAGTAGACTTACCATTTCTTACTTTATGCGAGATGAATTCATAAGCAATGCTCCTGATCTTCATCAATTGTTTCCAAATCCAAGAGTGGGACTGTTTAATGTCTAAACTCCATATACACTTACCTTGTACAATATTTATGTGCACCCATAAACTCAATAAGTTGGTTTTTTGAGAATACATTCTCCAAAAGGTGTATAGGAGACACACTTTATTCAAATCCTCTAAGTTTGGTATCCCAAGCCCTCCATATTCTTTTCTTGTACAAATGTTTACCCAAGAAATTTTAGCACCACTTGCATTATCTGTATTTCCCTTCCACAAGAAATTGTTCATCTTTTGATTTAGTTTGTATATAACTTGTTTTGGCAACAAAATTACCCTGCACCAGAACAAAATTTTAGTTTTAGAAAAAAAATGTTCATTCAATTGTAATAGGTAATTCATAGATAGTTATGTAATAAAAAATCACATATTCATTAGAGTAAATAACACTTTTGCCCCCTGCGTTTGTACCCGATTGACAGGTTGCCCCCTAACCTTTAAAACAGGACTCTTTGCCCCCTACATTTTTATTTCGTGACCCGTTACCCCCCGACTGCGTGTTCCGTCCATTTTCTCCGTTAAAAGTGACGTGGCATTTCCATGTCACATTTTTTTTTATTCCAGGTGTTAATTAAGTGTTTAATTAAGATTAAGCTAAGGGTAAAAAAGGTATTTTATAAATAGTTTTTATATAAAATATAAATAATAAAATAAACACACCCCCACCCCTACCGCACCCCCTACCCCCCTCCCTACCCCCCCTCCCCTTCTTCTTCTTCCCCTTCTTCTTCCCCGATGATCTGACCTGCAACTTAAAAAAAAAAAAAAAAATCCAATCACCATAGATTCATGTTCTTCTATCCTAAAATCTCTCAAATTCTCCCATTCTCTCTAGTCTCTTTCTTTCACTTTCCCCTCAACTCCATATTCTCTCCATGAAAAGCTTTCACCAAAAGCTCAATTCGCCGGAGCCATAGAAGATCGATGTTCTTGTTCGTTGAGCTCCGATTTGGTTAGCCGAGCTATGGTGGTGTTCGTGAAGACCATGGATGCATAGCGAAGTTCCGTTTGTTCATGTCTACTTACTCAGTTGACGAGATGTGAAGACTATTGCTTCGATTTGGTGAGTTGGAGGAAGAGAATCGAACGACAGCGTTTTTTAGCTTCTCCGAGAGGCTGTGTTTTTTAGCTTCTTTGAGTGGCGGTGTTTTTGGGCTTCTCTAAGTGGTGGCGTTTTTCAGCTTCTCCGAGTGGCAGCAATTTTGTTGTGCGAAGGAGATGCCTCGCCTGACATGAGTGGTTCTCTGGTGGCGGCGGTTTTCTTGTGCGAAGGAGATCCCTTGCCGGACCTTGCAACTTCTCCAAATGGATGCGGTTTCTTCTCCCTTCCTTCAACGGGATTCAAATCGGAGTTGATATAGGTTCTCCGAGATGCTGTTAGATTTTTTTTTTTTTTAAAGTTGCAGGTAGTCATCGGGGAAGAAGAAGGGGAAGAAGAAGAAGGAGAGGGGGGGGTAGGGAGGGGGGTAGGGGGTGCGGTGGGGGTGGGGGTGTGTTTATTTTATTATTTATATTTTATATAAAAACTATTTATAAAATACCTTTTTTACCCTTAGCTTAATCTTAATTAAACACTTAATTAACACCTGGAATTAAAAAAAAATGTGACATGGAAATGCCACGTCACTTTTAACGGCGAAAATGGACGGAACACGCAGTCGGGGGGTAACGGGTCACGAAATAAAAATGTAGGGGGCAAAGAGTCCTGTTTTAAAGGTTAGGGGGCAACCTGTGAATCGGGTACAAACGCAGGGGGCAAAAGTGTTATTTACTCTATTCATTATAATGTACTTATGGAAGAAATGGTACACATTCCAATAGTTTTTAGTAGATACACATTTAAGAAGAAAAAATCATACCATATCCACATTATTAGATAGAGTAATGCTGGATATCACCCCAAATTGCATCGCCTTTATATCGCCCCTTAGGTGGACCAATCATAAAAGAGAGAGAAAATGATAAATCGGGAAAGAGAAATCACATGATTGGTCCATTTAAAATCCACTTAGGATGCGATATAAAGGCGATGCAATTTGGGATGATATCCAGCATTACTCTATTAGATAATCCAAAAAAAAATTTATCACTTTGTGATAATTCCGTGTCACGATAGTATATAACATCGTAATTTTATAATGGCAAAAACACCCATAATTTCTCGCACTTGTGTTAATTTATAAGAAATCTGATAAAAAAATAGATTAAATTTTACCAAAAGCAATATATCCAATTTTGCACTGAAATATCTCGTTCTGAAAACTAAATCTCAGGTTCAGTGGGACTAGGATGAGAGAGAAAATGAGAGAAAGAAGGTCGGATTTTTTATATTTTTAATTAATATATATAATGATAGCGCTATTCTGTCAAAAGGTTAAAGACTTCTCTAGGTCTTTTAGTCGCTCCAATCTATCAACTGAGGCTGTTAATTTGTCCAACTCCTTATTAAAGTTCTCCTTCTCTCTTCGATGAGCATAAGCTAAGCTCAGGAAAGCAACACACATACCATTAGATGTTACAAAATCTATTACCGTCATTATTTTTTCTCATATACTTATCTATTTTTCCCCATGTTTTTGAGATATTTTCTGGACTTTCTTTCACCTTCTCCCAGATACTCTTATTGCTTGTTGCCTTTTTTGTGCCATCCATTGCAATCGATCCAAAAGATTTCATTACTTTAGAAGTATTCATCTTTCACCCACAAAAAGAATAAAATTATTAGCATCTTTCATGGTGGAAGGATACTCATCAAATCAGATATTAATTGGAGTTCTACATCTTATAACGTAAGCAAAACAATAAACATTACATAAAATCAGAACGCTAAACACTAAACATATTATAATGTAAGTAAAACATTAAACATTACACTAAATCAGAACGCTAAACACTAAAAATTACACTAAAGTAGAACGCTATTCAGGTAAATAACAAATAGTTGTTAAACAATTGTGAAAGTTGCGAGTAATCTAACTTCTAAAAGTATTGAACGTAAAATTTTAACAAAAAATACTTGATTATATTTGAAATAAAAAGGGAAGTAGCAGAGGAAAAATATACCTCTTGTGATTATAGGGTTTAAGGGAAATTGAAAATTAGATTGACGGTTTGGTTTGTATTAAGGGGTCAGCCTGCTTATCGGACTCGCGCTATCGGACCGCCGGACCGGCCCGATAAGCGCCGGTGACGGAACGGGGCCGATCTGTTGGTGGTGGCCGGAACGGAACAGAACGACGGTTCCTGTATCGAGCGGCGTTTCCAGTTTGGGATATTTCAATTGGACCGAACCGGTCCGTGACTGATACGGACCGGTAACGGCCCGTTGCATTTTTTTTTATATTCCAGCCCACTTATATAATGTTCCCAACCCATTTACTTAGCCCATTCCCCACCCCAATTCTGCAGCCCAAACACCACTCAATATTTTAGCCCAACAAAACCCACCCATATTACTTAGCCCAATAATACCCACCCCACCCGCCATTCTACCCACCCCATTTACTCTTCACCCACCGACACCGTCTTTACGCTATCTCTCTCTCTCTCTCTGTTCTTACGATGGAAACCTAGAAGCAAAACGAATCTGTCCCAGCAATTTTTGAGTAATTTTCAACCTAATCTATGGGTTGATTCCACTCTATTGTGATTCCTTTGTTGATTCTATGTTAGTTTGAATCAAATAGTGTATATTCAAGGTTTGGTTTGATTCGATTAAACCGTTTGTGTTCTTGATCTTCAACCACTTATCTGAAATTGTTCTCTATGTAAGTTCATATCAAATCTTCTCTTTTTAATTTCAATTACATAAATTTCTGATGGTTAATTGATTCTATTCTTGCGCATGGTTTGGGTTTTCTGTTTTGGTGTTCTTGATCTTCAACCAATTATCTGAAATGGTTCTCTAATCTCTATGTAAGTTCATATCAAATCTTCTCTATCTAATTTCATTTACTTTAATTTCTGATAATTAATTAAGTTCTATTCTTGTGCATGTTTGGGGTTTTCTGCTATAGTTTCTTGATCTTCAACCAATAATGTGAAATGGTACCGATAAACCGATAGTGGGACCGGTACGGGACCAAAATCGGAACCGATAAACCGGTCCCCGTTATCGGTCGGTTTTCTCTAATTTGGGACCGAAGAAACGGTCTGGACCGGGACCGATAGTGGGTGTCCGATAGACCGGTCCGGTCCGATAAGGGCGTTACACGGTAAAAACCGGTCCGAACACGGACCGGTACGGCCGATAAGCAGGATGATTAAGGGGTATTTTATAAGCGTGTTGGGATTTTTATCTTTGTTACTTTTACTTTCCCCTTTCTCCTTTTTTGTTGGACAATCCTTTCCCCTTTCTCCTTTTAAGGGGTATTATTGATGAAAATCAAACAGCTTTGTACCTGGATGATTATAAAAGCTGATATTAAAAAAGCTTATAAATACGTGGAATGGGATTTTCTATAAGACCTTATGATTAAAATGGGGTTTGATAAAAGATGGTGTGATCTTATACTTAATTGTGTATCATCAGTCTCATATTCAATAATTATAAATGGTCAACCCCACCCTCTCAAAAAACCTAAGAGAAGAATAAGACAGTGGGACCACTCCCCCCCCTTTTATTCTGTATTATTTCCCAAATTTTAACAGCTCTAGTAAATGATAAATTAGAGAAAGATTTACTAAAGGGTATAAAAATTGCTAAAAATTGTTCAACCCTCACCCATCTGCTTTTTGCAGATGATAGTGTATTTTTCCTCAAAGCAGATCTAAATGAAACTTATTGTTTTAATGATATTATGAACAGATACTCACTTGCAACCGGCCTCACACTCAATTTAAACAAATGTAGTGTAAAGTTTAGCAAAAACACACCACACTATATGAAAGATATTATTACTAATAAACTACATATGCAAACCACAAACAACCTAGGGGCCCACCTTGGGCTACCCACTGAGTGGGGGAGGTCTAAGGTAAGGGACCTTAATTCATTAGTGGAAAGGGTCATTAAGAAAACTGAAAATTGGAAAAATTAATTCCTTAGTAGCGCTGGAAAAGAAACTCTTATTAAATCAGTGATTCAAAGCCTCCCTAATTACTATATGTCCTCGTATTTACTCCCTATGAAAACTTGTGATATTATTTCGGCCCAAATTGCAAAAAAAAAAAAAATTGGGGTAATAAAGGAGAAAAGCGAATTCACTGGGGAAATTGGAATTCCCTAACATGTAGTAAATTTATTGGAGGCCTTGGATACAGGGACCTCCACCTCATGAATTTAGCCTTGCTTGGTAAACAAGCATGGAATATTATTAATAAAACCGACTCTTTGCTTTACAAAATCCTAAAGGGAAAATATTTTAATGATTCAAACTTCTTTCAAGCTAAATTAGGTTGCTCTCCCTCTTGGGGATGGAGAAGCCTATTAGCTGGAAGAGAGATTATTACTAAATTTAGTAAATGGAAAATTGGAGATGGACTTACTATTAATCCACAAACTAATATTTGGATCCATAAAACTGATGAAATAGTCCCTGCTCGCAATAAAAATATTAAATTGGTAACATCTTTTATGGTTAGAGGTGAAAGAAATTGGGATAAAATAATTATCAAAGATAATTTCTCAGAGATTATCTGTGATAAAATATTAAAAACTTTCATCCCTCTTACCCCTCTTAAAGATAATATTTTTTGGAATGTTAATATTAATGGTGATTATAGTGTGAAATCAGCTTATCACATACTAAAAGAAGAAAAGGAGAATGAGGAAAAAATCAAAAACTCATCTAATCCTTCAACTTCTAATACTATTGACTCAAATATCTGGAAAATTATTTGGAAACTTAAAGTCCCAAATAAAGTAAAAAACTTTATGTGGAAGGCAGTAAAAAACCTACTGCCTACTTATGATAATCTCTATAAAAGAAGAGCTTGTGAATCAAATATTTGTGCTATTTGTAATGAACAGGTTGAAACTATTGAACACCTAATCTTTGGATGCCAATGGGCTAGAGATGTATGGTTAGCTTCTAATCTATCATTGAGGACGAGCAACCATTGTTCAATGAAAATTGACACTTGGATGGCACGTATTATCCTCAATAATAGTACAAAAACTCTCTAGCTTGTGAACAATTGGCAATTACAGCTTGGAATATATGGAAAAATAGAAACTCGGTTATTTTTAACAATGTGAAAGTATGTCCTTTGAACACATCTATGAAAGCGCAACAAATGTGGGATGAATATCAAATTGCTATAAATCCCAAGGATGAAACTGAGTTTCTGAGGGAAAACCATAATACCTTATCAGGTACAGTCCCTAAACCCAATGATGACCTAAAAAATCTGAGGGAAAGAGTTGGAAAAATCGGTAAAAATGGTAAGAAGGATGTCAATGGCAGGAATGGTAATGTAAACAATAATATGAATATGGAATTAGATACTAAATGGAAACCTCCCCCTAGTAAATGGTATAAAATCAATTGTGACGCTTCTTTTAAACTTACTAAATCTTCAATTGCTTGTATTGCTAGGGATAGTAAAGGAAAGTAATCAAATATTGCGCGTGGGAGATTGGAGCCGAGAATGCTATGGAGGCTGAAACTTTTGGAGTCCTTAAAGCTTGCTTATGGGCGAAAGAATTCACTAATACTCCATGTATTATTGAAAACGATTGCAAGGCCATCATGGATGCTCTCTCTTCTAGTTTTCCCATTTGTAGCAATAGACTTAAGAATATTATTAGTAGTATTTATTTCATTTCCGAGTTTTGTAATCCTATTCTCTCATGTATTTCGAGAAACCAAAACCTAGTTGTTGATTGGATAACCAAAAATTCGCCCAAGGGCATTAGTTTAGGTTATTATGGGGAGTTAGTTCCTAACCAATTAGAGCAACTAATTGCAAACGATGCCGCTCCTTCGGGAATTGGTTGAGTTTTTGTAATCTCTATTATTAATGAAAGATTTTAGAACAAAAAAAAAACAATCCTTTCCCCTTTCTCAAGAAACCTGATCTAAACAAAAAAAAAACTTAATTTATCTTTTCATATAGAGACCCCAAAAAGTGGTAGTTTGATATGAAAATGAGTTATTTTATCCGTATACTTCAATAGTTTTAAACAAATATTATAAGAGCGGAATGCTTTCTAATTTATGAATTTAGATTTTTAATAATACTTTAAATTTTTAAAATCACTTCTAAAAAAAGTATTAGTTAACTTAAAATGATTTTGGATGTCAAAATGCATTTTTAATATATATTACAAATATTAAAATTTTAATTGAAAAGCGCTTTTAGCTCTAAAATAATCATTACTAAATGAGCATTAAATTTAACTATGTTAAAAAATCGATTTACACTTTTATACCAAAATAATAATTTACCTAGATTTTCTTTTTCTTGTGAAAAGGTTTTTTTCAACTCTAATATAAAAAAGGTAAATGTTAAACACAATATTCTTTAATATTCAAAATTACACTTCAATTCATGCAAATTTTAAAATTGTAAATATTCAAAATTACACTTCAATTCATGCAAATTTTTTTCTTTTTCTTATACATGGTGTCTGGGCCAATTTTTGCACACCACGACTAATCCCATGAGAAATATACACGCCTCCCTATGCATATTTCCACTTAATCAAAACTAGGTTATCCATGTTGAGGGAGGGGATTCGAAACCTGTACCTCTTGTTTTACCCTCTTTAAGGATTGAAGAAATATCAAGGTTATATTTACAAAATGAATTTCAAAGATAACTTTCTATATTTGAGAAATGGATTTTAGTTTAACTACAACTAATCTTATAATGTAATTTAAAACGACTTTTGTGTTTACACTTTTTTATTTGAGCATCACATCCATTGTCAAACGGGTTCCTACTTTAAGCGCAACAACGTAATCATCTTTTCACAACATGCAAAATGTATTATTCAGTAAAAAGGACATCCCGTTTTTTACAAAACATTATCCCTTTTGGTAAGAAAAAGAAATCGGAATTTACAACCAAGAGGGCTTCATCAAAATCAATATATAAACCATTGGAGAGAAATTCAATACATATTTCATATCCTTCAACTACCACAACTCTCACGTAGTGATGTCAAGCACTAAACGTCTTTCTCAAGCATTTTGTTCTCATTTCACATCTCCAGTTAAGGCTTGATAAATTAGTTGTTATATTAGCTCATCAAGAGGCATTTATTTCATCTTGTAAAATCACTAAATACGGAGGAGGGAAGGAGTATAGAAGACAACAAAAAGGAGGATAGTGAGGTCGCAGTGAATTTGCCTGATTTTCAAGATGAAGTAGAACTTATCTAGTTAAACAATGCCTCCTTCACTTAATAGCGGGAACCTGCAGGGGTCGTGTCACTGGTGGTAATTACATAGGGAAATATAATTCACAAGGTTATGAAATTATGAAGGGTCAAATCATGCACGAAAGGAGAAGTTTGAATTGTCCTCTTTGCAATGCGATTATCGGATGACCTTGACCTTACGAGTAGTTCTTTCTACTAGACAACCTTTATGTTATTCAAGGAATTTTAGAAAAAAAGAATTAACTGAAGAAACCTACCAATTATCAATGAGATGTGGAAATGGATGAGGAAGTTCCGAAATTGGGAAGTTTATAATATCAATCGAGGCATGAATGAGATTGCAGATCGAACTGGCGAAATACGCCAGACTGAAATCAACGTCTCAAATTGGAAATGTAATTCGGTTATAGACAGTCTCGATTATATAGATATCTTAGGTAGAAATAAGGGAGTAGGATGGGGTGGTATTCATAATATATTATATGTACTAAATCGATAAAAAAAACTAATTTTGTTTGATGTTTTCATAGATTTTAAAGGTAATTTGAATATTACAAATAAACTATATATTTACTTGGGCACTTACAAATTAGTACACAATACCCTGCAAAAAACAATAAAGGGATGAGCCACGTGACCAATAAGAATATATCCTTGATGCACTTTTAAGTTTTCCTGCAATTGGTCAAGTGGGTAAAGGCTATAGGTTGTGCGAAGCTAAATATGGACGGAAGTTATGACGAACAAAACAAAATTTTGGGAATTAAAGTACTAGTCAGGGATAAGGATGGTACATTTATGGGTCTATACGTAGGACCATGTATAGTGGACTCTCCTTTTACGTCGAAACTTCTTGCGCTTCACTTCGGACTACAGTGGTGCAGTGAGAAAGGGATATAAAGAGCTCTATATCGAGACCGATGCGAAGGAGCACCATGCGCTAGTGAAGGACGGTGGGAGCTCAAGTAATCGATTTTCACATATAGGACGTGAATGTAGAATATACTACAAGATCATCCCAATTTTGAAAAGAGTCATATCTTCCGGGAAGCAAATCAATGCGCGATTAGGTTAGCTAAGGAAGGAGCACACGTTCAGACTGGAGTTATTAAGTTGGACAATCCTCCAGACTACCTTTGGAATATTATCGTGAGAGATAGAAGCGAGTGTTCGACTGTTACTAGTAATAGATTTGTAATAATAGCTTCTATTTGTTTTATTTAGTATTGTATTAATCGGCTTGTAAGCCTTTGATGTATTAAAAAAAACGCTAATTAACATATTTGGAGATATAATTCAAGATATGATTCAGTAACCATGATTAGATCCGACATTTCATTACATATTACTATTAACTAAAACATTATTTCAGATCCAGGGCTGAGCAAAAGAAATCCAAAAAACCAAACCGTGCCTTAGTACCGAAAAAGTCGAACTGGAAAAACCCAAAAACCGAGAAAACCGTTCACAAATATAAACTTATTTAAAAACCGAAAAAATTCGGTTCGGTTTAGTTTTATTATACTAAAGCGGACCGAAAAACCGTTAATGTACCGAACCAACTTTTGTAACCGCAGAATTGAATCATCCGTTGCGTTTTAATACTGTTATTTGATTATTCTAAATTTTATTTTATAAAAAAACATCATTTTTCTAATGATTAGTAATGATTTATTGTTGTAAAATGATAATCAAAAATTTAATAATACAGAACTTTTAATATACATGAAAATATAATTAACATGTTTCCGTTGTTTTTCTTCAATAGAACATTCATGGCCACTTTGCGATAATTATGTGGATATATGTGGATTATCTAATGTGGATATATGTGTATAGAAAAAATCATAGTATATCCAAATTAGATGATCCAGAAAACTATTTACCACTTTACGATAATTCTGTGTCACGACTAAAGAATGTGGTGGCGATGTTACAAAAAGGTAAATAGTAGTATCTTAAAGTCTTGGACTTTGATGCATATATATCTTCTAATTTGTTAATATTTTGGAAAATTGAATTCATAGCGGATATACTTTCCTTATCCAAACTTACACTCTTCATCCACATGAACAAAACTTGTTTAAAGGCACATAACTTTGCATACACCTATCTAAATTCAAAAGATACCAATTTAAAAGCTGTTCTTTTTATATTGTTTGCAAGCTTTTTCAAATCAGACCCTAACAAAACGCTAATTGCAAGAACACCCCTAAATTCTCGCACTTGTGTTAATATATAAAAAACCTGATAAAAAAAAAACAGATAAAATTTACCAAAAGCAATATATCCAATTTTGAATTGAAATTGATAGAACTAATTTTGGAATTATCCGATTAACATATGAAAATCAACACTAACACTTCAATGAAGATACAGAAGAAGCTACATCAAGTATATTTAACCAAGACTAACCAAAGATTCTTCTTCACCAGCTCCATTAATTCGCCTTCTAATCTATAATGTCTTCTATGGCGTCATTAGAGTTAGAGTCTTCAATGGTGCGCTTCAATTTATCAAGTAAGACTAATATTTTGTCCAACCCCTTACTAATCTCCTCCCTCTCTGCATTAAAGTTCTCCCTCTGTCTTCGATAAGCATAAGATAAGCCCAGGACAGCAACAAATAGACCATTAAATGTTACCTTATCTATAGCATCCCTATGTTTTATCATACACTCATCTAATTTTCCCCACTTTTTAGAGATATTTTCTGGACTTCCTTTCACCTTTTCCCAGATACGTTTGTTGCTTGCTGCATTTTTTATGCGATCCATTGCAATCTTTCCAAAACCATTCATTATGAATTATCTTTCACCCAAAAAATAAAAAAAAATTATTAGCAACTTGTATTTACATAATACACATATATTAATTAAACAGTATAAATAAGATAATTGCAAAAGATTTCCTAGATTTGACTTTAACTCATCTTGATAACAAAACTAGGCTAGTGAATAAGCTCAGGAAGATCATCTTGTTCAAGTAGACCAATATTTTACACTATTTTACAAGGAAAATACTAACATTACACTAAATCAGAACGCTAAGCACTAAGCATTTTATAACACAGGCAAAACACTAAACATTACACAAATCAGAACGGTAAACACTAAACATCTAATAACATAAGCAAAACAATAAACGTTACACTAAATCAGAACGCCAAACATCTTATAACATAAGCAAAACACTAAATATTACACTAAATCAGAACGCTAAACACTAAAAATTACACTAAAGCAGAACACTATTCAGGTAAAATAACAAACAGTTAAACAATTGTGAAAGTTGCGAGTAATCTAACTTCTAAAAGTATTAAAAAGTAAAATTTTAACAAAAGATACTTAAATATATTTGAAATAAAAAGGAAATAGCAAGAGGAGAAATGTACCTCTTGTGATTATAGGGTTTAAGGGAAATTGAAAATCAGATTGACAGTTTAGTTTCTATTCAGGGGTATTTTATAGTTATAAGCGTGTTGGGGATTTTCATCTTGGTTTTTTACTTTTCCCTTTCTCTTTTTCTTTTTTTTATTGGACAATCCTTTCCCCTTGCTCAAGAAACCTGATCTAAACAAAATAAAATAAAAACTCTTAATTTATCTTTTTATATAGAGACCTCTCCGATATGAAAATGAGAGTATTTTATCATGTAGTATTAAACAAATGTTATAATTTAACCATGTTTAAAATAGATTTACTATTTTATACCAAAAGAATAATACTTACCTTTTCTTGTAAAAAGGTTTTCTCAGTTCCAAGTCTAATATAAGAAAAACCACATTTTAAATTTATACCATATTCCTTGATATTTCAAAATTACACTTCAATCTATACAAAATATAATTGTAAATTAATCCGTTGAAATAAAAAATTATTAATTAGATTTAAAAGAATTTAAATTTTAAAATTATAAATTAGTCCCTAAAAATTTAAAATTTCAAATCATATCCTATAAATTAAAAAAATAGTAAATCAACTCCGGTAAATTTAAAATTACAAATCAACCATTGAAAATTTTAAAATTATAAATAAACCCTTAAAAATTTAATATTGTATATCAATCTTAAGTACATGAGATAAAAGACAGGGATTGAAGTGAAAATATGAGGAGGTAGCTGGGGATGCTAGTATTCACCACTAGTTATGACTTGGGGTTATTCTTGACTTAAGGGTGAAAAAGGGATGTGTTGCTAGTAGGGATTCTAACTTTTTCCTAGTTTCCGTAAAGATAGCTAAGAAGGATACATCAACAATTACTAGAATACTCGAGTGAGGTTGTTGTACATAAAGATCGACGTTAAAAAGTACTTAACTTATATGACTATCCGGCTAATCAAACTCGTCAGGATCACTAACAAACACCGGACGTTATAACCTACGTCTAATATCCAACCCCTAGTCAGGGTGACATTAAATAACTATCACATCTGAGTTTTCACTACAATTAGGTTACACAATTATTACAAGAGTTATAAAAAATAATACAGTTATTCCTCAAATCGTTTCAACCAAATATAATCTGAAATATAATCAAAATAATATTAAATTCATAGCTAGTCTAGGGTTCATACAAAAACATATTAAGCTAAACAGAGTTTACTTCATAAAAAAATATGAAATACAATAGTAGTCATACTCATGATTAAACTAAGAATTAAAAAGAGATAATAAATCCACTCGAAAAGATGATGAACTGATGGAACCATGTGAAACCCTTGCTCCTCCTCCTTCCAAGGTGATCTATTCTTCTTCCCAGCTGTCTTATAATCTTTTCTAATGAATGCATACTGAACTAGGATTTTTTTTTCTAATGATAAAAACTGATATATAAAGAGTCCTAATCGTTTAAGGAATTGTGGATCCCTTTAAAATGGACCAAGTCAACCCTAAAACATTTTCAAGGAAAAGTGGATTGGTTCAAACCACGACAATGGAAGATTGTCTCCTACATTTCAAACCCAAATCACAAACTGTCACTTTCTACGCTCGATTAACTCCAAGTACAATCTAGAAAACAAATGGGTCCTCCACAATCTTCATAAATTTTGCTTGGTGACTCTGACAATTTGATTTCCAATAAGAACTGGCAAATGCTCTAGCTTCTCAAAAGTGGTCGAACCGTCCTCTAGCGCCTTAACTTAGGGGTGAACTTTCTTTCCCAACTTCTTATCATCGTCTTGGGATATAATACCATCCAAGTACCTAAGAGATTCACAATTAATACAAAATTATGCACAAATAGCTCTAAAAATACAAGAAAATTAAAACTAGACATGAAATGAGAAACTATCTAAATAGAGGAAAAAATCCCTCAATTAAGTACAAATAACCCATAAAAAACGTCTTGTGACTATATTAGTATATAACAATATATAAGACTTCAACAATCACCTTTGGTGATCCCATTGTGAGGTTTTAGACAATTTTTTACGTTATAAATTTTTCTACTTTAAATATAGGGTTGAGATTGAACGTATTCTACTTGTGTGTTGGATAATATTATCATTGGTGTACTTTGTGTGCATGATATGTATCCATTGGTTATATTTTTTTCACGTTAAGGGGTTGGTGATCAATTAATGCTTATAGATGTGGTTGAAGGTTTAAAATGGTGGATCTCATTGAGAATTACTACAATATGAATGTAATAGTTATAGAGATCTATCATGGACGAGCATCATTTAAGACAAAACATCTTAATAAACACAGAAGTTATGTAATCGGAAGTGGAGAAACTACAATATATATGGGAACAAAAGTGGATCAATACACCTTTTACATTAGAGAACCCACAAGTATGTCAACTCAACACAGCAATGAGCTTTTCAATAATTGGAAGGACAGGTGGAAGGAAGATCTACTGGACGATCTTCTCCATAACCAGTGAAAGTCCTAGAGGAGGGTGAATAGGATTACTAATAAGATTAATGCCTAATTAAAAATCTTTTGGACAATTATAAGTTTAAAGAATAACTTCTAAGTCAATATATTGGTGGTCCCTTGTGTGTTCTAAAATAAAATACAAATAAGGAAAAGAGAACCACAACTGCAAGTGTACAGTTGTCCCAAGTAATATATGTGATAAACAGATTCGTTCTCAGGGATGGATTGGTTCACCTAAATCTATTCATTCCATGTATTGTTTAAGGGACGAATTGGTAAATAATAGTGGTCGGGATTCGGGATTCTCCTTACCCCCATCAGGGTGGACTAAGGAGTTATTCTTAGGTGCTACAAACCCCGTCAGGGTGAATATAGTCCACCTTCGAATGACTAAGTTCTAATTACCTAATTGGCCGTAGGATTAATTAAACCTGTCAAGGTCAAATAATTTTTATCCTACATTCATTAATTATTTCCGTACCTAGACCCCCCCCCCCCCCCCCCCCCCCCCCCCGTCAAGGTGATCCATTCGCCACTAAATGGAATAGCCTAGTTAATAAGTCCTATTACAGATTAGCTACTTTAATAATAGTTGGTAAATGCAAATTAATGAAAAATATTAATTACCCAATTCGATTTCAATTACAATAATCTCAAATCAAAAAACATGAAATGAAATAAATTGGGGCTTAACCCATTAATGTGTTCTCAAGTACTGTATGAATTTAGCTCATAATTGTAAAAACTAAGAAATTAAAATCAAAGGAATTCATGATTGTTTTACAAA
This sequence comes from Nemophila menziesii, assembly GCA_029959085.1. NCBI lineage: Eukaryota > Viridiplantae > Streptophyta > Magnoliopsida > Boraginales > Hydrophyllaceae > Nemophila > Nemophila menziesii. The sequence goes on from JARWIR010000013.1 coordinate 113,565, forward strand.
ATAAAAGATAAGAAACCTAATTGAGGAGTTGATTCGGCTTGAATTTCTCCAGCTCTTGGCTTCTTCTCTTCCTTGCTTCTGCTTCTTCTCTGCTGCTTTGACTTTGTATATAATGAATTGTGTGTGAAATAGAAGTCTAAAAGCCATTTTATAGTGGGAAATTCGGACTAGGGCTTTCTTAAAGGATAGTAAAGGGAAATTAGAAAGCCCAAGTCCAAAACTTTTGTCCAAATCCCGTAATTGTTGTACACCCGTCACGAAAACGACTGCAACTTTCTCAATATAACTCTGAATTGACTCATTCACCTTGCTAATTCTTTGTAACTCGATAAGGTACGAATCTTCTTCATAACTCAGAGGCTTAATCCATCTTTAAGTAGCTCGAAATCAGTACTTTCCATCAGCCTTCCAAATTTCATCTCAAATTTGTCAACTCCTTGGGATATTCCTTGTAGCTTTTGACTTCTTTACACGATCTTTGACTTCTATTCTCGATTCCTCTCCTTGGTAGTATTAGAAACCTACAAACTTTTCACTAAAACACACCATATTACGCGCAAAAGCTTAATAAATCAAAAATACTAAATTCTAAGGAGAGAAAATGAAATATTGCATATTATTACTAAAAGTCTATCGAATTAGCCAAATAATCACCTAATTTGATGTCTCCTAAAGGCATATAAATAGAAAAAAAGAGGAGACATCATATATATCAAACACTAAGGGATCATGCAATAGGGTAACCAGGTTTGATATAAATAGAAATACAAGCAATCAATAAACGATAAGTAAAGAGATAAGGGATGGAAATTACACAACGATGTATAGTGGTTCGGTTATCCCTACATCCACTAACTAAGCAAGCCTCCTTAGGATTTCAAGATTTTCACTAAGCTCCTGTGTCTCTCTTAACCGGGTCGAGAACATGATAACCCTTACAACCACTTCGATACCACGAAGCAAACTCTTGTGCTATCACAACACAAGGAAACCGAGTATACTCCCTATACTCACACTCTCTCTTAATCTATCTATTACAAAGACAAGATCTAAGAGGATAAAAACAAGTGTTTGAATGGTTGTTACAACTTTGCTAAGAACTCCTAAAGAGAGGATATAACTCTAAGCTTAATACTTCTCTTGAGTAGATTAGAAATTTGAAGCTTCTTGGATTAACTCCTTGATAGAGTAGATATAACAAGTTGATTGATCAAGCTTGTATTGATACTTTGATAGCTTGAGAACTCTAATTGATGTATAAGAATGATTAGAATTGGATTGGTAAGAGGTGGTTTGTTGCAAGTGATAAAGCTCTCTTTTATAGGCACATTTTGTCTTCTGACCGGCTAGCCGGTGATCTCACCGGTATACCGGTGCAGTTTGTCTCTTAGTCCAACGGTTGGATTGACGTGGCATTTGACCGTTGGGCAACGGCTTTATTCCACCGGTAAGCCGGCCCTGTGACCGGTAACTCGGTCTGGTTTCAAGAAGAGAGCTAATAAATGGTTTATAAATTAGATAAAAATAATTAGATAAATGTATAAACCATGTACCATGTAATTATCGAGATATTTATCCGGGTTATATTCATTCTTATAAATCACAAATTTCATTTGACGGATAGCTTTGTAATCAAACACCCAATTTGGATTAAAATTTCTAATTTGAGAACGTTTTGGATCAAGTTTGAGATGGTTTTGAAATAATGATGATAGGGCTAAACCGAAAGGAACATTTACAGTATTGTTTCGAGCATTATTCATCATTTTTATCATGGTTGCCGGAAAGTTAATGGGTTCGGTATTATAAATGAGAAACATAAGATAAGCTTCATAAGGGGAAATCATAACATCATGTTTTGATTTGCAAAAAAGCCCTTGTAAAACAAGTTTATAAGCCACTTGAAAATCGGGTGTAAATTTATTAGTTTTCCAAACGGGAGAAATATGAGGAATCATACGGGATTCCATAAATGACATAACTCGATTAGTTGTATCATCATCAAGTGGAACCCAACCAACACCCCAAAAAGAATCAATACCGAAATCACGAAGATTGAAAAAACAAGCTAAAGTATTTTGATTAAGAGTGAAAGTTTTTCCAAGAACTTTTGAGATAATAGCATTATTATCACAATCATACTCAAAATTAGTATAGAATTCGATGCAAAAGCTAATAGCAATAGAAATTTAAATAGAAAGGAAAGCTATTAAACCTTGAGCAGTGAGGAGTTCATAGAAATTGGGACTAGGAGTGAAAGACGATCGATCGATTTTCCTCCCAGGTTTGATTTCGAAAGGTTTTGTGCCATGAGTAAGGATTGGTTGATCTTCCTCTTGAGCCCTTGAAGAGCTATCACTTTTCTTCCCTTTTACTGTTGAAGACTCTTTCCTTGGAGGCATTTAGAAGACAAAAGTGAAGGATTGAGTGGGTTTTGTGAGGTATAGAGAAGAAGAAAGCTTCTATTTTATGGAATATAATGTAGAGATTGAACTGTTTATGAATGGTTTTTGAAAGGAGGGAGTAAATTTTCGGATTTTAAAGAAGAAGGAAGATGAAAAACGAAGAGGGTTTGATTAAAATGAGAAGATAAAGAGTGAAAATTTGTGTTAAAACGTGTTCAGATTCGCCCACCGATAAGCCGGTCAATATATCGGTAAGCCGGTTAGGAAGCAGAGAGGAAACAGTCTCTCACCGGTAAGCCGGTCAGCGACCGGATAGCCAGTCAAGCCCTCGGCAGAAAATCAAGATGTTGAATTTTTTACGATAAAAAAAATTGCCCGAAACTAACGCGAAAGTTCCCCAATAGTTTGATAAAGTGTAAAAACCCGCAAAATAGTTTTTGTTTTGAAAAAATATGAAGTAGAAATCTCAATAATAATGAAAACAGTTCATTGCAAAAAGATCCCTATATTTTCTAAAAAGTACAAAAAGACCCAAAACAAAAACTAAACATTTTCAAGCATGATAAAGGGTAAAACTTATATAAAAAGAAACACATACACACATAATAAAACACAAATAAAAACGAGATTAAAGAAAGAAATCACCGGATTCTCCTTTTACGAGAATTGAGCCTCCTTTTGCATATCATTTCATTTCCTTGACGCTCAACACCTACAATAAATATTTTTAAGGTATCCAAGGTGGAGTGGATCCGAGAACACGATTAGTACTTTTCACGATCCATGTCGGTTTTTCCCACAGAGGTATTAAAGACTCGTATTCAAGTTGTTTGTGGTAATGACACGTAGAAACACGATGACCGGGTTTTCCGCAATAATTGCAAGTACTTCTTTTTCGAGTAGAAATATCACGAGAAGGTTTTGAACATGATTTTTTCTCGTTCTTTTGTATAACCAAATTTTCACTCAAAAATAATTTCTCTTTATTAAGTTTATTTTCATCAAAGGAAGTGAAATTTAAATAGGGATGGTTTTTTAATATATTAAAAACAATAGAGCATGCTTTATCCACTTTTTCAAAACCTTCTGTATTTTTCTTCATAAGATGTTGATTTTTATTCGAAGAGAAAATATTTTCAAAACACAGATTTTTATTGTTTCCCAAAATATCATCTAAGGTGAGACAACAATTAAAACAATTCTTTTGCTCAATTTTAGCCTTTTTCAAAGAAAGGTTATTCAAGTGGATTTGAGAGTTAAGAATATTTAGAAGGGATGAAATATACCTCATATCATCATAATCATATGGAAGTGATAAAGAGTTAGGATAGATTACTACCTCATGGTTTGATTTTGGATTATCATGAGCTTCATCAAGGATTTTGCTTTATTCTTCTTCGTCATTTTCAACAATCCCATATAGAAACTCCAAACGATCCCAAATTTCCTTTGTCGAATCACAATCCAACATTTTTGAGATTATCTCTTCGGATATTCCACATATTATAGTGTACATCGGTTTTGCATTTTGAGTGAGCTTAGCTTTATCATCATCGGCGAGTTCATCATAATCTTTTTCTTCTTGATTTAGCTTAAGAATTCCCGCTTCATTTAACTCTTCTTTGTATAGAACGAATGGACCTTCCATAACTATTCTCCATTGATCGGGATCTTCGGCTTTGATAAATTCCTCCATTTTTGTTCTCCAAGCAAGATAGTAAGTGCCTACGAAAATGGAGGTTGTGTAGAAGACGGCTCTTCCAAAAGATTAAATTCCATGTTGTTTACTCTACTAACGATTAAGCTATTCACGTAGAGTTAGGCTCTGATACCATTTGAAAGTCCTAGAGGGGGGTGAATAGGATCACTGATAATATTAATGCCTAATTAAAAATCTTTTGGACAATTATAAGTTTAAAGAATAACTTCTAAGTCAATATATATCAAACATTAAGGGATCATGCAATAAGGTGACTAGGTTTGATATAAATAGAAATACGAGCAATCAATAAACGATAAGTAAAGAGATAAGGGATAGAAAGTACACAACGATGTATAGTGGTTCGGTTATCCCTACATCCACTAACTAAGCAAGCCTCCTTAGGATTTCAAGATTTTCACTAAGCTCCTGTGTCTCTCTTAACCGGGTCGAGAACACGATAACCCTTACAACCACTTCGATACCACGAAGCAAACTCTTGTGCTATCACAACACAAGGAAACCGAGTATACTCCCTATACTCACACTCTCTCTTAATCTATCTATTACAAAGACAAGATCTAAGAGGATAAAAACAAGTGTTTGAATGGTTATTACGGCTTTTCTAAGAACTCCTAAAGAGAGGATATAACTCTAAGCTTAATACTTCTCTTGAGTGGATTAAAACTTTGAAACTTCTTGGATTAACTCCTTGATACAGTAGATATAACAAGTTGATTGATCAAACTTGGATTGATACTTTGATAGCTTGAGACCTCTAATTGATGTATAAGAATGATTAGATTTGGATTTGTAAGAGGTGGTTTGTTGCAAGTGATAAAGCTCTCTTATATAGGCACATTCTGCCTTCTGACCGGCTAGCCGGTGATCTCACCAGTATACCGGTGCGGTTTGTCTCTTAGTCCAACGTTTGGATTGACGTGGCATTTGACAGTTGGGCAACGGGTTTCTGCCACTGGTAAGCCGGCCCTGTGACCGGTAACCCGGTCCGGTTTCAAGAAGAGAGCTTAAAAATGGTTTATAAATAAGATAAAAATAATTAGATAAATGTATAAACCATGTAACATTTAATACACTTTTACGGGGATATTAAAACGAGATTTGGAAAATATTAAAACATGATTAAAAGGACTTTAGGCCAACAACCAATAAGGCACAACATAAGAAGCATTAGACTTTTACAAACAAATGAGGAGGATCAATTAATTTGGCCAAACACTAAGAATGGAAAGTAAACAACGAAAGGAGATTATCATTATACTTGGTAATAATAAACTAAGGGCATACATGCAAAAAGAAAAGATTACAAGGGTCATTCCACAAAATTAAAAAACCCTCAGAGTGCATAGCATTACCCGAGGGGTTAACAACAAAAGAGTGTTCAAAATTTAACTACCTAATCACTAAATACGGGGGGGGGAGGAGAATAGAAAACAACAAAACTTAGGATAGTAAGGTCGTGGTGAATTCGCCTGTTTGCCAAGACGAGGTAGATCTTATCTCGTTGAACAATGCCTCCTTCACTAAATAGCAGGAACCTTGGAGAGTTGCATCAGTGGTGGTTATTATATACGGGAATATAACCCACAAGGTTATGAAGATATGAAGGGTCAAATCATGCACGGAAGGAGAAGTTTGGGTTGTCCTCTTTGCAATGCAATCATCGGACGACCTTAACCTCACGTGTGGTTCTTTCTACTCAGACAACCTTTATGTTATTCAAGGAATTTTTAAAAAAAGAATTAAATGAAAAATCCTACCAATCGTCGATGAGATTTAGAAATGGATGACGAAATTCTCAAATTCCCAAATTGAAAAGTCTATAATATCAATCAAAGTATGAATGAGATTGCAGATCGAACTATGCGCTAGACTGAAATCAAAGTCTCAAATTGGAAATATAATTTAACTACAGATTGTCTCGATTATCTAGACATCTTATATAGAAATAAGGTAGTAGGATAGGATGGTATTTATATAATGGTATATATCCTAAATCGATAAAAAAACTAATTCCGTTAAATATTTTTTAGATTTTAAAGATAATTTAATTATTACAAATAAACTATATCTTTACTTAGGCACGTACACTATACCTACAAAAGACAATAAAGGGATAAGCCAAGTGGCCAATAAGAAGATATTCATGTACTTCTAAGTTTTCATACATGTAAAAAAGCGCTAATCAATAGACTTGGAGATATAATTCAGTAACCATGAATAAATGTGACATTTCATTGCAGATTACTATTAACTAAAACATTATTTCAAATCAAGTACTTGTCTTCTTTTAATGGCATGTGATAACTAACGTTGTCATGACTAGTTTTGATAGCGTTAGTGTTAAAATGTTACATGAGCGCTAAAACTTTCGACCGAAAAGTTCTTTTTGTAAATCATTCATTTAGTTTGCATTAAGGTGAACCTTGTTGACGACCTTTATAATGAAGGTGGAATTTATAAGGCTCACGAGAAGTCCATCATTTTAATGCTTTATCTTAAACAAACAATCATATTCAAATAGTTTTTTTTTTTCCATACATCAGAGGCTAAAAAGCCGAAATTGAAATAACAACTAATCCTTCATAGAGGGTCTAACACTAGTCTAGGAACCATACGTCCACTCCTATCGCTAGTGATGTTTTTCCAAAGATAGTCCGGTTGGTCCACCAAAATTTGCGGCTCCCCATTCATCAATGCTCCTTTCTTGGCTAAAAGATCCGCGCAAGTGTTGGCTTCCCTATAAATACAATCCACCTCAAACTCCGGGTTATTCCTCAAAATATTTCTACAATCGCGTCCAATATGACAATCCCAACTCATAGAGCTACCACCGCCCTTCACTAGCGCGTGAAGCTCTCTAGAGTCGGTTTCGACATATAGTTCTTTAATACCTCGACGTACTACCCATCTCAGACCATAGTGTAACGCTAACACTTCCGAATAACTAGGAGACTCCATTATGCATGGTCCTGAAAAACCAGCTACAAAATTACCTTCTTCATCTCTTATTAGTAGATACACATTTTAGTTAAAGGCGAAGAAGAAAAAATTATACTATATCCACGTTAGATAATCCAGAAAACTGTTTACCACTTTGAGATAATTCTGTGTCAAGACTAAAAAATGTGGCGATGTTACAAAAAGATAAAATAGTAGTATCTTAAAATCTTTTGATGCATATATATCATGTTATAAGTTGATATATTGGAAAATTGAATTCATAGCGGATATACTTTCCTTATCCTTGCTGATACTAGTTTCAAACTTACACTCTTCATCCACATGAACAAGACTTGTTTAAAGGCACATAACTTTGCATACACTTATCTAAATTCAAAAAAAAATACCAATTTAAAAGCTGTTCTTTTTATATTGTTTGCAAGCTTTTTCATATCCGACCCTAACAAAACGCTAATTGCAAAAACACCCCTAAATTCTCGCACTTGTGTTAATTGATAAAAAATGTGATACAAAAAACAGATTAAATTTTACCAAAAGCAATATATCCAATTTTGCATTGAAATTATCTCGTTCTGAAAACTAAATCTAAGGGGCCCTAAGACTAGGATGAGAGAGAAAAATGAGAGAGAGAGAAGGTCAGACTATTTATATTTTTAATTAATATAATGATAAAACTAATTTTGGAATTATCCGATTAACATAATGAAAATCAACTAACACTTGAATGGAGATACAGTAGAAGATACATCAATTAATTTATCAACCCAAAAACCAGGACTAACCAAAGATTCTTCTTCACCACCAGGAATTCTGATCTTTAAGATTTTTTAAAACGTCTTTCATGGTGCTATTTAATTCTTCCAACTTCTTAATAGTCATCTCCCTATCTGTAATAAGTGAGTCTAACATTTTGTCCAACTCCTTAATCATCTCCCTCTCTTTATCAAATGAGGCTTTTATTTTGTCCAACTCCTTATTAATCTTCTCCCTCTGTTTTAGTTGAGCATAAGATAAGCCCAGGACAGCAATAAACAGACCATTATTTAATGTTACAAAATCTGTTACATTCTTGTTTCTTGCTGCATTTTTTATGCGATCCATTCCAATCTTTCCAAAACCATTCATTATGAATTATCTTTCACCCAAAAAAATAAAAAAATTATTATTAGCAACTTGTATTTACATAATACACATATATTAATTGAACAGTATAAATAAGATTTCCCAGATTTGACTTTAAATCATCTTGAAAACAAAACTAGGATCGTGAATAAGCTCAGGGAGATCATCTTGTTCAAGTAGAGCTATATTTTACACTATTTTACAAGGCAGATACTAACATTACACTAAATCAGAACGCCTAACACTAAACATCTTATAACATAAGCAAAACACTAAATATTACACTAAATCAGAACGCTAAACACTAAAAATTACACTAAAGTAGAACAGTATTCAGGTCAAATAACAAACAGTTGTTAAACAATTGTGAAAGTTGCGAGTAATCTAACTTCTAAAAGTATTAAAAAGTAAAATTTTAACAAAAGATACTTAATTATATTTGAAATAAAAAGGAAATAGCAAGAAGAAAAATGTACCTTTTGTGATTATAGGGTTTAAGGGAAATTGAATATCAGATTGACAGTTTAGTTTCTATTCAGGGGTATTTTATAGTTACTAAGCGTGTTGGGGATTTTCATCTTGGTTTTTTACTTTTCCCTTTCTCTTTTTTTTTTGGACAATCCTTTCCCCTTGCTCAAGAAACCTGATCGAGACAAAAAAAAAAAAAAAAAATCTTGATTTATCTTTTTATATAAAGACCCCAAAAGTGGTAGACCGATATGAAAAGAGTAATGATATATATATGTTGCATGATATGAAACAAAATCTAGTTTAACTATCCTTATACTTCTTACACAAATATTATAAATTTAACCATGTATAAAAATCAATTTACACTTTTATACCAAAATAATAATTTACTTGCGTTGTAAAAAGATTTTTTCAATTCTAATATAAAAAAGGTAATCAAAGTGAAAATATGAGGAGATCGCTCGAGATGCTAGTATTTACCATTAGATATGACTTGGAATTATTCTTGACTTAAGGGTGAAAAAGGGATGTGTTGCTAGTAGGGATTCTAACTTTTTCCTAGCTTCCGTCAAGATAGCTAAGAAAGATGCCTCAACAATTACTAGAATACTCGAGTGAGGTTGTTGTACACAAAGATCGACGTTAAAAAGTACTTATCTTATATGACTATCCGGCTAGTCAAACTCGGTAGGATCACTAACAAACACCGGACGTTATAACCTACGTCTAATATCCAACCCCTAGTCAGGGTGACATTTAAATAACTATCACATCTGAGTTTTCACAACAATTGGGTTACACAATTATTACAAGAGTTATAAAAAACAATACAGTTATTCCTCAAATCGTTTAAATCAAATATAATCTGAAATATAATCAAAATAACACTCAATTCATAGCTAGTCTAGGGTTCATACAAAAACATATTAAGCTAAACAGAGTTTACTTCATAAAAAATATGAAATACAATAGTAGTCATACTCATGATTAAACGAAGAATTAAAAAGAGATAATAATTACATTCGAAAAGATGATGAATTGATGGAACCATGTGAAACCCTTGCTTCTCCTCCTTCCCAGGCGATCTATTCTTCCCAGATGTCTTATAATCGTTTCTAAGGAATGCATACTGAACTAGTATTTTTTTTCTAATGATAAAAACTAATATATAAAGAGTCCTAATCCTTTAAGGATTTATGGGCCCATAAAATGGACAAAGTCAACCCTAAAACGTTTTCAAGGAAGAGTGGACTGGTTCAAACCACGACAACGGAAGATTGACTCTTTCATTTCAAATCCAAATCACAGCGCTACTGACTCCAAGTACAATCTAGAAAACAAATGGGTCCTCCACAATCTTCATCAATTTCGCGTGGTGACTCTAACAACTTGATTTCCAATAATAATTGGCGAATGCTCTAGCTTCCCAAAAGTGGTCGAATCGTCCTCTAGCGCCTTAACTTAGGGTTGAACTTTATTTCTCAACTTCTTATCATCGTGTTGGGATATAATACCATCCAAGTACCTAAGATATTCACAATTAATACACAATTACGCATAAATAGCTCTAAAATTACAACAATTTTTAAACTAGACACGAAATGAGAAACTATCTTGGTGGTTCTTTGTGTGTTCTAAAAATAAATGCAAATGCTAATCGAACCACAACCGCAAGTGTACGGTTGTCCCAAGTAGTATATCTGATAATACAGATTCGTTCCAAGGACGGATGGTTGATCACAATGTTTAGCAAGTAGTGATTGATGCACTTATGAAAGTAAAAGATAATAAAATGTTTGTTTGGTTTTGTTTATTAAAGCTAATGAATGAAAGACAAATATTAAAATGCAAGTAGAAGCTAAGACGCAAGTAAAATGATGTAAAACGCAATATGAGATGTAGCACTTGAGAACGCAAGGATCCACCCTATCCTATTTCTTAACTTATGTTGTTTAAGGGCTAAATTGGTCAATTACAATGGTCGGGATTCTAAATTCCTTATACCCCCGTCAGGGTGGACTATAAGGCGATCCTAGAGTGTCACTAGTCCCGTCAGGGTAAATATGATCCACTGTTGGATGATTAAGTTTTATTACCTCATTGGCCCTAAAATTAGCTAAGTTCGTCAGAATCAATAGCTTCTATTTTAGATTAAATAAATATTTCCGTACCTAAACCCTCCGTCAGGATGATCCAATCGCCACTAATTGGAATAGCCTAGATACTAACGCCTGTTCTTAGTTAGCTACTCTAAAAACAGTAAAATAATCTCAATTTATTGAAAAGAGTAAAAGCCCTAATTTAGTTTAATTCAATAAAAACCCAAATTCAACATTCGTTAATTAATAAGATTGGGATTCACCCATTGTTTGTTCTCAAGCACTATCAATTGTTTAGCTCATATTAAAAAGAAATACTAAATTAAAAATAAAGGAATTCATATTTGATTACAAAATTAAAGATAAGAAAAACCTAATTTCCGGAATAGGAATGACTACGAACGGAGATATAGACCCTCTCCAGCTCTTGTAGCTTCTTCTTTCTTCCTTCTGTTGCTTCTCTCTGGTGTTTAATCTTGTGGAATGTGAATTGTATGAAAAATAGAAGTCCAGAACTCCTTTTATAAGTAAAAATTCGGATTAGGGCTTGGACCAGAAAATAAAAGCCTAATTAAATGTCCAAGCCCACTTTCTAAGCCCAAAATCCCGTAACTGATGATAGGCCTTCACTAAAACAGCTTTTCCCGATGCGTTACAACTCCGATTGACCTCATTCCAGTTGCTAAAGTTCCGTAACTCGATAAGGAATGATTTCTCTTCAAAGGTCAGCGGCTAAATCATCGCTTAAGCACCTCGAAATCAGCAATCTATGGCCTGGAAAGTGGATTTTCAGCTCTAAAAATAAAATCTTCGGGATTTGTCTTCAAGTCTTGACTCTAATTCACGATCTTTGACCTTCTCCTCGGATTCCTCTCCTAGCTAACATCTAAAACCTGTAAACTTTACACTAAAAATACCAATATTACGCGCAAAAGTTTAATAAATTAAAAATGCTAGAAATAAAAAGGTAATTCCGGATTATTGCATATTTAGTCCAAAAGTCTATCAAATTAATTAAATAAACACCAAAAATGATGTCTCCTAAGGGTCGAAAATACGACCAATTAAGGAGACATCAAGACCCCCAACTCAAACCTTTGTCGTCCCGACAAAGCAAAACAAAACAAAACAAGGGGTAGAAGTAAACGCAAGAACAAATAGAAGCTTAGCAAATAAACCTAAAGCAATTCTGAAGATAAATCTCATATAGCAAAACTTTAAGAACTAACATATACATACACTAATCATGCAACATCAAACATAAGTAATCTCAATCATAAAATTAAAGTCGCAATGCTTGAAGATTACACTTGTACTCATATCTGTATGATGGCTATAGGGTGGTCATTAATCCTAACTCGCTTTGAACGCTCCACCTAGTGTATTTCCTATCAACAGAATAATAAATTCACTATGCACTTAGGAATCACGAGGTCTTTACGGTTATAATATTGGCTTAAGGACGGGTGTGGATGTATATTTGGTAAATTTGAAGTGAGCTTTTGGCTCTCTCCTCACTTACCATCAACAGTGTCCTCGAGCTTGAGTTAACGCTCAAAAAGATGTTCTCACTCACCCATATACGCAACAATTTAGCGTCCCATGTCTACCCACTATAAGCAAGATGATTTTCAGAAATTTCCACTTTGCCGGATGTTTTATTTATTCATATTTTTCTTTTTCTTTTTCTTTTCTTTTTTTTGTACAGAAGCAAACCGGGTTCCCGGTTTTGACGAATCCGGGTTCCCGGTTCCTACTGTATGGATTTTTCATTTTTTTATTTTTTTCTTTCTTTTTCACTTTTTTTCTCATTCTCGGCAAAGGGTTACGAGTATATATCATCTGCAATTGTGCTACAATACAAAGCACATCAATCCCAACCCATTAAATTCCCCATATGTGGTCCCACCACCCCAAACTCAAGCTCGAGACATGTCTCAGGATTGTGATTCAAGTGCGGGTCATATGGTCATGCCTAAATATTTAAGGGATAATGGCTTATATCGTGGCTACAAAGAAAAGGCTAAAGGCTCAAAGTGGGCTAAGACGGATAATAATTAATACAAGGGATAGAAGGCTAAAAATGCACAAATGGCTAACAAAGAACTGCCCCTATCATTTTCCTAAGTACATAGCTTGTCTTTAGTTCATATCTAGGTGGGTTCTCTACTAATTAGGATTTCACGTTCTACACACCAGACATATTCCTTGAGTACAAGCTTACTTCATTTGCATTGTTCATTAATTTTTCCTATTAATTACCTATGTTTGCATGCAATTGTAAGTGCGTTTTATATTAATCCCTAAAGTCCACTATTTACTATCATAGATTCATCAAAAGTATGCTTAAAGGGACATTTAAAATCTTCTATAGTCAAACGCAACTCCGAAAATTATTTTATTGAAAGCAAATAAAACAAATAACACATAAAAAACTGGGATGAGGCAACGAACCCCACCCCAAACTCAAAAATGAGTCGTGTCCCCACGACTCGAAAAGACTCAAAGCAATAAAATAATATACACTAAATGAGAAGGGATAGAAAACGTATCTGAACCAGCGCGAGGCTGGTTGTCGGTGTTGCGTCCCTGAACTTTATCTTGCGTCTGGACATCGTAAGTTGTGCATTGAACAAATAAAGTTCAACTTGTTTGTAACGTTTCCCAAAATAGCGCACCGCGTATCCAGATTCTCTTCCAACACCTTGATTTTCGATTCTAACTCATCATCGGATCATTTTCTTCCTCACTTTCAGGTTCTTCAATCACTTCCCTCTTCTTCGGATTAGCCTTAATTTGAACCGCTTCAGTCTTGTTAGAAACTTGAAATAGGAATCTCAATAGCTTGTTCTTGAATAGCACCAAAAGCGTTCCTGTTTCTTGGAGAATTCCTTTGATAAGCACACATGAAAACGGTTTTTGATAGGCATCTCTTTCCACCCCAAACTCAAAACTTCAAATAGTGAGAAGCTAAGGCTTAGAACTTTGATGTTTTGAGGCTTAAGACTTGAAGATTATGGTGGAATATGAGATGGGTAAAGGCTAATTGATGCGGGGGAAGAGGGAATTGGATTTAATTTGAAGCTTGGATGAAGAACAATTGAAGAAAAGTGGGACTTTAATCATATTTTTCGGATGGGAGATGAGTTGATTGCATGTTGTTGTGGTGAAAGAGAGCAAGATTTTAGAATTGTGTGGTTGTTGATGATGATGTTCAGGAAATTCTAGGTTTTGGGAGTGTTTTTGGAGGCTGGGTTGAAGAATGAGGTAAAAATCTAGGGCTAAAAAGCTTCAAACGGCCCTGTCACAGATGAAACCGGGTACCCGCATTTGAAAATGCGGGGCCCCAGTTTCGCGTCGCTGTGTCGACGCGAAAAATAATTTTTTTTTTTTTTTTTTTTTACCTCAAAACGCAGCCAAAACGCGGGACCCAAAACGCGGGGTCAGAGATTTGCCCTTCGAAACCGGGTGCCCGCATTTGCAAATGCGGGTACCCGCATTCTCGTCGATGGCGCGAGCCAAGACGCACCAAAACGCGACCTCCCAAAACGCGGGGTCAGAGAAATTGGAAAGTTACAGCTCCGAAACCGGGTACCCGCATTTGCAAATGCGGGGCCCCGGTTTGCGTCGATGGCGCGAATTCAAAACGCAGCAAAACGCGGGAAAACGCGGGAAAACGCGGGACCCAAGACGCAGGGTCAGAATGTAGAATTTTTAGCTTTCGAAACCGTGTACCCGCATTTGCAAATGCGGGGACCCGGTTTGGCCCCTGGAACACCACAAATTTTCTCTTATTTTCGCCCTTTCGACCCCAAACTCATGACCTTTTTATCCCTGAAATCATCAAAAACAACTACCCTTCCTCATTTCTTAATAATAAACACTAAAATTACGAAAATCAAACTAATCTAAATTGCAAAAAATAAAAAAACTTAGACTAATATACAAGAAATTGGCTTTTGTTTAACGTCGTTAAGCTCGACGGGTTACCTCATTTATCAGTCATTCACATAACCTCCCCAGCAGTGAGTGAGGTTATCAATATTTGCAACTCGGAATTTACAACCCTTAGCTTTTATTCCAACTAACTTATCTGAGATTACCTTAGCAACCACGAATGGTCCTAGCCAAGAGTTCTTTGATTCACATGTCTTTGGAGGAGGTTTAGGCTTTTTCATAGCAACTTCTTCGCCTACTTTGAACTCCTTTTTCTTTCTTTCCTTCTTAGGTTCCTTTGGAACCTTCGTGACACGTGTTTTCTCTTTCTTCTTCGCATGATTGAGTGGTGGATTTCTCTTAGGATTTGGAGGAACTTTGATCGGTGGTTTCTTTCGTAGCTCTTTCTCCTCCACTCCTAAAGTGTCCACAACATTAATTGGCTCTTTTCTTACCGGTTCCCTTACATCTATACGAAAACATTCTTCCTTGGAATCCGGAAACTTCATAGGTCTAAACACATTAAACTTCATCTCCTCGTCTTGGATTCTCATAATCATTTCTCCGTTCTCTACATCAATCAAGGTACGCCCCGTGGCTAGGAATGGTCTTCCCAAAATAATGGGGACATTCCTATCCGCGTCGTAATCAAGTATAATGAAATCAGCGGGAAAAATTAACGTACCTGCCTTAACGAGGACATCTTCGATTCGGCCTTCTGGATGTGCAAGAGATCGATCCGCCATTTGCAAGACCATAGAAGTGGGTCTTGCTTCGATATTAAGCTTATCAAAGATCGATTTGGGCATAAGATTTATGCTTGCACCCAAGTCACATAGTGCTTTTCCTCTCCACTCATTACCAATAGATATCGGAATTGTGAAACTCCCAGGATCAACTAACTTTGGAGGTAATTTACCTTGACAAATAGCACTACATTCTTCAGGAAGACCAATCATCTCATTATCACAATATGGCCGTTTGTTGGTGAGGGCTCTTTTCAGAAACTTAGCATACTTGGGCACATCTCGAATAGCTTCTAGCAACGGAATATTTATGCTAAGACCTCTTACCTTGTTAAAGAATTTTTGATACTCAGCCATATCACCCTTCTTTTGAACTCTTGATGGAAATGGTGGAGGTGGACGATTGATTATAGTCTCATCTTTCTTTTTCGGAATCTCATTAGACCTCTCTATTTCTTCCACTTCAACTTCTTTATCTTTATTCACCACCTCTTTTTCTTTTCTAACTTCTTTTTCTTTCATAACCGGAAAAGGAGGTGGAGGAAGGTTCTTACCACTTCTGAGAGTAATAGCTTTACAGTCTTCGATTTGGATTGGATTCTCAGTATCGCTAGGGAGTTGCCCTTGTGGACGTTGATTCAGTTGTTTGTTAATTTGACTTAGCTGATTCTGGAACAACTTCATACTTGCTTCAACTGCGTTTTGACGTTCCATAGCTTGTGTTTGAAGAGCAATTAAACTCTCAACTGTTTTCTGAAGGGTAACTCCCTCTTGTGGATGGGCAGGTAAGGCTTTCTGATTCATTGTGTCATCGTAATTGTCTTGAGGAGCTTGTCTCTGAACATAATTTCCCTGATTCTGTCCTCCTTGGTAATTGTTGTGTGGTCTTGGATTGTAGTTGTTACCTTGGGGACGCGGCTGATACGCATAAGTAGGATTTGCTGCCCCATCAGGATTTGAGTATTGAAACCCCGGATGGTTTCTGTTAGGCTGATATCCATTACCACTTGAATTAAAGTTACCTCTATTGGACACAAACATCACGGATTCTTGATTATTTTGACAATTTTCCCAACTATGATCATTGACACCGCAATACTCACATCCATATACCTCTTGTGCAACCTTTACCTCCCCTCTTTTATTCGAGAAACCTTCTTTCACGGCTAGAGTAAGTTGTCTCAATTGTTGTTCTAGTGTGGTCTGCAGCTTTGTCTCTAGCGTAGCAAACTTTTCTTCCATATCAACATTATTCACTCCTCCTCTAACTGGTGTTCTTACTGAACTCCACCCAACTTCATTCTTGACTGTTCTCTCTAAGATGATCTTTGCATGCGCGGGTTGAACTTGAAGAAAACCTGCACCACATAGCATATCCAATTTCTCTCTTGAATTCCCATCAAGGCCTCTATAAAATATTTTTAATTGTTGTTGTTCTGAAAAGCCATGATTGGGGACTCTACGTAAGCACATCTGAAATCTTGTCCAACTCCTACCCAAAGTTTCATCATATTCTTGACGGAAATGCGTCAATTCTAATTCAGCATCTAACCTCATGTTACTTGGGTAATACCTGTCAAAGAAAGCAATCTCTAATTGGTCCCAATTAGTAATCTTCGTCGGATCTTGCGTATCGTGCCATTCACTTGCTCCATCAATGACAAAAAATTTAAACACAGCGTAGTACATCTGTTCTTTGAAACTCCTTGTGTGATGTAAGAATCACATATCTGTTTGAATTTCTGTATCGCTCTAAGAGGATCTTCTCCAACTCTACCACGAAAATTTCCAAAGTTTTGGAATTGAGCTATCATACCCGGATCTGGACGAAACTTCGGAACATTTATATCTGGAGCACCTACTCCTATAGCAGGTGCACGGAATGGGACTTCTGGTGGGCCATTAGTAAACCAAGGATCTTGATTCATCACGATTTGAGCTTGTCCGTTATTGTTCTGAATATTAACGTTCTCCATTTGGTGAATTAATTCTTCTACTTCTAAAGATTCTTGTTCTTTCCTTCTCTTGTTAGCAAGTCTGATTAATGATTCTGGATTATTAAGGATCGGAGGTGTTGGCTCTAGATCCTTAAAGAGTCTCCTTCGCATACACCAAACCTAAAAACCTGAGAAAACTAAACAAGCAAAAAGCGTAAAACTGATAAAAACAAAAAATAAAAATAAATGCACTATCACTAAAGGATAAACACCGTGGTCACACGCTACCGTCCCCGGCAGCGGCGCCAAAAACTTGGTGGTTCTTTGTGTGTTCTAAAAATAAATGCAAATGCTAATCGAACCACAACCGCAAGTGTACGGTTGTCCCAAGTAGTATATCTGATAATACAGATTCGTTCCAAGGACGGATGGTTGATCACAATGTTTAGCAAGTAGTGATTGATGCACTTATGAAAGTAAAAGATAATAAAATGTTTGTTTGGTTTTGTTTATTAAAGCTAATGAATGAAAGACAAATATTAAAATGCAAGTAGAAGCTAAGACGCAAGTAAAATGATGTAAAACGCAATATGAGATGTAGCACTTGAGAACGCAAGGATCCACCCTATCCTATTTCTTAACTTATGTTGTTTAAGGGCTAAATTGGTCAATTACAATGGTCGGGATTCTAAATTCCTTATACCCCCGTCAGGGTGGACTATAAGGCGATCCTAGAGTGTCACTAGTCCCGTCAGGGTAAATATGATCCACTGTTGGATGATTAAGTTTTATTACCTCATTGGCCCTAAAATTAGCTAAGTTCGTCAGAATCAATAGCTTCTATTTTAGATTAAATAAATATTTCCGTACCTAAACCCTCCGTCAGGATGATCCAATCGCCACTAATTGGAATAGCCTAGATACTAACGCCTGTTCTTAGTTAGCTACTCTAAAAACAGTAAAATAATCTCAATTTATTGAAAAGAGTAAAAGCCCTAATTTAGTTTAATTCAATAAAAACCCAAATTCAACATTCGTTAATTAATAAGATTGGGATTCACCCATTGTTTGTTCTCAAGCACTATCAATTGTTTAGCTCATATTAAAAAGAAATACTAAATTAAAAATAAAGGAATTCATATTTGATTACAAAATTAAAGATAAGAAAAACCTAATTTCCGGAATAGGAATGACTACGAACGGAGATATAGACCCTCTCCAGCTCTTGTAGCTTCTTCTTTCTTCCTTCTGTTGCTTCTCTCTGGTGTTTAATCTTGTGGAATGTGAATTGTATGAAAAATAGAAGTCCAGAACTCCTTTTATAAGTAAAAATTCGGATTAGGGCTTGGACCAGAAAATAAAAGCCTAATTAAATGTCCAAGCCCACTTTCTAAGCCCAAAATCCCGTAACTGATGATAGGCCTTCACTAAAACAGCTTTTCCCGATGCGTTACAACTCCGATTGACCTCATTCCAGTTGCTAAAGTTCCGTAACTCGATAAGGAATGATTTCTCTTCAAAGGTCAGCGGCTAAATCATCGCTTAAGCACCTCGAAATCAGCAATCTATGGCCTGGAAAGTGGATTTTCAGCTCTAAAAATAAAATCTTCGGGATTTGTCTTCAAGTCTTGACTCTAATTCACGATCTTTGACCTTCTCCTCGGATTCCTCTCCTAGCTAACATCTAAAACCTGTAAACTTTACACTAAAAATACCAATATTACGCGCAAAAGTTTAATAAATTAAAAATGCTAGAAATAAAAAGGTAATTCCGGATTATTGCATATTTAGTCCAAAAGTCTATCAAATTAATTAAATAAACACCAAAAATGATGTCTCCTAAGGGTCGAAAATACGACCAATTAAGGAGACATCATATCTAAATAGAGGAAAAAATCCCTTAATTAAGTACACATAACCCCTAAAAGATTTCTTGTGACTATATTAGTATATCACAATATATAAGACATCAACAATCACATTTGGTGATCCCATTATGAGGTTTTAGACAATTTTTGACGTTATATATTTTTCTACTTTAAATATAGGGTTGAGATTGAACGTATTCTACTTGTGTGTGTTGAATAATATTATCATTGGTGTACTTTGTGTGCATGATATGTATCCATTGGTTATATTTTTTACATTAAGGGGTTGCTGATCAATTTCTGCTTATAGATGTGGTTGAAGGTTTGAAATGGTGGAAATCATTGAGAATTACTACAATATGAATGTAATTATTATAGAGTTTTGTCATGGACGAGCATCATTTAAGAAAAAATATCTTAATTCAACACATAATTTATGTAATCGGCAGTAGAAAAAAATACAATAAATATGGGAACAAAAGTGGATCAATACACCTTTTACATTAGAGTAACCACAAGTATGTCAACTCAACACTAGTCAACGAGCTTTTCAATAATTAGAAGGACGGATGGAAGGAAGGTCTTTTGGACGATCTTCTCCATAACATAAGAAGCATTAGACCTTTACAAACAAATGAGGAGGATCAATTCATTTGGCCAAACACTAAGAATGGAAAGTATACAACTAAATCAAGATATCACACATTATTAGCAACTCAAATGATGAATACACCTCAAACGACAAATACACCTCAAACTTCAACAACAATGGAGCAATATGATCCAATAATTTTGAAGACTATATGGAGTACAAATGTTCTAACCAAGGTTTGAAGTTTTGCTTGGACAAATTGTACAAATACATTACCAAAAACTAGAAATATGATAACCAGAAGTTTTCAAAAATAATTTAATTTAACAAACATGTATTCCTAAATTTCATTGAAAATAATCCCAAATCAGAGAAGGTTTCATACATGTACAATATCAATCTAAAAGATGTTTAGATCGTGCTTGGAGAAAGAAAAACAAAATAAAATATATAAATAAAGAAAGAAATTAAGGTTTGTATTGATTGATTAAGAAATAAGTGATGAATAGGTTTAGAACCCTTGCTTCTCCTTGCTCCCAGCGTTACCTTGCTCTCCAATATGATAAGTTATATGTTTTGTGGCTAACAAATGGTATATATATAAAAATGTTGTAAATAGTAAAGAGAAAGAAAGAATAGTGTTTTACTGATAGGGAAGAAGCATACAATTACATAGATTAGAGTCTTATATATAGAGACTAAGTAACCGTAACCCTAGCCTTCATGGGCTTGACTACAAGTCCATGGGCTTGGATTGACTATCCACATATTGGGTTATAACACTCCCCCTTGGATATTCAATCCTTAAAACTACCTCATTAAAAACCTTTATCCGGAAAACCTATTAGGATAAAACCGTGATGAAGGAAAAGAGTATAGTGCGTAATTGTCTCCCCCTCTTGTCAGCATCTCAAGGAAGGTCTTGAAGTCGATGCATACCAATCTTGTGTCTCAATTTCTTGAATGTAGATGTTGGTAATGCCTTTGTGAATAAATCAGCCAAATTGTCACTTGAGCGAACTTGATGAACATCTATTTCACATTTATTTTGGAGTTCATGTGTAAAGAAAAACTTTGGGGAAATGTGCTTGATTCGGTCACCTTTGATGAAGCCTCCTTTGACTTGGGCGATACAAGCAGCATTATCTTCGTATAATATTGTAGGATTTTGTTTGTTTGTTAAAAGATTGCATTCCCCTTGAATATGTTGAGTCAGTGATCTTAACCAAACACATTCTCGGCTTGCCTCATGAAGTGCAAGTATCTCAGCATGATTTGAAGATGTAGCGGCAATGGTTTGTTTTGTAGAGCGCCATGAGATAGCAGTGCCCCCAAAAGTGAATACGTATCCGGTTTGTGATCTTCCTTTATGCGGGTCAGATAAATATCCCGCATCTGTATAACCAATCAATTCGGATTTATGATGTTTTGAATATAGTAATCCCATATCGTGGGTTCCATGAATATAACGAAGTATATGTTTAATGCCATTCCAGTGTCTTATTGTTGGTGCTGAACTGTATCTTGATAATAAATTTACACTAAAGGAAATGTCTGGGCGAGTGTTATTAGAAAGATACATTAATGCACCAATTGCACTAAGATATGGTACTTCTGGGCCAAGAATTTCTTCGTTATCTTCTCGTGGACGAAAAATGTCCTTTTGTGGATCGAGTGAACGTACAACCATTGGTGAACTTAATGGATGAGATTTATCCATATTGAATCGCTTAAGGATTTTTTCGACATAACCTGATTGGTGAACAAATATTCCATCTGTTAAATGTTCAATTTGTAAGCCAAGGCAAAATTTTGTTTTGCCAAGATCTTTCATCTCAAATTCCTTGCATAAATAAGTTGCTGCCATTGTGAGCTCTTTAAGAGTCCCTATTAGATTTAGATCATCAACGTAGACCGCAATAATAACAAATCCAGAATTAGACTTTTTAATGAAAACACATGGACTAATGGGATTGTTGATATAACCTTCTTTGAGAAGGTATGTACTAAGACGATTATACCACATTCGTCCAGATTGTTTTAATCCATACAAGGATCTTTGTAATTTGATCGAGTAATTTTCCCGTGGGTATGCGCTATATGCTTCAGGCATTTTTAATCCCTGTGGGATTTTCATGAAAATATCACTATCGAGTGATCCATAGAGGTATGCAGTTACCACATCCATCAAATGCATATGAAGTCCTTCAGTTACTGCCAAACTAAGCAAAAATCTAAGAGTAATTGCATCCACCACGGGAGAGTATGTTTCTTCATAATCAATCCCAGGTCTCTGTGAAAAACCTTGTGCTACAAGTCGTGCCTTGTATCTTACAATTTCATTATTTTCATTACGCTTTCGTATGAATACCCACTTGTAGCCTACAGGGCGTACATTTTCAGGGGTTTGGACTATAGGTCCAAAAACTTTACGTTTTGCAAGTGAATCTAATTCAGCCTGAATTGCTTGTTTCCATTCTTGCCAATCATATCTACGTTGACATTCTTGAACTGATTTTGGTTCAAGGTCCTCGCTTTCATTCATTAAATCGATAGCAACTTTATATGAGAAAATTTGATCAATATGGGTTTTGTTTCGGTTCCATTTTGTTCTTGTAGCGACATAGTTCATCGAGATCTCCTCATTATCAATATTTAAATTTTCAGGTGTTTGAGTCTCGGCTGAAGTTTCCGTTTCAGTTATTTCACAAGTCGCGTTATTTACAGGATTTTTAACAATCTCAGGGTTGCCATCTCTCTGATTTTGTTCTCTTTTCTTTCGCGGATTTTTATCTTTGGAACCGATAGGTCTTCCACGCTTTAAGCGTGCACTCGACTCATTTGCTAATCCGTTAGTAACTTGCTCTTTTGGAATATCAATTCGAGCAGGAGCATTTTCAGCTGGTATATGTGACTTTGTCACTCTCCTTGTATCAGTGAATGCATCTGGAAGTTGATTAGCAACATTCTGCAAATGTATAATTTTCTGAACTTCTTGTTCAGATTGCTTTGTGCGAGGATCAAAATGAGATAAGGATGATACATTCCATGAAATTTAAGATTTTTCCAGCTTTTTCTTTTCTCCCCCTAAGATTGGGAATTGATTTTCATCAAATTGGCAATCAGCAAAACGTGCTGTAAATAGGTCTCCAGTTAATGGTTCAACATATTTTATAATTGATGGAGATTCAAAGCCGATATAGATTCCCAATCTTCTTTGTGGTCCCATTTTCGTTCGTTGTGGTGGAGCGATAGGTACATGTACCGCACAACCGAAGATTCTTAAGTGGGACAAACTTGGTTCATGCCCAAGCACAAGTTGAGATGGGGAGTATTTATGATAAGATGTTGGTCTAATTCGAACCAGAGCTGCAGCATGTAATATGGCATGTCCCCAAGCAGAACTAGGCAACTTAGTTCTCATAAGTAATGGTCTAGCAATCAACTACAGTCTTTTAATAAAAGATTCTGCTAAACCATTTTGTGTATGTACATGTGCCATAGGATGCTCAACTGTTATCCCAATAGATACACAGTAGTCGTTAAAAGTTTGGGAAGTAAATTCACCTGCATTATCAAGACGGATTTTCTTGATTGTATAATCCGGAAATTGTGCACGTAATCGAATTATCTGTGCAAGAAGTTTTGAAAATGCAGTGTTACGAGTTGATAACAAACTCACATGTGACCAACGTGTCGAAGCATCGATTAGAACCATAAAATATCGAAATGGTCCACAAGATGGAAAGATAGGTCCACAAATATCCCCTTGAATTCTCTCCAAGAAAGAGGAAGATTCATTTATTATTTTAGTAGGGGATGGCCTAATAATCAGTTTTCCCTGGGCACAAGCAGCACATGATAATTCGCTTGGTAGGATAATTTTCTGGTTCTTTAAAGGGTGTCCATGAGAATTTTCAATAATTTTCCTCATCATTGTGGCACCCGGATGACCTAGACGGTCATGCCATAAAATAAAAATCCTTGGGTCAGATAATTTATGGGTGACCACATTATTTGATTCAATTGGATTTATATTTGTGTAATATAATCCTGAAGATAATACTGGTAATTTTTCTAGTATTTTCTTTTTGCCAAATTCAAGCAATGTAATATATAAATATTCTCTATTATTTTCGTTCATGGTTTCAATGTGATAACCATTTTCTCGAATATTCTTAAAACTTAGTAGATTTCTGTTTGATCTACTAGAATATAGGGCATCGTTTATTAAAATATTTGTGTCGTTAGGAAGCACAATATGAGCTTTTCCAAACCCTTCTATTAGGTTGGATGTACCAGATATGGTATTGACATTTGCTTTATAAGCTTGAATATCAGAGAAATATATTTTATTTCTTAGAATTGTGTGTGTGGTTGCACTGTCTGCTAAACATATATCTCCATTATTTTTATCAAGTAAATCCATATCTCTTCACAAGGAGAAAAAAAAATATATCAATAACACAATATGATAAAAGAAAAAAAAAACTTCTTAAATAAGTAAAATTAATGAAATTAAAGTTCAACAAAATAAATCAAACCAACGATAGTCCAAAGTTCAAATTACAAGAAATTTAAATGAAAGCAAATAAAATAAAAGCAACTAATAAAATCATCAATCACGATGAATATAGTTCCATCGCCAATCAAGTGAGAGATATCACCACTTGGGTCTTCAAAAAAAATCAGAGCAATCAATGCCTGTGATGTCTAGTGGAGGTGAATTAGGATGTTCAACATTATTTGTTTCTGCATTTTCTTGTTTTAGTGAGGCTTGAAAAAGGGCAACAAGGTGTTTAGACGTATAACACTTATTGGTCCAATGATTATTCATACCACATTTGGTGCAACCTCGATTTGAGTTTTTGACATGATCATTGTAAAGATCTTTTTTTCCTTGAAATTCTGGCTTTTTGACTTTAGAGTTTTGATAACCACCATTGAACCAAGGTTTATTTTGACCTTGACCACGGCCACGATTATTTCCACGTCCACGTCCATTTGCATGGCCACGACCACGGCTCTGGCCATAGTAAGGAACAGACATGGCATTCACTTCAGGGTATACTTCCGAACCAGTGGGTCGTGATTGATGATTTTGCATCAAAAGCTCGTTATTTTGTTCCGCCACAAGGAGGCATGAAATTAGTTTGTGGTATTTTTTAAAACCTCGCTCTCGATATTGTTGCTGTAAAAGCATATTCGAGGCGTGAAAGGTAGAGAATGTTTTTTCTAACATTTCTTCATCAGAAATCTTATGACCACATAAATTCAATTGGGAACTTATTTTGAATACAGCGGAATTATACTCACTTACCGATTTAAAATCTTGCAATCGGAGGTGTGACCAGTTATAACGAGCTTTAGGGAGTATCACTGTTTTGTGGTGGTCAAATCGGTCTTTCAAGTTTTCCCAAAGTTCACGCGGATCTTTTATAGTTAGGTACTCAGATTTCAAACCTTCGTGGAGATGGTGGCGAATGAAAATCATTGCCTTAGCGCGATCTTGAATTGTGGCTGTATTGCCATCCTTGATGGTATCTCCAAGATTCTTAGCATCCAAGTGGATTTCAGCATCCAAGTACCATGATAAGTAGTTGTCTCCCGAAAGGTCGAGAGCAACAAATTCGAGTTTCGTGAGATTTGACATGCTATCATGTAATAAAATAATATTTATTAGTATGTATAAAAGAAATACCAAAAAAAATACTGAATAACTTTAAAGGATTCAGATATATCAATTAATTCATATAATGTAAAAAAAAAAATTATATGAATTATCTCATATTACGACCTTGTGGAGAAATTATTTCATTCTAGAAATTTGGTATTTTCAGTATTGTTTATGTTATAAACATTACATAAAATTCATGTAGCTTATATAATAATATCATTAAAATTGGTATATAATAATTTTGTGTATTTCATATTAGCCTCATCTTAAATCAGTTACTGTGCAGTATAATATAACCATCAAGTTTTAAATATAATAAGTGATATTATACTATTCATTGCGTAGATATGACAACGTCGTATATGAACATTATCTATTACACAAAACTTATCAATAGCAACATATCTATGGATATATCATCAAGCCACCACTAAAACTCATTACAGGACATAGTTTGAAATCTCTTTATCAATTGAAGATATGTAACAATAATTTGCAACAAATATCATAAATAGAGCAATGTTTAATGTTATAAATAATACGTAATATTTGCACAATATAACTATGATACGTAATATTTGCACAGTTAGCACATATAAATAATTATATTTTATTCGTATACAATCATGGCATCTATTTTTTTTTTTTTAGTACACGATGCTTTATAATTGCTAAACTCCATTTGTTTGTTTTATCTTGCCTCTGCATACCATAAGTCTTATTGTATTTCACAGACTTTTATGGCTATGACACATTAAATATATTCTTTGTTTAGCATACTGATACAAATGCCTCAGAAATAGCTTTGTTGATTTACATGTATAAATTTTCGTTATACATTATTGTACATCCCATCGTGTAATAATGTTACCTATCACGGTAATACACTTTGCAAATAATATGCAGGATGTCAGTATACCTTGCGCTAATCCAACTTATTTGGTTGGAATAATATATAGATCAAAATTGATCTTTGAAAAAAAAAATACGATTGAATGAAAAAAAAAATATTAGAAGATGAAAAAAAAAATATTACCTAATGATTAGGAGGTAGAGACTTCGTGCTGATAACGTGTTGTAAATAGTAAAGAGAAAGAAAGAATAGTGTTTTACTGATAGGGAAGAAGCATACAATTACATAGATTAGAGTCTTATATATAGAGACTAAGTAACCCTAACCCTAGCCTTCATGGGCTTGACTACAAGTCCATGGGCTTGGATTGACTATCCACATATTGGGTTATAACAAAAAAATATTTACCATCAATTAAGTCAGCTTAAGTGAGTCAAAAGTGGCCTAAAACACTCTTTGTAAATCAGGACAACTTCTGACAAAAAAAAAAAAAAAATCTAGACAACTTGGGCCTTCATAGCAAAAATCCCATATAAATTCTTTAATTGAACTCCAATTTGAAAATTGATTCTTTTTAAGAACCCTAAACCCGAAAAGCTATCTTGTGTAAGTATCATGATCAGAATACTCACCAATTATTTGTCATAAATTTTTAAAGTTGATGAAGAATTTTTGCCAATATTTTTTTAAGCTTCTCTAGAAACTTTTGAATCCTTTTTTTTTTCTTTTTGATACGTGCGTTCTAGGCTAGCTTTCGCACACCAAACTAGTCCCGCGGAGAATATTCCCGCCCTTCCCAAGCATACCCCCAGGCACGTCAGAACTAGGTTTTTTTAGAGGGGCTCCTTTTGACTCCTTTGTGACTTGAATTGTGTTTTTCATTGACTTATTAACTTTCTATCTTCATCTTGGGGTCTAGTATCATTCATGTTATTAGGAGTTTCCCACTTAGAACACAAATCATCTCAAATTGCTCAAAAAACACATATATATCCAAGATTAGCTAAAAAAATCAAATAATGAAAACTAAAGGAATAATCCCACAGTAAATCTCATAAACCCACCAAAACGATATCTCGTATGTCTCAAAAAATTCCAAATTTTCCTCGGCAACGATGCCAAATAAGTTTTGTAATCCGGGGTGTGATATGAAATCAACACACGGAGAATGATTTCGCAAGTGTACGAGTTGCCACACATATGATAATTTTATTGTCTCCACAAGCAATAAGACGTAAACAGTGTAATTTTAATCTTATCCAGATATTGTTAACGAAAACTATGCTAAAAGATTTTTAATTTATTTTTATGAAAGATTAACAACTCATTATGAAATAAAGTAAGATTAACAAGAAGGTGACTATATTAAGGTGTGAAATATGGAGTGAAGACATTGCTCGAGACACGTGTACTTACCACTAACTATGAATAGGAATTACTTACAGTTTAAGGGCAAACTAGGTCGTTCATTACTAATCGGGGCTCTAATTTCACTCTAAATATCTTCTTTGTAATTAGGGGTTGCAATTTAGTACTTTAAACCTCTCTTGACTAAGCCTACAATACTATCTAACGGTTATGATTTTTACCTTCACATGATTGTCCTACAAATTTTGACCTTCTGGTTCTAAACTTGTTGAGTATTTAATATCCTAGTTCCACTATCAACCCCCCTTCCTGGAAAAGTATAAACAACAACTTTTATACAATTCTAAGTTTTATCTAAATTATAAACCCAAAATTCATACATATAAATTCAAATCATAAGTTAGGGTTCATACCTTAGCATTTTGATCTACTAATGAGTTTAGTTCATGGTGGAATAAAGGAAAAAAGAGTATGAAAAAGATATAATTAAAGCCAAGATATAAATAGAAGGATGAATTACACTCATAGATTAGGAAATATTATGAAATAGTGTGTTGTAATTATCCTGCTTTGTTCTTGCCCTTGCTTCACACATTCCAAGTTTCAGAATATGATAAGTATAAGTTATCAGTTTGAGAAACTTAAGCGAGACAAACAATAATGTACGTTCTCTGGTAAATTGAAAGTTGCTCACGGGTTTAACTATATCACTTAGAGACAAGAGTGCTAGACAAGGGGATTTAGCGCTCATTCGCATGAAGCACATATTTTCGTATCAAGTTAGCACTCTCGTAAGGATCAATATCTCCCTTCAATGAGCATGGTCATGGAGACCCCACATCACCCTCCCTTGAATGATGAAGCGTAATCACTCGGGGCCTTGATTCTTAACATACATATTCTTATTCCTTCTAGTATTTTATTTTTAGTTGTATAATATATGTTAGTGTATATTTCTAGTTTTACTACTTTTAAAGTCTTTTTGAGCCGTGAGGACATGACTCATCTTTTATTCGGGGATGGGATCCTCACTATTCTTATCCTCGTGTCACGAATTAAAATTGATTAAATTTTATAAGAGAAAAATCCATTTTTATACCTATGGCCTAAAAATATTTTTAGGCCAAACATTTCAAAATGACCATTTTTAGGCCAAACTTATTAAAAATACCCATTTTAAGGCCATGTGACTAACTCCATCCAAAAATTAATGGATTTTGAAACGTTTGGCCTAAAAATATTAACTAGCCAACAACATAAATCCGTGACTTTTTGGATAGAGTTAGTCACGTAGCCTGAAAATGGGTATTTTTAATACCTTAGGGATTTTATCAATCTTATCTTACATAATATCCCTTTGAGAATCAACGTGAGGTTATGGAGTGGTAGGTTGCATTTCTTCTTCTAGTTTGTACAATATGGGATATTCAACTAAATGTTTTTGCACTTCGAAGAGATTTAAAAGACATTTTATGTTGTTTACTAAGTTAACACACATCACATAATTTAAAAAAAAAAATTGAGCTTAGACAAGCCTATAACAAGATCTTTTCAAGAAATATTTGCAAGCAAATCTATATTAGCATGACCAAGGCGACTATGCCACAACCAAGGATTATCTTTAAAATTGATAAACAAGTTACACTTTTACACAAAAGGTTTTCAAATTTTACTTTGTAGTCATCCTATACTCTATTTGCACCAAAAAGGATCTTTTCCATTATTTTTGAAAACTACATATTTAGAGGAGCCAAATTTGACCTAATGTGTTTTTTCCTATAGATAGCTAAACGGACTACCTTTTTTGTGTTTTCCTCGTGTTGTACCGATATACGAAAAAAATAGTTAAACTACATTTTTGTGAATTAAAAAATAACACCCCTTTCTTTAATATAAATGCCTTAATATTTTCAAAGCATGATTTACAATTTTACAAAATTTAGGGATCAAAATTGTAAATTTTAACTTTTATATGGACTCGATTTGCAATCCAAAAATTGTCCAAGGCCTGATTTGCATTTTAATATTTCCAGGAGCTAATTTGCAAAATTTATTTTTGTAGGAGTTCATTTGCAATTTTAAAATTTACAGATTTGCAATTTTAAAATTTACAGATTTGCAATTTTTATATTTGTAGGGGCAAATTTGCAAACTTAAAGTTTACATGGGTTTATAATTTTAACTCAATCGAGCCTGTTGCATATATTAAATATACAGGTCTAATTTTCAATTTTAATTTTTTAGAGCACATTTTTGCTTTTAACATTTAAGAGGTTAAATTGCAATAAAAATTTTCTAAAGTTGATTTATAATATTAAACCTTTCAAAGATTTATTTACAATTTTAAACTCAACCGTGGTTGATTTGTAATTTTTAACTTATTGATTTACAATTCTTTAATTTATAAGATATGATTTGTAATTTTAAATTTTTTAGTGTTTTGAATTTTTTTGTTCTAACTTACAATTTTTAATTTCAACGGGTTAAATTTATAATTTAAAATTTGCATAAATTAAAGAGTGATGTGATTTAGTATCATCCCAAATCACATAACTCTTTTATCGTTTCTTATATAGAGCAATCATAAAAGAAAGAAAAATTAAAAAATTAGGAAAAAGAAATCATATGATTGGTTCATTTAAAATCCATTTAAGAGATAAAAAAGTGATGTGATTTAAAATGATATCGAAGATGACTCTTTTCAAGAATATTGTGCAAATTTAAAATTTACCTTTTCTATATTAGAATTAAAAAAATCTTTTTGTAAACAAAAAAAAATCTTTTTACAACAACGCAAGTAAATTATTATTTTGGTATAAAAGTGTAAACCGATTTTTAAATATGGTTAAATTTATAGTATTTGTTTAATACTACATGAAGTATAAAGATAGTTAAACTACATTTTTGTTTCATATCATGCAGCATATATATTTCATTACTCTTTTCATATCGGTCTACCACTTTTGGGGTCTTTATATAAAAAGATAAAGTAAGAGTTTTTTTTTTTTTTTTTTTAGATCAGGTTTCTTGAGCAAGGGGAAAGGATTGTCCAAAAAAAAAAAAAAGAAAGGGAAAAGTAAAAAACCAAGATGAAAATCCCCAACACGCTTATAACTATAAAATACCCCTGAAGTGAAACTAAACTGTCAATCTGATTTTCAATTTCCTTCAAACCCTATAATCACAAGAGGTACATTTTTCCTCTTGCTATTTCCTTTTTATTTCAAATATATTTAAGTATTTTTTGTTAAAATTTTACTTTGAAGAAGTTAGATTACTCGCAACTTTCACAGTTGTTTAACAACTGTTTGTTATTTTACCTGAATAGTGTTCTACTTTACTGTAATTTTTAGTGTTTAGCGTTAATGTTTGATGTTTTGCTTACATTATTATAAGATGTTTAGTGTTTAGCGTTCTGATTTAGTGTAATATTTAGTGTTTTGCGTACGGTATAAGATGTTTAGTCTTTACCGCTCTGATTTAGTGTAATGTTTAGTGTTTTGCTTCTGAATTAATGTAATGTTACTTGAACAAGATGATCTATCTGAGCTTATTCACCACCCTAGTTTTGTTTTCAAAATGATTTAAAGTCAGATCTGGAAAATCTTTTGTACTTAGTCTTATTTATACTTGTTCAATTAATATATGTGTATTTTGTAAATACAAAATTAGTTCCTAATTTAGCTTGATAAACACAAGATTTAGCCTTAACATCTTCTATCTGCTATAGTTGCTAATAATTTTTTTTATTTTTTTTGGGTGAAAGATGACTATTTCTGAAATAATGAAATCTTTTGGAAAGATTGCAAAGGATGGTACAAAAAATGCAGCAATCAAGAAGAGTGTCTGTGAGAAGGTGAAAGGACGTCCAGAAAATGTCTGCAAATCGTTGGGAAAAATAAGCGAGTATTTGACAAAAAATGAGAGGGTAATAGATAAACTAACAATTTTTGGTTTGTTTGTTGCTATCAATAGCTTAATGTATAAACATCGAAGAACCATAGAAGACCAAACTAAGTTTATGGAGGACCTTTTGGCCTCAATGAAGACAATGCAAATTTATGCATCTGCTGAGGATGAAGAAGCAAATTAATGGACCTGGTTAAGAATCTTTGGTTAGTCTTGGATAAAGAAAAAATACTTGGTGTAGCTTCTACCGTGTCTACACTTTAGTGTTAGTTAGTTTTTCATATGTTAATGGGATAATTACAAAATTTGTCTTAACTAAAATGTGTATCTACTAAAAACCATTGGAATATGATTGTTTGTTTAAGATAAAGCACTAAAATGATTGATTTCTCGTGAGTCTTATAAATTTCCACCTTCATTTTGAGTAAAGGTTGTTAATAAGGTTGACTTTAATGCAAACTAAATAAATGATTTACAGAAAGAACTTTTGGATTGAAAGGTTAAGCGCTCATGTAACATTTAAACATTAACTTCTAATTATCAAAACTAGGCATGACAACGTTAGTTATCACATGCCATTAAAAGAAGATACGTACTTGATTTGAAATAATGTTTTAGGTAATATTAATCTGCAATGAACATATGTCTTTGGCCTCACAGGTGCGCTACTAAACAATATTTCCTATTAGTTGGGTTCACAAAGTTACAACTACACATAATGGTAATTGCGATAGACCTACATTTTAGCAAAAGCATGTCAAGACCTTCAAGTAAAAAGACACAAAGATACCATTAACAAAAAACGATACAAAGACAAAATGCAGAATTACCACAAAGCAAATAACATGAAAATAATACGTTCTTACAACGCAATGCCTTGTCTTATTGCCAATTTTTAAGACAACAAACTCTCATACACACACTCAGAGAGGCCATGTTCCGACCTTTCGAATAAAAAGTTTATATAAATTACAGAAAAAACGAAACACTCAACCAGTGTTCTGCATACCAGCAGCAATACCCTTCATAGTCAAGATAAGTGTATCCTCCAATCCAGGAGCATACTCACTTGTGGGGTTCAAATTCACAAGCTCAGCAGCTGATTTGCTTGATTCCATGTATTCTTTAGAGATATGTGGCCTTAAATCCACATGATAACTCGGGTCACGGATTCTTTTTAGCGTATAAGCTTGCAACACGTTTAATGTCGTGATATTTGAATCACGTAGACGCAATTGTTGCTTCAAGTAAGGATCTCCTTCCAATAAATCCTTATGTCCAGCAATCTATACAAGAAATAAGATTAAAATGTTAATATCAAAATATCAAAATATGAAAGAATAAGGTACTAAATGAGTAGTTATACTTATATATACCTGAAGCAAAAGGGTTTTTGTTTCTTCATAATCAGCTCTCAAACGCTCACCAAAAGACCATAAATCTTCAGAAACAAGAAGCTTATCGTACAAAGCGGCAATACCAGGGTCTCCTTTAGCGAACACCATCTCAATTAAATCGATAGTGACTCTAAAGAAAGGCCATTGGTTGTACATTTCCTTGAGAACTTGGAAGTTTTTGATGTCTTTCTGGATTGCGTATTTAAAAGCTGCACCAAATCCAAGCCAAACGGGAAGATGAAACCTAGTTTGAGTCCAAGCAAAAATCCATGGAATAGCTCGAAGTGATTCGATTCCTCCGCTTGGTTTTCTTTTTGAAGGACGACTACCAATGTTCATTCTACCGTACTCCAACTCGGGAGTTGCCTAGAAATTGTTGCAAGAAGAGGAAAATTTTGTTAACAAATAAGAATGGAAATACTTGTTAGTATGATAAATTTAAAATTTGCCCCACCAGGGAATTTTTGTTGAGGGACCAAAGGGGTTCAGGGGCAAAATCCACTGATATTTTAGTTAATTGCACTAAAGGTCTCGATATTATGCAAAAATCATCCTATATGTCCCCTATATAATACAAAAATGCACTACAAGTCCCTAGATTAGAAAAAATTGCACTATGTGACACTACTTTGACCTTTTTATTCATTATAAGTCCTAATATTATAATAATAACCTATTTTATCATAGAAACAGCAAAACATTGATACAAACAATATAAGTCAAAGCCTAAAAAGATAATTTTAGAAAGTTGAGGGGCCAAACGAAGATTCTAAGAACTTGGGAGAATAAAAAAAATTAATGGGGTGAAAAAATAAAAAAACCTAGGGGACTGTAGGTTATTTGCACAATAGGTCCTTATATTATGTTAAAATTGCATATTCGCATGGCAATTTTCTCTTTATTATACAAAAATGCATTATTAGTCTCTTTATTAGAAAAAACACTATTGGTCTCTATATTATGCAAAAAGAAATGCATGGTAGGTCCATATATTATGCAAAAAAATCTCTAAAAGTCCCTATATTATACAAAATTGCATTATATCCCTACATTAACCTTGTTTGCACTATAAGTCCCTATATGTTATTGTAGAAACAGCAAAATAAATCAAAACCTGAAAGATAGTTTTAAAAAGTCGATGGGGCCAAGTGAAGATTCTATAATATTTGGGGGACCATCATTCAAAAAGGGAATATTGTAATACTTACAAGACGGAAATACTCGACGAAACGAGGCTCCTTGAAAACAATCGCGCGATATTCCTCAGTAGCAATAACCGTAATTTCATCCATAAGTGTACGCCACTCCGGTTTCGGAGAAATCGGAGGATGCATACCATGTTCAAGTGTTGCAGCAGTAAAACGTTGAAGCGTCCTAAAACACAAATGCTCCTCACCAAACGATTGTTCAATAACCTCTCCTTGAACCGTAACCCTAAGCGAACCATGAATAGTATCTGGAGGTTGTGACAATATAGCAAGATGAGTGGGTCCCCCTCCTCTTCCTACTGTCCCACCACGTCCATGAAACATAGTTAACTTCACACCAAACTCTTTCGCTACTTTTATAAGCTCTTCTTGCGCTTTATACATAGACCAAGCGGCTGATAATCTCCCCGCATCTTTTCCCGAATCCGAGTACCCAATCATAACTTCTTGTTTCCCGTTGATTCTGTTTCGGTACCATTCGATCGAGAATAAACGCGCTACAGCGGCAGGTGAGCCTTCGAGATCGTCGAGTTTTTCGAAAAGTGGGACCACACGTAATGGTTCTTTTACTTTACATTCGCGTTGAAGAAGCTCAACTGCTAAAACATCTGAAGGAGACGTAGCCATGGAAATGATGTACGCACCGAAACAATCGGATGGAAGTTCCGCTATCACGGCGAAAGTGCCTAAAACATCAGCGATTTCTTCGGTTTTCGGTAAGTCTGGTCCGAATAAAGGACGTTTTCCGCTAAGTTCGGAAAGTAACCACTCTTGTCTTTTGTCTTCGGACCATTCTCGATATGAACCGATTTCTAAATGTTCGGTTATAGCGTTTAATACGTCGGTGTGTCGGTCAGATTCTTGTCGGATATCGAGTCGACAGAGCGAGAGTCCGAAAGTTGAAACTTGTCGGAGAAAATCGAGGAGGCTTCCGTCAGCTATGGGGCGGTCCCCACATGCGCATAATGATCTGTAGCAGAGTTCGAGTGGCTCCAATAACTATACAAGGTAAGGGGTAAGTTGTTAAAAGGATTAGAGATGAAGGACTAAGTTAGTAAATAGTTTTTTTTTTTTTTGACGTACCTGATCAACATGAGTGTAAGTTGCGTCCTCGGGAATATCGGAGGTTTCGTGTGCTAATAAGTGACGTGCGCGTTCACGTGTTTCGTAAAGTTTGTCTCTTACAACACCGAGAATGACTCGATATGGTTCACTTGGTGGAATGTGTTTCCAGAATTCTGTATTGCAAATTATGTAAACCTTAGGGGGTAAAATGCAACAAAAAAAAGTAGAAATGATGAAACTACTAACCTATGTAGTGTTTTGAATCTTTCTTCGACAGTCTGTGAAGTTCATCGGCTCGAACACGAAGCTCATCGCTACAACGCCACATAGATAACTGCAAAAGGGTGAAGAAGGTTAAATCAAATAATGAAGGGTTTTTTTTTTACCGTTTTTGCATTTTACCCCTCGTGGTTTACTATAAGGTTTGAAACTACACAGAGATAGCGCACACTTATTCTAAACCACGAGGAAGTAAAACGCGAAAAAATGTACCCTGTTTCCGCAAGGGTGCACATAAAATTAAAACTCATGGGTAGACCGTGACATAAGTAAATCTTGGGGGTTGGAATGCAATATATAGAAAACATGAGATACCTCAAACATCAAATCCTCA
Source organism: Nemophila menziesii (assembly GCA_029959085.1). Classification (NCBI taxonomy): domain Eukaryota; kingdom Viridiplantae; phylum Streptophyta; class Magnoliopsida; order Boraginales; family Hydrophyllaceae; genus Nemophila; species Nemophila menziesii. Next base: position 149,515 of record JARWIR010000013.1, read on the forward strand.
AGTTGGGAGTAATGCAAATTAGCAGCCATCATTCTAGCTAATAAACAAACGTCTCGTGTAACTTCGGGTGTAACCCTTGGATTACCATCACGATCACCACCCATCCAAGATGAGAACTGAATAAGAGGGGCATTATAGGGAACACGCTCGTTAATTCCAATATTCTTTAGGGCTGTATCTACACGTCTTAGAAACTTAGGGACTCCTTTCCAAATTGTTTCGTGAAAGTAACTCATCCCAGCCCTCATTTCATCTTGTGGTGTTGGAGCTGTTCTTCGAATCTCGTCAGTTCGGAAAGCAGCTTGGATCTACAAAAGAATTTCATAATTTAGTCCCTTATTTTGCAAAAGTAACATTTTAATCCATTATCTTTAGCTTGTATAACACAGTTAGTCCATTACCTAGCAAATATAACATTTTAAACCCTTATCTTTCAACATTGACATTTTTTTGTATTTTCATAATCTTTTGCCAGATTGCATGGAAATAGCAAAATGACAATGTTGCGGGTATTTTAGTTTTTTATCATATCAATAATATAGTTACTTATCTTTGTACATTATGATAGTTTAGACCCTAGCCTTGCAAAAGTAACATTTGAATCCCCTGTTTTCCAATTTTAAAAACAACATTTGTACTTTATCTTTCAAAAGTAACAATTTCATTTCTTATCTTTCAATTTTGTGTCAACTTTAGTCAGATTTTCGTATTGCAAATAGCAAAACGACACTTCAAAGGGTATTTTAGTCTTTTATTACATCAATAATATAGTTTAAACTGAAATACCAAAAAGGCCTAACAAGAAAAAGGACTAAAATGTTACATTTACAAGATAAGAGACTAAATTATAAATATCAAGAATTGATAAATATACCTCTCTCTGCAAAGCTTCATCAAGTTCCTGCTTATCATCAGGAGTAATATCCTTCGCATATAACTGCGCCAAATTATTACGAATCCTGTAACAAGAATTTCAAAAGGTCAAATAAAGTCAATTAATTATTTAATTTTACACTAAAAAAAAAGTCAACTACCTCCCGTGTTTCTGAAGCAAAGATCGACGGACAGATTGAGTAGGATGAGCAGTCAAGACAAGATCCACCGTTTGATTCTTCAACGCATCAAACACTTCTTGTGGTGACTTTTTCAAGTCATACACAAGTCTCTTCAAAGTTTCTTCAATATCCGATTCAGTAGTTGCTGAATTTTCATCAGCAAAATCTCCTTTCTTTAGCTTAATACGTCTCCTATACGCATTCTGAACTTCCTCAGCCAAGTTTGCTAAGTTAAGCATGTGTGAGAAAGCTTTCGCAATTACAATCGAGTCCCCAGGATCCAAACTCATTAACATACGCCCCAATTCTTCTAGCTTTTTCGGATCATTCTCACCCTCATATTGGGCTGATAGCTCGTAACATTCTTGTACCTGCACTCAGATGCACTCAGATTCTTTAAATTTGATGTTTGTGAAATGGTGTTTGATTGCATTATATGGATCTATAGTGCAATATTTGAATAAATATATAAAAATGCTTACCGTTTCTCTCAGATCCTCTCCGTGCAACTCTTGAAGAATATCGAGAAACCGATCTAAAAGCAGAGCATCATATTCAACAAGTTTATCATCTTCAGACACTTTGGAAGGCACCAAAAGTCTCAATTGAGCATCAATTGAAGACATCTTCTCTAAGTTCCGAGTAGCCATGTTTGCAAAGAACCTGCAAAATTTAGCTGACCAAGATCACAAATTTGTACGAATCAGTACCACATACATATACAGACTTCACCTTTTTTCTATCTACTGTGTAACAGAATATTCTTTTTATTGAAAATAAGATGCCGTATATAAAAAATAAAAAGTTACTGAATAATTCACGCCGAAAGGTACCTGAAAGGGGATTTGAAGAAGATTAGAAAGGGGTCCAAGAATGGGAAATATGATGTTAAGATTTGACACAGAGGGTGACTTTATATAGACAGAGATGAAACACAATCACTAAAAATAGTGATATGGGAAGATTCTCCGAATAGTTCCTTTTTTTATTGTCTTAGGAATTTAACTTTAATAGTCTCTCAAAATATAACTAATTAACTACTGATCATTTTTCTTTACCATATTCTCAATTACAAATCCATCCAAATATAATCATTATATCTATATTAATATATTGTTTTTTTAAAATTAATTTAGATTTAGAATTATTTTAAGAGCCAATTGTTGATTGATGCCTATTAAAAAACTTATTTAGAAAAAGGTGCCTAGAAAAAAAATATTTATTGAAAACAGCCCCCTTATAATTAACAATTAAAAAATAAGAAAAAAACTAATAAACACGCGCGCGCGTCCGTGAAATTTTTTTAAAATCGTCATAACTAATTCAAAAAAAATCAAAAAAATCAAAAAAAATTATATTTGGATAAATCAAATTAATATTTACGTCTACGATTTTTTTCGGAATTTTCTGAATTTTTTGATTTTTTTTGATTTTTTTAATTTTTTTTTTCGCAGACACGAAATTCCATGTTTAAAACATGGAATTTCATGTTTGAAACATGGAATTTCATGTTTAAAACATGGAATTCCATGTTTATTTCACGGTTTAAAACATGGAATTCCGTGTCTGCGAAAAAAAAATTAAAAAAATTCGAAAAAATTAAAAAAAATCAAAAAAAATCAAAAAAATTCATAGACGTAAATATTAATTAGATTTATTCAAAAATATTTTTTTTTTAATTTTCTGATTTTTTTTGAATTAGTTATGACGATTTTAAAAAAATTTCACGGACGCGCGCATGTGATGGAATTAATAAAGGTATAGAAAATATAAAGGGGATGTTTTCTATAAATAATTATTTCATTAGGCATTTTTTTATAAATAAGATTATTGAAGGCATAAAAAAACAATTAGAGAGTTTAAGGAGGATGTTTTCAACAATAACCCCATTCTTAAAAATTTAAACAATTTTACATTTATCTTAAATTTGTCATGAATTGTAAAAAGTTTTTAGAAAAGGTATATAATTAGATTCATTTGACAAAAACAAAAATCCCCCGTGATAAATAAAATCCTTTTCTTTTGTCTAATGATAAATAAAATCTTGCTTTTGCTATCCACTACTTTCTTTTCTTTTTTCGGACAATTAAGATATATATTGATTGGTTGATTGTACGTAATCACGTAAAAGTTGGGCCACTAAAGGACTGTCCTCTACATAATTTACTTGCTTGGTTCTTCGTGAAGTTCAAACGTCAAACTAAGTAAAAGCTACTCAACTGTTTTTGTCCGTTATTAACAAGTTTGTTGTCCTAAAAATCAAACACTAGATAAAGGTAGCATGGTATATGCGAATGCCATCCCAAGATGCTTATTTCTAACCGTTCATGAGTGATAGGGAGGTTCTGGCCAAAAAAAAGAGTGATAGGGGTTTTGGAAAAAGAAAAGAGTGAAAGGGCATGTCAGACTCGTTTCTTTTTCTTTTAACAAGAAAAAAAAGGAAAAAACTAGTCAACTAAAAAGAGGGATGAAATGTCCTACAAAATACAAATAGGGTCGTAAACGAATCGAATCGAATTGAATAATAGATATGCAAGCTTGTTTATTAAGATTTTTGAGTCAAGTCGAGTTTAAATTTTAATAGTCGAGCCTAATTTTCAAAAACTTGTTTGTTAACATATCAAAAGAACTTTTTTCAAGTCGAGCTTGAGTTATTTACGAACAATTTGTTTTTTTATAGTTGAAACAGATCTTTCATAAATAATTGGTATTAATATGAAGTGTGTAATTTATAAGAAAAAATTAAAGTAAAAAAAAACAAATCAAGTAAATATATTAGGTTTTAATAATATATTTATTGATAACAAAACATTAATTTACATATCATAAATATTAACTAGCAGTTAACGAATGAGTTCGAACAAACTCATTTTTTAACGGACAAGTTCGAACGATTTTTTTTAACGGACGAGTTCGAACCTTTTTTTTTAACGGACGAGTTCAAACAAAGTTTTTGTTTGTTTGTATAAACGAACGAGTTTGAATAAGTTTTTTTATGAGTCGAGTTTGAATTGCTAGCGAGTAGCTTGGTTTGTTTACAGTCCTACCTGTATACATAGATCCATAAAGGAACAACTAATGAGGTCTTTATTTTAGGGTTTTATAATCAAATTTAAAGACTTAATTAAAAATCCCTATGTTAAATTACCTTTTTCAAAAAATTATCAACACCAATAGAATAATTATAAATTTGATTTTTTATACTAAATTAATTATTAACAATATAGGTTATGTTAATTATTTATTATATATGTAATTAAATTAATTTAATATTAAAAAATTATATATATAAAAATTACAATTCTACTTAGAGTAGCTTTTATCATGAGTTTTAAATATCTATATTCAAATCTAACGAATCTATACAATGTCACTAATGTTAATTTTTTTTTTTGTGTTTTCTGGTTTTGGGGTCTTCAAAAGTAATATTTGAGAACTCCACCAGTCAATACCCTAAAGAATGTTATATATCACTATATTTGGTTCACATGTATATGTTTCACCTTTTTTGTGGTATATTTACACTTTAAGAATGATTTTTAAAGTCACAGTTATGACTTCTCATTACTTTTCCAATTCAGGACGACAATGATTTATGTTGGGGGTGTTGAAGTATTACCTTTTGTAATGTTATTCAATATATCGGGGCATCTTTTCTTGGAGGGTTGAGTCTTTGAAATTTCACAGATGGTATAACTTGGTATGATGAGTTACTTAACATCATATGTGTAGATTACGAGAATTATTATCTGATTGTGTTGTTCGAGTGTAGGTGGTATGACACCAAAGTGAAAAAGAGGGAAATAAAATTTGAACATGGTGTAATCACAATCGATACAAGTTATTTTTTGTACAAAGAAGACCCATACATCCTAACCACCAAAGCAAAACAAGTCTTTTGTGTTGATGAACTAGTGCATGGTAAGAGTGTGCGCCAGCGGGCGTGTAAAGTTGTTTGGAAAGGGAATGACCATCACTGGTTGAATGCAGATTTATGGGGTATGGTATATATGGTCAGTGTCACAGGATCAATACGCATTCCCATTGTGAATACCACCACGAACACAGACCAGTTGCGTTTACACTATAATGATGTAGAATGCATGGAGGATGATCATAATCATTAGAAAACAGTCTGACCCTAAAAGTGGTGGTGAATTACCCAACGATACGTGGGATGAGTACGTTGACTACTACATAGGTCTAGAGCACACCGTGTATGTCGACATTGTATATCTAGACTGTTTACAAAACAAACTAGTCCTTCCCATGTAAGTATTTATTAATCTCTTTTACCACCTTCTATGTTTCTGTTATATAATTGACTTGCTAATAGACATTCATTTGCTTAATAGGCTTACTTGAAACAGGTGCTTACACCCACATCGCACTCGTGTATTGTGAAATTGATCATACATGTGTCACGTAAAATTGGTCACACCCCTATTTTGTGACAGTATGATTTAGATTCTGAACAATTATTTTGTATTAAACATGTTTTCTATTTTAATGATTAGGCTTCTATAAAATTCAGTGAACATGACTTATTTTGTGTGAGATGGTTCAAATTAAAATAAATATTGTTATTGAATTTGAGAATAGATTTTTTTTTTTAAATGAAATTCTAGTATTTTTTATAAAATTATCTTTAGTGATACAAGGTGGTCGCTAAAAATATTATGTTTTTTTATTAAAAAATCCTTTAGCGACTAATTTGTAGTCGCTAAAAAAATCAATTTTTAAGCGACTACAATAGTCTATTTTTTTTTTGACAAAGAAAGGTGCCTAAAGCACCAAAAGCAACAAACCAGAAAAAAAAGGGTTTAACCAACCCCCGTTCTACCAAAATTTTCAACAAAATCAAAAAGCACTCTTGAAGAAACAAGAACTTGAAGCGCCCCGTGCCTAACTTGTTTAGCCAGATTGTCCGTCGAGCTGTTCCAGATTCTTTTAGTGTGAGCGAAGGTTATTGGACCAAAGTCCTCCGCCTTCTCCTTGATTTTCTGGATGGTCCGCCGAATACGCCAATCTGCAGCTGACACCTGCCTTATACCTTGAATAACTTCAAGGTTATCGGATATAATTAATTTTGATCTATCGTTTATACCCTCGCAAGCTTGTACTGCTTTAAGTACTGCATGCGCCTCACCTTCTTAAGCGGAATCACACATGATATCCGTTTTAATCTCCGATTCCTCCCCTGACCTTCTATCCTTTATAACTATTTCAATACCCGTTGTTTTGTACTTTACTCTGAAAGATGCGTCACGGTTAATCTTAATGTCCGCATTCTCCTCATTTTATGTTCCTTGTATATTGTTATCTTCTGCCGCTAATATTTTTGTCATGTTTACTTTCTAGGGGTGTGCATCGGGTTAGAAAACCCGCATAACCCGAGCAACCCGATTACACTAACCCGAAATTATACGGGTTAGTTTTTGATTGGTCGGGTTGCGGGTTGCGGGTTTTGGATTTCATACTTGAAACCCGCAAACCCCGCATAAACCCGGTTACCTTGTAGTATAAAAAAATTAGAAATTTTGTATTACTAATTTTATTCAAATAAAATAACAGGGACATGAGCTTCTCACTCTATATTTCTTTTTTATTCAATCCCTTATAAATATTTTACATCCCTCAATATTTCAATAATATTTTATCTAATGAATCTATTTTTATTTCAATTATTATATAATCTCTATTACATATTTAATTTATAAATTTATTTTCCTAAAATCTCATTTTATATCTTTTAATGATAGATGTTTTGAAATGCATATGAGTATCCTAAACAATATATTTTTTGTTACAACTTTTATTTGTAATATAAATTTGACTCGACCGAATGAATATGGGTACAAATTCGTCTTATTTATCGAACTAAATCACCCGCAATGCACCCGCAAACCCGCCCAACCTAAAACTCAATGCTTTATATAATGTAACGGGCGGGTGTTGGTCTCATTTTTCAAAACCCGCACAAGAACGGGCGGTTTGTGGGTTGGACATTTTTTATCCAAAACCGACCCGCGCACACCCCTATTACTTTCCCCAAATCTATGCCATGAGCTTCTCTCATTAGTTTATTAGTTGCAAAAATTATATTGTCTCCATCAACCTCTTTCTCTTCACGAATGATTTTCATTTTCCCTTTCCAGATATTCCACATATTTATCATAATATAATCTTTGGTTATTTCTTTATTCTAACCTGCTTGTGTAAATGTATGGATTATTTTTAACATCCATTCTTCCATCGTCATTCCTTCATCTTTATTTATTCGTAATTGTATAGAAGTTTCTAACTACAGTAGTCTATAAATATGGATTTTGCCGACTAATATGTGGTTGTTAAAGGATACTTTAATAGTTGTTATAAAATTTTATCGTAATCGTTGAAAAGTAACATTCTTTTACAATTTTTATTTAAAATTTAATCGCAAAAAAAGTATATTTATCAATTAATGTTTAGCAACCATTGATTAACGATTTTATTTTTTAAAGACTACAGTTGTGATCGTTAAAGATACTTGTAATCGTGCAATATCAACAAAGAATATATTTGTTACTTTTGTCATAAAAGGGTATTACTCCTACGAGTATTCTTCTTCTTTGGTCGAAACTTAGCATACTTTGTAAAGCGCTGAAAATCAGGCCTTACTCATTAAGTCAACACTATCATAAAATATAGAGTTAGTGTGTGGAAGCTTAGGCATGAATTGAACTTCTTAAAATCAAAGGAAAAGAATAAAAAATATAATATACTTTATTTAAATGATAATGAAAGAAGTAAACGATTCTCAACATTATTTTATCCACACAAAATAAAAAAATCAACTTTGTGGTCATATACATTGAACAGTTGAACGATAAAATATGTGAATCATTTAATAGTGGGGGCGGTGTAAGCATGGTCTATGACGTTTTGATACTTTGACTCGTGAGTGGGATTGATAAGTGGCATCTATTATTGAGAGCATAAGCACGATTGTTCCAACTTTGTATTTGCTTTTAGTGTCATATTTTACTTATTAGTTCTTTTAAACTAAAACATACGAGTTTTTCTTTTTCTAAACTTTCCTTGGTAAGAGTAAAATAGAAGTAGTTAACCTATATCTGAAGGTATAGACTTTTTTTACAAAATATTCGCAGATCTTTTTATAATACTATATAGGTTACAGCTAAACATATTGCCATCAAACTTACATTTGACTAACCAATTAAATATTCTATTATAACTTCGATTTCACCATTTAAACCATGGTTTATAATTTTCTGAGATCATATAAATGTTACTAATAATATTACAAATAGTGGAATTGGAAAATTGCATACAACTCTCAAAAGATTGCATAATAAGAAGACTATCACTTTCTACTATCACCTTATTATTAGATTCCCGAGCTAGTAGATAAGCTTTTAGCACCCTTAAAGCCTCCGCCTCAATAAGAAATTCAGCTGAAACATACTTCAAGTTAAAAAAATATAAAAAGAAATTAAATTATAATATGCTGTCTTAATAAAAAAAATATCTTAAATTTTTTATATTCTAAATTTGTAAGAAAAAATAATAAAAAACACATATTATAATAAAAATAAAGAATACTATATAACAAAATAAAATAATAAATACTATATTCATTCCATAATAATAATCTCTTTAACAAAAAAATATATTCCACAATATATGTCACTTTTAAAGTTTCAAAGCAAATAAATGATCTTTTTCCTATTCTACCCTCCTTATAAAATGTCTTACGAACTAAACATTTAATTTTCTCTTTCTTATAATTAAGGATATGTTGGTCATTTTAAACTAAATTTTATCTATTTTTTTTAGATTCCTTAATATGTGTGAAAAACTCTAAAGAGTCAATTATTATGGAATTGAGTTAATATAAAAAATAAAATAACACATGATAAAAGTTAGGGTGAATGAGAGATAGGATCTTAGAGACAAAGTTTATTCTCTATAAGGAGGGGTATAAATCTTAATTCTTTCAAGGGACCTCAAGGATGACCAAATACTAAAATACCTTACTAACACTAAAAGACAAAAGAATTGATGTAATTGTTTATCTATCTCCACTATCCACCTACCTCTGATCTACGACCACCGACCTCTCCGACCACCGGAAAAATTGATGAGTACTTAGTAAAAAATGATGAGTACTCTATAAAAAGTGTAGAGTGTTATTAAAAATTAAAGAGTAGATAGCCAAATTAATAATTTATTCACTTTCAACCTATTTATACAATTTCAAATCAATTTCAAGATAAATAACAAATCAAAGTAATTAAAAAAACCTAACTACATTCGTGTTTGACCAGATATGGTCAAATCAGTTCTGAAAGAAAAAAAACCTACTTCTCTGCGTACTCTATACGCGAATCAACAAAAAAAAAAAACAGCAACGGAGTCCGATCTGCTGGCTTCGAACCTCCATTGCTCTCCTCTCTCTCTCATGGCCGAGCACCCTCACCATTGAAGCTCTTCTCGGAGCCATTGATTCACCGTCGTTTTGAGCTCCGAACAGTGAGTCTCCGGCGTAGATCTGAAATGTAGTTGCTGCTTGTTTCGAAAGGAGAAAAGTAGTTGTAAAGGATCTCGTCAAGGTTTGGCCATTGCACTGCTGTCTTCTTCCCCGACGCTCGAGCACTCATCCATGGTGGTTTTCCATTACAACAGTGCCAGAAGACGGAAGCTTATCCATGGAGCAATGAATCCCGGAGGTCAAATCGAGCACCGCCACCAGTTTCGCGGTGAAGACTGGAAATCCAATCTGCTAGCTTCGTCTGGAAGACGGGGGAGGCTTGGCTTCGCCTGGAAGACAGAGGAAGCAGCTGGTTCACGCATCGGTAATGAGGAGGCTCGGGCAAGCTGCTGGTGGTCTGAGCTTCGCATCCATGGCAGCTCTGAGCTTCCATGGTAGATAAAGAAGATTGCTTTCGTTCGGAGGGGGGAGGAGGGAGGAGGGATGTGAGATAAACTAAATTTGGAAAATAGAAGTTTAGGGTTTATAAATTAGTATATATAAAGACGGGTGTTTGGATTATAGTGTAAAAGATTAGGTGAGATTCTTAGTAAGAAAAGAAAGAAATTGGAGTTTGGATTGAAAATAAAGGAATGTTTTCAAAACCTTTTGTGGCATAATCTCTAAAAGTTAAACAATACCTAATAGATTCGAATATTAATCTTTCTTTTATATAATATATATTATATAGATTACCAAACTTAGGAGAAATATGAAACCTGTATATATATATCAAAAGTTCAAAGAATTCAACGAATCTATCAAAAGTTTATCGGATAAATATTATTTAGCTATACGATCATCAAGAAAATTAGCATTTTTTTTCTTGTCAACCAAGAAAATTAGCACTATGTATAAGCCATGATTGTAAAAATGGAGAACATGCTGTAATTTTCAGGAGAAGGTCTGCTCGTGGAGTTGCTGATGCAGGTTCTTGGTTCGTGCTGTTGGAAAATGCTGCTGCTGGAAGAGGTCCACTCGCTGCTGCTGAGGAAACAAGCGCTGGGAGGCCTGAGCTTGCAAAGCTGAAGCTCAATGACAGCTTTAATTTCCTGTCCGCGAACCAGAAGTGGCTGCAAAGCTGTTACAGAACAGCTCGTGACCCCAGTTTTTCTGCTGCTGGTGGCGCGAGAACCGAGGAATCCTACAACAGAATTCCCAAAGTGAACACAAATGCAATTAAGGCCTGGATTGAACATCATCTTCTATCCAAGGCAAAGGTATTTGGTATGGAATGGTCCTATGTTTTTGTAGCTTCTATTTGGGTTATATGGACCAAAAGAAACGATTTAATTTTTAACGAGGGGACAAAGATACCGCATGCTCGTGAACTCAAGAACGAGATTTACTACCTAGCTAGCAATTTTATACTAGCTTGGGGGAAAAGTATTGATGGTGGTATAATCAAGGTTGGTAGAAATATTATGGTAAAATGGGTTAAACCCAAGGTCGGTATTAAAATGAACATCGATGGTAGCTTTTTCGCAATGGAAAGAAAGACTGGCATTGGTGGATTAGTGAGAGACAAACACGGTATGTACATATCTGGTTTTATGGGCACTTGTGTAACAGATTCTCCGTTTATTTCGGAATTACTTGCATTACATTTTGGGCTCAGATGGGCTATTGGTAAAGGTTATACTAAGATATCTATTGAAACTTATTCGAAGGAGCTCCACGCGCTAGTGAAGGGCGGTGGGAGCTCTACTCACCATGAGATAGACTCGAGGAAGTTCCACGCGCTAGTGAAGGGCGGTGGGAACTTAGGTAGTCATTGTGTTTCAATAGTAAATAATTGTTGTTCATGGTTACGGGACTTTCCAATGTTTGAGCTGAATCACATACTCCGCGAAGCTAAACAATGTGCGGATAAGTTAGCAAAGGAAGGAGCGTTGATGAATGCGCAACTTGTGACTCTTACTGATCCTCCCGAGTATTTGTGGAAATTCATTACTAGAGATAAAAGCGAATGTGCAACTCCAAGAGTTGTTCTAGATTAGGGAATAAAATTTGTGTTTCATTTGTAATCTTGGTTCTTAACGGCTTTTAAAAGCTTCCTGTGTATGCAAAAAAAAAGATATCCTTAATAAATTTATTTGACAGTTACTTTAATAAGATGTTTGGGTATACATGGCGTTGTCTAATATTTTAGCATCATACTACATAAGGCTAGCTAGTAGTAGATTGCTAGCAAAGATTTAGTCGTTTCTTATGGTATTGGTTTTTGTTCCAAAATTGAATGAATAACTAATTACTCAACGCATTATCATAAGAGTAAATGATACTACTACCTCCAACACTTTTAAGTTTACCCTTACTATTTCCTCTGTTCCACTGAAATTGTCCACTTACTAAAATAATATTTCAAATATATTGTTCATTTAGAAGTTCAAGACACTTCTTTTCCTACTTTTTCCACTATTATTCATATTAAAATATTGAAATTTATATTTCCAATACACATTTAAGATATCAAGATACTTTATTAAGGGTATTTTTGTAATGGTGAATGCATTTATTATGTTTTTTTAATATATATGAAAATCTAAGTGGACAAATTTAGTGGAACGGAATGAGCAATAAGTAATAACCCTAAAAAATAGATAAACTTTATTTTAAAATAAACAACATATCCTTAATTACAAAAAAAGAAAAATAAATATTTAATTGATTAGAGATTTTAGAAAAAAATTGAATAATTAAAAAATGGGTGGTTGACACATATGGATTTAGAGACTACTTTTTTTGTCTAAAGGAACTAGTGAGAATCTTACTTCTTTAAAGGGACCTCAAAGATGACCAAATATTAAAATACTCTTAATAACACTAAAAGACAAAAATGAATGATGTCACTGTTCATCGCTCTCCACTGCCCAGCTACCTCAAACCACCGACCTCTGTCCTCCGACGACCGACCACCGGAGAAAAATGATAAGTATTATACAAAAATGATGAGTACTCTACAAAAATGATGAGTACTGTACAACAAATGACGAGTATTTATAAAAAATATTGAGTATCATAAAGACAAAATGACGAGTATCATAAAAAAAAGATAAGTATTCAGTAAAAAAGATGATTATTCAGTAAAATGGTGAATATTGTATTACATTTCAAAATAATTACAAAGGAAATCAAAAATTAACAAAATACAACCACAAGAATAAAAAAACAAAAAACTAACTAAGTTGACCAGATCTGGTCAATAACAAACACCTTGGATCTCTAACCAGATCGCGTTGTACAACCTTGTCTTCTGAGCTACTGCCTTGCCTTCTCCGGCCACTAGCATAGCAGCGATCTGGTTTCGCAACTACTTCACCCGGATCTGCAGTGCTCGAATCAACTGGTGGATGTCAGGCGAGCTCGAGAAGCGACGATGGTGCAGACTCACCGGAGGATAGCTTCGCGGAGCTCGCAGCTAGACTGGATATCGCGCCTGGATCTCCATGGCAGGTCTTGTTGCTCCTTCTCCAGAGGTTCGGTCATGGTGACATTTGGTTAGAGCTCACCGGAGCAAGTCACGGCGGCTCGTGCATGAAGACGGCAGGGCTTTCTTCAACGCTGAACGGATCGTGCAGTGGTGGTGGTGCTCGGCAGATTTTGCCAGAAAAACTGAGGGCCATGGGGGAGTTCCTAACGTGAGAGAGAGGAGAGATGAGATTAGATGAGAGTATTAGGGTTTAATAAAATGATTTCTTAAATAAAAAATAATATATTTAGGAAATAAAAAACAAAAGTGTGTAATTTTATAAATGGGGATTTAGCCTATAGTGTTAAATTTTTTATTGAGGTCCCTAGTAAGAAGAACAAAAAAGGGGGTTGGGTTAGGACTAGAGGGTTGGTGTTCAAGACCCTTGGGTCATAATCTCTAAAAAAATAATTTATTATGTATTAGAACTTTAAGTGTGACATATATTGTGAAATAATATTCTTCTGCTAAATAAACTATTATTATGGAATGGAGATAGTATGTACCACCCAAATTAATACCACCCATGACGTGATTTAAGTATAAGTAAACTGTTAACCTATTTTTTTATTTAATTTACAATTTACTTTCACTCAAATAATTTCATGTCATTGGTGGTGAATTTGAACGATATATATGATTACTCTTATCATAAATGAAACCTCCATGATAAATCCTACCAAAAGAAAACTAACATTGGCTAGTCCTTTTTTCTTAAATAGCCTGAATTTTTACAAATATATTTTCAGGATTTATGTTTTTATTTGTGGTTAACGTATTTTAACTGTTCAAAATATAGATAAAATTTACACTACAAAGCACATGCAGTTAAAAATCTGCAGTTAAATGGTAAAATTGTATTTTAAATTTTTTCATAAAAATATCAATATGTTATGCACGTGCTTTTTCCGTAAAAAATGAGCTAAATATAAACGTTAGACTAAAAAAATAAGTAAACATATGACTCTGAAAACTCATTTTAAAGTAGACCATGTTCGAAAACACACGTAAAATATGAGTTTGGTTTAAAATTATGTTATAAATTCAAATTGTTTTAGGATTTACCAGAAAACACGAAAAAGAAAGAAATATTACAAAAAGTAAAAAGTACAAACAGTTTATCGTGGTTCGGCTATGTCTATGTCCACGCTGATCTTTTGTTAGAATGGTTTATCCACTAGTAAATGTTTAAGATTACGAATTATGTCAATATTCTAAAGTAGCAATCTTGAAATAACCCAGAAAACCTATAACAAACCATAAATCACAAAATTCTAACCAAATACGCCGACTAAATTTAGTATTGAATCACGATGATTCTATATGAGTTGATTTACTAGCTATTACAACGATTTTCAGTGAATCTAACTAAATTATGTGACCCCTCAGTTTCACAGTTTCAGGGAGACGAGAGAGTATTCAGAGAAGAAGATGAGAATAAATAATGAATCGGGTTGAAAAAATTGAGACTTTTATATGAAACCTTTAGGGTTTTAATCTGATTCGTTCGTTCATAATCACGATCAAGGATTATAAGACTTTCACTTCATCCCCAACCTTATTCAAATGACATCGTTTGAACGTGGTACAGTAAAAATGTCAATAATTTGATTAAAAAACATTAAATCAAATGCACCCATAATACTTCACAGACACACACACACACATGTATGTATAATGTATATATATATGTATATAAAAAAAATATCAAAAGTTTCCATCTGCTTCAACATTTGTGGAAAAACTCCATTTGAGTAAGATCATGCCAATCTGTAAGTTTGAAATATCCCTCTAGCTTCAGCCTCCAATGGTGATAACAGTTCACATTGACATCCAGAATGTTACATTTGTGGTCTTTAACAATAGAAGCAACACAATAGTTAGAGTTTTTAACATCAAAAGCTGTATCAAGGTTAATTTTAACTTTACCAATACTGGGAGGAACCTAGCTTGTGTTTGATATATAAGAGCCTGAGTGTATGTGATAACCCCGCATGTGTTTAATTAGTCTTTTCATCGATATGTATTGCACTTTAATTGTCAAAAAATAAATTACTTTTCATTTGATAAAATTTGCTTCACTTAGTAAATTTTGAAATCATATAGCCTCTTTGATAGAATCAGCGATAACAACGTATAGCCTTTGTAGTACACAAAGCTACAATGGGATAAATTTTGAAATTTCCAGGATATAAAATTAATACACAAACTAAAACAATAAGTAGTTTTATATTTTCTAGAATTCCTATCACCTGTAAAATATGGATGGAAGCCTTACTTCCTTTCTAGGTTTATCTCTAGCCAATTGATATCCTTGAATGATCCATTGTGATGTCTCAGTTAAATGATCAGCCTGTTCCTTGGGTATACTGTCTTCACTATCATCATGCTCCCGGTCTTGATATTGATCACCATGAAGGTCTCCGGTTGGATATCTATACTGGAAGTTATGTGATCCACCTCAAACTCAACATCCATAGTGTTTGGCTCAATTATAGGTTCAAAAAAAGTATCATGACTTGTATGCATATCACTCTTACAAGAAAATATGAGTTCATCAAATATTACATCCATTTTTTTTATTTATGCCTACATCCATGTTGAGCTTTTGCGAGAGTAGCTCATCTGTTAGACTTATGACCAAAATTCTTCTTTGTAAGGCCTGGCCATTTAGTTATTAACCCTAGTATCTTTCTTTACCTATAAATACATTGTATTGTATAGGAATTTTGGCATCAACCATTAGACTCTCCTTTGTAATCAATCTTCTATAATAAAATATTCTCCTTTTCCCGTGGGTTTTCCCGTTTTGGGTTTTCCACGTATATCGATGTTCCTTTTCGTTTCTTGTTTCTTATATTATATTTTATCCTACGTTTTTAATTCTAACACAGTGGTATCAGAGCGAAGGATTAAAATATCAAAAGAAAAAAATCAAGGCTTACTGCAGAAGAGGAGAAAGATCGAATAACTTATCAGGTATTATTGAAAATTTATCACAGCGTGACGATTTCTTGAATTTGAAGATATATTCGTATTGAAGAATTTCTTTTGTACTAATTTCGGATTTTAAATTGTACAAATTTGAAATTTAAAAAAAATATATAAGATCTTGGAGTTTTAAAATTTCAAAATAATTCGATTTTAAAACTCCTTTATTTGACATTTTTTTCAACAATTTTCTGAAGCAAAGTTGTTTTACTCTTCTGAAGCAACAAAAAGGTATATTATCAATCAAGTTTCATTAGGAATCGAAAGAGATAACTTCGAATTAGGGTTTTAATTTTCGAAATCAAATTAAAATTTTGGATCTTGGATTTCGTGGGTTTTTGAAGTACTTTATTGGTCAAACTCTTCTCCTTGTTACAAGGCTCAAAATGGCGCAAAAATTACCAAAAATTAGTTAGGTAACAAAGAAGTTATATTTGATTAGGTTTTGAAAATACGGGTCGAATTTTTTTAGTAGAAACAGGTGAAGAAGGAAAGACAAGAATCAGCTACTTTTCGGTCTCTAAATCTTACGGTGGTTGCTCATATAATTGGTTATTAATAAAAAGAAAAAAAAATCATACATATGTATGTATGTATATTTTGAATTATTTTTAAAGATGTTGACCATACCCATATTCTGCTTGTTGACTTTATTCTGCCTGATCTATCTGAAGGTTTCTCGACATCTTGAATCCGTTTTTATATCTATTTCTTTGAATTTTGAGTAATTTTACCGCTTTTCTCAATTTGTTCTTTGACCACGTTGATCGAAGCTACTTTATCTGTAAAGTGAGTTGACCAGAGGTATTCTAAAGGTTTTTCGTCGTTCTTAATCTGTTTTTGAGGTTTGTTTATCCAAATATTGAGTTATTTCGCCATTTTCTTGTATTTATTTATTATTTTGTGGTTATTAAAATTGCGAAATTTGAAATTCCACTTTTTCTACCGTAATACAAGATATTTATTGTGACAAGTTACGTTTACTTTGACTTGTCAAGTTTGGATTTATTGATTAAAGCTATTTTTATCACTGACTGCATTGATCGAGGTGTTCGTTAAGATTTTTTGAAATTCTTAGCCCAAATTAAGGTTAGTTTCTCCAAATTTTCGTGTAGCTTGCTGTTCTTATAGTGCGTTGCTACGTTGCTCTTACTCATTGTAACTTTTGTATAATTGCAATACAAGACTTTAGTATTTTCAAAGTAAGGTACAGGGTTATACTCATGTATACAAATTCGAAAGAATCTTTTGTTGGGGTTTTCGTGAGTATCCCCAAATTTTAGACAAAATGCAAAAAAACAAATATGCTGAGCAGTTTTCAGTATTTAATAGCCTTTGATGATATGACAAATCAGATTGATTTGAAATGTCCTTTTGAGAGAGATGTTTTTTAAGGTGGAGATAATTGTTAGTACTAATGGTTATTTTGCAGGCATGTTAACTGTTGAGTTTGTTATCTAGTAAAGTGTTTCTTGGACTTTGTTGGTGTTCGCCGTTTAAGATGAGCCCTTCAGGGGTTTCTCCAGTTATAATATCTAGATCAAGTGTTCTGGACCTAGTTGACAGGCCATTTGTATTCATCCCTTCAAGCCTTTCCGGAAGAGAAGGAGAAATATTTGAAGACTGGTGATTTATTTCTTGACTCCTTAGCGGATTTTTCGTCAAGATTTCCCTTCGAGGCTTACTCATCCCTTCGAGGCTTATTTAGTCCTTTGATATGTATTTATCTATTCAAGGCTTATTCTGCCCTACGAGGCTTAACAACCCTTGGAGGCTTATTCAGTCTATCGAGACTATTAATGGATAAATTATTTACAATATTACCTTAAATTATCTACTTATCTTTTTTTATGGACTCAAATATCTACTTATCTATTTTTAGTTACTTTTATTTGTCTTTCTTTTTAGAAAAAGGTGTCCAACAATATTTATTTTTTAAATCATTAAGACACTTTTTCTTTTATTTTTCCAATATCATATTACTAAATAGTTAAAGAAATAATACAATAAATGACTTTATACTTAACGAATAAGGACAATATAATAAAAAAAGGGTGAATGCCCAATAAACACCTGCCACCTTAGCTACTTGCCCATAAAAGGCACTTAAGGTAAATATACCTTAATGCCCTTACTGCTGTCTACTGCTGTAAGCTGCTGCTGCCAAGGGCGAGTAATGGGAATGTTTCCCAACACTCGTGCAAGTACACTTTTGTAAAGGGTGAGTAATGGGAATGTTTCCCAGCACTCGTGCAAGTACACTTTTGTACTTGTGGGCTAATGTTGAGTAATGAGAATGTTTCCCAGCACTCGTGCAAGTACACTTTTGTACTTGTGGGCTAATGTTGAGTAATGAGAATGTTTCCCAACACTCGTGCAAGTACACTTTTGTACTTGTGGGCTAATGTTGAGTAATGGGAATGTTTCCCAGCACTCGTGCAAGTACACTTTTGTACTTGTGGGCTAATGTTGAGTAATGGGAATGTTTCCCAACACTCGTGCACGTACACTTTTGTACTGTCTGCTGCTGCCAAGGGTGAGAGAGAGAGACAAAGGAGATATATATAACTAACTCAATGTATACGAACTAACGACTAATAAACGGACCGCGGCTGGGGTGAGGGGGTAAAATACGAAAGAAAAAAAAAGGAGTGCCTTTTATGGGCAAGAAGAAAGCGACGGGGGTGAGGGGGCATTAATTCTAATTTGAGGTGTTTCTTGGGCAATAATCCATAAAAAAATAGTGTATTTAATGTTTTTTTAATTTTTATGCCACAAAAAATAAGACAAATAAAAGTAGATAGAGAAAATATAATTTCTCGTGACTCATATCTGTAAATCTCCTTTATCTATATTATCAAGACATTTTTTCAATATCATATCTAATTAGTTATCGAAATAGTGTAGTCGGCCTGGCCACCGGACCGGTTCTATCGGTCCTACGAATTGGACCGGAGGAATAGTAGGGAACCGGAATTGGACCGGACCGGTCCTTAGCTTATCGGTCCAGTTCCGCAAAGAAAAAAACTTAAAGGTTTAGAATCGGTCTGGACCGATAAGATAATTAATTTTTTTAATAAATCAGCCTAAACTATTAAGAAAAATAAAAAAAACAATAAGAGAACCGGTCCGGAACCGGTTTACCCATTTCTTCTTACCGGTTCGGATCCCAATATTTACCGAAGTGAAATCGGACCGAACCGGTCCAGAAATAGGGAATCGATAAACCGGACTGGAACGGTAAGGCCCATATCCGCTAAGGACCGGACCGAACTGGTTCAAACCGGTCCCTTAGCCACCCGAAAGTGTAAGAAATAACTTTATACTTAATAAATAAAGAATATTATAATAAGAAAAAGAGTGTATTTAATATTTTTAACTTTTATACCATAAAAAATAAGACAAATAAATATAAATAGGGGAATATAATTTCTCGTGAATCATCTCTTAAAATCTCCTCTATCTATATTTGACCATCACTTTTTGTTTTTTCATCTATAGAGATTATGAGATCTCGAAAAACTA
Organism: Nemophila menziesii; assembly: GCA_029959085.1. Classification (NCBI taxonomy): domain Eukaryota; kingdom Viridiplantae; phylum Streptophyta; class Magnoliopsida; order Boraginales; family Hydrophyllaceae; genus Nemophila; species Nemophila menziesii. Next base: position 169,091 of record JARWIR010000013.1, read on the forward strand.
ATAACGTTTCTATCGAAGGTTTCAATTCATCACAACCCCCATAAATCTGCACAAAGAAAATACAAAAGTGTATTAATCAAGCTCTAGATCCATTGATCCACATAAACCGGAGACATTAAAAGTCGGTTCATAGTTCTCAATAATAAGCATTAAAAAAGGGCAATATTTCTGTATAATGATTCATTTTTCCCTCTACGTTGGCTTTGACTTGTAATTGCTTTATTAATAAAAAATATTTTTTTTAGGGTCAATGACCCAAAAAATCAAAATAATATTATATTTGCCCCAAAGAATCATCCATTAACTTACTATTATAAGATTACATGTTTACCCGTCAAGGACGATTCCCGTCAAGGACGATTCCCATCAAGGACGATTCCCGTCAAGGACGATTCCCGTCAAGGACGATTCCCGTCAAGGACGATTCCCGTCAAGGACGATTCCCATCAAGGACAAAATTTAGTTAATGATGTTATTGGGAAGAAATTTTGTCATTGATGTTATTGGGCTGAAAATAATATTATTTTGATTTTTTGGGTCATTTTCCCTTTTTTTTATCAATATTTGTCACAATTTTTAAAAATAAATAACTACAAAAAGTTGTCTATTTAAAATATCAAAAAAATATTTTCTACCAATTTTATTTTTACTTATTCAAAAATTTATCATCATTATTCATTTACTTAGTTAATTAAGTATAGTTAAACAAAATTAGAAAGGATTAATTAGTTTTCTAATTTGTATAAAAAACATGATAAATATAATAATGGACGAAGAAAATATAAAGAAAAAAGAGCCAATTGTTGATTAATGTCTATTAAAAAACTTATTTAGAAAAAGATACATACAATAAGATACTTTATGGAAAACAGCCTCATCCCAAATTACCCCTATAACTAATAACTAAAAAAAGGAAAAAGAAATTAGAAAAAAAAAAACAAAAACTGATAAACACACGCGCGCGTCATTGAATTTTTTTAAAAATCGTCATAACTAATTCTAAAAAAATCAAAAAAATTAAAAATTTGTATATTTGGATAAATTAAATTAATATTTTCGTCTATGAATTTTTTGAATTTTTTTTGGAATTTTTTGAATTTTTTTTTAAATTTTTTCGCAGACACGAAATTCCACATAGAATTCCGTGTTTGGGGGAAAAAAATCACTATTTCAAAACAGTGAATTTCATGTTTAAAACATGGAATTCCGTGTCTCGAATCAAAAAATTCCAAAATATTAAAAAAAACCAAAAAAATCCAAAAAAAATATAGACGTAAATATTAATTTGCTTTATCCAAAAATGCAAATTTTTAATTTTTCTGATTTTTTTTTTTGAATTAGTTATGACGATTTTAAAAAAATTTAACGGACGCGCGCGTGTGTGATGGAATTAGTAGTAGTAGGTGGTGGTGGTGGTGCTTGCTGTGGTGGTTGTAGTGGTGATTAAATACATGGTGGTGGTGGTGGTGGTGGTGAAGAAAGTACCCTATTATTTGTTTAATATTTAAAAATTAATATTGTATTAAAATAAAATAATATATTTAATAATAAGTGTAGTAAAGGTATGAAAAATATAAAGGGGATGTTTTCTATAAATAATTACTTCATTAGGCATTTTTTTATAAAATAAATTATTGAAGGCTTAAAAAAATAATTAGAGAGTTTAATGAGAATGTTATCAACAATAACCCTAAAAAAGAACATAATTTTTTTTTTACAGAAAAGAAAAACATGATTTGGATTGCATATCTTTAAGGCGAAGCCCTCGTGATACTTTTTATCTTTCACCAAAGTGTATTAACCGCCTTTTATGTTTTTTTATCACAATATGCCCTATAATGAATTTTTTTAATGCCACCGTTAGCTTTTTTTCTATTTTTTTAGTTGACAGCTAGTCAATACCATTTGGCGCCACGTCAGCGCCACCTCACAACCACGTATGCTCCACCTAGGCATGACGTCATCCTCAACTACCTTATCCTTGGCACCAACTACTCAACTGCCTTGTCCTTGTCCTTGTCCTTGGCAGATTTAGTTCCAACTCTAAGATAGTCCAAACTAACATTCCTTCTTCCCTTATATAAGAATGGATTTCCTTCTATTTTCCTTGACCCTATTGTAATTGCTCCTGGGGTAGCCAGAGGAGTAAGGTTCCATAGTGTAGACACCCATACCTCCTTGTCTAAAAGAGGACCTCTTAGAAATATCCTACAAAAAAAGTGAAGGAGAAATTATGGATTATTATGTTTAAAACCATCTTATAAATATTACTTACACTAGCTTGTCCAAGTTTCTTCACACCAGTTGGTAAAAAACAATCTTTAACCTCAGGAATACATAATTTAGTAAGCTCCACACATGGCCTTTTGTTTGGTGTAAACTACATTTAACAATAGGTTTTTAAACTATATTTACTAAAATACAATCACATACATGTATTAAAACACCAACCTTGTCATTGCTTGATGAAGTTTCAACCATTACTCACTCTTTTGCGAATCCCCAACTACCACATTAACAAAGTCAGTAGTGCTTGTTTGAGTCAAATCACCAACTATGTTATCATCAACAACAGTTTCCTATACAAATGTAAAATAAGTCAGGGTTAGTAAGTATCATATACAACTTTAAAATAAATAAAGGTAATTATTAATTTACCTTAGACACCCGACTCATTGACTCGTGTTGACCTTTAGCTCTTGTTTCAACACCATCTTTCTTCTCCTCTTTCATGGTTGGTGTAGTAACCCTCCGATCTCTAGATTTTGGTCTCCTACCTGTCGGACTTACGACTTGTGTAGTCACTACAATATTGCTATCATTGACATCTAGGTTAACTTCACTCGCATCAATATCAACTTTCACCTTACTCTTACAACCCTTAAGTTGAAGTTCACTACTTAAAGCATCCACATTGACATCGCTATTGACAATATTTATATTCACATCACTATTTGTAGCATTCACACATACATTATTCGTAGTCGAGTGTGGATTGTTTCTTAGTCTAGTAGACCTTCTCTTGTCCACCTTTGCTACACTACTACTTTGGCTTTGAGATTCCATCGGTGTCATGTTGGGTGTAGCTGGATTTTGTCCCTCCATACCATTAACTTCAACTGGATCATTAACAACACTTTCAACAACACTTTGAGCTTCACTTCTACGCGAGCGACTTCTTTTTTTGTGACCAACTTGCTTACATGAACTACAATTACCCTTCATACCAGTTATCCCAACCCTTTCAACCGTCACTCTAACATCTTCATTCGCTTTAGATTTCTGAGCTCTAGATTTCTTCACCCTCTCCTAGATATCTTCTCCATCTGCCCTATCTCTTTTCTTTTTAGGTCTACCACAAAGTTTCACACCCTTTGGGGCAAACACTTTTGGCCCATGTGTCCGAGGCCATAAACCAGGTCCATTAATTGGGCCTATAAAAGGCTCATATGTTTTTTTAAATGTGATTGTCTTAAAATATTGAGATATGATAGTGCAGAAATGACGTGGACACATAGTATCCCAGACAATTCCCAACCTCTACATGCACATGTAAATGTGGTCAAATCAACCGAAAATTTTGCCCCACTTTCCCCCTTGACTTGAATTTTTTTTAACCACAATGAAAAGATATCCACTTGGAGGATCATTTCTTTTGTGGTTCATTATTTTATAAATTTTATGACAAATATCCCCTTGCCATCTAGATATCCGCCGTCTACATTTTTCAAGTCTTTCAAGTAAATATAATGTAATAAGCTCTAAACACACTAACATAGTGAACTCCCTAGCATCCAACAACTGTTTATTCCAAGACTCACACATATTATTCAACAACACATCATAATGTGTATTGGTTCTAAAGTGTGACCTACTCCAATACCTTGGTTGTTATTTTGATAACCAATCATACACTTCCACATTCATGCCTCTAATCATCTCCATAACATTTGTATACTGCTCCACATATGTAGCTCTAGCCGCCTCCCACATTTTGTATTTTAGCGCAAATGTCCCGTGTTTTTTTAAAGTTCTGATGGAGATGTCTAACACAATGTCTGTGTTCAACATTGGGCAACAATTTTTCAATGGCTATACCTAAACCCTATGTAAATAACAACTTACGTTACTACACTTGTAATAAGTACAAAAATAGATACAAAAAGTTAGACCAAAAGTAAAAACATATACCTTTTGCTTGTCAGTTATAAAAACCCACATTTCAGGTTCATTAATATCAAGATCTTCAACTAATAGACTTACAAACAACCTCTAAGTCTCCAAGTTCTCAGTTTCAACTAAACTATAACAAATTGGATAATGTAATTGTTAGCATCCATCCCAACCGCCGTCAAGATCACTTTTGGGTGAGGTCCTTTGAGGTGACAACCATCCAAACCTAACACCCTTTCTACAACCAGCTATAAACCCTCTTCTTAGAGGCTCTAAACAATAGTAAAACCTCAAAGACCTATGCTCCTCAGTATCTTCATCTTCCTCAGTTAAAAAAAAAACAGTTGACCCCAGATTAGTCCTTAAAAGCTCAACACAATAGTTGTTAAGCAAACTGTACTAATCTAAGAAATGAACTTCATCTAGTGACCTTCCCTTCTTAATGGTCCTGTAAGCTTGTCTCTTACTTATTCTTACATGAATATCATGCAATACTTGGTCTTGTAAATCAATGGCTTTAATGTTTGAGTTCATCTTCAACTGATGAGCATATCTCCTGGATAGAATTGTTGAATTCATATGCCTACTGTTTAGTGCACAACCACAAGTATGTTTTTTGTTTAAGGTCCGGATTTGAAAGCTCCCATTTTCACACACAGTTGCATATATAAACAAGTCAAAATTCTTACCTCTACACCTCGCTCTAACTCTACCGGGTTCATTACATGGGAACTAAACGTTCCTAATATCGGCAATAGCTTTTGCTTTAACTGCATCCTTGAATTCACGACCATTAGAGAATATCATACCGACCACTAAGTTCAGGTCATCCTTTTCGGCACATACATTAAACCTGGAAAGGATCCTCCTTTGAATACCAGAACGTTCACCGTCCTCCTCTTCCGACGTACCTTTCAAGCTTTTCAATTGCTCATAATCCCCCGTAGAACCCTCGTTAAAATCATCATCGTCGATTTCAGGTAATAATTGCGGACATGGTAGATCTAACCCATTTATATTAATGGACGGAGAAGAACCAACACCAGCGAATTCAATGCCAATATCGACATTGTACTGGTACAATATATCGTCTTCGTCATCATCCAGGTTATTATCACTATCATGGAAGGAGTAATCGGAGCCACTTTTTTCACTACCAGAGTTAGCTTTCTTGGACTCTAAAATAAACAATAGTAAATACGTAGTGTTAAATTCCTATGCCCAATAACAAAAACCCTAAACGTAAAATACCGCTAAAGGAAATGGGGGAAGTAATTAATTACCTGAATCACTGAAGATTTCGTTCAAAATCTCCATTACAACGGTGTACTTTTCTTGGGTATGACTTTGGTTCTTGATCTCGACAATCTGCTGTGTTTTTTCCCCAAACTTTGAAGAACGCCAAGAACACGCTTGAGTGTATGTCTTCGATTCGTTTTTGTTTAGTTTATGTTTGACGGGAGTCAAAGGTTTGGGTGTAGGTAATGGGTAAAGAAAGGTTTTGAAAAGACAAGAGTGCCCTTGCCACTTTGGAAAAAAACTTTCAGCTGAGGATGACGTCATGCCTAGGTGGAGCATACGTGGTGCCAGATGGCATTGACTAACGGTCAACTAACAGAAAATGGAAAAAAGGGCTAACGGTGACAAAAGAATCATTATAGGGCGTTTTGTGACAAAAAAAGATAAAGGACGGCTGGTGCACTTTGGCGAAAGATAAAGGGCATCACGGGGGCTTCACCTTATCTTTAACAAGAGTCGACTCTTGCTACAACCAACAAATTATAATGTTACTGATAAACAAAGTATATCGTACAACATAATTATGTAAGTACTAAAAATAAAGAATGACCATACTCCACAACATATCATATCTTAAAAAAATTTATCCATCCTTTTCTCATTTTTCTTTCATAATTGGATGTAATATTTAAATTTATAATTGGATTAGTTAATTTATATATAGGTTAATGTTCAATAGGCACCTGCCACCTTACACCCTGGCCCATAAAAGGCACCGTCTTTTTTTAAAAACAATGAGTTATGGGAATTTTCCGAAAACTCAAAATCTGAGTTTTGAAAAGCTTCTTATAACTCAAAATTTGAGTTCTAGGAAGCTTCCCATAACTCAAATGACTCTTTTTATGGAAAAGAAAAAAACAAAGTATAAGTGGCCTTTTATGGGAAAAAATTATGGTTGGGGTGAGGGGGAATTAATTCTAACTTGAGGTATTTCTTGGGCATAAATCCTTTATATATAATACTTTGCAAACCTAAACAATACATAATACATAAATTTCAAAACTAAAAATGGTAAAAGAAAAAACACATAAGATTGGACGCTTTCCTCTTTTGAAGGGATAATGGTAGAGTGAGGATCCTCGACTAGTATCTCTTTTTTCTCATACATCTGATGCTTAAAAAAAATCCGGAGTTAAGTAAATTACATCAACTACACTCTCATTGAGAGTCTATTATTAGTCTAGAAATCGCACAACTATTCCTATCTCTAGTTATACTGTCTCACAAATAATCAGGTGGATCCTCAACGTACTTGGACCTTCGCTCGATTCCCCACTCCTTTTAGCTAACGAACCCGCACATGTATTGGCTTCCCGATAAATGGAGTGTACCTCAAATCCTGGTTGATTCCTTAGCATCTCAATACAATCCTGTCCCCGTATGTCGATTCCAATTCTTAGAGCTACCACCGCCTTTCACTAGCGTGTGAAGCTCTCTCCAATCGGTTTCGACATACAATGAATTAATGCCCCGAAATATCGCCCACTTTAGTCCATAATGTAGTGCAAGTAATTCTGAATGAAACGGTGATTCCACCATACTACTCTCGACTAGTATCTCTGAAAGTAGTACGTGGCATCTTTATGCCTACAATTTTATTTCTTCCTGAAGGTCCACAAATACCTTAATAATTTAATAAGATTTTTTTTAAATTTTTATTCACATATGCACAATTGCCTTATAGGTTAGTAACAATATCAATTATTTGTTTTTGTTTATTTTTTAATTTCACTTATTTTTTGCTATAGTTAATTTTTTTTTACCAAACTTAAAACTTTGATCAATAAATTTTTTATATAAAAAAGATCAAAATTTCATAATTAAAAAGTTAAAAATAAACCATTTGAGGTTAGCTTAACTAGTTAGAGTCTTGATTCTCCTTATAACAGTATAAGTGCAAACCGAGTAAATGACTCCGAATCAAAATAGTTCTCCAATATATTATTGAGAAAAGTTAAAAATATATTGTTAAAAAATAAACTCAAACTACGAGATATCACGAAAACATTTGAAAACTTATACCATCGATCGAGACCTACTCGGCAAAAAATAAACTAAACGGTAAACTTTTTTTAATAAAATTTTAACATTGCAGAATAACTTGTTCTTGATTTGGCTCTATCCTTTGATCCTTGCCTTAGTTGTGTAGTAGTCACCTTCAAGGATCAAAGCTAAGTTAGAATGCACTATTTCCAGTGTCTACAATCCGCTTGTTCTTAATCCGACTCTATCCTTTGATCCTTGCCTTAGTTGTGTAGTGTTAAATATATTATTCCATAATATATTATTACCATAATATATTATTACCATAATATATTATTACTATAATATATTATTACCTTATTAGTCTAGTTTATTTCCATATTATATTTGTTTCCTTGTTAGCATAGTTTTACCTTTCTTGTTCACCAAGTAACTAGACCTATATATATGGTCTCATTCTATTATGTTTGAAATCACCTCATTCACAATGTAATCTCTAGTATTCTCTTGTTCTCTAGCCTTTACGGCTCTCTTTCATTATCAATAATATTATTTCTCTTTTTCTCTTTTCTCTCTTACCCTTATTTAAATATCCCACTTAATTTAAATATCTCACATGGTATCAGAGCCACAATCCAAAGTGGTTTTCCGTTATCGTTTCGTTCGCTTCCGCATCTCGTTAGGCCATTCAGTGGTCCCGTCTCGCTAGGCCATTCAGTGGTCCCGTCTCGTTAGACCCTTCAGTGGTCCCGTCTCGTTAGGCCCTTCAGTGGTCCCTCTCGTTAGGCCCTTCAGTGGTCTCGTCTCGTTAGGCCCTTCAGTGGTCCTGTCTCGTTAGGCCGTTTAGTGGTCTCGTCTCGTTAGGCCGTTCATTGGTCTCGTCTCGTTAGGCCGTTCAATGGTCTCGTCTCGTTAGGTCGTCCAATGGCCTCATCTCCATATCTCGTTAGGCCATCCAGTGCTCTCATCTCGGTAATTCGCTCAACATTAGGTTTTTCGTTTCTGGTTTTCTTCACTCCACCTCACCGTCACGCCACGACATCAACATTGTCATCACGCCAACTCATCTGTCATGCTTTTCAATCAACAAGGCTCAAGACACGTCATCAACTATCAGATTTCAAACTCAAGTTGCTCTCTATCCGATCTACTTGAGTTTGAGGGGGGGGCTGTTAAATATATTATTCCATAATATATTATTACCATAATATATTATTACCATAATATATTATTACTATAATATATTATTACCTTATTAGTCTAGTTTATTTCCATATTATATTTGTTTCCTTGTTAGCATAGTTTTACCTTTCTTGTTCACCAAGTAACTAGACCTATATATATGGTCTCATTCTATTATGTTTGAAATCACCTCATTCACAATGTAATCTCTAGTATTCTCTTGTTCTCTAGCCTTTACGGCTCTCTTTCATTATCAATAATATTATTTCTCTTTTCTCTCTTTTCTCCTTATAACAGTATAAGTGCAAACCGAGTAAATGACTCCGAATCAAAATAGTTCTCCAATATATTATTGAGAAGAGTTAAAAATATATTGTTAAAAAATAAACTCAAACTACGAGATATCACGAAAACATTTTAAAACTTATACCATCGACCGAGACCTACTCGCCAAAAAATAAACTAAACGGTAAACTTTTTTTAATAAAATTTTAACATTGCAGAATAACTTGTTCTTGATTTGGCTCTATCCTTTGATCCTTGCCTTAGTTGTGTAGTAGTCACCTTCAACATCATTAACTTCCTTTTGAGAACATTATCCTCGACACGGTTCGTCTCTTCAGCTTTCATGCGGTTGACCGCAGTGTTGACTACATCTCTTCTTTTTCCTAAATTGTTTACACCAAACATCTTCCAAAGGGTCTTCTAAATCGTTTTGGCCGATTTTTCTTCGAAAAAAAAAGTCAAATATGATATTGGTCGTGAGATTAAACAACTATTTTTTAGTCACATAACTATATTTTTTGAACTTGGACTCAAGATCGTGATAATCTGTCAATGTCTCATTTTTCATTAGTGGCTAGTAGATCCACAGTGGAGGATCTGTAAACAAAACTTAATTAATATTTAGCTATTTTAGGAAAACTAGAAGATTATTTGCCAAATATTGGTCGTTGGATTCATTTAAGAGCTTTAATTTAGACATGTCAGGCAGTGGTTTTAAAACAAAGAGTGATTCCTAACGTTTTAGAATTATGGATAGAGGAGATATACATAGACGAGTATTACATTCCGACGTATACATATAACCAAATGTTTTAATCATCTCAGTTCTAATTAAAAGATATAACTTATGATAAGTAGTAAAGAGGAACTCTCATAAAATTAGAATAACATGACAAAATCAAAATAAATGTGTCGGGGTTGTTTACATAGTGACTATGTCATTGTCACCGTAGTTGGTTCCTTGCGGCAACACAAACCTTCAATGAGCAATGCAAGGACATGGTCATCCCATTGTTGACATTAATGCGATCACAGATTTTATCAAAATCATCACCATCGTACACTAAACGGAGTCCCCACGATTCTACGGGTGTACTATTGGTTACTTCAATTAGACAACAATCCTTTTGCTCACTCCAATTTTTACGACTTGTAATTTTATGAATTGGTATATAAACAAATGCAGTATGTTCATCATTATATGTCCAAGAATTATAATCGAAGGGCATTATTGTCACGAGACCATCTATATCACGTAATTCAAGGCAGAACTGCTTACTAGTTGCGAATATCACAAATCCTCGAAATGTATCATTATACCAAGATGGAGATAAGGTTACTGTTGCTCCAGACCAAGTTCTCTCATATAACGAATTGAAAGTTTCAATAGGTCGTGGAAGAAGAACGTGTAGTACTTCTTGCCTCCTACATAAGATGTTTGTCAATGATACCTTGTGTACATAAAAACAAATCAATATACTCTTGTTAGTTTTCGTTTAATGTATAACTATAAGTATAACAATATATAGAAATAGGGAGAATGAATTACCCAATCCCAAATGCCTAAGCGATAGTCAGTTGCAAATGTTTTGCAATCAGCAAGTGACAAGATACGCAAGTTCTCATATTTGTCGAGTAGATCTACTAGATTTGGAATCGTTATCAATTCAGTACAATGATCTAGATCAAGCTCCATTATTCTCGACGGAAGTTTGGACAACTTTTTAATTTTGGAATTTCGTAAACAAAGGGATTGAAGATAAGAGATGCTTTTGATGCTTTTTGGTAAAGAGGTGAACATATTATCTCTTAGATCTAATTCTTGTAATGAAGTAAAATATTCAATGCTCTCAGGAAGTTTTATCTCTGATATGTTGCAATTTAGCATGTGAACTTTCTGTAACGAGGGTAGACTTAATAAAAGAGTCAACATCCTAGAAGAATCATATGGTTGTGTACCGAAGCAATGAACATCCTCATCATCTGAGTTCTCCAAAAGACTGTTTGGTAATAGAGGGCAACCTTTCATAGTTATCTCTTGAAGGCATATGAGATGTCCAACTGACCACGGAAATTCATTTAAATTTACCAAATCCAAACGAAGAGTCCTTAAACGAACCATGTTGGTGTGGAATTCCGGAAGACTTCGTAACCCTAAGCAACCTCTAAGATTGAGAGTTTCAAGAGATTCCATCTCTATTCTTGGAAACTTGTTGAGTTTTTTACAAGAACTCAAATCCAAATGTACCAGCTTCTTGTGAACTCCACAAGATAGAGGAACCTCCAACAATTTTTTGCAGAGAGAAAGAGTTAAAAACTCCAAGTTTGGCATACATGAAATGTCTGGAAATGTCGCCAGAGTTCGACTCCAAGACAAGTTAAGGCTCACAAGGTTTAGTGGTCGGAAATTTCCCGGTAATGATTTGCCTGGATAATAAAACCACGAAAGCCAGCACAATGAATTGGGAAGATAATTAGGGGATCTCACAACGTTGCTTCTACTAAGATCCAATAGCCTTAGCTTGTTCATGTTTCTAAATGCTCCTTCATATAACTTGATTTTGTCGAAACTGAACCCGAGTACCAAGGCTTCAACATTTTCCGTCCCCTGTAAACACAACAAGCATTTATTATAATAAATAACTAACAATGTCGCTATTTAGACAGGAAAGAAAAAAGGATTTCCAAATTGCTAAGAAATTAATGGAAATAATATAAATTTTTAGATACACAGAAAAATAAAATAACAGATAGATTGATGTGGCATAAAGAGAGTTTGAAAGATCTTTACTTGTTACAAATATTCGTTCAGTTGAATTGATCATAATATAGAAACGATTTTAGAAACTCGTTTGAAGCATACTTAAAGATTGACTAAGAAATAAGACTGAGAAAACAGTTTGATAAGAGAAGAAAAATAGGAACATAAATGCAACTACTCTAAGCAATTAAATTTTTTTACGAAGTGAAAAGCAATCTTGCTAGCCAGATAAATTAAAAAGGACCATAAATTGTAAATATATGATTGATTTTCAACTTTACTATTAGAAGGAAGAAACGTTAATCAGCAATTAGTTTTTCTAGGGCTCTTACCTTGTCTTCCGTTAATACATTAATAATATCTTTAGAATCCCAGAGTCTAGTGTATCTTTCAGGCTTCTTATCAGCTCTCCGGCGAATAATATCATGACCCATTTCTTGGATCAAATCGTGCATTTGAATTACCCCGGCTGATGATATATGTATGAGGGATTTGTCAATAAGCTCGGTCACGCCACATACAGGATGGAAATCAAAACTATCAAGTTTTTTATTCACTTTTTCTATTACATGCCCTCTGAAAAAACAAGCAATATCTAGAAATATGTCTTGTTGGATATCACTTAAACTATCAAAACTAACTTTGAGAGCCCCACTGATGTTCCTGTCTGGACGATCTTTTAATTTATCAAGTGCAGTTTTCCACACATCCTCTTGGTGTCCACACAAATGAGAACCCAAAACTTCAAGAGCTAAAGGAAGCCCACGAGCATAGCTCACAATACGATTTGAGAGTTGAACAAAATTTCCAACTGGAACCGTCCCCTTGAAAGCATGCCAGCAAAAGAGTTCATGAGCTTCAATGTCAGACAATGTATCTATTTCGTAGAGCTCGTTTACATTATTCAGCAAATATTTATCTCTTGTTGTTACAATGATTCTACTACCACTTCCGAACCAGTCGCTACATCCTGCTAATGATTCCAATTGCTTTATGCTATTCACATCATCGAGAACCAGTAACACGCTTTTGGAACAAAGACGTGACCTTATCATCTCGCTTCCTTCATATTCGTTACTTATATTTATGTGTGTTCTTATGACTTTTGAAAGGCAGATCCACAATATCTTTTTTACACACATCTTGAAGAAAGCAACCTCCTTCAAATTCATTAATGAGTTCATCGTAAATAACTCTTGCAGTAGTTGTTTTCCCAATTCCTCCCATACCCCATATTCCAAGAAAACGCACATCATGTGGCTCTCTAGCTAATAGTGGACGTAGTTCTTTCAAGCGATGTTCAATCCCAAAAAGACCTTTATAGGAAGCTTGGGAAGCTTTTAGGAGTAACTTACCGAAAACCTGTTCAACTATTTTGCTTACGAGAGGAGCTTCCTGAATATCCCTAAAATTACAATATACAAAGAATAAACAATAAGAAAAACTAAGATCATCAAGAATATAATAATTTTTATCATGAAAACATCGCACAGTATACCTTTTAAATTGTTTATTATCTAATCAGAAGCAAAAAAGTTAAAATAACACAAAATAAATTAAAATGGTAATGAACAGGAACATCATCACCTGAAGTCGTGCCCTGATATCTCTGCTGCTTCTCTCAATTTTTCTTTCCATACCTGCACTTTCTCCATCTCATCCTTGAAGTCACCTCATGTTTGGCAAAACATTCAGCAAAGCTATTCTTTTGGTTGCGTATATCTGATGGATCTATATGGTAAAAGATGGGTATAACAGTTAGCTGATTATTGGACCTGCATTCCATGATTTTTACAAGTTCATCCAAGCACCACGTTGATGAAGCATAATTCTTGGAGAAGACGATAATAGCAAGCTTTGCCTCTTCAATAAATTTCGATAACTCCGGCCTAATTGATTGACCTTTGTCTAGATCCTCCTCATCGATGAAAGATGTGATTCCTTTATGTTTAAGAGCCGTACGAAGATAACTAATAAAGGTGTTACGAGTGTCTTCTCCTCGGAAACTCAGAAACACTTCGTACCTTTGTGGTAGTGTAGATGAGGAAGATGTCATTTCTGGATTGTTTGACTTTTCAGTTCTGCTTGCTGGAGGTATGATGTGATTATAGATCAATAAACCTTCGGCATCTTCTCTAAATTATACTAATGGCCGATAAAGATGCCACTTGCAGGAAGACGAGGTTGTAATTTCCAGAAGTCAATAAGCTTATATGCTAGTTTAAAAATAAATTGAGGAAACGTTCAGGTAACTAGCGAACTGGCTGGTGGATAACTAAGTACCCAACTACCCATTGTTTTAAAGTTACAAACATGTAACTTAATCTTCATTGATTAATGATATGTACCATTCAAAATCATACCATCCAAATATCATTTAATGACATGACATGAATTGGTTGGTTACAAATCTTTAACTAGATCAAAAAAATAAATAAATTAAAAATTTGTAACCAAACCAATTCACCCCACGTCATTGGTTGGTATTTAAGTGGTATATATAACTTCTCATTTTTATTTTTGTCTCATGACCATTGATATTTGCGGTTATTTTTGAGGAAAAAGATATCTTGCGTATCCAAAGAATTTACGAAAAAACATTTGACTATCCAGATTAAATAAAAAACCTTTTTACATGGGAGAGTCATTTTTGGACTCGGTGTCATTGACACGGTTTGAACATGTACCGTCTAACAAGATAACCAAGGCTCTGACCAATTAAGCTAACCCCAACTGGTTTGTACAAAACGTTTCGATTTAATCTAAAGGTTAGTACATGTTGCGTATCCAAAGGTATATGTATTTATTTTTCTTTTTTCAAATTCTTTCGATACCCTTTTATCTTTCTCTTTTGTTTTTTAATAAAAAATTTATTTGTCACATAAGTACTTAACGTGAAATAAACTACGGATACCACAATTGAACCAAATCGAAACGTTAGGTATCCAGAAATCCTGTACTATATTCCTTTGACGTTAATTGCTAACGTGCCAAGGGTAAATCTGTATTTACAATTAAAAATATTTTTTTTAATAAAATAACTAATTCAACCCCCAACTTTTAAAAATATTTACCCTTTCCTTCTTCACTCTTCAACAGTATTTCCACCTTGCAAAAAGTCTAAAAATCAAGAAGTGAAATATTAATTTTCAAACATTTTGGAAAGACTTAATTCAAAAATGGAAAATACCAACTAAGTTCAAGCAATGATTAAACTTAGATATAAGAAGCGAATTAGGCATCATGTTATCTGGATTCTCATGAGTGTTAAGTTTACTCACAACAAAATCACTACGAGTAATAACATCACACACAAATAATTCTTCACATCAATATGTTTTGTCTTTTCATGAACCATATGATCCTTTGAGAGAAAAATATTACTCTGACAATCATACAAGAATTTAGTAATCTGCTAATATTCACAAATTTTAGAATTATCATCGATGACTGCTTTTAAATAAGTAGAAGGCTCTCCATTAGATTACATATTT
Organism: Nemophila menziesii; assembly: GCA_029959085.1. NCBI lineage: Eukaryota > Viridiplantae > Streptophyta > Magnoliopsida > Boraginales > Hydrophyllaceae > Nemophila > Nemophila menziesii. The sequence continues at coordinate 184,268 of JARWIR010000013.1, forward strand.
TCAACTACGTTTAGAGTATAAGCAACCGAATCAGCTGCGATAAATATCTATGTAGAACTAATATTTATCTTTGGTCTATTTGCTGCAATAAAATATCGTAATGGTTGTGGTGAGGTGCATTGCCTACATCATGGATGTCAATTACGAGATGTAGTTTCAGGTCTAGGTTGTTATTGTGTCGGTGAATCAACCTTCACATTTGATTTCTTCTGTTTTTTATCACAATTGTGGCACTAGAGGACAAATTAGAAAGCATAACATTTTAATAAAAAAAAACATTTCTACTAAAAACTGTTTTTCTTGTTTATGTACAACACAATTTAAACCATTTAACACAAAATTTATAACCAGAAAAAATATATTTTCTAAATCTATGTTCCTATTTATCATTTCACTATGCATATGCTGGACAACCAAAAAATTTAAGATCATATTATTTTTTAGCAGTTTCAGACCATACCTCTTGCAAAGTTTTGTTTTTAATGTAAGTTGATGGAGAAATATTGAAAAGATAAACAATTGGAGTAGTGACTTCATTCTAAAAATATCTATGATAAATCAGTTTCAAAAGACATGCAACATACCTTATCCAAAATTGTTCTAGTCAAACGCTCTGTTACACCATTTTTTTGAGGTTTACCTGGAACATTAAGTGCCTAACAATATCTTAGGACTTACAAAGATTATTAAATTCATTAGATGGAGAACTCTGGTAGAAATATATTTTATTTGCATTCATGCTTGTTTCTCGATCACGACGTTCCATTATTTAAAGGTTGACAATGCATCATTCTTCTGTTTAAAGAAGAACACCCAAACTTTTTTTTAGAGAAATCATCAATTATAGTCAACATGTAATAAGAACCTCCATATAGACACTTTAAAAGACCCCCTGAGATCTTAATGATGGTAGTCAAGTTTTCCTTTAGTGTTATATTTTTTAAAGATGCATTTTTTCACAAGACTGTAGTTTACCCAGACTTTGTCCATCAAGGAGTCCTCTTCTGTTTAGTTCAGGCATAACATTTTTACTCATATGAATGAGACGCATATGCCAAAGTTTAGTGGTGTCTTCTTTGGATAATGAAGTAGAGACGACAACCACATCACCATTAACAATGGAACCCTTCAAAACATATAATTATGTTGTCCTTTTTTTTCCCTTTCATTACATCCCAATTTTCTTTGAAAAATTGTACCACCTTATCTAGTGTACAAGTGAGTCTAGAGTACTCACAAAGAATATATTCCTCTTCAACTCTGGAACATGTCTCTGTTCAAATACACACAAAACAAATCGGTCCAAGTTCACGTGACTCTTCAATATCCTAAATAAATTCATGAATTTGGGAAGAGCAAAAGGATAAAATGAACATATATGATAATTCTTAAAAAATAATGAACTTAGTCTTATGCCTTTTAATATTTCTAGGTTACAATTAATTTTTATCATGTATCTACCAGTACAAACATGCAGTATTTTATTTATAATTCATATATCAGAAAAGTAAGAAAAAAAACAAGAGATAAAACTTAAAAGTGAGCGAGTCTCCTTTTGTAAAAGGTTGTAGCCTATAAAAGTTTTCTTGTAAAATACAAGTAATGTATTTATGTCATATCAATTGTGCTCTAGTTTTTATTATATTGCGAACAACATAGTGGCATCAAAGCCAAGGTACGAGATAAACACCATGTCCAACGATTTTGTTCAAACTTAACTGCCAAAACTCACTATAGAAAATTATGACAGTGGAGAATTCAAATGAAGGCTCTCTTTGGATTACATAATATTTGGAACATATTTACAAATGGATACAATGAACCAGATGGAGTAGCAGCCGATGCTATTGCACAACAACAAATAAATACTTTAAGAGAAACGAGAAATCTTTGTATTTTCTTTATCAGTGTGTAGATGAATCCATGTTTAAGAAAAGTGTAGAAGCAACAACGAGTAAAGATGCATGGGAATAACTTGCAACTCAATTAAAAGGAGTAAATCGTGTTAACGAGTTTGTTTCCAATCACTCCGAGGTGATTTTGTAAGTGCCTAAATGAAAGAAGGTGAATCAATTTCTAATTTTTGTTCTCATTCATAATCTGTAATAAATCAAATGAACGTGAATGGAGAAGAAATGGAAGAAATTAAAGTGGTAGAAAAATACTACGATCCCTCACCAAATATTTTGAGCATATTGTCGTGGCAATTGAAGAGTCAATAGATTTGGATGAACTAACCATAGATGGGTTGATAGGTTCCTTACAAGTGCATGATCAAAGAGTGAAAACGGATTCTAATATCGTCCTGATTGAGCAAGTTTTGGAATCAAAGCTTAACATAGGTGGTAAAAGAGGCCGAGTTGAGGATTTCACCGTGGTCAAGGAAATTTTGACAACCAAAATCCAAACCCTCAAAGTAACACAAATAATTTTGTACGAGGATGGGAAATAGTCTTGGAAGAGGAGGTCGTGGAAAAGGTAACATGAACCTCCTATAAACATCGACACCAAGGGATAAATTATCAATCAAGACCTCAAAATCATCATCAAGGAGGTCTGAGCTATGGAGTACAATCTCCCCAAAGTTTCGTGTATGATTTCTATATGATAAATCTTACTCACAAGACACTCCCTTCCCATCCATAAGAAGGTACAATAACTCTATTGACTTGGATGCTAGCTTAAATAAATTTATGATGTCATTAGTTGAATAGTCAATTAAGACCGAGGAAATGTTGATTTCTCACTCGACCATATTGAAGATTCTTGAGAACCAAGTGTCTCAAATTGCTAATTCCTTGAATATTTGAGCTCAAGGTCAACTCCCAATTAATACCAAAAAATGAGGAGTAATGAGGCGTGTAAAGAGATTGCACTAACGAGTGGGAAATAAATACTCCCTTCTTTAGTGGTTGAGAAAGAGTTGACTTCAATTAAAAAGGAAGTTGAAGAGGTTGAGATAAAGAAAGAGCCTCAAACGCCAAATTTATATGAGGTAGTCGTTGAAGAGTGGGTTGATGACATTGGAAAAAAAGTATGTGAGGGGCCTAGCAAGGAAACAAAGGAACAAAAGAAGAAAGAGTTAGTTGTAAATGAGAATCGTCCTCCCCATCTATTTCCACCACGTGTGAAAAAGAAACGTGATCAGAAAGAGTATAAGAAGTTTGTTGACAAGGTGAGAAAATTACAAATTAACTTGTCATTTGTGGAAGTCATCCCGCGTAAGCCATATCTTACATTCATGAAGGATGTGCTACCTAACAAACACAAATACCTAGAGGGGGAGATTGTTGGCTTACTGGAGGAATGTAGTGCAATATGTCAAAGTAAGTTGCCTTCAAATTTGAAGGATCCCAGAAGTTTTAATATCACTATCTCTATTGGTGAAGAGAAAGCTTTATGTGATTTAAGGAGTACCAGTCTCATGCCAAAATTATTGTTTGACAAGTTGAACATTGGGAGATCAAGGTCTACTACCACGACCTTGCAAATGGAAGATACGTCTATCTCCCAACCCGAGGGAAACATAGAGGATGTACTCGTCAAGGCAAGTCGTTTTATATATCCGTTTGATTTATTTTATGACAGTTGACCCAACAGTATTTTAAAAAATTGACCTCCACTTTGTTATGACACCTATTTAAATCGTCGGTGTTTACACCAATTTATTGACGATTTTATGTAACTGTCTACGAAAAATTAATTTCTTGATGATTCTTCATGACCCGTCTTTATGTAACTGTTATTTTATTTTTTCTTTTCTTAACATCTGTTATGGAATTGTGGCATGATTAATCTACTTTTTTATTTATCATATAATATTGTTGATTTAATTTATTGACATTTTCTGATTTACCACATCCGTAATCACGATATTATGTATTTTTATTAATTGTATTGGAATGGTTGTTTTATTAGATTTTGGTTTCTATATTTTGCTATTTGTATATTTATACGTTCCTTAAATTTGTGACAATTTAGTATTCAGAAGAAAAAAAACGAATTTTCAAATTTTATTATAAAATAATAAAAGAAGAAAATTCTTCCTACTTACTTATAGTTTAAAGCATTAATTTATAATTAAACACTTTGTCGTATTTAACTTCACTATTATCCTTAATGTCATTTTAATTTTTGTTTATTATATAATATTCATAATGTATTATTTATTTATTTTATTTTGATTCTAATATCCAGCCACTGCCACCGACCACCACCACCACCACCACCTCATGCATTTACCACTGACTATCACCACCACTACCTACATTCTCCACCAACCACCACCACCACCACTACCACCACCACCACAACCACATATATCCACTACCACCACCATCACCACCACCATCTCATGCATCCAACACCACCACTACCACCTTATGCATTCACCACCACCACAACTGCCCCCACCACCACAACCTTATGCATCCACCACCACCACCACCACATGCATCCACCACCACCACCTCCTCCATTATCCTCCGCCGACCACCACCACCTTTGCCCATAACCACTACCAACTAGTTTGCCACTACCGTCACCACCACCAATACCGTCACCACCACTATCGAAATTTAAAAAAAAATCATAAAAATAAAAAATTTGCATTTCCGGGCGAGATGAATTAATATTTATGTTTATGAATTTTTTTGCTCTTTTTGAATTTTTTATTTTTTCAATTTCGATATGTCGTTTTATGTGTTGCTATAACACACAAAAATAGATTGACAATTCCACAACACGTGTGTTTCTGTGGATTTTAAAAAAATTATAATTAATTCTAAAAAAATCTAAAAAATAAAAAAATTGCTTTTTTACGGGGTAAGTTCATATCTACATCATCGATTTTTTTTTTGATTTTTAAATTCTGATATTCACTTTCATGTGGTCCTACAATACACAAAAGTATATTTATGTATTCATGTAACACATAAAATCATAAAATCAATCTAAAGCATTTTCTTCTTTAACAAGGTTATTTTTTTCTCTTTATTAATCGCTTTTTTGTCAAACTCTTTTTTAATCGCACATACCCTATTTTTACTTGTTTTTATCTATCTTGATGTATTATCTTTTTGTCCAACCCTTTTTTGTTATTTTATGTGTTGCTGTAATACACAATACAGTTGTTTGTGTATTACATCAACACACAAATTCACTTTTTCTTTTCCAGTCAAGCCCCCTTCTCTCTGTAATTTTGTGTATCACATGAACACACAAACCGTTTGTTTTGTATAATGATGTAATATACAAATAATAAAAGAGAATGTGTAGATATTGGATTATATGTTTATTTTTTATTTTTTGTATTCATGTAACACACCAAAATACACATCATATAAGTATTTTTTTTTATATATGTGATTTTGTGTGTTACAAGTATACACAAAAATTAGTGTTGTGTAGACTGTAACACACAAAATGACGACCATAACACACTAATCTTTTATCTCATTCTCTGTGATTTTGTATGTTACAAGGATACACAAAACCCAGTTTTGTTGTAACACACAAAACTCAAATTTGTGTGTACCAGTTTTTTGTATTCTTGGAACACACAAAATAACAAAAACTTACCATATTAGTCATTTTTATCCTTTTAGTATTTAGATTTTAGTGTTTCTTAGGGTTTCATAAGGTTTCTCCTTTTGAAATCTAAGTCAGTTTTGTGTAGCAATGAAGCACACAAAATTATAGAACCCATCGTACTAGTTATTTTTCTCATTCTCTGCGATTTCGTCTGTTTCAGGAATACACAAAACTCAAATTTTTGTATTCCCGGAACACATAAATTTACATACCCCATCATATTAGTATTTTTTTCTTTTTAGGATTTAGGCTCTTGGATTTTCAGGTTCAGTTTTTTTTTTTTTTTGATTTAGGGTTTAGGTTTAAGGTTTTTAATTTAGGGTTTTAGATTTAGGGTTTGGTGTTAGGGTTAGTGTTTTTAAGTTTAGGGCTAGCGATTAATGGTTAGGGTTTAGAACTTTTAGGTTTAGAGTTTATTGATTTTAGGTTTTATGGTTTTTAGGGTTGAGGTTTTTTGGTTTTTAGTGTTGGAAGTTTATGGTTTTTAGTGTTAAAGGTCTCCGACGCTAAAGTAATGACACTGACTTTTTTCTATGTATTACATCATTAAACAAAACGACTGGTTTGTGTGTTCATGTGATACACAAAACCATAGACTGAAAAGAGCATGACTAAAAGGGAATACGTAATTTTGTGTGTTGTTGTAATACACAAATGACTGTTTTGTGTATTAGATCAACATACAAAATAACAAAAAGTGGTTGGACAAAAAAATAATACATTAAGATTGTAAAAAACGAAGAGAATAGGGTATATGCAATTAATAAAGAGAAAATTTGATTTTGTTAACGAAAGAAATGTTTTAGATTGATTCTATAATTTTCTATGTTACAGGAATACATAAATATATTATTGTGTATTGTAAGACATACAACTAAATATCAAAATTAATTTTTTTAAAATGATTTTTTTGAAATTAATTATGAATTTTTATAAAAGAAAATTCACGGACTCGCGCGTGTGGTAGAATTGGAAAATATTTTATTTGTGTTATAGAAATACATAAAATTATCGGAATTAATAAAATTCTAAAAAAGAAATAGAATAAAAAAAAATTCCTAGACGTAAATATTAATTTGACTGGTCCAATAATGCAAATTTTTATTTTTGCGATTTCTTTAGAATTAATTAGTTGGTGGTGATTGGTGGTGACAGAACTAGTCTGTGGTGGTTATGAGCGAAGGTGGTGGTCGGCAGAGAATACTGGTGGAGGTAGGGGTGGTGGTGGTGGCGCGGGTGGTGGTAAGGGTGTTTGGGTGGTTGTGGGGGTGGATGGTGGTGTTGGTTTGGGTGGATGATGGTGGTGGTAGGGTTGGCGGTGGGGGTGGTGGTCGGAGGTGGTGGTGGTGGTGGTGGGGGTGGTCGAGGGTGGTGGTGGGGGTGGTGATGGTGGTCAGGGGTGGTGGTGGGGCGGTGGTTGTGATGTTGGTAGTCGGTGGAGGGACGGTGGACATGATGGTGGCGTTAATGGTGGTGAGGGTGGTGGTAGGTTGGTGGTGGTAATGGTGGTGATGGTGGTGGTGGGGATGGTGGTGGTAGGGTGATGGATATGTTGGTAGTGAAGAAAATAAATAAATAAATATTATTATAATAAATAGTAGAGATAATAAGAATTAAATTATATATATAATTAAAGTAATGATTAATAGGTTTATGGGTATTTTTGTAATTTTCTAACTTTTTATTCTTAATTAGGAATTAACTTGTAGTTGTAATTAATTAGGAATAATTTCACTTTTCGTGTAATTAATTGGGCGTTGCCCCTTTATTTATTTTGTATCACATTTTTTGCAGAGTGAACCAGGTACTTTTGTTGGTCCCATAAAGTTTTATATGACACATAAAAAAGGCCAGACTAAAATAATGATGAAGTGTGTAAGATTATGGTATATTTATAAATCATTTTTTTATTTAGATTATATTTATGATTATTTTATTATTCATCCTATAATTATAATATATACTTTGACAGGTAACCCTGAAAAAGTAAAAAGGGTGCAAAAATTGCGAGATGTATATGGTGTAGATGGTTTAAAAGATCATGATGGCGAATAATATTTATATTTAGAAATAGAGGTTTTAACGATTTTTTTTTGGTAAAAAAGGTGACTATTTTACGAAAGTAATTGACTTAAGTATTAAAAGTGGAACTAAAAATTCGTCTAAAAATCAAATTCCATATTAAAAAATTAAAATATTGACATTAAATAACAATGAAACAACACATGAGTTAAAAATGATGAATGATCAATTTAATTATTTATAAGTCAAGTTCTGTCGTACGAATGAAGATACTTTGATCTTCTTAATTTTAGTTTCCCAAATTGATATGAACTAAGTAGTCTTTATCATATACTTTTATTATAATTTAGTTTATTTTTAATGTACGTACTTTAATACATGAGACTGTCCATTGAATTGATAAATTTTATTATGCATAAAATTATATATTATTTATTTAAATTTATATAATAATGACAAGTCACATCAAAAGAAACGTTCATAGTAAAATTGTCATAAAAGTAATTGAGCATACATAAAAATTATAAATGAGCTGTCGTAATACCTTATAGTGGTGAGACTTATCATATTAACCATCGTCATATCTCTTAGATATTGGCAACAATTAAACACAATTGACAAAGAAGCTAAAGAAACTTGACGCTTATTAAATGAACTATCAATATACATCGTATCTAATGGTGAAGATTAGCACATTACCGTTGTTAAAATTTTTACGTAAAGGGTGACGAGTACGTATAAATCATCAACATATCTTGTATCCAATGGTGACATGAAAATTGTCATACAAAGTTCTGACAAAACTGTGATGGTCTATATGAGTGTCATTATTACTTATTTGTATTGATGATGCTACAAATGGGGTGCCATTAATTTATCATTAATATGACGATAGTTTATTTGTCAAGAATTTTATTTAACAATGATGATTGTTTTCGGCGTCGTAATAGACAAATAATGACGGCTTCATAGATGACGCTCAAATGACAGTTGACAAAGCGTGATTATGATGATGCTAATATTCATCATGAAATGCCATTAATGTCATCATCGTATGGATAGTATTCTTGTAGTGATACATAATTAATTAAAACTAAATATTTATAAGAATATATAATTGCACAATAACTGTCTTTTGGCCTTCTTCTACTACTTATAGACATTTTTTCCAAGGATTTTAAAAAAACACTCCCTAACCTCTCTTGCCGTAATTTATCTTGCTTGTGCCTCTGAATATTTCAAACATTGTCTTGTAAAGGTTTCACTTGTCCAGTTTGAATATATTCCTCTTTTTTCAACCACATGTGGTGATTTTCCCTTCTTTTTTAAATGTTCAGGTTTTTGCATATCTATTAAGCGTTTTTTGAGGGTTTTGTGTTGCAAACTTTCCAAACTTCATTGGAGATGACATTGGTGGTTTATTTGTTTCAGATTTAGTATCCCTTGTTTACTTTTTTGAAGGGATAATTGTTGAAGAATCAAAATTTATTATAGATTTAGTTGTTGCTACTCTTTTGCCTACCTTGCTTCCTCTACCACTTCTTCCACCTTTTTTCCTCGTACAACTTCCTTGTTGACAATTGAATGTACATGAATGTGTTTAGATGTTTACATTAACATGTTTAAATGTTAAACAATAGGCATTTCATTTATACTTCATTATCATTTTAGGTATAAATAGAATACATTTTTAATGTGTTTAGATGAGTAGTATTCTTGTAGTGATATATAAGTTATTTTTGTATATAAAAAAAATTAAAACACGCCCTGCATATCTATATTATAAATCAAAAAACCTAACTGTTCAGATCGTCTACATAAGTGGTGGCCAGGATCATCCCTGGCCCCACCACCATTAAGTCCACCAATTAAGCCTTATTACTTAATAAAAAAACTTTACACATTCAATCGGGCATTAGAGTTAATCGTAGTCCAAAAAAAATAAAGTTAAAAAGAAATTATCAAAACACACACAACACAAGAAAACAAACCCTAACCCTTTCCCAGACCCATTCCCCGTAACACTAATTTCTCTTTCGCTTTCGTTCTCCCTTTCCCACAAAATACCTTAACAGTCGCCACCACCGTCATCGCTCCCACACCATTCAACAACCCCTTCCGACTATCTCCACCTTCGTCTTCTTCGGTATCGCCATCAACAACCACCCTCCACCTCGCTTCTCCATGTCAAAGCGGTATGTGAAAACCGTCGTATTCAGGGACTATTCTCTACCATCATCAACCGGCTTGGTGAAGAACCATAATTAAGGTAAAAAATTGGTTTATTTTTAACCTAATCTCATTACTTTTACAACTTTTCTGAATTTTTTGATTTGTTTATTATATTTTAATAAAAATCCTACAATGGCCATTATTATAACCGTTGGAAGCCTTTTACCATATGAGAAGTGATGCACCAAGAATAGCATATATGGGAATGGTATGTTGTGTGAGTTTTGTGGTGTTATACTATATTTTTGAATTGTTTTGCAGTAAATATCCATTTGGCGCAACTGTTTGAGATGGTTTATCTATAGCGGGGCTGAGTTGGTTAGCAACTAGCAATAGAGAGAGAAGTAAATCCCTATAGGGAGAAAGCTTAGAGAATCATGGCAACAGAGAAGACAGATATTGAAGTGAAAAAAAAAAAGATGGACTGATTGACGAAGATGACCTCACTTTGAATAATCACGATGACTCATTACTGAGTTCCGACTTCTTCAATGGCCTCTTACCTAGGTTAGTAAATACTTGGAAGGTTTATAATTAGTTTGGTTAGTTGATATAAAGAATGTATAACTATGGGATGTAATGACAAGAGTTGACTTCTATTGCTGGCTCCTGATATTGATCGGTAAGAAATTACACTAAAGCTTCATCATAATAATGGTGAATTTGGATTTTTGCAGGGTCATATCTTTGTAATTTTTATAAATATTATGGTTAATAAGAGTTTAATGTATTGTGGAATCAATGAAAAACTTATGAAATATTTAGGTTTAAATCCCATGATCCAGAAGAAATTATTATTTTGCCATTGGCATCAAATTCAAAAAGACACTATCAAAGTTGCTGATTTTAAAAAGGTAAAACATCACGATATTAATTTATTTTTATTAATTATATCATTTGTTAGATTTCTTTATATTTCATCTCTAATTTTTTTAATTGAAAATAATCAGATGAATCAAAAAATGAATCTATTTTTGTTGATATATCAAATTTTTTAGTTTACATAAGATCACATATACCCATTAGCAATTAAGATGGTGATATAACACTACATGAAAATGGATTACTCTATGTGTCTACGGTTGAAGCTCAAAACACACACGCTTAAATATTATATAATTCAAACATGTTTATGGACATGATGAAGAAAAATCTTTCAGTTCTTATACCCCATGTAACAATTATCATTGTTTGCTTCTTTAGTAAATTACTGAGATCTGAGTCTCACTTATCATCCAATTAGTAAATTTAATCTCTTATTAATTGAATTTGAGATTTTTTTGTGATACAGTAGGAGGTTTAGATTGATAAAAGAACAGAAGGGAATTGTGTTTCAATACCGTCGAAAGAAATGACCATACCAAGAATGAATAAATAGCCACCAAATCTTCATTTATATATCCATTCATCCATTTAAAATAGATCTTTATTTATATATAGTAGATCCCAGATTAGATACTAAGTAAAATTATTTTATCTTTTGTTTTGGCAAGATCCAAAGAATTTTTTTCTTCACATCGTATACTTGTTGATTAAGACTTCAAGTTTGAAGATACAAATCCAATTGCTCCAAAAAACGCCACTAATCCTCCTATCTTTAAGGTATATACTATTTATTTGTTGGTTTATGCATTCATGTTATCATTACTCATTCTATCATTTGGCAATTGGTGCATATCACGCCAAAAGATAAATAAAAAGCTTACGAATCTTGCAGAGTCTTAGAGATGTTTCAAAAGACGACTTCAATTTTTTTTAAAGTGATATCCCAAACGGTTGTTGGAGTGGGTTGAGAATGTACGATGGTGGGTGTTGTAAAAGTGCATCGAAGTTTGATTTTAGATCACAAAATCTCTTGAAAATCATATACCTTTTGCATATTTTCCAAGTTTGTGATGTTCTATCTAACAAATTTGAATTCGAAATAAAATAAAATTTGTATTTGAATATAGGGTGTTCTTATTATTGATGAATTTAAATATTTATTTAGGCTTTTTGATTCATGTAATTAAATTTTTTAGTCAAAGTTGATGTAAAATGTGAAAAGGAAGTGTCGAATCTGTGAATTTTATGAGTTGGTTAGTATGAAAAGGTGAAAAATAATGTTGCATTGGTGTTTTCCATGCTTTCAATCATCATAAAATGATGGTAATATAGTGAAACAAGTGGTGGTGAAGGAGTCTTTCAAGGATAGCTCAGCTTCATCATCTCATTATAAGTAAATTATGCCTGCTCTCAAAATCCCTCTTTTGTATATTATTTAGTCCTTTTTACGATAATTCTGGTAGCTTGACCTGATATCGAGCTAACAATTTAAGTTAAGGGTGTAATTTGTACAGACTAGTCAACATATGGTAATGAAAATGAGGTAAAGAAGGAAACAGGAATTGCAAGACAAGGATCAACAACACATATTGCTGCACAAACGTTTACTTTCTTTGATTTATCTACTAATAAAACTCCCACTATCCCTAAAGGTATTCTCATTACCTTAATGAACATGATCAGTGATCTCGAAAAACAGTTAATCCCGAAAAAGCTGCAAAGAACCACACTTTCCTGTATCCCGGGTAATTTTACTGCGATCTTCATGTCAATCATTTATTTGATGGTTGTCCTTTGTTTTTGTTGTAAACTAAAAAATGAAAAAGGAACAAGGACAAATTTTAGCAATTCCATTATTCATTTGTATTCGATTATCATGTTACTGGAAGCTTCTAAAGAGCCGAAATTGCATTTGGTTGTTTAAATGGTTAGGAGACATCAATTTTGGTTATTCAGGCAGATCGAAGCCTAATCCAAAATATTAAAGCTTATATATGATCATGTTACAAGTATTTCTATATGATTTTGTGGAAATAATTGTATCACAAGTACCTTAATTTTGGTCATTATAATACACAATGTGCATATACATAAGTTGAGAAAAAAGATATGGAGACAACAAAAACAACAAGATTCAGACAAATTTTTAATGGCTATATACATCTTTGATGGCTATATATACTTATTCCGAGATGATATAATAAATTCTCATAAAATGTTAGTTTATATTTTTTTGATTACTCATCGTCGTACTTCTTTTTTGTGAGAATTTTAGATCATGTCTTAGACTTTATTTCAATTATAAGCATGTTTTTTTTCTTATCAATTACTAGAGTGAGTAACACGGTAGGCTATTTTTTTAAATTGTCTTGAAAGTAGTTTTTATAATGAAAAAAAGAATTAGAATTTCTATTTCTGATCAGACTAATTTTTTCTCTAATTGTAATTTGTAATGGATATATTATTAAACTAAGACATAATAAAATTACTATTTACCTATAATGTATAATAAAAAATTGCACTATAAATTCATATATTAATATTTTGGAGATGTTCAAATTTCTTAATGCTTTTATATTCGAGTTATACCTAGTATTATAAAAAACATGTAAATATTCTCGTTTAAGAAAAACTATAAAATGTAATAAGAAACATATATTATTTCATTCATATACATGATAATAAATAACAATATTTCAACCGAAGTAATAGACAAGAAGATAAAACTAGATATCTCCCTTTATTATTAGCAAAACAAATAAACTAAATGATATAAAACAACTTGAGATTTTAAATTTTAATGTATGCCAAGTGTGTCTTATCATCACCTTTGGTCAATGTCATCAAATCAGATGCAGTCCAGCACGTAGAATTCTTTGTATGATAGAAGTACCCGGAACACTTGCAATCCGATGTACATTTCTTCGCACAATCACTTTCCTTTATCGCATCTCCTTTGGTGTACTTAGTGATAAAATGGTCTACACCAACTAATTTATAGTACTTAACATCCTTAACTGCGCAAGATGATATCCTATTGGGCGTGCATTTCTTACTCCAGCCAAGTAGCCCTTTAGGAGACGGGCACGCAACACATTGATCGACATCACATAGCCCGAAATTCCCACATTTTTCGGGTAATTGACATACACCGGGTCCAATTGCGGTGCTTGGAAACAAATCAAATGTTACCTCCCACGCAGTAATATCTACATCACGATCATATGTGAAGGCCTTAAGCGATCCATCTATACCTAGTCGAACATATGTTATATTACTATCATATCTAGTTCGACCAAGAAATAGGCTTCCACCCCCGTTTGAAGTGTTGACCATTGTGATAATGAGGTTGATTTCATATATACGGTCTTCATTATCTGAATCCACATTCAATTTTAATGAATCTAAACTTCCATCGGCTAAACTTAGCCAATCAGTCGAATCAAAGTAAAGTTGTGGGCTAGGGGAGTTTTTACTTTTGAAATACAAAGCAAACTTTCTTGGCTCCAAGACCAAACTGTACGGCCCGTTTACATTTTTTTCCGGTGAGGCTCGACTCACGAGTTTATTTGCACCTTTAACACGAAGAGACTGCTCCACTAGAAGGGTATCAGTCGGAAAATCAAAACTCTGCCAGATAAATTTTCCGGACTTATCGTGGAGTACCATATTACCATTTGGTAGTAACTCAAATCCTGTCACACCTTTATTGGCTGTTCCACTTTGCCATGCTATACGACCATCAGAATCAGCCACGACTAGGTTCCCGTTAGTCCCTAACGAGAAAGTGGCGTTCTCACGAACGGGATTTCCTCGGTTGAAATCCCAGACCCATCGCATTAAAGATTCTGAACGAACGGTTCCAACACGTAAGGCTAAATAGTATGCATTAGGGGTGGTATTATACCAAGCGAGTTGGAATGGAGAGTTAGCGATGCTAAGAACACGATAACTTGCATCATATTCGACTATGAATTCTCCGAAATCACCTTGATTGACAAACTTGAATGTGGCGGATGCAGGAACAACGGCTTGGGCTATAAAAGGAAAGGTTTGGATCAAGAATAAAACGAGAAAGGCTAAAGAAAATTTAGATGAATGAGACATGATGGTTGTTGTGATGTTGAGATGCTAAGTTTGACATATTTATAGCCTTATAGGTTATTAAATATACATTATTTGGATTTAGATAAGATTATAGTCAAATTACGCAACAGATTATAATGGCAACTTCGTGGATGACAGATTGCATGTATTAATTATTATTTGTGATGCAGCAACAAGCAACAAGTTGTTCAGATTTTACTGCACTTAATTGCAAAAGGAAACAGCCAACACGCTCTATTATGAGTTGTAGCCACCGACGGCGGCTTTTGGAAGTGGTTAGATTCCAATTTTTTTTTTACTATAACTAAAAGAGATTTATTTTCAATTTTTAATTATTTTATTTAAAACGAATTTAGATCTAGGGGTGATTGACCCAAAGGTCAACCTGGCATTCAGACAGGTTCCTACCGGTATCGGCACTGAACCGTGCTGGTTCGGGTACCGGTTCGAACCGGTTGACTACTGTTTATAAACTGCTCGAACCAGACCTGTTATCTATGATCCGGTTCGGTTTTTAAAAAAAACATTTGGAACCACACCTTATAGAACCGAACTTATATGACCGTCTAGATTAATATGTGGTAATTAAAGATTGAGCCTATGTTGTAGATCTCTCCGCCTAGGCGCCGCGTAGGCGTCAACTCCCACCCCAGCCGCTTACGCTTAGTTAAAACTCTAGGCATTTTTTCCAGCGCCTTACTCACCATGAAATAGGCGCCGATTAATGGCAAAAGGCGCCGATTAATGGCAAAACATGCTCGCATAGGCCTTCTTGTTATTAATCTTATTCTCGAGAATTCTTTAATTGATGTTATAACTTAATATTTAGTATTTTGGTATTTACTATAGTTTTGTTAGATGAATTTTTTACTTAAACGGTTAAAATTGCTATAATTACTACATATATATTCCTAAATATACAAAATTACACAGCGGGAATCAAAACCGTATAATTCCGCCTAGGCCCCTTGTAATCCCGCCTAGGCGTTAAGCCCCGGTCAACCGCCTAGGCTGCGAAACCGAGATCTACAACATATGAATGAGCACACTACACTAATACTCATTTAGAAGCCCATTACTATGCCTATTAAGCACCGATATCATTAACATTGTATTTGTTATGTCTCATTATCTATTTTCTTCTTTTGTCGTATTTCATTACTTCATCCAACAACCAAATTAATGGAGATGAGATTTTGATTGCCCTTACCCAACCCAACCCAAACCATTTCTTCTTCTTCTTCTTCTTCTTCTTCTTCTTCTTCTTCTTCTTCTTCTTCTTCTTCTTCTTCTTCTTCTTCTTCTTCTTCTATGTGGTCTCCATCTATGTTTTCTTGTATATGGTCAAATGAGTCCATACTTTGATTATAATGTCTCGCCTTTTTACTTTCTTTTTTGTCTTCTACTGAAGTATTTAATTAGGACCTGGGGGACTATGTATTTTTTATATTCTTTTATCGGTGTTAATTTTGATGGGTTAAGGAAGTTGATTAAATTTCTTGTGTTGGTTTTTTGCGTTTCTCTGAGATCAATGACTTATTCAAAGAGATACCAATGATTGAGTGTATATGTGTAATATTGTTATGATAAGTAATTTATATTTATATGATGCATGTGGTTTGATTGGCTAATTAGTTCTTCCTTGGTTTGTGCATTTACAAGTAATGGCTGGATTGATAGAGGATGATATTGTATGAATTGATCCATGTCTTTACTAACATTCGTGGGGTTTGGAAAGCATAAACAAGGTTATGTTTTTCAGATACTTTGATCTATGAATTGATTTATGATGTGTATATAATCTAGCTATTGCACAAATTGGAAAAAAAGGGATATATTGTTGTAGTAACTAGCATTTACAAAATGGTCCCTTATATGATGTGAATATGAAGTAAAACTTTTCTAAACGATCCCTATATGATGTGAATATGAAGTAAAACTTACAAAAGTAGTTCGGTTATCCCTTTAAATATGAAAATATACAAAAGTTTGCTTAATAGTCCCTAATCTCTAAAAAATGATGGTAAAAAAATCTGAAAAGTTACCAAACTTTGCGTATTAGTCCCCCAAGACTAAAAAAATTGATGTATTGTCCCTAAACAATATAAATATGTGATTGTGTGATGTTTTGGGCAAAAAAACTTATAAATTTAAGCTTTGTATATATTTTTTATTGTCAAGCCATCATATATTTGCCTTATTGTCCCATACAGTTTTGAATATGATAATAAAATTTGAAAAATTGAAAATGTTTGCAAATTAGTCCCTGAAACTGTAAAAAAATTGATGTAATGACCCTAAAAACTGTAAATATGTGATTGTGTGATGATTCGCGTAAAGAACATTATAAATTTAAGCTTTGTATGTATTTTTTTATAGTCAACAATTCACATATTTGCACTATAGTCCCTTAAAGTTTAAAAAATAATAATACAAAAATCTAAAAATTTGTAAAAGTATGCATGTTAGTCCATGATACTCTCAAAATTGATGTATTGTCCGTAACAGTTGTAAATATGTGAGTGTGTGATATTTCAGGCAATAAACCTTATACATTGAAACTTTTATAGGTTTTTTATCATCAAGACTTCACATATTTGCATTATTGTCCCTACAAAATTAAAAAAATGATGATAAAACATCTAAAGAATTGAAAATTTTTGCATATTAGCCCCTAAGACTCTTGGAAGTGATGTATTGTCACTAAAAAATCTAAAAATTTATAAAAGTATGCATATTAGTCCCTGATACTCTCAAAATTGATGTTTGTCCCTAAAAGTTATAAATATATAAGTATGTGATATTTTAGGCAAATAACCTTATACATTTAAGTTTTTTGTAGGTTTTTTTTATCATTAAGACTTCACATATTTGCATTATTGTCCCTATAAAATTCAAAAATAATGATAAAACATCTAACAGATGACAAAAGTTTGCATATTAGCCCCTAAGACTCTTGAAAGTGATGTATTGTCCCTAAAAAAATGTAAATATGTGATTGTGTTGATGTTTTGGGTAAAGAACCTTACAAAGTTAATATTTGTATGTATTTTTAACATTAATATGTCATATTTTTGCATTATTGTCACTTAAAAATTTGAAATAATGATAAAAAATTTGAAAAGTTGCAAAAATTTGCAAATTAGTCACTGAAACTCTCGAAACGGTATAGCTAACGGGTGTGGGGGCAGGGGAGGAGTCAGGATTTTTTTATTAGGAAGGGAGGGGCAAGGGGGTTCGGCGTCAGCGTCCCCGAAAAAAATAATTCGACTTGTTTGCGCTATAGGTCCATATATTATGCATAAATTGCAAAATAGGTACTTATATTATACAAAATTGCACTATATGTCCTTATATTATGTAAAAATTGCACTATAGGTCCTTATGTTATGTAAAAATTGCACTAAGATCCTCTATATTGAATTTTTAAATCATTTACCCTATAATATACAAAATAATATTTATTTTACTATTAAAAAATGTCTATATAGATAAAATAATTTTAAGTTTAATAAATAAATTTTAAGAGTTTAATGGGTTATAATGAATATTTGAAAAGTTTAAGGGGGCCAAATATACTATAATTAAACCTTTTTAAAGGGTAGTTTTATTTTAAAGGTATTTTTTTGTTTAAAAAATCATGGGGGGGGGGGGGGGGGTATGGTCCCCCAATCTATAACATGGCTTCGCCACTGTGTGGGGGGTTACGATGAACGAGTATTTAAGTTTTATAACGTATAGACCCAATATTATTAAAAAAATTAGTAAAACTTCAATTAAAATTTGAAATACTCCTACATTTATCCGATCCTTAAAAAGAAATGTGAATCTTTATGTGTTAAGTACAAACGCTTAAGACTAGTTTGCCCCACATGATGGAACTCGACTTAATTGATGTTGCAAAGAGCATCAGAGTTTAAATACATAATAAATAGCATTAATATCAAAAACTTTAATGATAATTTCATTAATTCCGGTGATTGGGATGTCGTGGGTGAACTAGTCGGCTTCCTAGAACCTTTTAGCTATATCACTAATATGTTATCGGCCACATATAGTCCAACTAGTCATCTAGTGGTAGAAAAAGTTCACGATATGGCTATGCATATTGAAGACTTTAAATTGACCAAACAACTTGAAACAATAATAAAGCCAATGATGCACTTTTTTGCCAATAGTATTCGCTACATGTTGAATACTTTCCACAATGCTACTGTTGTATTTTTTTTTTGCCTTTTGAATGCACCTGTTAATAACATTGAGGATACTATCTGTTGGATTAAAGATAAAAAATGGTAACTTAACTACTAAGTCTTTCTATAATCATCTGAACCAAACTGAAATTACTGATCTGAAAGCTTTGACTAAATTCTACCCCTCAATTTCTCATTAAAATGATTCCAAGTTTTGGAAAACCTTATGGCATATGAAGCTACCTCTAAAAAGTAAAACTTTTCTTAGAAAGCAGCTTGTGATGCTTTACCTACCCAAAAAGGTTTCTTCTCTATAAAATATGCGTTTAATGGCATTTGTAAAATTTGTTTTAAAAGTATTGAAAATACTAAACACATTTCTTCCATTGTCCCAACTCCAGAGCTACTTGGTTTGCAACTCCACTTAATTTCTTACCTTACCCACCTATACTAACAGATTTGACTCTTGGATTTTCTTTCTTTTAAATTTGTAGAATTCAAATAAATGGGTTAAATAGGAAACCTGTTGAGATGGAAATTTGGGTTGGTTGGTTTTTCAGGAGAAGTAGGAACAAAAAACTTTATGAAAATATGAATATATGCCCCCATAGACCATGATTGATGTCTCCTCATTTGTCATGAATTAATCTTAGTTGGAGACATCATTCTTAGTGTTTTAGGAAGTCTTCTAGTCGATTTTCCCATTAAATATTGCACTTTCCTATTTCTAGTCTTGATTTAGTGAATTATTATTTTTAGAGCATATTGGGTTTAATTATTTATTTAGTGTGAAGCTTTAAAGATATATATGGAGATTAATTAGATGCCAAGTCAATTCTAAGAGATAAAGGAAAGAAGATATACATGGAAATTGGAGATAAGGAAACAAAAGCTAAGATATGGAAAGATAAAGTTGCCAAATAAATCTGAATTCCAGCACCTACGACCATAAAAGGACTTATATCTCAAAATAAGTGAGGAATTTGGAAGAATGGTCAAGAGAAAAGTTAAAGAGCTTTTCGAGACAATCGGTTTCGACTATTGGAACGCGTCAAACAGACAAGTATTGAAAGAGTTACGGCCAAAACAAATCAGCAACAGACTCTTACTTTTTCTAGATTTTAGGGTTACGAATTTGAGTTGGGCTAGGGGTCCATTACTTGTCTTCCACTCCAATAAAACGTGTTAGGGCTTCCAAGACACCTATAAGTACACCCTCAAACCATTGTAAACATGTCTTTGCTCAGTTCCAAGTATAGGCTTAGTCCTTGCTTGTATTTTCTCAGTTTTAAATAATAGCTTAGTCCTTTAATTTAATATTCATCCTTAGTATCAAGTTATTCATCCAAGAAACAAGCTGACCTGTAGAGGAAGACAAGAAGCAAGAAGTTGGAGAGTGACAAACTCCTCCTCTACATCTCACCTTCTCTATATTTAGGGTAATTAGCTATAGATTTGTGGCTTCAGCATATTTCTAAGCTTTTATATAGTAAGTTTTACTTCTAATTGTTGGGTCATTATTTTGTCTTTAATTTCATAATACTATTTGTTATTTTAATTGATTTGAGCTTGGCGTATATTGTTATTGTGTGCTTTGACTTATTGTTTTCAGCCCTAGATTTGGCCAATCTTAGGACAATCTTTAGTAATTCAACTATTGACAACATCACACAATCGTCTAGTAGTGACCCTACCTAGATAGCCATAAAGGTTTGATTTAACCACCAATCATTACTCAAGGTTTCTTTACCCAAGATCCTGGTAGTGGAGAGGTTGCTCCTAAGTCCACCCTGACGGGGGTTAGGTAGAATTTAGAATCCCGGTTAATATATAATGCTCAATTCACCTTAAGGTTAGAATAACAACTTAGTAATAGACTCATAGTAGTGACCCTAATTTGTTTGACTTACATTCATATTTATTTATCTGCATTCTTATTTATTATTTCTCATCAGATAATTATTCATATTATTATACTTTATTCTAAACATCTAAGTTCATCTACGCTTATTTAATACAAGTAGATCTAACGAATTAAATCCCTGCGAACGAACTTGACTTATCATTAAAACTTGCAAACGATCTGTGATACTTGCAGTGAGTTCCGTGGTTGTCAAGGGTGTGTGCTCTTTATTATTATCTTTATTTATCTATTATTTTATCACACCTTTGCCCCCACCAATGATGAATTAATAAATTATAATTGCCATAATATATATCCCGAGGCTAAAACTCCCTCAAACAACTCCCCTAGTGATACATGTTCTTCTAATATTACTGACTATTGCAAATATACTTATGATAATAATATTATTTACTTACATATTGATGCTTCTTACTTACATGAATCTTACCTTGCAACTGTGGCTTGCATTTTCAGTGACTCACATGGCCAACTGGTGGTCCTTTGTGTGTTCTAAAATTAATGCAATAAGTAAGTGAACCACAACCGCAAGTGTACGGTTGTCCCAAGTAATAATAGTGATAACATGATCGTTCGCAGGGACGGTATGGTTAACTACAATGCTTATCAATTAATGAATGATTGCACTTATGAGAGCAGATAAATGATTTAATAGTTGTTTGTTTGGTTTTATAGTTCCTAAGATAATTAAGTCTAATATGAAAATGCAAATAAATAACTAGACGCAAGTAAATAGAAACTAGACACAAATATGAGCAAGCAGTACTTGAGAGACGCAAGGATTTCTCCTAACTCTGTTTCATTCCATATGTTGTTTAAGGGACAAATTGGTCAATTAACATATGTCGGGATTCGGGAATCTTCGTACCCCCGTCAGGGTGGACTACGAAGCTATTCTAGGGTGTCACAAACCCTGTCAGGGTGATTATGATCCACCTTCGAATGATTAAGCTAAAAATACCCAATAGGCCATAAGGCTAATTACGCTCGTCAGAGTCAAA
The DNA here is from genome assembly GCA_029959085.1 of Nemophila menziesii. Classification (NCBI taxonomy): domain Eukaryota; kingdom Viridiplantae; phylum Streptophyta; class Magnoliopsida; order Boraginales; family Hydrophyllaceae; genus Nemophila; species Nemophila menziesii. The sequence continues at coordinate 206,164 of JARWIR010000013.1, forward strand.
TAATTCCTACCTTATATTCTGTAATTAATTCCGTACCTAAACCCCCCGTCAGGATGATCCACACGTCACTATGTGGAATAGCTTAGATACTAATACCTGTTATTAATTAGCTACTTTAAGAACAGTAAATAATCACAAATTACATAAACATGTAAAAGACCCAATTTGAATTAAATTACTGAAATCCCGAATCCAATCATATGAAATTAAACAAAGTAGAGATTAACCCATTATGCGTTCTCAAGTACTAAATGGATTTAGCTCATAATTAAATGAAAAACAAAAACTGAATTAAAAATAATAAAACTCATATTGTTTTACAGAAAGAAAATACAGAGAAACCTAATTTCGGAATTGGTTTGGCTGCGAAATGGAGATACAGACAGTCTCCAACTCTTGGCTTCTTCTTTTCCTTGCTTCTGCTTCTTCTCTGGACACTCTCTTCTAAGGATGATTTGAATTGAAGAATAAAAATGAGAGGTGAGAAATAATGAGGTCAAAAACTCCTTTTATAAGCTCAAATTCGGAATGGACTTTTAATTAGGGATTAAGTGAATAATAAAAAGTCCAAGTCCACTAATCAAGCCCAAATCCCGTAACTGCTGCACCACCTCCACTAAAACAGATCTAGCCGATTCGTTATAACTCCGATTGACCTCAAATAACTTGCTAAATTTCCGTAACTTCATAAGGAACATAATCTCTTCAAAGGTCAGCGACTAAATCAACTCGTAAGTGCCTCGAAATCAGCAATCTTTGGCCTGTTTTCCAGATTTGCAGCTTCAAAATATAATTCTTTTCGGGATTTATCTTCAAGCTTTGACTCCATATCACGATCTTTGACTTTCTTCTCGGATTCCTCTCCTAGCTAGTATTTAAAATCTACAAACTTTCCACTAAAATACACAAGATTACGCGCAAAAGTTTAATAAATTAAAAATACTAGAAATAAAAGAGAAAATTCGGATTATTGCATATTTAGCCCAAAAGTCTATCAAATTAATCAAATAAACACAAAAAATGATGTCTCCCAAGGGTCTAAAATAAGAAAAATTAGGGAGACATCACCAAGCTTTTGACGGTTAAGTTTGGATTTTTGCTACCAAATCATCCAAAAAAGTTGAAGCCGTGGGTATAAGAAATGCAAATTTAAAAGCGAAAGTGTACCCTCAACATAATATTTTGATCAGAAACGACTGCGCAAATATCATGGAACCACTACCTAGAAAAAGAAAATGTATGAATAAACAACTTCATCCCCTTTTTGATGATATTTTACTTCTCTAGAAAGATATACACATCCCCTTTACACCAATCAATTGGATAATCAACAATGCAGCTGATTGGCTTGCAAAGCAACATATGAAGAATCTATTGCCTAGCAATTGGGTATCTTCACCCCCTTCTCAATTAGTAAACTTACTTTGTATTGATTTTATCGCTTTGGGAAATGGATAAATACTCTTAACTTATTGTAACCAAACTATTTTCCATACTTTAATTCAAGTTATTTTTTATTAACAGAAACACATATCTAAAAGATAAATGAAAAGGTATCTTTCAAAGATGCAAGTAGACAACCTATTTGCTTACCAAAAAGTGCTATGACTTTTTTTAGAAGATAAAATCTAGTTATATTATCTAGAAGATAGACTTTTAGAGGTCTTAAAACTCAAAATAATATATATTAACACCTTATCAGATTTTTGTTTTGTTTAAATCAAATTCTGGTTTAGAATGATGTTTGATATTATTTTACTAATTTTCTCTCCATTTTGGTGGATATAAGTCCATTCTTAGAGTGTAATGATTCGGGTTTGGATATATACCCACATCCATTTTTTATAATTGTTATAAAGTTTACTATATTTTAATAATTACACTATAGGTTCTTGCAAGTATTTGGGTATATATCCACTATCCATAATTTGTTTGTTCAAGGTAATTTGTCCGACATTGGGTATAAACTCAACTATTTATTGTCTAGTCAAGATCTTTTGTCCATCTCAAGGTCCAAATCAGTAATATGTATATACCTAACTTTATACTGCATAAGATCATAAATTAAAACCAACAAAAAATACAATTGGGTACATACCTATACATATTCATACCTATAATCCAAACATATTTGGGTACCATACCCATACAGATCCATACCCATACATATATAGATTCATACCCATAAAGATTAAATTGGGTATATACCCATAAATATTAAGCCCATACCTACAAAGACCATTGGGTATATATCCATACACATACAAACAGTTTGGGTATATATCCATACATACAGATCTATGACCATTTAAAAAGATATATCTATACACATACAAATAGATTTATACACATACGAGAACAAACACATACAAATATATACTCATATCGATATATACCCATTGAATACACCAAAACATTAAAAAGAATAACATATTTGATGAGTTCTTACCGTAAAAATACAATTTACTGAATCTGCAAAAATTTAAACCCCACTACAGGATCATTTTTGAATTTTGCTTTGATGGTGTAAGGGTTGTACTATATAATAAATGATAAGAATGGAGCAGAAGATAGAAAAACCATAAGGATGAGATCTTACTACAATAAGAGAGAGAGAGAGAGAGAGAGAGAGAGAGAGAGAGAGAGAGAGAGAGAGAGAGAGAGAGAGAGAGAGAGAGAGAGAGAGAGAGAGAGAGAGAGAGAATATTTGAACAGCATAAGAAGAAAAAAATGGAACAGAGAGAATAAAGAATGTTCATAATAAATATGAGAGCATTTTGATCTTTTAAAACATCTGATTATGTAGTATTTCAAAAGAAGGGCAAACTTCAAGAGATGGAGAAGCAAACAATAGTGTGTTATGGAACACTATCTGGCATGCGAATGTACCTTCTAGAATAAGAAACTTTGGGTGGCGATTATGTAATGGATCTTTACCTACAATATAAAATCTTAAGAAGAGGAAATGCGTAGATAATATAACATGCGAATGGTGTGATTTAGGTTCCAACATATCATTTTACAGTGTCCGTTTAGCATACAAGCTTGGGCTGAATCTGCCATGCAAATAAAAATGGACAGAGACTTTAAGGGATCTTTTCCAAATGGTTCTTGCTTACTATAAAATCTTTTTCACAAAACGGTTGGGATAAAAGAATTATTACGATAAATCTTCTTATCACAGCATGGAATATATGAATATAAAGAATGAAGGGATTTTTTGACAAAAAGAAATGGACTGTATTCCAAATTATGGAAAACTCAAGCAACTTAATTGCCAGGTTATTTGATACAACTCAGGTACAAAAGGAGAAGGACAAGCATAATGCTTTTAATAATAATACATTACCTGATAATCCTGCTATTAATGACAAGGCATAAATGGTTTCGTTTAGCGACACATCTTTTACAAAGGAATGGGAAGAAACAACTATATTAGCAATTGGGGTTGATAAGGCTGGAAATGTGAGCCAGAAAAGAACATGTATATGTTATATCAAGAACGTCATTGAAGGAGAGGCATGGACTCTCCTCTTGGCCTTGAGATCTGCTGGGATCTGGGCCTTCAGAGTAGTTCTTTATACTCTAACAACCTTAAACTTATTCAAGGTATCTTTAAACAAGTTAGGCTTCATTGGAGCCTTAATCCCTTGGTTGATGAGATAAGAGGTTGGATTGATAGATTTCCTCTTTGGAAAGTTTTGTATATTAGTAGCCAGTTTCACTACACTGCAGATGCGCTTGCAAAATTTGTTAGAAGAAGAATGGATATATCCGGATGGAATGATCAATCGGTTGTAGGTTATTTTAATTTCATTTATAACTTATATAATAATTATAACTTAAGCTAGTATGTTTTATTTATCCGAAAAAAAAGCATCTAATTAGAAAATAAGTAGAGTATTTTTGAACATGTATTATAATACAAGTTCATTGGAGTCTAAAGTTTGGATAAGTTATATACCCTATTTTCAAATACTAATTAAGATGAAGTCTAAAACCACGAATCATACTGCCAAAATTTAAATTAAGAGAACCATTGGGGTTAGTTCAATGGCCAGGACCTTGTCTCTCATCTAGAAGGTATAAGCTTCGAACCCAACATGGGTAACCTAGTTCTGATCAAGTGGAATTATCCATGAGGAGGCGTGTATATTTCCTATGGGAATAGTCGTGGTACGCGTAAACTGGCTCGGACACCCATGGGGCTAGCTCAATGGATAGGACCTTGTCTCTCTTCTAAGAGATACAAGGTTCGAATCCCCTCAGTCTTGTTATTTCTTGAGCCCTTAAAGGGGGTAAAGTAAGAGGTGCAAGGTTCGAGTCCCCTCCCTGAACATGGGTAACCTAGTTTTGATTAAGTGGGAATATGCATGAGGAGGTGTGTATATTTTTTATGGAAATAGTCGTAGTGCACGTAAGCTGGCCCAGACATCCATATATCAAATAGAAAAAAAAAATTAAATTAAGACAAAAGGAATAAATATATAATGTAAAATTCAAGATCCAAGATCGAGATATATTTGTTTGTCACTTCGTCATATCAACTTTTTTTTAATTTTAGTATTTTCTTTGTTTGATAATTTTTTATTTAATATTTGATTTTATATATATATTTTTTAATAAATTAGAAAGTTTTTTTAATCAGGAAACGATTTAATCTTAGAATTTTTTGATCACTTACGAATACTCTAACCACTAGTATTTTTTTTTCAAAAATAAGTAAATCAAAAACGTTTATACAACGATTTAAGAAAAATATATATTGCTATGCACACTTGAAATTAGTACCTATAATTTCAAAACACAAGTTGAGATATAAATATTAAATTTATTTTTATAATATAAGGATGACCGGAATGATCATTCTAAATGAAATATTTATAATTCTAAAAGGACGAGGGGGGAAATATATATTAAATTTATTTTTATAATATTAAGATAGACAAAATGGCAACTTTAATTGAAATAAGAATTTGCTCCAATTATCTTTTAATAGAAAATAAATTAAAATAAAATAAGGGTTTCTATTCAAGACTGACTAATAAAATACAAAATAAACTTTAATAATTTATATTGTTATAAAGCTACTCAATAATATTTTTTAGTATATCTAACTATAAAATTTATTTTTTAATCTTAAGCAAATAATGGACCACCACCACCACCACCACCATCGACCAATTTTTTTTTTATAATTTTCAATAACCACCATTGAACACCGTTGCACCACCACCACCAGCGTCATCGCTACCGCCACCACCATAACCATCCGTCTTTTTTTAAAGAAAATCGAGCACTACCACCAAACACCGTTGCATCCACCACCACCATATCCACACATTTTTCTTTAAATTCGACCACCACCACCGCTGCCACTACCAACACCATTAACCACTTTTTTAATTATCAAACAATGAATTTCATGTTCTACGAGCAGTTAGCCAGATATCTGATCGAGGAAAAATAGGACATGTTGTTAACGACGACAAGAGGCGGCAATGGTGATGCCGGCTAATAAAGAATTAGATAGAGGGGGTGCCTGAATTTTTTTACAATTTTTTTAAAGTAGTGTTGCCTGTAGTGGTTGGGCACAAAAAAAATTTAAAAAAAAAAAAAAACAGGTGATGGTGGTGGTTGCAGGGGCGGTGGTACCCGATTTTTTTTTTTAAAAAAAGTTTAAAAAAATTTAGCCGATTGTGGTGGTGCCTGCATTGGTTGAAATTTTTTCAAAACAAAAAGAATTTGCTCAGAGGTGTTGGTGGTTGTGTTGATGATGGATGCAAGAAAAATTTAAAAATTAATTTTAATAAATATTTTTAAATAAACACCGAGGCTGAGCCAGCCTTCCCTAGGTCATGCCCTCCCTAATAAAAGATTACTATTTAAAATATTTTTTACTTCTGCTAAAACTATCAATTTTTTTTAATTTTTTTAATTTTTAAAATTTATTTTATTAATCTTATATTTATTTTATTTATCGAATAAATAATTAAAAATATTGATCATAAGTCTTATACTGTAATCTTTACATTAATATAAAAATTTATAATGTAATTTAATATAATATAAAAATTTATTTTATAATTTTTCATAATATATCATATATAGATTTATATTGCAAATAACTTGCAATTTATTCTTTATGAATACAGTTTCCGAACCTCCTTAACCCCGTCACAAGAAATCCTAGCTTTGTCCTTGAATAAAGGGCTCGTAAAAATAATTCCATAACTATAAGTTTAGCCGCTCACTCGAGTTTTTTTTATGTTTAGCATTATTTTAACAAATAATTAGCGAATTGGCACAAGGAAAAAAAAATTGCGAAACTGGCACAAGGACGGTAGCCGTCCTACCGCCCTTAATTAAAAATATGTTTAAGAAAGAAGGGCGGTCATCGATCGACCGCCCTTAAGTTAATTACATTTTTAAGTAAGGGCGGCCCATTGACCGCCGCCCTTTTCACGATAACGATGCAGAGAATTTTTGAGTTTTTTTTTTTTTTGCAAAATCCATTCAAACCTAAACTATCCCCAAAACAAACTAAAAACTTCAAACATATTTCTTAACATAAACAAACACATTTCAAATAAAACAATCACTTAAATCAATACACAAATCAATACACAAATCACTTAATTCAATACGAACTCCAAACGTAATATATTGCGATTACAACTAAAAATTAACTAAAGCAATAAATAACTAAGCTCGTCTCCTCCTTCGTGACCTACTTGAACCCGGTGCTTCCTCCTCCCGCTGCGTAACGTTCAATCCGGCAATATGTTCAATTAAGCTTTCCTCTCCAGCATATGTCAACATTTGTCTTACGGGAGCTCTCAAATCATCAACAGTGACACCCGGGTCTGAAATACGATACGCCAAGTCAACAGTCGATCGAACCTGTCAATATCCAAAAATCTCAATATAATCCTAAAAAAAATAAGGTTTAATTTATTACCAGTCTTTGAAGTTGAGCTCCCCGAGGATGGTAACCGGTTTCTTGACCTTGTCCTTCGTTTCGACCTTGAGCAGGGGAGATATATATCCTTGAATTTTCCCGATACCAAGACTCATACCTTGGAGTACACCCAAACCCTTGAACTAGGTTCTCTATCCTATTATACTCCGCCTCATTAAAATAAGGTTTAATTTATTACCAGTCTTTGAAGTTGAGCTCCCCGAGGATGGTAACCGGTTTCTTGACCTTGTCCTTCGTTTCGACCTTGAGCAGGGGAGATATATATCCTTGAATTTTCCCGATACCAAGACTCATACCTTGGAGTACACCCAAACCCTTGAACTAGGTTCTCTATCCTATTATACTCCGCCTCATTCCAAATTCGGATCTCTCGATCATATTTTACTCTCCAAACTTCGTGAGACTTACCTATTCGATCCATGGAGGTATGATATCGATATTGGGATTGATCGATAGGTCTGGGAATATCTTGAATGTACCCGAATTGTCTCAAAACACGGTCGGGGCGGTACCACTCTACATTGTTGAAATGAATCGACGGTACAACACATAGGTATTCCCGTCGATCAACCAAACAAGTCTCGGCAACGGTTCCAATTCGAGCACCCCCGTAGGGCATCCAAGTAACCTAATTAAATATAAAACATTAGAAATGTGTTCCTTTTTTAGCTAATCCCAAAAAAACTAACCTGGTCCGCTTCTTGCATATCTAGATCGTCTCGATAAATGCGTAAAGTTCTACCGCAACTATTGACCCAGGTTTTTGCACCATTCCAACTACAAAAAAAAACATCATTAATAATTCATTAGTAGTAATTATACACGAACGTTATACAATTCACTTACGAGACACTAGCGGGACCGTAACCAGCGTTTACGGCATAATGGACTAACGTTGGTATAACATGCAAATAGTCCCAACACCATATCTGCAAGAAAAGAATCAAAACAAATATTATAACTTTATACCATAGCGCGAGTAATAAATGAAAGAAATACCTGCAAGAGAAGACCACACCCCTTGAGGGTTGCCATGTTCCCCTCGCAAGCACTACAAAGGCCACTGTACAAGTACGATAATACTGCCGCACCCCAAGCATAAGTCCGAGTCTGCCTCAAATCTCTCAACAATGACATATACATAGTCGGAACAGTGTTTTGTTTACCGGATGGTAAAAGGAATGTACCGAATAAATGCAAAATGTATGCGTTAGCGAAATAGCGTAACACCGTGTCATTTGCGTCATCATTTGGTTTCTTATCCCCAAAATTCGTCCTTAACCAATGAACCTTGATAACTTTACGACCATCTCCCCCATCTGGCAGTACCATTCCGAATAAATGCCAACATGTTTCTTCAAAGTTAAAGTAGCCCGGGTCGGTCTCGGTCACTGCACGACCACAGATTGGTATACCTAGTATCATCGAAACATCTCTTAAGGTGACGGTCATCTCACCTACGGGCATGTGAAAAGTATGGGTCTCCCGTCTCCACCTTTCGACCATCGCAGAGATCTACGCGTGGTCCAACACGATCCTCGATATTTTACGAATCTCCCCAAACCCAGCTTCTTCAACGAAAGGAATTACCCTTGAGTCCAATTCCCACGGTGTAGTGGAGATTGGCTTGACCGTCACACCTTCATATCGGCCCTAATAACAAAAAAAAATTAACAAATAAACGTAAATAAATTTTATATTTGAAGTAATTAACTTACGTTAGTCACGGCTTCAGATTTATGGGTAAATTTCCCTTATCTCCATAAAAGCGCGTCTGGATTGCTACTAGAAGATGCCATTAAAAACTAGCAAAAGAACAAGAACCGTTAAATTAATAAAAGGACCAATAGTGCAATTATTTATAATAAAAAGGACCAATTGTGAAATCACCTAAAATTAAAAGGACCAAATTGTGCAATTAATTAAAATGCAAGACACTAATTGTACATTTCAGTAATATCAAAGAACGGGTTTGTTTTGCAATTAATATATACTTAAAAGGACCTATTGTGCAATTATTACACTTTGAAAGGACCTATTGTGCAATTATTACACTTTAAAAGGACCTATTGTGCAATTCTCAAAACTTATAAGGACCATTTGTGCAATTACCTAAAATTCAAGTCTCAAATTGTATAAATAATTAAAAAGCTATTATTTCAACTAAAATGATTAGTAGTGCAATTATCAAATTCAACAAGGACCAATTGTGCAATTACCTAAAACTATGAAATTAATCTAATAATCTTTGCATCAATATAAAACGAAATTAAACACATTACACTAAATTAGAAGCATGCATTACTTCATTAAGATCAATAACTAAAAACGAAATTTAAAATAAAAAAGAAAGGTTTTAGAAACCCTTACCTTACAATGAGGGCTATTGGATGATTGTCCTTGAGTGGGTTGAAGGATTAACCTTCCTTGGCTCGGAAATGGAAGGGCGGCGGCGTCACACGGCGGTTCGGGGGGGTGGGGGGTGGGGGGGGTGGGTTTTGATGATTGAAAGAACTCCCGTAATGGGAGTTCTAATATTCAGCAGCAATATTAATCTGGAAGTAAGGGCGGTGGACTAGCCACCACCCTCATTATGCGGTCATTTTAACACTAAGGGTGGTGTCACGCATACCGTCCTCCTAAAAATTAAATTTGTTCTTTGGGCGGTGGCTAGCCCACCGCCTTTATAATAAAACGTAATTAACTAAGGGATGTGGGTTGACCGCCGCTCTTCTATGTTTATTAAGTAAGGGCGGTAGAACGGCTACCGTCCTTGTGCCATTTCTGCAAATTTTTTTCCTTGTGCCAATTCGCTAATTTTTTATTAAAAAAATGCTAAAAATAAAAAAAACTCCGTTCACTCAAATATTACAAGTTCAAGTTTTTTACTATTTTCCTTTGAGGAGTCTAATTCAGTCTTCATCCCTCTCTACGCCTCTCTTCCCTCTCTAAAATTTTAAAACCCTAAGCCCTCTTTACCTTCACGGCCGCCATTACTGATTTTCAGATCGGTGATGGCGGCCACCCCACCTTTCCTTGTTTTATCCCTTTCTCTTTTTCCTTATAGTTTTCCTTTGTGTTATCCTAAATATCCTGCCCTAATCACCTCTCAGTCTTCCCAAATTTACAGACACCTATTTGAAGAATTGGGTTACCATTTTTCTGAGATAGGTTTCAGATCTGTGTTCATCCTTTCTTGGTGGTCTTCTATTTTCTTCCAAAGTTGCTGGTTCCTGAAAAATCAATTCATAAAAGTAACTGTTTCCTCCCTTTCATTGTATTCCAGAAATTATCCTTTGTTTGTGGAGACAAAGTTGTGTGCGACTGTGATGACATTAATCACTTCCGCCAGTTTCCCTTTGTGCGGCCATTTTATTCATTTTCTTGGTACAATGAAATCTGGGTTTGGAAAAGATGAGAAACCCAAACCTTTTGGCAGAATGGTTCATGTTCTTTATTGGGCTTTTTGGGCCTTGTTGGGTCTAATTGTAAACACGTTTGGATTGTGCTTTGGTTCTTGGAAACTTGGTTTCTTGGGCTTTGGCTGTGTTTGTTTATGGCAGTGCGTGAAGACTGATTCACGGGTTTGGAAATCGGTTGGTACTTTTGAAGTTAGCCTTGATGATTCTTCATCTTTCCTGATTAAGGATGCTGCTTCTTTATTCATCCCCATCCCTTCTTGGTCTCTTCTTCAGACTTACACCTTAATCACTGTTTTCATTATCTTTTACTTAGAAATTGCAGTTGCAGCCACAGTTGTTTCATTTTGGAAGGGTGAAGTTATTTCTGGTTTTGGTCAGTATATCCTCATCTATTCCAATTTTCAAGCAGAAATTAAGGCGATTCGTGGTGATCTATGTTTCGTCTCAGACTCTGCTTCACAATGCATTATGATTGAAACTAATGCAGCAGCCGATCTTCAGCCTATACAGTCTCCGAGCACGTACTGCTCTTTGAAGAGTATGTCTATCCTTGAAGATTTTAAAAGTATGGCTAGATCCCACACACAATTCATTTATCATGGGATTAGAAGGACGGCTAACAAATCGATTGTTTGGATTGCAAGAGCTTTTTCTAGATTATTATTGTCTTTGATTGGTGTTTGTTATTTATCCCTTGTTTTTTATTTTGTCTTGTTTAGTTGTAATCTCTTTGGTTTTCTTGGTTCAGGTGGAGTGGAATTTTTTTCTCTCGGTTGATTGTTTTAATACAAGGCTTGTTGACTAAAAAAAAAAAGTTTTTTACTAAATATTGATCGACTTCGATTCTGTTGAAGAATCTGGATCCGATTAAACCGTTAACAACTGGGAATGCCATGAGAGTAAATCTAACATCATCCCTTTTTCTTCTTTTTTGTCAACTTTTGTTTTTTGTTAACTTCTAACATCATCTCAAACCGTAGGCAACCGACAATAGATTTATCTATATACCACTCTTTTTGGTCAGTCCAGTGTCATTTTTAAATACATATTTGTGCAGTGCAAGTAATGTTTTATTAGTAGACAAAAAAGAAAAGTAATGCTTTACTACAATTTGAGAAGATAATGGGACCCAACCCCCCAAAAAAAAGAGAAGATAATGGGAATCGAATCATGGCGAATAAAAATAAATAATTAATTAACAAAAAATCGAATCAAACATTATTTGTGAATTCATTACCCAAATCTTTATTATTCGTAATTAACCCGTCTATATATTATTGAGAGAAATTAATCGTCATTCCTCCCTCTAGCAATTTTAAACAAATAATTTAGCCTACATAAAAATTTTAAAATTCCACAGAAATGATTTGTTGCCAAGATTCTTTCAACATTTTAAAGAGTTCCATAGAAATGATATGTTAGTCAAAACAAACAATTTAGCCTAAAATATGAATATTTAAAAGTCCATAGAAATGATTTGTAGCCACGATAGTTTCGACAATTTGAAAGAGGAACAAAATAGCGGATTGGATTTTCAATTGTTATATAATATTATTGAGTAATTGGCGTGAATTGGTTAACTATAGGGTATTTGTTTGTATTTAATGAATTTTTAATCTAGTTTATTAGACCATGCGTAATTTTTATACTTTATATTTCATTACGCCGTATAAAATATAGCTACTTCATAAATTTACCATATCAATTTCCAGTTACTCTATAATTATATTTCATATCTACTATTTATTTATAATTTTGATTTTTTGATTATTTTTTATAATAATATAAATAAAAATACTACTTATAATAGTAATAATAATAATATTTAATTTTATTATTATGTAATTTAAATAAAAAATTACTTTTACATATATATATATATATATTTGTACATAAATAATATTTATTTAATATTTAAATTTAAAATTTAATAATGTATTAAAAAATAGATTTGATTATAAATATAATATAAAATTTACAAATGAAACTTTAAAAAAGAACTTGATTAATCTCAATTTTTTTCTCCTCAATTTATATAATTTTTTCAAAAATTTTAGATTTATATATATGTTTGATATTTTCATTGTGTATAATTTATTTATATTGATAAATAAAAAAAAGTGTTTTTATTTATAAACATTCTCATAATTGATTAAAATATAGTATTTACCGTTTGAAAGGAAATGCACTGGAAATAGCGTATATAGAACAGAATATGGCGCATGAGTTTTGTGGGTCCCAACGTTTACCGTATCTGCTGGAGTGAGCAATTTGCTCACTTACTGTATTTTCATTCAAATTTTCACTACAAGAAAAGGTATCTTTAGCGGCAAAAATTTTAACACTAAAAATCTTAATTTTGCCGCTAATAGCCGCTATTTGTCCGTCCCTATAAGTTCGTCTCTAAAGATACCTTTAGTAGCAAATTAATTATTTTTGCCTCTATTGACTTTATCTTTAGCGACAAAAATTGCCGCTAAAAATATCATTAGAGGCCATTTTGATGTTTAAAAAATATAATTAGAGGCAATTTTTAGTGTTGCCGCAATAACTTTGTCCCTAATGATACTATTTCTTGTAGTGTTTGCAGTAATTATCCATTTTACGCATCTGCTGGAGATGGTCTTAAGACACTAGATCAATAAGATTGTTGGTTTTTCCTGACCAATTCAGATCTGAATATCTCTTAACTGGTATGTTTCATTAAGATTTCAAACCAAGACTTATTCATTCAGACACATCCACTTAACTGAATAAGTTCTATTCAGATGTTATTCAGAATTAAGTACTTATCACTTAAAAAAAATCAAACGACTTTAAGTCCATTAATTATTTCAGAGTCAAAAGTGCTTTTCTATTAATTTGAATATTTGAAAAAAATATTTAAAAATATTTTGACATATAAAATCACTGTAAGTGATTATCTTTAGAATCACTTAAGGCTCGTTTGAGATTGCTTTTTAAAATAATCACTTGAAGTGGTTTTAGATTCCTTATAATACTCTAAACTTTTAAAACTTTTAGTAAAAACACTAGTTAAGGGTTATTAAAATAATCACTTAAAGTGATTTTGGATTCAAAATATTTATTAATATTTTTACAAATATTTTAATTTTAATCAAAATGCGCTTTTGACTCTAAAATAATCAATCCTAAACGGGTCCTTATCTAGTACTTTTCTTAAAAGTGATTTTAAGAATTTAGAGTACTGTTATGGATCTAAAATCACTTCAAGTGATTATTTAAAAAAACCATCTTAAACTGGCCTTTATTTTTTTTATCTGATTAACAATTTATTGTCAACTAATTCATGTCACATCATAACTGGTAATTCGGTGATATAATTTAGGTGGTATATATCATCACTCAATATTCTTATATCATGTGTCCCAAATATTTCTCGAACTAGAAGTTAGTTTTAAAATATTTTTTTGAGATGAGAATTTTATGTTTACTATTCATTTCTTCTATTTTTATTTGTCCACCTTTTTGGTGCACAATGATTAAAAGGAGTCTTTAATGTTTTTTTATTTTACACAATTGCCCTTAAATGACATACATAAGGTTATGAGAAAATTTCACTTTTAGGCCATTAACTATGGCCTAAAAACATTTTTAGGCTAAACGTTTCAAAAGTCACATTTTTAGGCCAAAGGTATTCAAACCACCCATTTTTAGGCTATTTTACTAATTTCGTGAGATATTTAATAGATTTTAAGGACAATTTGGACACTTTAAATAGAGTTCATACTTTGTGATGCGGCCAAATAAACATATAGTTGATTTGAAATGCCTAAATTGTCCTTAGAACGAATAAAATATCTTACGGAATTAGTGAAATGGCCTAAAATGGGCATTTTAAATACGTTTTGCCTAAAAATATGACTTTTGAAAGTTTGGCCTAAAAATATTTTTAGGCTATAGGTAATGGCCTAAAAATTGAATTTGCTCTAAGGTTATTTATAAGAATACTCTTTATAGTATTATTTAATTAGAGATAATATTAGAAAAAGTAGTAGAAAAAAATGTCTTGGTATTAGAAAAGGGACACATAATACTCCCCCTTTCTCAAAAATAATGTCTACTTAGCCTTTCACATAAATTAAGAAACACAATGATTACATTTAATGATTACTAAAATACCCCTCATAAAATGTCATGATTTTTTAAATATGCATTGGAAACATAAATTTAGATATTTTAATAAAGGTAGGGCTGTAAATGAACCAAGCCACTCGTGAGCAGCTCGGGTTCGACTCGAAAAAAGCTCGGCTCGAGATCGTTCCTTAAATTAAACAAGCCGAGCTCGAGCCCAAAAACGATCTCGTTTGTTAAACGAGCTGGAGTCGAGCCTGCTCGCGAGCTTTTCATAAAAGCTCGTGAAAAATATAATCAAATTATAAATATCTATTGAATATTCTTTTCCAATATTTGACAATTCAAAAATTTAGAACTAATTACTATATTAAAAAACCTATCTTATTCCAACACTTACCTTTCACTCTCCCCCTCTACCTACCCAATTATACAAGACCATTCAAAATTCAACAATTTAAAGAGAGAGTATGTGATTGTATTTAATGATAGTTTACGATAGTCAATTATGTTCTGATTGAAGATCTATATAATTAAAACGTTTGCAACAATTTATCTTATAATTAATCCAAGTAAGCCTGAGATAAAAAAGCTTTTGAGCTCTAAATATATTTAAACAAGCTTTTGAGTTAGAGCTCGAAACACTTTTAAACGAGCTTTCGAGCTCGAACTTTGTTATATTTTCACGACTCGAGCTCGAACACTAACTTCACAGCTCGGCTCGAGCTCGAACTCGGCTCGTTTAAATATATAAATAAATAAACAAGCCTGCACATCTACTATTCGGCTCGCCTCGATTCGTTTACGATCCTAAATAAATGTAATAGTGGAAAAATATGAGATAAAAGTGTCTTGAAATTGTAAGTGGGCAATATTTTTGGGACACTATTTTTAGTAAGTGGACATTATTTTTAGAAATGAGAAAATATTGGATACCTTCTTTTAAAAAGTTGAACAAATAAATTAAACAAAAAAGTTTAGTTTTTTTAATTTTTCATCTCCGTAAAATCATGAATTCGTCTCTATTTTTTCGACAATCTTTGCTTTTGTCATTTCTAAATTTCAACGTTCTTTTAATTGAAGTCAAATACTTTATCTATTTCATATAATTGTCCACTTATTAAGAATAATGTTTCAAATATATCGTCTATTTAGTTTTTCAAGTCATTTTATTTCTACTTTTTTTGTTATTAATTTTATTAAAATATTTTTTTATATATTTAAAATATTAAAATATTTTATTAGAATTATTTTTATAATATTAAATATAATTGTTATGATTTTTAATATACGTGAAAAATAAAAGATGAACAAACTTTATGGTATAAAAAGTTAGTATCTTTTATTAATAGATATTTTTACCTGGTAAACTTGTTTAACTAGATAGAACAATTTAGTTGAAAGAGGAATTGACCTATGACAATTTTTTATACAGCCCTTGTAATATTTTATAATCTTATCCTAATCTTTGATATGAGCGAACAAAACAATTTTATTCTAATGGCTAAAGTTCAAAGCGTATAGAATTACAACCCAGTGAACCCACTATAATACTAATACTCGTTAGGGCTGCTCAACCGGAACCCAAAATCTGTCCACCCGTCCAAACCGATCTCGAAAAAACCAAACTCCTTAGGCTAAGTCCAACAGCTCCCAATTTTTTAGCTAGAATCGGGAGTCAAATAGCTAACTTTTCTTAAATATTCACTTCCTATCACAACTTTACTCCGACAGCTTCCCAATTTCAACTTCCCAATCTATATTTTGATTTTATTTTAATACTTTTTCCTATTTTAATTCTAATTAATTATTTTTCTAAATTTTTATAAAATTTCATTATTTATAATTTATATGTCTTAAAAAATAATATAAATTATTTTTAATATTTAAATGATAATTATAATTATTTCTATCAATTATTTATAGTTTTAAGATATTTTTTTTGATAATATTAAAATTTATTACTTTATTTTTGAAAATATTAAATTTATTGATAAATTTATTGATAAATTTGTTGAATTATAATGTGCAGAAAAAAATTAGTTTATTATTAATAAACATAAAATTAATTTTAAATTAATTATTATTATTATGAAAATATTTATTAATAAATAATTTAAAATAATAATATGTAATTTATAATTATCAATTAAAGATTTAAATATACATATATATATTTATATTTAAATAAACAAGAATAAAGAATAGATTAGATTTAAAAAAAAATTAAAATTGATGGATTGGGGGTGAAATTTTTAGCCACATCTAGCTAAGAAAACTTGTGAATTGGGAACCCTATAATTGGGTTTCCTATAATCAGGAGGCTGTTGGAGTGCTAAAATATGATTTTCAACTCCCAATTGTAGCTTTTTGCTACAATCGGGAGCCCATTGGACTTAGCCTAAAGCTACCTGGGCCAAAAAATAATTATTTTGGGTATTGGACCGGTTGATGGGTTTGGCGAACCTTGGGTAACCGACCCCGACCCGCCCACCTTTTATTTATTTATTTATTTATATAACTCAATATATATATATATATATATATATATATATATATATATATATATATATATATATATATATATATATATATATATATATATATATATATATATATATTTTGAAAACCCAAGCGTGTTTCATACGCCACCCCTTACGCGTCTTTTAGTTCCCTTTCATTATTCGAAAGGTCATTGTGACCTCTCTCTCACCCTACTCACATCGCTCTCTCACTTCTTCTCTCTAATTTCTCTCGAAAACCCTACGCCATAGCCCTGTTCTTCTCCATCCCCGTCTAATCTCGCCGGTGATTTTGAGCGATATTGTACACCACATTAAACTCTTCTCACCTATTTTTATGGTTCGCATTTATTGCTCTGATAAAGCTCGTCTTTTGGGTTCTGGGTTTAATCATCTAACCATGGTTAGAGGCTTAGATCGTGGGTTGGAGGATGACAAAGCCTATATATGGCACGGTGGTGGCTTATTATCCATTAAAAGGCCCTTTCGAAAGGTATTTTGATATTCGAAACCCTAATCTTTTTGTTTTGATTTTTTTGTAATTCCGATTGAGTTTTAAGCTATTGCATGTGCGAATCTTATGGTTATGTAACAATTTTTAGTTTTATTAAAGGTTTTTCTGGTTTTTCATTTCGTAATTCGAACTTGATTTGGGATTCTTAGTGTTTTGAGACTATTATGTTTGGTGTTTGATTAGGATTTGAGTTATGGTTTGATTTTTGTAGCCAATGTTTTGAAAACCCGTTGGTATTTTGAAGTCAAATTATTGGTTGAGTTTGGGATTTGTGATTATTAGAACTTCATTTGATATTGGCTAATAGATTGTTTACCTTGTTCATTTGCATGGTCTCTCAATTGTTGACTTGGTGGTTTTGTACCTGTTCTGGATTTGATTCTATACTTCTTCACTTGTTACTCAACTTAAAGGTAATGAATTGTTTACAGAATAATTTTTACACTTAGTTTTCATTTGTGGATTAAAGTTTGTCTAATAGAATGTTCCCTTGATTTACTTGCATAATCTCGCAAATGTTGGATATGGACCTTTTCTGGATTTTATTTGTTAAAGCTTGATTTGTTACTTTGATTACAGGTATTTACTTTTCTTTTTTGATTTGCATATTTTTGTACTCGCAAATGTTGGATATGGATTTATACTTCATTTCTGAGATTTATTTGATTAATTTATTTTACTTGAGAACTGAATTTGTGGTGTTTTGTCATAATTTGCAGGTTATTTTTGGCTTAGACGAGTTAAGTGAGACTTCGCAAGAGTCCACTTTAACAAGTTATAAACCAATAACCTAAGGTATATAGCTGAATTCTTATAACATACAAGTTAACAATTTTAATCAACAAAATTGAGTATGCATCTCCCAATTCATTTGACCATATTGCAATGATTAGGTTATGAATGATGAATGAGTAATATTAGGTGAATAATTGGTTGAGTTGGCAACAATTGAGTTGATATTTGTTTCTTGTAAGTTGTAAGATAAGTCCCTTGTCCCTTAACAAGTCCCTAAGGTTATAAAGCCAATGAAGATATAAAATCTAAGGCTAAATTGAAGCCAATGATGAGACTAATTCTGAGGCTCAATCTGATATAATTCTTCTCTTTTGTTTTCGCAAATTTGCAGGAATAATTAGTAAAGGAAGCTGGAATCTGGAATGTTTTTGGAATCACTACAACAATTGCACCCAAAGTTGTACAAGTTGTTGATTTTGCACAATTTAGGTTGCAAATTGATATGTATTCTAATTTTAAAAGTGATTCAATTTTTGTATTAAGTAATGTACTGTAATATTTAATTTGTGATGGGAAACTCTGATAATTGTTGACAACCCTACTATTTTGTGAAAATTTCTATATTTAGTAAGTTTCCTTTTTAAACAAGTTTCTATTTATGGAAAGTTTATTTTGAATGTATGGATTTTTTTAACTGTTTTTGATATTTGACTATTAGTTGACCAAAACCGAACCCGACCCAAAACCGACTCAACCCGCCTTACCCGACTCGTGTTGATTTAATTAAAAAAATTGGTTATTGGGTTTCAGAAAATAAAAATCGATACTTAAGGTTGGTTTTTGGGTTTATACATACGAGTCGGTTAACCGACTTGTGATCAGCTCTAATACTCGTACATTGGATATAGACAGACTTTTGATCGATATCATTTAGAATTAAGAAGATGCGGAAAAAACCGTTTGCGGGTGGCAGGAGAGTTTCTCATCCTTTCTAGTTAGCTTGATTTATTCATTTAGACTAAATCGTTAAAGGTATTGGATGATATTTGAAGTAAATTAAGTTTGGATTGGGGTATTTTCGTTTTAATTTTCCAATGTGAACACTTACAAATATCTCATAATCTGAAAGGTAGATAAGTTTTTTTTTTAAATTTATAAATAATACATTTTTAGTAATAATATAAAATCATAAATACAATCATAGTTACATAAAATTAGAATTTTTTTAACCAGTTGAGATTAGCTCACTGGACTGGGCTTTCTCATCCAATCTAGTGGTGCAGGTTCTTCGAACTGAGTCAACGACTCCGAGTTCTAAGTGACTCTCATATGTAACAAAAAAAATTAGAATTTTTTTTCTTTCAAATATAGGCTAATTCCCAAATAATTCTTAAACTTTTAAAATTATTCAATTGGTCTTCCAATTTTGTTTTTATTCCTTATTCGTTCTTTAAATAAATTTCGTTAGATAAAAGTGACGTGACAAGTATTTTTGAGGAGAATTTTTTTTTTTGGTTATCAAAGTATATGGCAGTTTCATGAATGGTTCTCGAACTTTTAAAATTACCCTTAAAAATGTTTGCACATCACTCATAACTAATAGAATTTGAATGGAGAAATAACATCAGATCTAAAACCAAGTTGGAGGACCAATTGGATAACTTCAAAAGATAAAAAATTAATTGAGGAACTGACATATATTTGGAAGACGAAATCAATTTTTTCTCAAAATCTTACAAAAATTCAACACAATACCAACAGTTTTTTGAGATATAAGATCTTAGTAAAAGATATATTTTACTTAAAACGAAGATAAAAGATTGATAATTTCTTTAAAACTCACTAAGTTGACACTGAGCATACTTAGTGTTTAAGTCTAACAATGTACGTAATTTGTGTTGATACTTAACATTGATTATACTTAATGCTTAGTGCTAAAACTTGGTATTGAAACTAGACATGCTCAAAATATGGCTAACAATTCGCGTGCCTAATATCGTCACTGAATATGATCGATAATAACATTTACAACGATATAAACAAAAAACAAAAAAAGGATGAAGAAGTAGATGAAAAAATTAAAAGTTAAAGGATTTAAATATTAGTAAGCATAATAAAATTTAATTAATTAATATAATCAAAATATCATTTAAAAGATTATATATGAATCGAATTAATAAGCCAGTATAAACCTTGAGAAAATTCTTACAAAATCATTAAGCCGTACAAAAATTGTGAGATAAAAACGCATAAGAAATCCTCCTAATGAATACCGAATAACTAAGTCTTTAACAAGTTAACTTGATAACAAATATATTTATTCTCAACTTAATTATTTTTACATATACCTTTCATTTTCATCTTCCAACCAAATGAATATAAGAACAAATGTCATCCAAATTAATATAAGAACAAATGTCATGATGAGTTTCCTGCTCTATCCATTTTTGAAAACCTATCAATAACTATTGGAATCAATTAACTATATTTTCAGTGTTATGACTACTATTTTTATTAGCACGAATTCACAAGTTTGAACTATCGCAATATGAAGACTCAAATAGACATACCTTACCCTTATCGTATGAAAACTCTAACAAGAATTTAAAATTTTTGAGTTTATGTTTGTTTGAACGACTGTGTTTTGTATCGGGGTGATTATAAATCATTAGAAACATGTTCGATTAGTAAGGTATTCAGGTAGGACCCAAAGAAAGGGAAACGAGATCCACATAAGAAATTACATTATTTTCCCATCACCCGAGATTACATCTATTGTACGTATCAACGCATACTGAAAAGGAAATGATTTGACACAAGATTGGGAAATCTACAGACGAGGAAGTTTTGCGTCATCTAGCTGATGGTCTTAGTTGGAAGTGTTTGACGAGCGTCACCTAGAGTTTTGGTATAAAGGCTTGTGATGTTTGTTTGTGCTTGGCACTTGACAGATTTTTGTCCAATATTATGATAAAACGAGCCATATAGTATGTGGCTAGTGATAGTGCTTGTTTTGAACTTACCACTATAGTTGTGCATGAAAGAATCGACGCTCATGTTAATGTTATTGATTCTTGGTCCGTGTTGACCTAGGAAAGATATGGATGATTCTTGCAGACTATGATAGACGAGTTGTGGGGTTTATCCAACCCTACTTATGATGTACATAAGAAAGAAGTGTTTGTGTTGCGTGGTTGCGTAGTTTATACAGATTTATTATCCAGCGAGATAGTACACATCAGGTTCTTCGGGTCAAAGTTACGTGGCATGTCCGGGGTGCATGGATTCTATGCCTTCTCTTCGAGTTAAAAAAGAGATAGTGTATGTTGATCACAGACGATGGTTACCCATTTCACATCCAATTAAAAACACGACATTGTATTTGAAAAACAAGTATGTATCTCCTCTTAGGAAGTATAGTCTCGTTAGTATTCTAACACAAAGAGACGATTTGACTTTAATGTTTTCAGGAAAACACAAGGATTTTGGTGGTAAGGTAATCAAGAGAACGTGTATTCAATAATTTAGCGGAAAGAAGTAGAGCATATATGAGTTACCTTATTGGTCAAAAAGCTTATTAAAACACAACATCAGTGTTATACATTGCGAGAATAATGTATGTGATAGCTTACTTGGTACATGTATGGGTCTTGACGACAAAGTTAATAAAGATAATGTGAAGGCGAGACTAGATTTGAAGGATATGGGTATTCGAGAGGAAATGTGGCTGTCTACATATATAAGGGGTAGGACGATACAACCGAAAGAAAAGTATGCGATTAGTCTGGATAGGCAAGAGACTTTTCTTGTATGGTTGAAGGCCCAAAAGTTTTTCAATAATTTTGCATTCCTTTTGAGAAATAATATTGTCATGGATTCTGGGAATATCCTTGAAATCCCACAATTGTCATATTATGATGCATTTATTATTTTTTTGGTAGTGTGCAAGGATTGCTTGAGAAAAAATTGGTTAGTGATGTCATCTTGGTTTGTGTAATGTTATCCGTATGGTTTGTAAATACATTTTGAGTATCCAAGAATAGGAGGATGTCATATGTGTCGACTTGAGATGATATTTCCACTATTTTTTGATATCATGATTTATCTAGTCGTGCATTTGTATGGCGAAAGACTACTTGGTGGACTTGTCCAGATGCGCTGGATGTTCCTGTTCGAGCGCTATGTGAAGAAGTTAAAGGTCGGTTTGGATTGAGGGAAATAGAAAGAAAGGAATGGAATAGAAATGATGTTTTATTTTTTACATTGTTTGTATTAGAAAATTCTATAAAAGAAAAGAGATCATTCCAAAAATCACTCCAATATCCATGTTTATTATCACTCCAAATTGGAGTCAAATGGAGAGAAAGGATTTTTTTTTAATGAGTAGAAGCCAAAATTAACTCTTTTTTTCCTTTTCTTTTGTATATTTTATAATCCAAACAAAAAAATCCAAAACCATTTATGAAACTTTCTTTTATAAAAATTCTGAATCCAAACAAAACAATTCCTTTCTTTCCCTTTCTTTTATAATTTTTTTTTTCTTTTCCTTTGTTATTTTTTCCCCTCCTAAATACAAACAGACCCTAAAGGAGTATATACAAAATGTGGCAAGGTCAGAAGGTTCTATAGCCAAGGGTAATGTTGTGGATGCGACTTTGAATTTCATATCACGTTATCTCAAAGAGGAAAAATTTAGGTTTAATGATCCTAGATGATATGCAAATCTATTTCCAGAACCAAGAGAGATGTCTATTTTCAAATGTCAATCTCACCCGATCAGAGTACAAATCTTTGTTTATCGTCCCCAAATTTGAACATGATAGAGTTGTTTAGTGCATTCTACACTCTTGTGGTGAGTGTGAATTTATATAGAACACGTTCTTTACTATCCTTATTCTTATTAGTTTTGTAACAAAAATATTTTGTGTTTCAGGGAAAACAATTCGATGATGGTTGTAGATGGTCATGTATATGTGGAATAAACTTATCAAAGTAGATTTAACGATTAGTTCTTGGATTAGGTAAACTGTATTTCATAATTGAATCATTAATCAAGATAGTGTAACTCAATATTTTTTCCATTATTAAGTTTTTTACATGAAGTAATCATGAGATCTAGTAGTAACCAAAGAATTCCAATATGTGGTTAACAGTCCAAACTGTATAGTGTGGAAATATGATTTGTGTGTAATAAATGGGGTGAATTAGGTCTCATATTATAAAGGTGAAAAAGTGTCACTGTGGATTACGGGGTTTGTTGTTTTGCCGAAGGCATTTATTGGTATGGTGAAATGGTTAACTTATTCAAGGTGGATTTCACAAAAGAGTGCTCGGTAACGATCTTTGAGTGCAAATGGTATAACACTGGGAACAGAAATAAACACGTTGTAACCAAAATCAACACTATTTTGTTCTGGTACAAAGATGAACCGTACAATCTAATGAATCAAGCAAAAAATGTATTCTATATTGATGATCTAGTGTACGCTAAGGGGTCGCGACGTGGTGTGTGGAAATTTGTTTGGGAAGTGAGTGATCGTCATGATTGGAGTATAGATGTTTGGGGTGATTTGTCAACAATTTATACTTCTAAGCCGATACCTATTGTGAATGATACCGCACATATAGATGGATTCAGTATGAATAACAAAGAATACACTGAAATCGATCAAGTGAGATTAGAGCATGCATATGAGGTTGATGTCCACTAGACGATACATATAGATAGTGATGATGAGTTTATTGTAGTTGAGAGGGACGAGATCGAGACATACTAGTACAATAAGTTGATTTATTTTATTTAGTGTATCAGAATATCTTATATGTGTTGATTATTCATATTTGGTGGTTTTTGTTAATTATTTCAGGTTTAATATACTTTTTGTGTAATTTGAATTTTTCAGGTGTGATAATGAAAGACTGTAAAAAAATAAATTATTTTTTATATATTATTTATAAATCTTTAGATTCCACCAAATAGACGTAAAAGGTATCAAAGTACTAGTTACCACTACGTAGTCGCTAAAGGTGAAAAGTACTAGTTACCACCGTGTGGTCGCAAAAAGTATTCGAGTAGTAGCGATTGATTAGTGGTAGTTAAAGATTTTTAACTTTAGCGAGGATCAAGGTGGTCGGTAAATGTTACACCTTTAAATACCACGTTGGCGGTTTCTCGATAAATGGTACCTCTGAAGACAAGACAAAAGTGACCAAATTTTTTTTCCCGATCAATTAAGTATTTATAGCACAGAACTTTGTTTGTACAACATTAAGCACTCATATAATGAGTCTTTTGTAATAAGAAGGAAAATAATCTAATCTAACTTATTACAAAACTAGTGCATTGAAAATAGTTAAACACTCTTGAAGACATCCTACAATCTCCAAACTGCTACAATTTTCAATCTCTCATCCTTTACTTTAAACTTCTGTTTGTCTATACTCTTAACATAAAGATAATACACAAGTGACCAATTTTTAGCAACCACTAACAATTTCTATAAGTGAAAATAACCTTCACCGACCACTAGCGACCACCGCAACTCTCATCCTTTACTTTAAACTTCTGCTTGTCTCTAC
Organism: Nemophila menziesii; assembly: GCA_029959085.1. Classification (NCBI taxonomy): domain Eukaryota; kingdom Viridiplantae; phylum Streptophyta; class Magnoliopsida; order Boraginales; family Hydrophyllaceae; genus Nemophila; species Nemophila menziesii. The sequence goes on from JARWIR010000013.1 coordinate 231,013, forward strand.
TCTTAACAAAAAGACAATACATAAGTGACCAATTTTTAGCAACCACTAACGATTTCTAAAGGTGAAAATAACCTTCAACGACCACTAGCGACCACCGCAGCTCTCGCTAGTGATTAATCTCGTAGTAGTGGAACCTATAGTGCAATTTATATATAATATGGGGACATATAGTGATTAATCAAGGTGTTGCCCCCAAACCTTTATCCCTCTAAAACAAAAAAATCCTAATTCCGTTCCTAGGGAGCTCCAATGCATGTTTAAAGTAATGGCAACGGAGTTACAGTGTTCCAATGGTTTCCGTTGTGGTTTTTTATTTCAATATATTTTTCGTAATTAGTTTCCCTAAGGGATGTTGAACTTTGGTACTAAACCGTTGCTATACTTTATTTTCTGAAGCAAAATTTTTAATTTTATTTTCTTCTTAGTGTGAACTAAATAGGCATGCTACGTATATGTTACTTACGGTATCTACATGCGGTGAAAATTCATTTATCATTGCTAATAAGGTGATAGTGTACATAGATGGATTTTCTTTGTTATGTGGGTTTTCTCTGTGTTTTTTCTCCAGATAAACAAATGACTTTTGATTTAGTTCACACGAATATCGTCATTGTAACAATAGTAAAATATATTTTCACGACAACTGTAGTTTAATGTGCGGTGTCGTGTGTTTTTTAAGCAATAAGTGCTGAATGCTGAATGAACAGTTGAATATAACTTATTTTGTTCAGAGACGCTGTATGAATGATTCAGACTTGTTTAAAATCTTAATAAACAGACCATTTAAGAGCCATCAGATCTGAATTGGTCAAGAAAAACAAACCATCTGATTGATCTAGTGTCTTAATAAACTAGATTCAGATGTCATTAAGGGCAAATAAACATCCCCAGTACATTTCACGCTAACGTTCTTTATATAATCTCATTTCTAATTAACGTTCGATATAAAACATCGTATAAATCCCATATCCAAATTCCAAATTTACTCATTCCTATGTTACGAAAAACAGTATCCAAAAGTTGAAAAGAGTACAGTAAAACCCTCAAGGCTCAAAGTGATCATCTTATTCACCTTTAAACTCTCTCACCTTACCTAAGCCTAATGAATATTAACTAACACACAAAGAAAAGAAAAGTAGAGTAAGGTTATATGAAATATATATTTTCGGGAAGAAACTGGTGCTTTATAATCTGATTGTGGGTTTTTCAATATGCACACACAATATACCTTTAATCTGATTATGAATGGGCAAATTATATAACTTATCGGAGATAAATGGTAAATAACAATTTAATAAGTTCAATACACTCCCTATAAAGATAGTACTCATAATTCTAGTGGAAATTTGTCCATGAAAAATATATGCACATATAAGAAATAAGAAGATGAAACATCTCAATTTCATATTATTATCAAAAACATAAATAAACTGGTTACATAGGAAAAAACTTTTAGATAGTTTTAAGCAATTGATATCTTAATACTTAATGTAACCCAAATGTTTCTTATCAGAAACTTTACTCAATGTCATCAAATCATATGCAACCCAACACAAAGACTTATCTTGATGATAGAAGTATCCTGAACACTTGCAATCCAATGTACATTTCTTTGCACATTCATCCTCCTTTATCGGACCATCTCCTTTTGTGTACTTGCTTATAAAGTGCTCCACTCCAATTAATTTGTAATACTTAGTATCCTTAACAGCACAAGATGATATCTTATTGGGATTGCATTTTTCACTCCAACCAAGCAGTCCATTAGGTGATGGGCACGCCACACATTGACCTCTATCGCACAACCCAAAGTCTCCACATCTTTCTGGTAATTGGCAACCCCCTGCTCTTGGTGTTACTCTTTCAGCCTCCCCGTTCCAAGTTGAAAATAGAGTATACGTGGTTTCCCAAGCGCTAATGTCTACCTCACGGTCAAATGTGTAGGCATTGAGCGTTCCATCCATTCCCAATCGGAGATATGTTGCTGTGTTGTTATATTTGGTCCTGCCAAGATATAGTCTACCTTCATCTTCAGAATTAGCAATTTTAAACTCTAGCCTTAATTCATACGTATTATATGCTTCAGGTGTAGCAGTTAATCTCACATATTCTAAAGTTCGGTTGCCATAACCTATCCAACCTGTTGAATCAAAGTACACTTGTGGTTTTGGAGACTTTTTACCTTTGTAGTACAAGAAAAATCTGTAAGATTCTAAGACCAAACTGTAAGGTCCATTTACATTTTGTTCAGGTGAGGCTCTACTTGCAAGATTTGTAAGAGACTGACCCACTAAGATAGTGTCGGTTGCATAGTTAAAACTTTGCCATATAAATTTTCCCTTAGCATCTTTGAGTACCATGTTACCTGTATCTAGAAGTTCGAAATCCACCACTCCTTTGTTGGCTGTTCCGCTTTGCCATGCTACACGACCATCAGAATCCGCCAGAACTAGGTTTCCGTTAGTCCCTAACGAGAATGTGGCGTTCTCTTTAACAGGGTTCCCTCGATTGAAATCCCAAACCCATCTCATTAAAGATGTTGAACGAACAGTACCAATACGTAAACTTAGATAGTATGTATTATGAGTTGTGTTATACCAACAAAGTTGATAACCTGGAGAAGCAAAAAATGGTGTAGTACGATAATTAGCATCGTACTCAACCACGTACTCTCCAAATTCGCCTTGATTGACATACTTGAAAGTGGATGAAGCAGGAACAACAGCTTGAACAATAAAAGGAAATATTTGGATCAATAATAAGAAGAAGGCTAGAGACAATATTGTAGGTGAAAAAGACATTTTCTTCCTTGTACTAAAAATGTGATGCTAAGATTGAGATGTGTAGGTTCCTATTTATAGCATATTGATGCGTTTTAGTAGTCAAATAAGGCGGCCAAGCTTTTATTTCATTTCATTTTTTTATTGAATGAATTGTCCTAGATTGTATTAAATTTTAAACTTTGGGGGTACACCGTACATCGACACGTTGTTCACGATGATAACACAATATATTAAGCTGGCATGAACAGAATGGTGGGATCCTGACTCGGCACAGATAAGATTTTCGAAGTTCGGATATAATTTTCTCTTTGAATAATAATTTGTATGGTCATGTATAATGATAAGAAAATGATATGCTTTCAACAATATGATTACTAAGGCAAATATTGATGATGGTTACTTGAGTGATTTTGAAGGAACGTGTATAATGGAATTGTCTTTTATAATAAATTGTGGAGAACACTTAATGTTGTCCTTAAAATTGATAGAAGAATGGTACATTCCAGTTTATTACATTTGAGTTGAGCCGTTGATCGAGGTCAGACTACACTATTGCAGGTGCTAGATGCTAGACTGGATTGCATATATATAACCTAAAATTAGTCCGCTAACGATTAATGTAAATTAAAAAAGTAAAAAAAAAAACTTAATACCGTTTAACAAATGGTTGCTAGTATTCGTAACTTATTAGTGACCACATTTATGATCGGTAAAGGTACAACTAAGAAACAGATAAAAATTATTAAAAATCCTTTATCTACCTATGTGGTCGCTAAAGGATATAGTTACTTAGTGACCACTTAAGTGGAGTAAAAGAACTTATGGCGAGGATTTCAAAACTCTCTAGTGGTCATTCTCGACAGTTGTTAAAAAATTGCGTAATAAATACACAATAGACTGGGCAGAAACTTGCCCAACACATACTTTCCCATTTTCACTAAAACCTTCCCTAAAAATACAAAAAAAAAAATCTAAAATTCTCACAATGGAACTACCGATTGCCACCTTTCCTATCTTGTTACCAGACACAACCTAGCATAGACCAACTCATTGGGACTCATTTCCACCATCAAATGCTCCACTTTCTTTGAAATATTTTTTCCATTTTTTATTCTTAATTTTTTTTTTCATTTTTTATACTTTTTATAATGGTACTTAATATGTTAAGCGATTTAGTTGTATTATATATGTAATTTATATGATTATTTGTTATAATTAATCTAAGAAATTTATATGGATTATGAGAAAAAAAAGTAGGGTTTATAAACGTGAAATTGAAAAAGTTGGTGTAAGTTGTGATTATTATTAGTTTGAGTTTTAATTTTTTTTTGTTTAATTCATGTACATGTGACACTGAGTTTCTATATAATTACACAATATATTCACAAAACAGTATATTATCCAGTATATTTTGTTTACGATTGAATGAAGTCCAAATAGACAAGCCTAGGAATAAATAATGGATTAAATTGGAAAGCAAGACTACTTTAGCTTTTATGAAAGGTGTGAAAAGTTTTATTGAATTTGCATCTTCGCACATGGATAGTTCTAATGTGATTGTAATTGGTGCATTAATAGGCGTAATAAATATTCGTGAGGTTAAGGCATATATTTTGAGAAGTGGATTTTTATGGACATATGAAATTTGAAATTTGCATGATGAATAGTATACAAAGTACGTTCTTTATTTTCCATATTCTTTGTTACTTCTTATTCTAAGTAACCATGTAATGTAAATCGTCTGTGCTTTAGGGAACACAAGTCGATGATGGTTGTAGATGGTCAAGTAGACATGGAAAAAACTCATCGAAGTAACTTTTACGACTAGTTGGTTATTAGATAAGGTAAACTATATTTCAAAATCAAAGCATTAATCAAAATAGTGTAACTCACTAATTTGCCCCTTATTAGGTGTTTAAGCATGTGATACAGTAGTAACCAAATAATTCAAGTATTTAGCTAATAGTCCCATCCGTACAGTGTGGAAATATAATTTGTGTGTCATAAATAAGGTCAAGTGGATCTCGCGTGAGAAAGGTGTAAAACGTATCACTGCGGATTACGGGATTTGTTGTTTAGCCGAAGGAGTTCATCGGTATGGTGAATTGATTAAAGCATTCAAGCTGAATTTCTCAAAAGAATTTTCGGTGACAGTCTTCGAGTGCAAATGGTATAACACTGGAAAAGGAAGAATACAAAATAAACATGGTGTGACCAAAATCTTCACTAGTTCATATTGGTACAAAGATTAACCGTCATTTTATAATATCAATCAAAGAACGTATTCTACATTGATGATATAGTGTACACCAAGGGATAGCGACATGGTACATGAGAAGTTGTTTGGAGAGTGAGCGATAGTCATGGTTAGAGTGCAGATATTTGGGTGTCGCGTCGGCAATTGATACCTCTAAGTTGATACCTATTGTGAATGACACCACAGAGATGGATGGATTAAGCATGAATACCGGAGAATACACCAAACTCGACCAAGTGAGATCAGAATACGATCCAACAATCCTTAATGATGAGGAAGATCCAGACAATACTTGAGACGAGTACACAAATGAGGTTGATGTCCACCAAAAGATGCCTAAAGATAGTAATGATGAGTTTATTGCAGTTGAGGGGGCGGATACGAGACAAAGTAGCAGTATTAGTTGATTGATTTTGTTTTATATATCAAAATAACTTATATGTGTTAATTATTCTCTTTTGGTGGTTTTGTTATTTATTCCATAGATAGTGTCATAATAAAATATTTTATAACTTTATCAAGATAATAGCAATGACTTGTTTTGAAATATTATATAGGGACTTGTTTTGTAATTTTACAAAAAAATGCAAGATGGAAAATATCGGTAATTCCGCAAATGTTAGAGAGACTTGCTATGCGATTTAGGGACAAGTATAGGTTATTTTGTAAGTAGTGGGGGCTTATTGTGCAATTAATTGAAAAAAGGATATTTTGCAAACTGTAGAGACTTATTGTTTAATTTAGTCAAATTTGTGAGTTTTTTTGCATATCGTAGGGACATGTTGTGCAATTTACTAAAAAATTATGCTATTTCGCAAGCCATAGGGATGATGTCTCCTCATTTGTGATAGATTTATGTTAAGACGAGACATCATTTTTAGTGATTTAGAAGTCTTTCTAATTGATTTTCTTGAGAAATAGTGCACTTTTCTATTTTGAGTCTTGGTTTAGTAAAATAATATTTTTAGAGCATATTGGGTTTAATTATTTATCTAGTGTGAAGTTTTAAAGATAATTATGGAGATTAATTAGAGTCCAAGTCAAAGACTAAGATATATGGAAAGAGATAAGCATGAAAATTGGAGATAAGGAAACAAAAGCTAAAAACATGGAAAAGGAAAAGCTGCCTTAATTCTGAATTTCTGCACCTACGACCACAAATCGGCTTATATCTCAAGATCGGTGTGGAATTTGGAGAAACGGTCAAGAGCAAAGTTAAAGGTCTTTCCAAGACGATGAATTTCGACTACTCATACGCGTCAAACGGATGAGTATTGAAGCTGATAGGACCAAAACAAAAACGGGCCTGATTTCATGTTTTAGGGTTACGAATTTGAGTTGGGCTTGGAGTCCACTACTTACCTTCTCCTTCAAGAAAACGAATTAGGTCTTCTAAACACCTATAAATACACCCTTATATCACTTGTAAATCATCCTTGCCTCATAGTAATTAGTTCTTAAGGTTTTATTCTTCCAAGTTATTGTAGAGAGCAAGATGATGTCTTTTATTACTTCCTTTAGTTTATTTCCTTCAGGTATGAACTAAACTTCCCATAGCTTGGGTTTTGCATCATGTATAATCTATGAATTCTAATTTCTTTCTATCTAAGTTTCTTTGGGAATTTCATGTTTTAATCTGATATTAGCTGCTTACCTTTATATTTGTTTATGTGTTTTGATTTAATGATTGTTTTCCTTGCTAGTGCACGAGTATAGGATTACCTTAATAGTAGTTAGATGATCGTCTTAGCTGGGTGTCTAATTATTGAAACACCACATAACGACTAGTGTCGATATTGGTCTTGACAACACTAATTCTAACTAGATAGTCATTAGGGTATAATTTAATCACTATCACCATGTATGGAAATTGATTGCTTAGGGCCTTGGTGTCGCAGGATACCCTATTTGAACCACCCTCGTGGTGTGTCTGTATCCCCCTTAGTCGCTCTCAAGGTCTAAGGTATGGGAATTTAGAATCCTGACTAAATATCCAAGAGCTAACTATCTCCCTTATTAACTATATTTGATAGAAAGAATTAGAAGGATTAGTGCATACTAGCAAAACCTAAGCTATACTTCTCATCTCATATTTCTTCGTATTTAATTTACTGTCTTTAATTTCCTTAGTTTAATTTACTTATTTTCAAATTATTCTCTCTTTTATTTTCTGTCTTTTAATTAATTACTTCTTACTCGTTATTATTTACCCATTCGATTAACACACTAAGTCCCTAAGAACGAACTCAACTTATCATTAGAACTTGCATTCGTCATGTGATACTTGTAGTACTGTGCCTGTCTAGGGTGGAAGTGCGTTGTTTTCTGGCTTATTATTTATCTTATTTTTATCACACCCTAGGCGACACCAAGGGACTTATTCTGCAAATTATTTGAAAAATGTTATATTGTAATTAGTAGTGATTTATTGTGCAATTTAGTCAAACGTGTGGGATTTGTCACATACTAGAAGGACTTATAGTGTAATTTATTCGAAAAAGTATGCTTAAAGCAACGAAACTACCCCCCTGAACAATGCATATTTTGAGTTTTGACCCTTTTTTGTCATATATTTGTAATTCACTCATTTATATTTGATTATTTTGACAGTTTCAGCTTGATTAGTGTGTATTTTGACAATTTTGTTCCTCATTTTATTATCAACGGCGTTTGGTCTAGTGGTATGATTCTCGCTTTGAATGCGAGAGGTCCTGAGTTTGATTCTTGGAAACCCCCATGTGTCTTATATTCAATTTGACGAGCTAAAAAAAGTTGCACTACAGTCTAGAATCTTTGCTAAAATTGGACAATATGCCATTTTTTATTATGAATTTTCATTTCAATCCCTATAACACAATAAATTGCAGTATAGTCCCTAATCTTTTCTAAATTTGCATTATATGATGTATCATGAAGTTGTACTTCAATCCCTATAATATGATAAAATTTCACTATATTCCTTTAAAAATACTACAATAAGTCCCTATACTTATTTACTATTTCAGAATAGTCCTTATGTTGTGATAAAATTGCACTATAGTCTCTCATTATTGCTAAAATTACACTATATTTCATTTCAATCCCTATTATATATTAATATTGCACTATAGTCCCTTAAATATGCTACAATTGCACTACAAGTCCCTATACTTATTTAAAATTTCTGAACAGTCATTATATTATGATAAAATTGCAATATAGTCCCTAATATTTGCTAAAATTGCACTAGCTGCACCTTATTCAGTCCTATATTATAATAAATTGAAAATAATCCCTTAAATAAGCTACAATTGAACTGTAATCCCTTTAACATAATAAACTGTACTCCCTATAATATAATAAAATTATACTACTTTCACTAATAGTTGCACTTTACATTAGATGGCACAAACACCATGGTCACCAGAGTCTCCAACTAATGATTGAACACTTGTAGAGCGGTTTGTGATACATATCTTAAGTCACGAACAAGGCACGTGTAGAGCGTGTTTTGAGAATGTGTCTTAGTATTATGATAGGAACTGGTATGTACTGGAAGTTCACTACTTCTTAATCGTAAATATATCACCATTTGCTAATACAATTCTAGTAGCAAGGATGAATCTCGCCCTAAACATATGCATTCTATAAAACACACCATTATCCTTTGACTTAGCTCCTCGAATAATCCCGTTGACTTGGGTTCCAGCTCTGAAAACCATTGGTGTGCTCTTTTAGACAAAGTTTATGGTAAGGCTCGACATAAAATTACATCGGAGTTTATTATCAACTCTATCCGCTTCTTATAAATATTGACATGCTGTTTTGGATCTGTTGACCCATCATACATGGGAAACTGGGAAGGGTTGAACATTTATGGTAGAGTCACATCTTGGATTTCCCAAGAGAATGGGCTATCTTGATTAAACTTGGCCTACCTATCTGACATGTGTGGTTCTGATCTACATGTCTTATCATTTGGTTCCTGATTGCCTAAGTTGGCGTTTGGACTCGTTGAACTTGGAAAAGGATGATAGGACACTAACATGCGTTGTTTTAGACTTTGAATTAGGTTTTCAATGTTTGGGAATTTATCTCTACTAGTAGTGGTGGTTGATTCACAACCACATTGTCATTGGGTGCCACAGGGCTATCTTGAACGTTGTGTGGCACTTCCTCTACAATCATTGGAGTTGTTGCTCCCCTACAACTGAATGTGCTACCCCTTCTTCCATTGTTTAAGAAACTACTTAAATTATAACTTGTAGGATTCCTTGTATTGTAACTTCTCTTTGCTCCTTTGGTGTCTTTGCATTATTTGATTCTGCAGAATTTGATATTGTTGCTCCATCTTTCATTTAATAATTATGTATAGGATAATTCCCTAGGGGGTACCCACCAGATCCAATTATTGACTTCTAGGTGTCCAACATTTGAAAAGTGACAAATTAATACCCAAGGTTTTACTTTTGTGACTCTGTTATATTAAAACCAAGACTATTGCAACAATGTGCAAACTACTCAAAACCACCCAAGACCATAATTTGCCTTTAATCCTCTCATTATGAGCAAGCATATTAATAAAATCTCCCAAAAAATTAGCCATGAATTATCAATAGTAGAAGCATGGGCAATAAGGTTATTCCACAAATCTCTTCTCAAATTTTTATCTGTAAAACTATAAATAAAATAGGTGTAAAGGCTAATAGATGATACCACACACAACTTTGCAATAGATAGCTTGAGGCGTTTTATCGAGCACTTCCACCTCCACTTTATCCAGGTCCTAAACGACAAGAATTCTTCTAGACTCCCCAAGATCAAAGTTCATGTTTGCACCCTCTAAGCATTGACCTCAAGAAATTCTCCACACAGGTATAATTACTATTAGTCTTCAAAATACCCAAAATATCAATATTTTTTCTCCTAATAAAATTTACCAACCCTCGTTTCTTATGGGTAGATCCGAAACCCTTCGTGTTCCATGATGTAAAAGTATTCTCTTCTAGCTAGCGTAAGTTTCTTATAATTTGCCTAACCTTTTTTAGTTTATTTACTCGTAACCATTTCAAAAGGAACCTCCTCAACGCTATCAATCCCCAAAACTAAGACATCACTAACCAAACCAACATCTACACCCGTTTCCGTATAACCCGGACTATTCGAACCTTCCTAAGAAATAACTAACTCTCTTATTTTTAGGTAAAATTTTTGCAACTTTGTCATTCAAAAAAACCACTATTGCAGCCGATTTCAATCCCGAATCCACTTGAATATTTCAAACCTTGCAGCAGCTATCTTTCTCTGTGATAAGTTGAGATCGATTTTTTATGTAATATAGTAGGTTGTTGTTGTTTATTTAATGGGTAAAGCTGCTGGTTATTAATTGCAGCATCAAGTTCAGGTACAACAGCTTTATTCGCAGCTGACTTTTGACTTGTAGTTCCTTGCATGACGTGCTGGACTACATCGAAGACTGAATTGATGGAGCGAGCAACAACTCCAAGCTGTTCCATCCTAGAACCTGACTGCTGGACAACTGTGTTGGGGATGATGGAGTGAACAACAACTCCCACCTATTTCGTGCGAGATCCAAAAGTAACTCCAAGCTGCTGATTTTTTCAACATCAACAGATTTTTTTTCCAGCATCTTTAATTCCTAGAAAATTAACAACAGGTTGAACTAGCCTTTTTCCTTTATCCACACCACACATTCACTACAAAAGAAGCAAAAATATTCTTATCAATAACATAGAAGAATTTACTCCCCGCATATGCCCAAACGCTTTACATTTCAAACAACATGGAGGTAAGTTTTCATACTCCAGATCTACCAAAGCTTCTTACCTTTATGCGATCCAAACTCCACCCTATGTTTCCTATCTTTTCTCAAATACAACTCGACTTGGACTCTCGCATAGCTAATATCATCACTTTCAAACGTTATACCATCCGTGCATAGGCTTACCAACTTGCGAGGCTACTTTAGATAAACCATGATTCATTTTAACTTATTCAGAAGTTTCCTTTGAATAATACAAGTAGGTATCTCACTGATGTCAAGATTACCAAAATCGAAGAAATCTAGTATCTCAGTGAAGGAGACACACATAAGAAAGGAACAGTCTTTTAGTAAGAATTTTCCTTCTATCTACATCTTTTTCGAATTTAAAGATTAACCACCCGGAAAGATGTTCACGCACTTTCCACTCCCTAAAAATTCTCCTTATGTCCTACATATCCGGAGATTTCTTCCCGACCATATACCCAGTAAACAAAAACCAAAAGTTTGTTCGGTAGTTTAAACACCGCTCTCCAAAAGTTGTAACATTTGACCTTCCACGGGTTCGAAATACTCAAGTTTCATTCTGCTTTTCGATTGTTCAAAGACACATTCTTATAATTTAACCAGTTAGTTTCCTCCATAGTTGAGTGGGTTTTACCCAGAATCCTAGTATCAGCGACGAGTTTCTCGGTCATAGCACAGGTCCCTCTGTGGTCTTTTCATGCCCTCCATTGACCATCTTTTTTGATACGTAAGTTCCCTCAACTACTCTCTCTTAGACTTATCAACCCCCAAAGAATTTGACTTAGTAATGTCATCAAACACTTGGTGTGGCACAAGGCCTCAATTTTTACCCGCGTTATATCACGAGGCCTCTCCCAAGGAAGGATAGGTTCTCGGCCGAGCCATATAGGGGATGGGCACCTTGGCTTGGATCTCATTCAAGCTTGCCGGTCCATTGTTGTTGTTCAGTGATGTAAGCTTCATCTCTTACACTATAGGATTCTCCTCAAATACGTCTTCTCCAAAAGAAACCAAATTAAGGTTTGAGATCCCCAAATTTTGCTCCAAACTCACTTTTAAAGGTGCTCCAAGGAGACTATCTACTGGTGAAATATGAGCTAGCGTGACGCTAGTCATGTTCAAAATAGACCGGGTTTCTGGGTTTGCCAAGACGTGAGATTTTCGGGGTCCGCTGACTCCTTGGTGGAGGAGTCTTGGTGAAAAAACTTAACATCTCCCAGGTCTATATCGGCCAGAGAGATACTTCAATCTAGTGTTGATTGAGTAGGGATGATTATTGTGTCGAAAAAACAAAACAAAAAATGAGATAAACGCTAAATTAGAATGATTTAAGAAAAAAAATCTATCACCTTTTTCTAACTTTCTCTCTATCGTACAATTAAACAAGAGTTAGAAAAAAGACGATAAAATACCTCCGTTCTATATTAGAGTATTGATATTTGTCATCCCTTTTTGGTTCACCCTTGTATCACCCCTTATGTGTCACCTTATGTGTTATTAAATAAAGGAAAGAGAAAAAAGTAATTAGGAAAAAAAAAATACTGTGATTGATGTTTTAAACCTCCCCATAGAAGGTGATATAAAAGGTGAACAAAAAAGGGGCGACAAATATCATTACTCTCTATATTATTAGCAAAATACAGAAGGAGAATACAAAAACAAAATACATAAGCAAGATAACGTGTACATAACAGTTTAAAGCAATCAATGTCTTAAAACTTAATGTACCCCAAATGTTTCTTATCAGTAACTTTAGTCAATGTCATCAAATCATATGCAACCCAACACATAGACTTGTCTTGATGATAGAAGTACCCCGAACACTTACAATTCAATGTACATTTCTTTGCACATTCAATCTCCTTCATTGGCCCATCTCCTTTAGTGAACCTAGTAATAAAGTGTTCAACTCCAATAATCTTATAATATTTAGTATCTTTAACTGCACAAGATGATATCTTATTAGGATTGCATTTTTCACTCCAACCAAGCAGTCCATTAGGTGATGGGCACGCCACACATTGTCCTCTATCACACAACCCAAAGTCTCCACATCTTTCTGGTAATTGGCATCCACCAGCCCTCGGTGTAACTCTTTCAGCCTCCCCACTCCAAGGTGAAAATAGAGTAAACGTCGTTTCCCAAGCGCTAATATCTACGTCACGGTCAAATGTGTACGCATTGAGCGTCCCATCTATTCCCAATCGCAAATAAGTTAATGTGTTGTTATATTTGGTTTTTCCAAGATATAATCTACCTCCATTATTAGAGTTTACCACTTTGTACTCTAGTGTTAATTCATAGGTATTGTATGCTTCAAGGGTAGCACTTAATCTTACATACTCAAAGCTTCCGCTGCTAATACCTAAATAACCAGTTGAATCAAAGTACGTTTGTGGTTTCGGGGATTTTTTACCTTTATAGTACATGACAAACCTCTTAGGCTCTAAGACCAAATTGTAAGCTCCATTTACATTTTGTTGAGGCGAGGCTCGACTCACAAGATTAGTAAGAGATTGTCCCACTAAGATGGTATCTGTTGCATAATCAAAACTTTGCCAAATAAACTTACCCTTAGCATCGTGGAGTACCATGTTACCTGTTTCTAGAAGTTCGAAACCTACGACTCCTTTGTTGGCTGTTCCGCTTTGCCACGCTACACGACCATCAGCATCGGCCACAACTAAGTTTCCGTTAGTCCCTAACGAGAATGTGGCGTTCTCTTTTACAGGGTTTCCTCGGTTGAAATCCCAAACCCATCTCATTAAAGATGTTGAACGAACAGTTCCAACACGTAGACTTAGATAATATGTATTCGGAGTGGTGTTATACCAACAAATTTGGTAACCTGGAGAAGCAAAAAAGGGTAAAGGACGATAATTAGCATTATATTCTACAACGTAATCTCCAAAATAGTCTTCATTGACATACTTGAATGTGGATATAGACGGAACAAGAGCTTGGGAAACTAAAGGATATATTTGGATGAAAAACAAGAAAAATGCTAGAGATAATATACGTGAACCAGACATAATTTCTTTTGTTGTGATGCTAAGTTGGGATGTCTAAGTACATATTTATAGCAGATAAATGCTTTTAGTTTACATAAGTGAGTGAGTCAGTGTATTATTGCATTCAAATAAAGTTACTATACTTTTGTATTCATTGGATTGTCCTAGCCTGCATTCATTATTAAGCTTTTGTGATGCACCAACAAGTTGTTCATATAGAACCAAAAGATTCTTAGCTGGATTGCGTTTGCAGTGGATAAGGTTGTCAACTTAAAAAGTAATATCTTTTATTTTCAACAATTTATTTCATATGTTCTATTTTCTTTAAATTTTGATTACAAATATATAAAAGGAATGTAAAAAACCCAATCATCTAGAGAAGTTCTCGAAATTGTGATCAAAATTAGAAAAAAAATGAAGAATAGAAGTTAAATTGGAAAATAAATAATAAATAAAATATATAACCAAAATAGAAAAATTAGTATAATTTATTTGTAGAATGATTTTTACATTAGTGAATGGTGAACTTTTAAAAAATATTCTTTAAGATAGAAGTAGATGCAGGTTTACGGAAGCAAAAAAAGTAGCAGGCATCTGAGATTCGGTCGGACAGAATTTTGACTTCGAAGGGGTGGGTGGATTTTTTTACTCGGAAAGGTTTCGAAAAACTATTTTTAATAAAGATTTTTGCCATTTTGACCATTTTTCTTTTTTATCATTTATATCACCATGTATTTGTGGTCTGAAACCCCCTCCCCCTCTCCTCCCCTCCCCTCCCCTCTCCCCCAAAGATCCGACACATAATAATAATAATTGATATATTTTCTTGAAATTCTTTTCAACTGTAAGATAAATGATAATGTTACACTTTGTCAAAAATTGGATTTTGTTAATTAGTTAGAGTTCGTTTGATTAGTTAGAGTCTTGATTATTTTTTATAAATAAGACTCAAGAACTCTATGTTTAAAGTGGTTCTCTAATGTATTAAAAAAAATTAAATTTTATATTAAAAACTGTAAATGGAAAGTAAGACGAAGTTATATTGGATAAGGTGGATATTTGCCACAACCTCTCAAAGTTCGCCACCGCAGAATATCGCAATCTTATTAATAGCTTTGTGTTCCAGCTGGCACCACTATATTATTATGCTGATGTCAACATTGTTGATGTTGATGTCAACAATTAAACAATAGCTGATTTCATCATCATCCATATTAGTATTATATTTTGTAGTAGAGTAATGCTGGGTATCACCCAAAAAGTGATCACCCAAATATCACCTTCCTATGTAGTCCAATGAAACTGTTTCTCTTTCCTGATTAATTTTTTTCTCTCTCTTATATGAAACAGTTTCATTGGACCACATAGGAAGGTGATATTTGGATGATCACTTTTTGGGTGATACCCAGCATTACTTTTTGTAGTATCTTGTTTTGGGATGTCAGTTATATTATTTTATAAAAAACCATTTATTTCTAACATCTTTTGATAAAATAATTGCATGATAAATTTTAAAAAAAATTACGGAACTAACACACAGGCACTCCCCCAAGGAGCGCCTCTTCCGTAATTTTTTTAATGACGAATTAGCGAGGCGCCTCCCGAAGGAGTGCCTCCCATAATAATTTAGACGGGATATGAGGCGCTCCCCGAGAGAGCGCCTATGTATCAATATATATACCCCTACCCGAAAATTAAACCCTAATCCCTCTCTTCCACCATTTTCTTTTCTTCTTTTTTTTCCAAAAATCTCAAAAATCAAACCAAATAATCAATCAACTCACTACATTCACCTTAATCTTCTAAAAAGGTAATCATTTTATCTATTACAACTATTAGTTATTTTAATTCTAATATACGTTTTTTTTGTTTAAATGTGATATAATTAGTTGCTTGTTTATCAATTGTTGTATATCTAATGCATGTTGGTATAACTAATAAATGTGAGAATTTTGTTATTGAAGCTTAAATTGTTTGGAATAATAATTTTTTTTTAAAATTATGGTTAATTATTGAAGTAAAGTTTTTATTTTAGGTTGGATAATATGGAATTTAATTGGTTATATCAGTATGGTGGAAGATTTTCGAATTGTAGTAATGGTGCGGAGATTATATCAGTGGAGAAAGTGGTATGTTTACGACGAAGGAAAATACAACTCTTCGGGAACTTAAACATAAGATATGCGCAAACTGTAATTGAATCGAAAGAAAGATTAGTTTTAATATACTTTGGCGTTGTCTTATTTCCTTGAATCCTCCATATTATTATGTTTTAGTTAAAAAAGATGATATGCTTAATTCCATGATTAATGGTGTAAAGAACGGGCATTACTATTGTGTTGAGGTTTATGTCGATAGTAAAGAGAAAATAAAAGCGGTGCATAAGGCTCGATCAGTAACAATTTTGGGTATTTTTGGAATACACCCAAAACCGGCTTCTTCGATAAATGGCAGGATTTGCGCATCGGGCTTCCATAAAGCCGAAAGGACAGTCCCAACTTCGAAATTGTCATGTGCCATCTTAATTGTAAATTTCAAACAAATAAAACATTGAAAAAATTTGACGTATAACTTACATCGCCTTTCTAAATTTTTTCGCTCCGGTGCCATCTTTGACGACCAAGACCTAAGATGAGAAAGCAAGATCGTAGTCTATTTGGCTTAGTCCGGCCATTGATTCGTCCTATAACATAATTTAAAGGGACAATCATAAAATAAAATAATTTTAAGGTTATAAAGTACAATAAAATAATTTTAAGAATTTATAAAACAATATCATCATGAAAGGGACTTATAGTGCAATATAGTCATTAAAGAGGAGTATTCAACAATTTTATTAATTTAAAAAGGCCTTTAGTGCAATTGTTTAAATTTAAGGGATATATGGTGCAATTTTACTATATTAAAAGGACATATACAAAAAATTTATAACATTAGGGTCGAAAGTTGCAATAAAATTGTTTAAGGGACCAATAGTACAATTTTCTAAATTAAAGATACCTAAATTCCAATATAAAAGTAAATAATGGACTAATAATATAATTTTATAGAATTAAGGTACTTGGAGTGCAATTTCTAAAACTTTAAAGGACCTTTATTGCAATATAAAATTAATGGTCATATAACATCATATAATACTATTTAGGCAGGGACCTATAGTGCAATTTGATGAATTTCATAACCCTAAAGTGCAATTTCAAAAATTAATAGGACCTATAATGCAATTTTTTCAACTATACACAAAATTCATATCTAGATATCAAGAACACCATAACAACAACTAATTCTACACAATGTTACACCTAAAATACATATATAAACAAGATTTAATGTGTGTGTATATATATATATATATATATATATATATATATATATGATTATATTAAATAAAAATTACCTATATAATAGCAATATAGAAGATGTGAGGATGATTAGTGGGAGGCAGCGACAGCCGGCAGCGGTGAAGGAGGGGGGAGCCAAGCTTTTTATTTTAATTTCCTTTTGTTAAATATCGAAACAGAAGGGTTGGGGAAATTTAGCAGAAGAGAGGCGCTCCTCGAGGGAGCGCCTCAATACCTATATCCGTATTTTAAGTAAAGACGCTCCTTCGGGGAGCGCCTATATCTAATTACACACTAATTTTTTACTGACAACATAATTAAGTAATAAAATAGGAGAGGCGCTCCTCGGGGGATGTTAGAAATTATTTTTTATTTTAAGTTTATCATGCAATTATTTTGTTAAAAGATGTTAAAAATAAAAAAAAATCCATGAAGCTATGAATATATTCTGAGTATAGAAAATTATATAGATGAAACTAAGAAAAAAAAACATAAGCCTATGATCACAAATGAGGTCATGGAAATGAAAATAGTACGAATGTCGTGAAAATTATGGGGTCTTTATTTTATAAGGCCCAAACACCCCTCCTCTTTTTGTTTTAAATCCTGGACTAGTTAGGATAGTTGGAAGCCAACTAAATAAAGCAAAAAACTAAAAATACCCTCCCCTTTTATTACAGGTACAGTGGAGACTCCCAAACCTAATCCAAAACACCATTATAGGTTCTGGAAAAATATCCCACCCTCCCTCTCTTCTCTCTCTAAACCGACCCCCTCATCCCCCTCACAGATCTCTCTCTCTCTTCCTGGCGAGCCACTACACCCACCCCCACCCCCACCCCCACCATCAACGACCCCACCATGAACCCACTCACCACCGGTCACCACCTTCTTCCCCAGCCGAGCCCCCACCCCATCTGGATCGAGTTGCAGCGCCGCTGGAAAACCCCACCCCCACCTCGTCGCGCCGCACCACCACCCCCTTCCCACTGTCGAGTTGCACCGCACCACCATAGACGCTGCTCACATGCACCTTACCACCGTTACCGACGCTGCTCTCCTGTACCCCACCACCAACGACGTTCCCCAGGCCAGATCTGCACCAACAACACCACTACATCGCTGCTGCACGTCCCTGAAGATGCACCACTCCCTCTCTGCAGATCCCATCCCCTCCCCGTAACCAGCGGCGCCACGAGTATATAACCACCATTAACACCACCACGAGTATATCACCATCATTAACACCACCCAACCTTCTCCCGTCACAGCACCAGAACCAACACCGCCGTGAAGACTCGTTGGAGCAGCAGCACCGAGCCACTACCACCAAACAACATCACCACTTCTCGATCCAAGATCTGCAGAAAACAGATCTACTTCTCGAACTGCTGCAAGCCACTGCATTAACGAGCTTCAACAGATCCACCACCGCCGCTGCTTCACCACTTCTCTCCGTCTCCATCAGATGCTGTTTTTTTTAATGTTAGGCTTAAATGTGGCCAGCCCAAGTAGAGTATCTGGGCCAGCCCGAAGTAAAGTATCTGCGCTCGAAACCGCCACCATGCCACCGCCATTAGCAGATTTCATCTCCACCGCGTTTCTGTTTGTTGGGTCCAGCCCTACTGGGCTCAAGTTTATTAATGGGTCCAGCCCCATTGGGCTCAAGTTTGATGTTGGGCAGTTGATTAATTTTTTTTCATGTTGGGCCAGCCCCACATAGGTATAGGTATTTTTGTTGTTGTAATGGGTACAGCCCTAGGCCCATATAGACGTATCATGGGCCAGAGCCATATAGGGTATTGTATAGCATGGGCTAGCCCCATATAGGGTATTTGTGCAGTACAAAACATAATAAAAATAATCCACTTTGTTTATTTAAGTTATTCTTAATAGGTACAAAGTTATTCTTAATGGATACAGCCCAAAAAACAATTTGAAGGGTATGGGTCTGGCCCCATATGACTATAAGATATAAAAGACTTAGTAAAAAAAACTTAAAAAATCCATTGCAAAAAAATGAATTGGATCCGTACTAATTACGTTATAATTTAGAACACGATAAACTCGGGTTGGGTCCGTACCCAATAAGAACAGGGGTAAAGAGGTAAAAAATCCAACCAGGCAAAATGAAATTAGAGCTTAAAAAATAACTTTTGCCAACTAGGACTTATATTACAAAGTTTCCAAATGTTAGGCCTTAATATATAATTTCCTCGAAAATTATATGCAGAGGTCATATCAGACCATGGAGACGTGTATGAAAATGTCCCTAATGTGTTTGGTGAAATTTATTGAAGGTTGTCAAATTGTGCGACATTCCTAAAAATGTCGTTGTTTGTAGGATGACACTTTACTTATTTTGGGAGTTTTTTTGGGTTTAACCCTAATTTTATAAGAAATTGGCGATTTGACATACTTAAAAAAAGTTTTGTAACTTTAACACCCATGCGATAGCCCGATTACCGCCCCTTAAGTTGGGAGGTTCTCTATGCTCCGCCTTTACTTAATTTTTTGATTAAGGCGAGGACGGTCCTTTGTTGACCGTCCTTAGTAAAAAAAATTAAAAAAAATTAGATTTTAACTAAGGGTTGTATATTGCCAACCACCCTTAGTACATTTTTATTCCACTAGGAGCGCGGTTGCTTACCCACCGCCCCTAGCACAAATTATTTTTAAAGGAAGGACGGATTACCGACAACCGCCCTTAACAGAAATATATTCTTCCTTTCAGAAATAAAAAACCCATTCGGTGAAGAAACATAATCCATCAAAAATTACAGCCCCTTTCCGAGCCGCCGCCGCTCCGTGCTCCTCTTCCAGCCGATTCAACTCCTATTCTCAAGTCCATCTTGCTTTAATACTAAAATCTAAGGTTAGGGTTCTAACCAATTATACTTTTTCCTAATCAATTTTTATGTTTGGTTTATTAGTGCATGCTTGAGTTATATTAGAGTAGTAATTTCGTGTGATATATTATTGGAGTAATCTAGTGGAATAAATTGATAATTTTAGGTAATTGCACAATTGGTCCTTTGTAATTTTTGTAAGTGCAATATTAATCCATTCAATGTAATTGCAATAGTATGCCCAATAATTGTATATAACTTGAATTTCAAAGTAGTTAGTAATTGTAGGTAATTGCACAATTGATCCTTTTATATTTTGATAATTGCACTATTAGTCCTTTAAGTTTAATGTAATTGCAAAAGTAACCCCCTAATTGTATATAATGGGAAGTTATGTCTTTTGTTAATTATGATAATTGCACTATTTGTCCTTTAAGCTTATATAATTGAAGTCCTTTTATTTATTTATTGGTCCTTATTTCTTGTTAGGGTATAATGGCTTCGTTGTCGAGTAGCAATTCGAACTCGATTTTACAAAAGATATATTATCATAAAAGTCAAGTGGTATGGGATGATGTAAGTTTTTTTATTGTAATTATATAATTCATTTTAATTGTGTTGTTAATAGTTATTGAATTTTTTGGTTATAGGGGCGATATGCCGGTACCACGATCAAACCCTTAGCCTCTACCCCGTGGAAATTGGACCCACGGGGGGTTCCGCTTGTCGAACAAGCCGGGTTTGGAGAGATACGAAAAATTGATAGGATTGTTTTAGACCACGATCTACTCTCTGCGATGGTCGAAGGTGGAGACGGGAGACTAATACCATTCATATGCCCGTTGGTGAGATGACTGTCACTTTATGCGACGTGTCGATGATATTGGGGCTACCTATCCGAGGTCGTGTAGTGACTGATCCAATTCCCGCTCACTTTGACTTTGAAGATACTTGTCTTCGTTTATTTGGGGTCCTTCCTATACAAGAAAGACGTGGGCGTAAAATAATCAAGACTTCGTGGTTAAGGACCACATTTGGCGATAAAAGACCTAGTGATGACGCAACTATCGATGAATTATGCCATTACGCGACGACGTATATTCAGTATTTAATCAGGAATTTTCTTTTCCCATCTAGGAAACAAAACACCGTGTCGCAAATCTATCTTCCATTGTTGCTTGATTTGACGGAGACCGCTCGATATAGTTGGGGTTCGGCCACGCTTTCATACTTATACAGTGGTCTTTGTCAAGCTTGCGAGGGAACAATGGGAACACTCAAGGGGTGTGGTATACTCTTACAGGTATTTCTTTTAATTTTAACTCCCGTAATGTTTTATTCTAATAATTTACTTTTTATTCATTACATAGATATGGTGTTGAGACTATATATATTGTAGACCCCGAGTAAAAAATAATCCCGTACTCGAAGGATACGGTCCCGCTACTAGATGTAAGTTAATTTTTTATTGTTAATGTCCTATTAAGAATAATGTGTTATTAATGATTACGTATTTATAATTTGTTAGTTCGAATGGATCAATAACGTGGGCGAATAGTTGCGGTCGGACTTTAAGAATTCATCGCGACGACTTAGACGCCCAAGAACCCAACCAGGTTGGTTTTTTGGGATTAGTTGGAAAGCTAAATATTTATAATAATTTTATTATCTCGATTAGGTTAATTGGAGGCCCTACGAGGGTACTAGAAGTCATCTAGTTGCCGAAACCTGCCTGCAATGGCGCGATGAGTATTTATGTGTCGTACCACTTATCCATTTCAAAAACGTTGAGTGGTACCGGCCCAATCGCGTGTTGAGGAAATTCGGGTTCATTCAAGGTATTCCCAAACCTATCGATGAAGATGAAGATCGATATCATACTACAATTGATCGAATAGAGAAATCGGGAGAGAATTGGAGACTGAAGTACGAGAGTGAAATCCAAAAATGGAGTAACACGCAAGAGTACATGATAGAAGATTTAGTAGAAGGGATTGGGTGTACTCCAATCTACGATAGATGGTATCGCGAAAATACTCTCTTATTTATCGGCCCTCCTATAGCTCGAAACTTGGGCGACGATGACGAACAAGAGTACCATCCTCGGGGATCTCAACTTAACAAACTCGTAATTATCTAATCCTTTTTATTTATTTTGTTTTATTGCATATATTCATGTGTTTGGATAATGCCAGATACTAGCTACTATTAACGGGGCATACCGTGTGGCCGAGTCGGGGGTTACTATTAATGATATGAAAGATCATATGAGACAAATGCTGGAATTTGCAGGAGAGCAAGAATTGATCGGACCAATAGCCGGTCTGAATGTTACTTAAGACGAACCTGAAGTTCCTACCACAAGCAGACCGTCAAGGAGGAGACATGGAAATATTCGTTAATCATTTTA
This sequence comes from Nemophila menziesii, assembly GCA_029959085.1. Classification (NCBI taxonomy): domain Eukaryota; kingdom Viridiplantae; phylum Streptophyta; class Magnoliopsida; order Boraginales; family Hydrophyllaceae; genus Nemophila; species Nemophila menziesii. The sequence continues at coordinate 253,452 of JARWIR010000013.1, forward strand.
GATGTGTTTGTTTCTAGTTATTAGTTTTTGGTATTGTTAGGTGTTCGTATTGTTAGTTGTAATCGCATTAACGATTGTTTGAAACATTTGGTAGTGTTAGTTGGAAACGGATTAACAAATGTTTGAAACGTTTGTTTTATGTTATTTACAAAATTTCATTTAATATGATGTTTTAGGTTGAATCAATCTAGCAATTTCAGTTATTAGTTGGACGAATCACTAAACCGAGAGGAAAAAAAGTCACTCTCTGTATTGAAGGGAGACATAGGAAACACCTCCCTTCATGAAGAGCGGTTTCCCGTTAGCCGCCCTCACTTTGCGAGACACAAAAGAAATCTCTGACTTAAGGGCGGTCTTTGCCCCACCGCCCGAGTCTTGATTTTTTATTTGAGAGTTTGTTGTTTTACCTATCACAAATCAACAAAAAATGTAGATCAAATACATAAACAATTCACCCTTATCAAAAGTAAACCACAATAAAGCAAACAAACCCAAATCAAATTCAAAAAACACTTGTGATGTTCAATTATACACGAAGCATGTATAATTCAACAATATTACAACAACATAATAAATAAAACATGAGTGAAACTACTTTTTATTTTTCCGAGACTTACCACAAGTTTTTTTGTTGTGCCCATATTGTTTGCAAGTACCACACCGATTGGTAACTCGATCTTCTCTAGCATCCATTTCGTTGTGAATTCGGGAAGATCTCCTTCGGCCACTCCTCGTAATTATTCTAGACTTACATGCCACAACTTCATATCCTTCGTAAGTTGGGTAGTCGAGAACATCCATAAGGGGACGGAACTTTCCAGCATACGAATCCATGTACTTCGAAAGCGTTAAATACTCAGAAACGTACGCGTAGTATCCTTTTTTTTATCGTACGTTTGAGTAATACAAATAAAATTTCCACATGGACGGTGCAACATTTGCCACCTTCCACACGTAGATATTTGATCATTTACGTTTACGATGAAACTTGTTCTATCACTATCTGATCTCCTACCATCCAACGTCTTAACTACCCAAATAATCATCATCTGCTTCGTAAAGTTCAGCACGATAACCAGTCGCATATTCCTTATTTTTATGTAATTCAATGGTGACCTTCAGTGGGAACACCAATCAATCTACCAAGGCATCTTTCCCTAGTTGTCTCCTTTTTACAAAGTAACCAGCACTTCTCTGAAATGTTAACAATACGATAGTTGTTACAGGCAACCCCCTAACTCCCTTTAAAACATTCTTAAAAATCTCTGATAACGGTACCTCCCCGTGATGCGCAAGAGACCATCTTTCTTTAGGGATATCTTCAACCCAACCCTTGTATTTTCTGTCATTTAACTCGCAAAATTCTTGGTAATACTTATCGAATTCATGAATATCCGACATTTAAGCAAGATCCATGAAAGTCTTTTTTGCCAAATGATTTTTGAATTAGTGATTCAAATTGCTAGCTAAGTGACGCGCACAAAAACGATGGACTCCTTCGGGTTCCGGAAATAACGCTTCACAATATACCTTTTTGTCGATCCGACAATAAATATATTTTTCGATTCTTCGTAACATATTTTTTTAAATAAGTAAAAAAAAATGTCCATGAAACTGCCACCGCTTCATCGGCTAAAGCATAAGCTAACGGAAATAGTTGATTGTTCGCATCGTACCCAACTGCAATAAGTAGTTTATCGTTATACTTTGCATATAAATAGGTGGCACCAATGCTAACCACGTGAATCATATGCTTGAAACCTTCGATATTAGCTCCATATGCCCAAAAACCATATTAAATGTAGCTTGGTTACCGACCACATGTTTACACTCAAACTCGTATATTGTTCCTCGGTTAGTGATTCGTAAAGCATTCAAAGGTTTAGGCAAATCTGTGAACGTATGTTCAACGTTCCGAATAATTTTTTGAGCACTTTTTGTTTATCCCGCCATGCCTTACCATATGAAATGAAATGACCGTAGTCCTTATGAATTTGAGATTGTATCAATCCAATTTTCATAGCTATATCGGTATTCACCATTGCGAATATTTCATCCCTAACGAAATCTGAAGTCAATTGCCGGTGATTTTTCATGAGTATGACACTTATGTTCTTCTAACCTACTAATTTTCCACACATTACTACTACTATTAAAACTACCACGCATATAAAATCCACACCCGTATTTAGCATGTAAACAAATACGTGTAATGTATTTATTAGTTGTCCTTTCCGTTTTACATTCCTTGTGATTTTTAAGGTGCCACCTGCTCACTTCCAACAAAAGAGCACGCCTAGATGTGTATCGCTCACCCAACATGAGCTTAACTCCTTTCACCATGGGAGATGGTTGTCTCTTTTCCCAATCATGACATTCAACTTTTTCGCTCATATCAAGAGGAGCAAAATTGTAATTAGTTGGATTAGAAAAATCATCATCGTCATCGTCGTCTTTACCACTATCTTCATTCTCATCACTATAAATATGAAAACCCTCTTCATCGGATTCCTTCGATTCGGTTTCACTTTCACTTCCATTTTCACTATCAAATTCGTGAATTGTCTCGTGAATCGGCTCAAGAGGTGTGGATGTATTACCACGCTCATAATTTTATTTACCCTTCTCACGAGAAGTGGACGCTTGCGTATTACAAATTTATCTAATCTCGGCGTATATCTCGATAACTTGGTATTGCCCATTCCTCGCCCCACCTATCATCTCATTGATCGTGTCATCCCCTACTACTGGAGCATGATACTGTGGAGGGTTTGACAAAATCGGACATCGCCATATCAAATAAAAAATAATCTCATTTCGCTCCAATTGCAATTCGAACACACGACTTGTTTTAAACCAATTAGCCCAATATCTTCTCCGGTCATAAAAGCTTTACAATCTCCCCCGTTATATTCAACAACACCGTTACCACTTCGAACAATATCTCCACGATAAAAACATATCCACATAAAATTCATTTTTACCTAAAAACCCAATACACACAACCTAATCAATACTATAGCAAACAAAATAAACAAAACCTACTTTAAACTAATCAATTTAAGAAACAACCTCCTACAACTAGTTATTACTATATTAAAAAAACCCTCATTTTTCTTACTTATATAAATTACATATAATACTAAATGGATAGAATAATTACCTCCAAGATGAGATATCCAACGATTTGATGAAATACTTGAAGATTTTCGGATGGGTGTGAATGTAGAAGAGCAATGGAGGGGGGGGGGGGGTGGCTTCAAATTTTCAGAAAAGGGTTTATGATTAGGGTTGATAACAATATTCTGTTAAGGGCGGTGGTCGGAACACCGCCCTTAATCTAAAAAATAATTTGTGATAGGGGCGGTTTCCAGGCAACCGCGCTCGTGGCGGAATAAAATTGTACTAAGGGAGGTCAACGAAGGACCGCCCTCGCCCTAATCAAAAAATTAAGTAAGGGCAGAGCCCAGAGAACCGCCCAACTTGAGAGGCGGTAATCGGGCTACCGCACGGGTGTTAAAGTTGCAAAACTTTTCCCAGGAATGCCAAATCGCCAATTTCTTATAAAATTAGGGTTCAACTTAAAAAACTCGTTTTTTGGGCTAGAGACATTTTACAACCGTCGTTACAAATTTGCGACAGTCATAAAACAGACGCCTTTTTTGGTCAAAAATATAAAAAATCTTCACCAAAGCTGTATTTAATTCCATTAAACAAATGGATCTGATAATAAGTAAAAGAAATTAATAATTAATGAAGTGATTAATTAACATCTTATTAGCTAACATTTTGATTATTATTTACTCTACTTTTCAAAAATAAGTAAAGATGGTCAATGAGACCATATTCTTTTTCTGCCTATTTTTAAAAAAAACTATAATTACCTAAAAATAAATTATAAATAATTAATCTTTCATTTATTTAAAAGAATTTATTTATCCTCTTCTAATTTTTATAATTTATTTTATTATACTTTAATTATTTTATAGATAAAGACCCGTGTGATCCTTGATCTTTATCCAAAATATAGTAGAAGCTCTATATCTTTAAAATTCTCCTGGATGGCTAATGTATAATTCATTTTTTTGTCAACTGTGACCTTTTTTTAACATTTCTATCAGTTGACCGTCAGTCAACGCCACCTGATGCCAACATTACAAGAAATAGTATCTTTAGCGGCAAAAAAAATTAACACTAAAAATCTTAATTTTGCCGCTAATAGTCGTTATTTTTTGCCTCTATAAGTTTCTCGCTAAAGATACCTTTAGTAGCAAATTATTTGTTTTTGCCTCTATTAACTTTATCTTTAGCGGCAAACATTGCCGCTAAAAATATAATTAGTGGCCATTTTGGTTTTTAAAAATATCATTAGAGGCCATTTTAATTGTTGCCGTAATAGCTTCCCCGCTAATGCTATCATTAGAGATCATTTTAATTGTTGCTACAATAACTTCTCCGCTAATGCTACTATTTCTTGTAGTGCAAGTCAGTGCCACCTCAGCGCCACATCTGCTCCACCTAAGTACGACGTCAACAAAATTTACTTTTTTTAAATCATTATATTTAAAAAAAAAAATCTTTCTTCATCTTCCCAAGATAATCGCGGCCATCGTGTAAAACTCCATTTGCCCACTTCTAGTTCGACCTCCACCAACAATTCTTCTACAAATCAGTGAGTCAATTCCAGGATGTGATGAACGTGTTATCACTATCTATAGCTCAAATCAAGAAACAAACGATTTTGATATATGGTAAAAATAAAACATGTCTGTTGATGTCATGAAGATACTGATGGGTCCAACCAACAAACTGTTCGACTTTTAGTAGTTTCTAATCAATTCAGATGTATAATCAGTAAAGGTGGACAAATATGCGGAAACATCGAAACGAAACTGGAGCAAATTTTCATATTTCGAAAGATGAACATTTACCTGCCTATGCTCTACGTACATAGGAGAGTCAGAGAAAAACATTCGAGATATCTTTTAAAAGGTAAAAAAAAACTCTCTTAATTTAATAAAGGAGTCAAAAGACTTTAAGAATTAAATTTTGTTTTATAATTCCAGACAAGATTTGCTCGTCCTTGTGTTATTTTTTCGATGAGCTTGATTCTCTTGCTCCAGCAAGAGGTGCTTTTGGTGGTGTTATGTTCAGAGTTGTATCTAGGTAAACAAAACTAGTTTATTTCTTGTTTTATATAAAAAAAAATTAAAAACATTTAAATTTTTGAATTTAGATGCTTGCTGAGATTGATGGACTGAATGATTATTCCCGGGTTAGCTACTAATACTATATCACTGATCATTTCATTTCTGTACTAGAATTAATTACTCCCTCCGTTCCACTGAAATTGTCCACTTACTAAAAATAATGTTCCAAATATATTGTCCACTTAGGAGTTCAAGGCACTTCTTTTCCTACTTTTTCCACTATTACCTTTATTAAAATATTGAAATTTATATTTCCAATACACATTTAAGATATCAAGATACTTTATTAGGGGTATTTTTGTAATGGTGAATTCATTTATTATGTTTCTTAATATATGTGAAAAGCTAAGTGGACAAATTTAGTGGAACAGAGGGAGTAGTTATTTTTCTGGTGAATAAGATCTGTACATTATAGGAGCTAGTAATAGGCCTGATCTTATTGACACAACACTTTTAAGGCTCTGGATAATCTGTCTTTTGGGCAGGTGGAGTGAAAGATTTTAAAAATAAAATTAATGACGTGTAAATTATGTCGACGCTGTGTTTAGGTAGAACAGACATGGCATTGAGGTGAAACTAATGTGGCGTTAGGTTGCGTTGGCTAATGGTCAATTGACAAAAATATTAAAAAAGGGCAACGATTGACAAAAACAAAAGAACATACAAGACCATCCAAGAGAATTTTGAAGATATATGGCTTCTATTGTACTTCGGGTAAAGATCAAGAGCCGCACAGGAACTTTACGTTTATTTTATTTATAAGTTTTTTTTGTTTTTCCCCACAAATTATAATGTGATTTTGTATAAAAAAAGAATTTATATGATAATTAATTAAGAAATTAATATTGTTAATTTTGTATAATATAAGGACCTATATTGCATTTTTTATATAAAGACTTATATTATAAGTTTTAGACAATAAGTAAAGTTATAATGCATATATCGTGTAAAAAAAATATTGGAGCCACTGACCTCAAACCCCCCTTGTCCCGTTAATAAATTTTCTGCCTCCCTCCTGGGACTGTGCCACAATATGTGTGGTGCTTGACTCTAACGTTCACTTCTTCTTGTGAGATCCACCAGGTCCGCAACTACCAAAAATCTCATCATCATTAATTATTAGCTGTGGATTTCAGTTTTTTGTTTTTTTTATATTGGAGAGTTTTTAGATTTGAAGTTAGTTCGAACTTGTATTATTGAATAATCAAGACACTGTCTAATAAGCTAATCTCAATTGATTCCAACTTTTTTTTCTTTTACAAACAAATCGAGGTCAACATAAAGCTAAAAGTAAATATACGCAAGAAAGTAAGTACGCAGGAGCAGCCCAAATCTTATCTTTAGCTTTAGTAAACTACATAGTTCCACGTCTAGAGGGGGCTCTTGTAATCATTTTTATCCATACTGCTGATCCAAACTAAAATTTACCACCCAATCTGAAAAGGGGGATCCAGGCTTTTTTTTCTTCTGTCAAAAGATTAATGTTAATTTTTAATTTAGAAAGGACCAAAAGTTTTATATTAAACTTGAGGAGAACTAATAATAGCTTGGGAGCCAATATATATTTTTCTCAAACTTTTTCTTCACTTAAATAAAAAGGAACTAATATATATGTAGAGTAATGTTGGATATCATCCCAAATTACATTATCTTTTTATCACCTCCTAGGTAGACCAATCATAAAAGAGAGAGAAAATGATAATTCAGGAAAAAGAAATTATATGATTGGTCTATTTAAAATCCATCTAGGAGGTAATAAAAGAGTAATACGATTTGGAATGATATCCAGCATTACTCATATATGTATTCTTTCTTTTGCAAGAGCTTTTTGAGTAGCTTATTATTATCAATTCTTTTAAGGCTCGCGTACTTAGCTAAATTGAAAACCTACATCCGAATAAACACTAATAACTATCCCTAGATTCCAAGGTTTATAAATCCAGCTCAGTGTCATATATGTATGTTCGATGTATACAAACACTTCTGATTCTATTTTATTTTTTGTCTACAAACACTTCTGATGATCATATAAGTTAAGGTATAAGGGGGTTATTAAAAAAATGAGACTTTAACATGAGTGTATTGAAAACGCTTCATTTCATAAAGATACACAAGGCTAGACAATAAATAAGAGAGAAGACGACAAAACATCTTCATTATTAATTATTAGCAAGATACATAAACCAAATAGTACTTAAAAGGAAATAACTTAGATCTCATAGTTTCAAGCTATTATGTCTTAATACTTAATGTATCCCAAATGTTTCTTATCAGTAACTTTAATCAATGTCATCAGATCATATGCAATCCAACATGTAGACTTATCTAAATGATAGAAGTATCCGGAACACTTGCAATCCAATGTACATTTCTTTGCACATTCACTCTCCTTAATTGGTCCAGCTCCTTTTGTATATGTAGTGATAAAATGATCTACTCCAATTAACTTATAATACTTAGTATCCTTAACTGCACAAGATGATATCTTACTGGGATTACATTTCTCACTCCACCCAAGCAATCCATTAGGTGATGGGCATGCCACACATTGGCCTCTATCACACAACCCAAAGTCTCCACATCTTTCTGGTAATTGGCATCCATTAGCCCTCGGTGTTACTCTTTGAGCCTCCCCGTTCCAAGGTGAAAATAGAGTAAACGTGGTTTCCCAAGCACTAATATCTACTTCACGATCAAATGTGTAGGCATTGAGCGTTCCATCTATTCCCAATTGCAGATATGATGCCGTGTTGTTATATTTTGTCCTGCCAAGATATAATCCACCTCCATCTAGAGAGTTAGCAACTCTGAACTCTAGTGTTAATTCAAAGGTATTATATGCTTCAGGTGAAGCACTTAACCTCACATATTCCAAAGTTCTATTGTCGAAACCTAACCAGCCAGTTGAATCAAAGTACGCTTGTGGTTTCGGGGATTTTCTACCTTTATAGTACATGACAAACCTATTAGATTCTAAGACCAAACTGTAAGGTCCATTTACATTTTGTTCAGGTGAGGCTCGACTTACAAGATTTTGAAGAGACTGACCTACTAAAATAGTGTCGGTTGCATAATTAAAACTTTGCCATATAAATTTTCCCTTAGCATCTTTGAGTACCATGTTTCCATTACCTAGAAGTTCGAAACCTACCACTCCTTTATTAGCTGTTCCGCTTTGCCACGCTACACGACCATCAGCATCCGCCACAACTAAGTTTCCGTTAGTCCCTAACGAGAATGTGGCGTTCTCTTTAACAGGGTTTCCTCTATTGAAATCCCAAACCCATCTCCTTGTCGATGTTGAACGAACCGTACCCATAAGTAAACTTAAATAATATGTATTAGGGGTAGTGTTATACCAACAAATTTGGTAACCGGGAGAGGCAAAAATGGGTAGAAAACGATAACTAGCATCATATTGGACAATGTAGTCTCCAAATTCGCCTTCATTTACATACTTGAATGTGGAGGAAGCAGGAACAAGAGCTTGAGAAATAAAAGGAAATATTTGGATGAAAAATAAGAAAAAGGCTAAAGACATTAATGTACGTGAAGAGGACATAATTTCTTGCTTGTGAGGATGTGATGCAAAGTTGGGTTGTGTAGGTATATATTTATAGCATAGAAACGCATATGATTTAGATAAGTGAGTCAATGGAAGTTATATTGTAGTCAAATGAGATGCCAAAAAAAAAATATTCAAATGAGGCTGCGGTACTGTCTATTTACGATATCTAATGCATTATTGAGTTTCTGTGGTGCAGCAACAAGTTGCTCACATGGATTACGACTTGCTGTGGATAAAACTGTCTAGGTCCGAATATGCTTTTTCTAATACATTATACAACTAATGTACAAATTAATAAGAAAATCATACTAATTTCATCAGAGGGTATAAATTTGTTGGTTTCCCCTTCTAGAAAGATATTCTTAACTCTATGTGCGGCCAGGTAACACGCCATAGTCAATAACTCAATATAAAGAATCCACGTGCTGAATATATTCATCTCTTGCGTCCAAAAAAAAAAAAAAAAAATATATTCATCTCTTCAAAATTGATTTGCAATTTGCCTAAATATGCCTTCTTAACTACGTATTGTTTAAGTGTAATAGTCACCTTAGCTTTTCACTAAATGTCTTGAATCACTTTCAAAAAACTAAAAATAAAATAAAAATGTTATCCTTTTATTTCTAGTTTTTTTCTCTCTTCCAAAAAGTGATACAATCAAAACCACCATCTCCATTAACAAAATCTACAAACTTTTAGGCTTGATTATCATCCACGGGTAATCTTTGTTTGCTTTTCACTCAGTCAAAAATTTTCTTGCTTCTATTTTTAACTAACTCTAGTTTTGTCGATTTTTTGTATTTTCTTTAAAACTCTCTTGCTGAGAACATTCAAGCATTAACCAGATAAGTTAGCTCAACTAGACGGAATCTTATTATTTTTTCAAGATTTAAAATATGTAAAATAAGAGGTACAAGATTCGAATCTCCTCCTTAAATATGGAATCTCCTCCTTAAATATGGGTAAACAAGATCTGATTTACCTTAGGTATGTGTAAGGAGACATACATAGTTTCCATGAGACTAGACGTGTTGCGCGCAAGTTGGCCCGCACCAACCACGTACCAATAAAAACATTCAAGCATTTATTTTTTCTTGTACAACCCTACCTTTGTTCAGCAGAGCAACGAAACAATGAATTTTTACTCAGCAAACCACCCACATATGAAGGATGATGACATTATTTAGTCGCTAAGCACCTCAACCCATTACAGAAAGATACAAGAATTAAAACCGACAACAAAATTGCTACACCATAAAGGATAAAATTTTCCTTCAGTAACACTGGGCTCTCACACGTAAAATCCAAGCATAAAAAAGAGAGAAAACGAGTTTGTTATCAAGTTTGCAAATATTGAAGATTAAAACTCAGTATAGGAACGAAGTCCATGAACTTTAATGGAAAAACACTTGGTAATTAATGAACGCAACAATGGTTGAAATGAAGGAGTGACACAACACTACCTTATGGACACAAATGTTTGGTCTCCCTCCAACATTGCTCAACAACAAAAGTATTACAGAGATATGTGCACCTATTGAAAAGACCGTGAAATAATACTACCTTCGGAAAAGTATTTAAACGATCAAACATGTACAAGAGTCACATATGCCCATTAGTCCCGGTTTCAGTTTCATGTGAAGACACAAAATCACCTACATGGATTAAATTCAAATTCAAGAAATTAGGTTAGGTGTGCTATGGGTGTGATTTTTTTTTCACAATGTGAGTATTTGCAATGAGGCTAAATAATTGTGCCAAAACTAGGCAGCTGGATTAAATTTTCTACAAGATTTACAAGCACAATCACCATGAATGCACTTGAAAGAAATACACAATATGGTAAACAATGAATAGTAACTTCAAATTGGGAACAATAAATGAAAATCAGACGTCTAATCAAGGCCTCAACTTTAATTTAATTTGAATAATGTCGACGCTAGTACATCTAGCTAGTGAAAAAGTGTAGGAATTTACCTTCAAGTCAGTTAGACAAATAAAAAACTTGGAAGGTAATAAGGAGGCACTTGAGGAACCTACTATTAATAAGATGTGGGACTATACAATACCGTTTCCCATTGACGTGGCTAAACTCTTTGAAATTAAAAGACATGCCATTGAATTAGACATGGACTTTTCTATATGGAACAATGTGGCAAGGGGAAATTATAATAAACAGCCCCACGATATTGTTTATAACAAACAAAAGCCTAGCTAGTAACTACTAGTCCAATATTAACTAAACCCAATAAAATATCCAAAAACCCCTCAATCCCTCTTATACCCTATGAAACAAAACATAGCAAAACAAAAATACCATTATTAGGTTTTTTTTTTCTGAAAAGCCTCTCCCCTCTCTCTACCCCCCCTCTCTCTCTCCCACCTTCCCACCACCGAACCACCTTCCCACCACTGCACCACCACAGTCTCACCGATGCCCTCCTTCATCACCACCACGAAGCCAGCTTCTGCAACCACCGATGCCCTCCTTCTCACCTCGCGCCATTAACCACCGATGCCCTCCTTCTCACCTCGCGCCACCACCCACCTTCTCACCTCGCGCCAGCAACCACCGTCGAAGCTTTGAAGGTTGCTGCTGCAAATCTGGAAAAACGCGACCCAGCAAGCAACGAGTCTTCCTTCAGCAAGCCACGACGCCACCATCAGCGACAGATCTACGTCATCACCACCACCAGCGAGCTTCGACGTCACCAGCAGCGACAGCATCAGGGCCAGATCCACCACCAGCGCCTCCATTTCCACCACCAGCGCCTCCATTTCCACCACCATCTCCTCCATTTCCACCACCAGCGAATCACCATCAAAACAGTTCCGCCACCACCGCCTCTCTCCATCTCTGCAGTGGTGGGAAATTAAGATCTGCTCCAGCAACCTTCAAAGCTTCTCTGTGTCGCACCAGATCCAGTTTGATCTGGAAATTCTTATTGGGTCCAACAGTGTCTTTCCTTCCTTCTCAGATCTTCACCGCCATCACGAAGCTTCACTTCACACCACCATTATCTGGAGAACCACCTCACTCAACCACCTCTGCAACTCCATTGCAGCATCGTGTTTTTTTTCCGCGTTATTGGCTAAGCATCCCAGACCTTACGCGAGTCTAGGTCCAGCCCATCATGTTTTGGGCCTTTATTCAATGTCTTGAGTCAAGCCCGTTTTCAAAAAAAATGTTGCCAGCCATGCTGGTCCAGCCACATTGGGGTCCAGCCTTGTTGGGTCCTGTGTTTTGTTATAACCTTTTTCACAAGCTTGTGTCTGTGTCTGTGTATTGTGTCCAGCCCATTATGGGCTGTAGCGTATTTTTTAAGTGTCTAGTTCATCCAAATTGGTCCAGCCACCTTGGTCTAGCCAATTTGAAGTAATTCAGCACATTAGGGCCATTTTATACTTGTTTTTATACTGTCAACTAATGGTGTCCATCACATTGGAGCTAGACATTATGGTCTAGACATTAGTGAACCCTAATAGATTTGTTTCTCGGAAGTTTGACACGGATATAAACAGACAAAAAACGTATTTCCTATACTTTGACATGGACAAACCCTGAAAAGTATGTGGACAAACTTGAAAAAATTGAAATGGAACAAATACACCTTAAAAATGTTAAAAAACATATAGGTCTGTACGAATAGGTACGAACATCCTTGAACGTACCGGAGAAATATATAAAGTAGTAAAAGTTCAGAAAAAAATTTAATAAAAAAACGAAAAAGGAATAAAAAAAATTAAAAAGGGTAGGAAAGTAAAACCCCAAACCAGAATTTTGAGTTAGGCCTTAAAAAGTAGTATTTTGTAACTAGGCCTTATAACCTTAAGAAGTAGTAATTGGGGCCTCAATTTGTAGATTCCTCACGTGGCAACTAAGGTGGAAACTACTCCACCTAGTCAGACACGAGAGGAGCACATGATATTCAAGGACATATAAAAGCCCCACATCATATAACTCGATCATTTTAACCCTCCCCCATTGAAATTTAAAAATCCAAAATCCCCTCCAATCCCAAACCCTAACTTAAACGCTCTGATCATAAGTCATAACTCCAGACAAAACACCAAAATAAACCATTGATAAATCTTCCACACCAAGAACTAAAACAAAAACACAGACACAAACATCCAAAGCACACGGGAACAATAAAACCGACTTAAAAGATGATATGTGTATTGAAGAATTTTTTTCAACAACAACAAAATAACCAAGGGTTATTAAGACAGAAAAAATCTAGAAATACAAGAGTGATGGACGAATCTACATCAAATATGGTAAAGGATTTAACATAAATAGTCGCTAAATTGATTAGATTTGATAAGGAGGTTGTATTAAGTGAAGAAATAAGTGATGAATTGTATATGCTCACCGAATAAGATAACTTATTAAATAAAAGAAACCAAAGAAAATGAAGACTCTCAACATTACACTAGTGAATGAGTATATTGAAGGCTTCAATGATGTAATAGAGAAAAATAGATCAAGTAGGTTTGTGAGATTGTCACATTGTAATCCCAAGAAGAAGAATGATACAAATGATCTGGAACTTTCAAGGAGCTGGAAATCCCTTTTCATTCCAGATCATCAATGATATATGTGCTAAGCATAATCCACATACACTACTACGTTCTTTTTCACTGGCGACGAATTTTGTCGTCGCTAGTGATTCAAATTATCATCGTCAAAGACTTATTAATCTTTCGCGACGACATGTCGTTATATCTATTTGGTCGCTATTATTTTGTCATTAGAGATTAAGAATATCGACTACTTTTGGTTTGTCTTCACCAGAAATCTCTATTATCAGCGACGAAAAGATGTCATCGCTAGTTAAATGATTTCTCGCGATCACATATTTGTTGACGTTAATGTCTTTTTCTAGCGACAACATTTTCAAATGCTAGTATCATTTAGTTCTTTCGACGATCTATTTGTCGTCGCTAGTAACTCTATTAGTAGCGGTTAAATTATCGTCGCGGTTTACTGGATTGACATGACAACATTAATGTCATTAGCGACGACAATGTCGTCGCAAATGATATTTTAAAAATATATATTTAATTTAATAATTATTTTTAACAAAATTCGGTTTGTAATTCTTTTTTGCTTTTAATTTATTAAACTTGATAAAATAATGCATAACTTAATATAAACAAATAGTATTAATATATCCCGATAAATGTTATTTATATAAAATAATGTCAATTGAAATTAAAAAATAAATATGTTGCATTATAAATAGATCAAACACAACAATAATCTAAGGATCTTCTTCTTCTTCTTCTTCTTCTTCTTCTTCTTCTTCAACTGTTTCGTCAACGAGTTGTCGGGAACCAGACGCCAAAGGGAGAGGGCTTTGTTGGAGGATTTTTAGGTTGGCTTGGATTGAAAGTGGAAAGCCCTGCAGATTCCATACACTCATTAACGAACCACATTGCAGCGTTCATGTCGGCTATCGTAAAAGTAAGGGAGTGGGTGCCAGTACTTGAACTCGTGGACTGATTTCCTGGAGGAGTGTAACGCGACGACCATGTGAAAAAAGATTTTCATTCAAGGCTGCCACCATCTTGTTTAACTGTTCATCTTGCTCACACGTCGAAGCAGGTCTTATAGTGCGTCTAGTCTTGGGAGGCGGTCCCACTCCGAGTGCCCAACTTCTAGTCGTCGGGTCATCCATTTATTGGAGGCTCCTTCATAGTAACTACTTGATCCTTCAGCGTCAAAGGAGTGGATGATAAAGATGCCGATGACCCAGACCGTGACTGGTATTGAGTGACTTTCTCCGGCCTAGCCGGTTTTTGAATGTATTTTGTTAGCTTCTTCAAATAGCTTTCAAACGGGTGCATCCACCTCATTTGAACCGGTCTACCTAACAATGATTCAACTTATAAATGTATGCCTAGGTGGATCGTTATGTAAAAAAAGATAGGAGGAAAAATCATCTCTAGCTTACACATATTTTCCACTACTCCGGCCTTTACAGCTTCCAATTATTTCCTACTTAGATTATTTTTGAAAATGATTCTGAACACGCTGCATAACTCAATTATCAGATCGTTCACCGATTTATTGTCTATAAGCTCGGGTATACTAGCCACAAAAAGAAACTGCATCATTATATGGCAGTCATAGAATTTTATCCCGATGATCTTTTCCATATCACTTTTAACGTTATTCTTCAAACTAGATGAAAAACCATCGGGTAACTTCTACACCTTCAATCAATCTATAAAGACATGTCGCTTTTCCGGTGTCATCTCATACTCTGCGCGCGAGTGCATCATTCTACCTCGATTTTCCAGCAACCACAACTCTTTCTTGATACCCATATATTTCAGATGCTTTCTCGCTTTCATGTTATCTTTGATAATTTTCCCATCAAGGCCTACCACTGTACCAGACTATCACACATTCACAATGCATAACATCAATGTTATGTTACAAAAAAAATGACCAATATGGTAAACGATAATAAATGCTATTTTTCTTCCAATTAAACTCACAAGCCATGTTGTAGAAATTGCCGCCTAGGCGCCAACTCCCCCCGGGTGCGTACGCCTAGTAAAAAGGCTAGGTATTTTCGCCTGATGCCTTAGTCGTCGTGGAAGAGGCACCGAGCCCGCCCAGACGCCGATTAATTACAAAAAATGGTCACCTAGGCACCGATTAATGGGGAAAAAGGACCACCTAGGCCCTATTGTAATTTTTTTATTCTCTAAAATTCTTGAACTGATATTATAACTCAAATTTTAGTATTTTTATATTTACTATAGTGTTGTTAGATGAATTTTATGACTTAAATAGATAAAATTGTTATAATTACTACGTATATATTACTAAATACACATAATTACATAGTGGGATTCAAAACTGCCTAATCCCGCCTAGGCCTCGTACAATCGCGCCTAGGCGCTAGGCCCCAGTCGACCGCCTAGGCCGCGAAACCGAAATCTACAACATAGCTCACGAAGACCTGTTTTCTTCATCTCCTTGACAACATACTTGTGTTCACCGGAAAACACAATAGGCAACCCATCTAACTGAGTCTGAATATCGAAAGAATTGTGTTTCCTATGCGGGGGCCTATGCTCGGCATTCATGTATGAAGATATATATTTTTTCTAAACCGATGTCTTTTAGGGGTAACTACCGTTTGTGATTAAAATAAAGTACCCCTTTATTCACCTTCTTTGACGGAGTAGAATCCAAGCATTGTAGGCATGTTAAGTGACCTTGACCCTTCCACCTTGATGTGTATGACCTAGCCGGGTAATCATTAGTCATGGAAAACAGAAAAACCTTCAGTATAAACCCTTCCTTAGCATGAGTATCATGCGTAAGTATCCCTATATCCCACAACATGTCCAACTCATCTATAACAGGGTGGACAAAGACATCCATATCCTTACCGGGTGATCACGGACCCGGAATCAACAAACAAAGTTGAAATATGGATTCTTTCATGCATAACCACGGAGACAAGTTGTGGATGGTCAATATAACTTGAGACATGCTATATGAGTTGTTTTACATAGAGAATTGACAAAAACCATCGATACACAGACCCAAAAATATATTCCGAGCTTCACTCACAAACTCAGGATGTAACTCTACAAATTTTTTCTAGCTATCACCATCAACAAGATGGTGTAACACATCTGGATCGGTAGTCTTTTTGGTATGGTTCCAAATCATGCCTTTGACGGTGTCTCGAAGCGTATAGTCGCTGCAATCTCGGCGCAATCAGAATATAAAGAAGTTTCTTATGCGGTACTTTTTTACCCTTCTTCGGATTGCATATAGATTCACCACATATTGAACAATGATCTAGGTATTCATTCTCTTTGTAATATAGAGCATAATTGTTCAGAAAACATCGATCATACTATATCCCATACCCATACTTTTCAAATTTTTGTTGCACTCCTCGTAATAAGAAGGCAATGTATGACCTTTGGCCAAACCACGACACAACAATTGTAGGAGTTCGGTGAATGAGGTGTTCGTCCACTTGTTCTTCACATTCATGTGCATTACCTTATCAATGAAATTTAAATAACCCATTACCGTAGTACCGGGATATAACCCGGTCTCCATTTCCTCGAACAAAAAAGCAAAACTAGCACTGCTTGTATGATTCTCGTCTCTCATCTCAGTGTCACCCGATTGATCCCCAATATGGACTGCGTGTCTCAAATCGTCATACACATTCATCATTTTGTCGTCTACAATTTAGGTAAGTTTTATCGTGGAAATTCTACTTTTTCACCGTACTTTGTCCAAACCTCGTACGTGGACAAAAATCCATATTTTAAAATGTATGCCTTTACCTCATGGATACAAAATCTTCGATTATTCGAACAACGATTACACGGACAAAACAATAACCCCGTAATACCCCCACGTGTTTTTCCACAAAATCGATAAATTCTTCCAACCCATTAATGTATTCCACGGTAACCCAACTATTTGATTTATTCCAATTCTTATTGATGCCCTGATTTATCGTCTATTTTGATATAAGCATACAACTATAACAATATTAAAAATAAAAATTTAATATTCATATATATATAACATTAAAATATACAACCATAAAACAAATTGTATTCACCTAATCACCGCATATAATAGTTAAACACATACATACTTAAATACAAAAAATTGTGAAAAGTTTGAATTTTGGAAAATTATATAATTTTGGTATATTGTGTGGATAAATTGAAGTAGAAATAGGACTCACCCGTGTAAAATGGTCCCGAAAAAAGCAATTAATTATGTGGTGAAGAATGGCTTTCGGATTGTGTATAATGATATATCAAATAGGGGTTAAAGTACAAGAAAAAGGGAAGAAATTTCTTGGGTTTTCTTTTCATTCTTAAGATTCTGCCCAACTGCAATAAATACGTCGACATCTTTCGTGACGACAATTTTGGGTCGCCAGTGACATTCAAGTCGTTGCTATAAATAGTTATCAGCAACGACTATGTTTTGTCGTCATATACTATGGTCATTAACGACTACAATATTCGGCAATAATTTTTTTTTAATTTTTTAATCGAACGACGATTCTAACATTATCAACGACAACATGTATTCGTCACGAATACCAACTGAAATAGGCGACGAATTTTGTCGTCGAGGATAATCTTTCGTCGCGAATGAGGTGTCATTAACGACGACACGCACATAGTCGCTAGTAATATGATTGCTAGATCCACGCACGGTAATAGTAGTCCTCTTATCCAAAACTATGACATGTGCTAGCATAATCCACATGTAGTCTCCTTATCCAAGATTAAGAATAAATGTGTGACTAATGATGAACTTGCTACCTAAATCTCATTGTGCAACAAGTTGTCTACACCATTGAGACTAAAAGGGGACTGGATTTATTAATTACTCTCTTCGTTCTAAAAATAATGTACATATAGATTTTCACATAAATTAAAAAACATATTTATTACTTCCACCAGTACTAAAATATCTTTAACAAAGTGTCTTGATATTTTAGATATTTATTGGAAACATAATTTTAAATTTTTTAATAAAGATAATAATAGAGAAAAGTGAGATACAATATCTTGAAATTTTTAGTGGACATTATATTTAGAATACTATTTTTAATAAGTGAGATATGATTTTTGGGACAGAGAAAATAATGAAGATACTAAAATAAATACTATTAAAAGTAGTAAAAATTTATACACGACATGATAGACTACCATGATAATAAATTGGAGATGTAGTACCTATGTCAATGAGAGCTTTTATGAGAATCTTATAGTACAGTAAAAACTCTATAAAGTAATACACTATGGGCCATCAAAATTTATTAATTAAAAGAGTTATTAATTAATTTATAAATTAATAATTATTAATTTATATATATTAATATTTTATTAACTTATACTGAAATACCCAGAACTTCAAAATTTGAAGAAAGAGCGCAATGCAATCGATGTAGGTAGTGCAATCACTCAAGAACTTCAAACTTTGATCAAAGAGTTAAATTATCGCAATGCAAATGGATATCGAAGATGTCCTAAACAACCCAGAAGAAAATGTAGTTGCACAGTTGTTGACTGAAGAAGAAATTATTGAGAGTGTTATGAAAACTGATAAATATGATGAAGATGATGATTAAAGTTCTACCATGGATCTCCTTCGCGAAACAAAGCAATTAAAGCAGCAATCACATTGAATACTTTCAACAACACCGGAAGTTCTTACAATAATAAGAAAAATTAGAGACGACATTCAAGGTGAAATTAATTTCAACAAAAACATAAGACATTTGAGTCATTTTTCAAGAAACCTTCATAAATATTTCATGTAATATGTAATATATAAGGAATTATTGATTTATATTTAAATTAGAGTCTATAGGAATAATAAAAAAATGTATTATCTTATAATTTTAGCAAATTATTAATTTAACACCCTATCTCGGAGTCGGAATGACAAAAAATATTATCTTACGGAGTTTATTAAATAATCGAGTATAAATTTATCGAATTTTTATTGTATTATTTTTGAAAAAATTGTTCTTTACCAGTATATCATGGGTTTACCTCCAGTAATTTTTCGTCACTTTTCAAAATTACTCTACCTTTACTTTATATTTCAATTTAGAATAAACTGCACCGTACTCATTCCTATATTAAACCTATTAAAAATGGACGTTTGTCATTAAATACATGCATATAAATTGTTTAATTTCGAATTTACCTGTAAGTACCCAAACTAGAGACAGATTTATTTGGAGTAAATTTGTTGATTTTTTTTGTCACAGCAGAAAGTATATACGTTAAGTTCATTTTCAAAATAACGTAAGTCAAAATGGTTCAATAGCTTTGAAGATATATTTTGAAAGAAAAAAGTTTAATAGAACACTTAATAATTGCATATCAGTAAAGTCCAACTATGTCTGGATAAAACACTCGAAAACTAAGTATGCATTGTGGAGAGTATGAGTACTTCGTTATCTTTGGGAAATAATATAATTTTTGTTTCACTTGTAAAATAGAGTAAGTGTTTCCATCTTGTCTTGAGAAAAGATCCTAAATTTACAATGTTTCTAGACGTTTGAATGAAAAAATTGAAAACGAAAGTAGACAAAGAGTTAGCTGTACAGGATAAAGTTGAAATAAAGTTCAACCTTTCAAAGTTTGCCATATCAATCTGATCGACACTTCATGTCCCAACATTGCATTACGTCCAAATCATATGAGTAATGGGCTGCTGTATTGCACCAATAATTCAGAGTAGGATTTTCATCCTCTCTTACTGGTCTTTGAATATAGTTATTCAGAAAAGGTTTAACCACTACAAGAAAAACTATCCTTAACGGAGAAAAATTTACTATTAACTTTTTTAATTTTGCCGCTACATGTTCGCCGTAATAAGTTCGTCTCTAAAGACACTTTTTGTAGCAAATTATTAGTTTTTGCCTCTATTGCTTTTATCTTTAGCAGCAAATATTACCGTTAAAAATATAATTAAAGGCTATTTTGATGTTTAAAAATATCATTAGAGACCTTTTTAATGTTGCAGCAATATATTTCTTATAGTGAACTTACTCTTTTTCTCTTTTGTCTCATGACCTCTTTCCACATTCTCTAAAATATCCTTAAAATGTTTACATATATCAATTATATACATCAAAATCATAATTCTAAACAAACACTAAAGCACACGCAAAAAACACTCTAAAAAAGAAACATGAAACTCCGGTTAGAGTGAGTTCATCGCGGTTCTGAATTTGGGTGGCTAGAAAAGTCATGCAAGCTTCGTTAAAAAGAGATATTTGATGAAGGCTGTGAGCTGCGAAAACAGAGAGATCTGAGTCGTTAGACTAAGGTATTCAGGCGAGATCAATGTTATTGTTCTAGTTGTTGGAGTACGAATCTTCTATAATCTGTTCTCCGCCTTCTTCTAATAGTTCAAACTTTTAGCTTAATTGACAAATTAACATGGTATCATAGTTTCAGGTACTTGAGATCTTAGGTTCGAGTTTCTTCATCGCCACCCACCTCGATATCTCCACATGCATTGTTTAGATCAATCCATCTCTTCTACTAAGCCTACACGTGAGGGGACGTGTTGGAGTATAAGGGCCCGTTTGGAAGTGCTTATTTTAGAGTAAAAAAGCGCTTTTAGAATAAAATTTAAAAAAATTATTCAAAATAATTTTGAAATCTAAAATTATTTTAAGTGATTTTTTCAAGAGCACCAATTTGGTGCTTCTCATAAAAGTGTTATTCAGGATCAAAAAAAACTCTTAAAATGCTAGAAGCCCTTTTAAGTGTTTTTTCAAAAAAACACTTCCAAACGGGCACTAAATCTCCTATAATATGTTCTCTGTCTTCTTCTAATAGTTCGAACTTTTAGTTAGATTGGCAAATTAACACTAGCTATGGTAGTAAGTTGGGGGTGACCCTACATGGTGGTGGTTGAGGTCAGCCCGTGCAAATATAGTTTGGTGGTGGTTCAAGGAGTTGGTGGCTGCTGAGGTGATCTCGCGGATATGTATGGTGATGTTGGTTGAAGGGGTTGGTGGTGGTGTTGCAGTGTGGTGGTGGTTCATCTCGTTGAAATGCAAGGTAGCGGTGGTGGTTGAATCCGAGTTGGTGAAGATGGCTATGGTGTCGGAGCTCAGACGTGGGTATGGTGTCATTACTAGTGGGGAGTTGGGAATGGTGGTGTTCAGATCTTTGGAAGCTCATATTTGTAGGCAAAGACGATGGTGTTGCTCAGATTTGTCGGTGGAAGGTGAGTTGCGGGAAACTAATAATTCAAAAAGCTAGACGCTGATGGAGAAGACGACGACATCCTCCATAATATCATTGATAACGTCAGTCGCAACCACTCACATTTATTTCTTTCTTTTACATATATGATTGGTTTGATTTTTTTCTTTTATAATTTTTTGTCTTTTTATTGGTTAGCTTTTTTTATCTTTCCTCTTTACTTTCTTTGTACTTCTCCTGTCCATAAAAGATTGACACTAATTTTAAAAATAGTTATTTATAAAAAATTGTATATTTAAAAATCCAAGACACTTTTTTATTAATTATACCACATCTACTTTTATTTAAATTTGAAAATTTATGTTTCTAATAAATATTTAGGATTTCAAAATACTTTATAAGAGATATATTAGTAAACATAACATATAATAATTGATTTTCTTAGTTTGTGAAAAAAAGGTGTGATAACCTTTTATGTACGGAGGGTGTACTTATTCGTTAGTTTTTTCCCTTTCTCTTTTTCTTTTTATCCACTTTTTACTCGCTAAGTATATTAATTTTTTATTTTATTTTGAGATTATTACCCAAGGGGTCTTGAAAATACCACCCAAGACCCAACAACACCTCACTAATTCTCACTTTATACTAAAGGCCACAACAAAAAGTTAACACTATAGACAAAAAACCTAATTACATTTTTACCCCTTTTTGTTATTTATTTTCCTATATATATTAATATTTTTACAATTAATTCCTAAAAAAATCACTCACGACTCTTTTATTTTCCTCTCTCTCCAATCAGCCATTTCTTTTAGTTCACAGCCATCGACGATTTTCTTGTGCCATCCAACAGTGTGTTCTCCGGTGGATGCTCGAACATTGCTTCACGAAGTTCCAACAGATCTTCCGAGCTCCGGCGCGAGAAAGGAAGGGGATGTCTGCACGAGATCGGACACGTGAAGAAGCTTGCATATCTGACTCGTTCTGCATCTCTGGCGGTGGCTTCTCGGAGGTGCGGCGGTTGTACCACTTGTACCATACCGGCGAGATATGATGACGTGTGACGACTTTAAATGAGAATATCGATTTAGCAGTAGATTATTTAGCTAATGAAACCATGGTTGAAACTCATATTGATTTGGATCAAAGGGATGGGTAGCAAAAAATCAGGTGTCCGGTGAGTTTAGAGCTGAAAAAATAGAGGGGATTGATTCTGAGAAAGTTGAAAATGGAGGTAGATATGAAATAACAGTGGATAGTAGTGGGGAAATTCTTGTGTAAACCCAACCCTATTTGTAGGGCCATGGTTTTGTATTATAATATTACTAGGTATTACCCGTGCCTTAAGGCACTTCGATGATTAAAAAAAGTTACGCAATAATAAGAAAGGTCGATGATTGAATTGAGCTAAAAAATTTACATATAAAATAAAAAAATATTGACGATTCTCAAATCCTTAAGTGATATATGAAGAACATGAAAATTTTCTTTAACCACTGTATTTTACCTCTGATCCTACATTTTTTCAGATATTATTTAAGAATCTTTTTAAAAAATCCACGAATATATGTGACATTTTACAAAATGTATATAATTTGCTATTTTAAATAACATGAAATATGTCTAGAAGTACTGTAAAATTAGAAATTAAGAAGAAAAACCAAACAAATCAAAAGAGGACCTTTTTTGTGTTTTCTCTAATGAGTTTCCACCCAATTCCAAATTTAAAAAAAAAAACAACCACAAAATTTCCCATAGAGTTACGATGAATTAAAAAAAAAGTGAAACATAAGCCATCCCTAACTTAATGAAACATTATGATTTTTTTATTGTGGAATGACCAACTGAAAAATATATCACTTATTCACTATGACCAACTAAAAAACCTAGCATTATTTTCAATTATGAATTCTCCATCTCATCTGGCACTTAACTGCTCCTCGGTTCACCTCATTCTTAATGCAATACGATGAAACCGCAACCCCATTTTGGCTCCACTTGAACATCCGTTATCATCATAATGAAACCTGATTCTTCAAGTAGTGCTACATGAAACACATTATTCAATTTATGTTGGACCACTAATCCCTGTAGATTTTCCAATTTAAAAAACGGAGACGGTTAAAACGGTTTATCACATTTCAACAATAAGAATATGAATACGGGGACCAACGATGCAATATATTTGGTCATTTCCCATAATACATGTACCAATGAAGTATTTCACCCAAAATTAGAAAGAAATTATAAATACTGAACTACACCTCAAACTGCACGCCAGTGTATTGTTTGACTTGTATAATCCACTGCATTTGCATCTCCTCCTTTCTGCAAATTATCACCATAATATTAACATTCAACTGATACAGTTTAATGCAAATTCCAATTTTTATCTAGTTCTTTACAGTTGAGATGAACAATTCTTCCGCGTGTATAGTTGAATCAAAACTTTTGAGACATATATAATACAATTTTTTTAATTAAAAGCACTTTCCTCCCAAAGGCAATATTAAAGATTTACATGACATTCATATCATACACTTTGGCCTTTGTGGGATAAACTGCAGATATATGAAGTGATTTTATGAATTAATCACAATAACACTTCATATATCCTTGTGTACAAAACATATGAAGCTATTACAAAATCTGAAAAGATTTCCAACTGTCCTTACTTCATATATTCTTGGTTACAAAAAACATATGAAGTGATTACAAAAAAGTAAAAGATCACTGGCTATCCTTACTTCATATATCCCTGGTTACAAAAAACATATGAAATTATTACAAAAACTGAAAAGATCTCCAACTATCCTATTCATCATAATTTTCACCTGTAACCATTAAGAGATTCTTTTTTTAACATCACTCAAAAAATAAATATTTCTGATACAACGTTAAAAAGTAACTACCTAAGTTTAAAATAATACCTACTTCGCAGATTTACCAATTTTTTCCAACTCGTCAAGCTGTTAAAAACAAACAACAAAAACTATCATCCATAATCCATCACAATACAAAAGAAAAATATAGACCTTACAGACTTGAATGGATTAGGAGAATCTTCACGTAATTCAAGAATATAAGTAGCTCTCTTCACTTTAATACCCTTAAATCCTTTCAACTCTTGCATGTTGATTTCACGTTTAATTAGTGAGGAAAAAGACGAAAGCAAAAGAATAAAAAATGTACTAATACTCAAGGTTAAGGTTAAGTATTAACGCCAAGGTTAAGTTTATGGTTAAGGTTAAGGTTAAATTTAAGATAGAGGTGAAGGTAAATGTTAAAATTAAGGTTTTAGGATTAAGTTTTAGGGTTTAAGGGTTAAGATTAAAGGTTTAAGGATTAAGTTTAAAGTAAAGGTTAAGGTGAAGATGAAGATTAAGGTTTAAGGTTTAATGTTTAAAATGTAAGGTTTAAGGATAAATATTTTGGCGTTAGGATTAAATTTAAGGTTCCAATGAAGATGATGATTAGGGTTTAAGGTTTAAGGTTTAAGGTGTAAGATTTAAGGTTAAAGTTAAGGTTAAGATTTAAGGTTCAAGGTTCAAGGTTCAAGGTTAAGTTTAAGTTTCAACATCAAGGTTAAGGTTATGCTTAAGGTTAAGTTTAAAGTTAAGATAAAGGTGAAGGTAAAGGTAAAAGTTAAGGTTTTAGGTTTAAGGTTTAAGGGTTAAGGTTAAAGGTTTAAGGGTTAAGGTTAAAGGTTTAAGTGTTGAGGGTTAAGTTTAAAGTCACGGTTAAGGTGAAGATGAAGATTAAGGTTTAAGGTTTAATGTTTAAGATGTAAGGTTTAAGGATATATGTTTGGGCGTTTAGATTAAATTAAAGGTTAAGATGAAGATGAAGATTAGGGTTTAAGGTTTAAGGTGTAAGGTTAAAGTTAAGGTTAAGATTAACATTTAGGTTAAGATTAGGGTTAAGGTTAAATTTAAGGTCAAGGTTAGGGTTAAGGTTAAAGAAATAATAGTTAAGAAGTTGAGGTCATGGTTAATAGGTTGAGGGTTAAGGTTTATTTTAATCCTATTCAATATTTGGTCCCTTAATCCTAAAAAATATATTATCAATTCAAGTCATGAATAAATATAGTAAGTAAATTATACAGGGAAGGCCCAGGGCCGGTCCCGAGGGTAGGTTGAAGAGGCGACCGCTTCAGGCCTCCAATTTTTTGATTTTTTTAGGGGTCTTCAATTTAGCGGAACCTGACTCATCAAGCAAACAAAAATTTTTTGCATAAAGGGGTCTCATTTTGTAAATTAGACCCCTCGAGGGAAACATTGCTCAATCTTTTCTATTCATTTCTTCATTTTTTAATGACTATCTTTGTATTTTAATTATAATTTAAACTAATGCATGTAAAAGAAATATACCATTTACGTTAAAAAGTTTACCAAAAGGTTATAAGGCTTTATTTATCTGTGGTGATTAAGATATTCTACTAATTAAGTTTTTATGTCACAAAAAAAAATTAATTGAAAAATTATTATTATTATTATAGGATATAAAAAAGATATCACGGTCCCATTGTCATTATCATAATGTTAATGTTTCAAATGAGATTAAAAATAAAGAAAATAAAAGAAATAAAAAATTATTTAAATATTGTAATGTAAAGTGATTTTTTTTAATTTTATATTATATCTAGTTGAACTTTTTTTATAATAAATTTTGAAAAAAATCTTAAATTTTTTAGTACTTTATGAATTTTTATAAAAAGGAATGAATTTTATTTATATGAAAGTTAATTCAAATTTTTATAATTTTATTTATATGAAGGTTAAAAGGATTATATATTATTTGATATTTTCATGCGTATGTGTATATAATAAATAAATAAATAAGAATAATAAGGGAATTATGAGATGAATGGGGGGATTATGAGCTAAATGGGGGGATTATGAGACTAACGGGGGAGTTTGAGGATAAATAGGGTAAATTAGTTTTGGTTCTGCTTTATTATATAGATTTATGTACTAAAGAGGGAGAACGTGAGTCAAAGTTCAAAGTTTTTTTTTCTTTCCATATTTGCTTTTTTTGTCTAGTCCACCACTATTCCATTTTTGTTTCATTGTAGTATTTATGTTTGTAGGTTTTTTTTTTTTTTACAAAATGTTTGTAGGTTAAGAAAAAGAAGAAACAAATGATTGACAAAAAAAAAAATATTGATATAAAAGATTAAATTTTAAGATTTTTTTCATAAGAGATAGGTAGGTTTTTTAGATTAAATTTTAAAATAGATTATAAATTATATAATTGATATAAAACAACATTATAATTTTTAAAAATAATCAAACTGAATGATAAATTTACTTTGTACAAGGGTTATAAACAAATCGTTCTGAATATTAAAGATGAAAGGTTGTTTGTTTAATTTTTCTAACTGTCACACTCAGAGGCAAATCCATAATTTTAATAACAAGAGGGGCTAAAATATATAATAACACACGAGATCGGGGTGGTAGAAACAATTTTTTAGGCTAATTTTTAATCCGCCAGGGGCCAAAGTGTAAAATTTAGGTTTAATGAGCTAATATTTTGGTTAAGGGTTGCAAATATGCTAGGGGACTAAAATTGACTTTTACCTAAATAAAATTTCTCAAAATCGTCTCGAAAATGCTTGTTCGAGATGTTAAAGAAACAAGTTTGCACATATATTACTTAGCTTGTTAAAATTTGAGCTCACCTCGCCTTAAGATGTTAATCAAACAAGCTTACATATCTAAAATCGACTTAGCTAATTTACATCCTAGTACAGAGTATAACATGTCATCTAGTTTGACTATTTTTAAAAATTAACAATATCTTTTTTTTGTCAATACAAAATCCTAGTTAATATTGAACTTTAATAATGTGGTAATGGTGCTTATGGTGGTGGTTGAGGTTATAGTGGTGTTGTTGTGGTGTGGTGGTATTAATAGGGTGATGGTGGTGGTTGTGGTTGCGGGGGTGTCGGTGGTGGTGCTGGGGTAGTGGTGGTGGGAAACTTATTTTTTGTCAAGGGGTTTTTTAAATAAATAAATTTATTGAAAGATGTTTTTAGGATCTATTTTTTATTTTTTAATGTTTTTTTTAAATCTAATAGCCAATGAATTAAAAAAACTAAAAAAACTAACATTATCCCGAAATATTTATGCATCATCTATTTTTATTAAAAAATATATATTACTATTTTATTTTTATTCAAACAAAAATAAAAATCTCAAGTAATAATTCATAATCGAGGAGATATAATATTTTATTTTTTATTAACTCATCTTCAAAAGAAATATTAAGTATTGAAAAAATATCCTTCTTTACATTTAATATGTTAAATAAATATATAGTTAATTTTACAAATAATTTTTTTGTCAAAAATATGGATAATTCCATATCGCAGCAATCATGAAATGAAAAGAGAAAAAGTTAAATCGATAAGTAGTTGTAACATCAGCATCTTCTCTCTCCTTTTGTTACACAAAAAGTATTAGTTTATATAATAAAAGGGTGGGTTTACACAAGTTTTTCCCATAGTAGTGGGTATGATTAGATAAGGAGCTGTGAAGTTGTACCAATGCTCGTAAAGTGTTCAAGTTATGGTAAAGTAAAGGCGAGCCTGCATCACTACTTTCTTTATTTCTTTTTCTTTTTTTATTGTCTTGTTGAGTATTGTAGGGTTTTCTTTTTTTTATTTACTGGATTAGAAAGTGGAAGCCTTCCTTCGTGTCTTGTTGAGTATTGTTTGTTTTTTTGCTTTTCTTTTTATCAACATGTACTCAACAATTTAGAACAGTTTGATTTTTTCCTTTTCTTGCTTTACTCAGCAAAGCAAGTTGTTTTTTATTTAATATTTTCATGTATATATTACTTGATTTATATTATAAAAAAAGAATTAATAAATAATGCTAAAAAATTATTTACTGGTATGAAGGATTAATAAATAATGCTTTAAAATTAATCAACTATTTTGGCAAAATACTCCGTAAAAATCCCAAAAACGAGCATGCTCAGTAAAGTCACTCAACAAAAAAATTCAAATACTCAGCAACTTTTTTCGACATTCAGATTTTTTTCCGATACCCAACAACTTTTTTCATGCTCAGTAGCTCATGCTCATCAACTTTTTTCATGCTCAGTACCCCAGGCTCAAAACTTTTTTCCAGGCTCAGAACTTTTTCCGGCGGTCGCCGGCGGTGATTGGTGGTTGTGGTCGGAGCTGGAAATTATTGATTGTTAATGAAGGAGGAGAGAGAAAAATAATAAAGGAGGAGAGGGATTAATGGTAATGGAGGAGAGAGAGTAATGACAATAGAGGAGAGAGAGTAATGATAATGAAAGAGAGAGAAGGATTTATTTATTTTGTCTTATATGCACTAGAAAGATTAGTAATAACATTACTAGGTGTGTTTTTGAATTTTGAAAGTAATAATATTTTATCTTTATTCTAATATTTGAGAGTATTTTTAATTTTTAAAATTAAATTAAAATTGCAAGCTATCTTTAGTAATAACCCCTCAAAGACCAATTCTAATTAAAAAAATAATTTTGAGCTCAAAACATTTAAAAAAAAAACCTACAATTGTATTGTTGTAGAAATATAAAGGATAATTACAAGTAAATAATAGGGATTTTCTTATAATACCAACAAATAAATATCATTTTTTTACAAACTGATACTTTATTAAACAATTTCCGATTGACATTAAAAGTTGAATGGAAAAAAATTCCTTTTATGGATTTTTATATATTTAAGAAATTTGTGGAGATTTTTTATTTTTTTTCGTAAAAAAAGCATAGTAATAAGTATAAGAAAAAAGATGTTGTGGATTCTCACATTCGTAAAAGGATATTTGATTACCTATATTATAAGTAAGGACTTCTGGGCACCCAACGTTTGGATTTGATGAAACCGCTGTTACATGTCGTCCATTTCACGTTAAGTGCCTCCCTGGAAAAAACTTTTTGATTAAAAAACAAAAGGAAAAAAGACAAAGAGTTAACAAAGAAATTTGAAAAATGACAAATAGGTACTCATGCCCCTCCACGTCTAACACTTAACAACTAAATTGATAGTGTGGACTAACGGTTGGACCAAATCAAAACGTTTGGGTTCCTAGAAGTCCTTTCTCGTAGTATGGGTGTTCAAATTTCCTTCCGCGTTTTCCCTTGATACTTACGATGTCTTTTATTCATTCACAAAAGTATACACATAGTAGGTCCTTACGATGAACCCATGAGTTTTCGTACACGGTTACATTTTTAGTAATGAATATGGTATGAGAAGTTTCTTATATCCCCTAACCTTAACATTTCAAGAAAAATTTCTCAACTTTCGCCATCTATCAAGAACATCTGGATAAATGGAAACAAAACATAAGCAAAAAAATAAACAACTATCCATGTTATTTAAACAACAAATTTTGATGTCATTTTAAAAAATGGTTTGTGCTAAAGTATTCTCACAAACGTCATTGGGTGATGAGATAAATAACACAAAAGACAAAAGAGGTGCACATACAATGCGAAGCACATGATCAAAACCAATTCATATAAGACAAAAGCT
This sequence comes from Nemophila menziesii, assembly GCA_029959085.1. Classification (NCBI taxonomy): domain Eukaryota; kingdom Viridiplantae; phylum Streptophyta; class Magnoliopsida; order Boraginales; family Hydrophyllaceae; genus Nemophila; species Nemophila menziesii. The sequence goes on from JARWIR010000013.1 coordinate 283,528, forward strand.
GTTAGGATAGTAGAGTAGTGATCAAGCCATTGTGCTTATATAATAGTAGTACATTTCTCATGTAATTGTACACAACAAAAATCAATACAAAATATTCTACTCTATCTTCTATTTCTATCATTGTATCAGATTTGCCAAAGGAGTTTGGTGTGGCCTAAGGTGTGATAAAAAGATGTATAAAATAAGTGCAAATAAACACCCTAAGTTAACACGGTTCTGCAAGTATACAGATCGTATGCAAGTTTTAATGAATAAGTAAGATTCGTTCCTCAGGGACTACGAAGGTTAAGAAGAACTTATGCAAATTATTCAAGTGCAGATATTTTAAAGATAGATAATATAATACGCTAGTAGAAAGAAGAGAAAGATAGATATTTATTTGGTTTTCTAATAAATAAACTAAACTAATAAACTAAAGACAATAAAACAAATAAAAGAAAAGAAAAGAAAAGAAGATAGTATGAAAGTCTAGCTTGAGTTATTAGCATGCAATCCCCACTAGTTTTGCCGTTCTAAACATGTAAGGGTAAATTATGTAGTATTTCCCTAATCGGTCCCAATATGCTATCGGTAGTTTAAAATAGGATTTACCTGTGTCAATAAGGCTTCCTAAGCAAACTTTTCCTGTAATTGGTAAAGAGTCACAAGACTCAACCATAGTGATTATCTAGATAGGTTGGGTTGTCAGATCAGACCTAATACTAGACGTTATGTGCTAAACATGCAATTAAACACCGTTGTCAATGGTGACCTAATTACTAGATGGTAATTCTATATGGGCGCGCATCCACAAGAACACAGAATATAAATTCAAACACATAAACAGAGAATAAAAACTATGATTCAATTTAAAACATTAAGTTCCCAAATTAGATAGATGTCAATCAAAACTAGGGTTCATACATATATGCTAAACACTCAAACTAAAGAATTAATTCATACAAAGAAGAGAAGAGAAAAGAATTACAAAATAAGAGGTTGAAGGAGACATATGGTGTTCTGCTCCTTCCAGACTTCTCCTCTTGTGTTGCAGCTTCCTCTTGGCCTTAAGGTCTGGCCAAGGATGATTTAAGAGTGTTAAGAGGCTGTATTTATAGGGTAGAGGTTGACCTAATTCGTTTCTTGGAGATAACTTCAAGTAATGGGCTCCTGGCCCAACCCAAATTCGTAAGATAAACACTGCTGCGTTGTTTTGGTCATAACTTCTTTGTTATTGGTCGGATTTTGCTCCACAAGATACCAAAAGAATCGCAACAGAATTATCTAGGCCCTTTAGAAGGAAATTACCAAATTCGGCCTATTTCTTAGGTAAAAACACCAATCTTTGGACGTGTACTGCAGAGTCCCAGATTTAGGCAGCTTTTCCTTTTCCTATTTAAACTCAGTTTCCTTCTATCTCCAATTTCCATGCATATCTCCTTCCATATATTGTAGTCTTTGACTTGGACTCTAATTAATCTCCATAATTATCTTTAAAGCTTCACACTAAATAAACAATTAAACCCAATATGCTCTAAAAATAATAATTCTACAAATCAAGACTCAAAATAGGAAAGTGCACTAAAATAAGCTAAAATCAACCTATAAACTAATAAATAAGCCTAAAATGATGTCTCAAGAGTGTATTATATTATCACAAATGAGGAGACATCAAGACCCCCAACTCAAAGTTGTATCGTCCCGATACAATAAAAGTAAAGAACAGTAGGGTAGTCAAATAAACAAGAAGAAGTAGGAGGAGAATAAGAACAGAACATAATGAATGATCTTAGAGCATAAATTCCAAAAAATCTCATGTAGTAATGCTTAAGAAATAATGCACAACTATGCTTAATATACATGTAATCAACAATCCATAAATTCAGGTTCAAGATTAATTTCGCAATGCCAGAAGGAGAGGATGATAACTTAGTTCAGGTTAATGGCTATAGGTTGTTCATAGGTCCCAAATACAGCATCCAATGGTCCACTTACCTACTACCTAATAGCTCAATTGTTTCTCCATCTAGTAGTTAGAAATCCTGAGGTCTTGGTTATAACTTGGCTTAAGGACGGGTGTGGTATATTTGGATAATGAAAAGTGAGCTTTTGGCTCTCTCCTCACTAGCCATCAACGAATCGCCCTAGAGCTTGAGTTTTCACTCGAAGATGTTCTCACTCAACCCAATTTATTGATGCTTTTGATTTGCATCCCCAATTATCCAATTAAAACCTTTGATGATATAAAATCCACTTTGCCGGTCCGAATATATATTCTTTTCATATCTTTTTTCTTTTGTATAGCTATGATTCTCTTTTTGATGTTCGAGATATCACGCTATTTTTCATATATATATTCTTTCTTTTTTATGCCCTTGTTGGCAAATTTAGCTCGTAGCTTCTTTTCCATTCACTATTACCCCGACAAAGGGTTACAATAATAACAATTTCATCACCAATAAAATCACAAAGATAATTCCCAAACTCCCAAAGTTCCCTAATGATGAAACCCACCACCCCAAACTCAAGCTCTAAAACGAGTTGTCTCAGGTTTTGCGATTCGAGTGCGGGTCATATAGATAAGTCCTAAAAACTAAGGGTATGGATTATAATGTGGTGTAATAAAGGCTTTAGAAAGGCTCAGAGGGGCTAAGACGGATAAATAACAATAATCAAATAAAAGGGTGAGAAAGTATAAAAGGCTTCAAGTGTTTTAATCATGAAAGAACTGCCTTATTCATTTTTCTAACTACCGGATTTTGTTACTTTTTCATTACTAGTTCATAGACAAGTGGGTTTTCAACTAATTTTAAACCTCACGTTCTACACACCAAATAACTATTCCTAAGTTTCAACATACTTCTTAGCATTGCTCATTAACTTTTCTATCCTTTATTTCCTGTTTTCATACATGCATCTAAACAATTTTATGACATCTTTCAAAAACATACTACCTACTATCATTAACTCAATAAAATCATGCTCAAATAGGTACATTCAAAGATATTCTATGCCTAATTCAACCCAAAAATTTTAACTTTTATGAAAAAACCAAAAGGAAGATGAGGACAACGAATCCCCACCCCCAACTCAAAAATGAGCCGTGTCCCCACGACTCGAAAAAGACTCAAGAAATAATAAAATTTAAAATTAGCATACATATTGCACATAAAGAAATGGTAGGGAAGAAAGAAAACATACTCTTTGAGGCTATTACCTCGCCTTGTTGATACTCAGATTAAATTCAAATGTATCTTCTTCACCCAACTTCTTATTCGCTTTTCGTTCAGGACACTTGATCATAGTAGGATATTGCATTAAATAACGTCATGGGAGAGATCGAAGATTCGTATCACCTCCTCATAGATCAACTGTGCCACATCTTCTTCTTCATAAAATACAATTCAAAAACAACCCAAAGCATTCCAAATCTCCATGAACCTTCATGTATTCACCTTCAACTTCTTCTTCAAATACTTTCTCATAAGAAAAAGGTAGTTCCTTTAATTGTTACTTCGGAGAAGCTGTCATGGCCATTGAAGCTTTCCCTTTTTCTTCGGGTGTAAGGTCTTTGATTTGTAGAGGTTGTGTTGTCTTCTTCACCAAAGTTAGAATCTTTTTGCTCATTGAATCAAACACAGCTAGCTAACCTCTCTTCTCTTGACTTGTTTTACCCATTGAATTGGAACTAGGACTTTTCTCACTTGATTTCTTCTCAATTAAATCCGATACCTTGATTTCTTCATCTCCCGTTCAGTAGATATTGTTCATGTTCTCTTAATCATCTCAATTGACCCCCAACTCAAAGCTTTAACCACTCTTGAAATTTGAAACTCTTGATTATTGGTTGTACAAGCTTAATTTGGGTTAGGAAAAGTGATTGGATGATGATTTTCTATGTGGGTAAGATGGATTCTTCATGGATTGGCTTGGATTTAAGAAATTGTAGGATGAATTTTTGAAAATTTAAGCTTTTGATCTTGGATTCAAGGTGTTTTGGGATGATATAGGTGGTTGAATCTTCCTTGTAATGATGTGGAGAATGAATTGGATGTGTTTTCATGGTAATTGGGTAGTGTTTTGATGATTGGTGAAGGTTTTGATGAGCTTTAATGGAGTTAGGAGAGTTGTGGAGAAGAAAAAGAGGGTTTGGGTTTATAAAATTCGGAACTAAAAGCTTAATACCTCCTTTATAATCAAATCCCGTAGGTTTTTCTCTCCCTTGCGGCGCTGCGGACTACCCCTGCGGACCATGGGGTGTACCGCGGGGTATACCGCGCCTCCTACGTCAAAAAACCCGTGGTAGGACCCCGTGGTACGGGTTTGTGCGGTGCATGGCGCGGTATAGGGTCCGGTATACCGGACCCATCAGCTATTTTTTTTTTCGTTACTGGATAAAACCCGCGGTAGCAACCCGTAGTACGGGTTTTTGACCACGCGGTGCACCGCGGCTGAGGTCCGGTGTACCGCACGTGACAAAAACCTCACCAACAGATAGATCTCGAAAAGTTATGCAGTTTAGGCTCAAAAATCACCTGATTCCGATATCCGAGCGCAAAGATATGGCTTGCTGAAGTTTCTCCGTTCCGAAAACTTTGCTCGCTTCCCTAACTCGATTTCTCCAATACCTAATCATCAAAAACACTAATACCTTCCTCAAATATGCAATATCAACTAAAATTAACTAATCTAAACATAAATTAAAAACTAAAAACGTAAAAACATAAAAGAAATTACGGGTTGTCTCCCGTACAGCACTTTTGTTTAACGTCTTTCAAAGTTAGACGTGTTACCTCGATTAAGGATGACGAAATTTCCACCCTTTGCCTTTAATTCCCACGAACTTTTCAGCTCGATTCTTAATAATCATGGATGGTGCCATCCAAGATTTCGTGGGAATAGGTGGTAACTCAATTCCAAGTGTAGCATTACACTCCTCTAGTAATCCATTCATCTCGAATCTTCGTTTGTTAGAAAGAATGTCCTTCATGAATTGACCGTATTTTGACATTCTTGTGAGAGCTTCTACAAACGGGCTGCTGTTCTTTAATTTGTTCATCATGTCAACGAACTTCTTGAATTCCAGGTCATTGTCCTTTCTGACATGTGAAGGGAATGGTGGAGGAGGACATGTATTGGTTACCACTGGGCTCTCTTTCTTTTCTGGTGTCTTCTCTTGGACACGTTCTTGTTCAACTACCTCTTCGACCTTATCTTCTGTTGCTTCTTCCCCCCTCTGATCTGGAATAGGGACTGATTCTGGTTCTGGTCTTGATGGAGATAGTTGTTTTCCACTTTCTACTTCAACTGCATGACAAACTTTGTTTTCTGGAGCAGTAGTATCACTTCGGAGTTGCCTTTCTGCAGGGATTTGAGTTTCATTCATCGATTGTGATATTCTCTGCAAATTCTCCATAATCGCATTATGCAAGTTTTGGGATTCTTGCTGGCGACTCTCTATATTATCAAGTGTTTGCATCAGTCGAGCCCAACTTGAACTCAAACTCGAAGGTTGTTTTTGTACGGTTTGCTGCATTGAATAAGGAAGTGGTTCTTGATAAGCTTCATTATAAATCGGCGCTTCTTGATAGATAGGTTGTGGAGGATAATAAGCTTGTGGTCGTGGTTGATAATAATCATCATGATAATGGTTATCATAATGACATGGCTGTTGATCTCCGACCCAATTGTAACTCTGTGGGGGTTGATAGTCAGCGTAATTTCCTTGAGATTGATAATAACCATCATGATAATGGTCTCTTTGATAAGGCATGAAGGAAATTGAGGCTGGATTGTTCATGCAACGTCCCCACGAGTGATCTCTTGCTCCACAACTAGGACATGAAGGTGATGTATGTACTAGATTCCTCCGAGCTAGTTCTCGCGATTGTTCTCGTAATTCCTCAAGTTGTCGGCTCAACTCCTTGAGTTTTAGAGCTTCCATCACGAATTAGCGTCTTCAGGATCTAATAACACGAGACCCTTATCTCCTAATAAATCTGCTTTTGCCTAAAAAAAATCTGTAAAACAAAAACTAAAAAGAAAAGCGTAAAATAGAACTAACTAAAATAAAAGCACAAGATAATTGCACAAGGACTAACGATGTAGTCCCCGGCAGCGGCGCCAAAAACTTGGTGTGGCCTAAGGTGTGATAAAAAGATGTATAAAATAAGTGCAAATAAACACCCTAAGTTAACACGGTTCTGCAAGTATACAGATCGTATGCAAGTTTTAATGAATAAGTAAGATTCGTTCCTCAGGGACTACGAAGGTTAAGAAGAACTTATGCAAATTATTCAAGTGCAGATATTTTAAAGATAGATAATATAATACGCTAGTAGAAAGAAGAGAAAGATAGATATTTATTTGGTTTTCTAATAAATAAACTAAACTAATAAACTAAAGACAATAAAACAAATAAAAGAAAAGAAAAGAAAAGAAGATAGTATGAAAGTCTAGCTTGAGTTATTAGCATGCAATCCCCACTAGTTTTGCCGTTCTAAACATGTAAGGGTAAATTATGTAGTATTTCCCTAATCGGTCCCAATATGCTATCGGTAGTTTAAAATAGGATTTACCTGTGTCAATAAGGCTTCCTAAGCAAACTTTTCCTGTAATTGGTAAAGAGTCACAAGACTCAACCATAGTGATTATCTAGATAGGTTGGGTTGTCAGATCAGACCTAATACTAGACGTTATGTGCTAAACATGCAATTAAACACCGTTGTCAATGGTGACCTAATTACTAGATGGTAATTCTATATGGGCGCGCATCCACAAGAACACAGAATATAAATTCAAACACATAAACAGAGAATAAAAACTATGATTCAATTTAAAACATTAAGTTCCCAAATTAGATAGATGTCAATCAAAACTAGGGTTCATACATATATGCTAAACACTCAAACTAAAGAATTAATTCATACAAAGAAGAGAAGAGAAAAGAATTACAAAATAAGAGGTTGAAGGAGACATATGGTGTTCTGCTCCTTCCAGACTTCTCCTCTTGTGTTGCAGCTTCCTCTTGGCCTTAAGGTCTGGCCAAGGATGATTTAAGAGTGTTAAGAGGCTGTATTTATAGGGTAGAGGTTGACCTAATTCGTTTCTTGGAGATAACTTCAAGTAATGGGCTCCTGGCCCAACCCAAATTCGTAAGATAAACACTGCTGCGTTGTTTTGGTCATAACTTCTTTGTTATTGGTCGGATTTTGCTCCACAAGATACCAAAAGAATCGCAACAGAATTATCTAGGCCCTTTAGAAGGAAATTACCAAATTCGGCCTATTTCTTAGGTAAAAACACCAATCTTTGGACGTGTACTGCAGAGTCCCAGATTTAGGCAGCTTTTCCTTTTCCTATTTAAACTCAGTTTCCTTCTATCTCCAATTTCCATGCATATCTCCTTCCATATATTGTAGTCTTTGACTTGGACTCTAATTAATCTCCATAATTATCTTTAAAGCTTCACACTAAATAAACAATTAAACCCAATATGCTCTAAAAATAATAATTCTACAAATCAAGACTCAAAATAGGAAAGTGCACTAAAATAAGCTAAAATCAACCTATAAACTAATAAATAAGCCTAAAATGATGTCTCAAGAGTGTATTATATTATCACAAATGAGGAGACATCAGAGTTCTTTGTCCTTTCTTCAAAAATCCGCCATTAATGGCCTTACTTTTCTTCTTCTTATTCAAAATTTCTACACTCCGAAGTTAAATCGATCCTGTTTTTCCGCCTTTTTCGTTTGTTTTCTTTATCTTATGGCGTCAAGTTCATCTTCCTTATCGCCATCTATCACTTCGAGCTCGTCGATTCCACCTGGTCTCTTGCTTTTACGACAGAATTGGAGCTCTCTTGTTCAAATCAAGCTCGATTCTGCAAATTATGTACTATGGAGGTCGCAACTCGAGGCTGTGTTGGAAGCTCATGGCTACCTCAGTCACATAAATGGTTCTCGATTAAAACCAGCTGTTTCTGATCCTCTGTTTGCCACTTGGTTGATCGAAGATCAACAACTTAAGGTATCATTACATTCATCTATGATTCCATCTATTTTAGCTCAAGTTGTTAAACTTCCTCATGCTTTTGATGTGTGGAATAAACTCGAAGAGATCTTTGTGTCTCAATGTAGAACCCATATTCACCAACTTAAAATGAAATTGTGTAATATTAAGAAAGGAGATCGAAGTATGTCTACTTATCTTACTGAAATTCAGGAAATCTGTGATGGTTTAGAAACAGCTTCATCCTCTCTTGCGCTTGAGGATGTTATCATGTACACATTAAAGGGGTTACCTAGTGAATATAATCAATTTAAATCGAGTATTCGTATTTCTAATGCTCAAACATCTACACTTAGCTTTCACTCTCTTGGTAGCCTTCTTGTGTCTGAAGAATTACATATGCAGATGGTTGAATCTCATGAGACTGTTGCTTCTCATACAGCTCTATTTTCTCCATCTCAATCGTCGAACAATTTTTCTAATGCTTTTTCTTCTAGAGGACGTGGTTATTCTCCTCGTGGTAGAGGTTATGTCGCTAGAGGAAGGTCACGTGGTGGCTTTCATAATAATTCATCTGCTGAATTTACTCAATCTTCACATAATAATGGTGTAAGCTCTTCGAATTCAACTGTCCCTACCTGTCAAATATGCTTAAGGTATGGACACTCAGCTATTGATTGTTGGAAGAGAGCAGATTTTGTTAACTTTCCCTCACCTCGAGCTCAGAATAAAACTGTTTTAATGGCTAATTCTCAGTCTTCTCCTACTCATTATGATCCAGAACTATGGTATTTGGATTCAGGTGCAAATAGACATGTCACTCCTAACTTAAATTTGCTTCAGAATCATTCTACTTATGATGGAAATGGTGTTATATGTTTTATTTGCTTTCAATAAAATAATTTTCGGAGTTGCGTTTGACTGTAGAAGATTTTAAATGTCCCTTTAAGCATACTTTTGATGAATTAATGATAGTATATAGTGGACTTTAGGGAATAATATAAAACGCACTTAGAATTGCATGCGAACATATGTAATTGATAGAAAAAATTAATGAACAATGCAAATGAAGTAAGCTTGTACCTAAGGAATATGTTTGGTGTGTAGAACGTGAAATCCTAATTAGTAGAGAACCCACCTAAATATGAACTAAAAACGAACTATGTACTTAGGAAAATGATAGGGACAATTCTTTGTTAGCCATTTGAAGCCTTTTAGCTTGTTATCCCGTATTATAATTTTATCCGTCTTAGCCCAATTTTGAGCCTTAAGCCTTTTCTTTTGTAGCCACGATATAAGCCCATTATCCTTTAGATTATTAGGCATGACCAAATGACCCGCACTTGAATCACAACCCTGAGACTTGTCTCGAGCTTGAGTTTGGGGTGGAGGGTCCACATTTGGGAAATTCATTGGGTGGGATTTATGTGTTTATATTGAGGCACAAAAATAAATGATGATATTACTATTTGTAACCCTTTGCCGGGATTTGAGAAAAAAAAAGAAAAAAAAATTATAAGAGACATGACCTTTCACATCAAAATAATGGTCATGGGTATCTTATACAAAAAAAAGAGAAGAAAAGAAATGAAAAAGAAAATAAAAAGAAAGAATAAAATAAAATAAACCGGCAAAGTGGAATTTTTTTGGAAATCATCTTAGTTTATATTGGGTTGACATGGGGACGCAACATTAGTGCGTCAAATGGGTGAGTGAGAACATTTTTTAGCGTAAACTCAAGCTCGAGGACATTGTTTATGGTAAGTGAGGAGAGAGCCAAAAGCTCACTTCAAATTTACCCAATATACATCCATACCGTCCTTAAGCCATTATTAAAACCGTAAAGTCCTCGTGATTCCTAAGTGCATAGTGAATTTATGATTTTGTTGATAGGGAATATACTAGGATGAGCGTTCAAAGCGAGTTAGGATTAATGACCACCCTATAGCCATCATACAGAGATGAGTACAAGTGTAACCTTCAAGCATTGCGACTTTAATTTTATGATTGAGATTATTTATGTTTGATTTTGCATTTTAGGTGTATGTATATATTATTTCCTAGAGTTTTGCTATATGAGATTTATCTTAAGAATTGCTTTAGGTGTATTTGCTAGCTTCTATTTGTTCTTACGTTAACTTCTACCCCTTTGATTTGTTTTAGTTTTGCTTTGTCGGGACGACAAAGGTTTGAGTTGGGGGTCTTGATGTCTCCCTAATTGTTCTTATTTTCGACCCTTGGGAGACATCATTTTTGGTGTTTATTTGATTAATTTGATAGACTTTTGAGTTAAAAATGCAATAATCCGGAATTCCTATTTTATTTCTAGTATTTTTAATTTATTAAACTTTTACGCGTAATCTTGTGTATTTTAGTGAAAAGTTTGTAGGTTTTGGATATTAGCTAGGAATGGAATCCGAGAAGAAAGTCAAAGATCGTGATATGGAGTCAAGACTTGAAGATAAATCCCGAAAGAATTTGTTTTTAGAGCTGCAAATCTGTTTTCCAGGCCAAAGATTTCTGATTTCGAGGCACTTAAGAGATGATTTAGCCGCTTACCTTTGAAGATATTAGATTCCTTATCGAGTTACGGAACTTTAGCAACTGGAATCAAGTCAATCGGAGTTATAACGAAGCGGTAAAAGCCGTTTTAGTGAAGGTGTATCAGCAGTTGCGGGATTTTGGGCTTAGAAATTGGGCTTGGACATTTAATTAGTGTTTTATTCTTAGGTCCAAACCCTAATCCGTTTTTCCACTTATAAAAGGAGCCTTTGACTTCTATTTTCACAATAATTCATTCTTTACAATAAAAAACATCAGAGAGAAGCAACAGAAGGAAGAAAGAAGAAGCTGCCAGAGTTGGAGAGGGTCTATATCTCCGTTCTCAGCCATTCTAATTCCGGAAATTAGGTTTCTTTTATCTTTAATTTTGTAAGACAATATGAATTCCATTTTATTTAATTTAGTTTTCTTTTTAATTAGTATGAGCTAATTCCATTATAGTGCTTGAGAATGCTTTATGGGTGAATCTCAATTCTATCGAATTTCTATGCCTGAATTTGGGTTTCTGTTAAATTAAATTAAATTGGGTCTTTTACTCTTTTCAATAAATTGAGATTAATTACTGTTTTTAGAGTAGCTAACTAAGAACAGGTGTTAGTATCTAGGCTATTCCACATATGTGGCGTGTGGATCATCCTGACAGAGGGTTTAGGTACGAAAATATTTAGTTAATCTAAAATAGAAGCTATTGATTCTGACGAACTTAGCTAATTTTAGGGCCAATGTGGTAATTAACTTAAACATCTAAAAGTGGATCATATTCACCCTGACGGGACTAGTGACATTCTAGGATAGCCTTATAGTCCACCCTGACGGGGGTATAAGGAATTTAGAATCCCGACCATTGTAATTGACCGATTTAGCCCTTAAACAAAATTGGTTATGAAATAGGATTAGGAGGATCCCTTGCGTTCTCAAGTGCTACCTTCTCATACTTGCGTTTCACATTTATTTATTTGCATCTTAGTATTTAATTGCATTTTCCATTTAGTCTTTCTTTACTTAGAATTAATAAAAACAAACAATCAATCATTATATCTTTACTGGCTTTCATAAGTGCAACCATTCATTATTCGATAAGCATTGTAGTTAACCAAACCGTCCCTGCGAACGATCCTAGAATCACTTATTACTACTTAGGACAACCGTACACTTGCGGTTGTGGTTCAATTACTTTTGCATTTATTTTAGAACACACAAAGGACCACCAAAATACTTCAGTGAAAATCTTCCCAGAAAATAGAATTATAATCAAAGATTTATGGTGGATTAGATGGTGTCAATGAGTCTCATTGAGTTTGGCTACTTTTGGTGGTTTCTGGTTGCGGAAGAAGAGTTGTTGACCGCAAATGGTGGATCCATTGAAATCAAAACCATGAGGGAATTTTTATTTTTTGGGAAAATTATTTCAATAAATGTGGCGTGTTGGTAGTTACTAGCTAATCCACAATATTTATTACCCAATCTTTTAATGACCGCCAAGGGTGATCGCTACAGGTTACTTAAACGTAGTTAGAAATACTATTATCGACCACCCAAGTTGTCACTAATAAATTTATAATTTTTAGTGACCAATTTGGTGGTCGGTAATTAATATATATGTTTCCCCAAGTATATTTACCGACCACTAGGTGGTCACTGATAACTTTAAGTAACTAGCGATTCTAGCCACCAATTTCATGGTTGCTAAAATTATTTCTGATTTTTTCTTTTAATATCACATTTGACTGATACGGTTCTCCAAAGTCTTATATTTAGCGACCACATGGCGGTGGTCAAAAAGATAGTCACTAAAAGAAGCGTGTGTGGTAGCTCCGGTACTCAACCCTAAAAACCTATCAACTTTGCTATATATGTTTTGCAGATCATTGTCAATGTGCCACAGTTTACACCCGTTTCATTCATGAAAATAGTGGATAATTTTGTTTTTATTTTCTATACTTTTCAAAGTACTAATAAAAACGTATTTGGTTAAAAAACCAATATAGTTCTCTAAAAAATTAAATAAAAATGTTGTTATATTGAGAACGTAAAATCGACGTTTTTAATATTTTTTGAATATATTAAAAACAAAAACATAAGTTAATATTTTTAATAATATTTTTTGAAAACAAAAATAGAAAATGTTTTCACAAATTGAACAGGATCTAAGTGTGGTGCTTGACTCTAACGTTCACTTCTCATTGTGAGCCCAAGTGGTCCACAACTATCAAAAATCTCATCATTGAAGTGCATTTACTATATATATGCATTGGATTTTCCAACACTTACAAAGGCCAAGTATTGGCTGGGTTAAGAAAGTTTGACTATAGCCCAGGAGGGGGTCGATTTATGGGAATAATATATAATTGTCTGGTGTGCGTTATTAAGCCAGAAGGTCTTAACTAATCGGATAGTCAACTTGGCTAGGATTAGCCACATTTGAAAGTGTTGATGGTCACCCGAGAGAGGTCCCTAACATTGTAGGATAACACCCTATTTATCCGGGAAGGATTTAGAGAAATTTTAGTGTCCCGACTATTGCTGAAACACCAATTCGCTCTTATATCAATAAACGTATGAATTCATTGTTAGTGGGGATTACTAGCAACTCTCAAGCTATATTTTCATCTTAATCTTTTATTTGCATTTTTATTCCCATAGTTTAATTATAATTAGTTTCATTTATTTGCAATTTCGTCATTCGCAATTGAAAAACCAAAAAATATATCTCTTACTTTCTGTATTACTAAATTTCGATTTTCCTAAACTCAATTACATTAATTTTGATAATCCATGAGAACGAAACCCTTTTACTTAACCTTTTACTTACCATTTTATTTTTTGTTAATGAACATTGTACACTTATGGATGGTTAAAATCCTCAAATAGGTGATTATTTATCACATTCACAATATCCGACAAGTTTTTGATTTTCTCTATGAATTGGAAAGTGGATTTTTTTTTTTTTTTAGGATTTTTGAGTTTGAAATTATTTTGAGAATTGTACATTGGTAAAATTATTTTAGGTAACTTCAACTAATAAATTTTAGTCAATCTATTTGCTTACTACATAAATTTTTTACTTTTAACAGAATTTTTGGTAATTATTTTTAATGAGCGTAAATAGTTAATGCTTCAGATAAATATGAAGAATTTTTATATCAAGAAATAGCTTAATTAAGTTGACTTTCATATAGGAGTTGTATTCCAGAAAATAAAGATGATTTCCCCTTCTTAAGGATTTAATAATTGTATATGTTAAACGCACCGCAATCGATTGTTGCTGATTTAGTTAAACAATTTTTTTTCGTCATGTTTTGCAACATTTTGGCTACATATTTACCTAGGGGTGGGCTTTTAATTCATATGACAGTTATAACTAATAAGCGCTTCAAGTTAAAAAAATTACTTGAATTTGGAAATATATCCACTGCAAGACAGGATCCAACACAATATCTCATTATACTTATGAACAAGTTGTTGCTGCAGCACACCAGCTCAATGATGCATACAAGCTGGGACCATTTTATTAAATACAAACCAGCGACCTCATTTGACCATGAGTAATGATAGTTGTTACTCCTTTTTTAGAAAAACATTATGTTTAAAACTAAACATAGAAAATGATACTAAGGTAAACCCAAAAACGATGACAAATCTCATTACTCTTTTACTATATTTTTACTATATATGCATCACTCCTTAACAGTAAATCATCACAAAAAGCAACAAATGATGTCTCGTTCACGCACATTGTCTCTTGTCTTTATCTTATTCTTGATCCAAATATTTTCTTCCAGTGCCCAAGCTCGTGTTCCTACTTTAGCCACATTCAAATATGTTAATGAAGGTCCTTTTGCAGATGCCTCTGCGGAATATAATACAAATTATCGTACTCTAGATATTCTTGCTTTTCCTTTCCAACTTTGTTGGTATAACACCACTCCTAGTACATTTTATCTAAGTTTAGGTGCGGGTAAATTTGCGTGGGTTTGGGATTTCAACCGAGGAAATCCTGTTCGCGAGAATGCCACGTTCTCGCTGGGGCACGATGGAAACTTAGTCCTGGCGGACGCTGATGGTCGTGTAGCGTGGCAAAGTGGAACCTCGAACAAAGGAGTGGTAGGTTTCAAACTTCTACCTAATGGTAACATGGTACTCCAAGATGCCAAGGGAAAGTTTATTTGGCAAAGTTTTAATTATGCAACTGATACCATCTTAGCCGGTCAATCACTTACCAATCTTATGAGTCGCGCCTCGGATCAACAAAATATAAATGGTCCTTACAGTTTGGTCTTAGAATCTAAGAGGTTTGGCCTGTATTATAAAGGTAAAAACTCCCCAAAACCACTTGTGTACTTTGATTCAACTAGTTGGCTAGGTAATGGTAATCAAAGTTTAGAATATGTGAGATTAAGTTCCAACAAGGCCAATGAATTATCATTAGAATTCAAAGGCGGTAGAGTACTACTTCATAGCAACTCCAGAATTAACACCACATGGTCATATCTTCGACTGAATATACGTGGATCATTCAATGCCTATACGTATCATCGAGAGGTCAGCGATTATTTTTGGGAAAATACATTTGATCTGTTTTTCAGTTATACAGGAGGAGGTCCTGAAACGCCAATATCGCCAGCCGAGAGTTGCCAAATACCCGAAGTATGCGGAAATTTTGGTTTATGTAATAATAATACTTGTGAGTCATGTCCGTCACCTAATGGGTTGCATCCATGGGTACAAGGTTTATGTAAACCAAGTAAATTATTATCTTGTGCAGTTAAAGATGTTGAGTACTATAAATTGGTTGGAGTTAATCACTTTACGACCACGTACACAAAAGGAGATGGTCCTATAAAGGAGAGTAATTGTGCTAAGAAATGTACATTGGATTGCAAGTGCGCTGGCTACTTTTACCATCAAGACAAGTCTATGTGTTGGATTGCATATGACTTGATGACATTGATTAAAGTTGCTGATAAGAGACATTTGGGTTACATTAAGTATTAAGTTAAAAGACATCAATTCAGTTGCTTGAATCTATGAGCTCTGATTGTTTCCTACGTTTTTGTTTAAGGTCTAAATATTGCTAATAAATTGGAGGCAGATGTTTCCTCATTGTCTTTATATCTTATTTGTTTTCTAGGTATTCTGTTTATAATTTTTGCTAATAATATGAAAATGTTCTTGCATTGAAATTATACAAGTCCGTTATGTTGGTCGTTGAGGGTGTTAAATCGAGCTGTCGTGTTGTTTTTTCTTTTCTTTTCTAGTTTAACGTGTAAGGAGCGGATCCAGCAAAAATTTTTAGGGGGCCAAGAGAGTTTGGGGTCATCGCCCCTGGGAGAAAAAAATCAACGTATTTGTACGATAAATTTATGAGGAAACTTCTAAAACCAGCCTAATTCTTCCCTTACTCTCATTTTAAAGCCCAAGTTAGATTTTGTTCTATATAAAACCTAGTTTCAAATTTTGGTTGGTTTTTTCTCAATTCTACTCTTTTCCTTTTTTTTTTCCAGCACTTTGTTTTTTATTATTTCTATCTACGGATAGATCCGTACACATAGGTCCGGACTTTTTATTGGTTTTTTGTTTTTTTAAAGGGTTTTAAATCTTTTTTACATAGTCCAAATACACTTAGGGTTGTACATAATTTTCGTTTTTTGTATATATCCATATCTATCATGTCAAATGTTGTACACTAGGGCTGTACAGAAACCCATTTTTGTCAAAGGCTGCCCAAGTATGTGTCCATAGGGTTGTACAGAAACCCATTTTTGTCAAAGGCGGTCCAAGTATGTGTGCATAGGGCTGTACCAAGGCCCGTTTTCTCTAAAATCCATATACAATAAAGGCAAGGATTGTCCATGTCTTAGCTTTTAAAAGTTTCACAATAGTGTTTTATTATTGTTTAATCTTCACCTGCAAAATTAACAAACTAAATTAGCATTTAATTTGTAAAAACTAATCCAAAAAATGCTACTGATCCATAATGTCTAGACCCGAGTGCCTGGCCCTAATAAATAAAACATTTTTTCTGTAGGACATAAAATTGACACAAAGAAAACACATTGGCTGGACCCATGGCTGGACCTAGTGGGCTGGACCCATGCATCTGACCCCAATCACCCTGCAACACCTCGACGGAAAAAAAATTAAACGGAGAAGAAGCGTGGAACGGAGAAGAATGGCTGGACAAAGGACATCTGGTGGCGAGGGATGGCTGCTGCACAAAACGGCGGTGGGTTTTCTGTTGCAGTGAGCAGCGTGGATCGGAGAAGAAGAAGGGCTGGCGGCGAGGGATGCTACACGGCGAAGGTGGTGGAGAGGCTTGGCTACACGGCAGCGATTGAACGGAGATCTCAGCAGCGATTGAACGGAGAGGAAGGTGGCTTGATTGGAGATCTCAGAAGAAGCGCTGGAATCAGAGAGAGGTGAAGCGCTGCAGAAATGGTGAAGCGCTGGATTCGGAGAGAGGTGAAGCCAGCTTCTTGGATCTGGTGCTTGTGGTGCGTTGGAACCGGAGACTGCTGACGCGAGTGGTGGGATCTGCAGCAGCAACAGCAGAAGGTAACAAGGCTATGGTGGAAGGTGGAAGGCTATGGTGGTGGGGCTGCTTTTTCTACCGTGAGTGAGAGCAGCAGCAGAGAGAGTAGTGAGGCACAGTGAAGACACAGAGAGGTTTTGATCGAAACCCTATAGGGGTCTTTTGTTTTTGGTTTTTGTTTCTCACTGTATGGATTAGAATTGGTAGGGGTTTTTGGGTCTTTTACTATATAATAGTTGGGTAATAGTTGGGTACTAACTAGGGGAATTAGCTTTATAAGGCCCAAGGCCTATATCACTTTGTATTTTAAGTCCCACCTTCTAAACACTACTTGAAAGCCAACTAGAAGCCAACTAGAAGCCAGTAAAAGGCTAATATACCCCTAAGCCTTATCACACAGTGAAACACACAAATACCACCCCCCAAACCCTAATAGGAACCGGATCCCCCACCCCATCACATTCTATCTATCTCTCTCGTCTCTCTATACCAGTACCCACCCTCTCGTCTCTGCAGCCATGAAATCGAAACCCCCCCAACTGCTGCTGCTCGACCCACCATCGCCCCCCATCTACGCCCTCCTGACCACAACCAACATCGAGCCACTGACCACAGCCAACATCACCACTGACCTTTCATCAACGCCCTCCTGTTCAGCCCCACCACCAGCTCCGATGTTCAGCCCCCCCACCACCACCACCCACCTGTTCGTGGATCCAATCTTCATCATAAAACCGCCGCCCTCGCGCACCTCCATCTTCGCTCTTCAGATCCATCTTCTCCGTTGCTGCTGCACATCCTTGCCGCCGCTCAGCTTCCCTCATCGTTCGTGAATCCACCACCACCAATCTCCCTCTCCTTCATCTCTGCTCCATCGCCGCTTATAGGTCGGGGTCCTCTCTCCGATCTTGAGATCTGTTCATCTGACCACCTGGGGCCAGCCCGTGCTCCTCCCTCACCAGAACACCCCGCTGCAGGCAAAACCACCATCGCTGGATCTGCATCTCCGCCGTTCGCGCATCACCACCACCATACTCTCTCGGCGTGAAGAAGACGAAGCTCCATGAATCTGTGCTCCGTTTCTCTGCTGAAGCAAGAAGCCACTATATCCACCAAGGCGTCGCCGGAGAGGACAAACATTGATGGGCCAGACCCAATAAGGGGTTGTTCATGTTGGGCCAGACCCACACTCGGGTTGTTCATGAATTTGATTTTTTTATTTGTAGTTGTAATTCATATTGGGTCCAGCCTCATTGTTTTTTTGTTTAATATGGGCTAGCCCCATATAGGGTATTGTGTGTAATATGGGCCAGTCCCATGTAGTCCCATGTAGTGTACAGTTTTTGAATTTTTTAATTTATTTCATTAATGGGCCAGCCCCATGTAATGTTTGGCAATAATGGTACAGCCCTGCATAGTTTACATCTTTTTGTTCTGCATAGTTTACATCTTTTTGTTCTGTTAATTGTGCAATACAAACATAATAAAAACAATCCATTTGATATATATAAAGTTATTCTTAATGGGTACAACGATTTGAAGAATATGGGTCTGGCCCCATATATAAGAGGGACTTGGTAAAAAAAAGAATTAAAAAAATCATTACAAAAAATGTGTTGGGTCTGTACCCATCACGTTATAGTGTAGTTCGTGGTAGTAGGTCGGGATGGGTCCGTACCTATAAAGAGGAAGGGTAAAATGGTCAAAATACAAACCAGAAAAGTTAGGTATAGGCCTTTAAAAAAAGAAAATTCTGGTTGGGACTTAAAACAAAAAGTTGGGGGGTTTGAGGGTGTTTTTTACAATTTCCTCTACTAACTAATGGTTTGGAGTTGGGCTTTAATTTAGAAGTATTGAAGTCATGGGGCTCTATATTAATATTCCCCCTAAATTTATATATAAGTAAAAATTACAAAATAAGTTCTTATATTATGTAAAAATGTACTATAAATGAGATTGATAGTTGGTCTAGTGGTTAGGCTACTCCGCAGAGACCAAGAGGTCCTGGGATCGAATCTCATTGGAGTCAATATGACTCCGAGTCCAAGTGGCTCTCTCATGTACTCAAAAAAAAATGTACTATAAATCCCTCTATTGTGTAAAAATTGCAATATAAGTTTGGATATTAATTTTTTTAATTAATTATTTAATAAATTTCTAGTTTTAATAGTAAATAATATATATTTTATTGTAAAAAATAAAAAAAAATCTTATAAATAAAACAATTTAAAATCTAATAAAATAAATTTTAAAAGTTAGAGGAGATAAAATAAAGATTTAAAAAAATTAAGGTTTATTATTTATAAATTTTCATTTTTTTAATAAAAAATAGTTGTAATTTTCTTTTTTGAAAAATAAGGAGGCCATGGACCCCACTCCCATGTACCTCCGCCACTGCGTGTAACTATTACATATTCATGAATTGTAATGCAATTTACGTACGAAAACCTTTAGAGAGAGAGAAACGCTGGTTCTCTCTTCTCTCTCTATTTCTTTTTTTTTTCAGTTTTTATTTTCCTTCTCAAATCGTTAGTTTTTTGGCACTCTTTTTGAACAACACATATCGATGGATTTGTTTTGTGATCTGGGATTGAAGAAACTGTTAACAAGTCTGATTGGGTTACTCTTCTTATTTGGGGTTAGAGACCCCGTTAGGGTTTGGGTTGAGATGATGAAGACGAACGATGGGAAGGAGACAGAGAGGGCTAATCGGCCTTTGAGTATTGATTGGGCTCTGCTTCGCGGGCCTAGCCCAACTGGAGATTCACGCCTCTATAAAAAAATTCGATTTCGACTTCGTATCACAAGGTATTATATTCGTAAGGTTTTATTAGCTTACTCAAATCGAGATTCCGATTGTGTACTTTGGAGGGTTAATACGGTAAGTCTGATTGTGCAACAGTTCGAATACAGTAAGTGTTTGCTTGTTACAATCTTTATTAGATCGATTAGATCACTATATACTTCAAAAATTTGGATGACTTTGGAAATTAGGAGATGTATTTATGGTGACTATATGGTGATTATTTATACACGTTTCATATCTCAAATTGGAAGAATTAAGATCTTTATCAGTTTACTTAGATTACAGTTCCCTGGGTATTATCGGATTTGTCCCAGTAGTGTGTACACTTTACAACTTTGGAAGAATTTGGAAATTAGGATATCTCAAATTAAAACGTTTACGAGATTTCTTAATTCGATTAGATTACTGAAAACTTCAAAAGTTGGGATGAACTTTAGGTTATATTCTAGGATAGAGATAATTGTTAAATATAATACGACTCGTTTCAAGGACAAGTACCACCCTCGGCCTGCCTTATCCTCCGTGGTTCAAACCCTCTTTTGGGTTACAATTAGGGAGGACTTGTGGTGTTCTACACTATGTCAAGTCACAGTTAACTTAGTTACTGTGATTAAGTACCTCTCTTTGGTTATTGGATACTGTTTGTGTGGTGTTAGTGATGATGTTGTTCCTTTCACGGAGGTTTGGATAGGTGCGAGGTGTTTGGTGATTGATGAAGGCTCACTTTGGAGAACTAATAAAACTTGTGATCTTCGAACAAATTGGTGTAATGTCTCGACAAATAGCACTTCTTGCGATCTTCGGTGGCTACAATGGGATAGTTGGTTTTTTGATTCTCAGATCGATAGCCTGTTTTGTTGCTTCTTGTCTGTTTTGGATGTTTTATTTCCTTTTGTCTGTTTTGGATTTGTAGATAGCTGCTGTAATATTTGTTTGATGTAATAATAGTAGAGTTTCGACCCAAAAAAAATGCAATTTACCATGAGATAAATAAGACAAGAACTGTGAGTCTAATGCAAATTTTTTTGTCAAACGAAATGTTTTTTTTCTTTTTGTTCGAAATCATAATATTATAGATAAATAAGAAACGGTTACAAAGGTTAGCATACCCCAGAGGAATCAACTTCATTACAAATCAAAGTAGCTAAATGGGTCGGGATACAAGTATTCCAGTTACCAAACAAAGTGCTAAGGAGCTCTTGTTTGGCAACCCAATCCGCTGTCCCGTTTCTACCCCTAGTAACAAAAGAAAAGAAAGGGGAAGATTGTTCAGCAAAATAATAGATATTACAAATAACGTTTCTAATCGAATGACTCAAAATAGGACGTCCAGATGCGAGTGGCTTCATAATAATAGCCGAGACATTCTCAATTATAACACTAACAAAATCATGCAAAGATGTGAAAACTCTTAAAATGGTAGAGCCGTAGGAGACCTAAGTTAAAGTGGGTCGTTCAGGAGTCGAAATACCCAATATTTTAAATTTCGATAAATGAATATTCAATTTTTTAAAAGTGACAAATATGTGCTCAACATCTTGATTTTTGTCTTTTGTTATTACGCGCTGTGAAATTTACTGTTAAATACTACATGTCTACCTTTCTTTTTATCTCGTATTTTTATTGTCCTCAACCATCAACTTATGGTGCCTATTTATAGTCAATTCACACCGTGGCGGCCAACTAATGAATCTACCCACCTTGGAAGACTTAAACCTTTCAAACTTCCAATACTACTTGGTTTTTTCAAAACTACCATTAATTCCAAGGCTACTTGGTTTCACAAGAAAACATTTAGATTTCTCAGTGAATTGTTTCAATAGATGTTAGTCCAATTTCAACAGGATGTATATTTTAAAACATTGCATCATGTTCAAGGAAAAATAAGGACCCGTTAAGACAATTTTTCTATTGAGAATCTAAAAGTCTCTACTAAAATAAAGAAGAACTCTGAGAGGAATATCAAACTGTAGTTCACTTCTTGAGTCTCTTTGCACCCATGGTTGAAACTCTTAACCTAACAAACGAGAAATATCATATATTCTATTTCTACTAGATGCACTTCAGAAATGAATATTTTCGAAGTTCCTACCTTTGAGGATTTCGTTAAACTTTTTTATTCATGTTTTGGTATAATATTTTATACTTTAGTACCACAAACTCAATACCCACAATGTTATAGTCATCAAGTCTGCTTTCACCTCTATTTTGATTTTCAACCTCAAACTCAATACCCTTTATACTATGATCGTATGTAGGTTCAATAATATCATTATTAACTAATATAGTACATGTCTTACATGGAAAAGAAGATGTGTCAAATATTACATCTTTACTAACAGTTATTTTGATGCCTCCAAAATATTGTTGACATAATCTATAACTCTTAGTATCATGTTATTGTTGGTATCCAAGTAACACACATTTATGAACCTTTGGTCTAATTTTTCCACTTTGTGTGAGAGTAAACTACACAATCAAATATCCTGAGTTGAGAGAGGTTAGCCTTCCTCCCAACTCATATTTTAATAAGACGCTTGAGGTTAATGGAAATGAGAGAGGTTATCCTTCCTTTCAACTCCCAACTCAAGGCCTCACGCAATCCGATAGATGAGATGTGTGGAATTTTTGGCATTGTCGGTCGATTCAAATCCAAAAGGGTCATGCGAATTTGGTAAAACTCATTCATTTCTAGCGTCATACCTCGCCATTTTGATTATAACTTTTTCATACGCTATCCAAAGTAGGTGTGGTTTGCGCCATTGGAACTAGAATTTTCTAGATTTCCATCGATATAATATCATTCACAATTTATTTCCGAAGTTGGTTTCATATGCAAAATCTCAAGTATTTGGCCATAACTTTCTATTGAGATCTCCTATTAAGGTGTGGTCTGTAATATTAGCTATATCTAAAAAAATGTGATTAAAACTCGAGAAAAAGTAAATGTGGCACTCGAGCGTAAAGTTATGCCCTTCCAAAAAAATTCAGAATTTCTTTTTTATCTTCTGTCTCAACCGGATGGGTGTGTTCGGTTACACCGGATATAGCCTGCAAATTTTCCCATAACTATTATTTTAGCACGGTCAAATGAAACCATTCGTCCTATTCATATGGTATTTCTCCCCTATTTTATTTTATTTTTCATTTTATTTTCTCTATAAAACTTCAATAACAATTCCAAATAACCCAAATTTTTTCATTCATTTCTATTGGATATTTCGTTCCTGATCCACCACTGCACTTCGGTTTTCTAATTTGAGACTATGGTTTTCACGTACTTCATTGTTTCTCCATTTTACCCTTCCGTTTTGGCCTTGAACCTCAACCAATTTTACATGCGCATCACATAACTACAATACCCTTCTCGTTATACATAATATATATTAATTTAATATTAAACTAGGTTAATATTGTACAATACCTTAATGAAATTATAAGAAAGCAATTAAAATGAGGGTTTGACCCCTTTTTACCTTGGGTTGCATCCTAAGAAGCGCTTTTTTATCACATCACTAAACTTGAAAGAAAAACTTTCCCAAAGTTTGTCTTGAAGACCTTGTGGTACTCCCCCGTTTAAGTTTTCCTCCTTCTCAAAATAATATCAAAAGAACTTTCTCGCCTAATTTTTGTTTTAATCGATCTTCAAAAGGAGTTGTGTAGTTTCCTCATGTCGTCGGCTTATTCTCGTGACGAAACAAATTCCTCATAGGATAATATTTGATGATTTTATTTGACGGTATAAGTTATTTTTTATCTTCAATCCCACATTCATCTTTTTAGGGAGGTAGATAGTTCCCCTCCTTGTTGTCTTACTTTCTCGGCATAACACCTTGCTCCCAATGAATCTGTTGACCATCTTTGATGGTGGAGGTGTTTCCACTTCTTCTAATTCCCATTGATTTTCAATGGGTTCCAATCTATCTTCATTCACGACTCTTGATGGGAATGGAGATGGGCAAACTTATTTTGGTGTATATTCAACCTTCTAGTTCTCGTAACGCCTCGGTTTGATCTTTCATGCTCAAAATACAAAGTCATCCAAGTTTTTGTCAGTTCGTCATAAACCTCTTGGATGACTTGATAAATATCAACTTAGTATCGAGAAAATTCCACCGACTTGAACACAACGAACTCGACCTTTACATATTGAACTCTCATTATGAGTTCACCATTCTTAACATCGAGAATATTTCTCCCTGTGGCCAAGAAAGGCATTCTCTTGATTGCCTCACCAAATTGTAGGTTGATATCCAATTTCTGAACCATATCCATAAATTTTTTGTAGTTTTTATCTTTTTTCTTCTATTACACTCTTCAAGGAAATTGTGGACTTGGACAATTTTCCAGAGAAACGATCAAAGCTTTCTTGTTCTCATGCATCCTTGGTGTCTTGTCCACTTTTTTGGCTATACCTTCCTTGTCATAAACCCAATATTTTACTATTGCATCATCAAAATTTGGCTTAGGAAGCTCTTCCTCCTTGATAACCACTTCTTTCAACTCAACTTCCCTCTCTACATATATTAGAGGTGCTTGTTGTATCTAAACTTCCCTCTATTGATTATATTCAAATTCCACGGGGATAACATTTAATTCTTCGGCTTCTAGGATATTTTTCACTACCCATTTCTCCACCATTCTCACAAGAGGTTCACCCATACATTGGTCTTCAACCATATTTGGAAAAGTATCATATAACCAACAAAAGTATCATTTATTTTTGGATTTGAATCTTCGTAGAATCGTATGAACTTCGCCCTCCTTTCGTCAAATTTTTTGGTAAGGGAACTCATTTAGTCTTGTAAGTGATTCTCCAATATATCACATGAATTTCGCAAGACCATCTTCCATTCGAGAAGATTTAAGTGTGATTGAAGGTTGTGGAATATTCCCGGTCCATTGATTATACCTTTCTTGTTCATTCAGATATTTATAAGGCTCTTGGTAGTAGTTACTACCCCATTTTTCATAAACCAGAGAGTTTTCCACATTTTTGGATGGGTAAGTATTTGGATAATAGCCTTTATACATTTTCAAAGCAATCCTCCCGATCGGTTGATGATTGAACTACTCGATGAGCAGGCTTAATACCTGCTAAGAGTATAGCTAAGAACAACCATAAAAAGTAACAAAGAATTCATAATACAACTAAAAAACATTTAACAAAATAATCCCTGACAGCGGCCCCAAAAAAACTTGTTGTCCCCCGGAGCGTGCTAAAAAATCACACATTGAGGAATGCTCATCGCAAGTGTATGAGTCACCCGAAGTATTAGGTGGTAAGTTTTAATATCGTTCTCCATAGAGACTAGAAGTTAAGCTCGTATTTTGTTTTGTACTTAGGATATCATTTGAGTGAACAAAAATAAAAAATTGATGTTGATGAATTTTATTTCAATAATTTAAACACTAGATATGGTCTAGATTGGAATATATAAATTTTAGATAATAATATTGAAAATGACAAGGACTAAAATTCAAATAAGATTAAGATATTAAATATAATGCAAAGTATAGCTCTATAATTTCGTGTACGTGCTACTAGCTATGAATTGGAACTATTTTTTACGTTAGGGCGAATTGGTAATTTGGTGTTGATTGAGATTCTACGTTCTACCTAAATCTCTTCCGTGGGTAGGGGCTATTATGTGACTCTAATAGCCTCTCTCGAGCGATCCTACAAAGTCTTATAATGAATAAGTTTTAAACCCTAACATGTTTATTCGACTAGCTATGATCTCTTGATTCTAAGGTAAGTTGAACGTTCATATACTAATTCCACAAACAAACCCCCTTCCCGGGTTAGTCTAAATGCTAACACAACTCATATACATGGCCATTATATATGATTTTAGCAATTAATTGCAAATATATGAATAACACAAATTATTTTCAATTCATTTAAAAATAAAAATCTCAAATTCACATGAATATATCCAAATCATAAACTAGGCTTCATACCAAGAGCAAATCTCAAGCTATTTGAAACTTAGTTCAAGATGAAATGTAGAAATACAAGGTTTGAAAGGTACAAAACTAAACTAGGAAATGAAAAGAGATAATAATTAGACTAAATAGATGGAATAGTTGAAGTATTGATGATTATATGATGTTGTTGACCAGCTTGTTTTCTTCTCCCTTCTCCAGGCACTTTCTTGTTTTTGAAAAGATAGAATGTGTAACTTATTTTATTTTCCCAAAGCTTCCAATTAAGGTAGAAAAACATTTTATTTTAGGTTGTGGGCTCACTTAGGTGGGTCAAAAGTGGTCCAAAATAGTTTTTAGCAATTCTGGACAGGCCTAAGTCTTCATGGAAAACCCCTCATAACTTTGTTGATTCAACTCCAATTCATAAATCGTTTATTCTTTCTTTTTAAAGTCCAAACTCCTTTACCCAAGTGATCAACTATATAAAACATACATATAAACCCTATGAATTTCATACTTTTCAGGACCCACAAGTTAGCATGCACATCTTCAATAAATTATTTAGATAAATGTACTCCACTTATAACATCTATATGAAACATACCATCCTTCCTTAGAAAAGTAAGTCCTTTTTAACTCATATGCCCAAACATATGGTACCATTATGAAGTGGTAGTCTCTTTAGGATTAACAAGTATGTTATTTACAAAAGCATATAAGGGACAATCATTTAAGACATATAGATTGACACCTTTTGTAGCAAAACATATCAATCAGAGTTTCTATAAACATATATACAACTCTTCAATACTTTGGATACACATTCAAGATCATCAAGGACGCCTAAGGAAAATAAATTCCTTCTTATATCAGGAATATATCTTTGATTGAGTAAGGATTGTACATTTACCATTATTTAGTTTTAAGTGAACACTATCAACACGTTTTACCTCACACATAGGGACTGGGGTATATATTAATCTGGGGGGGATAATAACCCCTTGAGTTAAGAATTCTTTTTAAACCCTTATAATTTTATTTTATTTTTAAATAAATAAATTATCCCCCTCTGATATTTTTAAAATATATACGTAGTCCCCCAAATTTTCAATAATGTCTAATTTATGTTATTGTGTGTAATATATGGACTTATAAGGTAAAAAATTTAAAATATAGTATTTTTTGCACAACCTAGATGCATATAATGCAATGATTGCAAAATATAGGGACATATAATGAAATTGTTGTAAAATACATGGAATTGTAGTGCATCTAACAGAATAACAAATAAACAAAAGAGATGCCCCCCGAACCCCCTTGGTCCCCATATAAAATTTCCTAGTTCTGCAATTTCTCACAAGCATGATCATTTCTTATATATACAGACTCATATTTTACTTTGTTAAAATAACGAAACTATTCAAGTAATGGATACATGTAAAAGTATAAATTTAGTCAAATATCAATTAGTATGTCATGCAACATTAGTCTCCCTCAACCATCTATGCCTAGTATTAGTGTCTTGGTCATCGTGGAAGAGGCGGCTATCCCGCCTAAGCTTCGATTAATGGCAAAAAATAGTCGCCTAGACCCTCATTTATTTTTCTTACTCACAAGAATTCTTGAATGATATTATAACTCTAATTTTTGTATTTTAATATTTACTATAAATATTGTTAGATGATTTATGACTTAAATATCTAAAATTATTAATAATTACTACACACACACACAAACACATACACACATATATACACACACACACACACACACACACATATATATATATATATATATATATATATATATATAGAGGATAAGGGAGGAGAGCTGCCAGCTTATTTTAAAAACTAGGCTAGCAGTACTAATATATAAACAAAAAATTAAAACAAAACTTCTAAGAATCCTTTTCCTTCTTAAAGCTTAAACGTATTTCGTCTCCGACCCAACTTCTCCGAGCGGCTCCCTCCGAGAACGCCTGGGCGACCACCACTCAGCCCCTCCGACCACAGCCATGCCCTATAAATCAAGTGAGTTTCCCAAAACAAACAATTATAATCAAATTATTATTATACGAGAGAAATATTTAAAATGAGTCTGCTTTCCAACAGGATTGATCGAACCACTCTGAAACGCGGAGATCATGTTAGGTTTTCAATCATTTTCCTCTTATTTTATTTTTTTATATTTTTTCCTCGATTCTCTTATTATGATATTTTGATTCATTATTGTTTTTTTATAAAATTTGGGTTTACACATGGTGTGCAATGTTGATTTGGGATTTTTGAATTTTGCAATTTTGAAAGATGAGATGAATGTTTAATTGCACAATTAGTCCTTTGTGTTTAAAAATGTTGCAGATACACCCTTTTGTTATACTGAAATTTTACAATTCCATCCTTCGATAGGTAATTAAGCCCCTTCAGAATCAAAACATGATGATTATGATCACTCAACGAATAAATTGAATTTGCGACCTTCTGGTGGGGTACATGTGGGAAAAGGAATTTGAGGCCGAGTAGGAATTGAACTTACTAAGATGAATCTAATGATGTGTCTGTGCCTACTTCACACCCATGTCTTGTGAAATGTATCACTTTGTTATCTCCCAAGTAGATTCCTATGTTCACTTAACATCATGGAATACATCAAACATACAGTTAAAGTAGAGATAAAAAATCTGGAAATATTTTTCTATGCTGCAATTATACATACAAATAACTCCATGAGCATGAGATCATTGTAAAATGGTATTGACTACTAAATTTTAGTGTTTTTTGAATAAATGTTTCATTTTTTAGGTCGCAAATTCAATTTATTCGTTGAGTGATCATAATCATCATGTTTTGATTCTGAAGAGGCTTAATTACCTATCGAAGGATGGAATTGTAAAATTTCAGTATAACAAAAGGGTGTATCTGCAACATTTTTAAACACAAAGGACTAATTGTGCAATTAAACATTCATCTCATCTTTCAAAATTGCAAAATCCAAAAATACCAAATCAACATTGCACACCATGTGTAAACCCAAATTATATAAAAAAACAACAATGAATCAAAATATCATAATAAGAGAATCGAGGAAAAAATATAAAAAAATAAAATAAGAGGAAAATGATTGAAAACCTAACATGATCTCCGCGTTTCAGAGTGGTTCGATCAATCCTGTTGGAAAGCAGACTCATTTTAAATATTTCTCTCGTATAATAATAATTTGATTATAATTGTTTGTTTTGGGAAACTCACTTGATTTATAGGGCATGGCTGTGGTCGGAGGGGCTGAGTGGTGGTCGCCCAGGCGTTCTCGGAGGGAGCCGCTCGGAGAAGTTGGGTCGGAGACGAAATACGTTTAAGCTTTAAGAAGGAAAAGGATTCTTAGAAGTTTTGTTTTAATTTTTTGTTTATATATTAGTACCTGCTAGCCTAGTTTTTAAAATAAGCTGGCAGCTCTCCTCCCTTATCCTCTATATATATATATATATATATATATATATATATATATAGCAAGATTCAAACTTGCTAAACCCCGTCTGACCCCTGTGTAATCCCACTTAGGCGTTGCACCTCAGTTGACCGCCTCGCCCCGTAACCGAGTACTACAACATAAATCATCATAAGTATTTGTTGGACTCAATAATATCTCAATTCATCTTATTTTTCAAATTAAATTAGTTCTTATTTTACTAACAAACTATCCCACAATGAACATACTTCCTTTTTTCAATTTTAGACTTGTTATTCTTGAATTTCTTTTTAGTCTTAACAGGTTAGTAATTAAGGCAATTTTTTTTATTGATCACACAAACAAGTTTTATCCAATTCTTCTACTCATTTTCAGTTTATTTAATCTAACCTTTAAAGCATTAACCATTTGATCAAAACTAGAAACATCATCTACACATTGAAAATTATTGTCATAACTTAATAAGAGTAATGCATAGAATTAAAAAAGATCATATATTTACTAAATTTCAACAAGATTTTGCTTAAACCAACCCTAAAATAAGAGTTGGCTCAGTCTCTTTCAGTGCAAAGGGTTGTTTTCAAGATCTCATCAAAAATATCAGCAATATATCTATTTGAATCAGTTTCATAATTAAATAGAAAACCTTTCAAGAAAGTAAAATTAGAAACTAATTAAGAGGCAAAGAGAGAGTCGAGATTATTTTAATAGAGCTAATATTGTATTAGCTCCATCTATATTCCTAATTGCAAGATTAGAAATAAAATAGAGGAGGCTCCATGTAAATCAAAATATGACTAGTTACATTTCAAACAAAGTAACAAATAATCTAAAACCCAGTACAAGCATTACCTCCTTACCCATAACTTAATCGTCGTAGAAAGAAAGCATGAGGTGCCTGAACATGAGCCTCCATACAATCCTAGTTGGAGAAGGTGGTCTATTGTAACATGTGTGAACCACACCATAGATGTTTATATTGAAAAATATCAAATTCCGTGTTTAGGCCAAATATTTCAAAAATTCATTTTTAGGCCGAACATATTAAGAAGTATAAACCGTTTCACTAATTCCATGATATATTTCATAGATTTTAAGGGTAATTTATACATTTCAAATAGCCTATATCTTTATTTCACCACATCACAATCCAGGAACTATATTTAAAGTGTCCAAATAACCCTTAAAATCTATTAAATAACTCACGAAATTAGTGACGTGGCTTAAAAATAGTAGTTTTTAAAACATTTGGTCTAAAATGGTACTTCTGAAAAATTTGGCCTAATAATGTTTTAAGGCCATAGGTAATGTAGAATAATTTTTTCTGATTGCAAAATAACCATCAGTAAAAGTATCAACCAACAAGGCCTGCATCAGCAAGAACTCTGCTAATAGCAAGAACTCCAACAAGTTTCTACATCAAAACTAGGCAAGCCAAACAACATAACAGACTATGGGAAAAGGGGTTCGGAGAAAATAAGTGAAGAGAAAAGTGAACATTTGGAAGAATAAAAAATGGCGCATGTAAAAGGAAAATGGAGGGGGTGGCCACCATTGTCGTAAAAGGAGAAGTTTTTCTAGCTATATGTAGGGCTTGGGGTAGATTGTTTTCTATATCGTTTTTCTTATGTTTATTTATCTATTAAAACAACATAAGATACTATAATAATCCTCTTTTTAAAGATTGTATTGTTAAGTGCACTATCAATCTTGTTGCACATTATGTCGTTAAATAATTTAAATCTAATTCTTTGGCTTGTGATTAGTTTGATGTTCCTACTGGGAGCTTAGTAATATATTGGATACATGTATCTATTGATGTCGATTATGTTGTATATTTTGTTTGTTTGGTTTAGGTAAATAGTTTTATTAAATGAAAAGATAGTTGTACACTTTACAAGGTGCTATATATATTTAAGTCTGAAAGTTTAAAGTAATCAACCAAACTAACTAACTAGCACAAATTAGTGCACATCTCTAAGATACCCACTATCATATACAAGAGAAAGATGAGGATACAATGAGAATAAAATTCTAAATGTGCACAATTTCACCTCTTAACATAATCTCTCAAGCCGGCATGACGCTTTTCATTGCTAGTTTATACCTCGCATTCGGAATAAATAATTTGTTGCCCCAAAAATAAATATGCCAATTTTTTCATCTTTCAACTTCTTAAACCATTTAATGGAGTTCAAGATAGTGTTCATCTCTTTTTTTATACCCAAACAATTATTCACATCATTCTAAATGTCTCTCGCAAATGATGTCTCAGAAAGTAGATGGTAACTTGTTTCAAAGTCATCACCACACATCCGGAAAATTGGGTCAAATTCCATATATACCGTCTTATCATTTGTATGTAATCTTTTATTTAATGCAATCAACACTATAATTGCATCTTTGAGTGTAACACTACTATCTCAAACAACATTAGCCCATGGATTAGAAATAGATTGTTGGAGGAAGACATCCTAAGACCTTTTGTACAAGGACAAAATTTCACTACTTGAGAGATCGTTGAAAGAGGAAATAACAATATTTGATACTTCATTTGAATTGTATTTATTTTCAAACCACTTAATCAAAATATTTTTTCATGCACGCATTCTAGAGAGACTATTAATTTATCTTTCAAATTCCAAACCGCTTTAGGTAATAGCTAGCCGGTTTTAGCTACATCTCATTTCCAAATATTCTGATTTTTCAAATATTCTCTATGTATCTATTTGATCCATAGCGAATCCTTTAACCATACCATCTTTCATAGAATTTTCATAAGGAGAGTTTTATTCCATGCAACCAAATCTTTTAAACCAAGTATTTCCTCTATAGGTGATCATATTGTTTTCCACCTAATTTGAGGAGTTTTTACATTTCAATAATAATTCCCGCAAATACTTGTAATAAGATTTTTCACACAAATCAATACTGGAAAAATAGATAACCAATAACAAACCATCCCTTGTAGCATGGTTCGAATAAGATCCAACCTACCTGCATATGACAACGAAGATTTGTTCCATGATCGCACATAACTCTCCAAATTATCGATGAGCGGCTTGT
Source organism: Nemophila menziesii (assembly GCA_029959085.1). Lineage (NCBI taxonomy): Eukaryota > Viridiplantae > Streptophyta > Magnoliopsida > Boraginales > Hydrophyllaceae > Nemophila > Nemophila menziesii. The sequence goes on from JARWIR010000013.1 coordinate 315,882, forward strand.
AATCCCTAGAAAATAAAACTAATGCTCCAAGTGGAACCCAAGGTATCTAAAATGCATCTCTTCCTTCGTAAGTTGCATGATATCCAAAATCATCTCGACATTCTCCTCTTTAACTCACATGTTTATATATTTGTTTTTTGCAAATTCAGTTGGGGACCTGAACAATTACAAAACATCTTCAAACAATCCATAAGGATTTTCACGAAAATGGAATCTTCCTTAAATAACAACATGAGTTCCTCGGTGAATGACAAATGAGTTGGTTTAAACTTCTTTCATTTTGGGTGGTAATTGAACACATTTTCCATTTACTTCTTCAAGAGTCGAGAAAGATATTCAAGGCATAATTTGAAAAGATAGGGTGAAAGTGGATCACCTTGTCTTAAAACCTTTGTCTCCCTTGAAAAAATTATGAATTTCACCATTTATCGCCACTGAGTTTGAAGGTGGAGAGACACAGTCCATAATCCAATTCACATATCGAGAAGTAAAATTCCATCTTTAAGTACCTCATGAAGAAACTCTAATAAACCCGAGTCAAAATCCTTTCACAAATTCACTTTGACCATGCATCTCAAGGAACTTATCATATTATTATAACCCCTCAATATTTATTGCATAAGATGTATATTGTCGGATATCAACCTACCGTGAATAAAATCACTTTGATCGTTTTCCGCAAGATCAACTAAGACGGTTTTCGTTATATCCACAAGAATCATCTTTATCCCTTTATAGATCATATTACATCATGAAAGCGGTCGGTAATCCCAACCTTCAAAGGTATCTTTTTTTTCAAAATTAAAGTGATAATAGTACAATTCAATGTTTAAGCAAAAATTCAAACGTGAAAGTTTCTTAAATAGTCGTTATGACCTCATTTTCAACCACATTCCAAGATTTCTTGGAAAAAAAGTAAAAAAAAATTCCATCAAACCCCAGAGCCTTCTCATTAGCATTTTAGAAGATCACATCTTAAATTTTCTCATCACTAATATCGACATATAATTGCATCACTTGCTCGCTCGTAATGCTTTACCCAAATAACAACACATGAATCCACACTATATGTTTTCTCTCTAGTACCCAACAAAATCTTATAGTGATCCAAAAATCTATCTTTTTCGAAGTAGTATTCTCTACGTTAGGCAACTGAATCTTCACAATAAATTTCCTCCTTTGTTTATTTTTCATACTCCCATGAAATAATATACAATATCGATCATTGTTCAATGTATTAATGGTCTTAGATTTTTGTTGAAGGAAACCAATTTCTACTTTTTTTAGGTGTAGTAGTTATTTTCGAAGCTCCGTTATAGTCTCGAACATTAAATTACTATGTGTATCTTGTTGGAGTCAAATTTCAGCTTTTTCCAAAACTTCATTAGCTCATTTAGCTCTCTTTGATATATAAGAGAAATGTTTCTTGTTAAAATTTTGCAAATCAACTATTAGGTTTTTTTTAGCTTTTTGCATATTCAAAATACTTTGTTCCTCTGAATTCCTCTTTATTTCACCCACTAGATACCACTTATCGATACTTATCATGATTAGTCTACATGTCAAAGAACCAAAAAGGTGTAATTCTTGTAACATTTTGAAAAAACCTGGTCACAATACATAAAGAATGATCTGAAACACTTGATTTAGGCAAAAAAATTGTGTAGACATAACGATATGAAGTTAAATTTGCGATTTTGTCATCGCTCTATCAAATCTACTCACAAATAGATTATTATTCCAAATAAATAATTTACTTGTTTGTTGTATCATTCAATCCAAGTGTATTGCAACAATTAGCAAATTTATTTTAATCACTTATCGTAGGTTGTTCATTCTTTCTTTCATTGTGAAACAAAATATTATTAAAGTCACCCAACAAACATTAAGATTTTATCTAATGTAGCGGCATGATCAAACAAGTTACTCTATAAATCTCTTCTCTTTCATATTACCGTACAATTCGTAAATAAAGAAAGTATATAGATTAAATGATGTAACCTTACAATAAATCACTTGAGACTTGACAGATAACATCTCAATTTTTACCTTATCCGACTCTCAAACAATAAAAATCCTTCCATAAATAGTCGTATTAAAATTATCAACAAACTTCCATCCTATAATTATTGTCCTTATAAAAAAAATCAACACTTAGTCATGTGATTTTAGTCTCCAAATCTTTTAATATATCGATTCTTTCTTTTAATGAGTTTCACAACTTCTTGCCTCTTTCGTGGTGGCGAGACGAATCAACTTGTCATACTCCGTATCTTTTGTTAATATTGATGTAATAACTGTTTTAACGTTTAAGTTTAAAAAGGAAAAAGATAGACCGAAAAAAGCATATTCGAAATTGAGAACATTATCTGCGGCAAGACTTACATCCAACAAAATACTCGTATCTAGATTATCCATAATAATGACCAACTTGTTGCTGCACCACACAAGCTCAATGATGAACACGAGCTGGGACCATTCATTTTAATACAAACCAGCTAACTCAGATGACTAGTAATATACACACAAATATATGCATCCCTCTTTATCATCAAATCATCACAACAAGCAAGAAAAGATGTCTCCTTCACGTACATTGTCTCTTGTCTTTCTCTTATTCTTGATCCAAATATTTTCTTCCATTTCACAAGCTCTTGTTCCTACCTCATCCACATTCAAGTATGTTAATCAAGGTGCTTTTAGTCCTGGCATAGGTGAATATCATGCTAATTATCGTACTCTAGATATTAATGCTTCTCTTTTCCAACTTTGTTGGTATAACAACACTCCTAATACATATTATCTAAGTTTAGGTGTTGGTCCTTTAAGTTCAAATTTTATTTATATGATGTGGGTTTGGGATTTCAATCGGGGAAATCCTGTTCGTGAGAATGCCACATTTTCGTTAGGAATCGATGGAAACTTAGTTCTGGCGGATGCTGATGATCATGTAGTGTGGCAAAGTGGAACATCCAACAAAGGAGTGGTAAGTTTTAAGCTTTTACCTACGGGAAACATGGTACTCCAAGATGCCAAGGGAAAATTTATTTGGCAAAGTTTCAATTATGCAACTGACACCATCTTAGTAGGTCAGTCTCTAACCAAACTTGTGAGTCGAGCATCACCTCAACAAAATGTAGATGGACCTCATAGTTTGGTCTTAGAACCTAAGAGTTTTGTCTTGTATTATAAAAGTAAAAACTCCCCGAAACCACAAGTGTATTATGATTCAACTGGTTGGCTAGGTTCTGGCAACAAAACTTTAGAACATGTGAAATTAAGTGTCACACCCGATGGAAACAATGCCTATGAAATCTCATTAGAATTCAAAGTGGCTAACTCTTTAGATAGAGGTCGAGTGTTTCTTGCCAAAACCAAATACAATAGTGTAACATATCTTCGATTGAGAATAGACGGAATGCTCGACACGCGTACATATATGCCAACAGAAGTTAGTATGGGTTGGGACACGACATTTAGTCTATTTTCATATTTTGATGATCCTAATAGAGTAACACCGACTATATCTTCATGCCAATTACCCGAAAATTGCGGAATTTTGGGATTATGTGAAGGATTCCAATGTGTCGCATGCCCATCACCTAATGGAATGCCTCGTTGGACTGAGAATTGCAAGCCCGATAAGATTTTATCTTGTGCAGTTAAAGATGTTGAGTACTACAAATTAATTGGGGTGGAACACTTTAGCAGTAAGTACACTAAAGGAGATGGTCCAATGAAAGAGAGTGATTGTGCTAAGAAGTGTACATTGGATTGCAAGTGTTCAAGCTACTTTTACCACCAAGACAAGTCAATGTGTTGGATTGCATATGATTCGATGACATTGACTTTGGTTGGTGATAAGAAACATTTGGGTTACATTAAGTTTTAAGACATCAATTGCTTAATACTATGCTCTAAATTAATTACTAAGTTTTTGTTTTTTTGCTAATACTATTGAATGGAGACATGCTTTCTAGTCTTCCTTAGTTTCTTATTTGTTTTCTAGAATGGTTTATGTTTCTTTTTTTGTCCATCTCATCTTTATGGGGTTTTTTCTGGAATTCCAAGCAATTATGTTTAGTAATTATGATTCACTTATTTTTCTTTCTAATATAATTGAGGCTGAAGTCAATACTCTTATTACACAACTTTGGAAGCAGTTCATTGCCGTCTATGATGAAACCAGACTTGATCATCCAATTAATCTGCCAATTATAGATCATTATATCACCACATTTTTGAAGCACCTTAACCACTATTCTTTTTATACACCACCAGAGTAATCAACTTTATGGAATGTGCCTAGATACTTAAAGTGGACATACTGCGTGACTCTGCGATCGACATATTATAATGTAATACCCTCGACCCTGTCATGGGAATCGAGACTTCTGTACAACACCTGCAAATCTATTAGAACACTAGCTATCTACATCTTGACATACCCCATCAATACCAGATAATGCAGTATAACTATCAAAACTCGCATCAACATTTAATTTTGCACCCGACTTGAGTCTAACCCATATCACTAAAAGACTTTAGGAAGAAAAAATGAGCTGAGTATCTGAAATCTTTAGCAAAAACTATAAACAAAATACCTAGAAAACAAATAAGATATAAAGACGATGAGGAAACAAATCATCAGCCTAACATTTATTAGCAATATTTAGACCTTAAACAAAAACGTAGGAAATAATCAGAGCTCATAGATTCAAGCAACTGAATTGATGTCTTTAACTTAATACTTAATGTAACCCAAATGTCTCTTATCAGCAACTTTAATCAATGTCATCAAGTCATATGCAATCCAACACATAGACTTGTCTTGATGGTAAAAGTAGCCAGCGCACTTGCAATCCAATGTACATTTCTTAGCACAATTACTCTCCTTCATAGGACCATCTCCTTTTGTGTACGTGGCCGTAAAGTGATTAACTCCAACCAATTTATAATACTTAACATCTTTAACTGCACAAGATAATAATTTACTGGGTTTACATGAACCTTGTACCCATGGATGCAACCCATTAGGTGACGGACATGACTCACAATTATTATTATTACATAAACCAAAATTTCCGCATACTTCGGGTATTTGGCAACTCTCGGCCGGGGATATTGGCGTTTCAGGACCTCCTCCTGTATAACTGAAAAACAGATCAAATGTATTTTCCCAAAAAAAATCGCTGACCTCTCGATGATACGTATAGGCATTGAATGATCCACGTATATTCAGTCGAAGATATGACCATGTGGTGTTAATTCTGGAGTTGCTATGAAGTAGTACTCTACCGCCTTTGAATACTAATGATAATTCATAGGCCTTGTTGGCATCGGATGTGACACTTAATCTCACATATTCTAAACTTCGGTTACCATTACCTAGCCAACTAGTTGAATCAAAGTAGATTTGTGGTTTTGGGGAGTTTTTACCTTTATAATACAGGCCAAACCTCTTAGATTCTAAGACCAAACTGTAAGGACCATTTATATTTTGTTGATCCGAGGCGCGACTCACAAGATTGGTAAGTGATTGACCGGCTAAGATGGTATCAGTTGCATAATTAAAACTTTGCCAAATAAACTTTCCCTTGGCATCTCGGAGTACCATGTTACCATTAGGTAGAAGTTTAAAACCGACCACTCCTTTGTTGGAGGTTCTGCTTTGCCACGCTACACGACCATCAGAGTCCGCCAGGACTAAGTTTCCATCGGGCCCCAGCGAGAACGTGGCATTCTCGCGAACAGGATTTCCTCTGTTGAAATCCCAAACCCACGCAAATTTACCAGCACCTAAACTTAGATAAAATGTAGAAGGAGTGGTGTTATACCAACAAAGTTGGAAAGGAAAAGCAAGAATGTCTAGAGTACGATAATTTGTATTATATTCAGCAGAGGCATCTGAAAAAGGACCTTTATTAACATATTTGAATGTGGCTGAAGTAGGAACACGAGCTTGGGCAATGGAAGAAAATATTTGGATCAAGAATAAGATAAAGACAAGAGACAATGAACGTGAACGAGACATCATTTGTTGCTTTTTGTGATGATTTACTGTTAAGGAGTGATGCATATATAATCAAATGAGGTTGCTGGTTTGTATTTAATAAAATGGTCCCATCTTATATGCATCATTGCGCTTGTCTGGGGCAGCAACAAGTTGTTCATAAGGATAATGAGATATCGTGTTGGATCACGTCTTGCAGTGGATAATGTTCCCAAATTCAAGTAATTTTTTTAACTTGAAACACTTACTACTGACATATGAATTATCGTCACCGCAAACATATACAATTCTTAAAAAGGGAAGATCATCTTTATATTCTTGAATACAACTCTTATGTGAAAATCAACTAATTTAAGCTATTTCTTGATATAAAAATTCTTCCTATTTACCTGAAAGCATTAACTATTTACGCTTATTAAAAAAAATTACCGAAAATTCTGTCAAAAGTCAAAGAATAACATACTAAGCAAATATATATTGAGTAAAATTTAGAGTAATTATAAGAGTAATGATATATATCATCATGACGTGGCGTAAATTGATTAGTTATAAATCGTTAATTAGGTCAAGAAAATAAATTGATTAACCATGTAAGATGGAATATGAAGGTTTATATTTTATATGCTTAAAATGCGAAAAGTTTGGGCACGGGAAAGATAATTGTCCTCCGAATGGACCAAAAAACAACAGCACTAGGGAGAGAGATAATCACGTTCAGGCTCTAGCAACTCCAGGTACGGGTACTAAACCGATTCAAACTGAGAAATATGGCGAGTGGATGACGGTACGGAGAGGCAATCGTGGGTATGGTAAAGATAAAGTTACGCGTGGTCAATTGTGACAAAAACTTATAATAAAAAAGGTCTAAGTTCGAGGTTTGACGCACTAAAAATGGACGAAATGGAAAATAACTTGGAAAATAGAGGGCGAAAGACAGGGACAAAATAGAAAATTAATTGATGGAACAAGTGGGAAACAGAATAAGGGGCAAGGGCTGGCTGCTAGTAACGAGGAAAATACTTTTTAAGACCTCAAAAATACAACTTTTATAAATAAAGCCCTAACTAGAAAAACATACTTTTAAAGCCCATTTCTAACTTTCTAGTTGGCTTTTTTGACCTTTTTGCCCTTATTAAACCGTTCTTCCTCGGTGGTACAGACCCATGTCCTTAATTATATTTTCTAGCTGTGCTTTTATTCTTCTTTAATATGGGCTGTACCCACGGACATTTTCTTCACACATTTGTTCACCGTGGGTACGAAACCATGTTTCATGTTTTTATATGAAGTCATTTGTTTTGTTAAGTAACATTAAATACGTAATAGGGCTAGACCCATGAACCAACAATCAACATGGACCAAATTCATAAAAAGATATATGATTTATAACATGATATTGGGCTGGCCCCATTACACAGAACAGCAAAAAAATAAAAAATATTGGGATTTTTGACTGGCCCCATAAGCAGTATAACCTAGACAAAATAAAAATACAACACAAATTACAATTTGGGCTGGCCCCATAACTAACACAACCTAGATGGGGCTGGTCCCATAACTAACAGAACCTAGATGGGGCTGGCCCAAATAATCGAACGACATTAAAAAAAATGTAAATCCATCGACCATTCCCCTGAACAATTGTCGGTAGTGGAGTTGGATCTGAGCAACGAAAACCGCACTTGAGATCGAGCAGGGTGATGATGAACACGGAGGAGAGGGGCATCTCGATGGAGGGCAGGGGCGTCGCTTGTACGGTGGTGCTGGCCACGATCTGGATCTGAATCGGCGGAGGTCTTCACGGAGGTGGTGGTATTGACTGTCATTTCTGCAGATCGGTGGTGGTGGTATTGTTTCTGTGACAGGAGACGAAGGTGAGGGTGGTTATGGTGGTCTTGGTGATGGTGGTGTGTAGGTCGATCTGTAGAGGTGCTCGATGGGGTGGTGGTTGACCTTCACGGCGGCGGTTCTCGATGGGGTGGTGGTTGACCTTCACGGCGGCGGTTCTCGATGGGGTTGGTGGAACAGCAGTTCGGCAGTTGTGTTGGTGGTGGTTAACGGTGTTGAGAAGGAGAGGGTGGGTGGGGCTGGACGGTGGCAGCAGAGAGAGCTAGCAGATATGGGTGAGGGACGGTGGTGACAGGAAGCTGTGATGATGGTGGTGTTGCTGTGATGAAGCTCCGAAGGGGGGGGGTGGGCTCAGATCTGCGAATCAGTGATGGATGGTGGGGGGTTGGGGTTATGGTTAAGGTGGAGGTGGGGGGTGGTTTGCCGGCAGAGAGAGAGAAGAGAGAGAGAAGGGATGGTGGATTTCGGTGGCCATGGTGATGCAGGTGGTGGGAGGCGGTGGCTTAGGTAATGCTTCGTGAGAGAGAGAGAGAGAGAGAGAGAGAGAGAGAGAGAGAGAGAGAGAGAGAGAGAGAGAGAGAGAGAGAGAGAGAGAGAGAGAGAGAGAGAGAGAGAGAGAGAGAGAGAGAAGGAGGGAGTGGAGGATAGGGGATGGTTCGATGTTAATAGGGTAATGGGTTTTGGTTTTTCGGTTTTTGTATATGGGTAGAAGGGTGGGAGGGTAGTTTAGGTATATTTGGGCTATTAGTTAGGGTGTAATGGGTTTAGTTACTCCATGGCTTTTTTTATAAAGATATATGGCCTTAGGCCGTTTGAAATAAAGAACCCGCTAGTAACGGTCAAAGAAAAGTGTCAAGAGGTGGAAGTAATCATGGGCTAATAGTTGTGCCTAACTTTGAGCACCAAAAAGTGCTACATTCAGTAGTAGAAATCAAGAAATTTTTGGCTGGTCGGGAAAAGAAAAGAGCTTTTTGAGTGATAAAAATAATGGAGCTGTGGGGTCAAGTATGGCGAGTAATAGCAAAGAAATTGGCGAGCAAAATGAATTAAATATTATGGGCAATATGGGATCACGGGAGGTGGAAACTTTGAACGTGGGAGCTGTACATGGGACAAAGTTGGAGGACCGAATTATGAATGAGGAAAATACGTTTTACAGTCTTAATAGTAAAACATTTATATAATACATCTTAACTAAAAAAAATACTATATACATCCGATCTCTAACTATCAGGTTAGGTTTTTGTCTGTTTTGCCTATGTTCGTAATGGGTACGGACTCGCGGAAGTTACATTTTTACAGTAAGTCAAATCCTAGACGGTCCAGGCCCATCTTGATTATTAACTCGATGGGTACCCATACTATCTATATTCTATAAACAAACACTGATTAAACCAAATTCATCTTATTCAAACTGGAAACTAACAAAATATTCAAACTGGAAACAAACAACACTGAATAAACCAAATACAACTTATTTAACCACTATCTTTACCAAATTCATTTTCAAACAAGCAACAATTAAGTATTTATTAACAATCAACTGGAAACAATGGGAAATGGACTAACAAATTAAACCAAATTAAACCAAATAGTACAAATATGAATTTGAAGGTCAATCAAAACCACCAGCTGCTATTGAATTTGAAGCGAAAATGGAAAAAAAAATCTATCTGACTCTAATTCTGAAGAAGCAAGTTTTGGGCTTAGCACATGATCCAGGAATTCATTTCATTGGTCTAGACCCATCACGGGATAGCCCTTCAACGTTCTGGCCCCATAATGGGATAGGCCTTAAACGGTCTGGACCCATCAAGACCCATGCATGACTCTTTGATTCTCCACTCTAGGCATGACTTTTATCTTGTTCATCGGATGCTCAAAGCTCGTCAATCCTTGTCAACTGTGGTACATACAACCTGCATTGGATCGAGTCTTAGTACATTAGAGAGGGAAATGAACATGTCATTGCCAAATATACAAGCAAAACTGCTAATTATACTAGTGGGAAATGGAGCAAATGATTTAGCACAAGTTGATGTTAAGATATTTACACTATCGGAGACCATAACAGATTCATCAATTGCTATGCCCCAAAAGAGCTTTACTTTTTCATCTGTACCCTGTAACCACACACTCAATTGATTCAAACTATTATGATTGGCCAATCGAGTTTAGAATGGGTCAAGAAAACTTACACGTCCAATAAATACAATTTCGGATTTGTGATCATAAATCACAAATCCAAAGCTGCCTTCAAGATCCTTACCCAATAATTCAGGGATTCGATTCAACGGTCTGGACCCATCACGGGATAGGCATTCAACGGTCTGGCCCCATAACCGGATAGGCCTTCAACGGTGGTGAGCAGTGGTGAAGAATAGGGTTTTAGTGTTGATTTGGGCTGCAACAGAATCACTAGATACAAAAAGATACGTACTGCATTGACACCCACAATAGGGCTCGATTGGATTGGACCCAGGAGGATAGTGTTCTTGGGCTGGCCCCATGGTGTAATTGTTTGGGCTGGACAATTGGCTTCGAAGCTGTGAAAATTGGACGGTGGGTGGGGGTCTCCTGTTGATGAAGATTGTGGTTCTGGGTGGGGATGATGGTGGTGCGAGGGCTCAGGGGACGTGGTGGGATGGTTAGTAAGAGAGAACGGGGAGAGAGAACAAGAGGGGAGTGGTGGGTTTGATGATGGTGGTGGTTCGGTGAATTGATTGTAAGGGGGTCGGTGGTGGGATGGTGGAGCAGTGAATTTTGGGATGTGATGTTGGTGGAGAGGGTGATGCCGAGAGGGAAGGTGAGGTGGTGGTGGGTTTGATGATGATGGTGGTGGTTCGGTGATCTGATTGTAAGGGGTGGTGGTGGGTTGCTCAACATCACAAAGAAACAAGAGGGGAGGGGAGCTTGACGGGAGGGGAGGGGGTTGGGTATGCTGAGAGAGAAAAGGGATGGGGTGATTATATAATGGTGATTGTAGGGGTTTTGGGATTTTTATCATTATTAGTTGGGTTTTAACTATTGGTTATGGAGGTGGATGTTTTTTGTTAATAGAGGCGGTGGGTTGGCTGTAAAAGATAAATGGCCCATTATTAATACCCCAACAGCAGATATAGCAGATTCCGGTGTTGTGAAGAATTTATCTCCGAAATAGAAGCTAGGTAATTCGGCAGTCACCATAGCATCTGCTGAGACAGTCGCGGAACCTATCAAACCGGGCTGCTCTCGTGGATGGGATGACGAGACGGGTATGGAGGGAGGGGATGACCTCCGGATGATAGAGAGACAAGTCCTAGAATAATCGAAAAAGGTCAACACAGACGCATTAAAGGAGCAAAGTTCTGAAGACGTGGAGATGTTCGCGGCACTTCATTAACCCGTGTCTCGGGTAAAACCCACTCTCCTTTTGCTATTCATTTATTAATGATGTGTACAAAAGATTGCGCAGATACAAAATGGGGAGATTTTAAGCAACCCCTGAATATACTTGTTTGGAATTGTTACGGGGGCGGCAAACGATAATTTTTGCTGCGTCGTTAAAAATATGATGCCAAGTCAAAGAGTTTGGTTAACTGTTATCGTGGAACCTAGGGTAAGCGGGGCGAAAGCGGATACCATTGTAAACTCATTACAGAAAGATAATTCTATCCGGGTAGACTCCGAGTGTTACAAAGGGGGTATATGGCTTATTTGGGACAAATTAGACTTCTTGGTTTGGGTTATATCGGCAGGTCGCCAAGTGATTATTGTTGAAGTGATGCAAGAAGGTTGTGAGTCGTGTATTTTTTCAGCTATATACGCACGAACGCATTATAATGAAAGGGAGGAGTCATGGGAAGCGCTCTATCAAGATTCTCATAACATATCGATTCTGTAGTTTAAAAGCTGGAGACTTCAATCAAGTTGGAAAGGAGGAAGAAAAAAAATAGGATGTTGAGGGTATTACTAGGAGTATGGAAAAATTCGAAGAATGTAGGCAAAGTTGTGGTCTAATTATCTTGGTTTTGAGGGTCCACGTTTCATATGGTGTGACTCTTGGAATACAAGACAACGAATAATGCAAAGATTGGACAGGACTTATGGTAACGTGGAATGGCACGCTATATCTCCGAAGGAAAGGGTAATTCATTTAGCTCGAGTGCATTCGGATCATATGCCGATTTTGATACAGCTTTGTCCAGCCCTGAACTCAAAAAACTCATTCACATCGGTTTCGCTTTGAAATGGCTTGTTGTTTTCATAAGGATTTTCATAAGTTTGTGGGGAGAAAAGTGGGAAGGAGGAAATATCGGAATTGAAATAGGTATTACAAAAATTCAGAAAAATCTAAATAAATGGAAGATGGATAGTTTTGGGGATCTTACCCGACGGAAACGCTCTTTAATTGCTAGACTCAGGGGAGTTCATAAATCTCTACATGTATCATACAATTCCTCACTTCGTCATATAGGGATTCGATTAATGAACGAATATGATGGTACCTTAAAACAAGAAGAAATTATGAACTTTAAGAATTCTAAAGACAATTGGATTAATTTTAGCGATCGTAATACGCGTTACTATCATCTCTTTAGAGTTATTAGAATAAAAAAAAAGCGAAGTGTGTAAGGTTGTGTAACGAGGATAATGACTGGGTTGAGAATGAGCGTGAAGTTAAATTGCTAGTTCGTAATTATTTTGAGGATCGGTATAAATCTCTAGGGGATGATATAGAAAAAAATTCTCGCTTCCACAAGTGGAGTTTATTGGGGTGGAGGCGGCAAATGCTCTTAATATACCCTGTTCTGTAGATAAAATCCGGGAAGTGGGTTTTCAATCAAATCCGACTAAGGCTCCTAGATCAGATGGTACGTCAACCGCCTTCTATCAAAAGTGTTGGAGTATAGTGGGCCCTTCAATAGAGGCCATGTTCAAGGAAACACTTTTAAAAGGAAGCTTTCTGACGAAACTTAATGGTACTCTTATTCACCTAATTTCGAAGGTCGTGGATCCTAAAAGGGAAAGTTTATTCCGCCTATTAGTTTGATTAACTCACCGTGTAAGTTTGTTATGAAGGCTATGGTGAACAAATTACAACCCCTTCTAGCCGATATAGTCAGACCTTGTCGAATAGCTTCTTGCCGGGAAGATCAACTACGGATAATTATATCCTTGTTTGCGAAGTAGATCACAAAATGCGCCAACTGAAAGGGAAGAAGGGTATCGTGGCAATAAAAATTGATCTTGCTAAGGCGTATGAAAAAATTCGATGGGAGTTCATTGAGGATACGATAAGACACTTTGGGTTTCCTCCGTATTGGGTGTCAGTTATATGTCGAGTATGGCGGAGAATGAGATGCAAGTCTTATGGAATGGCGAGCCTTTACCACCCTTTAAACTGTCTCGAGGTATTCACCAAGGAAATCACGTCTCTCCTTATATTTGTTTTGTGCATGGAAAGGTTATAAATCTTGATTCATGAGCTATGTAATAATGGGTGTTGGAAATCTATCAGCATGGGAAGACAAGGTCCTAAACTTTCGCATTTATTTTTTGCTGATGATTTAATCCTTTTTGGTGAAGCGTCCCTCAAACAGGTGATTTTAATCCAGGAAACACTAAATGTATTTTGTAATGAAGTCGTTCAAACAGTTAGCGCAGAGAAGTCGTTAATTAATTTCTCCAAAAACGTGCCTAAGGAGTTACAATTGGAATTGACAGGTATAAGTGGATTCTATCATAGCGAATCATTTGGAACCTACTTAGGTACGCCTATTCAATCTGGGCATTTACCTAAAGGGTTTTACAAGAAAATATTGGAAAGGATGGGAAAAGTTAGGGTCATGGAAGTCGAAAACATTATCTCTAGCTGGCTAAATCATGCTTGCACAGTCTGTTCTTTGTGCTATTCCGACTTACCAAATGCAAGTCATGAGGCTACGGGTGTATATATGTGATGGGATTGATCGAATTGTTAGGTATTTTATTTGGGGATCATCGGAGGAGGGTAGGAAAATTCATTGGATTGTGTGGGACCAAATGTGTAAACCAAAATCGATGGGAGGATTGGGGTTACGGGGTGCAAGACATTTTAATATGGCGTTGCTAGCTAAATTGGGTTGGAAATTACTTCGCAATCAAAGAGTGAAGAGTGGGTAGACCTCTTTAATAACAAATGTTTTAAAAAGGGGTTACTATAAAGAGAGTAAAACCAATGATTCGAATGTATGTAGGGCGATATTAGCAGGAGCGAGTCTACTCAAAGAAGGAGTGGAAGTCAGTAGTGGTATTGACGCGCTAGAATACAGGTGGAGGTATGAATTGATGGGCAATTACTCGGTGAAATCAGGTTTCGCGTATATGGAAAATAATATATCGGATGCAACCTTCAAGTGGGACTGTATTTGGAAATTAAAATGTACACAGAAGATGCGTGTTTTCTTATGGCGAGTTGCACAAAACCGTATTCCCACTGTGATGAATCTGTTCAAACAGAAGGTTATTGATTGTGATGTGTGTTCTATCTGTGGTGTGAGTCCCGAAGATATACAACAAATCTTTATTAACTGCAAAGTACCACGGTTGATGTGGAGAGAGATGGGTCGGATGGAGAGTTATTAAAATGAATTAAATATAGGTGATTCTGGTGGACAGGGACCTACACGAACAGCTACTGGTATGCATTTTGACTTGGCAGCTGCTGATGGGATCGATGGGTTGACTTCACCACATGTGAAGTGGAGTAACGTGCGCCAGACCCTACTCATGTTCAGTAAATGAAGTAATGTAGACCATACAAAGCCAATAGATATAGCAATAAAAGAAAGGTTACATATTAATTTATTTGAGAAGAGTAGCTATGATGGTTTGGAATTGTCACTGGTTTTTACAGCTGCGTTGGAGGTAATATGGTTAAGACGGAATGATGCTCTTTTTAATAGCACCTCTTGTACTCCACAACTTGAGGGACTTATTCGAGATGTAATTAATAAGGCGAGAGATTTTGCGCTTGCGTGGGGTAAGGAGGGTGATAGAGGAATCGTTAAATCGGGAATGGATACTCTAGTCGAATGGACTATACCGCAAGGTAAACCCAAACTCAACATAGATGTGAGTTGTGATTTTACGCGTAACAAGGCCGGGATAGGTGGGTTAATTCGAGATGTGGAAGGGAATTTCGTTGCGGGGTTTCGAGAGCTTGCGCGTTGGAATCCATTTTTCAAGCGGAAATTCTTGCACTACACTATGGGTTAAAATGGGTGATAGATCGGGGAATTACGGAGTTATATGTTGAGATAGATTTGAGGGAGCTTCACGCGCTAGTGAAGCGCGGTGATAGCTCCAACAACTGGGCGTGAAACATTGGGCGAGAATCAGTGGCAGACCGAGACTATTAGTTCGAGGGGGCTAATTTTAAATTCGAACTATAAAAAATTTACATCCACCATGACTTGAACACTTGAACCTTGAGTGCTCAACTCATACCACCTTTGACTTACCACTAAGCCAACACAGTTATTTGTTTGTTTTGAACACTTTATAATACTTAATACGTAAGGGAGCTAATTAATTTTTCGAAAACAATTGCACATACATTGTTAAAAATCTCGGAGTTCGGGTAGGCTTGAGCCCCCCGCGGACCCACATAAGTCCGCCACTGGCGGGAATGTAAGAAAATGGTTAATATGTATCATAGGATCGAGGTGAGTCATATCTATCGAGAAGTGAATAAATGCGCAGATTTTTTGCAAAAAGAGCAGGGTGGTGGACCTTGCGTATATGAAAATCCTCCGGACCTCCTGTGGGACTATATCACGAAAGAAAAAAATGGGTGTGCGACCCCGAGATGTGTTTTAGTTTTCTAATGAAATTATAGTTACTTTATAACATTGGCTTTTATGCCTCATATTTATGAGAAAAAAAACACAATACAACAACTCATGAAGCGATAAGTTATTAAATTATATATAAATCTCGTTAAATTCAAACACCCTCGACGACCAAATAACAACTTGTATGTTATTAATATATGAACAAATTGCATGAACAATTTTATATTATTAGCAAATATTATAAACAAAATACTTAGAAAACAAATAAGATATAAAGACGATAAGGAAACATCTGCCTCCAATTTATTAGCAATATTTAGACCATAATTAAACAAATACATAAGAAATAATCAAAGCTCATAGTTTCAAGCAACTGAATTCATGTCTTTAACTTAATACTTAATGTAACCCAAATGTCTCTTATCAGCAACTTTAATCAATGTCATCAAGTCATAAGCAATCCAACACATAGATGTGTCTTGATGGTAAAAGTATCCAGCGCACTTGCAATCCAATGTACATTTCTTAGCACAATTACTCTCCTTCATAGGACCATCTCCTTTTGTGTACGTGGCCGTAAAGTGATTAACTCCAACCAATTTATAGTACTTAACATCTTTAACTGCACAAGATAATAATTTACTGGGTTTACATGAACCTTGTACCCATGGACGCAACCCATTAGGTGAAGGACATGACTCACAAAAATTAATATTACATAAACCAAAATTTCCGCAAATTTCTGGTAATTGGCAATGTTCGGACACCGATTTTGGCCTTTCGGAACTCTCTTCTTTATAACTGAAAAATAGTTCAAATGTGTTTTCCCAAAAAAAATCGCTGCCGTCCACTTGATGATATGTAAAGGCGGTGAACGATCCATCTGTTCCCAGTCCATCTGTTCCTAGTCGAATATATGACCATGTGGTGTTAAGTCTGGAACTACTTTTATGAAGTAGTACTCTACCGCCTTTGAATTCTAATGATAATTCATTGGCGTTGTTGGAACTTAATCTCACATATTCTAAACTTCGGTTACCATTACCTAGCCAACTAGTTGAATCAAAGTACATAAGTGGTTTTGGGGAGTTTTTACCTTTATAATACATGACAAACCTCTTTGATTCTAAGACCAAACTGTGAGGACCATTTATATTTTGTTGAAGCGAGCCCCGACTCACAAGATTGGTAAGTGATTGACCAACTAAGATTGTATCAGTTGCATAATCAAAACTTTGCCAAATAAATTTACCCTTGATATCTTGGAGTACCATGTTACCATTAGGTAGAAGTTTGAAACCTACCACTCCTTTGTTCGAGGTTCTGCTTTGCCACACTAAACGACCATCAAAGTCCGCGAGGACTAAGTTTCCATCGGGCCCAAGCGAGAACGTGGCGTTCTCGCGAACTGGATTTCCTCGGTTGAAATCCCAAACCCATGCTTGTTGACCAGCACCTAAACCTAGATAAAATGTAGTAGAAGTGGTGTTATACCAAAAAAGTTGGAAAGGAAATGCAAGAATGTTTAGAGCACGAAAGTCTGTATTATATTCAGAAGTGCCATCTGAAAAAGGACCATTATTAACATATTTGAATGTGGCTGAAGTAGGAACACGAGCTTGGGCAATAGAAGAGAATATTTGGATCAAGATTAAGATAAAGACAAGAGACAATGTACGTGAACGAGACATCATTTGTGGTTTGTTTTGATGATTTAGTGCAAAAGATTGATACATTTATAAATACATTTTTTCTGTTACATAGTAGAGTTATTTGGACTCGATGTCATTGACTTGGTTCGAAACTATACCATAAATTAAAAGTCTATTGTTCTAAAAGTCTAATGTTCCAGTCAACTAATTCTAACTTTTTTTTTTAGTCAACTAATTCTAACTGGATAAGTATATTTGCACGTATACTTTTAGTTTTTTCTTTTTTTGTCAACCACTATATTTTTAGTCAAATGAGCTTGTGGTTTGTATATAATAAATGGTCCCAACTTGTATATATGTATCATTGAGCTGTAAACAAAGTTGTTGTGTTGTATCACGTCTTCCAGTAGATATTGCTGAAATTAGTACATTATTTAATATTATTTATTGATTTGTTCATTAAGATAATGAGATATTGTGTTGTATAACGTCTTCCAGTGGATATTGTTGAAATTAGTACATTATTTAATATTTATGTATTGATTAAAGAGGTAGTAGTCTAAAGAGTTCACATACACAAAACTTACAAAGTCTAAATTATTTTGCTCTTTCAAAAAGTCTATATTTTTCTTATATTTTATTATTTCTATCTTTAAATTATAATAAAAAAAATTAAACATTATTATATATATATATATATATTATATATATTCAAAATAGATATAAAATAAAAAAAGTCAATGTTGAAAAATAATAAAATATAAAACTTAAATCTTATCTCTTCACATTCATAGAAATAAAAAAAAACTCATCTTTTCACACTCACCTTTGCATACCCCGGAGGTCCATGGCCCCCCTACTTTTCAAAAAAAAAAAAGAATTACTACTTATTAAAAAGAAATTAACTATAGTTATTTATTATCCCAATTTTTTTTTAAATCTTCTTTTGGTCTTTTCTAATTTTTAAAATTTATTTTATTAACCTTATAATTATATTATTTATAGAATAATTAATTTAAAAAAAAAAATATTAAGATAGTGTAATATTTCTTTAATATAAGACTTATAGTGCAATCTTTACCTAATATAGGATTTATAGTGTAATTTTGTAAAATATAAAAACTTATTTTACTGTTTTACATAATATAAGGACATATATTGCACATAACTCGAAAAAAAAATTGGGGGCCTTGCCCCCGAACCCCCTTGGCCCCACCTAATGACTAATCCTAGCTCCGCCTCTAGCTACCTGTGCAAGAAAACAACCGTTGCTTGGGAACTATTCTTTACCATGACCAATCCGGCTTGAACACCAAGCTACTCATGCATATAAAATTCATCGCCACTTGGAAATCACTCTCCACCACCAGCTTAGCTACTCCATCAACAATCGAAAAAATTAATTTTTACCATTGAAACTTTAAATAATTGGTTTAAGATAAAAAATAATTTTTATTATCAACAATCGAAAAACCCAAATTAAAGTAAAAAATTAATTGTTTAGGTTTAACATTTTCAACGTTTACTTTTTTTTCTTTTTTTGTTTAGTGCGAGTTTGAAAGAGATGAGGTTTAGATTTTATGTTTCATTGTTTTTAAATGTTTACTTTTTTTTTCCAATGAATGCGTGTATGACAAAAATGAGTTTTAGGTTTCTATGTTTTCATTGTTTTCAACGTTTACTTTTTTTTTTCAATGCGAGATGAGTTTTAGGTTTTATGTTTCATTCTTTTTCAACGTTGACTTCTTATTTTATTTTGTTTTGAATTTTTCACCGTTTTCGATTATATATTTTTTTTACTGTCAACCTACTATTTTGTACTATCATCCCCATTGTTTTTTACTGTCAACCCACTGTTTTTGTACTGTCAACCCACAGTTTTTGTGATATCACCCACTCTTTTTGTACAGTCAACACATCGTTTTTATAGTGTTACTAGATTGATTTTTACTGTAAACTCACTATGATTTATTCATACTTTTAACCCATGATTTTTAATTATTATTTTTTGTTTTTATGCACATGCAAATTGGACGATACAAAAGAAGTGATTTAATTCTCTGTTATAAAATATAAAATATTATGTAATAAATTATAGTTTTAGACTATGTTGTAGATCTCGGTTTTGGGCACCAGGCGGGCGATCGGGGCCTAACGCCTAGACGGGATTACACAGGGTCTAGGGGGAATTATACGGTTTTGAAGCCCGATGTGTAATTTTGTATGTTTAGAATGTATATGTAGTAATTATAGAAATTTTAGCTATAGTCATAAAATTCATCTAACACTATAGTAAATATAAAAATACCAAAAATTTAGTTATGATATCAACTAAAGAATTCTCGAGAATAAGAAAAATAACAAAAAGGTCTATGTGTGCATGTTTTTCCACTAATCAGCGCCTAGGCGGCCATTTTTTCCATTAATCGGTGCCTAGACTGGCTAGGCGCCTATTCCACGGCGACTAAGACGCTAGGCAAGAACACCAAGAATTTTAACTAGACGTAAGCGATTGAGGGGGAATTGACGCCTAAGCGGGGAGATTATAGCATAGGTTTTAGAATAAAAAATATTGTAATATTAGAAATATTTTGGTTTTAGAATTTTGTTTTTTAATTATATATTTTTTTAGTTATGGAATGTAAATATTCCCTTATGGAATAATTTGTTTGAAAAAAGGTATTTTGGACATTTATTTGGATTGAACCTTTTTAGCTGAAATTGGTGGGTAATGGATTTCATGAGTAAATCACCCTCAATTGAAATCTTTCATAGTCTTAGAGAAAAGTGGAAAAAAATATTCGTGTATTGAATAGTTTTACATTGGAATATTCGTGTATTGAATAGTTTTACATTGGATTATGTGTATTGTAGAGGTCAAACTATGTTGTAGTTTAACTAGTAATTTAAGATAATTATAAAGCTAACCTTCACTGATGATTGGTTGTGTAAATAGTTGAAGATAATACTTTTTTTAGATGATAATTGCTATTTTTAAAAATACAGGGGTATAATTAGATATTTTGCATATCACAGGTACCAAGAGAATCTGCTGAAAATGGTTAAAATATCTTAGGGAAGAATTACCTGCTGTGGCTTTTAAGTGTAGTACACAAGAGCAGAAAAATAACTTGGGATGGAAATCTGGGTCAAAGGTTAATTCAAAAAATACTAATAATTTATTACATACTAGTGAATGTCTTGGTGCTGAAACTCTTATAAAGTTGCTGAAAAATTACTCAAGAAGCCATGATGTAATTATACATACGTGTATTTCTTTTAACTATTATGTTACTTTTTGTATTAATGGAAAGTTATGTATGCAGATGAAAAAGTCGATTACTGTTGGAGTAATTGCACTATAGGTCCTATGTCAATTGGTTCATGATCTCAGGATCATGTTGAAGTTGTTAATTCTAAAAGGATTACCTTTTAGAGATGGGACAATTTTTTTTTTGTCAACTAGATGGGACAAACCAGATATGGGACAAATCCCATCTTAAATTTTTGTCTCGCGAAACAGCACATCACCATCTTCAACATATTATACCTTTAATTAGTTTTACAATAGAGATGGGACAAATCTCATCTTAGTTATACAATAGAGATGGGACGAATCCCATCTCAGTATTAGAATGAAGATGAGAAAAAATTCATCCTAATCTTAAAATTAGAATGGGACAAAATCCCACTAAAAAGCAATTGAAAAATAAAAATAAAAAAATTCAAAAAAAATCATGGACGTAGATATTATTTTGTCTCATCTAAAAATGTTTTTCTTTTTTTTTAGAATTAGTTATGATGAATTAAAAAAAATTCCCGGACGTATGCGTACGAAGAAATTAGTAGTAGATGGATTTTCACATCTATGATAATGTTTGATTTAAATGGGAATATATATTTGGTTATAGACAACAACTAGAATAAGGGTATTCTTGTAATCTTTTCATCTAAATTAAGGTGTAATCTAAATGGGAAGTTGGTTTGTTGTTTTGATTTAAGAGGGGATTAACCCCAAAAAAATCTTTTAATCCTTTTTTACAATACGAATAAGTAATAAACAGAAAATCAACAAATGTACATAAACACAAGCCCATCCAAATATATATTAATGTAATCTTGAATCCTGAATATTTTAATGTAAATCCAATGGGAGAGACTCTTAAAATGTTTTATACATATCTGAAACACAAGCTCATCAAATGCCTTATTAATGTAATCCTAAATCCATAGCATGTTTTAATTTTCCGCAGCATCATAAACAAAATACATAGAAATCCTCTTCACTGGGACCAGCTTCATTAGGATTATCATTGAAATCAGCATCATGAGATCTTTATCAAAATCCTCTTCACCAGGACCAGCTTCATTTGGATGATCATTAGAATCAACATCATGAAGATGATAAATAGAGACTTCGAACTGCTCCTATACATAATTAAGGCTTAAAAGTGCTTGAATTCTAAAAGGTAAAAATCAACCAATATAAATAATTAGAATTATTAATTTAGAGATTTATTTAATATTGATTATTAATAACAAACAGATTACCTCAAAATTACAGTTCGAATCTGAAGAGCAGGGCTCCATGGCCGGATCACAACACTATCACACCACCAGTGCACAACCATCACACCACCATCACTCCACCATCGCACCTCCGCTTAATCCATCAATCTCAAGGTTTACTGGCTGAAGCTTCGATGGAGGTGTTGCGAGTGAGTTAATTAGCCATTATTGTTGGTCGTCGAAGAACCCTAGCTGAACCCCTCAAAATCAGTCAGGCTCTGGTATTTCCATCTGGGTTCCGATTATATAACAAGAAATGAATCAGATAACAATAACCTACCCTAACCAGATAAAACGCGTACAGATTTTTACATAAAAAATCACAAGGAAATAGTGAAAACATAACAGTGATACAAACTAATGAACAAATCTAACAAAAACTCTGAATAATCTTAAACCATGGCAAAAGGCAGCGGAAATGAAATTGAAACGATTTTCCGGCAAGGGTTGAGCTTCAAATAGAGAGACAGAGATGAGAGATGAGAGAGGAGAGAGGAGAGATTAAGCGTGTTTTTTGTTTTGATTTTTATTTGACAAAAGATATTATATATAGGTAAATAAAAAACAAAAGAGGGTAAGAAGGTAATTAGATTTTTGGCTTGTAGTGTAAAAATTAGTTTGTGGCCTTTAGTAAAAAGAGGCTATAGAGCTGGTCTTGTTAGATTCTGAGATGGTGTTTTCAATACTTTTTGGGTAATAATCTCATAAAATTATTATAAGTCGATAAAACTAAAAATTAGGAAGATTCTGAAAATTTAAAGAGGTTGAATATAAGTTTTTAACTTAGAATGCAAAATAAGCTATAATTAATTCATTTTTAAATAAAAGAATTTTACCCGTAAAGATAATGTAGCCTCCTCTTTTTACCTTAGTACTTATCTTTCGATAAACATGTCATTTTTTTTCTCTTTTAAAACGATAAATACCAGCCACTTTGCATAGTCTAAAAAGATTTTTTTATAACCATTGGGGCTAGCTCAATAATCAGGATCTTGTGTCTCATCTAGAAGGTACAGGGTTCAAATCCCCTCAACTTTGTTATTTCTTAAGTTCTTAAATAGGGTAAAGCACGGGGTACAAGGTTCGAGACCCTTTCCTGAATATGTGTAACCTAGTTCTGATTAAGTGGGTATATACATAAGGAGGCGTGTATATTTTTTATGAGAAAAGTCGTCGTACGCGTAAACTGGCCCGAACACCTATATATATATAAAAAAAATTGTCAAATAAATGAATAATTCATTGCCAACTACTGGCGATCCATGTAATGTATGTTCAAGTAACCGGGGGTAGTACGGTTGTTAGAATTTTGGTAGCTAGAGTCGGAACCTTAATAAAGAAATATTTCATTTGATATTATGGGCTAAATGCACAAAAAAAAAAAAACCAAGAAAACATATAAGATAGTAAAGAAGACAAGAAAATATCTGCATCCTTTTTACATTATTAGCATAACACCATAAACGAAATTTAGGAAATAACTCAAAGCTCAACTTCTATATTGATGTCTTAGAACCTAATACTTGATGTAACCCAAATGTCTTTTATCCGCAACTTTAGTCAATGTCATCAAGTCATATGCAATCCAACACATAGACTTGTCTTGGTGATAAAAATAGCCTGTACACTTGCAATCCGATGTACATTTCTTAGCACAATTACTCTCCTTTATAGGACCATCTCCTTTTGTATAAGTGGTTGTAAAATGATCAACTCCTATCAATTTATAGTAATCAACATCTTTAGCTGCACAAGATGATATCTTACTAGTCTTGCATAAATCTGTTCTCCATTCAAACAACCCATTAGGTGTCGGGCACGCGATACACTGGTTTTCATCACATAAACCAAAATGTCCACATGTTTCGGGTAATTGGCAATGTCTAGCCACCGATATATGTTTTTCAAACCCTCCATTATAAGTTGAAAATACATGAAACGTCATTTCCCAACCTTCGTTATCTCTCACTTCTGGATTAAATGAAAAGGCGCTAAACGATCCATCTATTCCCAATCGAAGACATGATACCGCATTATTATAATTAGTCATACCAAGAAGTACACTACCTTCTTTTAAAGAACTAGCCACTTTGAATTTTAAAGATAATTCATAACTATTGTTTGCTCCTAGGGTGGAACTTAATCTAACATATTCAAAACTTCCATTACCAGAACCTAACCAACCAGTTGAATCAAAATACGTTTGTGGTGTTGGAGAGTTTTTACCTTTATAAAACATGACAAACCTCTTAGATCCTAAAACCAAACTATAAGGACCATTTACATTTAACTGAGACGAGACTCTACTCGCAAGATTTGTTAAAGATTGACCCACTAAAATGGTGTCCGTTGCAAAATCGAAGCTTTGCCAAATAAATTTCCCCTTGGCATCGTGAAGTACCATGTTACCCGTAGGTAAAAGTTTAAATCCTACCACTCCTTTATTAGATGTTCCGCTTTGCCACGCTATATGACCATCAGCCTCCGCCAGAACTAAATTTCCGTCAGTCCCTAGCGAAAATGTGGCATTCTCGCGAACAGGATTTCCTCGATTAAACTCCCAAACCCATTTTCTTACATATGATAAACGATTACCGGCGCGTAAACTTAAATAATATGTATTAGGAGTGGTGTTATACCAACAAAGTTGGTATGAAGGAGCAATAATATCTATTGTACGAAAATTAGCATCATATTCAACGATGTAATCTTCGAAAGGGCCTTGGTTAACATGTTTGAATGTGGCTGAAGTAGGAACAAGAGCTTGGGAAATGGAAGCAAATATTTGGATTAAGAATAAGAAAAAGACAAGTGACAATGTTTGTGAAGGAGATATCATTTCTTGCTTGCTGTGATGATTTGATGCTAAGGAGTGATGCATAATTGCATATACAGATACATATATTTGGATGTAAATATCTAGTCAAGTGAGGTTGCTGATTTGTATTTAATGAAATGGTCCCCGCTTGTATTAATCATTGAGCTTCCGTGGTGCAGCTTGGATCACATCTTGAAGCGGATAGAATATAGATAACGTTACCAATTTCGAATATGCTTTTTTCTTTCAAAAATATATAGCTAAGTATTAGTTATAAAAAGATAAAAGATTAATTCCAAGATTAAAAGGTATTATCCTGCATAAATTTATCAGCTGGTTATCTATAGTTCAATCAAATCCTAAGATAAGGTAGATTGACTATAATCTAATTTCTATGTGACACCAACCTTTAGCAACTAATTTTAGTATCATTTAATAATTATAAAGAAAAAAATCTATCAATGGTAATATATCTCGTGAATGAAATATTAGTATTATCTATAATGTTGCTACCTAATTGTCATATTCCACTACTATCAGATTATAATTGATCAATTGCAGTTAAAATAATTCATATAAATATACATACAACTTAAGGTATACAATGTAATTATTTTGAATATTGATGCTATATGGATATGGTAATTATAGCCGATTTTAAGATAATTAAGGCATCAATTCAAAAATTTAGGAAGGATATGCGGTGTCTCTTGAGATCCTACCGGAGCTTCCACAGGTGATAAGTCCTCTCTATCTTCCAGAAACAGTGTTCGTTTGATCATTCTGGCTGATGCCGTACCAATTAGGAAAGACTTTTTTTTTTTTTGTTCGAAAAATTAGGAAAGACTTCTTTTTGACCATTGAGAGCACTTTTTAGAATTTAGAGCACTAGAATCTTAGTGTTGCTTTTTCTATTATTGTTGACCATATACACTTTCTTAAGTACAGGTTAAAATATACAAAGAAAATTATGCATGGTAGAAAAACTCAAAAACACCTTGTAGAACAGTAGAAGGTACGAAAAAATCTAGAGATATTTTGTGAGAAAGAAGAAAGCATAATGAAGAGAGTTATTTTTTTAAATACTATTTTACAGTAAACTTAACCAAATGTTTTGAATGATTGTGGAAGCTTTTTCAAATCAATAAACATGAAATTTCTACACCCACCTTATGAAATATACCAAAAACTCTTGTCAAATACAGGTGCATCATCGTAGCTGCTGAATTGGAAGACATTCCCCAGTTTGAAACAAAGTTTATGAAAAGTAGTAATTTCATGTATTGTTTCAAATATATCCACATCCTCCTTCTCATCATCTCGATTTCTAACTTCACAAAAAAAAAATATTAATTGGGTTCAACTTCAGACACTTATCATTGAACTCTTAATAAACTGGACATAAAATCCAAGTCATTTACAACCAAGGTAATATTGTTTTTCACAATCCAAACACGATTGCAGTTTTTTTTCCATATTGAAATGGTAAAAACAGTCTTAATTTACGAGTTAAGTTTAGGCTTTACCAGATCATGTAAAGTTTGAGCTTATACGGGGCATAAAGTACTTGTTCAGCTCTAACTTTCTAATTATTTTGGACTCTGGACTCTATAATTAAATGTAAAGCCAGATCCTCTAATTTAACTTCTCACATGTATAGTTCTATTATGTAACACATCTTGATTATTTTTGAAATAGAAAGTATACAAGTAATATACTAAACTAAAGTTTCTGTCACGCATCAAAATCTGGTTTCATGTTTGGAGATACTACTAGTAGTATTCTGGTAAAGATTTGGCTCGATATTTTTAACCAACCAAATGGTAGTAACAAATAACAACTAACAAATTAATTAATTCTCAACTAAATACAACAAAAAAAAAAATCGTTAACTCATCAACAAGTCGGAAAAATTACAAAATCATGTTCTCTAGATCAGCTTAAAAGACCAACTTTTCCATACCAAATACACTACCCCCAATAAGCTCAAAATCTATACACATTTCAAGCTACAAGTTGAGGCGTTTCAATTACTTGATCCGGGAAAAGCTCCTTCATATCCAAACTCCTCGCCACATCAAAGAAATGCGCAACCGCTTCTTCAGGTGTACCAACAAGTACACCATGCCCCAAATTCAAAATATGACCCTTTGGCCCCGCCGCTTTTACAACCCTACAAAAATCAACTCAATTAATAACTTAAACTATTAACATTGTGTAAACACAAACCTTTTAATTTCTTCAGTTATAACAGGAAGAGGAGAGAATAAAATAGCGGGGTCCACGTTTCCTTGTATACTTATATCATTTCCTAGACGTTTTCTTCCATCAGCCATATCTACTGTCCAGTCCAGCCCAATTACATCAACTTTAGTTGTTTTCATACGTTCAATAAGCCCACCATTTCCATTTATATAGAAAACTAACGGTATTTCAGGGCATCTTTTTCTTACTATACTTACTATCTGCAATTTTAACAGTTTAGTCCCTTGTCTTGCAAAACTAACATTTTAAATCTAAGATAAAGTTACCTCATCAATGTAAGGCTTTGACCAAAGCTCCCACATACTAGGAGGTAATTGACCACCCCATGAATCAAAGATTTGTATACAATGAGCTCCAGATTCCACTTGATAAACAATATATTCAGCTATAGCTTCCGTTAAATGAGATAAAATAGCTTTCAATACATGTGGGGCTGTATGACACATACTTTTAATCTTAGTATATGTTCTTGTTGTACCTCCTTCCACTATATACGTAGCTATTGTCCATGGAGCCCCTACAAAACCCAAAATTGCAGCTTGGTCCCCAACTTCTTTACGTAAGGTTTTAAGTGAATCACCAACGAAACTTAGTTTATCCAAGTCGATTGAGTGTAACGCTTTTAAATCTTCAATTGTACGAAGAGGAGATGAAATTACTGGGCCTAATGAATCTTCGATATCGAAGGGAACACCTATAGCGGGTAGAGGGGTAAGAATGTCCGAGAAAAGTATTACTCCATCGGGATGAAAAGCTTCCCATGGCTGTAAAGAGATTTCTACTATAAGATCTTTTGTTTCTGATCTTTCTCGAAAAGAAGGGTGTTTTAATGCGAGCTTTTTATATACAGCCATGTATCTTCCAGCTTGACGCATCATCCATGCTGGAGGACGATTTACAGATTCTCCTCGTGCAGCTTTGACTAGAAGTGGATCTGAACTTAATCAATTACATTCAAAATTAGAGGGTCGAACTGCAAATTAAAGGTATAAGCTTATAAATATACCAGAAGAAGAGGAGGAAGAAGCGCGAGGAGATATGATATTGCGAGTGAGGTTTCTGGGTAGATAAGAAACTCCATTTGAAGGGTGATTAAATTCGACAAATAAGCTACAAGATTTCCAGCCTATACTCATTGAATTGTAATTGCAGCACGCACTGTACATAAAACCAATAAAATTGTAGAGATTGTGAAAATTGGAGTATATAATTACATTTGTAGAGAGAAAGATGACCTTGTTAATGCAGAGAACCCCATTTGGGGAAATGATGGTAGCTTCAAGAGACCTTATCTATCTCTCACTCTCTGTTTTTCTTTCTTTCTTGTTTCAACTGTCTCAGCTCTCTTTTGGGGGTGTTCTGGATCATATCTTCACTAGGTGGACTTCTTTAGATTACACTTCAACCCGACCTATTCTATTTACCGCACGTTTCGTTTAGAAGTAAATTTTACGGAGCAGATTACTTTTTTGATCCTCGAATTATGGATCATTCTCCGGAATGATCCTCGAACTTTTAAAGTTATCCAAATAATCCCTGAACTTTGTTTCTTTACCGTCGTTAGTCTCCACATCAAATTCTTTCCTCTTTCCATTTTATTGTTAGTTTGTGTGGCAACAAGGATTTTTGTTACCTAAATGCCTCAAAGTTATAAAATTTCCCAAGATGGTTCCTGAACTATCCCATTTGATCCATTGGTCCTAACACATTTTTGCCATGTGACACTTAACGGTCAAAATCTGACAAAGTGTCACGTATTAGGGAAGAAAAATGAAATTGATGACCATTTAGGTTACCTTAGAAGTTCAAGAATTTGGAAAAATATTTTATAGTTTAAGAAAAAATAATTTGCTCATAGTTAAATATTCAAACATGATTTAGAAATATACACATAATTGGGTAGTATATTTTATAAGTTTGTGAATATTTTAAATGAACTTTTTTTTTGTTTAGGTCACTTTTCCTTCTATTTTTTAAAAATAGAAATTTTCTATATATATGATTCTCTTTTCAAGAGTTTAGAGAGGTATTCAAGGCATAAATTATAAAGATAGGGTGAGCGTGGATCTTTATAGTGTGATTTTTTGCCTCCCTTGAAGTATACATGGATTCTTACGTGTACCGCCATCGAATAAAAGAGTATGGTAACAAAAGTCCTAATCCGCTTAATGTACCTAACTCGAAAGTTAGTTCTTTTAAGGATCTCACAAAGGATATCCTACAAAATCACATAATAAACTTTACGAATATCAATATTTACCATGCATCTTGGTGAGCTTCTTTTGTTGTTATATCCCCGCAAGATTTTTTGTATCAAATGAAAATTATTAAACATGGGTATCCCGGGAACGAATGCACTTTGTGATTTATCGACTAACACATTCAAGCATGGGTTCATTCTCTCCGTAATGATCATCGTAATACCCTTATATATAACATTACAACAAGATATTCTCTCCCTTGTGCAGGGGCGGATTTAGGGGTAGGTTAGGATAGGCTGCAACGCACCCCAGCCTATGAGATAGTAATACAGTTTAGCCAATTTTTTTTTAAAAATAAAATAGGTAAAAACATGAATAAAAAATTACAGCATCCTATATTAGGAAATTAGCCCTCCTCAACTCAACATTTATACATTAATTTTACTAAAACTAAATAATAGCCCTCCCGATTTGAAATTCTGGATCTGCCCCTGCTTGTGATGCACTTTTAGAAATACTAGTTTCTACACTCACTAGTTCCGGGATATTTCTAATTAGAATTTAATAGGGTACCTTAGTGATTTTATAATCTACAAAGTCAAAAAAATCTAGGATTTCCGCGAGCAAAAACGATCTTACAAGCGAGTAGTAGGCATCCTTAGAAAGTACAAGCTTTCAGTCATCGTCAAACTCAAACTTAGATGCAGTCAACCACTCGGTGCCTTCTCATATAACATTTTACTCCCTACCCTTTGACAATTTGGTCGATATCTTTCAAATACGGTGTTTTATAGACTACGTACCCCACCATAAAAGAGTATCCAAACTCTTGTACAAGTATTTTAACATCGATAAGTTGCAAAATTTATCCCTCCTTTGGTCCATAGTAATCCAACTTCATCCCTAAAGAAGGCATTTAATTGTTCACTAAATTCCTCCTAAAATACTTATTTTCACCATTTTCCCATCCTTTTGGGATAATCCTCGACTTGCTAAGTTCATAACGGAGTCACCAGTTGTGTTCACGTTGTCTCAAGTGGTCGTCTCGCGCACCAATCTAACCACATTCTTCAACTTGCAAGGTTTGTCATTAAAATTTTCAATAGCCTCACTAAGGGTTAATTTAGATAGTCAAACAAGCACCTTAGATGCACCTTAGATGCACCTAGTGGGTCGAGCTTATGATTATCACCAATCACTTTGTGTGCAGCTAAATTAGCCCAATCAGTATCAAAAAGCCACTAGAATCATCCATATTAGCACATAAAGCAAGAGTTCTCACCCCAGTCGCAAAATTGGACATTGTTGCTGCTCCCTTGTTTTTGGATTCCGGTGTTACAACTAAAATAGACGTTGCCCCAACACTGCCTAGCCCCGGCAGTCCATCTCCAAGCTTATCTACGACATCAACACTCTACAAAGTTAAACAAGCTTTATGCTTCAGGGCTGGTGCATCAAGCCCCAGATTCTGACTAGTTCCTCTCAATGTTACATCACCAGAATCGCTCTAGTTAGCTGCCTAATTTGAGTCCAATTGGTGCTCAACACCACAAAGTCGGTTTTCCAATACCTATTAAATGCAAGCCAAATGTAGGCCAAATAAAACCGACTCCACCAATTTATGAATAAGCGTAAGGCTATCCACGGTCTATGAGGAGCGGAGTTCCGAGATTTTCGGTGACGTGAGTTATCGGAGTCCGATGATCCCTTGGCATCGGTTTCAAGAAGAAATATTGAGAGGTTTCCGAAATCTAAATCGATGGCAGAATAATCCTGAAACATGTCTCATAACTCAAGTCAGCATCACCAAGAAATTCGAAAAAATAATATTCAAATTAATGTAGAAATTTATGTAGAAAAGTTGCTAAAAGATTGTCTTTTTATTTTTGGACGCCTAATAAACTTTTTGGTTTTTCTTTAAAGTCTATGTACGAAATCAAAGTGGATATGTCCTTCAATTTTTTTTGTCGTTTACCACTCAAATTATTTAACAACAATAAAAGAACATAAATATTTCTGAAATCTAATAATTTAGACATTTAACATCTTTTTTTTTTTTTGACGAAAGCACATATATTAAAATTAAGAAAGATTACAAAATACATAGATTGTCCAACCAATCCCGTAAATAACAAAACAAAGAAACATCAAAGCAAGAAAATAAAACCAAATAAATGACAAGCAAAGGGAGAAGAAGAGGAAAAAGCAATCTAAACTCAAACAGCAACTCCATTCCAAGAAGAAAAGGTAACCAAGATGTCACAGAAGTAGCGGGCGAAGACCGATAAAGGTCGAAGACAAATGATCCTTAAGAAAGACAAACTCAAGCCTCCAAATGAGGGGGAGAAAGTCGACTACCATTTTAATAACCTCCGTGGTTATCAACTCGTTGCCTCTAACAACAGTTGCATTAACGAAGATCCTGATAGCCCTCAAACCATAAGAAATATCACTAGCCCAAGTGATTATAACACACGCCGGAAGGAGAAGATTCGAAAGAGCCCACAAATACCCAACCACCAAAACTAGCCTCTGCCAAAACCAAGAAGAAACAAACACAAAAAACTTCTCCAACAAAACTCTATAATCATGTGCCACGGTTATCAGACAAGAGAGGTCTAAACACCAAAAACCTCGACTGAACGGCAAACACCCGAAATTTTTAATACCAGACTCAACTGAAGGATAAACCAAGGTTAGAAGTGAATCACCACCGAAGATTAAAGAGAAACCTGCAAGAAAAGTTGATACAACCCCAACAAGCAATACGGCCACAAAACTAACTCTTATGCAATCCCATACAAGTGCAAGATAAAAATATAGATCAAATAAAAAACGAACAATTAAAAAATCGAGTGAACGGCAAACACCCGACCTCCAAAAGTCGAAATCACTCGATCTATTAATTCTAACCTTAAGTGAATCACCACAAAACACAAGTATAGGGTAGCAAAAGAGAATAAAGAAGGACCAGTACCGCAAAAGAGGACAACAACCAACAAAACCTCTGCCACTGAACGCGCTTGTCACAATTTCAAATCCAAAACCCATCTCAGCATTAAGCCTGAAATCAAAAACAGGCCCAAAATTACAGCCCATCAGAGGGCCCCAAACAGCCCAAAAGAAATTTTTCCTGTCTGCGGCTTTGCAAGTGCCGTTCCAAAGAGTAAAAATTCCGGCGGTGGCTTCCTTGAAAGATCCGGAAGCATCTAGGTAAACAAATCGGAGGCTGAGGCCCTGCAACAGCAATAGAGATAAAACAGCCAAAATCGACAACAATGAGAAGGACTCAAGCAGGGCAAGATCTGAAAAAATATGGCCATTGATCTTCCTTAAGTCTTGCTGTTGTGAGACCTCTCCAGTCGCAAGAATGGCACAGGTAAAAGGATAAGCAGCGAAGTGTTCGGAGGGAAAGACAACAAAGGTACAAAAAGAGTAAAAATAAGGCAACGAAGAAAAGAAGATAAAAAAGGAGGAAGGAGGGTGGGCCGCCATCACCGGAAGAGGGACTCCAGCGACGGCGGCCACTAGGGTTACTGAGGTGGCTTCTTTTAAAATTTTAAAAAAGAGAGAGAGAGAGCGTAAAAGAGAGGATTATTAAGGTTTTTGACATTTAACATCTCACTCAAATGTAATCACACTTCTACTCTACTCCAAAATCATCACGAGTCACGACCAAAACAAACAAAAACCACCTCAACCTCAAATCACAATTCACAACAAAACCTTCCCCAAAAATGGCTATCTCCTCCTTCACTCTCCTACTCCTCCTCCTCTCCCTCTTCCTCCAACCACCTTTCTCCACCGCAAACCTCCACAAAACAACCACCCTTTTCAGATCACAGCTCACTTCAACCCCCACAAACGCCACCTCACCAATAACCTTCTTCGAAGTAACCAAACCAATAAACCTCCCCAAAACCAAACCTTATACCTACTTAATCCTCCAACATGACTTCGCTTTCACATACACTAAACCACCTATTCTCACCAATTACTCACCCCCTTTCCAAAACTACCCCTCTCAAAAATTCTCCAAAATTGTTCTTGAATGGAAAGCCACTTGTAAAGGAAGACAATTCGATCGAATTTTCGGTGTTTGGCTTAGTGGGGTTGAGCTTTTACGAAGCTGTACAGCTGAGCCTACAGCTAATGGAATTGTATGGAGTGTAAGTAAAGATGTCACTAAATATTATCCTTTGTTAATGAGTAATCAAACTCTTGCTGTTTATCTTGGTAATGTAGTTGATAAAACCTATACAGGTATTTACCATGTAGAAATATCTATCCATTTTTACCCATCTGATAATAATAAAATAAAACTCAATTCCGCTGATTTAATCCTACCCTTATCTCGAAATCTACCATTAAACGATGGGTTATGGTACGAAATTAGTAACTCCGATGTAAAATCAAAAGAGGTTAAAATCCCACAGAATGTGTACAGAGCAGTGTTGGAAATTTACGTTTCTTTTCACGAAAACGATGAGTTTTGGTATGGAAATCCTCCGAACGAGTATATTTCCATAAATAACCTCACCGGATTACCCGGGAACGGACCTTTTAGAGAAGTTGTAATTAGTTTAGACGGTAAAATAGTTGGTGCCGTTTGGCCTTTTCCGGTGATTTACACCGGTGGTGTAAACCCTTTAATGTGGCGTCCGATTAGTGCAATAGGTTCTTTCGATCTTCCTACTTATGATATCGAGATTACCCCTTTTCTAGGAATGATTCTCGATGGTAAAACTCATAAATTCGCGTTTAGTGTCACAAATGCTTTAAACGTATGGTATATTGACGCGAATTTACACCTTTGGTTGGATAAAAATAGTGAAAAAATCGAAGGGAAGTTAATAGAGTATGATATTATACCTCTTAAGGATTCTATTAAATCGAATATTACAGGAATGGACGGAACATTCTATACCACAGCTACTAGGTCAGTTAAATCAACAGGTTGGGTTAAGTCATCTCATGGTAAAATTACTACAAAGTGGAATCAAGAATTCAATTTTAGTAACTTTATGGAGATGAAAAATGACGGGAATACACAGATTATAAACCAAATAATCGATTTTAACGATAGTGTGGTAACTAATTTACCGTCTTCTCGTGTTTTTACAATTAAATCATGGAAAAGATTTCCTTTTTATTTGTACACGGATATAACGGATCAAGGAAACCATTCTTATACTTCGTTATCGAATTTAACGATGGGGTTTAATGATAAGAGAGAGAAGCGTTCGGGAGGTGGTTATTTGAAAAGTTTGTTGGAGAATTTACAAAGTGCGCAAGCGAGTATGCTTGTGAAGGGTAATTTAGTAATTAAAGGAGTGGGTAGTACTCAACAAAGATATCGATATGATGAGAATGGTTTGTGTTATTTTCGGGATATAAGTAGCTCGAATTATACTATTGTGAATGATAAAGTAAGCGATGATTGTAAAAAGAGGACAAGGTTGTCACATTTAGTATCTGGACCGGGTCAATGGTGGTCTGTTCCTGCTTGATGATGGGTTTAAGTATGTTTCATTGTTTGCCATTTAATCAGAGGAAATTGGATATCTTCTGTGGAATTATATGTAATAGTGAACTACGGTTATTTATCCAAAATATGTTTCACTTGCATCAATTTTTATTTTCCATTAAAAGAGACACTACAATTCCTTAATAGTAGGACGATTTTCGCATAGTGTAGGGGTCTAAAATGCAATTAACTTAAAAAATGGCTATTAGATCTTGTTTAAACACCCTATCAGCCTAAAAGACCATTTAGTATTAACTAATTATGTAGGAAATGATATAACAAAACGGAAGATGAAGAAATCCTTAGGAAGATGAATCTTCAATCCAACGGCTTGTAACCATACATCAAAATGGGAAGAAAAAAAAAAGATGGAATAAATATTGATTTATTACTGAAAAATGCACTTTGTTAAGAAAGAAAGGTATGAGCAAACGTCGACAAATTTAATATTAGCATCACTATGATCTTTTGGTCTCCCAACCGTAATGCCAACATAAATGATCTTGATTTTTTTTTTTCCCAAAAATATTCTTGATTTGTAGTCAAAGGCATAGGTGGCTCTAAATAAGGGTTTTTTTAGTTTCTAAGGCTTATATAAAGTCCCCACCTTAAATGGTGATTACATTAGACTAAAAAGCCAAAAATACCTTCTTTTACCCTTTTAATCACAGTAAAAGATCACAAAACAAAACACCAAACTCATATAGGGTATTCAGGACATTGGAAAATGAACCCACCTCCTCTTTTTCTTCTCTCTTACGAAACAAAACCTACCTCCTTTGCCACCCATCCCCTCCACTATATTCTCGTCCCCGCTACCTTGCTCAAGAAATCAGCGTCTCACCAACCCATCACCACTGCCTCCCCTCACCATCACCATCATCACCTTCATTACTATATTCATCACCAACATCTACATCTTCATCGCTACGCCTGGAACCCTAAGCCACCAGCAACACACTCATCCAGATCTGCTCAACTTCAAACCAAGCCCCTATCCTCCACCTTTGAACCAAAATCCAAGCCTCTCAGATCTACTGAAACCGCCGCCTAGCGTGGCCATCCACCACCAACAACCACGAATTGAGGCCAACAGAGCTTCCTTTTTGTTTTTTGTTATGTTTTCGAATCTGAACGTGTAGGGATTCCTTTTTGGTTTGTGTTCGAATCTGACTTGTAGTATCAAATTCGCATAAGAAAGGGACTAAAGTATCAATTTCACATAACTAAGGGACTTAAAGTAACTTTTACACGTAGAACAGGGACTTATATAAACAAAATCAGATAACTCAAGGACTTATAATATCAATCGCATCCCATAATGGACTTACACAATTTCGAAAACTCTAGGGACTTTATTCATCAAATGAAAAACAACTTACCACTGAATCCATACTTAATCCATCATAATTTACCAACTTGATTTTGTCTTCATCAAATCCCATAGAGATTCACATGCAAACATAAACAACACTAATTAAAATTAGAAATCTTCAACAGGCAAATACAAAACTATATAGAATAGACCTTACTTGATCATAACACCATTGATAGTTTTTAGAAATCTTAATCCTCAGAAATCAGAGATTCATAATACATGCGTTAATAAAAAAACCAAAATTAGTAATTGAAAAATAAATATATTCAATAACTAGATACAAACCTAAAGAGAGATGATAGATCAGACTACAACCATCATAATTTAAAGAACCAGAATCATAAATGATTTAACCAATTTTAGAAGAAAGAAGAATACAGATTATACAACACACCACCACCACCATAATTTACAGAACCAACACCAATGCTTAGTGACACAATTTCAGGTAAGAGATTAGAGAAAGGATGGGATAAGGGGGTAATGAATTGGGGTGGTGGTTTGATGAAGGTAGTAAAGACGAGAGAGATATGGGAGTTAAAGGTGCGGTGGGTTTAGTGAGTGTTGTTATTGTAATGAATAAAACAAATATATAGCTAGTTATCGGTCCGGCCCGGTCCAGACCGGTACTTCTCCCATTTTTGTTTTAAAACCGGATAGATATACTGAAGATCCGGTTCGGATCGGTTCTCCTATACACTGTAGCGCCAGTTTGGTCCCGATTCTGGAACCGGCCAGTCTGGTCCGGGCCGGTGGACCGGTAGAACCGGTCCGTTAGGCTGGTTGAGTGTTGGACCTATGATTCTTTTTTATTAGTTCACACGCTGCGTCTGTATTCCTTGTGCTAGCCACTGAATTTCAATTAATATTTGATCTTGCAGAAGTGTATTGAAATCATCCAAACAGCCAAATGAGAAGAATTTGGCTAAACCACCACTTCCAAATTCTTGTGCAACATTAGAATATTGAAAAGAATCATACCATGCATCATTGGACTTTGTTCAATCTTTATGTGAAACATCATATGATTAGTGGATGTATATCCAACTACAAATGGTAAAAGTGCTTTTCGTCTACTTTGAATATTTTTTACTCCATTCCTATTTATATAGTTTAATAAAATCATGGTTCTTGTATATCTAGTCACTTTTGGAAATCAACAGGTATGACGGTTGTGAATTTTTTGTTTGCAGTTATATCTACATCAAATGGTTTAGAAGCATGGAAGGTGGTGGAAGAGATAGAGAAGGTCGACAGTGGCTGTGGTAGAAAAGGACAAAAAAGGAAAGAACCAAATGTATAGTTCCTTATATGGGGGAGTATTCACGGTTGTGGTGAGGGGGAATAATAAAATGATATTCTATATGCATCCTAGAAGGGGGGTTGAATAGGACTACGGAAATTAATCGGCTAATTAAATTCTAAGTAAATAAAATTAAAAGCTAATTTAAATCCTATTTTCTTTCTAAACTAGATGGACAAGAGTTTGATAAATGAGCAATAGATAGTAATCACCTAAATATTCATACAAGCATATTAT
This sequence comes from Nemophila menziesii, assembly GCA_029959085.1. Taxonomy (NCBI): domain Eukaryota; kingdom Viridiplantae; phylum Streptophyta; class Magnoliopsida; order Boraginales; family Hydrophyllaceae; genus Nemophila; species Nemophila menziesii. Next base: position 353,510 of record JARWIR010000013.1, read on the forward strand.
CAAACAATTAGAGTGCGGAAAGTAAATAGTTTAGGGAAAGAAAATACTCAAGCATGTATAGTGGTTCGGTTTCCCTACTCCACTACCTAAGGTAGCCACCTTAGGATTTTCAAGCTTCTTTACTAAGCTCCGTGTCTCTCTTAACCGGGGCGAGAACACAATACCCGTTTACAACCTCTTCGATAATACGAAGGACAACCTCTTGTGTAATCCCAACACAAGGACAACCTCTTGTGTAATCACAACACAAGGACACCAAGTATAATCCCTATACTCACACACTCTTTTAATCTAACTATTACAAAGACTAGACTAAGAGGAAGAATCAAGTGTTTGAATGGTTTTACAATAGTGATGAACTCCTAAAGAGTGGATATAACTTTATAGCATAAAGAGAATGATTTTGACTATGATTAGCTTCTTGACACCTTCATGAATGATCACAATTAAGCCCCTAAATGTTGGTGGATGAAAGGTGTAGTTTGTGTCTTCAAAGAGCTTTAATTTATAGCTGAAATAAGCTTCCAACGGTCAAAAGACTCCTATCTAACGGATCTATTTATCTCCCAACGGATATAAGCTTTGTCTTGTTCTAATAGTGCAGAAAACCCTTTCTCGCGGTGTACCGCGGATATGGTGCGGTGTACCGCGCTTCTCAACGTATGATTTCAAAGCTTACTGACGGGCTACCTCATGCACCGTGTACTTGGTCCGCAACTGGTCCGGTGTATCGCGCCTTCGGTCCGGTGTACCGCACATTTACTTGCTTACTGTTCAGGCTAGCTATGCACCGCGCCTTTGGTCCGTGGTACTGCGGTGTACCGCAGGGGTGGTCCGGTGTACCGCACCACTGTACTAATGAAGCTCAAGTTCATGAATAAAAGGTATTTAGTAAGTACAAATGTAAAGCACTATTTGGGAGTAGTTTAAAACACGATTTGGCAAATATTAAAACAAGATTAAAAGGACGTTAGGCCAACAATCTCCCCCTTTTTGATGTTTGACAAATCGAAAACTTTTGAAGTGATTAGTACTACATTTTTAATCAAAAACTCCCCCTCAACCTAGGCATGAGGTTTTTAAAGATAAGTTAATTTAAAAAGCTCCCCCTTACGAAATGCATAGAGTTTTTGTATTCAACGAAAAAGTTTAACTAAAATTTCTCCCCCTTTGTCAACAACAAAAAGAAACGATTACTAAGTAAAAGGGACCAAATGTAATTTTGTAAAAACTATAGGGACCTAAAAGCAATTTGTTTAAAATTTTAAAAAACACTAAATTTTGCAAGAGGGTTCCTAGATAATAGAGACATCTAAAAAAAAATTACGAAAATTAGCACCAATGCAAGTAATATCACACTTTATTCCATTTGCATCTTGATGCTTGATTCCTATAAAAGAAAAATAAGCTTTAGGTACCCAACTTGGTTTGGGTCCATGAGTGTTAGGGAATTTTCTTTTTATGATCCATAAAGGCTTTTTCCAAGATGGTACAAGAGATCCTAAATCCAACAATTTACGATAATAACAATGAGATGCATTATGACCAAGTTTTTCACAATAAGTGCAAGTGATAAAAGATTTTGAAGAAGATGAAGTATGATTTGAAATCGTTGATTTAACAAAGACATTTTTCAAGAATTTTTGTTTGATTGAAGGATCATATCCAACTTCACTTTTATCAAAAATCAATTTTTGAGAATCTAAAATCAAGCCAAGTTTTCTTGCCCATTTGTAAATTTTAAAATAATAGCATTTTGATCCTCAATCTTTTTATCTAACAATGTTTTTTCTTCCAAAAGACTTTTCTCAACAAGATGAAGTTTCTCATTTTCATCTAAACATTCATCACTAAGATTTTGACAATTTTCAAAAGCTTTTAAAATCTCTTTATTTTTATTTCTTTCAACTTCTAAATCTTTTGTTAAAACTTTGTTTGTTTCAATAGAGTTTAAAAAATCATTGTAAAGAGAATCAAATGCCTCATGAATATCTTGCTCACTAGCATCATCATTAAATAAAGAAGAGCTAAATTTAGAAGTTACCTCATTGTTTTTATCATCCCAAATAGCACGTTCATCTTCTTTGTGATTCACCATGAATGCAACTAGATTCACATCCTCGTTATCACTTTCTTCTTGATCGGAATTTAGAGCATCCCAAGTAATATTGGTGACCAAAGCTTTCTTTGATTTTCCTTTGTGAAGATATGGACAAAAGGTTTTGATATGCCCTATTTTCTTGCAATGGTAGCAAGTAGGTTCTTCTTGCCTAATGACCCTTACATTTCTTGAAGAGCTCCCTTTTTTGGCAAAACGTTTGTATTTCATAATTTTCTTAAGCAAAGCCATTTCTTCATCTTCACTAGTTTCTTCATCATAGGAATCTTCTTCCTCTTCACTTTCCTTCCTTTCTTTTCGTTCTTTTATCTTGCTACTCAAGGCATGGAAGGCAATGGATTTCTTAATCTTCTTATCCTCATCATCTCTTATCTTTTCTTCTTCAAGCACAAGTTCTTCCGTCATGAGGTTACAAATGAGTTCATGAACCGTCATTTTTGAGAGATCTTTAGTATTTCTTATAGAGTTGATCTTTGATTTGTATTTCTTTGGAAGAGCAAATAAGATTTTTCGGAATTGTTCTTTGTTAGTGTACTCTTGACCAAGAGTCTTCAAGGTGTTGACAATGTTGGAAAATCTTTGATGCATAGCATTTAAAGCTTCATCGGGCTCCATACGAAATAGCTCATACTTAGTGATAAAAATACCAATCTTAGTTTCCTTGACATCTTCCGTTCCTTGATATGATAGCTCCAAGAGTTGCCACATTTCATGAGCCGAATTGCATTCACTCACTCTAGCATATTCCGTGACACTTAAACCATTTATGAGTATGTTCATAGCTTTGTTGTTTTTGGTGAGTTTAGCTATGTCTTGAGCATTGTAATTTTCTTCATCTTTCTCAACCGTTTGACTACCATCAACATAAGGAATGTAAGGACCCTTCTTGATAGCAAGCCAAAAAAAGTAATCGATTCCTTTGACATGAATCTCCATTTTCTTTTTCCATCCAAAGTAATCTTTTCCTACAAAAAGAGGAGGTCTAGTAGAACATGAACCTTCCGGTTGATTAGAGTCCATATCGTATTAACTCTAGAAACGATTAAGTACAATAGAGCTAGGCTCTGATACCAATTGATATTCTATATGCGTCCTAGAAGGGGGGTTGAATAGGACTACGGAAATTAATCGGCTAATTAAATTCTAAGTAAATAAAATTAAAAGCTAATTTAAATCCTATTCTCTTTCTAAACTAGATGGATAAAAGTTTGATAAATGAGCAATAGATAGTAATCACCTAGATATTCATACAAGCATATTATCAAACAATTAGAGTGCGGAAAGTAAATAGTTTAGGGAAAGAAAATACTCAAGCATGTATAGTGGTTCGGTTTCCCTACTCCACTACCTAAGGTAGCCACCTTAGGATTTTCAAGCTTCTTTACTAAGCTCCGTGTCTCTCTTAACCGGGGCGAGAACACAATACCCGTTTACAACCTCTTCGATAATACGAAGGACAACCTCTTGTGTAATCCCAACACAAGGACAACCTCTTGTGTAATCACAACACAAGGACACCAAGTATAAGCCCTATACTCACACACTCTCTTAATCTAACTATTACAAAGACTAGACTAAGAGGAAGAATCAAGTGTTTGAATGGTTTTACAATAGTGATGAACTCCTAAAGAGTGGACATGACTTTATAGCATAAAGAGAATGATTTTGACTATGATTAGCTTCTTGACACCTTCATGAATGATCACAATTAAGCCCCTAAATGTTGGTGGATGAAAGGTGTAGTTTGTGTCTTCAAAGAGTTTTAATTTATAGCTGAAATAAGCTTCCAACGGTCAAAAGACTCCTATCTAACGGATCTATTTATCTCCCAACGGATATAAGCTTTGTCTTGTTCTAATAGTGCAGAAAACCCTTTCTCGCGGTGTACCGCGGATATGGTGCGGTGTACCGCGCTTCTCAACGTATGATTTCAAAGCTTACTAACGGGCTACCTCATGCACCGTGTACTTGGTCCGCAACTGGTCCGGTGCACCGCGCCTTCGGTCCGGTGTACCGCACATTTACTTGCTTACTGTTCGGGCTAGCTATGCACCGCGCCTTTGGTCCGTGGTACTGCGGTATACCGCAGGGGTGGTCCGGTGTACCGCACCACTGTACTAATGAAGCTCAAGTTCATGAATAAAAGGTATTTAGTAAGTACAAATGTAAATCACTATTTGGGAGTAGTTTAAAACACGATTTGGCAAATATTAAAACAAGATTAAAAGGACGTTAGGCCAACATAAAAACGTGGGGTGTTTTTGGCATTAATCCTTTTTTTTATTGTAAAAACTTTTGGGCACGACCACCGACCTCGGTGCACCACCCGACTAGTTATTTTAGCCGACATCACCACTGACCACTTTTACCGCCGCCGCTAACCTATCACGTTTTTTCCCTTATCAAATATCTGGTCAATTGCTAGAAGAACATAACATTCATCTTTCGAACATGAAATTCGCTGTTCGAAACAGTAAGTTTCGTTGTTTTTATCAATGAAATACTTGATCCATACAATGAGCTAAACAATGAAGTTCATGTAGGCATAATAGTTTCAATGTTTCTTATAATGAATTTCTTGTTTCGAACAATAAATTTTATATATGCGAAGAGTATCCGACCACCTACACCCATAACATATGAACCTAGTATAATTTTTTATTTTTGTTTTGTTAGGTTATATTTAATATAGACACCAATCTATATATAGTATACTTTCTCTTTTCCGATCTCTATTTTAGTGCCTTTTTTAATTTAGACACGTGTATTAATAAAATTAATGATTTTCACTCAATTAAATAAAAATGACTTGTTTAAACTAATTAATTATTTTTAAAAACTTACTACATGAATATCAAAGATCAAAAGACAAGAATAAAATAGAAATAATCATAATCAATTTTATATCGGAATTGTAAAATAACGCATGTGGTGAATAAAAACTTAGTAAAAGAGACAATTACCAATTATAGAATTTCTCTTTTCTAATTATTAATTTTTTATTTTTATTTTTATTTCACATAACATGACACATGTGAGGTGATATAAGGGTAAGACAGTGTAGCATTACTTATTAAAATAGGAAGGATGAAGTATTTATCTTCACGTATCATTTAATTTTAACTTAGATTGATATATGTCATTTTACAACTGAAAAAATATCTATTCAACTCGCTTTTAACCACCAATACCAAATTTTCAACTTCATAGTAATCTTTTGAAAAAATTTATTCATATATTCGTCGATATTTTCTATCTTATTTTCTCTTGCACTTAACAAAATCATTAGTATCATCATTGAATATTATATTAGAAATCAGTTTAATATGATATATGAATTTAAATAAATGGTGAGTGGTTCAAAGAGTCCACGTCCCAAAACATTATTATCCAACAAGTCCACCTTAGTAGTTATAGTTCTTCGTGTAGCTCCTTGAGTTACCTACCTTCGGATCCCCAAGGAATCTTAACTCTATGGTTCATAGAGGCCCTTTAGCTGTATTTGTTGAGGTACCCTTGTTTGTTACCAAGCGGAGTGCCCCAACGGGGTTATAAGCTCGACGATAATTGAACTATTATATCTTTTGAAAAAACTTTACCATTATGTTTCTCGATATTTTCTTTCTAATTTTTTTATACATTGAACAAAATTATCATAATCATTAATTGTTATATTTAGAAATCAGGTATAAACATGTTATATAAATTTAAGTAAAGATTGAATTGGTCAATAAGTCCACACCTTAAAAATTATTTTCCAGCAAGTTCACCATATTATTTAACTAAAATAAGACTAAATTACACTTGGGCTGATAATGATATATTTCGTTGTCACATACAAACCACCACCATGGGTGTTGGGTTGTCGGGGGAGGGGTCCCTTTTTTTCAATTTTTTTCCAGTGATGGTGGTTGGGCTTCAGCTTGTGGTCCGTTTTTTTAACGATTAGGTTCACTTTTTTCCTAGTGATTGGTTGCGAGTGAATTTCAATGGCCCGCGGGAGGACTAGTGAGCTGGTTACCAGTCTATTTCATTGAACTACCAGGGGATGTCAATTATATTTTTCTCCTATTTTTACAGTGATGGGATGCCAGCGTATTTCAGTGGGTTAAGGTGGGGTCTAATAGAAAGGTGGGTAATATATATATATATATATATATATATATATATTAAATAATAATAATTAGTCAAACATAATAAAGGTCAGTACCTACCAAAAAAATGGTATAGACTCTTAAGATAAGACAAATCAGGTTCATAGATCATTTGATTAATTAACTCTTTAATAATATCATTATTATTTTTGCATATAAATTATAATTTTTATTTATTTAACACAAGTTAATTGATGATGATATTTTTTTGTAAATATTGACTATATTCATATATATTTTGATACAATATATAGGTATAATTATGTTAAAGACTAATATAAAACTATAACATAATATAAAATTATATAATATTATATTAGTTTTTAGTAAGTTTACTTATAAAACAATTTTTACTTTAATTTTTACTAAAATAGAGGTGTCATGTGAATAAAAAATTTACTAGTTTTCTCATCATTATAAAAGTAAAAAATAAAATCCTAAAGAAATATTGGATGCATTCTCTACGGACTTCAGTGAGCATCAAACTCCTTGACTCAAACTTTCTAAACATACCATTAATCAACTTTCTTAAATAATATTTTATTACCCACCTTAATCCTCCTTTACAATTATTGTCACATTTTTTCATTTTTAGTATTATTTCTACAAAAAGTCTAATTTAAAGTTTCGCCCAAAATTTTCAAAATCTCAAAACCAGCCATGCATAGAGAAAAACAATCTGGTGGTCTTCCAACCATATCACCAAATTGTTAATAAGTAAAACCTATACATGTAATTATTATGGAGAAATGCATATACCCATCTAATAATTTGTAGTTCCAGGACTACAAAATTGTAGATCCAGAACTACAAGTTTGTAGTTTCAGAACTGCAAATTTGTAGTTTCAGAAATACAAATTTGTAGTTTCAGAACTACAAATTTACAGTTGCAGAAGGTTGCAAGTTGAAAATGCATAAAAACACTTTTGAAAGGTAACAATTGCATTTTAACAATCAAAATTGCATATATCAACTGTAAATGTAATATCTAAACATGTATAAACGTCACATGTATGTTATTTCAAGGTTCATGAATTCAATTACAAATGCATAACAGTTTTAACAAAAACTAATAAAAAATCAACAATCACAACTACATTGAAGTGTAAAACGTATAACGAGTAGTATATGATCATTAATAAAGGTGAAACGCAGCTCATAACACGAAAAAATCATCACAGTAGAAAACTTAAAAAAAAAAACACACATGAACTGAGCTCTAAGATTGCTAGCGAGTATAGATAAACATGAAATAAAAACAACTGAAAAAACAAAATTTTAAAAAATCACAGAAAATAAACAAAAGAACGAAATTCAAAAGAAATTTAAGAATTGGATGATTACCTCGATTTTGAGCGTGAATTCGTTGAAATTGTTAGATTACATGCTTAGATTATTGATTTAAGCTCGAAAACTAGGGGAAATTCGAGCACAAATTGTAGGTTTATGCTAGTGTGTGTTTTAGGTGTTAGTAGGTGTGTTTAGAGGGGAGAGAGAGGTACGTGTGTTTTGTTTTAAAAAGTGGTTATGAGGTTAATAAGGTGTTAAGTGAGTATTATGGTATATATATTAGGTATTTTTGGTACTAAAAATAATTAGAGGCCGAATTCTAGATTAATTATAGCATTTTAGACCTAAAGTTAGAATTAAGATCAGACATAAACTTAGAAGGAATGTCACTTTTTAGGCCTAGATATGTAATAATCCCAATATTGAACTATGTTTGTAATGTTGTAATCGCTTATCTATCAAAAACAAGTTTTTAAACATACAAGGCCAAAAGGTCAAAAACGAAAGCCAGTAGTCCATCAAAAAGAAGCTATAATTCCTATATGGGGCAATGTTTGGAAAATATAAGGGCCTATAGTGCATTTTTTTGCGTAATGTAGGGCCTAAACGGCTACTAGATCTTCTTCTCACACCCCTTCAGCCCTGAAGACAAATTTCTTTTTGTCTAAGCCTGAAAGACAATTTGAGACCAACTATTTAGGTCTGAAACGATAACTAAGCAAGTAATCCTCGGGAAGATGAAACTTCAATCCAACAACTTGCAAGCACACTTCAAAACGAAAAACTTGAAACTACTTCAAATTCAGTATTCAATCAAAGTAAATTACTTTTCATAGTACACTAGTGTGACTATCAAACTAACTGGTAGCGCATATCAAATATCAAATAATGCGGGGACTAATGATGCAATTTCGTAAAGAATCAGATTATAGAAAACATGTTCTAATGAGTTATTCTTTCAGATAGTGAGTTTGTTGATGTGAAATTGAAAACGATACAGAGAGAATATTGACGAGAGAGATCAACTACTACTTGACGAGAATATTGAAATGAAGTCATAGAACAATTAAAGAAATTAAATCCTTTATATACAGAAATTAAATGTATAAAAGAAAATTACAATTAGAAAGACATAAATATAATATCCTAAATTCTTCATTAGGTTCGCAGTATTAGATATGTACAATCCACTTTCAACATCTCAACACATGCCATGTCAGCTTCATGCGATGCACGACATGTGTATATATCCTCAATCTGACTGTAGTAAAGCCTCCGAATGTCATTATTTCAGGGATATCAACGTCACTGTTTTACGTTAAAGCCTAAAATTCCACCTTTATTGTTATAACTATATTGTTCGAACACGTGACCGAGTCAAACCGCCTTCCAAATCCAACTCACTACCGCACGAGTCACCCAGACTTGTTCCCACTCCAGCTGACGTGGGAGACTTTTTACCCATGCTGAGTATCTTGGACAACAACCGATTTCCAGGCGATCTAAACTCAAGACTCGCTGATGAACTCGTTGCTAACTCGTTTTCTAACTCAGTCCTTTTAGGTACCTCTATTCTCACAGCTGACAAATCCAAGCCTCTCCTCTCGTTTAGGTCACTCTCGTTTCCTTCATGTGACCTACCCGTTGTGCATACACCTGAACTCGAACTCGAACCCGGTTCATCTTCCGGAACCACCACCGGTCCATCCATTTCCGGCAAGGAATTCACCGGTTCCTGAACCGCTTCAACAGCAGACCGGCAAAGAGGACAATTGGAATGCGAATGGAACCACATATCAATACACTCTACATGAAAAGCATGTTTACACTTGGGCAAAACTCGATACTTTTCATTATCTTCAAATTCAGATAAGCAAACCGGGCATTCCAGTACCTGATCAGGCCTCTGATCCTTAGCCGAATAATCAAAAACTGGAAGCGAGTTAAGCACAGCCGGTTCAAGTCCACGATTCCCATTCCCAACTCTAGTAGGATGATTATCCACGTAAAATACGATATGGGTCCGGCGACTCATTTGATTACGCCGGCGTTGAAGTCGAACTTGCCGTGCACGGAGGAGATACCACCTTGTGTAGAGGTGGAGACCTACAATGACAAACACTACAAAAACCAGTATTATCACAGCACTAAGCATAATCTTGCCGCTTAATTCATACCCTTTTGGGTCATTCACCATGGACGGAAAATCACCATCTTGGTCCATTTTTTTATTTAAAGATAATAGTAATTGATAATTGAGAAAGATAATAGATTTATAGAGATATAAATGTGTTTTGGATTGTGGAGGTGAGGTGAGTGTATTATATGCGGGTAGATATGGAGGGGAAGTTTCTTGATGGTTTCGTTGAAGTGATGATACAAGACTACCTTCGTTGACGCGGGAGTTCATAAAATGACAAAATTAACCTTGACTTAGTGACATGGGAAATGGAATCGGTGGAAATTTGGATGGGTTTGTTGGTGAGCTATCGGTTATGACTTATTTTTAAAGCTTTTATTTTTCTATTTAGGGAAGAAATTTTAATAGAATAACCAAATTTGTGAATACTCCAATATATATTTATCAATAGTTTATTTACTAATTAAAATAGTTTAATCAAATAAAAGTTAAAGTTTTTTTAACTATTTTTTCCTTTTTTTAATTTAGTCTCTTTATTTCCATTTAATATTTTCCTTTTCTAGCTCTTTCTCCTTTTATTTTTTCTTTTTTTGTTTTTTTCCTCTTTAATTTGTTGTTATCCAAAAACGCCTAATATCTATAACTTTTTAAAGACTTTTTTCTTCTTTTCTTCTCTCACCGATCATATCTTTTCTACTTTTCACCTCTTTTTTTCTTTCTTGTTCAACCTTTTTTTTTTCACTCAAGACTAAATTCATAAATCATAAAGCTAATCAATCGTCGTCTAATGTTGCTAAAAATGAGTCTAAATAGAAAAAGAAGTTTCATGACATTACGAAACTTATTCTATTACTATTAGTTCAAGAGTATGCGCTAGTTAATGAATCTTCAAAAACTCCGTTAACAAGCAAAACAGAATTGCAGAGTGAGAACAACGAGTCTAAGAAAATCACTACCGAGTTATCTAGATATACTGAAAGTGAGGTTGTTGTGGAGGTAAATGTTCATAATAATAAGAATTATCAAGTTGATGGTGTTGAATTTCATCTGAAGATGATACTACGATGAAAACCATGGTTCTAAAAGATGCTAGGTGCTAGTAGGACGGTCGACCACCTTCAAGCGCCTAGATGGCTGGCGGCCTATAATTCGCAATTTAGATGGTTTTTACCTAGGCGGTTTTTATATTATTTTATATTAAATTTATATAACTAATATTAATTTGAACAATATTTGTATCCTAATATACTTAAAGTAGATTAGTTTAACATAAATAATATATATTTAACTATAAAATGATAATAATTCATTATTATTAACCTAAAAGATGACCAATTCAAAAAATCTAGACTTGAAATTTGAAAAATCCTACCTCCTTATTCTTGCGCGTACAAACTCTGGTCGAAGTAATTTTTCTTTATATTTTTCTCATGTGCTGGGTTGGATTAGATTGAATTAGTTATTTATGGGTTTCTAAAAGCATGCATAGGGAATTTGAGATGAGCATGATGGGAGAATTGAATTACTTTCTTGGACTTCAAATCAAGCAAATGAAGGATGGCATCTTTGTCAATCAAGCCAAATACTCAAAAGAATTGATCAAAAAATTTGGACTTGAAGATGCAAAGGAAATTGGAACTCCAATGAGCACATCCACAAAATTAGACAAAGATGAAGATGGTAAGGATGTTGATGAGAAAGCATATCGAGGTATGATTGGTAGCCTACTTTATTTAACCGCTTCTAGGCCCGATATTATGTTCCCCGTGTGTCTTTGTGCTAGATTCCAATCCTCTCCTAAAGAATCCCATCTTAGTGCCGTTAAGCGTATTTTTAGGTATTTGAAAGGAACCCTAAGTCTAGGACTTTGGTACCCAAGATTCACCTCTTTTGAACTAATAGGTTATTCGGATGCCGATTATGCCGGTTATAGACTTGATAGGAAGAGTACTAGTGGAAGTTGCCAATTCTTAGGTCAATCCCTTGTTTCTTGGTCTAGTAGAAAACAAAATAGTGTTGCTTTATCCACGGCCGAAGCCGAATATGTTGCGGCCGGAAATTGTGTGACTCAAATTCTTTGGATGAAACAAACCTTACTAGATTTTGGCCTAGAGTATGATTGTGTTCCCATTCGTTGTGATAACACTAGTGCTATCAATCTTACCAAAAATCCTATTCAACACTCTAGAACGAAACACATAGAAACCCGTCATCATTTTATCCGTGATCACACTCAAAAAGGGGATATTGTACTTGAATTTGTCACTTCGGAAAATCAACTAGCCGATATCTTTACTAAACCTCTACCCCAAGATCTTTTTGAGAAAATTCGTTGTGAGATTGGCATGCAAATTCTCTAACCATCCTTTCATGCCATTATTGTTTAGTGCTTTTTGTGTATATTATCTTGTTGCTAATATTTTCTTGGTGTTATAGGGTCCTTGAAGCTTCTAATTGTTATCCATTTATTTCTTTAGCCTTTGTTTTTACTCAAAATGTATTTTGACCCCTTAAAATTTTCAAAAATCATATCATTAGTTCTTTTTGTTGTTGACAAAGGGGGAGAAATTTTAGTTAAACTTTTTCAAATGCATTTTGTGAGGGGGAGTTTTTATAAAAACTCTAGTGATTAGGTTGAGGGGGAGTTTTTGATTAAAACTTTATCTAAGGCATCTTCAAAAGTTTATGATTTGTCAAACATCAAAAAGGGGGAGATTGTTAGCCTCACCTTGTTTTTATTCCCGTTTTAATATTCGACAAATCATCATTCAAACTAAAATTCATTTGGTATCACTTTTAAAGGTTTTCCAAAACCCCTCATTAGATTAGTTGTCTTTAATTCCTTGATCTTAAGCTTGAGCTTCAAAAAAACAGTGTCGCGGTACACCGGACAAGAGCTGCGGTACACCGCAGTACCACGGACCAAAGGCGCGGTGCACAGGCGAGTCCGACCAGTAAGCTAAGAAAATGTGCGGTACACCGGACTGAGGCGCGGTACACCGGACTGAGGCACGGACCAGGAACACGGTGCATAGGATAGTCCGACCAGTAAGCTTTGAAACCAAGACGAGGGATTTCGCGGTGCACCGGACCATACCCGCGGTACACCGCAAGAAAGGGTTTCTGCACTATTAGATGAGGACAAAGCTTATATCCGTTGGAGTTTAAATATATCCGTTAGAGAGAAGCCTTTTGACCGTTGGAAGCTATTTTCAGCTATAAATTGAAGCTCATTCAAGACACAAATCATCCCTTCCATCTACCAATCTTAAGAGCAATTAATATTATCATTCAAGAAGGTTTCAAAGGAGCATTCAAGTCATATTCATTCCTCAAGCTACATAGTTTCTATCCACTCATTTAGGAGTTTAGTTCAAGCTATTATAACACCCCTAAACACTTTTCTTTTCCTGTTAGTTCTTGTAATAGATTAAGAGAGTAGTGTGAGTATAGGTTCTATACTTGGTTCCTTGTGTTGGTGATAACACAAGTGTATTTCCTTCAAGTGTTTTGAAGTGGTTGTAATGGGTTTGTAATCTCACCCGGGTTAAAGAGTTACGGAGCTTAGTGAAAAGCTTGAAATCCTAAGGAGGCTTCCTTAGGTAGTGGATGTAGGGAAACCGAACCACTATACATCGTTGTGTATCTTTCTATCCCTACACTCTTTACTTTTCCGCACTATATATGCTTGATAAAATGCTTACATGAATAGTTTGATATTATTGTCTTTTAGGATTATCTAGTTCTTGACTATTTAGTTTGCTAAAACAATAGGATTCAAATTAGCTTTTAATTTTATTTACTTGAAATAAAATTAGCCGATTAATTTCCATTGTCCTATTCAACCCCCCTTCTAGGACGCATATAGAATATCAATTGGTATCAGAGCCTAGCTCTATTGTACTTAATCGTTTCTAGAGTTAATACGATATGGATTCTAATCAACCGGAAGGTTCATGTTCTACTAGACCCCCGCTTTTTGTAGGAAAAGATTACTTTGGATGGAAAAAGAAAATGGAGATTCATGTCAAAGGAATCGATTACTTTTTGTGGCTTGCTATCAAGAAGGGTCCTTACATTCCTTACGTTGATGGTAGTCAAACGGAGGAGAAAGATGGAGATGCTTACAATGCTCAAGACATAGTTAAACTCACCAAAAACAACAAAGTTATGAACATACTCATCAATGGTTTAAGTGTCACGGAATATGCTAGAGTAAGTGAATGCAATTCGGCTCATGAAATGTGGCAACTCTTGGAGCTATCATATCAAGGAACGGAAGATGTTAAGGAAACTAAGATTGGTCTTTTCATCACCAAATATGAGCTATTTCGTATGGAGCCCGATGAAGCCTTAAATGCTATGCATCAAAGATTTTCTAACATTGTCAACACATTGAAGACTCTTGGTCAAGAGTATACCAACAAAGAACAATGCCGAAAAATCTTGTTTGCTCTTCGAAAGAAATACAATTCAAAGATCAACTCTATAAGAGATACTAAAGATCTCTCAAAAATGACGGTTCATGAACTCATTTGCAACCTCATGACGGAAGAGCTTGTGCTTGAAGAAGAAAAGATAAGAGATGATGAGGAGAAGAAGATTAAGAAATCCATTGCCTTCCATGCCTTGAGTACCAAGTTGAAAGAACGAAAAGAAAGGAAGGAAAGTGAAGAGGAAGAAAATTCACATGAAGAAGAAACTAGTGAAGATGAAGGAGTAGCTATGTTGGCAAGAGATATGAAAAAATTCATGAGATACAAACGCTTTGCCAAGAAAGGAAGTTCTTCCACACCCTATAAGAAGAATGTTAGAGCTATCAAACAAGATGAACCCACTTGCTATCATTGCAAGAAAGTTGGTCATATCAAAACCTATTGTCCTCTTCTTCAAAAGGAAAAACCTAAGAGAGCAATGCATGCTAATATCACTTGGGATACTCAAAATTCAGATGAAGAAGAAAGTGATAATGAGAACGTTAATCTTGTTGCTTTTATGGGAAAACTTGAAAGTGATGAAGATGCTTCTTGGGATGATGATGCCGGTTCAACTCACTTTGCCTTTATGGCAAATCATGACGAGGTAACTCCTAAATCTAAACTCTCTTTATCTAATGATGATGCTAGTGAGCAAGATATTCATGAGGCATTTGATTCTCTTTACAATGATTTTTTAAACTCTATTGAAACAAACAAAGTTTTAACAAAAGATTTAGAAATTGAGAGAAATAGAACTAAAGAGGTTTTGAAAGTTTTGGAAGATTGTCAAAATCTTTGTGATGAATGTATAGTTGAAAATGAGAAACTTCATCTTATTGAGAAAAACTTTTTGGAAGAAAAAGCTTTGTTGGAGAAAAAGATTGTTGATCAAAATGCTGTTATTTTAAAATTTACAAGTGGGCAAGAAAACTTGAATTTGATTTTAGGTTCTCAAAAAATGGCTTTTGAAAAAAGTGGTGTTGGATATGATCCATCAACAAAACAAAAACTCTTGAAAAATGTTTTTGTAAAATCAAAAATTTCAAATGCAATTCCATCTTCTTCAAAATCTTCTATCACTTGCACCTATTGTGAAAAACTTGGTCATGATGCATCTCATTGTTACTATCGTAAATTATTGGATTTGGGATCTCTTGTGCCAATTTGGAAAAGGCCTATATGGGCTATAAAAAGAAAATCCACTAACCCTCATGGACCCAAACCAAATTGGGTACCTAAAGCCTAAATTATTTTTGTGTGTAGGGATTGAGCATCAAGAAGCAAAATATATGGCTCCTTGATAGTGGATGCTCAATACACATGACCGGGAACCCATCATTATTTACACATCTATATAAAACAAAAGGTGATAGAGTTACTTTTGCCGACAATACTAAAAAACGCGTTTTGGGTAAAGGTAACATTGGTAATATGAATTCTTTACTTATCTCAAATGTTTTGCTTGTTGAGGGTCTTTCTTTTAACTTGCTTAGTATAAGTCAACTTTGTGATGTTGGTTATAGTGTTAAATTTGAAGCATCTAGATGCATTGTTTTAAAAAATGATGAGTTAGATACTATTTTTATTGCAAAAAGACCGGATAATGTTTTTGTAGTTGATCTTGAGAGTCTTATGTGTCAACGTATTAAATGCTTATCCGTAGTTAATGATAGTTGGCTTTGGCATAGACGTGTAGGACATGCTAGCATGGATTTGATTTCAAAATTGTCTAGAAAAAATCTTGTTGTTGGTTTGCCTATTTATAAATTTGATAAAGATAAATTATGTGATGCATGTCAACTTGGTAAACAACATCGTTCTTCTTTTAAATCCATAAATAAGGTCATCACCGTTAGGCGACTTCAATTATTGCATATGGATCTTTTTGGTCCCGTTGATGTCACTAGTCTAGGAGGATCTAGATATGTCTTTGTTGTTGTTGATGATTACACTAGATATACATGGGTGATGTTCCTTGCTTTAAAAAATCAAGCCTTCAATGAATTTGCAAAACTTTGTAGAAAGGTGCAAAATGAGAAAGGCTACTCTATTACATGCATTCGTAGTGATAATGGTAGTGAATATGTGAATTTTCCTTTTGTGTATTTTTGTGATGAATTTGGCATTGAGCATAATTTTTCGGCTCCTAGAACTCCCCAACAAAATGGGGTAGTGGAAAGGAAAAACCGAACTCTACAAGAAATGGCAAGGACAATGCTAAAAGAACATAGCTTGCCTACATACTTTTGGGGTGAAGCCGTTCATACGGCTTGTTATGTGTTAAATAGAGTTCTAATTAGACCCCTTATTAAGAAAACCCCTTATGAGCTTTGGAATGGTAAACCACCAACTATTGCTTATTTTCGTGTTTTTGGATGCAAATGTTTTATTTTAAACACTAGGGACTATTTGGGCAAATTTGATGCTAAATCGGATGAAGGTATTTTTCTTGGTTATTCCACTAAGGGAAAGGCTTATCGCATTTTCAACAAACGTACTCGTACCATTGAGGAATCTATGCATGTTGACTTTAATGAGACTAATCCTTTTTGTATCAAGAAAGTAGTAGATGTTGATTTACATGAAGATACTCCACAAGATCAACCTTTAGAATCTCCTACTCAAGAATTAAAATCTCATGATGAATCTCTTAAGGAAAATGGTCAACTCTCAAATGAAGCTAGTACGGATTTACCAAAGTGTTGGAAAAACATCAAAGATCACCCAAGTGAATTAATTCTAGGTGATCCAAATGAAGGTGTTACCACTCGTTCTCGTATAATTGCTCTATGTGCTCATCAAGCATTCTTATCTCAAATTGAGCCAAAGAACATTAAAGAAGCCTTGCTAGATGATCATTGGATAAACGCTATGCATGAGGAATTAAATCAATTTGAGCGTAGTAAAGTTTGGACATTAATTGAGAAACCAATTGGCCCTACTATTATTGGCACAAAGTGGGTGTTTCGCAACAAGCTAGATGACACCGGTATTATCACTAGAAATAAAGCAAGGTTAGTTGCTCAAGGATACAATCAAGAAGAAGGTATTGATTTCGATGAAACTTTTGCTCCGGTAGCTAGACTTGAATCTATTCGTATGTTACTTGCTTTTGCTTGTTATATGAATTTTAAACTTTACCAAATGGGTGTCAAAAGTGCTTTTTTAAATGGTTTTATAGATGAGGAAGTCTTTGTTAAACAACCACCGGGTTTTGAGGATCCAAAATTTCCAAATCATGTTTTTATACTTTCAAAGGCTTTATATGGTTTAAAACAAGCACCTCGTGCTTGGTATGAACGATTAAGCAAATTTTTGTTAGATGATGGTTTTAAACGAGGAAATATTGACTCCACTTTATTTATAAAAAGGTCTTCAAAAGATATCCTTCTTGTTCAAATTTATGTGGATGATATAATATTTGGTGCTACTAATGAAAATCTTTGTGAGAATTTTTCTAGAAGCATGCATAGGGAATTTGAGATGAGCATGATGGGAGAATTGAATTACTTTCTTGGACTTCAAATCAAGCAAATGAAGGATGGCATCTTTTTCAATCAAGCCAAATACACAAAAGAATTGATCAAAAAATTTGGACTTGAAGATGCAAAGGAAATTGGAACTCCAATGAGCACATCCACAAAATTAGACAAAGATGAAGATGGTAAGGATGTTGATGAGAAAGCATATCGAGGTATGATTGGTAGCCTACTTTATTTAACCGCTTCTAGGCCCGATATTATGTTCCCCGTGTGTCTTTGTGCTAGATTCCAATCCTCTCCTAAAGAATCCCATCTTAGTGCCGTTAAGCGTATTTTTAGGTATTTGAAAGGAACCCTAAGTCTAGGACTTTGGTACCCAAGATTCACCTCTTTTGAACTAATAGGTTATTCGGATGCCGATTATGCCGGTTGTAGACTTGATAGGAAGAGTACTAGTGGAAGTTGCCAATTCTTAGGTCAATCCCTTGTTTCTTGGTCTAGTAGAAAACAAAATAGTGTTGCTTTATCCACGGCCGAAGCCGAATATGTTGCGGCCGGAAATTGTGTGACTCAAATTCTTTGGATGAAACAAACCTTACTAGATTTTGGCCTAGAGTATGATTGTGTTCCCATTCGTTGTGATAACACTAGTGCTATCAATCTTACCAAAAATCCTATTCAACACTCTAGAACGAAACACATAGAAACCCGTCATCATTTTATCCGTGATCACACTCAAAAAGGGGATATTGTACTTGAATTTGTCACTTCGGATAATCAACTAGCCGATATCTTTACTAAACCTCTACCCCAAGATCTTTTTGAGAAAATTCGTTGTGAGATTGGCATGCAAATTCTCTAACCATCCTTTCATGCCATTATTGTTTAGTGCTTTTTGTGTATATTATCTTGTTGCTAATATTTTCTTGGTGTTATAGGGTCCTTGAAGCTTCTAATTGTTATCCATTTATTTCTTTAGCCTTTGTTTTTACTCAAAATGTATTTTGACCCCTTAAAATTTTCAAAAATCATATCATTAGTTCTTTTTGTTGTTGACAAAGGGGGAGAAATTTTAGTTAAACTTTTTCAAATGCATTTTGTGAGGGGGAGTTTCTATAAAAACTCTAGTGATTAGGTTGAGGGGGAGTTTTTGATTAAAACTTTATCTAAGGCATCTTCAAAAGTTTATGATTTGTCAAACATCAAAAAGGGGGAGATTGTTAGCCTCACCTTGTTTTTATTCCCGTTTTAATATTCGACAAATCATCATTCAAACTAAAATTCATTTGGTATCACTTTTAAAGGTTTTCCAAAACCCCTCATTAGATTAGTTGTCTTTAATTCCTTGATCTTAAGCTTGAGCTTCAAAAGAACAGTGTCGCGGTACACCGGACAAGAGCTGCGGTACACCGCAGTACCACGGACCAAAGGCGCGGTGCACAGGCTAGTCCGACCAGTATGCTAAGAAAATGTGCGGTACACCGGACTGAGGCGCGGTACACCGGACTGAGGCACGGACCAGGAACACGGTGCATAGGATAGTCCGACCAGTAAGCTTTGAAACCAAGACGAGGGATTTCGCGGTGCACCGGACCATACCCGCGGTACACCGCAAGAAAGGGTTTCTGCACTATTAGAATGGGACAAAGCTTATATCCGTTGGAGTTTAAATATATCCGTTAGAGAGAAGCCTTTTGACCTTTGGAAGCTATTTTCAGCTATAAATTGAAGCTCATTCAAGACACAAATCATCCCTTCCATCTACCAATCTTAAGAGCAATTAATATTATCATTCAAGAAGGTTTCAAAGGAGCATTCAAGTCATATTCATTCCTCAAGCTACATAGTTTCTATCCACTCATTTAGGAGTTTAGTTCAAGCTATTATAACACCCCTAAACACTTTTCTTTTCCTCTTAGTTCTTGTAATAGATTAAGAGAGTAGTGTGAGTATAGGTTCTATACTTGGTTCCTTGTGTTGGTGATAACACAAGTGTATTTCCTTCAAGTGTTTTGAAGTGGTTGTAATGGGTTTGTAATCTCACCCGGGTTAAAGAGTTACGGAGCTTAGTGAAAAGCTTGAAATCCTAAGGAGGCTTCCTTAGGTAGTGGATGTAGGGAAACCGAACCACTATACATCGTTGTGTATCTTTCTATCCCTACACTCTTTACTTTTCCGCACTCTATATGCTTGATAGAATGCTTACATGAATAGTTTGATATTATTGTCTTTTAGGATTATCTAGTTCTTGACTATTTAGTTTGCTAAAACAATAGGATTCAAATTAGCTTTTAATTTTATTTACTTGAAATAAAATTAGCCGATTAATTTCCATTGTCCTATTCAACCCCCCTTCTAGGACGCATATAGAATATCAAACTCTACTCCAACAAATATCCATACGTTACCACAATTTATTTAATATGGAAAATATAACAATGTTATATCTATTTTAAAAAAAATTATTTGTACTTTTTATGAATTACTACAATTTTTCATAACAAAAACCCCCAACCCATTGACTAAGAATTTTTTTCAAAAAAAACATGCTCCGTTTTTCCTACTGAATATAATTTGTTTTAATTGGAACATAGAAATTTGTATAATATAATAGCGGTAGGTGAAAATGGAAATTCACCATACATGTATATAGTGTGTATAAAAATAAAAATAAAATATAACAAAACAATTTTTTTTAATCATCAGATGTATTGATAAAATGAGACAAATATGGATCTGTATAATTGGGATCTAAGTAATAGAAAGACTGTTAAGAGAACTAAATTAGCGTATTCAACTCCCAATTGTATTATAAAATTACAATAATAAGGCTATTGAATTTAGCCTTAGTCTAGTTATTTTGATGTGATAGCTAGTTGTATCAAGTTTGTATAAGCTTGAACTTGAAAGTTTGTATTGTGAGGTGTTAAAACCTTTTTAATAGAAAATTGATTAATTGATTAGAAAATAGTCAATTTTACATTTTTTTTTTAAATTAAACATTTTTCTTTTGTTAAAAATAAAAATATAAAAGGATCATAAATCAATGATAATTTTATAATACAAATGATATGAGTAACACATAACAAATACTAATTATAATTTTACTATCAATATTAATCTAATTTCTCAATAGACATCTAACTCTCACCTAATCATATATAAAAGGGAGGATTTCAGGTTGATAGTGAAATATAACGTGAATCTGTTTGTTGAATTTTTTATATTTTGGAAAAACATCCTTTAAAAAATTACAAAGACCTAAAAATTATATCTAAAGTATAAATTGTAAAAAATACTTATATAGAATGTTATTCGGTTTTGGGTGTGATTTTTTGTTTTAATGAATATTAACCCTATTGACCCAAAATTCCACATGTACTCCTATACAAGTATGCTCTGTTTTATAGTACTACAAATTTTGTCAATCAATGATGAATCGTAGAAATATGTATAGAATATATTTACTACCTTGGCAGTGTTAGCTTGGTTAGTAAACATTGTTTGACAAAAAAAGATTAGTAAACATCTACTTGTCTCTCCATCCCTCGTGACATCCACTTTAGTGTAAGAAAACAATAAAACACGGAAAATTGAAATGTTGGAGTGGACTAATGTCCGCCTGATATTTTTGAACTTCAACTTAACCAACACTTGACACTTTTTTTCGTCGAAATCCAATACACGATTATAGTGTCTAGGTCACAACTAAGTCTAATAATTTTTAAATTTTTAATTTTTAAGTTAGAGTTTCAAGTTTTGGATGTTTAATTGCGAGAAATCTACAAGGATCCAATTTATAAATTGAGTAAGATGTATTCAGCCTTGATTGTAAAACTCTAATTCATAAAATATAATAATAAATACAAGATATTATTTATTATAATAAAGTTCTTGGAAGTATTACTTTTTTTTGGCTATCCTTGACGAAAAAAATGACGATGGATGAATTTATTGTGATAGAAGCCCGACTTCCGGTTTCTTTTATATACTGTCCATATTCAGTTTTTTTTAAAAATAAAAATAAATTATAGACTAAATATTTTTTTATTTAAAGTATTTTTTTCATAAAAAGAAAGTAATTTTCTTGACTATTTATTTATTTGAATTCTTTAAAATGATCAGGTTTCAAATTTTCCTAGGATGGAATAATTTGATTTTTTTACATAAACTAATCTTATACTTTTACTATATAATAGTATATATAATATGAAAAGATTTTAAATGCATTTTTACGTTAATAAATATCCTCTTTTTTTGTAATAATGTGAAATACAAATAAAGAAATTTTTAAGAGTAATGCTGGATATCACCCCAAATCACATCGCCTTTATATCGCCTCCTATGTAGACCAATCACAAAAGAGAGAGAAAATGATAAATCAGGAAAGAGAAATTATACGATTGGTTAATTTGAAATCCACCTAGAAGACAATATAAAGACGATATCCAGCATTACTCAATTTTTAATTATTTACTTTCTTTTATTTCATTATTATTTTTATAATTCGAACAAAATTATTACTTTCCTTTTCACTCTTTTACTATCCATTTATTTCTATCATTTTATTTTCTTTAATATTATGAATCCAAACAATGCATTACACTTTTGGTGATTTAACTGTCTTTTTAACCACTTTCTCTTCCCTATTTTCAGTCCAATCTTCTATTGTTACTTCATCTAGATTGGTCTCAAATGATTCTTTTTAGAGTAATGCTATATATCACCCCTTCACCCCTTATGTGGAGCTTATGTGGAGATTTTAAAAACCAATCATGATGATTCTTTTTCTTAAACTACTTTTCTCTCTCTCTTTTATTTAATGCCACATAGGCTCCACATAAGGGGTGAAGGGGTGAAGAGGTGATATATAACATTACTTTTCTTTTTATGTAGTCATCTCTTCATTAGACACAACCTGTGATGATGCTACAATTCTATTTAAAAAACCGATAACTTTACACGATTCATAACTACCATTGACATCCCAATTCTTAAGTAACTTGACATCAACATGCATACCTTGAGTGAGTTGCATGAGTTGACTTTGGTGTATTGATGAGTCGTTTTAGTGATTTGAATCATTTTTTGTTGCAAGATTTGCAACACCACCCCTTAAAAACTTAGCGTCTCATTGGGTTTCACCATCTTTTCACCTGTCATCTATGTTGTAGATCTTGGTTTCGCAGCCTAGGCGATCGACCGATACCTAGCGCCTAGGCGGGATTACACCGGGCTTAGACGGGTTTGAATCCCATTGTGTAATTTTGTATATTTAGTAATATATACGTAGAAATTATAACAATTTTAGCTATTTAACTCATAAGATCCATCTAACAACACTACAGTTAATATAAAATCACTAAAATTTGAGCTATAATATCAATTCAAGAATTTTTTTCGAGAATAAGAAAAACAAAAAGAGTACCTAGGCGCCCATTTTTTGCCATTAATCAAAGCCTAGACGGGTTAGGCGCCTCTTCCACGTCAACTAAGGCGCTAGGCAAAAACGCCTAGCATTTTTACTAGGCGTAAACGGGTGAGGAAAGGAGTTGACGCCTAGGCAGTGCTATATACAGCATAGCCTGCCATAAGCATGAATTTATAAAAAGTTTTCTCTAACTCGCTTGAGACTTCTTATGGATAGGATGTGAGCATCTTCTAAGCTAGATTATTCTCGTATGAATGATACACAAGTTTCTGAGGAGTTTAGTTACAATAGACTAATCCACTTGCGTATTGATTATGAGGATTTTGTTGATAGTTGGTTCCTTGAGTGTGTGGTTGGTACATGTTACCTTGATAAGTGTTTCCTTGATGCAGGAATTCGTTTGGATTCGACATTGAAACCGCATATGATTGCTACGATAACCATGTTGGTAGTTTCCACTGTTACCCACAAAGAAGACCAACTCTCGGTTGATTTGGAATTATTCCCAACTATATCACCTATTCCACAACTCAGACACCCATACTATTCTTGCACCACATTTACTTTAGCTTGTGTACCTTGGTTAATATATATGGCTAGTTCTGTACTTAGTACTATCTTGGCTTCTAAACACAAAATACCTTTTGAAGATTGGTGGACCCGAGCTCTAACTCATCTCGTTGTTGACAATTCTATTTATGATTTCTACAACTTGGTTAGGATGTACCATCATAGAACCTCCCCTATATATCATATCAGATTTCTCCGAACAACTCGCCCCAACACTTCAGTAGTAGATGACCAACTACATCTCTTGATTTTACCCATCAAGTAGGCACTTCTTCAAAATGGTTTGGAATTTCTCCAAGTTGCACCCAATAACTCACCTTGATTTGGTCTAACTGTGGTGAATCCATTTACGCCTCGCCCTCATAAAAATATGTAAGGTATCCTTCTTTTCTTTGTTAACGAGTAATTAAACTCTTGTTGTATAACTCGTAATGTAGTTGATGAAACTTATAGATGATTATACCAAGTAGAAACGTCTATGCATTTTTACCCATTTGATAAGGATAAAAAAGAAGTTGATTTCAATGATTTTATCTTACCCTTATCGCAAAATCTACCCTTAAACGATGAGTTAGGGTTCGTAATCATGAACTCAAACGATGTATATGCAAATGAGGTTACAATTACATAAAATTTGTACTGAACAGGGTTGGAATATTATGTTTTGTTTATGAAAACGATGAATCTTGGTATAATACTCTTCCGAAGAAGTATATTTCCAAAAATATCCTTCATGGTTTCTGGGAATGGACTGTTTATAGAGGTTGTGGTTTGTTTGGTCATTAAGATCTAGGTGTAGTTTGCCTTTTCCGATGATTTACACTGGTTGTGTAAACCAACTCATATGGAGGCCAATTACTACAATTCATCCTTTCGATCTTCCTAATTATATTATCGGGATTACCCCTATGAATGATTCTTGATGGAAAGGCTCATGTATTTGGGTTTAGCGTCACAAATGCTTTTAACATATGGTATATTAACATAGGGATAATTCTCTTGGGGATACCCACCAGATTCGATTTTTGGCTTCTGGTTGTCCAAGGTTTTAAAAGTGACAAATCAGTACCCAAGGTTTCATTTTTGTGACTCCGTTAGTACACGTCGTCAGTTTCTCCGTTAAGTGCCACGTGGCGCCTACGTGGTAAGTGGTAAAACTGCCACACACGCACCACGTGACACTTATCGGAGAAACTAATGGCGGGTACTAACGGAGTCACAAAAATAAAACCATGGGTACTAATTTGTCATTTTTAAAACCTTGGACACCCAGAAGTCAAAAATTGAAAAGTTGGGTACCCACAGGTGTATTTTTCCATTAACGTAAATTTGCATCTTTGATTGGATAAAAAGAGTGAAAAAACCAAAGGAAAGTCTGTAGAGGATAACACTTTGCCTCTCAGGGTTAATATCGAATTGATATCACGAGATTGAACAAATTATTCTATATAACTGCTTTCTAGGTCCGTTAAATCAGCATGTTGAGTTAAATCATCTCACGGAAAAGGTTATTGACAAGTGAAATAAAAAATATAATTTTAGTAACTTTATAGAGATTATACACAAAGGGAATACACAGATCAGATAATAGATTAAATGATAGTGTCCTACTATCAGATCTTCTTTTTTTGTCGAATTTCACTTGTTATTACCTCAAACTGAGTTATTACCAATACTATCTACATTACCAAAATTTACATAAAAGAAATAAACCAGACTAACAATCTGAACACCTATAATCCAACTATCCCCTTGTATCCATCGTAAAGTGCAAGATGTGCTATTCGTCGAGACATACCACCAAACCGTTCGAAAATCCCAAGTCTTATTAGTCCTCCAAAGTGAACCCTCATCAATCACCAAACTCCTCACACCTTTCTGAACCCCCGTGAAAGGAACAATAACACCAACACCACACACACAAAAACCAATAACCAAAGGGAGGTACTTAATCACAGTAGCTAAACTAACTGTGACTTATCGCAGTGTAAAACACCACAAGTTCTCCCAAATTATAACCCAAATATGGGTTTGAACCACAGAGGGAAAGGCAGGCCGAGGGTGGTACTTGTACTTGAACTAAGTCATATCATTTTTAACATATAGCCCTATCCCACAATATCTCCCAAGTTGAAACCATACCCAATTCACATGTCTCTTCATTACACACTTAGTTTTCAGAAAAAATGTCATTATCAGTGTAGAAGTCACTTATGTAAATAACTCAAGTTTGTCACTGTAAGACCCTTTAAAACCATGTACCATAGAGTCGAGAACAACATAAGCATAATTGGTCCCCAACCGACCCATCACTATAATCCCAGAGTTTTCAAAAGCCTTTGTTGCAAGTAATCCTAACATGAGTACTAGCAGTATAACATAATAATCAGATGCCTAATTTTAAATAAAGTGTACATCTATATCTATGGTAGAAAGCAAACATATACCACGGTCCCAAACCCGCAAATCCACTAGACCCAGCCCATCAGTCATCGCGGTCAGCCCGTTCAATTCTATCTCTACGTTACTCATCTTCGTCACTGGATGCTGCCCACCCAAGATAAACATTCCGGAAGCAATCGAGAGACGTCCAAAAGCAAAAAGAAGCACACCACTGTCTTCGAGAATTTTGAGTCCGATATTAGAGCAAAACTTCAAATGTTTGATTTAAAATACCTTAGCCAACTGTGAACTTGTTTTTGTTTATACCAACCATCGATCTTATATCGGCCATCGATCCTATACAAGTCATCAACTATTACCCACCAAACCCATATCTTAATTATCCAGATTTTTCAGTTATTTTTCCTGAAAATTCCTTCACCAAATGTTTCATCTAGAAAATCGAAACCATGAATCCATCCTGACACTTGTTTACCTGAATTCCTTATATCCTCGTCACTTTCATTACTCTGCAACTCTATTCCTCCTTTGTTATTTTTATTATCAATACTCATAAGCGTATTTTGTGTAGGCCCTGTAAACCCAATCATCGAGATGCCTTCTCTTCTATTTGTGTTCGAGAGTTTTTCCCCACGCTATTCCGAAGATAGAGTATACCATCTGAAGACTCATTCATAGTTGCTGTATCTATTGGATTTTCTTGTGTTAATTGTTGTCTATTAGTAATTATTGAATATTGAAACACATTTTGATCAAAGATTATGAATAAATTCAGTTATGAAGATTGAGAAATGGATAAAAGTTATGTCGGTTTGGGGATAAGGTTCAAGAGAGAGAGAACCCTATCCCTTTCTTTGTATTCGCTACTATCAGATCTTTTCACAATAACCAAGCTTCTCTCAACCAGCGAAGAAAATTTTAGAGAGATGAAACTTCAATCCAACGGCCTACAAACAACACATCAAAATAAAAAATAAATAAATAATTTTCAACAAATTACTAAACAAATAAACTAGCTAAAATACACTTAGTTGTAAAAATACAAACAAACCTTAGCAAATTATATGTCCGCATCACTATGATCATTTACTCTCCCCGCCGCGTCCCAACACAAAACAATATGTTATAATCCAAAAAAGTAGGTTTATGAAAAAATACAATTTGTAAAAAAAATTAACTAGTCCATGTCTGTAATTAAACCAGAGTTAAAATGCTTCTTCAATATACGTCACATTCCAGGTTTTGGTTTTCGATACGGATCATTAGGTTGAGTTTTCTTATGTCCACATGCAATGAAAACCTAAATATATACAAAAGTTAAAGCTATAAGTGAAGATTCTGAAAACTTGGGGGACCATGAAATAGTTACCTAGATTGAAAGTTTGACACGTTTGATAAAATTTTCAAGACGTCCAAGTTTAGAATCTACAACTTGTCTTCTTTTTTTAGAGAGAAGGACGAGATAATTTTTAGAGAGAGAGAGAAGATCCCCTTTCCCTTAGGTTTTGGATGTTTAATTGCGAGAAATCTACACGGATCTGATTTATAAATCGAGTCAAATGTATTGAGCATTGATTGTAAAACTCCAACTCATAAAATATAATAGAGTAGTTTTGGGTATCACCCAAAAAGGTATCATCTAAACATCACTTATGATGTGACAATTAGGTGGTCCAATCATGGAAGAGAGAGAAAAATAAATCTGGAAAGAGAAAGTCCATAATTAGACCACCTAATTGCCACATCATAGGTGATGTTTAGGTGATACTTTTTTAATTAATACCTAAAATTACTCAGTATAATAATAAATACGAGATATTATAATTATTATAATAAAGCATTTTTCTTGGAAGTATTACTTTTTTTGGCTATCCTTAACAAAAAGAAAGACGATGGACGAATTTAATGTAGTAGAGGCTTGACTTTTGGTTTCATTTATATAATGTTTGTATTCAATTTTTTTTTTTTTAAAAAAGAAGAGATTATAAACTAATTTTTTTAATTTAAATCCTTTGAAATTATCAGTTTTCAAATTTTTCTAAATCGGAATAATTTAATTTTTTTCCATGTTCTAAGTAATCTTATACTTTTAATATATAATATAAAAAGATTTTAAATGTATTATTACATTAATAAATATCCTCTTCTTTTGTAATAATGTGAATACAAATAATTTTTTTTAATTATTTACTTTCTTTTCTTTATTAATTTTATAATTCGGACAAAATTATTACTTTTTCTTTTCATTTTTTTACTATTCATTTATTCCTATCATTTTATTTTCTTTAATATTATGAATCCAAACAATGCATTTCACTTTTGGTAATTTAACTGCTTTTTTAACCACTTCTTATTCCATGTTTTCAACCCAATCTTCTATTGTTACTTCATCTAGATTCGTCTCAAATGAGTCCTTTTATGTAGTCATCTCTTCACTAGATACAACCTGCGATGGTGCTACAACATTTCCACTTCGAAAACCGATAACTTTACACGATTCATAACTAACATTGCCATCCCAATTCTTAAGCAACTTTACATCAACATGCATACCTTGACTGAGTTGCATGAGTTAAATTTGGTGTAGTTGTTGAGCCGTTTTAGTGATTTGAGTCATTTTTTGTTGCAAGATTTGCAACGTCGCCCCTTAGAAATTTAGCGTCTTATTGGGTTTACCCATCTTTTCACCTGTCATCTATGTTGTAGATCTTGGTTTCGCGGCCTAGGCGATCGACCGATACCTAGCGCCTAGGTGGGATTATACCGGGCCTAAGCGGTTTTGTATCTCATTGTGTAATTTTGTATATTTAATAATATATACGTAGAAATTGTAACAATTTTAACTATTTAAATCATAAAATTCATCTAACAACACTATAGTTAATATAAAATTACTAAAATTTGAGTTATAATATCAATTCAAGAATGTTTGAGAATAAGAAAAACAAAAAGAGTACTAGGCGCCCATTTTTAACCATTAATCGGAGTCTAGATGGGATAAGCGTCTCTTCCACGACGACTAAGGCGCTAGGAAAAAACGCCTAGCATTTTTACTAGGCGTAAGCGGGTATGGAAGGGAGTTGACGCCTAGGCAGCGATTTATACAACATAGCCTGCCATAAGCATGAATTTATTAAAAGTTTTCTCGAACTCGCTTGAGACTTCTTGTGGATAGGATGTGAGAATCTTCTAAGCTAGATTATTCTCGTATGAATTATACACATGTTTTTGAGGAGTTTAGTTCCAATTGACTAATCCACTTGCGTATCGATTTTGAGGATTTTATTGATAGTTGATTCCTTGAGTGTGTGGTTGGTACATGTTACCTTGATAAGTGTTTCCTTGATGCAAGACTTCGTTTGGGTTCGACCATTGAAACCGCATATGATTGTTACGATTACCATGTTGGTAGTTTCCACTGTTACCCACAAAGAAAACCAACTCTCGGTTGATTTGGAATTCCTCCCAACTATATCACCTATTCCACAACTCAGACATACATACTATTCTTACACCACATTTACTTTAGCTTGTGTACCTTGGTTAACGTATAAGGCTAGTTCTGCACTTAGTCCTGTCTTAGTTTCTAAACACAAAATACCTTTTGAAGATTGGTGGACCAGAGCTCTAACTCATCTAGTTGTTGACAGTTCTGTTTATGATATCTACAACTTGGTGAAAGTCCTAGAGGGGGGGTGAATAGGATTACTAATAAGATTAATGCCTAATTTAAAATCTTTTGGACAATTATAAGTTTAAGAGAAAACTTCTAAGTCAACTAATATATCAAACACTTATGGGATCATGCAAATGATAAGTAAAGGTTCGATATATAAGCTAAACAAGTAAGTTGAGTTTCTATTCTCTTACTATGCTAGATGATCTAAGTAAGATAAACTAGATAAACAATATCACAATATTCATACTAGCATATTCATGTAGGCATATTATCAAACATATTAAGTGCGGAAAATAAATAGCGTAGGGATAGAAAGATACACACGATTTATAGTGGTTCGGTTTCCCTACATCCACTATCTAAGGAAGCCTCCTTAGGATTTCAAGCTTTTCACTAAGCTCCCATGTCTCTCTTAACCGGGTCGAGAACACAATAACCCTTACAACCTCTTCGATAACACGAAGGACAATCTCTTCGAAACCACGAAGGAAATACACTTGTGTTATCACCAACACAAGGAACCAAGCATACAACCTATGCTCACACTACTCTCTTAATCTATTACAAGAACTAAGAGGAAAGGAAAAAGTGTTTAGGGGTGCTTATAAAAGCTTTGTAACTAAACTCCTAAAGAGATGATATAACTATAAGCTTAAAACTTCTCTTGAGTTGATAATAACTTTGAAGCTTATTGGTTTAAGCTCTTTGATCAAGCTTGGATGATTAACTTTGATAGCTCCTTGGATTAACTCCTTAATTGAGTTGGATATGACAATTAAAGCTCTTGACACCTTCTTGGATGATAGCAATTAAGCCCCTAAGTGTATATGGGTTGAAGGTGTAATTGTAGCCTTGAAAGACCTTCAATATATAGCTGCAAAATGCTCCCAACGGTCATAATAATTGTCTCCAACGGATATATTAATATCCCCAACGGATATATGCATTTTTGTCTTCATTTTGCTGCAGAAAACCCTAATCTGCGGTGCACCGCGGGTCTCGTGCGGTGTACCGCATGAACCTTCGCTTAATTCACTTGCTTCGGGCGGTATACCGCTCAATCCGCCGGTATACCTCTCCGGCTACCACACCAAAGGTCTAAAACACCTTCTTCTCAATGTATAGAGAATATCTTTTACTGTGATGCTCGGATGGAAAAGTTTTCTTCACGAGAGTTGTAGGAAACATCATTTTAAGAAACTTTGTAGTTGATCACTAAAGCTAATTCTCAATGTACACAAAGATAAGGTTAATAGCATTTGTATGAGAATTAGTTTTTTAAGATAAAACAATAAAGTTTTGATCTAAATGATAAAGAATGAGCTTTTTGATGAATTAGAGTGCAAGATAGAATGTATATAACAATAGAAATTAGCACACTAAACACAAGAGGATTTGTCACATTAAAACAACCTATTAAGGGAGGCTATATGCCAACAATCTCCCCCTTTTTGATGATGACAAATCCTTCACTAAAACACCCTAGGAATGATATGAAAGTATAAGCTCTTATCAAATTTAGCTCCCCCTCACAATAAGCATTTAAGTAAAAATGAATATAAGATATGAAATGCATTTGTGAGTATTAAAAAGTGCAATTTTGAAAAGTTTTAGTGCACATATTTCTCCCCCTTTGTCTTCATCAAAAAGACGGGATAATAAAATAAAACCAAAACAACTAAACATAGAAGAGCTAAAAACTCAAGTGAATAGATTTTGAAAAAACAACATAGAGAGATCAAGGGTTAAGAGCATTTAAAACATTTTAATTTTGAAATGCATAAAGATTAACAATGTAAAGCATGAAACAAGATGAAGGAAAGATATAAGGGATAAGAACGTTTTACCAACTTCTAGATCGGAAGATTATCATCTTTTAAGCTTTCTATAAACGCAAACGATTAGTGCAATTATGAGATAAACAATTAACCAAGCATTTAAGTTTTTTAAAGATAATTTAAGAAAAACTCCCCCTCACAAAATGCATAAAGTGTTTGTTTCAATTTTGAAAAGTTTGACCAATAATTTCTCCCCTTTTTACTAATAAGAATATTTGAACCGATTTTAAGAAATCAAGGGGTAAATTTTCATTTTTGAAAAATATAGGGGTCAATATGCATTTTTCAAAAGTTTAGGAACTAAATGCAATTTTGAAAAACTTCAAGGATCTAAATATAACTTTCTCAAGACAATAGGGACCTAGGTCTAATTTTCAATCATAAGAAAGCTAAATGCAACTTGTTCAAACTATAGGGACCTCAAATCAATATTTTTCAACCTATAGGAAACATAATGCAATTTGAATAAGATCAAGGACTAAGAGTGCAATAACACCTATATCATCAAGAATATTGTTAGCAATATTAACACAACAATATAAAATTCGAAATAAATAATTTAAGCAACTCAAAAACCAAAAATCCAATTTAAGAACTTAGCAAACGAAATAGAGCAATCACAAGATATAGAAAATAGGCAATTTGCATAAACACCCGAAACTAATACGAAGACTCCCCAATAGTTTAGAAATATTTTAAAACTACTAAAAACGCTTTTGTTTTGAAAAGATACAACAAGAAAATCCCGAAAACAAATAAAACGATTTATTTCACAACTACCCCTATATATTCTAAAAATACGAAAAGACCCAAAATCAAAGTTAAGCAATTTTAAGTATGAAAAGGTCAAGTCATACAAGATATTTGCACAATAGGGAATAAACCATATAAGCACATAATGAAGCACAACATATAGATAGTAATTCTAAACAATTTCATGCAAATGAGTTAATGACCAATAATGGATTAACTTCCCATAATTCTATGCATAAAAACAATTTTGAAATGCTATGGGAAATTCACAAGATTATCGGAAAAATATTTTGAAAATCAATTTCTTTAAAACTCACCCTTACTAAAAGACGAATGAAAATGCAAATTTGTGTTCAAAGATAAATAAAGATTTGAAAGTGAAAACTAGTATCTTTGATCTTTCTTCCCTTTTTGTCAACGATAAAAAGAATCAATAGGCACTTTTGAAAGATATAAAAACTTGTAAGAATAAAAAGTGCAATTTATAATCGTTGAGGGACTAAAAAGCAATTTCACATAGTAGGGACTAAAAATGCAATTTTTCAAAAATATGAACTAAAATGGCAAATTTTACAAGTGAAAGATTATGAAGTCCGAACTATGACACTTTGGAGATTTTAATAAATATGAGGGGTCAAAGTGCAATTTTGAAAATTGTGGGGACTAAAATGCAATTACCAAAATTCTAAGAGATAAAGTGCAATAACATGATTCAAGAGATTTTGATGCAATATCATTTATAACATAGAAACAATGATTAGTAACACAAGATAATATCCAAGGATAAAACATGATAAACACAACTAATCAAATCAAAACCAAATCATAATCATAAACACAAGCCATAAGGAGGAACGCAAAATTATATACGAGATAAAGAAAAGAAATCACCGGATTTTCCTTTTTCGAGATTTGAGTGTTCTTTCGTATATTAATTCTTCCATTTGTTTCCTCCAAGCAAAGTAACGATCACCTACAAGAAAATGGAGGTTGTGTAGAAAACAACTCTTCCAAAAGATTAAATTCCAAATCGTTTACTCTACTAACGGTTAAGCTATTCACGTAGAGTTAGGCTCTGATACCAATTGAAAGTCCTAGAGGGGGGGTGAATAGGATTACTAATAAGATTAATGCCTAATTTAAAATCTTTTGGACAATTATAAGTTTAAGAGAAAACTTCTAAGTCAACTAATATATCAAACACTTATGGGATCATGCAAATGATAAGTAAAGGTTCGATATATAAGCTAAACAAGTAAGTTGAGTTTCTATTCTCTTACTATGCTAGATGATCTAAGTAAGATAAACTAGATAAACAATATCACAATATTCATACTAGCATATTCATGTAGGCATATTATCAAACATATTAAGTGCGGAAAATAAATAGCGTAGGGATAGAAAGATACACACGATTTATAGTGGTTCGGTTTCCCTACATCCACTACCTAAGGAAGCCTCCTTAGGATTTCAAGCTTTTCACTAAGCTCCCATGTCTCTCTTAACCGGGTCGAGAACACAATAACCCTTACAACCTCTTCGATAACACGAAGGACAATCTCTTCGAAACCACGAAGGAAATACACTTGTGTTATCACCAACACAAGGAACCAAGCATACAACCTATGCTCACACTACTCTCTTAATCTATTACAAGAACTAAGAGGAAAGGAAAAAGTGTTTAGGGGTGCTTATAAAAGCTTTGTAACTAAACTCCTAAAGAGATGATATAACTATAAGCTTAAAACTTCTCTTGAGTTGATAATAACTTTGAAGCTTATTGGTTTAAGCTCTTTGATCAAGCTTGGATGATTAACTTTGATAGCTCCTTGGATTAACTCCTTAATTGAGTTGGATATGACAATTAAAGCTCTTGACACCTTCTTGGATGATAGCAATTAAGCCCCTAAGTGTATATGGGTTGAAGGTGTAATTGTAGCCTTGAAAGACCTTCAATATATAGCTGCAAAATGCTCCCAACGGTCATAATAATTGTCTCCAACGGATATATTAATATCCCCAACGGATATATGCATTTTTGTCTTCATTTTGCTGCAGAAAACCCTAATCTGCGGTGCACCGCGGGTCTCGTGCGGTGTACCGCATGAACCTTCGCTTAATTCACTTGCTTCGGGCGGTATACCGCTCAATCCGCCGGTATACCTCTCCGGCTACCACACCAAAGGTCTAAAACACCTTCTTCTCAATGTATAGAGAATATCTTTTACTGTGATGCTCGGATGGAAAAGTTTTCTTCACGAGAGTTGTAGGAAACATCATTTTAAGAAACTTTGTAGTTGATCACTAAAGCTAATTCTCAATGTACACAAAGATAAGGTTAATAGCATTTGTATGAGAATTAGTTTTTTAAGATAAAACAATAAAGTTTTGATCTAAATGATAAAGAATGAGCTTTTTGATGAATTAGAGTGCAAGATAGAATGTATATAACAATAGAAATTAGCACACTAAACACAAGAGGATTTGTCACATTAAAACAACCTATTAAGGGAGGCTATATGCCAACACTTGGTTAGGATGTACCATCATAAAACCTCCCCTATATATCATATCCAATTTCTCCAGACAACTCGCCCCAACACTTCAGTACTAGATGACCAATTGCATCACTTAATTTTACCCATCAAGTAGGCACTTCTTCAAAATGGTTTGGAACCTTCTCCGAGTTGCACCCAATAACTCACCCTGATCTGGTCTAACTGTGGCGAGTCCATTTATGCCTCACTGGTGGTCCTTTGTGTGTTCTAAAATAAATTCAAAAGTAATCGAACCACAACCGCAAGTGTACGGTTGTCCCAAGTAGTAATAATGATTCTAGGATCGTTCGCAGGGACGGTTTGGTTAACTACAATGCTTATCAAATAATGAATGGTTGCACTAATGAAAGCAAGTAAAGATATAATGATTGATTGTTTGTTTTTATTAATTCTAAGTAATGAAAGACTAAGTGGAAAATGCAATTAAATACTAAGACGCAAGTAAATAAATGTGAAACACAAATATGAGAAGGTAGCACTTGAGAACGCAAGGGATCCTCCTAATTCTATTTTATAACCTATGTTGTTTAAGGGTTAAATCGGTCAATTACAATGGTCGGGATTCTAAATTCCTTATACCCCCGTCAGGGTGGACTATAAGGCTATCCTAGAGTGTCACTAGTCCCGTCAGGGTAAATATGATCCACTTTTGGATGATTAAGTTTATTCTACCACATTGGCCCTAAAATTAGCTAAGTTCGTCAGAATCAATAGCTTCTATTTTAGATTGAATAATTAAGTCCGTACCTAAACCCACCGTCAGGATGATCCACATGCCACATATGTGGAATAGCCTAGATACTAATGCCTGTTCTTAGTTCATGACTCAAAAAACAGCAAATAATCTCAAATTATCGAAAAGAGTAAAAGACCCAATTTAATTTAATTTAACAGAAACCCAAATTCAGACATAGAAATTCAATAGAATCGGGATTCACCCATAAAGCATTCTCAAGTACTATGAAGAAATTAGCTCATACTAATTAAAAAAAACTAAATTAAAAGATATGGAATTCATAATGTATTACAAAATTAAAAATAAGAAAGACCTAATTTCCGGAATTGGATTTGGCTGAGAATGGAGATATAGACTCTCTCCAGCTCTACAGCTTCTTCTTTCTTCTTTCTGCTTCTTCTCTCTTAATGTTTTTATTGTAAAAAGTGAATTGTGTGAAAAATAGAAGTCAAGAGCTCCTTTTATAAGTTAAAATTCGGATTAGGCCTTGGGCTTAAAATTAAATTACTAATTAAAAGCCCAAGTCCATTTTCTAAGCCCAAAATCCCGTAACTACCGCACCACCTCCACTAAAACGGCTCTAGCCGATTCGTTATAACTCTGATTGACCTGAAATCACTTGATAATTTCCGTAACTCGATAAGGAACATATTCTCTTCAAAGATCAGCGGCTAAATCATCTTTTAAGTGCCTCGAAATCAGCAATCTTTGGCCTGTTTTCCAGATTTGCAGCTCTAAAATGAAATTCTTTCGGGATTTATCTTCAAGCCTTGACTCCATATCACGATCTTTGACTCTCTTCTTGGATTCCTTTCCTAGCTAATATTCAAAACCTACAAACTTTTCACTAAAATACACAAGATTACGCGCAAAAGTTTAATAAATCAAAAATACTAGATATAAAATAGGAAATCCGGATTATTGCATTTTTAACTCAAAAGTCTATCAAAATATCCAAATAAATATAAAAAATGATGTCTCCCAAGGGTCGAAAATAAGAACAATTAGGGAGACATCACTCACAGTTATAAAAATATTTAAATAAAGATGTCACTAGTTATTCTTCCTTTCTTTGTTAACGAGTAATTAAACTCTTGTTGTATGACTCGTAATGTAGTTGATGAAACTTATTGATAATTATACTAGGTAGAAACGTATATGCATTTTTACCCATTCGATAAAATTAAAAAAAGAAGTTGATTTCGATGATTTTATCTTACCCTTATCGCAAAATCTATCCTTAAACGATGGGTTAGGGTTCGTAATCATGAATTCAAATGTTATACAGGCAAATGAGGTTACAATTCCACAAAATGTGTATAGAGAAGGGTTGGATGATTATGTTTTATTGTACGAAAACGATAAATCTTGGTATAATAATCTCTCAAAGAAGTATATTTCCGCAAATAACCTTCAAGGTTTCTGGGAATGGACTGTTTATAGAGGTTGTGGTTCGTTTGGTCATTAAGATCTAGGTGTAGTTTGGCCTTTTCCGATGGTATACACAGGTGGTGTAAACCCACTCATGTGGAGGCCAATTACTGCATTCGTCCTTTTGAACTTCCTAATTATAATATCGAGATTACCCTGTGGCTGTGAATGATTCTTGATGTAAAGGCTCATGTATTTGGGTTTAGTGTCTCAAATGCTTTAAACATATGGTATATTAACGTAGGGATAATTCTCTGGGGGTACCCACCCAGATCCGATTTTTGACTTCCGTTTGTCCAAGGTTTTAAAAGTGACAAATCAGTACCCAAGGTTTTATTTTTGTGACGCCGTTAGTACCCGCCGTCAGTTTCTCCGTTAAGTGCCACGTGGCGCCTACATGGGAAGTGAAAAATATGCCACACGCACCACGTGACACTTAACAGAGAAACTGATAGCGGGTAATAACAGAGTCACAAAAATAAAACCTTAGGTACTGATTTGTCACTTTTAAAACCTTGGACACCCAGAAGTCAAAATTTGAAACACTAGGTATCCACGGGTGTATTTTTCCATTAACGTAAATTTGCATCTTTGATTGGAAAGTATAACACTTTGCCTCTCGAGCTTAATATCAAATTGAATATCACGAGATTGAACGGATTATTCTATATAACTGCTACTAGGTCCGTTAAATCAACATGTTGGGTTAACTCATCACACGGAAAGGTTATTGCCAAGTGAAATCAAAAATACATTTTTAGTAACTTTATAGAGATGATACACAAAGGGAATACATAGATCAGATTTGAGATTTATTGATAGTGTGGTGTCTAACTTGCCATCTTCTCGTGTTTTCTCGGCTAAATCATGAAAAAGCTTTACTTTCTACGCGTACTCAGTTAAAACCAACCAAGAACACCATTGGGACAACTCGTTATCAAAACTTAACAATGGAAATTATTGATAAGAGGTTGAAGCTTTCATTCACAAAGTGCACACACGGGCACTCAACAAACATACCACTATAATGAGGATCTAAGTATGTTCCATTCTTTTTAATTTTTTTGGATGAAATTTGGAATCTCCTGTTAGAAGTTATATGTCATTTGATATGTAATAGTGAATCTCTTACTTATCCTAAATAAGTTAACTTGCATAAACCCTTTTTTTCATAAAAGACCGAAACCAAAAGCCAACAGTGCGCATCACATCAAAAACATACTACAACCCCTCAATGGTCCAACTTTTCCATAAATATCAGGGCCTAAAACATAATTTACTCAAAAAAAAAAAAAATTCAATAATTACAATAACTAAGCATCTCTCAACTAGCGAAGAAATCCTCCGGAAGATGAAACTTCAATCCAACGGCCTACAAACAACACATCAAAAAAAAAAAAAAATTTCAATAATTACTACACAAATAAAATAGCTAAAATACACTTAGTTATAAAAAAACAAACCTCAGCAAATTTTATATCCGCATCACTATGATCTGTTACTCTCCCCGCGGCATCACCAACATAAAACGATCTGTTATAATCCAAAAAAGCAAGTTTATAAAATGATACAATTTGTAAAAAAAATAAAAAAAAATAAATATTAACTGATCCATGTCTATAGTTAAACCAGAGTTAAAATGCTTCTCCAAAATACGCCACATTCCAGGTTTTGGTTTCCGATACGGATCGTTAGGTTGAGTTTTCTTATGTCCACATGCAATAAAAACCTGTATATATATAAAAAAGTTAGGGGTCTAATTGAAGATATTGAAAACTTGGGGGACCATGAAAAAGTTACTTGGATTGGAAGATTGACACGTTTGATAAAATTTTCGAGACGTCCAAGTTTAGAATCTACTGCAGCTTGTCTTTTTTTCTTCCATAGTTCGATATTCGCTTCATTAGTGAAGATTACCTTTTTCGAATTTAATTGAAAATGATTAAATTTAATTACTAAGTTTAGAAAGTTTATAAAATTAAAAATTACAAACCAGTTTGTATCCATCATCGTAGAGGGTTTTTAGCTTATCGGGTATTGAAGGATACATAAGGGACCACATATCAGCACCTGGTCTAAAAAAGTAAAGAATAATGGGTTTTAGTAATGGGCTGGGCTAACTAAGTGGGCCCAGTAAAAATAAAGTTGAGAGAGAGAGAGAGATTATACTTGAACATAGATGTATTTGCTAAACATCCATCAAAATCAAAGGCAGCTATTTTTGTGGAATCGTGAAGACCTTCATCCTAAAAAAAAAGAATAAATTGCGTTATAATACCAATATTATGCGAAAATTGCACTACAGGTCCCTATTTTGTTTACTTACTCTTTCGAGAAATATGACTGTTTGGTATGCTTTCCATTTAGGTAATAATGTAGCATCCTGAAATGAAAAATAATTGTATCAAATAAATGAAAAAATGATTTTTAAAAAAAAAAAATTATATACCTTATACACATTCTTAATATCTGCTTCAGATAATGATATTTCGAGCTCAAGCTCCTCTTTTGATGGAACCAACTAACAAGAACCAAATACAAGTTAAAAGTACTAAAATACCCTCACCTTGCTTAAACTTAAAAAAGTTAAAATTGTACCACTCTTTTCTTTTTGTGACTTTGGTCCAGTTCAGTATTTGTAGCATCATCTTCATCTTGAGCCTATTGATGGTAAAAGTAAAATTAAAATTAATTCAGTAGAAGTTACTAAAATGCCCTCCATCAAACTGGTATTTGACTAAAAAAAAAATTAAAAAATCAGAAGGGTATTTTCGTAAGGTAATACCGTTCTTTTCTTTTCTTGAGTTTTATCCAGCTCAGAATTTGTAGCATCATCTTCATTTTGAGCCTATAAGTAAATTAATTAAATTAAGAGGGCCCAGGTAAATTTAACAGAAGTAACTGAAAATTATACCTCCTCAGTTTGCTGACTGGATTTGCTTACCAATTCTTTTATAGCTTCCTGATCACTACTCTGCATAAATTTATTTAAGAAATATATAAAAAACTTTAATAGTTATAGTTGTAAAATCGTGTCGAAAAATTTATTTGTAATGTAAATTTATTTTGTTTCAGGAAAGTATAGTTTCTACCTTTTAATAACGAAAAATCAGTAAAAAAAATTAATATAGGGGATCTATAGTGCAATTAACTCAACAAATGTAGAATTTTACTGCAATTAACTTGAAAAAAATATTATATAGGGACTTACTATGCAATTTTTTCAGAATACAGGGACTTATAGTGCAAATTTGAAATATATAGGGACCTAGGGTGTAATTTTGTAAACTGTAGAAGCCGTAATTAACTTGAAATAGAATTATGATAGAGACAGAAACAAGTACAGGACCTATAATGCAATTAACTAAATTAATCGCCTATTTTCCAGAAATTTAAAAGAGAATTATCGTGCAATTAATTAAAATTTATGGTTCATTTACCTAATTAAACTAACTGGAAGGACAAAACTAAAATTAAAGTGGGTACCTTAAGAGATGAGAAACCAACGACGGCTTCCGGTGAGGAAATGGCGGTGACGGTGGTAAGAGGTAAGCATTGCAAGTGATGCCATTTAGGCATATCAAATCCTCGTGGGTCTTTAATAACGAAACCCATTCTCAAGGTTTTAGCCTCTATCTTTTTCTCGCATTTCTTACATGATGAACGGTTGGATTTCGCGTATTCTGCAATTATTTTGGAAGACGATGATGAAGAAGACATTGAAGTGAAAATAACGAAAAATTGATTAAAAATTTTGATGTTAGGGTTTGGTTTAATAGAGAAGGATATTGTTATTAGCATCAGGGAAGAATAGTTTTTTTTTTTTTAGTGATTTCCCGCCATATTCATAACCGTGTGGTGGAGGCGATAATGGCTAATTAAGTAGTGGATTGTAGTTTGCACGAGGCACGATCACTATAGAGTATTTTTTTTTTGTTCAAAACATTATATATAGATTAATAGAAAGATAGAAACGGTTACAAAGTTACCCTACCCCTATCGGGTCCTTGTCAACTCGAAGGATATTTGCTAATTGGGGAGGGATAGAAACATCCCAATTGCCAAACAAATTGCTTAAGAGCTCTTGTTTAGCAACCCAGTCAGCAGCAACATTTCTACTCCTAGGAATAAGAGTAAAAGAAGGACTCGAAAGTTCCGCCAAAAAATAAATATTACAAACAATGTTTTTAATAGAATGATTAGAGAAAGGGAATCCTGAAGATAGGGGCTTCATGATTTGCTCAGCATCATTCTCTATAATAACGCTTCCAAAAGGATAATCTAAAGCCAACTCTGCTACTTTAAGGATCCCTGTGGCCTCTGCTTCTAGTACTGAATCTGTCTCGATTTTCCAACTTTTACCTGCTATAAATTCACCATTAGAATTCCTTACTAAACATGCAATAGCTGATCCTTTATCAGAGAAAGCAGCATCACAGTTTATTTTAAATTTATTTGGTGGTGGTTTTTTCCATTTTTCTTTAAATTTTAAATTGTTATATAAATTGGTGTTAGTACTAGTAATAGGCCTTACGTTTTGATTTGTGATATCTTCTCCATAAATTTTATCCATAAAGTTAATATCATTAGGGTTTGAAATTTTATAGTATTCTTTCCAAGTTTCAATTGAATTATTAATAGTGATAATATGGTCACATTTTTTTCCATTATATATAAATTTGTTTCTATTCTTCCATATTTGCAAAAGAATTGTACAAATAAGTTCTAATACCCTATCTTTTTTGTCAAAGGTATTTGTTATTTGTTTGACATAGTTTAAGATCCATTGATCTATTCTATTTGTGCTATCATTATCTGACTTTATATTAAGAGGGCTATTGAACCATACACTTTTGGCCCAAGGGCATCTAAAAAGCATGTGTTCTACTGTTTCAATGTTATTGTTACAAATTTTGCATATATTTGTATCATTACATTTTCTGTTAAAAAGGTTTTCTTCAGTTGGGAGTAAATTTCTAATTGCTCTCCACATGAAATTTCTAATTTTGATTGGGGTTTCCATATTCCAAATTAGATTCCAAAGATCTTTACCCCTAGTGATTGATATTGTTGGTATGTTTTGATTTTTAATAATATCCTTTTGGATTTCTTCATTTTTTAACTTATGGTATGTTTCTTTAACTGTATATATACTATTTTTGCAGAAATTAATGCAAAGAAGGTCTTCACATTCTACTTTAGGTATTATCATTTTTTCTATTTTATCACTAGCCTCTTTGTTATAGAGTTTTCTTACTAGGTCAATATTCCAAGTTTTATCAACTTTCATGAGTTGTTTGGCATTTGTTACAGCACTATCCTTTGGTTTTATAACGCTGTTATTATTACTAATCCAATTATGTTCATGTAATTTAATATTGGCTCCATTACCTATTTTCCACTTTATATTATTCTCAAAAGTTTCTCTACCTATTAGAATGCTTCTCCATCCCCAAGAGGGAGAGCTTCCTAATTTGGCTTCTAAGAAATCACAATTATGGAAATATTTTCCTTTTAACAGTTTATAGAGTAAGGATTCTTTTTTATTAGCAATATTCCAAGCTTGTTTGCCTAGTAATGCTTTGTTCATTAGGTGAAGGTCTCTAAAACCAAGTCCACCATCAAATTTGGATAAGGTTAAAAGATCCCATTAGCCCAATGAATTCTTTTTTTTCCTTTGTCACCCCACCAAAATTGTGCAATGATAGAGTGTAATTGATTTACTATCTTTTTGGGAAATATAAAATTAGACATCATATAGTTCGGTAAACTTTGAATGATGGCTTTAATTAGTATTTCTTTTCCTCCTTCAGAAAGGAATAAAGTTTTCCAGTTTTCCAATCTTTGTAGGACCTTATCAACTAGAAATTGAAGGTCTTTTGATTTTGATCTACTCCATTCTGTAGGAAGACCTAAATAGTTTCCAAGATTATGTGTTTTTTTCATATTTAGCCTAGCTGCCATCACATTTTGAAGAAATGTTGGTGTATTAGGACTAAAGATTACTCCACATTTATTAAGATTTAGACAGAGTCCTGTCCCATTCTTATAAATATTCATGATTTCCATAAAGGATTGTATTTCTATATTCTCAGCTTTAAGAAAAAATAGGCTATCATCAGCAAAAAGGAGATGAGTAATTTCCGGGCACTTATTTCCTATTTTGATTCCTTGTATTAATTGTTTTTCTTTTTTGTCCCTTACCAGATCATTTAGGGTTTGTGATATTAGGCAGAAGATCAAAGGTGAGAGGGGGTCCCCTTGTCTTATGCCTCTAGTTGGTTTTTGTAATTGGTGGGTTTCACCATTGATAATGACAGAGTATGTTACAGAGGTAATGCATATCATTAGTTTCCTTATCCAATCTCTATTAAAACCCATTT
Source organism: Nemophila menziesii (assembly GCA_029959085.1). Classification (NCBI taxonomy): domain Eukaryota; kingdom Viridiplantae; phylum Streptophyta; class Magnoliopsida; order Boraginales; family Hydrophyllaceae; genus Nemophila; species Nemophila menziesii. The sequence continues at coordinate 396,955 of JARWIR010000013.1, forward strand.
TTAACATGAGATCTTGAAGAAAATCCCATTCAACATATTCATAAGCTTTTTGAATATCAGCTTTAATAGCTACCATATATTTTTTTGTTGTTTTCCTTCTTTTGATATGAGTAATGATTTCATGGGCAATCATAGTATTTTCTTGTATTACTCTATTTGGTAGGAATGCACTTTGATTTTCCCCTACTAGTGAGTTCATATATGGTTGTAATCTGTTGACCAAAATTCTAGCTATGATTTTATAAATAAAATTAGAGCAGCTAATAGGTCTGTAGTGTTTTATATTAGTAGGTTTACTAATTTTTGGTATAAGGGTGATAATAGTTTGATTAATCTCAGCTAGATCCCCTTTATTGTTCCAGAAGTTATTAATAACTCTCATAAGGTCTAGTTTTATAATTTCCCAGTAATGTCTGAAGAAATTTCCATTGTATCCATCAGGTCCTGGGGCCTTGTTAGGTCCCAGTTCCCAGGTGGCTTTTTTAACTTCCTCCTCATTGATGGGTTTATTGAGGTTATTAGCTGATATATTATCAATCTTGGTGGAGATAACATCAATGGTATTATTATAATCTCTTTTACCCACCGAAGTGAATATATTATTGAAATAATTAATAATTTCATTGTTTATATCACTTTTATTCTCTAACCATATACCATTATCATTAGTAATATTGGTAATGTTATTTCTTTTCCTTCTTTCTTTAGTGCAGGCATGATAATATTTAGTATTTTTCTCCCCTTTATCAAGCCAGAGATTTCTGGATCTAGTCTTCCAGAAATTTTCTTCTCTTTTCCAAGTATCCTCCAATTCCTTAATCGTGTTGTTATATTCATCCCAATTGAAGTTGGGGATGTTAGAATTAGAAATAAATTCTAATTTTTTTATAAGTTTATCAATTTGGATCTTGTTATTTCCAAATTTTTTCTTATTCCATTCCCTTAGTGCCAAATTGCACTTTTTGAATTTGAAATTGATAACACTATTGGGGTTACCTCTAAGGGTTTTGAATTCATTCCAAACCTTTTTAATAATATTCAAACAATCTGAGTCAGTTGTCCAGAAATTTTCAAAGTAAAACCTTCTTTTTCTATAGTTATTACTCTTATCATGATGAAGTACTAATGGGCAGTGGTCTGAACCTATAGCAGGAATGACAGCTGTCCAAGCATTAGGAAATAAGGCATCCCAAAGGGAGTTATGTAAGGTCCTGTCTAGAATGGCCTTAATTAATTTATTATTAGCTCTTTTATTTGTCCAAGTAAACTTACACCCGTACGAGGTAGTTTCATCTAGACAATGAAGGTTAATAAAATTATTGATATTAATAATTGATTTTTATGGCAAATATTACCACCTAATTTCTCATTGAGAAATCTAATACAATTAAAATCCCCTAAAATAGACCAAGCAAAGTTATGGGGCTTAAGTGCATTTAATAAATTGAGTGACATTTCTTTCTTAGAATCATAGGGGCTAAGATAGACATATGTATAGTAAATGGGGTCATTTTTATCATTATATAAAACAGTGTGGATAAAATATTCTGAAACTTTCAATACTTTCATTTTCACACCATCTTTCACGAAGAGGGCTAACCCTCCTTTAATTCCGATAGGTTCTACTGTTCTAAGCAGTTTCATATCAATTAAATTAGCAAGATTATCTAAGGTATTGAAACCATTCTTAGTTTCAGATAAGAAGAATACCTCTGGTCGGTGTTTCGAGCAGAGGTCACGCGCCGCCTGGACTGTTAGTGGATTGCCGATTCCCTGACAGTTCCAGGCGATTTGGATCATTGATGGTGATGGAGTTGATCTAGCCCAACTCCAGAAAGCTTGTCCTCTTCATCGGAATCTTCATTATCCTTTGATTCAGCATCCTTTACTTCAGTTTGCACACTCCACTCATTAATTAGTTTTACTAAATGTTCATCAAGAGATGCATTGTAGATTTTACGGATTTCATAAGTTAAAATCATATCCATTTTGTTGTTACAAACTAGTGTATTTGGCGAAACATACACATTCATTTTGCCAACGATCTGTTTATCAAAAGATAAATTAATAAGTTTACTGATTTCATAAAATAAAATCTCATATTTTTTTTTGTTACAAACGAATGTATCTGCAATAACATACACATTCATATGTTCATCAAGAGATGAATTAACAGATTCACTAACTTCAAACATCAAGATCGTATCCTTTTTTTGGTTACAAACTCCTGTATGTGGCTTAATTCTACCATATAGTTTTTCATCATTCGTTCTGCTATATAGCTTTTCATCATTAAATCTGCTATATAGAATTTCATCATTCCTATATAGCTTTTCATCTAGAGATGAATTAACAAGTAAATAAATTAAAAACTCATTTGTTTTTTTGTTACAAAAAAATATATTTGCCGTCGTGTATACATAGGCACATATTTTTTCTGGAAAGCCCAAAATCTCACAGAAGGCCCATAAGGACTGGTACTTGATTTTGGGTTGTTGGCCTGGTGGAGCGTACGTTTCTGTTGGAGAAGAGAGGCATAGCGCTGCACCATTGGAGACCAAGCTCTGCATCATATATGGATCCAAAGCTCTGCACCCTTTTTTGTTGACAAGGCCACGGAGAAGAGGCTACAGGCTTCAAAACAGAGAGGGTGGAAACGCTTGTGTGGCCGGTGGAAAGAGGAGTGGCTGGGTTGGGTGTTATATGGGTGATTGGGGATTTAGGGTTTGTTTTTGATTTGGGGAAAAGGGCTGGGTTGGCCAGAAGAGGGAAAGAGGCATGATAAAAGGAATTTGTATGGTGGGCTGTTTTGAATCGGTGGTGGTGGCCGGCTCTATGAAGGTGGAGGTGGCGGCGCTTATTTAGAAGTGGTGGTGGTGGGGTTTTTTTGGGGTTTGTGCCAGAGAGCATTTCGGCTCTCCTTCTTTTAATTTGAATCCACTATAGAGTATAGACTAGTCTTATTTAGTGGAAAAAATTCCTACACTTAAATTACTAGTATAACTTATTTAATGGTATTTTATTTGGGTCAATGACCCAAAAAATCAAAATAATATTATACTTGCCCCAAAGAATCATCCATTAACTTACTATTATAAGATTACATGTTTACCCGTCAAGGACGATTCCCGTCAAGGACGATTCCCATCAAGGACGATTCCCGTCAAGGACGATTCCCATCAAGGACGATTCCCGTCATGGACGATTCCCGTCAAGGACGATTCCCATCAAGGACAAAATTTAGTTAATGATGTTATTGGGCAGAAATTTTGTCATTGATGTTATTGGGCTGAAAATAATATTATTTTGATTTTTTGGGTCATTTTCCCATTTTATTTTTGAAATAAAAAGAAGTTGTTCCATTTTTTTTCCCGGAAATTGGAACAAAATAATAACATTTTATCCAAAGAAATAAGGCTGTGTTTGGGCCACCTATTCATTATTACCAAAGATTTGAACAAAAATTCGATGGGAATTTAAAGAAGATACAATAATGCATTTTGGGTTTCCAGCTAATTGGGTGTCGATTATTATGACAAGTATGGCGGATAACGAGATGAGAATATTATGGAATGGGGAACCTCTTCCACCCTTTAAGCCTCATCGAGGTATAAGGCAAGGTGACCCACTTTCTCCATATATTTTTATATTATGCATGGAGCGCTTATCTATTTTGATACAAGAGTTATGCGAAAACGGTAGTTGGAAACCAATTGTGTTGGGAAGAGGAGGTCCAAAGTGGTAGTATGCATGAGGAGGCGTGTATATTTCCTATGGGATTAGTCGTGGTGCGCGTAAGCTGGCCCGGACACCCATACATCGAAAAAAAAAAGAAAAAAAAAGAGGAGGTCCAAAGTTATCTCACCTATTTTTTGCTGACGATCTGATATTATTTTGTGAAGCCTCTTTATCGCAGGTCAATCTGTTACAGGAAACGCTTAATCTATTCTGTAATGAGGCTGGCCAGACAATAAGTACGGATAAATCACTTATTTATTTCTCTAAGAATACACCATTGGTGCTACAAGAGGAATTAGCAAGTGTAAGTGGTTTCTGTTTAAGTGATTCTTTTGGGAAGTACTTGGGAACTCCTATTCATTCAGGGCGTTTACCAAAAGGCTTCTTTAAAAGTATCATGGAAAGAATGAGAGACAAGTTAGCGATATGGAAAGCGAAGACTCTTTCCCTTGCTGGAAGGATTACTCTCGCCCAATCTGTTTTGTGCGCGATGTCGACGTATCAAATGCAAGTCATGAAGCTACCTTTATATGTATGTAAGGAGATTGATCGGATAGTGCGTAATTTTATTTGGGGGTCTTCAGATGAAAAAAGGAAAATACATTGGGTTGCGTGGGATAAGATATGTCAATCGAAATCGAATGGAGGACTGGGTATCCGTGAGACGAGGTTGTTCAACTTGGCTTTATTGGCTAAACTCGGATGGAAAATACTTCAGAATCAGAAAGTTGCATGGGTGGACGTTTTTAAACATAAATACTTTAAAAATGGCCTATTCCAAAAGGAAATTAAGGCTGGGGATTCTAGTATTTGTAAGGCGATAATGGCTGGTACAGAGGTGCTTCGTAATGGGGTATTGGAGGAGGAAATAGCGGGCGAACGGAGTTTTAGGTGGGTGCATGAAACATCTGGGGCCTTTACTGTTAAATCAGCTTTTAAAAAGTATTGCAACACAGGTCCCTGATCTTTCATTTCGCTGGGACAAAATTTGGAGAACAAAGTGTTCGCAGAAGATGCGAATCATGTTGTGGAGACTAGTGCTTAATCGATTACCTACTGCAATTAATCTTTATCGTAGGAGCGTGATTGATAGTCCGGGGTGTGAAATATGTGGAGCAGGCCTTGAAGATGTGCAGCACATCTTTCTTCGCTGCACAGTAGCTACCAAGCTTTGGACATAGTTGGGATTATTACCTGCTGATGCTATTCCAGGAACAGCTCCTGTCGTGACAGGTGGGACCTATGATGCAGCGAATTCATTGACAGCAGCTCACGAAATGAACAGCAGCAGATCAGTAGCTCCTGGACCCTCGAGTGCGATGAAAAAAAATCACTTATTAGCTTGGCAAGCTGCTGTGGCCGCGGAACTAAATCTGCAGCATTTGGAGGCTTCGCCAATAGCTGGAGTGAAAGTGTGGGTGGAGAAAAATCTCGAATCAGCGGATATGTTTGGTGGGATTGAATGGAGATTGATATTTACCGCCGCTCTAAGTATCATCTGGTCAAGACGGAACGAGGCGTTATTCGAGGGCGTAAGCACCACACCAAGGACTTTTGGACTAAAACAGGAAGTCATACGATTAGCCAGTGAGTTTGTATCCGCTTGGGGCAAGGAATATGACGGAGGAATTATTAAATCCGGAAAGAGCGAGCTAGTAAAATGGATTAAACCAAATAACAAGCTGAAATTGAATGTGGATGGTTGCTATAATGTGGATACGGGAAGAGCGGGTATTGGTGGATTATTACGAGACGAGGAAGGTACATTTATAGCTGCATTCTCCGGCCCGTGTATAATGGAATCTCCTAATTATTCGGAAGTGTTGGCTTTGCACTACGGTCTGAGGTGGGCAGTAAGTAGAGGCATTAAAGGTTTACATGTTGAAACAGACTCCAGAGAACTTCACGCGCTAGTGAAGGGCGGTGGTAGTTCTACGAGTTAGAATTGTCACATTGGGCGCGATTGCAGAATTATATTGAGCGATAACCCGGGTTTTGAGATGGATTGCATTTATAGGGAAGCAAATTCGTGCGCGGACCTATTAGCAAAGAGAGGAGCGTTATTGAATGGGGAACCGCAACTTTTGGTTGATCCTCCAGACTACCTTTGGAAGAACATTACTAGTGATAGGAGTGGAAACATGATTCCTAGACTAGTATTAGATCCTCTATGAGGAGTTAGTTGTTTATTTCAACTTCGGCTTTTATCCTCTGATGTATGCAAAAAAAATAAAAATTTGAACAAAAAAAAAATTCATTATTACGAAAGAGGCCGCCTGAGAAGTGAGGTACTAGTATAGCTTGCGGGGATTTTGTATTTGCATGGGCTAAGGAACGTGACGGCGGAGTCATTTATTCGATAAAATGCTTATTGGTGAGATGGATTAAACCTCTTAGGCAGTATAAATCAAATATAGGCGGGTGTCACAATCCATCTAGTAGCGTGGCAGAGATGGGAGGAATTTTGAAGGATGGAGAGGGGGCTTTTATTGCGAGGTTTTCGGGTTTGTGTGTGGTGGAATTATCTTATCGTTTCGAACTTTTGGCATTACTATAGATTGAAGTGGGTGGTGAATCGGGGACTGAATGAGTTATATATAGAGATCCATTCGAACAGATTCATGCATTAGTGAAGGACGATAGAAAGTCAAAAAGTCGGGTATGTCATGTTTTACAAGAATGGTGTAGGAATCTTTCGAAGTAAACCACGTTTCGAAATTGATTCTATCTACCGGAAAGCAACTTCGTGTACAAATATGTTGGCTAGAAAATGTATAGAGGCTAACGATAGTCTGTGGATCTAATAAGATCCCCATATACTTGTGGAGTAGCACAACTAAAGATAGAACGAATATACGACTTCTAGACTAATACTAAAGTCATGTGAGGTCTTAGTTAATTTATTTAACGACGTTTCTAATCGCCCCAGTTGTATGCAAAAAAAAAAGTGACAATCCAAAAACTATTACAATTAATTACCAACACCTATATACATGAAGTGATAATTGTTCCCATGTATTATATTAGACCTAAATTTTATGCTAAATAATTAATGAGAATTTTAAGGTAGATGTCGTACTCTATCAAAGTACTTGAAATTTGATATTTCAAATATCTGCTGCTTGATAAAAGGAATATATAATACAATTCATTCTAAACCATTGATAGTAAATAAGTGTAATTATAATGATAAAAGGAATATATTGATTAATACAATTCATTCTAAACCATTGATAGTAAATAGTGTGATTATAATGTTCTTGCAAATTTAATCTTTTTCTTATTGCTACAATTTTAAAAAATGAACATAACATAAAACTTATTTATTATTCAATTCTACTTTATTTATTTTTCATACACTTAAGGCCTTAAAACAAGACCCGTTAATCCTAATTAGAATTTACTAAACTCCCGAAGGAGTGAACAACACATTCCTAGGAGTAGACCATCCGCACTTGTCCTTAATTAGGAGCTTCTGTAATCCCCCAGGAGGGTCGCCGAAGTACCTTGTATCGCCCTCCAATTTTGACCCAAGTCTCGCCATGAAATCTGTGCAATAGTTCGCTTCTCTAAAGGGCGGTTTTGTGGGTCTACTAATGGAGTGCTCGACATTTCAAGCGGAGCTTATTGCGCTTCATTTTGGGTTATCTCTTGCCATTAAGCGCAGTCATGAAAAGGTAGTAATCAAAACTGATTCGCTTGCGTTGCACTCGCTAGTGAAGGGCGGTGGAAACAATGAGGATTGGCTATATACACTACTCTTGGAGTGCCGAGATATCTTCAAGAATCATGCGGGTTTCGAGCTGATTTATAACCTTTACATATTTCGAGAACATTTTTGTATTTTGAGATATCCAAATTTCTCTGATCCAACCTTAGAAATCTTTGTTTTCCTTTAGAAGAAAGACGTACAATTTGTATTATAAATTTTTTTATTAATAAAAAAGAAAAAAATATATTTTATTGACATAATGAATATTAATAACCAATTCTTTTAGATATATCTCATAAACTAAATATTCAATGGAATTATTCAAAGTAATGTAAAATATATTAACCATTCTTTTTACTCGTAAATAGTTTTAAACATAATATTACATAACAAATTCTACTTGAAGGTGCAAAATATTAATTCCATATAGTAACTCGATAAAATCTCGTGATCCCAAAAAATATAGTTATTGTAATATCCTTTCCCATCATTTTGTCACAAAATTGACATTCTTTTAAAATAGTAACTATAGCGCCTCCTCCACCATTATTACAATGCCAGAGTTCCTAGAATTAGAAAGGATTGAAGATGTCATACGATATTGTGGATAAATTCCCGAAACAAAAGTTGAAGCAACACAATTCTCACTTTCTGATCCCGTGACAAATAATAAATTGTTTGGTTAGGGTTATCAATCGAGGCCTTAACTTGCATAAATACATTTCACACATTTCAAACTAAGGTTACATGATCAAGAATTTAGGTGTAACATTTTCAATATGAACTTCTGAATCACTGCAACATAAATTGTTAGATGTTAACTAAGTTCGCAAACACAAATTCACCAACCTGCAACTCCACAATGTTTATCATATCACCAGATGCAGCAACAACGTTCTGCATTAAATAGAAAATTTTCAACACCTCTATGCTTTAGGTAAGAAAATAATCAGTTTAGATGAGTAAAATCAAACATTCAGTAGATTAGGATAACACCAAAATGATTTAGAAAACAAAGTTAATGGTAGTGGACTTACTCTTGCTCAAAGTTCCAATGCTTACAAATGAAATACCTTACGAGAAAGCTCTGGTTTCATGTTTAACAGTTAAACGAAATAAATAATTGTTAGTTGGGAGTGTATATCTGAGCTTTTCAGCACGTGTCTTCCTTGTTAAGGGGTATATATCGAATGTATATGTTTTATTTTTCAAATGCATGTAATTTTTTTTCAAATGGATATGTTTTAACCCGTGAAGTTGTTCTTTATATCAAATAAGATTAAATTCAGTGAGTGGATTTATTGGGTGTAGACGATCTCAACCACTCTTTATATAGAGTATCCATGTCGTCGTTTTGTATCATGTTATAATTATACAATATAATTCTTCAAAAGAAATAATACATTACATGAGCAGCTTAGACCTTAGCTATTTTTCTACCAACCATGATCATTACAAGTTGATCGTCGTCTTTTTCCTACTCACCATACAAACTATATCATACCTAAATATATGATACTCATCAAGATAGCTATTATATTTGGAAGACCACAAAATCATCAAATAAAGGGTAATTTTAACACCTTAGATATGCTTCTCTTTTTAGGCAACTTCAAATATTTCATAGATTTAAAGGGTAATTTGGGCACTTCAAAAAACTTTCTAATTTGTGATGTGACCATACAAAGATATAGTTTATTTTAAATGCCCAAATTGGATTTAATATCTATTAAATATCTAATGAAATAAGTGAAATGGCCTAAAAAGATATGTTTTGAACCCGTATGACCTAAAAATGATATTCAGAAAGATGTTATAATGATTTTAACCTATAGGCAAAAATAGAATTTTTTCTCCCAATAAAAAACTCGATGTGGGTATGCGTTGAAAAACGGTCGTTGCTCAATTTTTTTACGATATTATAAAAAGTAAGAAATGAGGAAATATATTGCTTCGACTGAACTTCCCAATGACTCCAATTCTATCTCTAGAGACTAAGTCTATGATGACTTTGTGGATTATTATAAGTCATTCTCGGGGACTAGTAAAAACTCAGAGGGTATTGATAATAGTGTTTTTTATAGGGATAATGTGTCTACTAGAGAGCAAGGGGCAACGCTTTGTGCAAGGTAACAAATTAAAAGATTAAATATGTCATTTTTTGGATCACCAATGGTAAATCTCTCGAGATAGATGTGTACTCTTCGATTTTATTTAAGAAATCCTGTATTGACAAGGGATATTAGGTTATTGGAGCTATTATTGAATTCTTAAATTCAATTTTTTTTTGCATAAACAACTCAATAACACCATCATCAAGTTAATCCCTAAAAAGGACAAGTATTTAAAGGTAGAGAACTATCGATCTATATCTTGCTGTAATGTAATCTATAAATGTATTATTATGATTATCATGGAGATAACAAAGTTGGTCTTAATTGGGTTGGTAAATAAATCTCAAAGTCCATCCGTGGTCGAAAGACTTATGTCCGATAATGTTCATTTGATGAAAGAACTCCTATGGGGATACAATAACAAGAGTAGCTCGACGAGATGTACTATCATGATTGCTCTATAGAAAGAGTATGACTTGGTTTTGTGGGTTTTTCTTCGAGAGGTCCTTAAGAGGTTTAATTTTTTGATGAGGTATATTAAATATGTCTCCGCTTGTGTGACCACATGGTAGATCCTAGAGTGTGATAAAAATAAACACTAAAGAAGAGAAACGACTACCACAAGTGTATGGGCCGTCCAAGTAATAAAACAGTAGAAACATGTTAATTGTCTCCACAGGAATTGCTAGGTAAGACAAATGTGTTCAAACAATCAGTATAATTAAAAGCAGTACAAAATGAATAAAAGATAGATAGATATTTGTTTGGTTTTCAATTATAAAACTACTAGACGCAATAAAGTAAATTAACTATATGAAAATAAAGTAAAGTAAAAATTAAAGAAGTAAACGCAGATATGAGATTATACTTGAGTCTCGCTAGGGATCCACCTAAATTCATACATTTAGTGCTTTCGTTTAAGGGACAGATGGTAATTCTATATTAGTCAGGACTTTAAAATCCTCCTAACTCTCGTCAGGGCGACTATAAGCTACTTTTAGATGAATTAAGTTATTATCCAATTGGCTACGCGGTTAGTCAAGCCCGTCAGGATCAATGACGAACAACACAAGTTTATTAATTAGTTTAATATTTAGACCCCTTTCTGGATGATTGGTGTCTCCTGGTGTGTTATAAAATAACACCCTTAAATAGGAAAGACACGTACCGCAAGTGTACGGGTCGTCCAAGTAATAATCTGGTAAACGGGAATCGATCTTAGGGACAGATGGATATGCCTTAAGATGTTATGAAATAAGTGAATAAAATTGTTATGCAACTGGAAAGTAAATGATAAATATTTTTGTTTGGGTTTGTTTATGAAACTAAAAAGCAATAATGTAAAATACTAAATTAAATAATGCAATTAAAATAAATAAGAGTAGACACAAGAATGAGAATGTGTACTTGAGTCTCGCAAGGGTTCAGCCTAATCAATTTAACTAACGTTCCTGTTTAAGGGTAAAATCGGTATTTTAATACTAGTCGGGACTCTAATATCTCCTAGCCCCCTGTCGGGTGGACCTAGGAGCTATCCTAAAGTGCTATAAACTCCTCTCGGCTGAATATGCCTCTTCAGATGTGAAGTTCCTACCTCATTGTCTATGTAACTAGTCAAGCCTGTCGGTCAATAACGAACATTACACGGATATTTATCTAAGTCTGTAATCAACCCCCCCCCCCCCCCCCCCCCCCCCGTCGGATGATCACTTTGCCGCTTAAGTGAATAACCCGATTACTGAAACCTATTTCTAGTTGTTCCTAAAAGAAATAGTAAATTAAGCATAAAATAAAATCCAATATAAAATACTCAATTCAGTTAAAATTATAAAATCCCCAATTCAAAAACAATAAAGAAATTAATTTGGGTTCATCCCTTTTATTGCGATTCTCAAGTACTTAGGAAATTAGTTCATAATAGAATCAAAAACTGAAATATAATTTAAAGACATAATTATCAATTACAGAAAAGAAATTAGATAACCTAAAGGTGTGGTTGGCTGTTGTTGGAAGAATAGATATCCTCCAGCTCTAGCTTCTCCTCTGTCTTCTTGCTCTGACTTGTAAATATGAAGTATCTGATGTAATTCTCCGAAGTGTGTAAAAAGGAGGCTAAAGGGTCTATTTATACTAGTAAAAACGTTTTAGGGCTTAGGTTAAGAGGATTAAGTCAAATTATAAAAAGCCCAAGCCCATCTTCTTTACTTCCCGTAACTGGTGTACAAACTTTAGTAAAACGGATGTAACTTTGCATATCAACTCCAGATGGGATCATTTCAGTTGCAAAATCTTCCTAACTCAATGGTGCATAATTTCATGTTTCACGGCCCGAGGCTTAATTTGCTTCTAAGTGGCCCAAAAACAGCAATTAATAACAGCCTTCCAGATCTGCAACTCCTCCAATCAATTCTTCGGAAATTGTTTTCTTGCCTTTAGCTCCTCCACTTGATATTAGACTTTAATTCTCACTTCTCCTCCTTGTATTGGTTCTCCATTGAATTCATGAACCTACTAACTTACACTAAAACAAACAAATTAACGCACAAAAGCTCTAAAATTGAAAACAGTCTAATTCCAAGGGGAGAAAGTGTAATATGACGAAATAAGCATAAGAGTCTATCTAATAAGTCAAATATTCACCTAAAATGATGTCTCCTAAGGGAAGACATCAATGATCACCGCCACTAGTGAATAACCTAAATACTAATACATAATTCTAACTGGCCTAATCAGAAATAGTAAACAAGCATGAATTAGCTAGTAAGCAATATGAAAAACCTAACTTGAATAAAATTGAAACAATCCTAAATCCGAAAACAGTTGAATAAACTAGGGCTTAACCCATTACACGATTCTCAAGTATTTGGAAGTTTAGCTCATATTAAATGTACTGAAAATAAATTAGAATTATACATTTACCTAATAACAAAAATAAAATAAAACCTAGATAGAGGAATTGAATTGAGAAAGGTGATTCTCCACCTTTTGCTCTTGCCTCTACTTTGATCTCTCTCTCAAATTTAGAAATAATAAATAATGTGAAGCTTCTAATTTTGAGTTCTAAAAAGCCTTTTATAAGGTCCAACATGGATTAGGATTTGGTAATCAGCTTAATTAAGTAACTAGAAGCCCAAATCCGTTTTGCTAATCCCGCATCTTCTTTACACCACTTAGTAAAATAGGCATAAGTTTTGCATCGTAAATCCAAATAACCTGATTCTACTTTCCAAATTTTGCTGACTCAGATGCTCATACTTTTCATTTGAACAACCAGGGTTGAATTCGTATCGTTTGGGCTCATGAAGTGCTAGAAGTGACCCAGTTTCTAGTGCTCCTCCTCCTTCACTAAAGTGATGTCTTTTGCTCTTTTGACACTTCTTTTTGCTCTTGGACTTTAAAATTCACTTCTTCTCTTTATATTAATGCCTCCTAGCATCCATGTACCTAATAAATTTATACCAAACAAGAAAATTAACGCACAAAAGCTCTAAAATTAACAATACTATAATCCCGAAGGAAGAAAGTGCAATATAGCTAAATATGCTCAAAAGTCTATCTACTAAGTTTAATTCCCACCTAAAATGACGTCTACTAAGGTAATTTATGTATAAAAGAAAGGAAGACATCACCACACCTTTTTACTTGATAGGTTTTATTTGAGGTACTCATGGGTTCTTTAAGGGTAATAAAGGTCTTCGGCAAGGTGACATTCTCTCACCCTACCTTTTCATTCTTTTCCTCAAATATCTTTTAGGCTCTTGAAGAGTGAAATGGAGAATGTTTTTCACTATCATCTAAAATGTGGTAAGCTCAAAACTTACCCACTTAGTTTTTGTGATGACTTGATGCTTATGGCTAAAGAAGACTCCGTGGTGGGTGGGGTGCGTACAATATGTATCAATAAGTTTCTAAGTGCTTTCTTAACTCTGGATGAATATGCTTAAATCCAATATATGTTACGTGGTGATCAAAAAGGATAATCTTGAGAAGGTTTTGGACATTTCAAAACGTACGAAGGGAGATATGTCGTTTTGATAATTTGGTGTTCTGGTTGCCTCGATATTCTTGTCACGAGATTATAAACCTCTTAATTATATGATAAAAGGTTATGTAAGATACTGAATTACTACCACACTATCTTTGGATGTCTCTTTTTCTATTTTGGTGATGGTTAGAGATCAATGTGTGAATATTTGTTGTGACTGCTATTGGGATGTAACTATCTGCAAGTGAATGGATGAAATTTTGTACACTGAAGTTGGAGAGAGGCTTTGGTGCTTGAAATAAAATTTTACTTATGAAGATTTTGCGCAGAATTGTGGAAAAGAAGAATTATTATTGTGTTTTAAATGGATTCATGGTGAGACTTGAAAGATCAGGGTGTTTGATTGGAAAGTTGAGAAAATATATTCTTCGTTTGTAAAAGAGATGGAAAGTTAAAAGATGAAATTCATATTTTTCTTGGGAAAGTTGAACGAAAAAAGTATAGTATTCTTGGTTTTCAAAATTTATGTTGCCAAATAAACGAAATACTATCACAGTTAATGATGACGATGATGATATTTTTATTGGTAGCATGGGACAATTGTCTAATACTTGGGATTTCCTAGCTTTGGATGTAAGACATTTTTATGACTTTTATCAATAACTTGTTCGATGTTTTTCATTTAAGATTATAGTTGAGATCGTGGGTGGATATTTTATGGGACACGTGTATTATTCCTAAGCACACAATTACAATTTGGACGGCGCTTCATAGTCAGTTACGGAAAATAGAACGTTTGATCTTTATAAAGTTTGACCCATTTTGCTAGAGTAGTAGATGGCTACTTTTAACTTTTTTCTAGAGTAACAATTTTGATTTCGATTCGACCTATGCATATTGTACAATATATCTTTTAATATAATCGTATAGCTAAAAAAGTTGCCTAACAAGAGAATAAAAAATAAAAACCTAAAGTTATCTTTTAAATATCTGGTTAAGAAAGATTATATGATTAGTAAATTATCAATTTTAAATGAAATTAGGTTGTTTTTAAATTTTAAAAAGGTTTTTAGTAACATTACTATTTATATAACGGTCATGTTTCTATACATCAAAACAATCATTTTGACCCAGAATCATTTAATATAAGAGTCTGGTTAAGTGATGCATGAAAAATTAAAAAAATAAATATAAAAGTAAAATCATAAATTTAAATAAATAATTTAATATAAGTAAAAATGAAAAAACATAAATTTTGAAAATGAATAGGGATTGGAATATAAAAGGAGTTACGAACTTTAAAACCATAAACTCTATAATGGAGATTCAATATGAAATCGGTTTTAATAAAATGAAAACCAAGCTCTTGAATTGACGAGCCATTGACCACAAATAAACAAACTCAAATCTAAACACTCAAACTTATCAAGAACTACCACTAATCACTACCCAAAGCCCCCAAACCACCTCATGGACCGCTAAATCCGAAGGCTCCTGTTTTGTACAAAAAGAAAATAAAATGTTAGATCAAAAGAAAAAACAACGGGATTTCCAAAATCGAATTTGAATATTTATCAAGGTACATTAAGGAAATATTTAACACTTTCTGAAATATTCATTCCAAAATTACATTAAATGTTTTTTAGTCAGGTGCCATATATATCCATATGTTATGAAAAATGCACTTGTTTACGACCTGTACACTTGCGGGGAGTCACCTCTCTAGTGTTAATTTTATATCACACTTGGGCACGAACACTATATAGTTTTGTATATTTAGTATTATATGTAGAAATATTAATAATTTTAACTATTTAAGCTATAAAATCTATCTAACAACACTATAGTAATTATGAAAATACTAAAATTTGAGTTATAATATCGATTTAAGAATTCTCGAGTGTAAAAATAATAAAAAGAGGGTCCATTTGTTCAACGTCGACTAAGGCAATAAGAATGAGAGAGTTGACGCCTAGGTAGTGATTTCTACAACATAGTTGCTCAATAGTTTCTTCCACACAACTTTTTTATTTTTTGCATCCTGCATAATTTAAATCAACTAAATAAGTCGAACTATAAAAAATAATTAATTTATAACGAGCTAAAAATAATAATATGAACAATGAAAAAGCTATACTAGTATAGAGTATAATTTAATGAAGAATATATTACCAGTTTATTTGTGTCCCAACCAAGAAACTTACAAACAACTTGCCTATAAACACCATGAGCCTCCTCCTTCTTCATCATACCTAGAGATGTGCAAGTGCAAAAAAACCTGTAACGCTCTACTCCTTACCAAAACATGATACACCAGGCTATAAATGGCCTGATGAGGTTCAAAAACTTTCTATGCCTTTGAAATTCCTTTTCAACCTCTTTCTTTTGAAGTTGAGAAACTGTTCTGTTATGCATTGTCAACTACTGAAAGAAGAAGAAAAGTAAACATTTTTAATTGGTTTCTCAAAATAAAATTAGAAATTTACATGACTTTACAATCAAATTAATTATATATATAATTTAGTAATAAGTTTTTAAATCTAGTTAAAAAATATTCCCATCACAATATTACATGAAATTGTTTTAGCTTGAAGGCGTGAAGATCCATGGGTAGGCGCCATAACTAATGGAGGTACCTAACCTCTTTTCTTAGCCTTTAATCAAGTAAAATTATTTTATTGACAATATTTAAAATAAAAAATTTATCATACTAAATAACATAACAAAGTATCAGTTGAAACATATCATATCTTCAGAATCTAGTGAGGGAAAAATTACACCATATTAAGAAAAGAAATGTAAACAAGTGAATGAGAGGGATATATAAACTTTTAAATTTTTAATTAGAATTAAATACATGATACCATAAGTTATAATGTAAAAATTATTTTGTATAATTAATTAAGTGGTGTTTAAAATTAGTTTAAAGTAGAAATTTTAAAAATAAATAAACACAACACATATTCCAAGAAACGAAATTAAGGACAAGTTGTGTTTACAAAAAAGAACAAAATACATATTATTTAATATTCATAATGAATTAACTTATAGATTTGTAACTCTATAAATTAAAATATCATATAATTTTAGAAGGGGAAACACTTACCAAGATAAGAACCAAGACGTTTCCCATTAGTTGAAATGTCATGACTATCAATCTTATTCTGTAAATAAAATACTAAAAATCAGAAAAGTTATACTATGTTTTATTGTGATTAGTACCTACTGCAATTGGAAATTGACAGGTAAAACTTTATTTAATTAGAGAATTTTTATAATTAATCAACAAAAAATAACAAATCTGCAGATTATAATCCAACATATTTACAGTTTAATAATTAATAATTTACACTATATACCGTATATAACATTATCAACAAGTACAATTTAATTTATCAATTGTATTAAGACTTTTCTTTGTCATGAAAAATAGATCGTATTTATAATTATTAGTAAATTATATTAAAAAATAAAAATATGTTAAGAAAATTACCTATTAGAATTTGATGATGAATTTCATTTTCAATTTAGTTTTTTTCTTTTCATTTATACAGGGAAGAAATGTGTTCCATAATATGTTTGTCTGTGGACTCTTCACTAGCCTAGGACTGAGTTCTGACTCACTTGTTGCTAAAAAAGTTTTATATATAGGGTTTGAAACTTTTAATGATGTGGTTAAGTTAAATTTGTTATAGAATATTCAAAAATATTTGGGTTTAACATTTATAGGAGTCATGTCATCAGCCCATCAATCTAACTTTTTAAAGATTTAAACTTTTTCCAGGTTGGACCGAATTCAATATTTTATCCAATTAAATACAAATAAGTTTGGCATTAGAAATTATTAAATATTCGGATGGGTTTTTGATAGGACCATAGTAATTAGAATCTGGACAAGACCAAATATTTCATGTACAAACTTACTTAGTTTGGTCATATTTAATTTGGATAGGATTCGAATACTGTTTGTTGGTCAAGTTGAGCATCAGTGTAGAGGGTTAGTGAACAAAAAACTAACAAAATTATCCAAAATATTCTAAACTATAATTTGGTTCTAGTTAAATTGACACGATGGAGACTTATCAGGAAACATGAAATGACAGAGAAGTTTTTGATATTCTTGTCTTACATTTGATTATTGTTTAATTTCAATTTTAGAGAAGATATATTTTATAAAATTTTTAGTTTTGTGTTTCTAGAAAATATTTCGGCGGATCTAGTTCTTCTATTAGCTGGGTTTTAGCTTTAAATGAATAAGTTTAGCTAATACACTTTTTTTTTGTCAAATTGCTCGACTTTAAATTAAAGAAATCAGAAGTGTTAAGGATGAATCTTTTTATTGGCATAAAATGTTTTATTTATTTTGGTAATTTTAGGCTTGAAATCTGATAAAATGATATGTGCTTCCATATGTTTATGTTTGTTATATTGATTATACCCATGCCTTATTAGTGGTGTTGTTTGATGTGGAAAGTTTTTCTTTGTCAAACAATGTGGAAATCTAAATATCATTGCATGTTCTTTAGAATCATGTGCAATAATTCCAAGGTTAGAGGATACAAATACCATATTATTTTTTAAATCTCTTAATTTAATTATTGAGTCAATCTTGTCATACTATGCTTATGTCACATGAGTATATATCCTTGTAGGAGAGAGAGCCTTAAATAATATCGAACTTTTATCATCGGATATGTGTTTGGATTTTGAATTAAAATACATATATATATTTAGAAGGATGGGAGAATGTAGGAAGAGAGAATTGTAAATATCATTATCATATTTTTCTATTCCTTAACTGTAGGAGAGCTAATGCATCATTTTTTAACATTTTTTCTTCTCGTGGTACTCTGGGGTAGGTATTAGCTACAACCTATCCCAAATTTGACTTAAAGGTATATGGCTACTATAATATAACTCAGATTTACTAGTCTGGTGTTGTCTTTGGGTGTTATCAGCTAGTAGTGGGGTATTAGAATTAAGTTCTGTGTGTAAGATTGTGATCCTTGAATTTTTGTTTTTTTATGCATAAATGATGTCTAAAAAATATAAAGAGTTATGTAAGGCTCTCGGTCATACTTCCCATAACCTAAACCCATTGTTAGTGGTCGATAGTTCTAACTGAGTCACATAAAAATAGGATAGGAGGGTTGACTAAATGACATTACGATTCAGTGTTGATTGATTCTGGATAGGAGGTCCCTGGACACAATTCACAAGCTGCATCTTCTGCAACACAAATCAACGTATTACGTAGAGTTTAGATAGAGTATATCATAATGTAGACTGGCAAACACATACACATAACTTAGAATTAGACATCTGGATCATGCTCATTGTAAGTCTTATCGCATGGACTAACGATTCAATTAACCTATTTCTTTATTTGCACATATTTGACAACATTATCAAATTCAATTAAGGGGTTATAATACATCCTATAATTAAATAAGCATTAAATTCATAACATGATAAATTTAAGATCCTAGTTTGATATATAACACTTTGAATAATCTGTACTTACCCACCTATTTTTTTATTTTGGTAGTTTCATAGTATACTAAGTGGAACTGACTGTGGTTTATTGATGCTTTTTTCAGGCATAGGGACATAAGTGTGATTAGGGGTTGAGTTATGTAATATTTAAGAGGTGTTGACCCTCCTAGATTTCTAAAAAGTCATAATTTTACCCTACAAAAATATATTTTATTATTACATTTCTCCATCCCCAGATTTTGATTTTTAAATGTTTACCTATAATCAAATTAACTCAAAATTCAAGGACCTATGGTGAAATAAACTCAATATATATGGTCCTATACCACACATATGTATAAATAAACCCCTCTTACACACTACAACAATTATATTTTGGATCCGACCCTAAGCACATTAACACAATATATAAGGATCTAAAAGGTAATTAACTCAAAGATAATTAGGGGGTTACTTTAAATTCCCTTAGCCCAAAAAAAATCGAAGGTCCCTTGCATGGTCCAGGGTTCAGCATGCAATGATAGTTATAGACATAATTCACTCCCTTGCATGGTCCAGGGTTCAACATGAAATGATAGTTATAGACATAGTGAATTATGTGAATTTTACACCACAATCTATATTACCAAAATGACACATAAAAATGGCACATAAACTTTGAAAACTAAAATTTACCATAAACTATTAAAACATACTAGAAAATAAAATATTGGGGGGATGTTTAACATCAAGGAAATTAGAATTATCTCTCTGTAATAACATAGAAGAAATAATATCAAATCGGGTCATCATAGTACAACAATTTAAATTTAAAAAAATACGTAGAATTTTCACTTGAAGAATTTTCACAAACATGTAGTCGAATCTCACCAATACAACATGTGTACGAAACATGAATAACATAGTACTATAAAATGTATATATATTTGGGTTAAGCAAAACAAAATCGAAAAACCGAACCGACCCCAAAAACCAAAAGAGCCCTATTAGACCCCAAAAACTAAACAAACTAACAAACGAAAACTGACATAATTATTTGGTTCAGTATTAGCATTTTAAAAAACCCTAGAAGACCAGTTTGGTTCGGTTTTGCTATGCTAAACCAAAACAAAAAACTAACCAATAAAAAAACAAATTTATGTCCCTAATCTTTTCGAGCTTGAATGCTCTCTTGTCTATCCTTACTTAAGGCATTTTAATTTATATTGTAAACAAAAATACTCATATATGACATACACCACCTCTACAAAGGTTATAATGTGCAAAATATCTTTACATAAATCATTAGCCGATATATCTATGAATATCCTTCTTTTATTGAATATTATCGTAACTAAAGCGTACACATTAAATTGTATAAATATTCTGCTTTAGTTAGTTGTTTCAACCTAATACATAATATTTCAGTTCCAAGAGCACAATTTTCCTAAATTAGTTATTAACATGAAAAATTAAACAATTCATATATGGATATGTTAGATAATAAAATGTCTTAAATAGACGTCCTTAATACATATCCAGTTACTGAATCAAACACATACCAAAACCGATTAGTATATTAAACCGAATATATATATCGAACAAAAAAACCAAAAAAATCGAATCGATGAAAACCATTCGGTTTGGTAACAACACTCCAAAAAACCGAACCATTCGGTTTTGGCCAAAAAGGAAAACCAGACTATGCTCACCACTGATATATATTATGATTTATATGTGTCTTTTACTATTCCACTTTCAACTCATATTGCATAAGTTTTAACGATAAGACTCTTTATTTCACTTGAGCTCTATTAACATCACTCTTTTGTATTTAATTGTAAAAGGTTGAAACCATATATGAGTCCAAAGCGAAATTCTAATATTTTAATTTTATTAAGAATTGACATTATTTGGTATGGTTTTTTAACAAAATAGTCCGTAAAGTATCATTTTCTCTTATGACTTCATGTTGGGTAATGGGTGATATTGTTAGGCTACAATAGGAATCCAATTATAAGGCTAAGTCCATTTTAAAGGAATACGTATATTGTTCTTTTGTATAATTGAGAGTTGAATAACAAAAAATGACTCTCGCACTTTCCAATTCTAGAAAAGTTCAGAATAGGAACCTAATTATTAGAATTCTCATTAGATGTAGCAAGCAAACTTGACTCCCGATTTAATATTTTTTAATATATTTTACTATTTTAATTTATCAAAATAATTATATCACCATTTTTAATCATCAATTACAATTACAATTATTTTATTAATTAATTTATTATAAGAATATTAATGACTAGGATCATATGTTTTCACTTTTCTAGAATAATACTTATTTTAATATTATCATAAGTATTGAACTGAAAAAAATTTAAATAAAAAAGTATAATAAAGATATGGACCGTTTAAGCACAATAATAACCCCTTGTTTTCTTATTAACTTTCTTTCACCACACTTGGTTTAAAATTGTCCGTATAAAGAATTATATTTAGTATTTCCAATTATACCCTTATTATGAATGAAGAACAGTTTGACAAAGCCACGAGCATACCCAAACAATTATTAACATATTCCAACCAATTTCGAAAAATAATAATCCAACAACAATATTTAAATCAGAAAAAAATAGGTTGATTCAATTATAAAAAACAATCGTTCAAATCTGAACAAAATTGATGATTATTTTCTTGAGGAAACAAGAACTAAAGATCATTTTATAGTTGGTTGAACGAAAAATTCCGTAACTCAAGGGTTGATTTTCTCTTATGAGTTACAGGAATTTCTCTTCCTGAATTTCAATAGTCGGGGTTTCCTTATAATTTTATATTTTAATATTTAAATGATATGAGGCTTAATTTTCAATTTATTATATATTTTTGCTTGATGTCTATTCATGCGTTGATCACGTATTAGACAATATGAGACTTTTGGCTAACACCCGAAGTAGGGGGGCCAGAGTTTGGACATAGTATATAAACGTTTAGTGTATGGTTGCGATCCTAACCAGCTTGCCTAGCCAGATAGTTAATAGAGTTAGAATTACTTCACCGAGATATTGCCTAGGGTGTCCTTACTCAAGTCCTTTAGTTGTGGTGAGATTACTCTAAAGGTACCCTCAAGGGAGTTACAGAGACTCTTAAATCCTAGCTAATATAAAATTCCCAATTCACCCTTGTACCAATTAATGATTAAATAGTTGATTAGGAGGAATACACGCAAGAATCATGTATGCTTCTCAATGCTTCTTTATCTTTTCAGTATTTAAATTAGTTGTCTTTCTGTTAATAATTTATATTATTTGAAAATTAGTTTGTTAAACGAAAACAAACCAAATAATATTTATATTTATATTGATCTAGCAACTTTAAATTATTTTACTTCAGAAACACATTAATCACAACTTTGATAGTCTCTGTGGAGACGATAACCCCACACTTATCATATTATTACTTGTCAACGACCCGTACATTTGCGGAGAGTCACCTCTCTATAGTATTGATTTTATATCACACTTGGGGACGAACACTATATAATTTTGTATATTTAGTAACATATGTAGTACTCTTAACAATTTTAACTGTTTAAGCTATAAAATCTATCTAACAACACAATATATTAATATGAAAATACTAAAATTTGAGTTATAATATCAATTTAATAATTCTCGAGTGAAAAAATAATAAAAAGAGGGGCCATCTGTTCAACGTCGCCTAAGGCAATAAGGAGAGTTGATGCCTAGACGGTGATTTGTACAACATAGTTGCTCAGTAGTTTCTTCCCCACAACTTTTTTATTTTTTGCATCTTGCAACATTTATCTCAACTAAATAAGATGAACTATAAAAAATAACTAATTTATAGCGAGCTACAAAAAATAAGATAAACTATGAAAAAGCTAAAGTAGTACAGAGTATAATTTAATGAAAAATATATTACCAGTTTATCCGTGTCCCAACCAAGAAACTTACAAACAACTTGCCTAAACACCATGAGCCTCCTCCTTCTTCATCATACCCAGAGATGTGGTGTGATCCACAATTGAAAAGAAACCTTTAACGCTACTCCTTACAAAAACAAGATACACCTGGGTTCACATGGCCGTAGAGGAGAGTGGTGGCATACTTTTTTTTCCGACCAGGACCTTTGAGAGTTGCGATAGCGTACCTTCCGTTGTATAGAGAATGTGTTAAAGCGGGTGGGTGTTTGTTATCACAATGTCATAGAGGACAACTTGTTGAAGAGACTCGGTGGTGTGACTTTATTAGAGCCGAGTCAAGGAAGAGAGTTATTGGCCGTTTTGGAACATCATATTCCTACGTTTTTGCTTGAAACTTCAATGTAATTTTGGACAATCAATGGGAGGTAGGGTTGGAGGTGGATATACGGGTAGAGGGGCCTTGGTGCCATAGAGGATGGAGGTAGATAACTTTCTCCCTTGAAATTCTTCTTCAACCTTTTTCTTTTAAAGTTGAGAAATTCTTCTATTATAAATTCTCAACTACTGAAAGAAGAAGAAAAGTGAACATTTGTTTATTTATTTCTCAAAATAAAATTATAAATTTACATGACTTTATAATAAAATTAAGTATATATATTATTTAGTAATAAGTTTTTAAATCTAGTTAAAAAATAATCCTATCACAATATTACATGAAATTGTTTTAGTTTGAAGGTGGGAAGATCTATGAGTAGACGCCATAACTAATGGAGGTACCTAACCTCTTCTCTAGCCTTTATTCAAGTAAAATTATTTTATTGACAATATTTAAAATAAAAACTTTATCATACTAAATAACATAACATAGTTTCAATTGAAACATATCATATCTTTTGAATCTAGTGAGCAAAAAAATGTACACCATATTAAGGAAAGAAATATAAACAAGTGAATGAGAGGGATATATAAACTTTTAAATTTATAATTAGAATTAAATTCATGATATCATAAGTTATAATGTAAAACTTAATTTGTATAATTAATTAAGTGGTGTTTAAAATTATTTTAAAGTAGAAATAAAAAAATATATATATAAACACAACAGATATTCCAATAAAAGAAAATAGGGACAACTTGTATTTACAAAAAAGAACAAAATTCATATTATTTAACATTCCTAATGAATTAACTTATAGATTTTGTGTGTAACTCTCGAAATTATAATATCATATAATTTTAGAAGAGAAACACTTACAAAGATAAGAACCAAGAAGTTTCTGAAATGTCATGGCTATCGATCTTATTCTGCAAATAAAATACTAAAAATCAGAAAATTTATACTATGTTTTATTGTGATTAGTACCTACTGCAATTGAAAATTGACCAGCAAAACTTCATTTAAATAATTTTTTTTTATAATAAATCAACAAACAATAACAAATCTAAAGATTATAATCCAACATATTGGTAGTTAAAAAATTAATAATTTTACACTATATATATATATATATATATATATATATATATATATATATATATATATATATATATATATATCGTATATAACATAATTAACAAGTACAATTTAATTTTTCAATTGTATTAACACTTTTCTTTGTCATAGAAATATAGATCATATTTAAAATTACAAGTAAATTATATGAAAAAATAAAAAATATGTTGAGAATATTACCTATAAGACTTTGATGATGTATTTCATTTTCAATTTAGTTTTTTTCATTTCCTTTAGCCAAGAAAAAAATGTGTTCCATAACATTTCTATTCGTAGACTCTTCGCTAGTCTAGGAGTGAGTTCTTACTCACTTGCTGCGGTCGGCGGCGCTAAAAAGTTTTATAATTAGGGTTTGGAACTATTAATGATATGATTAGGTTAAATTTATTATAAAATATTCAGAAATATGTGGGTTTAACACTTAAATGAGCCTAGAGTCATGTCATCGGCCCATCAATCCAACTTTGCAAAGATTTTTTTTCCATGTTGGACTGAATTAAATATTTTATCCAATTAGATACGAATAACTTTGGGATTAGAAATTAAAAACTGTTTGGATTTGTTTTTGATAGTACCGTAGTAATTAGAATTAGAATCTGGACAAGACAGAATATGCTTACTTAGTTTGCTCATATTTAATTTGTATAGGGTTTGAATAATGTTTGTTGGTCAAGTTGAGTATCAGTGTAGAAGAGTTTGTGGAGAAAAGACTAACAAAATTATCCAAAATATTCTAAAATATAATTTGGTTCTAGTAAAATTGACGAGACTTATAAAGAAATGTGAAATGACAAAGAAACATTTGACGTTCTTGTCTTGCATTTGATTACTGTTTCATTTCAATTTAGAGAAGATATATTTTATAATTTTTTTAGTTTTGTGTTTCTAGAGAATATTTCAGCGGATTTAGATTTTCTACTAGCTGGTTTCTAGCTTAAAATGAATTAGTTTAGCTAATCACTTTCTTTTTGTCGATTTTTAGACTTTAAATTAAAGAAACTAGAAGTATTAAGGATAAAATCTTTTTATTAACATAAAATGTTTTATTTATTTTGGTAAATTTTGGCTTGAAATCTGAAAAATGATATTTCTTCCATATGTTTATGTTTGTTTGTTTGATTATACCCACGCCTTATCAGTGTTGTTGGTTGGTGTGGAACGTTTTTCTTCGTCAAACAATGTGGAAATCTCAATGTCATTGCACGTGCTTCAGAAACATGTACAATAATTCCAAGGTTAGAGGATTAAAAAATACAATATTATTTTTTCAATCTCTTGATTTAATTATTGATTTAATCTTGTCAAACTATGCTTATGTTACATGAGTATATATCCCTGTAGGAGAGAGATCCTTAAATAATATTGAACTTTTTTCATCAGATATGTGTTTGGATCTTGCATTAAAATGCATATATATATTTGGAAGGATGGGAGAATGTAGGAAGAGAGAAATGTAAATATCATGATCATGTTTTTCTATTCCTTAAAAAATAAAAGAACTAATGTATCGTTTTTTGATATTTTTTCTTCTTGTGGTACTCTGGGGTAGGCATTAGCTACAACCTATCCTAAATTTGACTTAAAGGTATATGGCTACTATAATATAACTCAGATTTACCACTCTGGTGTTGTCTTTGGGTGTTATCGGCTAGTCGTGGGGTATTAGAATTAAGTTTTGCGTGTAAGATTGTGACCCTTGAATTTTTGTATTTTTTATGCATAAATTATGTCTAAAAAATATGAAGAGTTATGTAAGGCTCTCGGTTATACTTTCCATAACCTAAACCCACTGTTAGTGTCGATAGTTCTAACTGAGTCACGTAAAAATAGAGATAAGCGTGTTGAATAAATGACATTACGATTCAGTGTTGATTGATTTTGGATAGGAGGTCACTGGACACAATTCACAAGCTGCATCTTCTGCAACACAAATCAACGTATTACGTAGAGTTTAGATAGAGTATATCATAATGTAGACTGGCAAACACATACACATAACTTAGAATTAGACATCTGGATCATGCTCATTGTAACAATTTCCAATCTTCTTATCGCATGGACTAACAATTCAATTAATCTATTTCTTTATTTGCACATATTTGACAACATTACTAAATTCAGTTAAGGGGTTCTAATACATACTATAATTAAAGAAGCATTAAATTCATAACATGATAAATTTAAGATCCTAGTTTGAAATATAACACTTTAAATAATCTGTACTTACCCACCTATTTTTCTTATTTTGGTAGTTTCATAGTATACTAAGTGGAAATGACTGTGGTTTATTGATGCTTTTTTCAGACATAGGGACATAAGTGTGATTAGGAGTTGAGTTATGTAATAGTTAAGAGGTGTTGACCCTCCTAGATTTCTAAAAAGTCATAATTTTACCCTACAAAATATATTATATTATTACCTTTCTCCATCCCCAGATTTTGATTTTTAGAATGTTTACCTATAATCAAATTAACTCAAAATACAAGGACATATGGTGAAATGAACTCAATATATATGAACCTATACCACACATATGTTTAATAAACCCCAACAATTATATTTTGGATCTGACCCTAAGCACGTTAACACAATATAAAGCGTAATTAACTCAAAGATAATTAGGGGGTTACTTTAAATGCCCTTAGCCCAAAAAAATCGAAGGTCCCTTGCATGGTCCAGGGATCAGCATGCAATGATAGTTATAGACATAATTCACTCCCTTGCATGGTCCAGGGTTCAACATGCAATGATAGTTATAGACATAGTGAATTATGTGAATTTTACACCACAATCTATATTACCAAAATGACACATAAAAATGGCACATTAACTTTGAAAACTAAAATTTACCATAAACTATTAAAACATACTAGAAAATAAAATGTTGGGGGGATGTTTAACATCAAGGAAATTAGAATTATCTCTCTTTAATAACATAGAAGAAATAATATCAAATCGGGTCTTCATAGTACAACAATTTAAATTTAAAAAAAAACGTAGAATTTTCACTTGAAGAATTTTCACAAACATGTAGTCGAATCTCACCAATACAACGTGTGTACGAAACATGAATAACATAGTACTATAAAATGTATATATATTTGGGTTAAGAAAAACAAAATCGAAAACCGAACCGACAACAAAAACCAAAAGAGCCCTATTGGACCCCAAAAACTAAACAAACTAACAAACAAAAACTGACATAATTATTTGGTCAATATTAGCTTTTTAAAAAACCCTAGAAGACCAATTTGGTTCGGTTTTGCTATGCCAAACCAAAACAAAAAAACTAACCAATAAAAAAACAAATTTATGTCCCTAATCTTTTCAAGCTTGAATGATCTCTTGTCTATCCTTACTTATGGCATTTTAATTTATATTGAAAACAAAAATACTCATATATGACATACACCACCTCTACAAAGGTTATAATGTGCAAAATATCTTTACATAAATCACTAGCCGATATATCTATGAATATCCTTCGTTTATTGAATATTATCGAAACTAAAGCGTACACATTAAATTGTATAAATATTCTGCTTTATTTAGTTGTTTCAACCTAATACATAATATTTCAGTTCCAAGAGCACAATTTTCCTAAATTAGTTATTAACATGAAAAATTAAACACTTCATATATGGAAATGTTAGATAATAAAATGTCTTAAATAGACGTCCTTAATACATATCTAGTTACTGAATCAAACACATACCAAAACCAATTAATATATTAAACCGAATATATATATCGAACAAAAAAACCAAAAAAATTGAATCGATGAAAACCGTTCGGTTTGGTAACGACACTCTAAAAAAGTGAACCATTCGGTTTCGGCCAAAAAGGCAAACCAGACTATGCTCACCACTGATATATATTATGATTTATATGTGTCTTTTACTATTCCACTTTCAACTCATATTGCACAAGTTTTAACGATAAGACTCTTTATTTCACTTGAGCTCTATTAACATCACTCTTTTGTATTTAATTCTAAAAGGTTGAAACCATATATGAGCCCAAAGCCAAATCCTAATATTATAATTTTATTAAGAATTGACATTATCTGGTCAGGTTTTTTAACAAAATAGTCCGTAAAGTATCATTTTCTCTTATGACTTCATGTTGGGTAATGGGTAAT
The DNA here is from genome assembly GCA_029959085.1 of Nemophila menziesii. Classification (NCBI taxonomy): domain Eukaryota; kingdom Viridiplantae; phylum Streptophyta; class Magnoliopsida; order Boraginales; family Hydrophyllaceae; genus Nemophila; species Nemophila menziesii. The sequence goes on from JARWIR010000013.1 coordinate 425,576, forward strand.
ATTGTTAGGCTACAATAGGAATCCATTTATAAGGCTAAGTCCATTTTAAAGGAATACATATATTGTTCTTTTGTATAACTGAGAGTTAAATAACAAAAAACGACTCCCGCACTTTCCAATTCTAGAAAAATTCAGAATAGCAACCTAATTATTAGAATTCTCATTAGATGTAGCAAGCAAACTTGACTCCCGATTTAATATTTTTTAATATATATATTACTATTTTAATTTATCAAAATAATTATATCACCATTTTTAATCATCAATTACAATTATTTTATTAATTAATTTATTATAAGAATATCAATGACTAGGATCATATTTTTTCATTTTTTTAGAATAATACTTATTTTAATATTATCATAAGTATTGAACTGAAAATTTTTTAAATAAAAAATTATAATAAAGATCTGGACCGTTTTAGCACAATAATAACCCTCTCGTTTTCTTATTAACTTTCTTTTTCCACACTTGGTTTAAAATTGTCCGTATAAAGAATTATATTTAGAATTTCCAATTATACCCTTATTATGAATGAAGAACAGTTTGACAATGCCACGAGCATACCCAAACAATTGTTAACATATTCCAACCAATTTCGAAAAATAATATCCAACAACAATATTTAAATCAGAAAAAATAGGTTGATTCAATTACAAAAAACAATCGTTCAAATCTGAACAAAATTGATGATTATTTTCTTGAGGAAACAAGAACTAAAGATCATTCTATAGTTGGTTGAACGGAAAATTCCGTAACTCAAGGGTTGATTTTCTCTTATGAGTTACATGAATTTCTCTTCCTGAATTTTTATAGTTGGGGTTTCCTAATAATTTTATATTTTAATGAATTGAGGCTTAATTTTCCATTTATTATATATTTTTTTCTTGATGTCTATTCATGCATTGATCACGTATTAGATAATATGAGACTTTTGGCTAACACCCGAAGTAGGGTGCCAGAGTTTGGACATAGTATATAAACGTTTAGTGTGTTGTTGTGATCCTAACCAGCTTGCCTAGCCAGATAGTTAATAGAGTTAGAATTACTTCACCAAGATATTGCCGAGGGTGTCCTTGCTCAAGTCCTTTAGTTGTGGTGATATTACTCTAAAGGTACCCTCAAGGGAGTTACAAAGACTCTTGAATCCTAGCTAATATAAAATTCCCAATTCACCCTTGTACCAATTAATGATTAAATAGCTGATTAGGAGGAATACTCGCAAGAATCATGTATGCTTCTCAATGCTTCTTTATCTTTTCAGTATTTAAATTAGTTGTCTTTCTGTTAATTATTTGTATTATTTGCAAATTAGTTCGTTAAACGAAAACAAACCAAACAATATTTACATTTATATTGATCTAGCAACTCTAAATTATTTTACTTTAGAAACACATTTATCACAACTTTGATAGTCTCCGTGGAGACGATAACCCCACACTTATAATATTATTACTTGTCAACGACCCGTACACTTGCGGAGAGTCACCTCTCTATAGTATTGATTTTATATCACACTTGGGGACGAACACTATATAATTTTGAATATTTAGTAACATATGTAGTAATCTTAACAATTTTAACTGTTTAAGCTATAAAATCTATCTAACAACACTATATATTAATATGAAAATACTAAAATTTGAGTTATAATATCAATTTAATAATTCTCGAGTGTAAAAATAATAAAATGAGGGGCCATCTGTTCAACGTCGCCTAAGGCAATAAGGAGAATTGACGCATAGACGGTGATTTCTACAACATAGTTGCTCAGTAGTTTCTTCCCCACAACTTTTTTATTTTTTGCATCCTGCAACATTTATCTCAACTAAATAAGATGAACTATAAAAAATAACTAATTTATAGCGAGCTACAAAAAATAAGATAAACTATGAAAAAGGTAAACTAGTACAAAGTATAATTTGATGAAGAATATATTACCAGTTTATCCGTGTCCCAACCAAGAAACTTATACCCAGAGATGTGGTGTGATCCACAATTGGAAAGAAACCTTTAAAGCTACTCCTTACAAAAACAAGATACACGTGGGTTCATATGGCTAATCTGTAGAGGAGAGTGGTGGCATGTTTTTTTTCCGACCAGGACCTTTGAGAGTTGCGATAGCGTACCTTCCGTTGTATAGAGAATGTGTGAAAGCGGGTGGGTGTTTGTTATCACAATGGCATAGAGGACAACTTGTTGAAGAGACTCGGTGGTGTGACTTTATTAGAGCCGAGTCAAGGAAGAGAATTATTGGCCGTTTTGGAACATCATATTCCTACGTTTTTGCTTGAAGCTTCAATGTAATTTTGGACAAGGTAGGGTTGGAGGTGGATATACGGGTAGAGGGGCCTTGGTGCCATAGAGGATGGAGGTAGATAACTTCCTCCCTTGAAATTCCTCTTCAACCTTTTTCTTTTAAAGTTGAGAAATTCTTCTGTTATAAATTCTCAACTACTGAAAGAAGAAGAAAAGTAAACATTTGTTTATTGATTTCTCAAAATAAAATTATAAATTTACATGACTTTATAATCAAATTAAGTATATATATATATATATTATTTAGTAATAAGTTTTTAAATCTAGTTAAAAAATAATCCTATCACAATATTAGATGAAATTGTTTTAGTTTGAAGGTGGGAAGATCTATGAGTAGACGCCATAACTAATGGAGGTACCTAACCTCTTCTCTAGCCTTTATTCAAGTAAAATTATTTTATTGTCAATATTTAAAATAAAAAATTTATCATACTAAATAACATAACATAGTTTCAATTGAAACATATCATATCTTCTTAATCTAGTGAGCAAAAAAATGTACACCATATTAAGGAAAGAAATATAAACAAGTGAATGAGAGGGATATATAAACTTTTAAATTTATAATCAGAATTAAATACATGATACCATAAGTTATAACGTAAAATTTAATTTGTATAATTGATTAAGTGGTGTTTAAAATTATTTTAAAGTAGAAATTTGAAAAATATATAAACACAACAGATATTCCAATAAAAGAAAATAGGGACAACTTGTATTTACCAAAAAAGAACAAAATTCATATTATTTAACATGCATAATGAATTAACTTATAGATTTTGTGTGAAACTCTAGATATTATAATATCATATAATTTTAGAAGGGAAACACTTACAAAGATAAGAACCAAGAAGTTTCTGAAATGTCATGGCTATCGATCTTATTCTGCAAATAAAATACTAAAAATCAGAAAATTTATACTATGTTTTATTGTGATTAGTACCTCCTGCAATTGAAAATTGACCAGCAAAACTTCATTTAATTAATTTTTTTTAATAATAAATCATCAAACAATAACAAATCTACAGATTATAATCCAACATATTGGTAGTTAAACAATTAACAATTTTACACTATATATCGTATATAACATAATTAACAAGTACAATTTAATTTTTCAATTGTATTAACACTTTTCTTTGTTATAGAAAAATAGATCGTATTTATAATTACAAGTAAATTATATTAAAAAAATGAAAAATATGTTAAGAAAATTACCTATAAGACTTTGATGATGAATTTCATTTTCAATTTAGTTTTTTTCATTTCATTTATCCAGGAAAAAAATATGTTCCATAACATCAATTCTATTCGTAGACTCTTCGCTAGTCTAGGAGTGAGTTCTTACTCACTTGGTGCTGCCGCGGCGCTAAAAAAGTTTTATAATTAGGGTTTGGAACTTTTAATGATATGGTTAGGTTAAATTTTATATAAAATATTCAGAAATATGTGGGTTTAACACTTAAATGAGCCTAGAGTCATGTCATCGGCCCATCAATCCAACTTTGTAAAGATTTTTTTTCCATGTTGGACCGAATTCAATATTTTATCCAATTAGATATGAATAAGTTTGACATTAGAAATTAAAAAATGTTTGGATTTGTTTTTGATAGTACCATAGTAATTAGAATTAAAATCTGGACAAGACATAATATTCTTACTTAGTTTGCTCATATTTAATTTGGATAGGGTTTGAATAATGTTTGTTGGTCAAGTTGAGTATCAGTGTAGAAGAGTTTGTGGAGAAAAGACTAACAAAATTATCCAAAATATTCTAAAATATAATTTGGTTCTAGTTAAATTGACGAGACTTATAAGGAAATGTGAAATGACAAAGAAATATTTGACGTTCATGTCTTGCATTTGATTATTGTTTCATTTCAATTTAGAGAAGATATATTTTATAATTTTTTTAGTTTTGTGTTTCTAGAGAATATTTCGGCGTATTTAGATTTTCTATTAGATGGGTTCTAGCTTAAAATGAATTAGTTTAGCTAATACACTTTCTTTTTGTCGACTTGTAGACTTTAAATTAAAGAAATCAGAAGTATTAAGGATAAAAGCTTTTTATTAACATAAAATGTTTTATGTATTTTGGTAAATTTTGGCTTGAAATCTGATAAAATTATATTTCTTCCATATATTTATGTTTGTTTGATTATACCTACGCCTTATCAGTGTTTTTGGTTGGTGTGGGAAGTTTTTCTTCGTCAAACAATGTGGAAATCTCAATATCATTGCACGTGCTTCAGAAACATGTACAATAATTCCAAGGTTAGAGGATTAAAAAAAACAATATTATTTTTTCAAACTCTTGATTTAATTATTGATTTAACCTTGTCAAACTATACTTATGTTACATGAGTATATATCCCTGTAGGAGAGAGAGCCTTAAATAATATTGAACTTTTATCATTAGATATGTGTTTGGATCTTGCATTAAAATGCATATATATATATATATATATATATATATATATATATATATATATATATATATATATATATATATATATATATATATGGAAGGATGGGAGAATGTAGGAAGAGAGAAATGTAAATATCATGATCATGTTTTTCTATTCCTTAAAAAGTAGGAGAGCTAATGTATCGTTTTTTAACATTTTTTCTTCTCGTGGTACTCTGGGGTAGGTATTAGCTACAACCTCTCCCAAATTTGACTTAAAGGTATATGGCTACTATAATATAACTCAGATTTACCAGTCTGGTGTTGTCTTTGGGTGTTATCGGCTAGTCGTGGTGTATTTAAGTTCTGTGTGTAAGATTATGATCCTTGAATTCTTTTATGCATAAATGATGTCTAAAAAATATGAAGAGTCTCGTTCATACTTTCAATTCCCAATTCACCCCTTACCAATTAATGATTAAATAGTTGATTAGGAGGAATACTCGCAAGAATCATGTATGCTTCTCAATGCTTCTTTATCTTTTCAGTATTTTAATTAGTTGTCTTTCTGTTAATTATTTATATTATTTGCAAATTAGTTCGTTAAACGAAAACAAACCAAATAATATTTACATTTATATTGATCTAGCAACTTTAAATTATTTTACTTTAGAAACACATTTATCACAACTTTGATAGTCTCTGTGGTGATGATAACCCCACACTTATCATATTATTACTTGTCAACGACCCGTACACTTGCGAAGAGTCACCTCTCTATAGTATTGATTTTATATCACACTTGGGGACAAACACTATATAATTTTGAATATTTAGTAACATATGTTGTAATCTTAATAATTTTAACTGTTTAAGCTATAAAATCTATCTAACAACACTATATATTAATATGAAAATACTAAAATTTGAGTTATAATATCAATTTAATAATTTTCGAGTGTAAAAATAATAAAAAGAGGGGCCATCTGTTCAACGTCGCCTAAGGCAATAAGGAGAGTTGACGCCTAGACGGTGATTTCTACAACATAGTTGCTCAGTAGTTTCTTCCCCACAACTTTTTTATTTTTTGCATCCTGCAACATTTATATCAACTAAATAAGATGAACTATAAAAAATAACTAATTTATAGCGAGCTACAAAAAATAAGATAAACTATGAAAAGGGTAAACTAGTACAGAGTATAATTTAATGAAGAATATATTACCAGTTTATCTGTGTCCCAACCAAGAAAGTTACAAACAACTTGCCTAAACACCATGAGCCTCCTCAGAGATGTGGTGTGATCCACAATTGAAAAGAAACCTTTAAAGCTACTCCTTACCAAAACGAGATACACCTGGGTTCACATGGCCATTCTGTAGAGGAGAGTGGTGGCATGTTTTTTTTCCGACCAGGACCTTTGAGAGTTGATATAGCGTACCTTTCGTTGTATAGAGAATGTGTGAAAGCAGGTGGGTGTTTGTTATCACAATGGCATAAAGGACAACTTGTTGAAGAGACTCGGTGGTGTGACTTTATTAGAGCCGAGTCAAGGAAGAGAATTATTGGCCGTTTTGGAACATCATATTCCTACGTTTTTGCTTGAAGCTTCAATATAATTTTGGACAATCAATGGGAGGTAGGGTTGGAGGTGGATATACGGGTAGAGGGGCCTTGGTTCCATAGAGGATGGAGGTAGATAACTTCCTCCCTTGAAATTCCTCTTCAACCTTTTCTTTTAAAGTTGAGAAATTCTTCTGTTATAAATTCTCAACTACTGAAAGAAGAAGAAAAGTAAACATTTGTTTATCGATTTCTCAAAATAAAATTATAAATTTACATGACTTTATAATCAAATTAAGTATATATATTATTTAGTAATAAGTTTTTAAATCTAGTTAAAAAATAATCCTATCACAATATTACATGAAATTGTTTTAGTTTGAAGGTGGGAAGATCTATGAGTAGACGCCATAACTAATGGAGGTACCTAACCTCTTCTCTAGCCTTTATTCAAGTAAAATTATTTTATTGACAATATTTAAAATAAAAAATTTATCATACTAAATAACATAACATAGTTTCAATTGAAACATATCATATCTTCTGAATCTAGTGAGCAAAAAAATGTACACCATATTAAAGAAAGAAATATAAACAAGTGAATGAGAGGGATATATAAACTTTTAAATTTATAATTAGAATTAAATACATGATACCATAAGTTATAATGTAAAACTTAATTTGTATAATTGATTAAGTGGTGTTTAAAATTATTTTAAACTAGAAATTTGAAAAATATATAAACACAACAGATATTCCAATAAAAGAAAATAGGGAAAACTTGTATTTACAAAAAAAACAAAATTCATATTATTTAACATGCATAATGAATTAACTTATAGATTTTGTGTGTAACTCTAGAAATTATAATATCATATAATTTTAGAAGGGAAACACTTACAAAGATAAGAACCAAGAAGATTTTGAAATGTCATGGCTATCGATCTTATTCTGCAAATAAAATACTAAAAATCAGAAAATTTATACTATGTTTTATTGTGATTAGTACCTACTGCAATTGAAAATTGACCAGCAAAACTTCATTTCATTAATTTTTTTTAATAATAAATCATCAAACAATAACAAATTTACACGTTATAATCCAATATATTGGTAGTTAAACAATTAATAATTTTACACTATATATCTTATATAACATAATTAACAAGTACAATTTAATTTTTAAATTGTATTAACACTTTTTTTTTGTCATAGAAAAATAGATCGTATTTATAATTACAAGTAAATTATATTAAAAAAATGAAAAATATGTTAAGAAAATTACCTATAAGACTTTGATTATGAATTTCATTTTCAATTTAGTTTTTTTTCATTTCATTTATCCAAGAAAAAACATATGTTCCATAACATTTCTATTTGTAGACTCTTCGCTAGTCTATGAGTGAGTTCTTACTCACTTGCGGCGGCGCTAAAAAGTTTTATAATTAGGGTTTGGAACTTTTAATGATATGATTAGGTTAAATTTAATATAAAATATTCAGAAATATGTGGGCTTAACACTTAAATGAGCCTAGAGTCATGTCATCGGCCCATCAATCCAACTTTGTAAAGATTTTTTTTCCATGTTGGACCGAATTCAATCTTTTATCCAATTAGATACGAATAAGTTTGACATTAGAAATTTAAAAATGTTTGGATTTGTTTTTGATAGTACCATAGTAATTAGAATTAGAATCTGGACAAGACATAATATTCTTACTTAGTTTGCTCATATTTAATTTGGATAGGGTTTGAATAATGTTTGTTGGTCAAGTTGAGTATCAGTGTAGAAGAGTTTGTGGAGAAAAGACTAACAAAATTATCCAAAATATTCTAAAATATAATTTGGTTCTAGTTAAATTGACGAGACTTATAAAGAAATGTGAAATGACAAAGAAATATTTGACGTTCATGTCTTGCATTTGATTATTGTTTCATTTCAATTTAGAGAAGATATATTTTATAACTTTTTTAGTTTTGTGTTTCTAGAGAACATTTCGGCGGATTTAGATTTCTATTAGCTGGGTTCTAGCTTAAAATGAATCAGTTTAGCTAAGACATTTTCTTTTTCTCGATTTTTAGACTTTAAATTAAAGAAATCAGAAGTATTAAGGATAAAAGCTTTTTATTAACTAAAAATGTTTTATTTGTTTTGGTAAATTTTGGCTTGAAATATGATAAAATGATATTTCTTTCATATATTTATGTTTGTTTGTTTGATTATACCCACGCCTTATCAGTGTTGTTGGTTGGTGTGGGAAGTTTTTCTTCGTCAAACAATGTGGAAATCTCAATGTCACTGCACGTGCTACAGAAACATGTACAATAATTCCAAGGTTAGAGGATTAAAAAAAACAATATTATTTTTTCAATCTCTTGATTTAATCTTGTCAAACTATGCTTATGTTACATGAGTATATATCCCTCTAGGAGAGAGAGCCTTAAATAATATTGAATTTTTATCATTACATATGTGTTTGGATCTTGCATTAAAATGCATATATATATTTGGAAGGATGGGAGAATGTAGGAACAGAGAAATGTAAATATCATGATCATGTTTTTCTATGCCTTAAAAAATAAGAGAGCTAATGTATCGTTTTTTAACATTTTTTCTTCTCACGGTACTCTGGGGTAGGTATTAGCTACAACCTATCCCAAATTTGACTTAAAGGTATATGGCTACTATAATATAACTCAGATTTACCAGTCCGGTGTTGTCTTTGGGTGTTATCGGCTAGTCGTGGGGTATTAGATTTAAGTTCTGTGTGTAAGATTGTGATCCTTGAATTCTTTTATGCATAAATGATGTCTAAAAAATATGAAGAGTTACGTAAGGCTCTCGGTCATACTTTCCAATTCCCAATTCACCCATGTACCAATTAATGATTAAATAGTTGATTAGGAGGAATACTCGCAAGAATCATGTATGCTTCTCAATGCTTCTTTATCTTTTCAGTATTTTAATTAGTTATCTTTCTGTTAATTATTTATATTATTTGCAAATTAGTTCGTTAAACGAAAACAAACCAAATAATATTTACATTTATATTGATCTAGCAACTTTAAATTAGTTTACTTCCGAAACACATTTATCACCTGTACACTTGCGAGGAGTCACCTCTCTCTAGTATTGAATTTATATCACACTTGCGGACGAACACTATATAATTTTGTATATTTAGTAATATGTGTAGTAATCTTAACAATTTTGACTGTTTAAGCTATAAAGTCTATCTAACAACACTATTTATTAATATGAAAATACTAAAATTTGAGTTATAATATCAATTTAATAATTCTCGAGTGTAAAAATAATAAAAAGAGGGGCCATCTGTTCAACGTCGCCTAAGGCAATAAGGAGAGTTGACGCCTAGGCGGTGATTTCTACAACATAATTGCTCAGTAGTTTCTTCCCCACAACTTCTTTATTTTTTGCATCCTGCAACATTTATCTCAACTAAATAAGATGAACGATAAAAAAAACTAATTTCTAGCGAGCTACAAAAAATAAGATAAACTATGAAAAACTAAACTAGTACAGAGTATAGTTTAATGAAGAATATATTACCAGTTTATCTGTGTCCCAACCAAGAAACTTACAAACAACTTGCCTAAACACCATGAGCCTCCTCCTTCTTCATCATACCCAGAGAGCCTCCTCCTTCTTCATCATACCCAGAGATGTGGTGTGATCCGCAATTGAAAAAAACCTTTAACGCTACTCCTTACAAAAAGAAGATACACCAGGCTAAATGGCTTGATGAGGTTCAACATTGGGCTAGATCCCATCTATGTTTTTCGGAGATGAATCAGGAATCGAATGGGTTCACATGGCCATTCTTTACAGGAGAGTGGTGGCATGTTTTTTTTTCAACCATGACCTTTGAGAGTTGCGATTGCGTACCTTCCGTTGTTTAGAGAATGTGTGGAAGCGGGTGGGTGTTTGTTATCAAAATGGCACAGAGGACAACTTGTTGAAGCGGCGAGGAAACTTGGTGGTGTGACTTTATTAGAGCCGAGTCAAGGATGAGAGTTATTGGCCGTTTTGGAGCATCATATTCCTACGTTTTTGCTTGAAGCTTAAATGTAATTTTGGATAATCAGTGGGAGGTAGGGTTGGATGTGGATATACGGGTAGAGGGGCCTTGGTGCCATAGAGGATGGAGGTAGATAACTTCCTCTCTCTACCTTTGAAATTCCTTTTCAACCTTTTTCTTTTGAAGTTGAGAAATTCTTTACTGAAAGAAGAAAAATAAACATTTTTTTTATTGATTTGTCACAGTAAAATTATAAATTTACATGACTTTATAATCAAATTAAGTATATATATATATATATATATATATATATATTTTAGTAATAAGTTTTTAAATCTAGTTAAAAGATAATCATATCACAATATTACATGAAATTGTTTTAGTTTGAAGGTGGGAAGATCTATGAGTAGATGCCATAACTAATGGAGGTACCTAATCTCTTCTCTAGCCTTTATTCAAGTAAAATTATTTTATTGACAATATTTAAAATATAAAATTTATCATACTAAATAACATAACAAAGTTTCAATTGAAACATATCATATCTTCTGAGTCTAGTGAGCAAAAAAATGTACACCATATTAAGGAAAAAAATATAAACAAGCGAATGAGAGGGATTTATAAACTTTTAAATTTATAATTAGAATTAAATACATGTTACCATAAGTTATGATGTAAAACTTAATTTGTATAATAATTTAGTGGTGTTTAAAATTAGTTTAAAGTAGAAATTTAAAAAATATATAAACACAACAGACATTCCAATAAACGAAAATAGGGACAACTTGTATTTACAAAAAAGAACAAAATTCATATTATTTAACATTCATAATAAATTAACTTATAGATTTTGTGTGTAACTCTAGAAATTATAATATCATATAATTTTAGAAGGGTAAACACTTACAAAGATAAGAACCAAGAAGTTTCTGAAATGTCATGGCTATAGATCTTATTTTGCAAATAAAATACTAAAAATAAGAAAAGTTATACTATGTTTTATTGTGATTAGTACCTACTGTAATTGGAAATTGACCAGCAAAACTTTATTTAATTATATAATTTTTATAATAAATCAACAAACAATGACAAATCTATAGATTATAATCCAACATATTAATTGGTAGTTAAATAATTAATAATTTTACACTATATATAGTATATAATATAATTAACAAGTACAATTTAATTTTTCAATTATATTAACACTTTTCTTTGTCATAGAAAAATAGATCGTATTTATAATTACAAGTAAATTATATTAAAAAATAAAAAATATGTTAAGAAAATTACCAATAAAGACTTTGATGATGAATTTCATTTTCAATTTAGTTTTTTTCATTTCATTTATCCAAGAAAAAAATGTGTTCCATAATATTTCTATCCGTTGACTCTTCGCTAGTCTAGGAGTGAGTTCTTACTCACTTGCTGTGCCGACGCTAAAAAAGTTTTATAATTAGGGTTTGGAACTTTTAATGATATGATTAGGTTAAATTTATTATAAACTATTTAGAAATATGTGGGTTTAACACTTAGTTGAGCCTAGAGTCATGTCATCGGCCCATCAATCCAACTTTGTAAAGATTTTTTTTGCAGGTTGGACCAAATTCAATATTTTATCCAATTAGATACGAATATGTTTGGCATTAGAAATAAAAAATGTTCGGATTTGTTTTTGATAGTACCATAGTAATTAGAATTAGAATCTGGACAAGACAGAATATTTTTACTTAGTTTGCTCATATTTAATTTGGATAGGATTTGAATAATGTTTGTTGGTCAAGTTGAGTATCAATGTAGAAGAGTTTATGGAGAAAAGACTAACAAAATTATCCAAAATATTCTAAAATATATTTTGGTTCTAGTTAAATTGACGCGATAGAGACTTATAAGGAAATGTGAAATGACACAGAAATCTTTGATGTTCTTGTCTTGCATTTGATTATTGTTTCATTTCAATTTAGAGAAGATATATTTATAAATTTTTTGTTTTTGTGTTTCTAGAGAATATTTTGGCAGATCTAGTTTTTCTATTAGCTGTTTCTAACTTAAAATGAATTAGTTTAGCTAATATACTTTCTTTTTGTCAATTTTTAGACTTTAAATTAAAGAAATCAGAAGTGTTAAGGATAAAAGCTTTTTATTAGCATAAAATGTTTTATTTATTTTGGTAAATTTTGGCTTGAAATCTGATAAAATGATATTTCTTCCATATGTTAAGGTTTGTTTGTTTGGTTATACCCACGCCTTATCAGTGTTTTTGCTTGGTGTGGAAAGTTTTTCTTCGTCAAACAATGTGGAAATTTCAATGTCATTGCATGTGCTTCAGAAACATGTACAATAATTCCAAGGTTAGAGGATTAAAAAATACCATATTATTTTTTCAATCTCTTGATTTAATTATTGATTTAATCTTGTCAAACTATGCTGAGTATATATCCCTGTAGGAGACAGAGCCTTAAATAATATTGAACTTTTTTCATCAGATATGTGTTTGGATCTTGCATTTAAATGAATATATATTTGGAAGGATGGAAGAATGTAGGAAGAGAGAAATGTAAATATCATTATCATGTTTTTCTATTCCTTAAAAAGTAGGAGAGCTAATGTATCGTTTTTTAACATTTTTTCTTCTCGTGGTACCCCGGGGTAGGCATTAGCTACAACCTATCCCAAATTTGACTGAAAGGTATATGGCTACTATAATATAACTCAGATTTACCAGTCTGGTGTTGTTTTTGGGTGTTATCGGCTAGTCGTGGGGTATTAGAATTAAGTTCTGTGTGTAAGATTGTGATCCTTGAATTTTTGTATTTTTTATGCATAAATTATGTCTAAAAAATATTAAGAGTTATGTAAGGCTCTCGGTCATACTTTACATAACCTAAACCCACTGTTAGTGGTCGATAGTTCTAACAGAGTCACGTAAAAATAGGATAAGTGTGTTGACTAAATGACATTACGATCCAGTGTTGAGTGATTCTGGATAGGAGGTCACTGGACACAATTCACAAGCTGCATCTTCTGCAACACAAATCAACGTATTACGTAGAGTTTAGATTGATTATATCATAATGTAGACTGGCAAACACATACACATAACTTAGAATGAGACATATGGATCATGCTCGTTGTAACAATTTCAAATTTTCTTATCGCATGGACTAACGATTCAACTAACCTATTTCTTTATTTGCACATTATTGACAACATTATCAAATTCAATTAAGGGGTTCTAATACATCATATAATTAAAGAAGCATTAAATTCATAACATGATAAATATAAGATCCGAGTTTGAAATATCACACTTTAAATAATCTGTACTTACCCACCTATTTTTATTTTATTTTGGTAGTTTCATTGCTCATCCAAATTCCCATCTGGTTTTTTTGTTATCATCACTTTAGTGGACGTGGCTGAAGAATTTCAGATTTACTTGGCAGCTTTTCCATTCCTATTTTATCTCTTAATTCCTTTCATATATTCTTTCCTTATCTCTTTAGAATTGATTACACATCTAATTAATTTCCATATATCTTAAAATATTCACATTAACACACAAATTAAAATGAATATGCTCTAAAAATAATAATAATTCATCAAATCAAGACAAAGAATAAGAATTTATCAAAATATGAATAAAATTCTAATATTCACTATGTACATTGTTCGACTAATCTTTTTATATTAACTAATCATTAAATTTCAACACCAACATCAAAAAGAAAATCCTATTAATGGATGTATCACACATGAAATCATTTAAATGTTCATATGTAATTTTTCACTTCTATTTGATATGAAGGTTGTGAAACTAAACTTGTTGGTTTTGAGTTTATCAAATTTCAACACTAATAACAAAAAGAAAATCATTTGAATGGATGTATGCAATCCTTTCATCTTCCACATTTAGGATAAATGGGTATGAAGAGTCAATTAGGTTTTTTGGTTACAAGAAATCTCGATCATGATCAAGCAATTAGTAGTTTATCAATCAACATCTCCATTCCAATGGATACAATGAGTATGGGTGTAGAGGAAGACGATAAAAGGAAATTAAATTAAATTATAAATTATCGACAATATTTATTTTCCATCACGTTTTTTTAGAAATGGTATTAAGGGGGCATATACCATAAATGTATGGTCTAGTTTGGAACGTACGTATGAAAAGGTATGACCAATTTTATCTTTAGTTGATGGGTTTTAGACATTGAGTGGGTATTGTAAAATTTATTCTTAGCCAATTAATAAACTCGACACCCGTTCAACCGATCCTAATCTGATGTAATCCACCTATAGGAATTTTTTTAACGCGACTAGGATTAATTGGGATATGGATCTTATTTGGGCTACGACTTGGTTTGCCTGCCCGTATCCGTCCCTGATATAAAACTAAATTAAATTAAATTAAACCTGAATCATAAGATCGTTTTCTCATAACCTATCTAATTTTCAATCCAATCTATTTTCAGTCACCGTCAAACTACAAAACAATGTTCCAACTCTCTTTCAACGAGCGACACCCTACTTCTCTAGATTCTCCAATCAAGACACAAAGAACTGCTAAGTAGAAAAACATCTACACGATTTCGACAATATAGGTTATTTCAATTCATTGTCTATATTAATGTTTGTATACTTAATGTGTTTAATTAATCCTACGACGAACATTGCAAATATTAGGTATGATAATTTTTATTAAAAATACTTCCTTTTCTTTCTTTATTATATTGTGACACGGAGTTTTTTTAACTAGATTCAAAAACTCTGTTTTGTTATTTAGTTTTAAATTTTATAGGGGTAAATTACTAAATAACTTCCTATGGTTTGATTATTGGTCGAAAATTCCCCTTACCTATATATACGTATGGGTTTCTAACTCGTGACAACTCACCACTGTTGGTGATAACTCATGACAACCCAGTGATAATTTGGTAACAACTCATGACATTTCCTCAGCGATATATGTATAGAAGATTTAAACTGTCACAAGTTGGAAAATCACAGAAAAGTATTTGTACCTTTTAAAATAACTGGGGTGGAGGGTGTTTGACCATTTGTCAAATTATGTCAAACCAAAGGGGGGGGGGGTATTTGTAAGGATTGTAACGGGTTGGTTAACCGCAAAAATATCAAAAACTATAACCATAACCATTTATTTTATCAGTAATCATAACTCAGCAGTTTTTTAACCATCGGTTTTGAGGTTTTCAACCATTAAGTTTCGATTTTTAAACAGTTTTGCAATTTTTCACCACAATGAAACGATAACACTGTTAAATATATTAAAGATTTCTAAAATAAGATCACATATATAAAAACAATCTCCAAAATAAATACAAAATTGTTTTGGTTTATTATAAAATTAGATATTTGTTATTTAGTTACTCAAATCTATAATCTAGAAGATAATTAGAAAATATGAAAGTGAAAGAATGAGAGACCATATAGAATTACTACACTAAATTACAATATATAGTTAATCATATGAGAGCCTATGGAGATGATATAAAAGTTAACGGGTCGTGGAAAAAATATTAATTACTCTTCCTGCTAAATACGATCCGATAGTAACTACTACTAAAGAAACTAAGAAAATAGCCACTGTGTCAGTAACAGGGTTGGTAGGCTCTCTAGAAACTTACTAGAAAAGACTAAGTATGTGTGAAAATGAATCCATGGAAAACACATTTCAGTCTAAACTCAACATAAGGTCTCAAAATTCTAAAAATGGGGGGGGGGGGGGGGATTTGGAGAAAAATTCTAGAAGCAAAGAAAATGGTGAGTCTAATCATAGAACAGGAAATATTCACCATGTAGTATGTGTATGAAAATAAATCACCTTGAAAAAGATTGTTAGTTTCGTGGAAAGACAGAACGCAAGTGTTGCGAAACTGGTCATTTGGAGAAATATTGTCGGTCCAAACAAAAGCACCAGACTAGCTTCTCCGAAGAAAATCAAAATGAAGACAACCTATTCTACGCATGTCACGCTGCATCAAAGGTGAAAAATGACACCTGGTATATTGATAGAGGCTGCAGAAACGACATGGCCGGTGGTAAAATAATATTTCAAGATATAGACAAATCGGTCAAATCTTAAGTCAAGCTTGGAAATGGAGATCTGGTGGAGGTCCAACGCAAAGGTACAATCACTGTTAATACGCAAAAAGGTACGCGACTAATCCATGATATACTGTTGGTCCCCAAACTAGATACGAATCTATTAAATGTGTGTCAAATGATAGAAAGAGGATATGATTTATTATTTAAAGAAGACTCGTGCATAATATATGACAATAAATTTAAAAATCAAGAAATAGTTGTAGTAAAAATGAAACAACTGAGAAATTTTCCGATCCGATGGAAGTACGTTGAGACGAACATGAAAGCTCAAGAAGACCAATCATAGCTATGGCTCTGAAGGTTCGGACGCTTTAACTTTCACGGGTTAAAGATTCTCCATTAGAAGAATATGATGAAAAATATACCAGTCATCCAAGTGAATAACGATGTGTGCGAGAGATGCCTAGAAGAAAAACAACATAGAAAGTCATTCCCTTCAGGCAAATCATGGAGAGCCAAAACACGTGCTAGTGGTTATCCAAGTAATTTTTTAATGTTTTTTCTTCTCACAGTACTCTAGGGGTGATATTAGCTACAACCTAAATTTGAATTAAAGGTATATGGATACTATAATATAACTCAAATTTATCAGTTTGGGTGTTGTCTCTAGGTGTTATCGGCTAGTCGTGGGGTTATTAAAATTAAGTTCGGTGTGTAAGAATGTGATCCTTAAATTATTTTATTGTTTATGCACGAATGATATATAAAAGAGTATGAAGAGTTATATAAGGTTCTCAATCAAACTTTCCATAAACTAAACATCTCACTTCTTGGTGTGGTCTAGGGTGTGATAAAAATAAGATAATAAAAGATGCAACTAACACCTTACGGTTGTCACTGCAAGTATCACAGGTCGTATCAAGTCTTGATGATAAGTAAAGATTCATTCTCAGGGACCTAGTGTGTTATACGAATTGATTAACAAAAAAGTATAGTAATAAATAATTCAATGAATTTGAAGACATGAAAAGTAAATATGAATGATTGATTGAGGAAACAATAATTAAACTAAAGACAAGATTATAAATAAAAGATGAGAGAGTATAGCTTAGGTTTTGCTAGTATGCACTAATCCTTATATTTCTTCTACTAGTTAATAAGGGTAATTAAAGCTCTTAGATAAGTAGTCAAGATTCTATATTCATCTTAACCCCCTTCCGGGTGGACTTATGTGGCAACCTAACAATTACCAGGGGACATGGGTAAAGGGACCATGCGCAATGATCGGTGGTTAAATCTCAAGTCCTAATGACTATATAGTTAGGCAAGCCCTTCCGAATCACTACTGCACACTAGACGCTTATGTGATGTTTCAATAATTAGACACCCCTTCCGCGTGACAATCTAACTACTATTAAGACAATCCTCACGTGATCAAGCCAAAGACTGGAAATAAGTCAAATCACATAAAACAAATATATGGTTAAGAAGCTAGAATCAATTTAAAAAGGTTTTCTAAAGCAAACTTAGATAGAAGAAAATACAATTCAAAGATTATACATATGCAAAACCCAAGATATGGGAAAATTAGTTTATGCTAACAAGAAATAAACTTAAACAAAGATTCATACTGTCAACTTGCTTCTATGAAATGACTTTTATGATACTAATGTTTAGAACTGAGCAAGGACATGTTTAAAATGATTAAATGGTGCATTTATAGGTGTTAAGAAGACCCTAGGTCAAAATCTTTGAGTTGTAGGCAAGTAATTGAACTCATTTTTCCAATTCAAATTTATTTCCTAAAATATAAGAGAGAGGATAAAACTGTTGTCTTGATCTGGTCGTATCTCCTTTGTTATTGGTCCGATTTTTGCCTACTTTATATCGAGACGACCGCAACGAATTGCTCATCCAAATTCCTATCTGATTTTAAGTTATCATCACTTCAGTGGACGTGGCTGCAGAATTTCAGAATTACTTGGCAGCTTTTCCTTTCCTATTTTATCTCTTAATTCCTTTCATATCTTCTTTCCTTATCTCTTTAGAATTGATTTCACATCTAATTCATTTTCATATATCTTAAAATATTCACGTTAACATACAAATAAAAATAAATATGCTCTAAAAATAATAATTCATCAAATCAAGACCAGAAATAAGAATTTATCAAAATGTGAATAAAATTCTAATATTCACCATGTACATTGTTCGATTGAACTTTTTTTTATTACCTAATCATTAAATTTCAACACCAACATCAAAAAGAAAATCCTATTTTAATGGATGTATCACACATGAAAGCATTTAAATGTTCATATGCAATTTTTCACTTCTATTTAATATAAAGGTTGTGAAACTAAACTTGTTGGTTTTTAGTTTATCAAATTCCAACACTAATAACAAAAAGAAAATCATTTGAATGGATGTATGCAATCCTTTCATCTTCCACATTTAGGATAAATGGGTATGGAGAGTCAATTAGGTTTTTTGGTTACAAGAAATCTCGATTATGATCAAGCAATTAGTAGTTTATCAGTCAACATCTCCATTCCAATAGATACAATGAGTCTGGGGGTAGAGGAAGACGGTAAAAGGAAAAAAGTTAAATTATAAATTATCGACGATATTTATTTTCCATCACGTTTTTTTTAGAAATGGTATTAAGGGGGCATATACCATAAATGTATGGTCTAGTTTGGAATGTATCAAAAGGTATGACCTTTTTTATGTTTAGTTGATGGGCATTCTAAATTTTATTCTTAGGCAATTAATAAACTCGGCACCCATTCAACCCGATCTCAATCTGATGTAATCCACCCATAGGATTTTTTTTTTAACGCGGCTAGGTTTCATTAGGGACCTTATTTGGGCACGACTTAGTTTGCCTGCCCGTATCCGTTCCTGATATAAACTTAAATTAAATTATATAAAACCTGAATCATAAGATCGTTTTCTCATAACCTATCTCATTTTCAATCCAACCTATTTTCTGTCACCGTCAAACTACAAAACACTGTTCTAATTCTCTTTCAACGAGCGACACCCTACTTCTCTAGATTCTCCAATCAAGACACCAAGAACTGCCAACCAGAAAAACATCTACACAATTTCGTCAAAATAGTTTATTTCAATTTATTGTCTATATTAATGTTTGTATATTTAATGTGTTTAATTAATCCTACGATGAACATTGCAAATCATAGGTATGATAATTTTTATTAAAAATACTTCCTTTTTCTTTCTTTGTTATATTTTGACACGGAGTTTTTTTAACTTGATTCAAAAACTCTGTTTTGTTATTTAGTTTTAAATTTTATAGGGGTAAATTACTAAATAACTTCCTGTGGTTTGATAATTGGTCGAAAATTACCTTAACGATATATACGTATGGTTTTCTAACTCGTGACAACTCACCACTATTGGTGATAACTCATGACAACCCAGTGATAATTTGGTAACAACTCATGACATTTCCTCACCGATATATGTATAGAAGATTGAACTGTCACGAGTTGGAAAATCACTGAAAAGTATTTGTACCTTTTAAAATAAATGGGGTAGAGGGGTGTTTGACCATTTGTCAAATTATGTCATACCAAAAGGGGGTATTTGTAGGGATTATAACGGTTTGGTTAGCCACAAAAATATCAAAAACTATAACCATAACAATTTATTTTATTAATAATCATAACTCAGCAATTTTTTAACCATCGGTTTTGAGGTTTTCAACCATTAAGTTTCGATTTTTAAACAGTTTTGCAATTTTTTACCACAATGAAACGATAACTCTGTTAAACATATTAAAGATCTCTAAAATAATATCACATATATAAATACAATCCCCAAAATAAATACAAAATTGTGTTGGTTTTTGATAAAATTAGATATTTGTTATTTAGTTACTCAAATCTGTAATCTATATGATTTTAGGATTGGGTATAATTTTTACCTAAATTATTATAAAATATGAGAATATATATAATGATAAATGGTTTACGGTTATTCGGTTTTATTTTTATCTAAAATCATAACCTACTGGTTATAACACTTGGTTACATATTTCAAAACATAATTTAATCATTTCAACCGTGATTATATATGGTGCAAAATTCCATTATTAGACCACTCCCTATGGCCTAAAATATTTTAGGCCACAACTTTTAAAAGTATCATTTTTAGATTATTTCACTAATTTTAGAAGATATTTTATAAATTATATGAATAGTTCGCACATTTCAAATAAATTATATTTTTATTTGGCCACATCACAAACTCTTTATTTTAAATGTTTAAATTATTTATAAAGTATATTTAATGTCTTACAAAATTAATAAAATAGCTTAATAATAATATTTTTAAATATATTTATCTTTTAAAAAATAATATTGTATAAATATACTTCGTAAAAATATATTTAGGCAATAAATAATAAATAGAACATTAAATTTGCTCGTTATATATATGGCATAACATCTCTAAGTATGTGATAGTTCACTCCGTTTCACTTTTTAATTTTCGATTTCAAATATGGTGAAGAAAATGGATTTGCTCGAACGGCAAAGGGAGGAAGTTATCTATCTTCACTCCTTGTGGCACCGAGGCCCACCTAAACCTAGATCCTTCTACCCTCACAGCCACCCCCACCGCCACCCGCCACCTTCAAGCTCCACCGGACTAATGCCGCCACCTCAAAACTCCAGTAAAAAATGGCCGTGCAAAAATGAAGATAGTTTCTCTGAAAAATTCCCTGAAGATGGTGATAATGCTGTAAAGGACAATAAGGAGGAAACTGTGGCAGGAAAATTACCTAGTAATGGTAGATCCAAGGTATCTGAGGTTAGTTGTTTGTTGTTTGCATGACTATATAGTAGGGGGCCAAGGGGTTCAGGGCTTTTTGTATGAAGTTAATTGCAATTTAGGTCCCAATTATATGTAAAATGTTAGATACTTTTAAAAAGTCTTGAGTGTGGTAGTAATGTTTGTATAATTTTTGTTGCAGGGTCTTCAAATTGTAATTGATGACAGAAAAAAAATTGTTATATGGGATCTAGAATATGAATCTAGGTTACCTTTTAGGGTTTAGGCAAGGAAGAGGGAGGCTAAGAAAACTGTGACCATCTAAAAATATAAATTTAATCGATAATATCTTTTAGGTCCCCTAACTTTTCAGATTTTTCACTTGGCTTGATTTTTAAAAAATTATCTCTATAGACTTTGTTTATTTTGTTGTTTGTATGATAAAATGTAGGTGGTTTTGCATAGTATAGGACTTATAGTGCAATTAACTTGAAAAAATTATTTAGGAACATATAGTGCAATTAACTCATAAAAATCAATTTAGGGACCTACAATGCAATTTTTTGACTAATATAAAAAATTTGATATAGGGACCTATAATAAAAAAAATCCATAATATAAGGAATTTTATTCCACCAATTTAAAGTCAAGATATGTTATTTGACAAGTATCCTTAATAAAATAATGAAATGAAGATTTCAGCATTTCTGTCTCACGATTATTTTTGGTTTGTGCAACACAGGAAGCTACTAAAGAAGAAGGGAATGAAAAAACTAATGCAGTTATTGAGGAGTTGAAGAAAAGTGATTTTCCTAATTTAGATGAAAAATGAGGTAGTAAAAAAGTAAGCTTAGGATTTCATATGCTGGACAAACCATGTACTGGATTTAAGATGTGGATGTTTTTAGTTTTGTTTGATAAATTATGGTTGATCTTTAGCTATATGATATTTTGAAGTCTGTTTATTTATCTGTATTATTATCGTTGTTTTTTGTTTGGTTTAATTATTGTTTTTTTCTTCTTTAAACTCCGCAAATGCTCTCCTGAATCTGCAACAATTCATCTCTACAGGTCATATTTTTCTTCATCCATCATCCTAATTTCAATCTCAATCCCCACCACAAATTTTTTAAATCTCTGACATATTTTTACAAATCCCCTAACTCCTTTACATTTAAGAATCCAACTATATATTAACCAATGCTTTTTCCTTGGATTATGATCTCCAAAATCCTAACTTTATCATCTTGAATCTTAACCCAAAACACAGCTTCAAAATTCTGCAATACATAAGCTCAAGAAAGAGAACACTAAAGCAAAAATGGGTCAAAGTTCTTGTTTCCAAAGATGACCAAAATTAGCCGCAAAATAATCACAAAATAATCATTGATGATCATATGTGTAAATTGTTAAAAGTAATGCTTCTTCTTATTTCTAGAAAATTCCTAGTTAGAAATATATTGAAAAATTTAGAAATTACTTATTAATTGTGCTACTAGTTTGTTCTAGAACTAATACCATCGCCATTGTGGAAGTATAAATAGGCCATCACGTCATTTTTATGGCATCAACTAAAGTCACTGCAAAAGTTTCGTAAGAATTTCTCTATCAATAAATTCTCCTTTTTATATCTCTAAGCGTCCATTCCATTTTGTTGAAAAATAAACTATTTTCTTTCTTTTCCAATATAAAAACTAATATACATTATTTGCCTTTCTTATATAAAAATCAAGAAGTGGTATTAGAACTTGATTCGATTATCAACTAGGCGATAACTAGTTTTTGCAAAAATACCTCTACTATTTAATAAATTATTATGTCCACTGTTTAAGCAATACTAAAATTCCGATTCTGATTTTTTTTTTTGAAGAAAATTATGACTATTGGGCGATTAAGATGAGAATATATTTCATGTCACCATGTTTATGGATATTATTGAATAGGGACATACTATTTTCGAAGATATGTCAACTTTATCTGCAACAGAGAAGCAAAAATTAACTAAGGATCAGATGGAGAAGGACAATTTGGTGCTTAATAGCATACAAATGGCTATGGCGGAGTCATTATTCCCAAGGATTAACGGTGCTACGACGACAAAGCTATTTTAGGATACGTTAGAAGAAGAGTTTCAAGAAAACATAAAGGTGCGTAATATTAAACATCAAACTTTTAGAAGAGAAATAGAAAATATGAAAGTGAAAGAATGAGAGACCATAAAAAATTACTACACTAAATTACGAGATATAGTTAATCATATGAGAGCCTATGGAGATGATATAAAAGTTAATGGGTCGTGGAAAAAATATTAATTACTCTTCCTGCTAAATACGATCTGATACTAACTACTACTAAAGAAACTAAGAAAATAGCCACTGTGTCAGTAACAGGGTTGGTAGGCTCTCTAGAAACTTACTAGAAAAGACTAAGTATGCGAGAAAATGAATCTATGGAAAACGCATTTCAGTCTAAACTCAACATAAGGTCTCAAAATTCTAAAAATGGGGGGGGGGAATTTGGAGAAAAATTCTAGAAGCAAAGAAAATGGTGAGTCTAATCATAGAACGGGAAATATTCACCATGTAGTATGTGTAAGAAAATAAATCACCTTGAAAAAAGATTGTTAGTTTCATGGAAAGCCAGAACGCAAGAGTTGCGAAACTGGTCATTTGGAGAAATATTGTCGGTCCAAACAAAAGCACCAGACTAACTTCTCCGAAGAAAATCAAAATGAAGCCAACCTATTCTACGCATGTCACGCTGCATCAGAGGTGAAAAATGACACTTGGTATATTGATAGAGGCTGCAGAAACGACATGACCGGTGGTAAAATAATATTTCGAGATATAGACAGATCGGTCAAATCTTAAGTCAAGCTTGGAAATGGAGATCTGGTGGAGGTCCAACGCAAAGGTACAATCATTGTTAATACGCAAAAAGGTACGCGACTAATCCATGATATATTGTTGGTCCCCAAACTAGATACGAATCTATTAAATGTGTGTCAAATGATAGAAAGAGGATATGATTTCTTATTTAAAGAAGTCTCGTGCATAATATATGACAATAAATTTAAAAATCAAGAAATAGTTGTAGTAAAAATGCAACAACCGAGAAATTTTCCGATCCGATGGAAGTACGTTGAGACGACCATGAAAGCTCAAGAAAACCAATCATGGCTATGGCTCCGAAGGTTCGGACGCTTTAACTTTCACGGGTTAAAGATTCTCCATTAGAAGAATATGATGAAAAATATACCAGTCATCCAAGTGAATAAAGATATGTGCGAGAGATGCCTAGAAGGAAAACAACATAGAAAGTCATTCCCTTCAAGCAAATCATGGAGATCCAAAACACGTGCTAGTGGTTATCCAAGTGATTTTTTAACGTTTTTTCTTCTCACAGTACTCTAGGGGTGATATTAGCTACAACCTATCCCAAATTTGAATTAAAGGTATATGGATACTATAAGATAACTCAAATTTATCAGTTTGGGTGTTGTCTCTAGGTGTTATCGGCTATTCGTGGGGTTATTAAAATTAAGTTCGGTGTGTAAGAATGTGATCCTTAAATTATTTATTGTTTATGCATGAATGATATCTAAAAGAGTATGAAGAGTTATATAAGGATCTCAATCAAACTTTCCATAACCTAAACATCCCACTGCTTAGTGTGGTCTAGGGTGTGATATAAATAAGATAATAAAAGATGCAACTAACACCTTACGGTTGTCACTGCAAGTATCACAGGTCGTATGCAAGTCTTAATGATAAGTAAAGATTCGATCTCATGGACTTAGTGTGTTATACAAATTGATTAACAAAAAAGTATATTAATAAATAGTTCAATGAATTTGAAGACATGAATAGTAAATATGAATGATTGATTGAGGAAACAATAATTAAACTAAAGACAAGATTATAAATAAAAGATGAGAAAATAAGATGAGAGAGTATAGCTTAGGTTTTGCTAGTATGCACTAATCCTTATATTTCTTCTACTAGTTAATACGGGTGATTAAAGCTCTTAGATAAGTAGTCAAGATTCTATATTCATCTTAACCCCCTTTTGGGTGTACTTATGTGGCAACCTAACAATTACCAGGGGACATGGGTAAGGGGACCCTGCGCAATGATTGGTGGTTAAATCTCAAACCCTAATGACTATATAGTTAGGCAAGCCCTTCCGAATCACCACTTCACACTAGACGCTTATGTGATGTTTCAATAATTAGACACCCCTTCCGCGTGACAATCTAACTACTATTAAGACCATCCTTTCGAGATCAAGCTAAAGACTAGAAATAAGTCAAAGCACATAAAATAAATATATGGTTAAGAAGCTAGAATCAATTTAAAAAGGTTTTCTAAAGCAAACTTAGATAGAAGAAAATACAATTCAAAGATTATACATATGCAAAACCCAACATATGGGAAAATTAGTTTATGCTAACAAGAAATAAACTTAAACAAAGATTCATAATGTCAACTTGCTTCTCTGAAATGACTTTTATGATACTAAGGTTTAGAACTTTCAAGGACATATTTAAAATGATTAAAGGGTGTATTTATAGGTGTTAAGAAGACCCTAGGTCAAAATCTTTGAGTTGTGGGCAAGTAATTGGACTCATTTTTCCAATTCAAATTTATTTCCTAAAATATAAGAGAGAGAGGATAAAAACTGTTGTCTTGGTCTGGTCGTATCTCCTTCGTTATTGGTCCGATTTTTGCCTACTTTATATCGAGACGACCGCAGCGAATTGCTCATCCAAATCCCTATCTGATTTTAAGTTATCATCACTTCAGTGGACGTGGCTGCATAATTTTATATTTACTTGGCAGCTTTTCCTTTCCTATTTTATCTCTTAATTCCTTTCATATCTTCTTTCCTTATCTCTTTAGAATTGATTTCACATCTAATTCATTTTCATATATCTTAAAATATTCACGTTAACATACAAATAAAAATAAATATGCTCTAAAAATAATAATTCATCAAATCAAGACAAGAAATAAGAATTTATCAAAATATGAATAAAATTCTAATATTCACTATGTAAATTGTTTGATTGAACTTTTTTTATTACCTAATCATTAAATTTCAACACCAACGTCAAAAAGAAAATCCAATTAATGGATGTATCACACATGCAATCATTTAAATGTCCATACGCAATTTTTCACTTCTATTTAATATGAAGGTTGTGAAACTAAACTTGTTAGTTTTAAGTTTATCAAATTTCAACACTAATAACAAAAATAAAATCATTTGAATGGATGTATGCAATCCTTTCATCTTCCACATTTAGGATAAATGGGTATGGAGAGTCCATTAGGTTTTTTGGTTATAAGAAATCTCGATCATGATCAAGCAGTTAGTAGTTTATCAATCAACATCTCCATTCCAATTGATACAATGAGTATGGTGGTATAGAAAGACGATAAAAGGAAAAAAAGTTAAATTATAAATTATCGATAATATTTATTTCCATCACGTTTTTTTTCGGAAATGGTATTAAAGGGGCATATACCATAAATGTATGGTCTAGTTTGGAACGTATCAAAAGGTATGACCTATTTTATCTTTAGTTGATGGTTATTGTAAATTTTATTCTTAGCCAATTAATAAACTCGACACCCGTTCAACCCGATCCCAATCTGATGTAATCCACCGATAGTAATTTTTTTAACGCGGCTAGGTTTCATTGGGATAGGGATCTTATATGGGCTACGACTTGGTTTGCCTGCCCGTATCCGTCCCTGATATAAACATAAATTAAATTAAATAAAACCTGAATCATAAGATCGTTTTCTCATAACCTATATCATTTTCAATCCAACATATTTTCTATCACCGTAAACTACAAAACACTATTCTAATTCTCTTTCAATGAGCGACACCCTACTTCTCTAGATTCTCCAATCAAGACACCAAGAACTGCCAACCAGAAAAACATCTCACGATTTTGTCAAAATAGGTTATTTCAATTCATTGTCTATATTAATGTTTGTATATTTAATGTGTTCAATTATTCCTACGACGAACATTGCAAATAATAGGTATGATAATTTTTATTAAAAATACTTCCTTTTTCTTTCTTTATTATATTGTGACACGGAGTTTTTTTAACTAGATTCAAAAACTATTTTTTGTTACTTAGCTTTAAATTTTATATGGGTAAATTACTAAATAACTTCCTATGGTTTGATAATTGGTCGAAAATTCCCCTTAACGATATATACGTATGGTTTTCTAACTCGTGACAACTCACCACTATTGGTGATAACTCATGACAACCCAGTGATAATTTGGTAACAACTCATGACATTTCCTCAGCTATATATGTATAGAAGATTTGAACTGTCACGAGTTGGAAAATCACAGAAAAGTATTTGTACCTTTTAAAATAACTGGGGTGGAGGGGTGTTTGACCATTTGTCAAATTATGTCAAACCAAAGGGGGTATTTGTAGGGATTGTAACGGTTTGGTTAACCACAAAAATATCAAAAACTATAACCATAACCATTTATTTTATTAATAATCATAACTCAACAATTTTTTAACCATCGATTTTGAGGTTTTCAACCATTAAGTTTCGAGTTTAAACAGTTTTGCAATTTTTTACCACAATGAAATGATAACTCTGTTAAATATATTAAAGATTTCTAAAATAAGATCACATATATAAATACAATCTCCAAAATAAATACAAAATTGTGTTGGTTTTTTATAAAATTAGATATTTGTTATTTAGTTACTCAAATTTGTAATCTATATGATTTTAAGATTGGGTATAATTTTTACCTAAATTATTATAAAATTTGAGAATATATATGATGATAAATGGTTTACCGTTTTTCGGTTTTAATTTTATCTAAAACCATAACCTACTGGTTATAACACTTGGTTACATATTTCAAAACATAATTTAATCATTTCAACTATATATGGTGCAAAATTCCATTATTAGACCATTCTCTATGGCCTAAAATATTTTAGGCCACAGTTTTTAAAAGTTTCATTTTTAGATTATTTCACTAATTTTAGAAGATATTTTTTAAAGTATATGAATAATTCGCACATTTCAAATAAATTATATTTTTATTTGGCCACATCACAAACCCTTTATTTTAAATGTTCAAATTATTTATAAAATATATTTAATATCTTACAAAATTAGTAAAATAACTTAACAATAATATTTTTAAATATATTTGACTTTTAAAAAATAATATTGTATTAATATACTTCCTAAAAATATATTATTTAGGCCATAGATAATAAATTGAACATTAAATTTGCTCGTTATATATATGGAATATCATCTCTAAGTATGTGATAGTTCACTCAGTTTTATTTTTTAATTTTTGATTTCAAATATGGTGAAGAAAATGGATTTGCTTGAACGGCAAAGGGCGGCGGTAAAGAAGTTTTATCTTTAGGGTTTTGGAAATATTTTATGATATGGTTATGTCAAATTTGTTACAGAATATTCAAAAACATGTGGATTCACAAATGTTGGTAACAACTTGTTAAACCTAGAGTCTTGTTCATCGGCCTACCGCCCCAACTCTTTAGAATTTAAGTTTGTTCAAGCTCGAATTCAATAATTTTATTGGGTTTGATATGGATAGGTTAATATTAGAAATTAAAAAAAAT
Organism: Nemophila menziesii; assembly: GCA_029959085.1. Taxonomy (NCBI): domain Eukaryota; kingdom Viridiplantae; phylum Streptophyta; class Magnoliopsida; order Boraginales; family Hydrophyllaceae; genus Nemophila; species Nemophila menziesii. The sequence goes on from JARWIR010000013.1 coordinate 454,437, forward strand.
AGAATTGGTTTTTTATCTGACCATATTAATTAGAATTCGGTTTGCTCGGATTTAGGGGATGTATTCAACTAGGAGTTTGTTGGATTTTTTTTGGAATTTGAAAGTCAAGGGGTATTCGATCAAAATTTTAAAAAGTCTATTAAAATCTTGAGGTATTCAATCAGGATTTTAAAAAGTTTACTAAAATCTAGATGTATTCAATCAAGACTTTTTTAAATCCATTAAAATTTTGGAATATTCAAAAGTTATTAGACTTTCTAAGTCATTGGATTTTATATGAGTCAAAGGCTTAAGTATAAATAAAAAATCTTTTACAAATCTTTCTGTAAAAACAGAGATTTTATAAATTTCAACCAAAACAACGACTAAGGTAAAAAAGTTCTAAGCTATTTTATAATTATTATAATATCTAATCATTCATGGTCATGTTTCTCTTAAATAAATTAGAATTAGATTAGTTAATATACATACCATTTATATATACTCACTGAAAATTTTAGCTGAAAAGATGAGGGTGAAGGGACTTCTTTTTTCAATGAGTTGGGTTTTTAGTTTTATCATATTTCATTGTATTTATTTTTTTATATCGTTTTTTTCTGTTATGAAATTATATGAAAGGATTTATTTTTGTTCTTTGTTCTAATGCGGCTGTGAAGAGACGGGTTTTAGGTTTTATCATGTTTTATTGTAGTTTTCTTTTTAAACATAAAACAATGTTTCATTTTTTTATTATTTAATTTTTCTTTTTCTGTTCTGAAATTTAGTCAACGTATGAAATGGGATTTCTTTTTGTTTTTCTACAATGCGGCTCTGAAGAGATGGATTTTAGGTTTTATCATGTTTCATTGTATTTCTTTTCCGAACATAGAAAAATGTTTCATTTTATTTCATTGTTTACTTTTTATTTCCGTTCTTTGAAAAATTTCCAGATGTATTTTTTAATCTTAAAATTTATTATTTATGTAATATTTAGAAGGTAAAATTGGAATTATAAATCGTAAAAAAAAAATCGGATCGGCCGTCACAGTGGAAACTATTTCTTGTTACTGTTAGGCCACCATGGTGGAGGAACACCTTTTTTTTGTTGAACTGTATAATGAAGGTATATTTATTTTGTAGAGGAAGATCAAAATCTATTAAAATCCATTAAAATCCTTACATAAGAATCCGTTAGAATCTATATAAAATTAAAAAGAATTTTATAAACTATATGAAATTGAAACAATCCGCAGAGTTTGCAAAGTCTATGGATTTTAGAAATTCAAAAAATTCCAACAAACTCTCAATTGAATGCGCTTTGTTGGCAAAGTTGAGGACTAGGTTAGTGGACAAAAGACTTCTCGGGTTAGCGAAGAAAAGAATAACAAAAATATCCAAAATCTTCTAAAATATAATGTGGTTCTAGTTAATTGATGCGCGGAGACTTATAAGAAATTGTGAAATGTTTGAGAAGTCTTTGATCTTCATGCCTTGCATTTGAATATTGTTTCATTTTAGTTTAGATTAGATTTTTTTTCATAAAATTAGTAGACTTTTATTTCTATTAGCTGATTTCTAGCTTAAAGTAATTTAGTCTCACTGGTACACTTTTTTGTCAAATTGTACACTTTTTTGTCAAATTGTTAGACTTTAAACTGAAGAAATCAACAATATTGTGGAAAATGACTTTTATTGGGATGAAATGTCTTATTTATTTTGGTTAAATTTGGCTTGCCATCTGATAAAAGGATATTTGCTGCTATTTGATTATGTTAGTTTGATTGAATATACCCATGTTTAATACATGTTGTTGCTTGGTGTTAAAAGCTTTTTTTTGTCGAACATTGTGAAAATTTTAATGTCATAGAATGTGCTTGTGATCTAATAAATCTGTTTGCCTTCTCTCCCAGTGTCTAAGTGGGAGATTATTGGAAATCTAAAGGAAGACAAAAGGTATTTTAATAGTTTTTATGGGCAAGTCGAGGACACTTTAACGAATTCTGAAAGCAATAAACATTCATAATGAAGCGACTTATAGAATGGGCAAGACTTACTAAGATGAGACCCTCAGTTGTTGAAATGTCATGGAAATCAATTTCATTTCCATCAAGAAAATACTTATAATTAGAAATATCATAGTATTTTATTGTGGTTAGTAACATTACATTTTAAATTCCTTGAAATTCATCAATGAAATTTCAAGTAATTAGAGACCTTTAATAAAAAAACAAATAATAACAAATCTGAAAAAAGTTTACCCAAACATATTAACATAATCAGCAAGTTTGATTTAATTTCTCTTATTAGTCTTTTTTTTGTTATAGAAAACAAATCTCTTATTGTCAGGCTTTTTATGGAAAGGTAACTTGGACAATGCTACTGGAGCTAGAGTTTCATGGAATAGTGTGTGTTGCAGTAAACAGGAAGGAGGATTAAACATTCCTAACATTGAATACATGAATAAAACATGTCTTTTATTCACTTTCTGGAGATTTTATTCACAAGGTCAAAATTTGTGGAGCAGGTGGGTAAATATAAATATACTTAAACAAAAGTGCATTTGGAGCCTATATATTAAACAACATCATTCATGGATTTGGAAGCAATTGCTCAAGATAAGAAGTGTGGCATATAACCTAATATACCATGAAGTGGGCAATGGTGAACTCACTTACATATTATGGGACAGGTGGGTGAAAAGAAGAAGTGTACAGGAAATATTGCATATTGAGTTGGATGAACACAATCTCAGTTGTAATAAAAAGGTAAAAGATTGTTTTGGTAGAGGTATGTGGAGAATTCCACCTTGTATTGGAAAATTTTAATTCACAGATTCAGAATGTTGTGCTTGAGGATAAACCTGACAAAATAACTTGGGAGGAAAGTGAGAAAGGTCAATTTTCTTATAGGAAAACTTTAAAAAGGATAACTGATGGTAAGACTAAAGTAGCTTGGAGTGATATGATTTGGGCTAAATCATGTATTCCTAGGTGTTCGTTTATTGCTTGGACGGGAGTTTTAAATAGACTTCCTACTAAGTTAAGAATGAAAGATTAGGAATTGTGTGATAATACTACCTGTCCTCTATGTAAAATGGAGGATGAAGATGGTGATCATATCTTCATAAATTGTAAGTTTTCTAAAACTATATTACTTCGTATACTACAAATCTGCAATATTAGTCATAATATAAAAGAGATAGCTAAACTGATTGAAGTGTGTCAAAAGTCAAGCTCCAACTTAGAATGTCTAATGGTACTAAGTGCGTGTATTACTACTTACATGTATTTCATTTGGTACGAGAGAAACAGAAGAGATCATGGCGAAATGGAGTTGAATGAAGATAGAGTATTTAACAACATTACCTCATTTGCAGCTATTAAGTTAAAGAGTAGGAATTTTAAATGTAATAGCGCTAGATTATTAATTGAGAAGATTTGTAATAGCTAGTTTAACAACATCATATTCGCGTTCTGCTCATCTTGTGTCGGGGTATCCGAAGGACTCAAGACACGCTTCCTCTTTCTCGTTCGGCTCACACCCGGTGTTCGACTCCTCTTTGGCGAGCCCATAACCTCCTTGACAGTTTCCTTCACTGACTCAACTTGCTCCTTAAGCGACAAGTCACGAGCTTCAGTTGACTCAGATTGACTCTAGGTCACTTTCTCTTTCATCTTCTCCTTCAACGCATCTGTTTAATTAATGACATGAAAAAAAATTAATATTAAATTTAAAGTCAATAATTAATAAAATTATAATAAAAAGTCATTTTTAAAATAAACTTACATCCACGTTTTAAAACCTTCCGACCTCCACTGCTTTATCTTTTTGCTTTTTACAACCTAGAAAAACGCACACATTCGTGGAATGGGGACTTCTTCTTGCGTAGCCTCATCCCTCACTGTCAACGTCCCATCCACGGTCACCTCTAAAACAACCTGTTTCATTAAAAAAATCAATAAATATTCTAAATAATCTGAACACGTATATAAAAATCTAACTACCTCGTAAAGAATATCCCTAGTTCGGGAATATTTCCGAGAACCTGCTCCGCTTTTATTCTTTTGCTTCTTTCGATTTTCCTTATTCATTTTTGCCTGGTGCTGAAAAAATTTAAAATACAAATATTAATAACATTATATATAATCTAAATGGTAAAATAAAGAAATAATTAAATATATACCTTCACTTCCTTTGAACCCCACAATTTACAACATCTTTCCCAGATCTCATCGGATAACTCAAGGGTTGATTTTCTCTTATGAGTTACATGAATTTCTCTTCCTGAATTTTTATAGTTGGGGTTTCCTAATAATTTTATATTTTAATGAATTGAGGCTTAATTTTCCATTTATTATATATTTTTGCTTGATGTCTATTCATGCATTGATCACGTATTAGATAATATGAGACTTTTGGCTAACACCCGAAGTAGGGGGCCAGAGTTTGGACATAGTATATAAACGTTTAGTGTGTTGTTGTGATCCTAACCAGCTTGCCTAGCCAGATAGTTAATAGAGTTAGAATTACTTCACCAAGATATTGCCTAGGGTGTCCTTACTTAAGTCCTTTAGTTATGGTGATATTACTCTAAAGGTACACTCAAGGGAGTTACAGAGACTCTTGAATCCTAGCTAATATAAAATTCCCAATTCACCCTTGTACCAATTAATGATTAAATAGTTGATTAGGAGGAATACACGCAAGAATCATGTATGCTTCTCAATGCTTCTTTATCTTTTCAGTATTGAAATTAGTTGTCTTTCTGTTAATTATTTGTATTATTTGCAAATTAGTTCGTTAAACGAAAACAAACCAACCAATATTTACATTTATATTGATCTAGCAACTCTAAATTATTTTACTTTAGAAACACATTATCACAACTTTGATAGTCTCCGTGGAGACGATAACCCTACACTTATAATATTATTACTTGTCAACGACCCGTACACCTCTCTATAGTATTGATTTTATATCACACATGGGGACGAACACTATATAATTTTGAATATTTAGTAACATATGTAGTAATCTTAACAATTTTAACTGTTTAAGCTATACAATCTATCTAACAACACTATATATTAATATGAAAATACTAAAATTTGAGTTATAATATCAATTTAATAATTCTCGAGTGTAAAAATAATAAAAAGAGGGGCCATCTGTTCAAACGTCGCCTAAGGCAATAAGGAGAGTTGATGCCTAGACGGTGATTTCTACAACATAGTTGCTCAGTAGTTTCTTCCCCACAAATTTTTTATTTTTTGCATCCTGCAACATTTATCTCAACTAAATAAGATGAACTATAAAAAATAACTAATTTATAGCGAGCTATAAAAAATAAGATAAACTATGAAAAAGGTAAACTAGTACAAAGTATAATTTGATGAAGAATATATTACCAGTTTATCCGTGTCCCAACCAAGAAACTTATACCCAGAGATGTGGTGTGATCCACAATTGGAAAGAAACCTTTAAAGCTACTCCTTACAAAAACAAGATACACGTGGGTTCACATGGCCATTCTGTAGAGGAGAGTGGTGGCATGTTTTTTTTCCGACCAGGACCTTTGAGAGTTGCGATAGCGTACCTTCCGTTGTATAGAGAATGTGTGAAAGCGGGTGGGTGTTTGTTATCACAATAGAATAGAGGACAACTTGTTGAAGAGACTCGGTGGTGTGACTTTATTAGAGCCGAGTCAAGGAAGAGAATTATTGGCCGTTTTGGAACATCATATTCCTACGTTTTTGCTTGAAGCTTCAATGTAATTTTGGACAAGGTAGGGTTGGAGGTGGATATACGGGTAGAGGGGCCTTGGTGCCATAGAGGATGGAGGTAGATAACTTCCTCCCTTGAAATTCCTCTTCAACCTTTTTCTTTTCAAGTTGAGAAATTCTTCTGTTATAAATTCTCAACTACTGAAAGAAGAAGAAAAGTAAACATTTGTTTATTGATTTCTCAAAATAAAATTATAAATTTACATGACTTTATAATCAAATTAAGTATATATATTATTTAGTAATAAGTTTTTAAATCTAGTTAAAAAATAATCCTATCACAATATTAGATGAAATTGTTTTAGTTTGAAGGTAGGTCGATATATGAGTAGACTCCATAACTAATGGAGGTACCTAACCTCTTCTCTAGCCTTTATTCAAGTAAAATTATTTTATTGGCAATATTTAAAATAAAAAATTTATCATACTAAATAACATAACATAGTTTCAATTGAAACATATCATATCTTCTTAATCTAGTGAGCAAAAAAATGTACACCATATTAAGGAAAGAAATATAAACAAGTGAATGAGAGGGATATATAAACTTTTAAATTTATAATCAGAATTAAATACATGATACCATAAGTTATAATGTAAAACTTAATTTGTATAATTGATTAAGTGGTGTTTAAAATTATTTTAATGTAGAAATTTGAAAAATATATAAACACAACAGATATTCCAATAAAAGAAAATAGGGACAACTTGTATTTACAGAAAAGAACAAAATTCATATTATTTAACATGCATAATGAATTAACTTATAGATTTTGTGTGAAACTCTAGATATTATAATATCATATAATTTTAGAAGGGGAGACACTTACAAAGATAAGAACCAAGAAGTTTCTGAAATGTCATGGCTATCAATCTTATTCTGCAAATAAAATAATAAAAATCAGAAAATTTATACTATGTTTTATTGTGATTAGTACCTACTGCAATTGAAAATTGACCAGCAAAACTTCATTTAATTAAAAAAAATTATAATAAATCATCAAACAATAACAAATCTACAGATTATAATCCAACATATTGGTAGTTAAACAATTAACAATTTTACACTATATATCGTATATAACATAATTAACAAGTACAATTTAATTTTTCAATTGTATTAACACTTTTCTTTGTCATAGAAAAATAGATCGTATTTATAATTACAAGTAAATTATATTAAAAAAATGAAAAATATGTTAAGAAAATTACCTATAAGACTTTGATGATGAATTTCATTTTCAATTTAGTTTTTTTCATTTCATTTATCCAGGAAAAAAATATGTTCCATAACATCAATTCTATTCGTAGACTCTTCGCTAGTCTAGGAGTGAGTTCTTACTCACTTGGTGCTGCCGCGGCGCTAAAAATGTTTTATAATTAGGGTTTGGAACTTTTAATGATATGGTTAGGTTAAATTTTATATAAAATATTCAGAAATATGTGGGTTTAACACTGATGTCTCCCTAATTGTTCTTATTTTAGACCCTTAGGAGACATCATTTTTGGTGTTTATTTAATTAATTCGATAGACTTTTGAATGAAATATGCAATAATTCGGATTTCCCTTTTTATTTCTAGCATTTTTGAATTATTAAACTTTTGCGCATAATATTGGTATTTTTAGTGTAAAGTTTACAGGTTTTTAGATGTTAGCTAGGAAAGGAATCCGAAGATAAAGTCAAAGATCAAAAGATAGAGTCAAGACTTTAAGAGAAATCCCAAAGATTTTATTTTAGAGCTGAAAATCCATTTTCCAGGCCCTTGATTGCTGTTTTCGAGGTACTTAAGAGCTGATTGAGCCGCTGACCTTTGAAGAGAAAACATTCCTTATCGAAGTACGGAACTTTAGCAACTGGAATGAGGTCAATCGGAGTTGTAACGCATCGGGAAAAGCAGTTTTAGTGAAGGCCTGTCATCAGTTACGGGATTTTGGGCTTAGAATGTGGGCTTGGACATTTAATTAGGCTTTTATTTTCTGGTCCAAGCCCTAGTCCGAATTTTTAACTATAAAAGGAGGTCTGGACTCTTATTTTAAACACAATTCACTTTCCACAAGATTAAAAACACCAGAGAAGCTACAGCAGGAAGAAAGGAGAAGCTACAAGAGCTGGAGTGGGTCTATAGCTCCGTTCGTAGTCATTCTTATTCCGAAAATTAGGTTTTTCTTTTATTTTAATTTTGTAACGAATATGAATTCCATTTCTTTTTATTTAGTTTTTAATTTTAATATGAGCTAAATTTCCATTAGTGCTTGAGAACAAAACAATGGGTGAATCTTGATTTTATTATTATAACGAATGTTGAATTTGGGTTTTTATTGAATTAAATTAAATTAGGGCTTTTACTCTTTTCGACAATTTGTGAATGTTTACTGATTTTAGAGTCGCGAACTAAAATTAGGTATTAGTATTTAAGCTATTCCATATATGTGGCGTATGGATCATCCTGACGGGGGGTTTAGGTACAGAAATAATTGTTCAATCTAGGATAAAAACTATTGATTCTGACGAACTTAGTTAATCCTAGGGCCAAAGTGGTAATAAATCTTAATCATCCAACGGTGGATCATATTTACCCTGACGGGACTAGTGACACTTTAGGATTGCCTTATAGTCCACCCTGACGGGGGTATAAGGAATTTAGAATCCCGACCATTGTAATTGACTGATTTAGCCCTTAAACAACATAAGTTAGAAAGTAAAATTAGGAGGATCCTTGCGTTCTCAAGTACTACATCTCATATTGCGTTTTCACTTATTTTACTTGCGTCTTAGCTTCTACTTGCATTTAATTATTTATCTTTCATTTAGTTATAATAAACAAAACCAAAACAAACAATTTATCCTCTTTCATTTTCATAAGTGCATCAATCGCTATTTGCATAAACATTGTGATCAACCATCCGTCCTTGGAACGAATCTGTATTATCATACATACTACTTGGGACAACCGTACACTTGCGGTTGTGGTTCGATTAGCATTTACATTTATTTTTAGAACACACAAAGGACCGCCAAGTTTTTGGCGCCGCTGCCGGGGACGGTAGCGTGTGACCACGGTGTTTATCCTTTAGTGATAAGTGCATTTATTTTATTTTATCAGTTTTACGCTTTTTGTTTGTTAGCTTTTTCAGGTTTTTAGGTTTGGTGTATGCGAAGAAGGCTATTCAAGGATCTAGAGCCAACACCTCCGATCCTTAGTAATCCAGAATCGTTGATCAGACTTGCGAACAGAAGAAGAAGAGAACGAGAAACTTTAGAAGTAGAAGAATTAAGTAACAGAATGGAGAATATCATTATTCAAGGTCAACAGAATGGACAAGGCCAGTTAGATGCAAATGGCCAACCTTTAGCTCCAGGCGTTATTCCTCAAGTTCAACCACTAAATCCTAACCCTCCAGTCCAGATAGTGATGAATCATGATCCGTGGTTCACTAATGGCCCTCCAGAAGTTCCATTCCGCGCTCCAGCTATAGAGTAGGTGCTCCAGATATTAATGTTCCGAGATTCCGTCCAGATCCGGGTATGCTAGCTCAGTTCCAAAACTTTGGAAATTTTCGCGGAAGACCATCGGAAGATCCTCTTAGAGCGGTACAAAAATTTAAGCAGATATGTGATTCTTATATCACACAAGGGGTTTCAAGAGAACAGATGTATTTTGCTGCTTTCAAATTCTTTGTCATTGATGGAGCAAGTGAATGGCACGATACGCAAGATCCTACGAGGATTACTAATTGGGACCAATTAGAAATCGCTTTCTTTGACAGGTATTACCCAAGTAACATGAGGTTAGATGCTGAACTAGAATTGACACAATTCCGTCAAGAGTATGAGGAAACTGTGGGTAGGAGTTGGACAAGATTTCAGATGTGTTTGCGTAAAGTTCCTAATCATGGCTTTTCAGAACAACAACAGTTAAAGATCTTTTATAGAGGCCTTGATGGAATTTCGAGAGAGAAGTTGGATACGCTATGTGGAGCAGGTTTTCTTCAAGTTCAACCCGCTCATGCCAAGATCATTTTAGAGAGAACAGTCAAGAATGAAGTTGGGTGGAGCTCAGTAAGAACACCAGTCAAGGGAGTAAATAATGTTGACATAGAAGAGAAATTTGCTACGTTTGAGAATAAGATCCAGAATACCATAGAGCAACAATTGAAGCAGCTTACTCTAGCTGTGACAGAAGGATTTTCGGGTAAGAAGGTAGCTGTGCATGCTGCACAAGAAGTTTATATGTGTTCAATTTGTAAGGTAGATGATCATGATGAGGAAAGTTGTCCGAATAATCAAGAATCAGTGAATTTTATGTCCAACAGAGGTAATTTTAATTCGAGTGGTAATGGATATCAACCTAACAGAAACCATCCTGGGTTTCAATATTCGAATCCTAATGGGGCAGCCAATCCTACATATGCGTATCAGCCGCGTCCCCAAGGTAATAACTATAATCCTAGACCACAAAACAATTATCAAGGAGGACAGAATCAGAATACTTATGTACCAAGACAAGCTCCTCAGAATACTTACGATGAAACGCTAAACCAGAAAGCTTTACCTGCACATCCACAAGAAGGGGTACTCACCCTTCAGAAAACTGTTGAAAATTTGATTGCTCTACAAGCACAAGCGATGGAACGTCAGAACGCAGCAATAGAACGTCAGAACGCTGCAATAGAAAGACAAAATGCAGCTGAAGCAAATATGAAGATGTTCCAGAATCAGCTGAGTCAAATCAGTAAACAGCTCAATCAACGTCCACAAGGACAACTTCCAAGCGATACGGAAAATCCAACACAACGTGAAGATTGCAAGGCTGTTACATTAAGAAGTGGTAAGAACCTCCTTCCACCCCCTTTTCCCGTTATGAAAGAGAAAGAAGTTCCAAGAAAAGAAAAGGAAGTGGGTGAGAAAGAGAAAGAGAATGAGAAAGATAGTGAGGTTGAAGAAATAGAAAGACCAAGAGAAATCCCGAAAAAGAGAGATGAAATTGTGAGCAATCGCCCTCCACCACCGTTTCCATCACGAGTTCAGAAAAAGGGTGACTTGGGTGATTTTCAGAAATTCTTTAATAGGGTAAGGGGTCTAAGTATTAATATTCCGTTACTTGAGGCGATTCGAGATATTCCTAAGTATACGAAGTTTTTAAAGAGGGCCCTCACTAACAAAAGGCCCTACTGTGATAATGAGATGATTGGCCTTCCTGAAGAGTGTAGTGCGATTTGTCAGAGTAAATTACCTCCGAAGTTAGTTGATCCGGGGAGTTTCACGATTCCCATATCAATTGGAGAAGAATGGAAGGGAAAGGCGCTATGCGATTTGGGGGCAAGCATCAACTTGATGCCCAAGTCAGTCTTTGATAAGCTTAAAATTGGAAATGCAAGACCCACCTCTATGGTCTTGCAAATGGCGGACAGGTCTCTTGCTCATCCTGAAGGCCGTATTGAGGATGTCCTTGTTAAGGCAGGTACACTTATATTTCCTGTTGATTTCGTAATTCTTGAATACAATGCAGATAGAAATGTCCCCATTATTTTGGGTAGACCCTTCCTAGCTACAGGGAGGACATTGATCGATGTAGAGAATGGCGAATTAACGATGAGGATACAAGAGGAGGAAGTGAAATTCAATGTATTTCGAGCCATGAAATTCCCAGATTCTCAGGAAGATTGCTTCAGAATGGATGTAGCAGAGCAAGCATCGCAAGAGGTATTTAATTGTTTAAATTTTGATGATATCTTGCAGGCTGCTTTGACATTAGATTCACCTGAGATGATGGAGGAGCTTACAGAAACAGTGGCAGCTCTCAATTCTGAAAATCCAAAATATAGGCGTCTTGCCTATGAACCTGTGAGAGAACCGGGGGAGATTATTCCTAAAAAGAAACCTTCAATTGAATCTCCTCCGGAGTTGGAAGAAAAACCATTGCCAGCACACTTGAGGTATGCTTATTTGGGTACTAATGAAACTCTACCTGTTATTGTTTCAGCTAATTTAACAGGTCCTCAAGAAGATAAACTGTTGCGTGTGTTAAGAGCCAACAAAGAAGCAATAGGTTGGACAATTGCTGATATCAAAGGCATTAGTCCATCCTATTGTCAACACAAAATCATACTAGAAGATGTTAATGCACGCTCAGTTGAAGGTCAGAGAAGATTAATGCCAGCCATGAAGGATGTGGTGAAAAAGGAGGTGATTAAGCTTTTAGATGCGGGGATTATCTATCCCATTTCGAGTAGTGAATGGGTGAGCCCAGTTCAGTGTGTACCGAAGAAGGGAGGAATAACAACAATTCTTAATGATAAAAATGAGGCGATTCCTTCAAGAACGGTAGTTGGATGGAGAGTTTGCATGGATTACAGAAAGCTGAACAAGGCCACCAGAAAAGATCATTTCCCTTTACCCTTCATCGATCAAATGTTAGACAAACTAGCCGGAAGAGAGTACTATTGTTTCTTGGATGGTTATTCCGGGTACAATCAGATTTACGTGGCTCTAGAAGATCAACATAAGACTACCTTTACATGCCCATTTGGTACTTTTGCATATCGCAGAATGCCATTTGGGTTGTGTAACGCTCCCGCTACTTTTCAAAGATGCATGATGGCCATCTTCTGGGATATGATAGATAATTTCCTTGAAGTGTTCATGGATGATTTCTCCGTGTTTGGTGATGATTTTGATATATGTTTGGATAACTTGGAGAAAGTGTTAGTGAGATGCAAGGAAACAGATTTGGTGCTCAACTGGGAGAAGTGTCATTTCATGGTTCGCGAAGGTATTGTTCTGGGTCACAAAGTTTCGAGTGTTGGTTTAGAGGTTGATAGAGCAAAGATAGAGGTAATTAAAACTCTTCCCCCTCCCGTTTCTGTTAAAGGGGTAAGGAGTTTTCTTGGCCATGCTGGCTTTTATAGGCGTTTTATTAAGGATTTTTCTAAGATTGCTAAACCGTTATGCAACTTACTCGAAAAGGATTGCAAATTTCTTTTTGATGAAGCTTGTTTAGCGGCCTTCAAAACAATCAAGGAAAAACTCATTTCTGCTCCTATAGTGTTACCTCCAGATTGGAATTTACCGTTTGAGGTTATGTGTGATGCGAGTGATTTATGTATGGGAGCTGTATTGGGACAGAGAAAAGAGAAAGTTTTTCATTCAATTTACTATGCTAGTAAAACTTTTAGTGGTGCTCAGATTAATTACACAGTTACAGAAAAGGAGTTGCTAGCAGTTGTCTATTCGTTTGATAAATTTCGCTCTTATCTTCTTGGAGCGAAAGTTATTGTTTACACAGATCATTCTGCGATCAGATTTCTTATGGAGAAGAAAGATGCGAAACCAAGGTTAATCAGATGGGTGTTACTGCTTCAAGAGTTCGATTTAGAGATCAAAGATAGAAAGGGTTGTGAGAATCAGGTTGCAGATCATCTATCGCGCTTAGAGGGTTCAGAGATGAATAGTGGTACTGAAGCAGTTAGAGAAGAGTTTCCTGATGAGAGTTTATTCGTTGTTCGAGATTATGAAGCTCCTTGGTATGCAGATATTGCAAATTTAGTGGTGAGTGGTGTTTTTCCTGAAGGTTCTACTTATCAAGAAAGAAAGAGGTTAGCTCATCGTGCTAGACAGTTCTTTTGGGAGGATCCGTTCCTCTATAAAGTTTGTGCTGACCAAATGATACGAAGATGTGTAGCAAGGGAAGAGACTCAAGCCATTATAGCTGGATGCCATGATTCATTATATGGAGGACATTTCAAAGGAGACAGAACTGCTGCAAAGGTATTTCAATCAGGTTTTTACTGGCCTTCTCTTATAAAAGATTGTCATGAATATGTTAAGAAATGTACGAGATGCCAGTTTACCGGAAACATATCTAAGAGGGATGAGATGCCGCGTAATAATGTGTTAGAGGTTGAGATATTCGATGTGTGGGGCATAGACTTTATGGGTCCTTTCGTTCCTTCAAATGGTAACCTCTATATCTTATTGGCTGTTGATTATGTGTCTAAGTGGGTAGAAGCGGTGGCTTTACCTACTAATGATTCACGAGTGGTGATTAAGTTCTTGAAGTCACATATTTTCACTAGACATGGCACACCTAGAGTGATTATTAGCGATGGAGGATCTCATTTCGTTAATAGATATCTGAAGACTATTCTAGAGAAATATGGAGTCAGACACCGTGTATCTACTGCATACCATCCACAATCCAATGGTCAAGCTGAGGTTTCGAACCGTGAAGTCAAGTCAATCCTAGAGAAAACCGTTGGTCCTACAAGAAAAGATTGGTCAATGAAGTTAGATGATGCGTTGTGGGCCTATCGTACTGCGTTTAAGACTCCAGTAGGTGCATCTCCTTATCGTATGGTGTATGGTAAGGCTTGTCACTTACCTTTAGAGCTTGAAATGGGTGCCTATTGGGCGATTGCGCAGTTGAACTTAGATCCTATCTTAGCCGGAAAGAATCGTATGATGAAGCTTAATGAACTTGACGAATTCCGATTGCATGCTTATGAAAATGCTAAACTTTACAAAGAAAATACAAAGAAATGGCATGACAATCGAATTCGTCCAAAGAACTTTGAAGTGGGGCAAAAAGTATTAAAGTATAATTCAAAGTTCAGCAATTTTCCGGGTAAGTTAAGATCTAAGTGGTCTGGTCCATACATTGTGACCAAAGTTACACCTCATGGGGCGATAGAAATAGAACATCCGCTAGAGAACCGTACCTTTATGGTTAACGGTCACAGATTAAAGATATACCATGGAGGTGAAGATACCAATCGCTCGGAAGATCCACATCCCGGGGAGGTCATGTATCTCCTCGAGAATCCTTAGAAGCGTGAGGTAACCCGTCGAGCTTAACGACGTTAAACAAAAGCCAATTACTTGTATATTAGCTGAGTTTTTCTATTTCTGCAATTTAGATTAGTTTGATTTCCGTAATTTTAGTGTTTTTATTAAGAAATGAGGAAGGGTAGTTGTTTTTGATGATTTCAGGGGTAAAAAGGACTTGAGTTTGGGGTCGATTTGGCGAAAACAGAAGAAAAAGAGGTTGGATGTCCAGGAGAAACCGGGAACCCGCATTCCACAGAACCGGGTACCCGGTTTTGGTGCTGTAATTTCTGAAATTCCCTGACCCAGCGTCTTGGTGGCTTGCGTTTTCGTGCGTTTTGATTCGCGCCATCGACACAAATCCGGGTACCCGCATTTGGCAGAACCGGGTACCCGGTTTCGGAGCTGCTGTTGGTGAAATTTTCTGGTCCAGCGTTTCAGGGTGCTGCGTTTTGGCGCGTTTTCATTCGCGCCATCGAGAAAATCCGGGAACCCGCATTCCACAGAACCGGGTACCCGGTTTCGGCGAGCAAAATCCCTGACCCAGCGTCTTGGGGTCCAGCGTTTTGGTGCGTTTTCAAAAAAAAAAAAAAAAAAAAAAAAAAAAAAAAAAAAAAGAGTCCACAATTATTTTTCCGCGCCGTCACAGCGACGCGGAACCGGGGACCCGGTTTTCCAAATCCGGGAACCCGGTTTGAAAGCTGTGAGAGGCGGTTTTGGGTATTTTAACCTAGTTTTCTTAGCCTCTTTTGCAAGTTTTTACCTAAAACGCACCAATAGCCTCCCCACCTACGAAATTCATCTACCAAAACACTATATATCATCAAATCCTACCCTCTTTCACCACAAAAACATAAGATCAACTCACCTCCTCTCCAAAATAACATCAAATCCTTAGTTTTTCCCAAGATTCTTCTTCATCAAATCCTAAACCAAAACCCAATTCTCTCTTCTCCCACTCAAATTAATCAAGACCCATCTCATATTCACCCTAGTTCTTCAATTCCTAAGCCTCAAACCATCAAAATTCTAAACTTTTTCTCTAAGTTTTTCATTATTTGAAGTTTTGAGTTTGGGGTGAAAAGAGATGACTAACAGAACCGGTGATTTTCGAAGAACTGCTCCTAGAAGAAAGACCACCATTGGTGGTTCACAAGTACAAGCTATTGAGATTCCTGATTCGCGTCCTAAACGAAAAATTAACGAAGTTAAGCTTGATTCTAACAGAAAAGAAATCACAGGTCTAAAGAGGAGATTGATTGATGAGATTGAAAGTGAGATGGAACCAGAAGAGGAAATTGCGAAGACCATCGAGAAGGAAACTGAACAAGAGATTCCGGAAGCAACTGTTCAAAAACCCCCGCGTATGAAGATGTGGGCCCACAAACCTAAGAGGGTTTACACTTGTTGGAATACTCAGGTTCGTGAAAGAATTGAATTTTTGAAATTTGGTGAGGAGACGAATTTTCCTAAGGGTATTATGAGTAGTGATTACAAGGAATATGCTGTGACATGTGCTAAGTTTGGTTGGAAAGAGTTACAAGAAAGGAAGCTTGAGTTTATTCCTACTTTTGTGCGAGAATTTTACGAAGGTTTAGCTACCTTACATGATGCCATTGATATCCGCAAAAAGGTAGTTCCTTTCTCTATTGAACGTATTCGGAAATCATTGAAACTACCCAATTTTTCTGGAACATGCCCCTTCCAAGAAACTCTTAATGACCCTTCTTTTGATTTTGAGTCCCTTTGGGGGACCGTGCTTGTTAATGGGACTAGCCCAATTCCTGAAGGTGAAAGGTATCCTGGACAGTTTTACAGTAGTAGTTTGACACCTCGTGCTAAGGTTTGGTCTCGTTTCATAATACCCACTTTCTTTGGTATTAAACACACTTCCGAGTTGAAGAAAGAGCACATATTTGTTATTAAGTGTATTTTGGAGGAGAAACCATTTGATGTTGCTAAGATCATTTATGATACAATCATGGAGTTCGCGAAATCACCAATGAAACAACAAAATCTGAAGTTTCCTTGTACTATTACTCAGTTGTGTTTAGACGCAAAGATTCCTCGTAAGGACGCAGATATTGATACTGTTTTAGTTGGTGTGAGTATAGCTTTGAGCACAATCAAGAACATCCATGAAGAAGCAACACGAGCTACAAGAAGTCCAAGAACTCCTCAATCAAAGAAAGCGAAAACTGTACCTGAGTTGGAAGCGAAGATTCAGGTGTTGGAAGAGAATCAGGAGAGGATGATTGCTACCTTGGGAAACGTTACAAAAGAATTGGACCTGCTTCGAAATTTAATCCTAGGCGTAAATACACTTCAAAACGCGATTTATGATGCTGTTACGCGAGATAAAGGTCCAGAACGCAACACCGATAACCAGCCTCGCGCTGGTTAAGATACGTTTTCTAAACTTTCCTCTTAGTATATATTAGTTTAAATGCTTTATTGAGTCTTTTCGAGTCGTGGGGACACGACTCATTTTTGAGTTTGGGGTGGGGTTCGTTGCCTCATCCCAATTTTTATGTGTTATTTGCTTTATTTGCTTTCAATAAAAGAATTTTCGGAGTTGCGTTTGACTGTAGAAATTTTTAAATATCCCTTTAAGCATACTTTTGATAAATCTATGATAGTAAATAGTGGACTTTAGGGATTGATATAAAACGCACTTACAATTGCATGCGAACATAGGTAATTGATAGGAAAAATTAATTAACAATGCAAATGAAGTAAGCTTGTACTCAAGGAATATGTTTGGTGTGTAGAACGTGAAATCCTAATTAGTAGAGAACCCACCTAGATATGAACTAAAGACAAGCTATGTACTTAGGAAAATGATAGGGGCAGTTCTTTGTTAGCCATTTGTGCCTTTTTAGCCTTCTATCCCTTGTATTAATTATTATCCGTCTCAGCCCACTTTGAGCCTGTAGCCTTTTCTTTGTAGCCACGATATAAGCCATTATCCCTTAGATTATTAGGCATGACCATATGACCCGCACTTGAATCACAATCCTGAGACATGTCTCGAGCTTGAGTTTGGGGTGGTGGGACCACATATGGGGAATTAAATGGGTAGGGATCGATGTGTTTTGTATTGTAGCACAATTGCAGATGATATATACTTGTAACCCTTTGCCGGGAATGAAGAAAAATGAAAAAGAAAGAAAAAATGAAAAATTTTGAAAAATCATACAGTAGGATCCGGGAACCCGGATTCATCAAAACCGGGAACCCGGTTTGCTTCTGTACAAAAAAAAAAAAAAAAAAAAAAAAAAAGAGAAAAGAAAAGAAAAAGAAAAATATGAATGAATAAAACATCCGGCAAAGTGGAATTTTTCTGAAATCATCTTATTTATAGTGGGTAGACATGGGACGCTAAATTGTTGCGTATATGGGTGAGTGAGAACATCTTTTTGAGCGATTAACTCAAGCTCGAGGACATTGTTGATGGTAAGTGAGGAGAGAGCCAAAAGCTCACTTCAAATTTACCAAATATACATCCATACCGTCCTTAAGCCATTATTATAACCGTAAAGACCTCGTGATTCCTAAGTGCATAGTGAATTTATTATTCTATTGATAGGGAATACACTAGGTGGAGCGTTCAAAGCGAGGTAGGATTAATGACCACCCTATAGCCATCATACAGAGATGAGTATAAGTGTAACCTTCAAGCATTGCGACTTTAATTTTATGATTGAGATTATTTATGTTTGATGTTGCATGATTAGTGTATGTGTATATTAGTTTCTAGAGTTTGCTATATGAGATTTATTTTGAGAATTGCTTTAGGGTTTATTTGCTAGCTTCTATGTGTTTATACGTTTGCTTCTACCCCTCGTTTTATTTTGTTTTGCTTTGTCGGGACGACAAAGGTTTGAGTTGGGGGTCTTGATGTCTCCCTAATTGTTCTTATTTTAGACCCTTAGGAGACATCATTTTTGGTGTTTATTTAATTAATTCGATAGACTTTTGAATGAAATATGCAATAATTCGGATTTCCCTTTTTATTTCTAGCATTTTTGAATTATTAAACTTTTGCGCATAATATTGGTATTTTTAGTGTAAAGTTTACAGGTTTTTAGATGTTAGCTAGGAAAGGAATCCGAAGATAAAGTCAAAGATCAAAAGATAGAGTCAAGACTTTAAGAGAAATCCCAAAGATTTTATTTTAGAGCTGAAAATCCATTTTCCAGGCCCTTGATTGCTGTTTTCGAGGTACTTAAGAGCTGATTGAGCCGCTGACCTTTGAAGAGAAAACATTCCTTATCGAAGTACGGAACTTTAGCAACTGGAATGAGGTCAATCGGAGTTGTAACGCATCGGGAAAAGCAGTTTTAGTGAAGGCCTGTCATCAGTTACGGGATTTTGGGCTTAGAATGTGGGCTTGGACATTTAATTAGGCTTTTATTTTCTGGTCCAAGCCCTAGTCCGAATTTTTAACTATAAAAGGAGGTCTGGACTCTTATTTTAAACACAATTCACTTTCCACAAGATTAAAAACACCAGAGAAGCTACAGCAGGAAGAAAGGAGAAGCTACAAGAGCTGGAGTGGGTCTATAGCTCCGTTCGTAGTCATTCTTATTCCGAAAATTAGGTTTTTCTTTTATTTTAATTTTGTAACGAATATGAATTCCATTTCTTTTTATTTAGTTTTTAATTTTAATATGAGCTAAATTTCCATTAGTGCTTGAGAACAAAACAATGGGTGAATCTTGATTTTATTATTATAACGAATGTTGAATTTGGGTTTTTATTGAATTAAATTAAATTAGGGCTTTTACTCTTTTCGACAATTTGTGAATGTTTACTGATTTTAGAGTCGCGAACTAAAATTAGGTATTAGTATTTAAGCTATTCCATATATGTGGCGTATGGATCATCCTGACGGGGGGTTTAGGTACAGAAATAATTGTTCAATCTAGGATAAAAACTATTGATTCTGACGAACTTAGTTAATCCTAGGGCCAAAGTGGTAATAAATCTTAATCATCCAACGGTGGATCATATTTACCCTGACGGGACTAGTGACACTTTAGGATTGCCTTATAGTCCACCCTGACGGGGGTATAAGGAATTTAGAATCCCGACCATTGTAATTGACTGATTTAGCCCTTAAACAACATAAGTTAGAAAGTAAAATTAGGAGGATCCTTGCGTTCTCAAGTACTACATCTCATATTGCGTTTTCACTTATTTTACTTGCGTCTTAGCTTCTACTTGCATTTAATTATTTATCTTTCATTTAGTTATAATAAACAAAACCAAAACAAACAATTTATCCTCTTTCATTTTCATAAGTGCATCAATCGCTATTTGCATAAACATTGTGATCAACCATCCGTCCTTGGAACGAATCTGTATTATCATACATACTACTTGGGACAACCGTACACTTGCGGTTGTGGTTCGATTAGCATTTACATTTATTTTTAGAACACACAAAGGACCGCCAAACACTTAAATGAGCCTAGAGTTATGTCATCGGCCCATCAATCCAACTTTGTAAAGATTTTTTTTCCATGTTGGACCGAATTCAATATTTTATCCAATTAGATATGAATAAGTTTGGCATTAGAAATTAAAAAATGTTTGGATTTGTTTTTGATAGTACCATAGTAATTAGAATTAAAATCTGGACAAGACATAATATTCTTACTTAGTTTGCTCATATTTAATTTGGATAGGGTTTGAATAATGTTTGTTGGTCAAGTTGAGTATCAGTGTAGAAGAGTTTGTGGAGGAAAGACTAACAAAAATATCCAAAATATTCTAAAATATAATTTGGTTCTAGTTAAATTGACGAGACTTATAAGGAAATGTGGAATGACAAAGAAATATTTGACGTTCATGTCTTGCATTTGATTATTGTTTCATTTCAATTTAGAGAAGATATATTTTATAATTTTTTTAGTTTTGTGTTTCTAGAGAATATTTCGTCGGATTTAGATTTTCTATTAGATGGGTTCTACCTTAAAATGAATTAGTTTAGCTAATACACTTTCTTTTTGTCGACTTGTAGACTTTAAATTAAAGAAATCAGAAGTATTAAGGATAAAAGCTTTTTATTAACATAAATTTTTTTATGTATTTTGGTAAATTTTGGCTTGAAATCTGATAAAATGATATTTCTTCCATATATTTATGTTTGTTTGTTTGATTATACCCACGCCTTATCAGTGTTTTTGGTTGGTGTGGGAAGTTTTTCTTCGTCAAACAATGTAGAAATCTCAATATCATTGCACGTGCTTCAGAAACATGTACAATAATTCCAAGGTTAGAGGATTAAAAAAAAATATTATTTTTTCAATCTCTTGATTTAATTATTGATTTAACCTTGTCAAACTATGCTTATGTTACATGAGTATATATCCCTGTAGGAGAGAGAGCCTTAAATAATATTGAACTTTTATCATTAGATATGTGTTTGGATCTTGCATTAAAATGCATATATATATATATATATATATATATATATATATATATATATATATATATGGATGGATGGGAGAATGTAGGAAGAGAGAAATGTAAATATCATGATCATGTTTTTCTATTCCTTAAAAAGTAGGAGAGCTAATGTATCGTTTTTTAACATTTTTTCTTCTCGTGGTACTCTGGGGTAGGTATTAGCTACAACCTATCCCAAATTTGACTTAAAGGTATATGGCTACTATAATATAAATCAGATTTACCAGTCCGGTGTTGTCTTTGGGTGTTATCGGCTAGTCGTGGGGTATTAGATTTAAGTTCTGTGTGTAAGATTATGATCCTTGAATTCTTTTATGCATAAATGATGTCTAAAAAATATGAAGAGTTACGTAAGGCTCTCGTTCATACTTTCAATTCCCAATTCACCCCTTACCAATTAATGATTAAATAGTTGATTAGGAGGAATACTCGCAAGAATCATGTATGCTTCTCAATGCTTCTTTATCTTTTCAGTATTTTAATTAGTTGTCTTTCTGTTAATTATTTATATTATTTGCAAATTAGTTTGTTAAACGAAAACAAACCAAATAATATTTACATTTATATTGATCTAGCAACTTTAAATTATTTTACTTTAGAAACACATTTATCACAACTTTGATAGTCTCTGTGGTGAAGATAACCCCACACTTATCATATTATTACTTGTCAACGACCCGTACACTTGCGAAGAGTCACCTCTCTATAGTATTGATTTTATATCACACTTGGGGACGAACACTATATAATTTTGTATATTTAGTAACATATGTTGTAATCTTAATAATTTTAACTGTTTAAGCTATAAAATCTATCTAACAACACTATATATTAATATGAAAATACTAAAATTTGAGTTATAATATCAATTTAATAATTCTCGAGTGTAAAAATAATAAAAAGAGGGGCCATCTGTTCAACGTCGCCTAAGGCAATAAGGAGAGTTGTCGCCTAGACGGTGATTTCTACAACATAGTTGCTCAGTAGTTTCTTCCCCACAACTTTTTTATTTTTTGCATCCTGCAACATTTATCTCAACTAAATAAGATGAACTATAAAAAATAACTAATTTATAGCGAGCTACAAAAAATAAGATAAACTATGAAAAAGGTAAACTAGTACAGAGTATAATTTAATGAAGAATATATTACCAGTTTATCTGTGTCCCAACCAAGAAAGTTACAAACAACTTGCCTAAACACCATGAGCCTCCTCAAAGATGTGGTGTGATCCACAATTGAAAAGAAACCTTTAAAGCTACTCCTTACAAAAACGAGATACACCTGGGTTCACATGGCCATTCTGTAGAGGAGAGTGGTGGCATGTTTTTTTTCCGACCAGGATCTTTGAGAGTTGCGATAGCGTACCTTTCGTTGTATAGAGAATGTGTGAAAGCAGGTGGGTGTTTGTTATCACAATGGCATAAAGGACAACTTGTTGAAGAGACTCGGTGGTGTGACTTTATTAGAGCCGAGTCAAGGAAGAGAATTATTGGCCGTTTTGGAACATCATATTCCTACGTTTTTGCTTGAAACTTCAATGTAATTTTGGACAATCAATGGGAGGTAGGGTTGGAGGTGGATATACGGGTAGAGGGGCCTTGGTTCCATAGAGGATGGAGGTAGATAACTTCCTCCCTTGAAATTCCTCTTCAACCTTTTCTTTTAAAGTTGAGAAATTCTTCTGTTATCAATTCTCAACTACTGAAAGAAGAAGAAAAGTAAACATTTGTTTATTGATTTCTCAAAATAAAATTATAAATTTACATGACTTTATAATCAAATTAAGTATATATATTATTTAGTAATAAGTTTTTAAATCTAGTTAAAAAATAATCCTATCACAATGTTACATGAAATTGTTTTAGTTTGAAGGTGGGAAGATCTATGAGTAGACGCCATAACTAATGGAGGTACCTAACCTCTTCTCTAGCCTTTATTCAAGTAAAATTATTTTATTGACAATATTTAAAATAAAAAATTTATCATACTAAATAACATAACATAGTTTCAATTGAAACATATCATATCTTCTGAATCTAGTGAGCAAAAAAATGTACACCATATTAAGGAAAGAAATATAAAAAAGTGAATGAGAGGGATATATAAACTTTTAAATTTATAATTAGAATTAAATACATGATACCATAAGTTATAATGTAAAACTTAATTTGTATAATTGATTAAGTGGTGTTTAAAATTATTTTAAACTAGAAATTTGAAAAATATATAAACACAACAGATATTCCAATAAAAGAAAATAGGGAAAACTTGTATTTACAAAAAAGAACAAAATTCATATTATTTAACATGCATAATGAATTAACATATAGATTTTGTGTGCAACTCTAGAAATTATAATATCATATAATTTTAGAAGGGAAACACTTACAAAGATAAGAACCAAGAAGTTTCTGAAATGTCATGGCTATCGATCTTATTCTGCAAATAAAATACTAAAAATCAGAAAATTTATACTATGTTTTATTGTGATTAGTACCTACTGCAATTGAAAATTGACAAGCAAAACTTCATTTAATTAATTTTTTTTAATAATAAATCATCAAACAATAACAAATCTACACGTTATAATCCAATATATTGGTAGTTAAACAATTAATAATTTTACACTATATATCGTATATAACATAATCAACAAGTACAATTTAATTTTTAAATTGTATTAACACTTTTCTTTGTCATAGAAAAATAGATCGTATTTATAATTACAAGTAAATTATATTAAAAAAATGAAAAATATGTTAAGAAAATTACCTATAAGACTTTGATTATGAATTTCATTTTCAATTTAGTTTTTTTCATTTCATTTATCCAAGAAAAGACTTCTCGGGTTAGCGAAGAAAAGAATAACAAAAATATCCAAAATCTTCTAAAATATAATGTGGTTCTAGTTAATTGATGCGCGGAGACTTATAAGAAATTGTGAAATGTTTGAGAAGTCTTTGATCTTCATGCCTTGCATTTGAATATTGTTTCATTTTAGTTTAGATTAGATTTTTTTTCATAAAATTAGTAGCCTTTTATTTCTATTAGCTGATTTCTAGCTTAAAGTAATTTAGTCTCACTGGTACACTTTTTTGTCAAATTGTACACTTTTTTGTCAAATTGTTAGACTTTAAACTGAAGAAATCAACAATATTGTGGAAAATGACTTTTATTGGGATGAAATGTCTTATTTATTTTGGTTAAATTTGGCTTGCCATCTGATAAAAGGATATTTGCTGCTATTTGATTATGTTAGTTTGATTGAATATACCCATGTTTAATACATGTTGTTGCTTGGTGTTAAAAGCTTTTTTTTGTCGAACATTGTGAAAATTTTAATGTCATAGAATGTGCTTGTGATCTAATAAATCTGTTTGCCTTCTCTCCCAGTGTCTAAGTGGGAGATTATTGGAAATCTAAAGGAAGACAAAAGGTATTTTAATAGTTTTTATGGGCAAGTCGAGGACACTTTAACGAATTCTGAAAGCAATAAACATTCATAATGAAGCGACTTATAGAATGGGCAAGACTTACTAAGATGAGACCCTCAGTTGTTGAAATGTCATGGAAATCAATTTCATTTCCATCAAGAAAATACTTATAATTAGAAATATCATAGTATTTTATTGTGGTTAGTAACATTACATTTTAAATTCCTTGAAATTCATCAATGAAATTTCAAGTAATTAGAGACCTTTAATAAAAAAAACAAATAATAACAAATCTGAAAAAAGTGTACCCAAACATATTAACATAATCAACAAGTTTGATTTAATTTCTCTTATTAGTCTTTTTTTTGTTATAGAAAACAATCTCTTATTGTCAGGCTTTTTATGGAAAGGTAACTTGGACAATGCTACTGGAGCTAGAGTTTCATGGAATAGTGTGTGTTGCAGTAAACAGGAAGGAGGATTAAACATTCCTAACATTGAATACATGAATAAAACATGTCTTTTATTCACTTTCTGGAGATTTTATTCACAAGGTCAAAATTTGTGGAGCAGGTGGGTAAATATAAATATACTTAAACAAAAGTGCATTTGGAGCCTATATATTAAACAACATCATTCATGGATTTGGAAGCAATTGCTCAAGATAAGAAGTGTGGCATATAACCTAATATACCATGAAGTGGGCAATGGTGAACTCACTTACATATTATGGGACAGGTGGGTGAAAAGAAGAAGTGTACAGGAAATATTGCATATTGAGTTGGATGAACACAATCTCAGTTGTAATAAAAAGGTAAAAGATTGTTTTGGTAGAGGTAGGTGGAGAATTCCACCTTGTATTGGAAAATTTTAATTCACAGATTCAGAATGTTGTGCTTGAGGATAAACCTGACAAAATAACTTGGGAGGAAAGTGAGAAAGGTCAATTTTCTTATAGGAAAACTTTAAAAAGGATAACTGATGGTAAGACTAAAGTAGCTTGGAGTGATATGATTTGGGCTAAATCATGTATTCCTAGGTGTTCGTTTATTGCTTGGACGGGAGTTTTAAATAGACTTCCTACTAAGTTAAGAATGAAAGATTAGGGATTGTGTGATAATACTACCTGTCCTCTATGTAAAATGGAGGATGAAGATGGTGATCATATCTTCATAAATTGTAAGTTTTCTAAAACTATATTACTTCGTATACTACAAATCTGCAATATTAGTCATAATATAAAAGAGATAGCTAAACTGATTGAAGTGTGTCAAAAGTCAAGCTCCAACTTAGAATGTCTAATGGTACTAAGTGCGTGTATTACTACTTACATGTATTTCATTTGGTACGAGAGAAATAGAAGAGATCATGGCGAAAGGAAGTTGAATGAAGATAGAGTATTTAACAACATTACCTCATTTGCAGCTATTAAGTTAAAGAGTAGGAATTTTAAATGTAATAGCGCTAGATTATTAATTGAGAAGATTTGTAATAGCTAGTTTAATATGTGTTAATTGTCTTGTAATAGACCATTAATGAGTAGGGGTAATGTAATAGCCCATATGTGTTTGGGCTAAAAGTGTAAAAACTTGATGTTTGAGCTTCATATATAAAAGTTTGATTTGCCTATAAAAAACAAATCGCACTTACAAAGACAAATGAATCATATAAAAAATGAAAAATACTGTCAAAAAATTTACCCATTAGCTAGGCATAATCTACTTGAAATATTGAAAATGATTATGTTTTCATTTTTGTTTTTCTTCTTTTACTTTATTCATAGAGGAGATCTGCTCCAAAATGTTTAGTCTCACTCTTAGCCGCCTAGGGAGAATTTATTTCTTCATTACTTGTGGCGTATAGAACATTGTATGGTTTTGAATTATTGTAACGTGGTTAGGTCGACTTTGTATTGAAGTATTAAGTTCACGAGGTTATGTTGAACACGTATAGTTGAATATCGAGTCATGGTCATTGAACCATAACAGTTTCTTAAGGATTTAAAATTTTCAATTGAACCATATTAACATAATAAAATAAAAATTAAAAGATAAGTCTAACAGGAAAACAAAGTTGCACACGAGTTAGTAAATAAAAGACAAACTAAATTATTCAAACTCTTCTAAAATTTAATTTGGTTCAAGTTGACATTATGGAGAACAAAGGGACATTTTGTGGCATTTTTAGAGCACATGGACCATTAATTATTGAACTATAGTTGTGGAGACCAAAGAGACTAACGATGCAATTAACTTTTATTTATTTGCATATACTTGGAAAACATTAATTGTTGAATTTAATCAAAGGGTTAACACGCTTTTTAAGGATAAGATGACCAAATTTTCACAAAATTTACAGTGTCATTTAAACAAAAACTTAAGAGGTCTCTTCCAAGCCATAGTAACCAACAAAGTTGGACACCCATTTTCAAACCTTGGTCCTAGTTGATCATGATTCGACGTTAGAAGTATAATGAATTTCCCCCAATAACCGAATACTTTTGTCTGTAAATACTGCATATTTGATTCCATCCATAAA
Organism: Nemophila menziesii; assembly: GCA_029959085.1. Lineage (NCBI taxonomy): Eukaryota > Viridiplantae > Streptophyta > Magnoliopsida > Boraginales > Hydrophyllaceae > Nemophila > Nemophila menziesii. Next base: position 481,475 of record JARWIR010000013.1, read on the forward strand.
TCAAATTTCTTCCCTCTGAGTTCTAGTCTCTATAAAAAAATGCCAGTTCTTACCGTTCATATATTATGATATGAATATACCACATCAATTCGTTATGTATGGATAATGGCATTCTATTGAAACAGGGCCAATTGCAATAGGCTTATTGGAGGGTCCCATTGGCGTGCATCCAATAGGAATTGAACCTGGAAATTCGCCAATTATGAGTTGGGTGCTTTAACCATTCAGCCATGGATGCTTAGTGGGGATCCTCGTACATGGTGGATAGCTAAATTCCAATTGAATTGAAATCTTTAGGATAAATCAATTCAATTTTAGCGGTATCATTTAAAGGTCATCAATTCAAATCCTGGACTTTCGAATTGAGAGAGATTAAGAATTCTCATTATTTCTTAGATTCATAGACCCAACTCAATTCAGTGGAATCTTTTTCACATTCAAAGCACATGAGACACCGTACTAATAAAACAATAAAAAAAGATTTCAATAGTTATTATACATAAACATAAACAAAAGTGATCACATTTCAATTTAGTCATATGGTTATTCTCATAAAGATTATTAGGTTAACTTGGTGTTGGGAGACAATAGTCCCCTTGGGTTTCGAAAAAACAAAAGTGACCCCATAAATATGTTAGTACAAGTACCTTGTGCCCCCAAGTTTTCATAATCTTAACTTACCCTCCACTCCAATCTTTTTTTATTCGTTGATTTGGTATATTAATAGGAATTTGCATTGGTACATTGTTGGCTTTTTGAAACATAGAGTCATAAAGTGTAATCAGGGGTGACACTATGCAGTAGTTAACCGGTTTTGATCCTTTCTAGCTTTCTTGAAAAAAATTGTTTACCCTATTTAAATATAATATATTATTACCTTTTTTTTTTTTTGGGCGCATATATTATTACCTTTTACAACCCCATATTTGCAAGATCTTATCCATAAAGCACCTATATTAAAATTAACTCAAAATATAGGAACCTATAGAGCAATTAACTCGAAAGAAATCCCCCTTCCACCCCTAAGTGCATTTACTAAAAAATGTATAGATCTAAGGCTAAGTCCAATAGTTTTCTATTTTTTTAGCTACAATTGGTGGTCAAACACCTACTTTCTCTCAAATATCAACTTTCAAAACAGTTTTGCTCCAACAGCTTCCCTATTTTCAGGATCCCTATTCAATTTATTTCAATAACATTTCTATTTTAAATAATCTATTAATATTTTAAAATTTTATTTTATTATTTTATTTTATTATTTTATTTTATTATTTTATTTTATTATCTAATCTTTAATTCGTTAAAGAAATATTCAATTTCATTTTAAAATTTATTATTAATTATTATTATAGATATATTCATAAAATAAATAATTTTCAATGATAATATATAACTTATAATTATTGATTAAAGAATCAAATACGTATTCAGTAAAATAAAATGAATTCTTTTTTAATTATTTTACTATTATTTTTTAGTTATAAAATTTAGCTAATATAAATATGAATTTTGGTAAAATAAGATAAAGCACAAAAAACTTATTTAAAGTTAATTTTCATTATTATATAAAAATTTAACAAAAAAAATATCAGGAAAAATAATTAGTAGTATAAAATTAAGAAAACAAGTAATATAAAAAGAAAAAAAAAATACCGAATTTATATTTTTAAAAAAATAAAAGTAAATTATAAATAAAAAACAAATAAAAGTAATTGAAAAACAATAAGAATTGTATTGTAGATTAAATTAAAAAGAAAAGAAAAAAGAAAAAAAATGTGGCTAAGTAAAATATGTTAGCTACATGTGGGGATAAAAGCTTGTAAATAGGGATGAACACAATTGGGTTCTTAATTGTAGAGAAATTATTGGAGACATAAAATTAAAAAGTCAATCCCCAATTGTAGCTTTTTGCTACAATTGAGATCCTATTAGACTGAGCCTAAAGTATAAATAACACAAAGATAATGGGGGCGTTACCCCCAACCCTTAGGCTCATGTCCCTGACAATGATGTCGACTTAGTGGATCTGTGCATTTTTTATCACGAGCTATATGAACAAAATCGAACATAAATTTTGATAACTAATATTTATTATAATTTGATAGAATATACCGGATAAGATATTGTTTAGGTTTATAACATTGACAATTTCAGAGCTTAAGTTATATAAGCCATTGCAAGTACTATTACTATAAGATGACTAACTCACTTCAGTCGTTACCATTTCATTTGACAAAGAATAATTTCTATGTAATATCAACAATTTACATTCAATCAAAAACAAATTTATTTTGTTTGAAGCATTTTTACAAACATGTAATCGTCTCTTACCAACACAACATGTATACAAAACATACAACACATATACGTGTATAAGTGTTACCTCATACGCTAAAGCGTGACTACCACTATTACGACTCTGTCTAGCGACTAAAATACTGGCGACCGATCAAAGTGGCTGCTAGAACACAATTTTTGGCGAGCAACTTTCAGTCACTAGTAGTTATTACATAATAAACAAAAAAACAATATCTGCCACAAGCGGCGACCAGATATACATTTGTTAGAGCTTAAAGACTTTTACAACTATTTTCGTGTTGATATATGTGTTATCTTTGCATTCACATATTCTTGTTTTTTTAGACCAATTGTTAATTAATAGAGAGTAAAGCAACTAGACCACTTTTGTGGTCACTAAAGAATGCCAAAAATTTTAGTATATCATATTTATCCCGTCTAATTAAAAAAATTCCACGTATAGGAACTCTAGTTACCTTGATGGTCGCTAGATGTCTTTATCATTATAAAATGAAAAATCGGGTTTATATTTTAGTTCATTTCATTTTTACCTCAACGTCCCCCCCTCCCTTCCCTCCAAGATACTAACGCGACCCCACTATGGTCCAACCTTCGCAAGCTCCTCCATAGCAAGCTGCTCACGCTGTTAGGTGCTCTCGTCGCTACTCTCTTTTTCTTTCCTCCATGATTTCATTAAGTTTGTTTTCCTTATTTTTAATATATATATATATATATATATATATATATATATATATATATATATATATATATATATATATATATATATATATATATATATATATATATATATATATATATATATATATATATATATGACCTATAGCACAACGACCCTTGTTTTTCAATTGCAAACAATGCACTGTAAGTCACCAAGCAAAATTAATTATATTTTAAATTAATTGTACTATAGGCCTCTATATTATGCAAAATAATTTTTATTCAACAAAAGTCAAGACCTTAAATTTAACAAACTAGGATTATTTTTAATTTAAAAGATATAAATAACTTGGCTTTAAGAGCTTTTGAGAAGTTTGAGGGGACCAAGTAAAATTTCTCAAAATCTTAGGGCCCATAAACATTATATCAGTGTGATACATGAAGCTACTAGATGTGGTGAGTTTTCAAAACTTCCGAGTGCTACGTGATGTCTTAATATTATGTTCAAGCATTAGTATGGTATACTAGACAATAATAATTAGAATTAAACTTAGATGAAAGCTAATTAAGTAGTTAAGTTGACAAATGCTGGTGTAGAATAAAAGCTTATGCTTATATTTTTCATACTTGATTTTAATATTTAAGCAATTACTGATTGTTGCATGTTGATGGAAATGTTCACCCTAAAAGTAAGTGGGCCATCATATTAAAAAATCCAACCATAACGGAAGTGATGGTTATTCATAGATTATGAGTGGTATATTTACACAATTCATTCCTCAAATTTATTATGACAGTGAATAAGTTTGGGGCTGATAGAAGATATATTGGGGCAACGAATTCGATTCTAAATAGTCCAGGGGTCAATGTGGAATTACAAAAAAGTTATGGGGCTGATTTGGAGGTTTGCGGGACTGGTAAGCTAAGTATATGGGATGCTCGTGTAAAATTTAAAGCCACAGGGACTGCTTTGCATGTACAAGAGAATATAGGGGATGTATATGCGGTTTGTAATGCTAAAGATGCTGAAATTTATTTGCAGGATAATAAACAGATCAGGGACTTTTCTGTGCAAATTTGAGGACTATTAGAGTAAATTTGTGACAACTACTACATAGTCTTTTAAATTTAATTCTTGAGACTGAGCCACCTGTTCCATTAACTCTTCTTTTAACAATGGTCATTCTTTTTTTTAAACGTAATATTACAAATTTGTGGGTAGATTTTGAGGTGTATGTTTAACAATGATTCTTGAGAATTTTCTATTATGTCCAAAAGAAAGAAAAAAGAGTCATACCCCCTATCTATACAAAATGATACTTTAACCCCTCTATTAAAAAAAATATATTAATCTACCTTGCAGATAACACACACCAACATCTAAAGGCATCCCTCCACCACATAAACTACAAATCATCTGCATAACACACAAAAAATACATTATTAGACCCCTTCTATGGAAGACATACTCCAATTTACTCAAAATTGCATTCACAAGTCCCTGCATCAAATAAAATAACTCACAAAGTCTATCTGTTCTATAATCCTATTGTATAAACATCCGTATGTTTAAAAGTATTGGCTTGGGGGTTAATGGACTATTTCTATTTGGGTTGTAAGGGGTGACAGGTATGGGCCTGTTTTTTCCTTGAGATGATTTAGAATAGGATCCAAATTCTATTTGTTTAACAGATGCTCTTGGTTTGGCGAAATAACCACTTCATTTTTATCAGATATACCCAAAGGCCCAATAGTGTGTTTCAACTCTTTTGTCTAAAGGAGCTAATAAGCCTTTTCATTACCTTTTTATCAGCTTTTTTATTACCTTTTTCAGCTAATATATGGCCTCGTTTATTTCTTCCCTCTTCGAGTTAAAAACGAAAAGCTTCTCTGCATATATCTTCTGCTGTATCCTTGACCAAATGACATGTGCTTTAGATATCCAAAAAGGATGCAGCTAGCTGTGTTGTACTGACTTGTTTGGATTATAATGGTGTATTATCATTGTCTTGGTCAGTACATTGATTGAGGATCTCGATCAACTTTGTACTACACGTTGTTGATTAGTAAAATTAAAAGTAACTCAATGTCATTGCTCAGCTTTCGGTTACATCATACTCTGCAGCATCTAGTTTATCACAACATTACGGACCCGTCTCATTTGTCCAAAGATCGAAGAGTTTCTCCGTCCGAATTAGACCCGGGAGATGATTTTCTTCCCCACCACGCCTCCTCCGCCAAAGAGCTACCGGACCCCGAGAACCTTATGTCTCGGGTAAACCCGGATCTCCGGTCCCCTTTGGGCATGCCTAACCTCACGTTAGATCATAACCCACCGTATCTTGGTGTTTTTGGTACTATTTTAGGAGAGAGTGGTGAAATTGTTGAGCAAAATTTGGGAATTCCGAAACCTAATTTAGAAACTATTCTTGAAAGCTCTTTAGAAGAGAGTTATGATGAGATACTACATTTTGATACATCATTGGAAGCAAAAAACAAATTCTTGCAAGTGTGTGGAAGATTTGACAAAGAAATTGTGGAAAAAATTTGGGAAGAACTAGTGGCACATCAAGTGTTTGATAAAATTCCCAACTCACAAAATTTAAAAATTGTGAAGCCTATTGAAGGAGAAATTGAGGGCACTCTAGCATCAAAGAAAGTGGTCAACTTTAGGCGTGAAAAGACCACCAATAAATCCGTTACGACCGGAATAGTTGACGCCGATGCTAAGTGCTCGGGTGTATCCAACTCAATTTGTAAAAAGGAAAAGAGAATTGACTATAAAGATATCCTCTTGAACAATAGAAAACCATCGGTTGGAAAAGAACTCAAGTACTATGACCCCGTGGAAGGAGAGTTATTGCAACTCTTGGAGACCGATGTATTAACTATAGAAGAAGCGTTTGGGTTTTCTCTTATAGGTCATGTAGCCGGAAAAAAATCCCCGGATATGGAAGATATGAGGAGAATCGTAAAGACTTGGAATGTAGATTGTAAAGTGCGCAAACACCCAACCGGGTGGTTGATATTTAAATTTGGAAATGATGAAGATAAAAGGAATGTTCTCTTAAAAGGCCCCTACCTTTCGTATGGTAAACTTCTACTTTTAACGGAAATATCCGATTTCTTTGATTTTGGAAATCTAGAGATAAAAAAGATCCCTACTTGGATTATTTTACGGAACCTCCCGGAACAAGCTAGAACGGATGAAGGGTTAGCGAAAATTGCTTCGCAAGTGGGTAAACCGATACGAACGGATGGGATAACATTTGAAAGTGAAGACATAAGTTATGCGAGAGTCCTTATCGAGTTAGATTTGAGCAAGGAAAGAAAAACAAAGGTAGAATTTGGATCTCACAAGGGAAAGAAGCATTGCGTGATTGTAGAATATGAGAATCTTCCTCCATGTTGCTCTAAATATAAAGCTTTTGGTCATGAGGGAAGAAATTGCTTTTATATTCATGATATAGATAAGAATAGGTATAAGTATAATAAAGTTGGGGCTATTTCGAAAGAAAAGCAAATTAATAAAAGACCTTTGGTGCAATTAGCTCCTAAAGTGGGGAAAACACACGAGTTAATTGCGGTTACTCCTATAAATATTCATGGTACATCTCGGCTACCACCTGCTCCAAGAAATCAACTCCAACATGCCTCAGATAAGCTGCACAGCAGCGAAAACATGTTGAAACTAGGCAGCCGAATAAGTTGACTTTTCCTTTGCAAGTGGTAATATCTTGTCGGCAGCCACTAAGTAAAAGTGGACAGCACATGCTAGGCGAAACAAGTAAGAAGCAATTGTTGACTTCTCCTACTTTGCAGCATGAATTAACTGGACAACAAATCCTTGTCCACAAAAAGAACAGCGCCTTAAATTATCAGTCCAGACTTGGAGGAGCTGCATCTGTAATATCTACTGAAAAGGCTTTTGCGCGACTAAAAAGCATTACAGCCGAGAAAGATAATATTACAGCTCCTAAACCGGAGAACATCATAGCACCTACACCGATTTTTGCAGCCGTTCATGATTCTTATGAACATGACAAAGCTGATTTTCAGAAACAGTTTTCCCCAAAAACTATACATAGAGTCCGAGAAAAATCGTTGGATCTAAATTCCGCCCCGGAGTTAGATAGTAGTTGTGAGGTAAGCGCTTTCCGAGTAGGCTTGACTTCTCGCTCCGCCGCTATGGTAGTATTTTCGAAAACCGAAACGGATAAACACTTGATAGACCCGGAGATAGAGATTGAGGGTATTAAGGAGAGTCCTTTTGAGATGGTTGTTAGTAAGAAAACGAAAAAACGCGAGGCAATCTATAAGAACCTCACGCTTGCTAGACGAGAGTACGCATGGCAAAAGAAACAATATTGGAAAGCAAGAAGCGCAAAACATAAATGTGCAAATAAGGGGAAACCCACCGAGTGTTCTTAATAATTATTACAACTTGGAATACAAGGGGTTTCGGCTCAACCCATAAGAGGCGAGGAGTAGTTGATCTTATAAGACGTAAAAATATTGATATTCTTGGTATTTTGGAGACGAAAAGTAATGCGGTTCGAGTAGATTACTTTATGAATAGTATGCTTAGAGGATGGAAGAGTGTAAATAACTTTGATCTTGTGGAACATGGGAGAATTCTTGTTGTTTGGTATCCGGATAAGGTGCAAGTGGAGGTTATTGAGAGAACACCACAAGCCATCCATTGTAAAATTGTGTGCAAGGTAACTTCTTTAAACCTTTACACCTCTTTTATATATGGTTTAAATGATAAAGAATTGTGTAGAGATTTGTGGAAAAACCTTAAAGATTTTGCCACTACTTTTGATGATTTGTGGCTTCTTTTGGGTGATTTTAATAATATTTTAGCTTCGAATGAAAGAATTAGAGGAAGAAATGTAACGGTTGGTGATTTTTAGGAATTCGCGGATTGTTGTAATTTGTTGGGGCTTGAAGATATTCAATATACCGGTCAATTCTTTACTTGGGATATTAATCATGTCTTAAGCAAGATAGATTGGGCTTTGTGTCATCGGAAATTTGATGAATCCGATCAGTTTATTCAAGCGGAGTTCTTACCCAAATCAAGTGTGTCCGACCATTCGCCTTGTGTGGTAAATATTTTCTTACGAAATGTGAATAGATTAGTTCCGTTCCGGTTTTTTAATATGTGGGTGGAGCATGATAATTATAATATAACGGTGGAAAATGGATGGAATAAGACCGTTGTCTCGGGTGCTAAACAATATATTCTTTGCCAAAAATTCAAGGCTTTGAAATTTGATTTGCGGAAACTTAATAAAGAACACTTTTCTCACATTTCCGCAAGAGCCAAGAAAGCTAAGGAGGATCTTGAAAAGGCCGAGGTAACTTTCCAACAAAATTTAAATAATGAATGTAGCTTTGATGTTTCATTTGGGCTTCGGAATAGTGCAAGACTTCTTGAGAAAGCCGATATTAGCTTTCTTCAACAAAAAGCTAAGCTTGGCTATACTCTTAAAAGTGATCAATGTTCGAAATTATTTCATGGGCTTATGAAAAGTAAACAAAGGAGGATATTTATCCCTAATATTATTTGTGCTAACGGGGAATTATCAAATTCAAGTACCCAAGTGTATGAAGAGTTTATTAATCGTTTTCAAGCTTTATTGGGAACAAAGGATACAACATCTCATATTGAATCCGATGTTTTTAATTGTGGGAGTGTACTTTCACAAGAGCAAAGTGTTGAGTTGTGTAGAGATATTACCGATAGTGAGATAAAGGAGGCTATTTTTCGAATAGCAAATGATAAAGCTCCCGGGCCCGATGGATTTTCGTCTCTTTTCTTTAAGCGTTCGTGGGATATTATTGGAGAAGATGTTTTATTAGCGGTACGTGAATTCTTCACTTCCGGATTTTTACTTCGTCAATTAAATACTACGATAATTGCTTTAATTCTCAAGATAGATGATCCGACATGTGTAGATGATTTTCGACCTATTTCTTGTTGTAACGTGGTGTATAAGGCGATTACCATGATAATGGCGGATCGGCTTAAACCGATGCTTAATAATTTAATTGATAAATCTCAAAATGCTTTTGTGGAGGGAAGATCTATGATCGAAAATATACACCTCATGCAAGAGCTTTTAAGGGGGTACAACAATCAAAGAAGCTCCTCGAGATGCACTATTAAGATCGATTTTCGAAAGGCGTATGATTCGATATCTTGGGAATTCCTTCATGAAGTATTAAAGGGATTAAATTTTCCGGAAAAATTTGTGAATTGGATAATGGCTTGTGTTTCATCTCCTTTCTATTCGGTAGCTATAAATGAAGAAATTCATGGATTTTTTAAAGGCGAAAAAGGATTAAGACAAGGTGACCTTATTTTCCCTTATCTTTTTATCCTTTGTCTTGAATACTTCTCTAGGCTTTTAAATAAAAATACGAGTTTTAATTTTAAGTATCATCCTAAATGTGATAAACAAAAGATCACACATCTAGCCTTTGCGGATGATTTAATGCTACTTTCAAAAGGAGACAAGGAGTCGATAAAAATTCTTATGGATAGCTTAAATACTTTTGGGGATTGTTCGGGACTTCGATTAAATGTTTCAAAGTCTAATATTTATTATATTGGGGTCTCGAATGATGATACTGAAAATGGTGTGACACCTACACTCTTGGAAAGAGGTGTCATGCCTTTTCGTTATCTTGGGATCCCGCTTGGTTCCTCCGTGTTGCTTTCAAGAGATTATAAACCTCTTTTTGATAAGTTGGAAGGTTATGTGAGGTCTTGGAGAGCTTCGTCTCTTTCTTTCGCGGGGAGATTGGAATTAATTAGATCGGTTCTCCAAGGAGTTATTTGTTTTTGGTTTTGTATTTTTCCGATTCCGATTGGTGTTCGAGATCGTGTGATTAGCATATGCCGGAATTTTTATTTGGAAAATAAACCTCCTCAAGTTAGTTGGAGTAAGATTTGTATACCAAAAGATGAAGGTGGACTTGGGTTAAAAAACTTAGAAGCATGGAACAAAGCATTACTATTAAAAATGCTTTGGAAAATTGTAGAAAATAAAGATTCACTTTAGATTAAATGGATACATGGAGAATATTTTCAAGCTTGTGGATTTTGGGAATGGAAACCGAGAAAGGGTGATTCTCCTTTATTGAAAAATATTTGGGAGTTAAAGGATGTTATTTGTGGGTCCTTAGGAGTGGAAGATCGAGAGAGTATTTTGGCTTTGTGGTTTTCCTTGAGAAATGCAAGTCACATTACACTTGGGATATCGAGTAAGGAATTTTATTCTTTACATAAAAACCTTATGATTTATTCCGTCGGAAATATAATATTAAACCTTGGGCAAATATTATTTGGGACTCGTGTGTATTTCATAAACATGCAATTATTGTATGGATGGCTTTGCGAGAGAGGCTTAAAACTAAGGATCGTATTACTTATTTGGAGTTGGATCCTCTTTGTAATTTATGTGAAGAAGATTTTGAGTCAAACAAGCATCCCTTTTTTTATTGTGCTTATTCGAGGGCTATTTGGTTGGAGATAAAGTCTTGGCTAGGATTGGAGAAGGAGATGAACACGCTACTAAGTGCTTTGAAATGGCTCAAAAAACTTAAAGCTAGAGAAAATTGGAGGAGAAAAGCATGGAGGATTGGTTTTGGAGCTACCGTGTATTGTATTTGGAAAGCGAGAAATCACCTAGCTATAAGAGGTGATTCTTCATCTAGAGAAACGGTTATCAAGGAAATTAAGTGGTGCATCTTTTCCATTTTATTTTCCTTGTTTCCTAATCATTCATTTTTAGATGATGGTGGGCGATTAGCTTGTATTAACATTAGTATGAGGTAGTCGTTTTTAGCTTCTTAGTTGCTATCTTTAGCCTTTTGGCTTAGGTAGGTAACTCTCTTGTATAGTGTACAGTTTTTTATTAATACAACCGTTTACCTACCTAACCCCAAAAAAAACATGGTATTTCATTCCTCACTAGACATATTGAAGATGCACATACGAAGCGTGTTCAATGCAAAACACTCAGATGAATAGAATATCTCTTCTTTCAGTTTTGCAATCGATTACCATATATATGTGTATCTATTTAATTTTCAACTCTTTTTTTCTTTTTTTTTTCCTTTTTTTTTGTCATTGGAAACAAAACGCAATACTACAACATACAAAGTCTATTAAGTAACCTATCCGAACTAACAAGTGAGTAATCATTCCAACTAGATATATCAATATTTCTCCTTGTGCATCTTGCCAACGCATCTGCCGTCGTATTAAAGCACCGATTGATGTACTTAACTTCCCACCGAGGGCACCGACCTAGCCAACTTTCGATTTCCGAAAGAATGGGTTTGAGACTCCAATGAAGCCCGGTCTTCTTCCTAATGCCTTGAGTTAACTCAAGATTGTCAGAGTAAAACGAAATTCTCTAACTGATGAGATCGTAAGATGATCTCATGGCCAACACAATGGCCCACGCTTCCCCTTCAATAACTTTGTTAATTTTGCATCTCACATTAATCTTCCTCTCAATATATCCTTTAGTATTAACTCCAATAGCAGCAACAGCGGAAAGATCACCATCATCTTTAACTGAGGTATCACACATCCAGATCATGTCAGCCTTGAGTTAACTCTTTTTTTCTTTCTCGTAAAAAAAATATTGAACAACAAAAATGAAAAAAAAATAATGACGATACTTATAATTTTTCTTTCTTTTTTATTAAGTGTTAATTATATTAAATACAAAAATCTTCTTTTAATTTATAATTAACGTTTGATTTTTTTTAACTATGTCTAGGGGCGGACCTACTTAAGGCCCAGGGGGCTCAAACCACCCCGGAACCTGTAAATTTTATGATATGCAAGTGTACTGTTGACTGGAAAAATAATTAGCCCCCTATAAACATTTATATTATATAATCTTGCTTTATAGTACATACAAGATGGTGTACCTTAGTGGATGTTATGCTTGAATTTTAAGATTTAGAATAAAGGTCGTGTGTTCGAAACATAACAATTGCTATATTTTTTAACTTAAATAAAATTATTTTTACTTAAATAGACTTAAAATAGAAAATATTATATTTTGCATAACTATTTAATAAAATTTCATAACTATTTTCTGTGATTTTCTTTTATTCTTATATTTAATATTTTTTATTTTTTTATTTAATATACAGTTCAAGTCATAACTTTGTCAAATGTCACCGACTTATAAGAATATTGTAATCCATTATGCTAGTCATTATTTCGAGTTTTAGGCTAACAATGCTTTTATACATTACTTGATAAAATTATAATATTTATCTTTTTAGATAATTAGATTATGAATAGAACATAATAAAATAACAATATAATTTTAGTGACACCATGTCAAATAGGTGTGATAGTGTTTTATGCCAAAATGTAGCGTTAATGGTGTTATTTTGCATCATTTTTAGGTAAATGCTAACTTGTAAGTTCATTTTGTTGAACCCACCCGCCTTCCTTGGCATCTCAGACACTTCCGTCAACCCACCCAGCCTACTCCTTCTTTCAACCAACTAGACCAAATCCTCCACTTTCCCTACCTTATCCACCAGATCTCACACTGATGTTGTCCTTTCTTCCAAGCAGCAGTCATCCTCCACCATTCCATGTTGCCGCCTCCGTCACCCCTCAAAGCCGCCACCAATTTCACCATACTCAGCCGATCTGTTCTCACGAGCATTTATCAAGCGTCCTCGCTCCGTTTTTTAGGCCCAACAAATCTGTTTGGCCACAACGCTTTTCTACAGCCCAGTAAGGAGGTCCAGGCCGATTGGGCCCTAGGTCAGGTTTTCGGCCCCTTTGCCTTTATATTTGCTATTTTTTATCCTTTGGCAGAGAAGATAGCAAATAAGTGTTTTTGTTTTGATTTAGAGGTTAAAATGTCCTCTCTTGATTTCTGTAAACTTCTTGCTAGCAGATTGAAAGGTTACATTTTGCTCACTATTTGTGAAGGCTGTAAAAGCCTAATAAATAATACTGCTGTGAATTTTATAGAAGAACCCAATGATAGCTTTGCTGAAATTGAGTTTCTTTTAACTTATGGCTTTAGTGATTGTAAGATTAATGATAATGATTTAAAGGCTGTTTTTCAGTCTCCTCTTAAAGCTTACATAAAGGTATGCGAGATTGCTCTTATGCTTTGTTGTGCTTGTGTTATTGATTTGCTTATTTCAGCTAATCAAAGGAGTGGTGATTATATAGGTTCTCTTAGATTTGTACTGGTTAATGCTCGATGTATATGTGTTAACAGTTTTTATTCTGATTTATGGTTTGTCCTGGAAAAGACTACCAAATTGTTAATTAATGGTGTTAAACCATTTCAAAATATGAGTTTTTTTGAAATTAATTGCATTCACCTGGCTAAAGGCTTGTTGGGTCAAACTTGTTTGTTCTGTTTGGATTTCAGCAGGTAGAAGAGTAGAAGGATTTGCAAGGATTATGACGGCTTACCCTGAAATTGAAGCAAAGACTGCTATGGCTTCAAGCTTTCGGATTAGTAGTGGAATTATTGATAAAGATTGCAACGTTTTTAGTTTCTATTCTAGTGCTAGTTGTAATTTGTTTTGTACTATCAAAGTGTTGGTTAAGTATTTTAGAAAGTTTAAGGTTCTGGTTCACTTCAAAATCTCTCTTAGTAAGAGATCCAAAATGTTGAATGCTAATGGAGTTTCTAAACAAAAGCCAAGTGCCTCTTTGTTTAGTCTTTGGAGTTATACTCTTCTTCTCCTTCTCCTATTAGCAAAACGTTTCTCTAGTGATTGCCGTCCAATAGGGATTGGCTAAGATGTAAGAATATTTTAATTAATGAATTTTCATTCTCGACTAAAAAAAATATCTATATTTTGACATTTATAATTATAAATTTATGATTTTTATATTTACCTTAAATATAATGGAAATGATAACCCTTGAACCCCATATATATCAAGCCCCACCTTCATTTTATTTTCTGGATCCGCCCTGACTATGTCCAAAGAAATTATATTTTTACCCTAAATTTTCAATATATTTATTCATTCAAATCCAAAATGCTATTAATTATTAAATTCTATATATATTCTTGTTAAAATTTAGTTTAAATTTAATATAATATAGTTATTCTTAACTTTAGAAGTAGATCTAAAAAAATTCCCCACCTACGTTACTTCAGCCTTGTTATTTCTTGAGCCCTTAAAAGGGTAAAGCAAGAGGTGTAAGGTTCGGTTCTCCTTCCTGAACATGGATAACCTAGTTTAGATTAAGTGGGAATATACATGAGGAGGCGTGTATATTTTCTATGAAATTAATCGTGGTATATAAGCTGGCCTGGATACTCATATATCAAAAGAAAAAAACAATTACTAACTATTGGAATTCAAAACATCGGGGTAAAATTATTTTTTGGGGTCAAAATTTAATTCAGGAGAACTATAAATCTTACTTTTAGTATGGGGAAGTATAAGAATTTAGATCTGGAAAAATAATATTTAAGGTCCACGAAAAAGGGATGGAGGATAATAAATTGTTTACTTACATCTTTCTTCTAAGAATATCAAACAAATTATGACGGCATCCTTAACTCTAAGGGTGCACCTTGTTACTTCCACATCCATCTTTCCATAACTTTATCAATCAACTTTCTCAATTATGCTAAGTTTTCTTTATTAATAAATTTTATTAATATTTATATGAATTTTAATATTGTTGATTTTGTATATCATCCTTAATTATATTATTTATAAATAAAAATATATGTTATTTTTTTTTAGAGGTGCACACAAAAACCGCGAAACCGCAAAACCGCACAAAACCGACCCAACCTAACCCGTGAAAAACCAACCCGCACAAACCATAGTTTATAATGGGCCCAGAATTAATTCTTTGGTGGATTTGGTTTGGTTCTCAGTTTGGGAGTAGCCCAAACCGCGGGTAACCGACCAAACCCGCACTTTGGCCTATTTTATATATATATATATATATATATATATATATATATATATATATATATATATATATATATATATATATATATATATATATATATATATATAATTAGAGAAGGGCCAACGGCCTAAAACGTCTCCTATTTCCCTCTATATTTTTTAGCCGTCGGGTTATTTTTCTATCATTTTCGGCTTTTAGATCAATTGATGGTCCAGATTATTTGAATTCGATCGATGGTTTAAAATGTCTTGATGTCCTCTTGATATTTTCCCGCCATTAGATCTATACCATGTGGGACCCTTTTAAATTTTTTTTAACAACACTTTTAATTTTATTAAATCCATTCTATATTACGCTATTTATCTTTAATTTTTTTTTAATTATTTTACTTTATGCTCATATGGTTAAAATCCCACATATATCTCAAAAAATTCTTCTCTATCTCTCTAATTCTAATTATCCATATTTTTAAATTACATGTACGTTTATAACTTGATTTTTTTACTTTAGGCTCATATGGTTAAAATCCCACATATATCTCAAAAGATTCTTCTCTATCTATCTAATTCTAATTATCCATATTTTAAAATTAGGGTCAATTACCTATAGGGTCTTAAAGAATATTATAGTGCTACATAGAAGTTAGCCAATTTCTCTCTCCTTCTTAGAGGTCAATAAGATATCCAATGTCATAACTACCCTTCTAGTACATATAAGACAAAAAAATAGATTATTTCTCTATCTTCCACTACCATTACTCTCTCTCCTCCATTACCATTAATCTCTCTCCTCCTTAATCAAATAATTTCCAGCTCCGACAACAACCACCGATCACCGCCGGCCACTGCCGGAAAAATTTCCGAGCATGGAATAAAGTCTTGAGCGTAAAAAAAAGTTCTGAGCGTAGAATAAAGTTCTGAGCATAGAATAAAGTTCTGAGCATAGAATAAAGTTCTGAGCGTAGAAAATAGTTCTGAGCCTAGGGTGCTGAGCATGGAAAAAGTTCTAGGTCTGGGGGATTGAGCATGGAAAAAGTACTGAGCATGGGCTACTGAGCATAAAAAAGTTGCTGAGTATCTGAAAAAAGTTCTGAATGTCGAAAAAAATTTGCTGAGTATTCGAATTTTTTTGAATGACTTTACTGAGCACGCTCGTTTGCTCAATAACTTGTTGAGCGTTTTTCGTATAATCAGTAAATTTATTGAGCATTTCTCGTATAATCAGTAAAGTGTTAAGAAAAAAATTATTGAGTTCACATAATTTCTTGATTCAATTACTGGAGCAGCTAAAAAATATATTTCACTTAATAATTTATTTGATAACAATTAAATAAAAATATTTATTACCTAATTAATTATTAGGTTGATGAAATATACTGTTTAATAGAAATAAAAATTAAATCAGAACAAAAGAAAAAAAAATATTTACACTATGAACATTTCGAATTACAAAGCTACACCAACCAAAAGTAAATTGTGCACTACACATCCTTTCACCAAAAGCAAGGCGTGAGAGTAAAAAAAAAATTAGAAATAGGTTGACCAAATCTGGTCAAACTAGATCTTAAAAAATAAAATAAAAATTCTAGCATACATTGTACATTGTACGCGAAATCAAAAAAAGAAAAGAAAATTTGTAGAGCTATTAGACGTAGATGAAAAAGTTTCCGCCTCCCATGGCGCCAACCTCCACATTCACTGCCTCCTCCACCTCCGCTTTCACCGTCGCCTCCACCTCCACCGTCATCTCCACCATCACTGCCACTTCCACTATCACTACTAACCACCTGTAACAACACCTCCACACTCACCAAATCGAGAAAGTGATGTGCTCCGACGAAGCTTAGAACGAAGCTTAGAAAGAACAGAGTCCATGGCTATCGTGTTCTTCAAGAGTTGCAGAACAGAGTCGTGATGTGCTCCGACGAATCTTAGAACGAAGCTTAGAAAGAAGCTTTCCCCTTCAAGATCTCGCCGGTCATGATCCACACCTCTTGAAGCTCGATGAGATCCAACTCCATTGCTTCTTCAACCAGTTCTATAGCCACCATCAGTGCTTAGCATTTTCCGGCGAGTGTTGAACTTCAAAGAGAGAGAAAAAGAGGAGAGAGGAGAGAGGAGAGATTGAGCGTGTTTTTTGTTTTGATTTTTATTTGACAAAAGATATTATATATATAGGTAAATAAAAAACAAAAGAGGGTAAGAAGGTAATTATTTTTTTGGCTTATAGTGTAAGAATTAGTTTGTGGCCTTTTGTAAGAAGAAGCTAAAGAGCCGGTCTTGTTAGGTCACGAGGTGGTTTTTTCAAGACCCTTTGGGTAATAATCTCTTAAAATTACCTGTACGTTTATAACTTGATTTTTTCTAAAACATCTTTATTCAATCTTCCAAACCAATATTAATTGCTTTTGTATCCTTTCAAATACTTTTTTTTTTAACTTTTGTACGAAATTTGATTTTGGAGAAGGAAAACAATGGTAGCAATCATTTGACTGAATTGCAATATGGTAAAGGCTTAATGAGTCGGAATCTGCTTTTGGCAAACCATAAGATTTTGTGTTTATTATATTACCATTTCTTATATATAATTACTTACTTTTATAAAAGAAAATCACATTTATGAAACAATAGGTTATTCGTACTTTTTGGTCAATGATATTTCATACAGACTAAATTCATATGCTCTTTTTTTTTCTTAGATATGGACAGAAGACCCGTCCAAAAAAAGAAGAAAAAAGATATGGACAGACGAAGTTGATATGTGCAAAAGATAATCAATTCATAAATATTTTTTTTTTTTTTCTTTTGGACGACAATTCATAAATATTTATTGTAAGTGTATTTTTAAATATTGTGTGATATTATATATTTTTTAAGACAATTTTTGTATTCAATAACTATTAAAATTTTGATTTTCGGATACAGAAAATTTTTATAGTAAAATTATAGTTATCGATTTTGATCCATCGCCTTTAAAAAATTAAAACTTTATACAAGTATTAAAATTATATTAAAAATATAACCGATGTTAAAAATAATGTAATTTATAATTATCTGATTTTTAGTTTAGAGATGTGTCAATTTGATTGTTCAATTTTTGAGATACTAGCTATCCAAGTTTAAGACCTTAGTTTCTCTTCTCGATCAGGTGAAAATTTTGCTACATTTATTTAAAACTAATTCACATTTTCAACACTGATATATTTTTGCGTTTCACAGCCTGATGAATAAAGCTAAACTGGAACAATTTGGATGATTTTGTTTGAGCTCGGTGGGCATTATAATATCAATTATCGTTCCATGTTACTATCCATATCTATTTTGTGTTTATGTCTTCAAAATTTTACTTTTAAATAATGTTAGTACAAGAGCACATCCCATATATGTTTTCATTTTAGTTCTCAAGTTAGTTCAACTTTGAGTTGTTGTCTCTAGAAATATCATAAAAATCTAAATAATAATTTATTGATTATAATTTGGTATGATTGTGGAGAAGTAATACTTATTTTGATTCGTGTAGTTCCATTAGACACAACCTTTACAATACTATCATTTTTATGATTTAGTTATTATATGATTCAAAAAATTATATATCTTAAAGTGAAAGTTTAAAATTCTATGAATTTTTAACTTCTAACTTTTGAAAAGTATTTATTTTTTAAATTAACATTGTTAGAGTGCCTTCAGACACGGGTTCATACCTAGTATATATATCTTATGTATTATTTAGACATTTTTGTAGTTTTAGTTTAAAAAATATTAATCTCGCCTATAAAAAAACAGCTTATATCTTTCATAAAATATTTTTAATAATAATAATAATAATAATAATATATGCTTCCTTTGATAGTTTATAACTAAAAAGTTAATTGACCAAAGAAAAAATATTACTCTAAAAGATAGAAAATATATATTAAGAAACAAATTTTTTAAACAAAAGATCATTTTTTTGTCAACGTTAATAATAGGAAATAGCGCTATGATCTTGTCCATTTACATCATATTT
Organism: Nemophila menziesii; assembly: GCA_029959085.1. NCBI lineage: Eukaryota > Viridiplantae > Streptophyta > Magnoliopsida > Boraginales > Hydrophyllaceae > Nemophila > Nemophila menziesii. The sequence continues at coordinate 500,415 of JARWIR010000013.1, forward strand.
GTTTTGACGGAATCATATTCTAAGATCTAATTTTTCTTGGTATGTTGATGTTGTAGTATTCATATTGATTATAATAATCAATAATTGAATTCACACCAAGGGTTAAAAAAATATGAACAATTAAACCAAACTGCTAAACAATAATAAAAGAGATTATTAACCAAAGAGTCTTGAAAAGATCACCTCGTAATCTAAGGAGACCGGCTCTATAGCCTCTTCTTACTAAAGGCTACAAACTAAATTTAACACTATAGCCTAATTTCCCAATTACTTTTCTACCCTTATTTATTCTCTATATATACTAAATATTATCATAATAAATCCTAAATTACATTTTCAGAAATATTTCTCTCTCTCTCTTTCTACCTCTCTCCTCACCTCTTACAATCAACGCCTCTCTTCTCCACTCCATAATATTCCTTCTTTCCATTGCTTCACTTGAAGCACGCAGCCACCAAGCAACCGAAGAAGAGAGCGCGGAGAAGAAGACCGTTGGCATGAACTTCGATGAATACCGCAGTGAAGGTGGAGATTTGACCGATCCGAAATAGAGTTTCGATCTAGGGTTCCGCCATGGATCGTCGGTCTAGGTTGTGGATCCGCCATGGAAGGAAGAAACCCGTGCAACTTCTTTTGATTTGCTGCACAATAATCTCTAAGATCGGATTTGAAAGCCATGGATAAACGAAGTTGTTTTTGTGCTTATATTTGTGAAGAAGAAGCTTGGATCTCCGGTAGCAAGTCGATTTGAGATGCTCAGCAAGTTTATGTAGCAGATTTGTTCTTACTTCGTGTTTCTGCTTATTTTTTTGGTCTTTTGCGCTCAGAACTTTTGTGCTCAGAACTTTTGCGCTCAACGCTGTTGGCGATTAAAAATCTGGCGTTAATGGAACTTTTGCAGTCAAACTCAGAACTTTTGCACTCAGACTCAGAACTTTTGCACTCAGACTCAGAACTTTTACAATCAGACTCAGAACTTTTGCACTCAGACTTAGAACTTTTGCGCTCAACACTGTTGGCGATTAAAAATCTGTCGTTAATGGAACTTTTGCACTCAGACTCAGAACTTTTGCACTCAGACTCAGAACTTTTGCACTCAGACTCAGAACTTTTGCACTCAGACTCAGAATTTTTGCACTCAAACTCAGAACTTTTGCACTTAGACTCAGAACTTTTGCACTTAGACTCAGAACTTTTTTCTAGACTCAGAACTATTTTCCAGACTCAAAACTTTTTTCTACGCTCAGAATTTTTTCCGGCGGTGGCCGGAGGTGGCCGGCGGTGATCGGTGGTTGTGGTCGGAGCTGGAAAATATTTGATAATTAATGAAAGAGGAGAGAGTAAAAATGATAAAGGAGGAGAGAGATTAATGGTAATGGAGGAGAGAGAGTAATGGTAGTGGAGAGATAAATAATCTATTTTTTTGTCTTATATGCACTAGAAGGGTAGTTATGACATTGGACATTTTATTGGCCTCTAAGAAGGAGAGAGGAGTTGACTAGCTCCTAAGTGGCACTATAATATTTTTTAAGACCCTTTAGGTAATTGACCCATAATAAAATTTTACTAGACTCATTTGGGTCGGAACATATGTGCACATCTGATGATGATATATGCTCATTTTATCACAAATTGATTCTAATTGTATGAGTTATTCAAGCAACTATGAACTCTTTCTCTCCTTCAGAATTTGATTTGCATGTATAAATAATCACACATCAAGTTATTAAGTACACGTGAAAGTAAAACCTCAAGTCTTTCATAGTTAACCACATACAATTCTACACACCTCAACACCCAAAAATCTTAGATTCCACAGGAATCAAACTCTCAATCTTACATTATTACGTATACAATATAGAGGAACACTAAATGTTTTGTACCCGACTTCGGGATTTCTAGTCAGGATTGTTGTTCACTTTCTTACAAAAATGTAGCATTTAACAGTTCTTCTTGGTGAGAACTTCCACAGACCCGAATATCAATTTAAATACAAAATGATTTTTTCTCTGTCAAAGGAAAAATGGCAAAATATAGAATTTTTCTAGATCACATCTTAATCAAGTGCTTAAAGATAGTCAAAATAAATAAAAGAAAAGTAAATTCTCCAAATGATAAAAAAGGGTTTATTGAATCTGTATATGAACTGAACTATCAAGTTCCTACATATATTTATCCATGTTCTAACAGATCACTACATCCCTAAGAATGGTCATAAGATTCTTGAACGATGTAACAAGCTCAATAAGTCCACTGCTCGAACCTATTACATAACAGCGAGCTCTTCCGGAGACGATAAATTGCTCAGTTTAATACAACAGTAAGCTTCTTCTCTTCTACTACATATCTATAGTTTAGTTGAATTCATTACTGAATCAGGTATTACAAGTTAGTTAACTTTTTCATATTCTCTTTCTCTATACTTTGAGTTTGGTATGATAATTTAAGGGTGAATTATCTATAGGGTCTTAGGAGAACTATTTTTTCTCTATAGAGTAGTGTCTTGAACGTTGTTATTCTTAGGGACCACATTTTTTACAATAGTCTTTCCTACCCTTACTAACACTAAAAGACAAAATAGTATGATGTCACTGTTTCTCTCTCCTCTATCACTACCCACCTACCACCTACCCACCTACCACCCATCTCCGACCTCCGGCCATCGACCACCGACCACCGACCACCGACCTCAGGCCACCAGTCACCGGAAAAAAACTGAGAGTACTCTCAGTTTTTCCCGATACCAGTCACCGGAAAAAACATAGAGTATCGGAAAAAACTGAGAGTACTCTATGAAAAAGGCAGAGTACTCTCAGTTTTTTCCGATACTCTATGAAAAAGATAGAGTACTCCGAGAATTAAAAAAATACTCTGACAATTTAAACGAATACTCTATAAAAAAGGACAGAGTACTCTATAAAATATAGAGAGTACTCTATGAAAAATAGAGAGTACTCTTTGAAATTACATAAATACTGTACAAAAATCATGTGTAGCAATTTAAATACCTTTCTATTCAAATTTAAACTCAATTACAATAGATAAATAAAAAAAAATCTAAATTAATTACAAGTTGACCGGTGGTCAAACCAGATCTGAAATTTAAAAAAAAAAAAAAAAAAAGCCTACACCTAACGCGTACACAGTACGCGAGTAAAAAAAAAAAAAAAAAAAAAAGGAAGCATTCCGGCGAAGCTCAAACCGGCGAAGCACAAACCTATTTCCTGTTCATCTTCACAACTAGATCGAGCCTCCACTGCAGCTCCACAGCAACCACGAGCTCTTTCTCCTCCGGCGAGCTCTTCATCTGCCATGGCTGCGGCGCCGAGCTTACCTGCAACTGAGGCGAACGGGTCTCCTGCAACTCCGGCGAACAGCAACCTGGAGAAGAAAGAAGCAGCGAGACCACCGATAGTTACACCTAGATCTGCTAGGCGGAGAAGAAGATGCTGGCGCTGGACTTCTTACCACGGCGAGAGAGCTCGAGCTGCGAGATCTGTCCTAGGGTTCCGCCATGGCTGCTCGAAGCAAGCTTCACCATCTGTTCGAAGCCTCACTGCGATGAAGCCGTTCGAAGCCTCACTGCGTGACCTAAATGACCTCCACGCCCACCGTTCGAACCGCGAGGATCTTTTCTGTTGCTGCGCAGAGCTCCGGCGAGGAGGATCTGAGGTTGCGAGTTGCACCAGTCATGAACAGCAGGGTCTCGTTCTTCTTCTTCGATGGCTATCTCGCTCTCGTTCTCGATGGAAAACAGCTGTTGGCGGTGGTGCTTTGGTGGATTTTTTTGAGGGAAGAGGGAGGAGGGAGGTGGTGGTGCAGATCGGCGGTGGTGGTGGTCATTTAGGTGGTGGTGGTGGTTGTTGAGAGGAGAGAGGAAAGAGAAGCTGTGAGGTGAGGAAAATTAGAACGTGAATAATGAAATTAGAAATAGCAATTAGTATATATAGGTATAGAAAAAACAAAAGAAGGGTAGTCTAGTAATTGGGGTTTTGGGGTTCATGTGTTAAAAAGTTTGTGAGGTCTTTAGTAAGAAGAGGCTCTAGGTGGGGGTGCTAACTCGAAGAGGGGGGTGTGGTCAAGACCCTAAGTGTCATTATCTCATAATTTAACTAGCATGAGTGGGTTAATATTCAACCATCAAAACTTTGTTATGTATTTGGTCAACACATACTTTCGGTTTTTCTTAATTACAATGGTAAAAATTAATTTGTTTACCTTAATTTGGATTCTTCGCCAAGCCGAGCCGAGTGGCAGTGGTTTTCTTGTGTAGGAAAGCTGCTTGGTGGGAAGGTGATTGAGTATGGAAAGACACAAATCGCTATTTTCAGCGCATCACTTCTCATACGGTAAAAGGCTTCCAACAGTCATAAAATGGCTATTGTAGGATTTGTATAAAAATATAATAAACAACACGACTGTAATTATACTTATATCATTTAATCCTAAAACATAAAAATTATAACAGTGATGAGATTAGGTTAAAAATCATTCAACTTTTTAGATTTTCAATGGCAAAAAATATTTTTTATCTTAATTGGGCTCTTCGCCTAGCTGGGCGGATGATGGTGGAGAATGGTCCACGAGTGGCGGCGATTCTTCCCAATTGGTGGTGTTTTTCTTGTGCAGGAAAGCGGGTTGGTGGGAATTTGAATGTGAAGAGATTAATTTGAAGTTTCTTTATCAATGAATGATGAGTGTGAGGAGATGAATTTTAGTGGATTTTATGTTTACGTGAAAATGAATTTTGAGAAGTTCAAGCCGGTTGAAGAGTTTCTGACCTAAACACAAAAGAGGAAAAATAAGAAAATTAATAAAATATATATGTGTTTTAGGTATTCTTTTCAACAATGTTAGCAAAATTAAACTAGTCTTTCCAATGTATATATTATCTCTTCTCAAATTATTTATTTTTTTATTGAAATAAAAAACATTTACAAATTACAAATACTACTAATAGAAGAAAAGAAACTGAACGAGCTAATGACCGAAGTATCCTTCCATCCTGAGATATCGATGTTCTTTCGAAATAAATATTAATACTTTTAGTCCAACCCGAAACCCACTTATTAGTCAAATTTTTAGACCATATGTGAATATTTAAAATAACTACTGGACTCTTGGGTTATTGTTTTCAGGCGGTGGGGTGTTGGTGGTTGGAAGGTAATCCTGGGCTGGGTTGTTGGTGGTTGAAGGATGATTGAGTGAGGTGGTGATGGGTAATTGGGTAATTAAAGTTGGGTTCTGGGTTATGTATGGTGGGGCGGTGGAGGTTGGAAGAGACAGGGGGCGCTGACGATGGCCCGCATTAAAGCCCACTTGGCCCAGTATTGAAGCCCACGTTCGAGTCCAGCTTGTGATTTGTAAAATTCATGCCGGTTGATGGCATGACGTGGCTTTTATTTTTGGGTGAATCATATATAGGGTCTTAGAAGCACTATTTCTTCTCTATAGAGTAGTGTCTTGAAAGTTGTTCTTCTTAGGGACCTCATTTTTTACAATAGTCTTTCCTACCCTTACTAACACTAAAAGACAAAAAAATGTGATGTCATGGTTTCTCTCTCCACTACCTACCACTACCCACCTACCTCCAACCTCCCACCACCTACCATCGACCTCCCACCACCGACTACCAACCACCGACCACCGACCTCCGACCACGGACCTCAGGCCACCAGTCACCGGTCACCGGAAAAAACATATAGTACTCCGAGAATTTGCTGAGTACTCCGACAATTTTGCTGAGTACTCTATATATTCAAATGGTACTCTATATATCCAACCACAGACCACCGACTTCCAACCACCGACCACCGACTACCAGAAAATTGCGAAGTACTCTAGGCAAATCTTGGAGTACTCTAAGAAAATCTCGGAGTACTCTAAGAAAATCTCGGAGTACTCTGAGAAAAACTCGGAGTACTCTTAAAAATTGAGGACTAATATAAAAAAATTACTAAACAATTTATTTTACAAAAGTAATGAGTATTACTAAAACAAATATATTATTCTCATATATTATTACACAAGCCAAAAAAAAATTCTATCTGGTTTGACCAGATCTAGATCTGGTCAACCTAATGAAAAAAAAAGGGACTCTGCTGCTTCTTCCCAAACCGCCGCCACCACAACCATAACACGAGCACCACCATAACACAACCACCACCACTTAAATGGCTACACAACCGACACCATTCTTCGAACCACCGGAGCTCCAACGAAGCAGCGAAGAGGGAAGCAACGAAGAGGGAAGCAGCCATCTTCACGCGTGAAACAAACCATCACCACCACCAACGAAGAGGGAAGCAACCAATAACTGCTCTACTCCGATCAGATCTGAGACCACCACCGGAGCTCGCGCAACCACCACCATAAAACCATCACCACCATAACACCATCAACAACACAACCATAACACCACCTCCTCGCGCGAAGATTTTCAGCACCACCATTGTTGCAGAACTGCTCGCGCCTCCATCATCTTCTCACGGTCATCTTCACGCGTGAAACAAACCAACACCACCATCAGCGCTGCACAGCTGTGAATAAAAGCAGGAAGGAGCTCAGCAAACTTGGAGTTGCAACCTGCTTCTGTCAAAAGCTCGAACAACCATCACCATCAGCGCTGCAATGCGCGAATGCTCGCCGGCCTGGGTCTCGATCTACCACTGCAGGAAGGAGCTCGGTGTGATGGTGCTTCGCCGGACTTGATGAGGGAAGCAGCGAAGAGGTGGTGGTGGCGGGTTTGGTTTTCTGGGAGAGAGAGAGAGAGAGAGAAAAAGTAGGTCAAGGGAAGAGAGAGAAGATGTTTTTCACGGGAATGATTTTATGAGATTTGTAATAGAATATTTAGTATATATATAAGTCTAAAAGGGTAGAAAGGTAACAGGGGTTTTGGGGTTCATGTGTTAAAAAGTTTCTGAGATCTTTAGTAAGAAGAGGCTCTAGGTGGGGGTGCTAACTCGAAGAGGGGGTGTGTGTTCAAGACCTTAAGTGTCATTTACTCTTTATTTTTTGAATAACTCTTCAATTGATATGTTAGACGGTGTCGTTCGATCTTTTGCCCTTATAACAGCTGGTTCTGGTTTATTATGGCATTATTTGTTGAGTCTTCCTTTGGTCCGATCAATGGCGGACCTTCCTTGGGCCCGGGGGGGGGGGGGCTCAAGCCCCCCCTCACTTTTTCAAAAAAAAAAATTAATCTTATATATTCATAATTTGTTATATTAAAAAACTCTTTTTTAAAATTTTTGTAAGTACAATAATTTTTTTAACCCTATTTAATACATTATTTTTTATACATTGTACATTATTATCTCTACAAACATCACTTTAATCAAATTTATAAATAGTTTTGGATCTATTTTACAGCTACAATCCATTTTTTATAAAAACTTAAAAATTCAATAAGTTTTTTTTTGAGTATTTTTATAAGAATTTAAATAATTTTATGTGAATTATTAAAATTTATTAATAAATTATTGAATGGAAATTTAATTTTTCTTTCATATGAATAAAATAGTTAATACATTTTTTAAATTTTGGTTCTTTTAGTTCTATCTATCACCGAAACTCTCTAGAAATCTATGCTACTTAGTGTTTTTTTCTTTTTGTTCTAATCGCATTTTATGCTACATAGTACATAGGGAAGGAATTAGTATTACTAGTATTTATATTAATTATATAAAACGTATTTTAATATTGATATTTACGTAAATATTGTACTAGTATTAAATAACTAAAGAAATGAAAAGATATATCCAAGTTTACTATCGAAAAAAAAAAATTTCGGAGGCGTTGCCCCCGAACCCCCTGTATTAATTTCAAACCCCTCCTCAACTTTTGTCCTGGATCCACCCCTGGGCCCGATGGTTAAAGAAGGCTGTTCTCTCATCTTCTCTCTCCCTTAAGTCGCCACCTACTTCCAATTAAAGGTAAAGGTAATTGCTTTATTTTACTTTTGTACTGCTTTCTCTTTCTCTCCTACTACTAGGGGTGAGCAAAACAAAACCGAAAAACCGAAAACCGAGAAGGTTCGGTATAACCTTTTTAGAAAACCGGAAAAATCGGTTCGGTTCGGTTTTTCTATACTAAACCGAACCGAAAAACCGAATATTCACTCGAATTTAAATACTACCTAATATTAATTCATACACTCGAATGGAAGGTATTAAGAAATCGTTTAATTGTAGTTACGATATTTAATTTATCTTTTTAGGTGATTGAAAATGAAGAAACCATACTTTACAATTTAATATTGAAGACGTCTATTTGCTTAAAGAAATTAAACCAATTTAATAACAAAATCTGGTTGATTCTTTTTTATTTTTTTATTGCATGATTTGTCCTTTAATTATACAACTTCTGGAAAACAAAACAAAGCATATATAATTACGACAAGTCATGAAATTTATAGACTTTCATATGGCTCATGTGTATGTATAACTTAAGTTTGATTATAATAGCTTCATTTTTTTAAATAATTTTATTGATTTTACCGTTCTTTAATTTAACCATAACAACTACTACTACTCAAATTGAATATCATGCAATATTTCTATGTTAGAAAGCTACTCCATAAAGTTTCGGTAAACTTCTTAGTCTCTATTTTTCAACGTTAGTAATTATTAATAATTAATTCATAAATCATCCATTTGTGCCAAGATTGGCACAATGACCAGGAATCCATTGGCCACCACCAAAATGAGGTATACCAGCAAATCTCCAGCATACTTTTTATTTACCAATATAGCATAAGTGTAGCATAATTAATATTGCCAAGATGATAATTACAAAAAAAAAAACTAAGAAGGAAAATTGAAAAATATACCGAACCGAACATATACTTAACCGAAAACCGACAAAACCGAACCGATGAAAACCGTTCGGTTCGGTAACACCACCCTTAAAAACCGAACCATTCGGTTTCGGTTTCGGTTTTAGCCAAAAACCGAACCGAACCGAGCCGTGCTCACCCCTACCTACTACTACTATCCTTTGGTTATTATCATGCGTAGTACTTCCATTGTCTTTGTCGTTATTATCAGTCTTTATTTTCTTATTAAATACTATCATAACTTCTACCGATCATTACTTACTCCTTTCTCTATATATATACAACATTTCAACACTCAACTATTCAACTACTCACCTTCAACCTTCTTTCCAAATTTTCATTCCAGTATGTCCTTTCGTTCGTGCCGACTATGGTAAATAATTATAATTATAGTGTAAGTCTAAGTGTTTTTAGTCTCTTTATCTCTTATATTTATCTCTCTTTCATATTTAATTCTAAATTTGATTATGTATTTGATCTATATTGTAGTTTGGAGAAACAAACTTAAACGACTTGTTGGCCTACTTGAAAGAAAAGAGCAAAAATACCGAGACATGCTAACCTTGAACGAGCATGAGATTCTAACCACTTTAGAATGTCAAAAAGTTGATATAGTTGAAGAAGAAGAAACACTTGAAAAGGATAATGCCAAGGAGCTTACATCAAAATCATCATGGTTTATGAAATTCGCAATGTCAACCGTAGGTACAGACTACAGTCTCAGCTTCACAAGATGTGAAAATGAAAACGATATTTGCCGATTAGGCTACACTTAGTTTTCTTGCTGATGGAGGAACTGTCTATTAGCATTGCACTATTTTAGATTCGGTAGACTGGCCGATATGGTCCAGTGGCTATGTGACCAACAACAACACTTTAAGAATTATCAAATGAAAGGGTTTGATATAATCCAAAAATATAATCCTCTTTCATTTTTCTACTTATTATAGGTTTTTGATATTGTAAAGTACTAATATGTACAATTTCTAATGTTTTATTTTATCAATGGATATTTATTTTTATGTTATATTTTTAAGTTGTAATGAATTAATTTATATTTGGATGATTACTTTGCATTAATTATGTTTGGATTATTATTCTAATATTATTATGTTATGGGATATTTTTACTATTTGAGTTATTTATTGTTTTATATGATTAAAAATGTAATATTTGTATAATGTGTGATATGTAGTCTGTAGATATGTTGTTTTAAGTGTTTGTGTAGTGAACAACTTTGTTAAGATCCCAACTAATGGTCATTCATTGAATCCGTGAAATCGTGTGAGCTGCTGGATGTGAATTAATCCAAACTATGTTGCACCAAAAATATATTTTAATCTTTTTATTCTTCGTTATTAAAAGAGTTTCTTTTTCATATCATGATTGCAGATTGATATGTGGTCTATGAATAGTTTCTCCGAGAGATAGTATATGACACATATTTTAGAGACTTAATGCAAATCTGAATATAATAGTTGTATCTAAAGCTAAAATTGAACTAGGGCTTTAAATTAAATTTGTGACAACTTTTTACTACATACTCTTTTAAACTTAATTCTTAAAACTGAGCCACCTGTTCCATTAACTCTTCTTTTAACAATACAAAAGGATATGTTGTGTATGCAAAAGAATGGTCAATCTTTTTTTATAGACGTGATATTACAAATTTGTTTGTAGATTTTGAGGTGTATGTTTAACAATGATTTTTGAGAATTTTCTAAGTCTGAGTTAGGATTATGTCCAAAATGATACTTTAACCCCTCTATTAAAAAATTATATCAATCTACCCTTGCAAATAACACACACCAACATCTAAAGGCATCCCTCCACCACATAAACTACAATCATCTGCATAACACACAAAAAATACATTATTAGAACCCTTCTATATAAGATATACTCCAATTTACTCAAAATTGCGTTCACAAGTCCCTGCATCAAATAAAATAACTCACAAATTCTATTTGTTCTATAATCCTATTGTATGAACATCCTTTTGTTTATTAACATCACAAATAGATTAGGCGCATTCTTAATCACAACAATAAGGGAATGCTATACTTCATCCTTCCAGCCTGAGTAATATAAAATACAAATTAGTATCTACTATTAAAATATTACAGAATACTCAGGGAATATAACATTGTTTTGAGACACCCGGGAAAACAAATGTGAAATTTAATTTGGATTAACGCATATCTCATATAGAATCTTCAGAATCTGACTAATAATGTAAACTGGATTAATCATTTTGTTTTTATCTGTAAAGTGGGTTTCAACTCTCTTGTCTGTAAAGAAGCTAATAAGGTCAGTCATTTAATTACCTTTTTAAGCTAACATGCCATCAGTAGCATCTTCCTCTGTAGCTTTTTCTTTAATTCCTCTTCGAGTTAAAAACAGAAAAGCTTTTCTAATCAGCTGTATCCTTGAGTAGTTGACTCATGACTTGTTTTTGAATTTCAAATTGACGTGACAAGAAATATTTACTAAATGACATGTGTTGGAATTTTTTAAATAAAGACAATTTATTTTATTAATTCTTTCATGTTTTTTGGAAGAAGTGGAAAATACCATTTGTGTATAATAGTCCCACTTTATTATTTGGGGAAAAAAACATTGGAATTATTTAATTCCTTATTCTTGATAAAAGATTAATGGTTCTTTATATGTATTAGTTGTTATAGGAGTTACAAAAACTTGATAAAGAAAAAAAACGGACGACTTTAATGAGCATTGACGAGCATTAATGTGACGGTTTTCTTGTCTTTATTTTTCTTTTATAAATAGTGACTTTGTCACTTTCATTTCAAGAGAAGAAGAAAAAAGATTATTCTTGAGAGAATGGAAAAATATAGAGAGAATAGAAAGGAAAAAAAATATATTCTAGAGAGAATAAAGAATAGAATGTAGAATGAAACTAAGAATTAGAAATACTATTATATTTCTCTCTCAAATATTCTAGTATAAGATTTCTTTAGAGTAGAACGTCTGTTAGAGATAACCGGCACGACCGGAATATCTTTTTAACACCATTTTACATTCCATGTAATAGTTCCTTTCTCGTATTTTCCATGTAAGTTTTGTTATTTTCAATTTATTGTAATAGTGTAGTATTACTTTAATTGAATATTATCTTTTGTTTTACTTTTAGAATTCCATTTCTCTACTTTAAAAACCAGTGAGATTGTTATTTTTCCAACAATTTAAAAAGATATTCTTGTAATATCACTGGTTGTTGTTTTTTTAGAAATGGTTTTTCCTATCTCGGCAGTTGCTTCATAATTGAATGCAAAGGCCTTTTCCCGACGTGACTATGTTGGAGCCTTTCAATGGTTCAAACTACAAACGTTGGGTACAAATCCACTGATATGTCTTGAACAACATAAACTAGACCTTGCCGTTCTCAAGGTACTCCCTGCCATTGAGGCCAATGGGGAATATACCAAAGAACTACATGCTAGGTTTCTGGATTTAAAAGTTGGTTCAAGAAAGCTAATTCAGGGGTTAGAGGATGGATCTTGGATAATGTGACGAACCCCACCTTTTATTTGTGTACCGTTGAGAAGTCAAGAAAGACTATCTGTGAAACGGTTCAGAAATGGCATGCGGGTGATGATTCTGATGAGAATAAGTACGTCACTGGGAAATGACCCAACAAGATCTATTAGTCTCATACAAGTCAAAAAGTGAATCGACTCATGGATAAGTCCTTAAGTTTCCACGTTTTTATGAGTTTAAGGATTACTTTGGCCCCTTATATTACCACTTTTTAACTCTTGTTGCCCTAAATTTCCTTCACAAACATGAATATATATCAATTGGATATTAAATATATGTTTGAATGAAGATCTATGTGAAGAGATCTATATGGTGCAACATGAAGGGTTGGTGGTTTTGGATTAAGGGAATAAAGTATGAAAACTAAGGAAATTGTTTTGTGTTTTTTTTAAACGGGCACCGTGTTAATGAAATAGAATCCTAATAAAAGATGGATCGGTTTGTGCTACACTTTTATTAATATTTGTACGACATGATCCACTTTTGGTACTTTCATTCATGGGACTAACTTCTTTTATTCTTCTATTTGTGAATAAAATATGTGGGGAAAGATGAGCCTAAGGGAAAAATTCGTTAGAGTCAATTATAGAATTTACCTTAGTTAGTCTCACTTTGTTGGAAAGGTTTGACTCCATTGATATAATATCTAGTAAAAAAAATCTGTATAATACTAGTATTCATAAATAAGAGAATTGTGGGGGGTGTGTACCCCTTAGTGGATATACAATAATTATAATGATTATGATGCTATAAATGAATAAAACCCAACTTGGTATTGTCCATATTGTAAAGCGACTCAAGTGGTGACCATTGGGTTATTTTTTTTTTATTTAATAATGTACGAGAGATGTACTATTGATCTATATGATTCACTAACTTCTCATCCATATAATGTAAATTGTGCATACATGAGCAAATTAAAACTTAATGAATTCATAGCCATGTGTGGTGGTCCTATTGAGACGGACTTGATGAATTCACCGTTTAGGTTGTTATATATTCCTCATACTTAATGAATTCATAGCCATGCGTGGTGGTCTTTTTGAGACGGATTTGAAGAATTCATCGTTGAGGTTGTTGTATATTGCTCATAATATGATTACAAGGAGACATCCTTGATGTTCCCAAGGGATGAGTTGTTAGAATCACCACAAAATTCATAGCCCGTAAGGGTGGTCCTAAAGAGAAAGGACTTGATGAATTAGAGAGACACATAATGAGGCTGAGCTTTATTGCTCTTAATGATCTCGAAATCCGAGAGGGTCGGCTAATGAGGCTAGACGCTCTTGGAGATCACCTATGTGCATGGAAAGGGTGATGTTTGAGGAATCTGTAACTATCAGCCGGGTAGAGTATGTGATGTGAGGGTCTCGATCGAAAACTATCAAGTTCAAGAGTACGTTCACTTGATATGTTTTTGGTGGTTGCCTCACTTCACTACGTGTCAATTCAAATCGAAAGATATTGCCACTTAAGTACAATTCACCCAAATGCTAGTATTTATGGAAACCTGTTCACCTTCTCTCCCAAAGAACATGAGTGGGGGATTGTTGGAATTTTTTAAATAAAGACAATTTATTTTATTAATTCTTTCATGTTTTTTGGAAGAAGTGGAAAATACCATTTGTGTATAATAGTCCCACTTTATTATTTGGGGAAAAAAACATTGGAATTATTTAATTCCTTATTCTTGATAAAAGATTAATGGTTCTTTATATGTATTAGTTGTTATAGGAGTTACAAAAACTTGATAAAGAAAAAAAACGGACGACTTTAATGAGCATTGACGAGCATTAATGTGACGGTTTTCTTGTCTTTATTTTTCTTTTATAAATAGTGACTTTGTCACTTTCATTTCAAGAGAAGAAGAAAAAAGATTATTCTTGAGAGAATGGAAAAATATAGAGAGAATAGAAAGGAAAAAAAATATATTCTAGAGAGAATAAAGAATAGAATGTAGAATGAAACTAAGAATTAGAAATACTATTATATTTCTCTCTCAAATATTCTAGTATAAGATTTCTTTAGAGTAGAACGTCTGTTAGAGATAACCGGCACGACCGGAATATCTTTTTAACACCATTTTACATTCCATGTAATAGTTCCTTTCTCGTATTTTCCATGTAAGTTTTGTTATTTTCAATTTATTGTAATAGTGTAGTATTACTTTAATTGAATATTATCTTTTGTTTTACTTTTAGAATTCCATTTCTCTACTTTAAAAACCAGTGAGATTGTTATTTTTCCAACAACATGTACTTTAGATATCTCAAAGGATGCAGCTGTGTTGTGTTGTATAACTCTGTTATATGACTACTCACCATTTTAGTATCAACTTTGTACTACACGTTAAAGTATGTCTTAAATGAGTCTTTTTTACAAGTAACTTAATGTAATTGCTCAGCTTTCGGTTACATTATACTATGCAGCATCAAGTTTATCACAACATGGTATTTCATTGATCACTAGACATATCGAAGATACACATACGAAGCGTGTTCAATGCAAACACTCAGGTGAATATAATATCTCTTCTTTCAGTTTTGCAAACTATATGTATTTTCAACTCTTTTTTCTCGTAAAGAAAAAATTAAACAAAAAAATAATGACGATTTTCCAACTTATTTGCAATACTAACTTTTTGCGCATTGACATGGTGCGTCTCTTATAATTTTTCTTTCTTTTTTATCAAGTCTTAGTTATCTTATATACAAACATCTTTTTTAATTTATAATTAACGCTTAGATATTTTTTTACTCTAAATTCTTACATTATTTATTCATCCAAATTCAAAATGCTATAAATTTAAAATCTATATATATTCTTGTTAAAATTTATTTTATATTTTATTCTTAACTTTAGAAATAGATCCAAATAAATTCTCCACATTAGAACAACTAGTGGGATTCAAAGCATCGGGGTAATAATATTTTCATCGGGTTAATTTTTAGTTTGGGAGAACTACAAATCTTACTTTTAATCCGGGGAAGGATAAAATTTAGATTCGTAGAATAATATTTAAGGACCACGAAAGAGGAAGCACTACACCGCGTCCTTTTTTCCGCGACTATACTTGTAGTCGCGAAAGAAGGAAAAAGTAGTCGCGGAAGTAAAGTTTTGGCTTTCGCGACTACATGTAGTCTTAATAACTTAATTGCTAGAAAGTCGTCGTTAGAGGTTACATCAAACGACAAAAGCCAATAAGTAGTCGTAATTGGTCATGAGTCATTAACGACTACACATGTAGTAGTAAATTATGTATACCATTGTCGACTACCTTGTTGTCGCTAACTGAAAAAATAACGACTACAAAGTAGTCGTTAGATATTAGCATTTACGACTACTACGTTTTTAATTTACGACTACTTGTGTAGTCGTAAATTAATGAAGTATTAGCGACTACTCATTTCGTCGCAAGAGGATGCTAATTAGCGACTACTTCTTAATGTTATTCTAGACTACATGTAGTCGTTAATGATTTTTTAAATAAAAAATAAAAATATGTTTCTGAATTATAGTTAATTGCATTTTTTATTGATTATTGTAATTAAATATAATTAATAATAAAAAATACCAATTACAAAACAAATAATTAATTAAAATGCCAATAATATATTAATGCATTATTTCCAACCAAAATCAACCAAAGAGTCAAAATTAAAGTCAAACCATAGTCAAGAAATATTACATAATAAAATTAACCAAAATAGCCCAACCTAACAGGCTATATAAACGGGTCTCCTGTTCTCCATCAGACTCATCATCATCATCATGTTCAACTTCATCTCCATCACTCTCTTCATCACCTCGACTCTCAGATGCACTACCTGCTGGAGGAGTAGGGTTCACTGGCATAGGTTGGTAAGGGGACAAACCCTGCTGAACCCCCATCTCGTTAATCCATCCCATCCCATCACATCAGTCACAGCTGCCTGAGAATAAACTAAAGGAACACTGCTAGAAGAGGTTGTACTATGGGTATATAAGGTGTCAGTCTTTGGGCTACTCGAAGCTCGTTTATTGCCGCCATCATATTCGCGTTCTGCTCATCTTGTGACGGGGTATTCGAAGGACTCAAGACACGCTTCCTCTTTCTCGTTCGGCTCACACCCGGTGTTCGACTCCTCTTTGGCGAGCCCATAACCTCCTTGACAGTTTCCTTCACTGACTCAACTTGCTCCTTAAGCGACAAGTCACGAGCTTAAGTTGACTCAGATTGACTCTAGGTCACTTTCTCTTTCATCTTCTCCTTCAACGCTTTCTGTTTAATTAATGACATGAAAAAAAATTAATATTAAATTTAAAGTCAATAATTAATAAAATTATAATAAAAAGTCATTTTTAAAATAAACTTACATCCACGTTTTAAAACCTTCCGACCTCCACTGCTTTATCTTTTTGCTTTTTACAACCTCGAAACACGCACACATTCGTGGAATGGGGACTTCTTCTTGCGTAGCCTCGTCCCTCACTGTCAACGTCCCATCCACGGTCACCTCTAAAACACCCTGTTTCATTAAAAAAATCAATAAATATTTTAAATAATCTGAACACGTATATAAAAATCTAACTACCTCGTAAAGAATATCTCTAGTTCGGGAATATTTCCGAGAACCTGCTCCGCTTTTATTCTTTTGCTTCTTTCGATTTTCCTTATTCATTTTTGCCTGGTGCTGAAAAAATTTAAAATACAAATATTAATAACATTATATATAATCTAAATGGTAAAATAAAGAAATAATTAAATATATACCTTCACTTCCTTTGAACCCCACAATTTACAACATCTTTCCCAGGTCTCATCGGATAACTCACTTGGTTTCTTTCCCTTTAAGAGATATTCCTTCTTCGTTCTATGTTTGTAGTCTTTGTACCTGATACGCATGGTATCATCTAAATTCCCAGCAATATCTGCCTAATCAGACTTTTTCCTCCAATTAGCAATATCAAAAAATTCCTATAAAATAAATATTAATTAAAGTTAAATTAAATTAATAAGTTATCCTATATATGTATCAATATTGAGAAAGTTTAAAAATAACCGATAATCGCTTAATAACTGCTAATTTATCGGCACTGGGAACTTTATCCCACAATTATATTATAATTAGGATCATTAAGAAGTAAAAGGCCACCAGCTTTTCCTATTGGTTCAATAGTAGCAAGTATATTCATATGAAGGGATTGAGAAACAACATTAGTAACAACAAGTTTATTCATTGTCTCGGCCAAGAAAATTACCTTTGGATGATGGAGTCGGACAACATCCTTAAGTGTTGAAACCGTCAAGGGGGTACCAATCCCTTGACAGTCTCAACATAGGTGTGTCATGTACCTCCAAGGGTTTGTTGAAGGTCAAACCCAAAAGCCTTAGTTGATTTCTCATTGATAGAAAAAATCTTAATTACTGATTTCCCCATAAGTTCATCTTTAATTTTTTTTAGCATCTTTGACAGTGTGTTGTGTATCATTAGTTAGTTCCCATCTCTTGGCCCATAATTTATCATATTTCGTTGAGGTTTTGGATGTGAGTGTATCGATGGTAAATTATTTATTGAATTAGGGTGTAATCCAAAATTCGATGGTTGTGTGTTTCAGAGGAGTCATGGTTAGTTTGGGCAGAGAAAAGAGGTGTTGTATTGTTCATAAGTGATTCAGCGTGGTTGGGTGAAGTGGATGGAGAAGAAATGTATTCGCTAGAAAGAAAATTGTTGTTGTTTTGGAAGATGATTGTGTTTTGACTGGGTTGCCAAACATGAGCTTTTAATCACATTGTTTCGCGACTAGGATACTTGTTCCTCTCGAGTTGGCCAATATCTTGAGTTGTGATAACAAGCCGATTGCGGTAGGCTAATTGTAACTTTTTGGAACTTTTATCTTTTTATATATTATGTTTTAGAAAAAAAATTGTTTTTTGATTTTTAATAGAAGAGAAATGTCTTGGTTAAATTGTTGTAGGCTTTTAAAGAGGATTAGGATCCTCTCCTCACTCAAATTCTCTCATCTTCTACTAATTTTTAATTTTAACCGATAAAATTTTACTTTACATTGAATTTTCAGAATTTTCCTACTGATATTAACTTTATCATTTATTTTCCCTTTCGTCTACCTTATATCTATCAACGTTTTTTTCTTCTAATTTTTTCCCTCTTCTCCCGCTATCTCACATCTTCAATTCCATAATTTTTACTATTATTTTTTTTCATCCCGGCCAAATATATTTGCTATCATAAACAAAATTTGTTTCCACCTTGATAGAAATAGAGAAGAAGAGAAGAAGTTTTATTATTCAATGTGTTAACTGATTACATGAGCTTGAGCATCTATTTATACACTTCTACATATCAGTTTATACATACACATACATACACCTATACACACATATTATTCTAACTGTTTTGATAACAACTTTTACAGCTGTTTTAGTTTGTTACTTGAGTGACTTGAGTCATACTCTTCTTTAGCTTATCATCCCCCCTCAAGCTGAGCATTGAGATCAGTGGAAGCTTGGACACATTCGCAACAAACAAAGTAGAACTTAATCCTTTGGTGAGAAGATCAACTAATTGATTTTCAGATGGAACATGATAGAGAACAAGATTCTTTGATTTTACTTGTTCACGAACAAAATGGAAATCAACATCAATATGTCTTGTGCGAGTGTGAAACACAGGATTTGATGCAAGAGCTAAGGCAGATAGATTATCACACGCAATCGATGGAGTTTGAATCGTAATATGTAAACTTTGCAACAAGAAAGTGAACCACTTCAATTCTGCAGCAACATAAGCCAAGGCACGATACTCAGCTTCTGTAGATGATCGTGATACGGTGGATTGTTTCTTCGAACCCCAAGACACCAAATTCTTACCCAAGAATATGCAATAGCCGGTTACAGAACGCCTATCAATTGAGCAACTCGCCCAATCTGAATCTGAAAATGCTTGAAGATGAGTAGAGGAAGGCTTAAAATAGAGACCATAACTAATTGTGCCTTTGATGTAACGCAACAATTTCTTTAAGGCCTCATAATTTGCATTTGTAGGGTGATGCATTGACTGACATAACTGATTTACAGCATAAGCAATATCTGGTCTAGATATTGTCAAATATTGAAATGCACCAGTTAGACTTCGAAATAGAGATGGATCCTCAAATTTTAGTAGACCATGCTCAGAAATAACCGAGTATTTGTTTAGGGTGGGTGTAGTAGACGATTTACACTCACTTAAACCAGCTTTATTTAGGATAGATTGAGCATAATTCGATTGAGTAACAATTGTATCCTCATTTGATTTAATAATCTCTAAACCCAAAAAATAGGATAACTCACCTAAGTCCTTCATCTCAAAACGGTTATTAAGATCTTGTATAATTGCTGAGATAGAATTATTATCTGCACCCGTGATTAATATATCATCAACATAGACCAATATAATAGTTAGAGAAGAATATTTTCCACGGATGAACATAGAAGTATCTGCAGAACTTATGATAAAACCATGAGTTATAAGAAAATTAGCAAGCAATTCATACCAAGCACGAGGAGCTTGTTTTAAGCCATATAATGACCTTTTAAGTTTACAAACATAATCAGGGAACCGTGAATCCACAAATCCAGCTGGTTGAACCATGTATACTTCTTCATTTAACTCACCATGAAGAAATGCATTAGAAACATCTAGTTGTCTAATTTTCCAGTTGTATGATGCAGCTAGAGCAAGTATAACACGTATAGTTTGATGCTTTATAACCGGACTAAATGTTTCTGTGTAATCAAGGCCAAATTCTTGAAGAAAACCTCGAGCAACAAGTCTTGCTTTGTAGCGAGCTATATCACCATTTGCTTTTTGTTTGATCTTATAAATCCATTTGCAAGTGATGGAATTGCGCCCAAGTGGAGGAGGCACTAATTCCCAGGTTTGTTGATGAATAAGAGCCTTATATTCTTCAACCATTGCATCATGCCAACATTGGTATTTAGAAGCCTCTTTAAAAGAGTTTGGTTCAGAAATAGAAGGTTGAAGGATCAAAGACTGACATTTGTAAAAAGGTTTGAGTGAACCTGTTTGTCTACGAGTTATCATAGGGTGAGATGAAGTTGAAGTTGAGATTTGAGTAAGAACATTAGAAGAAAAATTAGAAGTTGAAGTAGAGGAAGAAGCTACAGAAGGTAAGCTAACAGTAGGATCAAGAGAAAGAGGTTTAGAAATAGAGTTTAGGTTGATTGATGTTGGAAGTATATCAACAAATGCGATGAGTGAGGGTTCTAATTCAGAAGAGAAAGTGGAAACCATATGTGAAGTGTAAGGAAAAACACCCTCATTGAACCTCACATGTCTTGAGATAAAAAATTTATGTGATTCCAATGAAAAACATTTGTATCCCTTAGAGAATGAGCAATAGCCCATGAAGACACAAGCATCTGATTTGGGAGACAATTTGTGAGAAGAATATGGTTTGAGCCATGGATAACATAGGCATCCAAATATTCTAAGATGATTGTAAGTAGGATGTTGATTATATAAAAGAAAAAATGGTGAATTATTTGACAGATTTGGGGTGGGAAGTATGTTGATCAAGTAAACAGCAGTAGCTAAGGCTTCAATCCAAAAAGTTGAGGGTAACTGACTTTGAGAAAGTAGAGAAAGTGTGGTCTCAATTAGATGTCTATGTTTTCTCTCTGAAACACCATTTTGTTCAGGTGTGTGGGGGCATGAGGTTTGGTGAATTATACCATGTTCTTGAAGAAATAGTTTGAACATGTTAGATAGGAATTGAAGACTGAGAAGAAGGATGTCCAAGCCTGTAATGCCAGACTTGAGCAGAAGAACTAGCTGACTTTGAAGAAGACACAACAGTTGAAGACAAACACAGAACAGCTGGAGAAGAACTTGAACAAGAGGTATTTGAAACACCAAAATGAAGAGGATAAAGCCCATCTTTACAAGGGCCCTGAAATAGAATGTTCTTAGAAGTTAAATCAACAATTGACACTGAATTGGCAGTGAAAGTAATAGAACAATTATTATCTTGAGTGAGTCTAGAAATAGAGAGTAAATTTGATTTGATTGAAGGCACATGAAGTATAGATTTAAGTAGTAAAGAGGCTGAGGGAGAAGAGAGCTTACTATCACCAATATTTGCAATGTTCAAAGGTTGACCATTACCTACTGCAACTGAATTTGATCCATTATAAGGTGTTGGTGCTTGAATTAATGAAGGATCATGAGTGACATAACTGTTAGCTCCTGAATCAAGATACCATAGCTCAGGATCATAAGAATTTGACTGAGATGTGTGAGCAGCTAAAGCCACACGACTTTGTGCCTTAGGAGATGGGAAGCTATTGAAATCAGCTCTAAACCAGCAATTGATGTCTCCCTAATTGTTCTTATTTTCGACCCTTGGGAGACATCATTTTTGGTGTTTATTTAATTAATTTGATAGACTTTTGGACTAAATATGCAATAATCCGGAATTCCCTTTTTATTTCTAGCATTTTTAATTTATTAAACTTTTGCGCGTAATATTGGTATTTTTAGTGAAAAGTTTACAGGTTTTAGATGTTAGCTAGGAGAGGAATCCGAGGAGAAAGTCAAAGATCGTGAATTAGAGTCAAGACTTGAAGATAAATCCCGAAGATATTATTTTTAGAGCTGAAATCCATTTTCCAGGCCATAGATTGCTGATTTCGAGGTGCTTAGGCGAAGATTTAGCTGTTGACCTTTGAAGAGAAAACATTCCTTATCGAGTTACGGAACTTTAGCAACTGGAATGAGGTCAATCGGAGTCATAACGCATCGGGAAAAGCCGTTTTAGTGAAGGTGTATCAGCAGTTACGGGATTTTGGGCTTAGAATTTGGGCTTTGACATTTAATTAGTATTTTATTTTCTGGTCCAAGCCCTAATCCGTTTTTATGCTTATAAAAGGAGGTCTGGACTTCTATTTTTCATACAATTCACATTCCACAAGATTAAACACCAGAGAGAAGCAACAGAAGGAAGAAAGAAGAAGTTACAAGAGCTGGAGAGGGTCTATATCTCCGTTCGTAGTCATTCCAATTCCGGAAATTAGGTTCTTTTTATTTTTAATTTTGTAATCCAATATGAATTCCATTTCTTTTAATTTAGTTTTTCTTTTTAATATGAGCTAAGCTTTTCATAGTGCTTGAGAACAAACAATGGGTGAATCCCAATTTTATGAAATAACGAATGTTGAATTTGGGTTTATATAAATTAAATTAGATTGGGTCCTTTACTCTTTTCGATAATTTGTGATTATTTACTGTTTTTAGAGTCGCGAACTAGGAACAGGTATTAGTATCTAGGCTATTCCACATATGTGGCGTGTGGATCATCCTGACGGAGGGTTTAGGTATAGAATTAATTATTCAATCTGGATAAAAGCTATTGATTCTGACGAACTTAGCTAATTCTAGGGCCAATGTGGTAATAAAACTTAAACATCCAACGGTGGATCATATTTACCCTGACGGGACTAGTGACACTTTAGGATTGCCTTATAGTCCACCCTGACGGGGGTATAAGGAATTTAGAATCCCGACCATTGTAATTGACCGATTTAGCCCTTAAACAACATAAGTTAGGAAATAAGATTGGGAGGATCCTTGCGTTCTCAAGTACTACTTCTCATACCGCGTTTTCACTCATTTTACTTGCGTCTTAGCTTTTACTTGCATTTATAATTTGTCTTTCATTTAGTAGTTTTAATAAACAACACCAAACAAATACATTTTATTTACTTGCTTTCATAAGTGCAACCAATCATTATTTGCTAAACATTGTAGTCAACCATCACGTCCTTGGAACGAATATGTTTTATCATACATACTACTTGGGACAACCGTACACTTGCGGTTGTGGTTCAATTATCATTTGCATTATTTTTTAGAACACACAAAGGACCACCAGCAATCTAAAGCAATATGTCCAAACTTTGAACAAATCTGACATGTAGGTGAAGAATTCATACCAAAAGAAGCTTGATTAGGAGGAGCTCCTAAGATAGATTGAAAAGAATTTCTACCTCTTCCACGATTATAATAACCTCGAGTATTATTTCCTCTGTTTTGATTTGAATTACCTCGAGCATAATTTCCACGGCCTTGATTGTTATTTTGAGCAAAACCAGAAGATTGAGGACTAGAAGATGTAAATAAAGCTGAGTGAGATGAGTTAGTAATTTCGGTAGTTTCACTCATTTTCATATGTTGTTCTTCAGATACTAACAAACTTCCCAAAGAGTGGAAGGTGAGTGTAGAGGATTGAGCATTCGTAATTCTAATACTTGATTTAAATTGATTGAACTCAGATGGAAGGCCTTTGAGTGTATACATGATAATATCTTCAAGAGGAAGAGATTCACCAGCTGTAGCTAATCCATCACACAACTCTTGAATTTCATTCAAGTAACTTGTCATGGATCGATCATTCTTCTTTATGTTGCACAGACGCATTTTTAGCCCATGAACATGAGTGCGACATTGAGTGATGGATATCTCTTCTAGCTTGGCCCATACATCGTGAGCATGAACTAATCTAACCACCTGAGATAAGATAGACGGTATCATTGATGAATTTAGCGATACCTTGAGTTGTTGATCGACAACTAACCAAGTAGAGTAGGTTGAGGAGGATGAAGCAGGTGGAGGTGAAGTTCCATTAACATGAGCAAGATAGCCATGTGCTTCCAGAACTGACTCGCCATTTGTGCACGCCAAAGCACATAATTGGTTGAATCGAGCTTGATTTGTACGAGAGAAGCCCAATTTTGATGGAGAAGAAGAAGACCAGCTGGAATTTCCGAGCTGGATTGAATATTTGGTGTATTAGTGTGAGTAGAAGAAGAAGATGCCATTAGAAACGAGAAGCGGAAGATCGATTATATGAGTGGAGGTCTGAAAAAGCTTCAAGTCGCCATTAATGGCGATTAAATTTTGAGCTAAAACCTCCTAAGCTCTGATACCATGATAGAAATAGAAAAGAAGAGAAGAAGTTTTATTATTCAATGTGTTAACTGATTACATGAGCTTGAGCATCTATTTATACACTTCTACATATCAGTTTATACATACACATACATACACCTATACACACATATTATTCTAACTGTTTTGATAACAACTTTTACAGCTGTTTTAGTTTGTTACTTGAGTGATACTCTTCTTTAGCTTATCACACCTCACAAGTTATTTTTGTTTTCATTAATTTTTTATTAATCGAATCTTTGAACATAGATTTTAAATCGAAGCTTCTTTCTCCATAACTTTTGTCTGGCTACATACTCTAAGAACACTTTCCTCCTAACAAGTTTAGTAATGACTCGAATTACTTTTATTAGATAATGATATATTGAGTATAATCAAATGATTCAAAATACATAATTACATATCCTAGATTTACTAATAGTAAAAATACTCAAATTACTGTAAACTAAAAAAATAATATTTCAAAAATTAATGAGACACAAAATGTTAGCTTTAGTTTCTAAATGATCTTCTAGTGAATTTTTGAAATATAGCAGAACGATAAACTTAGCATTTAGAGGAGGTCAGCATTGGTAGGTGGTGAAACCGTGAAATGCAAACAGGAGGGGAGACTTTTAGTGCATAAAAAATGAATATATCAAAGAATGGCTATATGTATCAATTAACCTTTGAATTTGAATTTTTAGTCGAGTCACTCTTGTGTCCGAGTTGGTGTTTCTTGTATATCTGTAAATGGGTTTCGTTGGTTTTTAATTTTCAGTAAACTTTGGCTCGAATCATTGATGGCCTTTGTCAGCTATTGTCTTAGGTTTTGCTTGTTTTTGCAGTACACTTCCTCTGCTCGAATACATTAAGGGTTTCTTTTTCTGGACGGAAGGCTTTTTAAGGTTTTTGATACTAAAATGGTAAGTATTCATACCAATGACAATGACAATACACAATACGCTGCACTCAAGAATCACGCTAGTGTCACGCTTATGAGTCTTTACTTTCTTATTAAATTTGATACTCCTACCGAACATCACAAGTCATGCCTTTCCTCATGCTCGAATACATTAAGGGTTTCTTTTTCTGGACGGAAGGTTTTTTAAGGTTTTTGATACTAAAATGGTAAGTATTCATACCAATGACAATGATAATACACAATACCATTCAAATTCAAGAATCACGCGTACTGTCACGCTTATGAGTCTTTACTTTCTCATTAAATTTGATACTCCTACCGAACATCACAAGTCACGCCTTTCTCTCTATATATATACACCATTTCACCCTTCACTTATTCAACTACTCCCTTCAACCTTCTATCCAAATATTCATTACCAAATATTCATGTACGTCCTCCTGCTCCGACTACTTTTATCTAATGCCATGGCCAATGGTAAAAAATTACTGTCTAATTGTTTTTAGTTTCTTTATCTCTGTAGTAGCTCTCTTTTTCTTTTCTAGTTCTACATTTGACTTTGTATTTGATATATATTATAGGTTGGAGAAACAAACTTAAACTACTCGTTGGCCAACTTGAAAAAACTGAGGAAAAATACAGAGACATGCTAAACTTGAACGAGCCTGAGGTTTTAACTATTTTTGAACGTCAGAAAGTTGATTCAATTGAAGAAGAAGAAACACTTGAAAAGGCTGCCAAAGAGCTCATGGACGAGCTTTCATCGGAAACAACATGGTTTACACAGTTTGCAATGACAACTGTTGGTATAGTCTCAGTACAAGATGCAAAAATGAAAACTATATTTATGGACTGGGCTACGCTTGGTTTTCTTGCTGGTGAAGGGATGTGTCTGTTAGCATTAGACTATTTTAGATTCGGTGGACTGATTGAAATGGTCAAGTGGCTAAGAGACCAACAAGAGCACTTGAAAGATGAGGTTGAGGACTTTGCTAAATCTCTCAAACTAGGAGATAGTGCAGCCACCACCAACCCAAGAACTCCTAATCCATTCCGGTTGGATATGGAGTGGGCAAGACCCTTATAGGTAATCCATTATATATACATATTATCTTACATAAAAAGTTCTAATATTCTGTCTAATTTTGCAGCTTTAACTTAGATGTGTGGTGGAAAGTTGACTCCATATACCTGTTTTATTTTTATGGAAAATCAAAATTCTTACATTTTAAGGAAATAAAAAAATATATAAAATAATAAATACTTCAATAGAAACATTCTCCCATAACATAATAATATTAAAATGATTATCCAAAAAGTATAATTATTTTAAAATTATTATGTTATTGGAGACTATTTCTATTTGAGTTATTTATTATTTTATTCAACTCAAAGTATATTGCAGCAAAGGTATTTTTCTAATCTTTCTATTCTTCATTATTAAGAGTTTCATTTTTATCTTATAAAACTCATCATGATTGCAGATTGATATGGTGTCTATGAATAGATTTTCTGGGAGATAGTACATGCAGCATATCGTGAATAGAAATAGTTGCTGGCTTAACTTGTGTAGACTTATTCTTTTTATTAATTTGTAAATAAAGATGTGAATATATTAATATTTTATAAAAATCTTTATAATTTATATCTGTTTCTCAAAAGACATGCAAAAAGTTCCTTATCATACCAACTATAAACGTCCAAATACTCAGGGGTCTTATTCAACTATGAAAATTATATTTGAGGCAAAAGAAAAAACAACTATGAAAATTATATACACACTTCATCTAATTCTATCCAAAACCAAGGCTTTGAACAAAAAAAAAAAATCCAAAACCAAGGTGGGTCACCTTCTATACATGTACAGCAACAAAAAAATTAATCTTTTTTTTTTCTTTTGTTCGAGCATTGATGTGAAAGTTGTTAGTATCTTTTAAGGGAAACTGGTGTGATTCTAATCCTATAAAAAAATGATTTAGAGGACATATTGAGTAAAATAGACATAAAACACTACACAGTTAAGTTAATCTCAATCTTACTGATTTTTATTTTTAAATTCTTTACAAAAATGTGTTCAAAATAAATATTAAAAAATAATTATTATTCATCAATATATTTGTCATGTTGCATTTTTTAGAATGTATAGTTGGTGCACCTGAAGAGAAAAATATAAAAGATATTTTAACACATAAGATATTTTTAATGAGAAACACAAATTTTGTTAATTAAATTGCTACATCACAAAAGTCTAGTACCTACAAAAGAACCGAAACACACGTTTAAGTCTAGTCTTATAAGTGACCAGATTAAGGCTTACGATAAAATATATAAACTTTGAAATTTGCCAAAGAATCTAAAGTCTGCCTCTTGATTTCATGGTCAAGAACCTGAAGGTTGATGAAAACTGAGTTTACATAAATCATAAAATCACTTAAAGGACTAACAGTCAATGAATCTGAAGTCTATTAGCTATGCATTATTTGATTATTTGATAACTATGAATAATAAATAATAGACCTTTTTTTAAACAACAAGGATTAGTCTTGCAATATATCCAATATGATCACATTGGGGTAACTTGTAAAATATCAGACTTTACCCAAGAAAATTAATTTACAATATCTTTACAAAATAACACATGTAATATGATATCATTTCTGAGAATCTAATGACTTCAATAACGATGTCAATTGATCTTAGTACTGCAAATGACATATTCAATTATACAATATCTAACCTTATATTTACACAACCTTGAAATTATTATAAATGGACCAATAATACCTCAAATCCATCATCATTTGTACAACAGCTTTTGCAAAAGAGCCGTCAAACAAACATATCCATTCTTGCTCCCACTTGAATCCGACTTAGAACTCCTGTCCATAACACCACAGAAAACAATAATGATTATTATTTCTAAATACAAAGAATCATAGGACAAAATAAAACATAGGAATCGAAGGCTCAAAATGGTTGTAAGGAACGATTGTATGTCTCCATTTTTTTTTCAATTTTTTTTTACGTTTCTCTAATTTTTTGGCAGGTGATTTGTTTGATCGGGAAGTTTACATTACAAATAAACATAAAATATTACCTTTGACAAGCTTTAACTCAAAAAGATTACGTTGAATAGGTGATAGAGCCGTTGGAGTTGAGAAGAGGATAAAGATAGCCAGGCACACAAATTTACCTATTGGAGAGCTATTATTTAAAATTTAACCCCCAATTCTAGCTAGAGGATAAAGATAGCCTAACAATGGGGTTGGTTCAAAGACTATACTTAAAACCAGTTGGGTTAGTGCAGAGTCTTGCTATTTCTTCAGCACTTAAAAGGGAGGTCCAAGGTTCGAATCCCCTCCCTAACGGGTGTAAAGTGAGAGGTACAAGGCTCGAACCCCTCCCTGAACATGGGTCACCTAGTTCTGATTTACCATGAGAATATATATGGGGAGGCATGTATATCTCCGTGGGATTAGTCGGGTGCGCGTAAGCTAGCCCGGAACCCATGTAACCAAAAAAAAAAAAAAGACTATACTTAAAATTTTGGAGAAAAAAACTTTTTATTTGATTAAAATTGTTATAAAAAAAATTCAATAACCAATTATTGTTTGTCCAAAAAAAAAGCAATTATTAAATTTTTAATTATTTCAAATTCTAACTTTATTTTTAATTTTAATTTTTAACTTTTATAATTATTTAAAAAAATAAGTTAAAACAAGGATAATTGGATAATATTTTTTTTTTGACAAGATATTTTATTTTATTTTATTTTTCTTTGTTTGATAATTATATATATATATATATATATATCTTTTGTTTACAAGTTACTTTTTTATATATAAAATCGAAATATATAAAGAGTCATTACTCTATAAATGTCTATTAAACAAATTATTTATTAAAAATATTCTCCAATAAAATTATTTATTAAAAACATTTTATGACAAAAATATTTTTATATAATCTTTTTAATTATTCTACCACCACCCACCACCCCACTACCACAATCACCACCATCACCCTATTACTACCACCACAACAACAACCCCACCACCACCACAAATAAAACCACCACCACAACTTACTACTAATTCCATCGCACATGCCCGTGTATAGGATTTTTTTTGAAATCGTCATAACTAATTCTAAAAAAATGAGAAAAATAAAAAATTACATTTTTGGATAAAGCAAATTAATATTTAACTCAAGATCTTTTTTCGATGAAACAACATTCATTATTTCAAACAGTGAATTTCATGTTTGCGAGAAAAAAATCACTATTTAGATCATTGAATTTTATGTTTGCGGAAAAAATAATCAAAAAAAATTATAGATCTAAATATTAATTTGATTTATTTTAAAATGCACATTTTTTATTTTTTTTATTTCTTTAGAATTAGTTATGACGATTAAAAAAAAATCAAACGCGCGCGTGTGATGGAATTAGTAGTAGGTGATGGTGGTGGTTGTAGTGGTAGAGGTGGTTGTGGTTATGGTGGTTGTAGTGGTGGTCAAATACATGGTGGTGGAAAAACTATATTATTTGTTTAATATTATAAAATAAATATTGTATTAAAAAATAGCATATTCAATAATAAGAGTTATAAAGATATAAAAAAGATAGAATGGATGTTTTCTATAAATAATTATTTTATTAGGCATTATTTTATAAAATAAATTATTGATGGCTACATTTAACAATTAGATATTTTTATTAAACTTCTTTTAGCAAATACCCTATATATGATTGAATTTATATTTTTATTTTTTTGTTAAATTTTTTATTCTTAATTTTATATGATTATTCTGAATATTTGTTGTATCAAAATAAAAATAAAAAATCCAAAAGATAGATCAGATTAATGAAATGTAATATTATTTATATATATATTTTTAAATTATAATTCATAATATTTTTGTTCATATTATTGTTTATATGATAACGAAATTAGGGTTATTGTTCCTGGATATCTTTTGTATTTTAACCCTTATCTTTATTTATTTTTGGATTTATTACGAGTTGTAAGAATGTGTGATAAAATTATTTATTAATCAGAGTTAAGAAAACTTTATTTTACCATTGATCGAATTTATTAAAAACACAATTTTTTTTTGATATCATGGGTGTCCTGGTCATCTTTCGTGCACCACGATTAATTCTATGGAAAATTTACCATTGATCGAATTTATCAAAAACACAATTTTTTTTATATCATGGGTGTCCTGGCCATCTTTCGCGCACCGCGACTAATCTTATCTCAAATATACACGCCTCTCCGTGCATATTCTTAAATTAATCAGAACTAGGTTACCCATGTTAAGGGAGGGGATTCGAACCATATACCTCTTGCTTTACCCCCTTTAAGGATTGAAGAAACAAGGCTCTGGGGCTAATTGAGTTACCCCAACTGGTTATCAAAAACACAACTTTTATAGTAGCATTGGCAGGGATAGATCTAAGTTGTAAATATTTGGGCCCGGGACCCTCCCAAAATTTTCAAAAATGGTCTTTTCACCCTTATAGAAAAATAAAAATAAAAACTAATAACCTTATGGCCCTTCCAAAAAACTGAGATGTTTTTATTGGATCTCCAAATATAAATTCTTGGGTACGTCTCTGAGCATCGATATCATAATTTGAGGCAAGGCACTTAATGGACAGAATATCATACGTCAAATTGTTAGGGTGAATTTGGAGGGTTGAATATTGAAAATCTATTTGTAGGACCGAAAATAGTACAAAAAACCGCAAATAAGATGGTGTTATTCGTCAAAAAGTAAAGGAAGTTCTTATCTAGACTA
Source organism: Nemophila menziesii (assembly GCA_029959085.1). Lineage (NCBI taxonomy): Eukaryota > Viridiplantae > Streptophyta > Magnoliopsida > Boraginales > Hydrophyllaceae > Nemophila > Nemophila menziesii. Next base: position 531,532 of record JARWIR010000013.1, read on the forward strand.
TGACCCATATGTAGGGACCTAGTCATAATCCATTAATATTGTGACACCTTATATTTTGTATTAAATTTATTTAAAAAATAAACTTCGTTAATTATGAGTGATGGTAAAGAATAATATAATATTAATACATTATGTTATCTAATAATGAGGCGACAGAATTTTAAATCTTTTTTTGACATTAATTAAAACTTTTCTGGATTAAGTTTTAAAGACTCGAAACCTATATGGATTTTTAAAGGCTTGAAGACTAGATTAAATTTTACCGAATCAAAATCTAAAAGAATCACAAAGACTTAAAGTATTAATTCAAATTTATGGGTTCTAAGAATAAAAAGGTGTTATATGATAGGAAATAACTCATATAATTTTCATGGATATTTAAGAATCGAATTGTGTCATATGTAACACAATGATTTCATTTAAAATTAGGGGAAGATAAGTTGAACTAAATAGTTTTATGAAGTGCATCATCTTTTGCTATAATTTGTGCAAATTTTGCATGATAAGGGATTCGAACCTACGCCATTCCTTGTAAATGTTTATAGTCTTACCATTTGGATAGTCTAATAATTTTTTAATCTATTGGACAATTCCAGGTACTACTAAATTAAGTGAGGTTTTCAAACGGGCAAATGTAATATTAACGGGTGGAACAAATATTCATGCCCTTGTATTACGCATATACTCCTGAAGTAGCTAGATCACGAATAAATAATTTACAAAATACTATAAGATTGTTTGTCTCGCAAGCAAACAAAGTAATGAATTATTGATATAAAATCATAATTCGTGTTTCATTTACATAATACTATTCCCTGAGGTGAACGAATGCAATAATTTTCAAATGTGTATTAAAACAAATATTGTGGTGGCAAGATTTAATTGAATGAATTTACATTGCTAACTCAAGACCATTCCCTGTAGTGGATGGAATTTCATTCCATATAGCGAGTGTTGAATTTCTCAATATATCTCAAAATGGATATGGAAACAAAAATGGTAGCGCTAAATTCGATTAAATATTGTATACTCTAGCTAAAATTATTCATTATAGTGAATAAAAACTGCATTCCTTAAAGAAAATGCTACATCTTCTAATGTGTATTGGAATCAGCATAGTGGTTATCATAACTCCACCTGAGGTTGAAAATCGTGATAATGTGGCAAAGTTTGCTTTGCGGGTATATTTTCACAAAGTATATATAATTTTTATGTATATATGTGACTGTAGGCCTTGATAGAAAAATTAACAAAGATAACGTAAAAGAGAGAATGGATCCGAAAGATATGGGCATCTGGATAGGTTGTGGTTATTCGTAACCCGAGGTAAAATGATTCTATCGCGCGCAAAGTATGCGTTGACACCTAATAAGCTATGTGTATTTCTGGATTAATTGATGGTGCAAAATTTTCTCGATGGTTTCGTGTCTAGTTTGAGTAATAACGTTTAGAGTGATATGGGAAAGATCACCGAGATGAAATCACATGACTGTCACATAATGATGCAGATTCTTTTCGTGGTTTGTATACCCGGACTTATAGACGATAGATCGGTGAGCATCCGATAATTGGGCTTACTAACGTGTTCAGAGTCGTCTGTAAAAACAATCTAAGTAGGAAAGAATTGGAAACGGGAAAGTCCAGAGTAATTGAAATTATGTGCAAGCTAGAGATGATTTTGCCTCCCTCTTCTTTGACATAATGATCCACATAGTCATATACTTACAGGATGAAGCGTTGTTAGGTTGTCTTCAAATATGATGGATGTACCCATTTGAGAGGTATTTGAAGAAATTATAAGAATACATTCCTAACTTCGCTAGGCCAGAGGGTTCAATTGCACTATAGTAAGAAAAACTAAAATGTATCAAGAAAATCTATAAGGGCATACAATCCCAATAATATCATTTGCACTTATAGACACCTAGTTACCATTTACGGGCTTAATCCCCATAAACAATAAAGTAATAGTAAAATCTTTCTCATAAAGAGTTTTGGTGAAAGTAACAAGATTTTGAGGTGATAGTATCAATTCTACCACGACTTACCCATCATTCATGAATTGTCTTATGAGGTGGTACATATGTTGTGTTTGACCCTTTTATGATTTCTCACCACGAATTGGAAAATGTTTGTCTTCTTCTTCTTTATGCAGTGGCTGAAAAGATTTTCAAACTCTATTTACTATGAAGGTTGTTCAACTGAACCTTCAGCATTTTGTGTTCAATAAATTTCAACACCAATAAGAAGAAGAAAATCATTCAAAAACACACACACACACACACACACACACACACACACACACACACATATATATATATATATATATATATATATATATATATAAGCTTACACCTATAATATTAGGGATATAAAAGTTTTATCACTTCTATTTACTATCTACATTGCTCGATTGAACTTTTTTTATTACATATTCTGTAAATTTCAACACCAACAACAAAAAGGAAATCCTCTTAATGGGTGTATTACACATGAAATCTATCCATCTCTTATATTATTGATAGACTAGTCTTTTCAATTCTATTTAATATGGAGTATGTGAAATTAAACCTGTTGGATTTTGGATTTTATCAAATTTCAACACTAATAACTAAAAGAAAATCATTTGAATGGATGTATGCAATTTTTCCATCTTCCATATTTAGGATAAATGGGTATGAGGAGTCAACTAAAGTTTTTTGATTACAAGGAAGCAACATCATGATTGATCAATTAGTATTTTATCAATCAACATCTCTATTCTGATGAAGTAATGGGTATGTAGGGTAAAGGGAGACGATAAAAGGAAAAGGAAAAAATTAATTAATATTTATTTTCCATCACGTTTTAGACATAAATGGTATTGAGAGAGAAAATACTATAGATGTATGGTCTATTTTGGAACGTATCAAAATGTATGGCCTATTTCGTCTTTAGTTGATGCGTTTTTGACATTGAGCGGGTATTGTAAATTTTATTCTTAGCCAATAAATAAACTTGACACCCGTTCAACCCAATCCCAATCCGATGTAATTCACCCATGGGTTTTTTGAATGCCGCTAGGTTTCATTGGGCTGGGGATTTTTTTTGGGCTATGACTTGGTTTGCCGACCCGTATTGACCCATTATATAAACCTACATTAAATGAAATAAAACCCGAATTATAAGATCGTTTTCTCAGAACCCATCTCTTTCCAATTCAACCTACTTTCTGTCACCGTCAAACTACAGTACACTGTTTTGATTTTCTTTCAACGAGCAACACCTTACTTTTCCAGATTCTCCATTCAAGTCATCAAGAATTATCCAACAGAAAAACATCTGCATGATTTCATCAAAATAGGTTATTTAAATTTTAATTTCAATTTTATTATTTGTATATTTAATATGTTTAATTAATCCTATGTCTAAGATTGAATATATTAGCTAATGATATTTTTTATCAAAAATACTTTCGTTTACTTTCTTTATGATATTGTGATATGAAGTTCTTTTACTAGATTCATAAACTCAGTTTTGTTATTTAGTATTAGTTTATAGGGTGAAATGCTAAATACCTCCATGTGGTTTGATAAATGGTAAAAAAATCCCTTAAGAGATATATACCTATCTATAATTTTCTAACTCGTGACAACTCATCACTATTATCACTATTGGTGATAATTTATGACAATTCAGTGATAACTCAGTAACAATTCATGACATTTCTTTAGCGATATATGTACAGAAAATGTGAGTTGTCACGAATTAGAAAACCATAGGAAAGTATTTGTCCTTTTTAAAATAATTGGGATGAGGGGTATTTGACCATTTGTCAAATTATGTCAAACCAAAAAGATGTATTTGTAGGGATGGTAATGGTTCGTTTAACCACAAAAATATCAAAAACTATAATTATAACCAATTTATAATTAAAAAATGATTTTGACCATCAATTTTAAGGCTTTTAACCATTAGGTTTTGGGTTTTAAAGAGTTTTGCGAGTTTTTAATCATAACGAAATGATAACTCTTTTAAATATATTAAAAAATTTAAAAATAAGATCACATGGTAATTTGAACATTTCAAATAAACTATATCTTTATCTAAGCATATCACAAACTAAAAATTTTATTTCAAGTATTCAAATTATAGGTAATATATCACAAAATTATTAAAATAAGCTATAAAATAATATTCTTAAATATATATGGTCTTATAATATTATTTTTAAAATATACTTCCTAAAAATATATTTAGGAAATAGTAATGGATTGAAAATGAAATTTGCTCGTTATATATTATATAAGAGCATCTCCAGCGGTGGTATAAAACAGCCTCCATCTGCATAATTTTGCAAGAAAAGTGATTTTGTAAAAAAAAGTCTTCTCCAGCAGTTTGTATATCTCTACCTGCAAAATGGAACTACTTGCATATGTCTACATATTTCTCCATAAATGGAGGCAGCCTATTCATTTGGCAAAAGTTTTTCAACCTAAAAAAAATGAAAATGTAAATTCCACGTACACATTTAGTATGAAATAAAAAGTTTTATATATTTTAATATAATAGCTCTATTTTTAACTCTAATTTTTATTAGTATATTATAATTATTTTAGTATAATTATTTTTTTATTAGTATGTTTTAATTATTTAACTAATTTTATATTTTATCAAGATAAATTTATAAAAATTGTTTTTATAAAATGAAATATTTAATGAAATATAAAAAATAAATACATTTTTATACATTTTGCAAGAAGGCTACCTTTATTTTAAAAAACACCACTAAAGTAGCTAACTCGAAAAAGTCACATTTTTTTGCAAATTCACTATTTAAGTTGCTATTTTGCCAAAACGCTCCCTCTATTATACCAAACTGCTGGAGATGCTCTAAGGCATCCCTAGGTATGTGGAAGTTCACACAATTTTATTTTACTAATTTTTTATTTCAAATATTTACAAGAAAATGGATTTACTTGAATTACAGAGGCAAAGGGAGGAAGTTCTCTATCTTCACTCCTTGTGGCACCAAGGCCCATCTAACCCTAGATCCTCCCACCCCCCACCTTCAAGCTCCACCGTACTCATGCCGCCACCTCAAAACTCCGGTAAAGAATGGCCGTACCAAGCATATCAGGATCCATCTCCTACAGAAACAGATAGCTGGCCCTCTTTCACCAAAACAGAGTCCAATGCAGAACCTGAAAAACCAGACTGGTTTATTGCACAACAATCCCAGTTCAACGCCATGATCTCCGTTGAAAATTTCTTCAAATCCAAGGACAGTGATTCCGATTCTGATACAGACGATTGGAGTGACGAGGATGAAGAGGCTGAAAATGAAAATGTTGTAACTCCAACAAAATTCTTCTTGAAGTTGTTTGAAGAAGATAAAGAGTTACGAGAGTTTTACAAAAGGGATTACGAAAATGGATTGTTCACTTGCTTAGTCTGTCATGGTATGGGATGGAGCAAAAGGTTTAAAGACTGTACTGCACTTGTGCGTCACACTCAATCGATGACTAAGGCGAAGAAGAAAGAAGCTCATAGAGCTTATGGGCAAGCAGTTTGTAATCTTCTTGGTTGGGAAATGAGAGAAAAACGGAATCTATTGTTGAGTAAAGCTAACAAAGGCGAGGAAGAAACACAGGTAATATACTTCTCTTTACTGGTATAATTTTCTTATAATCGATCTTATTTAGTTAAGTTAAATGTTGTAGGAGGCAAAAAATGAAGAAATTTGTGCTGAAAAAATCCCTGAAAATGGTGATAATGCTGTGAAGGACAATAAGGAGGAAACTGTGGAGGAAAAATTACCTAGTAATGGTGGATCCGAGGTACCAGAGGTTAGTAGGGACCAAGGGGGTTCTGGGGCTTTTTTTTATGGAGTTAATTGCACTATAGGTCCTTATTTTATGTAAATTGTGACATACTTTTGAAAAATTATGAGACAGTTTGTGTAATTTCTGTTTCAGGATGTTCAGGTTGTAGCTGATGCTAATAGCGTGCTAGTTACAAAGGTGAGATACTAAAATTTTGTGGGGTATTTAAGTCAATTAACAAGAGTAGATTAAACTAAATTAAACATTGTCTTGTTATGTGGGGTTTGGAATATGAATCTAGGTGGCCTTCTAAGGTTTAGACCAGTGGCAGAGGAAGGCTAAGACTAAGGGCCATAATTTATTCAATAATATCTTATGGTCCCCCAACTTTTCAGATATTTCACTTGGCTACACTAGATTTTTATAAAATTATTATTTTGTTGTTTGTATGATAAAGTATTGATGGTTTTGCATAGTATAGGACTTATAGTGCAATTTTGTGACTAATATAAGTGTAGTGCAATTGACTCAGAAAAATTGATATAGGGACCTATGGTGCAATTTTTGCATAATACAGGGAATTTTATGCTACCAATTTAAATTTGACATATAAGTCCCTATGGAAATGAAGATTTGAGCATTTCTGTTCTTTTTATTTTGATCTCACGATTATTTTTGGTTTGTGCAAAACAGGAAGCTTTAGAAGAAGAAGAGAATGAGAAAATTAATGCAGTTATTGAGGAGTTGAAGGAAAGTGATTTCCCAAATTTAGATGAAAAATGAGGTTGTAGTTAAAAAGTAAGGTTAGGGGATTTCATATGCTTGAAAAAACCATGTACTGGATTTAAATGGTTTGTAGTTTTATTTATTATGACTTGGGCTTGTAACTATCTTTGATGTGGATGTTTTTATGGTTAACTTTTGTGCTATTTATGGGGTTGTCTTGTATGATCTTGTTCCTTAGCTATATGATATTTCAAAGTCTGTTTTTTATTTATCTGTATTCTTGTTGTTTTTTCGTCTTGTTTGTTTGGTTTGATTAGTGTTTTTTCACAAATCTTCATCTCCTTTATACCCTTATCAATCCAAGCCATGCTTTTTTCCCCCAAATCATGATCTCCAAAACCCTAATATTATTATCTTTAATCTTAATCCAAAACTCAGCATCAGAACAGAACCTGGAGAGGATTAAAAATACGGTCATACACATATCACAGTCACTAGTACTAATACCCTTTGCTTTTGTCCTTAAATAAATGTGGATTTAATCTTTGTATTAGCTCTACATTTTCCCCTTTACAATAACATACATACCTCCAGATGACGTGGATCAAACTACCCTTCATTTTCCAGCCACAAATAACATTACAGATGCCCTACCTGGATTTTAGCATATTTTGTTTTCCTTTTATGTGCAAGTGGCGATCAGAATCTCTCCAATACATAATAAGTTCAAGCAAGAGATCGCTATCGATCTTTACAGGAGCATATTCCTTGTATAGTAGCCGAACAGATGGACGTTGAACTCATCAAAGAGCCTACATATACAATGGATGGAATCAAACTTATTGTTTTTAGCATGAAGGAAATCACCAAGATCAGATGGATTGTTAGGTAAATTATATCAAAAGCAGTGGAATGATCTTAAAGATGATGTTGACGTATTGTCACTTTTTAGTTGTTTTTATGTGACAAATTTCGAAGTGTTTACGTTGATAATTGCTTAATTATGTGCTAAATCACTTGTAACATATCTGGTATCGTTTTTCAGGATCACATTAACTATGAACATTCATCACAAGTCTCAAATCACTATTTGTCATATTTAGGCACAAATATAAGTTGAATACCTCCTAAAATATAACTTGTTATGTAAAATAAATTTTCAAATGTGTATAGCTACAAAATTTATTATATTCACATTTAGGGTATGTTTGGATTAAAGAAGGATAGTATAGTAAATGATAGGAAAGGGAAGTTTAGTAAATGATTGGAAAAGAGAGTATTAAATTTTGTTTGGATTAGATAAAATAGAGAAAAGAATTTTATTAAAGGATTACATATATTTGGTGTTTGAGTTGGAAGAATAATGAAAGGAATTGATTCTTTTTATAACTAAATGATTTTTATACCCCTAGTAATATATCTTATATATAAAGAATAGGGATAATTTAGACATTATGACATAATAAAAAAAATTCCCTTCTAATGACACCAAATTGGAGGGATTGAATATATAGTATAGTTCATGTCCGTTTGGATTGAGAGAAACGGAAAGAAAAGAAAAGAATAGAAATGATTTTTTATTTTTTACATTGTTTGTATTAGAAAATTTTATGAAAGAAAAGGAAATGAATCATTCCAAAAATCACTCCTATGTCTATTTTTATTATCACTCCAAATTGGAGTCAAACGGAGAGAAAAGAATTTTATTAATGATTATAGGCCAAAATTAACTTTTTTCCATTTCCTTTTGTATTTTTTTAATACAAACAAGATATATCTAAAATCATCTATGGAATCTTCTTTTATAAAAATTTCTAATCCAAACAAAAAAATTCCTTTCCTTTCCTTTCTTTTCTTTTATAGTTTATATTTTCTTTTCCTTTTTTATTTTTTTCCGGGGATTAGAATAATCCTTTAATAAATTTTTCCCTCTCATTATTTCTAATCCAAACAAAGGAGTGGATTATTATTATCCTTTAATATAATTCTATCCCTTCCAATCCACCAATCTAAACGAATCCTTATAGAGCTTATTATTTTGATATCAAGAGCATCCTCGTGAGTTGGTGTAGATCGAAGACTGAAACCTTAATATTGGTCAAAGACCGATTCCACAACAAGTTATTAGGCTGGAAATAAAAACTCCAATCCGAAGGCGGGGAAGAAACCCTTTCAAATCCGTTCTCCAAGACATACCAAACTATGATATGTTTTCCCTTAAATTCCCATAAAAATCTAAAAATCCATTTACAATATGATTGCCCACTTCTGGTCTATGCTGTAGATCTCGGTTTTGCGGCCTAGGCGGTTGACCGGGGCCTAGCGCCTAGGCCGGATTACACGGGGCCTAGGTGGAATTGTACGGTTTTGAATTATGTTGTATAATTTTGTATATTTAGTAATATATTTGTAGTAATTATAGCAATTTTAACTATTTAAGTCATAAATTCATCTAACAACAGTATAGTAAATGAAAAAAAAATACTAAAAATTGAGTTATAATATCAATTAAAGAATTCTCTAGAATAAGAAGAATAACAAGAAGACCTATGTGTGCATGTTTTGCCATTAATCGGCGCCTAGACGGGCTAGGCGCCTATCCACGGCGACTAAGGCGCTAGACAAAAACGCCTAGAATTTTAACTAGGCGTATGCGGCTAGGGGGGGGGGAGTTGACGCCTAGGCGGGCCCTAGGCGCGCCTAGACGGAAAGATCTACAACATAGCTTCTGGTAAGGAAATAAGGGAAATAGAAGGATCAATTGGATAACCTGGAACAACATTGTGAAGGCTAACAGAATAAGAGGACTTGTATTTCGTGACTTGGCTACAATGATTAAATCTCTTTTAGCAAAAATCTCAAAGTCCACTATCATGCAAAATCCACCTTCTAGGAAACTTTGGGTCCCTTTGAGTGCTCATGAGCTTGGACCAGCATCTTGGAAGGGAAAGATGTCCTCAAAAGGGGTAGCCTTTTCTGAATTGTCAACGGTAATCTGCTTCCATCCGGTGATCACTAGCTTCCATCATTCAACAACCTCCAAGACCCCCTGCGTGTACTCTGGAAACGGTAAATCAACTAATCGACCATGACCACATGACAATGAATGTTGATATCGCCTGCAGCAGAATTGTCAACCCTGACATATCTACACTAAGCTCATGACTCCCCCTTCATAATCTCCCCGCTCCCGACAAAATCATATGGTCAACCCCAACCAAATGGAGAATTCTCAATAAAACTATGATACTATTACCTGATAGTCAAGAGCATATAAAAAACAACCAAATTCATAACACCCCATACAACACAAAAAACACTCTCTAGAAGATTATATGGCTCGCCAAAGTCTTAACTGAGATTTGCGCTTTCTTCTATAAATGCTCTGGCCACCAAAGCAGACCTCTAAACACGCAAGTGCTCAATATCTCCCTTATGCCCCTTCTGCTACATAGAAAATAAATTTGTTGAATACTTGTTACTCATCTGCGTACTTAGCAGAATATGATAGAGTACAACCGTCTGTAAATTCCAAATTGCATCCACTTTACTGGTCCATCACCTAGTAAATTCCAAATAAAATAGTTGAACATTCTCATACAAGCAAACTTGCCCCCTAACCGGCCCAACACCTCAATTTCGTAATTGTTGGACCATGTGTCGCATCAAATCCACTCTCAAAACCCACATCTGCCACCATCCACCTTCGGCATCCCTTCGCCAACCGCAGCCCATACCAAGCGACTCCACATCCAGTCACCACCATACAAGGTTGTCCCCGCAGTCGTATCGGAAAACGTGACCTCCATCGAAGGCTAAAATCAAAACTATCTCAACTTCTTTGTATCATCAAAAGAATTTGATCCTCTTGCTCCATCTTGCATTAACAAGAACTCCAGTGCTAGGTAATTAGAACCATCTTTCGAAACCCATTCTCGAAGACCCCACTCACGTTCTGAAGCTTCCCCAAACTTGCGCCCCGCACCTCTATTCGTTGTCGCTTTGCCAAAATAAAAATCCAACTCTACCTCTCATACATGGCAACCTAGCCTTACTCGGAAACTGTCCACAACCAACCTCGAGACCGACACAAAAGAGACAACAAGTGTTCACCAGAAAACCGTATTTGTATCGCCATCAAAATCATCACATAGGGGAAAAGAACACATATGAGTGTGATTATGTGGCTTTTAATCAGTAAATCAAGGATAAGTATCAAAGAGTTCATTCAATTAAGGTGAAAAAAAATAGATAAACCCCCTAGCTAAAACTAGGAACACTAACTGAAAGCCCGAGGAGAGAAGGCAAGAGGTGAAACTTTTTGCGTCGGACAAAAAACAGTTACTTAACATTTAAAATTTTAATCAACATAAATCAACGAAAACGGAAGATTATATAACGATACATACCTCTAAGTAGTTATTATATAATCTTTTAGAGTAATGATATATACCACCCAAAATCATACCACCCAAATACCATTCAATGAAACGACATGAATTGGCTGGTTACAAATCTTTAATCTATTTATTTTCTTGGTTTAACTAAAGATTTGTAACCAACCAATTTACGTCACATCATTGGATGGTATGATTTTGGGTGGTATATATAATTACTCAATCTTTTATTGTCATTCACAAAAGAAGTATATTATAAAAAATAAAAAAAAAACTTTTACATAATTTAATATAGCTTGGTTGACAAGAAATTTTGCTTTTGGAGATATTATTAATGATTTGCCTAAATCATTTCACAAGTTAACACAGCCCTCTCTCACACATATATATACACATATACGTATCTATCTATCTTTATAGCTACAGATCATTTCCAAAGCACGACCGAGTTGTAAGAGATTATCAGAGAGTGAAGATGAGTCACATAACACAAGACTGGGAGCCCGTGGTCATTCGCAAGAAGGCTCCTACCGCCGCCGCCCGTAAGGATGAGAAAGCCGTTAACGCCGCTCGCCGTTCCGGCGCCGAGATCGAAACCATCCGCAAAGGTATAATTATTCATCTATGGACCATATATCTATGTATATTCATACTCTTTATCTTCTTCTTTTCTGATTTGGTATGCTTATATGTTATTCGTTTATACATATGTGTTCTATAAAGTAGTTTAGACTTCATTATGTTTAATTTTTTATTTGGAGCTTCCGTAACGCCTTGATTTTGTAGCTAATTGCACTGTAGGTTCATATATTATGCAATTATTCCATTAATTGCAGGATTAGTCCCTATATTAATCTTAAACCTCTAATTCATATAAGAATTGCACAATTGTTATAGATCTAATTAATTGCACAATTGGTCCTTATGCAGTGTGATATAGCTAAATATATTACTTAAAAAAATTCTCAATTTTAACCTTTTGAACTTATCCCAATATCTTGTAAAGTATAGGTGTATATTTGAGACTATATGAAACATAGGGACCATTGTGCAATTAACCCTTATTTTATACATGCTTGTGCAGCTAATGCTGGTGGTAACAGAGCTGCCTCGAGTAGCACTAGTTTGAACACAAGGAAGCTTGATGAAGACACTGAAAATTTAGCTCGTAAGTTATATTGTTTTGTATTTATTTTACACATTGGTCCCTTGTTAACCAATAAATTGTATATTTAGATGAAAAGGTTCCAACTGAACTAAAGAAGGCGATTATGCAAGCTCGAATGGACAAAAAATTGACTCAGTCCCAACTTGCTCAGGTGAGTCCAAGTTTATTATCTTAAATTCTATATTGGTGTATGAGACTAAGACCTAATTTTATGTGTGGGCCCAGATTATAAACGAGAAGCCTCAAATAATCCAAGAGTATGAATCGGGAAAGGCAATTCCGAATCAGCAGATAATATCGAAACTTGAAAGGGCTCTTGGTGCTAAGCTTAGAGGAAAGAAATGAAATAAAAAGAGTTTATTGGCTTTTTTCAGGAATTGTTATGTGTTATCTGTGAATATTTGAAGTGAAGTGTTTTAAGGTTGTTTAAGTTTGGTTTGTTGAATTTTAAATTTAAAAAGTACAATAAAGGGTGAAAAACTATGCTTATTTTTCTGGTCTTGTGTGTCCCATGATTATTTTTAACTGGTCTTCTTAAGGTATATCATAACTTTATGTTCTTCAGGCTATATTAAAAACACTTGTATTATTAATCCCATCAATTCAAACCCCTAACCGTGAACAGAAAAAGAACGCACAAATTAGAGACGTTAAAAAAATTGTAAATAATGGGTTTTAAGGTTAATTCTAACTTTCTTCAAAAATTTTAAATTTTTTGGGAATCGATTATTATTATTCTTTTTGTTGGTGAAACTAATGTATTAGTATGCAAACTATGAAACTTCTTATTCATGTTCGAAATGATATTGATCACGCTATAAGAGATTTCATCTAGAATCTTCGACTACAAATATTTTGCAAACTTAAAAAAATGTAGATATTAGCAAGTATAAGTACTATTCACATTTTTAAGTATCCGAGAACCACACTAGTAATTTACTTTGATTTTAACAAGGGAGAATAGATAGTTAAGATAAGCTTACAACATGGTTCAAACAACAAATAAATGGCAAAATTCTAATCTCATTTGTTAACGCTTTTACAAGAATATAGTAATACATAGACGTATACATAGTTCTGTGTGTGTATATAAATATATAGATATATAAATCACTCACAAGCCAGTTTTGTTCCAAAACTGGTCAAGCAAATGGCAAATGCTTGAAAAGCTGATAAAGGCTGTCTAAAATCCATGGTAAAAATATCATCCCCTACCTTCCCAAACTGAACAAGAACTGTTTCCTCGTCACCTTTTCCTCCTGGTTGACTTTGGTCAATCGTCGCCATTAATTGAAAATTCTTCACCGAAGCTACGGTGACACGTCCGTGAAAATTCAAACACCAACATTGCAAATGTTCGTGCCATCTCGGTGCTTTGTTTTTTAAAACGGTACATCCGGAAGTGGGTCCCGCTTTTAATGAAGTGGAAGTTGAGGCGGCACCGGGCCATGGACAGTTGAGTGAACACACCATTCTTCTAGGTCCTCGTGACTTTAAGAGGTTGAATTTATAGGACACTTGTCCTACTTCGTAATTGCCAGCTGGACCTTGTGGACATATTTGCTTGCTAGCGAATCGACGACCACCTCGACTACTCGTCGGTTTTGCTCCGGCGAACGGTGGCTCTCCATCGTAGATTGTGAAATTTGTTCCGAGAAAATCCGACCTTTAAAAAATTGAGGATAAGGTGCCATAATTTGTGCCATAATCCAAACTACAGGGACATAAATTGCAAAAATATTGTACCTTAATTTTCCAACATAAGCATTGCTTCCTTGTGATAAATCTTCAGCATCAACTGATATTATATACTCAATATGTGCACCACTTCTATATCTTTTAGCTGCTAGAAGAAACTTTCCTTTATCCGTAAATGCTGTCAATATTTTAACACAAACATCATTAAACAACTCAAAAATATGAGCAACTACTATGCAAGATCTTCTTTTACTTGGATAACAAGGTTTTGAAAGAAGATTTAAAAAAAAAAAAAAGGAAAACACTTACAAGGCGAAAGAGCAAGATAAAGGTAAAAAGTTGAATTCTTCTTGTCACGTTTTATAAGACACTGAAGTGGATGTTCGCGAGGACCCGGCTATAAAGTGATAGGAAAAAATTAAGTCAGCTCTAAAGTAGATCTCAAAATTTCAATGATTAATAATCAATGTAAAATTGATTTTAAGTTGATTTGGATTTTTATATCATACTTCATCATTAATCATGAAAAGATACAATTTTTAACTAAATCAACAACAGATTGAGATCGAAATCGAGCTCAAACTAGCTATATATCATCGTTAATTCACTAAAAAAAAAAAATGTATTTTCGATTCAAATTATCGTATTTTAATATTCTAATTCACCATTAATAAAATGAAAAAAATACAATTTTAAATAAATCAAGAACAAATTATCATTAATTCACTATGAATTCAAAATCCGAAACCGAACCTGTTTAAGGCACGATGGAATGGTAATTTTTCCGGGGCGGCGCGTTGAATTCACGATGTCTTTAGTAATCTCTCTCCACCGCCGGCAAACGCATCCGCAAACGACGACGTTCTTACGATTGGGCCAGGTTTCTTCACTCGCTTCCACACGTTGTATAATCTCACTTAATAGCTCAGGAAGCATCGTCGACCATGAAACGCTAGAACCAACGTCATTTTGATCATTTTGATCTTCGTTGTTTAGCAATGAATCCAAAGTTTTAGGTTGAAAACTATCAACGGAAGCTAAGGATTTGCTCGCGATTCTTCGAGATATAAATGATCGTCTTAGGGACATCGTGTGTTATGAACAACAACAACGAAGACAATAACATGTATTGTTGTTGTTGATGTCTGAATATGAGGTTTTGATGCAAAGGTTGTAATGAAAATTGAGGGAGATGTTGTTGTAAAATGTCTTGGCTGTGATGGGATATAGTTTCACAGACGAATCACAGATTTATTTATTTAAACCAACAATATTCAACTTCTAATAGCTAACTCTACCATAGTACAATGTTTATACTTTATATACTCATCTATATAATATATAGAAAAGTAAATTAATAAGATATCTATTATTATTTTATTTTTTAATATTTTTTTTATTATAATATTTTTTTTATTATTTTTTTCTAAAAATTTATAATATATATATATATACTATATAATATATAAAAAAAAAATTAATAGTTGACTCTATCATGTATTATTTGACTTTTTCATATCTTATTTTATTTTTTTATATGTTAATTTACTTTTTTATATATTTTTTATTATTTTTCTTATTATGTTATATGTCTTTTACTAATTCTTTCTTAAAAAATTTATAATATAAAATCGAGATAAAGTTTTCCGAATAAAGTAGCACATCACATTTTAATTTGTTTTTTTATAATTTTGAAATGGGGTTATTGTTGAAAACATCCTCCTTAAACTCTCTAATTGTTTTTTTATGCCTTCAATAATCTTATTTATAAAAAAATGCCTAATGAAATAATTATTTATAGAAAACATCCCCTTTATATTTTCTATACCTTTATTAATTCCATCACATGCGCGCGTCCGTGAAATTTTTTTAAAATCGTCATAACTAATTCAAAAAAAATCAGAAAATTAAAAAAAAAATATTTTTGAATAAATCTAATTAATATTTACGTCTATGAATTTTTTTGATTTTTTTTGAATTTTTTGAATTTTTTCGAATTTTTTTAATTTTTTTTTCGCAGACACGGAATTCCATGTTTTAAACATGGAATTCCATGTTTTAAACCGTGAAATAAACATGAAATTCCATGTTTTAAACATGAAATTCCATGTTTCAAACATGAAATTCCATGTTTTAAACATGGAATTTCGTGTCTGCGAAAAAAAAATTAAAAAAATAAAAAAAAATCGAAAAATTCAGAAAATTCCGAAAAAAATCATAGACGTAAATATTAATTTGATTTATCCAAATATAATTTTTTTTGATTTTTTTGATTTTTTTTGAATTAGTTATGACGATTTTAAAAAAATTTCACGGACGCGCGCGTGTGTTTATTAGTTTTTTTCTTATTTTTTAATTGTTAATTATAAGGGGGCTGTTTTCAATAAATATTTTTTCCTAGGCACCTTTTTCTAAATAAGTTTTTTAATAGGCATCAATCAACAATTGGCTCTTTTGAAATTCGAATTGTGATTTCGTGCACTGAACAATATTAAAACCTAGAAGATCAATGGTTGATCTTACCATATATTACTATTTGACTTTGTCATGTGTCATCTAACATATGTATTTCATAAATTTCATAATTATATTATGTCTTTTGTTATTTGTTTTTTTAAAATAAAAAATTAATATAAATTTTTTACTTTATTAAAGTATCATATTAAAATTTAATTCTTTTACATATTTTTCTTATATTTTTTTACTTGAATCGTATTCTCATACATCTTACAATATTAAAAACTAGTTATGATAACTGCCTAATTAATCTACTGATACATGTCTTATAATTATAATTTAAAGTGATGATGTATATAATAAATATTTCAATATTGGATGAAAATACTATCCTTTAATATGTCGTTACTTTAAGTTTGTCAATCAAAATTAATATATTTTCAAATATAAATATTAACTTGAATATCATTTATTTATTTTTTACTTTTTGTTTATATATATCACAACTCGTAGTTTCTAGTGGTAAATTTGGAGATAGGTTGGGATGGGCTACAATCCCTCTATCCCAGGGTGCAGTGGAATTATTTTTGAGTTTTTGTTAAAATAAAATGTGTTAAAAATTTTTACTAACTCTCTGACAGAAGATCGTTCTTGACAGCATGTTTCATGTGACAAAAATCGTTTATTGGAGGTTTGTTAAATCGTAAATGAAACAATGTGTTTGTGAATATCTTTAGTTTAGATTAAAAAAAAAAATGTTCAAATTTATTTGAGAAATTAAACAAATAAGCGCGATTGGTCGTCTAAATTTGAGCTCAACTCGTCTAATTTTTTAAATCACACAAACAAGTCTTAAGATCTAGTATTTAGTTTGTTTTGATTCATTTGGGCTACATCCAACAACTCTCACTTTTTTAGTTATAATTGGGAGTCACACTCTTCCTTTCTCAAATATTAACTTTTCTCTGAGAGTTTACTAATTTCAAGATCTCTATTCATATTTTCATATAATAACTTTTCTATAACTTGATAATATTATAATAATTCATTTAATTTTTTTTATTTATATGTCTAGTTTTAAGTTCATTACAACAATATTCAAAATTAATAACTATTTTAATTTTTACACAAAAAATATAATTTTAAATAATTATAATTCTTTAATAATAAATTACATTATTAATATAATTTTGTCAATTGTAATGCCTCGTAATATTATTGTTATAATTTGTTAATAAAATTCTATACAATTTGAACTTTTTACATCTTGTTAAGTCATTATTTTTTAAATTCTCATAATTTTTTTATTTATATGTCTATTTTTAATTTATAATAAAAATATCTGAAAAAACCTAAAATTTTACTTTTAAATATAATTAATTATATTTCTTGTTTTGAATAATTGTAACTATAAATAGTCATTTTTTAACTAAAAATTTGATTCATTATTTTTTAATATGATTTTGTAAATTAAATATATTTATTCTTCTCATAATTGTTTCACGGTTTGTTAATATATAATCAAAAGATTAAATATATCTATATTTTTGTTAATAATATTATTAAGATAATTCTTAATTAGTTCGATAACCCACAAATCATGTTTTAAGAAATCCATCCCAAAAGTTTGGATGAATAAGGTCCAAAATTTTATTTTGGGTTTATGATATACTCAAATTTATCTTACTATCACTCTTATGCACGCAAAAAAAAAACCAATTAGTTCTTTTAATCACGCACCTGATTCATTACCATAACAGATTCAATGGAATTATGGGTGCAATTATATCAGCATTTAACGTTGTAGTTCAACAAAAGGAATCAAACACAGTAGCCCATAAAAAAATTTCAAGAACAAGTGTGCTCAACCTTCAAGTTAATAGCGTACATTCTAGGTATGTATTCCAATACATTGGGAAAATAAACAAGCTAATCTGAATTTAATACATGATTTTTTGGGTAAATGATACAAGTTAGCACCGTGCAAATTAACATCATTTTAACATTGTGCTGCTTCGATGCCAACGATTACCACATACAACTTTATTTAGTCAAGAGGTTGGGAATGGTTTACAAATAATTGTAAACCACTTAAGTATCAGACTCTAAAAAAGATAATCCTATTTTAAGTAACATGCATGTATAACAAACGTTGTACCCACCTTGCCGTGTGAGCAGGTGAAATTGGCAGCCCACATCATAAACATAACGATAAACGGTGATCTAGGGAAGGTTTTTTTATGATTACTCTACCTAGAGGAGTTCAAACATTGCTCCTGCAACACACAAGCCCCATAAAACAAATCATTCGTAATCAATGCTACCCATTATCAAACAAGATCGAAAAATCTACAAACTGAAAACGATAGTGGAGTGCCCAACAAAGAAGTGCCTTCCGAGGAGCCTAGTTGGAAAACGTTCCATCAAAGTTAAGCGCTCTGGACACGTGGCGAGCCTAGTACCCAAGTCCGCTAACAACCTAGTAAATACGACAATGGTAGTGAAAGATCAGTTAGGGTTTGTTTTGACGGTTATGGGTTGTACGACACAATTTAGTGGACTGTGTAACCCATGACAAAGTGGGTACAACATATGTTGGGTTGTGCCTGTTAAATCGGTGGGTTGTTGGACACGCATGTACCTTAAAAAAAGGATTATCTATTTTATAGTGTGATACTTCAGTGGTTTACAATTACTTGTAAACCATTCCAAACCCCCTGACTAAATGCAGCTATATGTGTTAGTTGTTGGCATCAAAGCAACACAATGTTAAAATAATGTTTATTTCTGCGGTGCTACCTCGTATCATTTACCCAAAAAATCATGTACATGATTCAGATAAGTTTGTTTATTTTCCCAGTGAAATGGAATACATACCTAGTATGTACGATATTAGTTTGAAGGATAGACGCACTTGTTCTTGAGAATATTTCATGGGTTGATGTTTTTTATTCCTTTTGTTGAACTAAACGTTAAATATTGATATAATTGCACCCATAATTCCAGTGTATCTGTTATGGTAGTGGATCAGGTGCGTGATTTTGGAAACTGATTGATTTTCTTTTTTGGGTGCATAAAAGTGATAGTAAGGTTATATTTAGGGATGGAAATGGTTACTTAAAAACCAAAACCGATGATAATCGAACCGATTAAAAAGATAATTATATAATCGTGGTTAAAACCATTAGGTTATGGTTTTGAAAAGCGAAACCGATGGCTAAAACCGTTAGGTTATGGTTTTAAATAAAAATAAAACCTAATAATTGAAATCCGTTTTTATCATATATATTTTCAAATTCTATAACAATCTAGGTTAAAGTAGATATATTGAAATTCTAAAATCAAAATCAAAATACTAGATTTAACCAACTAATAATAAATATGTACTTTAATCAAAGACTAACACAATGTTTTATATTCTTTAGATAGTTTTCTTAAATGTGTTTTTTTATTATGAAAATTAATATATTTATTAAATTATTATTTGGCTATGGTTAAAAACCGCAAGACCGTTTAAAAAACCGACACCGAATAATGCAGTTATGGTTTTTAAAATTGTAACCGATGGTTAAAACCGTTAGGTTATGATTTTTAATAAAATAAATGGTTATAATTATGGTTTTTGATATTTTTGCAAAATTGAATCGTTGCCAGCCTTAGTTATTTTGGGTATATCATAAGTCCAAAATAATATTTTAGACCTTATTAATCTAAACTTTTAGGTTGGATTTTTTAAGACCTAATTTGTTAGGTTATAAATCAAATTAGCAATTATCTCTATTATTTATAACAAATGGGTAGCTACCATTTTTGTTAGCCACATATAGCTAATTAGTTAAAAGAATTGAATATCCAATAATAGAGTACCCAATTATTAGAAACCTATTGGGATGTGAATTATTTATATTTAACCCGTAATTTTAAGTTTTATCTAGAATTAGGCATTGTTAGACTTATTCTATCCATTACAATTGTATTTCATATTGTATATTTAATCTGAGACATATCGTTCGTTGAAATTTAACTGAGAAAAATATATTGTCCATAAAAAAAAATTGATCTTGGTTAGAAAAATTAGTTTGTGACAACTTTATCTAGATTATAAAAATATCGCTCAAATTTTGAAAAACCAAACAAATGTATTTAAATATATACTAAGTATTCGTTAGTTCGGTGCATTTAATTTTTTAAGTAAAATAAAAATTATTTTGCATATATTATTCGACTTGATTTGATGTAATTCATTCACATATCTATAATTGGACATTAAGGTGTAGGCTGTGTGGGCATATCTGGCGTTGGTTTTGTGGAGGGTGATATCGTGATAAGGAAAGGAGGAGTGCTCTTAGTGTTATTTATTTATTTAGTTATTTGTTGATAGTTGTTATAATTGAGTGGGTTTGAATAAATAGGTTTGACTAATTAGTTAATTAAATTAGAGACAAGAGTTTTGAGTTAATCGTGATCACAAATACAACTACCCAACTGACATAACCCCACCCCACGTTCTTTCTCTTAATTCCTCACTCCCCTACTCATTTTATTTTTATTTTCTTGGAAAAATTATGGAAGATAGTCAAATTTTGCTATTTGAGTTATTCACTTGAGTTTAAGGGTATGTTTAGATTAAAGATATTAAGAAAAAAAAAAATCTTTTTGATATATTCTATTGTTTGGGTTGGAATTTTTTTTAAAGGAAAGTAATTTGAATGATTATATAAATCACCTATAAACCTATTATATAATCATTCTAAATCAAAGTCAAATGGAATAAAATGATTTTCATAAATAAGTAAGAGAAAAAAAATTATCTTAACATCTTATAAACACTTATAAAAATAAAAATATGTTAATATTTTTTTACTTTCCTAATTTTTTTCTTCAATTTAAACAAAAAAAAAATTGAGAATTCGTTATGAATATTTCTTTGTTAAAATTATCTAATCCAAACAATATTTTTCTCTCCTTTTCTTTTATAATTTTTCTTTTCTTTTCTTTTATTATTTTTTTCCCTCTTAAATACAAACACACCCTAAAGCTACGTCGAATGCAATACGCTAAATCATAAATTATAGTACAATTATTATAATTTTCCATGGGTTCTAACTTTTAACGGTCTTCTTTATTCTAAATTTTCCATTTATAATTCGTCTTGCTTCTTCTTTGAACACCGTTTGGCTGGCAGCCTCACACCCAATTGGGCCACTGAAATACCAAGGTTAGCCCATCCTCCTTCCAGCAGGTGGCGGGAGTCCACAGATTCTTCCTAACAATTGAACAAATCCAACGAATTTATTACGCTTCTCGCTATTTCAAAAAACTTCATCTATCGAGACGGGTAAAGCTAGGACTTTATCCTCAAGCGACACAAAGTAGGGCCCGATTGGAAGCCCAGAACTCATCGACAACCATGAATAATTCTTTGTCATGGTCAAGTAAGCGAACTTTATTTTTTAGCGGACACTGATGACTTATCACCAATTGGTGAGAGTTATGGAAGGACAACCAACAGTGGTGATCAACGCAATCCAAGTTGGAATGACATCTACGACTACCATATTTAACAAACTTTCTGATACTTCTCCATTGGTGAAGAAACATAAGAGTGTGGTAGCAAACATTAAAGAGGTTATCGAGATAATAGATAACCAGAAGTCGTATTTCGTTGAGGTGGTCAATGGAATACAATTGGGTACTGCGATGGAGTCAACGAGCGTCTACAAACTATCTTATGAAGAATTATCACGAGTCGACATTTGCTCTGAAAGGGAGGGTTATTTTGGACTTGAAGACGACGTTGTTAACGAAGATAACTCATACACTCAACTAATTCGTACAACAAAGCAAAAGGCGCAAGGGTGTAAGGTATGGGATAATACTTTGATTATTCTTCTTCTTGGCCACGGTAACATAAGTTATAAGTATTTATTAGTAAAGTTTGATCAAATTTGGAAACCTAAGGCATATATTGATCTAATTGATTTGGGTTTTTGGTTTCTTATGGTGCAATTTAATAATAAAGACGATTACATCCTAGTTTTCAATGAGGGATTAGATTACAATGGTTGCCAACCGTGAATTATACTAAATAAAATGTAATGACAATAGGAAATCTTGTGGGAAAAACGATAAAAATATATTTGTTAACTAAATCAAGTTCCAGAGGTTATTTTGCAGTCTTGGGGTAGAAATAATTTTGAATAGGACATTTGTGTCGATTATTCGAATTCATGATCACTTAAAGAGGATGAAGTATGAAGGGATTCATGAGATTTTCTTTATCAGTGACCGCCTAGGTCATGAGAAAGAGAAATATGCTAAGTTGAAAACGAGGACAATATTAGGTAATAAGGATTTGGTGGATCTTCAGGTGGGGTGAATAGTACAAATGGGAGAAAAAAACAACCACCCGAGTTATATGGAGAGTGGATGGTAGTCTGGATAGTACCAGGTAGACCTCAGAATGGAGGAGTTGGCACAAACGTAGATGGGAGTGTACAAGGTCACGGTACGGGGTATTAGAATCAAAAGGTTACTCTGGGTAGAAGAAATGGAACATATGCCTAGTCATCTAAAGTTTGGGGGGATCTAGGTTTTAGATTCTTAACTCATGTGATATGGCGAGCGATGTGGCAGTTACCATATCTTTAAAATTTGAGAACTTTCTTGAGGAACGAGTAGAAGAACTAAACCCGTCTTGCCAGAATTCCACAAGAATGAAAGAAATGCAAGTCGGGACCGATTTTTCAATTGAACATGGGGTTATCCATAAAATGGTTAATGGAATCGAGAGAGGATTTTCAACGAGAAACAATATATCATCATTGATGTAGCCAAATGGATTCAACGGGTAAGCACAAAACTAAACGTAATAGCAAGAAAGATAATAGTCAGGATTAGGTGAGATAGAAGTAATGGAGGGAACAACTAAAAAGAGGGGAATGGTAGAGGTGCTAAATCCATAACATTACACATTCTATTTTAGGAGGAGACCATAAATCTTCAAACTTATTACAGGCTTCAGATTGTCCTAAAGGAAGGGATGAATTAGGTTTAGTGACGAGACTGAGTGAAGGTAGAGAGAAAGGGGAATTAATTGGTAGTAATGTAGAGTTGGATAATTAGGAGATAGGCTAAAGGTTTGGATTAAATAAGTTGGAGATGAACTGTATAAGTGGCAAAAATGAGAATTTGAGTGGGACAGGGTGTGTAAAGTTGGATTTGACTAAAGGTGCAGATATAAATCAGGGTGATATAATCCATAAGCTCTTGGTGGGTTATCAAATATTAAGGGATAAGAAAATAGTTCAACAAAGGGTTAAATATTTTCTGGGAACAAATCGAGGCTTCATAGACAAAAAGGAACGCAACCACCACCTACTTTTGAGGTAGATCCCCATGGAAAATTCTCATCAAAGCACAACAAGGAGGTATCAAGATTAGTGCGAGGATTAAATAAAATTGTAGAGTTCATCGAAATGAGGATTTTAGAGGATGTAGTTGAGGGTTGTGATACATCTATGACACCTCGCCATGATTTAGCATCAGGTTTTATTCTCTTCTATATGTTCATACCTGTTCTAGTACTTTTATTTGTTGATTTGTCTTCTTAATTTTATATTTGTTTATGTATATAATGCCTAATACATTTGTAAGCAGATCAAAAGGAGGAGGTTTGGGCGTAAACTTGTAAATTTTAGTATGGAATTGTAGAGGATCTAATAATCTAAGGTTCAGAAGAACGTTTAGAGATTTACAAAACACGTATAGACTGATGATTGTGGTTGTAGTGAAAACGAAAGTGTCGAGTCTAGAAGAAACTAATGTAATAAAGACTCTAGGGATGCATAAGTCAGTATAATTAGATGTAGTTGGACTTTCCGGCGGGATCTAAATACTGTGTGATAACTTGGAAATCTATAGACGAGTTTTATCGACATGTAAACAAGTATTAGATGTACTTATTAGTAAATACTCATGTGTACCATGGATTATCAGTGGTTTACACTAGCATGAAGTAGTAGATCTGGGCAGAGCTTTGGGAAGCGCTCAAAGAAGCCTCTCTGACTATTCACACTGCATGGCTTGTAACGTGAGATTTTGAATGAATTGGGAGAGTAGACGACCATGCAGGAGGATGTGGAGGAAAGAGAAGTCTGATTAGGAATTTTAAAAAATGGAGAAACAAGTGGGGTCTTGAAGACTTAGGCTTTGAAGGACCAAGGGTTGCATGGTTAGACTTGTGGAACATGTTACAAATAATGATGAAGAGATTGGATAGTGTGTATGGTAATTTGGCGTGGCAGGATATTTTTTTTAGTACAAAAGTGTATAATCTGGCAAGGTCACACTAGATCATATGCCAATTCTTATTGAAGGGATTCTGAAGAATTTTAAAGAGAATAGGAAACATAGGTTCAGATTCAAAGTTGCATGGTGCTTACATGAGAGATTCAATGGTTTTGTGGAGTAGAAATGGGACAGTAAAGATAGAAGTTTAAGTAAGAATTTGAAAAGATGCGGTTAGAGCTAAAAGTGTGGTAGAAGCTTACATTCACAGATATTTTTAGACGGAAGAAAAGTTTACTTGCACGATTGGTCGATATTCAAATGGCCTACAACAATCCTATAATGCATCTATGGAGAGTTTGGAGGAAAAGATAAATAAAGAATATAATGAAATATGGAGCGAGAGGAAATATTTTGGTTTCAGCAATCGATAGAGAACTGGATTAATTTGGGGATCGCAACACCCAAATTTATCACATGGTCACTAAAGTGAAGAAGGGTAGGGAGAGCCAGTCGAGTATAAAATAACAATTATGTATGGTTGGATGAGGAGGTAGAACAACAAGAATGGGTCTATAATATTTTTTTTGAGCTATATATACACTGGATAACAACCATCAGGGTCATTTTACGCTGACCGCTACCACTGTTAGGGGAGAAAGTGATACACAGAATAGAAGATAAGGTTACGAAAGAGAATGTTAGAACAACTCTGTTCTTGATGCAACCTCAAAAAGCAGCGGTTTCAGAAGGGATGACAGATGGGTTTTACCAAAAATGTCGGGAGATAGTAGGAACATCGATGAACGAGATGATTAAAGACGTGATACAATCGGGGGTGTTCTAGGATAAAATGTTAGGTTCAAGTTCTCTTTTGCGATAAATAATTTGAATGATGTGAAACAGTGGATGAGTGTAACAAAAGAGATGAACACTATCTTGAACTTTAAAAAGTTAAGGGTAGTGGATCCAATTGAAGATTTCGTGAATAAAAATCAATTCAGTATCCTAGAAGATGAAAAAGAAGAAGCAGAAAGGAACAATACATCCAAGGACAAAGGGAAAGGCTCGAAGAAGGTTACAAAAGAGGTGGAGGACGAGAATTCGCAATATGAACCTGAGGAGGAGGATGAGGGGAACTTTGAAAGTAGTGAGAACTATTTTGAGAAAGACTATGAAGGTGGAGGAGAAGACCATGACATGAACTTCCAGTATGCTGATGCTTTTGAGGATGAAGAGGAGGTTTTCGAAAACAAAAATGGAGGCGGCAACTCCAAAAAAGCCGCAAAGATTAAGTGACGACATTATTTTGGAATGTTCAGGGTTTACGAGCGCCCTTAACATTAACAAAAGCTAGCTCGTTGGTGGCTCAATTTAGACCTAGTGTGGTGGCGTTTTGTGAGACGATGTTGAGAGAAGTGGACTCTCAAGATGTTCTGGCTCGGTTTGGTTTTGATAACTCGTTTTTTGTGGAACCCACTGGAAATGCTTATCATTCAGGAGGGTTCCTGGTTTTGTGGCACTCTTTCGTGCATCTTAATATTATCTTTAGTTGTAACTCCTTTATTATTGCCCGTATTAATGAACTTTCTTTTAGTTATTATATCGTTTTTATTCATGCTCCCAATGACTTTAAACAAAGATTAGAAACATGGAAAGAAATAACAAAATGGGGCGAAAGCTTCACAGAACCGTGGACAATTATTGGAGACTTCAATGAAATTCTCAACATTACGGAAAAAAATAGCAAGAATAGGGCTAATATGGATCATATTAATGCTTTCATTGATTTTACTTGTTGTAACTCTCTTGCAGAAATTAATTCTAATGGGTGTTTTTTTACATGGTCCAACAGGATGGTTGGTGAAAAAAATGTCAAGACAAGAATCGATAGGGGTCTTGCTACCTACGAATGGATGGAACGCTTCCCAAGATCACTTATACACATCCCACCAGCTATAGGGTCGGACCACTCTCCTTTAATCCTTTATTTCGATTTCAATTTAAAAATAAAGAAAAAACATTTTAAATTTGAGACTAGATGGCTTGAAGATGAGAATTGCAAAAAAATAATTGAAGAGAGTTGGCCTATCCCTAATTATAATACCCCCCTACCAAATTTCATTAAGAAACGGGAGTATACAAAAAAAGAACTTAACTCTTGGAGTAGGGAAAACTTTAAAAATCACGAAATAACCATTAAAAAACTTCAAGATAAACTGATCAAGCTTAATAACATTATAGACAAAGATACTACTAATGAAGAAATAACTATCAAAGAAAATATAAAAAAAGAGTATGAGAGAGAAGAGAAATATTGGTGTGATAGAGCTAGACTTAATTGGCTCACATATGGTGATAAGAATACTAAATATTTTCATTTAGCCACTATTAAGAGAAGGAAACTTAATAGAATAAATAGAATTAAAGACTTGGAAGGCAATTGGACAGATGACTCCGAAAATATCAAAGAGAACTTCCAAGATTTTTATAAAAACCTTTTTAAAGAAAAAGGGGGTGAAGAAGAAGCAATGAATAGAGCAATTGAATATATTTCACCACGTATCACGGAGGATATGAATAAAGAGTTAACAAAAAAACCAAATACTGAAGAAATAGAAAGAGCCGTTAAGGACTTATCAGCAGCAAAAGCACCAGGACCGGATGGGTTGAATGGTAAGTTTTATAAAGAATTCTGGGAAATTATTAAAAATGATGTGACACAAGTGGTTATGGATTTTTTTGAAAACAATCGGTCTGTGGAAACTATCAACGATACACTTATCACACTGATCCCAAAAGGAAATATACAAGAGAATCTAGGAGACTTTAGACCTATTTCATGCGTCAACTTTATTTATAAAATTATTACAAAGATTCTCTCCAACCGATTAAGGGAAATCATGGACAAAATTATCTCACCCACACAATCAGCTTTCATCAAAGGTAGGGCCATACA
This sequence comes from Nemophila menziesii, assembly GCA_029959085.1. Taxonomy (NCBI): domain Eukaryota; kingdom Viridiplantae; phylum Streptophyta; class Magnoliopsida; order Boraginales; family Hydrophyllaceae; genus Nemophila; species Nemophila menziesii. The sequence goes on from JARWIR010000013.1 coordinate 559,030, forward strand.
GGACAACATACTTATTGCACAAGAAATCTCTTTTTTTATTGAGCAGGAAGAGGAAAGACAAGAAAAATTTGGCGGCAATAAAAATAGATATGGCAAAAGCTTATGATCAGGTAAGATGGCTTTTCTTATTTAAAGTTTTGAGTAAATTAGGGTTTTGTAACAAATGGATAGATTGGATAAGGAATTGCATTACCTCTGTGTCTTTCAATATCAACATCAATGGAGAAAGACTTGAAAATTTTAAACCAGGTAGAGGACTCAGGCAAGGGGACCCTCTTTCACCTTTCCTTTTCTCTATTATGACTGAATCTCTAATTAGTATTGTGGACCATTTCGTCAATAATAATTTTTTCAATGGAATAAGGATTAATAGAAACTGCCCTATTATCTCTCATCTTTTATTTGCAGATGACTCTCTTTTCTTTTTAGACTTAGACAACTCTGATATTGATTCTTTTAAAGAATGTCTGGATATATACTGCGAAGGATCTGGACAGGCTATCAACCTTAATAAATCGGCAATCATTTTTAGTAAAGAAACAACAAAAGAGATCAAAAATTCGGTAACGGGAAAAATGGGTATCAAAGAAACGGGAGACTTGGGACATTATTTGGGTGTTCCATTATGTCATAAAAGGTCAAAGGTAGATTCTCTTGAATGGATAGCAAATAAGGTGTTTAAAAATACAGAAGGTTGGAAAGCTAAACTCCTATCGGAAGGGGGCAAAGAAGTGCTCATCAAAGCAATCCTTCAGGCTATTCCGAATTACTATATGTCTATTTTCTCTTTTCCCACTAATTTCTGTAATAAACTTATCTCAGCTATCTCTAATTTCTGGTGGAATTCAGGTGAAAGGAATAGGATTCATTGGGTGGCATGGGAAAAAATAACGGTGAATAAAATCATAGGGGGACTCGGCTTTAAAGATTTCAAAAAAATGAACACAGTTCTTCTAGCTGCCCAAGGCTGGAGAATTATGCATAGTCCAAACAACCTGGCAGCTAGACTCCTCAAAGGTATTTACTTTAATAAATCCAGTTTTTTATCGTGTAAAGTTAAACAAAGTAGAACTTGGAGTTGGGCAAGTTTAATGGAAGGTAGAGACTTTATTAAAAAATACGGTATCAAAAAAATAGGAAATGGGAAAGATACGGATATATGGAATGAGAAATGGTTAGATACAGAATGGAAATTAGAGAAACCGAAAGGGTCGAACATCATAAAAGTGAATGAACTCATGAAGGAAGGAGAAGAGGAATGGAACCTCGAAACCCTAGATAACCTTTTCCATGAACCTATAATAAACTTGATAAAGAAAACAAAGATTAAGGAATTTGATACAAAAGATAGATTCATATGGCCTTATTCGAAAAATGGAAGTTATGATACAAAAACGGGATACAAAATAATTATGGAAGAACACAACAAGAACAAGGCGACTACAACAAAAACAAGGGTTATGCAAGAAACTAAAATTTGAAAAAAAAAAATATGGAAATCAAATATTCCGAAAAAAATTCGATTATTTATGTGGAGGGTGGTCAATAATGCTCTTCCTACTAGAGTGAATCTTTCCAAAAGGAAATGTGCAGATGGCAAAAACTGTCTATGGTGCAACCAGGATAAAGAAGATGTGGAACATCTACTCCTTCAGTGTAATATGTGCAAGGATATTTGGGCGGGATCATTCTTACAAATAAAAATTCAAGACAAACTGGAAGACAATATAGAAGACTGGTTCCTAAAAACTGTTAAATCTTTCAAAAAGGGAGGGTGGGACGAGAAAGTTGTTCGAGACTATATAATGATCAACTTGTGGAATATTTGGAAAGCAAAAATGAAAGGCCTTCATGAAGGAATTGCAGCGAATGGAACAGTAATAAACAAAGCATCGACAAAACTTATGCAAGAAATCCACGGCATTAACTGGATTAAAGAAGGTTATAAGGGCTTCAATAACCCAATTGAACAAAGTGAAACAAGGGAAACGGATCACGAAGACGAAATCAGCATATTTTGCGACGCTTCTTTCTCAAACAAGTGGGAACCAACGGGAATAGCGATAGTATGGGAACAAAGAGAGAATAACGAAAAATCAAAAATAAGCAAGACTATCGACTGCGACACAGTAATAGAAGGAGAAGCAATAGCGGTGTTGGAAGCTACGAAGATAGCAAGAAGATATCACGATAAAAAAGTTACCATCCACTCAGATAACCTTGAAGTGATTCAAGGTATAAAGCAGGTGTCAGCAGCACGTTGGAATATCCAACCCGTTCTTCGAGAAGTTATTTGCACTACTGAGGAGCTCGGTCAGATTACTTTCAAACACATCAACAGGAAGCTCAACAGGAATGCGGATAAGTTAGCGAAGGAAGCTAGACACGCAGCAACTTTTGTAAATCGGAATACGCTTAGTATATCCGATCTATCAGCGGCCTTTAGTAAATTAGGAATAGGATAATTTTCTTTGTCTCTTTTGCGGGGTGCCTTTGCACCCTTTCAATGTCCAAAAAAAAAAAGAATAGCGGAAAAAATTAAAAGATGGGAAAAAATTGGAAATGAAAAATATCACTCCAATTGAAAGACTATATTCACAAAAATAAAATTGTATATATTAAGAATATTATTCATATTATATTTTTTTATATCTTTTATGAGTAATGATATATACCATCTAATATACGACCTATGACATGATATGATTTGATTGAAAATAAATCGTTAATTAACTTATTTATTCGATTTATTAACGATATACTTACAATCAAATCACCCATGTTATGAATAGTAGATTGGGTGATATGAATTTGGATAATATATATCATTACTTATTTTGATAGATGATAATGAATTTCTTAAAAACGTACACTAATAAGTGCAGTTATTAACTATGTTAACTATATTAAATTTTTAAATTTAAGTGGATGCAATAATTTGTAAAGTGTATTGTTTTTTCTCGCTTACTAGTTACTACAATCGTTTACCCAAAACAAAAAAAAAAGAAAAGAACATGCCCATATGTGACTTATTGACTTTTGCCTTGTAACGTTTCGATAAACTTTAGTTCAAAGTAGGGCAAGGCCTCACCAATCCTCTTGAAATTCTTTCTAGACTAACTCTCTTGGTTCCATCTAAAATAGGAATAAGTCAAACATGGAGGACAATGGAGTACGACCCGGCTTCATTACTACTAAATTTACTACTATGACAAAATCGAAGAAGTTTGAAGTTCAAGACTTTGACAAATTGGTAGTGGGTTTTAATTTTGAAACTTTTAATATGATCTATTAAATTTTTGAAAAATAAACATTTTACACAAAGCAAATGTCATATTTTGACTGCAATACATAGCAACGGTCTTTGACCATTTTTTTTATATAGAGGTCTTCGGTTCACCTTTCGCGCACCATAACTATTTTTATATGGATTTTCGACTTCTTTCTGTACAATATAGAAGGATGTCACGATAAATAAATGAATACAATAAAGATAAAATTAATAGTATTGTGATTTATTTTTCTATATTTTTTATATTCATAATACTTTGCATAAACAATTTTTATAACTTCTTAACCATTTTTTTATATCTAAATAATTCTTATTTTATTATAATATATTTTAATTTTAATTTTTTCAATATAATATTTATTTATAATTTACTATTCACCAGATAATTAATTAAACCCCCTTCGGCTACCACCATTACCGACGTTACCTCTGGCATCGTCGTCATCACCGACCCCATCACAGCCTCCGCTACAACCACTATCTCCTCTAGCTACTACCACCTTCGACCAACAATGGCTAGTCAATATATTAATTAACGATAATATTTAAGTTTATCGATTTTTAAAGTTAAAATTATAAAACATATTTAAAAGACTAAAATTAAACCATGTGTTTAATCTATTCTATAAAATATATTCTTCGTTTGATATTTGAACATAGATATTATATGTTTAATTATGAGGTCATTTTCATAAGTATCTTCATGTAATATGATAATTTTTATAAAAATTATGAGATATAATAGACAATAATACTGTTGAATTGTGTCTATTTTACTAATTTTTTCCATCAAGATATTTCTGACCAAATTTCTCAACCAAAAATTTTTCGGCCAAATTTGTTCTGCTAAACAAAATTCCCACTATATTTTTATGTTGTTATTTGGTGGGGAAAAGTTTCACCAAATTATATTTTGAGGTTTATGTTGTTTGGTAGACAAATCTCACCGAACTATATTTAGTTTTTTATTTGTTATTTTCTACCAAATTATTTTTGGGTTTATACATTAAGGTTATGTTGTTGTCTAGTGAATCGAATCCCACCAAACTACATATAAGGGTTATATATTGTTGTTTGGTGGGACAAATCCTATCAAAATACTTTTGGTTTATATTGTTTGGTTGGAAAATTCCACCAATAATAACTTTTATTTAGTGTTGTCTGGTTTTAGTTTGACTCTTAACTCGCAGGTAAAACCAACTTCCACGGGGATTGAACAAACGTGATGGAGTGGAGCGTGGGAAAGAACAACGCAGGCGTGGCATGTTGTGGGATTTTCTTTTACATGGATTTCGAAAATAAAAAGAGTTACAATCCACGCTAGCAAATTGCAAACAATTGCTAGTAAATTACATCTTCAAAAAAGAAAAGATCGATCATTCTTTAGATAAAACTGAAAAGCAATCCCAAGTAGCTTGTCACACAAAGATTAACACAAACTTGCTTCAAATCTGAAAAAACTTAAAGCACTATAAAAAAGAATCTAATTTTGTTTTCATGAAAATGAAACAAATTGTACAATATCAATACCTAGTATGAGTTCCAAGTAAGATAACTCAATTTGTGGGTTTCTTAATATCCTATTTATATACCTTTGAGAATATTAGGTTGTCGATTCCCTCTCACTAAAAGTACACTCTCACTTCTCTCTAGAATTTTCCCTTTCTTTCTTACAAACCCTAACAATAAAAATTAAATCATTTATTATCTATTCTGATTTGATTTCTTCACAGACATCACATCTAGAGGGTTTGAAGATGAATTAATCTTCGCATGGACCTCCACTCCCCAATTTCCTTTTCTATTTTTAGCTTATTAAAAATAAAATAGAAAAGAAAAAGTTTCTGAAAACCAAAAAGAAGCTAAACAGAAGGAAGGCTATGATCACAAGGAAGATCGGGAACGCAGGTAAGGTCGGCAGACCCAAGAAATTCATCTTCGGATGGACCTCCTCTCCCCAATTTCCTTTTCTATTTTTATCTTATTAAAAATAAAATAGTAAAGAAAAAGTTTCAGAAAAAAAGAAGTTAAACAGGAGGAAGGCTATGATCACAAGGAAGATCGAGAACGCAGGTAAAGTCGGCAAACCCAAGAAATGCTGCAGGTTTCCTTGTAAGTTGATTAGGGCGTTTCGTATTTCTAACCCCTTTAATGAGACCGGCAAAGTTAACAGTAAGGTTTATAGGGTTAAGAAATTGATTTGTATCAACAAGATAGATGATGAGAATTTTTCCTTTTGTGATTTGATCGATAATAACATAGAAGTTAATAATCTTATAGTATTAAAAATAAAACTTAGAAGAAAGATCTTAAAATTGTTAACAAAGATCAATTTAGTTGATGCATGTATAGATTGATGGTCTGATGAGAATTTTGAAGGCTTTTTTATTTCTCCTGTTAATTCTTTATATATCATATGTTTCATCGTATATATGATCTTTATCACTATGTTACTTACACTAGCAAGGAAAAATTAGTTCTCAAAGGCTTTTTGTTTTTTGAATTGAACAATACAAATTATACATGTATGCAATTGATTTTTCTTTTCAATAAGTTTGAAGGAAAAACTGTTTTGTTAAGGAAGAAGGATTATGCTTTATAAATTATAGTATAATTACTTTTTGTTGTGACTTACGCTTACTCTTCCTTTTCTAGCGAGATCTTATAATTGTAACAAGGCTATGATACAGGAAATAAGTTTTGAGAGTACTTTAGTAATCTTTGATTTTTTCTAGGATACTGGTACTAATCATTTTATCTATGATAGTTTTAGGTTATCAAAGAGGCTATTGCAAAGTTTATCAAAAAGGCTATTGCAATCTAACACAAAAATAGCTATATATACTTAGGTAAATGCGAAATAGGCTTATGCGGGAAGAAAAGATCGAGTTTCCCACATTTTAATATGCAATACAAAATGGAAAAACAAATTATTGACAAAGGAAATTAAAATAAATTATTCCGCCAAAGAAATTACAATCATAAGAAAAGACAATAATTTATCTCGTCATCTCATATATGGAGAAACCCTCTCATCATAATGACTGCCTTTACAATTTGTATAATATAGGCTAACGATCTTATGTTTATCATACTGGTTTTCAGTATCTCTATGATGTTTTGTCCAATGGCCAACGATCTTATGTTTGTCCAAAGTGTTTTTCAGGTTTTCAAAAATAAATATTATATCTATAAGGACAGGGTATCTCAAAAGATGAAGAGGTTCCACAAAACCAGTACACATCCGAATTTTATCGAAAACCAGTTCATAATCCTATAAAATGAACAAGATGAAGAAGGTGACACTGATAATAAATCTTTTGATGACATAAATGACATCTCAAAAATGGTTGATGACTATGATTCTCAAATGGAACCAGAGCAAGAAGAAAGTAAGAGCGATGTGAATGGGGGTAATTACTTTGGTTACCAAAAATTCAGTGGAGACGCCGCATCTATAAAATTCTTCGAAATGGACATGTAACTTCAATTTTGCGACACTGTGGATGTTTTTTGACATTTCTGTCAGTTGGTCGTTAGTCAACACCGCGTGACGCCACGTCATTGATATGTCAGTGCCAGCACTCTTCGTCATCATAGTCTTTATTTTTTATTCTGATAAAAAAATCTTTTAACGCTTTACCATCAACAATTGGAAGAACCCAAATAAAAAGAAAAAATCTCTTCAAGCTCATCCTCCCACACCAAGCCGCTCTCCTGTACAAGAATCCCGCCACCCCTCGTTAACATTCTCCACCATCAACAATCGACGAACCCAGGTAAAATAAATCTTTCACACATACCTTCCCACACCAAGCAGCTCTCCTGCACAAGAAAACCGCCGCCAGAAAATAAAAGTGGCATTGCGAACATGAATAAGCAATCGAAGAGAGCAAAGGCAAGTTAAATCGATACCCTAAATGCAATGAGAATGGGTAACGAGCACTTGTAATGAGCAAAGAGGGTATGCAAATGATAGTTTGCAACAAATTTCATATCACGCCTTTGATTATACTTCGGATGCCCATGCTTATTCAAGGAATAATATCCCATTCTTGTAACAAACTAAAATCCTTCTGAAGCATCTCTAATTGTAGTGTGTGGAACGGGTGTTGGAATGGCGACCCCACCATTGTTGTAACAGTATGTGTCGATACAGAATGGATTGTGAGAATCAAAAAGCTATGTTGAAACATATGGATTTGATTGAATATTAAGTTTTTTTCCCGTTTTAGGGTGTGGAATTGAATGAATGATATTGATTAAATTCTTTATTTTTCTCCCCGTGTGTGATTGCAGATTCATTGAGATTTACATATGCATTATTAGTAGCATTAGTTGTTGTATTTTTTTTATGTATGGGTGTCCAGGCCAACTTACGCACACCACGACTATTCCCATAAGAAATATACACGCCTCCTTATGCATACTCCCACTTAATCAGAACTAGGTTACCCATATTCAGGGAGGTGACTCGAAGTACCTCCTAAATGAGAGACAAGGTTCTGGCTATTGAGCTAGTTGTTGTATTTCTTGTTTTTACAATAGGAACTACAATTTTCAACCTGTTTAATAGAACTATTTCAATGCGTAGATTAGTTTCAGAACTTTCTAATGTAGCTTTGATTTTTAATCTCTTCACTATGGTACTTGTTTCAGTTACGACGCACTATAACGGTAAATTTTTTGTTTTTACCTTAATTTGGGTTCTTCGATTATTGATAGAGTAATAAAGCCAGTTGACGATGACGAAAAATGGACACAAATGGTAGCAATTTTCTTGTGCGGGAGAGCGAAGAAGAAAAAGAAGAAGGATTTGAAAAGAATTATGTATAAGTTTTGTAAACATCGTGTTAACGAATCGCTAACGTTGCGCTGACTAAGAGTTAACTGACAAAAATGTTAAAAAAAACCACGACGCAAATTCGAAGATACAGGTCCCTTTCGCAAAAATTATAGATAGTGTGTCGCCGCTACATTTTTTACAAAGATAAGAGACCGCGCGCATGATATTCACCCTTTTTATTATCTATATAGCCTATATATCATTCCCTTTTCCCTTTTAAAAATTTGACCAAAAAATATGTTGATATAAGTGAGAATAAAATCATTTTTCTTAGCACCAAACATTTCATGATTCTCGAAGTGAAAATCAAACTTAAACCATCGATAAGTAGTTAGGTACCATGAAAGGATCCATACATATCCTTACATAAAGATCTTATTAACCTAAACAAAAAAATTTATCCATAGAATCAATCGGATCTCAATCCGAAACTTATTCTTGAATAAATCAAGATCAACATAATTTAACCCTAAAAATAACCCTTCAACATTTCCATTCCATATTGAAGCACAGTAGAGAACTTAGAGAACTGAACGAAACCCGATAACTACCCACTATCGAAAGCAAGCGAAAAGATTTCAGTTCAGATGGTGAGAGACCTAAAACCACTAACTGAATCAAGACATTCACTTTACCGACAATTGGATTATTTAGTAGAGAGACTCAGACTCTGATCGTGATCAACACCCCAACCACGGAGACCGAATTGTAACTGAGCAGCAGCAATTAAGAACTCAATTGCTTGATGTGGTGTTAACAAGTCCACTAAGCTCTGTATTGTCTTGAGCCTCAATGCATCAGCTTTTTGCAATATTGTTACTAGCTTTTCCATGTTTCCATCTATAGTAGTACCGTCACATAATCCAACAATATCACTTGACTCATCCTGTGATCATCATATAATTAACTCTAATTAAAGTTATCAATTAAAAAAATAAATCGAGGGTGTTGCTCTCGATTTTTCTAACTTCACCATCTGGTTAAGAACACTTTTGGGTGATGAAGAAATTCTGAAATCAACTTACTAATCTAGTATGACTACAGTTTTTTCAAAATAGCAACAACTATTTACTGATAATGCAATTTTATATGGTATGTTTATACGATATGCGCATATATGAAATTATGAAATTTAATGTGACCTTAGTAAGCACTAGCCTTCTTTTCTTTGCCTAACAATAATCTTAAATTATAGGACAGAAATGTCAAAATTCAGATTATGTAAATTTCCGAACATCCAGTAATAAATTACGGCAGGATCCATCTTTTTTAGCATATTTGCCCAATAAAATCATACTCTATACGAATGGACCTTTTGTATTTAAAGAATGAATTATGTTCAATAATTTAAAGAATGAACCTTATGTTCATTAATTTAAAGAATGAACCTTATGTTCATTATTTTAAGGAAAACCTAAAATCTCTTATAATTAACACACGCATTAACCTTTAAAACCGGGACAAATTGTTTTTGGACCCCTAAAGTAACCAAATCGAACAAGGATTAGTTCTTAAAAAACAAAAAGAGTGCAGGGATGGCTAGTAAGAACAAAAAACAATTTTTTTAGAGAAGAGAGATGTTAAGTTTAAAATGGGTTAAAAAAATGAGTCAAATAGGTAAAAGTGCATGCCTGCCACTGTGATAGTTCTTCAGTGAGATGATCTTCCTCTTGAATAGTCTCCACCTGAAGCTCACTAACACGGTTGAGTTGTTCAGTTGTGAGGTCACTAAGGTCATCGAAGCTGAATCCACGGAGAATATCTTCAAGCTGGCTCTCAAATTTTGCACTAGATTCTGTATAAATCACATGAAAGGCGGTGGTGGAGCGCCACCCAGCGATCCAGTCAAGTGACCGCTCAAAGGTGGTAGCCCATGGAGCAGACACCACTGACAATACATCTTTCTTGATTGCAATTGACTTGACTCTATAGTACTCGTTATAGTGAGACATGACATTTTGAACTAGTTGACGGTGGTGGTGGTGTTTGTCGGTTGTTGACGGTGGTTTAAGGGCTTGGTTTAGTTGCTCCACCATGTCGTGAAGCTGGTTAAGCCATTTTTCGTGAAAATGGCGGAAACTCATAATTGGATATGGATTGAGAAAATTTGTTGTTAGAGGCTAAGTTTTCGGTGGGATTTATTATATAATAAAATGGTCGAGAGGCATCCAATGTGTGTGAAATTGTGCAGCCGACTTTTGAAGAATTATTGGTTTATTGTTATTGTACCTTCGTAATTCGGTAAGCTAGTATTTCAAAACTCGAAATTCATGGCGTCTATTTTTTTTTTGTCACAGAAATTCATGGCGTCTAAATAGGCAGAAAACCCGTAAAATGGTCTCGTCCCGTCCCGTAAATCTTAATCACTTGGGTAGCTTAACTAGCAGAGTCTTGTTATTTTTTAATATTTAAAAGGTGTAAAATAAATGTTACACAGTGAATTTACTTTCTAAAATAGGTAACCTAATTCTGATTTATCTCAAATTATACATAGAAAAGTATGCATATTTTATAAATGGTGCGCAGAAATTGGTCCGAACCACTCACATAAACCTCCCACGTATCAAAAGAAATTATCTTGTTCCGGCACCTTCAGAAATAGCCTCTCACCCCACTTAATCGACCGTCATGTTCGCGCACCTCTACTGCACCGCCTCATCCGCCGGCCACCGCCATGTCTACACCATTCGGTAACCGCCTCGCTTACATCACCTTGTATATGTATTTCATATATTAATTGTGGTATAAGTACCTTACTTAAATATTTTTTTATTTGAGTTGCAACTTGAAAGCTATGAGCAACTGAATAACTGAAATGAGAATAACTTTTAATTTGTTGTCGAGACACTTGAGTATTAACATTATACAATGATTGGTCAAGTGTATCCGAAAAAAATCAAGACAAATCATAACAAATTAATGATGGCGAAATGTTCACCGACACGTAATCCAACTGTTACGCTACACGTTTTTGCTTTAGCCTTACCATTGACACCTCACAATGTAGAAGAATATGAAATTGAAGACGATGGTGATGATTAGGGGTGAGAAAGTGCAAGGTATATTACCATTCAAGGTAAAAAATTGACCTTACCATTCTTCAATCGGTTTGAAAAAACAAAAATATCTTACCCTTTTTGTCTAAAATCCTTGCAAAAAATAAAGGTAGAATAAGGATAGAGTAAACAAAGATAAGTTTTAATATGGATACAAGAATATCTTTCTAAAAAGATAAAAATTGTATTTGTAAAATCATTAATGATACTAATAACCACTCTATCGAGCTTTCCACAACCTTGATGTAATGAGGATCAAACCCTTGGTTCAATGGAATTGCCTTTGAGGTTAAAAAAACTAGAGTAACTCGATAGTAAGGTGAGCAAACGTAAGGTACCTTATCCTGCGAGGTAAAAATTTGACCTTATTTATCAGTTTGAAAAATTGGAAAAGAAAAATCTACCCTTTTTGTCAACACTTGCAAAAATTGAAAAGGGATAGGGCCAAGGGTAGGGAAAAGAATGAAAACATTTGACGCTACCCTTCTTTAATAAGATTTTTAACGTGGTAAAAAAATCAAATTTATTGTGTTGATTTTAAAGTGTTGATCTTTTATATACGAATAAAAAATTATCGTTTGGGTCACCGTCTTGCTTATATTGCCTTGCCTTATATAAATATTTTAATTATTGATATCAGTGTCTATTTGAGTTGCAACTTACAAATTATAATTAAATGGATAGTTGAAGTGGGTATAACATTTAATTTTTTGTCAAGACACTTAAGTATTAGCATTATACATTGATTGTTCAAGTGTATCACAAAAAAATCAGGATAATTCACAATCAACTGATGATGACAATGATGAAATGTTCATTAACACCCAATTGTTATGCCAAATATTTCCGATTACATTATACCATCAACACCTTACAATGTAGAATCCACATCAATCAGGATAATTCTAAATCATAAAAGATTAGGGAACCTAGAAAATATTAAAATGGATACCATTTGCGAATAAGTATTGGAAAAAGAAGTCTTGGCAGTTCTCAAAGCGGTAGAAAAATGTGAAAACTTCCCTAAAGAAAAGAAGCTCATCTTCACTGATAACCTTCAAGTAATTCAAGGTATAAGGAATGTGTCAGTTGCGAGCTAGAAAATCCAACCGATAATCAAGAGGATCACCGGTAAAGCTGTTGAGTTTAAACATATCTCATTTCAGTATCTTAATAGGAAGCTCAATTGCCAAGCGGATAGGCTTGCGAATGAAGCTAGGCACGGGACCAAGTTGTACTTTATGATCGACTTCTTAGTCTTTGAATTAGCTCATAATCTCAGTAGGGCAGGGATTGTTTAGCACTACATGTACCCTTTCTTTTATATCATAGGATAGTAGGCATTTTTTACGTTGTGTCTTTGCTTTCTTTCTTTGGTGCTTTAGGCATCTTCAAATGTCCAAAAAAAATTGATAATCCTTTTACTTTTGGAATATGATGCATTACTTCTAAGAATGAAACTCGATAATTTGATCTTTGACAAATTGATTTCCCGACTCTACTTTCTAAAGGCTAACTCTTATTATTTCTTTTTAGTTTTACCGTGACACAATCGTCAATTTATATATTTATCTTTCCTAGATATTATTAATCCACATATGATCTTACAGGAATGAAACCCATTTTTATAAATTATTCTAGCAAAAATGTAAGTCACGCATATATATATATATATATATATATATATTATAACACCCAAATTATAAAATTAAATCAAATCCCTTAATTTTTTAAATAATACTCTCAACTCCCCCTTCCCCCATAAAAATATGGTGGCTCAAAATTGGCAGCAAAGGTCTAGGCGATGGTGATGTGTGGATATGGAGGTGTGGAGGTGGCTTTGCGAAGTCCAGGATTCACGATGGTTATAGCTTCACAAAGATGGTAGGATTTGCGACTGTAATAGGCTTTGCTTTGGTAGCTAAAGGTTACATGACTGCAACGCGTGGATATGCGGAGTTAGGGATTTAAACTTAGATGAGTTTTGTCGATCATACTTTTCAGATCTGTAGAGCTTAGTTTCGTGGCTCCGACAAGGCGCGTTATTGGGGGTCGTGTTTGTAGTGGCCTCTACGAGATAGGGTTAGTCAACTATCCATGGTTATATATCTAGTAGAGTTTTGCCATGGTTTAAGACGAGGTTGTCATGGTGTTTCCATGTGCTTTAAAGAAGATGATATTGTCTTTGTTGACGTCATCCTAGTGTTTCTGGCCCTTTTTAGCACCGAATTTCATGTATTTCATGTATTTTTTGTAATATTTGTTTTTAGAGGTAATTGATCGATTGGTCAAAAAACATGTTCTCTCAAACTCGATAAGTCCAAATTTTAAATAATTGTTGTGTTATAATAGGTTGTGAGTTTTTGTTAATGAATTACTATTTATTAATGGGTTGAGTGAGTTTTTACTGGGTTGTATGTGTATATTAATATGTTACATGTGTCGGCCTTATTAGTCAATAATTTTTCTGCATAGACATTTTGTGTCAAGCACCCTTATTTTTATTAAAAAAATTTCTTTTATTTTATTTTATAATAAACAATTGGGACAAAAGTAACTGTTATTTTGTTGAACATGATGAATGATTTTTCGAGTATGCTTAGAAAGTTTCTGAGCATATACTCAAAGTTTTCTTACTATACTTAGATATTTTTGAACTGTTTTTTGACTTAGAAAATTTTTAATTCGACTTAAAGTTTTTCTGGGTCAATTCAAAAATTTGCTTGAGTCGACTTAAAGACTTACTCAACTCGACTCGGAAACTCGGAGACTATTTGTTTTTTATCTTATGTGGATTTTATTTTATTTAAAAGTATTTTAATATTCAAGTATATTTAAATTTTTTCGTGAGTTCTAATAAAAATAAATTTATGTTTTTCCTTTATTTATATATACATATATATATATATATATTTATTTATCTAGTTTTTTAATAAATTAAAGTAAAAGTTCATTAAATACAAATAAACAACTCCTAAGATAAATCAGCTTAATTTATAATCGGTTGATCTTCAATGACCAATTATCATAAAATTGGGCCATATGAATTTGCAAACTTAAACATAGCCCACGTGAAGAACGACCTCCTTTCTTATTGGTAAAAGCATAGGCATTTACCCATTCTAAAAGTTTGGTCCATTACCAGAACTTTTTTGGGTCGATCATTACCATAACTTAATATGCAACGCATGTGGCTTTGACATTTACATATATGCAACTTGTTTTGCTCGTCAGATTTAGGAATTCAATGATTCTATATAAAATTATATTTTAATTAAATTATTTTCTATACACTACAAACATTTTTTTCACTCCGGTGGATTACGAAATACTTACATATCATAAAATTGAATACAAAATTTAGAGGAAATAATAATATTGAGAGGTGACGATGGACAAGTTGAATACCTAAATTTGGATTTTATTGACTAAAAGATTTTTCACATATTAATTATTTGTCTGGTTTGTAAAGTTTTGAGATATTTTTATAAATGTACTACGTGTTGATTAATCTACTCTATCTTTTGTACGAAGGTATATGTTTGCTTAATTTCATGTCCTAAGAACCTTTCATGTTAAGCTTTTCAAATAAAATGTAAAAGAAAACTATGATTATAAATTCTTTTGATAAATTTTGAATTTCTATTTTATAATTATCATCAACCTTACATATTTTTTTTAAATAAGAAATTAACTTTAATACTTAGTAAAATATATATCTACCCATTCTTTTCTTTTCTTTTCTTTTTTTTGGTCACAGAAATATATCTACCTATTTATTCGTATGTTTTGATGTATAAATAAATAAATGATTTGGTAGAGAAAAGAGTGTTTGTTGTTTGGACGACGTAGACCTTTTTTTTTTTTTCTGGTGGAAAAAAGGACGACGTAGTCACATACTCACATAGTGCTGATCCTTTCATGGATTATATGAAAATATCTTTGTCTTGAAACTTGATCCTTAGTGTCCAAAAAGAAAAAAGAAAAACTTGATCCTTAAAGAATAAGTAAGTGGGGATTTTGTCGTTCTATCCTAAATAATTTTTTTGGACTATGTCTTTAGATATTTTTTTCTAGAGTATATCCTAAGATTGACCGGTACGAGTAAGAAGCTCCGAAAAGTATAATCAATTTTTTTTTTCATAGGAGAATACTTTAAATTCGGAGTCATTAGTTTGAAGCATAATTAATTTTTTTTTACATTGAAGAATATTTTGGACTCAAAATCATTGACTCGATTCAAACGTGCACCACTAGATTGGATGGCCAAAACCCTAACCAGTGAACTAATTCTAACTGATTACATAATCAATTTTTTATATCTTTATTTTATTCCATTTTAAAATCGATATTTTGAAGGAAAAAAAATTGACTTCTAGAGTCATAATAGGGAAAAAAATTGTTTTTGGAACTGTTTTGAAAGTGGAGTTTTATTTTGCAAAGATTAGTTTTAGTGGTTTAATTATCATGTGTATGTACACTCTTAATAGTTTAAATCTATGAGTTAGATATTGGAAAAAAATTACGGTGTTTTATATTGATACAAATCCGGTTGCGGAGTTAACCATGACTAGGTTCTTTCGGATGGTCCTGGAATTTTGTTTTTACAGTATGTTTGTCTCATTGACGGGATAAATTTATCTTTTTGTTGTGTTTGTTTCAATCACCGGGATCAGAGAAGCTCGAGGAAATCTGTCTTATCAAGTATTGGTTTGGATAGCTTTTGGTTTGAGTAACAAGATTAAGGATATGGATCGTTCAAGTACGGGGAATCGAATGATCTCGAGGATCTTTTCCGAGAATGACAGATCGTTTTGAAAGATTTCTATTCCTAATATGATATGAGTTTTGTGTCTATATGTAGATATTCTTTTGTGTAAATAGGTATGTTGATTTTTTGTTGATAGTTTTGGTTTTCCGACAAAAAAAATTATCACCTTAAACACTTCATATACGTCAACACGTATTTTCATTATTCTCGTCATCGATAATGCACAAAATAATATTCATATACTATTTATATCTCTAAATTGTATAGTTTTAACTGATTTAAATTTCAATAGAGCAACGATATGTAGTGATTTCATGGAACTTAATTTCCAATTTATTTATTTTCTCTATTTGCTTGAAGATTTACTTTCTACCAAATCACTTCACGAGGGCCAATGAAAACATACAACATTACCACCAAACTAACAATACTACTATTGTTTAATTACTTAAATTGAGAATATATATATATATATATATATATATATATATATATATATATATATATATATATATATATATATATATGGGATCCTAAGCGACTGCTTCTCCGGCATACACCCAAGTCTAGCCCTGCGTATCGCAATATTAGAGTTGTACATGTGATCTTTCAAAATCATACTTCTTTTACCTTGGGTGAAATATTCACACTTATTATAATAGTCTATATAAGTACTATCTCCTTTTTAAATACTTATTTATAAAGTGGGATGTCCAACCCTCACTTTAAAAAGTTACGGTACCATATAGTTGTTCATTTTATCCTAATAAATAAATTTATATTTATAATTTTTATTTTGTAAGTAATTACAAACTTTTAATTAGTTTTTTTTTTCATATCCTTGTTCAAGAGTAGCGTTTTCTAAGGGTAATTCCCTAAATACTTAAAAGGTAATCTCCCTTCTAAATATAGGCAAGACATGATTTAACTATAAGCCTAAATTGCAATCTTTCTTCTAAATTTAGGTCGTTTACTAATTGTCCCTCCTAAAATACCTTTTTCGATACTAAAATAAACAATGTTAATAAACTAGTTGTGTAAGTTAACTAATTGCTTAACATAACTCAAACCTAACTTTGAAAACACTTTTAGCATTTTTTTCAGAATCCTGTTAGAAACATATACTACACCTGAAACACTTACTTGTAATTATTCATCAATCAAACTTGATTTTTGTTTGGATTTTGGAACTAAATTATCAACCTAATCTAGTCATCGAACTTTCTCAAGTAATTGAAACTCAAACGATATATGGATAGAGAATCATGATATTTGTATAATTATTGTGTTTTTTCTAAAATGTTTTACAGATATCTATTTCAAATTTTGTTTTTGTGATTCATTCTATATAAATAAGCTTAATACTCGCATGTAGAGCCCGTCTAAGATTGATTATTTTAGAGTTAAAAGCGTTTTTCAATTAAAAATAATATATTTTGTAAAAAATATTAAAAAATATTTTGACATCTGAAATCACTTTAAGTGACTATTTAGTGCTTTTCTTTAAAGTAATTTTAAAGGTCTAAAATATTTTTAAAGATCTAAAATCACTTCAAGTGATTTTTTTGAAAGCAAACCCAAACAGGCACGTAATCTTTCATTTTAATTCACTTTTTTTTCTTCTTTTATTTCCACATAAATTCATATAACTTCTGCATTTCTTCACGTTTTAAGCCTTGCATCGACTTCATTGCTGCTTATTAATCTTCTTGGTTCATTTTATCTTGCATGCAATTGTATTCATTGATTCAAAGTAAATTTTGTGCATTGTTCCTTACATATATTGTTGTTATTTTTGCATTTGAACACGCATAGTTGTGAAATATGCTTAGAATATTATATGTATCCCTGTTTATGCAGTTTTGTGAATAAAGTGCAACTAGTAATCCATATGCGTGTTGTAGTTGCATAAAAACGTACAACAGTTCTGAAACTACAATATTGTAGTTACATAACCGATGTGCTGTTTTTAGACAATTCTTTTATAGTTTCTATACTTTGTGTATCTTGTTTGTTAACATTTTCACAATTATGTTATAAACTGCAGATGGAGTCTAATTGTACGATTATGTTTGTATTTCAATTCGGACGGTACAAGACATTTTGTGTGTTGAATTTGCTCAAAAGTTATGCTTCCATCGGCACACACCTATGAACCAAATGGTCCCAGTTGCATACCAAGATACTTTTGGCATCACGTCCAACCGTGTCTTGCAAAATGAAGAGGAATTTAAAAACATGGTTTTCAAGGTTCGCCACTCCGCAATCGAGTACTAGAGGTCTTCATTACATATCATGAAGTATAGGCCGAGAATTCTAAAAAGTATTCCTAAAACAATTTGTTCAACTAAATTTTCTGCAATGGTTCATTCCACTTGACTTTTGACCCGTTCTAGTTCAAATTCTTTTCTGTCAAGTATGTCCTTTGATTATTCCATTAATTTTGAGGTCCCGCCTAGTTATACTCATGCAGTTGTTGAGCTAAAAGTAAAGTGACGTCCAATTATTCATATTCGATCGATCAATGTTTTCAAGTCTGACTTAATGATTTTCGTACGAGCCTCATAATATTTGCCTCTGAGGTTGATCACCATGACTAGTAAAATGAGGGTTTGAGCTTGTTGTGACAAATCCTCAATTATCAGGTGTACTTGGAGGGTCTATCCATCGGTCGACAAGGTTAATAATTATGTGTACTATACATTATTTCATTAACAAACACACATGCAGTAACGTGTTCAATAACTTACGTAATGACAAATTGTCTTTGCGTGTGGTTTCAGATTTGGTGCTCGAAGAGATAAGGAGTAGACCAGCCATAATTTCTACTGAAATTCAAGACATTGTTAGGTATCAATACGATTATCTAATCTCGTATAAAAAAGACTGGCAAGCATTGAGAACTACGAAGGATTTATTCTTCAACAATGGGGGCTTAACTTACGACGTTCTCTGGTTGCATCTCGAGAAGTTGCAGCAAGTTGATCCTTCCTGCAAATACATTTTTTGTGTGAAATTGATACTCATAGATTTGAGAGGTGTTCTGTTTCTTTTGGTACTTGTCTTTGCAGTTTCAATTCATACCCACCCATGTTGTTCATACCAGGGTCATTGCTTCGGAGCTACTGCCATGGACTCCCTCAATGGTAAGCCTTCACAAATTTGTCAAGTGTCTGCAACTACAGTATTGTTGTTGCATATATTCCATCCTTATTGTTTTGGTTTAATATCCTTATGTTCTAAAATTTTCCTTATTTATGTGCATTCATGCCTTTATCCCGTTGTTTTTTCTATCATAAGATCCGAGGATATGGATAACTAGACTCAGTTTGATGTCTCCATTTGTGTGATAAATTAATCTATTCAAGAGACATTATTTTAGGGGTATTTAGTGCTTAATTAAGGTATTTCTCTTCATTATTTGATGTTTTACACTTTCTAGTTTAGTTTCAGTAATTATGATATTTTTAAAGCTTTTGCACATGATTTGTGTGTTAAGTGTGTAGCCCTTAGCTACTTGGAAGCTAGGATACTATGAGATGATGACAGGAAGTCAAGAAATCAAACTCATCCCTTAATTATGTCAAAATGGAAGTGTTGACCACTTTTAGAAAGTGAAAACATGTCGGCCAGATTTAGAAAATGGATTATTCGAGGTGCCACGCAAGATTGACAATGATTTTGGAGAATCCCTTGGAAATCCAATTAGGATTTGAAATCAGGAACACGTAAGATTTGACATTTTGTGGTTGGAGCTAAAATGGGAAAGTTTTGTTAATTGTCGTTGTCGTGGTTCAAACCAGTCCAAACTTGAGTAAAACGTTTTTGGGTTGGACTTTGTCACTTAAAACAGACCCACAACCCATAAAATGTTTTATGAACCTTTAAATACAAGAAAATAACATTAAAAAAAGGTCCTTAATCAGTTTTAGAAGCGAGAATCGTCTAGAGCAAGAGAAGAGAAGAAAGGAGAAGAATGAGTCTGGGAAGGTGTCCATGTCATTCCAACTCATTCGTTCATTGTTTTTCAGCAATTAGTAAAGTAACTTTATATTATTTTGTCTTTTGAACATGAATATTGTACTCTGAATATCTATTTTTATTTCATGTAGTATGAACTAATTGATTTATAGTTTGAGAACAACAATAATGTATGAATCCTAGAATTGTTTTTATGCGTTTGTTGAATTTCAGAGATTTCCTTTAAATGAATTGTGCTTTTATTGCTCTACATTATGTATTTTCTATAATTCTGCCATCCTTGTTATGCGCAAGTATAGGTCTACCCCTCTAGTAATTAGGACTATCACCTTAACGCCAGGGTTCAATTATTCGACACAATTATCTCCTAAGCTACCTTGATGTGAGTTTGGAGGATGTTAGAATCACAACTATTGCATGTTTCCAAAATTCTTTTTTAACCAATAAAACGTAAGATCGAGACTAGTGGAGATTAATTGCGAGTTCTCAAGCTATACTCTCATATATTTCTCCGTTGTTAGTTTATTTTGTTGTCTTTAGTTTAATCTTAGTTAACTACTGTACATTCATTCTAGTTTTTAAACCAAAAACCACACAAATATATGCTTATCTTTAACGTATTTAGTCATGCAACTCCTTCTATTACACTTCATATGAACACTATCATAGAATTAAACTTCGGTGTCCCTAAGAACTATATTATGTTATACTTACTTATTACTTGTAAATGATCCGTACACTTGCGAAAATTTAATCATGTTCTCTCGAAGTGTGCATCTTTAATTGTATTATTTTATCACACCATTGGAGACGACACGGTTCCTTAGATTTTTGAAACCCTTTGTAGATGAACGTGATCTCACCTTCACATCTAATCAACATAGAGGTTTATTCACATCGGTCAAGAATGTTTTCTCGCACAGTTATCATTCATTTTGCTTGGTTCATGTATAATTTTTTTTAGGGACGGGGATAAATAAGGAAAGCGTGATGTTATGCATAACGAGATGATACTTTCCATATTCAAGACTTTGGCATATGTTGAAATCGTGGAATTGTTCAATTACCATTATTCGTGATTACTTAACAAGGGAGGCCTCAAAGTTCAAAACTTCTTGTCAAACTTGTTGAGGGAGAATACGTCGACGAGTACTTCAAGGGTTAGTGTTATGGTATACTACCTCCAACCTAGCGAAATCGTTCAACGCTCAGATTAAGAAACTTACGTTGATGGATACAATTTTGAAGCAATATAAAGGTTGTCTAGGGTGGTCTACCCCCTTGTGTCCCCCTTTTTTGTGAAATATAATAACATGTACGATGTGGAACGCCCTTGGGGTGTCTATCTTTGTCAAGATCCCATTTACCAGGTCGATTCTTATTTGCATATGGTAGTCAATATCGAGATACAAACATGTTCATGCGGGACTTGGCAGAGATAAGATTTTTGTCTAGGTATGTCGTTGTTGTCTTGGACAAGTGCGTAGATCCTAGTGAGCGATTTCCGTACATGGAGGTTTATTTTAACACTTTTGAATTCAGAAAACTCTACTCGCTCGACTATCTACCATTTTCTACTTTGGAGCCCCCCATTAGATGCATAAAGACGGGTTCGTTGTGGAACTACCTCTTTGCTTGAGACAACTTGGGAGACCTCATACTAAATGATTCAAGAGAAATGACTAGATCTACAAAAAAAGATGTTATGTGAAAATGTGGTTGTCTCACCAATCATGATACCATGACTTACGATTTACCTTTGAATTAGATTTTTGTTCATTCTGATTTTTTACATCGAGTACTCCTGTATTGGTCGGTTAACCATAATATACAAATCTTTTATCATTTTTGTTCTTTTGGCATTCACGTGTATCTATTGATTACTTAACTATACGTTTTTATCGGTGTTTATACAATAATTTTGCAGCTTTTTTTAGTCTGTTATGTTTTGTGATTTTAAGATCCGATAAGTTTTGCTGTGTCAACATATATTGTACACCTAAAATTTTATAGTTGTACAACTACAGTATTGTAGTTGCAGAAGAAGGGTTCTTTTTGTAGGCAGATACAGTTTAGTTTAGTTTTTTTATTCTACCTTTGGAACGAGAACATGGGTTCAAACAATCTCAACAGTTCAAAAAGCGTAACATATATATAGAGACTGAAATACCATAAAATATATGAAATATACAAGTCTTTAAAGTACTTAAAATAAAAACATGAAACTTGACCTAATAATTAAGTCTTTACATTTGAAAAAACCAAATGATAATAAAGTATCTAAACAGAAGCTTCTGACACATGATCAACATCGAGTACATTATCGTGGTATGGGACATGATCCAGGTCATACTTTGTATTGTTTTTGTTGTTTAGAAGGTCATATTACAGTCGAACCCTGAATGTCTTGACCTTAGCGAGACTTTAATCATCTTGAACTTTTCCATGTTGGTATATGTCCCTTGCATACCTAAAGACAAATGTGCCGCAGTCTACAATGTTTTTATGTCGCGGGCAGGTTCTCAATATGTTCAAAATCATTGAAGTTTATGAATAGGGGTATGGACTTGGGAACTCTTGTATGATATATCAATATACTTGCATTCTCATCAACGCCCTCTACTATACGACTCTTCTTTTTCCCGCTAGGTATCATCGTGTTATGGTATATCTAGACCTCTTCCTGAGGATCTTTAATATTGCACACCAAAATGACCAATGTCCTATACCCTTCTTATTTTTGTCATGTATAGAGGTAACATCACATAATCGATCGAGTATTTGTCCATTTGGTTAAATTTATCACTCACCATCATCTTAACCTTTTCTCTAACTTTCTCGGTGTCACTACATCTCAGCTTATCAAGGTAGTCTTGCATTAAAAAGTTGTCCAGTTATGTCGGTTTTACAAAATAACTTTAGCATTAAACATGTTATACATTTTTAAGTGAACACTTACCACCACATTGTGGATGAAGTTAGATTTATATTCACTAATCACTGTTTCGACGTGTTGTCCAATAATATGCTGAGCTTGTGTTCTCCCTACAATATTTCCATTCCTGCCTCGAGAACCTGTATAATATTTTTCCTTTCAGTGTCTTATCTTTCATACACAAGTACAAAAATATTTGTGTTATCTAAAAATAATTGTTTCATCGCAAGGAAAAATAAAAGCTAGTGCATCGATCATTGCACCCTTTCTTATGTTGTGTATACCGTCAATTAACACAAAGATCGTTAATTTTCTTCCGATGCTGAAGAACAAAATACTTCTTAATAATTTATTTACATAAAAACAATGTATTTATCCTATTGACAACTTACTCGACATTTGACTCCCTTTTCCTTATTTGCTCGACCTTGTTCACGTCATCTTCCTCAAAATAATCTTGTAGCACTTTAACAAATTTGAGGCTCTCTTTGGGTTGCGAGGTATCATAATTCTATTACAATTATCATTATCAAAGACCTTGTCAACTTTTTCACTATCTTGTTTATCAATGATACTTCTTCCTTTTTTTGGAAAACTGAACAATTTTTATGTGTGGGTGCTTTTCATTTAGCTGGTTCCTTAATTTTCTCGATTATCTTCCCTTGTTATTCTTCTTTGAAATCAAAATCCGATTCAATCATCACAATTTTCTAAGGGTTCTTCGTATTTTATGTTACGATCTTATCGTGATTCTTTACCACATCCTCAATCCTTCTTCTTTATTTTACAGCTTTGTCCCTTGTATTGAATATTGGTAATGCAGCAGCTACTTTCTCATCTTTCTTTTTACCAATCTTGTCTATTATTTTTATTCTCAAGGATTTTATCTTCAGTCTCAGGATTCTTTTTTTCTAACTCCCCAACCTTTTTCTGCGTTTGTGGCTCGTATGCTTTTGTTTTTTCCTATTATCATGCTCATTTGTGAAGGTTGAAACCTTTAGATTTAGATTGATCATAACAGGAAGGAAATATTTGGGAGTTGAGCTCTTAATATCATTAAGTCCTTTGAGGAAGGGAGATAGTATGCGAGAGTTGTGAGACCATATGTGATGATCATGGTGTAGAATATTTGGAAGGTCAAGATGAAAGCATTACATGAGGAAGTCAACATTGGTGTACAAAGAAAATAATGAATGAATTCTTCGACACCCAGTGGAGTGCGCCGGTGCAAAACTCAGGACGTGAAATACCGATATGTCAAGAAAAGACGGAGCTGGAAGGACCTAGGAATGTTGTGTTTGTGTGTAATACTTCTTACTGTAACTCGTGGGAGCCTACCGGGATCTGAAAAATCATAAATCAAACGAGATTTGTCTTTCAAAGCAATTCAATAGTATAGAAAATATAAATTCTCTAATAACCTCGATGTTATTCGAGGTATTATGTTACCGTTAATATCGGGGTGGTCTGTTCAACATGTGCTACAAAGGATTACTGAATTGGTGGAAAAGTACGGTCCCATGCACTTTCACCATATTTCTTGACCCCTGAATACTCAAGTTGATATCTTAGCGAGAAGTTCTAGGTTCCGGGTAACAAGTCTGCAGGGCTCAACGTCGACATTTTTATTTTTCGTGACTTGGAATTGGATAAAATCAAGGATAGGAGTGTCAATAAGATAGGTTCTAGACAAAAAAAAACTAACCAACTAAGTAACTCTCAAAGCTATTTCTCGTAACTTTTTGCATCATGGTGTCAAGCAATTTAAGGCAGCAAAATTTATGGAAAAAGAGAGTTAATTGATTCAAAAGGGTGGACACACTTTACAAATAAAACTAGAATTGCTTGAAAAAATGAAAAAAGAAAACAAAAATTACATTTTCTCATTCGACTTCGATCATCCAACTTCAGCGCGGTCCAAAACTTCATTTAAGTATTTATGAAAGAAACAACTTGAAAATCCATCCCACTCAACATGTACATTTCACCTCGAAGCTTTAGCAAAGCTATTCGCCAATTTATCGAGAGTTTGGGGAATAAATTGGATATGAAGTATAGAGTTTCTATAGTTTTCCTGATTCAACTAATACTCTATCTAGTAATAGGCACACAGTCTTTGACCCAAAAGAGTCAAAGCCTCCATTTCCAATGTAGATAACACTGTTAGAGGAAAAAGAAGTATCGCACAAGGTAATAAAATCACTCTGTACGTACCAAAAAGCTCACCAATCCATTGGATAAAGTATTTGATTTGAGTAAAAGTTTGATCTCATTAGTGCATAGTGTTTCTCACATATCATCTTAATAATACGTCATTTTTATTAAACTAAATGCAGATAAGCCTTCATCAACTTTACCTATCGCATACAATGCACCTAAAACTATTAACATTGCAAATTAAACCCCACTAACACCTTATTAGCAGAATCTAACACAAGCCCAAGTCTGAACAACATTGTAATTTCTAAACAATCACAAAACACATCATACAACCAATGCATAAAATAGCTTAAAATCAGCTCATTTAGTTGCACCAACATTGATCAAATAATCGCTTAAAACAATTTTTACAAATCAAACTAAAGAAAATTATCACCATTCATCAAAAAAGAACTCATCTTATCGTGAATACATTATCATTTTTTGCGATCCCAAAATCGAAAATTACATACGAAAAATTTATCACGAAGCTTTTTGAACCCCATCTGTTACCTTCTCTAATATCTGACCATCATTTTCTTGCTCCTTCCTCAAATTTGCTTTTCTCTCCCAATCTCTCCACGTATTTATTGCAGCAGTACACACAACTATCACCAAAAATAAAATTTAACAATTTAATTTCTTAATAAATTTCCTAGATATAAAGCTCTATTTTAAAAACCATTGAATCTTAATTTTAAGAATTACTAGATCCAGCCCTATATGAAGTAAAAGAAGAAGAAATATTACATCCGGCGCCGACGAAGTAAACCAGTCTAGCTATCTTGGGACCCACCTCTTCTCCGACAGCTGGTGGGATCATCTTCTACTTTTCTTCTCAGTTGAAACTTTCTTCAAACACTTACTACTATTCTTTCTAATTTTGCTATAGCTTTTTATTTAAGAATAAAATGGGCCTAGACCTTAGAAGCCCATTAAGTTAATGGGCCATAAGAGTAAGTCAATAAACCCAGCTCGGTTTATTTCTTTTCCTTTTCCCCTGAACAAACACTTTCTTCTTTGAGCTCTACGCCATGGAGAAAAAGGAGAAGTTAAACATAGCGATCATTCATCCTGATCTCGGAATCGGTAAATTTACACACAAATACATAAATATTGTAAATAATGTGTTTAAGGTATCAATTGGCATCATATATTTTGGGTTTCTAATTTGATATGTGATCGAATTTTGAATAATCAAGCTAAAAAATTCGAAAGGTGTATGATCTAATTATAATCCTTTATCTCAGGTGGTGCAGAACGGTTAATCGTTGATGCAGCTGTAGAACTTGCTTCTAATGGCCATAAAGTTCATGTATTCACATCTCACCATGACAAAAATCGATGTTTTGAAGAGACTCTTTCTGGTATAAATACTATTAAACTACTATTTAATTTAATAATTTAATGATAATTATTCGGTATTTTTCAGGTATCTTCTCCGTTACAGTATATGGATCTTTTCTTCCTCGTCATATATACTACAGATTACACGCAGTATGTGCGTATCTACGGTGTATTTACGTAGCTCTTTGTATGCTATTCATGTGGACCCCATTTGATGTCATAATAGCAGATCAAGTCTCCATTGTAGTACCATTGTTACAGCTCAAAAAATCAACTAAGGTAATACTATTTTGGTTATAGGAGAATAAAATAATTTAATTAATTAAATTCTATTTTTTACAGGTTATATTTTACTGTCATTTTCCAGATCTTTTACTAGCTAAACATACAACACTTCTTCAAAAGCTTTATCGAGCACCTATTGATTTTATAGAAGAAGTAACAACAGGTTTTTACTAAAATAACACATTTAGTCCTTAATATTTAAACTATTTAACACTTTAGTCCTTTTAATTAACCTGTAGGAATGGCTGATTTAGTACTTGTGAACAGTAAATTTACCGCATTAACCTTCGCAAACACATTCGAATTACTTTATGCACGTGGAATAAGACCTTCAGTTCTTTACCCAGCAGTAAATGTGGATCAGTTCAATAAACCAAACGATATTAAGTAAATAATATTTTTATCACCTCTTAAATAATTTTTAATTTACTATTTATTTTTTATTTTTGTCAGGTTGAATTTTCTTTCGATTAATCGATTCGAAAGGAAAAAAAATATAAATTTAGCAATAACAGCTTTTGCTATGCTTCATAGCTCTGAAGGAAAAGAAATCGAAAGTGATAAATTATCCGATATTACTTTAACTATAGTAGGTAAGTTTGTATATATTAACTATTTAGTCCTTTGTGCTTTTTAGTTTTTACAGTTTAGTCCTTTTTTTCAGGTGGATATGATGAACGTATAAAAGAAAACGTGGAATATGTAGAGGAATTAAAACAATTAGCTAAAAGTGAAGGAATATCACATAAAGTAAAATTCTTTACTTCTTGTACTACTTCAGAAAGAAATAATCTATTATCTGAATGCTTATGTGTACTCTACACACCAACAGTAAGTATTATATATTAGTTATCAATTTACCCCCTGAAGTTTTACATAAGTGAGATTAAGCCCTATGTTTTATAGGATGAACATTTTGGGATAGTTCCTTTGGAAGCAATGGGAGCATATAAACCTGTTATAGCGTGTAAAAGTGGGGGACCTATTGAGACAATTAAAGATGGTGTTACGGGTTATTTATGTAAACCGGTCCCACGAGAATTTTCGTTAGCGATGGCTAAGTTTATTAAGGATGCTGAGCTGGCAAAAAGTTTGGGATCTGAAGCGAGGAAGCATGTGATTGAATCATTTTCGACTAAGATATTTGGGAAGAGGCTTAATCAGTATGTTTTAGATGTGGTTAGGGAAAAAAGAGATTGAGATTTTTTGAGTTTTTTTGGTTTCTATTTTTAGCATTATTTGATTTGAACTCTTTTTTAGTTGTTTCCTTGTTCATGTGTGACGTGTCAAGAGTGAGGATTATGAGTTTAAATAGTAATTTAGTTATTGTTTTGAACTAGTAATAGATTATTAATAAAACTATATGCATTGGAACAATTCATTTGCAATAACAAGGCTATTTAAATATATTTTTTAATATAGGACTTTTTGCATTTTACCTTATGGTTTGATAAAAGTGCATCATTAGTACATTCAAATAAGTAATACTAAGCCTTAAATTACATTTCAAAAAAAAAAAAAACTCGAAACTAAATAAATAAAAACCATGATCCAACAAAACTCAACCTATATATATTATCTACCCAAAAAATACAACATACACTTAATCTCCCTAAGTAAATCTATTTCTACATTTTAACTTACTTTGAATACAATTTCCATAAATTAAATTTAAAACAAAAAAAATATTCCACTTCAATTAGGTTAAGACTCAGCCTTGGTGGGGTCCACGCATCGAGATTCATCTACAAGAGCTAAAGTCAACATTTCCGTACAAAATTGATCATCTGGTTTTAGCCATAATGCCTGTACATAATACCAAAAAAAACAGTAAATTACCCAAATTACCCTAATTACTCTTGTGTATCTATTGTTGTGTACATAATAGGAAGAGAGAGAAATAAATTCTAAATAAAAATAATACTAAAAACCAATTAATTAATTGTGATTGGAGTTAGGAGAGTTAGTATAGAATTCAAGTTAGGAGAGGATCCAAATTCGTTTTTTATTTACCTTGTGATAATAACTAATCGCTGCTGTATAGTTATCCTACAAAAAAAAATATATATATATTATAATAAATTTTGATATAATTTTGTAAAGTAATTAATTAATTAATTAAATAATTACCTGTAGGTGAAAAGTATAAGCAAGACCAGCATAAGTACTTAAACTTCTAGCTGATAAAGCGAGAGCTTTCTCATAGTAAGTAACTGCTTCACTATACTTCCTAATAAAAACCATAAATTATAACTTATAAACATTATATTTCAAAAAAATAAAAATAAAAAAAAACTTACTTTAATTTCCTTAATGAATGCGCAAGATTAACTATAGTTGGTTCCCACATTTCACTTAAAGAAGATGGAATATGTGATAATGTTTTTTCAAACCACCAAACAGCTTTTTTATACCTTCAAAATATTAAATAAATTATCAAAATTAATATCAAATATTCAAGAAAAATAAAAAAAATATCTTACTCTTTCATATGATAAGCAACAACTCCAAGTTCATTATATACAAGTGGATCCGACGGACATATATCTTTAGCTTGCAATATAAACTGAAGCAAAAAAAAATTAATTTAATATAAAATTAAATATATAAACATGATAAATAAAGTAATATATTACCTGCTCGGAAAGTTTAAAGCTATGAGTTCGCATATATTCCATTCCTATAAAGAGAGTAGGTAAATGACACCTGGAAAAACACGATTTATAGATTTTTTTTTTTTTTGAAATTAACATAATTAAATATAAAAAATGACTATTTTACCCTGGAAATAAACGAGCAGCTGTACGATAAGCTGACATAGCTTGATCACCTTCTTCTTGAGCTGCATAAGCATTTCCAAAACCTATCCATGCTGAAGCAAATGTTCCATCTAAACTTGTTGCTTTACTGTAATTAAATTAAATTAAAAAAAATAAACATTTATAGAGTAAAAAGTAAAATAAAATAAAATAAAATTATTTACCTAAAATAACGGCGCGATTGATCGTATTTCTTAATACAAAAGTAATAACATCCAACAGCAAACCATGATAAAGCCCTAAATAAAAAAAATCAATTAATTACGGAAATTAATTAATTAATTAAATTAAATTTACTTACTTGTGAGGATAATCTTTGACTAAATTACATGACATAAGATAAAGCTCATTTGAGTGTCCAAGTTCCATAGCTGCTGCTAAATGTACTAATGTACATTTTAAATGGAAAGGATCTTTCTCGAGTAACCTGAAAATACAGTAAAAAATTAAATTTGAAAAACGTATTTTCGTTTAATAAATATTGAATTAATTAACTTACGTGGAGGTTAATTCGAAACATTTTTGATATTCACCACATTGATGATAATATTCAGCTTTACAAGCTAAAATATCTGTGTTGTTATTAAGTGTAGATATTACGGATTTATCTGAAGAATTTTGGTTAAATCCTTCTTGTTCGAGTTCTTTAAATTTTGATTCCACTATATTTTCTTTGTCATACTGAAAAAAAAAAAAAAAGATTAATTGGTGGTTTTAAGAGATTGTTTGATGCAAAATTACCTTTTTTATTAAACATGAATAGAATGAAGAAAGCCATTGATCTTCAGGACCAAATTGTAAAGATGAAAGCATGTTTTTCTCTGTATTGACAAAGATTAGGGACTTTGATGCAAAAATATATAGTGATGAATTATATTATTACCTTCTTCAGAAGTGAGCATATGGTTATCTATGAGACATTCTAATGCCTGAAAAGAGAAGAAAAAACGTTATATTGCGAATAAAATTAAATTAAATTAAGTAACATGATTATGCTTACCTCATAACATAAAGGATCAGCCTTTATAGCAGCTTTGTACCTAAAATAAATAAATAAATAAAATGTGAGTTTATTTATACAAAAAATGCAACTAATTTTATGGAATATTATGTAAAAACTTACCATAGTCTAGCTTGTGAACGATTTTCCAATGCTTCATATGCCTTGCCTCGTAAAAAGCATATAGCTGATAAAATCTGTAAAAATGATATTTTTATGATCAGTTTAGGTGATTAATTCGAAGAAAAAGAAGGATTGAGATGATTAATTAGTATATTTACGTTAATTTCACGATCTTCTCCATCTTTATCTAAGTATTTGCTAGGGTAATCTTTCATGCCAGTAATATTTCCATATTCATCTACTTTAGCATCACCAAGCATTAGTAGACATTGATCCCACTCCTTCAATTCCTCCTGAAAATGAACATAAAAATTCAAATTAAATCATAAACCCTAAACCCCCAATTTCGCTAATAAGTTAGCTACTTCACTTAGACGCGGTCAATAGAGCGTGGAAACACATACATAATACGAAAAATCAATACTTTAATCTGTAACAATGGAAATTTTATAGAGGAAGAGAGATTACGAGGCATTTGGCGGCGAGGTAGCGGAAGCGGAGGTCGCGAAGGACAATGTGGGAGGCGTTGAGGAGATGGAAAGCACGGCGAAAGTGACGGCCAAGAAAAAGCGCTTGAGCTTGCATATAGATATCGGCCGGATCGGAAGTGATGGCGGCGACTTTATCGGCGAAGAAAATCGCCGATGAGTATAAATGTTTGCTTACACAGTCTCTTACTACACCTCTCAGCTTCTCTATCTCTTCTTCCCTCATTTCTTTAACCAATTTGAAAATCCTTTAATAGCTTCAATAAGTATCACTGTGTATGACACAGTATATGTATGTATGTACCTGTGATTTTGTGAAAGAGAAAGAGGAAGGAGAGAAATAGAAAAAGAAAAAGAGCGGGAGGTTTTTTATTTGCGATTTTGGGTTATGTAATTTGACTAGATAATGGGCTGTATGGATTTGGGCTCGTAGTACATACAAGTTTCTATCATTATGCCCAATTTGTTTGGACACTTTTTAATCTGATTTAATTTTGACATCTGATTTAATAAGATTATTTTTTAATATGATAATATATATTTAAGTTTATAAAAAAAAAAAAAAAAAAAAGGGTCTTGAAAACACCACCTCGTGATCTAACAAGACCGAGTCTACACCTTTTTTTTACTAAAGGCCACAAACATAATTTAACACTATAAGCCTAATTTTCCAATTACATTCTTACCCCTTTTGTTTTTTATTTTTCTATATATACTATCTTTTATCAAATAAAAATTAAAACCCAAAAGTCTTTCCTCTCTCCTCTCTCCTCTCTCCTCTCTCATCAGCAATTGAAACGACCTTCTTCTTCCATCGAAACCCTACCGGAGCAAAATCCGTATTCGTTCATGATGCTTCCAGCGAAGCTTTTTCTGAGTTCGAAACTATTTCCAGCCTACAGTCTTCTTCAAGCTTAGTTCGATCTGTTGGGGCCTCCGTCCATGGCGAATCTTTTGTGCAGCGGAGGAGATTTCTCGCGCAGCGGCGGCAGATCTCTCGTGCAGCGACGGTGGATCTCTCTTGCAGCGGCGAGGCTTCTCCGGCGAGGCTTCTCCGTCCATGGTTTCTGATTTCAAAGCTTTTAATAGTACTGAGTATAGTACTTTTTACAATGGCCAGAACCTCGTGGCCTGATTTGGTCGCTAGTAAAATTGCTGCAAAATGCCAAATTACAGCCGACTATGCAATTGCTAATATTACGTGCAGGTTTGTTCGTTATGCAAATCTTGGCTTTATTATTTTATTGAAATCGGTTTTCTGGATCCTTTTTTATATGTTAGATGATTTTGAAAGTCAATAAAATTCATTCGTGCAGTAACTTTAATCTGTAAATTTGTAGTTTAACTTTTCTAATTTATTCGAATATTGGTTAATAATGTAATTGATAGAGTTGACTGGACCATTTGTCCATAGAGTTGATTCTTTAATTAATTAATGGGATTCTTTAATTAATTAATGGAATTTTCATACTTGTAGGGTCTGATTGATATGAATTTCCATGTGATTGGTGTAGCTTTCATTTTTGTTGATTATTCGAGGAAAAAGAAAGACTTCATAAGCTTTGTTTCTTCAAAGTAAGGATTAGGAACTGGTAAATTCATAATATTTTTTGAGAAATTAAATGAAATTGCACAAAATTACAGGGAGTAAAATGCAAAGATAGCGAGAGTTAATAACTTATAAAACTTAGTAGCTTTGGAAAAAATAAACGCCGACGAGCTGCTAACGTGAGAATCTCGTGAGTTTCATCTTCTAGACGATCTCGATCAGAGATCAGAGGTTTCGTCTTCTTCAGAACGAACGACCAGAGCTGGAACTTATTTTGCTCAGCACCTTTTTTTTTTTTTTTGAATTTAGTGTAATGTTGTTTTTTTTTTTGTATTTTATTAATTTTTGATTCGTCTGAATAAATGTAATTTTTAATATTGTAAATATTTGTTTAAATTTTCCAAGAACTCAATGATTTTTTCCGATACTCAGTAAAGTTACTGAGCATACGAGCATGCTCAGTAAAATTATCGAAAAAAATTTGAATACTCAGCAACTTTTTCCGATACTCAGCACTTTTTCTGATGCTCAGTAAAGTTACTGAGCAAACGAGCATGCTCAGTAAAGTGACTCAACAAAAAAATTCGAATAATCAGCAAAAAATTTCGATACTCAACACTTTTTTCGATACTTAGTAATTTTTTTCATGCTCGGTACTTCATGCTCAGTACTCCATGCTCAGTACTCCATACTCAGTACTCTATGCTCAGTACTTTTTCCATACTCAGTACTTTTTCCATACTCAGTACTTTATGCTCAGAACTTTTTCCATACTCAGCTCAGAACTTTTTCCGGCGGTGGCCGGTGGTGGTCGGCGGTGGTCGGAGCTGGAAATTATTGATAGTTAATGAAGGAGGAGAGAAAAAATAATAAAGTAGGATAGAGATTAATGGTAATAGAGGAGAGAGAGTAATTAGTAATGGAGGAGAGAGAAGAATCTATTTTTTTGTCTTATATACTCTAGAAGGGTAGTAATGACATTTGTCAATTTTGAGGCCTCTAAGTAGAAGAGAGAAATCACTTGGTTCCTATATGGCACAATGATTCTCCTCAAGACCTCTTGGGTAATTGACCCAAAAAAAAACTAGTAATTTTGAAAAAAAGAAAAAAAGAAAAAAATTAGTACTCTAGTAGTTGGAATATCTTGGTAACTAAGAAATCTCGATAGTTGGTGTAGTTGAATATCTTGGGATCGGGTGTTATTAGAATCAAAATGATTTCGAGTCCGAAGTGATTATCAATTTATCATATATATTAAAAAAAAATCTCAAGATCAAAACTTAGTTAAGCCTAAAATTATTTTTTGTATATATAAATATTAACCAAAAGAAAATAACCAAAGTTATATTTCAAATGTCAATTAAATTTCTGTATGTAACTTTTATTAAAAATAAATCACGTTTCAATCTTTAAAAGAAAATTTGAATCTGATTTTGGCATACAATAAAATAAATTTCCATATGGTAACTACTTTACGTTTTGGCTCACATTGGAATTTAAATATTCTTATGGTCCATTTTTTTCATAATTTTACCTTTATAAAATATTGAATAAGATTTACACGCTTTTCTATGTATAGTTTCAGATAAATCACAATTAGGTTACACATGTTAAGGGTGGGGTACGAGTCTTGTACCTTCCACTTTACATTCGTTAAAGAGGATATTTGAACTTTGTATCCCCATTTAAGTGATGAAAAAATAACAAAACTCTAGTCAGTTAAACTAACCTAACTAGTTTTAAATGGATAGTTTTAGTATATGAATAGAAATATTTTTAAACCATATAAAATTACTCATTGAACTATACTAAATATATTTGATACCTATTTTGATTAAGGCAAATTAATGCATAATTATCAAACTCTCATCAAAATGTAAAGTATATATGAATCATGGTGTCCAACCGTGGGAATAAAATGGCAATGTTTTCCCGTAAAAAGTAAACTATTGTGCCAATACCAAAAAATTGTATTGTCTCACCCCGTCGTACATTACATCTCAAAATAGAAACAGATATAAGAATATCCTCGCTCCCGCCTTACTACCATCCCACCATGGCATTGTTGCATCCACACTTCCACCGTACCGTCTACACCACCATGTCGACGCACAACCTACATCGTTCCACCACCGTTCATTGGTCAAATACAACCCAAATGATCATAACAAATCACAACCAATAGATAATGATGCAATATTGATACTTACATGCTAGTTAACGTATCCATATCTATTATGCCAACAGATCTCGATTCATTATGTCATGGCCCCATACATTGTAAAATTATATGAAATTGTGACTGAGGGTGATTATTATGATTGTTGATTAATCGTAATTTAATTTATATACTTTTTTTTTCTTGTTAAGATCTTGGCCTGTTGAATTTTCTTTAACAACATGTTTAAGTAGGAAAAGAAAAATCGTATATATGATAATATATTTGAAATATTAATCTTGTATATATTATAAAAAAAATAAGATAAAGTTTATAATTCACCGTTATTCCAATCTTGCCCTGCCTCAACTCCACACTTCTTTGTAATGCCTACTTTCTGTTTTATTTGAGTGAATCAAAAAATTGATATAGATTTATGTTATGAGATTTTTTTTCCTGCTCCACACCATCCTGTTGTTTTTTTATGCTAATATGTCCCGTTCCACTTACTTTCACCAAATCTTCCATGTTGGGCACCATTTAACTTTTTTATTTTTAATTGGTTGAATGGTTGTGTGTTTCTTTAATAAGACATCTCTTTTTCAATAGGATGCACACGTATGTTTTCTCTAAAATTAAAGAGTAATGATATTTGTCACCCTTTTTGTATCACCTATTTATCACCTCCTATATGTATGTCTACATGGACCAATGAATTGATTTCTCTATCCTATTTAATTTTTCTCTATCTTCTATTCAAGGAAATCAATACATATATATAGAAGGGTGATAAAAGGGTGACATGAAAAGGGGTAACATATATCATTACTCAAAATTAAATGGTCATTTTAAGACAAATGTTTTGAAGTGTAAACCTTTTGAGTCATAAATCCTTTTGAAAACAAGAAAAGTTATCTGAAAATCTAAAATAACTAATAATATTTTTTTTTTTAGTCGAAAGAAGCATATATAAAGAAACTTCAAAAAATACATCACCCTATTCCTACAAAGTTAAAGTCTCTAGCTAAGAGAGAAGCGAGTTTGGGGGGAGGAAAATAGTTCCAAAGGCTAAACAAGGAGCCTTTAATCTCCTGTTTAGCCACCCAATCTGCGCAAGAGTTGTTTGATCTCCTAACAAAGGAGATTTTAAAGTTACAACATTGTTTAAAATTACAAATACTACTAACAAGCCCTCTAATATTACAAAAAACTTTCTCTCTTCCAGAAACTTGTTGAATAAGGGTTAAACAGTCATTTTCCACTTCAACTTTGCCTATTGGAAGTCTTGAAGCCATAGAGCATGCTTGAAAGAGTCCTCTAGCCTCTGCTTCAAGTGGAGAATGAGCAAAAAATTTCTTAGAGCATCCATCTACCAGATTCCCATTACTGTCCCTGGTAAGACAAGCATAGGAGGCTTGATTAGTTAAATAATCAAAAGAAGCATCACTATTAATTTTAAAACATCCTGTTTTAGGTGGTTCCAAATGCCCTGATCTGCCTTCTCTAAGGTATTGAACCTGAGTTGCATTATAATAAGAATTATTTGGTTGTTGAAAATCAAAAACCCCAATAATTGCCTTTGTATCTTGATTATCTTGATTCTCTTGATTAGCCTCAGTCTTTATCCTCTTGGATAATATATAGTCATCATTGGCTATTAAAGCTTCTGAAAGAATTTCGATAGGGTCAGGTGTTTTGCCTCTAAAAATAGCCTCATTTCTACCTTTCCAAATGGACCACACAATGTAAAATGCCAATTCACCAAGACCTTTATCACTTGATTTTGTCTCATTAATGCCCAGTCTTATAAAATGAATCCATTTCTTAAAATTAAAAGAAGGCTCT
Organism: Nemophila menziesii; assembly: GCA_029959085.1. NCBI lineage: Eukaryota > Viridiplantae > Streptophyta > Magnoliopsida > Boraginales > Hydrophyllaceae > Nemophila > Nemophila menziesii. The sequence goes on from JARWIR010000013.1 coordinate 595,724, forward strand.
GAAAATGAGATAAAGTTCAGAAGGCTAGCTAGCCACACTGCCCTAGCCCAAGAACAGTGAAAAATAAGGTGCTCCACATTTTCAGTAGCTACCCCACAGACAGAGCATAAGTCAGAAGAACAGGCCTTCCTCATTTTCCTATTCTCATTAGTTGGTAAAGCATTCTCACAACATTTTCACACAAAATTTTTCACTTTTGGAATAACATTCATATTCCAAACAGTTTTCCAATCTTCTGAGAGTAACTTAAAAGATTGTTCACCTTTACGTTTATTAGAATTTCCCTCCTTTTGTTGCTGAGCCATCCAAAACCTCTTATACATATCCTTAACTACAACTCTACCAGTAGAAGAGTGAGGCCAAAAAGGCACATCTTCAAGGTACAGCTGAGAGAGGTGTGTAGAAGAGATGGTTGCTACAGCTTTTGGAGGGAAGTATTGATTAAGAATCTCCAGATTCCAAGTTAAAGAATCTGAATTAATAAGTTCTGAAACATATCTCAAATTACAACCATTAGGTTTAGTAAGTTTTTTATCATAAGGTAACCAAATATCTTCCCAGATATTTAAACTCTCTCCATTTTCAACATTCCATTTAACTTCCTTTAAAAAACAGTTTCTACCCTCAATGAGACTCTTCCAACCCCAAGAAAAATTACCATTCAGTTGGGCTTTAAAAAAGTCAGTTTCTGGGAAATACTTCCCTTTAAATAATTTGTAAAGTAATGAGCTTTTATTAATGTTAAACTTCCAGGCATTAGAGGCAAGAAGAGCAAGGATTTGACAATGAAAATCCTTAAAACCCAAACCTCCATCCTCTTTACAGTTCATAAGAGTTTGCCATTTAATCCAATGGCATCTACTTTCTCCTTGATTGTCCCAATAGAAATTTGAGATCAAGGAAGTTAAATGAGAGGTAACTTTTTTAGGAATCAGAAAAACTGACATAATATAGTTGGGAATTACTCCAACCACAGCTTTTATGAGAACTTCTTTCCCACTTTTAGACAACATCTTTGTATCCCATCTATTCATGTTCTTTATAACCATATCAATTAACCATTCCAGAGATTTTACTTTTGACTTTCCCCAAGAGGAAGGAATGCCAAGGTATTTTCCCAAGTGATCTATTTTATTCATTCTTAAAGAATGGGAAAAACTATTTCTCAAGGCCTGTGGTGTATTTTTACTGAAGAAAACACCACTTTTATTAAGATTCATTTTCTGACCTGATGCATAAGTGTACCAGTTCAATATGTTATTGAAAATATCAATATTATTATCACTTGCTTCAAGAAAGAACAAGCTATCATCTGCAAATAGTACATGAGTAATCTTTGGGGCATGTCTTGCAATTGCAATGCCTTTAAACAATCCAATATCCACAAAATGCTCAATCAAATGTGAGAGAGCTTGAGTAACAATACAGAACAGGTATGGGGAAAGTGGATCCCCTTGCCTCAGTCCCTTCTGAGGTTTATCAAGGTCAAATAATGCCCCATTAACTTGAACTTTATAAGAAACAGTTGTGACACAATTTTTAATCCATCCTACACAAGTAGAATTAAGTCCCATTTGAAATAGTACATCAATCAAGAAATCCCATTCTATATTTTCATATGCTTTACTCATATCTGCCTTAATTGCCAAATAATATTTCATAGTATCTCTTTTATTATTGAGGAAGTGAGAAACTTCCTGGGCAATCAAAATATTCTCAAAAATTGATCTTCCAGGAATGAAGGCAGTTTGAGTCTCAGAGACCAAACTACCAATCCATTATTGTAACCTTAGAGTAAGAATTTTAGAGATAACCTTATAAATAAAGTTTGCACAACTTATAGGCCTAAATGAAGCAACCATATCCGGGTTTTCACACTTAGGTATAAGGGCTATAATAGTACAATTTATTTCCTCCAAAGAAGAATTATTCAAGATAAAGTCAGAGACTAATGCCACAAGATCATTTTTCAATAAATCCCAGAACTTTTTAAAAAAGAAGCCACCATAGCCATCTGGTCCCGGGGATTTATCACTCCCTAAGGACTAAATAACTTTTTTAATCTCATCACAATCAACATTTTTTGTTAAGGCACAGTTCATTTCATCAGTCACAACTTTTTTTACTTTACATAAAATAGGTTGATAATTTCTTTCTCCCACTGATTTGAATATACTATTGTAATATCCCACAATTTCTTTTGATATGTCATTAGTATTTGAGATCCAACAACCCTCATTATTCTTCAGTTTAGAGATTTTATTTCTAGACCTCTTAATTTTAGTTGAGGCATGAAAATACTTTGAATTCTTATCTCCTAGCCTTAACCAATTATTTTTTGATCTTAAAGACCAATATAGCTCCTCTTTTTTCCAAAATTCTTCAAGTTCCATACTCATAGAGTTAAAGAGATCATAATTCTCATCACTGTAAGGTTCATTAAAGATAAATTCCAACTGGGACAAATTTTTTTTGATTAGAATCCTATTATTCAAGATTCTTTTCCGAGTCCACCAAGTAATATGTTTTTGGATTTGTGATAATTTGTATTTCATAATAGAAATACCTCGCAAATCCATAACATGCCCTTTTTTCCATTTCTCAATAATAACTTGACAAAGAGTTTTGTCATAAATCCATCCTTTTTCAAGGATAAAACGTTTCTTATATGTTTTTGAATATGTTCCAAAGTTCAGTACAATTGGAGAGTGATCTGATCCAAGAGGAGGTAACACTTCATTCCAAGAGTTTGGATAAAGAATCATCCACTCCTGATTAACCAAAAGAGTAAATGACACTTTTGCCCCCTGAGTTTATACCCGATTGACAGGTTGCCCCCTAAGTCTTAAAATGCGCCTCGTTGCCCCCTAAGATTTACTTTTGTGACCCGTTACCCCCTGAGTGCGTTTTCCGTCCATTTTCTCCGTTAAATATGACGTGGCAATTCCATGTCATATTTTTTCTTTTTTTTAATCCAGATACTAATTATATGTTTAATTAACTTAAAATAAGGGTAAAGTAGAAATTTAACAATACTTTTAATATTATTAAATAAAAATAAAAATAAAACCCCCTACCACCCCACCCCCCACCGAGGCCCCCTTACCCCCTCCCCCCTCTCTTCCCCATCTTCTTCTTCTCCGTTCATCTTCTCTTCCCTACCTGGTTCTTCTAAAAAAAACCAAAAAGTGTAGGGGAATAAAATTATAATAATTATGGGAGATTGTTAGAAAATTATAATAATTATGGGCTCACATATGTTAATATTAAATGTGTATTGTTATCGTAATTTTTTTTTATCCAATTGATTATGGTCTAATAAAGCTAATAATTGGATTAGGGGAATAAAAGTGTCATGGAATTATAGTGTAGATACTAATATATTATTTCTAGTTTATTGAGGGGTCAAACTGGATATAATAGAAGTTATTAATTATTAACTTCTAATAACTTCTTATTTCTTAACTGAACGCACGTTCAGAGAATTATAAGAAGGGGGTTATGGTCCCCAGATCATACACGCTCTGCTCTTTTCTCTCATCCCCATCTAAAGAGAAAAACTAAACACAGAAGGTATAGATCTGGAAGACTAATTACCCACTCCAACAAATCATTCAAAGCAATCATGGCTTCTGGTACGCTTCCGCTAATCTTCTCCTTTATTCTTAATATTATTCAGTATAGATTATTTAGTATTTTATGGGTTTTGATTATACACCAAATCCCTACAGATTTACCCATGAAAAAAAAATAGTCCAGATTTAACATTTTGATTACATTGACTAAAAAATTGATTGAATTGAGATAGATAGTTGGCCTAGTGGTTAGGCTACTCCGCAGAGACCAAGAGGTCCTGGAATCGAATCTCATTAGAGTCGAAATGACTCCGAGCCCAAAGTGGCTCTCTCATGTACTCAAAAAAAAAAAAAAAAAAAATTGATTGAATTCAAATTGCAAATGTAAAAGTACTACTTGTTTAACTTCAAACTAGGTTATTGTCTATCATTGTACAACTAACCAATATTTTTTTGGTTTCCTTACATCAACTAATGACTAAGTTCTCAAAAATAATCTTCTGCGCAATAATATTTTGAAAAAAACCATCGTCACGTTTCTCAATACTTTTTTTTCTCCTATATCTAACAAAAAATATTATTATCATTATTTTTATTTAGTAATTAAGTTGACATATTATAAAATTAAAAAAATATATATGGCATTTACTAATAAATTATAACTATTACCAATTCAACATAAATTAATATATATATATATATATATTGATGATAACATTCATTTATTGTAACTATAAATTATATTTATATGTATAATTGTATACTATCTATAGGTATATTGATTTGAAAGGAGGGTATATGATTAGAAGAGGCTATGAAATTCTCTAATAATTATTAGTTTCACGTAAGTTTTTCTGTAAATGGTGAATTTTTGAAAAATTCTAATTTCTATTTTAAATAAGAATGAGATATCATTTAATGAGCATGTTTTTTTCCATCGCCATGTAAGTGAAAATTCAATAGCTAAACAAAATATTGAGAACATTCTTATCGCACCTACTTAGACATCAAGCTTCTTGACTCAAACTTCATAAATCTGTAGTTGATTCTCTTTCTTATTTTTTCGCTAACCACTTAGCTAAACATAAACTCTTTCACATGTCGTGCAAGTGTTTATAAAATTCTAGTATTATTTCTACTTGGGGTCTAACTTAAAGTTTTGCTTAGGGGCTTCAAAATCTCATGACCAACCCTATATTTTAATTGATTAGATTCATCGACAGGTAGAGAGCACAATAAGGTGGAGACATCCTTGCATCAACTGGTAATGTGATTATATCTTTTCATAATAACTTGTCATTCGAGGACACCGACTGCCCATTCGTTACCAACACTACTTGTATTCGTCATTATGGTGGTGGCAAGAGGTGGTCGGCAACACGCGTAGTTATCCGATCACGAATGACCACTTAGAGAAATCATGTCTCCCCTTCATTGGTCAAAACTTTTGTCCTTCTCATATTTGATGTATAAGTGCTTTTATCATGGATGGTTTTTTTTTGCAGGAAAATGATTGTATGAGGCTACCAAGAGATACGAATATTGATTTGCAATGCGAAATTGATATATTTTGGGTTCGAGGCGTTGTTTAGCGCCAAGCTTGGTATGTTACTCAGTAGTGGTTGTTAATTTTGTCTACGTCTACTATAAAAAAGATGTTGCAATGTCGTACATGGGTTCATCAAGTACAGTTCTAGTTATTTTTCTTGGTGCATAAAGTTTCTCCTGTATTAATATATAATGACATTTTTGGTGGATTAATTTACTATAAGAAGACCTCCCATGAGAGAATTTTTTCCCAAAACCAAAATCCCTAAACATTTACTGTACACAACCCATCCACAGTTGAATAAAAGTGTGGGATGTGCCCTACTAGCCATGCATGTTTAATGTGTTAAGGAATAAAGTTGCACATAATCTCATTCCATTTGTTTTTATTGATGCCTTCTCCAATCTTCCAACAATGATAATCCCGAATATAGAGACATACGAGTGTTTTTCCCATGATCCATAAAATAATTAGTCTAGTTTTTATTACATTATACTTTATATAGACAAAAACAATTAATTTTACTTAAATTGTAAGTGTATATTTGAAACTCATTTCATTTTAACTTAGGTATGCTTTTGCTGCAACTGGAGTTGGTTAACTCTACGTTGCGTTTATTTTTAATATATTAGTCCCTTTGTCTAATTTTTTTTTTTTAACTTAGGTTATATTCTACCACTATACGACTAACAAAATCTTCTTTAATTCTCTCACACCAACTAATGACCAATTTCTCAAAATTTATCCTTTCGACAATAATTTTTTGAAAGAAAAAAAATTCACTCCTCACAGTCCTTCAACATTTTCTATCTCTTTTTCTCTTGAATTTAATATAAAATATTATTATCATTGATTTTATATAGTAATTAGGTGAAATTATTCTAAATTATTTAAACAATATTATAATTTTTTTCATATAGATTATAACGGTTATCGTTCAAGACAAATTAATATATGTTAATGATACTATTTATTTATTAAAACTATAAATAAATTCATATTTTTATTTTTATGCAATTTATAGGTATAGTGATATAAAAAAATTATATACAGTTCAAAGATACCATGAAATTCTATAATTATATATTAGTTTCACATAATTCTTTAGTAAATTATGAGTTTTAAAAAATATCTTTTATTTTAAATAAGAATGAGATGTCATGTTAGTGAGTAATTAATTTTTTCTTTCAGTCACCTTATAAGTGAAAATTTGATAGTTATACAAAATATCGGAAGTATTCTTATTGAACTTTCATGAACATCAACCATTGATTTTCTTTCTTAATTTCAATTTCACACTTTAGTTAGACGAATTCTCTTTTACAATTCTTCCGTCTCTTTATTAATTTTTAGTATTATTTCTACTTGGGGTTTAACTTAAAATTTTGATCAAGGCCTTCAAATTCTCAAGTCCAGCTTTATCTTTGATGAGTTTTTGTTTTAATATTTTAAAAATAATAAATTGCAAAAATATTGTAGTAAGCACTGTAAAAAAATAATTCTCCACGAAGTTTAATATATAGTTTCATGACAGTTTGAGGTTCTATTATTTTACTTAACAAATGCAGGATATCTATTTGTAATATTTGATTATCTTTTTTGATTGTGCTACTTTGTTTTCCGCCTAACTATTTTCGTTGAATGGTTACAATTAGGGGTGGAAATCGGAAGGAACGGATCGGAAAAATGGTCTTTCGAAAAAATTCCTATTTTTTTCGGAATAGATTTTTTTTGTTCCAATTCCTATCCAATTTTTCGGAATTGGGAAAAATAATTCCTAATTCGGAATTTCGGAATTTGCCGGAAATTCGGAAATTTCGGCACGGAAATTTCGGAAATTTTTGTTCGGAAATTTCGGAATTTTGGGTTCGGAATTTCGGAACTTTTGTTTCGGAAATTGCAGGACTAATGGTTGAAAATCGGTGTAATAGTTTAACACTTACATGAAGATAGTTAAAAACAAAACTTATAAAACTTTTCATGTAACAGTAGTTAAAAAGCTCAACTTATAAACTTCATGAACAATAACAGAAATAACATAAGTAACAAAAGGTAAAAGAACTGTAATAGAAGTAACATAAGTAACAAAAGGTAAAAAAACAATGACTGTGAATTACTTTTCAAATTACTTTTTAAATTACATAAAAAACAGATATTAGGCTTCGTGGGAAGGTAATGTAAAATGTGAAGAAATGGGTTAGCCTTATCCTTTAGGTTTTATCAGGTTTATTGTTTTTCTTTATTTTTCCGATATAAAAAAAATGTATCATTGTGTTTCACTTTTTCAACGTTTCGATTTTCTTTTTTTCTTTTGTTATGAAAATTTTCAACATTTCTGATTGTATATTTTTTTCTTATATTAATATTTATTATTTATTTAATATAGGAAATGTAAAATCGGAAATACAATTCGAAAATAAAAATTGGAAATAAAAGTCGGAAATATATTTCAGAAATAAAATCAGATCGGAAAATCCGGAAATTTCGGAAATTTATATGTAGTTCCAATTCCGATCCTATTTTTTTCGGAAAAATCGGAAATCGGAATTTCGGAATCGAAATTTTCGGAATCGAAATTTTCGGATCGGAAAAGTCGGAAATCGGAAATTTCGGATCTGATTTCCACCCCTAGTTACAATCAATGTAATTGTATAACGACTAATGACTCTTTTCTATTATGGGGATCTTACTTTTTCATTATAACCTCTGCGGTGTTTATCTATTTTTTGTGTTAACAAAGAAGGATCAAGGAAATGAATCAATATTATGTATGCGTTGCTAAAATTCTCAAGATATTATTCCATGTCAGTATTGGAAACAAATGAAATATTAGTGTCCTATGATATTACCAATCATGTGTAATTGCAAACCGAAGGTAAGACTATTATCTATATTGTTATGCATTAAAAAAAAAAAATCGAAGGTAAGGGCTTGGGGTAGTGTTGTCTAAACCTCTTTCTATTTCACACTATTTATTGTCTGTTTGGAAGTGCTTATTTTAAAGTAAAAAATCGCTTTTAGAATAAAATTCAAATTTTAAAAAAATTAATAAAAATAATTTTGAAATCCAAAATTATTTTAAGTGTTTTTTTCAAGAAGCACATATTTGGTGCTTTTCAAAAAAGTGCTTTTCAAGGTAAAAAAAACTTTTAAAATGCTAAAAACACTTTTAAGTACTTCTCCAAAAAAGCACTTCCAAACGGGCAACCAAATACGTGTGTTATGATAAAATCACGTAGCGCTATCATAATGTAAACATCGAAATATAGAAGAGAAAGGGGTAAAGAAGTAAATTTACTATTTGGCGCGAATCTAGCTACCTTATAAAATACTTGTCGAAAAGAAACTTGGAAAGCTTCAAGCCAATGGAGAAAGCCAAGAAAATCTCACCTTTCAGACTTGCCTCCCTTCTCCGTCTCCAAAATGACCCAAACCTCGCCTTCGAACTCTTCCTCAAACCCGACCCGGATGATCCAAACCCGAACCAGAAACCATTCCGCTACAATAACTCCACATACGACCTCATCATCACTAAACTCGGCCGTGCAAAAATGTTCAATCAAATGGAAACAATCATCGAAAAACTAAAAACCGACACACGAATCATCCCAAAAGAGATCATCTTTTGTAACATTATTCAGTATTATGGTCGAGCCCGTTTACCTCATAAAGCCCACAAACTATTCGACGAAATACCCAACTTTCGTTGCCAAGTGACTATAAAATCATACAACAGTTTATTAAATACCCTTTTAATGTGCAAACAGTTTGATAAAATGAGTGAAGTTTATAACACCATTGATAAATATATGCAACCAGATGCTTGCACGTATAATATTTTAATCAACATGTGGATTTCACGTGGTGATTTGAACGAAGCAGGAAAGCTGTTCGATGAAATGCGTACTAGAGGAGTTGCACCAAATGTGGTAACTTTCGGAACTTTAATTAATGGACTTTGCTCGAATTCCCGAGTAAACGAGGCATTTGAGTTAAAGAAAAAGATGGTGAGGGATTTCAAAATAAAACCTAATGCGTTTGTGTATGTTGCGTTAATCAAAGGACTTAATGAAAGTGGAAAAGTTGATGAAGCTATAAAGCTTAAGAATGAGATATTGAGAAACAAAGTAGATATAGATTCAGCTGTTTATGCAACTTTAATTACTGGGTTATTTAAATCCGGTCGAAAAGATGAAGTTCATGAATTATTAGAAGAGATGAAAAAAAAGGGGTGTAAAATGGATATAGTAACTTACAATGCATTAATTAGTGGTTCGTGTATGGATAAAGATTTTGATTTAGCTTTTAAATATTTAAATGAGTTAGAAACAAAGAAATGGAGGCCAGATGTGCTTAGTTATAACATTATAATACGTGGACTTTGTAAAGAAGGAAGATTTAATGAAGCTAATGAGTTGTTTGAAGATATGCCTAGAAGAAAATGTTATCCAGATGTGGTTAGTTATAGGACATTATTTGATGGGTTTTGTGAAGGTTTAAAGTTTAAAGAAGCGGTTTTTATTCTTGATGAGATGGTTTTTAAAGGGTATTTACCTCGTGTGGTGAGTTTACATAAGTTAGTTGATGGGTTAATTAAAGAAGGGAAAGTTGAGTTGTTACAGAGTTTTTTGAATAGTTTGGCTAGAGGGAATAATATTGATGTAGAAATGTGGACAAGATTAATATCTATGGTGTGCGAGAAAGAAGATTTATTAAATGTTTTTGAGGTTGTTGATTCTATGGTAAAGACATAGATTTGGTTATATTAAGCTCTTTATGTTGTAAGGACTGTTTTGACTTTTTTCCGAACACTATCTATAGCGGGCTTATATCATTTCGATCAACTTACATTCTCATTATAAAATTTCTTTGAATCTATTTTAAGGTGATCAAGGCTCAAAAATTGTAACATGATCCAACAAAATTATACTTTGCACATTAAAAGATCCTAAGGATATTAACAATTTCAACATTAGATAAATAGGTTTTATGGACATTTATATTTCGATATTTTCAATATAGTCCAACTATTAACATTTATTTTCAATACAATCGTTAGTGCGTTAATGTTGACGTTGACAAAGATATAGGTATTTCCCTTTTTAAATACCTTGGCTACTTATTTGTTTTTTTCAAATTCCGTGGTTATCTTATCTTATTGTCTTTCCGCCTTTTGTTTTATAATCAGAAAATATTGTCACATAAACATTTCGCGTAAAATAAACGACAAATACTAACATTTGGGTTAAAATAAAAAACTTGAGTATCTATTTGTCCACTTCGAAAAATATAGATATTTATTTGTTATATTTTATTATCTAATTGGGAACTCCTAAATTCTTTTCCCAAATTCTAGTATATTCTGTAGTTTTTTTATAACGTGGAAGGACGAGTATTAGTGTCTGGATCAAAATCGAAAACTTAAGTACTTGTTTGTCTGTTTCGAAAAATTTAGGTACGTATTCGTCGTATTCACTCTCCTGTGAGTGCTTTGGATTCTTTATTCCCCTTTTTAAACTAAGCAAGTTTGATTACACATATCTATCAACTTAACAAGTCTGAGTTCAACCCAAACAAGACCGAAATGTCTAGTATATTTTGTTAATATTTTTTAACGATGTGGGTGGTATAGGTCAATTTGCGCACACCATAACTATTTCCACAGAAAATATGCACGCTTTCCTATGCATACTTATAGGTAAATGAGAATTAGGAAATAACAAGACACTGGCCAGTTGGCTAATAAAACTGGTTTTGTCAAATTTTATTCGAACTAGAATTATATACATTAACTTATAATCAGAAACCGGAAATAATATTTGGAATGTAAAATCGGAAACAAAGATCATATCGGAAATCGAATATTTCGGAAATTTATATGTATTTTCCGATTCCAATCCGATTTTTTTTCAGGAAAATCGAAAATCGGAACATTAAAAACTGTTCCAAAATCGAAATATTTGGATCGGAAAAATCAAAAATCAAAAATTTGATTTCTACTACTATTTCAAGGTCAACCCGAACCACCACAGTACCTACAATCCATCGGATGAAACTATGTAATATTGGTGAATACATTTATGTTGCCATGTTACAACAAATATATCATTGTTATAGAACAGTAAGAATACCAATGATGGAACTAAGAAACAAAGGCTGGCGGCTAAGTAACTTCAATACATTATAAACCATGACACTTGCTATAAATTGATTCATTCAAAGCTTTAGTCTTACTCTTCTCAAGCCCACCCTCAATTTCTACCCAAAAATGGCTCCCCAAAATACCCTCTCGTTTGTATTAGTTTTCTTATTGGCTTGTTATGCGCCAAACGCAGAAGCAAGGAAGTTCTTGAAGAATAATTTGTTATTGACTTCCCTTCCGAAGGGCTCTGTTTCACCTTCAACCCCAAGTGATAAAGGCCATTCAATTGTTCATAAGAAAAAACACTTCACTCTTCACCTTTCATGGAGTGATCGTATTTTTGTATCTTGTCCTAGTCCCGGACTTGGCCATTGAGCTCATTCATCTAGCAGCATAACACTTGGACTTAATTGTGCTTAGTATATGTGTTGAGAAATCCTACATCAACAAAGCTTAGTAGTGTATATCTTGAAGAAAAATAGAGATGTATATAGAACAAAGAACAACTATGGTGTTATAATGAAGTAGAATTGGCTATTTTCTGATCATATATGATTATTGTTACTGCAAGAAATCGAGTTTAATCTTTATTATCGTCTGCTCTTCCTCAGTTCAATTTCCGTAAGACCTACAAACGCCAATAAACGAGGTTTTGTTTGTATCATTGATAGTCACAAGTGACGAGTCTCACACTGAATTATTAAACGGTGACAAAAACATTCTTCCTTGTAATTTAGCAAAATTAGTAACTATCAATTGTGTACTTCACTTAAAGGAAGAGTTGTAGAGGTCATAGTCACTTAAAGAAGCATAATTAGTCTTTGAAGTTGCGTGCACACTACAATCACTTTAGTTATATAATATGTACCCTTGCAGATTGAGGACAGTAAGCAAAATAATTTTTTGTTACATCTAATATGTAATTGGTAGATGGCAAAAATCATCCCTTTGACTGAAAGTAATTTTTTTCCACTTCATACGAGAGTCATTTTGACTGATTCCGCTTGATCCCATGATCGCATAGTTCATCTCTACCAACAAAACTTCCATTAACTTCACCTTCAATATTTTCTCTCCTTATATCTTTTCCGTATCGTAACAATTTAAATATCCGTTCAAATACTTCAGCTAAGTATTTCAGACTTTTACAATATTTCATTGAAATTATATGGATAGTTGCAAATATTCCAATTTTTTGGGCTTTAGTTGTTCTTTGCGGTGACACGTTAACAATATTATCCAAATGAATTCTGAATTCTTGAGAAATGATGGATACCTAACCTGGTTTATAACATATAATTAATTATGTTAAAATACATCATAGTATCTAAGAATATTTTCCTATTATATAATTTGAAAGTCATGAACAAAATTCTAAATTAAAAATATATATACTAAAAATGAAAAAGATTAACAAGAGTATTAAAGAGAATTTCGTTTTAGCCGATAGAAGAAAGTAAAAATGATAGAATAATGATATTAGAGTTCTGAAATCAATGAACTATATAAAAATTGTAATCTAGGATTGACATTTAAGAAGGTCCGAGTATATAATGCTATTACTAATTCCTTTAGCTTGTCGAGTTTTACTTATAAGATAGTTGCAAAATTTGTAAAGTGTTTTATAACATTACACTTGTTTTAATATAAAAAAAAAAGTTAGATTTATTCTGAATAGCTTAAAATATAATATTCTCAAATAACAAAAAATAACATAATAAAATATTGACTAAATCTCTGAGGTAATTTTATCTTTGTTATTTGGTCCAAGTCAATATCACAACTTTCAAACCTATTTTATATAGTTTATACAGTTAAAACTTGATAAATAAATGTTTGATAAACGAATAATCTAAATAAATGAATTTTTTTTTTTACTTTGATTTAGGCCAATAAGGTAAATGAATAATCTTGATAATTGTATTAATAATTTTTTTTAAAAATTTGAACGACCACATGTAAATGTAAATAAATAATCATTGAAATACATAATTTATATGTATATCCCTCCTCAATCTATTATTCGATCTCGCTTGCTTCAAAAATGCGAAAACCATAGCGCGGAAATGGCCACTTCTTCTCTTAATCTCCCACTCCAAGTTATTTCGTGAGTTGATATCTAGCACGAGGACATATACTGTAAACTTTGTATGTTAAATGATTGCCATTTATGATTCTTTGAATGTTTATTGAGTACAATGTGTTCACTCCTTACTAAAAAGAGACGGTATTATATAATTTATCTAAATTGAATAAAGAAAATGAAGATAGAGTGTTTGTACTTTTCTATCTAAAGAACATATTTCCAGATAATGCTTAGTTTAGTTGATAATCTATGTTTTTTGGGTGTTTAAAATACATATTTATAAAAAACACACACACACACACATATATATATATATATATGTTATAAGTAAAGAATTAATCGAGAGGACATTGATATAGGTGTTATTATGGTAACTATCGGAAGTGATGATTTGAGTTATGGTCCCACCTTAGGTCTCTATTGTGTGAGAGTAATAAGTTTGTCATCGTAAGCCACAATGATATTTGTTTCACATTGAGTTTTTGCTTTGAAGAATTGGAAAAATCAGATACAATACAATTTTCCATGGACGGGAAGAGATCCATGAATATCAAGCTCCCTCAGGGTTTTTGAACTAGATTGATTCCTGCAAGTGGATGTGTTACTGGTAAGTATAATTGGTTTTGTATGTTTATTGTTAATGATGACAAGATTGGTGTTGGAAATTTCAATAAATACATCTAGTCTCATAATATCATTATTCTTTTTGACTTGATAATAGAGCCCAAGAAGATACGCACCACATGGTTCAGTGGTCACTTTTGGTCCCACGTGGTTGACAATTGAGGTTGAGTATGTTGAGTGAACCACGAGGCTCCTCTTTCGAGTGACAATGTTGGGTTAAATGATAAAAATGTTGTTGGGAAGGATCTAAAGTGTGGTTTTGTTACTTCAAACTCAAAGGATGACCCTGCTAAAGTGTTGTTAGCTTCACCTCGCAAGTGATCATCATGAACCACCATGGACAGATAAAAAATGGATACATTCTGGTTCTTGATTGCCACACATATCACATTGCAGTACTTTAGGACCTTAATTTAATCGATTCAAACGTATGCTTATTAATTTGAAACAATAATTAATCAACAACAAGCATTTGGTAATGTTTTCTTATGTAATAAATCTTAGATGGGATGTGAATATACACTCTGAGAAAGTGCATTTCTGCCCATCACGTCACGATATGTGAGCTTGGTGACAAGGCACTTGCAGAACAAGGGCATAATTGAGGGGAATACACTTGAAAGAGTAAGATGTTTATTCATTTTTTGCTAATATATTACCTATTTTAATTCGAGTAGATGATTATGATCTAATAAATGTGTGTAGTGGTGGAAGGTCCTTATGTTGAAAGAAGCTGAATGGTCTAGAGATATGACATACAAAAATTGGGAGAATTTCAAAAAGTAATTGTGTACATCTCAAAACTTTTAATCAGGTAAAATCCCTCCTCAAATTCATTTTTTAAGTGTTTCTTTTTTAATTTTATTAATTTTTTGTTTTGTTTTAGTGTCTTCTACAATGAGCGATCTTTCCGAAGTTGAGGCTAAAGTAAAGAATCTAATTGAGGACTTGAAGAGAATTTCATTGATTCTCAACGAGAAGCCACTGTTTAGCTTTGCCTTCTAACGAAAGATAACATAAAAAATAGTATAGTGATATCAATATGAATAGTTAAGAATTTTTACCATATTCGGAAATCAATCATCTGTTAGATGGTATTTTTGTTGATGGAGAAATTCTTGGAGTTTTGATTGAGTCTTTTCATCGAGTAGATGATGTGTGTTATATGTTTCAACTGTATATGTTGATGATTAAACGTGGGCTAAGACCTGGTTAACTCATTAAGAAATGGGTGACTCGTTGAGTGGAAGAGAAGGTGGATGGGGTGGCTCATTGTGCCGCTCTGTTGAGCTGAGCAGGCAACTTCGAGACTATTGTGATTTTGTGTATCTTTTAGGTATTAATCTATTAGTGTTTATTTTCTCTAGCTCCATTATATTTCATCACAAGCTTTTGATGTATAGTCATTCCTTAAGTTGAGACATGAGAGCAATGTCGAACATATCTTTATGGTCGGGGTCTCAGAGAAGATGTTTGAGATAGTATTAGTTGAGTTCCTCTAATCATTATATATAAGATTTAATATTACATGACCAACAAGCGGTTTTTGCATGGTGATTTGAGCAAGGCCATGAAGTTGTTCAATCAATTGCGGAATCACTGCTCTAGTTTGCATCTTTAGCGATCTCTGTAAGTGGTCTCTAGAACATAAACATCAGCCACCCCTGGTGGTCGGTAGTTTTGTTTAAACAAAAAAAAATTTAAAATCAAAACGGCCTTTTTACCGAACATGTACATAACCTCTAGCGACCATGAATGGGTCTCTAAGGGTCTCAACATTTACAAACCACTTGTGTGGTCAGTACAACACCCATCCAAAATATTGGCGGTGCCCGCCCAGTTTTAGAAATACACTACTTGTGTGGTCGGTAAAATACCCATCCAAATTATTGATGGTCCAAATATGCCAGCCTACACTTTAACGACCATTTACATTATATATAACGACCACCTGGTGGTCGCTAGATGTCTAGAACATTATAAAACCTATAACGGGTTTTAAACTTCATTTACCTACTTCCCAAACCCACTGCCCTTCGTTTAGCTATGCTCCTCTCCTTAACTGTCGATTATATCCTTTGTTGTCGATTGATTCCGCCTCCTCCACCACTCAATTTTATTCCGACCTGTTAATATAAAAAAATTTAACACACACACACACATATATATATATACATACATACATACATACATACATACATACATACATACATACATACATACATACATACATAATTAATTTTTATAAAATAGGCTAAATTTGTTGTGGGGAAGAAAAATAGAGAGAAGCAGAGCGTAGGAAGTGGTCATGAATTGACCACCCCATCGCAGACCTGTCACCGGATGGTGGAGTTAATGTTTCTCGTATTTTTAATTATTTGATTTTCAAAAAATGTATTTATCTTTTTATATCGTGATTTGCTGTTTTATAGGACCCCATGGAGGATCCCAACGATTTTGTCCCGGAGACATGGGCAGATGACACTTTTATATCTACACCTTCAACAGGGAAGAAGAAGAAACCTCAGATTGTGAAATATTACAACAGTATCAAGTTGAGAAAGTCAGAAGATTAGAGGGATGAGCGCCTCCACCAATGCGACGTAAGTTTGAATTCACTTATATTTAAATAATAATTATGTTTTACTTACATTATGTCATTGTTCTATAACAGATTGATTTGAGTGCGATGCTTGATTCGCTGGAAGAGCTGAAAGTAATGCATGAGGGTTTTCAACCACACCGTCATTGACATGGCAAAATTATATCTTGATATTAATCGGGGTATAAAATGATCATATGGGCCTCGTACAAAAGATTTGGAATCCGAGAGTTGGACCAGTCGTTCCTAATTATAGCAGTGTCAGAGCCAACCCATGATCCAGAGTTGTGCATGGCGTTGAGATGGATGCGTGAATGAATATGCGTTACGAGTAGCCCAAGCTCGAAGACCAAACAAGGATTATACTGGTAGTATTGGATCCACTCAAATTCATTTTTTATATATATGGGTGTCCGGGCCAGCTTTCGCGCACCACGACTGTTCCCATAGAAAATATACACGCCTCCTCATGCATATTTCCACTTAATCAGAACTAGGTTACCCATGTTCAGGGAGGGGATTCGAACCATGTACCTCTTGCTTTACCCCCTTTAAGGGATGAAGAAATATCAAGACTCTAACCAGTTGAGCTACCTCAACTGGTTCACTCAATTTCATTTGTTTTTAAATCTCGAGGGTTTTATGCAGATGATTGAGTAGCTTAATCAACTAAGCTAGACGCAACAACGGTCTCCATTAAATATTTTCTACACCTATCTAACGTAACCGACACGTCAATTGAGTAATCTATGAACATGGTGGATATTTACGAGCCAATCAATTAGAGATACGCCTAAAACTGATGAGACCTATATCGAACTTCTAATTATTTCATCCATGATCTATTTGTATTAAATTTTTTTATTTAATTAACTTACTTTCGTTCGGTTATTACTTTGTAACTTACTTTCATTTAGCTATATTTTTTTTATTCTATATCTTATTGTAAAGTAATTTATTTTTGTGACTATTGAATTCAGTTTGATATATTTTTGTGACTATATAATTCGATTTGTAATCTATTTGCGTAATGTATTTTTTTATTTTTTTTAAAATAAAAATTCTATACTGATTGCCAGGCGACTGCTTGAAAAATGTAACCTTTAGCGACTACATGTTAGTCGGTAAAGATCACTAAGTGGTCGCTAGTTCAAGAAACTTATATCTAGTGTTTTAAAAAACGCTAGACACTAGGTCAGCAATCGACCACCTTCTTAAAGGACTAGACAGAAATCTAAATGGAGCCTAGGCGTTTTCTTCCTAGACAGTTTTAAATTTTATTTATGAAATTAAAAGATAATTTATTTTTTTATCTACACAATATAATAGAAAAAATAAAGAAATAAGTTTCAAAGAAAATCACAGATTATATATTATTTTTTATTTACATAATTTGTACAATTTAAATGAATGATAATCGATTATATTTAAATATTTTTTTAGATTTATATTATTTTTAAAATAAATTTATATAATTATTTGTGTTAAAAATAGAATTTTTAATCCTTTTTATAAAAAAGGGAATTTATTTTCGCTTCGAGACAGCGTAGATACCCCTAAAATGAAAAATGGAATTCTAGGACCGCTGAAGGCTGCTTAGGTTATTTTAGAAAGGTAAGCTACCTCCTATCGTCTAAGCGACTATCCTAAGCCGATTTTTAGAACAAAACTTCTACCGGCAACAAGTGAGATGTGGGCTTAGTTATAACATTATTATTCGAGGACTTTGTAGAGAAGGAAGATTTAACGAAGCTAGAGAAGATATTCGGAGAAGAAAATGCTTTCAAGATGTGGTGAGTTATAAGATACTATTTGATGGGTTTTGTGAAGGTTTGCAGTATATAGAAGCAACTTTTATTCTTGAGAGATAGTTTTTAAAGGCTATTTTTCTGGTGTGGTGAGCAATGAGCATATATAAGTTAGTCGATGGGTTTATTAACGAAGTGGAGTTGTTACAGACTATGTTAAATAGTTTGGCTAGAGGAATCATTATTGATGTAGAGATGTGGACTACCTTAATATCTATGGTTTGCAATTAATGAAGAAAAACGGTCAAATATTTTTGAAGTTGTCGATACTATGGTAAAGAAATAGATTTGCTTATATTGAGCTCTTATGTTGTCTCTCCAGCTACTGGTTGCTCTATAAAAAACCTACCATTTCTAATATGTAGCGCATCTTGGTTAATGAAGCAACAGAGTCCTGACAATGGTGAGATCATCAGGGGAATGTGGGACCCTCTTTGTCTCCAGCTATTCGCAACGGTTAGTACGTGATTAAGATTGTATCCTTCTCAAAACCCCAATGATTGTTTTAACTTTTAATCCCTCATGATAAAATTCATGGATCTGCTCTTATTCAATGGTCCTTCTAAGCATTTTAGATGTATATGAAATTGAACTAGTCTCTGAAGTTGCGTCACTACTGGAATTCGATTGTTTACCGACGACACGTATCGTCGGTAAATCCCGATAATTCGTCGCTAAACGTGATTAGCGACGACGTGTCGTCGCTAACACGTCGTTCCTAGAAATTGGTCGGTAAATCGAGACTTACCGGCGAATGAAGTCGTGTTCGTCGGCAATCTTACCGACGAAACGACGTCGTCGTTGATTGTTAAGATTACCGACGGCACGCCTCGCCGGTAATACGTAATTAGTTTTTTTTTTCGTGGCCGATAATTGAATTTCATTATTATTTTTTTTATTCGATTTGCCGACAATAATTAGCGACGACATGTTGTCGTTATTTTGTGAATTTTTTTCCCATTAAATCAGGATTAAATAATTATTTTTTTAACAATTAACGACGACATTCATTGAATGTCGTCGGCAATTCAATTTTTTTTTTTTAAATTTTAAAATACAATTTATTTTGATTTTTAAAATTTAAAATACAATTTTATTTTAATTTTGTTTTGATTTGATTTTTGTTTTTATTATAAATATAATACGAATAAAATTCAATAATTAATAGAAAAAACTGAATCATAATTAAAACCGTAAAAAAAGTCTTACATAAAGTCATAAGAAGTCAACATAATTCAAACACACCAAACAAAAGTCTTAAAAAAACGAATCATAACCAACGAAAGTCTAAAAAACCCAATCAAAAGTCAGATTATTACAAACCACCTAAAACTTAAACAAAAACCAACTCAAACTAAGCATCATCATCATCATCATCATCATCATCATTATTCTCTTCATCTTCTCGTTCCTCGGGACTCCTTCTCGGGGGGGGGGGGGGGGGGGGGGGGGGCGACTGGGGCTAGTCCTTGAGCTATCCTCATACCATTTAACGTATCGAAGAGCGTGTCCATTAAGCTCAGAGGCTGACTCGACTGGCTCGAAGAAGCAGTGGGCCTGGTCGATGTGGAGGATGGATCTGGTATAGGCTCAAGTCCTTGTTTTACTCGAAGCTCGTTCATGCCTGCGAACATCGCCTTCAGTAGCTCCTCGCTCGCAGCATCGGCCTTTGTATGAGTCTGTGATCTCTTCCGGACCGGGCCAATGGTAGGCACTCAATGTCTTGACTTCGGTATGGCTATGACCTCCATAATGGTCTCTAAAATCGCATGCATCTGCTCCTCCGTAGTAATCTCGGTGCCCTAGGCTGCAGCCTCCACAACCTTCTTCCGCATCTTCCCCCGTAAAACAGCATGTAATTAGATTTAATTTAAAAATAAATTAGATTAATATCAAAGTAAAGTTAAAAATAAAATTTTTAAGTAATGAAAAAAAAACTTACACTAGCTTTTTCTAATCGCTCGTCCCGATAGCTGTCACTAGCCGAATCGTATGAAAGGTGATCGAAGTAGCCGCTCAATGGAGGAAGCTCCATCTCCTCTTGGGTCTCTTCGTCCGTGAAAATCAGCGGCTCCTTCGTCACGGTCTTAAGCGTCCTCTATACAATTTTCAATACCAAATATTAAATAACTAAAAATAAATAAATTATTAAAATACTAAATTATATTTTTATTAAATGTAATTATACCTCCATAATAACCTCCCTAGTCTGGAATAGGTTCCGAGACCCAGCCCTACTCGAACTAGACTGCTGCTCCCGGTTTTTCCAATTAATCTCCGCCTGGGCCTACAAATAATAAACAAAAGAGTTATAAATCTAATAAATAACGAAAAATAGATGTAATAAATATTTTTTTTTGTTACCTTAGCATTCTCATTATCCCAATTCTTCTTGGCAATAGCCCAATACTCGGGTTTAACATCCGGGGGAGCGAGACCGTTGTTGTAGTAGTCCGACTTCAAGTCGGATTTCCATCTCCGATAGCAGGCCGAGGACATACTGTTCAGCTTATCCGAAATGTCCTCCCAGTCATCTCTTCTCCTCCACCCCTCCACGTCAAAAAGTTCTTGAAGACGGCTGTAAATACCCCCTATCCGACCTTCGGGCACCTCTATCCATTGTTTGTACATGGGGGTTACAAACTCTCGAACCGCGTGCCCGATCACCTGAACCACGTGTTTATAGTGTGGGCCCACTATATTCCACGTCTTGTCGATGACAGAGAATTCGATCGGTATGGGCCACCCAACTCTTTTCAGCGTCTCTTGGGCGGTTCGTATAGAGGTGGTGCTTCGGGGTTTCCGAAGTCTTCTCTTCGGATTTCATGTTACATTGAGTAAAATTTATTAATTATTTATTCGAAAAAAATCAAATTTATGAAATTGAAATTTATTAAGTATTTTTACCTGAAGGTTGGTCGCAGTCTTGGAGTCCCCGATTCGGACCCCTCGGGGGATCGCTTCCGAATCCATCACCATCGTGGCCACGTCCAATCACATCAGCCATCTACAATTTTAGAAATTACTTATTAGTCCCTATATTTTAATTAATTACATATAAGTCCTTATATTTTTAATATATTTCTTATTAGTCCCTATATTTTCATATATTGCAAAAAGGTCCCTATATTTCATTTTTTTCCATTTTTCATTAAGTCCTTATATTTTTAATATATTGCAACTTAGTCCCTATATTTTTTAATTTTGCAACTTTGTCCATTTTCCAATTATTCCTAAAATATTTAATATATTGCAAAAAGGTCCCTATATTTTTTAATTTTACATTTTGGCCATTTTTCAATTACTACTACAATGTTATTATATTGCAAAAAGGTCCCTAGATCACATAAAATATAAATATAAATATAAATATAAATATAAATATAAATATAAATATAAATATAAATATATAAATACAAATATAAAATATATAAATATAAATATATAAATACAAATATATAAATACAAATAACAACGATGAACTTTGTTTTTTCTTCACTAAAGGTACCTGGATATGAAATTCAACGTCTCTTCCGCCACGTAACCCTCTGCTATTGAACCCTCTGGTCTAGCTGGGTTTCGAATATACTCTTTCAACTTTTTTAAATACCTTTCAAATGGGTACATCCACCGCATTTGAACCGGGCCCCCTAGCAATGCTTCATCGTACAAGTGTATCACCAAGTGGATCATTATGTAAAAAAATACAGGAGGCAGGATCGTTTCAAGTTTGCACATTATTTCAGCCACTTTTGCCTTACCGGTTAACAACTTTTTCCTACTCAAATTCTTGCTACAAACAACTCTAAACACGTTCGCTAACCCAATTACCGCTTCGCTAATTGTCTTATCCTCTAAAAGACCGGGTAGACAACAAACAAAGAGATACTGCATCATAACGTGACAATCGTGCGAATTCATTCCAATAATCTTTCCCGTATCAATGTGAACATTATTCCTCAAACTAGACGCGAAACCATCTGGAAACCTTTGTGCCTGTAACCACTCAAGAAAAATCTTCCTCTTCTCCGCTGATAACGTATACTTTCCTCGCTTTAGTATCGTCTTACCTTCTACAGATGAGATCCACAACTCCTTTCTAATTCCCAAATCCTTAAGATCCATTCGCGCCTTCACGTTATCTTTGTTTATTTTACCATCAATTCCTATAACCGTACCAAGCAAACTGTCGCACACATTCTTCTCGCAATGCATTACATCGATGTTATGTTTTAACAAATTTTCTGACCAATACGGTAAACGATAAAAAATACTCTTTTTTTTCCAGTTGGACTCACGAGGACCTGTTTTTTTCGTCACCTTGACACCAAAATCCTTGTGTTTACCGGGAAACACAATCGGAAGCCCATCCAACTGTGTCTGAATACTAGCAGGACTATGTTTCCTCGGTGGGACCCGTTTATCGGTTTCCTGGTACGAAACCGTATCATCTCTGAGATTATGTTTGATAGGTAACCAACGTCTATGATCAAAGTAAACAACCCCTTTCCTCACCTTCAACGAAGGAGTGGAATCCATGCATTCTGGGCAAACCATGTAACCTTGACCCGACCATCCTGAAGCGTATGACCGAGCGGGGTAATTATTGGTCGTGGACAAGACACAAACCTTCATTAAAAACATTAGCTTCGTGTGGGCGTCATACGTATGGATACCTGTTTTCCACAACATGTCCAACTCGTCTATAACAGGGCGGAGAAAGACATCCATGTCCTTTCCGGGTGAGCGGGGACCCGGAATCAACAAACAAAGCTGAAATGTGGTCTCCTTCATGCATGTCCACTGTGGAAAGTTGTAGACGGTCAATATGACAGGCCACATACTGTAGGAGTTGTTATGCATGGAGAACGGACAAAACCCATCGAGCCCGAGGCCCAAATATACATTCCAAGGCTCACTGGCAAACTCAGGATGTAGCGCTGCAAATCTCTTCCAACTATCACCATCAACCGGATGACGCAACACATCTGGATCGGCACTTTTTCCGGTATGGTACCATATCATTTCTTCAGCGGTTTGTTTCGAAGCGTATAGTCGCTGCAATCTTGAAGCAATCGGAAAGTAACGAAGGTTCTTATGCGGTACTTTGTTACCCTTCTTCGGGTCATATCTTGATTCACCACATACTGGACAGTTGTCGAGTTTTTCATTCTCCTTGTAAAAAATGGCACAATCATTCAAACAAACATCGATAGTAACATACCCCATACCCAAACTTTTAAGTTTCTTGTTGCATGCTTCGTAAGAATCGGGCAAGTTGTGAGGTTTCGGTAAAACACGACCAACCAACTCTAACAACTCGGTAAATGATGTGTTACTCCACTTGTTCTTTACTTTTACGTGCATAAGCTTGGCAATGAAATTCAAGGAACTCATCGCTGTACAACCAGGATATAATTCTGTCTCCAATTCTTCGAACAATGAATCAAAACTGTTTTGAGTAGGAAGATGTGCGTCTCTCATTTCAATATCTCCCGGATGACCACCAACATAGTAACTTTGTCTCACATCCTCATAAACACGATGCATCTCGCTATCTATGTTTGGTACTTGAATTGTCTAGGGAATTACCACCTCGTTCTCGCCGTGTTTTGTCCAAACAAGATATGATTTGTTGAAACCGTGTTTTAGAAGATGGGCCCTAACTTCGTCGATGGGTTTTCGAGAGTAATTATTACACGTCGTACACGGACAAGACATGTAACCAGTGGTACAATCTTGATTTTTCTCTGCATATTCGATAAAACGAAAAACCCCAGATACATATTCTTTCGTATAATAATTAGTTGTATCGATCCAACTCTTATCCAAATCCGGATTCATCTCTTGGCAACAATTTTATACAACTAAAAAAATAAAATATATAATTATTACAACCCAATTAAAAAGAAGAATAAAAATTACAACACAATAAATGACATAATAAAAATTACAAACCATTGAATGAATAAATATTACAAACCATTGAATGAATAAAATTACAAACCATTGAACAAATAAAATTGCAACACAATATATAGATAATAAATTTCATATAATTAATAAAACAAATAAAAATATATGAACACAAAAAATTAAATACAACCAAACATGCATACTACACAACATAATAATAAAAAAATAAACCAAATCACATCTAATTCATCAACCTAATCATGTCTAATTATAGCAACTAACACATATCAATTAAAAAAAATTAAAAAGCATGAAATTTCTTGAAAATACCTTGAATTGGATAGTTAAGAAGAGGATTGATGACCACAACCCACCTAGACAATGTACTAATACACCTAATCACATCATATATCAACAATTAAACACAATTCTAAAATAAAAATTAAATTTTAAGAACATGGATTTTCATGAATTTACCTTAAATTTTGTGATGAAAATGGATATTGATAATGCCCCACCTTGATTATGGACCCGGGAATGGTGCAAGACAAATTGGAGAATCAATTAGGGGGAAAAAAATTCTGGGATTTTTTGGGAGAAATTCTGAGGTGTTTTTGGGTGTGTGTGGGTCAGCCTGGCTATCGGCCGTACCGGTCCGTGTTCGGACCGGTTTTTATCGTGTAACGTCCTTATCGGACCGGACCGGTCTATCGGACACCCACTATCGGTCCCGGTCCGGACCGGTTCTTTGGTCCCAATTTAGAGAAATCCGACCGATAACGGGGACCGGTTTATCGGTTCCGGTTTCGGTCCCGGACCGGTCCCACTATCGGTTTATCGGTTTTTATCTTTTTTTTTTTAATTTTTTATCCAATAAAATCCAATGATAATCACATATAACAACACCCCAATGATAATCACAGTTCAATAAAATCCACCACAACCAGAATTTGCATCTCAAATTTTATGAGTAAAATAATAAAGTCTTTTTGTGGTTTTAGCATTCCTATAAGTTGCAAAATGAAATTGGTTATATCATCAGTTATATCATGTCACTATCACTTACAAATCTAGTATCTTCAAGTATTATACCTCTCCAAAATTGTCGATAATAGTTTGCTCTAGATACTACTATGGCCAAATAAAAAAACCATCAACTAAATATAAGAATGAATTTTGATAGTCTAAGATTATTGAAGTTCAGATCAAGCTGTGTAAGACTACTAAGACTGAATAGCCAATAAAGAATTGTGGAGTTGATCTCACTTGAAAACAACAAAATATGGCTCCAAAAATATTTAAGTCTTCATATACCTGTTAAATTCATTAGCTATCAACTCATCACCTCATCATTATTATAAAATATAGACCAAATTATAGCACAAATCAACAATACCAAAAGGCACAAAACAATATTATTCCTAAGCATAGTAAAAGGCACAAAACAGTATTATTCCTAAGCATAGTAAAATAGATTCCACAAAATTATTTTTTTACACAAGACATTTTATACTTTTCTGAAAATATACAAATACCCCATATTTTGAAAAACAAATCAGAAATATTGTCCCATTTTACATATTTCTAAAAACCATTGATTAATTCCTTGGTAATGAAATGATACCATCCAAATATAAAACATTTGGAGTTCATAAAACTGCACAAGGAAACATTGGACCACAAAAACCAATCACCCATAAATTTAAGGACCTTTTTTTAATTTTTAGAAAGTTTTCATCATCAAAATTAAGCGCACAAGTTGTTTCTCAAAATTTAGGGTCCAATTTTACAAAATACGCAAACAATGGGACGATTTATTAAAGAGATTAATCTTGGATGAAAGTGTTTTCATCATTTTTGTATCAAAAAGGGGTTCTTTTGCTAATTTCAGAAGTTTTAATCCATCAATTTTCAAAATTTCCGTCAATTCATAGCAAATTTCCGTCAATTCATATAACTACTTGATCTTACCAATATCAGAGGGCCAAAAGTAGCAATTTTTGAGTAAAAATAGGGACAATAGTAGCAATTTATCCATTTCCAAATATCCTGTAATTACAACTCCAATTTATCCATTTCCAAATATCCTGTAATTAAGCACAAAACAACAATTTCAGAACACAGTAGGACCCCAAAACAAAAAACCACTACCATGCGCAATATACAAATTAATTTTCAGAAATTAAAGAACTTGAAATTAAATAGAGAAGATTGGATATGACCTTACATAGAGAAACATTTCAGATTATAGGTTGAAGATCACCAAACCCATAGCAGAAAACCCCAAACATGCACAAGAATAGAAATTAATTAATTATCAGTCATTAAAGTAAATGAAATTAGATAGAGTATGTTTGATATGAACTTACATAGATAACCATTTCAGATAATTGGTTGAAGATCAAGAACACCAACGCGGAAAACCCAAACCATGCGCAAGAATAGAATCAATTAAGCATCACAAATTTAAGTAATTGAAATTAAATAGAGAAGATTTGATATGAACTTACATAGAGAACAATTTCAGATAGGTGGTTGAAGATCAAGAAAACAAACGGTAGAAACCCATTTAATCGAATCAAACCAAACCTTGAATATACACTATTTGATTCAAACTAACATAGAATCATCAAAGGAATCACAATAGAGTGGAATCAACACAAAGATTAGGTTGAAAATTACTCAAACATAGCTGGGACAGATTCAATTTAATTTCTAGGTTTCCATCGATAAGAACGGAGATAGAGAGAGAGGGCGTAAAGACAGAGTGGGTGAGAGTAAATGGGGTGGGTAGAATTAAGGTGGGGTGGGTATTATTGGGCTAAGTAAGGGAGTTTGGGCTGCAGAATTAGGGTGGGAATGGGCTTAGTAAATGAGTTAATTAAATTATATAAGTGGGCTGGATTATAAAAAAAAAAAAAAAAATTGTGTCGGGCCGTTACCGGTCCGTTTCAGTCACGGACCGGTTCGGTCCAAGTAAAATAACAGAATAACAAAACGCCACACGGTAACAGGAACTTCGTTCCGTTCCGTTCCGGCCATCACCACCTTCCCGGTCCCGTTCGTTCGCCGGCGCTTATCGGTCCGGGTCGGTCCGGCGGACCGGAAACCGGCGTCCGATAGCCAGGCTGATGTGTGGGTGTTTTATGAGATAAAAAACCTGCTGTCTTTAAAAAATACATTAATTAATTACCGACGATACGTAAATTCGCCGGTAATTTTAAAAAATCGTCGCTAATTAACGGCGAAAAACGTCGTCGTCCACTTTAGCGACGACAAATTAACTTTAAAAAAAATAAAAAAACAAACAATTGATTAACGACGAAGTTGATACTATTATCGACGACTTTTTGTCGGCAAATATTAGCGACAAACTAGTCGTCGGTAATCCTACACGATTGCCGATGACCCGTGAATCGCCGGTGATCTCTTGTTGGTAAATAGGCGATTTCTAGTAGTGCGTGCACACTACATTCTATTTATATGATATGTACCTTGCGGAATGAGGAAGACCCGTGCATAAGCAACAGTCACTTTATAAGATATGAACCATTGTTATAAAATGATGGACTCCCTAAGCAAAGTTCTTTGAATCTATTTTAAGGTGACAATTAAGTGTCAAAACTGTAACATGATCCCACTAAAATTACGATTTTGTTTAATTAGACGTAAAGTCTATTACTAGCAATTTCTTTTATTGCATTTAAGATTGTAACTATTTGCTGATAGTGCAAAAATTCATCCTTATGAGACTCAGCTTGAGGGTATTATCCCCTTTTTGAACGTCTTGATAGGTTACGTCTTTGAACCTACGATAACCTGCAAGTTGGTAAGGCATATTTTGATTGATGTGTGTGCTGACAAAACATTGTGATTTGAAATGTTTGAACTTACGAGAGTATTGGGAATTGTATATAAGTCTTGCAGGTTCAAACCACATATGTCTTTGGACCCTTGGAAAAGTACATACAGGACCACCGAAGTGCATAAGGTAGAAGTAAAAAGCCGTTGAAGAAGCAAAGAGAGCTGAGTTATATTGGAACACCGAGATGTCAAAATTCACAGAGTATCCGTTGAAATGGCCAAGAATGATAATATAAAAATTAAGATATAACATGCACTTAAAGCCGTAAATAGAATGATAATTAAATTGCATAAAATAAAAAAACATAAATAATGAGCAGTTAAACTTATAAAATATATATCTCAAAGAGATATATTGGTTGTAATGACCAATTCTTTAATATAATTTTGTTTGATTAAAATGAAATGAATAGGACTCCAGTTAACAAAAGGAAAGGAAAAAAAATGCTACAAGACCAAGATTTTTTATTTATTTTTAATTTTCATAAATTGAGATAGATGAATACAGTTGCTAAGTTGCAGGGATCTCAAAATATTGTTGTAATGACCCATTCTTGAATAGTAGCTCTCATTGAATAGGACTCCAATTAACAAACAAAAAACAAATATATGCTATAAATAAGGACCATGAATTACACTTATTGGGATTCTCAGAAGTAATATTACTAAGTCTTGGCTTCTTTCTACTCCAGGAGCATAATGGTGCTTGCATGCTTAGCATGGATTCCTAGTCTTTTATGTCTCATATTCAATCGGGTTACTAGAAAGGAGAAGGGGTTTGGTGATCCTTTTCCCGATGATATATTGTTTGATATTTTGAGTAGACTTCCGGGCTATTCAGTTCTACAATGTCGAAGGGTGTGTAAACATTGGAAGACATTAACTTCATCAATTGAGTTTATGGAATTACACAACATTAGAGCTCCCAATGTTATTCTCTCGTACCATAGAAAATATATATACTGTAAGAATGAAGGTGTCGAGAAACATGTATCCAGTTTTTATGTCTTAAATGTAACTTCAAACGATGTAGATTGTAAAGTCTTAAATTGTAAGGAAAAGCTGACTATAAAGGAAGGTTCTAACCTTATTGGTTCATCAGGTGGATTGCTTCTTTTTAGGGTTTTAAAAGCAGGATTATCTTATAACACAATTATTTTAAACGTTGTTACGGGCGAAGAAAGTTTTATAACTACAAGAAACGTTATGTGTGGTTTATTCTTCCATCCATCAGCAAAAGAGTACAAGTATCTAGAGATGATTATCTCTAGTGAAAATGATGGTTATTTCTATTATGTTTATAGTTTTGCGTCAATGAATAAAAGAAAAATAGCTTCTACTGATCTTTTTGCTTTTCGACCTGCATTGCCTATATCTCCAGCCATTGTCAATGATGCTTTGCATTGGATAGTTGATTACAGGAGCATCAAGGTGAATGGTGCAATTGATCCTTGTATGCACGCCGTGATGATATATAAGATGGACTCTGAAGATCTTACTACCTTGCCTCATCCAGGTATGACTTGTAAATCTAGTCGCAGCCATGGAAGGATGACATTGTTTGTTAATGATAAACATTTATGTTTGTTTCATGTACAACCTTGTCATGGAAAGTTTCATATATGGGTGTTAAAGGATTATGAAAATTGGTGTTGGGTTAGAAATTACCGTGTTGATACTCTTAATGTTGGAAAAGGTCTTCCAATGAAACATTATTTCTCCGATCAAGATACTTACGCCTATAAGCTTAAGGTTTTAGTTGGTCGAAAGGATGAATTGTTGATTGATTGGTTTTCTTGCGAAGTATACTATTTGGATTTAGCGCGAAATACGATTCGAGTGTTGAATAGTGATGCAAGTAAATTTTGTATGGTCGTTGATCATGCAAGTAGTCTTGCAACCCCAAGTTTATTTTATTCTCATGAGTCATGATCACCAAATTAATCTATTCTCATGAATCATGAGTACCATATGGATCAGTCACATGAATTCTTCTTCTTTTTTTAAAAAGTTTTTTTTTCATGAATTCAATTTAAAAGTTTGATATTTTATTGATTAATTAGATATGTGTTAGCATTTAATTGTTATGTAGTTCTTTTTTATATTATGCTTCGAAGTATATGTATCAATTTCGGTTAATAAATATTCTCAAACAAGTACACCACATGGCGAGGTTCTCCTTAGTAATTTGAAGTAAAGTTAGTAGTTGATCGTTCTAACTTCTAAGAATGGCCTAGACGTGCCTAAGCCATTTTCAAAGTTTGGGTAGCCGCCTAGTACATAAAAAGTGTGCAACGACTAATATATCATACATATTGCACAACTAAAACAAGTGATAGCAATTCTATAATTGATTTAATGCGATTTACGTTAAAATAATTAGCGATAACATGTAACATCGCAAATGAGTACGACTTAGTATTCACGATGAAATATCATCAGTAAAAGTTTGTCGTTTAAAACAATTATTGACGACAAAAAATGAAAACTCACCCCAGTCAAGGAACTTATCATTAACGACAATTTAAACTTTTCATTAGTAACAACTTTCACAATCTTTAGCAACAAAAGTTTTATCGCTATGAGGTACTCAATAGGGATGACAATTTTGTTGTTATTTAATATGACGTCTCATTACTATTTACTACCTCATTAGGGACTACATTGTAGTTACAAATTAGGTTCTCATTAGCAACTGCAAAGTTTTCCTAAAAGATATGAGTAACTCGTAAAAAATGAGTGCCTTATTATCGACGAGTTCTTCACACCTTTAGCGGCAACTTAGTCATCGCTAATGAGCGATTGTAAAATAATTTTTTTCTGTAACATATTATTAAAAAATTTATAAATTGTTGAATCGAAAGACAAAACTGAACTAGAAAATAATTGTCGAATATAAAGCAGACAACACATACTAATAATCATAAATAAATGAACACGCGGTAAAAGTCAAAGTAAAAAATAGTACAATAACATAATGGTAAAGTATATACTAATTATCATCTTCGTCGTTTTCAGGCCATAGAGGAGTAGGATATTGAGGGGTTCATCGGTGTTTGGAGGGATCGTAAGTTGGCAAGCCGTCACGTGTCTAGTTATAACTAAACCAACTTAAAAAACGTCTACTATCCTCGACGCCATGATTCACATGCGTACCAGTTGTATAACTTGTTTATCGGTCGGTGTTACGGGTATACGGTGGAAAGCCTTGGAAACCACGTATTGGTTCACATGGTCGAACATTCCCCAGAAATCTTGTGCCAGCTCAGGTCATAAAGTGTTGGTAGTAGGAGTTTTCCCTTTTCCTTTCGATATCGAGCCAACACTAGCCACCCAACGGGATCCCTTGCCTATCATTTTTTCAGCGGCATTGATGGCGGTGTCAACTTCCTCCTGACGTGACAATCTGGTAGATGCGGGGGTGGAAGATGAAGATCTCAATGACCTAACATGTATGGATCGAGAGCGTAGTTGTTGTGTCAATTCACCCCATCACACGATATAAACATATATTTAATAATCATGTTTCATATTTTTTTTATCACAAATTGAAATAGTGTATTAGAAACATACACAAAATCATGAAACCGGCCGGGCCTCGGCAAGTTAGACTAAATATCATATTCGACATCCACAAAAAAAGCGAGACATGGAAGGCAATATAGTCTCCCCTTTTTCCTCAATAAATTCCTACATAATCGATGGTTCTTTATCTCTCTCATGTTCTATGCAACAGTTAATGATATAACACGACATAATAAAACACAACAAAAGAAAATCAAGATATACCTCAAGTAAACTTCTCGCCTCTTAGAGTAAGTAACATATATGTGTGTCCATTGGGGCGTGCATGCCTTACCCTATTTTTCTTGTTGCCTCTGCTTGGCTACGTATGTTTGCATTATAGTTACATCTGCACACGAAATAAATTTGTAAATACAAAAACAACGCTGATGTCTCCCTTTTTTTCTAATTATATACAATTAGGAGACATCAAAT
The DNA here is from genome assembly GCA_029959085.1 of Nemophila menziesii. Taxonomy (NCBI): domain Eukaryota; kingdom Viridiplantae; phylum Streptophyta; class Magnoliopsida; order Boraginales; family Hydrophyllaceae; genus Nemophila; species Nemophila menziesii. Next base: position 627,889 of record JARWIR010000013.1, read on the forward strand.
TAGGTGATTATTTGATTTATTTGTTAGACTTTTAAGCTTATTTTTTTATATTACAATTTCTTCCCTTGGATTTGGATTATTTGTGTTTTAGAGCTTTTGCGCGTTAATTTGCTTGTTTTTAGTGTAAAGTTCTTAGGTTTTTTATTTGATAGAGTATCAAGACAAGGAGAAGGAATGAGAATTAAAGTCTTGGATCGAGCGTAAAAGTCAAAGGCGAGAATAGTTGATTCGAAGAAGTAATTAGTAGGGAGTGAAATCTGGAATGCTGTCACAAATCACTGTTTTTAGCCTCTTAGCCACTTATTCAGCCTTAGAGCATTAAATGAGGATGATAGAGCTTGAAGTAAGGAAGATTTATCAAGTTGAACGGAGTGATTCTGAGTCCGGACGCGAAAGTTACAGCTGTTTTAGTAACAGCTATACACCAGTTACGAGATTTCATTAAATAGATCGGGCTTTTTTTCTAATTAACCTAATCCTTCTTTTTAAAAATCCTAATCCGTTTTTCTCACTATAAAAAGGCTTTAGACTTCAGTTTTTTACAGACACAATTCACATTAGGGAAAAAGCAACGCTTGGGAGAAGTCTGAGAAGCAAAAAGGAGAGAGAAAGCTGAAGCTAGAGTATTCTTTCTTCCAACAATCAGTCCTATCAACCCTTAATTTAGGTATTACTGTTTTTAACATTAGCATGAGCTAAATTCATTAAGTACTTGAGAATCGCGTTAATGGGTTGAGCCCTAATTTATTGAATTCATGTTTTTGTATTTGGGATGGAATAGTTTAAATTGAATTGGGTAATTTCGTATTGATTATTATTTTGCAATTAAATACTGTCTTTGAAGTCATGAATCAAATATAGGAATTAGTAATTAAGCTAATCACTTAAGTGGCAAAGTAATCACCTTGATGGGGGGTTTAATTACGAAACTAAATAATAGATGTAAGGTAGAAATTATTGACCCTGACGGGCTTAGTTAACCTTATAGCCAATTGGGTAGAATACTTGACCATTCGAAGGTGGATTATAATCACCCTGACGGGGTTTGTAACACCTAAGAATAGCTCCTAAGTCCACCCTGACGGGGGTTAGGAGAATCTAGAATCCCGACTAGTACTTAATCCCGATTCATCCCTTAAACAGAAACATTGATTTAATAGATTTAGGTGAAACTCTTGCGAAACTCAAGTACTACTTGTCAATCCTTGCGTTCACCCATATTTATTTACTTGCGTCTTATTTAATTGCATTAGTTAATTTAGTATTTTATATTATTTGCACTTTAGTCCTTAATCAAAACCAAAACAAAAATTTATATCATTTACTTTCCGCATCATATAACAATTACACACACTTATCACATAACATCGAAAGTCATATCCAATCCTTCCCTGAGATCGAAATCTCGTTTACCGGATATTACTTGGACGACCCGTACACTTGCGGTACGTGTCTATACTTTTTAGGGGTGTTATTTTATAACACACCAGGAGACACCAAGTTTTTGGCGCCGCTGCCGTGGACGGTAGCGTGTGACCACGGTGTTATCCGTAAGTGTTTTAGTTGTTATTTTTATTTCAGTTTTATTTTTTCGGTTTTACGCTTTTCTTTGTGTTGTCTCTTCTCAGGTTTTTACAGGTAGTGCATATACTCAAACCCCGAGAGGTTTTTCCCGTGATAAGAACAAGAGAGACAGAGAAGCAAGAGAAAAAGCAAAGTTAGAAAGAGAAATGGAAGATCTAAACATTCATAATGGTCAAGAACAGGGGGTCCAGTTGGATGAAAACGGTAACCCAATAATCCCACCAGTTATACTAGATCCACCGGTAGGAGTACATAATGCTCAAATACCGCTCAACAATAATGTTGCGGAATTTCAAGATAATGGTCCACAATTCGCCCAACCTAATGACTATAGACCTTTCCGTTTACCACCACTAGGACTTCATCCTCCCGCAATTCAAGGAATCCGATTCAGGCCAAACACGAGTATGATTAATCAATTTTTGAATGTTGGTCAGTATAGTGGTGCAGCTCGTGAAGATCCTATTCGAGCTATGTACAAGTTTATGCAAATATGTGATGCATATGTCACTCCTGGAGTAACCCAAGAACAAATGTACTTTCATATGTTCCCATTCTTCATCACCGGAGGAGCTAGTGAGTGGTATGATCAGCAACAACATGGTGAAATCTTAACTTGGGATCAATTTCAGACAATATTTTTCGACAGGTATTATCCTCAAAGTGTTAGACTTAGTGGGAAACTTGATGTAGCAGGTTTTCGTCAGGAACGTGGAGAAACTGTAGGAGTTGCTTGGACTCGTTTTCAATATTTGCTACGAAAATGCCCATTACATGGGTACTCACTTGAATTACAGCTTGGGATATTTTATCGAAGTTTAGATAAAGTTTTAAAAGAAAAAGTGGGTACTATGTGTCAAGGTGGGCTCATGATGGTCACAACTAATCAAGCTTTAGATCTTATGGATAGAATTGTTAAGAATGAAATGAGTTGGCAACCATCGAGATCATTAGTCAGAGTTTTAGAAAAAGGTACTTTGAATGTAGACACAGAAACTGCGTTGAAGGCGAAAACTGCCGCCTTAGAGAACAAGATTAAACAACTATCCGTTTCTGAAAAGAATGTTAATGTTCATGTGGTACACGAACCATAATTATGTCCTAAGTATGAAGCAATTGATCATACGTGAGAAGATTGTCCTCATAATCCAAGATTAGTATGCTTCATCAATAATCGTGGTAACTATTACTCGAGTGGTCAAGGCTATGGTAATCAGAACAGGAACCATTCGGGTTTCCAATACTCAAATCCTCCAGGGGCTGCTAATCCAGGAACATATCAATCAAGACCCTAAGGGAATAATTACCAGGAGAGACCGCAAAATCAATATCAAGGAGGTCAAGCTCCTCAAAATTTTGGATATGATGTTTATACAGAGACTCTCGCTTAGAAAGCGCTCCCTGCTTATCCTCAAGAAGGTGCAACTGCTGGAAATGAATTAGCTCTCCAAATGAACCAGTTTTCAACTAGGATAGAAGAACAACTGAGCCAGTTCATGCAAAAATCTGATCAAAAGGCAACACACCTAGAAGAAAACTTACACGCACTTGTGGGCACAACACATAAGAGTGCACAATGGCAGCATGATACCAATGTAAAGGTAGATGAACAAGCAGCTGCATTAAAAATTCTTGAAAAACAAGTGTCTCAATTGGAAAAACAGATAAATCAGCGTCCACAAGGACAACTTCCAAGTAATACAGAGAATCCTCGCCAGTTTGAAGCTTGTAATGCGATTTCACTCAGAAGAGGCAAACAATTGCAACCACCTACTTTTCCAATTATGAAAGAAAACAAAGTAATTGTCAAACCAAAGAAGGTAGAAGATGTAGTCGAGAAAGAAGAGGAACCTAGTATAGTTGAGAGTGTAGTTGAGAATTCAGTTGATGATGTAGATGAAGTGGTGAGTGAAGAGCCTGTTAAGGCTGCAAAAGAAAAATCCAAAAAGAAAGATGTGGTAGTAGAAGTTAACCGTCCTCCTCCACCATTCCCCTCAACAGTTCAGAAGAAAAGAGATATGGCTGAGTATCAGAAATTCTTAAATATGGTGAGTGGTCTTAACATTAATATTCCATTCTTGAAAGCTATCAAAGGTGTACCACAATATATGAAATTCTTGAAAAGATCTATCACCAACAAACACAAATATCTCGAGAATGAAATGATAGGTTTGCCAGAGGAATGTAGAGCGATATGCCAAAGTAAGTTGCCACCTAAGTTACTTGATCCTGGGAGTTTTACTATTTGATGTCTCCTTAATTGTTCTTATTTTCGACCCTTAGGAGATATCATTTTTGGTGTTTATTTAATCAATTTGATAGAATTTTGGACTAAATATGCAATAATATGATTTTCCTCTTTTATTTCTAGCATTTTTAGTTTATTAAGCTTTTGCGCGTAATATTGGTATTTTTAGTGTAAAGTTTATAGGTTTTAGATGTTAGCTAGAAGAGGAATCCGAGGAGAAAGTCAAAGATCAAGAGATAGAGTCAAGACTTGAAGATAAATCCCGAAGATATTATTTTTAGAGCTGAAAAACCATTTTCCAGGCCATAGATTGCTGATTTCGAGGTCCTTAAGCGATGATTTAGCCGCTGACCTTTGAAGAGAAAACATTGCTTATCGAGTTACGGAACTTTAGCAACTAGAATGAGGTCAATCGGAGTCATATCGAATCGGGAAAAGCCGTTTTAGTGAAGGTGTATCAGCAGTTACGGGATTTTTGGCTTAGAATTTGGGCTTGGACATTCAATTAATGTTTTATTCTTAGGTCCAAGCCCTAATCCGTTTTTCCACTTATAAAACCAGCCTTTGACTTCTATTTTCAATACAATTCACATTCCACAAGATTAAACACCAGAGAGAAGCAACAGAAGGAAGAAAGAAGAAGCTACAAGAGCTGGAGAGGGTCTATATCTCCGTTCGTAGTCATTCCTATTCCGGAAATTAGGTTCTTTTTATCTTTTAATTTTGTAAACAATATGAATTCCTTTACATTTAATTTAGTTTTTCTTTTTAATATTAGCTAAACATTTCATAGTGCTTGAGAACAATTAATGGGTGAATCCCAATCGTATTGAATAACAAATATTGAATTTGGGTTTCTGTTAAATTAAACTAGATTGTGTCTTTTACTCTTTTCGATAAATTGAGAATATTTACTGTTTTTAGCGTCATGAACTAGGAACAGGTATTAGTATTTAGGCTATTCCAATTAGTGGCGATTGGATCATCCTGATGGAGGGTTTAGATACAGAACCATTTATTCAATCTAGGATAGAAACTATTGATTCTGACGAACTTAGTTAATTCTAGGGCCAATGAGGTAATAAAACTTAAACATCCAAAGGTGGATCATATTTACCCTGACGGGACTAGTGACACTCTAGGATCGCCTTATAGTCCACCCTGACGGGGGTATAAGGAATTTAGAATCCCGACCATTGTAATTGACCAATTTAGCTCTTAAACAACATAAGTTAGGAAATAGGATTGGGAGGATCCTTGCGTTCTCAAGTACTACTTCTCATACTACGTTTTCACTCATTTTACTTGCGTCTTAGCTCTTTACTTGCATTTATAATTTGTCTTTCATTTAGTAGCTTTAATAAACAAAACCAAACAAACATATTTTATTTACTTGCTTTCATAAGTGCAACCAATCATTATTTGTTAAACATTGTAGTCAACCATCCCGTCCTTGGAACGAATCTGTTTTATCATATATACTACTTGGGACAACCGTACACTTGCGGTTGTGGTTCGATTATTATTTGCATTTGTTTAGAACACACAAAGGACCACCACTATTCCTATTTCTATTGGTAATGAGTGGCAAGGGAAAGCTTTGTGTGATTTGGGTGCGAGTATTAATCTCATGCCTAGATCAATTTTTGAGAAGTTGAAGATAGAAAATGCGAAACAGACCTCCATGGTCTTGCAGATGGCTGATAGATCTCTCGTACATCCAGAGGGACGAATAGAAGATGTCCTTGTTATTTTGGGAAGACCATTCCTAGCCACGGGGCGTATTCTTATTGATGTAGAGAATGGTGAAATGATTACGCGCATCCAAGACGAGGAGGTGAAATTCAACGTGTTTAGGCCTATGAAATTTCTGGAGTCCAAGAAGGATTGTTTCTATTTAGATGTAATTGGACAGGTATAAAAAGAGCCAACTAAGGTCGTGAAAGCCTTAAGAATGGAGGGAAGAGAGCTAAGAAAGAAACCACCGAACAAAGCTCCCCCATATCCTAAAGGAAGTCCACACCTCGATCATGCAAAGAAGAAAGATAATGAACGTGCCATGAAAGTGCCAAAAGAACCTAAGAAAGAAAGAAAGAAGGAAAAGATGAGAGTGGGAGATACAGACTCATTGAAAAGGCATGAACCTCTGCCGAAAGCGCGTAGATACAAAGGTTCTTGGCATGGACTATTCACGGTTACGCATATTATCTCTGAGAAACTAGTTGGAATCAAAGATAAGGGATGTAAATTCCGAATAATGAATGTTGATAACGTTACTCACTGCTGGGGAGGTTATGTTAAGAAGTGATCTAAGAGGTAATCCGTCGAGCTTAACGACGTTAAACAAAAGCAACTTCAATTGTATATTAGTTTAATGGCTTTCATGTCTTTTATTTCGTAGTGGATAATTTTTTATTAGTGTATAATTTTAAAGAAATGAGAAAGGTTGGAGTTTTATGATTTTTGCAGGTATATTAATCCTTGAGTTTGGGGTTAAACAGGTGTTAGACAAAGTGGGTTGCGTGTGTTTGGTAGCGTACGTGGATATCCTCGTTGCCCCCAAAAAGCACAAGATTTGACTCGACCTCATCATTAAAATCATCTGGTTTTATCCCCTAGAGGTAGTATTCCCTTTTTATATTGTGTTTGCAATCCCTATACTGGGCAACACAAATCCCCTTCAATCGGTTTTACTATATTTGACCAATCAACCTTTTGCCACCAACCAGTTAAATCGAAGTAATCTTGTTTCCAAATTCTAATACTATAATTTTTACACCCCTATACAATATCCACAAGATAATTACAAATTATTTGCAAATGGTTAATTACATGTAATTGATCGTGGATTCGTGCCACAAAGTGGTCTAGAACTTTGCTTCACGGCTTTTAATACGGATGCACGCACTCCGTATCGACAAGTCAATCACTAGGATAACATACTTTCTTTTATTTGTTAGGGGATGCTATGTTTTTAGGAGGACATAAGCTCAATAGGTATGAAACCCCCTTATTTATCTTTGGTCTTTTAGGTCGATTCGAGAGTACCTTTCCCCTCAACTTTCTCTTAGATTTGCTTGCATTTAAATGAAGTCAATCAAAACAAATATACAGTGAAAACGAATATATACATGGGGCATCTCACCACAAGATTGACCGCGTCCATCACCGTCCTTCCAGTGACCCTACGCAACAACGTCTGCTATTTGTAATGGAATAAATAAAGAAAAATTGTTTAAGGAAATACAAAATATTAAAGAAACAAACACAAATGTGCATTAGAATCAAACGCAAATTAAAACAATTCTTAAATAAAAATGAGTTTAGAATTTTGACAAATTTGAACAGATAATCATAAATCAGAATAATACAATACACAGTTTTATCTATTCCAAATTAATCAATACAACCATGACACTTATCAAGACGATATCTCATCCAATAATTAACAAATCCTCGGTAATTACCTACATAATGTTCCTACACTAGTAAATTACTTGATGCCTAGACGTTTGGAAATGCCTGGATTGCATTCTAGAATCAGATTCATTGTCATATAATATAGAGACATATAGTGCAATTCTTGGATTATATAGGTTCTACAAATATATACGGACCTATAGTGAAATTCTCTCAATTGTATAGGGATTGTAGTGCGATTCTTGGCGGGAAAGTTGTTCACTTAAATGAGAAATAGATGGGTTGCGCCAAATATGGTAACTTTCGGAATGATAAATAACTACTCCATTTGTCTACTTTTATTTGTCCAACTTTCAAAAAGGAGATGTATAATATTGTTTGTCCCTTTTTTAATATCAATACAATTTTTCTATATATTTTCCAATTTTACCTTTAGTTAAATAATATAAAGAGTATTGTATTAAATTACCGCATGTATATTAATTAAAGCAATTGCACAAAGAGAAACCGTATTAAATACTCTTTTTTATGTTTGTGCATAAAAAAATAGACAAATAAAAATAAACCGAGGAAGTAAAATAATAATTTTATAAAAAGAAAATTAACGACTACTCTTATAAAGTATATATCTCAAAAAATATATCTCAAAAATGAAAGAGATATATTGTTGGAATGACCAATTAACAAAAGGAAAAGCAAAATATTGCTACGAGTTAGGACCATGAGTTTTTTTTTTTTTTGTCAGACCCTGAATTGAGATAAATGATTACAGTTGCTAAGTTGCAGGATTCTCAAAAGAGAGATATTGTTGCAATGACCAATTCTTCAATAGAAGTTCTCTTTGAATAGGGCGCCAATTAGCAAACAAAAAAACAAAAAGAAGCTATAAGTAAGGTCTTATTGGGATTTCGAACAAAAAAAAAAAGAAAAGAAAAGGTCTTACTCTTATTGGGACTCTGAGAAGTAATATTACTAAATTTTGGCTTCTTTTTACTCCAGGGGCATAATGGTGCTTGAATGCTTAGCATGGATTCCTAGTGTATTATGTCTCATATTCAATCCGGTTACAAGCAAGGAGAAGGGGTTTGGTCCTTTTCCCGATGATATATTGATTAATATATTGAGTAGTCTTCCTGGCTATTCAGTTCTACAATGTCGAAGGGTGTGTAAACATTGGAAGACATTAACTTCATCACTTACTGGTGTGGCCTAAGGTGTGATAAAAAGATGTATAAAATAAGTGCAAATACACACCCTAAACTAACACTGTACTGCAAGTATTACAGGACGTATGCAAGTTTTAATGATAAGAAGATTCGTTCCTCAGGGACTGACGAAAGTTAGAGATAACTTATGCAAATTATCAAGTGCAGATATTAAAGATAGATAATAATACGCAAGTAGAAAGAAGAGAAAGATAGATATTTATTTGGTTTTTAATAAGAGAATTAAACTACTAAATTAAAGACAGAAAATAAATAACAGAAAAGAAAAGAAGATAGTATGAACGATATAACTTAGGTTTTACTAGTATGCACTAATCCTTCTAATTCTATCTATTAGATCTAATTCATAAGGGAGAATATTAGCTCTTGGTATACTTAGTCAGGATTCTAAATTCCACTACCTTAGACCTTGAGAGCGACTAAGGGGGCAACGGCACAACCAAGAAGTGATTTAAAATAGGGTTATCAAACGCCACTAAGGCCCTAAGCAAATACTGCAATCTTGGTGATATGGTGGTTAAAACAAACCTTAATGACTATCTAGTTAGAAGTATGTTTTGTCAGAACTGCTATCGACACTAGACGTTATGTGGTGGTTCAATAGTTAAACACCCTTACAAGGTGACCATCTAACTACTATTAAGGTAATCCTATACTCGTGCACTAGCAAGGAAAACAATCATTAAATCAAAACACATAATCAAATATAAAGGTAAGTAGCTAATATCAGATTAAAACATATAATTCCCAAAGAACTTAGATAGAAGAATTAGAATTCATAGATTATACATATGCAAAACCTAAGCTAAGAGAATTAGTTCATGCAAAGAAAAGAAGAAGAAAGAATTACAAAATAAGAGGTTGAAGGAGACATGATTGATGCACAGCTCCTTCCAGACTTCTTCTCTTGTGTTGCAGCTTCCTCTTGGCCTTAGGGTCTGGCCAAGGATGATTTAAGAGTGTTAAGAGGCTGTATTTATAGGGTATAGGTTGACCTAATTCGTTTCTTGGAGATAACTTCAAGTAATGGGCTCCTGGCCCAACCCAAATTCGTAAGATAAACACTGCTGCGTTGTTTTGGTCATAACTTCTTTGTTATTGGTCGGATTTTGCTCCACAAGATACCAAAAGAATCGCAACAGAATTATCTAGGACCTTTAGAAGGAAATTACGAAATTCGGCCTATTTCTTAGGTAAAAACACCAATCTTTAGACGTGTTCTGCAGAATCCCAGATTTAGGCAGCTTTTCCTTTTCCTTTTCCTATTTGAACTCAGTTTCCTTCTATCTCCAATTTCCATGCATATCTCTTTCCATAAGTTGTAATCTTTGACTTGGACTCTAATTAATCTCCATAATTATCTTTAAAGCTTCACACTAAATAAACAATTAAACCCAATATGCTCTAAAAATAATAATTCTACAAATCAAGACTCAAAATAGGAAAGTGCTTTAAATTAAGTTAAAATCAACCTATAGACTAATAAATAAGCCTAAAATGATGTCTCAAGAGTGTATTTTACTATCACAAATGAGGAGACATCACTTACGTTTATGGAATTACAAAACATTAGAGCTCCCAATGGTATTCTTTTATATTATAATAAAAAAGTTCTCTGTACGGACGCGTACGGTAATTCACGTGTCCAGAAATATGTATCCAATTTTTATGTCGTAGATAGGGGAGAGCATGGGTCGGTTTTACCCGGTTTTGAGGTTAGGGTAAACCAAGGGTAATATATTTCGGTTCAAGGAATTCTTTGGGTAACCCAAGGGTAGGGTAAAAACAAAATTACCCTCGGGTTACTTCGGGTTACCCTTCGGTTACCTTCGGTTTACCCGCGTTAATCAACATTAGTCAAACTTTTTTAACAATTGAAAAACTTTAAAAAAATGACAAAATATCATTCTACTTCTAAAGATCAAAGTTACAATTTTGACATTACAAATCAAGAAGTCTTGAATCGAATAGTTCAAAATAAGTTACAATCAATTACACTCCAAAATACAGTGTTATACATTACATAACTTTAACAAAAACCGATATTTTGTTTGAATATCAAAAGTGTAGGTTGATCGGGGACTTGGTCGAGACCTTTAGAATATCCGAGAAGTCAACTGGAAGACTTCTCTAACATGCATGTTTTGTAAATTTTTTTATTACACGGTTTTTCGGTTTGGGTAACCTTAACCCAATAGCTTGGGTAATATATAGGTAAAATATATGGACCCGAAAAATCAAAAGGTAACCCAATAGGTAAGGTTGGCTCGGGTAAAATTAGCGCATATTTTGGGTCAGATTGGTTAAAATTAACTCGGTTTTTCGGTTTTGGTAAAATTTTGCTCTCCCCACTCGTAGATGTAACTGCAAATGATGTAACTTGGAAAATCATAAATTGGAAGAAAACGCTGACAATGAAGGAAGGTTTTAATTTTATTGGTTCATCAGGTGGATTGCTTCTTTTTAGGGTTTTAAAAGCAGGATTATCTTATAACACAGTTATTCTAAACATTGTTACGGGCGAAGAAAGTTTTATAACTACAACAAATGTTATGTGTGGTTTATTCTACCATCCATCAGCAAAAGAGTACAAGTATCTAGAAATGATTATCTCTAGTGAAAATGATGGTTATTTCTATTATGTTTATAGTTTTGCATCGATGAATAAAAGAAAAATTGCTTCTTCTGATCTTTTCTCTTTTCAGCCTGCATTGCCTTTATCTCCTGCCATTGTCAATGATGCTTTGCATTGGATAGTTGATTACAGGAGCATCAAGGTGAATGGTGCAATTGATCCTTGTATGCACGCTGTGATGATATATAAGATGGACTCTGAAGATCTTACTACCTTGCCTCATCCGGGTATGACTTGTAAATCTAGTCGCAACCATGGAAGGATGTCATTGTTTGTTAATGATAAACATTTATGTTTGTTTCATGTACAACCTTGTCATGGAAAGTTTCATATATGGGTGTTAAAGGATTATGAAAATTGGTCTTGGGTTAGAAATTACCGTTTTGATACTCTCAATGTTGCAAAAGGTCTTCCAATGAAACATTATTTCTCCGATAAGGATATTTACGCCTATAAGCTTAAGGTTTTTGTTGGTCGAAAGGATGAATTGTTGATTGATTGGTTTTCTTACGAAGTATACTGTGTGGATTTAGAGCGAAAAACGATTCGAGTGTTGATTAGTGATGCAAGTAATTTTTGTATGGTCGTTGATCATGCAAATAGTCTTGCAACCCCAAGTTTATTTTATTCTCCTGGGTCATGATCACCAAATGGAGCAGTAACATGAATTCTCCTATTTTAAGAAGTTATTTTTTCGTGACTTGAATCAATAAGGTTGATATGTTTGATTGTGTTAGCATTTAATTTGTTACGTAATTTTTATTTATGTTTTGCTTTGAAGTTCGAAGGGTTAATATATGTATTACTCTAGTCAAATTTTATTCTTAAACAAGTACACCTTAGCTTGGCTAACGGTCGGTTCCCTGACCGGTTCGGACGGGTTCTTAGCCAACCTAAGCCTTATCGGTCTGGTCCGGCTTACCGGTTCCAGTTCAGACCGGGTCTTGTTTGCTTGAAGGAGAGAACCGAACCGTTAATGGAACCGCCACTACTGGGTCTGGCCCGGTTCCTCAAGATTCCCAACCTGTTTTTTTTTTTTATTATAGTAACAACTATAACAATAAAATGGCCAACATTTATCAAGGCTTTACTATTTTGCAGTTTGGTCCTTGCATTAGAAACTCTGTATAGAAATCCATCTGAAGCCTTTAAGACATGAGATATAAGAGTGTCTTTGATAGAAGTAGCACTAAGTGACCAAACAATAGACTTCTTCATTGGCTCATATTTCGCCCAAATGATATAAGATGGCTCATAAGCCTCTCTTATAATAACCCAAAACTGAAGCAATTTCAGATGCAAGAGGAACCCCAGTTTGTAATTCAAAAAAGAAGCACCCAAAATTTTGAAAAATTACGCATTGGTCCCTAGTACTGTAAGTAAGAGCATTACTAGCATTAAAGTTCTTAGAGATATTAGTATTATTAAAATTAGAATATGAAGTAGATGCATCTGATTTATCATTTTTTGCATGAGAGGTCCCTAAGACAAAAGAAGGCCTAGTTTTTTTGAAAATGACAATTTATCCCCAGAAGTTTGCATAGTAATTCCAACAGCTCCCTTAATCAAATTTGAGGCTCCAAGAAGATCAATATCATCCTCAGGAGATATTTTAGTAATAAAAGTTGGCACTCCTGTATTGATAAAATCTGAATCACCAAGAACCAATTCTTTCCCTCGCACTTGATTTTCAACCAAACCACGATTAACAACAGATCCACGCATTTGATTATCAATCGAACCACGATTAACAACTGATCCACGCACTTGATTACCCTGCTTAGCACCTTTACCAACTATTTCTTCACGATCATAATACATTTGTGTCGAATAGCCAAGCATTTAGCACACTTAATAGGTTATTTTTCATATTTAATATCTAGGTGAAGAGTTGCTCCGCACGGCAAGTCAATATCCATCTCATGTATTAGCTCTTGTGAAACATCTATTTCAACTGAAATTCGCACAAACTTTACTTTTTTGTCAATCTTAGTCTTGACATCAGAATGGAGGGGTTTACCTACTAATGCTGCGATTTTTTTGTAGCTTCCCATGTTCTTAGAGCTTCCAGAAGGTCTTCAATAATAATCCAAGTTGGGACCTTGGTTATTTCAAAGTTTTTAAAGTTGAAATAATAAGGCATTTCAGCTAGCAGTAGGACTCTTCCAAAAGTAAAATAGGGACCTTTCTCAAGAACCAAAGCACGATCATCTTTGTTATTAAATATAAAAGTAAGCCAGCCGGTTTGATGCATCGAAACCTTACATTCCACGCCCCATTCTTCAATAAGACGAAACATTTCCATCATTCCGGTGAATCGTTCAGTAACATAGCCAATAAGTATAAATCCAAAAAAAAATTCAATCTCAGCTTTGAAACGAATATCACTCCATTCTAACTTAAGACGGTCTCCTCTTTTTATGGTGTAATCATCGTATTTGAAACCGAGGTTAGGATCTCTATTATTCAGTAAAACATTCTTGTAATCACGTTTCTTTTCGACACTTTTGCCTTTATCCGCTTTGTGAGTTGACATTGAAGCTTCGTTATTTGTAGGATTTTGGGCAGCAGTATCATTCTCTTTAGTTTTAGTAGACATAATATCAAGCACCTTGCTGGCATTAGCGTTCTTGTCCATGTTCATCACCTCATAGGCAAGTTTAGTTGCTAAATCGCACCCAGGAGCAAGATCGCTGATATTATTATCACTATTATCATTTTTAGCACAAACATCAAAAGAGAAATCTGCACTAAGAGTCAACTCATCTTTCAAAGGAATAATTTAAAGCTCGTTCAAATTTTCTTGCTGTAGGTTCGGATCACAGTTAACAACATCATCTATTTCTTGAATCGAGGATTTGACTACCTCATTTATACTTAATGATTTTGGTACAACATCAACAGAGCTAGAGTTCATAATATTTGGGGAATGTTCTGTATTAATGTTTGAATCAGAAATCACATCTAACGTTAAGGAATTTGAAGTAGCTTTAGCAGAAGGTTGACTACTATTTATAGATTCAATTGATTTCGAACTAACAACATCTTCATTATATAAAATAAAATAAAAAATTATAAAAGGTAACCGGTCTGGTTCGGACCGGTTCGGTTCTATTGGCATATAGCCTCCCTTAATAGGTTGTTTTAATGTGACAATCCTCTTGTGTTTAGTGTGCTAATTACTATTGTTATATACATTCTATCTTGCACTCTAATTCATCAAAAAGAACATTCTTTATCTTTTATATCAAAGCTTTATTGTTTTATCTTAGAAACTAATTCTCATACAAATACTTTTAACCTTATCTTTGTGTACATTGAGAATTAGCTTTAGTGATCAACTACAAAGTTTATTAGAATGATGTTCTCTACAACTCTCGTGAAGAAGGTTTTCTGATCCGAGCATCACAGTAAAAGATATACTCACTAGAAGGTGTTTTAGACCTTTGGTGCGGTATACCGGCGGATCTAACGATATACCGCCCGCAGCACGGACTACACCACGGTGCATAGGGTAGTCCGTCAGAAACAAGGAAATCAAAACACGAGAAGCGCGGTACACCGCACGAAACCCGCGGTATACCGCAGAGAAGGGTTTTCTGCAGCAAAATGAAGACAAAAGGCATATATCCGTTGGGGATATTAATATATCCGTTGGAGACAAGTCTTATGACCGTTGGGAGCATTTTGCAGCTATAAATTGAAGGTCTTTCAAGGCTACAACTACACCTTCAACCCATATACACTAAGGGGCTTAATTGTTATCATCCAAGAAGGTGTCAAGAGCTATACATTGTCATATCCACTCAATTAAGGAGTTAATTCAATAAGCCACAAAGTTCTATCTACTCAAGAGGAGTCTTTCATGCTTAAGTGTTATATCTACTCATTAGGAGATTGTTAGCAAAGTAGTTTCACCCTTTAAACTCTTTGTATTTATCCTCTTAAGTCTAGTTCTTGTAATAGATAGATTAAGAGAGAATTTGAGTATCGGGAGTATACTCGGTGTCCTTGTGTTGTGATTACACAAGAGTTTCCTTCGTGGTTTCGAAGAGGTTGTCCTTCGTGTTATCGAAGAGGTTGTAAGGGTTATTGTGTTCTCGACCCGGTTAAGAGAGACACGGGAGCTTATTGAAAAGCTTGAAATCCTAAGGAGGCTTCCTTAGGTAGTGGATGTAGGGAAACCGAACCACTATAAATCGTGTGTATCTTTCTATCCCTATTCTATTTACTTTCCGCACTTTATATGTTTGATAATATGCTAGCATGAATATTGTGATATTGATTATCTAGTTTATCTAACTTAGATCATCTAGCATAGTAAGAGAATAGTATTTTGATTTACTTGTTTAACTTATATATCGAACCTCTAACTTATCCATTACATGATCCCTTAAGAGTTTGATATATTAGTTGGCTTAGAAGCTTCTCTTTAAAACATATAATTGTCCAAAAGATTTTTAATTAGGCATTAATCTTATTAGTAATCCTATTCACCACCCCTCTAGGACTTTCAGGTTCTTACCGTTATTTTTTTTAAGACCGGAACGAATGGTATACTAACGGTCCGGACCAGTTCGTGCCACCCCTATCCTTCCGGTTCGGTCTGATTCCGGAACCGTCCGGTTCGGCGGACCGGAGAACCGGATCCGATAGCCAGGTTGAAGTACACCACATGGAGAGATTTTTTATAGTAATTTGACGAGAAATCTACAAGCCTAAATACCTATCAACATTATATTTAAAGTACAAATATATAAAAAAAAACTTTAAAAAACTTAATCTAAATATCTGATTGGATTTTTCACTTTTATACCTTTTATAATTTTTTAATTATATATTTTTATGATTTTATTATTTAATTTTTATTTTTTATTAGTTTAATTTACCCTATAGGTACATACCTACATTTTCAGAGGTATATATCTACATTTTTTGTTGGGTACAGAGCTACTTGTTTTGTTAGGTACACACCTATTTTTCACAGGAGTGCGTACCTATGCCGTTTTTTAAATAGTATACAGTGAATTTCTATATAATTGCATTATAAGTCCTACTTGATTTTTGTCCATGTAAAAGTTGGTGGTCCTTTGTGTGTTCTAAAATAAAATGCAAATAAGGATAAGAGAACCACAACTGCAAGTGTAAGTTGTCCCACGTAATATATGTGATAAACAGATTCGTTCTCAGGGACGGGTTGGTGATGTCTCCCTAAATGTTCTAATTTTATGCCCTTGGGAGACATCATTTTTTGTGTTTATTTGATTAATTTGATAGACTTTTGGGCTAAATATGCAACAATCTGAATTTCCTCTTTTATTTCTAGTATTTTTGATTTATTAAACTTTTGCGCGTAATCTTGTGTATTTTAGTGGAAAGTTTGTAGGTTTTGAATATTATCTAGGAGAGGAACACGAGAATAAAATCAAAGATCGTGATATGGAGTCAAATCTTGAAGATAAATCCCGAAAAGAATTATATTTTGAAGCTGCAAATCTGGAAAACAGACCAAAGATTGCTGATTTCGAGGCACTTACGAGTTGATTTAGCTGCTGACCTTTGAAGAGATTATGTTTCTTATCGAGTTACGAAAATTTAGCAAGTGATTTGAGGTCAATCGGAGTTATAACGAATCGGCTAGAGCTGTTTTAGTGGAGGTGGTGCAGCAGTTACGGGATTTGGGCTTAATTAGTGGACTTGGGCTTTTCTAATTTTTACTAAATCTTTAAGTAAAAGCCCTCTGATTTTATCATTATAAATAGGCCTTTAGACCTCATTATTCAGTACCTCTCATTTTATTCTTCAATTTAATTCATCCTTAGAAAAGAGCGTCCAGAGAAGAAGCAGAAACAAGGAAAAGAAGAAGCAAGAGCTGGAGGCTGTCTATATCTCCGATTCTCAGCCAATTCAACTCCATAATTAGGTTCTTTTATTTTATTCTGTAAAACATTATGAACCCAATTATTTCTTTAGTTTTTATCTTTTCAATAATTATGAGCTAAACTTAATTAGTGCTTGAGAACGCATAATGGGTTAATCCCAATTTGATTTTATTTCGAATGTTTGAATTTTGGATATTTATTATTTAAATCAAATTGGGTAATTCGTATTTTTCTTTAATTTGTGTTTAATTACTATTATTGACCTGATCAATTGATAATAGGACTTAGTATCTAAGCTATTCCAATTAGTGGCGATTGGATCACCTTGACGGGGGGTTTAGATACGGAACTAGTTAATGAATGTAGGATAGAAGTTATTTGACTCTGACGAGCGTAATTAATCCTATGGCCAGTTGGGTAATTTAAACTTAATCACTTAAGAGTGGACTATAATCACCTTGATGGGGTTTGTAGCACTTGAGAGTTGTTCCTTAGTCCACCCTGACGGGGGTAAGGAGATTATAGAATCCCGACCAATACAAATTTACAAATTTGTCCCTTAAACAATGTATGAAATGAATGATAATTAGGTGAAATCCTTGCGTCTCTCAAGTACTACCTTCTCATCTTGCGTAAACACTTTATTTTCTTGCGTCTAGTCTTTATTTGCATTACTTTAGTCTTTTAATTAATTGTCTTAGTTATTAGAAAAACAAACAACCAATCTTAAAATCATTTACTTGTTTTCACGTGCAATTAATCACTATCTGATAAGCATTAGAGTCAACCAATCTGTCCCTGAGAACGAATCTGTTTATCACTATTATTACTTGGGACAACCGTACACTTGCGGTTGTGGTTCTCTTTACTTATTGCATTTATTTTAGAACACACAAAAGACCAATTATTTTAGAATGGAGGAAGATAGAGGTACTACAAAGGGAAAGGAATGCGTAGCAGAAGAAGTATTAGAGGCTCCAATTATCAAAGAAAAGTATGGGGAATGGATGTCGGTAAGACGTGGTAATAGAGGGAATGGAGGAAAATGAGATTGAAATGAGACAACCTATACAAAGTACATATAGTAAAGGTCAAAGCTCAGGTAAAAATCATAATAATAATAATAAAGGTTAGAGCGTTTCATGGGCAAATACGAAGAATAAAAAAGTTGGGGGTGCGAAAGGTCATGGGATAATCGCGGCTCCAAATTTTGAGCAAAGAAAAGTCCTTGATGATGTAGTAGAGATGTTTGAGTTTGATGTAAACGAGGTTTAAAATGGTGAGAATTTACCAAAAAGAAAAACAGTGAAAAAGGGATCAAAAGTAACAACAATTAATGTGACTTCAATTGGAAAAAATGATATTGACTCTTTTGTGGAGAATTTAGCGAATGAATCCTCAAGTGGGCCTGGATTGGGGGAGACAGAAGTGGGCCTAATTGATATTAAAATTGAACAAAATAACACATGGCTTTTGACGTGAGGACTACTAAGACTAACATTATTTGTATGGATATGGGGCCTGCTACACCTACTGCTGCAGCGTGTACTCCAGCTGTTGATCTAGTCATTGCGCTAGCAAGTCCCTGCACCAACATCCCCAACAGCTCCTTAGCTGCCATACCGCCAGGCCAGCTATGGGCGGTAACAGCTCGCGGTGATGATGATTATGTAATGTGGCTTGAAAGCCAAGTAGCAGAATCATCGGAAACGCAACACGAACAGGGAACAAGGAGTGTAGATGATGATGTGAACATGGATTTTCGCGCTTGATGCACCTAGAGTGGAACCGCGTGTGGAAGGAATGCAAGGGATGTTGCGCTGCTCGTGATTGGTGCTGGACATTACCTGGTTCCAGTGGAATTTATTTACTGTTAGAGTTGTACTAAAAGATTAATAAGAATTTTTGTTCTATCTAGTAATTTTCTATTCTTAATGGCTTTTAAAGCCTTTCATGTAAGAAAAGAAAAAGAGTGACATATATAAATGCTCAATTGGAAATGAGGTGGGGTTTGTGAAAGAAAATATAATATAAATTTTTTAATATATATAAATGATAAAAACTTAAAATACCGGTTATTCAAACTTAAGAAAAATCTATTGCCACGTTATCATAAACCTTAAAGGGTGTGTTTGTATTCAGAAGAGAAAAAAATAATAAAAGAAAGGAAGAGAAAAATTATAAAAGAAAAGAAAGGGAGAGAAAAATATTGTTGGATTAGATAATTTTAACAAAAAAACTATTCATTGTTATAAACCCATTTAGTGGATATTCATTCCAGCCCATGGGCTAGTAGTCAAGCCCATGAACACTAGGGTTTAGGGTTACCTATTACCTATAAATATGATCTCCCACTATGTAATCTTTACACTCTCTGATAATAAACAGAATTCTTCTCTTTCTTTCTCTCCTGTTTACAACACGTTATCAGCACGATAGTCTCTGCCATATAATATTCAGGTATTTTTTTTAAATCTTATAATATATTACATTATATTATTTTACATCTTATAAAATATTATAATTAAGATCCTTTGATCTATTCGAAACAAAAGAAACAAAAGAGAAGAAAACTATTTTTATCAAATCTCTTTTGCAATTTATTCATAAATTTCACCATCGATCATGAGGTGTCATAAAAAAAAAGGTCAAATAAATTTCTTTATGAAATTCAATAAACTTCACTATTGTGAAGCTCATATTTCACCATTGTGAAGTATTCAGAAAAAAAAACAAGTCAAACGTATTTGTTTATAATATTCCAAAAAAACGCTTCACCACAGTGAAGTAGTTATGGAAAAAGTGTGCTTTGAAATGAAAAGAATAGAAACAAAAAATTATTGAATAATTGCAAGCACATAAAAAGCATTATATTAATTGCTAATATTGATAATATATGGATGAATTCAAGCATTCACATATTCCTTTGATTTATAGTCGATAGCTTTGCTTTCAATATATTCCTTTGATTTATAATTGATAGCTTTGATTTCAATGTATATTACCTTATGAAAGGTTTTACCCTTTTGTGGAAAAGAAAATCAAAGCAAAATTACTTTTTTTTTCTCAAAAAAACATTCACTACTGTGATATAAAGAAAAAAGAAAAATTAAGTGGACAGTTGTTTAATTTATTTTACAACTTTGAAAAAAAAAATCATATATGCGAAAATCATTTTGTTTATTTGCCTTCACTTCACCGTTGTGATGTGCTTAGAAAAAAACGTCGAAGCTATTATGAAATAATGTTAATTTTTATTATCACGACTGTGAAATAGAAAGAAAAAAAAGATTGACCAATTGTCAATATGTTGAACAATTATACCATGTGATGTATTGTGCACTTCATTCCGTGCGTTACTTTTTCACCATTCATTACTAAAGAAAATAAACTAGTATGAAAAAGTAAAACAAAGAAAAAAAAAAAGCTGTTCCGTTCTGAACAAGAGAAACAAAAAGTCATATCTTTAATATGATATGATGATATTATGGATCTTTAATAAAATGACAACTGTATCGTTCAAAAAAAATGACAATTGTTTATATTTTTTTTGTTTTATTTTAAGTGTATTCTTTTATTTATATATATAAATCTTTTATTTCTATTTTATTTACTCTATTTTCAAGTAATTTTACTAATTTATTTAACTTATGTTATATATAAGTATATTGCATATGTAATTTTATTAATAGAAAAATATATCAATTTTAATGGTATATTTTATATGGAATATACGCTATATGGTTATATCCTCCTAATATAACATAACACATAAGGTAAAAGAGATACACAAGTTGTATATATATCTTATGCATATCCGCACATATAGCATAACTTATACTGGAAAAGATCAATTTTCTGCGAATTAATGGACTGATATCCCATGAGGTTATGATACAAGATAATTTTTTTGGTAACTTTGATAAACTAATCAATATCAGATATACGATAAAACTGAAATGTTTTATTGATTCTGTATTTTATGATATTTCTCACCTAATTGGTGATAGATCTATTCATCGAAAATGATATTCGATGAATAAATGTATGATGATGTGAATTATATATGAAATTCTCGAGAAATCAAAATTACATTTTCTAGAAACATTGAGTTCAATAAGAGATGTTTTGACTCTAGCAAAATAAATCTACTAAATTTGAAGAGTGGATTATTTTGTGACCCTATCACTTATATTTGGAAAATATCGATATAGGTTATTTTTTGCCAACATGATCATATGTATATTTGGCTGTAAATTCTACTAAAATATTATCGAGTGATAATATTAAAGATCGAGATTATTAAATATTAGCAAATTGGCTATGCACAAACAAAGATCTTTATCCTAAATAATTTTGATATTGAATCGTCTATTTTTCTAAGACAAAATCAAGGGTTAAATACGAGTCTAGCACATTTATTTATTGAATCGTCTATGATGAATTATGACTGTTGCTCATTATATACTCCCTATTGGTAAAAGACCAAAAATTATATCCATAAAGATATTTTAATTGTGCAATTTCTATTACAATTGCTCCACCACCGTGCACAAAGATGGATTATGAGAACATGTTATACATGATATTCTCAAGAATAAGGGAAGAAATAAAAATATAACTGTAATTAAGAACACACCATTATACTGATCCTCGTATACTCATTCAAATGATTGAAAATATTGTAAAGATGTAGTGACTAAGTCACAATAACCAGTTATCAGTGCTCCTATTTAAATTTATGTCTCAAAAGAGCTATCTTATAAAATTAGACTATTGTACGCTTAAAGCACAATAGATCTATTCGGTTCCAAAGATAGCAGAAAGGAACAGCAACATGAGCAAATTGTTAATTATGAGATTTTTGACATCTTATAAATTTCAAAGTAGTGTATATAACTGAGAATTAAAATACTCCTACTGAGTATCAGGTACCTGATTATATATTGAGATCTCAATCAGTTATTTTACTACTTTAAATTATTGGAACCTAACTAAAAATTGATCATGATCGAATATTTATATATACGCGTAATAAATATTAATATATGAATGAAATCGAGGATTTTTTTAATGAAAATGTCTAAATAAACTGACTGGCCATCAGTCAAAAGACATAAATAAAGCAAATATTTTTTTTAATTTCACTTGTACGACGTGAAATTTTCACAATTTTGAAACGAATGTGCTACAAGGGGGAGTCGCTATATAAGATAGTATGTTGTAGCACATGTAATATATTTATTAAAGAGATATAGTCTCCGGTGGTGGATGCACTTTTATTTGCTATTATTTCTTATGAAAGACTTCATATAAGTCATATGTCGAACACTTTAAATCATTACATATAAATGAAGTGTCGATCCAATTTATGTCGTATTGTTTATTACTCCTATTAAATGTCTCAAGTTATGCACCATTGTGTTATACTTACATCAGGGGGAGACATTTACGCAATGCAATCTTTTTCCCTTAGCATAGATTTTTTCCCACTGGGTTTTTCTTGCAAGGTTTTTAATGAGACAATTTATATAAGCGTATAGAAGAATACTGTACTCTTTTTCCTTTACTAAGATTTTTTCCCATTGGGTTTTTCTTAGAAAGGTTTTAGTGAGGCATATTCTCAAAACTAAATATTAAAGGGGAATGCAATCTTTCAACAAGTAAACAAATTCCAACAATATGCTACTTGCATCGCTCAAGACAAATGATCTACAACAAAGGTGATCGAACCAAATATATCTCTCCAAAGTTATCCTTTAGAGATGAACTCTTGAAGAAATGTGAAATAGATGTAAAACAAATTTGCTCAAGTGACAGTTTGGACGATTTACTTACAAAGGCATTACCTACATCTACTTTCAAGAAATTTATACACAAGATTAGCATGCAAGGAATTCAAGATCTTTCTTAAGAGACTGACAACAGGGGGAGACGAATACACACTACACTCTTTTCCTTCATCACGGTTTTGTCCTAATAGGTTTTCCTGATAAAGGTTTTTAATGAGGTAGTTTTAGTTAGCGTATAAAGAAACGTACTCTTTTTCCTTCACTAGATTTTTTCCTACTAGGTTTTTCTAGGAAGGTTTTAACGAGGCATATTCTTAAGGACTGAATATCCAAGGGGGAGTGTTATAAACCCATTTAGTGGATATTCATTCCAGCCCATGAGCTAGTAGTCAAGCCCATGAACACTAGGGTTTAGGGTTACCTATTACCTATAAATATGATCTTCCACTATGTAATCTTTACACTCTCTGATAATAAACAGAATTCTTCTCTTTCTTTCTCTCCTGTTTACAACATTCATAACGAATTTTGAGTATTTTTTGGTTTAAATTAAAAAAAAGGAAAGTAAAAAAATATATTAACATATTTCTATTTTTATCCGTGTTTATAAGATGTCAATGTTATTTTTTTTTCTCTTACTTATTTATTAAAATTCTTTCCTTCCATCTGACTTCGATTTGGAATGATTATATTAAATGGTTTATAGGTAATTTTTATAATCACTCAATTACTTTCCTTTAAAAAACTTCCCAATCCAAACAATGAAATATATCAAAAATTATTTCTTTTCCATTCTTTTCTTCTCAATACCTTCAATCCAAACATTCCCTAAAACTAGATGGAAGATGACTCGGGATTAAAAAAAAAAAGATCAAGGATTATT
The DNA here is from genome assembly GCA_029959085.1 of Nemophila menziesii. Lineage (NCBI taxonomy): Eukaryota > Viridiplantae > Streptophyta > Magnoliopsida > Boraginales > Hydrophyllaceae > Nemophila > Nemophila menziesii. The sequence continues at coordinate 651,559 of JARWIR010000013.1, forward strand.
TATATAATTTTTGAATTTTGAGAACCAACCCGATATACAATATATAATTTCGGAATAATTCGAGTATACTTCTTTTTCTTTGCTTTTCAGCGGAGGCGGATCCAAAAAGTTTTTGGTGGTAGGAACTAAAAGTTAATATAACCTGTCCTTGGATTATTGTTTTTCGAAGGTATTATTTAATTCAGGAATGGCTAAAAGTTTGATATGTAAAATAGGAGACAAATATTTAGAGTAGAGAAGACTAAAATTTAGTATGGTTTTTGTAATTTTTCACTGTAACCCGAGATTGGGGGCTGAATCCTCAACGGCCCCCCTTTGGATCCGCCTGGACCTTCGATAATCCAAACGAGCCCATCTGCACTGCATCACGATGCTATATAATTGATTTTCCGCTTTATCCATTAAAGAATTTAGCTCAAAAGGTAAAATCCAAAAAAGACAAGGAGTATATTGCAATATAAAACTCCTCTACAAAACAAACATCTATATTCTTTTTTCCTTGGACTAATACTAGATTACAATCATTTACAGCTAATAAAATCCCTCGCCAACTTGCCTAATACTAACAAAACCAGAGAATGCTTCAACAACACAAAGTCACAAACGTTCCATGGGTCCCATTTTCACCCTCACCGTAAGTACACCTGGCATTGAACAACCATTTTACGAACCATGAATCCCGGAACCACCATGAAACCCACCTGAGGATCACTTTCCACGGACCCATTTGAAGGAATAATGAATGCTTCATCATTAACACTCTCCATGTACACCTCAGAAAATCTACTTCCATTCCTCACTTGAAAAATCGAAGCTTCCGGATCAAAAGAAAATGCCAAACAATGCAATAGCCATACACGTTTCGCCATTTCCGCGAATTTTTGGTTCAAGTTCTCTGTAATAATAGTTGCTTCAAGTTTCGGATGAATAACTCTCGCGTATTTATCACGATAAAATCTAGCAAACGATGATTTAGGCTTCCATGCTAGATAATCCGTTGCTTTAACAGGATTCATTTCAATAAACCTATGGAGAAATCTTTGATTCTTCTTCTTCTCTGAACTAGCTTCAAAAAATGGGTAGTTAAAACCATCAAACATTTCTCTACAAACAAACGATTCGAATGCAAAACTTCTATGACTTGGTTTCCAGAAAATCGCACCAGGTAAAATAGAATTCACGACATAGTTTAAATCCCACCCTGCATTTTCAATCTCGGTACTAAATAATCGAGCAAACCTTCGAATTAACTTCACTGTTTGTTGTATAAACGTAACAAACTGGCTTGGATTAAGGCTCGGATTTTGGCTTGTTAGCTGAAGATTCTCGAGTAAAGATGCCGAACCACTTAAATTTAATCTTTTCTCGAGCAACTTATTATCTTTATTCGCTTCTTCAAGTTTCTCGGTTAGGAATATGATTTCCGAGTCTTTAAGCTTCGTTTGAGACTCGAGTTTCTTCCCTGTGATCTCGTATGTTTTCACGAGATTCTTCTGCTCGAGAATTTCAGCTAAGAGCTTAGTTTTTTCAGGTGAAGAATCATCAATTTGATTCTTGAAGTAACATTGCTTCATCTCTGATAAACTGTGAAGCTCGAGTATTATCAAATCATCAGCAAATTGAATCCCATCAGGGTCATAAGGTGACTGAGCGAGTTGTAACTGAGCATAAGCTGCTTTGATAGACGAAAGATTAGCAAAGAGTTTCGCGATAAACGCTTCCTTAACAGCTTGTTCGTCAATGGGTCCCACCAATTCAGATTTCTTGTTTTTCTTACGTTGTCGATCATCTGGAGCTACTCCTTTTGCAGCAGCACGGTTATGCATAACCTTAGAGATCGTTCGTGCAAATCTGTTCTTGCTAGGTGTATCGGATTGTTTTTTAGAGGAATCCATCTAATGAACAATTGAAAAAACACAAAGGGGTTGATAATTATGATAATAGTAGTTCAAGATTGAGATCAAAAGAGAATGTTATAAAGAAGATGTGACAATGATGAGAATATTGACTGCATAGCAATGAAATAGAAAAAGCAACTAGCTTTAATGCTTAGATCAAGACGATTAAAGGTAATCTCTTTTTGTTTTTAGCTTTTTTTGTGGAAAAAATAAAAATGAATTTGAACACGAAATGACAAATGATGCGAAGAAGATGAGCAAGAATATTAGATAGAGTAAATAACACTTTTGCCCCCTGCGTTTATACCCGATTGACAGGTTGCCCCCTAAGTCTTAAAATGCGCCTCGTTGCCCCCTAAGAGTTACTTTTGTGACCCGTTACCCCCTGAGTGCGTTTTCCGTCCATTTTCTCCGTTAAATATGACGTGGCAATTCCATGTCATTTTTTTTTTATCCTAATCCTAATTAATCATTTAATTAACTTAAAACAAGGGTAAAATAGGTTTTTTATTAATAGTTTTTATATTATTAAATATAAATAATAAAATAACCCCCCACCCCCACCCCCACCACACCCCCTACCCCCTCCCCCCCTCTCTTCCCCTTCTTCTTCCCCGTTCATCTTCTTCTTCCCCGACCTCTGGTTCTTCTTTAAAAAAAAAAAAAAAAGCAAAACTCCACCACCGGCCTTGAGGTATCACAGATAAATTATTAACAAAGGATGCTTCAGAGTGGGTACCTGCAATTAACAAAGATCTAGTACAATTAAATGATTCACTATCTCTAACCAATCCCACTCTTAAATCTCGATCCATTATTTTAACTTACTTTTTGCATTTACACAATCTAACCACGAAAGGATGCAGAATCCAAACATAATCGCTACTTTATATTATTGATCCTAATAAAGGAGATTAAACAATCAGACTTGATTAATAAATTTCACCCAAAAGTTATATTTCAGTTTGGTCCTATAGCCAAATAATTATCTTGATTTCACATTAAAAAAACCGAGCAATCCTCTTACAATTTACTAAAGAATTCATTATCTAATTAATACTTCAAATCAGTTTTAAATTTTCCATATCCAACATTACTTTTAACTTAAAGAGATCAAAACCTACGCAACAGAATACATGTCGATACACGCAGACATCATTCATAAGAAATTAAAGGGTTTGAATTGGGACTTGAAGGACGGTGGTGGAGTTTTGCTTTTTTTTTTTTTTTTTTTAAAGAAGAACCAGAGGTCGGGGAAGAAGAAGAAGGGGAAGAGAGGGGGTAGGGGGTAGGGGGTGTGGTGTGGTGGGGGTTTATTTTATTATTTATATTTAATAATATAAAAACTATTAATAAAAAACCTATTTTACCCTTGTTTTAAGTTAATTAAATGATTAATTAGGATTAGGATTAAAAAAAAAAGAAAAAATATGACATGGAATTGCCACGTCATATTTAACGGAGAAAATGGACGGAAAACGCACTTAGGGGGTAACGGGTCACAAAAGTAACTCTTAGGGGGCAACGAGGCGCATTTTAAGACTTAGGGGGCAACCTGTCAATCGCGTATAAACCCAGGGGGCAAAAGTGTTATTTACTCTATTAGATATGTCGAAACAACGCGTAATCTTGATGTTGTAGAATCTGGAGATTTTTTCTGCAATACTACATTGTTATCAAGGAAACTTCGTGCAACTAAATGTGGTTAATATAGTTTCAAAATATTCTATTACATAGTCCAAAGTTGGAGATTAGAATATTAATTGTTGATAATTTGGTAAAGTCAAAGAGTGGTCAAATTAGCTGAGTTGGCATATTACTTGGCATTCCACTTCAGCTTCGGGTTGGGCCAATTCTCGGGTTATGACTTGCACCGCCTTACTTATGAGATTTAATCTCACGCGTTGATCAGTAGTCACTTTGGACGGTTCAGATTAAAACCCTTTGAGGGCCATATAAAAGACCCAAGTCTTCAGACTTGGTCTTATTCTCATCCTCTCGTCTTTGACTCTTCGCTCTCTTCTCTCTCTTGTTCTTCAGATATCGTTAGGGTTTTGTATCATTAACAATCTAATCTATAAAGATTGTTAATTAGAATAGTGTTATCAAGTTTATATACTTGTAGATTGAGTAGCAGTTCTCGATTGTTCTTAGGGTTTCACGCTGAAACTCTTGTGGTGTTCTATTCTTGTAAATCCTGTAATCTGAAGTTGTAATCGTGTTCATATAGTAAGCGAGGCATCATCTGAGGGTGGCTTCAACGTGGATGTAGGCATATTGCTGAACCACGATATATCCTTGTGTTCTTTAATTTCTGCATTTATCTTTCTGGGTTTGATTTGTGTTTTCAACCAATAGATCTATTTGATCTATTTTTCGCCAAAGATTTGTTACGTTTTACTACGTGAATTTACAACAGTGGTATCAGAGCTTTGTTTAATCGATCTTTAAAAACGTTTTAAGAAAAGATGTGTTCTTAATCTTTACAGATCTGTGTTTTGGCGTGTTAAAATTTTCTGAAAATCTTTTCTTAACAATACAATTTCTTAATCTTGTATTGTAACTCACAGATCTAAAATCTCTAGGGTTTTCCGAAAACTTAAAATCCTTGAATAATATTTTCTAGGGTTTTTCGGTTTTAATTAACCCTAATAGTGTGTTGCATGTGTTGTTTCTCTTTGCTTCTTATATACATAAGTTAAGGAATGGCAACAACACGGCTTGAAATATCTGTATTTGATGGAAAAGGCGATTTCAGTGTATGGAAGAAGAAAATGCGAGTGTTACTTTCACACAACAAGGTCATAAATGCTCTTGAGCCTGATCTTGAAAAATGGTCTGAAGAATCTCTGAAAAGAACAAATGAAATACGAGAAGAAGCTTATAATTTGCTGTTCTTAAATCTTTCTGATAACGTAATACGAAAAGTAGATGGAGCAGATACTGCACTTGATTTATGGGGTAAGCTTGAATCTCTTTACTCTTCTCAATCTGCTCCTAATCTTGCTTTCTTGAAAGGAAATTTGTTTTCGTATAAAATGGATTCTTCTAAAACAATTGATGAAAATGTTGATGAGTTTTTAAAACTTAATCTTGTCCTTAAAGGTTCTGATATGGCTTTAGATGAGACCTCTAAATGCATGATCCTTTTGAATGCTATTCCTGATTCTTATCAAGTTGTAAAAGATGCGTTTCAATATTCTACTGTTATACCTACATTTGATCAAATTGTTGCCTCTCTGAAAACTAGGGAACTTGAATTAAAGAATATTAAACGTGTTGGAAATAATTTGTTTGTTAATCATAAAACTGATAATCATGAGCATGCTAAGAACAATAAGAACAAGAAGAAATTTAAGGGAAATAAGAATAAGGAAACTCGTAAATGTTATCATTGTGGAAAACCTGGCCATATTAAGAAGAATTGTTATGCGCTTAAGAACAAAAATAACAATAATAACATTGAAACCAATATTGCATGTATGCCCCATAAGATTGATGATACTTGTGAGGTATTAAATGTTTCAGACATTGCCTGTAAGTCTAATTGGATTTTAGACTCTGGATGTACTTTTCACATGAGCCCCAATAAGGACTGGTTTGTGGACTTAGTTGAATCTAATGTTGAAACTGTGTATATGGGTAATAATAATACATGTCAGGTAGCTGGTATTGGTAAAATAAATTTGAAACTGAATAATGGTAAAAATGTGATCCTTACTGATGTTAGATGGATTCCTGATCTAAAAAGAAACCTTATATCTTTAGGTGTTTTAGATGATTTAGGTTGTGTTTATAAAGTTTCAAATGGTGTGATAAATGTGTTTAAAAATGACAAACTTGTTCTATGTGGAAAGAAAGTGTCTGGCCTATACATTCTTGATGGTATGTGTATTGAAAATGATATGAATTCTGTTAGTACTAATCTTGATAATGCAGCTACTGTTAAGTGGCATTTAAGACTTGGCCATATGAGCCAATTAGGCTTGAATGTGCTAAGTAAGGATGGAATGTTTGGTAAGGATACTATCTCTAATCTTTCTTTTTGCGAGCCTTGTGTGTTAGCTAAGCAACATAGAATGAAGTTTAATGTGGGTGTTCATATGTCTAAATCAATACTTGAATATATACATGCTGATTTGTGGGGTCCTGATAAGTATGAAACACATGGGGGTAGAAAATATTTCTTGTCCCTTGTAGATGATTATTCTAGGCGTGTTTGGACTTTTTTGTTGAAAAATAAAAGTGATACTTTTGAAACAATAAAAGATTGGCTTATCTTGTATGAAAACCAAACTGGAAAGCATGTTAAAACCTTTAGAACTGATAATGGCCTTGAATTTTGTAATGAAGAATTTGATAATTTTTGTAAATTGCGAGGCATATTAAGACATAGAACTGTTAGAAAAACACCACAACAAAATGGTGTTGCTGAAAGAATGAATAGGACTTTATTAGAAAAAGTTAGATGTCTCTTATTTACATCTGGTATGCCTAAATCTTTTTGGGGTGAAGCATTATACACTGCTACCTATTTGATAAATAGAAGTCCCAATAGATCCCTTAATATGAAATGTCCCATGGAATTGTGGAATAATAAGAAACCTGATTTGTCTAACTTGCGCATTTTTGGTTGTGCTGCATATGCTCATAATAGAGAAGGAAAATTAGACCCTAGATCTCTTAAATGTGTTTTCTTGGGTTATCAAACTATGCATGGTACTAAAGGTTATAGATTATGGGATAAAAGTGCTAGGGGCATTAAAGTTATTATTAGTAGGGATGTAATATTTGATGAATCTAATTTCCCTTGCAAGAATGAATCTGTGATTTCAGGTATTGACACAAATAAGGCAGATACTACACCTGAACAGGTCACTACTGATAGAACAGAGTTTGAGGTGGAGCCTTTGCAAGCTGGAAATGATGAGAGCAATCCTGATCCAGCTACTGAAGAAGAAGATTCAGAGCCTCAGCCATCTGAGCAGCCAGGTAACTCTGAGCCACACTCAGGAACTGAGGATCTTCAAGAATCACTTCAACAAAGTCTCTCAAACTATCAGTTGACCAGAGATAGAGAAAAGAGGGATCCAAAACCCTCTACTAGGTATTCTTATGCTGAGTTAGTCTATACTGCCTTAATTGCAGCTTCTGAGGTAATACATTCTGAACCTGAAACTTATAGTGAGGTGCTTAAGTCTAGTGATAAACATGAATGGTTAAATGCTATGAAAGAAGAGATGAAATCTTTGCATGATAATCAAACTTGGATTCTTGTTAAAAAACCACCAGAACAAAAACTTGTTGATTGTAGATGGTTGTTTAAACTAAAAGAGGGTTTAAATGATTCTGATCCCCCTAGATTTAAAGCAAGACTTGTAGCAAAAGGTTATACACAAAGAGAAGGTGTTGATTTTCATGAAATATTTGCTCCTGTTGTGAAATTTAAAACTATAAGAGTTATGCTTTCTTATGTAGCTTGTTATAACTTAGAACTTGAACAACTTGATGTTAAAACTGCCTTTTTACATGGTGAACTTGAGGAGAAAATTTATATGAAACAACCTGAGGGTTTTCTTGATATTAAACATCCTGATTATGTTTGTTTGCTTCAAAAATCTTTATATGGACTTAAGCAATCCCCTCGGCAATGGTATAAAAAATTTGATAATTTTGTTTTGAGCCTTGGTTTTAAAAGAAGTGCATATGACAATTGTTTATACTTTAACACTGATTCAAAGAATGTGATATTTTTGTTACTATATGTTGATGATATGCTACTGATTAGCAATTCTTTGCAGAGTATAAATAATTTAAAAGCAAATCTAAATTCTGAATTTGAAATGAAGGATTTAGGAAAGGCCAAGAAAATATTGGGTATGATTATAGAAAGAGACAGAAATAAATGTAGCCTCAAGTTACATCAAAAGCCTTACCTTATAAAATTGGTTGAGAAGTTTGGGAATCTGAATTGTAAGAAAGTAGAAATGCCTTTAGCTGGGCATTTTATTCTAAGTAAGACTCAATGTCCTCAGAATGATACTGAGAAAGTAAAAATGAGCTACATACCTTACTCAAATGTTATTGGTTCTATTATGTATGCAATGATAAGTACAAGGCCTGACCTATCATATTCAATATCTCTACTTAGCAGATTTATGTCTAATCCTGGTCCTGAACACTGGACAGCTCTAAAGTGGGTAGTTTCTTACATTAGCAGCACTTTAAATGTTGGATTACAGTATGGTAAGTATGATGTACCTTTTGAGTTGTGTGGATTTGTGGATGCTGATTATGCTGGTGATAGAGATAGTAGAAAATCTACTACAGCTTACTGTTTTGTACTTGGGAATAATTGTGTTACATGGAAATCCCAGTTACAGCCTTTGGTGGCTTTATCAACCACTGAATCTGAATATGTAGCTATTTGTGATTGTTTCAAAGAAGCTATTTGGTTACAAGGTTTGACTAAGGAATTACAGTTGACTAAGTCAACTGCTACTATATTTAGCGACAGTCAAAGTGCTATACAATTAAGTAAAAATCCTGTGTACCATGAGAGAACTAAACATGTAGATGTGAAGTTCCATTTTATTAGAACTTGGCTTGTTACTGAAGGAATTAAATTGTTGAAAATAAAGACTGAAGATAATCCAGCAGATATGGGAACAAAAATTGTTACAGTTAGCAAATTTAAGCATTGCTTAAATCTGCTGAACATTCTCTAACTCTTTATTTTTCTGATTTTGATAAATTATAATTATTAACTTGTGGTTTTAATAATTATTGCAGATTTAATTATTTTTGAAGCAACCAGATGGTGCTGAGCTTATGTGAACACGTGAAGGACAACTAATGATGAAGAATTGTGAAGTTTGACTTTAAGGTGGAGATTGTTGATAATTTGGTAAAGTCAAAGAGTGGTCAAATTAGCTGAGTTGGCATATTACTTGGCATTCCACTTCAGCTTCGGGTTGGGCCAATTCTCGGGTTATGACTTGCACCGCCTTACTTATGAGATTTAATCTCACGCGTTGATCAGTAGTCACTTTGGACGGTTCAGATTAAAACCCTTTGAGGGCCATATAAAAGACCCAAGTCTTCAGACTTGGTCTTATTCTCATCCTCTCGTCTTTGACTCTTCGCTCTCTTCTCTCTCTTGTTCTTCAGATATCGTTAGGGTTTTGTATCATTAACAATCTAATCTATAAAGATTGTTAATTAGAATAGTGTTATCAAGTTTATATACTTGTAGATTGAGTAGCAGTTCTCGATTGTTCTTAGGGTTTCACGCTGAAACTCTTGTGGTGTTCTATTCTTGTAAATCCTGTAATCTGAAGTTGTAATCGTGTTCATATAGTAAGCGAGGCATCATCTGAGGGTGGCTTCAACGTGGATGTAGGCATATTGCTGAACCACGATATATCCTTGTGTTCTTTAATTTCTGCATTTATCTTTCTGGGTTTGATTTGTGTTTTCAACCAATAGATCTATTTGATCTATTTTTCGCCAAAGATTTGTTACGTTTTACTACGTGAATTTACAACATTAATAATATCCAGATATCAAAAATAGAGATGCATCATGTATATATATAATAATAACATACTCGTGGATTGATGATATTAACGTTGTAGGCTGGCCTGCTAAGCAATATGGTGGGAGCCGGGGTGGATCCTAGCGGGGCGAATTGTTATTTTGAAGCTAAAAGTGTTTTTTGATTAAAATTAAAATATTTGTAAAAATTATTAAAAAATATTCAGACATCTAAAATCACTTTAAATGATTATTTTAATAATCACTAATCTAGTGCTTTTCTTAAAAGTGATTTTAAGAGTTTAAAATATTGTTATGGATTTAAAATTACTTTAAGTGATTATTTTGAAAAGCAATCCCAAACGGGCACTAAGTGCCCGTTTGGAAGTGCTTTTTTAGAGAAGCACTTAAAAGTGCTTTTAGCATTTTAAGAATTTTTTTGACTTTGAAAAGCACTTTTTTGAGAAGCACCAAATAGGTGCTTCTTAAAAAAAGCACTTAAAATAATTTTAGATTTCAAGATTATTTTTAATATTTTTTTTAAAATTTGAATTTTATTCTAAAAGCGCTTTTTTACTCCAAAATAAGCACTTCCAAACGGGCCCTAAGTTTGTTAGTAGTTTTAAAGTTTTCTAAGGTTAAAATATTTAGATTTTTTTTATTATTTATTAAATTTATGTTTTTAATATACATTTATGATATCAAAAAGAATACTTTTATAATAGAAAATATAATAATTATATTTTATTAATATATATAAAAAACTAAATAGACATTGTTATTTAAGAACTACAGATGTATTGTTACTCACAAGATATGGCTTGGTTCTGGCAGAGCTGCTATCGGGAACAGATTGGGGATTCCGTTGTGTTTGGAGCAGCTACAGCAGCAGGTTTCTCGAGAGCTTCAGCAGCAGACATCTCGAGAGCTACATCAGCAGGGTATTCGGGAGTCACAGCAGCAGAGTTTCCAAGAGCTTCAGTAGCAGACAGTTCGAGAGTTACATCAGCGGGTTCTTCGAGAGTCACCGCAGCAGGTATTTCGAGACAGGTTTTAGGGCACCATTAGTGGAATAATAATATTTCGAGCAATAAGTTTTATTCTGGTATTCTTTGGAGTATATTTTTCGGAACACTAATTGATTTAATCTAGAAAGAACGAAATGATATTGTCTTCAATGGTGGGGAGTTTCCTGCTGCGATAGTTTTGGTTCGGAAAGCAAAGTTTGTAGCGGCTAATTATTCAAGAGTTTGGGTAATCTACCGGGTAAAGTATCGTCGGGTTCACAACGAGTTCACTTCTTTGGGTGGACAAAGCCTTGCAGTGGCTATAAGTTGAATACATATGGAGCTTTAATAAATGGCGGAAGAGCGGTGGCGGTGGAGGCGTAATTCGAGACAGAGAAGGCAATTGGATATGCGGCTTTTCGATGAAAATTGATTATTAGGTGTCCATATTGATTTAGATTATTGCACTTAGTCAGGGACTCCGTATGGCATAAGATCTAGGATTGAGAGTTGTAGCATTAGAGATATATTCTTGGGAAGATTTGGAACTAATCCGTTCGGAAGGATATGGAAGGGGCCCGGCGGCACCATGGATCCATAGGATCCAACAATCTTTGCGCACTAATACGACATTTAGCATCCGGTGAATCTTTAGAGAAAGTAATTTATGTGCTGATTATTTAGCTAAAATAGGAGTAACACAAATAGAGCGGTTTCTTAGATACAGTGATCATCCTAGAGGAACCTGGAGCATTATTACACGAATTAGAATAGGGTGAAAAATGCCACGTTTGACCATTGTCCTGGTTTAATCACTGATGTACTATACTAGTTGTTCCTATTTGGTTGTGTCCCACGATTCGCTTTGGATCTCCCTTGTAACAAAAAAAAGATATGGCTTGGTTCTTCATCAATTACGAATAGATTACTATGAATAAATTGTTGGGTTTTTTTAAAAAAAATCCATGATGGGTTGAATTTTTTTTTCAACCGTTATGAGTAATTTTAAAAGTGAATAATATTGAATATCCCTTAAAATTATATCATCTTTTTATCTATTTTAGGTAGATTTTAAATGCACCAATTATGTGATTTTTCTTTTTTAATTTATCATTTTCTTTTATTTTTACGATAAGTTTATATAAGAGTTGATAAAAAGATAGTATAATTTAGAATGATATCCAGCCTTAGTCTTTGAAGATACCCCTCTTTATATATTATTTAGAATTTTCCGTCCAAAAAAAAATATATTATTTAGAATTTTCTTAAGTCATTTAAAAGAATTCTAAACGGGGTTTATATCTTGTAATATCAAACTAATTTTAAACATCTCTATAAATTAGACATGAAAAATTATTTTCAAAGATCAAGTACTTGTTGAATTTAAATTTTTCATCACATGCGATAAATAAGATCGAATTTTATGTAAACCATCCGACTTTCAATCTGTAACTTGTATTATAAGGTCATTCAAATTATAAACATGTTTAGGGGTTAAATATAGTTCTCAAATTATATACGTTCATAGCCTATTCAAGTATGGTGACGAAAATTATAGTGTGACTAGGTAAATTTTGGATCTGTCTAGGAAGAAGAAGACATACACATTTTAATTAGTTTACTAATATATAAATAATAAAGTTGTTTAATTAGAGTTGTGCCGCCCAATTGGACATCGAAGGGGCATTAATGGCATGCATGATGCAGGCAATGCTGACAAAGTAGATTGCTATGTTTACTGTCCATTTTCATGAGACTACGATGTATATATTAAATCATTGTAAAACATATATAATAATCATTGTAACCGTAAGTGATAGTTTAGTCGTGCATATTTTGTAACGTATAAATAAAAAATTTGGTCATGCCTGATTAAACTTTGACCTTAGGGCCTAAATTATCATGGTGGGCATGCCTCCTCTAAACAAGTTCCATCTACCCTGAAAATTTTTTTGGGTTGAATTTTGTGGATCTTGGAATGACGGAGTAAGAAAAATATTGGATTGAAGGAACAAGTTACAAAATTATAATTGATGGGGAGAAGAGGTAAAAGCGCAACTCTTTGATTTATTTTCTTAAATTAAATCATTTATAAATTCCTATTATAGTAAAATAAAATATATTTTACCGTATAAGTAGTAAAAAATCCATACAATCAAGGGTGATTTCCTTATAGAGTCCACAAGTAATCAGTGATTGCCCATCAGGTCCAGCCCACCGCAAATGACAGACTTGCCCCTAGTTACCCATTAATTGGAGATTTGTTACTAAAACTAAAACACTAAAATCATGCAATCAGTTACAAAATAAAACAAAGAAATTAAAACAAACAAAAATTGCTAAAATCATGCAATCAATCAAATCAATAACCCAGAAAAATTACAATCAGTAACTAATAAAATTCAAATGCAGCAACTGATGAAAAACTTGAAACTTTTGTTCAAATAGACGATGGTGGATTGTCCACTAAACTCGATGGGTAATGCTTTGTAATATCGATGGTGTGAATGTTGAAGTCGTTGGGTTAGCAAAAACTGGTGCAGACTATGAAGGCGGGAATGAAGATGATGGGTAATGCTTTGTAATATCGATGGTGTGAATGTTGAGTTCGCTGGGTTAGCCTTTAGTGATGTCGTCTATTCGTAGTGGGTTATGTGTATGATATTGATGGGTTGCAATTTAAAACTAATGGTTTACGGTGGGTTATTAGCTTTGTTTGATGGGTTCTCTGTCAAAATCGATGGTGTGCATCTGCATCACACCGACAGCCATTTCATCCCCATTGTTAACGCACTCTTCTTGTTATCTATTCAATCAAAAGACGAAGAAATGAGGCTCAATTAGTTAGATATGGGATAATGGGTCAGTGGTTTGGGATTAATTAGATAACAATCTACACAAACCTGTTATGTTGATGATGAAAAGAAAGATCAGTGGCTGAGGTTTTTGTTACAGATACAATCTACACAAACCCGTTAATGGAGCTCTTCTCCTATTTCAAATCCCTTGTCGCCGTTAATGGAGCTGTGATTATGCAATACCGGAGAATGATGACTTACAACGTAGCTTGCATAAACTAGCTGATGAATGTCGTGCTGTGTGTTGTTGGATGTGAGAAGCATTATTTTGTTTATGAGAATAGATTTGTTAAATTATTAATTGAGTTTCCCGTAATAAAAGCAATATTTAAGGGATAAATTAATTAGCTAATAATATAGAGTTGGTTACATGCGAGAATCAAGGGGATCAAATATATGATCTGATCCTGAACAGGGGCAACGATGGTATAGGAAAAAATCAGCTGGACCTGGATGGGAAGAAATGATGGATTGGACCTGTTAGGGATGGATAGTTGGGTTGGTGGACTTAATTGGCTAAAAACTCTACAATCAATCAAATAGATTAAAGGGTCAAAACTCCAAACAAAGATATAGGGAGTCAAAGGGTCAATCTCTCTTGAGATTAGAGAATATAAGTTAAAAGTGGGAATAAGCAAAAAAATTATCAATATACTAAATTTTTTATGGTATTATAAAAAGTAAATAGCCAGGGAGGTTTACTTTTAAAACTTTAACTACCAAATAAGGTCGAAACAATATCAAATACTCTAAGTTCACGAAATATTTGTGAATCTATATGAAGTTGTTGGATATGAGGATTGAAGCGGAAAAAGTAGATGTGGTGGGTTTCGATTGGAGTAAAGTCTTGACAAGAGAGTAAGGATTGGAGTTTTGCTAGGAAGTATGATGAAAAAATTAAAGAGGTAATTTTTTTATTAAATAACAATAATTTTTTCAGGTTTTGATGGTTATTCGTCACTTTTCTTCAAGAAATCATGGGATGTCATTAGGGTAGTAAACGAGTCGAGCCGAATACTAGATGTACATGCTTGTTTGTTTAATTTTTCGAGTCGAGCCGAGCCGAGCCGCTCCAATTTAAACGAGTCGGGCCGAGCCAAGCTCAAATTTAAACGAGCCTAGCCCGAGCTTTCAATGATCGAAATCAGAAATGTTTGTTTGATATTTTTCCCTATTTCTTTATGTTGTTGGGAAGAAGAAGGGGGTGATGATGGATGAAGGGGGGAGAGAAGGAAAATAAAAAGAATATCAACTTACAAAAAATAATATTACTAACAAAACCTTAGAATACCCCCTTACTTATTAGTAATTACTAAAATACATGTTGCCACATTATCATTAACTGGTGGAATTACATTTGAGGACTAACGGGGGAACAAAAACAAAGTTGTAGGATCGATTGGGTAATTTCAAAAGTTCGAGAACCATTTGGGAAATTGGCCTATACTTGGAGGACAGAGAGAGAACTTCCTCTTTATTACTAATAAAATAGATTATCCCACCATTGAAAGAGTAATGTCAACGCAAATCATAAACAACAAAAGAAACCCAATCGACATGTAAATTAGATGCAACAAATCTTTTAACAACTTGGTGTCGCCTAAGGTGTGATAGAATAATAGAATACATAATGCAAATAAACACCCTAGACTGAACACGTTATTGCAAGTATTACAGGACGTATGCAAGTTTTAAATGATAAGTCAGATTCGTTCTTAGGGACTTAGTCTGTTATACGAATGGGTGGACAGGTTTAGAGTAGCAATTAATAATTAAAAGACAGAAAATAAATATGATGGTTGAGGAGATGAGATTAATAATTAAATAAATTAAAGACAATAAAATTAAATATGAAAGAATGAGATGAGAAAATATAGCTCAGGTTTTGCTCGTATGCACTAATCCTTCTATTTCTTCTACTAGTTAATAAGGGTGATAATAGCTCTTAGATAAGTAGTCAGGACTCTAAATTCTTTTCTACCCCTTTCCGGGTGGACTAGGGTGGCTACCTCACAATCACGAGGGGACTTAACTAAGGTGCTCCTACGCCACTAGTAGGGATGGCAACGGATCGGTTTTTTGTAAAAATTCCAAAAATCATAACCATAACCATTTTTATAATTAAAAACCATACCCTAACGGTTTTAACCATCGGTTACGTTTTTCAAAACCATAACCGTATTATTCGGTTTTGGTTTTTTAAACGGTTTTGCGGTTTTTAACCATATTCAAATGATAATTTAATAAATATACTAAATTTCATAAAATAAAACCTCACATATAAAAGAAATGTACAAGGTTTATAAAAAATTGTGTTCGTATATGATTAAATTGCATATTTATTATTTAATTGGTTATATCTAGTATTTTGATTTTACTTTTAGAATATCAATATATCTAATTTATCCTAAATTATTATAAAATTTGAAAACATATATGATAATAAGCGGTTTTCGGTTTTTCGGTTTTATTTTTATCAAAAACCATAACCTAACGGTTTTAACCATCGGTTACACTTTTCAAAACCATAACCTAATGGTTTTAACCACGGTTATACAATTCGGTTTTCAATCGGTTCGTTTATCATCGGTTTCGGTTTTTAATAGTAACCATTGCCATCCCTAGCCACTAGGTTCTTAGATGAGATTGGCCTTCTAATGATGATCGGTGATTAAATAAAACCCTAATGACTATCTAGTTAGGCAAGCCCTTTCGGATCACTACCGCACACTAGACGTTTATGTGGTGTTTCAGTAATTAGTATTGAAACCCCTTCCGGGTGACCATCTAACTACTATTGACACAGCCTAAATTGATCAAGTTTAAGACAGACAATAAATCAAAGCATATAAATCAAATATATGGTTAAGCAGCTAGAATTAATTTAAAATAATTCTCCCAAAGAAACATAGATAGAAGAAAATAGAATTCATAGTTTATACATATGCAAAATCCAAGCTATGGAAAAATTAGTTCATACTAGAAAGAAATAAACTAAAAGAAAGATACATACTGTCAGCTTGCATCTTTCGAATGACTAAGGATTGGACTAAGGTTTAGAACTGAGCAAGGACAAGGAAGGACATATTTACAATAGTTAAAGGGTGTATTTATAGGAGTCTAGGAAGCACTAATTCAATTTCTTGGAGTGGAAGTCAAGTAATTGAACTTCTAGCCCAACTCAAATTTGTAGCCCTAAAATATAGAAAAGGTATAAACAGTTGATGTTTTGTTTTGGCCGTAACTTCTTCAATATTGCTCTGATTGACGCGTTTACTATTTAGAAAATAATCGTTTCGGAAAGCTTTACACTTTTGCTTCAGACCATTCTTTCAAATTCCCAGCCAATATTGAGTTATGATCATTTTGTGGACTTAAGTGCTGAAATTCAGATTTACTTGACAACTTTTCATTTCTTATTTTATCTTTTCCTTCCTTTATCTCCAATTTCCATAATTATATTCTTCCCTTTATCTCTTGGAATTAATTTGACATCTAATTAATTACCATATATCTTTAAAACTTCACAATTATCAAATAATGAAACCAAATACGCTCTAAAAATAATAAAACATCAAATCAAGACAAAGTATAAGAAAATACTAATATACGATTAAAAATCGAGCATTTGACTTCCAAATAATCCTAAAATGATGTCTCCAATATAGATTAAATTATCACAAATATGAAGACATCACAACTCAATCAACAACGTGGTTCAGTGATCTTCTAGCACACCTAAAACATAACTTGGAGGTTTCGCCGGCCAATAAATAAACATCTTCCATAATCACTAGAGATCTATAGTTTGTTGTGATGATGGGAGACTTGATGGCTTGGCATATGTAGAAACATATAAATGATTTCCTATAAAATAGAAACTCTCTTACAAAATTCAACTGAAACCACACCCCTTAACAGAACATCAAATAATGTATGTATTGACCTTATAACAACTAAATATGTTGGATTGAGGTGTAGGAAGGGAAACAACACAAAATAGAATCTGCAAGTTAGCAACATTAAAGTTAAATGTGATGCAATACTAAGAATTATGCAAATTTTTTATTTATTGTTAGGGACCATATGGGTAACTTTTTGAATGGAGATGCAAGATATCAATCGGTTTTATATTGGAATATAAGATCATTAGGATATTAAAAGTTTGTGATTTTTTGCAACAACTGGAGTGGAAAAGGTGGAAGTTAAGAATGATTGCTCTTCTATATTGTTTCCCCTACAAGAAGTCAAGTCTATCAAGCAAAAAACTATCTAGAATTTTGTTATAAACATTTCCAATTCAATTTGATGTTGTAATATTAGATCCTCCGTTGTTAGGAGTATATTAAAGTATTAAACTTTCCAACCGGTTAGGTTGCTAAACAAATGATACAGGACAATATGTTTAGCAATGGACAATCATGTTTGCCTCGTTAATTTTCAAGACTCTTAGTTATTGACAACTCACCAATTAGTATTTGTAATCGGGTTAGTTTTGTACTTTTTTTAACTTAAATATCGTTTCATCTCTTGATAAAACAATTAGAACCTGTAATACGAGTTATCATAATGGGAGCATGCTTGTTCTGAACAAACTCATTTTCCCCCCCAAAAGTCCACTTGAACTAGAGATTGTTATCAAATTGTATTTAACTAATCGGAAATAGGGGTTCTAAACTATATATAAGGATGAATTGGTGAATTCGTCTGTGTGTGTGTGTATATATATATATATATATATATATATTGAGATTTAAAGTTATTTTTTAAGTATATGTTGCTTTATGGGAGTTACAGCCAAAAAAACAAATCTATACTTTTATATTTAATGTCTTATGATTTTTTTCGAATAAAAAAAACATATAAATTCATAGTAAATTTTGAAATTAATCGGAGTAGAACCTTTCGACCCCTTTTTATTTTTGATGATATGAAATTTATTTTCAAAAGGGATTTTTTTAGTTATTATAAGAAAGGACCAGAATCAAGAAATTTTGTTGAAAAGCATACAAACAAGCAGCTTAGGACGTCGAAAAATATTTCCAAAAATTAATTGCACTATAGGCCCTATATTACGCAAATATTGCACTATGTGTCTATAATACACAAAATTTTCACTATAGATCCCTATGCTAATTTTTTGAGTTAATTGCACTATAAGTCCCTATATTATACATATTAACATATATTTTTCCATAAAAATTTCATACAAATAAAAAAAATTAAAGCGTAAAAAGATAATTTTAAAAGGTTAAATAGGAGACAAGTTTGAGATATTACAAGATTAAGGAGGGATCAAAAGGTATTTAAATATTTTTTTAGTTTAACAGTGTAAGTTGTTTTAGAAACCCATAAACTGAAGAGGGACTAAAAGGTATTTAAATAATAATGATAATAAAATTATAGTGTAAGTTTTATCCATAGTTATTGATGGCTAAATATTTTGGTGGCAAAGGTTGGTCAAGGAGTCAGGCTTTCAACCCCTCTTAGTTCTGGTTCTGTTTTTCTCGCATTTTATAGATAGAAATTTGTTTGTTTATATTAGGTGTATCAATTTTCATAGTTCTCCATTCGTTTGAATTTTTTTATATGCTTGGAAAAAAAAGGCAAATCCAAGAGGCCATGTGCCACCCTTACACGTACTTATGTGGTGGCACCATCAGTAAATAAGAAACATTGTAAATATTTTAAATTCTTAAACCTATATTTTTAAGAATTTAAATATTTTAACAAATTATAGACTTTTCAACTTTTCTAATATGGCTTAGTCAATGAATAAATTATGGAACAGCAGAAGACGAAATCATACTCAGCATAGTAATGTCACTATTAATGGAATCCCCATGATTTCACAACGCTCCCGCATATATCGCATAAATCTGTTACACAGTATTCACCACTTGTAGAAACAATCATCATCAATTTTGTAAACATCCTATAAGGGAAAAACCAGTTCCCCTGAATTCATATATTTTAAAGATATTAGTATAAAAAATTACTTATTTTAATTCATATACTGATAATGTGTACGTGAAACAAACAATGGAAATGTTTGACTTAAATTTTTTTTTATGGAAATGCATACTGAACAATCGGACTTCTTCATGCTACTGGAAACATCAGTTTAGAGATCCGATGTATTTGTTTAAAGATTATTGGATGTCATTTTACCTTCAATAAAATTCAATTTCAAATACTCAGCATTACTCTAATTAGTAAAACAACTATCAATCGTTAATTCAGAGATTTCAAATGTTAATCCATCTAATTTATTATATAAATAAATTTTAATGTTATATACCAATTTTTAGTAAACTTTATC
Organism: Nemophila menziesii; assembly: GCA_029959085.1. NCBI lineage: Eukaryota > Viridiplantae > Streptophyta > Magnoliopsida > Boraginales > Hydrophyllaceae > Nemophila > Nemophila menziesii. Next base: position 671,180 of record JARWIR010000013.1, read on the forward strand.
TCTTAGATCATACACGTTTAGCTCTAGTCAATAAAACTTTGAAAATATATACTATTAGGATTAGTATCAATACTATTGAACATTTGTATTACTGGATAAGAATCTATGTTATTAGGATTGATTTTATACTACTAAAATAAGAAGATTTACTATTGAATAATAGAGGTGTCTGCAAGTCAAATTGGGATAAAAAATGTTTGTTTATAAACCGTTTGTTCTTGTGCGGGTCTTGAAAAATAAGATATGCACCCGCCAATACATTATATAGACCATTAGGTTTTGCGTATAGCGGGTTAGGGTTCATTACGGGTGACTTGGGTTGATAAACGGGTGGCGGGTTAGTTCTTTATATTCTGTTCTCTATATTCTATTCTCTCTAGAATAGTTTTTTTTCTATTCTCTCTAGAATAGTTTTTTTTTCATTTTTTCAAGAATAGTTTTTTCTTTTCTCTAGAAATGTAAGTGACAAAATCATTATTTATAGAAGAAATGACAAGACAAAAAACCGTTACATAAATGTTCGTCAATGGTTGGTGATAAATGCTCGTCAATACTCATTAAAGTCATTCGTTTTATTGACCAAGCCTTGGTAACTTCCGTAACATCTAATTAAAGAGCCATTAATCTGCAATCAAAAGTCATTAAGTTGTCATCAAGTGAAAGAAATTGTTTTAAATTAAATAATTCTAATGGCTTTTTTCTCAAATTATAATGTAGGATTATTAAACACAAAGAGTATTTTCCACTTCTTCCATGAATATGAAAGAATTAATAATATAATTTATCTTTAATTTAATAATTCCAACATATAACATTGAGGATCTTATTTGACGGGACATGGATGGAACAACTTCATTAAGAACCGATATAGTTGATTGTTTGTGTAACTAGCTTAAACTAAAATCTAACCCCCATTCTAAAAAAAAAATTTGTAAGAATATGAGGTTGAAGTTCATTCCCTTTGAATAATTCAATTCAAAAGTAGAAAAATGAACCCTATCAACAGGTAAACATCCATTTTTACAACTCAAATAACAACACGGTTTGATATTCTCCTGACCTAATTAATAGAAATCTGAGAAGTATCATATCAACAATCTGATGTCCTTCAAGATCGACAGAGATCTCTAGTCTGATATGTTGGATGCTTGGATCATAACTATAACTTTCGAACGCAAACAAGCTAGCAAATAAAATATCACTCCTACTAGCAAACACTCAATAGTAAAAACGATACAAGGAGTTGCACGCCTAGTGTGCCCAAAGACAACATCCCTCTCATGCTCAGAGACAGTGTCCCTCTCATTTGTTTCTAACAATGAAACCTAATACTACTCTATAAGAGCCAATAATAGAAAAAGCATGTAAAACATGAATACAAAAATGATTTAAACTAGTAGTATTTATATGCATGAAAAAATTAGGCACATAAAAAAAAAATTGTTCCAGATCAACAAGTGAAGATTATTTCCTTCGTCCCAACACCATTATTTGCACAATTGAAACTAAAGTCCATGAGGACACTTCTGCAAAATCTAAATCTATTATTTTTTTATGGAAAAAGCATTGTTGCAAGTTTTTCATAGACAATGGATTCAACCTTTGGGAGTCCGTAATCGACCACTGGGTTATCATAACTAAGCAAGGCTATGTATTTAAGTTCTTGACTATACCCAATCTTGTCAAATATATTTTCCAATCCTAATATATGACCAAATCAGGTGACCGGGTCACAATAGGCAAGAAAGAGGAATCGATTAAATGAGTACTTCCATGTCTACGACGATGACGATTATCTTGTTGTTCCATGTACTGGATAGTAGTTCAATAACCTTTGGTGGTAAGTTGTCCAACAGTGAAGAGATAGACAAATATATCATTTCCCTATTCTATATAGTAGTGTTATTGCATGGAACAAAGTTGCAATAAGTCCTAATACAACTAGAGAAGAAAAATTCTGAAAAGTATGAAGTTTTAAAATTCATAAAAACTTAAATTGTGTAAAATACACAAGATAAAAGAGACAGCACAACAAAATCCTTGGGTCAGCTTCTCTAATAAAAAAACAACACTAGCTCCATTTTTCTTTAGCTAGGTAACCAAACCTAAATCCCCATATCCGTAACCATCGTGCCAACAATATCTACTTACACATCTTCAACTTAAACGACACAAAAAAAAAAAAACTTCCTAACCAAAACATCTTAAAATCTCCTCCTCTAAAATCCAAAGAAACCAAGCTCACTAGCTTTTTCCTTCTCAAACGTCTCAAAGTATTGATATATAATAGTTACCGCCAATAAAATACCCGTTCCCGAACCAATCGCTCCCATTAAATCAGCCAATACAGTCAACGCACCGATACACATTCCACCAAAAGCTGCCGCCGTAGGTATATAACGATTCAACTCCTTTTGTAGATTCGATTCTCTATGCCCCGGCATCACCATTTGTTGTTCCTATTTTTTAATATTAATATTAATTTTAAAAAACAGTAAAATAATTTAAAAATACAAAAAATAAAAAAATAAAAAACCTTGAGCTGCTTAGCTACATCCCTAGCTGAAGAACCCGAAACTTCAATCCATGTTTTTGAAAATAACGCACAAGCGGACAACATAAATACGATGTAAAATAGCGCGTGAAATGGATTAGCTATAACATCTGCTAAGCTGTATATAATATATCATAAAAATTTAGTATTAATGGGTAGTTTCGTAAATTGACATGAATAGAAATTAGTTTGTATATATGAACGTACCTTGAAGGTGCAGTTATATAATAAGCAAGTCCACCTACTGGAATAGATTGACCGGAATATTCCGATTCCTTCCATTTTCCCAATAAGTTCACTAAAAAACTTCCACTATACTTTCTGTATAACAACTGCACATGACACAAGAAAATTATACAATTGTTGAAGGATAAATAGGTAATTTTATATTTAAGGTACCTGGGAGATGAAGTAAAGATTGGATACAAGTGCGGATTGTAAAATAATGGGCATGTTTGAAGTGTAGAAGAGTTTAATTGGATATGAGCCTTGTTGACCACGAGCATTTTTCGATCTAACGGGTAAAACTACTCTAAAGCCTTGGAAATATATCACGATTAAGAAAACTAAAACTGTCGCAAGTAAATTTGTAATATTCGGAAGATTTTGTCGATAAAAAGCTTCACGAAGTGCTCGAACTTTATCTGTTCGAGTGATTAATAAATGGAATAACGCAATTACTGCTCCTTCAAATTCAGCTCCTCGTCCACTGTTAATTGTTGTTGGACTAAATGCTTTCCATATTATATTTTCACTGTTATTAATTAATTAATTAGTTAAAAAATAAATCATATATATTGGATTAGTCTTAGGATTAGGATTAATCTTTACCAGATATTGGTGGCTATGAAGAGTGAAATACCGGAACCTAATCCGTAACCTTTTTGAAGAAGCTCATCGAGACAAATGACGATTATACCCGCGAAACAAAGCTGAATGATAATAAGTATCGCATTTCCGACACCTAATTGGCCAACACTACCGTACATTCCGGAAAGTACATACGCTACTGCTTCACCAACAGCTATTAATATACCTAGTAATTTCTGTGCACCATTCCTGAATAAAAATAAAAAAGGAAATTCTCGTTATATAATATAGAATATAATGATTGCATGATTGGTTCTTAGACTTACAAGAGGGCACGATCTTCGCGGACATTATTGTCAACTTCGATGATTTTGGATCCGGCTAAGAGTTGCATAACGAGACCTGAAGTTACTATAGGTGTGATACCAAGCTCCATAACTGTTCCTCGATTTGAAGCGAGAATTACACGCATCCAATAGAATGGATCTGCACCTGTTGTGGAGTGTATACCGTACAATGGAAGCTGACTACATACTAAGAAGATGAAGAGGGAAATGACGGTGTAAATTACTTTTTCTCTGAATGGGATTTTCCTATCTGCACTTTGAACTTCCGGTAAAAATGCCAGAAATGGACGGACTAGATGAAGTACTCTGAATCCACCTCCCATGTTTCCTCAATTCTAAAAAATAAAGAGAATCAAAATTCGTTATTGTTTTATCATATAAAGTCAATGATATATCATGAAAACAACGTAACAATAAGGGATTTAAAAGTATATTAGCCAAAATCACGACTTTTCAAACATATGCGTAACAAGTTTTTAATTAAAATTCAAATTTTTTACTTACATAAGCGCTAATTTGCATTATAAACAGAAAAATTATACAAATAAAGGAAATCAATCGATAATTGAGCAGAGGTTAACAAATCTTGTAACGAAACAATTACGATACATTTGATAATTAATCTATTTTAATAATTTTAGCAGATCCGAGATATAACTAAACAATTGAAAATTACCTAGATTATTAGCTCAAAAATGACGATAAAATACAATTAAAAATACTAAGAAAACGTTAATTTGACAGATCTAAATTAAAAAAAAAATATGGGAGAAGGGAGAGCACTAACTTGAATATGTGTGGAGAAGAGATGGAAGAAAGCTTTGAAGGTGAGATTGAATCGAAACACTTTTTTTCTGTTACGATTTTTTTGTTTTATATTAGAGCGGCTTATCGGTGTTATAATACAAAAAGGATTACGTGTAACGATGTCTACGGGTTCGACCCAATAGTTGAATGACATGTCATTAGTTGCATGACACGTATTTTTCCTTTTCTTTTTGACCACATCTATATAGTCTACCATAGTCGTTTTTCTTTTATTACAGTCAAATATTTTTATATTTATTTCCGAAATAGGTCAAAGTTGGAGATTTGGATCCTCTCAACCAATCATAATTAAGAAAATTATATTTTATTATATTTATCTATAATTAATTTTTTAATTCTTAAAATACTACACAATTTACATCTATTATAAAACTCCTATTATAATCTTTTAATTGATTTACCAACTATTTATAATATGAGTAATGATATTTGTCACCCTTTTATCACCTCCTACGTGTATGTCTACACGTACCAATGAATTGATTTCTCTATCATATTAAATTTTTCTCTATCTTCTATTCAAGGAAATCAAAACATATATATAGAAGGGTGATAAAAAGGTGACATGAAAAGGGGTGACATATATCATTACTCTTTATAATATATTTTCAAATCTTATTGTTTATAATGTTAATAGCAATGATATAATTGGTTGTTAGGATAATTAGTATAGAAGCTAGTTAGAAGCTTTGCTGTAGATCTCCTCGCCTAGGTGCGCCTAGGCGCCGTCTAGGCGTCAACTCCCCCCTCAGGCGCTTACGCCTAGTGAAAACTCTAGGCGTTTTTTCCTAGCGCCTTAGTCGCCGTGGAATAGGCGCCTAGCCCGTCTAGGCACCGATTAATGACAAAAAATGGCCGCCTAGGCGCCGATTAATGGCATAACACTCTAGGCCTTCTTGTTATTTTTCTTATTCTCGAGAATTTTTTAATTGACATTATAACTCAATTTTTAGTATTTTTTATACATACTATAGTGTTTTTAGATGAATTATATGACTTATATAGTTGAAATTTCTATAATTACTACATATATATTACTAAATATACAAAATTACACAGCGGGATTCAAAACCGTATAATTCCGCCTAGGCCCCGTGTAATCCCGCCTAGGCGCTAGGCCCGGGTCGAGCGCCTAGGCCTCAAAACCGAGATCTACAACATACTTAGAAGAGGATCCAAAGGATAATACTCTCCGAACAAAAGATAATAACACATTAAAAGTCCTTTTCTTAAATTTAAAAGAGTTCTAATTTAATTTAGTAAGACTTTGAAGTTGGAGAAGAAAATAGTAAGACACTGAATATTGATTATCTTTTTTAATCAAATTCAGACGGTTTTTTATGGATTTCTTTCTTTAAAACACTATTTGTTAACCTTATAAATTTCATATATCATTTATGATAATATGTATCGTATTTTTATTTCCGTCAAATAAATAATTTTCACTTATCTTTTTACACATATTAAGAGATATCATTATTACGTTCATCATTATTAATATTTTTCTTAAAATATCTTGATATGTTAATATACATTAAAAATATAAATTTTAATTATTTCAATAAAATAATAATTAAAAAAATTGGAAAAATATCCTAAGATTACAAATTGATAATAATTTGGAGATCGATAGTTGGCCTAATGGTTAGGTTACTCCACAGAGACCGAGAGGTTCCGGGATCGAATCTCATTGTTGGAGTCATTTACTCCGAGTTTAAAGTGGCTCCCGCATGTATTAAAAAAAAAATTGGAACATCATTTTTATTAAGTAGATAGTATTTGTACGACATAGAGAGATATCAATTAAGAAAATAAGTAGAGAAATTTTCTATTTTATTAAAATAACATTTATTAAATATAAAAGGAAGAATCTCGAAGAAAGTAAATTAGACAATAATATATAAACTAAAATATACATGATAAGAAAAAATTAATCAAAAAATGCATGGGATATAGTTCGCCTAATTAATAGTTTTATTGTCTAGTCTTCTAATTTATTTGATTATAACTATCATACATATATCTTCCCGTGATAGCATCCATCTCCATTCTCCAGTTAGTTGTTATGGTGGTGCTGAAATATCTCGAGTTATAACTAAAATGTCATTTTCGATTGTGATGTGGTTATGGGTCGACTTACTTGCATATATAGTTGCACTCTCGGTGACAAAACCCTCGACTTAGAATTAAGGAAGTCTATCCATACTAAACTCTCATGCATTTCCTTCTGTCTCAACACAATGTTATATTCCTTGTTGAGGTGTATATCCAATCTCACTAAGGATGCATTATACAATTTCCACAGAGTATCAAGGTCCATGATAACTATGCATCGAGGGCTTCTTCCTCCAAAAAAAATCCCCAAATACTTCATGTTTCCATAACGATGGTTCTCATGGCATATTCTACAAAATTTCTCATAACTCTCGTCGAATATTTCTTTTTCAAACATGTTTAGGAATATAATTGTATTCTTTCTCCAAAAATATCTTGATTTGATATTGTATTTCCTATGACTTGGTTGTAAAAGTAGGGATAGTCTTTTTTTGAAGTGCGGTTTTACTAATCATAGTTAGATGCTGGGAATCTTGTTTTCTTTTGTCCAGTCTCATTTTGATAACTAGGAGATATTATATTTTTTGAGCCTTTTGGTAGACATTGATGATCTCCGATCGAGTCATTCATGTTAATCCCACTTTTCTCATTATTTATTTATTTTTGCTCGAGCTTTCTTTTTGCGTCACTACTATATGAATACATATTTTAGTATGCGATTTAATTGTTTTCCTCAATTTTAGCTCAAATTGCATAATTAATTTTTCTAGATCTATCGCATATGCGTTTCATATTTATCTACCTTTATTTTGGTAAGTTTAAGGTAATATTTCATGTTTCTTTCTTCATTTTTTATTCATAGTGAAATTTTTTCCACTTTACCGTTTTCTAGATCATGAGCTGTGTTCATAATGTTTCCTATGAGGTGGTAATAAATGGGGCGACTTGTCCCATTAGGAACCCCATTATGGGTCTTCTCCAAGGGATACCAGGTTTGCTAGAAATTCTCCAATAGTGACCCACATCCTTTTCGCGGATGACAACCTTTTCGCGGATGACAACCTTTTCTTCCTTGAAGCAACTAAAAAAATAGTTTGGTCTTAAGGAACGTCCTACATCGTTACGGGGTTTCTTTAGGCCAGATCGTAAACCTTGATAAGAGAAACATTCTTTTTAGTAGAAACACCCCAACTCACGGTTGAAACACCCTTTGTAATTTTTTGAACATAAAAAGTTTTATCGACCTAGGCATATACTTAGTCTTCCCTAAAACTAGGAAAGATTTAAAGTGAAAGTCGTAGACTGGTTAATAGAGAGGGCAATAAAGAAGATGGTTTCCTAGCATAAACTCTTCCGATTCGAGGGTGGGAAGTAGATCATGCTACAAGTTATAATAAATTCCATCCCCAATCACTTTTTTCAGTTTTCCTTATCTCAATAAGTACAAAAGGACAATGTCCACTGGGCAAAGTGATATTTATTCACTAAAACCAAGATAGATGGAGGCCTTGGACTTAAGGACTTCAATCTCTTGAATATATCTGCACTTGCTTCTAACACTTAGAATATTTTCCTTTGACAAGATTCTATCCTCTTTCAAGTGTTAAGAGTAAATAATTTCCATGACTCTTCTTTCCTTGAAGCTGGTATTGATAACAATGCTTCTTGAAAATGGAAGAGTTTTCTTATTGATAGAGTTATTTTTAAAAATAATACTAAATGGATTGTGGATAATGGTCTATTCATTTGTACATGGGAGGACTAAGGGCTCCCAGGTGGTAGTACGCTTGTAAATACTAAGAATAGTAACCTAAGATTATTTAATGAGTTAATCAATACAAATGATAGGGTTTGGAACACGAATATGATTTGCTCGATTTTCACCCCTTCTCAAGCCTCTGTGATAGTACTTATTCACATACCATCTTTGATGTTACCGACAATTTTAGTTGGACTTTGGCCTCATTAATATAAGTATATGTCAAAGAAGCTTATTGTAGCTTTGTGGTAATAATGATAGGGAAAAGAGAAACGGGGTAATTAAAATAGGCGACCAATCCAAAATTATCCCTAACAAATTCTGTAATATAATCTAGGGTCTCAAGGTAGCCCCCAAGATTAGAATTTTTCTTTGGAAAATCGCAAATAAAGCGCTATCGATTAACGAATTAAAGTTAAAATGCATATAGGAACCAATGCTACTTGAGAGTTGTGCAGTGTAGATAGTGAGTTTATTGAACAATTGATCTTCCTTTGCCACCCCACTAAAGCGGCTTGGATGGCTAGTCCTCGCAACCATCTTACTCTAAATATCTCTACCACTTGTTTTGACAAGTGGATCCTTCTCTTCCATGATTATGTGAAAGTTATTAATGAAGTGACAAAAATAGATGAGACTTATGTTTCGCTTCGCTTCCTATTTGGTTGTGAATATCTGGACTAGCAATAATAATTCTATTTTTTGAAATACTCGAGTCGATCCTTTGGTTACGGATTTTTGTTCCCATGATGAAACCTATAAAGTCATGGCTTCAAGCTTGAGGAGAAAATAATTATTGAGAAGGTTCTTAATGGGATTAAGTTTTACATTAATAGGGTGGCTAAATAAGTTATTACACCAACTTATTCTCAATAATCTTACATCCCTGTTGCTACGATGAATAAATTAGGTTCCTTACATAATCAATAACATCAAAGGGTATTATTACTAAAGGAGGTGGAATGTCAAGATAACACTCCATCATTTCATGGAAGCCTCCTATTTTTAATTTTTTTTAAATTAACTGTAATGCAGATTGGAAACAATACCAATAATTTAGCAGTGGTAAGTTGCATTACCATGAATGCAGGTGGAATTTTGTTCAAGAGCTTGGAAGTATAGTGCACGATCTTCAGTTGAATCGGAGGACCTTAGAGAACTTTTGCGTGTAGAGTAGCGAAGCATTACCCAGGGTGCATTGTTATTGAGAATGATTGCGCTAGAGTTATACAAGTTGTCAATGACCTAAGTTTATAAGACGATAAAATATTATGTAATAGCTTAGTCGAGATTAATTATTTGAAAAAATTGTGTAATATTTACTTTTTACTTGTCACAAGTAAGAATAACAATGTTGTTGATTGGGTGGCAAAACAAACGTTATGTGACATTTTTGTTTAGTCAGTGGATGACCTTTCACCCTTCTTAGTTAACGAGACGTCTAGTCTGAGATACCAATCTGTGTGGAATCGGTTGAACGTTGTAATGTTTGAGCCTTTGGACTTTTTGATATTATGTTTTCCTTTTAAAAAAAAATGTTATTTTAGGTTATCTATGCTTACTTGCCAATTTTGTACAATTTTTTCATTTATTGAAGACTAATTTTATGGCCAATAGGGAACATGTGGCTAGATACTTCTTCAAAGAGGCCACAACAAATACTAAAACACCCTCAAAAAACAAAAATGACATATAGATAAAAAACAAGTGGCAAAAAGCATGGCCCACCGAATCACTGAATATCGAGTCATTGTATACCAGTACTGTTTAACTGCGTCCACCACCATCGACCACCTGCGGCGCCACCAGTTAGGATGTACTCAGTGATTTCAATGGGTATCAAAAAATTACCGAGTATCAAAAAAATCATTGAGTATCGTAAAAATCACCGAGTATCAGAAAATATCACTGAATATAAGAAAATCCACCAAGTATCGAAAAAATTGTTGAGTATGAAAACTCTGAGTACGATATTTCACTTATTATACTTAGAAAATCACTAAGTATACTCAGTAATTCATTGAGTATTTCTACAAATCACCGAAGTAAACCAAAAAATGCATAAATTTCATTTATATTATCAAAATAATAATATTACAACACTTAATCAAGAAAAAAATAATACTAACTAAAAAAATAAAATTATTACAAGGTTAACCTCATTAAATAAGGTTATAAAATTGTAATAAATCTATAAAGAATCTATGTTGCTGAAATAACGATTGACATCACTATTGACATCATCTTCTCTAGCTATTTTTTTCTTTCCAAAAATCATATCTCATCCATCGGTACTCACAGATCCAAGCTCAAAATCACCTACAAATGGAGCTTGAGATCGCAGATTTTCCATGGAACACGAAAGGATGTCGTTTCCATGAACCGAAATTCAAGGTCTTGGACGAGGTCTAATGCTTGCAAAACTCTGATGCCATGGACGAGGTCTGCTACCATAGACGAGGTCTTCATACCTTCCATAAACGAGGTCTGCTGCCATAGATCTCTGTTGCGAAGCTCAAACCATCTTCTCACGACCAGATCTCGAACCTAGGCCTCGAAGTCCATGGTTGCGAGACCTTTGAAGTTGCTGTGTATCAAGTTTCTCTTCTTCGTTGAAGCTGCAACTGTGAATTTTCAGAGTTGTGAACATTCCGAACCTTCAACTTCTTTTCTTCAATGCATGACCATGACATATTATAGAAAGAACATGCGATGGGGGTGTTTGTATGTGGAGATCTCTATGTCCGCCATTAAAATAAATATGGTTTAAGGTTTGTTGGTGAAGTAAGATAAAGAAAGAGAAGAGATTCATGGTTTTATAGGTGGAAATATGATTAATGTGCACGTTTATTTGATGAGTAATAATATATACCAATCAAATTATACCACCCAACATACCACCCATGACGTGGCATGATTTGGTTGGGAGTAAATCGTTAATCAAATCGCGAAAATAAATAGATTAACTGTTTACTTCCAACCAAATCACGCCACGTCATGGGTGGTATATATCATTACTCTTATTTAATATATATATAATTAGAGAAAAATTATTTAACTATATAATAGATAATGAAAAAATAAATTTATAATCTAAATTTTATAATTGATTTTCAATAAGAAATTGATTAGATAGGATTGTTTAGATTTTGATAGAGATTGTCGATATCCGGTTGGATAATTCTTTTTATATATAGTAAATTTTTTTGTCTATTCGAAAAGAAAAAAAGTATGCGATTTTTGGCCCCCAATACATACAAAGTAGTAATAGTTTCCCTATGAATAAAGTGTTTTTAACATTTGGATCAAAAGAACAATTTTAGGCTAATTCATTAAAAGCACTCACTTAAAACGCACTTTCCCAAAAGAAACATGAATAAAATATAACTTTATAGAGAGAGAGAAAAGCTCTATATAGAAATAGTGGTCGTATTAGGTGAATAACTGAAAATGGATTAAGTCACTTTTTATCTGATTTAAAATCGTACTTGTATTATTTATATTATCCTTTTTCTTAAAATATAAATAAATTGTTCTTTCTCTCAACTCGCACTCTAGTCTTGAATCGGGCATTAATTTTTTTTTTTTTAAAAGAGTGTAAATACTGCTGAGGCTGAGCAAACACATCCAGTGGACCACTAAGTACACTCTTGTCTCAACTACTTATAAGCTAAAATCTCTTCTTCATTTCAAATCAATCTCTTTTAAGTTTCATTAAGCTAAATAATGGGGAAAGCTTCACTTTCCTATTTCATTTTCTTAACCCTTTTGCTTACTTACATCCAGTTCCAAGTTAATGCTGCTCCTTCAGGTAAAAAACTTAAAAAACAAATGGGTTTCAATTTTCTATTTCATTTTCTTTATAATTTCTGATTTATTTAATCTGTAATCAAAAGTTATATTTTAGCTGACTTGATTAAAATTGTGTTTCAAGGGCCTTTAGTAAAACATTTATCTTCAATAATTAAGTGGAGTAGGTCCTCTTCAAGAACACCCCAATCAGGTAAGTTTCGATGTAATTTAATTCGTGTTTTATTCAATTTTTTAATTTATTTTATGTTTATATAGATGGGAATGTAATACAATTTGAAGATGGGTATATAGTAGAAACTGTAGTAGAAGGGAATGATCTTGGATTTGTACCTCATTCAATACGTGTTTCACAAGATGGAGAGCTTTTTGCTGTCGATTCTATTAATAGTAACGTTGTTCGAATTACTCCTCCATTATCTCAGTGTAAGCTTTTTTCATTTCCATTATTACCCCTTACCTTGTTTACCCTTTTCATCCCTTATTAGCTTACGGAACTTCATTCTCAATCGATAATTAACCCATTTACAAATTTACAAAAAGGTCCTTTAATTATAACTGTTTTACACGTGTATAATTAACAGATAGTAGAGGAAGATTAGTAGCCGGTTCATTTCAAGGAAAAACCGGACATATAGATGGAAAACCAAGCGATGCAAGATTTTCAAACCCTAAAGGAGTAACAATGGATGATCAAGGAAATGTATACGTAGCAGATACTTCAAATCTCGCAATAAGAAAAATAGGCGAAGCAGGTATAGCCTATAGGGGTAAATTCGTCATTTTATAAAAAATAATTCTAATTTCGTATTATAATATCTATAGGTGTGACAACTATTGCTGGAGGAAAATCGAATATTCCAGGATATAGAGATGGGCCAAGTGATGAAGCAAAATTTTCGAGTGATTTTGATGTGATTTTTGTTCAGCCTACGTGTTCTTTATTAGTTATTGATCGTGGAAATGCTGCTTTGAGGAAAATTTCGCTTAATAATGAAGATTGTAATTATGAAAATAGCTCTGTTTCGTCTACAGGTTAGTGTATATGTTGAGGGTAAAATTGTCATTTGAAATGAGATTGATGTTTTTTGTGTTTTTTTTTTTTGCAGATATTTATATGGTTTTTGGTGCGATTTTTGTGGGATATGCTACGTGTATGCTTCAGCAGGGTTTTGGATCGTCTTTTTTTTCCAAGATGGTATTTATTTTAAAGCTTTAATTTATATTGATTATTAGTTTTTAAACAAGAAATGTTGTGTTTTGGGCCCGTTTGGATTATCTGAAGGCCCGGAATGGCGAAAAGTTGTGTGATTTGGGCTCCACTTGAGTTTTTACTCGCTTTTCGCTATCACGGGCCTCTCAGGCTTCAGATTTCACTTCGGGCCCTTCAAATGATCCAAACGGGCCCATATATTTAAGCTCTAATTCATATTATTAAATAGTTTTGAACAAGAAACATTGATTTACTAGTTTAGATAATTATGATTCTCGATTTCGAACCCGTATGGATAATCCGAAGGCCCGCAAACTGAAATTAGAAGCACATGAGGCCCGAAATAGCAAAAAGTGGTGCGCTTTGGTCTCCACTAGATTTTTCTGCTTGCATACGGGCCCATAGAGTTATACTCAGGGGATGACATCACTTTTCACCATCCCGGATTTCTCGGGCTTCAAATTTCACTTCGGGCCCTTCAAATGATCCAAACAGGCCCTGCATAAGTACCAATTTATATAATCTGCTAACCAATTTATTCCATCATAGTTACAGCCAAGAAACATCAAAGCTCTATACAAGCAACAAGAACCAAAACACTCCACGGGCCCAAACCCAGGCCCGGTCAAGCCCGAACAAGAAACTAACTGGCCGTCCTTCTCTCAGCTCGTAACCGATCTCTCAAAATTCGCATTCGAGTCCCTCACCAACTTCCTAATCTCCTTCATACCATACAAGCTTCGTCACAAAGTGGGACCCACCACAAAAGGGCTTACTCCGGGTAAAGACGGTCTTATAATGCCGGAGGATAAAATCGAGCCACCGGTTTTAGCACAGAAAACGAGAACTCCGGCTATACTAACCGAGACTAAAGTGAATGAATTAAGGACTCATAAGATAAGATTATCGAGTATGAAAGATCCATCTTTATCAACTAAACATAGATCTTCTAGAAGACAAGAATATGCTGAGTTTTACGGATCATCGGAAGGTCCTAATTTGAATGTTCCGGTGAGGTCAAAGAGTCAGAAAGATCGGTCAAAGCATCGTAGAGAAGTTGTGGGAGAAGTCAAACCTGTTGAAAATAAAACGGTTAATTATGATGATGTCAAGTTTGACCATTATAATATGAGGAACAAGTATGGTGATTGGTGAATTGTATCGTTTTGATTATAACTTCTTGTGTAAAAGAGTTTGAGACTTTTGGAAATTTTTATTAAGTTTTATGAATGTGATTGGTTTAAGGTTGATTATAATTTTCAAAATTAATGAAGAAATAAAAAATGGATAATAATGAAGATAAGAAAAAATTGAAATGAAAAGGGAAGTGAAAAGGAGATTCATGTGGTGCTAGCTTGGAAAGTTGACATGATTATGACACTCATGTTCTGCAAATTTATTCTCACTTTAATTAATAAAGTTTACTCGTCCAAAAAGAAAAATTTAATAAAGTTTGTATTATTTTTTGTCAATTTTCTTTTTCTAAGATTTATAAATTTATATATAGAAAGAACTAATGCTGTCAACTGTGTAGTTCGAAAGAATTAATGAGTTGGCAGCTGCTTAAATAGTTGAATTGGCATTTTTATGAGTCAGATCTTGTATTTTTGTTAATTCAATCAACTAATATGTTTTTTTTAATATATTGATGAATCATTTGAAATTATTTCTTGATCTACTCTTTACCACTGAAGACTTAATTAGCTAATACTGTTATATGATATCTTTGAAAATTTGTTGGTTTCTTAATATTGTTTCCAGTAAAGTCTTAATTAGAGTAAAGTGTACTATTATATGATATCTTTAAAAAAAAATTGATTTCTTAATATTGTTTTTTCTAATAAAAAGTAACAAATCACATTTGACAAAAATAAAAAATAATAGATTATTTCATATCCCGTGAACTCAACCCTATTAATTAACAAAAGGTCACAAGAAAGTGTATTAAAACAAAATATCTCAACGAAGACCAACTTTTTCTAATAAATCCCATGTAACCAATTTATATTTCCTATTAGAAAATGATATAAAAGCTCCCTGAAACTCAATTTACTTGGCAAATTATAATTAAAGAGTAATCACGACTGAATTAGTAGTACCTATATCGAAATGTTATGCCTAGAAATTAAACAAAATGTAGCCTTAAGTTCGAAGAATAACTAGGGATGGTTGAGTTGTTTATCTTTTTTTAGTTAAGAGCTCCACCAACTAAGGTTCTCATGAAAAGCAGGAAAAAAAATTTAACATAGATTTAAGAAAAGAAAAAGAAACATAGCTAAAACGAAACATCAAACAATTATAACCACCTTCTAAAAACTATTCGCTCTAAAATTGTGAAAAAACAAAATAACCATAAAATAACTTAAGGATTTCCAAAATCAGTTCTAAATAGTAGCAATTCTACAATATACTAACTACTTATATTCAATTATAATTGATTTTGAAATTTTGAAAATCTTGAATAAAATTTTAAGTTGGTTTTTTAATAAAAATAAATCAAATATCACAATTTTTTTAAAAAGGAATCCATGTAATTAAGTGGTATAGTGAAATTTCAGAATGTTTCAATTAAAAGGCTGATATATATAAAAGTGTTTTGAAAATGTTCTTGCTTTTTTTATTTGAACTTTTACTTAAAGGGTGATAAAAAATTAAATTGTTTATTAGGATGACATCTCATTCTTAATTGATAAAAGGTTTAAATGCTAAACATAAAATTGACATGAGCGAATATAATATTATAATTATTTTAGTATATTTTAGTTTTATATAATTCTATTAGATCACTATACCTAATGAATAAATACAAAATCTGAATATGAATATAAATCTATATTTTTGATATACTCATCATCAACGTATATTAATTAATATTGAATTAATAATAATTTATATAAAAAATAAAATCTAAAACATTGTTTAACTAAAATATAATATTAAGGATAATAAAGATTTTTATCATATGTAAGAGAAAGAAAGATAGAAAATGTCAAAAACGCGAAGGTGAATTTTTTCAAAAGATTGTTGTTGAAAAGACAGTTTTGAGAACTTGATCATTGGTAGAATAGAAATTTGCAATCGAGTATGCTTGTGATGGGATTGAGTGAGGGATTATTTTTGCTTTAACAAAATGGAATTTATGGGATAGACATAATAAGAGAATATTCATCATGATGGGCATCATTTTCTACTAGAGATATGAAATATGAATTATGTACATAACTTGGGATTATGATTATGAAGGGGTGTGAGGTAAAAAAGTATATGGCAGTTTGATTATCTCCTCAAAAAACATGTTGGTTAATCATACCTTAGTAGTGGAGGATGGGCTTAGTGGGAAGTGGATTATAGTATTACAAACAGTATATCATGATCCAGTTGAAGTATGTGTTTGCTTTGTTGGGTTTTGTAGTGTTGGACTCCAGTTTAATGGATGGGTTGAAGGAGTTACATCATGGATTGACTATGTCCGAATCTAGGGGTATATCTAAGTCATCTCTTGAGACGAAATCCTTGGAATTGACAAAGTTTGTAGGTTTATGTGGTGGGAGAGCACATGTCAAGGTTAATTCAATAGTGCTAGGACATTATAAGGCATACCGAGGGATATGTGTTAATCTAAACGTATCGAGATGCTAATGTGCCGATGGATGATGACTTAGTTCAGTATGAGTAGGGATGGAAATGGTTTGTTTAACCGCAAAAAGATTAAAAAAACATACAAGCATAACAATATAACAATATAGTGTATTAAAAACAAAAACTTAACCGTTTTAACAATCGATAACACTTTCCATAAGTATAACTGAACCACTAGATATAATTGGTTACAATTATTTACCATAACCGACCATGACTCTGTACGCATATTAAAACTTTCTAAAACAAGATACACGTACAAGAAAGATCTCCAAATAAATTAAAAATTTGTTGGCCTTTAATTTAAGGGTTAATGCTCAATAAACCCCTGCAGCCTTATCTACTATCCGTAAAAGGCACTGTCTTTTTTAAAGAACAATGAGTTATAAGAAGCTTCCCATAACTCAAACGACTCTTTTTATGGGAAAAAAAAGAAAAGGGAAAACGTATAGTGCCTTTTATGGACAAAAAAATGATGATTGAGTTGAGGGGAAATTAATTCTAACTTGAGATATTTCTTAGACATTAATCCTTAATTTAACTAAGTGGTTGATACTTAATTAAATTTAGTACTAGTATATAGGTTATGCGATTTGCATATACTTTTAACCTAAATTATTATACAATATAGAAATACATATATGATAATAAACCATTTTCGATTATTCGGTAAATTTTATATTTAAATCATAATCTAACAGTTTTACACTTATTAAAACTATAACTTGATGGTTTTAACTATGACTATAAAATTGATTGTTAATCGGTTCGATTATTTACCAATTTTGGTTATCAATTGTAACTATGTCACCCCTATGTATAAGGACCATTCAGAAGAATTGCAAATATCGCTTACGTGATATCGCAATAGGGGGGTTGTTTTTAGAGTAATATTGATTTCCCGTTAAAATGTTAGTAAGAATTATATACTAACTTCCACCTCAAATATATTAGAAAAAATTGTAAATAATAATAATATCTTCCCTATTTTTTTTTTTGTCGTTTCTCTCTTTCTTTTCAAGATCATAATCCTCTCACAAGAATGAAGCATGACAGCCAACTACCACTTACTTTTTCTTTAATTAATTCATTTTATATTTGTACTAAAGGATAAAGAATTTCTTTTTTCTATATTTAGAAAGGAAAATAATTTTAAATAATACATATATCTTACTCCCAAATAATAAAAACATCCAAAGAACCAAAACCACTATATGCTTCAAACTCCATGAAATAATCCATAAAGCCCTTTAAAAGAAAATTACAAATCTCTCAGCTCAATTTACACTTCAACATAAAGCTGTAGTATTCATCCTTTTAATATCAATTTCTGGGTAAAAAAACCCAATTTGATTCTCTTCACTGCAACACCATGGGTTGTTCTGGATCATCTCAAAACAAAGCTGATGGTAAATCCCTTAAATTTTACATTTTCTTTATCCTATAAGTTTAATTAATTCATGGGTTTTATTAATTTATTTGCTTTATTAACATCGATATTCCTCTTGTATATATTGATTGAAAGCATTTGAATTTCTAATTGTATAATGTTTTATAAATATGGTGCTACATAATTTACCATGTTGGGTCTTTCCTTGGAAATGTAATTAATTCCAAAGTTATGAGCTTTTTTCACTTTGGTTTTAATGTAAATTACTTATTTGTGTGATTTTTACAGGGACAGTTAAAAAGATTCGAAAGCCTAAACCATGGAAGCATCCTCAGCCATTAACAAAGAGTCAGCTGATACAATTACGAGACGAGTTTTGGGACACAGCTCCACACTATGGTGGAACTAAAGGTAGCGCACACTTATTATAAATTATAGGGGGTATTTTGCAAATATAATTTTCCATGATTCTTGATAGAAATTTGGGATGCACTTAGAGCCGCTGCAGAAGCTGATGATTTGACTCTTGGTCAAGCCATTATAGACAGTGCTGGGGTCATTGTACAGAATCCTGATTTAACAGTATGTTACGATGAGAGAGGTACTTATATGCAATTATTAGCTTTTATAAGGTCCTTTGTTGAAATATAATTTGTTTGCAGGTGCAAAATATGAAATACCTAAGTATGTTTTGAGCGAGCCGACAAATTTGATACCAGATAATTGAGAGAGTTGATGATTGACTTTGTTTAATGTATATCGTGTACATTATGCCTAAATGTTTGATTCAATTAAATCTGTTTTATTTTTACTTTAATCTTTGCTTTTCAAGTACAAAGTAGTACAGTATGTACTAATATCTTGCTGCAAAGCATTGTGAAATTCGAAGTATCAATTTAGTACTTTAAATTCATGGTTCATTCTATAATGTAATGATGTCTTAATCATTAATATGTAAAAGGTAGACATATTCCAAAGTCTCAATCGTTAATATGTAGTAGAAGGTCGAGACATATTCTAAACATACATAGAGCATCCAATTCTGGTTCATAAGCCTAAAAACACCAAAAGAGCCTTACATCCAAAATCCAAGATAAAAGTGTCAAGAACTTGCGGTACCAAGATTCCATTTAGGACTTGTACAAAAATTCATGTTGGACTCTAAACATGTCAAAGTTATATTTTATTGTGAAAAATTGTATTCTTAATGGAAAATTATAAATTTTTTTGCCTTTGATATTTTTCTGGGTTTTAATTGTTTTAGAACACGATTTTAAACTCTATAGCTAAATATAAAATTCAATTTTTAAAAACTCAGATGCAGATACTCTTACTCATTCTAAAAGACTTAGATCTTGCATTTATATAGAGCAAATATAAAAGTAGAATATTTTTGATTGGGTAAAGTAAATTTTAGGGCATAATTTTAAAACAATGTCACTTTTAGGTTTGTATATTTTCAAAAGTGTCCTAAGGTGAAGTCAAGTCATCTTAATATTTTATACTCCTTCACTAAACTTCTTGCAATTTTCGAAAGTTAATTACGAAACTTTTATAATGAGGTTTTTCCGGACTCAACTACAACCTAAACCGAGATTTTTACCAAACTCGATCTCAATCCTTGTACATGATTTTTGACGCGTACAATTACGAAACCTAAAACGTGATTTTTGACAGATCCAGTCACAAAGTTTAAATGAGATATTACAGGTTCAATCTCAATACTCAAACTACTTCTATCACACAAATCCTTATCTTCTTTAAAGAGCGAACAACATTTACTCTAATATCGAGACCACCCTTCCTAACTAGAACTTAAGAATGATTACAATAATGAATAAATTCCTAAAAAGTAGATATTAAAATGAAGATCATGCACTTCTCTATGAGTAGATATCATAATGATGATTATTGAAAACTCCTTTGTGAGTAGATTGAACAATGACGTGCATAAGTTATTCTTGTGATGATAAAATGAAGAACATAGCTTGTGATCTCTTGCGAAATGACCCTTCCGATGGTGTGAAAGTTTAGACTTCAAGAGATGTCTTCTAAATTCCTTTGGTAGGGATATTTATAGCCTTCAAAGACTTCAACATATTTATCTATGAGACACATTGATGTGGCAATGCTGAAACAAATCGACATATGTTAGTTTGTACAAAACGGGTTACCGATTTGGTAACATTGTACTTTTTTACCGTTGACCTCCAACGTATTAAATCTAACGACTAAATTCTTAAAACGGGATGTCATTTTCCACATAAAAGTGGGTATCCAAAATAGATCAATATTTCAGTTTGTGTTATATGCAAGGTTGCAAAATACTGTATTGGTATTTTTTGATTTTTAATTTGTTGTTTGGATGGACAAATTTTCAACTCAAGAAATATTAGTTATGAAATTCTAAAAAAAAATGTATTTGAGCATTTTGGCCAATTTAAAACGTAGAACAAGTTAGGTGTGAAGTTCTTGACTATTGCTGCTTTGGCTTCCAAAGTTGAGTATGCTTCAATATTCTGATTCCCTCCTACTACAAGTTTACCATGTTCATTATTAATAATATAAGCGTATGCAACTTTATAAGATAAAACCTCTTAAGTGGCATCACAATTAATATCTAGTGTAATATATGATTAAGGTTGTTGCTAATATTTATTTTTTGTTTGTACCTTTTTCTTTTCAGAGTAACTTATATGATTAGTTTTGGGGTTTCATTTACTTTATTTGTCAAAGAGATATCTTTATTAGAGTCATCAAATTTATCATATGCTTGGTAGACTTTTTTTTAGTGTTATATACAAATTTGTTGTATATCTATTTTTCTTTTTTTTTCAACTGAATTAACCAACAAGATTATTTTACATTATTACAAAGCTTACTAAGATATAAATCCGATAGAATAAGAGACCTATCCATCCAATCAGAAATATCAATATTTTTCCTTGTGCATTTAGCCAACGCATCCACCGTGCTATCATATTTCCTCGGAACATGATAAATCTTCCACCGATACTTTTGACCTAACCATTTCCTAACTTTCGCCAGGATCGGTTTAAGACTCCAATGAAGTCCGGTCTTACCTAAAACTCCTTGAACTAAATCAAGGTTATCAGAGTAAAAAGAAACACTCTGATTCTTAAGGTCACTACTAGCTCTTATCGCCAAAAGAAGTGCCCAAACTTCACCATCAATGACCTTGTTAATGTTTCCTCTAATATTGATTTTCTTAGTGATCATACCCTTCTTATCAATTCCGATTGCAGCAACCGCAGCTGGTTCATTCTTATTGACAAAAGACGCATCACACGTCCAAATCATGTCCACTTCATCATTAATTGTCGGATTTATGTCTTCCGCTATATTTTTCCTTATCATGTTAACCTTATCATTGTTAGTCGCGTCCATATAGATCCAAAAAGTCTATATACCAACTCCTTTGCTTTATCAAGAATATTCGATTTGCTCCATTTAACCCCTTCATGGTAACATTTCATTCTCTCTTTCCACATATACCACATGATGCTTAAAATATACGCCGTAACCTGTTTAGTATTCAAGCCATTTCTAGAGTATTCTTTGATTATCGAAATGCACCATTCCTCAACCGTACCCCTAAAATATTTATCAATTTTAATTTGTAGTGGTGATTCCGCCCAAATTTCGATAATAAATGGGCATTGAAGTATAAGATGGTTGACATCTTCAGTTTTCATTTCACACCATTCACATATATCATTATTCACGCATTTTTTCTTTTTAAGATTTCCTTTAACTGGCACTGCATTATTAAGGATTCTCCAACAGTAGTTTTTGATTCGAGGAGGTAAATTACTTTTCCACACAATATTCCAAATTTCGCAATTATTTGTTGCACCCACTCTTGATGGTTGAGCTTCATTACTAATTTCCTCATTAACTAACACATCGTACCCCGTTTTAGTCGTGTAATCCCCATTCTTCGTGTAAGGCCAAATGATTTTGTCATCAAGAGTAATGATATATGCCACCTAAATTCACGTCATTGGGTGTTAAGATTTTTTGTTACATAGGAGAGCCACGTTAGACTCGGAATCATCGACTCGGTTCGAACCTACACCACTAGATTGGATGACCAAAGCCCTGGCTAATGAGCTAATCCCAACTGGTTAGGTGGTATGATTTTGAGTAATATATATCATTACTCATCTATTGAAACACTTATTATTTATTTCCTTCTAAATAAGTCATATTATGCACATCGCTAAGTTTAATTACTCTATTGGATAAGACTTACATCGAATATTTGATTATCCAATAATTATAACATAAGCATTAATTATAATTGTTTTGTGTCATTAGATTATTTAGGTAGTTATTTAATTACTTTATGTGAGTTTAAAACATGAGTAAGGTGTCATAACATGATTGGTTGGTAATAATATTGGACCATCCAATATTAAATGGAAGTTTTTTTCTACTCTAAATTTTCATTTATATCTACTATTCAGAAATATTTCAATTTTTAAATTACATTTTAGAATAATTATCAATCATTTTAATATCATATTAAAATGTCTAATATGATTTCAATTATAGGTGTTTAACCCAAAAGGTTCATAATGACAAAAAAGAACCCTAAAAGGTTTATAAAGAATATTTAATTATTATATTTAAATGTGAAAATCTCCATTTGGATACCCTCTATTTCTAGATTTGTACAAATAAGTGCGCAAGTTTACAAAAATGTATAAATAGGTATCCAACATTCCGTTTTTAGTCATGTTAGTATCCGTAGTGAAGTTTGGCGTTAAATATCACATGTCAATAAATACCACCAGGGTCCTATTTACAAATAAAGAATGTCAGGTACTTGATTGCCCATTTTGTAAATTTGGGTACTTCATTTTGGAGAGAAAAAGTAGCCACTTCATTAAAATGTGACATTTAACGATTAACTTCACAACAAGTACCAACATGGGTCTAAAAACGGAACGTTGGGTACCTATGTGTCACTTTTGTAAAGTTGGATACTTATTTGTCAAAACTTGAAATAATGGGTATACACGTGAGAATTTCCCTATTTAAATATTATTTTTATTTATATTATCAAAATTTAAAGTATCAACTTATTTAGGCGTAAATCTATTGTGAGGTCCTGGACTAATATTTTTTGAGATTCATGTGTTACTCTTAAACATGCCATTGTTATTTGGATTACATTAATGGAGAAAGATCGTATAACGTATTTTAGAGTTGGATCCACTTTGTGCTTTATGTGGTAAAGACTTTGAATCAAATAAGCATCTTTTCTTTAATTGAGCTTATGCGAAATATATATGGTATGAGATAAAAAATGGTTGGATATTAATAAGGAGACGAATACTCTTTTGAGTGCTTTGAAATGGCTTAAAACTCAAGACTCGAGAGAATTGGAGGAGAAAGGCTCTAAGGATAGCTTTTGGAGCCACCGAGTATTGTATATGAAGGGCAAAAAGTATCTTACCATGAGAGGTGATCCAACTACTCGAGAAACGATTTTCACGGAGGTTAAGTGGTGCACATATTCCATATTATTTTCCTTGTTGCCTCATCATTCCGTTTTGGATGATACTGGGAGATTATCATGTAATAGTATGAGATAGTTGCATTTGTATTTTTGTTACTTCCTTAAGCTTTCTGGTATAGACAAGTGACTGTTTGTACAATGTACAATTTTTTTCTCTTATAAATATAACGGTTTACCCAACCAAAAAAAAAACCACCCAAATTCATACAACGACGTGGTATAATTTGAGTGAAAATAAATTGTCAAACAAATCAAAAAATAAAATAAATAAACTGACAATTTAATTCCACTCCAAAACATAAGTTATAAGTGATATTATAGTGCTTTTACAATTAAAATTCTACAAAATAGTTACAAGGGATAAAAGACCACTTCTTTAAGGAAAACTTCTTAAGAAAACGTTGAAAAAAAAAATCAAACTTGAATTAAACTCCCACTTAAATTAAAATTAAAATTTCTTTCCTTTGCAATCACTCACACATATGGTTGTAAACGAGTCGAGTCAGGTCGAATTTTAGATATCGTGAGTTTGGTTTGGTAATATGTTAGTGAGCTTGATTTTGGTTTGATTTTAAAACAAGTCTCAATATTCAAGTTTAAGCTTGGTTCGTTAGTTTTTTTTTCGAGTTTGAACTCGCCTCGGTTTGGTTCAGTTAAGACTCGTTTATTTTCTATGATATATATACTTTTTTTAAAGAATTTTTGGTGATTTAAAATAAAGTTAAGTATTTATATAAAGAGTGTTGGTAATTTTTAATTGAATATATCTACCAAATGTATGGATGAGTTTTTAAATAATCCTTACCAATCTTTTCACGAGTTTATACATGTTTAAGTACAACTCATTTAACAAGGCTAAATCAAAATTTAAATGTAGATTGTTTAACTAACTAGTCGAACTCAAACAAACGTTTAACGAATTCATATTCGAACCTTTGATGAAAGTATCAGCTCATTTACTGCCTTACTCACACATACCATATACACCCGTGTCTTACCACCCATAATACACCACCGCCGCATAGAGATCATTCTCCACCTCCAAAACTTGGTACACCACACCAACCAAATCTTAATGTAAAAACAAATCAATTCCTTGCAATTAAAACCTAAATTTACACAAATTAATTTTTTCAAAACTGAATTTATTCTATTTAAAACAGTTGATTACAAATTTACTATATTCTTTTTCTTTTTTGTGTCAAATCATAATTTTTTGCTAAACAAATATTTCAACGGTTCTAAATATGACCGTTCTATTACCCTTCAGAGTTCAGATAGTACATGCTAGTATGCTACTATGCTAGTATAGGCTATTTTACCCATTAGGTATTATCCACTAAATCACTGTATATTGTAATAGTATTTCTCTAGATCTAATTATCTATCTATATATATATCAAGTCATATTTCTGCTTCCTAAGTTCTTATAGAGTATAATCCATAACTATAACTATTTGTTTCCTTCTCGTTAAGTACCCACCTTGTATTACTACTAAAATGGAGATAATTGTAAAGGAAGAGAAAGTGAAAACGCATATCACTTTGAAGGTTCAACGTGATGGCCAGGAGGATGTTGTGTTTAGAGTCAAACGTAATGTTTGTCTGAGCACCCTTATGATTGCTTATTGCAAGAGTTTAAGCTTGGATTATGGTTGATAAGCAACACACAAAATGTGATGCAAATGCAACTACACTAGATGACAAAATCAGTTAGATAGTTAGTTGTATGTATTGTGTGTGTATTATATTCTCTTTGTACTATTATATATTGAGCTGTAAAACACAATCAAAACACAATACAAAATATACAATTTCTCAAATATCTCTTCTCTTTATTATGGTATCAGAGCTAGAGGGGTAAAATAGGAAGCAAATTCTGATATTCTTTTTTTCGCCATTAATGGCACAGAATTGCTTTCTTCCTCGCTTTCCTTCACTCTCTTCCGCTTAATTCTTCCTCTTCTTCTTTGTTTCTACTGACTTATAAGTCATATAATGACAGATTCATCTTCATCTTCTCACAATTTATCCCCAAATATCTCTTCCAGCACATCGATTCCTGCTGGTTTGCTTCTTCTTCGTCAAAACTGGTCGAGCCTCGTTCAAGTCAAACTCGACTCAACGAATTATGTTCTCTGGCGTGCTCAACTTGAAGCTATTCTAGAAGCTCATGGTTACTTATCGCACGTTAATGGCGTCAATCCTAAACCAGATTCATCGAACTCAACATATACAACATGGCTCATTGAGGATCAACAGCTCAAAGTTTCGCTAATGGCCTCTATGATTCCTTCAATCTTATCACAGGTTGTTAAACTTACTTCTGCATTTGATGTTTGGCATAAACTAGAGGAGATTTTTGTTTCACAATGTCGTACACATGTACATCAATTGAAAATGAAGCTGTGTAACATTCAAAAAGGTGATAAATCGATGAATGCATATTTAAGTGAGATTCAGGAAATTTGTGATGGCTTAGAAACAGCTGCATCTGCTCTACCACTAGAAGATATTATAATGTATACCTTGCGTGGATTACCTGCTGAATACAACCAATTTAAATCGAGCATTCGAATTTCCAATGCTCAATCGTCTACTCTAAGTATTCATTCGCTTGGTAGCTTACTTGTTTCGGAGGAATTACATATGAAAATGGCAGAATCGTGTGTTGTTAACACAAATCACTCTGCTCTTTTCACAAATTCTCAATCCTCAACACCTCCTCAGTCTATAAATAACTCAAATAATGTGAATAACTCTCGAGGTCGTGGATTTTCCTCTGGTTTTCGTGGTCGTGGTAGAGGCAGATCGGGTAGAGGTCCTTCTATTTTGGGACAACCATCCAATTCAGCTGTATCTCAGTCTTTTGGCTCAGTTCCTACATGTCAAATATGTGCTAAATTTGGCCATTCAGCCATTGACTGCTGGTATAGAAGTGATTTTGCAACATTTCCTTCTCCTCGTGCTCAGCGTGTAGCTTTGACAGCTCAAGCTTCTATCTCAACACCACCTTCTTCATTATCACCATCATCCTCAACTTCTTCTTATGATCCTGAACTTTGGTACTTGGATTCTGGAGCTAATAGTCATGTTACTCATGACTCCTCATTGATTCAAACTACCACACCTTATAATGGTGCTAATGCAGTTTCAGTTGGTAATGGTAGTGCTTTGCAAATTGCTAACATTGGTAACAGTAAGTTCTCTACTCCCTCTTGTGTATTTCAGTTGAATTCTATTCTACATGTTCCTGAAATTACCTCAAATCTATTGTCTATTTCCAAATTCACTCAAGACAATAATTGTGCTATTACTTTTACCTCTAATTCTGTGTCAATTTATGATATTCATACACATAATCTACTGTTTCAGGGCCCTTGTAGGGGTGGGCTGTACTCTCTTCCCTTAGGTGGTCAGTTGAAGTCAGGTCCTCCATCTGGTCATGTCAATTTCAAGTGTCTCTCCTCCACTTCAAATAAGTCATTAGCTCAGCTGTGGCATTTTAGACTTGGGCACCCTTCTCATTATGCTTCTTCAAAGATGTCTTCTCTACTCAACACTAAGTTAGACTTCTTTGGAGTTCAATGTACTGATTGTGCTGTGTCTAAGTCTCATAAACAGTCTTTTAATCTTTCTGTATCTTGTAGTTCAAAGTCATTTGATTTGATACACAGTGATGTTTGGGGTCCCTCTCCAATTGAATCTTCCTTATTCAAGTATTATGTAATCTTTGTTGATGATTTTTCTCGTTTTACTTGGGTTTATCCTATCAAGTTTAAGTCTAATGTGCTTTCAGTTTTCAAATCATTTTACAATATGGTTTTAACTCAATTTGAGTCTAAAATTAAAGTCCTACGCAGTGACAATGGTGGTGAGTACATTAGCCATGACTTTGCCTCTTTTACTCAATCTTGTGGTATTGTTCATCAAACTAGTTGTCCTCATACCCCTGAACAGAATGGTGTCTCTGAGAGAAAACATAGACACCTAATTGAGACAACCTGTACTCTTTTAAAACATGCCTCTTTACCACCTAAATATTGGCTTGATGCTTTGGCCACTGCTGTATATTTAATCAACATTTTACCCACACCTGTGCTAAATAATTCAAGTCCTTTTCAAGCTTTATTTCAGTCTTCTCCTTCTCTTTCTCATTTAAAGGTGTTTGGCTGCCTTTGTTTTCCATGGCTTAAGCCTTACTCTCCTCATAAATTGTCTCCCAAATCTGAACCTTGTCTATTCTTAGGTTATTGTAACACTTCAAAAGGTTACAAGTGTTTATCATTGTCCTCTCACAAAATATATATCTCTAGACATGTCTTGTTTAATGAAACTTCTTTTCCCTTCAAAGACTCACCAAGTTCTCTTCAAAATCATAGTGATGACTCCCATTCTTCATATATTGATATTTTTGACTCTACTATAAATCCTTACTCTATATCCCATCCTTTTGATTGTTCAGTTGGTCCTCCTTCATCTGAGTCATCATCACCTATGAGTCACTATACTCCACCAGATTCTCCTGAGTCTTCACAATCCACCTCTCCTTCTCCTAGTCCTCCTCCTCCACCTAAACACCATATGGTCACTAGGTTACAGACTGGCTCGTTAAAACCTTCTTATAAGTGTCAGTCTTTGTCAGTTACTCCCCAAATTTCTGAACCTACCTCTTATAAAGAGGCTTCAAAGTTTCAATGTTGGCAAAATGCAATGCAAGAAGAGTATAATGCACTTATCAGTCAAAAGACTTGGGATTTGGTTCCACCTCCATCTAATCGTACTCCAATTACATGTAAATGGATATTTCGTATTAAGAAACATGCTGATGGATCAATTGCTCGCTACAAAGCTCGTTTGGTAGCCCGTGGTTTTTTGCAAGAGTTTGGTATTGATTACAATGAAACTTTTAGCCCAGTTGTTAAACATCAAACTGTGCGTTTAATTTTTTCTCTTGCAGCTTCTTATGACTGGACTATTCATCAACTAGATGTATCAAATGCCTTTTTACATGGCTCTTTATCTGAAGAAGTTTATATGGTTCAACCACTTGGCTTTGTTAGCTCAGATAATCCTACTTATGTATGTAAACTTAATCGATCACTTTATGGTTTGAAGCAAGCTCCTCGAGCCTGGTATCAGTTGCTTACTTCATTTCTATTAGCTCAGAAATTTGTTGTAAGTTCAGCTGATACATCTATGTTCATTCGAGGCTCTAATGATTCTTTGACAATAGTCTTAGTTTATGTTGATGATTTATTAGTCACAGGAGCAAATTCTGATCTTATTGCATCTATTATTCTTGCTTTAAAGTCACGTTTTGCTATGAAGGATCTTGGACACGTATCTTATTTTTTGGGGTTAGACATAATCAAGAATGATTCAGGCTTTCTGGTGAATCAAGCTACTTATGCCAAATCAATCTTATCTAAGGCTGGTATGCTTGAATGTAAAGCTTCTCCTACACCTTCATTAAATAAATATCTTGTTCCAACTGTGCATGATCTCAAACCTTTTGAGAATTCATATCTTTTTCGAAGTTTGATTGGTGCTCTTCAGTATCTAACAATTACAAGGCCGGATATTGCGTTTGCTGTAAATCAATTGTGTCAACACATGCACAGTCCTCGCAACCTTGACTATGAAGCATTGAAAAGATTGCTTCGCTATGTTAAAGGCTCTATATATTACAGCATTTCGTTTACAAAATCACCAATTCAACTTCGAGCTTTTTCTGACTCTGACTGGGCAAGTGATACTCTTGATCGGCGTTCCACCACCGGCTATTGCATCTTGCTTGGTTCCAATCTCTTATCATGGGGTTCTAAGAAACAGACCACTGTGTCTCGCTCTTCAACTGAAGCTGAATATCGAGCATTAGCTTATGTTTCAGCTGAATTAAAATGGATTTCTTATTTGTTGAAGGACTTAAAACTGACTATTGAAACTCCTATTCTGGCTTGTGATAATCTCTCAGCTATAGCCTTAGCTTCTAATCCAGTGTTTCATTCTAGAACAAGGCATATTGACATTGACTTTCATTTTGTTCGTGAACAAGTCACCTCCAAAGAGCTTAAGCTTGTTCATGTATCTACTTCAAATCAAGTTGCTGATCTTCTTACTAAGGGTCTTCCAGTTGCTACCTTCTCTTTTTTAATCTCCAAGCTTCCTCTTCTTACGATGGTCAGCTTGAGGGGGGATGATAAGCAACACACAAAATGTGATGCAAATGCAACTACACTAGATGACAAAATCAGTTAGATAGTTAGTTGTATGTATTGTGTGTGTATTATATTCTCTTTGTACTATTATATATTGAGCTGTAAAACACAATCAAAACACAATACAAAATATACAATTTCTCAAATATCTCTTCTCTTTATTAATGGTACTGTACGTTTTACTTTCGATGGAGATAGGATTAAGAACGAGCATACAGCAGATCAGTTAAATATGAATGATGGAGATGTTATTGATGCTTGGATTGAGATGATGGGTGGTTTTTGCTAGTGTTTGTTTTTCTTGTTAAACAACTTATTTCAAGTATTAGAGAGTATTGATGTTTGTACTTCTTGTTTTTCTTGGCTAATATTAACATGTTATTTCGTCACATTTGTGTTTAACTTCGGATGGATTTTGAAATTCTTTATGTTATTTGGAGCAAGCTTTATCTACTTTACATTTTATTGAAAGAAAAAGACTAATCAGGTGATGCAGGGTAATATCCAGGATTTGTCTAATATAAGAGATACTCTCTAATGGCGCAAGTACAGTATTGTAATTGTATAAATACAATACTTAATTATATGAGTAGTTATAGAACTACAACTATAATATTTTAGTTGTAGAATGACAAAATTTCCAAGAAACACTATTATAATTTTTGAATATTTCCAAGCAAGAAACTTAGTACATTTAACTATATATCAAGTCACTAAATAAGCATCTAAACTAAATTAAATATACAAATTTCACCAAACAAAAATCTTTACAGAAAATGCTTTTGTAACCCCTTGAATAATCACTTCACTAGGATCTTCTCCAACCCCATGTATCATCAGCTGCTTCGTCAATCACTCTAGCAATTACTTCCATAAATTTCTTCTTAAAATAAGGCGTGAATCCTTTATCCTTCAACTCAACAAAAATATTCCTTTTTTTCCGATTACTCACAATTATGTTCCCTGGTACTACATCTAGAACAGATCGAACCCATCAAACCTTGTTATCTAGTTTCAACAAATCCAATTCGAGAACTAAATTCTTGTTAGATACCCGCCTTGTATTTCTACTAAAACAAAGCATGGATTAATCCATAAAGTAAAGGAAGAGAAAATGAAAACGCATATCACTTTAAAGGATTAAGGGGCGGCCATGAGGATATTGTGTTTAGAATCAAACACGATGCTCCTCTCAGTAGCTTCATGCTTGCTTATTGCACTAAACAAAGCTTTGAATATGACACTTTACGTTTTACTTTAGATGGAAAAAGGATTAAGATGGAGGATACAGCAGATGATAGAGATGTTATAGATGCTTGGATTGATCAAATGAGTGGTTTTGCTAGTGTTTGTTTTCCTTGTCAAATAATTCATTTCAAGTATTAGAGAGTTATTTACAACATATCTTGGCTTGACTTGACTAATGATAACATGTTATTTCGTCACATTTGTGTTTACAAATTCTTTATGTTATTTGTTAGCAAGTAATCACTTTAAAACATGCAAATGATTTAATCTAAATCAATTAAATGGCACACCATTAATCCAAAACATACAAAAGCCTATAAAATCAATTGTAAGAAACATCAAATTACATATAGAATAGTATCTCATAACAAGATAAAATCCACAATTTAGCCATTTCCATTTCATTTAACCTTTCTTTTTAAAAAACGATAAAATACCCCCTTGATTCGGATCCTTAATTCCCGCCTTTTTTCCACCTTTTCCTCCTTTATTTGATATCCCAATAGCAGGTGATTTCTTAATCTCAACAGCTCTATATAAATACCAAATATTATTCACCATTTTAAAAAAAAACCAAAAAAAAAATCTTTATAATATACCTGTTAATAGCACTCTTTGTTGTATTATTCTCAGTTTTTGTATCTATCTCAGGTTTAGCCTTTATCTCTTCACCTTCCCATACAACTTCATTAACTGTATACACAAATAAATTCGAAAAAAAATTAGAAAAATAAATAAATAATTCAAAAAAAAAAAAAATACCTTCTCTTCCACGTTCATCAATTCGTGTCTTCACCACTTTTCTTCGTTTAGGCGATTTTGAAGCAACTTCAATCACTTTATCCTTCTCGCTTGTTTTTTCATCGTTGACTTTTGTTGACTTTTCATTTATAGCTGGGTTAGTTTTAACCTCAGGTTTACTTACCTTAACCTCTGGTTTATCTTCTTCATCGAAACTAGTCTCAAGCTTTGGAATATCAGAAATCTTAAGCTTTGTATCAAGAATTAATTGTTTTTTAGGAGGATCTGGAGAAGCTAAATTAACAGCATCTTTATATTCATCTTCTTCTTCATCTGAATAATCAATCACTATTTTTCTTTTTCTATTACTTTCATTATTTAATTTCCTCTTCATATTTATTTTTTCCCCTTCATCTTCACTACTAACATCTTCTAAACCTTCATTAGCATTTATTTCCGCTTCTGTAAAAAAAAAAATTAAAATTAATTTTTTTGGTCTAATTATAATTTTTTTTTAATTAAAAAACTAACCAGCAGAAATAGGTGTTAAAATCTTGGTTTCTGTTACGGTTTTTTCGGGTTTTGGTTTTACACATGCACGGCCCCACATATTAGCTAATGAGCTAGTACTTCCTGAAGAGTTTTTATCAGTTTGTGCTTTCTTTTTGTTGAGGGGTAAATTTGGAACTTTTTCTTTTTCAGGGACAGGTTTGGTATTTTGGATATTACTTTCGGTTTTGACATTGGTAGATGGTGGATTTACAATAGGGCTTGATTGCTGAAGCTTTGGTAATGTTACGGAATTACCCTTGGATATTCCTGAGACTGCGCTTTTTACCTGTGGTGCTTCGATTTTTACAGGGGTAGTTTCGGAATTTCGTTTGACAAAGGAATTTATTACTCCACCAAACCTGAAAATGTGTAGAAAAAATTTCAGCGTAATATTAGGACAAATTTGCTACTTTTTTGTAACATTGGGGTAAATTTGGCTATTTCTTATAATACGAGGACCAATAGTGCAATTTACTATAAAAATCTTTTCGCAATAAGAAAATAGAAGAGAAGAAGGAAACAAAACATGGGTTAATTTCATAATTGGTCCTTGTATTATGCGAAATAGCCAAATGTGCCCGTACAATTTTGAATAATAGCAAATAAACCCGTATAATTGTACATTGGTCCCTGCTGAGGGCAGATTTATGAAGCTTTAGCATGCTACTATTCACAAGGGTAATATTTGGCTATTTCGCATAACAGTAAGGACCAATAATGAAATATATCATACAAAACACACACTTGCACAAAATGCTTGAATTGATCTTAAATCACTATATTTTTATATAAAATTAAACTACATAGATTAAACCATATAAAAGCACAAATATTAACAGAACATAAAATTAATCAAATTAGCAAAAATTTACCTATTATCGCGCAAACAATTATCAAGTGAAAGGGCTTGTTTTGAAAGCTCTTCAGCTTGAACAAACTCAATGTTCCAAAGGGCAGAAGAGTCTTTTGGTATACAAGCTTGAACACTATAGATTTGAATCGAACAATCCTTGTTAAAATCTAGTTTTGCTTCTTCAAGTTTGGATTTTGATACAAGCTTTATATGATATGTAGAAGGATTATTCTTTAACCAACCACATAAACTATATATTATCTCTATATCACTTCCATGTTTCTCAACAAAATCTTGAAGCAACCTATATGTAATAATTAATAAATAATTAAAAAAATATAAAACAGAAATGAATTTCATAAAGGAGTTTTTTTTTTTTTTTTTACCTTTTTGCAGCATTAGATGATACCAGAAAGTTTCGACTTAACCACTTGTATGAAACCTGATATTTGAAAGTATATGAGGTTAATTTACATAGCGCAGGGACCAATGATGCAATATTTTATTCACAAACTATAAAACCCCAAAAGTAACCCTAAACAAAGAATATGGAAATGATTTAGCTAATTAGAGATAAATTATATCCCCATTTCTTAATCTCTTTCGTAAATTCATGAAACCCATTTGATTAATCACATAATGTAACATTTCTTAGTAATTAGGTACAGCTAGAAATTCCATTTTACTAAATAAGTCAAGTTCGTTGCAGTATCAATACCAGAAAAAAGTGAGATTTGTGAATTTACAAAGGAATTATTACCTTAAATTGAGAAATAAAAAAAAAAATGGAAATTCGATGAAATACTAAGAAATATGGAGTAATTAACAATTTCGTAATCGAGAAATTTTCCAAAATGATTACCACTTGAAGTTTATCGTTGACGAGGGTCTGGATCTCGTCGATTATGCCTAGGGTTTCGATATCGCCCATGTTTAAGCTCGTCGGGCCGGGACGGAGTGTATCGCACTTATCGGGCCGAAGGATTGTGTTCTTTCCCGCCGTTGAAGAGTGTTTATTTTCCCGCCAGTTTAGCCTTTGTGACGTGTTTTATAGGGTTGGATATTCAGTCACAGGATTAGCAAAAAAGTTCGGGTTCTATATCGGTTTAAATTTCGGGTAAATATTGGTCCCAAAGAGTAATGATATATGTCACCCCTTTTCATGTCACCCTTTTATCACCTGTCTATATATATGTGTTGATTTCCTTGAATAGAAGATAGAGAAAAATTAAATAGGATAGAGAAATCAATTCATTGGTCCATGTAAGCATACACGTAGGAGGTGATAAAAGGATGATACAAAAAGGGTGACAAATATCATTACTCGGTCCGAAATTTCGAATATTTTACATGGGTTCGTATAATAGTTCGTTGGGAAATATATAGTTTTTTTCTTTTTGTTACAAACAAAGTCTATTCAACCAAAAACTAAAAACTCCCTACTAATTATTGACTAACAATGAGTGTTCTAGATACGGTCTATCCATAGCGATCTCTTGCTAACAATCGATGTAAACTCTTTGAGGATCTCTATACGGAACTGGTCCCTCTATACTAGTCGCATCCAAATTAGCCATCCAATCCGCGTATTTATTTATTTCGTGGAAGCTTCAAATCAACTCAAAACGCTTCTTAGATGCCAATATATCACAACAAGCACCTATTATATCATTTGAAAATTCTCTTGAATTTACACTGCCCTAAACTAATGCATGTAATTCACTCGCGTTAATTTCGATAATAAGGGACGTATAGCACCGTCACACCACCATGTGCAATCCAAAATGTAAAGTAAGAAACTTTGTTTCAAATGGTGTCCGCGCAACACAACTCCCTGCAAATCCTACTAGATAATCCCCAATATTATTGCGAAATAGTCCTCCTACGCCAGCTAAGGATTTATATGCATCATAGGATCCCCACATTTAATTTGATCACACTCTTCGGTTTGACCCATTTAACAATAACACTTTTAGTCGACGTGATTAATCCACCATCTCTCTCAATCCTCAAAGCTCGCACATAATCCACAACTCCATTACAAATAGTAGTTATTAGTTAACTAACTGTTCTATTCCGTATGAGTTGATCAAATAGTCTCGTGTTCCTATCGACCCAAATATGCCATATAAGCGTTGTTATAATACTCCTTCGTTCAATCCCGTTCACCAACTCCCTGTGGGATAGCATCTCGACCCACCACTGGTTCTCATCCACACCACCTAGCTGCTCTGCGTAGTCCACCGTAGTACCATGTCTCATGTGTGTTTGCTGCAGTAACAAACTGGGCCTATTAGCTTCCCACTGTTGCTGGGAACTGGATAATTGACCCTCGCGCCAGGCCAAGTTGCCTAAACTCCTGGACCTGTTGTCCACCTGAGCACCCCCACGGTTCCCGGATTTGCAACCGCACCTCCTGTTGCGCGAGTTCCAGGCGGCGAACCCTGCTTCCCGCTCGACCCAAATGGTCCTGATAAACACGACTTAACCATCTTATTATACCCGCCACACCACCGAAACAAATGTCCAGCTGTCTCAATTTCTAAGCCGCATCTTTGACATAATGGATAAATGAAAGGATGTAAAATATAGGCAAGGCAGGACAAAGAAAAGAGTAAAATATATATCTATTTATTTAATAGATAATATTTTATTTTTCTTAATCCCTAAATAATTCTTAAACTTTTAAAGTTATCAAAAGAGTCCTCCATCTTTAATTTTAACTCCGGTTCGTTCTCCATTTAAATTATGTTGGTAAGGTTTCGTTAATGGTGACATGGCAATTAAATTTAACATATTTTAGATATTTTATATTAAAAATAATTTATAATTAAATATATATACATATATTTATAATTGATTTTTCCTTTATCTTCTATTTTAAATAAACATCTTACCCTACCCAATCTCCACACTCAAACAATCCCTACTCATCTTCCTCTTGCAAGCCCTCTCACCCCCCCTTCACATACACATACTCATTCTTCTTCATCCTATTACCACAATCAACAAAAAATAACCTTCATCACCATAATTATCTCCATCAACTATTATTGAAGTAATTAATCAACAATAGGACTTAGTACTTAGGCTATTCCATTTAGTGGCGAATGGATCACCTTGACGGGGGGTCTAGGTACGGAACTAGTTAATGAATGTAGGATAGAAATTATTTGACCTTGATAGACTTAATTAATCCTATGGCCAGTTGGGTAATTAGACTTTAATCATTCGAAGGTGACGGGGTTTGTAGCACCTAAGAATAACTCCTTAGCCCACCCTAACGGGGGTAAGGAGAATTCCGAATCCCGACCAAAATTATTTACCGAATTTGTTCCTTAAACGAAACATGGAATGAATAGAGTTAGGTGAAATCCTTGCGTCTCTCAAGTATTACCTTTTATACCTCGCGTCTAGCTATTTTATTTACTTGCGTCTAGTTTAATATTTGCATTAATTTAGTCTTTTAGATTACTATCTTAGTTATAGAAAACCAAAACAAGCAATCTTAAAATCATTTACTTGCATTCACGTGCAATTAATCACTATTCGATAAGCATTAGAGTCAACCAATCCGTCCCTGAGAACGAATCTGTTTATCACATATATTACTTGGGACAATTGTACACTTGCAGTTGTGGTTCTCTTATCCTTATTTGCATTTTATTTTATAACACACAAAGGACCACCAAGTTTTTGGCGCCGCTGCAGGGGACGGTAGCGTGTGACCTTGGTGTTTATCCTTTAGTGTTAGTTGCATTTTTATTTTTTAGTTTTACGCTTTGTTTGTTCATCTTTTTCAGGTTTTTAGGTTTGGTGTATGCGAAGGAAGCTATTTAAGGATCTTGAGAGATTACCTCTGATCCTTGATAATCTTGAATCATTAGTCAGACTTGCTAACAAGAAAAAGAGAGAAGAAAAATAAGCGAAAGAGTTAGAAGAGAGATTAGCTAGAGAGATGGCCGACCCTCCGATTGATAACAACGGTCAGAATGGCCTAGTCCCACCTCCTAATCCTCTAGTTCAAGCCCAAGTAGCTGATCCATGGTTCATTAATAGTCCAGCACAAGAACCATTCCTTGCTCCTCCTCTTGGGATTGGCCCAACCAATATTGATATTTCGAGATTCCGTCCAGATTCGGGTATGTTAGCTCAATTTCAGAATTTCAGAAATTTTTGTGGCAAGCCCGGAGAAGATCCTATTCGCGCAGTACAAAAGTTTATGCAAATCTGCGATTCTTACATCACTCAAGGAGTAACAAAAGAGAAAATGTATTTTGCTACATTCATATTTTTCGTGATAGATGGAGCGAGTGATTGGCATGATTCACAAGAGCCTGGAAAGATTATGAATTGGGAACAATTACAGGCTGCGTTTTTCGACGGGTACTAGTCATCCAACATGAGATTAGATGCTCAACTTGAATTGACACATTTCCGACAAGAATATGATGAAGCTTTGGATAGAAGTTGGTCGAGATTCCAGAATTGTTTGCGAAGTGTCCCTGATCATGGCCTTTCAGAACAACAACAAATGAAAATCTTTTACAAAGGCCTTGATGGGAAATCAAGAAAAAATTTAGATTTATTATGTGGTGGTGGATTTTTGCAGGTTCTACCCGTTCACGCGAAGATCATCTTGGATAGAACGGTAACTAATGAACTGGGGTGGAATACTGTGAGATCACCTGCTAAAGGGGAGGTAATAACGTAAATATTGAAGAAAAGTTAACCTCCTTAGAGAACAAATACAAACCACATTGGAACAACAATTGAAACAACTCACGTTAGCCGTGAAAGAAGCTTTTTCAAGTAAAAGGGTTGAAGTGAATGCTACACAAGAAGTTTATGGATGTTCGTATTGTGGTGTGAATGATCATGAATAGGAGAATTGTCAGAATAATCAAGAGTCCGTGATGTCTGTTTCCAACAGAGGGAATTATAATTCGAGTGGTCAAGGATATCAACCTAACAGAACCATCCTGGACATACGCATATCAACCGCGTCCCCAAGGTAACAACTATAATCAAGACCGCTGAATAACTACCAAGGGGGGCAACACCAAGTAAATTATGTTCAGAGACAACCTCCTCAAGACAATTATAATGACACCATGAACCAGAAAGCCTTACCTGCTCAACCACAAGAAGGTACAAATAACCTTCAGAAAACCGTAGAAGATTTAATCGCACTTCATGCACAATTAGCCCAAAGGCAACAAGCTTCTGAAGCACACATTAAGATGTTAGAGAATCAAGTTGCGCAAATGTCAAAACAATTGAATCAGCGTCCACAAGGACAACTCCCCAGTGACACAGAAAATCAAATCCAAATCGAAGATTGTAAAACCATCTCTCTCAAAAGTGGTAAGAACCTTCCTCCACCTCCTTTTCCTGTTATGAAAGATAAGGAAGTTGTTAGAAAAGAAAAGGATGTGGTGGATAAAAATAAAGAAGTTGAAGTGGAAGAAGTGGAGAAAGTTCCTGAGATTTCAA
Source organism: Nemophila menziesii (assembly GCA_029959085.1). NCBI lineage: Eukaryota > Viridiplantae > Streptophyta > Magnoliopsida > Boraginales > Hydrophyllaceae > Nemophila > Nemophila menziesii. The sequence goes on from JARWIR010000013.1 coordinate 710,244, forward strand.
AGAAGAAAGATATTGTAGAAAATCGTCCTCCTCCACCGTTTCCATCTAGAGTTCAAAAGAAGAGTGATATGACTGATTATCAAAAATTCTTAAACAAAGTGAGAGGTCTCAGCATTAACATTCCTCTGTTATAAGCTATTAGAGATGTACCCAAGTATGCGAAGTTTTTAAAGAGAGCCCTCACCAACAAAAGGTCGTATTGTGAGAATAAAATGATTGGTTTACCTGAAGAATGTAGTGCAATATGTCAGAATAAGTTACCTCCCAAACTACTTGATCCCGGGAGCTTTACAATTCCGATATCTATTAGTAATGAGTGGCAAGGAAAAGCGCTATGCGATTTGGGTGCAAGTATTAATCTTATGCCCAAATCAATCTTTGAGAAGTTGAAGATAGGAGATGCAAAACCAACATCTATGGTCTTACAGATGGCTGACAGATCCCTCGTACATCCAGAGGGACGAATAGAAGATGTCCTCGTCAAGGCAGGTACATTAATGTTTCCCGTTGATTTTGTTATACTTGATTACGCGCAGATAGTAATGTCCCCATTATTTTGGGAAGACCATTCCTAGCCACGGGGCGTACTCTTATTGATGTAGAGAATGGAGAAATGATTATGCGTATCCAAGACGAAGATGTGAAGTTCAACGTATTTAGACCAATGAAGTTTCCGGATTCCAAAGAGGATTGTTTTCGTTTAGATGTAGTTAAACAGGTATCAAAAGAGCCAAATAACGTTGAGGAGACCTTATGAGTGGAGGAAAGAGAGATAAGAAAGAAACCACCAAAGTTCCTCCAAGTCCTAAGGGAAGGCCAAAATTGATCATGCAAAGAAGAAAGCTAAATCACGTGTCACGAAGGTCCCAAAGGAACCTAAGAAAGAAAGAAAGAAAGAAAAAGGGGTTCAAAGTGGGCGAGAAGAAGTCGCTATGAAAAAGCCTAACCCTCCTCCAAAGACACGTGAATCAAAGAAATCTTGGCTAGGACCATTCATGGTCACAAAGGTTATCTCAGATAAATTAGTTGGAATAAGAGCCAAGGGATGCAAATTTTGAGTAGCAAATATTGACACTCACTGCTGTGGAGGTTATGTTAAGTAATGAATCGTGAGGTTGCCCGTCGAGCTTAACGACGTTAAACAAAATCCAATTCATTGTATATTAGCATAAGTCTTTTAATTTTCGTAGTGTATATTAGATAAATTTCGTTAATTTAGTGTTTATTATTAAGAAATGAGGAAGGGCAGTTGTTTTTGATGATTTTAGGGTTAAAAAGGCCATGAGTTTGGGGTCGAAAAGATGAAAAACAAAGAAAATTATCTTGGAAAACAGGAGCCCACCGGCAACCCGGTGGCTGACCGGGTACCCGATCAATGCGCTGAAGACCCCCAAACTTTCTGATTAGTGCGTCCAGTTTAACGCATGACGTTTTGTCCACATTTGCGCCAACGAGAGCCCACCGGGTAGCCGGTCAAGAAGGTGGAAAGTTTCTGGTTAGTGCGTCAAGTATGACGCAAGGTGCTGCGTCTGAGGTTGCGCCAGCGATGCTCACCGGGTACCCGGTGTCTGACCAGCTAGCCGGTCAACAAGGTTGAATGTTCTGATTAGTGCGTCACGTATGACGCAAGGTGGCTTGCGTCTGAGGTATAAAAAAAATTAATTTGGTAATTTATTTTGTGCCGACACAGCGACCAGTAACCCGGTCAGCTGCTGTGATAGGCGGTTTTAAGGGTTAAAACCCTATATTTTTAGCTTCTTTCCCAAGCCAACCTCTTATTCCGAATCCTAGCCTCCACCTACTCCAAAAATCATCATCAAAACACTTTATAATCATCAAATGAAGCCCTCTTTCCTCATAAAAACACACAATCAACTCACCTCCTCTCCAAAACACCATCAAATTCACACTTTTCTCCAAGATTTTTTTCTTCTTCCTAGCATCAAATTAAATCCAATTCCTTCCTAATTCACATCAATTAGCCTCTCCCCATCTCATATCTCATCATATTCTTCAAGTTTTAAGCCTCAAAACATCAAAGTTCTAAGCTTTTCTCTAGCTTTTCACTATTTGAAGTTTTGAGTTTGGGGTGAAAAGAGATGACTAACAGAACCGATTCCATGTGTACTTATCGAAGGAACTTTCCAAGAAACAGAACCACTGTTGGTACTAGTCCAAAACAAGCGATTGAGATTCCTGATTCGCGTTCCAAACACAAGACTGAAGAAATCCCAGCTGCTTTGAAAAGGAAAGAGAGTCCGATTAAGGCTAATCTGAAGAAAAGTAGATTAATTGATGAACCAGAATGTGAGGAAGAGTCTGAAGAAGAAACTCCGCAAGCACCCGTTCAAGAACAAAGATCCACACGAAGAAAGATGTTTGCTTAGAAACTGAAGAGAGTTGCTATGACTTGGAATGATTAGGCTCGTGACAGAATTAATTACTTGAAATTTGGTGTTGAGAAGGGTCTTCCAAAGGGTATTTTAAATAGTGCTTTTAAGGATTATGCTTCTACTTGTGACAAGTTTGGGTGGAAAGAGTTGAGAGAAAGAAAACTTGAATATATTCCTACCTTGGTGCGTGATTTTTAGGAGGGACTAGCTTTTTTAAAGAAGCAATTATTGTACGCAAAAAGGTAATACCTCTCTCTGCTGAGCTTATTCGGAAATCATTGAAATTGCCCAACTTCACTGTCCCTTGTCCTTTCCAAGAAACCCTCACCGATCCTTCATTCACTTTCGAATATCTTTGGGGAAAAGTGCTTATTCATGGGGCCCGCCAAATTCCCGCAGGAGAATGTTATCATGGACAGATTTATAACAGCAATTTGTTGCCTTGTGCTAAGGTTTGGTCCTGTTTCCTAATCCCTACCTTCTTTGGTATAATACACACTTCGGAATTGAAAAATGAGCATATTATATTCATCAAGTGTATTATTGAGAACAAACATATGGATGTGGCTCATGTGCTTTATGACAATATTATGGAGTTCGAGAAAACCCCTACTACTCAGCAAAATCTCAAATTTCCTTGTACCATTACCACCTTGTATCTAGACGCTAAAATTCCGCGTAGGTGTGAAGAAGATGAACCTTCCGTAGTTGGGGAACAAATGTCTTTAATCTCGATTCAGAATGATCATGATGAAGCCACACAAGCCTTAAGGACTCCTAGAGCTCCTCCTCCAAAGAAGAACGTATAATCCGATAACGAGTTGGAATCGAAAATTAAGGTGTTGGAAGAGAATCAAGATAAGATGATTGCTACTTTAAGGAACGTTACAAAAGAGCTGGACCTTATCTAAAACATGCTACTTGGGGTGAGCACCTTTCAACACGCCACCTATGGTTTACTTACAAAGGATAAAGTCCATGGACGCAACACCGATGACCAGCCACACGCTGGTTAAGATACGTTTTCTATCCCTTGCGTGTTTAGTGTAGATTAATTTAATTGCTTTGCGTCTTTTCAAGTCATGGGGACACGACTCATTTTTGAGTTTGGGGTGGGGTTCGTTGCCTCATCCCAGTTTTTATGTGTTATTTGTTTTTAATTGCTTTCAATAAAATAATTAGGAGTTGCGTTTGACTGTAGAAGTTTTTAAATGTCCCTTTTAAGCATACTTTTGATGAATTTATGATAGTAATAGTGAGCTTTAGGGAATAACATAAAACACGCTTTAATTGCATGCAAACATAGATAATGAATAGGAAAAATTAATAAACATTGCAAAAGAAGTAAGCTTGTACTTAAGGAAAATGTTTGGTTTGTAGAACGTGAGATCTAAGTTAGTAGAGAACCCACTTAGATATGAACTAGAGGCGAACTATGTAGCTAGGAAAATGATAGGGGCAGTTCTTTGTTAGCCATTTGAAGCATTTTTAGCCTTCTATCACTTGTATTAATTATATCCGTCTTAGCCCAATTTTGAGCCTTAAGCCTTTCTTTTGTCGCCACAATATAAGGCCATATCCCCTTAGATTATTAGGCATGACCATATGACCCGCACTTGAATCACGATCCTGAGACCTGTCTCGAGCTTGAGTTTGGGGTGGTGGGTCCATTTATGGGAAACTTCATTGGGTGGGAACTTATGTATTTGTATTGAGGCACAAAAATTCAGATGATATTATCATTTGTAAACCTTTGCCGGGATTGAAAAGAAAAGAGAAAAACAAAAGAAAAAAAGAAGAAAAGAAATGAAAAAGAAAAAATAAAAAGAATGAAAGAATAAAATAACCGGCAAAGTGGAATATTTCTGGAAATCATCTTAGATTAATTGGGTTAACTTGAGGACGCTACATTAGCGCGTCAAATGGGTTGAGTGAGAACATTATATGAGTGTAAACTCAAGCTCGTGGACAGTTGTTGATGGTAAGTGAGGAGAGAGACAAAAGCTCACTTCAAATTTACCAAATATACACACCACACCGTCCCTAAGCCTACGCTAAAACCGTAAAGTCCTCGTGATTCCTAGGTACATGGTAAGTTAATAGGGAGTATACTAAGTGGAGCGTTCAAAGCGAGTAAGGATCGAGGAACAACCTATAGCCATCATATTGAGATAAGTACAAGTGTAACCTTCTAGCATTGCAAAGTTAATTTTATGATTGAAGTTATTTGTGTTTGATGTTGCATGATTAGTGTATGTGTATGTTAGTTCTTAATGTTTGCTATATGAGGTTTATTTTAAGAATTGCTTTGGGTGTATTTACTAGCTTCTATTTTCTCTTGCATCTACTTCATTCCCCTTGTTTTTTGTTTTGCTTTGTCGGGACGACAAAGGTTTGAGTTGGGGGTCTTGATGTCTCCCTAAATGTTCTAATTTTATTCCCTTGGGAGACATCATTTTTGGTGTTTATTCGACTATTTAGACAGACTTTTGGTGTTAATATGCAATAAATCGATTTTCCTCTTTTAATTCTAGTATTTTTCATTTATTAAACTTTTGCGCGTAATAATGTTCTTTTTAGTGAAAAGTTGTAGGTTTTGAATACTAGCTAGGAGAGGAATCCAAGAATAAAGTCAAAGATCGTGTAATGAAGTCAAATCAAGAAGAAATATCCCGAAAGAATTGACAATTTCAAGCTGCATATCTGGAAAGTTGATAATGATTTCTGATTTCGATCCATCTAAGAGTGGATTTAGCCTCTGACTTGTGAAGATAATTTGTTCCCCATTAAGTTACAGAAATTTAGCAACTGCAATGGGGTCATCCCGAGTTGAAACGGGCCGGTTAGAGCTGATTTAGCGAAGGTGGTGCAGCAGTAAGGGGTTTTGGGCTTAATTAATGGACTTGGGCTTTTCTATTTTTCATTTAATCCTTAAGAAAGCCCTAGTCCTAATTTTACATTATAAATAGGCTTTAGACTCTTATTTTTAAGACACAATTCATAGACAATTCATTCACTTAGAAGTCAGAACACCAGAGAAGAAGCTAGAGCAAGGAAGAGAAAAAGCCAAGAGCTGGAGAAATTCAACATCTCCAATTCTCAGCCAATTCAACTCCGTAATTAGGTTCTTCTATTTTATTCCGTAAAACAATTATGAATTCCTTTTATTTTAATTTCTTAGTTTTTCGTATTGGTATGAGCCAAACTTATAAAGTGCTTGAGAACGCATAATGGGTTAATCCCAATTCTATTTCATTTTATGTTTTTGGATTTGGGATTATTATAATTGAAATCGAATTGGGTAATTAATATTTTTCTTTAATTTGCCATTATCAACTATTATTGAAGTAATTAATCAACAATAGGACTTAGTATTTAGGTTATTCCATTTAGTGGCGATGGATCACCTTGACGGGGGGTATAGGTACGGAACTAGTTAACGAATGTAGGATAGAAATTATTTGACCTTGACAGGCTTAATTAATCCTATGACCAGTTGGGTAATTAGACTTTAATCATTCGAAGGTGGACTATACTCACCCTGACGGGGTTTGTAGCACCTAAGAATAGCTCCTTAGTCCACCCTAACAGGGGTAAGGAGAATTCCGAATCCCGAACAATATTATTTACCGAATTCGTCCCTTAAACGAAACATGGAATGAATAGAGTTAGGTGAAATCCTTGCGTCTCTCAAGTACTACCTTTTATACCTCGCGTCTAGCTATTTTATTTACTTGCGTCTAGTTTAATATTTGCATTAATTTAGTCTTTTAAATTACTGTCTTAGTTATAGAAAACCAAAACAAACAATCTTAAAATCATTTACTTGCTTTCACGTGCAATTAATCACTATTCGATAAGCATTAGAGTCAACCAATCCGTCCCTGAGAACGAATCTGTTTATCACATATATTACTTGGGACAACTGTACACTTGCAGTTGTGGTTCTCTTATCCTTATTTGCATTTTATTTTAGAACACAAAAAGGATCACCAACTATCTAGTTAGGCAAGGCCATCAAGACCACTACCGCACACTAGATGTTTATGTGTTGTTTCAACAATTAGACACCCCTTCCGGGTGACCGTCTAACTTCTATTAACGGGGTAGTCTATACTCGTGCACTAGCAAAAACTACGGTCAATACATCAAAGCACATAAAACAAATATAAAGGTTAAGAAGGTCAATCGATTTAAAAAGGTTTTTCCCGTACAAACTTAGACGAAAAAATAGAATTAAAATATTATACATATGCAAAACTCAAGCTATGGAAAAGTTAGTTCATGCTAATAAGAAATAAACTAAAACAAAGATACATATTGTCAACTTGCTTCTCCTGATGATGCTTCTTGATACTAAGGACTAATAATCAAGCAAAGACATGTTAACAATGATAAGAGGGTGTATTTATAGGTGTTTTCTAACCGTAGGTCAAAATCTTGGAGTGGAAGGCAAGTAATTGGAGTCCAAGTCCAATTGAAATTCGTTTACTAAAATATAGTCCATGATAAACACTGTTCACTATTTTGGTCATATCTCCTTCGTTATTGGGCCGATTTTTCCCCACTTTATATAAAAACGAACAAATTAGAAAGATCTATTTAACTCGTTAGAGGCCCATCCAAATTCACATCCAATTTGGAGTTATTTTCACATTAGTGGACGTAGCTATAGAATTGACAGATCTATTTGGCAGCTATTCCTTTCCTAGTTCAACTTTGTTTTTTTTTTATCTCCCGATTTCTCCTGGATCTTCTTTCCTTAACTCCTTAGAATTGATTTACAATTTAATTATATTTCCTAAACCTTACGAGCTTCACATTAACACACAAATTAAACCAAATATGCTCGAACAGTAATAAATCATTAAATCAAGACATGAATCGAGAAATTATCTAATAACATAGAAAATCCCTTAACAATTAATCAAATACACCTAAAATGATGTCTCCAACCTACATTAAATATCACAAATAAGGAAACATCAAACTCTTAACAAATAATAATCATCGTCACCATAAATCTTTCGCCAAAACTTTCATCACCATAATCATCTCCATAAAAAAAAATCATAAAATCCAAACGATTAAATTGAAAAATTACGATTCAAATTCATTACCGAGCATTCAAAAATTTCGTATCTAATCAATAAACACACATTCAAAATTCAACTCATATGATTTTTATCGCCATTTTCCTGTAAAGAATAATGATCAAATCCGAGAAGGCTTAACCTTGCACACCAAATGTTAAGCCCATAATCAAAGTTTGAAGCTTTAGGATGAGATAAATATAGCAGTGACTAAAGATATATCTTGTATATGAGAAAAAGTGTATTTAAGTGTACCTCCCCTCAATTAATTCACTTAAATGGAGGACTCAGAGACTATGCTTTCTTGGCTATGATGGAGGATTCAGAGACTTTGTTTTCCTAAATCAAATTTTTTTTTTGAATGTTGTTTTAGATTTGAATAGTGAATGGTTTTGATTAATTATGAGTAAATAGTTGTGATGGTTAGATTAGAATGGTGATGGTTTCCCTGGAGTAGGAGGAGAAAGTCAGTGGTTGATAGTCTTGTAGAGAAGAAGAAGAACGAAATGGGATGGGGGTTGCGGCTAAGGAAAATAGAAATGTAAAAAATAAAAAGAATAAATATTAAGAAAAGTAAAAGTAAAAGAAAAGGAAAAGGAAACAATAATATTGTATAAATAATAAAGACCCAAAATACTCCTATAGTTATTAAATATTACGAAGAAACAATGCCATGTCACCCTTCAAAACACTTATCTGAAAAGAAAAAAATGGAGGAGGACTAATAGGGGTTATAACAAAGATGGAAGACCATTTGGGTAACTTCTAAAGTTCAAGGACCATTTGGGAAAATGGCCTATACTTGGTGGACCTAAAAGGAAATTATCTCATCATTCAACTTGTTATCTTTATGTCGTCCTCCAAGTTGTGATAAATAATCGACACCTCAAAAGAGCTACTACCCGCAGGTGTATGGATCGTTGACAAGTAATAGATAGTAAGTATAAGAGTTATCGTCTCCACAGGGACTATGGTAGTTAATTCTTATGATGTGTTTTCGAAAAGTATTTTAGACCGAATTGTGAAATAAAAGGTAAATTTTTTTTTGATTAACAGACTAAATTTCAAATAAATTAACTCAATAATGGTTAAACTATGTTTAATGTATAGAGAATACCATGTGATAAGTATAGCTTGAATATTGCTAGTAATTGCCTATAATGACAAGACTGATTCTTGTTAATCGGTATTCTAATCTTCTTCTAACTTCCTTCTGGGTAGCTTAGAAGATTGCCTAACACCATAAGATAACTCTTCAGAGTGAACTTTAAACAAATGCTTGATATTAAAGGTAACTACCCTATACAATTATTCGGCTAGTCATGCCCGTCATCAGGATCACTAATGCACATCAGACGTACATGAATTATTTCGGTTCCCAAACTACCCGTCAATGCGATGTATACGTCACTAAAACAACCTAATATTTGCACAAGATATATGCAGATAGATAAATTCAATTCATATGCAACTGAAATCAATTACCCAATTTAATTTAAATATAAATTATCCCATATGACATTAAAATCATTCAATAATCAACTAGGATTCTTACATAAAAGCAAACTCAAGCTAATAGTATTTAGTTCATGATAAAACAATAAAATCTAAGGATAAAAGTACAAGAATCGTGTTAGAAGATAAAAGTAATACAAATTACCCAAAGAATGTGGAAGATTGGTGGTGGAATGGTGTAAAAGGGTGTCAGAGGGTTCCAGCTTATTTTTTACTTCTCTGGGTGTTTCTTCTCTTCTAAATTGACTAACTCCTATTTTTTATTCCAAATGTTGATATATTATGTTTCTAAAATGTTCTTGGAGTTGTGGGCCCCATTTAATGACCCAAGTCAACCCAAAAATATTCAAGGGAACACAAACTGATTATAACCACGACAGCGGAAAATGACCATATTTTTGGTTTCGTGAGTCAATCCTCAACTGTAAGGTCCCTGAAACCCCAGGTTAATTTTATGGCATGCGAACTCATTCGGTTCTGGGGAAGAGAATGTAAAGGAGGCATAACAGTTTTGGCTAAAAGTTAGTTTGGTAAAAAGGACAAAGCAATTATAAGAGTCAAGATAAATAAAGATATATGTTTCAACCAAGCATTGGTCGAGACTTTATTAGATTGTCTTTTTAGAAACAGTGAAGGAATAATTTTTATCAAATTTGCGGGTTCATGTATAGTGGAATCACCACTACATTCAGTGATGCAAACCCTAAATAACCCTACAAACCTAAATCCTAAACCATAAACCTAAAAACACTAACCCTAAAAAAATCTCTAGAATCATAAACCCTAAAAAACACCAAGACTTGACTCTTGAAAGGAGAAAAGTGACTAATATGATAGAGTATGTTAATTGTGTTTTCCAGAAATACACAAAACTGGTACACACAAATTTTAGTTTTGTGTGTTACAAGAATACACAAAATTGATAACACACAAAACTGAGTTTCTGTATTATTGTAACATACGAAATCACAGCGAATGAGATAAAAAACTAGTATAATAAGGGCTGTCATTTTGTATGTTCCAGTACTACACAAATCTGACTCTTTTGTATTTTTGGAACACGAAAATCACAAAATCAATATGATGTGTCGTTTTGTATTTTACATGAATATACAAAACAAAATACCTAAAGTCACATAAAATGGACAAATTTAAAAGATGTGTAACAACACAGTGAGAATAAAGTAAATGATATATATAAAGATTAACAAGGTGAACAAGTTTTGTTTCACACCCATTGGGACAAGTCCAGGACTAGTTTTTTTATATTTTTGTGTTACATCATTACACAAAACAACCGGTTTGTGTGTTCACGTGACACACAAGACCACAGACCGAAAATAGGTGGATTGAAAGGGAATTCATGACTTTGTGTGTTTCTACAATACACAAATTACTGTTTCGTGTATTATAACAACACACAAAATAACAGAAATGGGTCAGACAAAAAAAGAAATCTCCAAGATAGTTAAAAACAAATACAAATAAGGCATATGCGATTAATAAAGAGAAAAAAAATGATTTTGTTAAATAAAAAAATATTTTAGATTGATTCTATAAGTTTATGTATTATAGGAATACATAATTATATTTTTGTGTATTTGGATATCGATATTAAAAAAAATCAAATAAATTTGAAAAAGATCACAAATGTAGGTACGAACTTGTCTCGTCCAAAAATGGAATTTCTGATTTTTTTGAAATTAATAATGAATTTTCAAAAAACTTAACGGATGCGGTCGTGTGGTGGGACTGACAAATCTATATCGTGTGTTATAGCAATACATAAAACGGAATATCGAAATTTACAAAATAAAAAAAATCGAAAAATTCCAAAAAAATCATAGACGTAGATATTAATTAACCTCGTTTAGAAATGTAGATTTTTCATTTTTCTAATTTTTTTAGAATTAATTATGAATTTTAAAAAGAACACGAACGCGTGCATGTGATGGAATTAGTTGGTAGTGATTGGTGGTGACAACAATGGCAGAACTAGTCAGTGGTAGTTATGGATGAAAGTAGTGGTGGTCGGCGGAGAATAATAAAGGTAGTGGAGAATATATGAGGTGGTGGCGGTAGTCGATGGTAAATGCATAAGATAGCGAGGGTTGGTGGTGGTGGCCAGACTTTAAAATAAAAATAATACAATATATTATGAATATTATATAATCAAAATAAGAAATAAATAAATAAAATAATATTAAAGGTAATTGTGTTATAAAATTATCCTTTATCAATATTGTCAATTTTTTTTAACTTGTAATTAAATAGAAAGTCAAGACTTTATTCTTATTAATTAAAATTGAAAAATATTATTAATAACTAATTGAGAATTATTATCATATCATAAATTATATTTAAATTTTATAATTTTATTCCAATCTATATGTATATTGATTGTAAAAGATTGATATGATAATTAAAATATATTAAGAAATTTTATAGTATTTTACACAAATTTTTAATAAATTATGAGTTAAAGACACATCTATTTCTTATTAAATTATAAATGAAATATCATATGAATAAGAAATCAATTTTTTATTTCTATAATTCTATAAATAAAAATTTAAATGTTAAAATAGATATCTGAACAAACCTTCATACATATAAACCTTTAATCAAATTCAAAGGCTATTATATTATCTTTTTTAAAATTCAAATCATCCTTCATTAACGAGAACTTCTTTTACAATTTTTGTGATACTTTATTAATTTTAATATTAATTCTACTAGGTTTCTAATTTAAATTTTTGTTCAAGATTTTCAAATTATTGTTTCTATGTTGCATAAATACAAGACTTATCATGTAATTATCTTAATGTGATAATTTACAGTGATATATCAGAGAATATGCAAAAGGAATTTTAACATAATTTGAACTAAGGTAGATTTTTTTCTCTTCCATTTAGTGTCTTGCTAAAGCATATATAGTAAAGAAATATATGAGTTACTTCAGAAACTTAGAAATTTCGTACCTTTATATGTACTTTACCCGATAAACAACAAGGACATGAACTTGAAGGAGTTTATGAGCATGGTCTGACCTCAGAGCCTCAAGGAGTTAAAGAGTAGATAATACTTGATGGCACTTCTAAACATTAAGAGTAGCGTGTGATTTTATAAATATTGATAGTAAAACTCTGTATTTCCTTTTTTTCCATCATTAATAGTTAAGTGAAGTGAATTATATTGTACGTTATAGGTATGATTGTGGATACTTGTGGACTTGTACCTTGATTATCATCGTTAATAATACTTTAATGAGCAAATCTTATGAATTTTCACTTGAGGGTATTGAGTGTTAGTAACATCATTTACTTGATCAATAAAAAAACATATAATTCTTTGACAATGAATATTTGGCATGCCTCGTTAAAACCTAACTATGAAAACCTAGTGGAAAAAAAAGTCAGTGAAGGAAAAAAAGTACAACACACAAATATCACATGCTTCTCATTGTAATGACAATTATTCCGAGTATTCTGTTATAATTCACACACTTGTCTCTCATACTTTAAATAAATTATGTTCTTCAAGACCTTTTATGCTTTAGACACTTCTTAATCTTTGAGAACTTAATATTTAGATGCTCTAAGTACTTCAGGCACCTATCGTGTTTCAGACACTTGTGATTTAAACACCTTTCGTGCTTGGAAAACTATCATGCTTCAGGCACCTATGGTGCTTCGAGAACGTATTGTGTTTGTAAAGAACTTTAATATCCATATAATTATCACTAAACTGTATAATAACATAAAAATGAGGATGTCACCCCATACTTAATTCTAGATTTCTGCAAGAACCTCTGTGATACAAGTAGGATTTTAATTTTTAAAATTCACTATTATTATTTATATCATTGCAGACATATTTCAACCCTTTATGGTTTAGGATCTGTTAGCATATATTTTCTCCTAAGTGGTTTTTATGTAACAAATTCTCAAGTGTTTAAGTGATGATATTTATATCTAACTAAAATACTTTCCTTTGCATATATTCATAAAATAGCCTTATTGCCATATCATATGTTATATAATTTATCTTATTGTACTTTGATTATCTATTTTATATATGATTTGACTATCTAGTTGCTCCATATGGTTTCTCACTTACACTTATATTTTCCGCACACACACACGCACACACACACACGTTTATTATGATTTGTATTATATAAGTACTACACGTGTTATGCTCAAACTTACACTTATATTCTCTAAGCATAACACACACATACACACACTCATACTCTCATACTTTTGATTGTATACATGCTCTATGTTGTGCTTAAACTCATATGTGTATCCTCTACCACACACACAAATTAAGATAAAAACTTTTCAAATAGAACACTTAGAATCCTTAAGTCATTATCTTGTGATTATTATTTCTTAATTTATTCTTTGGTATAATATATTTTTGGCTCTTGAGTTGTTCTAAAAAATATATTAGAATGTATTATCTAACAACTCTTGTGTAGGAAGAATATCTATTAGAAGCTTAAATTATATCCAAGATGTTATCTATTCCTCAGCTAGAAAATGGTGTAACCTTTTAGGCCTGAAAAGTGGTATGTCGTTTTAAGTGAAAAACACCCAAATACAAACGATTCCTATTCGGGCATCATGGAAACATGCCCACCAAATTTGAAGCAAGACGACATGACGCTTTCACCTAGAAAAATGGTGTAACGCTTTCACACTATAGATGGATCTTCTTGAACAAAAAGCTATCTCATCCGGGGTACTATTAAAGACATCGATATACTGAGACCTTAGTAATTAAAACATAATTGTGGACATAGTGGGAAGTTTGATGACAGACAAAATATAGATGGATCTTCTTGAACATAATCAACTAATTTCGCTGCGAAAGTAACCATCTAACAACATTTCACTTTGTTCCTTTTTCTTAGCTTAGTTGTATTCCTTACTTTAAAAATTGTTACATTTGTACAAGTTTAAATTCCTAATTGGTATTGACTATTGAGTCTTGGCTAGGCATGTTGTTTAACTCTCTTCTTTTGCTTTTCTTAGTGTTTCAACAACATTATGCCTCCTTTAGGTATAGTTAATTACAACTTTGATCACAGAGGTTTTTGTTTTTGTTTTTATACATTATTATTTCGAATTAATGCCCAAGAAACACCTTAAGTTAGAATTAATTCACTCTCACTCTAACCATCAATTTTTTGCACATAAAAAGCACCATACATTTTCCTTTCCTTTTTTTGCCCATAAAAGCTTCCCAAAACTCAGATTTTGAGTTTTGGAAAGGTTCCCATAACTTACTGTTTTTTATAAAACCACAACTCACTGTTTTGGGGTTTATTGAGCATTAACCCTTATATTTTTTCAAAGCAACGTGGATTTAACGGTCAATGTACCCGTTTTATCAAAACAAATTACTGTAATACAACCCAAAGTTTCCACGCTCGGTAATTTTCTAAGCAAACGTGGATTTAACATCCATTTCACTTGTACCAAGTGCCAAACAAGTAGTAATTACTTCAGGTAAACCTTTGGGAACAACATCAACTGCTAATGCAAGCGCAATCTTAAAATAATACGCCCATTTCTCCAATGAAAACTTGAAATTTGTCACCTAATTCCTAACACGTGTTGAATTAGAATAGTATGATAGTGAGACACTGAGACTTGTGTTTATGATGCAAAAATGAGTAACTATTAATCAAACAGAATAATATTGCAGAGTTTACTTTCGTAGATGTTAATATAGATGACTTTAAGCTTCAGCAGGTGCAACTTTCTATGTAGCCATTTGAAGAGGGTAGTTCCTTCATTATCAAACCTCTCATTGTTCTATTGGTTAACTAACTTAATGCTTATGAAAAGAAAAAAATGGAGCACCTATCATGGAGTAATTAACCCAACAACACCTACATACTCCCTTAAGAAATGACACTTAAATTTGTCCATAGGAAGGGTGAGAGAGGGACTTTTTTATTATTATCTAAAGCTTCGGCAATGTCTGCCTTGTACTCAAAACATGCTCCAACATCATCATTGTATGAATCGAATTGTTGTAATATAGAAGGATAAGAAAACAATATTTATTGATCTGATGAATAGAATGTTACAGACATCAGTATTTATAAAACCTAAATGTAACTGCCAATCTAATAACTGCTAACGGCTATATAATTTTAATATTTAAACATTTGAATATTTAAACTGCATATATAATATAATTAAAATCACAATAGCAGTCCTAAACACTTATTTTAACACTCCTCCTTGTTTTAGGAACTGCAAACTCCAAGCTTACTGCGTAGAAACTCAAACTTTGTGACAGGCAATGGCTTGGTAAAGATATCTGCAATTTGATTGTCAGTGTTGCAGTAGAGAAGAACAATATCTCCATCCTTTTGCACATCTCTTAAGAAAAACAGCTTTATGTTGAAATGCTTAGTTTTTCCATGGAATACCGGATTGTGAGAGATAGCAATGGCAGCCTGATTATCAACAAATATTTTTGTCTCTTCTTTTTGCTCAAAATTAAGATCAAACAATATTTTTCTCAACCATAAAGCTTGATTTACAGCGGAAGTTGCAGCCACAAATTCTGCTTCTGCAGTTGATTGAGCAACTGTATCTTGTTTCTTCGAGCCCCAACAGAAAACACCTGAACCGAAAGTGAAACAATATCCTGATGTGCTTTTCATATCATCAAAACATCCTCCCCAATCACTATCTGAGTAACCAACCAGTGTGAAGGTTTTTCCTTTTGTGAATTTAATTCCAAAATCACAAGTTCCTTTTACATAGCGAATTACTCTTTTTGCAGCTTTTAGATGCATTTCACTGGGACAATGCATGAATCGAGATAAAATACTCACTGCATTTAAAATGTCAGGTCGAGTGGCTGTTAGATACATTAAACAACCAATTAGACTCCTATAGTATATTTCATCTATCTTTTCCGCTCCATCCTCTTTGCAAAGTTTCTCCATTTGGTTCATGGGAGTGTTCATTTCTTTGCATTCTTCAAGACTAAACTTCTTTAGAATATCCTTTGCATATTTCTTTTGACAAATAAAAACTTCATATTCACCTTGTTTTATTTCCATTCCCAGAAAGAAGCTCATCAACCCAAGGTCTGTCATCTCAAATGCTTTCATTATTTCTTTCTTGAAATTCTCCACAAGACTTGTGTTATTTCCAGTGACAAGAAGATCATCCACATATAACGAGATTATAAGAATTCCCCCTTCATCTTTCTTGACATATAATGTTGATTCTGAAGGACTTTTAGAAAAACCCAAACTAAGCAAGTGTTCATCAATTTTACTGTACCATGCTCTTGGGGCTTGTTTCAACCCATAAAGTGCCTTTTTGAGAAGATAGACCTTATCTTCTTCTCCATCTTTTTTACAAAGCCTTCTGGTTGTTCTACATAAATCTCCTCCTGCAGAATACCATTCAAAAAAGCCGACTTGACATCTAACTGATATAGTTTCCATTTCATTTGTGCAGCAAAAGCAAGCAACATCCTGATGGTGTCAAGTCTAGCAACTGGGGCAAAGGTGTCAGAATAGTCCACACCAAATATCTGTGCATACCCTTTAACCACAAGCCTAGCTTTATGCTTGTTGATTGATCCATCGGCATTGAGTTTGGTCCTGAAGACCCATTTAACCCCAATGACCTTCCTATCTTGAGGTTTATCTACCAACTCCCATGTTTTATTTTTTTCAATCATGAACAACTCCTCCTTCATTGCGGCTAGCCAATTTTCATTTGTCTTGGCTTCTTCATAATTTCCAGGTTCACATAAAGCAATGTTGCAACGTTGATAAATTTCAGAAAGTAACCTTGTGCCTCTTACATGAATATCATCAATTATTTCATTTTCCTGATCATCCATGCTTTGTTCTTGAAACTTGGTATTTGACACTTTTGAATTAATGTTATCTTCACTATTCCAATTCTATTCTTCTTCCTCCATAAAGTTCACATCTCTGCTTGTAACAATTTTTCCAAATTGTGGCTGAAAATTTTTATAAGCTTTTGAAACTGAATTATAACCAATGAAGATCCCAGGAAGTGCTCTTTTGTCTAGCTTGTCCCTTTTAACTTGAGGAACATGAGAAAAACACAAACATCCAAATACCTTAAGAAATTTTAGAGATGGTTTATAGCCATACCATGCTTCAAAAGGTGTTTTATCAATGACTGCCCTTGTAAGAAGTCGATTTTGCAAAAATACTGCAGTATTCGCGGCTTCTGCCCAAAAATGTTTTGGAAGATTTTTCTCATGTAGCATACAACGCGTCATCTCCAATATAAACCTGTTTCGCCTCTCACTTACTCCATTTTGTTGAGGACTGTATGGAGTAGTCAATTGGTGTTGAATACCAGCTTCCTCACAGAACTTATCAAATGATTCGCATGTGTACTCTTTTCCATTGTCAGATCTGACTGTTTGAATTTTGCAACCACTCTCATTTTCAACTCTGGATTTAAATTTGAAAAACACTTCCCCCACTTCTGACTTGTGCTTCAAAAAATAGATCCAACACATACGAGTAAAATCATCAATAAATATAGCATAATAAAGACTACCATTCAGAGAAGGCGTTCTTTGAGGTCCTGCTATATCAGTATGAATTAGTTGCAATTTCCTTGATGCTCGCCTTTGTACTTTTGGAAATGGTTTCTTGCTTTGTTTTCCAAACTGACATGCTTTACAACTAGCGATGTTGTCATCAAGATCTGGGAGATCGTTGGCCATCATTTTGGATTTCATCTGGAGAATTCCTTGACGATGATAATGACCAAGCCTTTTGTGCCATAACTCTGTAACATTCTCCTTGATAACAAAAGCACTATGTTCCCTTTTTTGCGGATCGAGAACAAAACTTTTTCCTTTCATTTTTACTGAAAACGTGTCTTTTCCAAAAGCATCTTTAATCAAACAACATTTATCATCAAACACAACCTTATAACCCTTTTCAATTATTGTCCAACACTCAACAAGTTTTGGTTGATTTCAGGAACATACAACACATCAGAAATATACTTTGTACCAAAGAAACTAGAAATTGCAATTGTACCTTTTCCTTTGACATCTATGTAATCTCCATTACCAATTCGAACTTTTGATTTGTTGGTGCTCCTTAATTCTTTAAACAACTCTTTGTCATATGTCGTGTGGTTAGTACAACCACTATCAATGAGCCAAGCTTCTTTTGATTCAATGCTTGAAAAATATTTTGCAACAAATAATTGATCCTCTTCATCTTCATCAGCAATTTGGGCATTAGCATCATATTGTTGATTTTTGTTTTGCATATGACTGCATCATGTCCCATCTTGTTGCATTTTGAACATTTTGAGGTTTTGCATATAACTGCTTCATGTCCCATCTCATTGCATTTGGAACACTGGGCATCCGGCCTTCTCCAACACTTGAATGGTGGGTGCCCTTTCTTCTTACAATGAGAACAAGGATTATAATTACGCCTTCCCTCTTGACCTTTTTTATTTTCAGAACCTTGAAACTTTGCAGTCAATGCTCCCTCAAGTTCACTCTCATGTCTCATTGAGAATTTAACAATTCGATAAGAGTGATTTTTGACATATCCTTAGTGTTTTCTAAGGATGTAATTGTGGCTTCAAATTGTTCTCCCAATGTTACCAGAATTTTTTCAACAATCCTTGATTCTGGAAGAGATGAACCAAGTAATCTGATTCGGTTTGCAATGTTTATCAACCTATCAGAATATTCTTTGATGGAATCACCCTTCTTCATCTTTTGTAATTCAAAATCACGTATCAAATTTAACACTTGCATTCCACGAATTTTCTCATTTCCTTCATATTCTTTCTTGAGAGAATCCCAAATCTCTTTTGCTGTCTTAAGAGTCATGATACGTATCATGATACTTTGCGAGACTGCTGCAAATAGACATGCTTTTGCTTTTGCCTTTTTTGCTTTCTTTTCATTATGAAATTTTATCTGTGCAATGGTTGGATTTTCTTGTAGTACAGGAATTTCTACGTCTTCTTCCATAACATCCCAAAGATCTAAAGCACTCAAATAAGTCTCCATACGAACTGCCCAGATTTGATAGTTTTCTCCATCAAACACCGGCGGAACAATTGATGAAAAACTTGTTTGGCCTTCCATGGATTCTCACACAGGTCTCTTAAGAAGATTGCTCTGATACCAATTGTTGTAATATAGAAGGATAAGAAAACAATATTTATTGATCTGATGAATAGAATGTTACAGACATCAGTATTTATAAAACCTAAATGTAACTGCCAATCTAATAACTGCTAACGGCTATATAATTTTAATATTTAAACATTTGAATATTTAAACTACATATATAATATAAGTAAAATCACAATAGCAGTCCTAAACACTTATTTCAACATCGAATAACATATAATCCCATTGAGCACTCAAGATAACACTTACAATATCACATGCTGCTTCACCTAATGGCTTTCCGTTATCAATGGCTTCAAGCTTTGCTAATTCAGGCTTTCTTTCGTAACCTTAGCACCAATAGCACGTAACTACTTGGCACGATGAGCTGCAGAAGCTGTAGACCAATCGTTTTTTATTGAGCTTTCCGGGGTTGTGTGCCAGTGCACACCGCTACCCCTGGTCGTAGTATTTATGCGTAAAGCCTTAGGTAATAAATATTCAAATATCATGAATTCTAAGTACGGAGCAAGGAAAGACATTTAATAGGCTACTTGGGGTTCTACCCATTTTCAGAGTTTGGGCGGTAGAAACTGTGGGGACATAATAAAAGTGTGCATAATAATGCATAACATGGAACTTCGAAAGAATATTAACAATTTAACCCATTCAAAGGAACTACTTCAAGCTTATGAGTTTATTAATGGTCACTACGATATGACGATCAAAGTTGCACACTTCGAAGCCCCATAAAAGATTTCGTTTTTGTAAATCTTTTTTACTGTTTTTTAAAAGGGAAAATGACCAATAAATATAGACTTTTTAGTGTCCTATTGGAAGTAATTTTTAGAAAAGCACTTAAAAATATTTTTAGTATTTTAAAAGTTTTTTAGACTCTTAAAAACATTTTAATAAAAAGCACCAAATATATATTTTTAGAAAAAAATATTTAAAATAATTTTAAATTTCAAAATTATTTTTAGTTATTATTTTAAATTTTGAATTTTATTTTAAAAGCGTTTTTTTTATCCCAATGGGAATAACTTTTTTTTATTTTACTTTTTTTCATACATTGGATACTAAAAATTGTAACTTTAAAATTTACAAAAACGCCTTGTTGTTTATGACAATTCTAGGTACCGATAGTCTGCACTTGTCCCTAGTAATCGTTCTCTAATTTTTTTAGTGGAATCATGAAATGCATTGGCCCAATTCTTGACTCAACTCCTCATTTTGCAAACAAATCTGCACTTGTGTTAGTTTCTTGATAAATATGCATGACCTCTGGGGAAGGATTCCTCCGTAGAATCTCCAATCAATTCCAACCAATGTCATAAGACCAATTCCTGAAAACACCTTGCTTTTCACTAACGCTTGCGTTCCCGCGAGTCAGTCTTTATACACGATTCGGTAAAGTCTCAATTTTTTGTTCATTTCAAACCATAATGTAATGCTAGCATCACTAAATATAATGGTGATTCCACTATATGTGAACCCGCAAATCAGATAAAAAATGTTCCCTCACTGTTTAAAAAAAAGACCACCTAACTAAGCCTCTCCCTATGTTTGGTTGAAACATATATCTACATTTAGCTTGATTCTTATCATTGTTTTGTCCTTTTTGCTAAACTAAATTTTAGCTGAAATAGTTATGCCTCTGTTACATTCACTTTCCCACTCTCGAATAAAATCACATGCCATAATATTAACCTGGGGTTTTAGGGACCTTACAGTTGATGATTGACTCGCGACACCAAAAATATGGTCATTTCTATGCACCCTGATTAACCAAGTCGTTGCTACAAAAGATACTTGCCAATGCAAACCTTCACAACCCAGTAAATGACAGGTTGTAGAAACCACTTTTTGAATGACCAACTATCTAGCCAAAAAGTGTCAGCATCTGGTTAGCCGAATTTAAACTTTTCGGTCATCATAGAAATTTCTGATCAGATGATCGATGACATAGTCCTGGACCAATAGTACTCCAACGACTCTTTTGTTATCCTTTCTAGTCGTTTACTTCTTTTTCTCGGATACTCATCTTTATCTCCATAATTTATCAGTTTGGAGGCAAATCTTCAAATCTAACCAATAAGCGAATCGGGTTTCTGGCATTATGGATCGGTTGTCCGGTCTTCAGCTTCCTTAGGTTCGCTTTTTCTTCACTTCAGAGGTCCAATCTTTTTTCTTCTCATCCTTCATTCTCGAACGAATCTTGACACTTTGCATTCTCATGGATCTAAGGTCCATACATCTTCATCTTAGGTTTCAGATGATTAGTTCAATAGGTGCACAACCAAAATAACTTTCTTCAGAAGGTCCAGCCCATTTCTATAATATTTATGGTCCGTAATACTTTTTATAATACACATCTGCAAAACATAAAACACTCCACCGTTTAACATGCAACCTTGCACTCAAAGATGATTAAAAAATTTGCAGAATGAAAAAGAGAAGGAGTCGGCCAACGACGAAGCCATTTCGGCGAGCCCAGTTGGCATTAGTGTAGTCGGAGATAGGCGTCTAGGCGATGCGCGGCTATCCCATTAACCAAGTCCAATAGAAGCGCAGTAAAGGCAGATGGAGAAGAAACGATTAGCTGACCCCTTGCTTCCGCCGCTGTTACCAAGGCGCGGTCGTCAAGACGCATCTGACTCCAGCGAGTGCGCAAGGACGGCGAAAAGCAAATTAGTAACAACCCGTTACAACGATCTCACTACCTAAGTTCGCTAACAACCCAGTTGGCTAAGCCTCTATCAAACGGGTTGTGTAATCCATCTTCACCAGTTGCGTCAAATGAATATTTACTGAAAAATAATTCAAAAATGCAGTATAAGGACAAATTGATCCCGGCAAATCATGGGACCCTCAAAACTCACACGGCATCCGCTCCCCATATATGCTATTCTCAGCCATCACTTCTCATACGGTAAAAGGCTTCCAACTGTCATAAAATGGATATTGTTGGATTTGTATAAAAAGATAATAAACAACCCACTATATTTATATTTAAATCAGATAATTTTGTAAAATTGTAAAAATGATGAGATTAGGTTAAATTAATTAATTTTTAAAAGTTTAAATGGTAAAAATTAATTTGTTACCTTAATTTGGGTTCTTCGACTGTTGATGATAATGATGGAGAATGGTCTATGGCGGCGGTTTTCTTGTGCAGGAGAGCGAGTTGGTGATGAGTCATGAGATTTCTGTTTTGTTTTTTGTTCGAATGTGATTGTGAAGAGATGAGTTTTAGGTATTATGTTTCATCGTTTTCCAACTTCTACTTTTTCTTTTCATTTTTTGTTTTGAAAATTTTCAACATTGGTGGTTGTATTTTTTAAATTTTTTAAAAGTTTATTATTTTATTTTGTAAAGTTATATTGCGTAT
Source organism: Nemophila menziesii (assembly GCA_029959085.1). Lineage (NCBI taxonomy): Eukaryota > Viridiplantae > Streptophyta > Magnoliopsida > Boraginales > Hydrophyllaceae > Nemophila > Nemophila menziesii. The sequence goes on from JARWIR010000013.1 coordinate 732,821, forward strand.
ATTATTAACCTAAAATAATATTTTAGACTTTTTTTATTTAAACTTTTGAGTTAGACTTCTTAAAGCATAATTTATTAGGGTATAAACTTAATTAACAATCATCTATATATAATTAATATGTATAACATTATAAGTAATATAATTACAAAAGACCATTAGAAATTATTAATATTTATAAGTTTCATTATGTCAAGACTTTTGGGACAAATCTAATTCATATATCAAATAATCTTGAGATGTCATTTTAAATATTATTTTAGAAATATTTCAATAATTCTGTAAGTAGACAAAATTTAAAATATAAAGAAACTAGTAAAAATATTTTGAACCTTCACAACAAACCTTTTCATCTCAAAATTTCTATAACCATAACTAATTTTAATATTTTAATTATAATTTCAAGCACATTTTAAACAAAATATACCGATGTTATATTATAAACTTATTTATTATTTTAATATAAAAAATCAAATTTAAAATGTTGTTCAAAATTTTCAAATTTACAATAAAATAATAGTTTATTTGATTCCGCTCCTGAGTTCATTAAACCACATGTTCTCAATGCACCCATACATGCGAGCATGTCCTTATTTGCTATGTAGATATAGTAAGGGAATAAGACCAAAAGAAAGGAGAAGATACTCTCGACTCTAGAGATAGAAAGAGAAAAGATAACGTTTATCCATTCCACCGCCTAAACCTTCATCAACTCCATTCATCAATTTCATGACAATAATTTACTGATTAAATACACAAATTTACTCATAGTTAGATTAATAACATCATATACGAACATGAATGAATCCTCAGACGGAGCAGGTAGAATTAATATCAATATTAGAACAAGTTTTTTCTGGATACAAGATATGCAGCAGGCAGGGGTAGTTGCGAAAGATAGCAGATTGAAGATCTTATTCTACATAAATCAAGATATTATGGTAACAATAGAGACAGCTTTTAAGGTCTGGTATACAAAAAGAAATACTACACAGGTTGATTTCAACAAAGATAGCCGCTTGATAATGGATGGTTACAGGAAGATACGAAGGTCTCAAACCGCGGCCGTGAATAAACAGAAAGTTGGTCTCGATAGAAAGAAGCAAGTAACAGCACAAATAGCAAGATATGAAGAATCACTACATATTATCATTATGAAGAATATTCTGAAGATGATACGAACAACGAACATCACAAAAGGACATAAAAACCAGAATCATATTCATAAGAAAGAAGACGAGATACGAACGTTCTATCGGAGTAAAAATAGAGATGCTGAGGAAGGTAGGATAACAGGTATAAATTCTTCTTCTATATATACGCATAGTAAGTATAAGATTCACTTATTTAACATGTATTATGGTTTGAATGAAGTTAGACAGGTTAATATGAATATGGATATTCGAATGCTTAATTTTGTTGATAGGAAAGAATATGATACAAGGATTAACCTAAACAATATTAATAAATGTGGAAAATATATAGGCGAGGGTTATGTGGAGTGGAATGGATTTGATATCTCATTCATAAGCTATTTGGGTGAAAATCAGTTTGCAGATATGGAGAACAGGGCAGGGGTAAAGGGACTGGGTTCGGCGAAGATGGGAAGGAAAAAGGGGTGGGCCTGGGCTGGGGTTTTATCTTACTTTTCATATTTGGAAAAATTATGCAATTGGGGTTGGGCCAAAATGATCAGCTGGGCTTGGGCCATTTGGGTAAGGAAAATGGGGATAACTCTAAAGTGGACTAATATTAGGAAGAGAGGTAAAATATGGGATTTTTTAATTATAAAAAATAAAATGCAATGGCTTGTTAAAAGATGGATTGTTAAGAAATGTGATGAAGTAAAAATTAATTTTAGAAGGGATATCCGGACTGTCCCCAAGACGTCCGACGACGTTAAATGAATACACTAGTTTGGAACTGTCAAGGGATACGGGCTCCCTTGACAGTTTCTAGTATTAGGTCCGTATTAAATAGGTTTAAACCGGGGGTGGCTTGCTTTTTTGAAACAATGTTACGTGCAGTAGACGCCCCCGAGGTTATTAGAAATTTTAGATATGCTAATCATTTTGTTCAGGATCCAGTAGGAAACGCTTATCATTCGGGTGGTATTTTGGTAATCTGGCACTCGGATGTTAAGCTTGAAGTTATTAGGTCTAATCACTATTTTGTAATATTATATATTAATGATCCGTATTTTCCCTATTATATCATATGTGTTCATGCACCGAATAAACTAGAACATAGGCTAATGTTATGGGAAGAAATAACTATTTGGAATCAAAATGTTAATAAACCTTGGGTTTTAATTGGTGACTTCAATGATATTCTAAAAAAATGTGAAAAGTTAAGTAACACACCACCGGATAACAAAAGAATATATGAATTTAATAAATTTATCTCGAATAATAACTTAAGTGAAATTCATTCTCATGGAAGTTATTTTACATGGTCTAATCGTAGAATTGATAAGCCAGTCAAGGTAAAACTTGATCGGGCATTTGCTTCATGTGATTGGTTGCACAGGTTTATTAAGGCACAGGTTTATATACCACCAGCTATCGGGTCGGACCACTGTCCGCTTATTCTACAGCAAGAGAGAACTCATAACAGTGGACTGAAATGGTTTAAGTTTGAAACGATGTGGACAGAACATCCAGAATGCGAAAATGTTATAAAAACAGCATGGGGTGAGGAAGGAAAAGATGAATCGTTATTGGTTTTTGTAGAGAAAAGGGACAATACAATCAAAGCATTGACGGGTTGGAGTAAAAAGACATTTCGAAATAACGCTCTGAAGATAAAGGAATTGATAAGGCGGCTGGTGGACTTAGAGCATCAACATACGACAAAAGAAATATTGGAAGAACAGGAACATATAAAAGAGGAGCTGAAACAAACGTACATTGCGGAAGAAAAGTATTGGTATGACAGGGCAAGGCAAAATTGGATAAAGTATGGTGATAAGAACACAAAGTTCTTCTATTTGGCAACGATCAAAAGGAGACACTTGAATAGGATTCTTAGGATTAAAAAAGGAGATGGGATCTGGACGGAAGAAATATCAGAAGTTCGAAATAGTTTTCAAAGCTATTATGAAGATCTATTTGAGTAAAGAAATACAGACGAGATGGGAGCAGCAACGGAGGCGATTAGGAATAAGGTGACAGAAGAGATGAATGAGAATCTGACAAAGTTACCAAATTTGGAAGAAGTTAAAAAAGCGGTCTTTGACATGTCTCCAACGAAAGCACCAGGGCCGGACGGTTTGAACGGTAAATTTTATCAGGAATATTGGCACATTATACAAAATGATGTTTTACTTATGGTTCAGGACTTCTTCTTGAATAATATATCTCTTGATAAGCTAAATGAGACTTTGGTCACCCTAATACCAAAAGGGGAAACCCAGGAAGGTATTGGGGACTATCGACCAATCTCATGTGTTAACTTTGGATATAAAATAATAGCAAAGATATTGGCTAATAGGCTACAGGGTATAATGGATATAATTGTCTCTCCGACACAATCAGCTTTCATTAAGAATAGGGCAATACAGGACAACATATTGATAGCCCAAGAGATATCTTTCTTTATGAAACGGAAAAGGAAGAATCCAAAGCCAATGGCGGCGGTAAAGCTAGACATGGCTAAGGCATACGATCAGGTGCGTTGGGACTTTCTTCTCTTAGTTCTACGTAAATTAGGCTTTTGCGAAAAATGGATATGTTGGATCTCGAATTGTATATCCTCTGTCACCCTTCAGCTCAATTTTAACGGTGAGAGACTTCGTAAATTTAAATCTAAAAGGGGCCTAAGGCAAGGGGACCCGTTGTCCCCTTTTCTTTTTTCCCTTATGTCGGAGTCCCTCATTAGCCTCATTGAGCAAAAAGTGGAACAAGGTATGTTGAAAGGAATACAGATAACTAGAAATTGCCCAACTATAACACACTTACTGTTTGCTGATGACTCACTTTTCTTTCTAACAATTGATGATCTAGAAGTTAAAACCTTCCGAGAATGTGTTTCTAAGTATTGTGCAGGTTCTGGCCAGCGGATTAACTTCATGAAATCCTCTGTATGCTTTAGTAGAGACACCCCGATAGAATGTAGAATAAAGGTTTCATCAGATATTGGAATACAAGAGAAGGAGGACCTTGGGAAATACTTGGGAATACCACTATGTCACAAGCGGTCAAAGATACAATCGCTTCAGTGGATTGCTGAAAAAGTATTCAAACATACGGAAGGATGGAAGGCACAACTGTTGTCCGATGGGGGAAAAGAGGTACTTATTAAAGCTATACTACAAGCTATACCGATATACTCAATGTCGATTTTTTCTTTCCCGATAACTTTTTGTAATAAGTTAATCTCGGCAATCTCGAATTTTTGGTGGAACTCGGGCGAAAAATCCCGAATTCACTGGTTAGCATGGGAGAAGTTAGCGGTAAGCAAATTAATAGGTGGTATGGGTTTCAGAGACTTTAAGAAAATGAATACGGCGCTACTGGCAGCACAAGCATGGCGAATAATGAACAACCCGAGTTCATTAGTTGCCAGACTTCTTAAGGGTATCTATTTTCCTAATGGTAACTTTCTCGATATAAAACTAAGACAATCTCGAACATGGTCATGGGATAGCCTGATAGAAGGACGCGATTTGTTAAAGAAATACGGTAAATATCAGATAGGTAATGGAGAAAATATCAATATTTGGACGGACACGTGGTTGGATACAAAATGGAAGTTAGAAAAGCCAAGCCACTGCGAAATACACAAGGTCAAAGAACTTTGGAAGGAGGGTACGACGGAATGGGACACGGAGATATTGGATGAATTGTTTCCGGGGCCAATAATACCAATTATCCTAAGGGAAAAAGCCTATGGTGAAGAGGTACCAGATAAATGGATATGGCCTCACACAAGAAATGGAGAATATGTAACGAAATCCGGCTATCAGATAATTACGGAGACAGAAATATCAAGGACACCGGGACAGTCTAACGTGGTACGAATTGAAAGCAAACTATGGGTTGCCGTTTGGCATTCTAATATACCCACAAAGGTCAGGATTTTTGCCTGGAAGGCTTGTAGTAATGCTATACCAACAGGAAGAAATTTAGTACAACGACACTGCGAAGTGGACGGAGAGTGCCAATGGTGTAATATGGAACAGGAGGAAACGGTTGAACATTTGCTGCTTACATGTGAGATTGCTAAGATTGTCTGGGCGGGCTCTGCTTTACAAATCTATATCAGTCAAACAGTTGAACATTTGGGGGAATGGATATTGGCGATTGTTGATACTTTTGTTCAAGGAGGGTGGAGACGGGAAGTGATTATATCATATGTGCTTTTGTTACTCTGGAACATATGGAAGTCAAAGATGAAAAGTCGGCATACAAACCAGAAAATTGACACTGACGGTATCATTAGATCCGCAAACAAGCATATGGGTGAATGGTTTGGTAGAGAATGGGAGACAAGTCAGTCACCAGGAGAACAGACAATGAATGTAACAGAAAGACCAGCGGAAGAGTTAAATTTTACTACGCGCATTGCATTTACATGTGATACATCGTTTGAGCGACCTCATCTACCAACTGGAATCGGAGTGGTGCAAATAGACAAAGAAACGGGTAAAAGAACGGACCACTCTGCAATTGCTACGTGTAATACGAGTGAGGAAGGGGAAGCGCAAGCGGTGATAGTAGCTTTAAACCAGGCAATTAAGGACAAGAACGGGGAGGTCACTATCTTCTCGGATAACCTCGAACTGATTCGGGGTACCCAGCAGGTGTCGGCTGCTAGTTGGAAACTTCGACCATGGATTTGGCAGATTAAAAGACTGGCAAAGGAAATAGGCCAAGTCTTCTTCAAGCACATCCCCAGACGTTTTAATGGTCGGGCAGACAACTTATCAAAACAAGTCAGGCACAGGGCACAAAAGGAAGGGGAGAACAATGTTAATTCACTACTTTCTCAATTCTCTCGATTAGGAATAGGCTAATAAATTTAGAATACTAGTGTAATTGAAATGTATTAAGCGTCAAAAAAAAAAATATAGTAAGGGAATGATTCGAGAAAATGACACTAAAAGCTTTTGTATTGATGTTAAACCGTGGAGTTGTCACTATGATTAAATATTGATTCGAGAAAATGACACTAAAAACTTTTGTATTCATGTTAAATTGTAGAGTTGTCATTGTGATGTGGTACACTAACTTGCCTCATAGCACGGACAATGATGCAAAACTTTATAATAAATGTTTTTAAAAGACAGGGACCAGCAGTGCAATTAACTTATTTTGTTGGGTAGGGGTGAATGTTTATTAATTTTTCGTTGTGGGTTATATTCTTGAAATTATGTGCTTTTAGATAGGATATTTTACGCTTGACTCATTTGTTTTCAGTATTTTCGAATTTTATGATTAATATTAATTTATTGAAGTTTGGCAAATAAGATGTGTGAAACGACTAGATCTCAAAACCATTTGAAAAAAAAATAATGGATTTCAATACAAAAAACATCTCAATCTTGAGAATCCCATTCCGGAAATGGCTAACATCTTTTCTTTTATTATTCATACATCTGAGGATTAAAGCTGAAATTGGATTACAAACAATCAATTAATCCCTCACTGAGGGTCTAATACTAGTCTAGGAAGTGTAAATCCACTTCTATCAAATAGTCCGGAGGGTCTTCCAGGACACGCGATCCTTCACTCAAATCCGCATCTTGTTTAGCCAATAAATCTTCACATGTGTTAGCTTCACGGTAGATTGAATGTATTTCAAAATCAGGATGATTCCTTAGTATCTCATGACACTCTTGCCTAATATGACAATTCCAACTTTTACTCAAACACTCTTTCTCCTTTTTTTTTTCTTCTATTTGTTCTTTACAAACACTATTTTCTCCAAAAACATTGAAGATCTTCCGGTTTTTCACTCTTTTTCTTCACTTCCTTTAGCTTTAAACATATTTTTTCTGAAATTTCCTCCTGTGGCATCTTTTTAAATCTTTTCAAATTGTTCATTTGTTGTTGTGTTTACTACTTCTCCTCCAATCATTTGCATTTATATCTTCTTAAAAAATCCTGCAAACATGAATGTATATGCACTTAGCCATTCAAATGCAAGAGATATCACTCTTTCAACAGAAAGTGCAAATCACTATAAAATCATTGACTAACCAAAATTGATTGCAAAGCTTTTGCACCATGAAATTATAAGTTTCGGATATATTAGGAATCATATCCAAAAATTCTGGGGAATCTCTGGAAAAATACTAACATAACGCATAGGGCATAACAAATTCAACATTAAGTTTGCTAATGCTAGTGATAAATAAATCGTATGGGAGAAATGCCCCTGGGATCTGGTCTCTAATGAGGAAACACATCGCTCTCAACGACTTCAATTCAAGCTGTAATAAGGTAACCTACACTACCATATGGATCAACTTTTTGGGTTACCTACAACTCTTTTAAATCCTAAAAGCATCAAGGAGATACTATAACAAATAGGCCATATTCATGTGATAATCTTACCTCTAGGAGAAGTTGTCACGGAAAAAACCTTCACACGAGTTAAAATCGATTGGGATTTGAGCCGCCCCATCTTCTTCGGACTTAATTTCTGGGAAAACACTCAAGCACCAAGCCGGATAAAATTTAAATTTGAGAATCTTGTACAAGTATGTTACGGATGTGGGAATTTTGATCACGAAGAGAGTATATGTAGAACTTTTTGTGTTAGAACTTTTATCAAACATCTTCCGCCATGGATGTTGTCTAGGCTCTCAAGAGTCCGGGCATGACTCATTAAAGTTTTGAAGATTAAATTATTAGATTTAGCGGATTTACTTGATTAAAAGTTTACTATATGTAGATTTGTCATATTATTAGATGTTGTATTTTGTGCGTTTTGATGAACCGAGGCTAATTCTAAGAGATTTTTATAACCTTCTTCAAGTAATTGAAAAATATTTTGCTCTAAAACTTTGTTTAGTTATATTTTTTCCTTTTTCATCTTTCATATAATCAGCGTCTGTCAATTAGTCATGTATGAAGGATTTATTTTATTCATTTGAAATGTTAGGGGTTTAAATCGTTATTTCATTTTTTTTCAAGGACCTCAGCAGCAAATAGGAGCCTGGGTTCTGGAAATTTCAATGATTAGAGTCAGCTAACAAGATTTGGATTACCTTGCCTCTACTCTTATATATCTTGGATCACGTTTCACTATTGACGTTGAATTTACTCATTAGATGTGAAATGAAATATTTGGTAAATATTTATATGTAGATAGTAAAAAATATGAAGTCTTCATCTTTGAGAAACAAAATACTGTTTAGAATTTCTAAAACAGGATGGTAGATGTTATTATTATTGCACTAAGAATATTGGAAAGATTCTTAAACAAAGCTATGATTATAGTATTATGTACATGTGATATTGTTGAGTGATATGAAAAATATTTGTTGCAAAGACATATAATTCAAGATCCTCCATAAAGTACAGTTTCAATAGTAGAGGAGACCATGGAAGTAGAGAAATTTGCTTTACATATATTATTTTAGCTTTTCTGAGTTGAATATGTAGAGCATTTGGACTGTGTTTCCATAATTCAAAAGAACATGAGGGAAAAAGAGGTTTGTCAAAGTGGCACTTGCATGTGGGAAGTGGTAAATGACAAAAAAACCAACCTGAGAGGACCATCGAAGCAATATTGGAATAGAGTAATTTGGACCATGATAAGCGAACCAACCACCCCTTTACGGTTTAACATTAGTCTGTAAAAAGCTATCTTATCTGGGGTACTGTTAAAGATATTGATACATCGAGACCTTCACAAATAATACATAAGTTCACAAATAATACATAAGTTGTGGACATAGTGGGAAGTTTAGAAATAGTTCTTGAACATAGATGGATATTCTTGAACATAATTAACGAATTTGTCTGCGAAAGTAACCATCTAACAACATTTTGCTATGTTCCTTTTTCTTCGCTTAGTTGTATTCCCTATTTTAAAAAATTGTTCCATTTGTACAAGTTTAAATTCTTAATTGGTATTGAATCTTGGGTAGGCATGTTGTTTAACTCTCTTCTTTTGCTTTTCTTAGTGTTTCAACAATATTATGCCTCCTTTAGGCTTTAGGTATAATTAATTACAACTTCAATCACACAGGTTTTTGTTTTTATACATTATATTTTTCTTCAAAGCAACATGGATTTAACGGTCAATGTACATGTTTCAGAACAAATTACAGTCGTACCACCACAATTGGAAATATTCAAACAAACATGGATTTAACATCCATTTTACGTGTACCAAGTACCAAACAAGTAGTAGTAATTACTGCAGGTAAACCTTTGGGAACAACATCAACTGCTAATGCAAGCGCAATCTTGAAATAATACGCCCATTTCTCCAATGAAAACTTGAAATTTGTCACCTAATTCCAAACACGTGTTGAATTAGAATAATATGATAGTGAGACACTGAGACTTGTGTTTATGATGCAAAAATGAGTAACTATTAATCAAACAGAATAATATTGCAGAGTTTACTTACGTAGATGTTAATATAGATGACTTTAAGCTTCAGCAGGTGCAACTTTCTATGTAGCCATTCGAAGAGGGTAGTTCCTTCATTATCAGACCTCTCATTGTTCTAACTTAATGCTTATGAAAAGAAAAAAATGAAGCACCTATCATGGAGTAATTAACCCAACAACACCTACAGACTCACTTAAGAAATGACACTTAAATTTGTCCATAGGAAGGGTGAGAGAGGGACTTTTTTATTATTATCTAAAGCTTCGGCAAGGTCTGCCTTGTACTCAAAACATGCTGCAACATCATCATGGTATGAATCGAATAACATATAATCCCATTAAGTACTCAAGATAACACTTACAATATCACATGCTGCTTCACCTAACAACTACTTGGCACGATGAGCTGCAGAAGCTCTAGACCAATCGTTTCTTGATATAGCTTGCCGGGTAGTTTTACATCAATGTCTACCTCGTGTCGTGGAAACATGTATACCCCTGAAACACATCCAATCCCCACAGAAAAATCTAACTAAATATATACACCCATACGAATTCGGTGATATATTCGCTAATTTTTAAAAACATAGAAGTGTATCTGGCAATTTCCATAATACAAGGACTAATCGTGGTGCAAATTGTCTCGTGGCCGATTCTTTCATCCACAATCGCTTCAGCAAACCTTTGTGTAGCAAGAAATGATACAGGGTGGCGTAGCAATGTTGTTTGTAGCGGAGAATGATTTCGTGCGACGTGATGACTGTCGGGATGAGTTGGGTAGGAAAATTGGGTTGAGTAGATTTCTTTGGGATAAAGGGTTATAATTGCTATTGCTATTTTTTAGGTTTTTTTTTTTTTTTTTTTTATATAGAAGAGCTATTTTGGACTCAAATTCAATAACCCTGTACTACTATGACCAAACCTTTTCCAATGAGCCAAAACACAACAGATTTTTTAAGGTTATTTCACATATAATGTAAAAACAAATGATGCATCGGCTATTAATATAGGTTTCAGGGTTTAATTAGTCAATGGAGATGTCCGATGAGCATAATTTACTTTGGTATCCTTATGAATGCTCTTTTCACAGAACGCAATAGATTCATTAGGAGATGTTCAAGCACCGATCTGTGTAATTTATGTCTAAAAGAAAAGGAGTCTATTGAGCATTTATTCCTTAAGTGTGAATGGAGTAATTTTTTTTGGTGTTTATCACCTTTCCATTGTAGGGTTGATCCCTTTTTTAGCTTAGGCATTAACTATTGGATCAGTAATTAATTGGATAGAGCCCCCTCTAAAAGTGAAAAGATAAAATTATAACTAACTATTGAAATTTGTTATTGGATTATATGCATCATGCAAAACAAAGTTGTTTTCTATTCTATCTCTATTAATAATGATACATGCCATGTACTTATGAAGGAAATTTGCAGGGGGTGTCTTTGATAATCCAGAGTCCTCACAGGTGCAACACGAGATACTGTCAACATATTTTCATCATTCCTGGTAGTTTACCTCACCTATTTGGTCGCCTCCTCCACAACAATCTTTTAAATTGAACCTCGACGCTTCATACACATTGGATAAAGTCACTGTTGCCGCTGCTACACGAGACTGAAAAGGCATGATTATCACTGGCTTCGTCATGGACATTCAAGCCTCTTCCAGCTCTAAGGCTGAAGCAAAAGCGTTAAGGAGTTTTCTCCTCTTCGTCGTTGAAAAAACCACATTTTGCACCAGGTTAGAGACCGATGCTGAATATGTTCTCAAAGTCGTATATTCTTCAAGTCTGAACTGCCTTTAGAAGGTCAAGACCATCCTTGAAGATATAAAAAATATTTGTAACATCCACAACAATATTCAAATATGTGGGATAAGAAGAACGACAAACAAAGTAGCAGACTAGTTGGCTAATACTTTTTCTGTTTTATCACTCACCGGACATGGTTTTGTAATGTCCCTTTTGAACTTTTATCAATCGTTTGTAGTGACTTTAATGGTTTTGCCTCCACTGGTGTAGGATAACCCCAACCGAATTTGATTTATAATATAGGGTTAATGTTCAATAAATCCTTGCACTCTTGTCCACTATCCCATAAAAGATACTATCTAATAAAAAATCATTGGTAATCCTTAGCAATTTACTAACTCAACTTTATTCCCTCGCTCACGAAGATGTCTAAACAATCCCGAATTAAAAAATCCATTCATTGGTGAATTATACGGAGAATTGGTAAGTGTTATGTTCTTTATACTTAAATCAACGATATAATCCTTATACATTATCAATATAATTAATTTTTGGAAGAAAAAAAAACACTAGGACTAACAATTTTTTCCTTACCGTTAGTTTATGTTACAAAATTCATCAAAATATGGTTATGTCAATGTTCCAACGGCCATATTAGAACAAAAGCTATAACATGAATAAAAGATAACGAAAAATTGTTTGTTACTTCAAAATCAATATCCGAGAGACTTTTAAAGTTCAAATCTCAAAATGGAGAAAATAATCACATAAGTGATTCCCTAATTGTATCATGTTTCAAAGTAACAATCTATAAGAAGAAAATTTGTACAAAATGAAACGCAAATCATCCTAAAGCAATCCTAAGTCTAATTTTCACCATAAAGCAACTCCCTCAACCTTTGGTTTTCATTTTCAAGCCACTTGCTCATCTTCAATATTTCATCCTTCACTTCTCTTGCCATCTCTACTACTTCAGTTGTCTGTGATCTACTCATAAAAGTTTCATGATGATATTTTAATGCAAAGAAGAGCATATAGCTTTCCAAAACACTTAACCCTGCATAAAGGAGCAAAACATATTTAGTAGTATAAATTCACCAATTACTCTTCCATTATTTCACAAGAATATTACCAGTTAATGCCCATAATTTGGTCCTCAACAACCTAGGTAACGGTGGTGGTGTGATTAAGTTAGGGCGGTCCATTCTAAATGAAATAGATTTAAATATTAATCAATTAACAGAATATAACAGTTTAAATATACCCAAAATATCAAATATCAAATATCATAGTTATACGGAGTAATTACCGCCGAAATATAGATATATCAACGCCGCTACACTTGTACATATACTTAGTGCTCCTACAACAATTACAATCAAACAAATAATTGATTAGATTAATCGACTAATTTGGAAGATGCATTATAGGAAAGAATTGAACATACAACGCAGCTATGAAAGACATAGTTGTTCCCTTGGTTTTAAAGCCCTAAAAAAATCAAGAGTTAATCAATATAGATTTTACTCGAGATATTGGACTATCGATGGTTCTATATATATAGAGAGATCTATCTTATAGGTTTGGAAAATGGTTATAATTAATATAGCCTTTGGATAAATCAAATCTCTTAGAGATTGTCTCTATCTTATTTTTAGATTAACTTTGAACCTTTTTATTATTATAACGGCGTTTAAAAAAAAATATAAATGGGGCTCTTAATTAAATAAAAGCCCTCACAAACCTCTCATTACTCCAAATTAAAATACCAGCTAAAAAGCTATGGCTCTCTGGTAGGGTTCAATTGTTTCCGTTTGCTTTGTTGTTTCTTCCAAATCATTAATTAGTTTATTTCTTCAATTATTTTTTATAGGACCCTTAGGTATCTATATAGGTGTGCTGGAGTTGATTCTGCTACTTTTCAGAGGTATGTATTTCTTCTCAATTATAGTATCATCTAATTTATGCGGAGATTACCAATTATTAATCTATCTTTATTTTTTTAAATTCCATATAGCCTTAACCAACCTACCGTGATCACACCACCACCGCGACCACGGTTGTTTAAGACCAAATTAATTGGTTTTTTGGGTAAATAGATTAAATGAAAGTATTTTTTCTTTGCATGTTATTACTATTACTAACCCGCCTCCTTATGCAGCTTTAACTATTGTGGAAACCTATTTGGTGTACTTTTCAATAAATTACCATGCTCATGTTCTTACTGGAAAGTATGAATTTTTTCTTTTCTTTTTGTTTCTACTTTGCCCCTTTTCACAATTACTTCAACACCTCTAGTGATTTTTCAGATATTTTTATTTTATGACTTTGTTCGGTATGTATTAACTTTTTTCTTCTTTCTTGTCTTTGATAGTCGAACTAAATGGCTGAATACACATGACAGGTATCTGAAATTTTACTTTTTTTTAAGACCCTATTGGAATTTTCACCGTAGCACTAGCCCATATAGTAAAATTAAAATAAATATATTTTACTATTGTAGATCACGAAGAGCATTGGAAGAAGTGAAGGAGGCCCACACAGTACTAAAGTCGTTGAAGTCAGACAATGAGAGGTTGAGGAAGGCGCTTTTACTTGATGATTGAGCAAGTGAAAATAAAAAGCTAGTCATGGTGGAAAGAAGAGAGTGGAATCAATATAGTTAGTTAGTTAGTTACGGTGTAGTAGTAAGTTAAGCCTTTTGCCTTTTGTTCTATAATAGTTTTTCCTTTTTCTTTTTGGAAAGTGTTGGAATATTATAAGTTTAAACGTTTGCTTCAAAAGATTTTTAATAGAACCAGTAATAAAAAAAGGATAATACTTTCATCTAATATTAAATGGTTCAATATTTAAATTGCAGTCGTTGATTATTATAACAAAACATAATGACATAAGATGTCATTAGATTATAAGTTAGTTACGTGGAGTATGTGTATGAATATAATTGGTATAGGATCATGCAATATAGAATGGAAGAATTTTCCAATAAAAAATACCTATTAAAAAATTATTAATAAAAACAAACCTAGAATAAAATTCTTTATAAAAAAGATTCACACCCTAAACTACTTCCATATTTAGCAATTAAAAAAAACAAGAGCACACAAAAACACACGCATATACACACGTAACCCATGTCAATGTTCTAACGACCATATTAGAAGAGAATTTATAACATAAATTAAAGATAATGAAAAATTGTTTGTTACTTCAAAGATCATCCGGGAGACTTTTAAAGTTCAAATCTCAAAATTGAGAAGAAAATTTGTACAAAATGAAATGCAAATCATCCTAAAGCAATCCTAAATCTAATTTTCACCATAAAGCAACTCCCTCAACCTCTGGTTTTCATTTTCAAGCCACTTGCTCATCTTCAATATTTCATCCTTCAATTCTCTTGCCATCTCTATTTCTTCAGTTGTTTGTGTTCTACTCATAAAAGTTTCATAAAAGTTTATAAGCCATCAAGATATGCAAATTACTTTTTATTTTTATTTTTTTTTCTTGTAGAAACTAAGAGACACAATACCTGAAATGTTCATCCAGCCATTTACCCTGACTGTTACACCAACAAAATAAATTATTAATTTAATATAATTCATACACTATAAACACAAGTATGAAATCATACTTTCCAGTATGAAGATGAGCAAAATATTTTCCTGCAAAGTAGAGCATATAGCCTTCTACGAGAGTTAACCCTGCATAAAGGAGCAAAACATATTCAGAACTAGTATAAATTAACCAATTACTCTTCCATTATTTTACAAGAATATTACCAGTCAATGCCCATAATTTGGTCCTAAACCACCTGGGTAACGGTGGTGGTGTGATTAAGTAAGGGCGGTCCATTCTAAATGAAATAAATTTAAAAATTAATCAATTTACAGAATATAACAGATTAAATATACCCAAAATATCAAAAATCATAGTTATACGGAGAGGTATTACCGCCGAAATATAGATATATCAACGCCGCTACACTTGTACATATACTTAGTGCTCCTACAACAATTACAATCAAACAAATAATTGATTAAATTAATCGACTGATTTGGAAGATGCACCACAGGAAAGAATTGAACATACCACGCAGCTATGAAAGACATTCTATCTTATAGGGTTTCGGGGAGGTTTGGGAAGATAGTACCTAACTGATAAATGATAAAGCTTTTTGATAAATCTGGTGCAGTAAATTATTATGCTCACTTTCTTACCGGAAAGTAAGAATTTGCTATATTTTTTCCCCCTTTCTTTTATTGCTGTTTTGCCCCTCTCACATTTACTTTTAACACCTCGACTGATTTTACTTCATGACTTTGTTCGGTATGTATTAACTTTTCCTTTTTTCTTTTTGTGTTTGATAGTCAAATTAAATGGCTGAATGAACATGATAAAGATCCTCACAGGTATCTGAATTTTTACTTTCTTTAAGACCCTATTTGTCAAAAGCTTTAATTTTTATTTTATTTTATTTTATTTTTGGATATAGAGGAATTGTTGAGTAACTTTGTTTTTTTTTTTTTTTTTTGGACATATGGGGGGTGTAAAGACACCCCAACAAGCTAATCAGTTATCCTATTCCTAGTTTACTGAAATAAGTTGATAGATCGAACACGCTAGGCGTGTTTCGACGTTGTTCCGTTGCCCTGTGTCTAGCTTCTTTTGCAAGTTTATCTGCGTTGCTGTTGAGCTCCCTTTTAATATGGCGAAGGGTGATCTGCCCGTGCTCTTCAGCATTACTGATAATCTTGTAAAGGATGGGTTGGATATCCCAACGCGCTGCTGACACCTGCTTCGTACCTTGAATGATCTCAAGGTTGTCTGAAAAAATCGTAACTTTTTTTGTTGGGAAGATATTAACTATTTGGGAAGCTCTAAGAATAGCTTCCGCTTCCCCTTTCAGTGCTGAGTCACAATTGGTGTTCTTGCTATATTCAAATATTTTATTCCCGTTTTTCTCACGTCCTATAATTGCCAGTCCCGTAGGATCCCACTTGTTTGTGAAGGAAGCATCGCAGTAGAAATAGAAATCTTGGTTTTCTTCCTCTCTACTATTATTATTTTTATGTCCTTCGTCTTGCTTCTTAAAGCCCTTATAATTCTCTGCAACCCAGTTTATCCCGTGAATATCTTGCATCAATTTCTTTGATGCAATATTTATACCAGTCCCGCAAACCGGGTTTCCTTCGTGTGTGGCCTTCATTTTTGCTTTCCATATATTCCAGAGATTAATCATGATAAAGTCTCTAATGATGTTTTCTTCCCAACCTCCTTCTGTATATGATTTAATTATGTTCATGAACCAAACCTCTATGCTTTCGCAATTCTTGTCTTGTATTTTGATTTGGAGGAATGTTCCTGCCCATATATCTTTGCACATAGTACAATGCAGCAATAGATGTTCTATGTTTTCAATATTTTCATTACACCATAGACAATTTGTTCCCTCAGCACATTTTTTCTTGTGAAGGTTGTTCCTTGTTGGTATGGCATTATTAACTAATCTCCACATGAATAATTTAATTTTTTTTGGAATATTGGATTTCCATATCATCTTCCATATTGGTGAGTCTTCTAGTCTCTTAGTATTTGTCGTTGTTGCTCTATTCCTTACTTGTTCTTCCGTAATTACCCTATAGCCTGTCTTTGTATCATAATTACCATTCTTCCCATAAGGCCAAATTAGTATGTCTTGAGGTCCAAATTCTTGGATTTTTGTATTTTTGATAATGTGAATGATTGGCTCTGGGAAGATTTCATCCAATTCTTCTTCTTTCAACTCATTTTTCCCTTCTCTAATTAACTCGCTAACTTTAGATACCTTCGTACCTTTGGGTTTATCTAGTTTCCATTCTGTGTCCAACCATCTGTCCTCCCAAATGTTTGTGTCTTTACCATCACCTATGACAACTATTCCGTGTTTTTTGATGAAGTCTCTTCCTTCTATTAGGCTTGCCCAATTCCAAGTTCTACTTTGTCTAAGCTTGCATTTTAAGAAACTAGATTTGTTAAAATAAATACCTTTGAGGAGTTTGGCAGCCAAATTGTTCGGGGAGCTCATGAGTCTCCATGCCTGTGCTGCCAGTAGAACCGTGTTCATTTTTTTGAAATCTTTAAAACCCAGGCCTCCGATAAGTTTACTAACTGCAATTTTTTCCCATGCGACCCAGTGTATTCTATTTTTTTCACCTGAACTCCACCAGAAGTTAGCAATAGCAGAAATGAGTTTATTGCAAAAAGTAATAGGGAAGGAGAAAATCGACATATAATAATTTGGAATTGCTTGGAGAATAGCTTTGATGAGGACTTCTTTCCCTCCTTCAGAAAGTAGTTTCGCTTTCCAACCCTCTGTGTTCTTGAAAACTTTCTCCGCGATCCATCCTAGAGATTCGACTTTTGATCTTTTGTGACATAGTGGAATCCCTAGGTAATTTCCGAGATCTTCTGTCTCTTTAATTTGAAGACTATTTGTTATTTCCTGTCTCACTTCCTCGGGAGTTTCTTTGCTGAAAAAGATAGCTGATTTTTGTAGGTTTACTTGTTGTCCTGATCCTTCGCAATATATATCTAAACATTCTTTGAAAGATTCTATCTTTGTTTCATTTAATTCCAGAAAAAAAAGGGAGTCGTCTGCAAACAATAAGTGAGATATCATCGGACAATTCCTATTAATTTTTATGCCTCTGATTATATCTTTCTCTATGTAGTTCTCCATGATGCTGATGAGAGATTCAGTCATAATCGAGAAAAGAAAAGGGGATAAAGGGTCGCCCTGTCTCAATCCTCTTCCTGGATAAAACTTTTCTAGTCTTTCACCATTTAAGTTGATATGAAATGAAACCGAAGTGATACAATTTTTCATCCAATTTATCCAAGTTTCACAGAATCCAATTTTCCCCAAAACTTTAAAGAGAAAATTCCATCTTACCTGATCGTACGCCTTTGCCATGTCAATTTTAATTGCTGCCATATGTTTCTTGTTTTTCCTTTTCCTGCTCATAAAGAAAGATATTTCCTGTCCAATTATAATGTTATCCTGTATAGCTCTACCTTTAATAAACGCAGATTGTGTAGGAGAGATAATGATATCCATAATTCCTTTTAATCTATTGGATAGAATCTTTGTAATAATTTTATAAATGAAATTTACACAAGAAATAGGACGATAGTCGCCAAGTCCCTCCTGTGTAGTTCCTTTCGGAATCAGACTAATAAGTGTATCGTTTATCATTTCCAAAGAGCAGTTATTATCAAAAAAATCCTCGATAATTTTTAATGTATCCTCTTTGACTATGTCCCAGAATTCTTTATAAAACTTACCATTTAATCCATCTGGCCCTGGAGCCTTTGATGCAGATAGGTCCAAAACGGCTCTTTCCACTTCTTCTATTGTGGGTTTTTTGGTAAGTTCAGTGTTCATTTCATCTGTGACTCTCGGTTTGATGAATTTTATAGCTTTATTCATGCTCTCCTCTGTACTGCATCTATCTTTAAAGAGGTTTTTATAAAATTCCTGAAAGTTTTCTTTTATATCCTTATCACTATCCGTCCACTCTCCCTCTTTATTTTTTATTCTAGTTATTCTATTATGTTTCCTACGCTTAATAGTAGCAAGATGGAAAAATCTAGTATTTTTATCTCCAAAGGTAAGCCAATTTTGCCTAGCTCTATCAAACCAGTATTTTTCCTCTTTAGCATACTCTAATCTAATGAGTTCTTTTATATCTTCCTCTTCCCTAGTAGTATCCTTGAGATTCTTATTACCGTTGATTTGAATTAATTTGTTTTGCAGGTTTTTAATGGTAATTTCACGGTTCTTGAAATTTTTGATGCTCCATTTAGTAAGTTCATTTTTAGTGAATTCTCTTTTTTTTATAAAGTTCGGTATGGGTATATGGTCATTAGGTTCATTCCAACTTTTACTGATAACTTCTCTACACTCATTATTATCTAACCATCTAGTTTCAAATCTAAAGAATTTAATACCGGTATTCATATTAATATCGTTATGTAAAATAAGAGGAGAGTGATCCGACCCAATAGCAGGAGGGATGTAAATTTGGGATCTAGGGAACTTTCCCATCCATTCATATGTTGCTAGTCCTCGATCAATCCTTGTTTTAACGTTCTTCTCTCCTTCTACCCTGTTGGACCAAGTAAAGAAACAACCATTAGATTTTATTTCTGCTAATGAATTATCGTGTGTAAAGCTAAGGAAAGTATTTATATGGTTTATGTTAGCTTGATTCCTGCTTCTCTTTTCACTTAAGTTCATAATTTCATTGAAATCTCCCAAAATTATCCACGGTTTATCAATATTGTTACTCCATTGTGTAATTTCATCCCATGTATCTTTCCTTTGGTTAAAATCATTGGGTGCATGTAAAAAAACAGTATAATACGAAAAGCAAAGTTCATTAATCAAAACAATTACGAAGAAATTACAACTAAAAACCACTTCAAGCTGCACCTCAGCTTGCCACAAAACCATGAAACCTCCAGAGTGATGAGAAACTCCAGAGGGATCAACAAAAAACGAGTTTTTAAAGCCAAAACGATTCACCATCTCACGAGAGTCTACCTCTCGTAGCATAGTCTCACAGAAAGCAACCACCTTAGGACGAAATTGAGCCAACATCGAGCTTATTCTGGTTAATGTTAAGGGTGCTCGAATACCCTGAACATTCCAGAATAGGGTCGTCATATGTAATGTGCGGCTTTTTTGGAGTTGCCGCCTCCGTTCTTCATGTTCACTTGCTCCTCTTCGTCTTCCTCAGCATCATTGTATTGAAAGTTCATGTCATGGTCTTCTCCCCCACCTACGTAGTCTTTATCGAAATAATTTTCGCTGTTCTCGTAACTTCCTTCTTTTTCTTCTTCTTCTGGCTCAAAACGTGAATCAAATTCATCCTCCATTTTTGAAGAGTTATCAGTTTCATTCCTCACCTCTTTAATAAAAACCACGCTCTCCTCACCTTCTTTCTCACTCTCTAAAATGCTAAATTGATTTTTGTTTACAAAGTTTTCTATAGATTCGATAGAATCTATTACTCTTAGTTTCTTAAAGCTACCCGCCACTTTTGAATTTACAACACTGTTTCCTGACTCTAAACCCCCTAGTTTCCCATCTCTTCTCCTCTTAATATTTTGTTGGTAGTTTGATGAGGTCTCCATAGTGGGATCAGTGGTGTTGCTTCTATTTGCCACTTGTTTGCCTTTGATTTTCCTCATCTCTTCTTCGAAAGCCATCAGGGTGGCTCGTATATCTCCTCCATTTCCTTCCTCTTCATTTTCTGTGATGCCATGTGCTCTTTTGTATGCTTCAATCTTTTGTGTTGATTCATGAAGCTCGTTCCTAAGATCATGTATCTGTTTGTTCCACGCTTCCCATTCCAGTTCTTCTTTTTCTTTCTCCTCTCTCGTGAATTTCTGGTTTACTGCTTTGCTCGAACTCCCTTTGGTTTGATATTTATAGTTGTTAATGTTGTTGTTACCTCCTTCATTGATTTGTATTCCTTTGTTCATAACAGCACCTTTGTAAGTTAGACCTGCACTCTTGTCAGCTACATCATTATAGTTGTATAAATTAAATTCTCCATTTGTGTTTAAATATAAACCATATATAGGATTAAAAGGTGGAAATTTAGCAACATTATCAATGCTCCATGACACCTTTCTCCTCTCGTCTACGTCTTCAACTTCTTTAATCTGCTTAATTGGACACTCCACATATTGATGTCCAATTTTCCCACATCTGAAACACAACGAACCTGTGTTTTCATACTGAAATATAATCCAAGCAATACCTTCCTCTTGATACAGGTAGGCCCCTGGTGGCAATGGGTACTTTAAATTAATTCTTGCACGGAACCTAAGAACTTTGATGTCATTGTTCATGTTGGAGGGAAAATCAACTGCCTCGATTCTGATGAAGCACTTCTCCAGAGCTTTGACTGTGTTTATGTTGTTCTGTTTGAAAGCTAAGCCCCTCACTTGTATCCAAATGGAAGAGTAATCAGTTGAGAGGTCCTTAAACTCTTTCGTGAGTGGCCACATTGTCAAGCTAACATGCATTTTTTGAAAGATGCTTGGCCTCATTTCCCAAACACGTTTAAATTCTTTATCATTAAAGATTTCGAGTCAAAACATGTTGGTTTTAACATCGGAAAGCCTATAATGACCTTGTATACCCCATCGCTCCTCAATGAATTTCCTGACCTGGACTGCATATACTGGAGAATCACCAACAATTCTAATTAGGATGCCCTTCTCCTCCTTTAAACCTTCCACTAGTCTAGCTTTTGATCCGATGTCTATAACTCCAAGCTTACGAGCTTTGTGGTCTGTGAGCGGGATGATTGGTAATGCGTGATAGTCTCTCGTTGCCATTTTAAGTCCTGCACAGAAGCAGGTAGACACAGCAGCTTGATAGAAATAAAAGTTAGTAAAACAAGGTAATAAAAGCTTAAAGCAGAAAGACGGAAATAGCTGAAGAGGGTAGTATGAATAAGGGGTGGAGGAGAGAAAGGAAATGTTGAACCTCCTTAGAGCAAGAGCTGATGGTTTATATAGTGAATTGCTGAGGGGGGGGTCTTTGTTCTTCTTCATTACACTTCGCTTGGAACGAGGGGACTTCTGCATACTTTGAGTATAGCGATGTCCTACGCAGTCTTCTTCCCCTTCCCCTAGGTTGTAGTTATGATAATTTTTAACCAATAAAAAATATCCTACCTTTCTAGCGTAATAATTGTTCTTGAAAAGCTTTCCGCGTGCCTTTATTGCCTCCTCCAATACGTCTCTTGGCCTCCCCGATGTTAGAGATTTGGGGTTTTCCATCCTTTCCTGCCATATCCAAAGCAAAAACGAGAAATAGAAAAACACATCTGATAGACTAACCTTGACATCATTGCTAGGGTTTTGTTTAATCAAATCCGGTTTAGGTAAGATCATCTTTTGCTTCGAATCTCTCCAATAATCTTCATCATTAGCATAGATAACCTCAAATGAGCTGATGATCCTTCGAAGATCGATTGTAGGCCTTTGATTTGTAATTATTACCCTTTCCCCTAATTTGTATAAACCTAACCCTAGGCTGAACCCTCGTAATCCATCCGTTGATATACCCATTCCACAAAAGGTGTTTCGATCGTGATTACTCAGCAGAAAGCGTGATCTACTACCCTCGAAAGAGGAGTAGATCGAGGAGGCGAACTTAGCGAAGAAGAAAAGATGAAAAGAGAGAGAAAAAGGCGTACCGGAGCTAAGAGAGAGAGAAAAACTATAACATTTATTTTGTTTTTTGAGTAACTTTGTTAAGGATAGATGGTTTTGAGCCAAATTTTATTAAAAGAGACCCCCTTACTATAACTAGCGGAATACCATTTTAAATTGTCACCACCCCCCCCCCCCCCTCTCCCCCCTAGTTTTTGGATACATTTTTTTTTTCGAAATCATAAGATAAATTCAACCGATTACAAAAGTTAGTCTATGCTCATTGTCAACCCATAAGATAGTGATCAACTGAAGAGGAATAGTAATATTCCAACCGAGATTCTAATTGCCTTATTATTTGTTAAAAATGCACCAGACTCGTAGGGGTATATATAGTAAAAATTAAATAATTTATTTTTATTATTGTAGGTCACGGAAAACATTGAAAGAAGTGAAGGAGGACCACACAATACTAAAATGCTTGAAGGCAAACAATGAGAGGTTGAGGAAGGCGCTTTTACTTGATGACGAATAAAAAGCTAGTCATGGTGGAGATATTTAAATTAAGTGAGATATTTAAATAAGTGGAAGAGAGAAAAGAGGAAAATAGAATAATTTATTGATAATGAAAAAGCCATAAAGGCTAGAGAACAAGAGAATACTAGAGACTACATTGTGAATGAGTTGATGTCTAACATAGTAGAATGAGACCATATATATAGGCTTAATTATTTGGTAAACAAGAAAGGTAAAACTAAACTAATTAGGAAATAAATACGATATGAAAATAAACTAATCTACTAAGGTAATAATATATTTAACACCCCCCTCAAACTCAAGTAGGTCGGAGAGAGAGCAACTTGAGTTTGAAATATGGATCGTTGATTATGTATCTTGAGCGGTGTTGATAGAGAAGTATGACATAGGAGTTGACGTGGTGACAATGTTGCTATGGTGGTGTGGCGGTGTGGCAGTGAGGTGGAGCGATAAGGTGAGCGTTGAGAACGTGAACCAAGAACCAAGAACTGAGAACAAAGTATTAATTGAATTACCGAGATGAGACCATTGGATGGCCTAACGAGATGCGGAGATGAGACAATTGGATAGCATAACGAGATGATACCATTGAACGGTCTAACAAGATGAGACAATTGAACGACCTAAATAGATGAGACCACTGAAGGGACTAACGAGATGAGACCACTGAAAGGCCTAATGAGATGAGACCACTGAATGGTCTAGCGACTTGCGAAAGCGAACGAAACGATAACGGAAAACCACTTTGGATTGTGGCTCTGATACCATGTGAGATATTTAAAATAAGTGAGATATTTAAATAAGTGGAAGAGAGAAAAACGAAGAAATAAATAATATATTATTGATAGAAAGAGCCATGAAGGCTAAAGAATAAGAGAATTTTAGAGACTACATTGCAAATGAGTTGATGTCTAACATAGTAGAATGAGACCATATATATAGGTCTAATTATTTGGTGAACAGGAAAGGTAAAACTAAACTAATTAGGAAATAAATACGATAATAAACAAATCTAATAAGGTAATAATATATTATACTAATAATATATTTAACAACTAGTAAATTCCAATTGAGTTTCTGATTGCCTTATTATTTGTTAAAAAGACACCAGATTTGTAGGGGTATATATAGTAAAAATTAAATACTTTATTATTATTATTGTAGGTCATGAAAAGCATTGGAAGAAGTGAAGGAGGACCACACAATACTAAAGTGCTTGAAGGCAGACAATGAGAGGCTGAGGAAGGCGCTTTTACTTGATGACGAATAGAAAGCTAGTCATGGTGGAGAGGAGATAGTGGAATGAGCTCTACAGAAATTCATGGTATAATATAGTTAGTTTTTTTTGTTCGTAAGTAATATAGTTAGTTACTACCATTCCCATCCCCACTCGAATATACATAAATTGAGTTCTAAATCGGGTATGCACCAGATTCTTGTGTTTTTATCTAGCAATAATCTTATAATACACCAATATCTGATCTTAATTTTTACATCTTACTATGCCCATTCATACAAAGTCATATATGAATAGTATGTAGAAGAAAGGTTAAGAGAAAGATAGGATATTCAATGCTGATTCCACAACATTTAAATGTCTATGAAGGGTTCAAGGTCGTATAGGGGTGAGAAAATGCCCCCTCGGCCCTCTTGCCGGTGGATTTTGAGCCTATACGGACTTTAATTTTATCAAAACCCGTGGGTTTGGACCCAAACTACCCAAACCGGGTCTTAATGTTATCAAACCGCCTAATATATATATATATATATATATATATATATATATATATATATATATATATATATATATA
This sequence comes from Nemophila menziesii, assembly GCA_029959085.1. Lineage (NCBI taxonomy): Eukaryota > Viridiplantae > Streptophyta > Magnoliopsida > Boraginales > Hydrophyllaceae > Nemophila > Nemophila menziesii. The sequence goes on from JARWIR010000013.1 coordinate 757,701, forward strand.
TATATATATATATATACTAGGTATAGCCCGTGTCTGAAGACACTAGAAGAGTAAAAATTCTGGAATAATTCACGAATCATGCTCAATATACAATAAAACTTACATTTGAGGCAATAACTAAAAGAGACACTTTAGTATATGCATGAACATCAATAGAATTAAGATTATTATACTTATTGAACATGAAAGCAACACAAATAATAGACATAGTCTGCACAAATCTAATGAAATTCTCTGATTATCAAATATAAATGAATAAATTTGTTTATAATTCATCAAACATCTAGACAACACTTTAAAAAACAAAACTAATCAATATGTAACGGAACTGAAATGTGTGAATCGTACATCATCAAAATTTTAATATATGTACATAGATCTCATAACTCTAGAAAATGTCACTGTGTCAACATACACATATCTTCCAATTTGAAAAATCTGAACGGCAACCTACCATTTTGAAAAAAATAGATAATTAGTAAATAATTTATTAACGATAACATTATTTAATTTATGAAAATATTTACCATGTGATTCAAATTCCATCTGGCCATCCATTTTCCATTTATCCAGTTCTCGTCCATGATTATCTTCTGATTCTACAAATATGAACAACATTAACTATTATTCTAAGACAATGAACTTGCATTAGAAACAATAATTTGACATAATAGTTTGTATAATATTACTTGTAGATATTGTAAGCGATATAATTCCTCCTCGTCTTTTACTGTTACGTCACATTTTTTGTACGAAGGTGTTGTACCTACAAATGAACACAAAGATATATTGCAAATAAATATACACCATGAACTACGTAATGTGTATAAGATATATTCACTTACAACGTCAATGAGTTCTTGGTATCTTGCAAAATACAGTTCGATTGATTGCACGACTCGCGTAGATAGTCATATGGATTCTTTTATTTTTCAGTACAACCTGTATAATGCCCGCAAATACATAATATTAGTTATATTGTAATGAGACGAACAAAAATATACACCTAATCACTAATCGCATACATTTAGGATACACTATATCAAAATTTCTGGGTATACAATATTAGTTGCGGTTTGATCATTTATGGGAAGAAACAAACTTATATGATCATAAATCGTGCATCTAGATAATGCAACATATAGTTGTCCATGACTAAATACAGGAATGCGCAAATCGATTCCATCAAATTTTACAAATCGACTTTGTGATTTATTGATTGTCATGGCATATGCTAAACAAATCGGAAATTGCCTCCTGGTCATCTTTAACGGTATAGAGACCTATAGTTCGATGAAAATTTAATCCATACTTAAATATAAGTTTGATGCAATGTATTCCCAATAACACATCAAATATATTGTATTCTCCTTTAGAATTGGTATATACCGAATTCATAATACTGAAGTTTAACTATCTTAGTAAACCATTGAACTTTCCAATCTGAAAAACTGTTTCCTGTTTGCTGTTAGAGATAGGAAGATAATCGGTATGTATACTGAATTTTTTTTAATACTAATTTTGCCATTAAAAAGATTAGCTTATGACCCACTCTAAAAAGTTGATAAATTTCACTTGGATCCCCTAAACTCGAAAACTCTAAAGGTCAGGTTTGTTTTTTGTCTATTAATTAAATTAAACTTAGTTTGTTAAGTTTAAATTCTTGATCTTTGTTGTCTATAGATTTTTTTGTATAATATAGAGACGTATAGTACAAATAAATAAAAAGTTTATAATTTATTTTGCAGAATATAGGAATTTTAGTGCATTTTTGCAATATATATGAACTTATAGTAATTTAGAATACATATATATCCACCCCTTTCTCATTCCAAAAATAACAATTAAACTCACATAAAAAAAAACATTTTAGTTTTGTAAACATAAGGATACATACATTACGTTAATTTGCATAACACATTCTCAAGTTAAAACCTTATCATTACTTTTCTGTATTATTTTTATCTATTAGTAATTGGTCATCTCCACTTTATTATACTTTGGTAAAAACAAAAGAGAACTTCTCCACTCTATTATGGGCAAGTCAAATTACAGCTTAACACCATATCACTATCATACAATACAATACAACTACATACTGCCACTCTCCCTATATATATATCAAGAGTAATGATATATACCACCCAAATTCATACCACCCAAATGTCACCCAATGACATGGCGTGAATTGATTGGTTACAAATCTTTAATTAAATCAAGAAAATAAATGCATTAACAAATTGTAACCAATCAATTCACGCCACGTCATTGGGTGACATTTGGGTGGTATGAATTTGGGTGGTATATATCATTACTCATATATCAAACACACACTTCCTCTCATTTTTGTAAATGGCCTTTTTCTCTCATTTGTCAACTGAAGAAATTGAAATACATACAAAAATTAGGTAGCACTCTCATTTATATCATTCTATCTTTACATCATTTATATCACATGTATAAATAAATGTCTATGAAAAAGAAAAATAGATGTTATATCGTTCAGCTGAAATGGGTAACCGGAGCACAGTAGTATATCTACCACTACGCTTGGATCAATAGTAGTGATATCTCATGTTATCTCATGTTTGTTTAAAATCACAGTCATACTGGTTCATTCCTTCAGCTTGTTAGTATACATTCATAGCTCAAACTATATTGGGATTAACATAGACACCCTCTTGTTGATTTAAACTGTAATCGAATCCTAATCCACAAACGTAATCAAGATTACATTTTCCATTTGCATAAAAAACATACACAGTTGAGATGTACCTCCGAGCAACCTCAGTCCAAGTAAATTCATTGATGGGAAGCCATCAATCTTCTTTCTATAATCTGAGATCTCTGCATTACTCTTTAGTCTAGTATTGAATTTGATTCTCCAGCATCATATACAACCACTCTTATAAGAAGCTCCTCAGATAGATTCCCATGAACCTCATGCCAAGGTTATATAAATGCCTGAAAAGTAGATTTAGCAAACTGTTTATAACATCTATTAAATACAAACCAAATTAAAAGGTTAAGTTAATAATATAGCATCTCAAATCTTGAAACAAAATGTCCAATTCAGCACCTAAGGGAAATGCCAAACTGCCAACGATCTGAATTGTCAAATAGTAGATTTGCGCTGAATGTATTGATGTTACTATTAGGTTGTGGATGAAGGATACAGTGAAGCACATGTCCTTGCAAAGTGGTGGGTCCTTGTGTGTTATAAAATAAATGCTAAGAATAGAGGAACCAATAACTGCAAGTGTACAGTTATCCCAAGTAATATATGATAATCAAGTTCGTTCTCAGGGATTTAACTGTATAACCCAAGTATTCAATAGATAAGTAGTCGTAATTGCAAGTATGGAAAAGTAAATGATATAATATTTGTTTTGGTTTTCTAAACTAAGATGCAAGTAAATTAAATACTAAATTAATTAAACTTAAATAGAAATAATTCAAGTAAATAGGGTAAACACAAGAAAAGAAGTAGTACTTGAGTCACACTAGGGTTTCACCTCAAACCTTCTTAATTAATATTTTCTGTTAATGGATGAATTGTTATATTTATGCTAGTCGGGATTCTAAAGTCTCTTAGCCCTCGTCAGGGTGAACCTAAAAGCTCTCCTATGATATTCTAAACTCCGTCAGGGTGATTAAAACCACTTTCGGATGATGAAAACTTACCACATTGGCTATTGGCTAGTCAAGCATGTCAAGGTCATTGGCGGATACCAACGGCAATTACCAAGTTCTGTATCTAAACCCCCTGTCAAGGTGATCAATACGCCACTATATTGAATAGCCTAGATACTAATAATTATCCCTAGTTCGCGATGCTAAAGATAATGGTTCAAGCATAAAATATTTGTCAACATAAAATAACCAATTCAATTTCAATCCTAAAATCCCAAATTAGAAAAACATAAATTAATACGAATTGGGTTCAACCCATTATGCGATTCTCAAGTACAATGTAAATTTAGCTCATGACAGAAAGAAAAAGTAAAATTAAATAAAGAAAAGATATTATCTTAAATTACAGAAATAAAATATGAAACCTAATTAGGAGGATGACTTGAGCTGTTGTTGGAAGAATAAGATTCTTCAGCTTCTGTTCTTGCTTCCGCCTCTTGACACTCTCTCTAAGGATGAATTAATTTGAAGAATAAAGTGAGAGGTGCTGAATAATGAGGTCTAAAGGTGTATTTATAGTGGAGAAAATCGGATTGGGCTTTTTAATTAAGAGGATTAGGTTAAATGAATAAAAGCCTAATTCTTAAATGAAATCTCGTAACTGCTGTACACCCTCCACTAAAACGGCTGTAACTTTCTCAATCTAACTCCTAATTGACTCATTCAACTTGTTAATTCTTCGTAATTCGATAAGGAACGAATCCTCTTTATAACTTAGAGGCTGAATCAATGTTTAAGTGGCTCAAAATCAGCAATTACCATCAACCTTCTAGATTTGCAGCTCTAATTTGTCAACTCTTCGGGATATTTCTTCTCGCCTTTGACTTCTTTACACGATCTAAGACTTCCATTCTTGATTCCTATCCTTTCTAGTATTAGAAACCTATAAACTTTACACTAAAACAAACCATTTAACGTGCAAAAGTTTAATAAATAAGAAAAACTAAAATCCAAGGAGGGAAAATGAAATATAACCAATTAACACTAAAAGTCTATCAAATTAGTCAAATAATCACCAATTTTGATGTCTCCTAAGGACATATAATTAGAACAAAATAGGAGACATCACGGAGGTGTCCCTTTTACCAGACAAAATCCAACTTGTATCAAGGAGACATACTGTTGTTGCAATGGTCACATGTGTTATAGATCCATGTTGCAACAAAAAATAAGGTTTGAGTGAGCTCTCTGGTCTCTTTCATATACTATATAAATTCATCATAAGCTATTCTAAAACTATTCTTGGCATATTAACAATATGGATATTCTAACAGGATGTAGCAAGAATCTCTATTTCTGGGGATATTTCTTCCTTATGAGAAGATATAATAGAGAAGGTCATGTACTACAAAGAAGAGAAAAGAATACTCTCAATATACATTATCGTGAGAATTTTATTTTCATCTTCTGCTTTAACCTGTCATAAATAGAGATTATTTTAAAATCTAGCTAACTCACTGTTCTCTCTTATTTTTTATTATAATCAGGTGATCCCCAATGAGGTCAAAGAAGGAATAGTAGTTTGGAAATATAGAGCATGCTAATCACTTTAAGTTACAGTAAAAGCAGGTTTTGGTAGTCGTGACCTCATGTGCTTTGATCACAACCTTAAAAAGCTCTAGGGAGGAAAATACTTTCTAAAGCCTACTTTTTGGCAACTTTATAAAGAAAAGCCAAACTAGAAAAACATTCACTTTAAGGCCTAGTTTGGTTTGTTTAGTTGGGATTTTGGACCTTTATACCCTTGGTTAGAAAGTAATTTTTTTATACTCGGAGGGTACATACCCACGAATATGCATTTTTCAGTTTTGTTAAATAACCGACGGGCTGTACCCATGAACGGGCTATACCCATGACCCTTTTAACGGTTTGTTTTTTAGTAGATATACAAGGAGGCTAGCATCACAATGAACAAAAACGGACGTAGGGCCGTACCCATAATGAAGAAATACAATAGAGGGCCATACCCTTAATGAACAAAAACAATATACAGAATTTGAACAAATACTTTATAAACAAAAGTAAAGATATATGGGTTTTTGCTATGTTTTTCATTAGTCCTTTATTATCAAGAAAAAATACAAAGAAGGGCTGGCCCCGTAATTAACAAAACAGAAACATCTAACAAAAATGGGCTACACCCTTTATAGACATATAGGGCTGTACCCATCATCAATTTCACACCCTCAATGGGCTGGCCCCATTACACAGTTTATAAAACAAAACAAAAAAACCTTACATGGGCCAGCCCCACCACAACCAAACTCTAAATTGGGCTGGCCCCATCATCAGATTCACACCTATCATGGGCTAGCCCCATTACGCAGGAGAAAAAAAAACCAGATCGACTTCTGTGGGTGATGAACGGAGCTGGTGGCGGTGCAGATATCTGACACGGCAGCGCGATCAGCAGCCTTGGTGGTGCGAGTAAACGGGCTTCCATCTGGGCTTGGATTTCAGAGATTTGGTGAGAGTGCGAACCTGCTTGATGGACTCGATCTCGTGCAGGTCTTCCAGCGACGGTGGGTGGGTCTTCCAGGGACGGCGTTCTCGTCCAGGTCTCGAACACGGTGGCGCAGGGCGGCGAAGCGCAGATCTGTAACTGCTTCGTGGTGGGTGAGGAGGAATATGGGTATAGTGGCGGCGTGGTCAGTGGTGCTAGTGTCTTCTGCAACTTCCTTTCGCTGCAGCAGCAATGGAGGAAGGGGAGGACTGTGGCCTTCTTCACTCAGGTCACGGTGGTATAGTGGTGTCGTGGTGATGCTCACATAGAGCAGCAGGGTTGGGGTGTTGTGGTGGTGTAGATCTCGCGCAGGGCGGCGAATAGCAGGCCTGATGAAGGTGATGAGGCTCGTTGCGGGTTTCCAGTGGGTTCGTCAGTGGTGGTGGTGGATCTGCTCGACGGGGGTGGTGGTGGATCTGAAGATGATGGTGGTATTGGTTCACAGAGGAGTGTTGGTGGTGGGGTGGCTCGGTAGCCAGATGAAGGTTTGGTGAGGCTATGGTGATGCCGGTGGTGGCCATGGTGGAGGTCGTGGTGGGGGCGGTTTCGGTTTTACACAGAGAAGCTAGAAGGGAGATAGGAGAGAGAAGAGAGAGGGACGCAGGAGGAAGAGGGTGAGTGTGTTCTGGTTTCCTGATCTATATGGGTTGGGTTTTTTGGTTTTATCAATATAGTGAAAGGGGGAAGGAGGGTAAATGGGTAGTTTTCCTCCTCTTTAGTTGGCTGCTAACTAGGTGGCTTTTTATTATAAATCCACCTAGTAGGTAGGCCTTCTAAAATAAAAGACCCAGCTCTAGGAGGTACATATTGCGATATAATTTTGTACTATGACATATGAATGCAGCTTCACCTAGTGTTTCAATTCTTTTTGACTTTAATGAGTAATTTAGGATAGTTCACCATTAAGTTTAAAGAAAATGCACGCTCGAATAACAAAAATTCCTGCACAAATTTTTTTGAAAAAAAAAGTTATATCTAAAACTAAAACAAACCATAACTCGGAACTAAAAGTCAAAGTTGTCGTTGACTTAACTAACCTGCAATTCTGTCAAACTAAATAAACGAAGAAACCCAGTACTGGTGCACACGCAAATCAACCTGGAAAACCCAAAGTAGATTTTTATATATAATTTTCACATTCTTTCAAGAAAAAAATAAAGATTAGCAGCAAATGCCAACTATTTGTGAGTTGAAATTCAATTTCTTCTCCTAGGATCCACCAAAAGTCCAAAAGAAAATGGAATAAGTATAGCTCCTTTTTTGCTCACTTTATCTTACATGAAACACTATTTGGGAGAAAGCTTCTCCTAATTAGCCATTTATAATCCAAATCGAGTAACTTTTTTAATAACATATGTCAAGAAAAATGGTCCTAAATATATTGTTTGGAAAGAATATTAGCCACACGAAAGCTAGCAAAGGAATCGAAAGTATAAAGCACAACTTGTCAACTGAATTTTACCCTGAATTTGTAGAATTCGAGAGTAAATTGTTATTATTGAAAGAATCAATATTATTCACCTTGTCAACTGAATCTGAGTCTGACTCTTTCTTAGTAGAGGGTTCGAGATGCCAACTTGCTTTCTGTAATGAAATCTTTTCAGAAAATGATTCTCAACCGTAACGAAAAAGAGCAAATATGAAGATCAGCCAATAGGTAAAAATACACATCTTTGGAAACAAAATAACTGCCTGAAGAGTATGAAAACAGCTAAAATGCAATATCAAAGAAGAATTAACAAAATTCCAAAATGCTATAGGGGACTATAATGCGGTTAAAGTAAAAAATCCGTGTTTGATGGATGTAATCTAATTTTTAGCACGTGTAATACATGTCCAGTTGTGTTTTGTTCAGTCTTTAGTTCATTCCCATAGTTTGTGTAGTATATTAGCAATTAGTGCCAATATCGAAGACCCTGAATGTGAATACTTCAACCTCATTACCTGTTAAGTTAATAAAAGGTATAAAACAAAATCAATAACATTCGATATTTGATACATTAATCAAAGCATTCTATAACATTATTATCAGGTACAAGCTAGTGAATTTCAGGAAGAGTTACTTTCTTTACTATAGGAGCAGATGCTGTATCACTTCTAGCTATGTTTTCTTCTCCGCATGTACAGTATTTGAGAGTTCCCAAGTTTATACATTATGCAAATATAACAATTTTCGCCTTTATTACAAAACTCATTGTGAAGAAAGTAACCCGGAGTATTTGTCTTGTTTACACCTACTATTACGGCTACTGCATACTTAGATGAAGTGTGTGTTTGTGTGTCTAGTGGCTGTGCAAAGCGCATAAAGACATTAATTGACAAAGACAAAAAGAATGCATTATAAGCGAAACATCATTTTACAACTTACATGATGTCTGAAAGGACATGATGAGTTCAAATAGGTCCCATTCTAGTACCAACAATCTTGCATTACAGGAAGTTTCGATTCTCACCATTCTACAACAATTCAAATTAAATAATTTTAATCAATCTCTATATATAATTTTTACTAAACCAAATATATTTATTTACTAACATTACGAAAACAAATTAAAGAATCTGTTCAACAGCTTGGCTTGCTACTGAGGGTAAAAACAAAACTCACATTCTTGCATTTTAGTAAGAGCTTGATTTTAGTATCACTTCTATTATCAAATTACAAAACCCGATCCATTGGTCTTAGAGGCAAATATATATATATATATATATATATATATATATATATATATATATATATATATATATATATATATATATATATATGCATTTCTTGTTGTAATCTGCAAGGATATTCCTTAAAGTTGAGTAATCGTGTTGAGATTCATCTAAAAAAAATTGAGTTTTTCTAACATTTAATAAAAATGAGGAGAAGTGAAAACGTACCTTAGAAAAATCATATGAGTGTTACTAATCTTTGTAAAGACATGCCTTAAAAAAACATATGAGTGTTGCAAATTGGTGGCCAATGCTTGCTGATGAAGACGAACCAAAACAACCTAAATTAAAAATTCTTTAAAACAAAAAACTCAAATGAGTAATCGTCCTTAGACCCGTATAACAAAATTGACTCTTTATAACATTTATTTAAGATGAGGAGAGGTGAAGACGTACCTCCGAAATATGGACATATAATGCAATTAATCCAAATTAATTTTCTTATAGACTTACATTGCAATTTTTGCATATTATGGGGACATGTAGTGCAATTTTTTCACACTATCGGGACCTGTGGTGCAACTAACTTGGGTTATAGGGACCTATAGTGCAATTAACGCAAACCCCCATTTAACTCGTGATTTTTTTTTTTGAAAAACAACAGGCATAAAGTTTAAACCTCATCTCATTTCAATTCAAGATAATATAATATGAAATGCCCCTGCAAAGTCACAACCATTTGAGTTGAAGCTTACCGATCCAAAATCAATCTTACTGATCTTAGCAGCGGTAGCACATAAACCTCTCCAGCATTCTTAAAACTGCAAATTTACACATACAACTATTAAAGTTGAAGAAATTAGTCAAAGTAAATCAGATAATTCTGAAAAATAGTAAAAGTGATAAGATTAGGTTAAAAACATTTCAGTTTTTTAGAGTTTCAATGGTAAAAATTAATCTTTTTACCTTAATTTGAGTTCTTCTCCAAGCCGAGGATGATGGTGGAGAATGGTCCCCAAGCAGCGACGGTTTTCTTGTGCAGGAGAGCGGCTTGGTGGAAAGATGAATGTGAAGATGATGGAAAACAAAAATATAATAAACAACACGATTATAATTATTATTAAATCAGATAATTTTGAAAAATTATTATTAATGTGTGTTTTTCGCCAAGCCGGTTGATGATGGTGGAAAGTGGTTGTCGAATCGCGACGTTCTATTGTGCATGAGAGCGACTTAGTGAGAAGGTGAGTGGGAAGAGATATGATTTATTTATGGTAACAATAACTTTTTACCTTAACTTAATTCGAGTCCAAGCCAGTATGGTGGAGAATGTTTCCAGAGTGGCGGCAGTTTTCTTGTTCAGAAGAGCGACTTGGTGCGAAGGTGAGAGTGAAAGAGATTTTTCTTTTGTTTCTTGTTCGTATGCGAGTGTGAAGATGATTTATGTTTGATATGAGTTTTTGAGAAATTAATGGACAATTTTTGAGCTAAAAATGAGTGATAATTAATTGTAATATGAATGGTATGTTTAGAAATTTATTTATTAAAAAAATAAATAATAAATAATTTATTGTAATACTAATGATAAGTGGGGGCCATAAATGATCCAACACTTATGTTTGGCAAAAATCGATCATGGCTATCATTTATGTAAAAAATATATATATATTAAATATATATAATTTTTTAGTTTCTAAATTTAGATTATATAAATTCTAAAACTTCTAAATATTCAATGAATCTAATTACCATTATTACAAAAATGTATACCATACGTATTTATTAAAACCAGCTATATAGCTTCTAAATTTCTAAATATTCAGTAAAAATAATTACCATTATTATAAAAATTTATACCATACGGTAATATATTAAAACCAATTATATAGATTCTAAAGTGACCATTTTATGAAAATATAAATACATTAAACATGGAATTTTTCATTATAAATAGATATTCACTTTTTACAAATTTAATCGGATCAATATGCTAAAAATCTAAAATATTATTCCAAAATCATTCTTCGGCACATAATAGGATGGATGATGCTACACCTGCAATTCAAAATGGTACGTGTATCTAATTTCTATTTATTTATTGTTTTATGTTTTTAATTTCTCCAATAATAATTGAATACGATAATTATATTTACATGTTTAGTAAAATAGGAAGATACCTCACATACATAAATAGTGATAGTCTCGTTGTTAGATTTTTTTTAACAAAACTCTATATATTTTATTATAATTTAGCAAATTATAAATTTATAAAACTATATTATTTTTCAGATATAAACCCTAATACAAATATCATGAAGATAAGCAGATAGATGCAAAATTGTCTTCTTGGGCTTGGAATCATTTTACCAGACCTACTGCCAAACCTTTTCCAAGGAAAATACATTGTCCATATTGTAAGAAAGCATTTACATTTGACACAAAGAAAAGTGGTACAAGTCCTATGAGTAGACATTTAAAATATGTGTAAAACAACACCTTGTTATGAAGGTTCAAAATGGAGTATAAATGATAGAAAAAGACAAGACTTTAGAATTCAAGGGTGAATTAAGGGTTGATCAAAATAATATCTCAAATATTCATTCAATCAATCAAAGAGTAAAAAGGCCATTGTTAGGATGTGCATAAAAGATAATAGACCACTTAGTATTGTTGATGATGAAGGGTTTAAAGAATTTGTGTGGGAACTAAATCCAAAATTTGAATTTCCATCTCGTTGGACGGTTGCAAGGGATTGTTTGCATATATATAAAGAAGATATAGAGAAACTGAAGTTTCACTTGAAGAGAAAAAGAGTTTCTCTTACAACTGACACTTGGACGTCAGTTCAAAACATTAACTATACGTGTCTTACAACACATTGTCTTGATGATAATTGGAATTTTAAAAAAAAAGATACTTAATTTTTGCCCAATTGCAAATCACAAAGGGGTAACAATTGGGAAATTAGTTTATAAATGCTTCAAAGAATAGGGTATCGAGTTTGTTTTTACTATCACAGTTGATAATGCGTCATCTAATGATGGTGCCATTAATCACTTGAAGTTGAAATCAAGGTACCAGATTCTATATTGGATTGTAATTACATGCATTTGAGATATTGTGCCCATATACTCAATCTTGTAGTAAGCGGAGGCTTGGATGAACAGCAAAAGGAAATTACAAAAATTTGAAATGTTGTAAGATATGTGAGGTCATCTCTCGACTAGGCTTGGAAAGTTTAATGAATGTGTTGAAAAAGTTAAAATAAATTGTAGTAAAAAATTGTCTCTTGATATTGATACTAGGTGGAATTCTACTCATTTGATGTTGGATACTGCGATAAAATATGTTGAGGCGTTCAAAAGAATGGGTGGGGATGCCAAATATAAAGATTACTTTAAAGGTGGAGATGAGGAGGACTTTGAATGTAATACGAGAAGAAAAAATACAAGTAAGTTTGAAGGAGCTCCAACTTCAAATGATTTTACCAATGTTGGATATCTTGTTGATTTTTCGCAAATATTTTATGAGATGACATTAAAGATCTCGGGTTCGAAGTATGTGACTTCAAATTATTTTTTGGGTGAATTAATGGAGAGACATGTTAAGTTGGATAAAATGTGTGTAAATGAGGATCCTATAAATATGGCTATTAAGATGAAAAAAGAAACATGACAAGTATTGGGAAAATATGGATAATATAAATTACTTGTTGTATGTATTGTACTTTAGATCCTCGACGTAAAATGGTTTACATGACTTTCTATTTTGAACAAATCTATGGGCAAGAATATCCAAGGGTAAAGCAAATGGAGGAAATGGTGTTGAAAACTTTGAAAAGTTTGTATGATTTCTATATAAAAAAAAAGAGGTGCAGTCACACTCTTTGGATGCTGGAAATAAAGATTCATCAAGTGCAAGTTGTATGAAAGTCGATGGTGATTTAGATGGTGTGTTCTTAAGACATCTTGAAAAAAAAAAGAAATTGGCAAAACAGAGGTTGACATGTACTTGGGTGATTGTGTTGAAAATGAAAAGTTAATGGGTGAAAATTTTGATTTGTTAAAATGGTGGAGAAACAATTTTCCAAGATTTCCAGTCCTTTCACAAATTGCTAAGCATGTTTTAACAAAGCCTATTTTCACAGTTTCTAGTGAAGCAGCATTTAGCACGGGAGAGGGTGGGGGGGGGGGTAATTGATCATTTTAGAAGTTCACTTACTCCTAAGACAACCGAAACTTTGATATGTACACAAGATTGGATTCGTTTTTCTCCAACTGATATCGAAAGTGAACTCGTACAATATCAAGTTTTGAAAGAATTACAAGATAAACTTCAAAATACTGAGATAGGTAATAAACTTCAATTTTTTTTGTCAACTTTATATCTTTTATTAAATGATTTATCTAATATGCAAATCTTTTTTCTACTTTTACAGATAAATTGTTAAGACCACCAAAGTTATCAAATATGGAAGTTGAAGATGATGTAATTTTTATTTTGTTGCAGGGTTAAGAGTTAAAAATAATAAATAAGATTGTTTTTTTCCAGTTGTTATGTTTATCTTTAAGTTATGATTTTTTATCTTGCATATTTCATATTAATTTAAAGTATTTGTATGTTCCAAAAATAGTTTTAAAGTCTTCTTTCTGAAGTATGATTAATTATGTAAATAATATCTTGGATATTTCATATTAATTTAAAGTATTTGTATGTTCTAAAAATAATTTCAAAGTATTCTTTCTAAAGTATAATCAATTGTGTAAATAAAATATAAAAAAAGAGCAACAGAAAAAAAAAATTAGTAAAATAATATGTAGTAATATAGTACATTAACTTAAATATCTAGTATATTAATACAATAACTTGGAAAGAGTATAAAATATCATTTTATTAAATATGTAGTGAAATAATATTTAAGATTTTATATTATTAGTCAAACCTGTTAAAAATAATAATATTACGTATCTTCAGATATATGTATTATTATTTAAAAAGATATGAATGATTTTTAATTTTAATAATATATAAATATATTAATTTAATATAGGCCTGTTTGGCCGAGCCCGGTCAAACCCGTCAAAAACCCATAATAAAAAATCTATCAAAAACCCGCTAGATCGGACTTTAAAAATAGCGGCTCACTGTTAGCTGCGTCCAGATCCAACTTTGCCAATCTCCGTAGGTTTTGTATTTCGTGCACACCCCTAATCGTAGTATTTATGCGTAAAGCCTTAGGTAATAAATATTCAAATATCATGAATTCTTAATACGGAGCAAGGAAAGACATTTAATAGGCTACTTGGGGTTCTACAAATTCCATTTTCAGAGTTTGGGCGGTAGAAATTATGGGGACATAACAAAAGTGTGCATAATAATGCATAACATGGAACTTCGAAAGAATATTACTTCCTCCGTTTCAAAATGTTTGTCCACTTACTAAAATCGATATTTCAAAATGTTTGTCCACTTAGTATTTCAAGACACTTTTTCTCAATTTTTTCCATTACTACCTCTATTAAAAAATTAAAATTTATATTTCTAATACACATTTAAGATATCAAGACATTTATGAAGGATAATTTTATAATAGGGATTGTAACAATTAATTTTCTTAATTCGTGTGAAAAGCAAAGTGGACAAACATTTTGAAACGGAGGGAGTAACAATTTAACACATTCAAAGGAACTACTTCAAGCTTATGAGTTTATTAATCGTCAGTACGATATGACCATCAAAGTTGCACACTTCGAAGCCCCATAAAAGATTTCGTTTTTGTAAATCTTTTTTATTTTTTTTAAAAGGGAAAATGACCAATAAATATAGTCTTTTTAGTGTCTGTTTGGAAGTACAGTTTTTAGAAAAACACTTAAAAATATTTTTAGTATTTTAAAAGTTTTTTGGACTCTTAAAAGCATTTTTATGAAAAGCACCAAATATATGCTTCTGGAAAAAAGTATTTAAAGTGATTTTAAATTTCAAAATTATTTTCAGTAATTTTTCTAAAATTTAAATCTTATTTTAAAAGCGTTTTTTTAGTCTCAATGGGAATAACTTTTTTTTTACTTTACTTTTTTCATACATCGGAGACTAAAAATCATAACTTTAAAATTTACAAAAACGTCTTGTTGTTTATGACAATTCTAGGTACCGATAGTCTGCACTTGTCCCTAGTAATCGTTCTCTAATTTTTTTTAGTGGAATCATGTAATGCATTGGCCCAATTCTTGACTCAACCCCTCCTTTTGCAAACAAATCTGCACTTGTGTTAGTTTCTTGATAAATATGCACGACCTCTGAGGAAGGATTCCTCCGTAGAATCTCAAATCAATTCCGACCAATTCCTGAAAACACCTTGCTTTTCACTAACGTATGCGTTCCCGCGAGTCAGTCTTTATACACGATCCGGTAAAGTCTCAATTTTTTGTTCATCTCAAACCACAATGTAATGCTAGCATAACTAAATATAATGGTGATTCCACTATATGTGAACCCACAAATCAGATAAAAGATGTTCCCTCACTGTTTAAAAAAAAGACCACCTAACTAAGCCTCTCCCTATGTTTGGTTGAAACATATATCTACATTTAGCTTGACTCTTATCATTGTTTTGTCCTTTTTACTAAACTAACTTTTAGCTGAAATAGTTATGCCTCTGTTCAAAAAAAAAAGTTATGCCTCTGTTACATTCACTTCCCCACTCTCGAATAAAATCGCATGCCATAATATTAACCTGGGGTTTTAGGGACCTTACAGTTGATGATTGACTCGCGACACCAAAAATATGGTCATTTCTATGCACCCTGATTAACCAAGTCGGTGCTACAAAAGATACTCCCCAATGCAAACCTTCACAACCTAGTAAATGACAGGTTGTAGAAACCACGTTTTGAATGACCAACCATCTAGCCAAAAAGTGTCAGCATCTGGTTAGCCGAATTTAAACTTTTCGGTCATCCTAGAAAATTCTGATCAGATGATCGATGACATAGCCCTGGACCAATAGTACTACAATGACTCTTTTGTTATCCTTTCTAGTTGTTTACTTCTTTTTCTCGGATACTCATCTTTATCTCCATAATTTATCAGTTTGGAGGCAAATCTTCAAATCTAACCAATAAGCAAATCGGGTTTCTGGCATTATGGATTGGTTGTCCGGTCTTCAGCTTCCTTAGGTTCGCTTTTTCTTCACTTCAGAGGTCCAATCTTTTTTCTTCTCATCCTTCATTCTCGAACGAATGTTGACACTTTGCATTCTCATGTATCTAAGGTCCATACATCTTCATCATAGGTTTCATTCTATAATAGATTTAGGATGTTAGTCATTTTCACTTGGAGGTCAGTAGTTCTTCTTCTCCTTTCCTTCTTTAGTTGTCCATCTTACGCATTTTGTTCTTCAGCTCCTTAGGGGTCTGATGACCTTGTTTCAGCATCTTCTTCATGCTCTCATGAACCTGCAAGACTTAAACCAAGCTTGACATTTCTCGTAAGATCAAGCATGCTCGAGATATAATATTTTGTCATTAATTCATCAATCAAAATATAGCCTTTAGGCTAACACTTTCTAAAAGAGGGTTTTCGATATTGTTTGTCCTTTTACAATAATCAAGATATTTTTTTCCAAGTTTTCTCAGTATCATCTATTAAATAAGGATAATTTTGTGAATATCGATTTTTTTTGGTTACATGGATGGTCCAGACCAATTCCCACGTACCATGTACCTCTCACTTCACACCCTTTTGAGTGTAGAAGAAATAGAAGGACTCTGATCAGTTGAGCTAACCCAACTTGTGAAGATGGGGATTATTGAATGTTGTTGTTAATCCATGTGTACCAAAATGATGGGTAAATAAAATTGGATAAAAAGAGTAATAAACAAAATTAAAAAGTGTCATATTTTTTTCTTTGATAAATAATATTGAAAAAAGTTATATTTTTTATACGATTTATTGTTATTATTAAATAAATATTATTTTTATATGTTGGTGACAATAATTAGTTATTGTATATTATATTTTGATTTATATCTTGATATAATTAAGGGTGATTAACTCAATAGGTGCACAACCAAAATAACTTTTTCAGAAGGTCCAGCCAATTTCTATAATATTTATGGTCCGTAATACTTTTAGTAATACACATCTACAAAACATAAAACACTCCACCGTTTAACATGCAACCTTGCACTCAAAGATGATAAAAAAATTTGCAGAATGAAAAAGAGTAGGTGTCGGCCAACGACGAAGCCATTTCGGCTAGCCCAGTGGCATTAATGTAGTCGGAAATAGGCGTCTAGACGATGCACGCTATCCAATTAACCAAGTCCAATAAAAGCGCAGTAAAGGCAGATGGAGAAGAAACGATTAGCTGACCCCTTGCTTCCGCCGCTGTCATCAAGGCGCGGTCGTCAAGACGCGTCTGACTCCAGCGAGCGCGCAAGGACGGTGAAAAGCAAATTAGTAACAACCCATTACAACGATCCCACTACCTAAGTTAGCTAACAACCCAGTTGGCTAAGCCTCTATCAAATGGGTTGTGTAATCCATCTTCACCAGTTGCGTCAAATGAATATTTACTCAAAAACAATTCAAAAAATGCAGTATAAGGCCAAATTGATCCCGGCAAATCATGGGACCCACAAAACTCACACGACATCCGCTCCCCATATATGCTATTCTCAGCCATCACTTCTCATACGGTAAAAAGCGTCCAACTGTCATAAAATGGATATTGTTGGATTTGTATAAAAAGATAATAAACAACCCACTACATTTATACTAAAATCAGATAAATTTGTAAAATTGTTTTAATAATGAGGGTTAAATTAATTAATTTTTAAAAGTTTAAATGGTAAAAATTAATTTGTTACCTTAATTTGGCTTCTTCGACTGTTGATGATAACGGTGGAGAATGGTCCATGGCGGCGGCTTTCTTGTGCAGGAGAGCGAGTTGGTGATGAGTCATGAGATTTCTGTTTTGTTTTTTGTTCGAATATGACTGTGAAGAGATGAGTTTTAGGTATTATGTTTCATCGTTTTCCAATTTCTACTTTTTCTTTTCATTTTTTGTTTGAAATTTTTTAACGTAGGTGGTTGTATTTTTTTATTTTTTTAAAGTTTATTATTTTATTTTGTAAGGTTATATTGCGTATATTATTAACCCAAAATGATATTTTGGACTTTTTTTTATCCAAAACTTTTAAGTTAGACTTCTTAAGGCATAATTTGTTAGGGTATAAACTTAATTAACAATTATCTCTATATAATTAATATATATAATATTATAAGTGAATAATATAATTACAAAAGACTATTAGAATTATTAATTTTTATAAGTTTCATTATGTCAAGACTTTTGGGACAAATCTAATTCATATATAAAATAATCTTGAGATGTCATTTTAAATATTATTTTAGAAATATTTCAATAATTCTATAAGTAGACAAAATTTAAAATATAAAGAAACTCGTCAAAAGAAAATTTGAACCTTCACAACAAACCTTTTCATCTCAAAATTTCTATAACCATAACTAATTTTATTTCTTAATTATAATTTCAAGCACATTTTAAACAAAATATACCATGTTATATTATAAACTTATTTATTATTTTAATATAAAAAACCAAATTTAAAATTTTGTTCAAAACTTTCAAACTTACAATAAAATAATACTTTATCTGAAACCTAGAAACCTAGAGTTGTCACTGTGATTAGATATTGATTCGAGAAAATGACAATTGATTCGAGAAAATGACACTAAAAGCTTTTGTATTCATGTTAAATTGTAGAGTTGTCATTGTGATGTAGTACACTAACTTGCCTCAGGGACAATGATGCAAAACTTTTGAATAAATGTTTTTAAAAGACAGGGACCAGCAGTGCAATTAACTTAAGTTGTTGGGTAGGGGGTGAATGTTTATTAATTTTTCGTTGTGGGTTATATTCTTGAAATTATGTGCTTTTAGATAGGATATTTTACTCTTGACTCATTTGTTCTCAGTATTTTAAATTTTATGATTAATATTAATTTATTGAAGTTTGGCAAATAAGATGTGTGAAAAAACTAGATCTCAAAACCATTTGAAAAAAAAATAATGGATTTCAATACAAAAAAACATCTCAATCTTGAGAATCCCATTCCGGAAATGGCTAACATCTTTTCTTTTATTATTCATATATCTGAGGATTAAAAGCCGAAATTGGATTACAAACAATCAAGTAATCCCTTACTGAGGTCTAATACTAGTTTTGGAAGTGTACATCAACTTCTATCTCTAGTTATACTATGCCACAAATAGTCCGGAGGGTCTTCCAGGACACGCGATCCTTCGCTTAAATCCGCATCTGTTTAGCCAATAAATCTGCATATGTGTTAGCTTCACGGTAAATTGAATGTATTTCAAAATCAGGATGATTCCTTCGTATCTCACGACACTCTTGCCTAATATGACAATTCCAACTTTTACTCAAACACTCTTTCTCCTTTTTTTTTCTTCAATTTGTTCTTTACAAACACTATTTTCTCCAAAAACATTGAAGATCTTCCGGTTTTTCACTCTTTTTCTTCACTTCCTTTAGCTTTAAACATATTTTTTCTGAAATTTCCTCCTGTGGCATCTTTTAAATTTTTTCAAATTGTTCATTTGTTGTTGTGTTTACTACTTCTCTTCCAATCATTTGCATTTATATCTTCTTAAAAAATCCCGCAAACATGAATGTATATGCACTTAGCCATTCAAATGCAAGAGAAGGAGCTATCACTCTATCAACAGAAAGTGCAAATTACTATAAAATCATTGACTAACCAAAATTGATTGCAAAGCTTTTGCACCATGAAATTATAAGTTTTGAATATATTAGGAATCATATCCAAAAATTCTGGGGAATCTCTGGAAAAATACTAACATAACGCATAGGGCATAACAAATTCAACATTAAGTTTGCTAATGCTAGTGATAAAGAAATTGTATGGGAGAAATGCCCCTGGACTCTGGTCTCTAATGAGGAAACACATCGTTCTCAACGACTTCAATTCAAGCTGTAAAAAGGTAACCTACACTACCACGTGGATCCAACTTTCTGGGTTACCTACAACTCTTTTAAATCCTAAAAGCATCAAGGAGATACTATAACAAATAGGCCATATTCATGTGATAATCTTACCTCTAGGAAAAGTTGTCACGGAAAAAACCTTCACACGAGTTAAAATCGATTGGGATTTGAGCCGCCCCGTCTTCTTCGGACTTAATTTCTGGGAAAACACTCAAGCACCAAGCCGGATAAAATTTAAATTTGAGAATCTTGTACAAGTATGTTACGGATGTGGGAATTTTGATCACGAAGAGAGTATAAGTAGAACTTTTTGTGTTAGAACTTTTATCAAACATCTTCCGTTACCTACATAGAACACATTAGGAGAAAGATTGTCACCGCCAGATGTTGTCTACGCTCTCAAGAGTCCGGGCATGACTCATTACAGTTTTGAAGATTAAATTATTAGATTTAGCGGATTTACTTGATTAAAAGTTTACTATATGTAGATTTGTCATATTATTAGATGTTGTATTTTGTGGGTTTTGATGAACCGAGGCTAATTCTAAGAGATTTTTATAAACTTCTTCAAGTAATTGAAAAATATGTAAACTTTGTTTAGTTTTATTTTTCCCTTTTTCATCTTTCATATAATCAGTGTTTGTCAATTAGTCATGTATGAAGGATTTATTTTATTCATTCAAAATGTTAGGGGTTTAAATCGTTATTTCAGTTTTTTCAAGGACCTCAGCAGCAAATAGGAACCTAGATTCTGGAAATTTCAATGATTAGAGTCAGCTAACAAGATTTGGATTACCTTGCATCTACTCTTATATATCTTGGATCACGTTTCACTATTGACGTTGAATTTACTCATTAGATGTGAAATGAAATATTTGGTAAATATTTATATGTAGATAGTAAAAAATATGAAGTCTTCATCTTTGAGAAACAAAATACTGTTTAGAATTTCTAAAACAGGATGGTAGATGTTATTATTATTGCACTAAGAATATGGGAAAGATTCTTAAACAAAGCTATGATTATAGTATTATGTACATGTGATATTGTTGAGTGATATGAAAAATATTTGTTGCAAAGACATATAATTCAAGATCCTCCATAAAGTACAGTTTCAATAGTAGAGGAGACCATGGAAGTAGAGAAATTTGCTTTACATATATTATTTTAGCTTTTCAGAGTTGAATATGTAGAGCATTTGGACTGTGTTTCCATAATTCAAAAGAACATGAGGGAAAAAGAGGTTTGTCAAAGTGGCACTTGCATGTGGGAAGTGGTAAATGACAAAAAAACCCAACCTGAGAGGACCATCGAAGCAATATTGGAATAGAGTAATTTGGACCATGATAAGCGAACCAACCACCCCTTTACGGTTTAACATTAGTCTGTAAAAAGCTATCTTATCTGGGGTACTGTTAAAGATATTGATACATCGAGACCTTCACAAATAATACATAAGTTCACAAATAATACATAAGTTGTGGACATAGTGGGAAGTTTGATAACAGACAAAATATAGATGGATATTCTTGAACATAATTAACGAATTTGTCTGCGAAAGTAACCATCTAACAACATTTTGCTATGTTCCTTTTTCTTCGCTTAGTTGTATTCCCTATTTTAAAAAATTGTTCCATTTGTACAAGTTTAAATTCCTAATTGGTATTGAATCTTGGGTAGGCATGTTGTTTAACTCTCTTCTTTTGCTTTTCTTAGTGTTTCAACAATATTATGCCTCCTTTAGGCTTTAGGTATAATTAATTACAACTTCAATCACACAGGTTTTTGTGGTTTTTATACATTATATTTTTCTTCAAAGCAACATGGATTTAACGGTCAATGTACCTGTTTTAGAACAAATTACAGTCGTACCACCACAATTGGTAATTTTCAAACAAACATGGATTTAACATCCATTTAAGTGCCAAACAAGTAGTGTTGTAAAATCACTTTGTAAAATGTAATAAAACTTTGGCGAGAATAGATCAAAATGATCTATGGTTGAAAACACAAATCAAACCCAGAAAAAGATAAATGCAGAAAGTAAAGAACACAAGGATATATCGTGGTTCAGCAATAATGCCTACATCCACGTTGAAGCCACCCTCAGATGATGCTTCGCACACTATATAAACACGGTTACACTTCAGATCAGTTACAAGAATACAAGAATAGCAACACAAGAGTTTCAGCGTGAAACCCTAAGAATCAATCGAGAAATCTACTCAATCTTCAAGCAATAGGCTTGATCTACACTATTCTAATTAACAATCTTTATAGATTAGATTGTTAATGTTTACAAGAAACCCTAAGTATAATCTGAAGAACACGAGAGAGAGGAGAGCGAAGAGTAAAAAGACAAGAGAGTAAGTCTGACCAAGTCTGAAGACTCGAGCCTTTTATATGGCTCCAAAAGGGTTTTAATCTGAGCCGTTCATAGTGATACTTGATCAACGCTTGAGATTAAGTCTCGTAAGTAAAGCGGTGCAAGTAATAACCCGAGAAGTTGGCCCATCTTATATGCTGAAGTGTTCTGCCACATAAGCCTCCAACTCATCACTTTTGACCAACCCTTTGACTTTACTTATATCAACATTCTCCACCTTAAAGTCAAACTTCTTGCTCCTCTATCATCATAAGCCGTAGCCAGGTGTTCAAGTGTGCTTAGCACCATATGGTTGCTCCAAAATAATTACCTGAAAAATAATTACTAAAAACCACAAGTTTAGTGAATAATTTAAACCACAATAATCAAATTTAATTACTGAATGTTAAGCAAAGCTAAGCAATGCTTAAATTTTGTAACAGTTAACACTTTAGTCCCCATATCAGATGGATTTTCCTCAGTTGGAATTTTGCACAGTTTAATATCCTCAGAACCAAGCCAGTTTCTAATAAAATGAAACTTAACATCCACATGCTTAGTCCTTTCATGATAGACAGGATTTTTACTTAAGAATATAGCACTTTGACTGTCACTATAAATTGTTACAAAAGACTTAGTGAAATTCAATTCTTTAGTCAAGCCATGTAACCAAATACTTTCTTTAAAACAATCACATATGGCAACATATTCAGATTCTGTAGTAGATAATGCAACTAAGGGATGCAATTGAGATTTCCAAGTAATACAGTTTCTACCAAGTGAGAAACAGTAGGAAGTTGTTGATTTCCTACTATCTCTATCACCAGCAAAGTCTGCATCAACATAACCTACTAATTCAAAAGGCACATTCCAATTTCCATAACATAATCCAACTTCTAAGGTACTGTTAACATAAGATACAACCCATTTCAAAGCATGCCAATATTCAAGTCCAGGATTAGACATATATCTACTTAGCAAAGATATTGAATAAGCTAAGTCAGGTCTAGTGCTAATCATTGCAAACATAAGTGAGCCTATAACATTTGAATAAGGGACATAACTCATTTTCACCTTTTCAGTGACAGTTTTGGGACATTGATTTTTACTAAGGATAAAATGACCAGCTAAAGGCATCTCAACATGCTTACCATCTAAATTACCATATTTTTCAACCAATTTCTGCAGATATGGTTTTTGATGAAGTTTCAGAGAACATACCTTTCTATTTCTTTCAATACAAATACCTAGTATCTTTTTAGCATGGCCTAGATCCTTCATATCAAACTCAGAACCAAGGTCAGTTTTGAGTTTATTTATTCTCTGCACTGAGTTACTTATTAACAACATATCATCAACATATAGTAAAAGGAACAACATCACATTTGGCTCAAATTTCAGATACAAACAGTTGTCATATTCACTCCTTTTAAAACCAAGACTTAAAACAAATGTATCAAATCTTTTATACCATTTTCTAGGGGACTGTTTTAAGCCATATAAGGATTTTTTCAATAAGCATACATAATCAGAATGTTTTGTATCAACAAATCCTTCAGGTTGATGCATATATATGTTTTCCTCAAGTTCACCATGTAAGAATGCAGTTTTTACATCTAACTGTTCTAATTCCAAGTCATAACATGCAACATATGCAAGCATCATTCTAATGGTTTTAAACTTAACTACAGGAGCAAATATTTCATGGAAGTCAATTCCTTCTCTTTGTGTATATCCCTTAGCTACTAATCTAGCCTTAAACCTAGGTGGATCAGTTTCAGTGATTCCTTCTTTAAGTTTAAAAAGCCACCTACACTCAATGATTTTACAGTCTACTGGTGGTTTAACTAAGATCCAAGTTTTATTAACATACGAAGAATTCATTTCATCTTTCATAGCTTTAATCCAACTGCCTTTAAACTCAGATTTCACAGCTTCATTATAAGATTCAGGTTCAGCCTTACTTACCTCAGAGGCTGCAATTAAAGCTGTATAAACTAGCTCAGCATAAGAGTACCTTGTTGAAGGTTTAGGGTCCCTCTTTTCCCTATCTCTGGTCAGTTGGTAATTGGTTAAGCTCTCCTGAAGAGACTCCTGAGGAGTCTCAGTCTCAGTGGTATGCTCAGATCCAGCTGGCTGCTCTGGGTTCTGGACTCCATCAGGGCCATCTTCTTGTGCTGGATCAGGTTGACTTTGGTCAACTTCATCACTTCCAGCAGTTGATAGGGGCTCCACCTCAATTGTGACATTCTCAGGTGTAGTATCTGCCTTATTAGTATCTGTACCTGAAATCACAGATTCATTCTTGCAAGGGAAATTAGTTTCATCAAAAATTACATCCCTACTGATGATAATTTTTAACCCTCTAGAACTTTTATCCCACAATCTATAGCCTTTGGTGCCATGCATGGTTTGATAACCTAAGAAAACACATTTAAGTGATCTAGGGTCTAATTTTCCTTCTCTATTATGAGCATATGCAGCACAACCAAATATACGCAAATCAGATAAATCAGGTTTCTTATTGTTCCAAAGTTCCATGGGACATTTCATATTAATTGATCTATTTGGACTCCTATTTATCAAATAAGTTGCAGTATATAAGGCTTCACCCCAGAAAGATTTAGGCATACCAGATGTAAATAATAGGCATCTAACTTTTTCTAATAAAGTTCTATTCATTCTTTCAGCTACACCATTTTGTTGTGGTGTTTTTCTAACAGTTCTATGTCTTAATATGCCTCGCAATTTACAAAAATTATCAAATTCTTCATTGCAAAATTCAAGTCCATTATCAGTTCTAAGTGTTTTAACATGCTTTCCAGTTTGTTTTTCATATAAGATAAGCCAATCTTTTATTGTTTCAAAAGTATCACTTTTATTTTTCAACAAAAAAGTCCAAACACGCCTAGAATAATCATCTACAAGGGACAGGAAATATTTTCTACCCCCATGTGTTTCATACTTATCAGGACCCCACAAATCAGCATGTATATATTCAAGAATAGACTTAGACATATGAATACCCACATTGAATTTCATTCTATGTTGTTTAGCTAACACACAAGGCTCGCAAAAAGAGAGATTAGAGATAGTATCCTTACCAAACATTCCATCCTTACTTAGCACATTCAAGCCTAATTGGCTCATATGGCCAAGTCTTAAATGCCACTTTATAGTAGCTGCATTCTCAAGATTAGTACTAACAGAATTCATATCATTTTTTATACAAGTACCATCAAGAATATATAAGCCAGATATTTTCTTTCCACATAATACAAGTTTATCATGTTTAAGCACATTAATCACACAACCCAAATCATCTAAAACACCTAAAGAAATAAGGTTTCTTTTTAGGTCAGGAATCCACCTAACATCAGTAAGGGTCACATTTTTTCCATTGTTAAGTCTCAAATTGATTTTACCAATACCAGCTACCTGACATGTATTATTATTACCCATATACACAGTTTCAACATTTGATTCAACTAAGTCCACAAACCAGTCCTTATTGGGGCTCATGTGAAAAGTACATCCAGAATCTAAAATCCAATTAGACTTACAGGCAATGTCTGAAACATTCAATACCTCACAAGTATCATCAATCTTATGGGGCATACATGCAATATTGGTTTCATTGTTACTATTGTTATTTTTGTTCTTAAGCGCATAGCAATTCTTTTTAATATGGCCAGGTTTTCCACAGTGATAACATTTTCGAGTTTCTTTATTCTTGTTTCCCTTAAACTTTTTCTTATTCTTATTGTTTTTAGCATGCTCATGGTTTTCAATTTTATGGTTCACAAACAGATTGTTTCCTACTCGCTTATTGTTTTTTAATTCAAGTTCCCTAGTTTTCAACGAGGCAACTATTTGATCAAAGGTAGGAATCACAGTAGAATATTGAAAAGCATCTTTCACAACTTGATAAGAATCAGGAATATCATTTAAAAGGATCATGCATTTAGAAGTCTCATCTAAGGCCATATCAGAACCTTTTAAAACAAGATTAAGTTTGAGAAACTCATCAACATTTTCATCAATAGTTTTTGAAGAATCCATTCTATACGAAAATAAATTTCCTTTCAAGAAAGCCAAGTTGGGAGCAGATTGAGAAGAGTAAAGAGATTCTAACTTACCCCACAAATCAAGTGCAGTTTCTGCTCCATCTACCTTTCGTATTACGTTATCGGACAGATTTAAGAACAATAGATTGAAGGCCTTTTCCTTTACTTCATTGACCCTCTTTCTTGCTTCTTCAGGCCAATGATCCATATTTGGTTCAAGAGCACTTAAGACTTTGTTATGCGACAGCAAAACCTTCATTTTCTTTTTCCACACACTGAAATCACCCTTTCCATCGAACACCGATACTTCTAGCCTGGTTGTTGCCATTTCTTAATATGTCACTGTATACAAGAAACACAAGGCACAACACATGCAACAACTATTAGGGTTAGTATAAATCGAAAAAACCCTAGAAAAATTTATTCAAGGATTTTTAAGTTTCGAAAAACCCTAAAGAATATTAGATCTGTGAGTTACAATACAAGATAATGAAATTGTATTGTTGGAAAAGTTTTTCAGAAAAATTTAAGACGCCAAAACACAGATCTGTATAGTTTAGAAACAAATCTTTTCACAAAACGTTTTTAGAGTTCAATCGAACAAGGCTCTGATACCACTGTTGTAAAATCACTTTGTAAAACGTAATAAAACTTTGGCGAGAATAGATCAAAATGATCTATGGTTGAAAACACAAATCAAACCCAGAAAAAGATAAATGCAGAAAGTAAAGAACACAAGGATATATCGTGGTTCAGCAATAATGCCTACATCCACGTTGAATCCACCCTCAGATGATGCTTCGCACACTATATGAACACGGTTACACTTCAGATCAGTTACAAGAATACAAGAATAGCAACACAAGAGTTTCAGCGTGAAACCCTAAGAATCAATCGAGAAATCTACTCAATCTTCAAGCAATAGGCTTGATCTACACTATTCTAATTAACAATCTTTATAGATTAGATTGTTAATGTTTACAAGAAACCCTAAGTATAATCTGAAGAACACGAGAGAGAAGAGAGCGAAGAGTCAAAAGACAAGAGAGTAAGTCTGACCAAGTCTGAAGACTCGAGCCTTTTATATGGCTCCAAAAGGGTTTTAATCTGAGCCGTTCATAGTGATACTTGATCAACGCTTGAGATTAAGTCTCGTAAGTAAAGCGGTGCAAGTAATAACCCGAGAAGTTGGCCCATCTTATATGCTGAAGTGTTCTGCCACATAAGCCTCCAACTCATCACTTTTGACCAACCCTTTGACTTTACTTATATCAACAAGTAGTAATAACTTCAGGTAAACCTTTGGGAACAACATCAACTGCAAATGCAAGCTCAATCTTGAAATAATACGCCTATTTCTCGAATGAAAACTTGAATATTGTCACCTATTTCCAAACACGTGTTGAATTAGAATTATATGATAGTGAGACTTGTGTTCATGATGCAAAAATGAGTAACTATTAATCAAATAGAATAATATTGCAGAGTTTACTTACGTGGATGTTAATTCAGATGGCTTTGAACTTGAGCAGGTGCAACTTTCCATGTAGCCATTAGAAGAGGGTAGTTCCTTCCTTATCAAACCTCTCATTGTTTTATTGGTTAACTAAATTAATGCTTATAAAATGAAAAGATGAAACACCGAGTATTTAACCCAACAACACCTACAGACTCACTTAAGAAATGACACTTAAATTTGTCCATAGGAAGGGTGAGAGAGGGACTTCTTTATTATTATCTAAAGCTTCGGCAAGGTCTGCCTTGTACTCAAAACATGCTGCAACATCATCATGGTATGAATCGAATAACATTTAATCCCATTCAGTACTCAAGATAACACTTACAATATCACATGCTGCTTCACCTAACAACTACTTGGCACGATGAGCTGCAGAAGCTCTAGACCAATCGTTTCTTGATATAGCTTGCCGGGTAGTTTTACATCAATGTCTACCTCGTGTCGTGGAAACATGTATACCCCTGAAACACATCCAATCCCCACAGAAAAATCTAACTAAATATATACACCCATACGAATTCGGTGATATTTTCGCTAATTTTTAAAAACATAGAAGTGTATCTGGCAATTTCTATAATAAAAGGACTAATCGTGGTGCAAATTGTCTCGTGGCCGATTCTTTCATCGATAATCGCTTCAGCAAACCTCTCCTCCATGGTGTAGCAAGAAATTTTCTGATCTTGATGGTTGTGCAGGGTGGCGTAGCAATGGAGGGTTTTTTTTCGAACATTTTGCTAGCTTAGTTTATGATAAAAATAGTTGAGTTTAAAATTTTTTCTTTTAATTGCAAGTTAATAACAAATTGAATATAATTAATTTATTTAATTTGTTAGTTGTTCTTAATACTAGCCTAATTTAACATCTCATAATTTTCTATCTAAGACGAAATCAAGGCGTCAAAAATATAAGACATGTATAATTTTTTGGTTATGTCTGAAAATGAAAATGAACACGGAACAAATTATTATTATTTTTGGTATCATGGTGAAAATATCTTTCAATTTAAAAATCTTGAACGAAAATTTAAGTAAAGAGTATAACGCTATTAATATTAAAATTAATAAAGTATTAAAAAAATTATGGAGGAGGTTTTTGTTAAAATATAGATAGATCAATAATTAAGAAAATAATATAACAGAATATTTGAGTTAAATGTTTTGATGCCCATTAAAGTAGACTAAGGTATTTTTTTAATATTTGAATTTTGATGATGAAAAAGAAAATCTCAATCAACATCTCATCTTTAAGAGAAAAAAATAGATTTTTTCCAACTCACATTTTATTCAAAAAATTAACAAAATATTATAAAATTTCCTAATATATTTAATTATAATAATTATTTATATCATTATTATATAGATTGTATTAAATTTATAAATATAAATATAACTTATAGTTATGATTAATAAGTATTATGATTAATGTATATAAATATAATATTTAACTAATTACAATTATAATTTATAAAAAAAAATAACTTTGTTTAATATTATTTAGCATCCGCACCTAATTACTCAATCAGAATTAATGGTCATAATAACTTTTATTAACATATTGGTTTTTATTTATATATGATATTATGTGTTTTGAGAAAAAATATATTACAATACATATCGTAATGTCATCATTTACAAGATTTTCACACACTTTTATAAAAAAACAGGCCCTCCAAGCCTATAAAACCAACATGGTACATTCCTCGTACAACACTGTTTAGTGGGATATATTTGTATTTCTTTTTGTCCTAAAATCTTCCATTAAACTCAAAATACTACAAATAAAAGTTTAACCAACTCCTGTAAGAGTGGTTTCTTGTAAGATAAGTTTCGCTAATTGGGGGAGGGGGGGGAAAGGCCCTACCGAAGACAAAACTATTGTCACATGGCGAGTTCTTGGCTAACCAATCCGCAACTAAGTTTTTCTTTGGAGAAATATACGAGAAGATATGATTACGATTTTCACTAACAAAGTAAATACTACGAATAATGCTATTGATTCTTAAACTAGCTACTTGATGACTTGCAATCGTTCTCTACGATGCATCGTGTGTCTTTAAATTCTCGAGCCCACATACATGCCTTCAAGATCCCCAAAGCTTTGGCTTCCATGGAATTCTCTGCACCAATACTCCAAGCACTATATTTAATAATCTTTCCAAAACAATCCCTAGCAACACATGCAATAGATGAATTAGTAATTTTATAAGAAGCATCGCAATTAATTTTATACCAATTCATAGAAGGAGGCTCCCATTTAAACTGTTCTGCACAAATATATGTATTATGGATACTAGAATCTGCCTTTTTAATAACAAAGTTATTATCTTTACTAATTTGAGTTGATTTACCTGTACTTGTATATTTGTGGACTTTCACTTGAATGTTATTATCCTTCAGATCTTTGGGATCATCCTTAGGATCAATATTTTCTAGCTCATCATCCCACTTACTCAATTAAGTATTTTTAACCCTCAAATATATATTATCATCCTTGGGTTTTAGTATAATAAAGTGTTCTTTCCAAAGAGCCTGTGCTTTAGTACATGTGTTTAAGGGGCAAGGTTTTATGTTGTTGAACACATAGCCATTTCTTCTTTTCCAAATATGCCAACAAATAATAGCCACTTGCTCCCCTAGATGAGGATTTTTATGGTTGATTTGATCATTCTTACTTAAGAGTTCAGCCATCCAAGTGTCCAGTTTAGAGGTACACTGGTTGCTCGTTCTTAAAGTAAGATTCAAAGTTAACCAAGTAGCCCTGGCCCATTGACAATCAAAGAGGATATGTTCCAAAGATTCTGCTCTTTCATTGCAGATAGTACAAATGCTTGTTACTTTTGCTTTTCTTAAGAAAAAATTTTCATTTGTTGGTAGCACGTTTTTAACTGCTCTCCACAAGAAATTTTAATTTTCTGAGAAACTTTAAGGTTCCAGATGATTATCCATATTTTTGGACTGATATTATGCGAGGAGGATGTTTTTATAGTATCGTGTTTACTATCTTTTTATCTTGTTCCTCTTTCAAGAAGTGGTAAGCTATTTTAACACTGTAGTTACCATTTGGGTTTAAATCCTAATAGCAGCTGTCATTAAGGGGAATAAGAGGTATAAACATATTAAAGATTTTATTAAATATATTCTCAGAATATTTATTTTTAGTATGCTAATATTCCAGTTTCTAGTATTCTCAAAGATTAAATCACTCACCCAATTAATTGAGATATCCCTAGGAGGAGTAATCTCTTTACAATTCTGAATCCAGCTATGAGTATGAAGATTAATGCTAGTACCATCTCCAATTCTCCATTTAAGATGTTTAATAATGAAACCTCTTCCAGCTAAGAGACTTCTCCATCCCCAGGAAGGAGAGTATCCAATTTTAGCTTGAAGGAAATCTGAATTTGGGAAGTATTTTCCTTTTAGAATTTTATGGAGAAGGGATTTAGTATTAGACATAACATTCCAGGCCTGTTTACCAAGCATATCTATATTCATAAGGTGTAAATTTCTAAAACCAAGTCAACCTTTAAATTTACTGCTGGTAAGAGAATTCCAATTACCCAAATGGATTTTCTTATTTCCTTTTGATCCCCACCAAAATTTCGCAATTTAGGAGGAGATAAGGTCACAAATTTTAGAAGGCGATAAATAAGAGGCCATGTAATAATTAGATATACTTTGAAGAGCTGCTTTAATAAGAGTTTCTTTCCTAGCACCAGTAAGAAAAAGATCTTTCCAGTTATAAATTCTTTTTATAACTTTTTCAACTAATAAATTCAGGTCCCTCACCTTAGATCTACTCCACTCAGTGGGTAATCCAAGGTTGGTCCCCAAATTATTAGTGATTTTCATATTAACTCTAGAGGCATACATATTTTGCATGTATTGCGGGGGTATTACTACTAAATTTCACCCCACATTTATTAAGATTAAAGGTTAATCCAGTGGCTAAGGCAAATTTGTTAATAATATCATTGAAACTATTTGTGTCCTCGGTTGTAGCTCTAAGAAAGAACACACTGTCATCCGCAAATAGCAAGTGAGTGAGCTTAGAACAATTTCTTGCTATTGAAATCCCCTCAAATAGACCAAGTTATACTTTATTATTAACCAAATCTGAGAGGGTCTGAGTTATAATACAAAATAATAGGGGGGGTAAGGGGTCACCCTGCCTGATACCCCTAGTAAGTTTGGTAAGGGGGTAGGGTTTCCCATCAATAAGAATTGAGTAAGATACTGATGTTACACAATTAATAATAAGATTACACCATCTTTTACAAAATCCCAATTTAAGCATAAGGCTATTAAGAATGTCCCATTCAACAAATTCATAAGCTTTTTGTATATCTGCTTTAATAATCATGCTATATTTTATAGTATCTTTTTTATTTTTTAATATAAGTGCAGATTTCATGCACAATCATAGAATTTTCTTGAATATGTCTTCCTGGAACAAAGGCAGATTGGCTTTCCTCAATAATATGGTTCATAAGATGTTGGAGGCGGTTAACTAAGATTCTAGCAATGATTTTGTATATAAAATTTGAGACACTAATAGGTCTAAAATGCTTAATAGTAGCAGGGTTATCAATTTTTGGTATAAGCGAAATAAAGGTCTGATTAATATTCTCAAGAGTTTGATTATTATATCAAAATTTATTTATTAGTTTAATAACATCAAGTTTTATGATATGCCAATACTTTTTATAAAAGAAACCAGGATAACCAACAGGGATTGGGGCTTTACAGGACCCCAACTCATTAATTGCATCCTCAATTTCTGAGATTATAATAGGTTTTAACAAATTCGAGTTCATGTTCAGAGTAATAGTAGGTTTGATAATATCAAGGATATTATCAAAATTTCTACTCACAACCGAACAAAAAATATTATTAAATAAAGTGAGGATATTAGAATTAATCCCACTTTCCTCAGATAGCCACAGACCAACATCATTTTGTAGTCTACAAATTTTGTTAATTTTTCTTTTTTCTTTAGTAGCAGCGTGAAAAAAGACCGTATTTTTATCCCCACATTTAGGCCACATGATTCTTGATCGAGAGGCCCAAAAGTCTTCCTTTCTTTTCCAAATAAGTTCTATTTCTTTTACAATGTTATTATAACATCTTTTTCATGACCAGAGAGGTTAGTAGAATTAGTAAGAGTTTCCGGTTGTTTCATAAGCTAATCTGTTTTTTTAATATTATTAAACTTCATTTTGCTCCAGACTATAAGAAGTCTTTTGCACATATTCAGATTACTACACATCTTATTTTTTGTAATGGTATGTATAGAATTTTTAGATTTCCACATATTTTTAATAATTTCATAACAATCTCTTTCATCCATCCAAATTTTTTCAAAATAGAATCTTTTAAAAGATGGTTTAGGTTCCTCATTCAGATGGAGAAGTAAGGGGGCTATGGTCAGACCCTAAAGCTGGATGTAAAGTAACCCAGGCATCAGGATATATATCAACCCATTCAGAATTATAAAGGCATCTATCCAAAAGGATTTTAATACGCTTATTTCCAGCTCTTCTATTTGACCACGAGAAAGAGACACCCTTATTAATAGCTTGGTGTAACTTATTATTATAGATAAAAGAGTTGAAATCCTCCATACTTTTAGTAATAATATTATCACCCCCAATTTTTTCACTTATGAATCTATGATTATTAAAATCACCCACAAGATTCCAAGCACAATTATTATTCGGAACACAAAGATTCGGTTTTTCAAGAGAATTAAGTTTTTCCTGTTCATTAGGGGATCCATACACAAAGGTAGTATAGGAATTAGTACCTCGTAGGTCAGTAATTTCACAATGAATATAGTTAATATCTTTGCTTATTACTTTAATATTATCTTTGTGTTTACTAAAAAGAGCCAAACCCCCACCAATCCCACATGGGTCATCTGAATCAACAAGGTGCATATTCTAAGTATTGGCTAGATTATTAATAGCATATAATTGGTTTTTTGTTTCAGAGAGGAAAATTACCTCAGTATTGGCTAGATTATTAATAGCATATAATTATGTTTGTCTTTCATTTAATAGATATCAAGTTCAAACCTCAAAGTTTTTCTATTTTATTTTAAACCTATAGAACCCTTGATGACAAAAATAAAAATAGCAAAAATGATTTAATTATATATTTTATTTTATACCTACAGAGCTCTTAATGTTGAAAATAAAAATAACAAAAGATGATTTAATTATAAAAAAACAGTATCATATTCGAGCCTTGGCAATTTCTATATACTATTTCAACGTCTTTTTTTCTTGTCTTAAGTACCCGAGAAACTCATGCCACCCTGTAAAAAGATTAATGATATATACATTCTGAATTATTATTATGATGTGACATGATTTGATTGACTGTGAACAAATAATTCCTTTATTCTCCAACTTGATTCATATCCAATAAAATTATACCATATTATGGTTGATATTTGAATGGTTTTTATACACTCAAAAATAAGAATTATAACTATGTAGATATGTAAATTTCATCATATCATTTCATACAATACGATACAAAAAATAACACAACTTAGTACAAAAAGAGGTAAATTTTCTTTATGCAAGTCGGGTCTATGTGTTTTTCATACTTATCCAGTTTTTCTACTTGGACTATAATTATAGATAAGGTTGTCAAAATACTTTTTTAGCAGATGGTGTATTCAATGATTTTATGGTCTCACTATACGGAGAGTAAATAAATTTTTATTTAATATTAGGAGTACAAAGAATAGTATCAGCACTATTTATTTTCTACGCATATACTTACCTGACAAAATATTAGCAACATATTGAGTCACTTGAACCGCCTCCACGGAGGGGGAAATCATTGATAAACCCCATTCAAACGCATTATGCATTTTTTGTACGAGATAATAGACAAAAATTCATACTTTAGAACCATAAATTTAGTTACTGATACTCAGCATGTTAATAAAAATTACCACTGGGTGCCATTGGAAAGTAGTCACAGGGTAGCTGTGAGCTTGAACTGAAGAGACATAAACATGTTATACACATAAATTGTGGACATAGTGGGAAGTTTGATGAAAGACGAAATGTAGATGGATCTTCTTGAACATAATCGAAGAATTTCATTGCGAAAGTAACCATCTAACAACATTTTGCTCTGTTACTTTTTCTTCACTTAGTTGTATTCCCTATTTTAAAATTTGTTACATTTGTAAACGTTTAAATTCCTAATTGGTATTGAGTCTTGGCTATGCATGTTGTTCAACTCTCTTCTTTTACTTTTCTTAGTGTTTCAACAATATTATATCTCCTTTAGGTCAATTACAACTTCGACCACACAGGTTTTTGTTTTTATACATTATATTTCTTCAAAGCAACATGGATTTAACAGTCAATGTACCTGTTTTATCAGAACAAATCACAGTCGTACAACCCAAAGTTTCTCCACTCGGTAATTTTCGAACATACTGGATTTAACATCCATTTTACGTGTACCAAGTGCCAAACAAGTGTTATTAGAAATAACCACCAGTTGTACAAAAGAAATGGTTTCTGAAAACGTATGAATTAAAAAAAAGTTTTAATGTAAACTAACTATTACAATAAAACCTGAAATACGATTACAAAAATAGAATAACAATTACACAGAAATATAAACGAACAATTACACGGAAATGTAAAGGAAAATACACTTACACGGAAAAGAAACTACTAGTGTAAGTAAGTTTATTATAGAGAGAGGGTGAGGCAGAGTTGGTTTTCTTTCTTGTATTTTCGTAGCTGTAGAGAGTGGAGTGGGAGCTCTATATATAGGGGTGAGGAGAGGAAGACCCAAGCCTTCAGAAACGTCCCCATTAAGTCCCACGATTCCCTCCCGGAATTGACTTGATTGGGTTGATGTTTTTGATTGCCTTGTAACCCCCACGTTTTAATTTTCTGTAACAACTTTGTTGACCTTTGATATTCCCACGTGTTTGACTTGACTAAGTAACAGCTGCTGCTGGAATATTCTTTCCCTTTAACGTGTGCGAGATTGGTGGAGATTTGTCTCTACGTATAAGTTGAGTAGTCAATGACCATAAGAGCTGGTACAAAATCCATTTCATTTTTCATTTTTTGACTCCCCAAACTCCCCAAACTCCCCAACGACCCACGCCCCACGCCGTCGCCGGTGCTGGGCCGAGCGGGTGGGTGGTGGTGGTGGTGGTGCGCGCGTGTGGGCTACACTATTGCCTTGCCATGTGCATGGGTATTGGATCTTTGGAGTTAGTTCATAGCACAAAGTTTAAAAGAAGGTAAAAAACTTTATAACCCACCGATGTGGGAAAAACTAAAACCTTTTTTAACATCAAATGTTCCAACAATCCCCCACACTTTTGAATGTCAACAAAAGGTTTGGAGAGAAGGTTCCAAAAAGAAGAATGGGTTAATTGTACTTAAGTGTCAATATCTTGCGATTTGAATTGACACGTAGTGAAGCGAGGCAACCACCGACTTCCGTTTAAGTGAACTTACTCTTGAACTTTAACGGTTATCGATCGAGACCCTCACATCACATACTCTACCCGATTCAAAGTTACGGTTCCCTCTAACTTCACCTTTTGGTTCATCAAGTCCTTCTCTAAGGACCACCTTTTACGGGCTATGAAGTGGGTGGATTTATTCATTTGAGAGTTGTGTAAGGACGTCTCTTCAACACTCTACCATGAATATTTGGGTTTCAACGTTACCCTTGAATTCATCAAGTCCTTCTCAAAAGAACCACCATAAAGGCTATGAATTCAATGTGAGTTCAACCCTCAGTACGCCTTTTTCATCTAGTCCTTCTCAAAAGGACCACCACAAGTGGCTATGAACAAGACGATTTAGGTTTGAGCCTTAGGGATGGGGAAATAACATTGACTCATTAGTCACATGTTCCCACTTAATGGGTTTTAGTCCCATCCCCCTCGACGTCTCCAGGACTAGTCTCCTGGTCAAGCCTTTGGTGAACAGATCAGCTAGATTCTCCTCTGATCGTACAAATTCCAAGGCTATCACACCATTCTTCAGTAATTGTCTTACTGACCCATGTCTGATGCGAATATGTCTCTTCTTCCCATTATAGGCGCTATTATGAGCGACTCCAATGGCTGCTTGTGAATCACAGTGGATACATACAGGTGTGGCACTTCCTTCCCAAAGTGGCACATCCGATAAGAGACTTCTCAACCAATCAGCTTCTTGTCCAGCTAAATCTAGTGCTACGAACTCAGACTCCATGGTGGAGCGTGCTATACAAATCTGTTTGGAATACTTCCACGATACAGCACCTCCCCCTAAGGAGAACACATAACCACTGGTGGAGTTTACTTCGTCATTGTCTGAGATCCAGTTTGTATCACAAAAACCCTCAAGGACTGCAGGGAATTTGTTATAGTGCAGGCCTAGATCGATGGCACCCCTCAAGTATTTCAATAGATGGCGAAGTGCAACCCAGTGGTCACTACTCGGGTTATGAGTGTAGAGACTAAGTCTACTCACGACATAGGCAATATCGGGTCGAGTATAGTTCATCAAGAACATTACACTTCCTATGATTTTAGCATATTCATTTTGGGATACAGCATCCCCAACATGTTTGGATAAGTTAATGCTAGAATCATAAGGAGTATTTACATGCGTTACCTTAAAGGAATTGAACTTCTTCAGCATCCTTTCTACGTAATGAGACTAATTCAGGGTAATACCATTACTGCTCCTAATGGTTTTTACCCCAAGTATTACATCAGCTTCTCCCATATCTTTCATGTCGAATCTGGAAGACAAGAAGCGTTTAGTCTCATTTATAATATGAATAGTAGTACCAAAGATGAGCATGTCATCTACATAGAGGCAGATGATAACACACTCTGAATTTGTTACCTTGGAGTAAACACATGAGTCAGAAGTGTTAGCTATAAACCCATCTGAAATGAGAGTACTATCTAGTTTTTCATACCATTTTTTCGGTGCCTGTTTCAAACCATACAAGGATTTTTTCAACTTACACACTTTGTCCCCTTGATCAGGGACCACACACCCTTCAGGTTGAGCCATGTAGATCTCTTCATCTAGATCTCCGTTCAAGAACACGGTTTTGACATCCATTTGATGTATTACAAGTTCGTGAATGACGGCTAAAGCAATAAGGGTTCTTATCGTGGCAATTTTGGTCACTGGGGAATAAGTGTCAAAGTAGTCTAGAACTTTCTTTTGGGTGAAGCCCTTAATAACAAGTTTGGCTTTGAATTTTTCTATTGAGCCATCGGGTCTCAACTTTTTCTTAAAAATCCATTTGCTACTAATAGGTTTGCTACCCCTAGGTAAGTCGGTTAATTCCCATGTATGGTTACTTTTAATTGACTCAAGTTTACTATTAATAGCCTTTTTCCAAAAACTAGCATCTATAGATTTTAAAGCATCATCATAAGTTTTTGGGTCTTCCTCCATGAGGAGGCAATTGACTACATGTTCGTCTAATAGATCAATGTGAAAACCTTCTGTTATAAAGGTTGTTATAAAGTCAGGGTCGAAGCTGGACTCGATCCTGCGCCTCTTACTTCTCCTAGGTTCTTCCTCGGGAGTACTACTAGGCTCCATGGAAGTGGAGGGGTTAGGAAAAACATCACAAAGAGGTACAACATTATTAGTAGATAAGTTATCAACAGGTAAAGAAGCATTGACAGTATTTAAATCTTTCAAAGGAAAAACATGTTCAAAGAACTCAGCATCTCTAGATTCACAAATAGAGTTATCTTCTAATGACAAGAATCTGTATGCCGCACTATTATGAGCGTACCCTATGAAAATTGAGTCAACGGTTTTGGGTCCAACGGTGACAGTTTTAAAATCAGGTAGTTTGACTTTGGCTAGGCACCCCCACACTTTTAAAAATTTCAGGTTTGGTGGAAAACCCTTCCACATCTCATAAGTGGTCTTTTTTAGGGATTTATGTGGTACCCTATTAAGTACATCACAGACTGATAAGACAGCTTTCCCCCACATGCTGTTTGGTAAACCTGAACTTATTAACATGGCATTCATAGTCTCTTTAAGGGGCCTATTCTTTCTTTCTGCTATGCCGTTTTGTTGGGGTGTATAAGGGGCACTAAGTTCGTGGATAATCCCATTTGTTTCACAAAACTCTTTAAGGGAATTAGAACTATACTCGCCTCCTCTATCGGACCTAAGTCGTTTGATTTTACAGTCTAGTTGGTTTTCAACTTCGGTTTTATATTTTAAAAACGCATTTTCCGCCTCATCTTTAGTTTTAAGAAGATACACTTTAGTAAACCTAGAGTAGTCATCTACGAAGGTTATGTAATAAAGTTTTCCTCCTCTACTAGCGGAGTTTTTAAAATCAGCTAAGTTCGAATGAACTAATTCAAGCAATTTAGTTTGTCTCGTGGTAACGGGATTAAAAGGTTTTTTCGCAAGTTTGAACTCTACACATATTTGACATTTTTCAAATATTTATGGTCCATAATACTTTTAGAAATACACTAAGCGTGATAAATTTAAATTGACAGCCCATTTTTTGAAAAATGTTGATCAATGAATTTGTTTTTTTAAATTCATATCTGCAAAATATAAAACACTCCACCCTTTAACATGCAACCCTTGCACTCAAAGATGATTAAAAATTTTGCAGAATGAAAAAGAGAAGGAGTCGGCCAACGACGAAGCCATTTCAGAGAGCCCAGTTGGCATTAGTGTAGTCGGAGATAGGCGTTCTAGACGACGCGCGACGATCCCATTAACCAAGTCCAATAAAAGCGCAGTAAAGGCAGATGGAGAAGAAACGATTAGCTCACCCCTTGCTTCTATCGCTGTCACCAAGGCGTGGTCGTCAAGACGCGTCTGACTCCATCGAGCGCGCAAGGACGGTGAAAAGCAAATTAGTAACAACCCGTTACAACGATCCCACTACCTAAGTTCGCTAACAACCCAGTTGGCTAAGCCTCTATCAAACGGGTTGTGTAATCCATCTTCACCAGTTGCGTCAAATGAATATTTACTGAAAAACAATTCAAAAAATGCAGTATAAGGCCAAATTGATCCCAGAAAATCATGGGACCCACAGAACTCACACGGCATCCCCTCCGCATATATGTTATTCTCAGTCATCACTTCTCATACGGTAACAGACTTCCAACTGTCATAATATATTTTTTCAAACCAAATGATCAATGATCTGAGCACTCAAGATGTTAAGGAGATGATATTTAAATGGTTCTCAATATGGAAATTATCACAAGTAAAAGAAAATGGATATTGTTGGATTTGTGTAATAAGATAATCAGATAATTTTGAAAAATTGTAAAAATGATGAGATTATGTTTAATTAATTAATTTTTAAAAGTTTAAATGATAAAAATTAATTTGTTACCTTAATTTGGGTTCTTCGACTGTTGGTGATAATGGTGGAGAATGGTCCATGGCGGCGGTTTTCTCCTGCGGTTTTCTTGTGCAGGAGAGCGAGTTGGTGATGACTCAAGAGATTTATGTTTTGTTTTTTGTTCGAATGTGATTGTGAAAAGATGAGTTTTAGGTATTATGTTTCATCATTTTTCAACTTTTACTTTTTCTTTTCATTTTTTGTTTAGAAAATTTTCAACATTGGTGGTTGTATTTTTTTATTTTTTTTAAGTTTATTATTTTATTTTATAAAGTTATATTAGGTATATTATTAACCTAAAATAATATTTTAGACTCTTTTTTATCTAAACTTTTAAGTTAGGCTTCTTAAAGCATAATTTGTTTGGTTATAAACTTAATTAACAATTATCTCTATATTATTAATATGTATAATATTATAAGTGAATGATATAATTACAAAAGACAATTAAAATTATCAAGTTTCATTATGTCAAGACTTTTAGGACAAATCTAATTTATATATCAAATAATCTTGAGATGTCATTTTAAATATTATTTTAAAAATATTTCAATAATTCTATAAGTAGACAAAATTTAAAATACAAAGAAACTCGTAAAAAAATTTGAACCTTACAACAAACCTTTTCATCTCAAAATTTCTATAACCATAACTAATTTTATTTCTTAATTATAATTTCAAGCACATTTTAAACAAAATATACCAATGTTATATTATAAACTTATTTATTATTTTAATATAAAAAATCAAATTTAAAATTTTGTTCAAAACTTTCAAACTTACAATAAAATAATAGTTTATCTGTCATTGTGATTAGATATTGATTCGAGAAAATGACACTAAAAGCTTCTGTATTCATGTTAAATATAGAGTTGTCATTGTGATGTGGTACACTAACTTGCCTCATAGCAGGGACAATGATGCAAAGATTTTGAATAAATGTTTTTAAAAGACAGGGACCAGCAGTGCAATTAACTTATTTTGTTGGGTAGGGGGGAATGTTTATTAATTTTTCGTTGTGGGTTATATTCTTGAAATTATGTGCTTTTAGATAGGATATTTTACGCTTGACTCATTTGTTCTCAGTATTTTAGAATTTTATGATTAATATTAATTTATTGAAGTTTGGCAAATAAGATGTGTGAAACGACTAGATCTCAAAACCATTTGAAAAAAAATAATGGATTTCAATACAAAAAAACATCTCAATCTTGAGAATCCCATTCCAGAAATGGCTAACATCTTTTTTTTTTTTTTTTTATTCATACATCTAATGCTTAAAAGGCGAAATTGATTACAAACAATCAATTAATCCCAATATTAGTCTAGGAAGTGTACATCCATTTCTATCTCTAGTTATACTACGCCACAAATAGTCCAAAGGATCTTCCAGGACACGCGATCCTTCGCTCAATTCCGCATCTGTTAAGCCAATAAATTTGCATATGTGAATGTATTTCAAAATCAGGATGATTCCTTCCTATCTCACGACACTCTTGCCTAATATGACAATTCCAACTTTTACTCAAACACTCTTTCTCCTTTTTTTTTTCTTCTATTTGTTCTTTTCAAACACTATTTTCTCCAAAAACATTGAAGATCTTCCGGGTTTTCACTCTTTTTCTTCACTTCCTTTAGCTTTAAACATATTTTTTCTGAAATTTCCTCCTGTGGCATCTTTTAAATCTTTTCAAATTGTTCATTTGTTGTTGTGTTTACTACTTCTCTTCCAATCATTTGCATGTATATGCACTTAGCCATTCACATGCAAAAGAAGGAGCTATCACTCTATCAACAGAAAGTGCAAATTACTATAAAATCATTGACTAACCAAAATTGATTGCAAAGCTTTTGCACCATGAAATTATAAGTTTTGGATATATTAGGAATCATATCCAAAAATTCTGGGGAATCTCTGGAAAAATACTAACATAACACATAGGGCATAACAAATTCAACATTAAGTTTGCTAATGCTAGTGATAAATAAATCGTATGGGAGAAATGCCCCTGGGATCTGGTCTCTAATGAGGAAACACATCGCTCTCAACGACTTCAATTCAAGCTGTAATAAGGTAACCTACACTACCATGTGGATCAACTTTTTGGGTTACCTACAACTCTTTTACATCCTAAAAGCATCAAGGAGATACTATAACAAATAGGCCATATTCATGTGATAATCTTACCTCTAAGAAAAGTTGTCACGGAAAAAACCTTCACACGAGTTAAAATCGATTGGGATTTGAGCCGCCCCATCTTCTTCGGACTTTATTTCTGGGAAAACACTCAAGCACCAAGTCGGATAAAATTTAAATTTGAGAAATTTGTACAAGTATGTTATGGATGTGGGAATTTTGATCACGAAGAGAGTATATGTAGAACTTTTTGTGTTAGAACTTTTATCAAACATCTTCTGTTACCTACATAGAACACATTAGGAGAAAGATTGTAACCGCCATGGATGTTGTCTAGGCTCTCAAGAGTCCGGGCATGACTCATTATAGTTTTGAAGATTAAATTATTAGATTTAGCGGATTTACTTGATTAAAAGTTTACTATATGTAGATTTGTCATATTATTAGATGTTGTATTTTGTGCGTTTTGATGAACCGAGGCTAATTCTAAGAGATTTTTATAAACTTCTTCAAGTAATTGAAAAATATGTAAACTTTGTTTAGTTTTATTTTTTCCTTTTTCATCTTTCATATAATCAGTGTTTGTCAATTAGTCATGTATGAAGGATTTATTTTATACATTCGAAATGTTAGGGGTTTAAATCGTTATTTCATTTTTTTCAAGGACCTCAGCAGCAAATAGGAGCCTAGATTCTGGAAATTTCAATGATTAGAGTCAGCTAACATGATCTGGATTACCTTGGATCTACTCCTATATATCTTATCACGTTTCACTATTGACGTTGAATTCACTCATTAGATGTGCAATGAATAATTTGGTAAATATTTTATATGAATGATATTAAAAAATATAAAGTTTTCATCTTTGAGAAACTGAATACTGTTTAGAATTTCTAAAACGGGATGGTAGATGTTATTATTGTTGCACTCAGAATTTGGGAAAGGAAAATAAATCTTAAACAAAGCTATAGTTGCAGTATTATGTACATGTGATATTGTTGAGTAATATGAAAAATATTTGTTGCAAAGACATATAATTCAAGATCTTCCATAAAGTACAGTGTCAATAGTAGAGGAGACCATGGAAGTAGAGAAATTTGCTTTACACATATTATTTTAGCTTTTCAGAGTTGAATATGTAGAGCATTTGGATTGTGTTTCCATAATTCAAAAGAACAGTTACATGAGGGAAAAAGAGGTTTGTCAAAGTGGCACTTACATGTGGGAAGTGGTAAATGACCAAAAAACCCAAGCTGAGAGGACCATCGAAGCAATATTGGAATAGAATAGGTTGGACCATTATAAGCGAACCAACCACCCCTTTACGGTTTAACATTAGTCTGTAAAAAGCTATCTTATCTGGGGTACTATTAAAGATATTGATACATCGAGACCTTCACAAATAATACATAAGTTGTGGACATAGTGGGAAGTTTGATAACAGACAAAATATAGATGGATATTCTTGAACATAATTAACAAATTTGTCTGCGAAAGTAACCATCTAAAAAACATTTTGCTATGTTCCTTTTTCTTCGCTTAGTTGTATTCCCTATTTTAAAAAATTGTTCCATTTGTACAAGTTTAAATTCCTAATTGGTATTGAGTCTTGGGTAGGCATGTTGTTTAACTCTCTTTTTTTGCTTTTCTTAGTGTTTCAACAATATTATGCCTCCTTTA
Organism: Nemophila menziesii; assembly: GCA_029959085.1. Classification (NCBI taxonomy): domain Eukaryota; kingdom Viridiplantae; phylum Streptophyta; class Magnoliopsida; order Boraginales; family Hydrophyllaceae; genus Nemophila; species Nemophila menziesii. The sequence continues at coordinate 801,790 of JARWIR010000013.1, forward strand.
GGCTTTAGGTATAATTAATTACAACTTCAATCACACAGGTTTTTGTTTTTATACATTATATTTTTCTTCAAAGCAACATGGATTTAACGGTCAATGTACCTGTTTCAGAACAAATTACAGTAGTACCACTACAATTGGTAATATTCAAACAAACATGGATTTAACATCCATTTTACGTGTACCAAGTGCCAAACAAGTAGTAGTAATTACTGCAGGTAAATTTTTGGGAACAACATCAACTGCTAATGCAAGCGCAATCTTGAAATGATACTCACATTTCTCGAATGAAAACTTGAATATTGTCACCCAGTTCCAAACACGTGCTGAATCAGAATAATATGATAGTGAGACTTGTGTTTATGATGCAAAAATGAGTAGTAACTGTTAATCAAATAGGATAATATTGGAGAGTTTACTTAAGTAGATGTAAATTCAGATGGCTTTGAACTTGAGCAGGTGCAACTTTCCATGTAGCCATTAGAAGAGGGTAGTTCCTTCATTATCAAAACAAGCGAAACCTCTCATTGTTCTATTGGTTAACTAAATTAATGCTTATAAAACAAAAAAGATGAAACACCGAGTATTTAACCCAACAACACCTACAGACTCCCTTAAGAAATGACACTTAAATTTGTCCATAGGAAGGGTGAGAGAGGGACTTTTTTATTATTATCTAAAGCTTCGGCAATGTCTGCCTTGTACTCAAAACATGCTGCAACATCATCATGGTATGAATCGAATATCATATAATCCCATTCAGTACTCAAGATAACACTTACAATATCACATGCTGCTTCACCTAATGGCTTTCTATTATCAATGGCTTCCAGCTTTGCTAATTCAGGCTTTCTTTCGTAACCTTAGCACCAATAGCACGCAACTACTGGGCACGATGAGCTGCAGAAGCTTTAGACCAATCGTTTCTTGATATAGCTTGCCGGGTAGTTTTACATCAATGTCAACATGTAAACCCCTTAAACACATCCAATCCCCACAGAAAAATCTAACTAAATATATACACCCATACGAATTCGGTGATATATTCGCTAATTTTTAAAAACATAGAAGTGTATCTGGCAATTTCCATAATACAAGGACTAATCGTGGTGCAAATTGTCTCGTGGCCGATTCTTTCATCGACAATCGCTTCAGCAAACCTCTCCTCCATGGTGTAGCAAGAAATGATAGTAATTTTCTGATCTTGATGGTTGTGCAGGGTGGCGTAGCAATGTTGTTTGTAGCGGAGAATGATTTCGTGCGACGTGATGACTGTCGGGATGAATTGGGTAGGAAAATGGGGTTGAGTAGATTTCTTGGGGATAGAGGGTTATAATTGGTATTGCTATTTTTTAGGCTTTTTTTTCTTTTTTTTTTATACAGGAAAGCTATTTTGTATTCAAATTTATTAACTCGGTTTTAAGTTTTAACCTGTATTACTAAATTAAATGAGCAAGTCCTATCTAATGAACCAATCCCAACGGATTTTTTAAGGTTTTTTCACATATAATGTAAAAACAAATGATGCATCGGCTATTAATATAGGTTTTAGGGTTTAATTAGTCAATGGAGATGTGCAGAATTTACTTTGGTATAATGCTTTTTCTTTTTCTTTTTTTTCAAACACTTTGGATTTTTTTTTCCGAACATTTTGCTAGCTTAGTTTATGATAAAAATAGCTGAGTTTAAACTATTTCTTTTAATTGCAAGTTAATAACAAATTGAATTTAATTTATTTATTTAATTTGTTAGTTAATAATAGCCTAATTAAACATCTCATAACTTTCTATAAGTCAATGTCTCAAAAATATAAGATAGGTATAAGTTTTTGGTTATGTCTCAAAATGAACATGAACATTGAACCAAAATTATCACTTTTTTTTATATCATGGTGAAAATATCCTTCAATTTAAAAATCTTGAATGAAAATTTAAGTAAAAAATATAACGCTATTAATATTAAAATTAATAAAGTATTAAAAATTATGAAGGAGGTTTTTGTTAAAATATTGATAGATCAATAATTAAGAAAACTAATATAACAAGCCTTGAATATTTGAGTTAAATGTTTTGATGCCAATTAAAGTAGATTAAGATATCTTTTTAATATTTGAATTTTGATGATGAAAAAAATGTCAGTCAACATCTCATCTTTAAGAAAAAAAAAATAGATTTTTTCCAACTCACATATTATTCAAAATATTAACAAAATATTATAGAATTTTCTAATATATTTTAATTATAATAATGATTTATATCACTATTATATAGATTGTATTAAATTTATAAATATAAATATAACTTATAGTTATGATTAATAAGTATTATCATTAATGTATATAAATATAATATTTAACTAATTACAATTATAATTTATAAAAAAAATTATAACTTTGTTTAATTTTATTTAGCATCCGCACCTAATTACTCAATCAGAATTATTGGTCATAATAACTTTTATTAACATTTTGGTTTTCATTTATATATATGATGTTATGTGTTTTGAGAAAAATATATATATTACAATACATATCGTAATGTCATCATTTACAAGATTTTCACACACTATTATAAAAAAACAGGCCCTCCAAGCCTATAACAACCAACATGGTACATTCCTCGTACAACACTGTTTAGTGGGATATATTTGTATTTCTTTTTGTTTTAAAATATTTCATTAAACTCAAAATATTACAAAGAAAAGTTTAACCAACACCTGTAGGAGTGGTTTCTTGTAAGATAAGTTTCGCTAATTGGGGGGGGGGGGGGGGAAGGGGGGGCAAGGCCCTACCGAAGACAAAACTATTGCCACATGGTGAGTTCTTAGCTAACCAATCCGCAACGAAGTTTTTCTTCCTAGAAATATACGAGAAGATATGATTACAATTTTCACTAACAAAGTAAATACTACGAATAATACTATTGATTTTTAAACTAGCTACTTGATGACTTGCAATCATTCTCTATGATGCATCACGTGTCTTTAAATTCTCGAGCCCACATACATGCCTTCAAGATCCCCAAAGCTTTAGCTTCCATGGAATTCTCTGCACCTATACTCCAAGCACTATATTTAATAATCTTTCCAAAACAATCCCTAGCAACACATGCAATAGATGAATTAGTAATTTTATAAGAAGTATCACAATTAATTTTATACCAATTCATAGGGGGAGGCTCCCATTTAAACTGTTCTGCACAAATATCTGTATTATGGATACTAGAATCTGCATTTTTAATAACAAAGTTATTATCTTTACTAATTTGAGTTGATTTACATGTACTTGTATATTTGTGGACTTTCACTTGAATGTTATTATCCTTCAGATCTTTAGGATTATCCTTAGGATCAATATTTTCTAGCTCATCATCCCACTTACTCAATTGAGTATTTTTAACCCTCAAATATATATATTATCATCCTTGGGTTTTAGTATAATAAACTGTTCTTTACAAAGAGCCTGTGCTTTAGTACATGTATTTAAAGGGCAAGGTTTTATGTTGTTGAACACATAACAATTTCTTCCTTTCCAAATATGCCAACAAATAATATCCACTTTCTCCCCTAGATGAGGATTTTTATGGTTGATTTGATCATTCTTACTTAAAAGTTCAGCCATCCAAGTGTCCAGTTTAGAGGTACACTGGTTGCTTGTTCTTAAAGTAAGATTCGAAGTTAACCAAGTAGCCCTGGCCTATGGACAATCAAAGAGGATATGTTCCAAAGTTTCCGCTCTTTCATTGGAGATAGTACAAATGCTTGTTACTTTTGCTTTTCTTAAGAATAAATTTTCATTTGTTGGTAGCATGTTTTTAACTGCTCTCCACAAGAAATTTTTAATTTTTTGAGGAACTTTAAGGTTCCAGATGATTTTCCATATTTTTGGACTGATATTATGCGAGGAGGACGTTTTTATAGTATCGTGTTTACTATCTTTTTTATCTTGTTCCTCTTTCAAGAAGTGGTAAGTTATTTAACACTATAGTTACCATTTGGGTTTAAATCCCAATAGCAGTTGTCATTAAGGGGAATAAGAGGTATAAAGATATTAAAGATTTTATTACAGATATTCTCAGAATAGTTGTTTTTAATATGTCAATATACCAGTTTCTATTTCTCAAAGATTAAATCACTCACCCAATTAATTGAGATATCCGTAGGAGGAGTAATCTCTTTACGATTCTGAATCCAGCTATGAGTATGAAGATTAATGCTAGTACCATCTCCAATGCTCCATTTAAGATGTTTAATAATGAAATCTCTTCCCGCTAAAAGACTTCTCCATCCCCAGGAAGGAGAGTATCCAATTTTAGCTTAAAGGAAATCTGAATTTGGGAAGTATTTATCTTTTAGAATTTTATGGAGAAGGGATTTAGTATTAGACATAACATTCCAGGCATGTTTACCAAGCATAGCTATATTCATAAGGTGTAAATTTCTAAAACCAAGTCAACCTTTAAATTTAATGCTGGTAAAAGAATTCCAATTACCCCAATGGATTTTCTTATTTCCTTTTGATCCCCACCAAAATTTCGCAATTTGGGAGGAGATAAGGTCACAAATTTTAGAAGGCAATAAATAAGAGGCCATATAATAATTAGGTATACTTTGAAGAGCTGCTTTAATAAGAGTTTCTTTCTCAGCATCACTAAGAAAAAGATTTTTCCAATTATCAATTCTTTTTATAACTTTTTCAACTAATAAATTCAGGTCCCTCACCTTAGATCTACTCCACTCAGTGGGTAATCCAAGGTAGGTCCCCAAACTATTAGTGATTTTCATATTAACTTTAGAGGCATACATATTTTGCATGTATTGCGGGGTATTACTACTAAATTTCACTCCACATTTATTAAGATTAAGGTTAATCCAGTGGCTAAGACATATTTGTTAATAATATCATTGAAACTATTTGAGTCCTCAGTTGTAGCTCTAAGAAAGAACACGCTGTCATCCGCAAATAGCAAGTGAGTGAGCTTAGGACAATTTCTTGCTATTGAAATCCCCTCAAATAGACCAAGTTCTACTTTATTATTAACCAAAGCTGAGAGGGTCTGAGTTATAATACAAAATAATAGGGTGGGTAAGGGGTCACCCTGCCTGATACCCCTAGTAAGTTTGGTAAGGGGGTGGGGCTTACCATTAATAAGAATTGAGTAAGATACTGATGTTACACAATTAATAATAAGATTACACCATCTTTTACAAAATCCCAATTTAAGCATGAGGCTATTAAGATTGTCCCATACAACAAATTCATAAGCTTTTTGTATATCTGCTTTAATAATCATGTTATATTTCATAGTATCTTTTTTATCTTAATATAAGTGCAGATTTCATGCACAATCATAGAATTTTCTTGAATATGTCTTCCTGGAACAAAAGCAGATTGGTTTTCCTCAATAATATGGTTCATAAGAGGTTGGAGGCGGTTAACTAAGATTCTAGCAATGATTTTGTATATAAAATTTGAGACACTAATAGGTCTAAAATGCTTAATAGTAGCAGGGTAATCAAGTTTGGTATAAGCAAAATAAAGCTCTGATTAATATTCTCAAGACTTTGATTATTATACCAAAAGTTATTTATTAGTTTAATAACATCAAGTTTTATGATATGCCAATACTTTTTATAAAAGAAACCAGGATAACCATCAGGGCATGGTGCTTTACAGGACCCCAACTCATTAATCGCATCCTCAATTTCCAAGATAGTAATAGGTTTTAACAAATTCGAGTTCATGTTATGAGTAATAGTAGGTTTAATAATATCAAGGATATTATCAAAATTTCTACTCCCAACCGAACAAAAAATATTATTAAAGAAAGTGAGGATATTAGAATTAATCTCACTTTCCTTAGATAACCACAGACCATCATCATTTTGTAGTCTACAAATTTTGTTAATTTTTCTTTCTTCTTTAGTAGCAACGTGAAAAAAAAGGCCGTATTTTTATCCCCACATTTAGGCCACATGATTCTTGATCTAGAGGCCCAAAAGTCTTCCTCTCTTTTCCAAATAAGTTCTATCTCTTTTACAATGTTATTAACTTATTATAATCATTTTTTTCATTATCAGAGAGGTTAGTAGAATTAGTAAGAGTTTCCGGTTGTTTCATAAGCTAATATATTTTTTTTTTACTATTATTAAACTTCATTTTGCTCCAGACTGTAAGAAGTCTTTTGCACATATTCAGATTACTACACAGTTTATTTTTTGTAATGGTATGTATAGAATTTCTAGATATCCACACATTTTTAATAATTTCATAACAATCTCTTTCATCCATCCAATTTTTTTCAAAATAGAATATTTTAAAAGATGGTTTAGGTTCCTCATTCAGATGGAGAAGTAAGGGGCTATGGTCAGACCCTAAAGCTAGGAGTAAAGTAACCCAGGCATCATGATATATATCAGCCCATTCAGAATTATAAAGGAATCTATCCAAAAGGATTTTAATACGCTTATTTCCAGCTCTTCTATTTGACCACGAGAAAGAGACACCCTTATTAATAGCTTGGTGTAACTTATTATTATAGATAAAAGAGTTGAAATCCTCCATACTTTTAGTAATAATATTATCACCCCAATTTTTTCGCTTATGAATCTATGATTATTAAAATCACCCACAAGATTCCAAGCACAATTATTATTCGGAACACAAAGATTCAGTTTTTCAAGAGAATTAAGTTTTTCCTGTTTATGAGGGGATCCATACACAAAGGTAGTATAGGAATTAGTACCTCATAGGTCAGTAATTTCACAATGAACATAGTTAATATCTTTGCTTATTACTTTAATATTATCTTTGTGTTTACTAAAAAGAGCCAAACCCCCACCAATCCCACATGGGTCATCTGAATCAACAAGGTGCATATTCTGAGTATTGGCTAGATTATTAATAGCAGATAATTGGTTTTTTGTTTCAGAGAGGAAAATTACCTTAGTATTGGCTAGATTATTAATAGCATATACTTATGTTTGTCTTTCATTTAATAGATATCAAGTTCAAACCTCGAAGTTGTTCCATTTTATTTATAAACCTATAGAACCCTTGATGACAAAAATAAAAATAGCAAAAATGATTTAATTATATATTTTATTTTATACCTATAGAGCCCTTAATGTTGAAAATGAAAATAACAAAAGATGATTTAATTATAAGAAAAACAGTATCATATTCGAGCCTTGGCAATTTCTATATACTATTTCAACATCTTTTTTTCCTGTTAAGTACCCGAGAAACTCATGCCACCCTGTAAAAAGATTAATGATATATACCTTCTGAATTATTATTATGATGTAACATGATTTGATTGAATGTGAACAAATAATTTCTTTATTCTATAACTTAATTCATATCCAATCAAATTATACCATATTATAGTTGATATTTGGATGGTTTATACACTCAAAAATAAGAATTATAACTATGTAGATATGTAAATTTTCTCATATCATTTCATACAATACGATAAAAAAATAACACAACTTAGTACAAAAGAGGTAAATTTTCTTTATGTAGGCCGGGGCTATGTGTTTTTCATACTTACCCAGTTTTTTTTACTTCGACTATAATTATAAATAAGGTTGTCAAAACACTTTTTTAGCAGATGGTGTATTCAATGATTTTATGGTCTCACTATACGGAGAGTAAATGAGTTTTTATTTAATATTAGAAGTACAAAGAATAGTATCAGCACCATTTATTTTCTACGCATATACTTACCTGACAAAATATTAGCAACATATTGAGTCACTTGAACCGCCTCCACGGAGGGGGAAATCATTGATAAAACCCATTCAAATGCATTATGCATTTTTTGTACGAGATAATAGCCAGAGATTCATACTTTAGAACCATAATTTTAGTTATTGATACTCAGCATGTTAATACAAATTACCGCTGGGTGCCATTGGAAAGTAGTCACAGGCCAGCTGTGAGCTTGAACTGAAGAGACATAAACATGTTATACACATAAATTGTGGACATAGTGGGAATTTTGATGAAAGACGAAATGTAGATGGATCTTCTTGAACATAATCAACGAATTTCACTGCGAAAGTAACCATCTAACAACATTTTGCTCTGTTCCTTTTTCTTCACTTAATTGTATTCCCTATTTTAAAATTTGTTACATTTGTAAACGTTTAAATTCCTAATTAGTATTGAGTCTTGGCTATGAATGTTGTTCAACTCTCTTCTTTTACTTTTCTTAGTGTTCCAACAATATTATATCACCTTTAGGTCAATTACAACTTCGATCACACATGTCTTTGTTTTTATACATTATATTTCTTCAAAGCAACATGGATTTAACGACCAATGTACCCGTTTTATCAGAACAAATCACAGTCGTACAACCCAAAGTTTCCCCACTCAGTAATTTTCGAACAAACCTGGATTTAACATCCATTTTACGTGTACCAAGTGCCAAACAAGTAGTACATCAACTGCTAATGCAAGGGTAATCTTAAAATGATAATTTCATTTCTCAAATGAAAACTTGTATTTGTCACCCAGTTCCAAACATGTGCTGAATCAGAATAGTATGATAGTGAGACTTGTGTTTATGATGCAAGAATGAGTAACTGTTAATCAAATAGGTTGTAAATTCAGATGGCTTTGAACTTGAGCAGGTGCAACTTTCCATATAGCCATTAGAAGAGGGTAGTTCCTTCATTATCAAACCTCTCATTGCTCTATTGGTTAACAAAATTAATGCTTATAAAACGAAAAAGATGAAGCACCTATCATGGAGTAATTAAACCAACAAAACCTATAGACTCCCTTAAGAAATGACACTTAGATTTGTCCATAGAAAGGGTGAGAGAGGGACTTTTATATTATTATCTAAAGCTTTGGCAAGGTCTGCCTTGTACTCAAAACACGCTGCAACATTATCATGGTATGAATCGAACAACATATAATCCCATCATCATGTGATAATACTTACAATATCACATGCTGCTTCGTCTAATGGCTTTCTATTATCAATGGCTTCCAGTTTCGCCAATTCAGGCTTTCTCTCTGTAACCTTAGCAGCAATAGCAGACAAATACTTGGCACGATGAGCTCCAGAAGCTGTAAACCAATCTTTTCCACTGTTTCTTGATAGAGTTTGTCGAGTAAATATACATCAATCTCTACATCTTGTTGTGGCAGCAATATCCCTTTAAACACATCCAAATTCCAATCCCCATCGAAAAATCAAATTAAATATATACGCCCATACAAACTAGGTGATATATTAGCTAATTTTAAAAAACATAGGAGTATATTTGGCAATTTTTCATAATACAAGGACCAATCGTGCAAATCGTCTCGCAGGCCGAATCTTCCATCGACAGTCGCTTAAGCAAGCCCCTCCAGCAGGTGATCGTAATTTTCCGACCTTGATGGTTGCTTAGGGTGATGTAGCAGTGTTGTTGGTCACGGAGAATGATTTTGAGCGTGACGACGGTGAGGATGGATGAGTTGGGTAGGAAATTAAATTAAAGTTTTGATACCGTATTGGTACACAACTGAAGTTAAAAACATTATTTTAGAAAAATAAAAAGAAAATAAATAAATGGTAATGTTCTACCTGAATCGAAACAAATTTATCTTATAGATTTTCTATTATAAATTTTATCAAAAAATAATAATAAAAAAATATGTTATAATAAAAAAAATAAAAAATATATAGTAAAATACAATAACAAATATAAATAAAATGATACATGTCAAAAACTTAAATAACACATGTCATATTTAATAATTAATTTTTTATTATATATTATATAAATGGGGGTTGGGTTTGTGAAAAGAAATCATAAGTTACATAGATAGAAAGGTATAATTGGTAAAGATAGTGTAAAAACAAATGATGTCAATAGTTATTAATATTGTTTAGGATTTAATTAGTCAATATATTTAACAGAAATTTGCAATATTAACTTTAGCATTTTGCATTTTTTTGTTCAAACACTTTGCAAGAAGTTTTCTTTTTCTTGGTAGACTATTTCGCTAACTTAGTTTATTTTTTATAATAAAAATATTTGAGTCTGAAATTTTGTCTTTAATTGTAGGTTAATAACAAATTGAAAAATTAGTTAAGATTAGTTTACTTGCTAAGGTCTTAGTCATCAATCTAATGGTGCAAGTTTTTTTATTAATTCATTTAGTTTTTTTTTATTCTAAATTTTGTTTAGTTGTTTAGTTTTTCATAATAGGGTCTAATTAAATTTTCAGTCCAATATGGCTTTTAAGACTCACATGTATGAAAAAAAAACCAAAAAATACAAGATCAATTCTTCCAGATCTTGAATATTTTGCCGAGTTTAAAGTTGAAAACAAATCCTCTACAAACATGGTTACTTTTTTTATACCATTATATCTATATATCTTTAAATTTGAAAATTATGAACTGAAATGTTAAGTTATGATTCTAGTAGAATTAATCAGGGCTGCACAAATTAACCCAAAATCCGTAAACCCGACCAACCCAATCCAAACTGACCCGAAAAAATCCACACCCGTCCACCCGCTGACCCTATTGGGCCGGAATTTTTTTTTTAAGGTTTTGGGTCGGACTGTGGGTTTCGTCCCGTCCAAACCGCATAAACCCGCACCCGACCGAGCTGGTCTTATAATTTTTTTTCCTTTAGTCCAGACTCCAGCCCATTACTTTGTTGCCCATCTTATTTACTTATGGAAGCCTCTTCATTATGTAACCCATTCTCTCAAGAAAACCCTATCTTATATCCCCCGTTCTCTCAACCTCACATATCTCATCCTTCGATTCTGAAATATCTTCTGAAATGGTTAGAAAAACCTTATTTGTTTCAATAATCAATGATGTTTATATACTTTTCCAGCCTTGTTAATATGTTGTTGTTTGCTTGTTTGGTTGTGTACTTGATTCTTATTCTCTGATAGGTACCAAAGCTGATGTATTCATATCCATTTTAGGTAATTTTCTAAATATTTTCTTTTGAACTCCAATTAAATATCAGATTATTCTATTGCTTGTTTGAATGACATTAGATTTGATTGGTTACCATGGTTACTAGTCTTAATCCTTGCTTAATGGGTTCTGAATTGGCTATATAATCAACTGTTAGGGTTTCATAATCTGAAAACCCATTTCCATTGGTCTGGGTAGTATAGGTTGTCGTCCCTTTGTTGTGTTTGTGGATAATTGGTTTAATTAGTGAGGATGCCAGTAGGAGACAAGATTCTACAAATAGACTGCTAAAACTATTAAATCCGATCAACTGATCAGAAAGTGTTAATTACACCATTGGTCCATGTGTTATGCGAAATATCCATGATTCAGAAGTAGTAAATATATAAATGCCAGTATATTGTACTGCATGTTCATCCAGTGTTAGTGGTGATTGGACTTGCACTACTAAATGGTGAAGGTAACATATCTACATACTATCTTTATATTAAACAATGCCCTTTTATCCTATTCACGTTCCTTCCTCATTCAATGCAACTATGTTAGCGTACAAGTGATGTCTCCTTAATTGTTCTTATTTTCGACCCTTAGGAGACATCATTTTTTATGTTTAATTGAATATTTTGATAGACTTTTGAGTTAAAAATGCAATAATCCGGAATTCCTATTTTATTTCTAGTATTTTTGATTTATTAAACTTTTGCGCGTAATCTTGTGTATTTTAGTGAAAAGTTTGTAGGTTTTGAATATTAGCTAGGAATGGAATCCGAGAGAAGAGTCAAAGATCAAGAGATAGAGTCAAGACTTGAAAAGAAATCCCGAAGAAGTTGTTTTTAGAGATGCAAATCTGTTTTCCAGGCCAAAGATTGCTGATTTCGAGGTGCTTAAGAGCTGATTTAGCCGCTGACCTTTGAAGAGAAAACATTCCTTATCGAGTTACGGAAATTTAGCAACTGATTTCAGGTCAATCGAAGTTGTAACGAAGCGGGAAAAACCGTTTTAGGGAAGGTGTATCAGCAGTTACGGGATTTTGGGCTTAAAATTTGGGCTTGGACATTTAATTAGTGTTTTATTATTAGGTCCAAGCCCTAATCCGTTTTTCTACTTATAAAAGGAGGCCTTGACTTCTATTTTTCATACAATTCATTCTTTACAATTAAAAACATCAGAGAGAAGCAACAGAAGGAAGAAAGAGGAAGCTACAAGAGCTGGAGAGGGTCTATATCTCCGTTCTCAGTCATTCCTATTCCGGAATTTAGGTTTCTTTTATCTTTTATTTGTAAGACAATATGAATTCCTTTACTTTTAATTTAGTTTTGTTTTAATTAGTATGAGCTAAACATTTATTAGTGCTTGAGAATGCTTTATGGGTGAATCCCAATTCCATTGAATTTCATGTCCTGAATTTGGGTTTCTGTTAATTAAATCGAATTGGGTCTTTTACATTTTTCTTTAATTTGTGCTTATTTACTATTACTGACCTGATCAATTAATAATAGGGTTTAGTATCTAGGCTATTCCAATTAGTGGCGATTGGATCACCTTGACGGGGGGTTTAGGTACAGAAATAATTACAGAATATAAAATATAAACTATCTGACTTTGACGAGCGTAGTTAATTTTATGGCCAATGAGGTAATTTAGCTTAATCATTCGAAAGTGGATCATATTTATCCTGACGGGACTAGTGACACTCTAGAGTAGCCTTATAGTCCACCCTGACGGGGGTACAAGGATTATTGAATCCCGACCAATGTCAATTGACCAATTTGACCCTTAAACATAATAGGTTATGAAATAGAATTCGGAGGAACCCTTGCGTTCTCAAGTGCTACTTTCTCATACTGCGTTTTACATTTATTTACTTGCGTCTTAGTATTTATTTACATTTTCGCATTAGTCTTTCATTCCTTAGAATTAATACAAAAACAAATCAACTATTAAACCTTTTAATTGCTTTCATAAGTGCAACCATTCATTATCTGATAAGCATTGTAGTTAACCAACCGTCCTTGGAACGAATCTGTATTATCACTTTTATTACTTGGGACAACCGTACACTTGCGGTTGTGGTTCAATTACCTTTTGCATTTATTTTAGAACACACAAAGGACCACCAAGTTTTTGGCGCCGCTGCCGGGGACGGTAGCGTGTGACCACGGTGTTTATCCTTTAGTGATAGTTGCATTTATTTTTATTTTTGTTTTTATCAGTTTTACGCTTTTTGCTTGTTTAGTTTTCTCAGGTTTTTAGGTTTGGTGTATGCGAAGGAGACTATTCAAGGATCTAGAGTCAACACCTCCGATCCTTAGTAATCCAGAAACATTAATCAGACTTGCTAACAAGAGAAGGAAAGAACAAGAAGCCTTAGAAGTAGAAGAATTAATTCACAGAATGGAGGACATTAATATTCAGAATCAACAAAACAATAACGGACAAGCTCAAATTGTGATGAATCAAGATCCATGGTTTACTAATGGTCCACCAGAAGCTCCATTCCGTGCTCCTGCTATAGGGGTAGGTGCTCCACATATAAATGTTCCGAGGTTTCGTCCAGATTCGGGTATGTTAGCTCAATTCCAAAATTTTGGAAATTTTCGTGGTAAAGCTGGAGAAGATCCTATTAGAGCAGTACAGAAATTTAAACAGATTTGTGATTCTTACATCACACAAGGAGTTTCAAAAGAACAGATGTACTATGCTGTGTTTCGATTTTTCGTTATAGATGGAGCGAGTGAATGGCACGATACACATGATCCTACGAAGATAACAATTTGGGACCAATTAGAAACTGCTTTCTTCAACAGATATTATCCATCCAATATGAGGTTAGATGCTGAATTAGAATTGACGCATTTCCGTCAAGAATATGATGAAACTTTGGGAAAAAGCTGGACAAGGTTTCAGATGTGTTTACGTAGAGTTCCCGATCATGGCTTTTCAGAACAACAACAGCTAAAAATCTTTTACAGAGGCCTTGATGGGACTTCAAGAGAAAAATTGGATTTTCTATGTGGTGCGGGATTCCTTCAAGTTCAACCCGTTCATGCTAAAATCATTTTGGAAAGAACAGTAAAGAATGAAGTTGGGTGGAACACCGTAAGAACACCAGTTAGAGGAGGAGTCAATAATGTTAATATCGAAGAAAAGTTTGCTACACTAGAGACAAAGATTCAAACCACACTAGAACAACAATTGAGACAACTTACTCTAGCCGTGAAAGAAGGTTTTTCGAATAAAAGAGGTGAGGTAAAAGTTGCACAAGAAGTGTATGGATGTGAGTATTGTGGTGTGAATGATCATAGTTGGGAAAATTGTCATAATAATCAAGAGTCCGTGATGTTTGTCTCCAACAGAGGGAATTTTAATTCGAGTGGTAATGGATATCAGCCTAACAGAAACCATCCTGGGTTTCAATATTCAAATCCTAGTGGGGCAGCCAATCCTACATATGCGTATCAGCCACATCCCCAAGGTAACAATTTCAATTCAAGACCACCAAAATAATTATCAAGGAGGACAGAATCATGGAAATTATGTTCAGAGACAAGCTCCTCAAGATAGTTATAATGAAACCATGAACCAAAAAGCCTTACCTGCCCATCCACAAGAAGGTGTAGTTACCCTTCAGAAAACCGTAGAAAGTTTAATTGCTCTTCAGACGCAAGCTAAGGAACGTCAACAAGCATCTGACGCAAACATGAAGTTACTACAAAATCAGATAAATCAAATTAATAAACAACTGAATCAACGTCCACAAGGGCAACTCCCTAGCGATACTGAGAATCCAATCCAAATCGAAGACTGTAAAGATATTACTCTCAGAAGTGGTAAGAACCTTCCTCCACCTCCTTTTCCGTTTATGAAAGAAAAAGAAGTTGCTAGAAAAGAAAAGGATGTGGTGGATAAAGCTAAAGAAGTTGAAGTAGAAGAATTGGAGAGGCCTGTTGAGGTTCCGAAAAAGAAAGATGATACTATAATCAATCGTCCACCTCCACCATTTCCATCGAGAGTTCAAAAGAAGGGTGATATGGCTGACTATAAAAAATTCTTTAACAAGGTAAGAGGTCTTAGCATAAATATTCCGTTGTTAGAAGCTATTCGAGATGTACCCAAGTATGCTAAGTTTTTGAAACGAGCCCTCACTAACAAAAGGCCGTATTGTGATAATGAGATGATTGGTCTCCCTGAGGAATGTAGTGCTATTTGTCAAGGTAAATTACCTCCAAAGTTAGTTGATCCTGGGAGTTTCACAATTCCGATCGCGATTGGAGAAGAATGGAAAGGTAAGGCACTATGCGATTTGGGTGCAAGCATCAATCTTATGCCCAAATCGATCTTTGATAAGCTTAATATTGAAGCAAGACCCACTTCTATGGTCTTGCAAATGGCGGATCGATCTCTTGCACATCCGGAAGGCCGAATCGAAGATGTCCTCGTTAAGGCATGTACGTTAATTTTTCCTGCTGATTTCGTTATACTTGATTACGACGCGGATAGGAATGTCCCCATAATTTTGGGAAGACCATTCCTAGCCACGGGGCGTACCTTGATTGATGTAGAGAACGGAGAAATGATTATGAGAATCCAAGACGAGGAAATGAAGTTTAATGTGTTTAGACCTATGAAGTTTCCGGATTCCAAGGAAGAATGTTTTCGTATAGATGTAATGGAACCGGTAAGAAAAGAGCCAATTAATGTTGTGGACACTTTAGGAGTGGAGGAGAAAGAGCGACGAAAGAAATCACCAATTAAAGCTCCTCCATACCCTAAAAATCCACAACTAAATCATGCGAAGAAGAAAGAGAAAGCACGTGCCACGAAGGTTCCGAAGGAACCTAAGAAAGAAAGAAAGAAAAAGGGGTTCAAAGTAGGTGAAGAAGTAGCTATGAAGAACCCAAATCCCCCTCCAAAGGTACGTGAATCAAAAAGTTCTTGGCTAGGACCATTCATGGTCACGAAGGTTATCTCAGATAAACTAGTGGGCATAAAAGCTAAGGGATGCAAATTTCGAGTTGCAAATATTGACAACCTCACTCATTGCTGGGGAGGTTATGTTAATGACTAAAGAATGAGGTAACCTGTCGAGCTTAACGACGTTAAACAAAAGCCATTTCTTGTATATTAGTTTAAGTTTTTATTTTTCGTAGTTTAAATTCGTTTGATTTTCATTAATTTAGTGTTTATTAGTAAGAAATGAGGAAGCGTAGTTGTTTTTGATGATTTCAGGGATAAAAAGGTCATGAGTTCGGGGTCGAAAGGGCGAAAATAGAAGAAAAAAATTGTGGTGTTCCAGGGGCAAACCGGGTACCCGCATTCGCAAATGCGGGTACCCAGTTTCGAAAGCTAAAAATTCCAACTTTCTGACCCAGCGTCTTGGGTCCCGCGTTTTGCTGTGTCACCACTGCGTTTTGCTGCGTTTTGATTCGCGCCATCGACGCAAACCGGGTTCCCGCATTTGCAAATACGGGTACCCGGTTTCGGAGCTGTAATTTTCCAAATTCTCTGACCCGGCCTCTTGGGAGGTTGCGTTTTGGTGCGTCTTGGCTCGCGCCATCGACGAAAATCCGGGTACCCGCATTTGCAAATGCGGGAACCCGGTTTCGAAGGGCATTTCTTTGACCCAGCGTCTTAGGTCCAGCGTTTTGGCTGCGTTTTGAGGTATATATATATATATATATATAAAATGATTGCGTCATTTATTGCTTCAGACGCCAAAAAAAAAATTATTTTTTTTGCTCCGACACAGCGACGCGAAACTAGGGTCCCGCATTTGCAAATACGGGTACCCGGTTTCTTCTGTGACAGGGCCGTTTGAAGCTTTTTAACCCTAGATTTTTACCTCTTTCTTCAAACCTGTTGGCATATAGCCTCCCTTAATAGGTTGTTTTAATGTGACAAATCCTCTTATGTTTAGTGTGCTAATTACTCTTGTTATATACATCCTAACTTGCACTTTTGTTCATAAAAAACACTTAACATATCATTCTTATTATATCTCATTACATATACTTTCATTCATATCTTTATATACCTTGAGATATAGCCTTAATGATCAACTGCAATGTTTATAAGAATGATGTTATCTACAACTTTCGTGAAGAAGATTTATTGATCCAAGCATCAAAGCATAGGTCAATTCTATCAAAGATGTTTGGTGCGGTACACCGGACATATGGTGCGGTACACCGGACCAAGAATGCGGACCAGGGCACGGTGCATGGCTAGCCTATCAGAAAGATAGAAAATCTAACCGTTGAGGTGCGGTACACCGCACGATACCTGCGGTACACCGCAAGGAAGGTTTTTCTGCACAAAGTTAAGTCATAAGCAATATATCCGTTGGGGAAATAAATAGATCCGTTGGACTCAAGCCTTATGACCGTTGGAAGCAATTTTCAGCTATAAATTGAAGCTCTTTGAAGGCTACAACTACACCAACTAATTACAAACATTAATGAGCTTAATTGTTATCATTCAAGAAGGTGTCAAGATCTATACATTGTCAAAATCAATCTTAGTGAGCTTATAAGTCCTATCCAACTCATTCAAGGAGTTAATCAAATAAGCCACAAAGTTCTATCCACTCAAGAGGAGTCTTTCATGCTTAAGTGTTATATCTACTCATTAGGAGATTGTTAAGCAAAGTAGTTTCACCCCTTAAACACTTTTTATTTATCCTCTTAAGTCTAGTTCTTGTAATAGATAGATTAAGAGAGAATTCAAGTATAGGGAGTATACTTGGTGTCCTTGTGTTGTGATTACACAAGAGTTTCCTTCGTGGTTTCGAAGAGTTTGTCCTTCGTGTTATCGAAGAGGTTGTAAGGGTTATTGTGTTCTCGACCCGGTTAAGAGAGACACGGGAGCTTAGTGAAAAGCTTGAAATCCTAAGGAGGCTTCCTTAGGTAGTGGATGTAGGGAAACCGAACCACTATAAATCGTGTGTATCTTTCTATCCCTACTCTATTTACTTTCCGCACTTTACATGTTTGATAATATGCTAGTATGAATATTGTGATATTGATTATCTAGTTTATCTAACATATTGTCATCTAGAGTAGTAAGAGATTAGAAACTTGTTTTACTTGTTAAACTTATATATCAAGCCTCTAACTTATCCTTTGCATGATCCCATAAGTGTTTGATATATTAGTTGACTTAGAAGTTTTCTCTTAAACTTATAATTGTCCAAAAGATTTTTAATTAGGCATTAATCTTATTAGTAATCCTATTCACCCCCCCTCTAGGACTTTCAAAACCAGCTTCCAAAAACGCTTCCAAAACCCATAATTTCTTGAAAATCATCATCTCCAACCACACAATCATCAAATCCTACCCTCTTTCATCACAAAGACATACAATCAATTCATCTCCTATCCAAATCACCATGAAATTCCCACTTTCCTCCAATTGTTCTTCATCCAAGCTTCAAATTAAATCCAATTCCCTCTTCCCCCACATCAATTAGCCTTTACCCATCTCATATTACACCATACTCTTCAAATCTTAAGCCTCAAAACATCAAAGTTCTATGCCTTAGCTTCTCACTATTTGAAGTTTTGAGTTTGGGGTGGAAAGAGATGCCTATCGGAACTGCTTCATGTGTACTTATCGAAGGAATTCTCCAAGAAACAGAAACGCTTTTGGTGCTATTCAAGAACAAGCTATTGAGATTCCTATTTCACGTTTCAAACACAAGACTGAAATTAAGGCTAATCCGAAGAAGAGGAAATTGATTGATGATCCTGAAAGTGTGGAAGAAAATGATCCGATGATGAGTTGGAATCGAAAATTAAAGTGTTGAAAAAAAAAATTCGGATGCGATGATTGATATTTTGGGAAACGTTACAAACGAGCTGAACTTTATCCGTTCAAACTACAACTTACGCGAGATAAGGTTCATGGACGCAACACCAACAACCAGCCTCGCGCTGGTTAAGATACGTTTTCTATCCCTTCTCATTTAGTGTAGATTATTTTATTGCTATGAGTCTTTTCGAGTCGTGGGGACACGACTCATTTTTGAGTTTGGGGTGGGGTTAGTTGCCTCATCCCAGTTTTTATGTGTTATGTGTTTTATTTGCTTTCAATAAAATAATTTTCGGAGTTGCGTTTGACTGTAGAAGATTTTAAATGTCCCTTTAAGCATACTTTTGATGAATTAATGATGGTAAATAGTGGACTTTAGGGGTGAATATAAAACACACTTAGAATTGCATGCGAACATAGGTAATTGATAGGAAAAATTAATGAACAATGCAAATGAGGTAAGCTTGTACTTAAGGAATATGTTTGGTGTGTAGAACGTGAAATCTTAATTAGTAGAGAACCCACCTAGATATGAACTAAAGACAAGCTATGTACTTAGGAAAATGATAGGGGCAGTTCTTTGTTAGCCATTTGAAGCCTTTTAGCTTGCTATCCCTTATTATAATTTTATCCGTCTTAGCCCAATTTTGAGCCTTAAGCCTTTTCTTTTGTAGCCACGATATGAGCCCATTATCCTTTAGATTATTAGGCATTACCAAATGACCCGCACTTGAATCACAATCCTGAGACTAGTCTCGAGCTTGAGTTTGGGGTGGTGGGACCACATTTGGGAAGATACATTGGGAAGAGATTATATGTGTTTGTATTGAGGCATAAAAATGTAGATGATATTATTATTTGTAATCCTTTGCCAGGATTTGAAAAGAAAAAAGAGAAAAAAAGAAAAAAAAAATATTATAAGAGACATGACCTTTCACATCAAAACGAGGGTCATGGGTATCTTGTACAAAAAAAAAAGAAAAAAAAATGAAAAAAGAAAATAAAAAGAAAGAAAGAATAAAATAAACCGGCAAAGTGGAATATTATTGGAAATCATCTTAGTTTTTATTGGGTTGACATGGGGACGCAACATTGTTGCGTCAAATGGGTGAGTGAGAACATTTTTTAGCGTAAACTCAAGCTCGAGGACTTTGTTGATGGTAAGTGAGGAGAGAGCCAAAAGCTCACTTCAAATTTACCAAATATACATCCACACCGTCCTTAAGCTATTATTAAACCATAAAGACCTCTTGATTCTTAAGTACATAGTGAATTTATGATTCTGTTGATAGGGAATAAGCTAGGTGGAGCGTTCAAAGCGATTTAGGATTAATGACCACCATATAGCCATCATACAGAGATGAGTACAAGTGTAATCTTCAAGCATTGCTAATTTAATTTTATGATTGAGATTATTTATATTCGATGTTGCATGATAAGTGTATGTATATATTAGTTCCTAGAGTTTGTCTATATGAGATTTGTCTTAAGAATTGCTTTAGGTGTATTTGCTAGCTTCTAGTTGTTCTTGCGTTCACTTCTACCCCTTGTTTTATTTTGTTTTGCTTTGTCGGGACGACAAAGGTTTGAGTTGGGGGTCTTGATGTCTCCTTAATTGTTCTTATTTTCGACCCTTAGGAGACATAATTTTTTATGTTTAATTGAATATTTTGATAGACTTTTGAGTTAAAAATGCAATAATCCGGAATTCCTATTTTATTTCTAGTATTTTTGATTTATTAAACTTTTGCGCGTAATCTTGTGTATTTTAGTAAAAAGTTTGTAGGTTTTGAATATTAGCTAGGAATGGAATACGAGAGAAGAGTCAAAGATCAAGAGATAGAGTCAAGACTTGAAGAGAAATCCCGAAGAAGTTGTTTTTAGAGATGCAAATCTGTTTTTCAGGCCAAAGATTGCTGATTTCGAGGTGCTTGAGAGCTGATTTATCCGCTGACCTTTGAAGAGAAAACATTCCTTATTGAGTTACGGAAATTTGGCAACTGATTTCAGGTCAATCGGAGTTGTAACGAAGCGGGAAAAGCCGTTTTAGTGAAGGTGTATCAGCAGTTACGGGATTTTGGACTTAGAATTTGGGCTTGGACATTTAATTAGTGTTTTATTATTAGGTCTAAGCCCTAATCCGTTTTTCTACTTATAAAAGGAGGCCTTGACTTCTATTTTTCATACAATTCATTCTTTACAATTAAAAACATCAGAGAGAAGCAATAGAAGGAAGAAAGAAGAAGCTGCAAGAGCTGGAGAGGGTCTATATCTCCGTTCTTAGTCATTCCTATTCCAGAAATTAGGTTTCTTTTATATTTTATTTGTAAGACAATATGAATTCCTTTACTTTTGATTTAGTTTTTGTTTTAATTAGTATGAGCTAAACATTTATTAGTGCTTGAGAATGCTTTATGGGTGAATCCCAATTCCATTGAATTTCATGTCCTGAATTTGAGTTTCTGTTAATTAAATCGAATTGGGTCTTTTACATTTTTCTTTAATTTGTGCTTATTTACTATTATTGACCTGATCAATTAATAATAGGGTTTAGTATCTAGGCTATTCCAATTAGTGGCGATTGGATCACCTTGACGGGGTGTTTAGGTACAGAAATAATTACAGAATATAAAATATAAAGTATTTGACTTTGACGAGCGTAGTTAATTTTATGGCCAATGAGGTAATTTAGCTTAATCATTCGAAAGTGGATCATATTTACCCTGACGGGACTAGTGACACTCTAGAGTAGCCTTGTAGTCCACCCTGACGGGGGTACAAAGATTATTGAATCCCGACCAATGTCAATTGACCAATTTGACCCTTAAACATAATAGGTTATGAAATAAAATTCAGAGGATCCCTTGCGTTCTCAAGTGATACTTTCTCATACTACGTTTTACATTTATTTACTTGCGTCTTAGTATTTATTTACATTTTCGCATTAGTCTTTCATTCCTTAGAATTAATACAAAAACAAATCAACTATTAAACTTTTAATTGCTTTCATAAGTGCAACCATTCATTATCTGATAAGCATTGTAGTTAACCAACCGTCCTTGGAACGAATCTGTATTATCACTTTTATTACTTGGGACAACCGTACACTTGCGGTTGTGGTTCAATTACCTTTTGCATTTATTTTAGAACACACAAAGAACCACCATCAAGACTGTTTCAGGAATAAAGAACTTCAAAAAACAGTCCATCTTTTTGTTCAATTTGTGGCCTTATTATTGGGTACAATTGGTATATGTTTCTTTTTATTACTTACACGTTACAAGTTAAAACCTAGTTGTTTGCATCTCCCTTGTCCCAACTCCCACCTATTCTATGATTACAGTCATATTACTTATGAGGATTGAAAAGCAAAAGGTTGAGTTGGAAACATTCTAGTGGTAATTTGTAACTTGTAAGCTATAAATCAGTCCCTTATCCCTAAGTTATCCCTAACTGATAAAGTCGATGAAGATATAAAATCCGAGGCCAAAAGATATGCCAATGATGAAAAATATTCTGAGGCAAAGTAACTTAATTGTTTCTTCTCCTTTGTTGTGAAAAATTGTAGGAATAATGTGGGATTGGAAGTCAGTTTTGGAATCAAACAAGGAGTTGGAACCATTTTTGTACAATATCTATATTTTGCACAATAGAGGTTGCCCCATTTTGTAACTTTATCATTCTCAAATTTTTGTAATAGTAAATTTTTGGAAATTTTTGTTTATTTTTTAATCTTTATGGTGTTTGACTTTATGCTGACCAAAACCAAACCAGAACTGAACCCGACCCTACCCGCATTAATCCAACCCGCAAAGATTTTAATAAAAATTTGTTAGGGTTTGAATTTTACAAACCCGAGCACTTAGGGTTGGGTCTAGGGTTTGGTACTTTGGGTGGTTAACTGACCTGTGTGCAGCCCTAGAATTAATATTAAAATTATTAAGATATTATAATAATTATGAAAGAGATTCAAGCATAGATTAGAGATGAATTTTAAACTAAGAGAGATAATATGGCAGATCTTGAATTTTTTCTTAATCAAATATTTAAGTTAAAAGGGCTTGATGTCAATAAAGATTCATTAAGTATTTTCTTTAATATATATAGTCCATAATACCTTTAATAATTATTGGCGACTCATTTTCTTAAAAGCCTTGATCAAATTTTCTTTAATAAAACGACCTACACTACATAAAACAACCCACCATTATCAATGAAACCTTACACTAAAAAAGATTAAAATTGTTGCACAATGAAGAAGAAAGTGAGACACCGATCGGCGACGGCCATTCCGATCAGCTCAGTTGAGAGATGGTTGATGATGAACAAGTTTCTAAACAAGTTTGGTGGGCTCTATGAACAAGTTGTATTTCAAAATCTGTTTCATCTGTAAAATCAACACCCACGAAGCCTTTGTCTTCATCGGTGATAGATAGTGTAGTGGTCCGTACTTGTGAAATAACAAAGACGACTTGGTGGGCTTGGTGAACGGCTTGGTGGTGGGCTCAATTGTTGATGGCATACCCAAGCCGGATTGGAGATGATGAAGATGGTGGAGATGTTCGAGGCGGTTTCTTGTGCAGGTGAGTGGCTTGGTGGTGGGCTCGATTGTTGATGGCATAGCCAAGCCGGTTTGAAGATGATGGTGGTGGATTCTTGTGCAGGTGAGCGGCTTGGTGGTGGGCTAAGCCTTCTAATTTCATATGTATCAATTTTAAAGAAAACAATATGTGAAAACTGTAGTTATTATCGCCATAATAACTTTTACATGTTCTCTTTAAAATTTTGTACTATCTTTGATAACTTTTAGCTGATATCTTAAGTATACAAATTCTCTCTTATTACATTATAGTTTTTATAATCAAAAGAGATATAGTTGTATCTTCTAATCAAATTTTGGTGGTATATGAACTGATTTTTATTGGCTTCCATTACTTTTGTTATGCCAAGGTATGCATCTTAATGAGAAAAGAAGTAGACTCTAGTGGAAGATTCTATAGAGCAGGCAACATCCAAGAAATCAAAACAAGCTCTTTGGTTAGATACGTTTTAGGCTAACTTATGTTATATTTTGTTTTTCTCACTTTCTACATTTGTTATTTCTACATTTTAAATATTGTATTCATAGTTTTATAAACTAGAAAAAATATTTCATAACAAATGAGCAAAAAAAAAATTGATAAATCTGCAAAAAATAAATATTACATGTCAAACTATCAAACTATAAATCCATGTACACGTGTCTTACATTTGTTTGTTTCAACCTTGAGGATGAACCAACAAACTATTAAGAAGAAACGTACAGAATTTTTTTTCAAACTATCAACGAACTCAATAATGTTGTTTCTTTCTTATTTTTCTCTTGATGTTTTAATGCTTAAAGATTTATAAAATTGAATGAAACGATCGTTTATATTTTCAAGAATCTATAGATAGTGATAAGGTTATTAGGTACTCAATCATGAGAATGGTGATTTCGGATTTGGGAGATACATATGTTCATATACCATTAAGGTCTAAAGAAGTGAAGAGATGTGTACCTTGGTTTAGTGGTCCAACACTAATGCATAAGTGTGTGTGAGTTTGAGGTCTTTTGTTCAAGATCCCTGGGTTCCACTTTTACCAGTCATTTGTTTTTTCCTTTTTTTTCCAGTTCTTTAACTTTACATTTGAAAATGAATATAACAACAAATATATCTTCTCGTCTAGTGGTCCATAATTTGCACACAAGTGGTGAGCAACCAAAAGGATATGAGTTCAAAATTACCTTACTAATACTAAAAGACAAAAAGAGTGATGTTGATGTTCATCTCTCTCTAGTGGTCCACATTTGTCTTCTAGTAGTAGAGAGAGATGAACAGTACCATCACTCTTTTTGTCTTTTAGTGTTAGTAAGGTAATTTTAGTATTTGGTCATGTTTGAGGTCTCTTTAAAGAAATAAGATTCCCACTGGTTCTATAGGCCAAAAAACTAGTTTCTAAGACTCTTTGTGTTAATCAACCATTTTATAATTCATTTGCGATGTACCTTTTGCACAAAATGGATGCTTGTTTGGGCAAAGTAATTTTAAGGTTTAAAAAGTATATATTACAAAATCCATAAATTATAACAATTATATTAATAGATTTTTGATAAACTTTTTGTTAGTTGAGAAAAAAACACGAATTAAAACTAAAACACATATTATACGAATTGACTAACCAATCTTTGAAAATAAAATATATATATTAAAGACATTGTAGAAAAAAGATAGTCTAACGCTAAACACCCAAAAAAGAACAATAACACTTTCACAATATATTTCAACAGATGTAGCAAATATGATATGCAATCACTTCAAAGAGTCTTTAAAATGATCCTTACGAAAGACGACTTTATGCCTTATATATGAAAAAACACATTGATAACCATTTGAGTGTACACATGAGGCAAGCCAACCAAAATCAATACAATTTTGTGAATTAAAGAAATTATTCTTGAATCTTTTACAAGTAATATGTAGAATTTGATAATCCTCAAATCCTCAAATCATCAAATGTATCACCATTAATTAGTATCGTGATACTAATAGAATCAAAATGAGGAGGGATTGATTCCAGAGTATGCACCAACCAATCATAAATTAACCAAAACTACCAAGTCAACAAACCATCACAGTCAAATGACAATAACTAATAAATGAACGATAAACACCCACTTATCTTTGTACCGAGCTAAAAACCTACAAACCAATAACATATAATCCTAATACACGTCTAAATAAATCAACCACATAAGGGGAAAACTCCACCTAAAATTTACCACAGTATCCCAAAAATATCTATACCATATTTCTCCGCAACCTTAACACCAAATCAAACGAGTAAGAGAAAACTAGGTATAATGTAAACAATAAACACTCACATCTACTTTCCCGTGCCACTAGGAGAGAGCAAAGTTCAACCAGTTAATAAAATGAGAAACTAAGAAGGAAAGAGATATGATACGATAAAAATATTTTTTCGGTCGAACGATAAAGGCATGACATAACAAAACTAGACTTGAAATATAAAATATGAGTACCAATATAGAAAAAGTTAAGAATAAAGCAGATCAAAACACAATTAAACAAGACAACCTCATCCCCACCACCACAAACTATGACTACGCTTCAAAATAACAAAATACCATAACAACTAGAACACAGCAACCCAAATATCCCTTATATTAATCGAAATAAACCTGCAACATATCAACTCAACCCATCAACAAAAAAGAAAACCAAACGAGCAATCGAAAAGAAAACAACACAAAAGAGAAAAACATCTTAGAAATCTTGCCAAATAAGAGGACAAGTGCTATTAGAAGGAAATAAAAAGTAAACATAAAACAAAGCGAGAAAAAAATAAAATAAATATGAAAAGTTTAGGTTATTAGAGCCCGTTTGGGATTGATTATTTTGGAGCTAAAAGCGCTTTTTGATTAAAATTAAATTATTTGTAAAAAATATTAAAAAATATTTTGACATCTAAAATTACTTTAAGTGATTATTTTAATAATCACTAATCTAGTACTTTTCTCAAAAGTGATTTTAAAAGTCTAAAATATTACTATGAATATAAAATCACTTTAAGTGATTATTTTGAAAAGCAATCCCAAAGGGCACTAAATATCTTAAAAGCACTTTCCAAATATCGTATAAATCCCAAGAAATTCACCTTAAAATTTCACAACCCATAGTTAAATCAAAGTTTGTTGAAACTTCGGGGGGTGTATTCAATTGAGAATCTGTTGGATTTTTTTAGACTTTAAAAATCCAGGGGTATTCAATTAAGATTTTAAAAAGTCTTTTAAAATTCGGGTGTATTCAATTGGGATTTTAAAAACTCTTTTAAAATCCAAGTGTATTCAATCCAGATTCTTTTAAATCCATTAAAATTTTTAGGTATTCAAAAATCATTGGACTTTTCAAATCATTAGACTTTGTAGGAGTTTAGAATTTATTTAAGAGTAAAAAGCAAGGATTGAAATCTCTCATCAAAAGAAGAGATTTCATAAATCCGACCATAATCAAATAAACTTGAAAAATGAAAAAAAATAAAAACCTACAAACATTTTTTTTTTTGTTAAATTCATGCAACATTTCCTTTTTGTCAAATTCCTGCAACATTTTTATCGCCGGCAACATTCATCTTAGTGCAAGCTTTTAATTTTTTTATAATGTGTAATTTTGTCCTACTGTGTAAACATATTTTGTTAAACTAATATGGTGCCTTATAATATGATCATTCTTTTTATCATTTATTGTTTATTTTCAGATAATTTTTATCGATTAAAAAAATCTTTTTCTACTTGCACAATTCATATAATAATTACTTTATTCATTCTTTCATTGAGATTTACCCGTTACAATATCAAAATAATATTGTTAAGTAGATAGATTATGATTCTAAAATTAAACAATAGATACTCAGAAGAAATAATAAATAAATAACTTACTAACAAAAAAATCAATTATTTTTATCAAGCTTCTGATATGACATTTCATTTCAAATGCAAATATAAACAGTTTCAAGTGAAAAGGCTTAATTAACTAATTTTTGTTCATCATTCTCATAAAAATACACTCTCCACCATTTTTTTCTTTTCAAATCACTCTTCACCATCTTATCTTCATAAATAACACGTTTTTTATTAGAACAAAAAAATAAATAAATAACACGTTTTCGTTCAAACAACTTTTTATTAAATACCCTTTGGGCCCACAACAACACACGTATTTACAAAACGCGCCCCACGACTATATAACCCCTTCCCCGTTCCTCCTCTTGAACCCTCCCCTGCATATATTTGAAATTTCATCTGGTTCCATAACCCATAGTAAAAAGATTCCTTACTTCTTCAACCCGTTACCATAATAACATTACTATCCCCGCCTCTTGATGGTGATCACGACTTCTCTCAACCGTCTGCAACAGATCCGCTATGCTAACCGGGCTTGCGGGTCAAGGCAGAGACCTCAAATTGATGGATTCCTGGGTAAAGTATGTGAAAAATGGTTGCCCTATGAGCCTTTAATGAGTATGGCCGCTTTCGGTGCAACAGTGGCTCAGATTCCGTTATGGGTGTATGTGTTATACAACAAGCCCACGTCTGTGGTAATAGATAGATTGGACAATTCTAACGAATTTGAAAAGACTTTTAACCCGTTAATTGAGGCCCTGACTCAATTACCCCACACATTGGATCCAGGTATAAAGATTTTATATGGTTTATTATTATTTTTTGGATTCAGTTTTTTTAATGTTTGATTATCTATACACAGTGTTTAAGAACCTCAATTCTGCTTCTTTGAAGAAGATCACATCAAAAAAATGGTACTTATTTATTTCTTTTTTCTTTTTCTGCATTTTTTTCCTTTTTTTTATTTCGTTTTTTTGATTTTAAGATACTGTTTTAATGTTGTAATCTTTCAGTTTATCTGATTCTGCGGTTTCTGATGTGATTAATCCTCACGATTCTAAAGTTCCAAGATTATGCGCTATTCTCCAAGGGTCAGGATGTTACAAACCTTAGAAACTGATTAGAAATACTTAAAGTAGTAGGCTTGTGAGGTTGATTAGAAATTCATGTACATTTTCTATGAAAAATTAAACGTACATTGCATACTTTTTAGCTTTAGGCCATATAAATCATGCCTTTTATTGATATTGATTCGAAATTGAAACTAAAAGGTTTTGTATTGATGTTAATTCGTAGAGTTGTCATTGTGATTTGATATTGATTCGAGAAAATGACACTTAAAGGTTTTGTATTGATGACTAATAAGTGACCATTATATGTGGAACAAGGGAGATGCATCTTTGACAAGGAAGAACAAATCTTGCTAAATTATTATACCATCAAATTCGAATCGAAACTAAAATATCAGACCAAATACTTGCATGTCGAATCCAAAATCCGTACTGAAAAATGTTTTAACCGAATCATAAACTAACAAATAACCTAACCGATAAGAAATTGTTTTGTTTAGGTTCCAATTTTTCCCCAAAAATAAGCTGAACCAAACAAACAATGCTCAACGATAAAGCTAGCACTCGTCTCTAAGGCATGGTGATCCCAAAGTAGATATGATATTCCACATCAAACTGTGGAAGTCATATTATTACTTGTATATATTAAATGTCTTTTATTCTCTAATTCCACGTGTCATTTGCTAACTTAACCTTCTATATAGGGATGGAATACATGCAAACTCACAGCTTCAAGCAGTCTCTCGTAAGCAAAAAAGTTTTAACAATTTTAAGCATTTACGAAACTATTCAAGGCACCAAAGGTGAAATCAAAGTATTGCAAAAAAAAAAAAAAAAAAAAATAACGACCGAAATAAAAGTATTGGAAAAATTTACGGGACAGTTTGACTAAGCTTAACAACCTCATTCATCAATTTACTATCAGAAGCTTTTAATTCTTCGGTCAATACCAATTTGGAATTTACTACTCCATAGCATATAGAGTAATTTTCCTCATTAGAACCGCTAAATTCAATGTCTTGGTATCTCCTTTCCACCCACTAGGGATGAGCATGGTTCGGTTCGGCTCGTTTTTTTGCTGTAATCGAAACCGAACGATTTGATTTTTAAAGGTCGGTACCGAACCAAACGGTTTTCATCGGTTCGGGTTCATCAGTTTTCGATTCGCTATAAGTTCGGTTCGTTTTTTTTTTCGGTTTTGGTATATGTTTAATGTGATAGTTGGATATATTTATTTTTAAGCAAATCCATATATGTAGTGTTTGACTTTCATGTTATTGACCCATGTAAGAAATTACATTTTTGAAACTCAAATAATATATTAGTTTAAACAAATAATATCAAAGGAATATTTATAAGATTTAATGTGTATGCTTTACCTTCAACATATATTAATAAATGAAGGATTGTTTTAAAATATATAGACTAATGACTTATGTAAAAATATGTTGCATACTTAACATCTTTAGGGACGATTCAGGTCATATATTAACATTTTTGTTTTAAAAAATAGAGTAATGCTATATATCACCCTTTCACCCCTTATGTGGAGCCTATGTGTAGATTTTAAAAACCAATCATGATGTTTCTCTTTCTTAAATGACTTTTTTCTCTCTCCTTTATTTAATGCCACATAGGCTCCACATAAGGGGTGAAGGAGTGAAAGGGTGATATATAGCATTACTCTAAAAAATAAATCCCTTTTCTATCTCATTGTCATAATCTTTTCAAGAATATAAATTAAATTCAAGAATGTTTTATTTTTTATTTTTTTTGGTTCGGTTTTTCGGTTCGGTTTAGCATAGAAAAACCGTACCGAACCGAACTTTTCGGGTTTTTAAAAATCTTATACCGAACCGAACGGTTTTGTCGGTTTTCGGTTTTTTTGATTCGATTTTTTCGGTTTTTTGGTTCGGTGCGGTTTTTCGGTTTTGTTTTGCTCACCCCTACCACCCACTTTGGTTCACAAACTTGCACAATTCTCTAAGTACCACACACTTATTGCAAACCTGAACAAGGATTCACGGAACTGAATACACGAGATAGTAATTTA
Source organism: Nemophila menziesii (assembly GCA_029959085.1). Lineage (NCBI taxonomy): Eukaryota > Viridiplantae > Streptophyta > Magnoliopsida > Boraginales > Hydrophyllaceae > Nemophila > Nemophila menziesii. Next base: position 832,111 of record JARWIR010000013.1, read on the forward strand.
AATGCAAGAACGTGTATTAAGAGATAATTAACTTACAATATTTTTTGGGATTCCGAAGAATGTACGCAATCATTTGGAAGAATATACACACATCTTTTGAATGAGAACTTCAAATTTGTCAGCCAATTCCAAACACGTGCTGAATCAAAATAATATTATGATAGTGAGACTTGCGTTTATGATGCAAAAATGAGTAACGGTCAATCAAATAGGATGATATTGGAGAGTTTACTTACATAAATGTTAATGAGATGGCTTTAAACTTGAGTAGGTGCAACTTTCCATGTAGCCATTAGAAAAGGGTAGTTCTATTATACTCAAAACATGACTGTAACATCATCGAACAACATATAATCCCATTGAGCACTCAAGATAATAGAAACTTTTTTGTTAGAAAAATTTACAATATCACATGCTGCTTCGCCTAGTGGCTTTCCGTTATCAATTTGCTAATACATGCTTTCTCTTAGTAACCTTAGCAGCAGTAGCACACAAATACTTGGTCGAGCAGTTTTACATCAATGTCTACATCTTGTTGTGGACGTAGGTATATCCCCTGAAACACAACCAATCCCCATAGAAAAAATCGAATTATATATATAGACCCATACAAACTCGGTGATAAATTAGCTAAGTTTAAAAAACATAAGAGTATATTTGGCAATTTCCCATAATACAAGGACAAATCGTGCAAATTGTCTCGTGGGCCGATTCTTCCATCGACAATAGCTTCAGCAAGCCCTTTCTCCATGGTGTAACAGGAGGTGATCGTAAGATGGTTGCTTAGGGTGGCATAACAGTGTTGTGGGTCACGGAGAATGAGTTCGTGCAACATGATGATGGTAGGGATGGATGAGTTGTGGAACTACCTTACAAGAATTGGGGGCTAGGCTCCCCAAAATTTTTAAAAACCAATTTTTCACTCTTATAAAAAAAAATTAATAATCTTTTGGCCTCTAAATTTTTTCATAATCTTCTTAATAATTTTTAACCCCTCCAAATATAAAATTATAGTTACGTTCCTAATGAGTTGGGTAGAAAAATGGGGGTTGGATTTGTAAGAGGAAATCATAATATATCGGAGATAGAGGAGTATAATTGGGGTATATTATTCTTTTTAGGCCTCAAGATAATGTAAAAACAAAAGATCTCAACAATTATTAATATTAGTTTTAAGGTTTAAAATTTTGTCTTTTAATTATAGATTAGTGTTTCTAAAACTGTCTAATTTAAAATCTTATCAAAATTCATGAATACAAGGACCGTCCAAGAAATAATTACTTTGGTTGGTTCAAAAAATGAACATGAAACTGCTATTAAGATGATCATTGTTTTTGCTACCATTAAGAATATATCTTTAAATTAAAAAAATTTGAACAAAAATTTAGATTAAAAAACTTATTAGAATTAATATTAAAATTAATAAAGTATCACAAGAATTGTGAAAGAGGCTTTCTTTGAGATGTTGATGGATTGAAAATTAGAAAGAAAATATATAGCGACCATAATATTTAGTTAAAAAGTTTGATGTCAATAAAGTCTTGTTGAGCATCTTTTTTAACATTTGAAGTCCACTTATAGAGTGATGAAAAAAATTATATTTATCCTTAATGTGACATTTTATTTATACAATAATAAAAACTAGATTTGTTTTAACTCATATTAGTTTATTAAAATTTATAAATTTTTGTAAAATAACAAAATATTATAGAATTTTCTAATATATTTCAACTATATATCAATCTTTTACTTCAATATGCATTCAAATTGCATCAAAGTTATTAACATGAATATAATTTATATTTATAATAAATAAATATTATTATTAAAATATATAAAGGTTAATTACTTATATAGGCTAGAGCCCATTGTTTTTGTCATTTAGAGTACACAAAAATTGGTGGACAATGATAGCCTCACTCAATACACATGCTATGAAGTAGAAACACGTGCAACATTAACCCACTTCATTAACCCACCATTTCAACCTTTATTAACACAAGAAGATGAACCACTCCTCAATTGAAGCCAATAATGAAGCAAAAATCAAAACCCAAACCAATAAAGAAGAATACTTTTCGACGACAATGAAAGATAGTTCAAGTATGGCGAAGTCTAGCAAAGCTTTATCTGAAAATCGATTAGTAAAGGAGAGAATGGATGGTGCAAAGAGCCCAGTGAAATGTATGAAGTGGGCTCAATCACGACACACCCAATTGTCTTCTCCGTCGAATATAGCCGGTAAGACGTTGATAGCCCAGTTACCAGTATGTGGTAGCCCACCCAAATCACACTACGAGCCCAACAAACACGTCTTCTCCGTTGAATATAGCCGGTAAGACGTTGATAGCCCAGTTACCAGTATGTGGTAGCCCACCTAAATTACACTACGAGCCCAACAAACACGATGAGCCGCAACCCTAAATGAATGAAAACCCTTCGGCGGCAATGGACGATGAATCACACACTATGATGTCCACTAATGGTTTATCTGAAAATCGATCATTAAGACCGAGAATTGATGTTAAGCGGAGCCCAGTAAAGCGTATGAAGAGGGCTCACACACACACACACACACATATATATATATATATATATATATATATATATATATATATATATATATATATATATATATATATACATGAATTTCTCCCTCGAAGATAGCCGGTTATAACTGTATTTTTTTTACAAGAACAGATAACCCATCAATAACGCATTAAAAACCCAGTCTAAAAACATGATTAGCCTGTTATACAGAATACATTGAACCTGTGAGATAAAGCTGCAAAAAAAAACTTGAATTTTTTTCAAAAATCAACAGGGCTAGAGACTAGAGAGTGAATAAACGATGGTACTATTATATTTATGTTTGATTTCATATCCTTTATTGATGTCAGAGTAGGATAAGGATAAAAGATATGATTTGCGTAATTATAGCATGACTAATAACAACTCAGGGGTAAAAAGGGTATAAACTAACTGTTGACTAAATTATTGGACCTTCATAAGGCAAAGTATTAAGGTGAACTTGTTTAAATATAGTTTGTTGGGTTCAGGACTTAATTAGCTATTATCTCTTTATTAAAAACTTATATAAACTAACAAAATACTATAAATTTTTTTTTAATATATTTTAATTGTAATAGTTATTTACCTTACTAACCATATAGATTATAATAAAATTATAATTAAAATTAATTTTATGATTAATAAATGAGTAATGTTGGATATTTCTCCAAATCATATTATTTTTTATCGCCTTTTAGGTGAACCAATCATAAAAAAGATAAAATGATAAATCAGGAAAATATAATGTAATTTGAGATGATATCCAAAATTACTGCGGTTCTAAAATATCAATAAATACCTAGTGGTTACGTTACTCCGCAGAGACCAAGAGGTCTGGGATCGAATCTCATTGGAATCAAAATGACTCCGAGTCCAAAGTGGCTCTCTCATGTATTCAAAAAAAAAATATATATATATCAATAAATAAATTATTTAAAATCAATATGAACTAAACTATCCCTATTTAATTTACATATTACAAAATATTTAATATATATACCTTAAAAATTAACCCACCTCATTTCCTTTTTTTTAAATTCTCCCTTCTCTACCGATTTCTTTTTCACTCTCTCTTTTCCTCCTTCTCTTTTTTCTTTTCGTAATCCTCACTCTCCCTCTCTTCAGAAGAATGTGAAGAAGGGGATATTACTTATATTTCTATTTTATTTTTTCAATTTGGTGAGTTTTTGTGAAAGTTCAAAGAAATTTAGATTAATTGGAAGCTTTATCGAAGAAGCTGAAAGCTAAAAACTTAAGGATTAAAGATCCTTCACAATCTATAGCAGCCACCAGGTGCTTAATATCTCATATATTGCTATCCATATTCTTATATATATGGGATTTGGACAGTATTAATGGTTCTACTTTATTCAATTTTTTTTTTGTTTATTTGTGTTATGTATGTGTATATAGGAGTTGGAGCGTGTAAAGCTTTTCCAATCAGATGAGGGATGGATATATGAGGTATTATTATGTGTAAATAGTTTGTTTATCGAACGTGATTGTATATATGAAGACGGGCTGTGGAAAAAAATTGCATGGTCCTGTGTTTCACAAGAGGTCAAATATATACATATCCCTCCTCTTGACAAGGTTGTATTTGCTATCTTCGGAAACAACAAGGGACCAATGGTGCAACTCTCACTATCTGTATTGGTGATTTGTGTTAAGGTGCAGTAAGGAAGAGAGCCTGCTGATGTGTGACTTTTGTTCTATTACGTTAGATGGAGGCTTACAAATAATGATATTTTGCAGCAAAGACTTCACAGCGTGGTTAAACAAAAGAAGAGTTGGAGGGTCTGTACTTTGGTGAATTAATAATAAATATATTATCATGCTCTCAGGCTTGGGTTAAAGAGGGTATCTTTTCAATGCTGAAACACAGTTGCTTTTTGGTATGCATGAAAGATGATCGTATTCAGGGTAGTTACGATACTTTTTTTTTTTTTTTCGATGTTTGGGTGTCCGGGCCAGCTTACGCGCACCACGACTAATCCCATAGGAAATATACACGCCTCCTTATGCATACTCCCACTTAATCAGAACTAGGTTACCCGTGTTCAGGGAGGAGACTCGAACCATGCACTCCTTGCTTACCCCCTTTAAGGGCTCAAAAAATAACACGGCTGAAGGGATTCGAACCCTATACCTCCTAATTGAGAGACAGGGTCCTAGCCACTGATCTAGTCCCAGTGGTTACGATACTTTGAAGGAGTGTGCTGTAATTAGTAAATCTGCTGGTGGTATTGGTGTATCTATTCATAACATTAGTGGAACTAATGGTATTTTACCTATGCTTCGAGTGTTCAATGATACTGCTCGTTATGTTGATCAAGGTGGTGGCCAAAGAAAGGGTAACATCTCACTGTCATAAACATTTCACGACTTTATAATGAAATTTGATTTTTAAAATAGGTGCTTTTGCTGTTTATTTGGAGCCATGGCATGCTGATATATTTGAGACATGGTCCTTATTGTGTACTATCAAATTTTGATTATGTTTATGGTTTGAAATATTGACTTCACAACAGGGCCGGCCAGGGCTATGGGTGACCAGGGCGACTGCCCGGGGCACCAAGCGTGTCGAGGGCCCCTAATTTATATGGGTATGTTTATATATATAATTACATTAAACAATATAAGTAAGCTAGGTTCGTTAAACGTCCAGACTAGTTACTTTGTTATGCTGGAAAGGTGCGTGTACTCTAACTAAAGAGTCCAAAGTTCAACCCACCACACAAACTTTTTGTTTTTCAATAAACTATATAATTGACAAAAAAGAAAAGTTTGTTTTTCAATAAACTATATAATTGACAAAAAAGAAAAGAGTTTAAAAGAAAACTCATGTTTTGTTTTTTTTTTAAAAACTACATTTTACTATTTTTTTAAATTACATTTTTATATTATTATTATTTTTTCCTTATACTTTAACTTTTTTAAAATTACATTTTATGTGTTTTTTTTCTTCTTAAAACTGCATTTTTCTTTATAATTAATTTTTGTTTGTAATTAAAAAAATGATATTATAATTTAACATATACTTTATAAAATTATTTAGCTTTACAGTTTGAATTTTTAAAATATAAATAATTTAAGTTGAGTATTTTTTATAAAAAAAATAACATAATATAGTGTTTTTAGTTTTAATTATGTTCCTTACAATACAAATATATAAAAAAAAATATCAATAGACTACATATTTTACTTAAAAAATATTAAGTTATTTTTAATTTTGATATTAGTTAATATAATTATTTTACATTATAAATATGTTACGCCTGACGTGCACTCCAAAATGATCATACATTAGAAATTATATATTTTTAATTATAAAATAATTAACACATAATAAATAAATAAAATTAATATACATATATATATATATATATATATATATATATATATATATATATAAAATTTCGCATAAATTTAATATTTATAAGATCTACTATAAATTATGTACTGAAAAAATCGAGACATCAATTTCTATCGAAAATTTTGCATCTTAATTTTTTTTTTCTAAATTAGTCGTTCTTGGGCCCATTTAATTTTTCGCCCAGGGCCTTCAAATTACCACGACCGGCCCTGCTTCACAAATTCAAACAGGAACTCCCTATATGATGTACAAGGTACCTCAAATAAACAACTATAAGGCTTCAATTACGTTCAATCTAACATGATTTAACCTCTATTTTGTAGGATACTGTGATTCAATAATGGCGCAGATGATGTGTTCTTTAACTAACCGTGAAGATTGTTTGGCTTGTAAGTTAAATCAAGTGGACAACTTATTATTATTTTATATTATGGTATGGTTGGTCTTTGAATGTATAGAGAGTTATTTATTAGTATTAGTTAATGTTATAGATAATACGTGTTTTATACAAAAGACTTGCTTTCCTAGAATTGATTACTTTCTCTGTAATCTACTCTATCTTGTAGTATTAAATCAACTATAATTTATCCCTTTTGCATTCTTTTAATCTTCAATGCTGCCTGTTTGTTTTTGATAAAGGGAAAGGTTAAAGTTTAGTGTGTTATTATCTTTCCATATGAATTACAAACACAAGCAAATTACATTATAATTTTACGATAGATTTACTTTATTTATATATAATAAGCAAATCATGAGCTAAAGACCCATACCATGATAAAGTTTAAAATACATTGATCCAAAATTAAACCTTTCTTATACATATCTCAATAATTTGTATCATAATTCCATTCCTTGACCACCAATATGCTCGTTGAAATATGTGACTATCTATATAAAGAAACACATAGTATATTGAGCTACTATGTAGCTTAATCTAGATGTTTGATGAGATGATCTATGGTCTATATTATATTACAACCTTAGAAGTCATTATTCAATTTCTTTATTCATTCATTGTTTCATTTCTTTCAAATTATCCAAGAATGTAACCATATAGAATACACTACAAGAATCACCTCTCATCAATGTTAAATGAGAAAGAAGACATTTTTAAATAAATCTCGATAAAATCTTGTGTTTTTATTTTTTTCCAAATATATCTCTTTTATTTTCTTTAGACATTCAAACATATTTGAATATTAGGTTGTTTTCCGGGTTAACTATTTACAGCATCAGTAGTACCAAAAAATTTAGTGACTTCTAACATTTTTTTAAAAAGTTTTAAAAGAACACGTTCAAGTGATAAAGTTGTTTTCGCTTGATTAAAGTAAAACACTTTGGATTCTTACATATACTTAGATCTGGTGGTTTTATGAGGATTTCACAAAGTTATACAAACTACAACATTTTTTTCAATTTAAAATTACAAATTTTGAGAAAGTAAATAAAAATTGTTTCACTCTTTTTTTTCTTTCTCTTTTCAAAGTTTGTGTTTCAGTATCTATTATGATATCATGACTTTCTACAAGACTTAAGGTACAAACTGAATATGTGATTATAAGATTTTCTGTGTTTTAGAAGAGGACCTTAAGGAGCATCCATAAATTTCAACATATATATATATATATATATATATATATATATATATATATATATATATATATATGTATATATGTATATGTATATATAAGATTTTCTATGTCTACCATAAAGAGTATCCATATATTTCAACATATATATAGACGATAGTTGATGAGAAAATCCATATCTTGTTTTCTTGTATAAATTTAGAACCAGTCATGTGAATTTGAATGCCCTAGCCCTGATTTTGTTTAGTCGGTGATAACAATGTCAATCAATATTATCTTTAGTATTTGAATTATATTTACTTATATGACAATTGGAAGAATTCTAAATCAATATTTTAAGATAACAAATTATTTTTACTTGATATAAAAATTAGATTAGTTTTAAATTCACAATTTTATACAACTTACCTAAAATTAATATAATATTATAGTTTTTTCTTGTATTTATCAACTATGTAGCATTCTTTTAAATCATTATAATTGTAAAATATAACAAAATATACTATAATCTATAAATAAAGAAGTATCATTATTATTGTATATAAATTAGTGTTGGACCAATATTTTAAATAATAAGCATATTTAGCAAACTTGATTTCACATAACGTGAGGACCAATGATGCAATTTAAGCAAAATAGTATGCAGATTTGACAAACTATAAGATATAATGCTTCTAATCAAACATTAGTTTAAAGGACTATTCAGCTATATCTCATAATATAGGGATCAATGATGCAATTTATGCACATTTCGACAAACAATATGATAATATGGTTCTGATCAAACATTAATTCCTAGGACTATTCGACTATTTCACATAACACGGGGACCAAAGATGAAATTACACAAAATTATATACACATTAGACAAACTACAAGATAAAATGCTTTCCAATCGAACATTAGTCCTATTCATATTCGACCGTTTCACATAATACAGGGACCAATTCTGCAATTTATCAAATAAAATGGTTTGAATGTACTTTGACACAACAAGGATGTTCTGCAATGTAAGAGAACCATCATATAACATCATTACACCATCACTACATAGTATACACTTCTTCTCTAAAAGACCATCATTATAGATTAAAGTTTTGACCATCTTGCATTGAATTGATTTAAATATTCATTTATGCACATGATATCATAGATGTATCTATTATAACTTTCCATCTCTTCAAAAGCTTCAAAGCAGCACCACATCTCTTATCCTTAAACAATCCTTGTATCATGGTCTTATCACTGTATTTTTACAACCTTTTATATTTTCAAATATTTCAAGCGCCTTATTTACACATTAATCCATTAATCAACACAGAATAAGTGACAACATTTGGTAATACACTATTCTCCTTCATATCAATAAATAATTTTTTAGCATTATTTATTAATCCTTTCCTACAGTATGAATCAAGTAATATATTGTAAATATATGAATCTGGAGATATTTTACGATAAATCATCTCAGTATACATTTTCGCTCCTTCTCCATGCCTATTAATTATACTTACATAATTCATGAATTAACGATTTATAAGTTACAACATTTGGTAAGATTCCATTTTCCTTCATATTGAAAAATAATTGTAGAGCATGATCTACCTTGTGCTCCTTGCAAAGCCTATCTAAAATTGTGTTATAAGCTTTAATACCGGGCTTATAACTATTACCCTTTTCTAATATTTTTACCAAATCAATAGCTTTAAGAGTATCTCCCATTTCTCATAGCCCGTTGATTACAGTAAGAAATGAGCTGATAGATTATAGGGGTTGACAGAAATGAAATCAAGGTTGAATAAGAAGAAACGGTTGAGAAACCAGATGAGGCACCAAAGGCCTAACTTATCCAAAATCATGCATGTTATCTACTTTCTTAACAAGATAATCTTGCCCCTTATACCCTACTTGTTTCAAAACCTTATCACATGATTCTACATTACTCAATTGTATAGGAACATGTTCAAAGCAATTGACATTATCTCCACTTTCCCAATACCCTTTCATTGCATATTCACCACACCCTTACCATATAATAGGCATGTGATTCATCAAAAAGTTGGCCAATTAGACAACCTTTCCGTACTTTATTACCTTCTTTAATGACTTCTGTAGGTGGTTTAACTATCATTCTCCCATTCTTCATCTCAAGAGGATAAAATTATAGTTTTAGATATCCCTTAAATAGAATTTGCAAATGCCCATTTTCCAGCAAAGCCTTCATTCTTCTCAACATTACCCACAACAATAGTCATTTCAAAATCAACAAATTCATTTAGAGGCACTTTCAATAGGTAGAGATAAGCTAACACCAGCCCCGCCTATCATAAATTAAAGTTGCATTCCTTGTATACAATACTTCTAGCTTGACTCTTGGACAATGCCAAAGTCTCACTCAGCTCTTGGTAGTTTCTTTCTCCTACTCCACTTGCAAATGGATCATGTGAGATATTGAAATTTGTCGATTAAATACTATCACATCCAGAATCACTAAAAATAACAACAAGACCCTTAATCATACGATGAGTAAAAAGAGAACTCCTAAGACCCGCGCTTTCAACCGCATCCAATGGAATTACAATAGGACTGTTCCTTCATTTAGACGACATTTTCATAGATAATAGACCAAAGAAAATCATGCATATATGTAAAATAATGGTTAAACCCTACCTCAAGACACACTTGAACACAAATCTAGATATTTTTAGAAAATCACTGATTGCCACTAAAAAAAGCCTAGGATGATTATGACAGTGAAAAAAGACGTGAATTTTGATGAAAAAGAAAAATTACTAATTGATAGTCGGTCATATTAGAAGGAAGAAAGAGAAAATGTTACGTTGATTGAAAATACAATAATGGCTGACAAAACAGAAATAAGTAAGTTGACAGTTGCTTACCTGGAAGAATTTGTCAGCAATTAAATGTGAAGCGTATTTTGGCTACTAAAAAAAGGAAATGGAAGAAATTAAAATGGCTTCGAAATGACATAAAAAATGGTTGCGAAGTGGTGGTCATACACGAAGATGACGTGGCAACATATTAATTAAAAACCAGTTATTTTGATACTTGAAAACCCTAACTTAGACGCGAAAAAAAGAAGAAAGATAGGAGAGAAAAATACTCTTATTCCTTTGTTATATAATTTTCCAACACTTAAACTAGATATAGATGAATCTTATAGAAGTACACCTCCCAAGATATGTATTCTTGGCCTATTCTGACATATGAATGACTATTTGTCGTATAGTTTTGCAAGGTCTTGTATAGTGGAATTCTCTACACTATTAAAGTTGTATGTGCAATATTTTGTAATTAGGATGGCAGAACAGATGGTACTTACAATTTTGTGTATTATGACATATTCACCAGAGATGTAAGTGCTAATAAAGGATGTTGCAAGATTTAGAAATTAGTCGAAAGTTTATTACATGATTATTTGAATATCTTGCGCATCATAAGTCAATTGTCTAGTGAAAGTAAAAATATAATAGTGGAAGGTCTATGTAGAGCTTGATAAGCAGCTTCGTCCTTATTTAGCTTTTTTAGCTTTCTCAAGATAAGAAACTACTTCTCTTTTGCACTGAAATCTGACTTGCAATCGATCAGATTTTTAAATACACTTCAGTTGCTGTGTATATCCCACTTTCTGGACATTTCCTTCCTTTTCCCTCTTTAATCTTTCTTTGCTTCTTTTTCTGTTATTATTATCATTTATTTGATACTATAAATGTTATTTGCTGTCAACTTTGGCCATATTTGCAAATTATGAACAAGTTACTTTTGAATTTATTTTTCTTAATCTAAAACTTGAATCAATCATCTCTCTCCCACTGTGAGTGCTATATACTGAACATTGTGAGTACAAAAATTATGTTAGATAATTGTGTCATATAATTATACTGTTTTATATTTTCTAAAATTTCCAGGATACTATTTATGTATTGAATAAATACTGATTATGTTACTTGGTTTCAGTCCAGGATATTGTTTACCATGTTTTTCATGAACAGTGACTGCAAAAGTGGTGCAGCACACTACTATTTCTAACCCTTATTGTGGTATGTAAATATATAGTTTCTCGTGATGGTTTATTTATACTTTTTGAATTTGACCTCTTGTAATTTCGTGATCCAGGTAAAGCTTTAGTTATTTTTAGAGCCAAAGAAGTAGCAGCTAGCGTTGTGAAAAAATTGCATGATGGATGTCTCATGCTATCAAACGGGAGGTATGTGTCGAAATTTCACTACCTAAATCAAGTTTATTTTATATAAAATAACCATATTATATATATTAAAGGTTTCAAGACCAATGTATCTTCCATTATTAATCCAAATGCGCCCAAAGTTTAGAGTGTGAAGATAGACACAACGTTGGCTTTTGAACATGGAGATGTCGGAATACGATGGATCTATGGTTTAAATTAGAAATATATTGTTAAGGGATAAACCATAGGGACCATGAGGTATGATTCCTTGGTATGCATTTAGACCAATTTACTTGTTTCACTTCATAGACGTGGTGTAGAAAGAAGGATTCGTAAAAAGATACCACACCATCACTTTTGGATTGCAAAGTAGCCTTTGCTTGAGGAGGTTGTAAGCAACACAAAAAATTTGAATGAAAGAGATTTGCTCGATGGGGAAAGGGGTGGTCTTGAATCATTTTTGGAGTTAAAAAATCGTGAATGATATGGAAAGTTTTGCTCTCTATTTTCTTCTCCCTTGTTTAACTTACTCAAATAGTCATTGAGATTTCTTCGAATTGAGCTCGAATTAACCACGAGCAGCTTGTTTATTTTATGGATGAAACGACGTTTCTATATCCAATACAAATTGAATAAAGTATGAAATGTAACATCGATGAAAACGAGTCTAAAAAGATAATGTTAATATTCAAGTTTTGTGATATATTTTTTTTGATTAATAAAGTATCAATTTACCGTTCATAAATATAAACGAGTAGTTCACGAGCTCGAATGATCGAGTTTCTGTTAGAGCTTTAGCTTGTCTATTTAAATGAACAAACACAATTAAATGAGTTTTTTTCCAACATGTGTTTGAGTTTTTCGTGAACACAACCTGTTGTTGATTTTTGGACAAGCCAATAAATGACTTAAATCCATCTCACAAAGGAAGCTTTCAAAGTTTATTTCTGGTTTAATTTGTTAATTGGGGAATGAAAATTTGTTAACTGGGGAATGAAAATTCTAGATCTCGACCCGACCTTCACGTGCAAGGTTGCAAAAGTCATATATATCAAATATACATCTTGACCTTAAGATAATCAATGTACTTTTTTCATTAAGCTCTCATCATGGACCAACCAACAAGCAGATCTAGATCTACACATTGGGTAATTCCAATTGATTGTATGTCATATGTTCTTGTTGGATCACGAGCTCTATATAAAACAAGATGTGATAAGAAGTAACAAGTTAGATTATAAACCACAACAAGTTATGAATTCCTTTCATTTGCGAATTCTTACAATAGATCAACAAATAAATGATTGAAGAGGAAAAAGAAAGATAAAAATATTCAAATAGGGTTGAAGCCTTCGACAATTACAACCTGATTCCAAAAAAAATCAAAGAATCAATATGTAATTATAACCTATGTACCATAAAACATACACCAATAATGAAATAATGGTTGACTAATTAATATCACTCTTTAAGTAGGTAATACACTTCAAATATTATTCTAAGTAACTACGACTTCCAACATGATACTTCGATATACATTTGAAAATGGTGGGACGCGATGGATAATAATAGAGATGTAGTTTAGATTTAGCCTTTAAAAAGACCAACTTTTATCGGATGCATGTCTTGCTTCCATTTCAAAACAATTATAGAAAGAAGGGTGATTGACCTATAGGGTTTTAGAGACTAGACTTTTGGCCTAAAGAAACTAGTAGAAATCTTATTTCTTTAAAGGGACCTCAATCATGACCAAATACTAAAATACCCTTACTAACACTAAAACACAAAAATATGATGTCACTGATCATCTCTCTCCACTATCAACCTATCTTCGACCACCGACCTACGAACTTCGACCTCCGACCACCGAACTCCGGCTGCCGGAAAAAATACAGAGTATCGGAAAAATTGATGAGTTTCTACTAAAAAATTGATGAGTTTCTACAAAAAAATATGAGTTTGCTATAAAAAAACAAAGTATTATTAAAAAAAAGCTGAATATCACCTTTACAACACTTTTATTACTAAAGAGCAAAAATAACACATTATTACAACTAATTACAATTAAAAAAATCTAACTGGTTTGACCAAATCTAAAAAAACATAAATTCATTTTCAACTTCTTCTTCGAAGAAGCATATACGTGAATCCATTAACGCTTCACGAACGGAAGCTCAAAGCTCAGAGAAATTGAGATATGGTGCTCGAACTGTTGCTGCTCGAACCGCTACTCCTCCCTCCTCACGAAGTCGCTGTCTTCTCCGACGACGAACTGTTGCTGCTCGAACCGCCACACCTCCGCGCCGTTCATCCCTTCAACATAATGGCCAAGCTCGGACGAACCTTTGAAGAACAGCTCAGTGATCCTTAGATCTCGATCCTGCTTGCTGCTTCGAACTAATGTAAAAGATATGGATATGGATGTTCGTTCTCATCATGATGCTTTGAAGACGAAGGTTCTTCTCATATCTCGATCATGCTTGCTGCTTCGAAGCTAGATCCGCACCGCCGGAGAAAACTCTCCTCTCGCCGGAGAAGAGCTCGCGCGACGTTAATTGCTTCAAAAAAGCGAGCTATCAACGATGTAGATCTAATAGGGTATAGACCTCGTCTTCATGGTTATCCACGGTGGTTTGGATTCATTGGAGACGGAGGAGATGCTGGATATTTTGCCGGAGTGGTGGTGGTCTTCTCCAGCCAACAGTTTTGTGCTCGCCGGAAAGAAGCTCAGTTCGGTAGTGGTGGCCATAAAGAGAGAGGAAAGAGTGTTGTGAGAGGAGATAGGGTTACGGTTAATGGATTTGAGGAGAGAGAATGTGATAAATAACTATATATAGGAGGAGAAAACCACAAAAGGGTAAGAATGTAAATAAGATTTTAGCCTATAGTATTAAAATCTTATTGAGGTATTTAGTGAGAAGAGCAAAAAGATTGGGTTGGGTTTGGACTAGGGGTGTGTGTTCAAGACCCCTTGGATAAAATCTATAGAGAAAATCCTTTGTCATTCCTAAACTAGTCTAATTTTCCCGTCACACAGAAATGCCTAAAATTACATTAGTAAATAAAAATATAAATGTATGGTGTACCAATTATTGAAGATGATAAACAACTAAGATCTTTTCATTTATAAGAAAAATTAATTTAACAAATTTTACTAACATTTTCATAGTATTCTTGTTTGGGTTATGGTTGGGGTTTTAGACATGAACTATCCTCATTAGTCAACATCATAGGGTTAATTGCCTTGGAATTATTTGGTAACTGAAATTTCCTTAGAATCTTTTAACTCGTGAGATAATTTAACCATTTATCTAGGATGAAAGGGAAGTTTGCATTAGAAAAGTATCCAAAACCCAAAGGTAATACATAATATTAACAGGTTTATTAGCCTCACTAACCTTTTGAATATTTAATGAAGCAAAATTATCTAAAAGTTGACACTAGAGAGAAAATAAAATGAGCTCTGCAACAAGAAAAGTACAAAAATAAATAAATATGTAATAAGTAATATATTCAAATAAAATCAAATATAATTATATTTTATATTTTAATATTAATTATATAGTAATACTAACCATGAAAAACATATATTTTTTTAAAAATAAAAGTTCGCACGACGTCGTTTTCCATTTATAAATATATATATCACATTATCATCCTATTATCAGACCCTATCTCTATGCCGCCGCATTCCCCTCTTCCTCGACCTTTACATCTTCCACCCTATTCTCTATATGCTCAATTTTTATGTTCGCATTTAATTTCAGATCGATGTTCATCACATTTCAAGTAAGGATTCGTAAACATTTTCAATATTACTTTTAACTATTTCCATTTCTTATAGTTGGTTATTTCTTTTTTATCATATAATGGTTTTGGACATATCTTCGTATATGAGTAAATTTATGTGATTTGCTTCATTTAATTCTTCTTGCCTAATTTTTCTATTAAATAATATATATTCATAATGATTTTGTGTTTATGATTGTATATATATATATATATGTTTTAGGAAATAAATATGATATGTTCATGAGAAATTTGGTAATTTAGTTGTATATAGATATTTTCAAAAAATTTGGAATATAATATTCTTTTCAAATAATTACAAAAATTAATTAATTTCGTGCTTGAAGAATTTGATTCCAGCAATTAATTTTTGTCACCACGATAGATTCGGTGGTTGTGTTACAGATAAAAAATGGTTATGGAGATTTAATGATGTGATAATACGAGTTGTGTGGAAGAGTAGATGAGTAGGATATGGAATAGAATATTAGTTAGCGATTGTCTCCTGTAAGTACTTTTAGATTACATTGTTAAAAGTTTGACGATGTTACCTCTCTACTTCTTCTTTATATAGCCTCACCATCAGCAGGTGAGGCTATTCACATTTACCAATCAAAACTTGCAACCTTTCTTCACTCAACCTCGATCACCTTAACTGAAACAAATTCAGTGACTACAAACAACCCCATCCAAGAGTTCTTGTAACCCCCGTGGCCTATTCCCGGATTTGGGAGTTTATCACGTGACCTCATCGCCTACCTCAAACTCATATTCTTATCTCTTCTTCACATTTTCTTTATTGCTCTAAGCCTTAGCCTCTTTGGCCATAACTCAGATTGTTGGGACCTCTCGTGGATTTATTTGTAATTCTTTCCCAAACATAGAACGTTTAGGTTCATATTCAATGCGGAGCGTCACCGTTCCCTCATTTACGTCAATTATGGTGTAGTTTGTCACCAAGAATGGACACCTTAGTATGAATTGGACGCTTTGATCTACAACACAATCAAGAATAATAAAATCAACGAGAATAGCTAGATCAACCTATGGGGACGAGCCCCCACAAATTTGTTGTAGGACGATCCACCAATTGTAAGATGACGGCCGTTGGCTTGGCATCTTCGATGCACAACTTCTTAAACACACTTTTGGGAATGAGATTGACACTTGAACCCAAGTCACACATCGTCTCCGCTTCAAACTTACTACCCATCTTGATTGGGAGGTTGAAACCTTCAGGATCTTGAGGCTTTAGAGGTAGCTTCCTTTTTTTTTTGTCGGATGATAGTTTCCTTTGAACTCTTGCGGATACTTTTTTAGTTAGATCCACCGTCCCGATCTCAATCATTATACTCTTCTTTAAGAGAGTCTCCTTGAATATTTGTTGATGTTTCGGCTGCTTCTCGACTATTTCGAGTACTTGGACGTTGATCTTCACTTGTTTCGACGTCTCTACAAACTTCTTGTTCTCGGTATCACCAATAGGATAAGTAATTCTCAATGAATACAGGAGTGATAAAAGCAGATGTGGTGCCGACAACTCCTCCCTACTTTTCTCTTGCACCCTCGGTGCAACAACCACTTCTCTCGGTTCATCTTCTCAACCCAATCTTAAAATCACCTCATCTAAGTTTAGCTTCGTTGACTATTTTTCTAAAATTAATTTTGTTTATGGGTGTGGACCTTTTAAGTAACCTAATCCAACCTAAAACGTTTTCAAGGAAGAGTGGACTGCTCTCGCTTTCCAAAAGTGGCTTCTTGATCCTTTAATGCCGTGACTTTGGTTTGAACATCCTTTCTTGATTTCTTATCCTTGTCTTAGGATCTAATAATACTCAAATACCTAAGAGATACACACTGAACACAAAAATTACGCACAAATAGATTTTAAAGTACCAATTTTCCAATAATAGACAAGCAACGAGAAACTATTAATATATATAAATAATCCTTCAACTAAGCACGATATAACCTTAAAAAAATGTTACATAATTAGATTAATCTATCACAATTACTTATAAATTTTTTGGTATCGTGTGTATATAAAATTATTAGGAAATTTACTTTTAATTATATGAAAGAAAAGATATAAAAGATGAAGGGCTAATCAATAAATAACTATTAAGAGTCTATGTGTTATTTTTCGAGAGAGCAAGCTTTCTAATTTATAATTTATAGAATTAAAAAACATTTGTCTAAATAAAAAACCTTGTCTTTTTTTACATAGCACAATACATTGCCTCTACTATAGACGTTCAACTCAGAAACTGCTTCACTCAGTCGGCGGTGACAGTCACTACTCAAACCATTCTGTAAGTATTCGATTCATGTAAACTCTTTAATAATTTCTGTTACTAAACGACTCTATTGCTCACTAACTTTGTTCGTGAATTAATATTTAACATTTTTCGTTCTTTATATTCTTTAGTCTATTTTATATATAATTTAGCGTTCTAGGGTAGATTAAAACTTGTTCAATCGGTTTTTTTGTAAGTTTTTTTATTTATTTATTTTGGCTAAAGTGAAATTGTTCTTGAGGTTAAAGTGAAATTAGTGTTTGTAACTATTTCAAACATGGAATTCTAAACATTTAATTCCATGTTTGAAGCGGTTTCAAAAAGTGATTTCTCTTTTTCAAACAGTGAATTCTTGTTTCAAAGATGAAATTCACTGTTTTGTAGTTCGTCAGAGATCAGAAATGATTTTATTTTTCAATGGGGCGTCGTGGTGATGGTGGCTAGTGGTGGTGGATAAAAAAATAAAAAATATATGATACCAAAAATAAGAGTAATTTGGGTATCAAAAGATAGAAAGAAAAATATTGAAAATTGTTTAGTTTAGAGATATATTTTCTGAGAATTAAAACTTATTTTATAAAAACAGAATTAGATAGATTAACCATAATTTCCTTCATAACTTACCCTTTTCCTAATAAAAATGTTTGGGCATGTTTGGTGATATATCATTGTGTGTCTGAATGTATGTGTGATGACTAGTGGGTAGAAATCTATGAATGTGTTATGGTCAATTATCATAAATAGTAACTAGCTAAAAATATCAATTTTCTTGGTAAATAGAAGTCTGGTTGTGCATATATATGGTTATTAGTTTAGGAGAGGATAATTTCCATTATTGGTACATGTCTAATGTGAAATAATCAATTATACCAAGTGTTTGTGATGTATCTTTGTGTGACTATGTTTACATTTTATAAACATGTCATTGTTTATGTGTGTGTTGGGTTGTCTTTCTTTGTGGGTATTTGTACCGTTGTTTATTTAGAGCGTTTAATGAACTATCGCCAGGTGGCTGAGCAAACGAGCGTTGAGGAGGAGTAGGTTTTCTTTGTGGGTCCAATGAAGTATTGCCAGGTGGTAGAGGATATGAGCCTCGATGCTGCTGCTGCGGAGGAGGAGGAGCGTTTCTTTGTGGATCCAATGAACTATTGCCAGGTGTCCGAGTATTAGATGAACAAGAAAAACCAATAGGAGGAGGTGTTTCCGCTGCATAAAAACGCTCGTGACAGCTCTGACAAAGTAGAGTCTGATTAACATAAATATTCAGATATTCATAATGCATTTTGCAAATATGACAATTAGTCCAAAATGTCTCCATTTTTTTACGCTGAGGTACATGAGCTGTTTTTGGTGGGGCCCACGCAGGTACACTACTACTTTTCGTTGTCCTTTGAATAGGAATAGTCTTACTCGTGAAATTATTAAATCCATTCCCTCTTGGTGGTACAGATGGTCCTCCAGTACTGTGTGTGGGACCCTTTTGTTGAGGGTACCCTTTTATATTCCTACGTTGATTCTACGCTAATCTTTTGGCCTTATCGGATAAGAAACTCCAAGCTTCTGAAATGATTTTAAACGCTCCATCAGCTACGGTAGATTTATTTTTATCTGGGTGAAGCAAAAGTACCATCTTTTTGTACTGTTTTCTTACGATTTGTTCATCGGACAAAGGATTGATATTAAAAACTGTATAATAATCAACTTCTCCATTTATCTTGATTTCCGAAGAGATGTATACATCCAAAGTAGCTAACAACTGGGATATACCTTCCAAACTCGGGTATAGACTTTGCGCTTTTAGGGCAAAAATTTTAGCTCCACTAACTGTAATTAAATTAAATAAAAATTCAAAACTAATATTTAAAATGAAAAAGAAAAGGTGTAGCATGTGAACACATAGTTGTTCTTGATAATATAGCTAATTCTGTAAATGCTTTTTTATTATGTTTAAGCGCTATTTTTAATGCCCGTCTATCAATTACAAAAGCCACATCGGCACATCCTATAAAAAAAATTAATTAATTTTATTTTTTGAATATAATTTATTATAAATAATACCTTAGGTTCGCATAGTAAGTAAAACTCTTTCGAGACTTGTACATATTTCATCTTGAGTTTTCCCACTAATAACTAAAAGTTGACCTTTCGGTTCTGTAAAATAAAAATAATTATTATGTAAAAGATATTGAATTAATAGAAAGTAAAAGAAATTAAATTAGGGATGAGCGAGTTTTATGACCAGCGAGTTTTAAAAAAGTTAAGGAAAAGAAGTCTTCCATTGAAGCACCCGATAGTGAAAAGCAGGTACCTTATGATCACAAGACCATCGAAGTTACCAAAAGACCCAAATCTGTAAGTCTTTTACTTTATCATTTTCTTTTGCATATCACTCTTTTCACACATTCATATATCTTCTTTGCTTGCAGAATAAGGAGCTCACCACATGATACAAGGAACAAGTAAGTTTTTGCCTCATTCTTTTTCTTTTCGCTGTAGAGGTAAATACACAAACTACTCTAATCTTTTACAAGTCATTTTTTCTCCTAGTCACTGAAATGAGTTACTAGGATTGTTATATTTCTTGACTCTGATACAAGGATGTATGTGTGTTAAGTGTGTCTGTCTAGAGATAATGTTTGTGGTGGGGCATATTGGTCATTTATTATACTTCCACATTCAAGTAGGATTTTATTTGGAAAACCAAAAATTCAGAAATCGGAATGTAAAAAAGTTATTCTGAATTTTGGAATCAGATTTTCATATCAGATTTATTTACACCCCTACATGTGGCTCTTTATAAAAAGTAAATGCTCATATGATATATATTTGAATTGTGGAACCTTCATACCGTATTAATTGTGTTAGATTGTTTGCAATAGTAATGTAGCAGCTTCTATCTTATTTAGCCTTTTGGCTTTCTCATCATAAGAAACTATTTCTCTTTTGCACTGAAATCTGACTTGTGATCAGATTTTTTAATGCACTTTAAGTTGCTGTATATATATCCTGTCCTTTTCCCTCTTTAATCTTTCTTTGCTTCTTTCTCCGTTTTTATTTTCATTCATTTGATACTATAAATGTTTTTTGTTGTCAACTTTGGCCATATTTGCAACTTATGAACAAGTTACTTTTGATTTTTTTTTCTTCAACTATAACTTGAATCAATCATCTCTCTCCCACTGTGAGTGCTATATACTGAACATTGTGAGTGCAAAAGTAATCTTAAAATAATTTTATTACATAATAATAATACTGTTTTGTATTCTATAGCAATTTTCAGGATGTGTGAATATATACTGATTATGTTTCACTCCAGGATATAGTTTACCATGTTTTTCATGAACAGTGTAGTGCAAAAATGGTGCAGCACACTGGTATTTCTAACCCATACTCTGGTATGTAAATAGTTTCTGGTGATGGTTTGTTTCTACTTATTAAATTTATTCTTTTTCTGTATAAAATACTAATATGACCTCTTGTAATTTTGTGCTCCAGGTAAAGCTTTAGTTATATTTAGAAGCAAGGAAGTCGCAGCTAGTGTTGTGAAACAATTGCATGATGGATGTCTCATGCTATCAAACCGGAGGTATGTGTCAAAATTTAATCACCTTAATCAAGTTTAATTATTGATAACAATGTGATTTTTGGTCAACTTTTCATTTGTTCAAATTACTTTATTTTATTTTGTTTGCTTTTGTAATTTGCAGGCCACTTGTAGGACACATTGTCAATGTTCCTACATCTTCTGCCAATCAATCAAATTTTATAGGACATCTTGTTATCGACAAGCTGAAGAATAAGACTAAGTACAAGGTATGGTCTTTCACTCTTTTGCACTTAAAACCTAAACCTAGAAAACAGAAACAACTCATGATTTGAACCTTAAAATACAATTTCTTGGCTTGCTATTTTGCACAGAGAGACGTTGTATCCACTTCACACTTTTCTCAGCCAAACACTCTCGAGTTTGAAATGGAAATTGAATGGCTTACATTGCAAGCTAGATCTGAAGAGTGCTGGAAAAGATTGTACAAGGTATGAGTGTGTAGGAGCTTATTTGAGTTTTATTCTATTTTGTTGTGCAAATTAGTTAGTTACATTTTTTTGTGTTTGTTTAGGGCCAAGAGAAAGAGATTGAAAAACTCAAAGACAAACTCAAGTCGAAGTGAGGGACAGAGGAGGAGTATATATTGTGGATGTGAGTGTCTCTAACTTGATATACTTTTCTTTGAATCTTTCTTGTTAAGACTTATTTTAATGATTATGACTTATGGTGCAGGTGGAATATGTAAAAGTTAGAGGCTGCACCAGATTTTTGTTGTGCATATGAAATATATGTCAAGGATCACATACAGGTATTTTTTTATTTACATATATGGTCCATCTACTTTTGACACTTGTTGTTACAAGCACAATGATTTTTGCATAACTTGTTTTGTAAAAATGATGAGATTAAACTTTTTGTATAGTAAAATCCTGGACCTGGAGGGAATAGGCGGGGATGGGAAGATTTGTAACTGAAAATGATATACTTACTATGTTTTGGTTTGTGTTTGTGAATTATGAAATTATTATGTGTGTTAGCTCGTAACGTGAGCTCCCCCATGGGTCTGACTTAACCCTTTTCTTCTTTTGGTGGTCTTCAATTTGGATCACTTAAGAGTGGGATTGGCTGATAGGGCTCACTTGTTATATTTCCAGCTTATGCTTTTTTATTTTTCTTTTCCATTTTCAATTCAACAACAAACATATTTTGGACAATGAGCCTAATTACAAAATATATCTTTATGTTTGAGTTATGAGCCTAATTACACAATATACCTTCTTTTTTTATTCAAGAATTACACAATATACCTATTATGCTTTGGTTATGAGCCCAATTACATAGTATACCTATTATGTTTGGGTTATGAGCCCAATTACACAATATACCTAATACGTTTGGTTATGAGCCAAATTACACGATACCTTTTATGTTTACGTTATGAGCCTAATTACACAACATACCTATTATGTATGGGTTATGAGCCCAATTACACAATATACCTATTTCAACATTAGCTTCCTTTAGCTTTAAACATATTTTTTCTGAAATTTCCTCCTGTGGCATCTTTTAAATTTTTCAAATTGTTCATTTTTTGCTGTGTTTACTACTTCTCTTCCAATCATTTGCATTTATATCTTCTTGAAAAATCCTGCAAACATGAATGTATATGCACTTAGCCATTCAAATGCAAGAGAAGGAGCTATCACTCTTTCAACAGAAAGTGCAAATCACTATAAAATCATTGACTAACCAAAATTGATTGCAAAGCTTTTGCACCATGAAATTATAAGTTTTGGATATATTAGGAATCATATCCAAAAATTCTGGGGAATCTCTGGAAAAATACTAACATAACGCATAGGGCATAACAAATTCAACATTAAGTTTGCTAATGCTAGTGATAAATAAATTGTATGGGAGAAATGCCCTTGGAGATACTATAACAAATAGGCTATATTCATGTGATAGTCTTACCTCTAGGAAAAGTTGTCAAGGAAAAAACCTTCACACGAGTTAAAATCGATTGGGATTTGAGCCGCCACATCTTCTTCGGACTTAATTTCTAGGAAAACACTCAAGCACCAAGCCGGATAAAATTGAAATTTGAGAATCTTGTACAAGTATGTTACGGATGTGGGAATTTTGATCACGAAGAGAGTATATGTAGAACTTTTTGTGTTAGAACTTAATTTTTGTGTTAGAACTTTTATCAAACATCTTCCGTTACCTACATAGAACACATTAGGAGAAAGATTGTCACCGCCAGATGTTGTCTACGCTCTCAAGAGTCCGGGCATGACTCTTTACAGTTTTGAAGATTAAATTATTAGATTTAGCGGCTTTACTTGATTAAAAGTTTACTATATGTAGATTTGTCATATTATTAGATGTTGTATTTTGTGGGTTTTGATGAACCTAGGCTAATTCTAAGAGATTTTTATAAACTTCTTCAAGTAATTGAAAAATATTCTGCTCTAAAACTTTGTTTAGTTTTATTTTTTCCTTTTTCATCTTTCATATAGTTAGTGTTTGTCAAGTAGTCATGTATGAAGGATTTATTTTATTCATTCGAAAGTTAGGGGTTTAAATCATTATTTCATTTTTTTCAAGGACCTCAGCAGCAAATAGGAACCTAGATTCTGGAAATTTCAATGATTAGAGTCAGCTAACAAGATTTGGATTACCTTGCATCTACTCTTATATATCTTGGATCACGTTTCACTATTGACGTCGAATTTACTCATTAGATTTGAAATGAATAATTTGGTAAATATTTTATATGTATGAGATTAAAAAATATGAAGTTTTCATCTTTGAGAAACTGAATACTGTTTAGAATTTCTAAAACAGGATGGTAGATGTTATTATTATTGCACTCAGAATTTGGGAAAGGAAAATAAATCGTAAACAAAGCTATGGTTTCAGTATTATGTACATGTGATATTGTTGAGTAATATGAAAAATATTTGTTGCAAAGACATATAATTCAAGATCTTCCATAAAGTACAGTTTCAATAGTAGAAGAGACCATGGAAGTAGAGAAATTTGCTTTACACATATTATTTTAGCCTTTCAGAGTTGAAAATATAGAGCATTTGGATTGTGTTTCCGTAATTCAAAAGAACAGTTACATGAGGGAAAAAGAGGTTTGTCAAAGTGGCACTTACATGTGGGAAGTGGTAAATGACCAAAAAACCCAACCTGAGAGGACCATCGAAGCAATATTGGAATAGAGTAGGTTGGACCATGATAAGCGAACCAACCACCCCTTTACGGTTTAACATTAGTCTGTAAAAAGCTATCTTATCTGGGGTACTATTAAAGATATTGATACATCGAGACCTTCACAAATAATACATAAGTTGTGGACATAGTGGGAAGTTTGATAACAGACAAAATATAGATGGATATTCTTGAACATAATTAACGAATCTGTCTGCAAAAGTAACCATATTCTTCGCTTAGTTGTATTCCCTATTTTAAAAAATTGTTCCATTTGTACAAGTTTAAATTCCTAATTGGTATTGAGTCTTGGGTAGGCATGTTGTTTAACTCTCTTCTTTTGCTTTTCTTAGTGTTTCAACAATATTATGCCTCCTTTAGGCTTTAGGTATAATTAATTACAACTTCAATCACACAGGTTTTTGTGGTTTTTATACATTATATTTTTCTTCAAAGCAACATGGATTTAACGGTCAATGTACCTGTTTTAGAACAAATTACAGTCGTACCACCACAATTGGTAATTTTCAAACAAACATGGATTTAACATCCATTTAAGTGCCAAACAAGTAGTAATTACTTCAGGTAAACCTTTGGGAACAACATCAACTGCAAATGCAAGCTCAATCTTGAAATAATACGCCTATTTCTCGAATGAAAACTTGAATATTGTCACCTATTTCCAAACACGTGTTGAATTAGAATAATATGATAGTGAGACTTGTGTTCATGATGCAAAAATGAGTAACTATTAATCAAATAGAATAATATTGCAGAGTTTACTTACGTGGATGTTAATTCAGATGGCTTTGAACTTGAGCAGGTGCAACTTTCCATGTAGCCATTAGAAGAGGGTAGTTCCTTGCGAAACCTCTCATTGTTCTATTGATTAACTAAATTAATGCTTATAAAACAAAAAAGATGAAACACCGAGTGTTTAACCCAACAACACCTACAGACTCACTTAAGAAATGACACTTAAATTTGTCCATAGGAAGGGTGAGAGAGGGACTTCTTTATTATTATCTAAAGCTTCGGCAATGTCTGCCTTGTACTCAAAACATGCTGCAACATCATCATGGTATGAATCAAATAACATATAATCCCATTCAGTACTCAAGATAACACTTACAATATCACATGCGGCTTCACCTAATGGCTTTCCGTTATCAATGGCTTCCAGCTTTGCTAATTCAGGCTTTCTTTTGTAACCTTAGCACCAACAGCACGCAACTACTTGGCACGATAAGCTGCAGAAGCTTTAGACCAATCGTTTCTTGATATAGCTTGCCGGGTAGTTTTACATCAATGTCTACCTGGTGTCGTGGACACATGTATACCCCTGAAACACATATCCAATGCCCACAGAAAAATCTAACTAAATATATACACCCATACGAATTCGGTGATATATTCGCTAATTTTTAAAAACATAGAAGTGTATCTGGCAATTTCCATAATACAAGGACTAATCGTGGTGCAAATTGTCTCGTGGCCGATTCTTTCATCGATAATCGCTTCAGCAAACCTCTCCTCCGTGTAGCAAGAAATGATAGTAATTTTCTGATCTTGATGGTTGTGCAGGGTGGCGTAGCAATGTTGTTTGTAGCGGAGAATGATTCCGTGCGACGTGATGACTGTCGGGATGAGTTGGGTAGGAAAATGGGGTTGAGTAGATTTCTTTGGGATAGAGGGTTATAATTGGTATTGCTATTTTTTAGGCTTTTTTTTTATATATATATAGGAGAACTATTTTGGAATTAAATTTATTAACTCGGTTTAAACTTATACTACTACAGTAAGGACCAAGCCCTGTCCAATGAGCAGAACTGGTTTTTTAAGGTTTTTTCACATATAATGTAAAAACAAATGATGCATCGGCTATTAATATAGGTTTTAGGGGTTTAATTAGTCAATGGAGATGTCAGATGTTGGAGGTTTTTTTTTCGAACATTTTGCTAGCTTAGTTTATGATAAAAATAGTTGAGTTTAAATTTTTTCTTTTAATTGCAAGTTAATAACAAATTGAATTTAATTTATTTATTTAATTTGTTAGTTTTTCTTAATACTAGCCTAATTTAATATCTCATAACCTTTTATCTAAAACGAAGTCAAGACCTCGAAAATATAAGACATGTATAATTTTTTGGTTATGTCTGAAAAGGAAAATGAACAGGGAACAAATTATTACTTTTTTTGATATCATGGTGAAAATATCCTTCAATTTAAAAATCTTGAACGAAAATTTAAGTAAAAAGTATAACGCTATTAATATTAAAATTAATAAAATATAAAAAAATTATGAAGGAGGTTTTTGTTAAAATATAGATAGACCAATAATTAAGAAAATAATATAACAGGTCTTGAATATTTGAGTTAAATATTTTGATGCCAATTAAAGTAGACTAAGGTATTTTTTTAATATTTGAATTTTGATGATGAAAAAAAAAAATCTCAGTCAACATCTCATCTTTAAGAAAAAAAAAAATTCCAACTCACATTTTATTCAAAAAATTAACAAAATATTATAAAATTTCTTAATATATTTAATTATAATAATTATTTATCACTATTATATAGATTGTATTAAATTTATAAATATAAATATAACTTATAGTTATGATTAATAAGTATTATGATTAATGTATATAAATATAATATTTAACTAATTACAATTATAATTTATAAAAAAAATTATAACTTTGTTTAATATTATTTAGCATATGCACCTAATTACTCAATCAGAATTAATGGTCATAATAGCTTTTATTAACATTTTGGTTTTTATTTATATATGATGTTATGTGTTTTAAGAATAAAAATATATTACAATACATATCGTAATGTCATCATTTACAAGATTTTTACACACTTTTATAAAAAAAACAGGCCCTCCAAGCCTATAACAACCAACATGGTACATTCCTCGTACAACACTGTTTAGTGGGATATATTTGTATTTCCTTTTGTCCTAAAATCTTCCATTAAACTCAAAATATTACAAATAAAAGTTTAACCAAATCCTGTAGGAGTGGTTTCTTGTAAGATAAGTTTCGCTAATTGGGAGGGGGGGGGGGGAAGGCCCTAACGAAGACAAAACTATTGTCACATGGCGAGTTCTTGGGTAACCAATCCGCAACTAAGTTTTTCTTCCGAGAAATATACGAGAAGATATGATTACAATTTTCACTAACAAAGTAAATACTACGAATAATACTATTGATTCTTAAACTAGCTACTTGATAACTTGCAATCGTTCTCTATGATGCATCGTGTGTCTTTAAATTCTCGAGCCCACATACATGCCTTCAAGATCCCCAAAGCTTTGGCTTCCATGGAATTCTCTGCACCTATACTCCAAGCACTATATTTAATAATCTTTCCAAAACAATCCCTAGCAACACATGCAATAGATGAATTAGTAATTTTATAAGAAGCATCGCAATTAATTTTATACCAATTCATAGAAGGAGGCTCCCATTTAAACTGTTCTTCACAAATATCTATATTATGGATACTAGAATCTGCATTTTTAATAACAAAGTTATTATCTTTACTAATTTGAGTTGATTTACCATCCTTAGGATCAAGATTTTCTAGCTAATCATCCCACTTACTCAATCGAGTATTTTTAACCCTCAAATATATATTATCATCCTTGGGTTTTAGTATAATAAACTGTTCTTTCTAAAGAGCCTGTGCTTTAGTACATGTGTTTAAGGGGCAAGGTTTTATGTTGTTGAACACATAGCCATTTCTTCCTTTCCAAATATGCCAACAAATAATAGCCACTTGCTCCCCTAGATGAGGATTTTTATGGTTGATTTGATCATTCTTACTTAAGAGTTCAGCCATCCAAGTGTCCAGTTTAGAGGTACACTGGTTGCTTGTTCTTAAAGTAAGATTCGAAGTTAACCAAGTAGCCATGGCCCATGGACAATCAAAGAGGATATGTTCCAAAGTTTCTGCTCTTTCATTGCAGATAGTACAAATGCTTGTTACTTTTTCTTTTCTTAATAATAAATTTTCATTTGTTGGTAGCACGTTTTTAATTGCTCTCCACAAGAAATTTTAATTTTCTGAGGAACTTTAAGGTTCCAGATGATTATCCATATTTTTGGACTGATATTATGCGAGGAGGACGTTTTTATAGTATCATGTTTACTATCTTTTTATCTTGTTCCTCTTTCAAGAAGTGGTAAGCTATTTTAACACTGTAGTTACCATTTGGGTTTAAATCCTAATAGAAACTGTCATTAAGGGGAATAAGAGGTATAAACATATTAAAGATTTTATTACAGATATTCTCAGAATAGTTATTTTTAATATGTTAATATTCCAGTTTCTAGTATTCTCAAAGATTAAATCACCCACCTAATTAATTGAGATATCCGTAGGAGGAGTAATCTCTTTACAATTCTGAATCTAGCTATGAGTATGAAGATTAATGCTAGTACCATCTCCAATTCTCCATTTAAGATGTTTAATAATGAAATCTCTTCCAGCTAAGAGACTTCTCCATCCCCAGGAAGGAGAGTATCCAATTTTAGCTTGAAGGAAATCTGAATTTGGGAAGTATTTTCCTTTTAGAATTTTATGGAGAAGGGATTTAGTATTAGACATAACATTCCAGGCCTGTTTACCAAGCATAGCTATATTCATAAGGTGTAAATTTCTAAAACCAAGTCAACCTTTAAATTTACTGTTGGTAAGAGAATTCCAATTACCCCCAATGGATTTTCTTATTTCCTTTTGATCCCCACCAAAATTTTGCAATTTGGGAGGAGGTAAGGTCACAAATTTTAGAAGGCGATAAATAAGAGGCCATGTAATAATTAGATATACTTTGAAGAGCTGCTTTAACTAAATTTTTATAAATTTTTCAACTAATAAATCCAGGTCCCTCACCTTAGATCTACCCCACTCAGTGGGTAATCCAAGGTAGGTCCCCAAATTACTAGTGATTTTCATATTAACTTTAGAGGCATACATATTTTGCATGTATTGTGGGGTATTACTACTAAATTTCACCCCACATTTATTAAGATTAAGGGTTAATCCAGCGGCTAAGGCATATTTGTTAATAATATCATTGAAACTATTTGTGTCCTCAGTTGTAGCTCTAAGAAAGAACACTCTGTCATCCGCAAATAGCAAGTGAGTGAGCTTAGGACAATTTCTTGCTATTGAAATCCCCTCAAATAGACCAAGTTATACTTTATTATTAACCAAATCTGAGAGGGTCTGAGTTAAAATACAAAATAATAGGGGGGATAAGGGGTCACCCTGCCTGATACCCCTAGTACGTTTGGTAAGGGGGTAGGGTTTCCCATCAATAAGAATTGAGTAAGATACTGATGTTACACAATTAATAATAAGAATACACAATCTTTTACGAAATCCCAATTTAAGCATGAGGCTATTAAGAATATCACATTCAACAAATTCATAAGCTTTTTGTACATCTGCTTTAATAATCATGCTATATTTTATAGTATCTTTTTTATTTTTTAATATAAGTGCAGATTTCATGCACAATCATATAATTTTCTTGAATATGTCTTCCTGGAACAAAGGCAGATTGGCTTTCCTCAATAATATGGTTCATAAGAGGTTGGACGTGGTTAACTAAGATTCTAGCAATGATTTTGTATATAAAATTTAAGACACTAATAGGTCTAAAATGCTTAATAGTAGCAGGGTTATCAATTTTTGGTATAAGCGAAATAAAGGTCTGATTAATATTCTCAAGAGTTTGATTATTATACCAAAAGTTATTTATTAGTTTAATAACATCAAGTTTTATGATATGCCAATACTTTTTATAAAAGAAATCAGGATAACCAACAGGGTTTGGTGCTTTACAGGACCCCAACTCATTAATTGCATCCTCAATTTCTAAGATAGTAATAGGTTTTAACAAATTCGAGTTCATGTTTCGAGTAATAGTAGGTTTAATAATATCAAGGATATTATCAAAATTTCTACTCCCAACCGAACAAAAAATATTACTAAAGAAAGTGAGGATATTAGAATTAATCTCACTTTCCTTAGATAGCCACAGACCATCATCATTTTGTAGTCTACAAATTTTGTTAATTTTTCTTTTTTCTTTAGTAGCAGCGTGAAAAAAGACCGTATTTTTATCCCCACATTTAGGCCACATGATTCTTGATCTAGAGGTCCAAAAGTTTTCCTTTTTTTTCCAAATAAGTTCTATTTCTTTTACAATGTTATTATAACATCTTTTTCATTATCAGAGAGGTTAGTAGAATTAGTAAGAGTTTCCGGTTGTTTCATTAGCTAATCTATTTTTTTACTATTATTAAACTTCATTTTGCTCCAGACTATAATAAGTCTTTTGCACATATTCAAATTACTACACATCTTATTTTTTGTAATGGTATGTATAGAATTTCTAGATTTCCACATATTTTTAATAATTTCATAACAATCTCTTTCATCCATCCAAATTTTTTCAAAATAGAATCTTTTAAAAGATGGTTTAGGTTCCTCATTCAGATGGAGAAGTAAGGGGCTATGGTCAGACCCTAAAGTTGGGAGTAAAGTAACCCAGGCATCAGGATATATATCAGCCCATTCAGAATTATAAAGGCATCTATCCAAAAGGATTTTAATACGCTTATTTCCAGCTCTTCTATTTGACCACGAGAAAGAGACACTCTTATTAATAACTTTGTGTAACTTATTATTATAGATAAAAGAGTTGAAATCCTCCATACTTTTAGTAATAATATTATCACCCCTAATTTTTTCGCTTATGAATCTATGATTATTAAAATCACCCACAAGATTCCAAGCACAATTATTATTCGGAACACAAAGATTCAGTTTTTCAAGAGAATTAAGTTTTTCATGTTCATGAGGGGATCCATACACAAAGGTAATATAGGAATTAGTACCTCGTAGGTCAGTAATTTCACAATGAATATAGTTAATATCTTTGCTTATTACTTTAATATTGTCTTTGTGTTTACTAAAAAGAGCCAAACCTCCACCAATCCCACATGGGTCATCTGAATCAACAAGGTGCATATTCTGAGTATTGGCTAGATTATTAATAGCATATAATTGGTTTTTTGTTTCAGAGGAAAATTACCTCAGTATTGGCTAGATTATTAATAGCATATAATTATGTTTGTCTTTCATTTAATAGATATCAAGTTCAAACCTCGAAGTTGTTCTATTTTATTTTAAACCTATAGAACCCTTGATGACAAAAATAAAAATAGCACATGTTGAAAATAAAAATAACAAAAGATGATTTAATTATAAGAAAAACAATATCATATTCGAGCCTCGGTAATTTCTATATACTATTTCAACGTCTTTTTTTCTCGTCTTAAGTACCCGAGAAACTCATGCCACCCTGTAAAAAGATTAATGATATATACATTCTGAATTATTATTATGATGTGACATGATTTGATTGAATGTGAACAAATAATTCCTTTATTCTCCAACTTAATTCATATCCAATCAAATTATACTACCATATTATGATTGATATTTGGATGGTTTATACACTCAAAAGTAAGAATTATAATTATGTAGATATGTAAATTTTGTCATATCATTTCATACAATACGATAAAAAAATAACACAACTTAGTACAAAAGAGGTAAATTTTCTTTATGCAGGTCGGGTCTATGTGTTTTTCATACTTATCCAGTTTTTCTACTTGGACTATAATTATAAATAAGGTTGTCAAAACATTTTTTTTTAGCAGATGGTGTATTCAATGATTTTATGGTCTCACTATACGAAGAGTAAATAAATTTTTATTTAATATTAGGAGTACAAAGAATAGTATCAGCACTATTTATTTTCTAAGCATATACTTACCTGATAAAATATTAGCACCATATTGAGTCACTTGAACCGCCTCCACGGAGGAGGAAATCATTGATAAACCCCATTCAAACGCATTATGCATTTTTTGTACGAGATAATAGCCAGGGATTCATACTTTAGAACCATGATTTTAGTTACTGATACTCAGCATGTTAATAAAAATTACCGCTGGGTGCCATTCAGGGTAGCTGTGAGCTTGAACTGAATAGACATAAACATGTTATACACATAAATTGAAATGTAGATGGATCTTCTTGAACATAATCAACAAAATTCACTGCGAAAGTAACCATCTAACAACATTTTGCTCTGTTCCTTTTTCTTCACTTAGTTGTATTCCCTATTTTAAAAATTGTTACATTTGTAAACGTTTAAATTACTAATTGGTATTGAGTCTTGGCTATGCATGTTGTTCAACTCTCTTCTTTTACTTTTCTTAGTGTTTTAACAATATTATATCTCCTTTAGGTATACTCAATTACAACTTCTATCACACATGTCTTTGTTTTTATACATTATATTTCTTCAAAGAAACATGGATTTAACGGTCAATGTACCCATTTTATCAAAACAAATCACAGTCGTACAACCCAAAGTTTCCCCACTCGGTAATTTTCGGACAAACCTGGATTTAAGATCCGTGTACCAAGTGCCAAACAAGTAGTGCATCAACGGCTAATGCAAGGGTAATCTTAAAATAATAATTTCATTTCTCGAATGAAAACTTGTATTTGTCACCCAATTCCAAACATGTGCTGAATCAGAATAATATGATAGTGAGACTTGTGTTTATGATGCAAGAATGAGTAACTATTAATCAAATAGGTTGTAAATTCAGATGGCTTTGAACTTGAGCAGGTGCAACTTTCCATATAGCCATTAGAAGAGGGTAGTTCCTTCATTATCAAACCTCTCATTTCTCTATTGGTTAACAAAATTAATGCTTATAAAACGAAAAAGATGAAGCATCTATCATGGAGTTAGTAATTAAACCAACAAAACCTACAGACTCCCTTAAGAAATGACACTTAAATTTGTCCATAGGAAGGGTGAGAGAGGGACTTTTTTATTATTATCTAAAGCTTTGGCAAGGTGTGCCTTGTACTCAAAACACGCTGCAACATCATCATGGTATGAATCGAACAACATATAATCCCATCATCATGTGATAATACTTACAATATCACATGTTGATTTGTCTAATGGCTTTCCGTTATTTATGGCTTCCAGCTTTGCTAATTCATACTTTCTCTTAGTAACCTTAGCACCAACAGCACGCAACTACTTGGCACGCGTACGATGAGCTCCAGAAGCTGTAGACCAATCTTTTCCACTGTTTCTTGATAGAGCTTGAGGAGCAGTTTTACATCAATATATACATCTTGTTGTGGCAACATGCATATACCTTGAAACACATCCAATCCCCACAGAAAAATCGAATTAAATATATGCACCCATACAAACTCGGTAATATATTCAAAAAAAAAAAGATAGGAGTATATTTGGAAATTTCTCATAATACAAGGATCTCGTGGGCAGATTCTTTCATCGACAATTGCTTCAGCAAGCCCCTCTTCCATGGTGTAGCAGGAGGTGATCGTAATTTTCTGACCTTGATGGTTGTGCAAGGTGGCGTAGAAATGTTGTTGGCCGCGGAGAATGATTTCTTGCGAAGTTATGACTGTGGGGATGGATGAGTTGGGTAGGAAACTGGGAATAGAAATCATAAGACACAGGCGATAGATGAATATAATTGGTATGCTATTTTTTTAGGACTTAAAGATAATGTATAAACAAAATGTCGTCAGAGGTTGTTATAATTGGGTTTATTTTTTTTTTCATACATCTGAGGCGTAAAAAAACGCCGAAGTTGACAATAATCAACTAATACTCTCGCAAAGAGAGTTTATAACTAGTCTAGAAGATAACACACCACTCCTATCTTTAGTTATACTATCCCATAAATAATCCGGAGGATCTTCAAACACACATTGACCATCGCTCATTTCCGCACCTTTCTTCGCAAGTATATCCGCACAATTATTAGCTTCCCAGAAGATTGGATGAATTTCGAATCCCGGTTGACTTTTCAATAACTCACTACATTCACGGGTAATATGACAATTCCAACTCTTTAAGCTACCACCGCCCTTCACTAGCGCGTGAAGCTCCCTCGAGTCAGTCTCGACATATAATTCTTTAATACCCCGGCTTATCGCCCAACGTAGCCCATAGTGTAAGGCCAATACTTCTGAGTAGAATGGTGATTTTATCACGCACGGTCCCGAAAAGCCCGCAATAAATGTCCCTTGTTCGTCCCTTAACAAGCCGCCAATTCCAGCTTTTGTCCGAGATAGATCGCAACTTCCGTCCACATTTAACTTCACTTTCCCATGAGGTTTTGTCCATTTTATTAACACATTTTTGGACGATTTGACAATACCGCCATCACATTTGGTTCCCCATGCTGAAGCAAAGTCTACTGCTAGCCTAACCGTGTCTCGCCTCAGCCCATCAAGACGTGGAGTTGCTGTCCTAGACTCAAAAAATAGCTTCGTTCCGTCTAGACCAGATTATACACACCGCTGCTGCAAAAATAAGTCTCCATTCCAGCCCTCCATATCTGTTACTTAGCTTCAAATTCTCGGTCAACCATAACCCCATGTGACAAGTCATGGGGCCTTGATTATATTGAGACAAAATTTCAGCTTCTGACGTGTTGGACCTTTCCTCTCTCATGGAAAGTGACTTATACAATAATAGTAATTTTGAAGGCAAAGTCTCATCAGTTAATTCACATCCCAATTCAATAGAACCACCTGCTCCACTTTCCAATACAGAACCTACTGACCTTGATGATGATTTCGAAATTACTTCAAATTTTCTCTCCAGGTCCGTGTCTATAGCATCACAATAGCGAAGTGATGTAATCCCAAGTTCACGCCACAGTAGCTTTGCTACTTTGCAACTCAAAAATATATGCTGCAAATCCTCTATTTCTGAACCACAAATTTCACACCCCTTTTGATCAATTACCTTTCGTTTGTACAAGTTCATAGCAGTAGGTAATCGATCAAGGGCCATTCTCCATAACAGAACTCGAGCTTTTTGGGAACATTTCAGACTCCAAATACGCTTCCAGTCAAAATTTAAATCCGGCACTTCGCCCACAAGATGCGCAAACGCCGATTTTACAGTAAACAGCCCAGAAGGTTCATGTAGCCATCTAAATTTTATCCCGTCACCGCTATTCTCTTCAAGGATCCCAGTTTTAAGTATACTTGCTCCCAATATAATCGCTTTACAAATACCTGAATCACTTGCCTTAATTTCGCGCTGAAGTATTCCATTTTTAAAATACTTATGTTTAAACACTTCTACCCACGCAACTCTTTGATTTTGAAGGACTTTCCACCCGAGTTTTGCGAGAAGTGCTATATTGAAATTCTTTGCGCTACGTAATCCCAATCCACCACTCGATTTTGGCTTACAGATTTGATTCCACGCGACCCAGTGGATTTTTCGCTTTTCATCTGTTGATCCCCATATAAAACTACGCGTTATACGATCTATTTCTTCACATACATATATCGGTAACTTCATCACTTGCATTTGATACGTTGGGACCGCACTTAACACTGACTGCGCAAGGGTAATTCGACCAGCTAGTGACAAACTTTTTGCTTTCCACGCCGCTAGTTTCCCTCTCATTCTTTCTACAATACTCTTATAAAAGCCTTTAGGCAATCTACCTGATTGTATTGGTGTCCCCAAGTACTTCCCAAATGAATCACTTAAACAAAAGCCACTCACCTCAGCTAGCTTGTTTTTTATCTCCCATTGGACATTTTTAGAGAAATAAATAAGTGATTTCTCCGCGCTTATAGTTTGACCCGCCTCATTACAGAAGACTTCAAGCGTTTCTTGGAATAAGTTCACCTGTGACAAGGAGGCTTCACCAAATAATATTAGATCATCCGCAAAAAATAAGTGGGATAGGGTAGGGCCACCTCTCCCCAAACGGATTGGTTTCCAGCTTCCATTTTCACATAACTCCTGAATTAAAATAGATAATCGCTCCATACACAGAATAAAAATATACGGAGAAAGAGGATCTCCTTGGCGGATTCCACAAAAAGGTTTGAACGGAGGGAGAGGTTCCCCATTCCATAATACTTGCATTTCGTTTTCTGCCATACTTGACATTATAATTGATATCCAGCTTGCGGGAAAGCCAAAACTCCTTATTGTGTCTTCAATAAACTCCCAACGGATTTTGTCATAGGCTTTCGCTTAGTCAATCTTTACCGCCATAATACCAGTTTTCCCTTTCAGATGACGCATTCTGTGATCAATTTCTCGAACAAGGACAATATTATCTATGGTGGATCTGCCTGGCAAAAAACTACTCTGACAGGGGCCAATTTTATCAGCAAGAATGGGCCTAAGTCTATTGACCATAGCCTTCATAATAAATTTATAAGGAGAGTTTATAAGGCTAATAGGACGAAATAGACTTACACGTTCTGGATCAACAACTTTCGGAATAAGGTGGATGAGAGTACCATTAAGTCCTTTCGGAATAGCCCCCGTATCCAACGCTTTTTTAAACATACCAACAATCGACGAGCTCACTGTATTCCAACATTTTTGATAGAAAGTAGCAGATATACCATCCGGACCAGGGGCTTTTATCGGATTGGATTGAAAAACGGCATTTTTAATTTCCTCTAAGGTAAACGGCGTACAAAGTTCTCGAGCTACCTCATCTCCTACAAAGCTCACCTGAGGTAATGAGAAAATACCAACATGATCCTCAGGTCCTTTATATAACTGTTCAAAATATTCGCGAACCAATATTTTCAATTCTTCTTCACTTTCAACCCAAATATTATTTTCATTCATCAACCTAACACACTTAGCCTTCTTCTTACGTATAATTCTAGAGAGATGATAAAACCGCGTATTGCGCTCCCCATTTTTTACCCAGTTTTGTCTCGATTTCTGAAAACACATGATCTCTTCTTGTTTCAACGTACTCTCATACTCCCTTGTTAATCTATTTCCCAATTGACGGAGAGATGAGTTATAAGATACCTGTAAGGACCTTTGGATACCTCTAAGTCTTGCGGAAAGAGATCGTTTTCTACGATTTATATCACCAAAGCTTTCTATTTTCCATTTGTTAATATGTTTTTTGATTCCTTCAATGCTCTGACTGACATCATTTTCTCCACCCTCCCACGTCTCATTAATAAAAAATTTAAAACCATTGTGGAGACACCAAGCGGCTTCAAAACGGAATCGCCGTGAATGGGTTTTTGCCACTTGAAAGGGACAAATTTGTATCAGGATCGGCATATGGTCTGAGTGTATCCGAGCGAGATGTAGGACCCTCGCTCTCGGGAATAGTGTCATCCACTCCGAATTTCCATACGCTCTATCAAGTCGTTTCATAATCCGTTGGCCTGTGTTCCAGGAGTCACACCATGTAAAACGTGGCCCATCGAAACCCAAGTCGATCAACCCACAACTTTCTCTCCACTCCTCAAATTTCTCCATTCGTCTTGTTACCCCCTCAACTCCTCCCTTTTTATCTTCCGCTTTCCCTATCTGATTGAAATCTCCAGCTACTAACCACGGAATAGATAGGTTATGGAATGCATGATGAAGCGCACTCCATAACTCTTCTCTCTCTTTGTAATGTGTACGCCCATAAATTGCCGAGAAAATCCACGAACTACAACCAACTCGGCTAACTTCTACATTAATTACTTGTCTACCCGCAGAAAGAACACGGACCGAAATATCAGAATTATCCCAAATAAGCCATATACCTCCTTTGTAACATTCCGAATCAACACGGATCGAATTATCTTTTTGTAGTGAATTAATAACCCTGTCCGCATTGACTCCACTCACTCTTGGTTCGACAATAACGGTGAGCCAAACTCTGTTATTAATCATCATATCTCTAATAACTCGACGGAATCTTTCATTCGCTGCTCCATAACAATTCCAAACTAATATATTTAGAGGTTGCTTAGCGCTTCCCCAATTATTATCTGAAACAATATTTGTACACATTAATAGAATAATGAATTGTAAAAAATAGGGTACCCGAAGACGCGCTAGTTCGATGACAAGAACATCTCCTCATCCCTATCACATCTCTTCTGTCCATCAACGGTAATATTTTCTAAAGGCGACTCCAGAACTTGAGATTAAGTCATATAGTGATCATCCTCCCTGTCCGCAGCTCCTTCTGTAGGTCCTCTGTCTCTTTCTAACAAGTCAGCCTCCTTCTCTGACCCAACCATTAATCTGGTCAAAGGTTGCTGTTGTTTATCCATTTCGCCTCCCTGTGGCATGGTAATAGTAGTATTTGAAGTTCCTCCATCTAATATAATAAACTCCTTCACCTTTTCAATATTTAGTGGCCTACCAATTTTTTCATTTTCAACTATTGCTGCGCCTAATTGACCAATTCCACCCAAAGTTTGTCCATTATTATATCTTATTTTTTCAGCTTTATTCGACCCACCACCAAGCACTTTTTTTGCCCCTGTATCATTTTGTTTTTCACCAGATGTTTCAGCAGTAAATTCACGAATCTCTAATATGGATTGAAGGGACCTCTGTTGCTCAAAATTTGGAACAGCAATCACTTTGTGTCCCCAATCTCCATTTTTTTTGTTTCGCGACACACTTGGCGCGGCTAGATTTTTTCCTTTATTTTGTCTTCCGTTACTTCCAGTTGTCTGACCCTTATTCACTATATTTTTCTCCGCCCTTCCCATCAAATTATTTTCCGGTTCATCAACTCCTAACACCTCGTAACGTGACCCAAAACTTTTCGCATTGTAACCTTTTTGTACGTTCTGTCCTGCGGTCCCTTTGTCCTTCCCATATCCCCGATTATTTCTTCGAACTGTCATCCATTCTCCATATTTTTCAGTCGGTGTCTCTTTCTCCTTTTCCTGCGGAATAACGGTTGATTGAGCTATTATATCATCCCCATTGACTCCATGGTGCTTGGGAGCATTTGGCGGACACCCCTCTTTCCTATGCCCGAACTTGCCACACCCATAACAAATTAGGTGTAGCCCTTTGTATTCAACCTTGCACACATCCGGGCCAATCCGGACTTCTGGTTCCAGCGGCTTACTTAAGTCTATCTCCACGGCTAGTCTCGCGTAATTACCACGAAGTCTACCTTTGGTTAGCGGATCAATTCTAACTGTTTTTCCAATTTTATCCCCAATTTTTCTCAGAATGCGCGCGGTGTAGTTATGCATTCCTACATTCGATATTCTAACCCATGCTACTGTTGTTGTGATCGAGTTGGTAACTGCATTAAAACTTGGCGTCCATTCACGTACAATGAGGTAGTGGTCTAGTACCATCCATGGACCACCCGTTATCGCGAAATTAAAATCCTCTCTGTCCGCAAACTTTACCATATAATATCCATGCCCAACATCCACCAATTCTAAGTTCCCAACAGGATTCCATATTTGGCGAAGTTTGGTTGATAAATATGTAAATCCAACCTCTCTTCCTAACAATCTCACAACCACTGTATTCCTCCACAACCTTATACCTTCCTGGATTTCCTCCCGTGTACGAATTACCATTGAAATTGTTTCACTTTCGTCCACCACATCATCTTCAACCAATTCTTCTAGTTCGAAATTTTCTTCCTCTCCCGGAGTTACTGTTTTTCTCGTTTCTTCCTTATCAATAATCACTGGTATAACTGAATTACTACCTGTTAAGGTATTTTTTCAGCCCCCAAATTTAAGTCCTGGATTATTACCTCGTTGTTCTGGAACTGTAACTGGATTAGCGCAAGTTGCAATTCTGTTTTGCAGTAACTTCGGCTGTTGATTAACAGCATCATCGATCTGACCTGGTTCAGTAGCAGACCTAGGCCGTTTCCCTTGTCTCAGCGTTCCAGCGGCGTCCAAGAGTGCAGGAAATTCCTCACTTTTTTCTTCAGCCATGAGGACGTCGGATTCAGCATCTTTTCCCACTAACCCATGTTGCAGTGTTTCGCTCTCTTTCTCAGGCGGTTCATGGCCGCCCATTACCGCCGTTGGCGGTGTAGCCATTGTCGCACTGATAGCAGGTATCTTCTTTTTTCGTATTATGGCTTCCGCAATAGGCGGAGGAGTTTTTTTACTTTTTAGTTTTTTTTTTTGTTATAATTGGGTTTAGGATTTAATTAATCAATATCTCTAATAGGAATTTGTAGAATTCACTTTGATATTTTGCTTCTTTTTTTTCAAACACTTTGCAAGGAGCTATTCTTTTTTCTTGGTGGAACATTTTGCTTAGTTTATTTTTATGATACAAATATCTGACTTGACTTTGAAACATTATCTTTTAATAATATTTTAATAGCAAATTGAATTTTATAATTTATTTAGTTGGTTAATCTTTTTTGAAATGGTTGAATTTAAAATCTCATATAGGATAACATTTTAAATATAAATTTATAAATAAAAAAAAAATTAAATGATTACAAATTATAATAAACTATGAAATAAAAAATAAATCAAAAAAATAAAAAAGCTATCTAATTTTCACGGTTGCTATGTTTAAATTAAAACAAATTAATTTTTGATAAAAAATATAAAAGTAAGATTTGTTGCTATGTTTAAATATAATTTCTTTTTTAATTTCTTAGAGTTGAAAATTTTGAACAAAAATTTAAGTTGAAATTTTTTTTGACGGTAATAGAATTAATGTTAAGATTAATAAAGTATCATAAGAATTATGAAAGAGGCTTTCGTTGAAATGGGGATGGATTAAAAAATTAAAAAGGATAATATTGCAGGTTTTTGAATATTTGAGTTAAAGAGTTTGATGTTAATGATAAGATTTTTTTTTTTTAATTTGAACTTTTATTTATAGAATAATAAAAAAACAAATTTTTTATTATTAATATAACATCTTATTGTTATTTCAGTATAAACTAGATTTGTCTCCACTCACAATTTTTATATAAACTAATAAAATATTACAGAATTATCTAATGGGAAAATAACCAATAAAATCAAATTATAAGATTTTTCAGTCTAATTATCTCAATGAAAAAAATTCTGCTTAATAACATCAATACATAAATTATTTTATCTCAAAAATGACTAAACTACCCATTTATATATTACACTACTTAATATATTTTATCTCCACTTCATTCTCTCTCTTCTAATCTGCAACTCCACAACACGATTTGAAGCTGAGATATGGGTGACATGGACACGCGCGAACCTAGATGATTATTTGGCGATACAAGGCCATCTCTCATTATGGCCTCCATAAGCTTATTCGCTTAGCCGCATATTCGCTGGTGAGTTCGGAAGTTACGATCGACGGCGAGGCTTGACTTCTTTCTAGCTCGGAAGACAAAGATGATTCACCTAATGAATCTGTTACCTTGGTGAAGAAGACACCATATCAGGTAGCATCGATGGAGCTGATTCAAAAAGTAATAGTGATGCAATCGGCACCTCCAAATTGCAGCTTGAATGTTCAAACCGTTATGGTTTGCAGGTCCCTTATTTGATTCAAAAGGTAACCTAAGCTTGAGCTCTTATTCTTCAGCTGATATTTGTGATTGGAGTGTTAACTTGGATCATATTGCAAGAGACAACACTGAATTTTCTAATTTCAGCTTTGGTAAAGAATTCAAGTGAAATCTTAAGTGCAACACCAAGTGCTTGACATATTTCCTGAAACAAATTATGCTATTCCTATGTTACTGCAAGATGAATTTCAGAAATAGGACACTAATATCACAATGTGCTAAGTTCTTCTGGAA
This sequence comes from Nemophila menziesii, assembly GCA_029959085.1. NCBI lineage: Eukaryota > Viridiplantae > Streptophyta > Magnoliopsida > Boraginales > Hydrophyllaceae > Nemophila > Nemophila menziesii. Next base: position 874,414 of record JARWIR010000013.1, read on the forward strand.
TAGGGGCCCCTCCGTTCATCACCATGGTTCATTACCAAGATATAGTTTGAAGAAAAAAAAGGTTAAAATTTCAGAATCGGAAAAGGAGAAAAGTCTAGTGAGTGATGAGGATAAGAAGAATAAGTATGTTTAGCTTGAGTAGGTTCAGATTCCGCTACTATATCAAGCTGAAGTCCATCAAAAAGAGATGTGCTTGGGTAACTGCAAATACTGGTACATTACAACATTCTTCTTAAATTGTCTATTTGTTTAGAATCAATTATGTTAATTAGTTGCTTTTGCTTCAATGTGAATTATTGTTGTACAAAATCCGTGTTTTTAAAACTATGAGCAGAATGTTGAAAATTCATGTCAATTATGTTCCGTTTTTTAGTAGGGCAGTATGTTAATATATGACTACTCAATGTGTATGAGCTTTGAGCTATCAGAATGCTTTTAAGTTTTAATTCCCCAATTTGCAGAGATTAAATGTATATATTGTCCAACTTAGTTGGAATAAGTGAGATGTAAGTATGTATTAAACATACTTATTCTTCTTATCCTCGTTCAATTCGCTAATTCTAGTTGCATTTGAGTGTTACTAGCTTCTTCAAGAGCTTTCGCTTCGAATTCTTTACTCTCATTTACCTGAGATTTTAACTTCTCAACAAGCACAAGAGTTTCCGTAAGTTCCACTTTTAACTTCTCAATCTCACCATGTGTTGAATCAGCATGTTTAGCTTGAGTAGCTTCAGATTCCGCTACTATATCAAGCTGAAGTTTAAGCGTCTAAATCTCATCCATGGCTAATCAGGTCTAAGTTATGATTATTTGCCTATTTGGCAAGTTTACTTAGGTTTAATAGAGTTTGTTGCATGAACTTGTGATAGTCATGCTCTATAGTGAACGAGAGCTATCTTTGGGACATTTTCAAAGGATTTTATTTGATTTTTAACAGCTTTGTGTATTTGTATAAAGTGATAATACAAGGATTTTCTTACTTCTGTAGCTTTTGTTATAAAAAGTGTTAATTGCACCCATTGGTCCCTTATGATCTCAAAATCTTACATTTATTTTTCATTTCTAAAGGTATGAAATTCAAAACAGATACACCAATCCCAAAGAAAGCACGAGAAGGCGTAATATAGTTTCTACTAATGAACCACCAACTCGATTGCCCAATCTCCTGGTTTATTTGAATCAACTCAGAAATTATTTTGATGGGATTTATATAATGCAGATGAACTTCCAACAGAGTTTATTCTTATGTATACAGTTCATGATCTTTTTATCAAAGGGCAAGCATTTTGTATCGAGTTTTCACGCATTAGAGAAGCGTTGGATTGTTTAGGCTTTTAAAAACATTGGAATGACAGGTTTTTTTAGTTGATGGGATTTATTTTTGTTATGGGATTATATACGTTAGTTGATGGGATATAGTTTGTATTGGTGGGATTTTTTTTTTGTCAAAATATTGGTGGAATTCAATACAACTTTGATGGGATTTATATGCGTCATGGGATTTTATACGTTAGTTGATGAGATATAGTTGTATTGGTGGGATTTTTTTTGTCAAAATATTGGTGGAATTCAATACAACTAGTGATGGGATTTATATGCGTAATGACAGGATTCGTCGGTGACGGGAATCGTCCGTGACGGGAATCGTGCTTGACGGGAATCGTCCTTGACGGGAATCGTCCTTGACGGGAATCGTCCGTGACGGGAATCGTCCTTGACGGGAATCGTCCGTGACGGGAATCGTGCTTGACGGGAATCGTCCTTGACGGGAATCGTGCTTGACGGGAATCGTCCTTGACGGGAATCGTCCGTGACGGGAATCGTCCTTGACGGGAATAGTTCTTATGGTGTAAGGGTAAACATGTAATCTTATAATAGTAAGTTAATGGATGATTCTTTGAGGCAAGTATAATATTATTTTGATTTTTTGGGTCATTGACCCATTATCTAATATCAATGTATATATATATACCATATTTTAATACATTACAATTACAATTTATTAAAAAAAAAAGCATAACTTTGTTTAAATTTATTTAACATCCCTACCTAATTACTCAATCAAAGTTAATAATATTTATTAACATTTTGATTTTTATTTATATATGAAGCTATGTGTTTAAAGGGATATTTATTTGTTAGAGCCCCACGACTTGGACATTAACGAATAAAAGCCCAGGTACAACTTTTTTTTTTTGGACATTAAAGCACAGATACAACTAAATCTATTATCTCAGTACATCTCAACTAAAAAGGAAGCAAAAGACCAACAAACCCCTTCTTCCCTCTCTTATACACTACACTGAAGAAACAAAACAAAAAACAAAAATCCAGTATAGGGTTTCGATCGAAACATTTTGCTCTTTCGGTGTTTTCACTGTGCAGAAGAACTAAACCTGGCCTCCCTCAACCCACCGCCCCTCCTCCTCCCTCCCCCCACCGCCCTCCCCCTCACCTATCTTCCCACCATAACACCACCACCACAGATCTTGGCCTCCCTTCTCACGCGCAACCCCCTCCTCTCTGTCGACACCAAGACCAGATCTCTCTGCCGCGCCACCACCACTACATTCTGCACCAACACGACAGTCGCGCTCAGAAGACCACCACCGCCACAGAGACCGACTAACATTCCACCTTCATCACCACGCCGCTCCTGCAGATGAACCCTACTACTGCTGTGATGAAGCCACCACGACGCTGGTGCTGCTGTGACGAAGCCACCACGACGCTGTTGCAGATAAAACCTTATCACGATGCTGCTGCTGTTGCTGGAAGCCCTGCGCGTGGCTCTTCTACTCCCTCCGAGACACCACCGTCGAAGCAGAGAAACACCATCACTAATCCAGATCTCTTCTCCTCCCTTCGTTACCTAACACCTTCAGATCTGCACTTGCAGCACCACCAACTCCTCTGTGCGTGACGAAGCCGGAGCCTCCACCTTCAACAGCTCCATATCCATCATCAACGAAGCCGAATCCTCCACCTTCAACGCCTCCAGTGAACCATTCTCGCCACCCCCCACGTTTCATTTGATCCTCCATCGAGCAGCGCAGCCTCAGCCTGGCTAACGGTCCGTTCCGGACCGGTTCAGACCGATTCTTAGCGGACCTGGGCCTTACCGGTCCGGTCCGGCTTACCATCCTTCCTTACCGGTTCCGGTTCGGACCGGGTCTTGTTTGCTTGAAGGAGAGAACCGAACTGTTAAGAGAACCGCCGTTACCGGGTCCGGTTCCTAATGGTCCCAAACAATTTTTTGCTTCATGGAGAACCTTCACAAAGTACTTCTCGGGATAGGCCAAGCATAATATAGTGCTGCTTAGTTAAACAACAAAATCTTTTTTGGAGTCTGCTTCCAAATCCTGCACGATTTGTATATATGGATAAGAAAAGATTGAAACAACTATTATAATTGTAAGATTTCAAATTTGATTTTGTTCACGAGCTCTGTATAAATCATGCACACCTTCTCAATATCATGTCCAAATATGTGCTTGTATTGATATAGAGTTGCAATTATTTGTGCTTTGCTCCTGGTGGTGAGAATTCTGATGACATCATCATCAGCATAAGCCTTGTCGCAGATTTTCTCATGTAGGAGTTTAGCTTCAATTTTAGTGAGAGTCAAATCCGCCTCATCCCTGGCACATTGTTACGGCTAGGATTTTTTTAAGTTTGCAAATGAAATAAAAAAAATTATAGCAGCTTAACGGTCTGGTCCGGTTCGGACCGGTCCTTAGGCAGCAATTTCTTTTATCAAGAACCGAACTGTTAGCCGTAACATCGGTCCGGTCCGGTTTCGGTTCTCACTGTAGCTTCGGTCCGGTCCGGTCCGGTTCCGGTTCCTAACAGTCCGGTCCGGTGCACCGGTTCTCTAGAACAGTTAGCCAGGTTGAGCGCAACCCAACCAGCATCACCATTCCTCAGGTCCAACCCATTATGGATGTATCTTGTTTTTTTTAAAAAAGAAAACGTGTATCCAACAAATGTGAGTAAGCCCGTGTGTACAGGGAGTTTGGGTCCAACCATGTTTTTTGTTTTTGGATTTTTTTTCTTTTATTCCTAGAGTATGAGTTAGTTTGGAATGGGTACAAACATTATGTCCAGTCTAGCCACATTGGGTGCAGCCACCTTGGTCTAGCCCTTTTGATTCAGTTGCCTATTTTTTGCCTACTATATGTGTGAAGTAATGGTAAATGTACAGACACTAGGGTATGGACACTAGTATACGAATCCTAACATACCGAATGACTTGGTTCCTGAACGTTTGACATTGGACAAAAAATGACATGGACAAAACCGGAGCTTGGGTACGGCCCCTTGAGTCCAGACCATTGGGTACACGAACTTGGACAAAACCGAAGCATTAGACATATAAACAAATAACACACCTTAAAAACGTTAAAAAACATATGGGTCTGTACGAATAAAAAATTATAGGTCTGTACAACGTAGGTACGTACCTCTGTGGATGTACCGGAAAAAAATATCAGTTAAGTGAAAGTAATAAAAATTCAGAAAAAAAATGAATAGAAAAAAACGAAAAAAAGAATTAAAAAAAATTGAAAAAGGTAAGAAAGTAAAGACCTTATCCAGATTTTTGATTTAAGCTTTAAAACCTAATATTTTTTAACTAGACCTTAAAACTTAAAGAAATAGAGATTTGGGCTCTAATTATTAGATTCCTCGTGTTTAAAAAGAATATAACATTACATACAATAAAATATCATTATCGACAAGATTCTCACACACTTTTGTAAAATGATAGCCCTCTAAGACTAAAACTACCAAGATGGTTGTTTGGATCCTAAATTTTTAAAACTCTAACAAAAAATATAGTATATCATATAGGTATATTCCTCATATTACAACATAACAGAGATGCAACACAAGTTTAATGGAATATATTTGTCTTTCATTCAAGGATTATGTTATCTTTCATTAAATAGGTATCAAGTTCAAGCCTAGGAATTTATGTTATTTTATTTTAAACCTATAATCCATTAACGTCGAAGATAAAATTAACAAGAGATGATTTAATTATAAAAAGAACAGTATCAAATTCGAGCTTTGGCAACTCTATAGTCTATACTATGCTAACATATTTTTCTCGTCTTAAGTACACGAGAAGCTCCGCCCTGTAAATATATTACCTTCCAAAATATTATATATAATGAGAGGTGATTTGGTTGGACGTGAATAACAATTCCTTTTTTTCTTAACTTAATCTCTTATCTAATTCATATCCAATCAAATCGGACCATATCATAGATGTTAGATGGTCGGTATATACATCCAAAAAATATAATTATAACCACGTACATATTTAAATTCTCGTGATATCCCTGCAATTGTACAAAAAGTTAACACATCTTAGTACAAAATAATATAATTATCCTTATACAAAATCGTGTCTAAATATTTTCATACTTACCCGGTCTTTCCACAATTAGTGGGACTATAATTATTAATAAGGTTGTTAAGCACTTTTCTATCAAGTGGTCTGTTCAATGATTTTCTGGCCTCACTCCACAGAGAATGAATGAGTTTTTATTAAATATTAGGAGCACAAAAAATAGTATAAGTACCATTTAAACTTGATTTTCTAATCATATAACCATGATTTTAGTTACTGATACTAATTTAATCATCAGCATGTTAAAGTTACCTCTGGGTGCCATTGGAAAACAGTCACGGGGTAGCTGTGAGCTTGAAGTGAAGAGACATAAACCTGATAGAAACATATTCGAGAAAATTAAATAATGCTTAGACCTTTAATTAAGATAAAATAGAGACATGAAATAGAATACCGGTAATATTGAAGAAGCTACATAAAGTGTAATATTCAAGATAAAAGAATGTTAAATTAATTGGCTATATGATTATTCTTGAATAAGATAAATCAATATGAGAATTTTTGAAGATAAATATATCCAAAGACTCACATGATGATTTTGAATCACAAGGCAATCCATAGACAGCTTCTTTAACAAATCTGGAGGAAATCTGCAGAATAATACATACAGGTAAGTGTATGTATTGAATCAAGACTTTATATAACAACATAATAGATCAATTTCTCGCCTTACTTTCCTTATCAGTACCTTTGGAATACAGATCCTTCAATTTTAATGTTTTTCATGAATTGGAGAGTGGATGCTTGATCTGCTGCAGTGAATTGTTCAAGAATATATAAATTTTTTGTTAAATGTATGTGTAGCTGCATATATACACATGGCTTACCTTGCTAATGATCATGGTTACAAGTTCAAAACCTAAACAGATGGAAAACAAAAGGGAAATGATCTCTTGCATCGTTCTTCTCTAATACTTTCTGCAAAACTCAGATTAAGATTCGGAATTATGTTGCTACTAATGGTCAAGGTTATAAAGGTGGCCTTATACGACATTTATTTACCTTAAAAATAGAGTCAACGACCTCAAAGTATAGACCCTCTTTAGCCCATCCACCCATGAATAGCACTTCATTGACAAGATCAAGTTTCTGCAACAAATTTTGCATAATATAGTGATCATTCAAGTTCACCTTAAAATTAATTTATCAGTAGTTATAAAATCTATTAAGCAAATTACCGAATCAGAGCTGATATACTTAATATAGTTTATCTGAAGTCTCGTTAAACACGAGGGGAATAACTCTAGCTTCAACAAACTTAACATAAGAAGCAACAATGTATGAAGCGTTAGTGGCATTTCTAAGCCTGCCGGAGGCGCCATCACCGGGATGAGTTACCATTCCGATCACTGGTCGGAGCTAAGGTTTCGGTCAGGTGCCAGGAAGTTCGGGCTGACTTGACCTGAGAGAAGCTTTTTCAATACGATTGGAAGTTAATTGAGCTGAGGTAGGTGAAGTGAAAGTTTTTTGCATAAATTCTCATTTGTTGGTAGTATATTTTTAAAGGCTCTTCAAATAAAGTTTTTAACTTTAGGAGAAATATTGAGATTCCACATCAGTTTCTAATTATTATTGATTTTCTCATATGTCTTCTACGATTAAGCCGCGCGAAATTGGATTACAAATTGAAAAGAAATTATACCCCTACTGATAAGAAGATATATAATGTTACTGTATCTGATCTCATGATGAAAAACAAAAGAGGTTGGAATATAGATTTAATAAGTAAAAATTATAGTAAAGAAACCACTAATTTTATCCTTAAAACCTTTATACCTCTTATAGAAGGTAAGGATACCCCTATTTGAAATAATAGTAAAAATGGAGATTATGAGGTTAAAATAGGGTACCAAATTCTAAAAAAGAAAACTGAATTGAAAGAAGAGGTTAAATGTAAGAATAAGGGATCTTCATCTCATTATATAGACCCAAAAATTTGGAAACTGATGTGGAATCTCAATATTTCTCCTAAAGTTAAAAACTTTATTTGGAGAGCCTTTAAAAATATACTACCAACAAATGAGAATTTATGCAAAAAGAGAATACTTAATTCGGCTAAATGTGATATTTGTGATAAAACCACGGAATCTGTGGATCATTTATTGATGGATTGTGAATGGGTTAGAGCGGTTTGGTATGCTTCACCACTTAACTTGTATGCTAGCAACCAGTACTCCATTAAATTGGATACTTGGATGGCTAACATATTTGAAACAAGTTTGAAAGTAAATAGTAAAGTAGCAAAAGAATCCATAGAAAAAATTTGTTATATTGCGTGGCAATGTTGGAAGGATAGAAATGAATTTAAGTATAAAAATTCAAAGCTTGATCCTATATTGACTGTCAAAAAAGCTATGAACTGTTGGTTGGAATATAAAAACGTGAATATCCCTAAGGATGACAATACTGTACTGAAGGGATACTTAGTCCCTACCTATGAAAATTTAAATGTAAATCAGGAATTGGAAATGGATAGTACTGTAAGTGAAAGAAGTAAGAAATTAAAGAGATAATTACACCTAGGGTCTTGACCACATCCCCTCTTCAAGATGGGGACCCGGCCTAGAGCCTCTTCTTACTAAAGACCTCAGCAAGTTTTTAACACATGAACCCCAAAACCCCAATTACTAGACTACCCCTCTTTTGTTTTTTTTCTCACTATATATACCAAACATTTCACAGCTTATTACTATTTCTCATTATTCTCTCACCTCCCCTATCTCTCTCTCCTCCCCCATCTCCCAAACCGCCACCACCACCTCCATAACACAACGTCGCCAACAAACCACCACCATAACACCACCGAAAAGGCAGCGTTGTCTCTTTCTTCTGAGGCCATGGACCAGCCATTGAAGAGGGGTAGTCTTCCCTCTATGTTTCTGCGTTATTCGTGACCATCGGAGCTGCTAGGGTTTCGCGCAGTCCAGATCTGAGATCCGGTGAGATGCAGGTGCAACTGTTCGATCGTGAGGAGACGTTGTTCGAGCTGTTCGTGGATGGTGAAGCTCGGAGCTCGGAGGTGAGGGCTCGCCGGTGGTTTTCGCGACTTCAGGTGCCTCTATGATAGCACCATTGTCACGCGAGTCCAGCAGGTCTTCGATGCACCGCAGTCCAGGATGGTGAAGCTCGATCTATGCAGCAGTTCCGGCATGGTGAAGCTCGCTGCATCGTTTCTGTTCGTGGCTGCTCCGATCTATTCGCGGTGGTGGTTGTGGTGTTACGGTGGTGTTATGGTGGTGGTGGTGTTCGTGTTATGGTGGTGGCCATCGGAGCTTCTGAGCTTTTGTTGTGTTATGGTAGTGGTGGTGGTGTTTTGGTGGTGCTGCTGCTCCGTTCAAGAGCGCGCTGCAATTTTTATTTTTTTTTAAATTTTTTCAGATCTGGTCAAACTCAAATATAGGTATTTTTTTTATTCGTTTGAATTCATTTTTGTATGTTTAATTCATTGAAATTGTATAAAAAAGTTTGAAAGGGAATAAATTATTTTTTAGGATTTATTATTTATTTATTTTTGTAAAATACTCATCAAATATGCAGAGTACTCATCAAAATTACGGAGTACTCATTAAAATTATCTAAATACTCATTAAAATTCATAGAGTACTCATTAAAATTATCTAAAATACTCATTAAAATTATTCGGAGCACTCAATAAATATATAGAGTACTAAGCAAATTCTCGGAGTACTCTATGTTTTTTTCCGGTGACCGTGACTGGTGGTCGGAGGTCGGTGGTGGAGGTCGGTGGTAGGAGGTCGGTGGTCGGAGGTCGGTGGTAGGTGGTTGGAGGTTGGAGGTAGGTGGGTAGTGGTAGGTATAGGAGAGAGAAACAGTGACATCACACTTTTTGTCTTTTAGTGATAGTAAGGGTAGGAAAGACTATTGTCAAAATTGAGGTCCCTAAGAAGAATAGCATTTTTTAAACTACTCTATAGAGAAGAAAGTTTGTCTCCAAGACCCTATATATAATTTACCCGAAATTAAAATGGGAACCCCCACCCATTGATATGTTAAAAATCAATAGTGATGCAGCATTTTCTAATAATGTAGCTATTATTTTATGTATTACCAGAGATCATTTTGGAAATACAAGAAGTTATAATGCATGGGACATAGCTGCAGAGTCACCTCTAGAAGCTGAAGCATTAGGAGTGCTTAAAGCATGTCTTTTGGCGCGAGAAGAAGAAGCTCGAGTAGTCATTGAAAGTGATAGTCTCCTAGTGATGAAGTCTCTTGAGAAGTCTCTGCAATTTTCTTGTCCTTCTATTAGTAATGTAGTTAATAGTATCTATTATATCTCGGAATTTTGTTAACCTTCTTTTAGATGGTGTAAGCGAGAATGTAATAGAGCCGCGGATTGGTTAGCTAAATGTAAGCTTAATGGCAACATGTTTAGCCTTATCCTAGATAGTATTCCTAGTGAATTAGCTTTAATATTGTATGAAGAAGCGATGCCCTCGGGCATTGGTTAAAACTATTTTATTCGTATTAATGAAAACAAAAAAAAAGCCGCGCGAATCTATTAGTATAAAGTTTTTTACACTTCACCAAAAATACTCGGTTTAGTTAGGTTTTATTATCTAAAACTAAAACTGAAAAACCGAATCTATAAACTGAAATGCAAAACTATAATCTTTAAAATGTTTGTATAAAACAATATTGTTTTTGTACGAGTTAGATTAATGCCTATTAAAAAACTTATTTAAGAAAAGGTGCTTAGAATAAGATACTTTATAGAAAACAGCCCTATCCCAAACTACCTTTATAATTAACGATTAAAAAAAGAGTCAATTAGAGATTAATGCCTATTAAAAAACTTATTTAAAAAAAGGTACCTATAATAAGATTTTTATAGAAAACAGCCTCATCCCAAACTACCCTTATAATTAACAATTAAAAAAAAGAAATTAGAAAAAAAAACAAAACAAAAACTAATAAACACACGCGCGCGTCCGTGATTTTTTTTTAAATCGTCATAACTAATTCTAAAAAAATCAAAAAAATCAAAAATTTATATATTTGGATAAAGCAAATTAATATTTACGTCTATGATTTTTTTCAGAATTTTTTGATTTTTTTTTTAATTCGCAGAACATGGAATTCCATGTTCTGCGAATTAAAAAAAACAAAAAAAACCAAAAAATTCAGAAAATTCCTAAAAAAATCATAGACGTAAATATTAATTTGATTTATCTAAATATGATTTTTTTCGATTTTTTTGATTTTTTTTAATTAGTTATGGCGATTTCAAAAAAAATCACGGACGCGCGCGTGTGATGAAATTAGTAGTAGGTGGTGGTGGTGGTGGTTGTGGTGGTGGTGGTGGAGGTGGTGATGGTTGTGGTGGCTGTAGTGGTGGTGGTGGTTGTAGTTGTGATGGTGGAGGTGGTGATGGTTGTGGTGGTGGTGGTGGTGGAAATACCCTATTATTTGTTTAAGATTTAAAAATAAATATTGTATTAAAAATAAAATAATATATTTAATAATAAGGATAGTATAGGTATAAAAAAATATAAAGGGGATGTTTTCTATAAATAATTGTTCTATTAGGCATTTATCTCTAAATAAGAAAATTAGAGGCTTAAAAAAATTAAAAGCATCATTAAGGAGGCATTTATCTCTAATTACTCCTTAAAAAAAAGAAATTAGAGAAAAACAAAACTAGAACTAATAAACACAAGCGCGCGTCCGTGAAATTTTTTTAAAATCGTCATAACTAATTCTAAAAGAATAAAAAAAAATTATAAATTTGGATAAAACTAATTATTATTTATATCTATGATTTTTTTCGGAATTTTTTGATTTTTTTTATTTTTTTGATTTTTTTAATTCACAGACACGGAATTCCATGTTTTGAAATAAGGAATTTGTTTTCCGCAGACACGAAATTCACTGTTTAAAACATGGAATTTCGTGTCTGCGGGAAAAAAAATCAAAAAATTCAAAATTTTAAAAAAAATCATAGACGTAAATATTAATTTTCTTTATCCAAAAATGGAAATTTTTTAATTTTCTAATTTTTTTGGAATTAGTTATGACGATTTTAAAAAAAATTCACAGACGCGCGCGTGTGATGAAATTAGTAGTAGTAGTAGGTGGTGGTGGTGGTTGTGGTGGTTGAGGTGGTGATGGTTGTGGTGGCTGTAGTGGTGGTGGTGGTTGTGATGGTGGAGGTGGTGATGGTTGTGGTGGTGGTGGTGGTAGTAGAAGTACCCTATTATTTGTTTAATATTTAAAAATAAATATTGTATTAAAAATAAAATAATATATTTAATAATAAGGATAGTATAGGTATAAAAAATATAAAGGAGGTGTTTTCTATAAATAATTGTTTTATTAGACATTTATCTCTAAATAAAAAAATTAGAGACTTAAAAAATTAAAGGTTTAATTAAGGAGACATTTATCTCTAATTACACCTTTTTTATAGTAGTACTGTTTAAAAAAAGAAAAGAAAAATCCTTACAATTGAATAAATCTATATTCTTTTGATCTATATCAAAGTAGATATGATATTCCACATCAAACTGTGGAAGTTATATTATTACCTCCAAATGTGGTTACTTATTCTTCTTTAATTCAAGGTTTGTGTAATTTTTGTAGGTGGGAAAAGGCTAAATTTGATTATCGAGTTTTTTCAGATTGTCATACATTCACTATATTTGTTGATTTATATGATAAGAAAGGTAGTTATAAGTTTTTTATTTCCTCCATTGTTGAATATTTAAGCATTCAAACATTCAATTTTTTTTTTAAGTTAGGGACGATGATGACGAAAACGGTTGGCGGTGACGTGGCGGTGATGTGGCACCAGATGGCATTGACTAACGGTCAACTGACAGAAAAACGGAAAAAGGGCTAACGGTGTCAAAAAAAATAGGTTCATAATGGACCAAAAAGAGTAAAACGTAAGATCGGGGACGGATCGGGGGCGGATCGTGCACTATGACGAAAGTTAAAGGGTTTCAGGAGAGCTTTACTCTAGTTAAATTATATCATTTCTGTTTTTTGGTTGTTTTTTCCTCTCTCTTATATTATTGGACCATTTACGATTTATATCATAGATGATATTTTAATGATATTTTAGTGATATGTTTTTAGTACTATGCTCAATATATCTTTAAATTTGAAAATCTTGAACGACAATTTAAACTAAGAACCTAGTACAATTGATAATAAAATTAATAAAGTATTATAAGAATTATAATAAAGAGTCTCGTTAAGATGGAAACAGATTGAAAATTAAGAAAATTAAGTATGGTTGATGTTGAATATTTGAGTCAAAAAGTTTGATTCCGATAAATGTTGGCTAAGTTATCTTTTTTAATACTAGGTATAGCCCGTGCCTTAAGGCACTTCAAAACATAAAAATTGAGACAAATTAAGGTTAAGGTTAAGGTTAGGTTTAAGGTTAAGTTTAAGTTTAAGTTAAAGTTTAGGTTAAGGTTAAGGTCAAGGTTAAGATTAAGGTTAAGATTAAAGTTAAGGTTAAGGTTAAGTTAGGTTAAGGTTAATGATAAGGTTAAGGATATAAGGTTAAGTTAAGGGGTAAGGTTAGAATTAAGGTTAATGTTAATGTTAATGTTAAGGTTAAAGTTAAAGTAAAGGTTATTTTAATTTTAAGGTTAAGGATAAGGTTAAGGTTAAGGTTAAGACTTTGGCTAAGGCTACGACTAAGGATACAGTGAAGGCTAAGACTATGGAAAAATTTCAAGTTAAGGTTAAGTTTAAGGTTGAGGTTGAGGTTGAGGTTAAGGTAAGAGTTAAGGTTAATATTAAGGTTAAGGTTTAAGTTTATGGGTTAAGGGTTAAAATCAAGCTTTTGGTCAAGGGTAAGGTAAGGTTAAGGTTAAGGTTAAGGTTAAGGTTAAGGTTAAGGTTAAGGTTAAGGTTAATTTTAAGGTTGAGAAATTTGGGAAATTTTGTAAGGAATGGTTTTATATTATAAATTTAAGGTAAACGTTAGTATTCCGATATATAATATTAATTTTAAAAAAAAATGTTTGATTAGTTCATATAATATAAACGATCTTGTAATAAAAATAAATAAGAAAATATGCAATTAAGTTGTGATGCTCATTTGGTCATATTTTAATATTGATAAAAATTTAAAAGTTAGGTGTATCCTATTTTATATAGATTTCTTATTTTGGTTAAGGTAAATTTGAAAATTAAATAAGTATTAATTTTTTTTATGATTCAAATATAAAATGCAAGACTTTGTCTTTTAATAGCAAAAATTGTTTTTCTAATTTATACATGATAGATATGATATAACATATATAGCTACGTTGAGTATAGAATGAAACATACTTTATTAAAAATAGAATGCTTAAACGTGTATTTCATGAGTAATCATATTTCAATTTAATTTATCCGTATGTTTGCTACATATATGAGTTTATATTTAGATATATTTATTATTAAAACGACACTGTTTTTTGAATACTATAAAATCCAAGATTGAAGGAAATAAATTTGAGGTAAAACGTAAGTATATATATGTTTTTATTTTATATTATTTAATTATGAGAAGAATATAGAAATTATGAGAAAAATAAGGGGGTTTTAAGTATTAAGGTTAAGGTTTAAGATTTAAGGTTTAAGCTTTAAGGTTCATGGTTCAATTTAAGATTAATTTTATAATTAAGGTTAAAGTTAAGTTTTAACTTTAAGGTTAAGATCAAGGTTAAAAAAGTAAAGATGAAGGTGAAGGTGAAAGTTAAATTTAAGGTTTAAGGTTTAAGGTTAAGGTTTGAGGTTCAAGGTTCAAGGTTTAAGGTTTAAGGTTTAAGGTTTAAGGTTAAGGTTAATTTTAATGTAAATTTTTAAGCATTAAGTTTAAAGTTAGGGTTGAGGTTAAGGTGAAGGTGAAGATGAAGATTAGGTTTATGGTTTAAAGTTTAAGGTTTAGGTTTAAGGTGTAATATCTAAGGTTATGGTTAAGTTTAAGGTTAAAGTTGAGATTAATATTATTGTTAAGGTTAAGGGTAAGGGTGAGGGTAAGGGTGAGGGTAAGTTTAACGTTAACAATAAGGTTAAGTTTATGTTTAAGTTTAAATTTAAGTGTAAGTTGAAGTTTATGTTTAAGTTTAAGTTTAAGTTTAAGTTTAAGTTTAAGGTTAAGATTAAGGTTAATGTTAGGTTAGTGTTAAGGTTATTATTTAAAAAGTTGAGGTTGGGGTTAAGGTTAAGGTTAAAGGGTTAAGGATTTAAGGGGTTAAGGGTTAAGTTTAAGGTTAATGTTAAGTTTATGGTTATAGTTAAGGCTAAGGCTAAGACTAAGGCTACGACTAAGGCTAGGGATAAGTTTAATGCTAAGGCTAAAGCTAAGGCTAAGGTTAAGGCTAAGGCTAAGGCTAAGTATTAGGCTAAGGCTAAGGCTAAGGCTAAGGCTAAGGCTACGACTAAGACTAAGGCTAAGGCTAAGGGTAAGGCCAAGGATAAGGCTACGACTAAGACTAAGACTAAGGCTAACGCTAAGGCTAAGGCTAGGTCAAGGGCTAGGGCCAGGGCTAGGGTTAAGGAGAAGGTTAAGTTCAAGTTTAAGGTTAATGTTAAGGTTAAATTTAAGTTAGATGTTGATGTTAAGTTTAATTCAAGGTTGAGGTTGAGTTTTAGGTTAAGGTTAAAGTTAAGGTTAAATTTAAGTTAGAGGTTGATGTTAAGTTTAATTCAAAATTTGAGGTTGAGGTTGACTTTGAGGTTAAGGTTAAAGTTAAAGTTTAGGTTACGGTTAAGAATTTAGGTTAAGGTTAGAGGTTTGCGGTCAGCGTGGATCAAATACAGAACTTTTAGATGTCTAATGGAGTGGGATAAGGGACAAATAAATTTTTATTAGAAAAAAAATTAATGCAATTAATATGAAGAAATTAATTAAGAGACCAAAGACGATCATGCTCGTCTTTTTTGTAGAGGGTCCAACCCGTTTAAAAAAGTACTTTATTATATAGATATAGAGATATAATGAATAATGAATGTTAATGGTCAATTATCAGATTATTTGAATTATTAATTATCTTTTAAGTGTTTATTAATTTTAAATTTTTATATGATAGACACACATATATATTTATTATCCTATGAATTCCATCTTGTTATAATATTTTATAATTTTTTATTGGATGAATCAATATATTTCTAGTCTTGAAAAGTTTGTTTTTATAAAGTTGAAATGATTTCTTTCAAAATTATACATGTTTTGACAAAAAAATAAAAGAAATAAAAAATTATTTAAATATTGTAATGTAAAGTGATTTTTTTTAATTTTATATTAAATTTAGAAAAAAATCTTAAATTTTTGAATAATTTTTTAATACTTTGCAAATTTTAATAAAAAGGAATAAATTTTATTTATATGAAAGTTAATTTGAATACTTATAATTTTATTTATATGAAGATTAAATGGATTTCATATTATTTAATATTTTCATGCGTATGGTGTATATAATAAATGAAAATAAAGGAGAAGAATGAGGGAATTATGAGATGAATGGGGGAATTATGAGACAAATGGGGGAATTATGAGATGAATGAGGAAGTTTGAGGATAAATAGGGAGAGTTAGGTTTCATTCTACTTTATTATATAGATTTGATTTTTCACTTATAAAGTGACGAAAAAAAATTAAATTTCTTGTTAATATAACATCTCATTCCTACTTCAATTAGAAAAACTAATATTGCTTAAATTCACAATTTATTAACAACATATATGAACTAACAAAATATTATAGAATTTCTTAATATATTTTAATTGTAATAAATAAATATAAAATTATGACCTAAAAAATCAAATAAACTAATTTTAAGTTTAATTTCCCTAATATCAGTCTAAATATAAAATATCTCTACTTAAATTATGTATTACAAACTATGATATATATACTCTAAAATTTAAACACCTCATTTCCTTTTATTCACATTCTCTCTTCCTCTACCTACTTCTTTTTCACTCTCTTTTTGTTTGTAATCCTCACTCTCCTTGTTCAGAAGAATGTTTAGAAGGGGATATTACTTGTATTGTTATTTTAGTTTTTCAATTTGGTGAGATTTTGTGAAAGTTCAAAGAAATTTGGATTAATTGGAAGCTTTATCAAAGAAGCTGAAAGCTAAAAAAACCTGAGGATTGAAGATCCTTCACAATCTATAGCAGCCACTAGGTGCTTAATATCTCATATATTGCTATTCATATTCTTATATATGGGATTCGGACAGTATTAATGGTTCTACTTTATTCTAGTTTTTTTTGTTTAGTTGTGTTGTGTATGTGTATATAGGCAGCGTGTAAAGCTTTTCCAATCAGACGAGGGATGGATATATGATGTATTATTTGTGTAAATAGTTTGTTTATCGAACGTGATTGTATATGAAGACTGGTTGTGGAAAAAAATTGCATCATTGGTCCTGTGTTTCACAAGAGGTCAAATATATCCCTCCTCTTAAAAAAATTAACTTTTTCTTTTAAAAAAATGACGTATAAATAATGGTGACGTCATGCTTACGTAGGACAGACGTGGAGGCGAGGTGTTACTAACGTGGTGCCACATGGCATTGACTAATGTTCAACTAACAGAAATTAAAAAAAAAGGCTAACAGTGAAAAAGAAAGTAGTTGGAGGGCCACCGAAGAGAATTTTAAAAATAAAGGGCAACTAGTGCACTTTAGGTAAAGATTAAGACCCTGTTTGGTTCGTGAAAATAATGGGTGTTTTCTGCTTTCATTTTCTATATTTTTCAGAATGCTACTGAAAACGTGTTTGGCTAAAGAAAATGAAAACAGTTTTCTAGAAAATAAAATGAAAACAATGTTATATTAGAGAACGTGAAATTGACGTTTTCCACATTTTCTAAAAATATTGAAACTGAAAACGAAAATTATTTTCTGAAAATGTATTCTGGAAATAAAAACAGAAAATGTTTTCATAAACCAAACAGGGCCTAAGGGTTTCGCGTAGATTTCACCCATAGTGTTATAAATAATACGTATTTGATGCAAAAGACTTGCTTTCCTAGAATTGATTGCTTTCCTTGTAATGTATTCTATTACTAATTTGAAAAAAAAAAATTATATCTTATAGTATTGAATCATCTTTAATTTAATTTCTCACTTTTGCATTCTTTTAATCTTCGTTGCTGCCTATTTGTTTTAATAAAGGGAAAGGTTAAAGATTAGTGTGTTATTATCTTTTTATATGAATTACAAACACAAGCAAATCACATTATATAATCTTACAATAGATTTATTTTATTTATATATAATAAGCAAATCATGAGCTAAAGACCCATACCATGATAAAGTTTAAAATACATTGATCCAAAATTAAACCTTATACATTTCTCAATAATTTGTATCATAATTCCATTCCCTTGACCACCAATATGCTCGTTGAAGAGTGTGGCTGATCATATAAAAGTACACTGTTTAATTTAGTATGCTGAGCTACTATGTAGCTGTAGCTTAATCTGGATGTTTGATGAGCTGATCTAATGGTCTATATTATACTACAACCTTAGAAGTCATTATTCATTTTCTTTATTCATTCATTGTTTCATTTCTTTCAAATTAACTCAGCTCAAGCTTTCTTTGAATTCAAGATTATTGCCCCAATACTACTGTCATGATCCAAGAGTGTAACCATATAGAATACACTACAAGAATCACCTCTCATCAATGCTAAATGAGAAAGTAGACATTTTTAAATAATTCTCGATAAAATCTTGTGTCTTTATTTTCTCCAAACATATCTTTTTTATTTGCTTTAGACATTCAAACATATTTGAATATTAGGTTGTTTTTTGGGTTAACTATTTACAACAACATTAGTACCAAAAAATTTAGTGACTTTAAACGTTTTTTTAAAAGGTTTTAAAAGAACATGTTCAAGTGATCGATAAAGTTGTTTTTGGCTTGATTAGAGTAAAACACTTTGGATTCTTACATATACTTAGATATACTTATATCTGGTGGTTTTATGAGGATTTCACAAAGTTATAAAAATTACAATAATTTTTTCGATTTAAAGTTACAAATTTTGAGGAAGGAAAAAAAATTGTTTCACTCTTTTTTTTCTTTCTTTTTTCCAAGTTTATAATACTTTGGGTGTTTCGGTATCTATTATGATACCATGACTTTCTACAAGACTTAAGGTACAAACTGAATATGCGATTATAAGATTTTCTATGTCTTAGAAGAGGACAGTATCCATAAATTTCAATATATATATAAGATTTTCTATGTCTTAGAAGTGGACTATAAGGAGCATCCATATATTTCAACACATATATATATATATATATATATATATATATATATATATATATATATATATATATATATATATATATATAGACGATAGTTGATGAGAAAATCTATAACTTGATTTCTTGTATAAATTTAGAACCAGTCATGTGAATTTGAATGCCCTAAACAAAATTTTAACTTGTAGCCCTTATAGTAGTAGAAAAATCATACCAATTAATAAAAAGTTGTGAGTTGTTGAAGTGATTTTGTTTAGTCGGTGATGACAATGCCAATCAATATTATCTTTAAGATGACACCCCCTTAGTATTTTAATTATATTTACTTATATGACAATTGGAAGAATTCAAATAACAAATCATTTTTACTTGATATAAAAATTAGATTGGTTTCAAATTCACAATTTTGTATAACTTACCTAAATTAATATAATATTGTAGTTTTTTCTTGTATTTATCAACTATGTAGCATTCATTTAAGGGGTTATTGTTGAAAACATCCTCCTTAAACTCTCTAATTGTTTTTTTATGCCTTCAATAATCTTATTTATAAAAAAATGCCTAATGAAATAATTATTTATAGAAAACATCCCCTTTATATTTTCTATACCTTTATTAATTCCATCACATGCGCGCGTCCGTGAAATTTTTTTAAAATCGTCATAACTAATTCAAAAAAAATCAGAAAATTAAAAAAAAAATATTTTTGAATAAATCTAATTAATTTTTACGTCTATGAATTTTTTTGATTTTTTTTGAATTTTTTTAATTTTTTCGAATTTTTTTAATTTTTTTTTCGCAGACACGGAATTCCATGTTTTAAACATGGAATTCCATGTTTTAAACCGTGAAATAAACATGGAATTCCATGTTTTAAACATGAAATTCCATGTTTCAGACACGAAATTCCATGTTTAAAACATGGAATTTCGTGTCTGCGAAAAAAAAATTAAAAAAATCAAAAAAAATAAAAAAAAAACAAAAAATTCAGAAAATTCCGAAAAAAATCATAGACGTAAATATTAATTTGATTTATCCAAATATAATTTTTTTTGATTTTTTTGATTTTTTTTGAATTAGTTATGACGATTTTAAAAAAATTTCACGGACGCGCGCGTGTTTATTAGTTTTTTTCTTATTTTTTAATTGTTAATTATAATGGGGCTGTTTTCAATAAATATTTTTTTCTAGGCACCTTTTTCTAAATAAGTTTTTTAATAGGCATCAATCAACAATTGGCTCTTCATTTAAACCATTATAATTATAAAATATAACAAAATATACTATAATCTATAAATAAAGAAGTATTATTATTATTGTATATAAATTAGTGTTGAACCGATACTTTACACTAGTCAAAATAATACGCACATTTAACAAACTTGATTTCACATAACGTGAGGACCAATGATGCAATTTAAGAAAAACAGTATGCAGATTTGACAAACTATAAGATATAATGCTTCTAATCAAACATTAGTTTAATAGGACTATTCAGCTATTTCTCATAATATAGGGATCAATGATGCAATTTATGCACATTTCGACAAACAATATGATAATATGGTTCCGATCAAACATTAATTCCTAGGACTATTCAATTATTTCACATAACACATTGACCAAAGACGCAATTACACAAAATTATATATACACATTAGACAAACTACAAGATTAAATGCTTTCTAATCGAACATTAATTCATATGCATATTCGACCGTTTCACATAATACAGGGACCAATTCTGCAATTTATCAAATAAAATGGGTTGAATGTACTTTGACACAACAAGGATGTTCTGCAATGTAAGAGAACCATCGTATAATATCATTACACCATCGATATAAACGAGTCTAAAAAGATAATGTTAATATTCAAGTTTTATGATATATTTTTTTGATTAATAAAGTACCAATTTACCGCTCATAAATATAAACGAGTAGTTCACGAGCTCGAATGATCGAGTTTCTGTTAGATCTTTATCTTGTCTATTTAAATGAACAAACACAATTAAATGAGTTTTTTTCCAACATGTGTTTGAGTTTTTCATGAACATAGCCTGTTGTTGATTTTTGGACAAGCCAATAAATGACTTAAATCCATCTCACAAGGGAAGCTTTCAAAGTTTATTTCTGGTTTAATTTGTTAATTGGGGAATGAAAATTTGTTAACTGGGGAATGAAAATTCTAGATATCGACCTGACCTTCACGTGCAAGGTTGCAAAAGTCATATATATCAAATTTACATCTTGACCTAAAGATAATCGATGTACTTTTGTCATTAAGCTCTCAACATGGACCAACCAACAAGCAGATCTAGATCTACACATTGGGTAATACCAATTGATTGTATGTCATATGTTCTTGTTGGATCATGAGCTCTATATAAAACAAGATGTGATAAGAAGTAACAAGTTAGATTATAAACCACAACAAATTATGAATTCCTTTCATTTGCGAATTCTTACAATAGATCAACAAATAAATGATTGAAGAAGAAAAAAAGATAAAAATATTCAAATAGGGTCGAAGCCTTCAACAATTACAACCTGAATCCAAAAAAAAAATCAAAGAATCAATATGTAATTATAACCTATGTACCATGAATACACCAATAATGAAATAATGGGTGACTAATTAATATCACTCTTTAATAGGCAAGACACTTCGAATATTATTCTAAGTAACTACGACTTCCAACATGATACTTCGATATAAATTTTCAAAATGGTGGGACGTGATGAATAATAATGGAGATGTAGTTTATATTTAGCCTTTAAAAAGACCAACTTTTCTCTTATGCATGTCTTGCTTCCATTTCAAAACAATTATAGAAAGAAGGGTGATTGACCTATAGGGTCTTAGAGACTAGACTTTTGGCCTAAAGAAACTAGTAGAAATATTATTTCTTTAAATGGACCTCAATCATGACCAAATACTAAAATACCCTTACTAACACTAAAACACAAAAATATGATGTCACTGTTCATCTCTCTCCACTACCAACCTATCTCCGACCACCGACCTACGAACTTCGACCTCCGACCACCAAACTCTGGCTGCCAGAAAAAATGCAGAGTATCGGAAAAATTGATGAGTTTCTAAAAAATTGATGAGTTTCTACTAAAAAATTGATAAGTTTCTACTAAAAAATTGATGAGTTTCTACAAAAAATGATGAGTTCGCTATAAAAAAGCAGAGTATTTTTAAAAAAGATGAATATCATTTTTACAACACTTCTATTACTAAAGAGCAAAAATAATACATTATTACAACTAATTACAATTAAAAAAATCTAACTGGTTTGACCAGATCTAAAAAATACATAAATTCGTTCTCAACTTCTTCTTCGAAGAAGCATATACGTGAATCCATTAACGCTTCACGAACGGAAGCTCAAAGTTCAGAGAAATTGAGATATGGTGCTCGAACTGTTGCGGGTCGAACCGCTGCTCCTCCCTCATCACGAAGTCGCTGTCTTCTCCGGAGACAAACTGTTGCTGCTCGAACCGCCACACCTCTGCGCCGTTCATGCCTTCAACACAATGGCCAAGCTCGGACGAACCTTTGAAGAACAGCTCAGTGATCCTTAGATATCGATCTTGCTTGCTGCTTTGAACTACTATAGAAAATATGGATATGGATGCTCATTCTTTAAAGACGAAGGTTCTTCTCAGATCTCGAACATGCTTGCTACTTTAAAGCTAGATCCGTACCGCCGGAGAAAACTCTCCTCTCGCCGGAGAAGAGCTCGCGCGCCGTTAATGGCTTCAAACAAGCGAGCTGTCAACGTTGTAGATCTAATAGGGTATAGGCCTCGTCTTCATGGTTATCCACGGTGGTTTGGATTCATTGGAGACGGAGGAGATGCTGGATGTTTCACCGGAGTGGTGGTAGTCTTCTCCAGCCAACAGTTTTGTGCTCGCCGGAAAGAAGCTCAGTTCGGTGGTGGTGGCCATATAGAGAGGAGAGAGTGTTGTGAGAGGAGATAGGGTTACGGGTAATGGATTTGAGGAGTGAGAATGTGATAAATAACTATATATAGGAGGAGAAAAGCACAAAAGGGTAGGAATGTAAATAGGATTTTAGCCTATAGTGTTAAAATCTTATTGAGGTCTTTAGTGAGAAGAGCAAAAAGATTGGGTTGGGTTTGGACTAGGGGTGTGTGTTCAAGACCCCTTGGGTCAAAATCTATAGAGAAAATCCTTTGTCATTCCTAAATTAGTCTTAATTTTCCCGTCACACAGAGATGCCTAAAATTACATTAGTAAATAAGAATAAAAATGTATGGTGTACCAATTATTGAAGATGATAAACAACTAACATCTCTTCGTTTATAAGAAAAATTAATTTAAAAAATTTTACTAACATTTTCATAGTATTCTTGTTTGGGTTATGGTTGGGGTTTAGACATGAACTATCCTCATTAGTCAACATCATAGGGTTAATTGCCTTGGAATTATTTGGTAACTGAAATTTCCTTTGAATCTTTTACCTTATGAGATAATTAACCATTTATCTAGGATGAAAGGGAAGTTTGCATTAGAAAAGTATCCAAAACCCAAAGGTAATACATAATATTAACAGGTTTATTAGCCTCCCTAACCTTTTGAATATTTAATGAAGCAAAATTATCTAAAAGTTGACACTAGAGAGAAAATAAAACGAGTTCTGGAACAAGAAAAGTACAAAAAATAAATATGTAATAAGTAATATATTCAAATAAAATCAAATATAATTATATTTTTTATTTTAATATTAATTATATAGTAATACTAACCTTGAAAAACATTTTTTTTTTTAAAAGTTCGCACGACGTCGTTTTCCATTTATAAATATATATCACATTATCATCCTATTATCAAACCCTATCTCTATGCCGCCGTATTCCCCTCTTCCCCGACCTTTACATCTTCCACCCTATTCTCTATATGCTCAATTTTTATGTTCGCATATCATTTCAGATCGATGTTCATCACATTTCAAGTAAGGATTCGTAAACATTTTCGATATTACTTTTAACTATTTCCATTTCTTATAGTTGGTTATTCCTTTTTATCATATAAAGGTTTTGGATATATCTTCGTATATGAGTAAATTTATGTGATTTGCTTCATTTAATTCTTCTTGCCTAATTTTTCTATTAAATTATATATATTCATAATGATTTTGTGTTTATGATTGTATATATGTATATGTTTTAGGAAAAAAATATGATATGTTCATGAGAAATTTGGTAGTTAAGTTGTATATAGATATTTTCAAATTTTTTGGAATATAATATACTTTTCAAATAATTACAAAAAATAATTAATTTTGTGCTTGAAGAATTTGACTCCAGCAATTAATTTTTGTCACCACGATAGATTTCGGTGGTTGTGTTACAGATAGAAAATGGTTATCGAGATTTGGTGATGTGATAATACGAGTTGTGTGGAAGAGTAGAGTAGTGGGCTATGGAATAGAATATTAGTTAGCGATTGTCTCCCGTAAGTACTTTTAGATTACATTGTTAAAAGTTTGACGATGTTACCTCGCTACTTCTTCTTTATATAGCCTCACCATCAGCAGGTGAGGCTATTCACATTTACCAATCAAAACTTGCAACCTTTCTTCAGTCAATCTCAATCACCTTAACTGAAACAAATTCAGTGACTACGAACAACCCCATCCAAGAGTTCTTGTAACCCCCGTGGTCTATTCCCGGGTTCGGGATTTTTCCATGTGACCTCATCGCCTACCCCAAACTCATATTCTTATCTCTTCTTCACATTTTATTTATTCCTCTAAGCCTTAGCCTCTTTGGCCATAACTCAGATTGTTGGGACCTCTTATGATTTTTTTTTTGTATTCTTTCCCAAACATAGAACGTTTAGGTTCATTTTCAATGCGAAGTGTCACCGTTCCCTCATTTACGTCAATTATGGTGCAGTTTGTCACCAAGAATGGACACCTAAGTATGAATTGGACGCTTTAATCTACAACATAATCAAGAATAATAAAATCAACGAGAATAGCTAGATCAACCTATGTAGACGAGCCCCCACAAATTTGTTGTAGGATGATCCACCAATTGTAAGATGACGGTCGTTGGCTTGGCATCTTAGATGCACAACTTCTTAAACACACTTTTGGGAATGAGATTGACACTTGAACCCAAGTCACACATCGCCTTCGCTTCAAACTTACTACCCATCTTGATTGGGAGGTTGAAACCTCTAGGATCTTGAGGCTTTAGTGGTAGCTTCCTTTTTTTTTGTCGGATGATAGCTTCCTTTGAACTCTTGCAGATACTTCTTTAGTTAGATCCACCGTCCCGATCTCAATCATTATACTCTTCTTTAAGAGAGTCTCCTTGAATATTTATTGATGTTTCGGCTACTTCTCGACTATTTCGAGTACTTGGATGTTGATCTTCACTTGTTTCGACGTCTCTACAAACTTCTTGTTCTCAGTATCACCAATAGGATAAGTAATTCTTAATGAATACAGGAGTAATAAAAGCAGATGTGGTGCCGACAACTCCTCCCTACTTTTCTCTTCCACCCTCGGTGCAACAACCACTTCTCTCGGTTCATCTTTTCAACCCAATCTTAAAATCACCTCATCTAAGTTTAGCTTGGTTGACTATTTTTCTAAACTTAATTTTGTTTTATGGGTGTGGACATTTTAAGTAACCTAATCCAACCTAAAAATGTTTTCAAGGAAGAGTGGACTGCTCTCGCTTTACAAAAGTGGCTTCTTGATCCTTTAATGCCTTGACTTTGGTTTGAACATCCTTTCTCGATTTCTTATCCTTGTCTTAGGATCTAATAATACCCAAATACCTAAGAGATACACACTGAACACAAAAATTACGCACAAATAGATTTCAAAGTACCAATTTTCCAATAATAGACAAGCAACGAGAAACTATTAATATATAGAAATAATCCTTCAACTAAGCACGATATAACCTTAAAAATATGTTACATAATTAGATTAATCTATCACAATTACTTGTAAAGTTTTTGGTATCGTGTGTATAAAATTATTAGGAAATTTACTTTTAATTATATGAAAGAAAAGATATAAAGATGAAGGGCTAATCTATAAATAACTATTAAGAGTCTATGTGTTATTTTTCGAGAGAGCAAGCTTTCTATTTTATAATTTATAGAATTAAAAAGAATTTGTCTAAATAAAAAACCTTGTCTATTTTTCCATAGCACAATACATCGCCTCTACTATAGACGTTCAACTCAGAAACTGCTTCACTCAGTTGGCGGTGACAATCACTACTCAAACCATTTGTAAGTATTCGATTCATGTAAACTCTTTAATAATTTATGTTACTAAACGACTCTATTGTTCACTAACTTTGTTCGTGCATTAATATTTAACATTTTTCGTTCTTTATCTTCTTTAGTCTATTTTATATATAATTTAGCATTCTAGGGTAGATTAAAACTTGTTAAACCGATTTCTTTTTGTAAGTTTTTTTTTTTGGCTAAAGTGAAATTGTTCTTGAGGTTAAAGTGAAATTAGTGTTTGTAACTATTTCAAACATGGAATTCCAAACATTTAATTCCATGTTTGAAGCGGTTTCAATAAGTATATTCTCTTTTTCAAACAGTGAATTTTTGTTTTAAAGATGAAATTTACTGTTTTGTAGTTCGTCAAAGATCAGAAATGGTTTTATTTTTCAATGGGGCGTCGTGGTGATGGTGGCTAGTAGTGGTGGATAAAAAAATAAAAAATATATGATACTAAAAATAAGAGTAATTTGGGTATCAAAAGATAGATAGAAAATTATTGAAAATTATTTAGTTTAGAGATATATTTTCTGAGAATTAAAACTTACTTTATAAAAACGAAACTAGATAGATTAACCATAATTTCCTTCATAACTTACCCTTTTCCTAATAGAAATGTTTGGGCATGTTTGGTAATATATCATTGTGTGTCTGAATGTATGTGTGATGACTAGTGGGTAGAAATCTATGAATGTGTTATGGTCAATTATCATAATTAGTAATTAGCTAAAAATATCAATTTTCTTGGTAAATAGAAGTCTGGTTGTGCATATATACGGTTATTAGTTTAGGAGAGGATAATTTCCATTATTGGTACATGTCTAATGTGAAATAATCAATTATACCAAGTGTTTGTGCTGTATCTTTGTCTGACTATGTTTACATTTCATAAACATGTCATTGTTTATGTGTGTGTTGGGTTGTCTTTCTTTGTGGGTATTTGTACCGTTGTTTATTTAGAGCGTTTAACGAACTATCACCAGGTGGCTGAGCATACGAGCCTTGAGGAGGAGTAGGTTTTCTTTGTGGGTCCAATGAAGTATTGCCAGGTGGCGGAGGATATGAGCCTCAATGCTGTTGCTGCGGAGGAGGAAGAGCATTTCTTTGTGGATCCAATGAACTATTGCCAGGTGTTCGAGTATTAAATGAACAAGAAAAACCAATAGGATGAGGTGTCTCCGCTGCATAAAAACGCTCGTGACAGCTCTGACAAAGTAGAGTCTGATTAACATAAATATTTGGATATTCATAATGCATTTTGCAAATATGACAATTAGTCCAAAATGTCTCCATTTTTTTACGCTGAGGTACAGGAGCTGTTTTTGGTGGGGCCCACGTAGGTACACTACTACTTTGCGTTGTCCTTTGAACAGGAATAGTCTTACTCGTGAAATTATTATTAAATCCATTCCCTCCCGGTGGTACAGATGGTCCTCCAGTACTGTGTGTGGGACCCTTTTGTTGAGGGTACCCTTTTATATTCCTACGCTGATTCTACGCTAATCTTTTGGCCTTATCGGATAAGAAACTCCAAGCTTCTGAAATGATTTTAAACGCTCCATCAGCTACGGTAGATTTATTTTTATGTGGGTGAAGCAAAAGTACCATCTTTTTGTAATGTTTTCTTACACTTTGTTCATCGGACAAAGGATTGATATTAAAAATTGTATAATAATCAACTTCTCCATTTATCTTGATTTCCGAAGAGAAGTATACATCCAAAGTAGCTAACAACTGGGATATACCTTCCAAACTCGGGTATAGACTTTGCGCTTTTAGGGCAAAAATTTTAGCTCCACTAACTGTAATTAAATTAAATAAAAATTCAAAACTAATATTTAAAATGGAAAAAAAAAAGGTGTAGCATGTGAACACATAGTTGTTCTTGATAATATAGCTAATTCTGTAAATGCTTTTTTATTATTGTTTAAGCGCTATTTCTAATGCCCATCCATCAATTACAAAAGCCACATCCTATAAAAAAAAAATTAATTAATTTTCTTTTTGTGAATATAATTTATTATAAATAATACCTTAGGTTCGCATAGTAAGTAAAACTCTTTCGAGACTTGTACATATTTCATCTTGAGTTTTCCCACTAATAACTATAAGTTGACCTTTCGGTTCTGTAAAATAAAAATAATTTATTATGTAAAAGATATTGAATTTATAGAAAGTAAAAGAAATTAAATTAGCAATGAGCGAGTTTTATGACCAGCTGGTCAAAGGCTATCCTCTACATGAAGCGGAGCCTAAAAAAGTTAAGGAAAAGAAGTCTTCCATGTGAAAAGCAGGTACCTTATGATCACAAGACCATCGAAGTTACCAAAAGACCCAAATCTGTAAGTCTTTTACTTATCATTTTCTTTTGCACATCACTCTTTTCACACATTCATATATCTTCTTTGCTTGCAGAATAAGAAGCTCACCACATGGTACAAGGAACAAGTAAGTATTTGCCTCATCCTTTTTCTTTTCGCTGTAGAGGTAAATACACAAACTACTCTAATCTTTTACAAGTCATTTTCTCTCCTAGTCACTGAAATGAGTTACTAGGATTGTTATATTTCTCAACTCTGTTACAAGGATGTATGTGTGTTAAGTGTGTCGGTCTAGAGACAATGTTTGTGGTGGGGCATATTGGTCATTTATTATACTTCCACATTCAAGTAGGATTTTTTTTTTGGAAAAATTGGAAAACCGAAAATTCAGAAATCGGAATGTAAAAAAGTTATTCTGAATTTTGGAATCATATTCAGATTTATTTACACCCCTACCTGTGGCTCTTTATAAAAGTAAATGCTCATATGATATATATTTGAATTGTGGAACCTTCATACTGTATTGTGTTAGATTGTTTGCAATAGTAATGTAGCAGCTTCTATCTTATTTAGCCTTTTGGCTTTCTCATCATAAGAAACTATTTCTCTTTTGCACTGAAATCTGACTTGCGATCAGATTTTTTAATGCACTTTAAGTTGCTGTATATATATCTTGTCCTTTTCCCTCTTTAATCTTTCTTTGCTTTTTTCTCTGTCTTTATTTTCATTCATTTGATACTATAAATGTTTTTTGTTGTCAACTTTGGCCATATTTGCAACTTATGAACAAGTTACTTTTAATTTTTTTTCTTCAACTATAACTTGAATCAATCATCTCTCTCCCACTGTGAGTGCTATATACTGAACATTGTGAGTGCAAAAGTAATCTTAAAATGTTGATAATTTGGTAAAGTCAAAGAGTGGTCAAATTAGCTGAGTTGGCATATTACTTGGCATTCCACTTCAGCTTCGGGTTGGGCCAATTCTCGGGTTATGACTTGCACCGCCTTACTTATGAGATTTAATCTCACGCGTTGATCAGTAGTCACTTTGGACGGTTCAGATTAAAACCCTTTGAGGGCCATATAAAAGACCCAAGTCTTCAGACTTGGTCTTATTCTCATCCTCTCGTCTTTGACTCTTCGCTCTCTTCTCTCTCTTGTTCTTCAGATATCGTTAGGGTTTTGTATCATTAACAATCTAATCTATAAAGATTGTTAATTAGAATAGTGTTATCAAGTTTATATACTTGTAGATTGAGTAGCAGTTCTCGATTGTTCTTAGGGTTTCACGCTGAAACTCTTGTGGTGTTCTATTCTTGTAAATCCTGTAATCTGAAGTTGTAATCGTGTTCATATAGTAAGCGAGGCATCATCTGAGGGTGGCTTCAACGTGGATGTAGGCATATTGCTGAACCACGATATATCCTTGTGTTCTTTAATTTCTGCATTTATCTTTCTGGGTTTGATTTGTGTTTTCAACCAATAGATCTATTTGATCTATTTTTCGCCAAAGATTTGTTACGTTTTACTACGTGAATTTACAACAGTGGTATCAGAGCTTTGTTTAATCGATCTTTAAAAACGTTTTAAGAAAAGATTTGTTCTTAATCTTTACAGATCTGTGTTTTGGCGTGTTAAAATTTTCTGAAAATCTTTTCTTAACAATACAATTTCTTAATCTTGTATTGTAACTCACAGATCTAAAATCTCTAGGGTTTTCCGAAAACTTAAAATCCTTGAATAATATTTTCTAGGGTTTTTCGGTTTTAATTAACCCTAATAGTGTGTTGCATGTGTTGTTTCTCTTTGTTTCTTATATACATAAGTTAAGGAATGGCAACAACACGGCTTGAAATATCTGTATTTGATGGAAAAGGCGATTTCAGTGTATGGAAGAAGAAAATGCGAGTGTTACTTTCACACAACAAGGTCATAAATGCTCTTGAGCCTGATCTTGAAAAATGGTCTGAAGAATCTCTGAAAAGAACAAATGAAATACGAGAAGAAGCTTATAATTTGCTGTTCTTAAATCTTTCTGATAACGTAATACGAAAAGTAGATGGAGCAGATACTGCACTTGATTTATGGGGTAAGCTTGAATCTCTTTACTCTTCTCAATCTGCTCCTAATCTTGCTTTCTTGAAAGGAAATTTGTTTTCGTATAAAATGGATTCTTCTAAAACAATTGATGAAAATGTTGATGAGTTTTTAAAACTTAATCTTGTCCTTAAAGGTTCTGATATGGCTTTAGATGAGACCTCTAAATGCATGATCCTTTTGAATGCTATTCCTGATTCTTATCAAGTTGTAAAAGATGCGTTTCAATATTCTACTGTTATACCTACATTTGATCAAATTGTTGCCTCTCTGAAAACTAGGGAACTTGAATTAAAGAATATTAAACGTGTTGGAAATAATTTGTTTGTTAATCATAAAACTGATAATCATGAGCATGCTAAGAACAATAAGAACAAGAAGAAATTTAAGGGAAATAAGAATAAGGAAACTCGTAAATGTTATCATTGTGGAAAACCTGGCCATATTAAGAAGAATTGTTATGCGCTTAAGAACAAAAATAACAATAATAACATTGAAACCAATATTGCATGTATGCCCCATAAGATTGATGATACTTGTGAGGTATT
Source organism: Nemophila menziesii (assembly GCA_029959085.1). Lineage (NCBI taxonomy): Eukaryota > Viridiplantae > Streptophyta > Magnoliopsida > Boraginales > Hydrophyllaceae > Nemophila > Nemophila menziesii. Next base: position 905,350 of record JARWIR010000013.1, read on the forward strand.
AAATGTTTCAGACATTGCCTGTAAGTCTAATTGGATTTTAGACTCTGGATGTACTTTTCACATGAGCCCCAATAAGGACTGGTTTGTGGACTTAGTTGAATCTAATGTTGAAACTGTGTATATGGGTAATAATAATACATGTCAGGTAGCTGGTATTGGTAAAATAAATTTGAAACTGAATAATGGTAAAAATGTGATCCTTACTGATGTTAGATGGATTCCTGATCTAAAAAGAAACCTTATATCTTTAGGTGTTTTAGATGATTTAGGTTGTGTTTATAAAGTTTCAAATGGTGTGATAAATGTGTTTAAAAATGACAAACTTGTTCTATGTGGAAAGAAAGTGTCTGGCCTATACATTCTTGATGGTATGTGTATTGAAAATGATATGAATTCTGTTAGTACTAATCTTGATAATGCAGCTACTGTTAAGTGGCATTTAAGACTTGGCCATATGAGCCAATTAGGCTTGAATGTGCTAAGTAAGGATGGAATGTTTGGTAAGGATACTATCTCTAATCTTTCTTTTTGCGAGCCTTGTGTGTTAGCTAAGCAACATAGAATGAAGTTTAATGTGGGTGTTCATATGTCTAAATCAATACTTGAATATATACATGCTGATTTGTGGGGTCCTGATAAGTATGAAACACATGGGGGTAGAAAATATTTCTTGTCCCTTGTAGATGATTATTCTAGGCGTGTTTGGACTTTTTTGTTGAAAAATAAAAGTGATACTTTTGAAACAATAAAAGATTGGCTTATCTTGTATGAAAACCAAACTGGAAAGCATGTTAAAACCTTTAGAACTGATAATGGCCTTGAATTTTGTAATGAAGAATTTGATAATTTTTGTAAATTGCGAGGCATATTAAGACATAGAACTGTTAGAAAAACACCACAACAAAATGGTGTTGCTGAAAGAATGAATAGGACTTTATTAGAAAAAGTTAGATGTCTCTTATTTACATCTGGTATGCCTAAATCTTTTTGGGGTGAAGCATTATACACTGCTACCTATTTGATAAATAGAAGTCCCAATAGATCCCTTAATATGAAATGTCCCATGGAATTGTGGAATAATAAGAAACCTGATTTGTCTAACTTGCGCATTTTTGGTTGTGCTGCATATGCTCATAATAGAGAAGGAAAATTAGACCCTAGATCTCTTAAATGTGTTTTCTTGGGTTATCAAACTATGCATGGTACTAAAGGTTATAGATTATGGGATAAAAGTGCTAGGGGCATTAAAGTTATTATTAGTAGGGATGTAATATTTGATGAATCTAATTTCCCTTGCAAGAATGAATCTGTGATTTCAGGTATTGACACAAATAAGGCAGATACTACACCTGAACAGGTCACTACTGATAGAACAGAGTTTGAGGTGGAGCCTTTGCAAGCTGGAAATGATGAGAGCAATCCTGATCCAGCTACTGAAGAAGAAGATTCAGAGCCTCAGCCATCTGAGCAGCCAGGTAACTCTGAGCCACACTCAGGAACTGAGGATCTTCAAGAATCACTTCAACAAAGTCTCTCAAACTATCAGTTGACCAGAGATAGAGAAAAGAGGGATCCAAAACCCTCTACTAGGTATTCTTATGCTGAGTTAGTCTATACTGCCTTAATTGCAGCTTCTGAGGTAATACATTCTGAACCTGAAACTTATAGTGAGGTGCTTAAGTCTAGTGATAAACATGAATGGTTAAATGCTATGAAAGAAGAGATGAAATCTTTGCATGATAATCAAACTTGGATTCTTGTTAAAAAACCACCAGAACAAAAACTTGTTGATTGTAGATGGTTGTTTAAACTAAAAGAGGGTTTAAATGATTCTGATCCCCCTAGATTTAAAGCAAGACTTGTAGCAAAAGGTTATACACAAAGAGAAGGTGTTGATTTTCATGAAATATTTGCTCCTGTTGTGAAATTTAAAACTATAAGAGTTATGCTTTCTTATGTAGCTTGTTATAACTTAGAACTTGAACAACTTGATGTTAAAACTGCCTTTTTACATGGTGAACTTGAGGAGAAAATTTATATGAAACAACCTGAGGGTTTTCTTGATATTAAACATCCTGATTATGTTTGTTTGCTTCAAAAATCTTTATATGGACTTAAGCAATCCCCTCGGCAATGGTATAAAAAATTTGATAATTTTGTTTTGAGCCTTGGTTTTAAAAGAAGTGCATATGACAATTGTTTATACTTTAACACTGATTCAAAGAATGTGATATTTTTGTTACTATATGTTGATGATATGCTACTGATTAGCAATTCTTTGCAGAGTATAAATAATTTAAAAGCAAATCTAAATTCTGAATTTGAAATGAAGGATTTAGGAAAGGCCAAGAAAATATTGGGTATGATTATAGAAAGAGACAGAAATAAATGTAGCCTCAAGTTACATCAAAAGCCTTACCTTATAAAATTGGTTGAGAAGTTTGGGAATCTGAATTGTAAGAAAGTAGAAATGCCTTTAGCTGGGCATTTTATTCTAAGTAAGACTCAATGTCCTCAGAATGATACTGAGAAAGTAAAAATGAGCTACATACCTTACTCAAATGTTATTGGTTCTATTATGTATGCAATGATAAGTACAAGGCCTGACCTATCATATTCAATATCTCTACTTAGCAGATTTATGTCTAATCCTGGTCCTGAACACTGGACAGCTCTAAAGTGGGTAGTTTCTTACATTAGCAGCACTTTAAATGTTGGATTACAGTATGGTAAGTATGATGTACCTTTTGAGTTGTGTGGATTTGTGGATGCTGATTATGCTGGTGATAGAGATAGTAGAAAATCTACTACAGCTTACTGTTTTGTACTTGGGAATAATTGTGTTACATGGAAATCTCAGTTACAGCCTTTGGTGGCTTTATCAACCACTGAATCTGAATATGTAGCTATTTGTGATTGTTTCAAAGAAGCTATTTGGTTACAAGGTTTGACTAAGGAATTACAGTTGACTAAGTCAACTGCTACTATATTTAGCGACAGTCAAAGTGTTATACAATTAAGTAAAAATCCTGTGTACCATGAGAGAACTAAACATGTAGATGTGAAGTTCCATTTTATTAGAACTTGGCTTGTTACTGAAGGAATTAAATTGTTGAAAATAAAGACTGAAGATAATCCAGCAGATATGGGAACAAAAATTGTTACAGTTAGCAAATTTAAGCATTGCTTAAATCTGCTGAACATTCTCTAACTCTTTATTTTTCTGATTTTGATAAATTATAATTATTAACTTGTGGTTTTAATAATTATTGCAGATTTAATTATTTTTGAAGCAACCAGATGGTGCTGAGCTTATGTGAACACGTGAAGGACAACTAATGATGAAGAATTGTGAAGTTTGACTTTAAGGTGGAGATTGTTGATAATTTGGTAAAGTCAAAGAGTGGTCAAATTAGCTGAGTTGGCATATTACTTGGCATTCCACTTCAGCTTCGGGTTGGGCCAATTCTCGGGTTATGACTTGCACCGCCTTACTTATGAGATTTAATCTCACGCGTTGATCAGTAGTCACTTTGGACGGTTCAGATTAAAACCCTTTGAGGGCCATATAAAAGACCCAAGTCTTCAGACTTGGTCTTATTCTCATCCTCTCGTCTTTGACTCTTCGCTCTCTTCTCTCTCTTGTTCTTCAGATATCGTTAGGGTTTTGTATCATTAACAATCTAATCTATAAAGATTGTTAATTAGAATAGTGTTATCAAGTTTATATACTTGTAGATTGAGTAGCAGTTCTCGATTGTTCTTAGGGTTTCACGCTGAAACTCTTGTGGTGTTCTATTCTTGTAAATCCTGTAATCTGAAGTTGTAATCGTGTTCATATAGTAAGCGAGGCATCATCTGAGGGTGGCTTCAACGTGGATGTAGGCATATTGCTGAACCACGATATATCCTTGTGTTCTTTAATTTCTGCATTTATCTTTCTGGGTTTGATTTGTGTTTTCAACCAATAGATCTATTTGATCTATTTTTCGCCAAAGATTTGTTACGTTTTACTACGTGAATTTACAACATAAAATAATTTTATTACATAATAATAATACTGTTTTGTATTCTATAGCAATTTTCAGGATGTGTTGAATATATACTGATTATGTTTCATTCCAGGATATAGTTTACCATGTTTTTCATGAACAGTGCAGTGCAAAAATGGTGCAGCACACTGGTATGTCTAACCCATACTCTGGTATGTAAGTAGTTTCTGGTGATGGTTTCTTTCTACTTATTGAATTTATTCCTTTTCTGTATAAAATACTAATATGACCTCTTGTAATTTTGTGCTCCAGGTAAAGCTTTAGTTATATTTAGAAGCAAGGAAGTCGCAGCTAGTGTTGTGAAACAATCGCAGCTAAAGAACACATAGGTGACAAAAAAAAAAGATTAATATATAGCGTTGCTTTTTATTTTCCATACGCAAATTCCAAAAATATTGTACTAGAAATTTTCCTTTTTGGAGAGTAATTTTTTCCATTTCTGGAAAGTAGTTCTTTTATTTTCCTTTTCGGAAATTAGTTTCTTTTAGCCAACATGTTAACCTAGGTTATAATTTTTTTTTTCTTTTTTTAGTTTAAGCTGTTCATAATTTGTTTTTTTTAGCTTTTACTACTTAGTAAATTTTGATATACTTGAAATTCTTATTAGTCATGCTTTTGGCTGCAAAGTAAGAGGAGAAGACCAAGCAATGTATGCTTATCGAAGACCAAGCAATGTATGCTTATCACACTACTGTTCAAGTAAAAGTTCCAACTTAGACTACATTGTGTTATAAGTTTGTTAGGACAAAGCAATTCAGAATCGAAAAACCTAACCGAACCAAAAAACCTCAAAAATTAAATCGCCAAAATGAAAACCAAAAAAATCATTTCGTTCGATATTCGATTTTAACAAGACCAAGGTTCTATTCGTCTTGATACGCAAAACAAAAACCGAAAACCGAATTTATAAACTGAAACACAAAACTGAAAAGTCTATAAAACGATTGTATAAAACAAATATCATTTTATAATACTCTTTGTCTTTTACGGGATAGTTTGACTAAGCTTTACAACTTCTTTCATCAATTTACTAACAGAAGCTTTTAATTCTTCGGTCAATACTAATTGTGAAGGTACTGATTCCATAGCATATAATGTAATTACCCTCATCACAACCGCTAAATTCAAAGTCTTTGTATCTCCTTTCCACACACTTTGGTTCACAAACTTGCATGAATCTTTAACCACACATTTGTCACAAACCTGAGAACAAGGAATCATTAAAATAAAAACACAAAAACTTATAATAAAATAATTAACTTACCATATTTTCCTGGATTTTAAAGAATGTACGCAATCTTTTAGCTGAAAATACAGCTTTTTTTGCTAGTGAGGGACACCCAAAAAGCGCCACTGTTTTCAAATCACTCCCGGATAACCATCTGATAAATTAATTTAGATCATTATAAATTAGTTAAATGACACAATTGGTCCTTTATTTTGACTTTTTTGACAATTTAGGGGTTTAATCCATGTATCACCTTATTAATGGTATAATTAAAGACTAAATTACCCTTATAATCTGTCAAAATTATTTACATAAAGGATCAAATAGGTGATTTAGCCTTATAACATCCATTTGAACACTAAAGAAATGAAATTGACAGCATTTAAACAGCTCTATTTTAATCAAATGAAACATTCGATGACTATAATTTTAATTGCAATCTCTTGATTATGAATATACGAAAATGATTAAATTAATGTGAAAATTAAGAAGACTTACTTTGCAATCTCTTGATTATCTTTGCCAAACTGCTCAGCTGCACATTTTACAAAATCACGAGCATAGCTATTCTCGAAACAGTGTATATCAAACTTATTCTTGGGCAAAAAGTTTGAATCCTTAAAGTACCCTTCTTTATACAGATGAGTCACAAACTCAATCATATCATTAGAAAGCTTTTTGTACACACCTGGTTTCTCCATTCTTAATACATCTACTTCCCTCGATTTTACAACATCACTAGCCTCGTTTTTCGCAAAAATTGTGTGTAGACTCCTTGGCTTTGACTTATTTACACTATCCTCAACACCCTTTTCACCATTTTCCTTCAATTTCAGTTTTTCGATCTTTCTCTGTTCTTTTATTGAACTCACTTCTTCCTCGATTTTTCTCAATCTCTTCTTCAACACTACATTCTCGCTTTCATTATCAGTTTCGCTCTCTGTTATGTCATTTTCGGGTTTTTTAACAATCCCAACAGCTTCTTTAAACAAAACATCTAATGGTTTCTTTGTTTTCTTGCTATTTTCTTCAAACTCTTCCGGGTTTTCCGATTCTTGAGCTGAAATAGAAAATGGTCGTTGGGTTATTGAAAAAAGATTTGAACTTTGATTGAAATTTGAAGAGATTAAATGGGTTGATAAAAGAGGGGTTTTAAAATGATGTGGATGGATTTGGAATTTGAGAAGTGAGTGAAAATGGCGAGAACGAATAGCTTTGAGTAAGAACATGTTAGTTTGAGGTTTTTAGACGATTCTTTACAGCAATTTAACTGCAAAAGATTGTTGTACGAGGGTTTAGGGTTTATGAGTTATGATTTTGGACATCTCACATATAAGGATTTTGTTTTATACTTTATATATTCTTTGAATTAAAGTCGTCTACGTGGATTATTATTTTTTGCCGTTAAACATAATTTAAATAAATTAAAAAACGAATACAATAAGTTAGGATTCTCGTTCTTAGCCTATACCTTCGATTACAAAATCCAATTCAAGCAATTTAAGAAAATGAGGAGTTGGATTTGAAACCCAATCTTCCTTAAGGTTGGCGAGCCTTCCTTGTTGGCGATGAGGTCCACCGCTTTGTTGAACTTCCTTGAAACGAATTGGAAGCTTAAATCCATATTGAGTATCATACTTTGAATATCTTCAAAAAATGTGGAAAAGATGACGATTTTCAAACTTTGTACCCTTCATTAAAGGTTTCATAAGACTAAGACAATCATTCCTCAAAATATATTTTTTTCCGGGATAATTTGAAGCTTCAGTGATTGCATTACGGATTCCTACTGCTTATGCTTCTTCTGAAGAATAGGCTGTGAATATCCAAGATCTTCCTTCCAAAAAGTGGCCCTTTTTGTCACTATAAATACAAGTAAAAGAAGTTTTGTTAGTTTCATTTGAGTAAGATGCATCAACATTTAAAAAGATAGTAGAGTTATTGGTATTCTCCCTGTTTAAGTAAAGATTGTTATCCTCAGTAGCCTGCAAGTTTGGTGTATTTTTTTCAAGATTTGCCTCAGGACAAATTTTTTTATATTTAATAAATTCATCATAGGCATTGTAAGCGTTTTTCGCATTAATAGTGGGGCAAATAGTATGATTTTCAAAGATATATTTATTTCATTTCCATCTCAACCATTGGTCTATCTTTTTCATCATTTGGAAGCTTCATTTCAATAAGGTTTTGAAGTCAATGTTGCAGATTTATAGTATAATCATGTGAAGAGATTAGACCAAAGGGAGTTGCAAACCAAGTGGCTATCGAACTTGAGCAAAAAACATTAGATGTTCCACAGTTTCATTTTCATTTCCATAAACTTTACAGATATTATTTAGAGCACATTTTCTGAGAAATTTATTATTTCCATTAGGTAAGGCATTAGACAGAGTTCGCCATGTGAAATTTTTTAATTTGGGAGGAATATTAAGATTCCAAATAATATCCTAAAAGTTTGGATTTAAACTAAAAGAGACTGAGGGTAAGAGAGCTTCTTAATGTTTTTTTTCTGTAATAATTTTGTTACTGATTAAATTATAGACTTTATTAGCAGTGAGGTTTCCATTTTTAGCATGTTTCCAAATGCAAATATCAGGTGCATTTGTGATGCTAATATTCAGAGATTGTACATGTTTAGCCTTTTCAGTCCCAAAAGTATTAATAAGTGTTTGTTCTTTCCATTTCATATTTTCATCAATGAGGCTATCAACTTTGATGATAGGGAGATTAGTAGAATTTCTGAGTTTAGAGCAAAGAGGATTCCAATCATCTTGCCAAACTCTTATATTCTTACCATTTCCAACTATCATCTTAGTGTCCTCAATGTAAGTGTTTCTTCCTTTTAAGAGACTTCTCCAGGCCCAGGAAGGGTTATACCCAAGAGTAGCAGTTTCAAAGTTTACATGTGGCAAATAAATTCCTTTAAAAACTTTAAAGGCTAAAGAGTTTATATTAATACTAAACTTCCAGGCCGAGGAAGCAAGAAGAGAAGTATTAAGTAGAGTAAAGTTTTTAAAATTCATGCCTCCCTCAGATTTTGGCATTTCCATATGTTTCCAATTTTTCCAATGTATTCTTGATTTTCCATTTGTTCCCCACCAAAAAGAAGCAATAAGTGAAGAGATTTTATTGCAAATGGATTCAGGAATATGAAATATAGACATAATATAAACATGTATTGCTTGAGTTACAGCTTTTATTAGAGTTTCTTTTCCAGCTTCAGATAAAAAATTTGTATTCCAATCCCCCAGCTTTAAAATTATTCTTTCAATGAGCCATTCAAGGGCTCTAGTTTTAGATCTACCCCAATCCGAGGGTAAGCCCAAATAGTTTCCAAGATTTGTAAGGTGGTTCATATAGAGAATGGATGTTAATTCCGAGGCAACATTTGTGGGAGTATTTTTACTAAAAATGACCCCACTTTTGTTTAAGGTGGCATTTTCGACTACATCTAGCAAAAATAAAAGGTGAATCTTAAATTTTCTCAAAACAAAAAAGGTAGTAACAAAAAATAACTTAAATTTTTATAGAAAGCATATATTTTATATAGATTGTATTGTTAGAGACTTTATTTTGGGGTCGTATGAGGATCAAAGGAAAATATGTTAGGTCGATTAGGAAAAGGTTTGTGTTCTGAAAAAAATGGTGGTTTAGGATTTCGGTTAGTTGGTGATATGAACCGGGCTCTACTAGAAAAATTAGGTCGGAAATTGATGCATGATAACACGGCTTTGAGGGTTTTGGCGTTGGGACAAAAGTATTTTAAAAAGAGTTATTTGCATTATAAAGCAAAACCTTATGATATACAAACTTGTCGTGCCAGCGTGGAAGGTATTTTTGTGGTTAGACGGGGATCCCGATGGACGGTTTATAATGGGGGTAGCGTAGCGTTCGGGTTGGACATGTGAAGATCCGCTGATAGTATGGGCTCAAGTAGCGATGGAGAATAATATACGTGATGATAAAGTTAGCGATTATGTTAGGAAGGATGGGACTTGGGATTGAGATAAATTCCAATATATATTACCAAATCAAAAGATCCAAGAGATTGCCAGAGTGAGAATTTCAATGGAAAATGGTGAGTCTGGTGTGATTTTTTGGCAAAATGAACGAATGGAATATACTCAGTCAAGTCAGCACTAATGACTTCAAACGGGAGATCACGTGGGGATATTGAGTGCGGAAAAATGTCCCCAAAAGATAAGAGTATTGCTATAGCGGGTGGTTCAAGAAAGATTACCCACATGTCGCAATATAAAGAAGCGGGGGTGGAAGTTGTGGGTATTTGTCCGTGGTGCGGTGTATTAGAGGACACTTATATTCACTTATTTTGGGACTGTACAATAGCCATAAGATTGTGGCCTCTAGTGAGAGATAAAAGTCAGTGTGGTTGGTCAAGAACTCCCGGGAGTCCTGGTGTGAGGTGGGGACCAGAATAGAGGGTGGGGGTGGGGAAGAGTGGATACTGTGTCAAGGGAATGGGCGGAATACTGCATCTTTTTTCGGGTCCAATAGCAACAGTAGGCGGTCTTTTGCAGACCTAACAACTTCGAATGATCTGCAGATCAGCCCTTCATAAAGAAACCTGCTACATCAGCGGTTGACGGCTGACAACAACTGGAACCCGTTGTACAGTCACAGGGTCCATTTGAAGTTGACATTTATCATGGTGGACATCAGCAGGTCGCGCATCAGGTGATGGATGAACGTGCAGGTGATAATGGGTAGGAGATAGCGACATGGTGGAATAGTAATCTTGGGGAGAAAACTTCGTTTGCTGGTATAAATTGGCAAACAAAATTTTCTTCTATATTAGGGGTGATACGGAGAGAGCGAAATGATATAATTTTTAATAATGGAACATTCTCGAGCAGGGAAATATTAATAAAGAAGGCAAAGGTTATAATTATAGATTATATGGAGGCATGACGTTCTTATCTGAGTAGAGCGAATAAAATTGAAAATCACATGGAATAGATTAAGTGGTGTAAACCGAACCGAGGATTTAAACTAAATACGGATGGAGCTGTAGCGGGCCCCAAGGCAAACAAGGAGCAGGAGGAGTGGTGTGAGACAATGAGGGTAATTGGGTCAAAGGATTGCACAGTAGCGGTAGTTGCAGAGTTAATTGCGGCTTTTGAGGGACTTAAGATGGCTGAAAATATGGACATAGAGGTGTTATGTGTGGAAATGGACTCGCAAGAGACCATAAGTGCAATCAACTTAGTAGAAAGAGGAATGGGGCTAGCAACATTTTGAATCGAAGGAATTAGAATGATACCGAGAAATAATCATTTGTTCAAAATCACAGGTATTTATAGATAAGCCAATTCGTCAGTCGATTGGTAAGCACGGTGGGGTACGAGACAGATGATTGAATATATCTCTCTAGACGATCCTCCGCATGGGTTTTGCATTGTGCTTGCAGAAGACAGATTCAGATGGAAAACTCATAGGAGAATTTTCACCGCGGATTTAATGAAATGTTTTTTTAAGTTTGTAATAGGGCTTTATCCACGATCTTAGGATCTCCATTGTATTAAAAGATATACATTTTGGATTACAAGGGTTAGATCAAAATAAATAAAATAAATTTTAAAGGTTAAATTCCATAAATATTCTTTCCCATGCATTTGATACCATTAATGCATAAAAAAGTCATACTAAATTGTTGTTGGGCGTTCAACATTATTCTACGTGTGGTTAACCATATGTACACGTGTTTACCTCGCAATAGGTGTGACATATCTCTGAATCGTCATTTACGTTCACGGTATTCACACACTCACAAAGAATCTTGTAAGTCTGCCTCCCATAGTTTGTGCCATCCTTTACTAGCACCTATAACTATAGTGAATCAGTCAATGTATAACTTGTTTTCTCCTTGTTTCTCTGTCATTGTAGCCCAAAGTGAAGTGCTTATAGCTCATACATTAACGACAAAGTTACATCACATCTTCTTGCAAAATCACCTAGAAATTCAACATCAATATCTCTAAATAGTTCTATTATGCCTACTCGAACCTGGTCAAGTATGTAGCAATTATCAATATCAAATCCGATTCTCATGGAAATTTTTACCCATTTAACTAAGTAATTTACCGTTGAAGTTACCAAACCGTCACCAGCCTCTTTATCCAAAGCCCGTACAGATTTTCGAGCTAGACTCTTAAATTTTACCTTACTCGAACCTATCATTTTTGTTGTTTATTCGGTTCAAAGACTAATATTTTGACATGTCCAAATAATCCATATGGTGGCCGTAATTTTTTTCTCTATCAATACCTTGAATTGCTTCAACAATTGCCAGATTTTGTCCCACCAACTGAGGTCTTGGGCGTGCCCGCTATCCCCTCAAGCCCAATCTTCATGCTGCCCTACTATAGAGATGTCAGACTATATTTGTTTGACAACACTATTGTTCATCATCTCATTAGTATGACGACCGTGCATTCTAAAACCAGAAATAACAACTTATATTGTCCCATCTGGGGTAGGCCTGATCCTGACAATACCTATTCCCGCATGCTGCCCTCGTCTCTTGTCAATACTTCACTGGACGTCCCAAAAAAGGTTGATTGCATTTTATGATTCCTCTGTGCGTTGCTAATATGACGGGTTATCCACAAAGGCCACAACTTAATGCAAAAACAGAGTATGTGTTGTGTGTAGTCGTTCTTTCGTTACGCGCCACAATAAGATGCATACTTTTTGGGGGTATTTTATCTTCCAAACGTGGTCTCGTTTAAAGATGGGTTCTATTGAAGGCGGAGCCACGATGTTATAGACTGATTTAATTGAGAATATCTTAGAGTATTTTTTGGTCAATCAAATCCCCGTGTTTTTTTTTACATTTGGAGGTGCCAAGGCACCAAAACCTAATCTAAAACTATTAACCAATTCCTAATTTTCCAAACCTAGAAGTCAAGTCGAAAAAACTAAGTGAATGTCGACAGAAAAAAGTTGCCCCGTGCCTAGCTTCCTTCGCAAGCTTGTCCGCCTTGTTGTTGAGCTTCTTGTTGATATGACAGAATGTGAACTGCCCGAGCTCCTCAGCATTGTGGATAATCTTACGCAGGATGGGTTGGATATTCCAACGTGCTGCTGAAACCTGCTTTGTACCTTGAATAACCTCAAGGTTATCAGAGTAAATAACAATTCTTTTCCTTGGAAAATTTGCTCCTAATTGCGTAGCCTTAAGTACCGCACTTGCTTCTCCTTCCAAGGCAGAATTACAGTCGAGGTTGTAGCTGTGTTCAAAAGATGTATTATCATTGTTGTTTACTCCAATTATTGCAACTCCCGTAGGTTCCCATTTGTTGTTGAACGACGCATCACTGAAAATCGACAAATCTTGATTTTGCTCCTCTCTGTTTGTGTCTGCGTTTTCTTCCTCTGTTTTCTTGAAACCTTTGTAATTCTATGTTGTCCAGTTGATTCCGTGAATCTCTTGCATTAGCTTCTTTGATGCAATATTGATTCATGTGCCACATACTGTAACCCCCTCATGTATAGCCTTCATTTTTGCTTTCCAAATGTTCCAAAGGTTTATCATAATAAAGTCTCGAACTACATTTTCTTCCCATCCTCCCTTCGAAAACGTTTGGATGATACTCAGGAACCAGTTCTCTATATTTCCTTCCCAATTTTCTTGGATTCTAATTTGAAAGATTGATCCGGGCTAGATGTCCTTGCACATGTTGCAGTGGAGAAGCAGGTGCTCTACATCTTCATTACTATGGTTATACCATAAACAGCTTGAAGCATCTGCACAATTCCTTTTATATAAATGTCCCTAGTCGGTATTGCGTTGTTAACTAATCTCCACATAAATAGCTTGATTTTTTTGGGATGTTAGACTTCCATATTGTCTTCCAAATTGGTGAGTCATGCATTTCCTTTGTTCCCGTAGTTGCCGCCTTGTTCATAATTTGCTCTTCTGTTATAACCTTATAACGTGTTTTTGTATCAAAGTTGCCATCCTTTGAGAACGGCCAAATTAGCCTATCTTTAGAATCTATTTCTTTAATCTTTGTTTTTTTATGAGATGAATGATAGGTTTAGGAAAAAGTTCATCCAATTTCTCTAAGTCCCATTCGTCTTTGTCATCCTTCATTAGTTCGTTGACCTTCGTGATTGTAATTTCTTCCGGTTTTTCTAATTTCTATTCAATGTCTATCCATTTTTCTTCCCATATATTCGTATTCTTGCCATATCCTATCATTTTTATTCCATGTTTCTTGATAAAATCTTTGCCTTCTATAATACTTGCCCAACTCCATGTCCTGCTTTGTCTGAGTTTACAATTCATTAAGCTAGATTTGTTGAAATAAATACCTTTGAGCAGTTTTGTCGCTAGATTATTAGGGCTATTCATTAACCTCCAAGCTTGAGCTGCTAGTAGAACATTATTCATTTTTTTGAAGTATTTGAATCCCAAGCCTCCAATTAATTTGCTTATTGCGATCTTTTCCCAAGCAACCCAATGTATCCTGTTTCTTTCACCCGAACTCCTCCAAAAGTTAGAAATTGCAGAGACAAGTTTATTACAAAAAGTGATCGGAAAAGAAAAAATAGACATATAGTAGTTCGGTATGGCCTGAAGAATTGCTTTGATAAGCACTTCTTTCCCGCCTTTTGAGAGTAATTTCGCCTTCCATCCTTCCGTGTTCTTGAAGACCTTTTTTGCTATCCAGTCCAGGGATTCCACCTTTGATCTCTTATGGAATAGTGGAATCCCTAGATAGTATCCTAGATACTCCGTTTCTGTGATATCCATTTTTGTAGTTATCTCATTTTTAATATCCTCCGGTTTTTCTTTGCTGAAAATAATAGCTGATTTATGTAAATTGATTTGCTGTCCTGACCCTTCACAATAGATATCCAAGCATTCTTTGAAATGTTCAATATTCATATCATTTCATTCTAGAAAAAAAAGAGTCATCTACAAAAAGAAGGTGAGATATCGATGGGAAGTTTCTATTGATTTTATACCTCTGATCATATTATTTTCTATATAATGGTCAATAATGCTGATTAGAGATTCCGTCATTATAGAGAAAAGAAAAGGGGAAAGGGGGTCACCTTGCCTGAGACCCCTACCTGGCTTAAAGTTTTCGAGTCTTTCTCCGTTTAAATTAATATACAATGAAACGGAAGTGATACAATTTCTTATCCATTTAATCAACGTTTCACAAAAACCCAGTTTATCTAGAACTTTAAAAAGGAAATCCCATCTTACTAGATCGTACGCCTTGGCCATATCAATTTTTATTGCTGTCATGTGTTTTTTGTTCTTTCGTTTTCTGCTCATAAAAAACGAGATTTCCTGTGCTATAATAATATTATCCTGAATAGCCCTCCCTTTGATGAAACCCGATTGTGTAGGTGAAATTATAGTATTCATAATTTCCCTCAAGCGGTTAGAGAGAATTTTAGTAATAATCTTATAAATAAAATTGACACAAGATATCGGTTTAAAATCCCCTAAATTCTCTTGTGTAGTTCCTTTTGGGACTAAGGTAATAAGTGTATCATTGATCGTTTCCAGGGAACAATTGTTATCAAAAAAAACTTCTATAATTTTTAGGACATCCTCCTGAATAATATCCCAAAATTCTTTATAAAACTTACCGTTTAGTCCATCGGAACCTGGTGCTTTTGAGGCAGATAAATCTGTTACAGCTCTTTCTATTTCTTCCATGGTAGGTTTCTTTGTCAGTTCTTCATTCATGTCGTGGTAACTCGTGGTTTAATATATTCTATTGCTTTCTTCATATTTTCATCTGTGACATTCTTTTCTTTAAACAGATTTTTATAGAAATTTTGGAAACAACCTTTAATATTTTCAGAGTCATTCGTCCATTCACCTTCCTTATTTTTTATCCTTGTGATTCGGTTCTGTATTCTTCGCTTAATAGTGGCTAGGTGAAAAAATTTCGTGTTTTTATCCCCATATACTAACCAATTCTGTCTGGCTCTATCGCACCAATATTTTTCTTCTTTATCGTATTCTATCTTTATTTTCTCTTTAATGTCATTTTCTTCCTTAGTCGTATCTCTATCACTATTCGCGCTATTTATTATTATAAGTCTATCTTGCAATTTTTTATAGCTTTTTCATGATTTCTAAAGTTTTTAGAGCTCCACTTAGTAAGTTCTCTTTTAGTATATTCTCTTTTCTTTATAAAATTTGGTACGGGGATCAAGTCGTGGGAAATTTTCCAGCTATTATCAATGACTTCTCTACAATTGTTATTATCTAGCCACCTAGTCTCGAATTTAAAGTGTTTTATTCCTATTTTCATGTTCAAATCAAAATGGAGTATAAGAGGGGAGTGATCTGACCCTATAGCTGGAGGAATGAAGATATGGGATCTCGGGAACTTTTCCATCCACTCGTATGTCGCCATTCCACGATCAATTCTTGTTTTAACATTCTTCTCACCTTCTATCCTGTTAGACCAAGTAAAAAAAACATATGTTAGAATTAATTTCTGCTAAGGAATTAGTATGAGTAAAATCAAGAAAAGTATTAATGTGGTTAATATTAGCTTGATTTTTGCTTTGTTATTCATTAATGTTCAATATCTCATTAAAGTCTCCTAAAATCATCCAAGGTTCATTGATTCCTTCACTCCATTTTGTTATATCATTCCAGATTTCTATTCTTTGGTTAAAATCATTAGGGGCATGAACGAAAGCCATATAATACGAAAAAGATAATTCATTAATTAACGCAACGACAAAGAAATTACAACTAAAAACGATATTGAGCTGCACATTAGAGTGCCACAAAACTAAGAACCCTCCAAAGTGGAAAGAAACTCCAGAGGGTTCGACAAAAAAGGAATTGCTGTAACCAAAACGAGCCACCACCTCACGAGAGTCCGCCTCTCGCAGCATTGTTTCACAAAACGCAACCACACTAGGACGAAACTGAGCTATCATCGAGCTAATTCTTGTTAATGTTAAGGGCGCTCGAATTCCCTGAACATTCCAAAATAATGTCGTCATTTGAAATTCGCGACTTTTTTGGAGTTGTCGCCTCCATTGTTTTTCTCAAAGTGCTCTTCTTCTTCCTCCTCAGCATCTGCGTACTGAAAGTCAATATCATGATCCTCCCCACCACCTTCGTAATCTTTCTCAAAATAATTCTCACTGTTTTCATAGCTACCTTCTTTTTCTTCCTCCGGTTCAAACTGTGAATCATACTCATCCACCATTTTTGACATGTTGTCAGACTCATTTCTAACTTCTTTAACAAACACTACACTCTCCTCTCCTTCTCTCTCATTTTCTAAAATGCTAAACTTATTTTTGTTTACAAAGTTCTCTATTGAATCAATAGAGTCAATTACCCTAAGTTTTTTGAAACTACCCGCCATTATAGAGTTTACAATCGAGTTCCCAGATTCTGCCCCCCAGCTCTTCCTTCTCTCCTTCTTTTGATGTTTTGTTGGAAGCTTGATGATGTCTCCATGTTGGGATCAGTTGTATCACTTTTATTCGCCACCTGCTTGCCTTTTATTTTCCTCATTTCCTCTTCAAAAGCCATGAGAGCTGCGAGTATATTCCCTTCGTTGCTTTCCTCACCTTTTTCTGTTATACCATGTGTTCTTTTAAAAGCTTCTATCTTCTGAGTAGATTCATGTAGTTCGTTTCTAAGATCATGCATATGCCTGTTCCACACATCACACTCCTGGTCTTCCTTCTCCTTCTCTTCTGGCACGGTTTTCTGATTCACCAACTTGCTCGTACTCCATTTAGCAATGTAATTAAACCTGCTCATGCTGTTGTTGCCCCCTTCATTGATTTGGATTCCACTATTCATGACAGCTCCTTTGTAAGTTTAACCTGCACTCTTGGCCACTTTTTAATTATATTGATAAATAACAAATTCTCCATTAATGTTTAAGTGTAAACCGTATATAGGGTTGAAGGGAGGGAATTTAGCCACATTATCTATACTCCAAGATACCTTCCTTCGCTCGTCAATATCTTCAACATGTTTTACCTGTTTAACTGGGCAGTCACCATATTGGTGCCCAATTTTCCCGCACCTGAAACACAATGACCCAGTGTTCTCGTATTGGAAAATCACCCAAGCTGCGCCTTCCTCTTGGTAAAGGTATGATCCTGGAGGTGGTGGAAATTTAATGTTTATCCTAGCTCGGAATCTGAGTATTTTAATGTCGTAGTTCAAGTTAGTTGGGAAATCCACTGCTTCTATTCTTATAAAGCATTTCTCCAGCGCCTTGACTGCGTTTACATTGTTCTGTTTGAAGGCTAAACCTCTAATTTGTACCCAAATCGAAGAATAGTCTGTTGATAAGTCTTTAAATTCCACCGCATGTGGCCACATTGTCATACTAATGTGCATTTGATATAAGCTTGGCCTCATTTCCCAAACACGTTTTAACTCTCTATCATTGAAGATTTCGAGCTTAAACATGTTGTTCTTGACATCTGAAAGCCTATAATGGCCCTGTATTCCCCATCGTTCCTATATGAATTCATCTGTACAACATATACAGATGAATCACCCACTACTCTGAGCAGAATTTCCTTTTCTTCCTTCATGCTCTCCGCAAGTCTGGCTTTTAATCCTATATCAATTAACCCGAGCTTTCGAGCCTTATGATCAGTAAGTGGAACAATTGGTAAAGCGTGAAAGTCCCTAGTCGCCATTGTATGTATAAAGTTATCATCATTAGCTTTGGTCTTCCCATCCACGCTGCCGATCATCCTCTGTAACCTTAATAACCCTTGATTTGAGATTATTGTAATTTTCCCCAAACGATAAGGCTCGAACCCTAGGTCATGCCCTAGCTGTCCATCTGTTGAGATACCCATTCCAAGGGGTTTGAGGTGGGTAGCGTGATTGTTTAGGCCTCGTGTGAGCCTCCACCACAGGGGTGATGGAGAAGACGGAGAGATTTCAAGGAAAAACGCCGAGAAAATCGTGCCAAATTAGGAGAGAAGTTAGAGAGTGTGCAAACAAGAGAGAAAAAAGACGATTTTTTTTAAATCCCCGTGTGTTCAAACTCCCATTCATACCATTTATCTGGCTCATTTGCTCAACCACCTCATTCTTGAATACTTTCCAACTCTTCATGATGATCTTCCACGTTGGTGAATGCCACTATTTTGTCTACTACAATAGAACTAAAACACCATCTCTTCAATTCCCTCATAATAATAAATGATCAAGTTCTCAAAATTTATGTTTCTAAAGACAATCTTTTATAAATAATCACCTCTCACGTTTTCGATATTTTCTATCTCATTTTCTCTTTACCTAAAGTAATTATTATCAGTATTTTTTTATTAAGTAATTAGGTAATAACATGTTACACAAATATAAACAATGTTATAAAATTATTTTTTTTGTATATATAGTGATTGTAATTAAGTAAATTTATATTAATTTTATCATTTTTTTTATCATATACATAAATTATATGCATATTTATATTTTTGATGCAATCTAGGTAAGTGATGTTGATACATATTAAAACAAATTATAATATTATATTAGTTTCATGTAAGTTTCTAGTATGTAGAGACTTGTGCTTAAATGTAGTTTTATTTGAAGTAAGATTGAGATATCATATCAATGAGCAATCTAATTTTTTTCATCACCTTATAAGTAAAAATTTAAATACTAAAGAAAATAATAAATTCACAATAAACTTTCAAATATATCAAAACTCTTATCAAATTTCCTAAGTCGCCAATTGTTTATATTTCTTATATTTTATCACATCAATCGTTGTTATGAAACCTATTGCACAATTCATGTGATACTTAATTGTTTTTTAGTATTAATTCTATCCGGTTTCCAACTTAATTTTTTACCCAAAGCCTTCAAGTTCTCAGGACCATTCCATCTTTATTATGTGAATTTTACATTCTCAATGACATGCAGTAAATAAAGTTATATATATATACTATTTTTCCACAAGATTTCCGTTGATGGTTTCTCTTCAACCATATCAACAACATTCTTGCATAAATGCATCTGGTAAAAATGTAAGTAATCTCTAAAGAAAATCTATGTTGTTATGCATCATATGATGCAAGTTTCCACATGGTTTGTGAATAGGATGGTTTTGGTAGCCTGAAATATCTAGGACAACATGTAAGCCTTCTAATGTCACATGTATAAATTTTAAAGAAAACAATATGTGAAAACTGTAGTCATTATCGACACAATAAATTTTACAGGTTTTCTTTTAAAATATTGTACTATGTTTGATAACTTTTAGCAGATATCTTAAGTATACAAATTCTCTCCTATTACACTATAGTTTTTTTTATAATCAAAAGACATGTAGTTGTATCTTCTTATCAAATTATGGTGGTATATGTACTGATTTTTATTAGATTGTATTACTTTTGTTATGCCAAGGTATGCATGTTAATGAGAAAAGAAGTAGACTCTAGTGCAAGATTTTTTAGAGCGGGCAACATCCAAGAAATCCAAACAAGCTCTTTGATTAGATACGTTTTAGGCTGGCTTATGTTACCTTTTATTTTTCTCACTTTCTACAATTGTTATGTTTATATTTTAAATGTTGTATTCTTAGTTGTATAAACTGGAAAAAATATTTCATAACAAATGAGCAAAAAATGCAAAAAATGCAAAAAATGCAAAAAAAATAAAGAATATTACTAAATCTGTAAAAAATAAATATTACATGTCAAACTATCAAACTATTAAATCCATGTAGACGTGTCTTATATTTGTTGGTTTCAACCTTGAGGATAAACCAACAAACTATTAAGAAAAACATACAGACGAATCTTTCAAACTATCAACGAACTTAATAATGTTGTTTCTTTCTTATTTTTCTCTTGTTGTTTTAATGCTTAAAGATTTATAAAATTGAATGAAAAGATTGTTTATGTTTTCAAGAATCTATAGATAGTGATAAGGTTATTAGGTACCCAATCATGAGAATGGTGATTTCAGATCTGGGAGATACATATGTTCATATACCACTAAGGTTTAAAGAAAGTGAAGAGATGTGTAGGTTGGTTTAGTGGTCCAACACGGATTCATAAGTGTGTGTGCGTTTGAGGCCTTTTGTTAAAGATACCTGGGCGCTACTTATCATTTATTTTTTTATTTTTTTCCAGTTCTAAAATAAATATAACAACAAATATATCTTCTCATCTAGTGGTCCACAATTTCGCACACAAGTAGTGTGCAACTAGAAGGATATGAGATCAAAATTACCACTAAATTTTATTTTTGGTTTTAATCTATCCTAACTCCATACTCAACTCTCATTCAATTTCAAATTATTTTATTTAAGAGAATATACTACGTTAATATTTACAAAAATATTATTGTATCAACACCCAAATCATCTATTTAAAGTAAGTTAAAGACGATTATCATAAACATGGTAATACATTTGGGCAAAATTCCATTTGACCAACAATCTCCAAATGAATGAAAATTGACTAATAGAGAGAGAGAGAGAGAGAGAGAGAGAGAGAGAGAGAGAGAGAGAGAGAGAGAGAGAGAGAGAGAGAGAGAGAGAGAGAGAGAGAGAGAGAGTTTTGGCCTTGAACCTTCTCTCGTAAGAGCTATCGAATTTAATTGCTAATAAAGGAATTTGATGTCTTGATCAATTCATCGTTTGCATATACCAAACCACTAAGAACTTATATAGTATCTTTCCAAGAGTATTTGATTCACAAGGTTATGTTCATTTACGATTCTAGACAACTCTATGTATTTCATATATAATTGTCGGAGATTTTTTCCTTAAATCGTAGGGCAATCCAAAATTTGTTACTCATATAGGTTGACTTTTGTCAAGAGTAGTCTACATTACTCTTTCTTTCGTTTTCAAATATATAAAAACCATTACAGGCTTAAGTTATCTTTCACTTTTACATGTAGCACTGTCTACTTTGTCTAGGAATGGCAAAGGGAGGTCTCCCTATAGTGCATCACACCAAGATGTAGTTTCATGATTAAGATTTCCCTTTGAACCTATTGTGGGACCTCCAATTTGATAGGGTTGCATTATGACAACTCGGTCTTTATGGGCTTAAGAAAAACTCCCCTTGACAATACCCATACTTGCTTTCTTTGTAGACCTTTAGTCAGTGGATTTGCTATGTTATCATTTGAGAAAACACAATCAAATATGATAACTCCGTTTGAGAGTAGTTGTATAATGGTATTGTAAATATGACGTATGTGTCTAAACACACCCTTAAAATTTTGTTTATGAATGCAGTTTTTTTTGTAAAGAGATCGTGGGTATAGATTGCATACTCGGGTTACTTGTGTTGGTTATAAATCAAGAGTTTGCTTTGGAAGGTATTTTGAAGTGTTTGTATAGGTTTGTGCTCTCAAATTTGTTAAGAGACATGAGAGATAATATAGGATCTTGCAAAATCCTGAGGGTTAGATAAACCTTAGGTAATGGATGAATCCTATGGCAGTCGAACTACTCAAAAAATCGTGTGAATTATTGTATCCCTTACTCTTTACATTTATGCATGATATATGTTGTGATTAAATGTCTTGATATGGTTGTTTAGCTTATATTAATAGTATTGTATGTTTAGTTTTTGAGCTTTTGTATCTTCAAGAATTAGCTAGATATTATCTCTGATTTGTGCATGCTAAGTGTTTGACAAATTGATTACATCATATATACCTTAGCTTTTTAGCGCATTTCTATCTTTCCTATCTATTGCATAACTTATTGCATTGTCTAAGATTTTTTTCAATTGATAATGGTTGAGTTAATTCATAATCCTACATAGTCCTTATTCACCCCTCTATAACTATTTATTGGGCAACAATGATATCACATGTTAGTTACCCCACATAATCAAGTTGTCTCCCATCCCGTGTGACTTTGAATTCCAACTTGCGTCTCTAGTGAGGGAGAAATGTCGGCAAGTGACAAATTCACCTCACTCAATCCTCTAACTTCCTTGCAGCAGACTATTTTGTTGTCGACTCTGAAGAACCACACCATCTACCCAAGATACTGCCACATTCACCAAGGACCTCAACATGGCCAAGTAGACCAGAAAGAAACACCGAGTCCGTCCCCACTACTGCACAAACATGTAACCGCCATCTTGGTATTTTCAAACAAGCGTGCATATCAACCACCACCCATTTGTGGAAACTCGACAAGAACTGATTCGATCATCACCCACCTCCACAAACTTCCTGACAACAACACCTGCACGTAGAGCAAAGATGAACACGCATGTCCATTTGACCATCAAGCCTCTACTACATTGTCCCCTTTGGGTTGGTAAGTCCACCTGACCACCAAACCAGTATGCCCTCTGCAACCATCCCCAACTATTGTCTGCTCAACTATTTTGGTTTGACATAGAGAGAAGCAGGCACTGCTACCAAATGAGACATACCGACATTTCAGACGCTGCTCGACACTCCACTCCATTAAGGTTCCAAAAAGGGTCACACCTAACGAATGGGTTGATAGCGTATTCACTATTCATATAACCAGTCTAAGACTAAATAATAATCATACAACTTTTATCGTAGATGTTATATAAAAGTTACACACAAGATCAAGTGTCGCCGATATGACTTAGAACCGCCAACTTATGTATCGTGTAAGAGAAAAATGTCGACACGTAACAATTATTACTTTTTGGAATTTATACGGTTGTGATTAGTAATAGAATATGCTTGCGGCGCATCTCGCCCTACCCTACTGGCTATCCAACTCTAGTGTAGGCGGGCGGGCTAAGCCCCCTACTTCAGATTCAATTCATAAGGCTCTCGATCGAGAATTCTTCTTTGTGAGTAAGTCAGAGCGAGACCTTCTCATGGGCAGCTTATCTCTAATTGGATTTCCAGCAGCCTGGTGAGCCAACGAAAGGTTACACCAGCCTGGAGGATGTGACAACAAATTCAGTGCTCTCCGAACCGTGCGGGAGATGGAGCCTTTCAATAATAGACAAAGTGCAGATGCGAACAAGATCTGATCAGGTACAAGATACTATCATTATTGCCTAGACAATTAGACATTCATAGAAGTTCATTGATATCTTCTTTTTATTTGCCTTATCTATTCTCTCTTTGTAAGTTTTTTTTCTCTTCAAAATGTTTATCTACTTCTGTCTTTTGTTTGTTCAAAAAGACAAAAAGTAAAAATGTTTCAACCCGTTTGGGATTGATTATTTTAGAGATAAAAGCGCTTTTTGATTAAAATTAAAATATTTATAAAAAATATTAAAAAATATTTTGACATCCAAAATCACTTTAAGTGATTATATTTGCCCGTTTGGAAGTGCTTTTTCGGAGAAGCACTGAAAAGTGCTTTTAGTATTTTAACAGTTTTTTTTAACTTTGAAAAGCACTTTTTTGAGAAGCACCAAATAGGTGCTTCTTGAAAAAAACACTTAAAATAATTTTAGATTTCAAAATTATTTTTAATAATTTTTTTAAATTTTGAATTTTATTCTAAAAGCGTTTTTTTACTCTAAAATAAGCACTTCCAAAATAGGCTTTTTCTAAAAGTGATTTTAAGAGTCTAAAATATTGCTATTGATCTAAAATCACTTTAATAATTATTTTGAAAAGCAATCCCAAACGGGCACTTTATCATGGGTGGATTTGGATAAATCTCAAAGTTCATGATCTATTGTAAATTTAAATATTGTCAAAGTCATCATCATCATCATTGTCCTTCCATTTGCCCAAAAAATCATCATAGTTCTTTCATGGTCATTCATCATCGTCCAGACAATCTGTTTCCTCCTTTGATTCACCATTTCTAAACTGTGTACGGAGTACGGACACACTTATTGACCACA
This sequence comes from Nemophila menziesii, assembly GCA_029959085.1. Taxonomy (NCBI): domain Eukaryota; kingdom Viridiplantae; phylum Streptophyta; class Magnoliopsida; order Boraginales; family Hydrophyllaceae; genus Nemophila; species Nemophila menziesii. Next base: position 929,467 of record JARWIR010000013.1, read on the forward strand.
TATACCTTAAACTACTACTTTATCCAATGTCTTAACTATCCCATCACCACCACCACCTCCGCCTCCGCCTCCCACCACCACCACCTCTAATTCATCCTCCACCACCCTTTCTCTTCTCCCGGACTCTCCCACTTCTTCCTCCAACATGTTAAATTACTTATGGATCCCTCTACTCATCGCTCTCTCCAAAGATTTCACTTCACCAGTGAAAACTCAATCAACCTCCAATCTTATTAAATCCAATTCCACCAATCTTCAGCTTCTTCTCCCTAGTGAAGACCCTTCTCTCGGTCAACTCAGCCCAAACTGCCCAGCACCTGACCGAAACCTAAATTACCGACCAGTGATCGGAATCGTAACTCATCCCGGCGACGGCGCCTCCGGCAGGCTTAACAACGCCACTAACATTTCATACATTGCTGCTTCTTATGTCAAATTTGTTGAAGCAGCTGGAGCTAGAGTTATTCCCCTCATTTTTAACGAGCCTTCAGATATACTCTACCAAGTAATTAACTAAATTTACCTCTAATTCACTAAATTGGTAATTTTTATTTTTTATTTTGGCTGTTTATATCTCGATTTAATGGATCCGAATGGCTAATTTTGTTGCAGAAACTTGATCTTGTCAATGGAGTGCTCTTCACAGGTGGATGGGCTAAAGAAGGTCGTTACTTTGAAGTCATTGAGACTATCTTTAAGGTAAATAAATGTCCTTTATTCTCATCTTTACAACCTTGTACCATTAATGTCACATAATTCCGAATCTTAATCTAAATTTTACAGAAAGTACTCGAGAAAAACGATGCAGGAGATCATTTCCCTTTACTTGCGATCTGTTTAGGTTTTGAACTTGTAACCATGATCATTAGCAAAGTAAGCCATGTATATATATATATATGCAAGTATATTCAATGTTTATTAATTGTAAGAAATTTTGTATTTGATATTAGGACAAGAATATTCTGGAACAATTTAGTGCAGCAGATCAAGCATCCACTCTCCAATTTGTAAAAAACTTTAATATTGAAGGATCTGTATTCCAAAGGTACTAAATCAAACATTAATATAAAGTCTTGAATCGATACATACACTGACTTATATGTATTATTCTACAGATTCCCTCCAGATTTATTAAAGAAGCTATCTACAGATTGCCTTATAATGCAAAATCATAATGTGAGTCTTTAAATATATTTATCATATATTTATATTTAACTGATTAATTTAACATCCTATATGTATTAGTGGGGTATTTCACTAGAGAAATTTCAAAAGACTACAGATTTATGTAGCTTCTTCAAGATCTTAACAACTAGTACAGATAAAAATAATAAGGTATTCTTAATTTTATCTTAATTGAAGATCTAAGTCTTATTTAAATGTTTATACTTTATATCAGGTTTATGTCTCTTCAGTTCAAGCTCATACCTACCCTGTAACTGCTTTCCAATGGCACCCAGAGGTAATTTTAACATTTTATTAACTAAATTAATATCACTCATGGTTGTAAATTAAAATTAGTAATTTTGAAATTTAATAGAAAAATGCATTTGAATGGGGAAAATCAATGATTCCTCACTCTGAGGAAGCTGTTCAAGTGACTCAGTATGTTGCTAATTATTTTGTCAGGTAAAAAAAAAAAATTAAAAATGGTGTGTCTAGAATTTTTTTGTACAAATAATATTGAATTAAAACTCTGTTTATTCTGTGTGTAGTGAGGCTAGAAAATCATTGAATAGACCAGATGCTAATAAAGTGCTTGACAATCTTATTTATAATTATAGTCCAACTTATTGTGGAAAAGCTGGGTAAGTATGAAAAGATTTAGACATGACCTTTAATAAGCATGATTATAATATTTTGTACTAAGATGTGTTAATTTTTTTGTTATATTACAGGAAGGGATATGATGAAGTGTACATCTTTACATAGTTATATTGTTGTAAAATTGTTGTGTGTGTAAATCTTGTAAAAGATGATATGACAATTTGTATATATATTGAAGCTACAAGATGTATTGATGTTTAAGAAGATTTTACACGTTACATATCAAATTGTTGAAGGAATCTCATCAACAATTTTGCAAGTGATTTAGAAATGGAAGAAATAGAAAATAGAAGTAGTAGACTAGTAGTAGTAAATTGTATGTATGTATATATATATGTATAGATAGAAAATATATTAAGGGTAAAATAGGTAAAAAAAAAGAGTCAAAAACATAAAAAGTAATTGAAAAACAAAGCAAATCCATTGCTTAAGCAAGTGAGACGCACTCTCTCTGTAAAAATAGATATAGAGATACTTCAACTCCATTTCTAATATATATGGGATGTGTTTGGGCATTTTCAAGGCATAGAGGGAGTGTTTGATCATTTGACCAATAGCACATAAACTATAACTTATTACATCAATATTTAAACCCTAAAATGTTTCCAATATCTTGCACTACAGTTTGTGCAAAATTAAATGAGCACCAAACTGAGGTTGAAGAGTTATCTTTAAATAAGGAGCATGTGCATAAGATGGTGAAAGCTCAAACGAAAACCGCTGCAAAATCAAGGCTAATGCCATTTTCACTTCTAACATAGTAAAAGCTTGACCCAAACATATCCGAGGTCCCCAACTAAATGGGAAAAACGCGTTTTGTCCCTTTGTAGCCTTTAAAATTCCCTCGGAAAATCTTTCGGGGTTAAAATCTTTTACATCTTCTCCCCATATTTCATTGTCATAATGTACCATCATTATTTGCAATTGAAAATGTGTTCCTCCTGGTAAAGATAGTTTCCCTAACTTTATATCTTTATTTGTTTTTCGAGCAAGTGCAGGTAGTGGCGGATACAACCTTAAAACCTCGTAAAATATCATGGTTACCTATCATAAAAGGTCATATTAAGCAAAAAAATTATATTATGAACTACAAGTTACAAATACTTACGATTTTTAGGCGATTCAATTCATCGTAACCCGGTTTATCAAACCCGAATTCTTGCAAAACCTCGGCTCGAGCACGTTCTTGCCATTTTGGATGTTTACTTAACAAAACCATTGTCCAACAAAGTAAAACCGAAGTGGTTTCTTGGCCAGCAAAGTAAAATAGTTTGCATTCTTCTATAACTTCTTTAGTAGTTAATCCAGAGTCTCATTGACTTTCTTTTAAATTTGATTCCAATAAAATACTCAACAAATCATCACTTTGAGGTTCTCCATCTTTCATGGATATAACTCTTTTATCAACAATGGATTTGATTGAAACATCAACTTCTTTAGCAATTTCTTTCATTCTTCTGTTCATTTTAGTTGGTACAAATCTGTGATCAACCAAAGCAATACAAGAATTTTAATTGTATATAATGATATTACTTTATTAACAATATTAGTTAAATAAATTTACCTCCATCCAGGAAGGTAAAGTGATATGGAAGCTTTAAGGGCATGCTCGGTTTGTTCCTTTTGTAGCTCAAAAATCTTTTTTCCTTCTTCATAATTACTCCCAAACGCAGTACGTGAAATTACATCGCTAGTGAGGGTTTGAAGAAACGGCCAAACATCTAATTCATATGATCTATTTGATGTAGAAGAATCTTTAATCATGTCTTCCCATTTGTTAACCATCTCCATACAAGTCAAATAAAAAGCTGGTAACATAAGCTGATATCATGCAAAATTAACCAATCAATTCACGCCACGTCATTGGGTGACATTTGGGTGGTATATATCATTACTCATGTTAAATTATTGGGTCAATGACTAAAAACCATATACAAAATTACAAACACAAACACGGTTAAAATACAACCGAAATTCTCTCCTTTCTATTGATCTATGATTACATTAACTAAAAGTAGCATGTGAAAGTTTTTTTTCAATTTTATTCAGGTTTTTCCTAAAAAGCTATACATTAACTAAAAGTAGTATGTGCAAGTAAAATTAGCTATAAAAGAAAAAAATTGTGATCTGTAACCTACCTTCACTTTCTCCAAATGGAAAGCTGGATTGATTATTTTTCTGTGTTTGGCCCATTTATGTTCTTCATATATAGTTAATCCTCCAGCTAATAATTCAACAAGTGGATTATTTCGTGGCTTATGATATTCATAACTCTTAACAAAAATTTCCTTCATAAGTTCTGGATCCATAATTAGCAAAGCTGGTTTTGCTCCCATCCACATAAATGAGTTTTTACCTGTAAGAATGTTGAGTTACACTTATAGGTGAAAGTAGAAGTTTTGTCTCTTACTTGTTTTGGTCTCGATGTAATTTGTAATGGAAAAAAGAAATTGGATTAAGTATAATGAACATACCATATTTGGTTACAGTCTTGTGGAAGAAAGGCACAACTCTTGATAAGATCTTATCATGATCGGAAAGATTGATCGGGTTTGAAATAGCTTGATTGAAAACCATAATTATCTCTTTGAAATCCCCATGCAAAAACCTGTATGAGTTTCCACTTAGACCTTGTTGTCTTAGGATCTTCTCCATCTTCTTTGGTTTGAACCACACTGAGTTCAACACTCTCCATACAAATGATAAGAAAACAATACAAAATGTTGCAGTAAAGAACTTGAAAAACTCCATTTTTGAGCACGAGTTGTGAGTGATGTTATGTTAGAAAAGGGTAATGGAATTCAGACTTTTACATAAGTTGTGATTATTGTAAGATTATTTTTCGTTTTTTAATGGCGTTGTCGTTGTGTTATAGATAACTAGATAAGAGACATAGATATTAGGAAAATAGACGAAAAGTCAAGCATGGGGACAGCAAATTTTGGCAGAACCACACGATTATGTATTGAGAATAATCACAACGATGATGAGTGACCAACTGAAGATGACTCATACATCAGACAAAATAGGTTCTGACTTTATAGAGAGTTTTTTCTTCCAAAAGATAAATATTTATAAATAAAGTTATTACAAAATTACCCATCCCGTAGGGACGTTTTTTATAATACTTAATAAACTAGGAAGGAGTTCGAAATTACTAGTGCTAGGTATGTTGCTATGGAGCTTATACTTAGTTAAATTATCTGTTAAATTCCTATCTCTACTAACCCAAGTAAATATAGGATTACAAACTTCAGCTAGTAAATAAATGCTATTAATCGTATTACAAATTGCGGGAAGGGAAATAGGTAGATTCTTCTCTAAAAGATGCATCACATGTAGACAATCACCCTGTATAATAGCCATTCGAATCGAGTATTTTTTGGCTAATAGACAGGCTTTAAGAATGCCTAGAACTTCTGCTTCCATTGGAGAATCAGCTGACACTTCCCACGCATTGTAATCGAGCACTTTTCCAAGATAATCCCTGGAAACACAAAAAATAACCGATTTATTATCCTTCATAGTTGCATCACAGATTTTAATCATAAAATGGAAAGATGAATCCCTAATAACCAATACATTAATAACTTGTTTACCTGCCGGCTGCCGATAAAACTTGGATCGAGATATCATCAACCCGGATAGATTTGTTAACATTCAATGATTTTATAATTTTTTTTCGCTTCTAACCCAGAAGCCTTGGTCTCCACCATAATAAAACCAGCGGGTTATGTCGTACCTGCAAATATGTGAATGCTCTCAAGAATTCTGCACTATTAGCCACTCGACAGTTCCAAAAGAGAATGCTAATAGCATGCTTGGACGTAGCCCAACCTCTATTAGAAGAGTTATTACTCAGAGTGCCTTCCATTCATAATTATCTTTTGCCAAAAGATAAAAGTTCTTTAATGGCCCTCATCCAATAACATGTTCCAATTACATTGAGATGCTCTCAATCTTGGCTAACCAATCAGCGCTATATATCGCTTCTCTATAAATGCTCACCAATTCGAACGACAAGTTCCTACTCAACATATTTATAATAATATCAATCCACGTAGCACCATGGCCACTATTTTGTCTCTCTATCTTGATAAGAGCTATAACTTCTCTTGAATCGGCCTCCACGATCACTCAATCAACCCCCAATTTCTCCATCCATGCTAACCCCTCATGTATTACTACTAACTCTACAGCCAAAGGAATAACATAATCCATAGTTCTCGCAAGCACACCTACCCACCTGCCTTCAACGTCTCTAAACAATTACCCTGGTAGTTTTGAACTCTTAACTGGATTCATACGCATATCTACATCTAACTTTAAGCACACCAAAGGATTCATCCAACCAACCAGTCCAGCGAATTAAGTTGAGAAACTCTTATGTTGGGTATTCCTCATGAGCGCATATAATCCTTCTTAAGGAACTTGGCTCTCAAAATTATACCATACACACAAGTTCGATCCTCCCCGTTGAAGACCACGACATTTTGGATTGTCCACATTGACTAGATTACAACTGAAAAAAGACAATTCCGCAAAATACCTACAAACAAACCTTAACACGTAACATTACGACTCCGTCACTCCGCATGAGATATCAATGTACCCAAAGATAGGAACTATGGGACCAAACCTGAGTCTAATAACTAATTCACACCAACTCCCTGACTTCCCATTCCTTGCAGTTGTTGTCTCAAACCTGAAGATGGACTTTCTGCCAGAGCTAGACTGTCTTCTTTCAGTTTCAATTTTGGAGCTCATTCAATTCTTAAATCTTGGGATGTGTAATTTCCTTAAAACAAGTCCCTCATACCTCTCTCCCTACAACTCCCTTAAATTAACACCTAACCGGACCCCTGAATGCCTTCTAAACGTCGCGGTTCGAACCATTTAACTTCTTTCCTACGTAATACCTTGGACCATGTATCGTACATATCACTACCTGAGTAGCTCCCATCCCTCGCCTGCTGCATTGTTTCGCTTCCCTCTCTGTTGTAACAATGTAAAGGACCACTAAATCTCCCCGAATTTTTGCCCCCTTCATTAACGGAAGATATGATTCTCTCCATACACCCTTAGCTATTGATCACCCTGTGAACTAGTAATCTGTAGTCTCTAACTCTACCCCGCACCTCAGACAAATATCTAGTGTATCTACCCCTCTAACCATGAGTTTTTCTCTAGTTGGTAAGCGTTCTCTAATGACTCTCAAAATCAACACACTCACGTTTAATTTTCCAGACCTTACTCATTCTCCTTGCCCTAGTTTCTTACTCCACTCTCTTCAAAGCCGACTTCACCAAAAACTCACCACTTAGATCATATTGACATACAAAATATCTGACTTTTCCTCCCTTCACTGTACTCTCAATTATGAAATTCCTAGAAGTTTCGACGTCAGTAAAAGATCATGAAACTATGACAACTCACATGACCCGTCTCTCCGTGTGTAATCCCTTGCTAATGACTTCACCCCTCCCTTTATCATTTTCAGGCCAAATGTATACAAAAGTACCATTTTTAGACAATTTCACTAATTGTGAGATATTTCATAGATTTTAAATGTAATTTGGGCATTTCAAAATAATTATATCTTTTTTGGTCACATTACAAACTAGAAGCCTTATTTGAAATTTTTTAATTACCCTTAAAATTTATGAGATATTTCACAAAATTAATGAGATGGTCCAAAATTATACTTTTTAATATGTTTCGCCTGAAAATATTTTTAGGCCATAGGTATTAGTTTAAAAATGGAATATGCTCTAAATTTTATAAGAGAAAGTAAATCAGAACTAGGTTACCCATGTTTAGAGAGAGTTTGAGCCTTAGATCTCTTACTTTATACCCGTTAAGGAAGAGATTTGAACTTTGTACCTCTCCTTTAAGTGTTGAAGTAATAGCAAGGTCCTGCCCAATTGAACTGGTTAATTATCCAATCTTATAAGGTTCGAATCCAAAGTTTAAAAAAAAAAAGACAATTCAAAGTACACAATGTTCCTTACTAATCTAAATATCTAAGATAAAAATAATCCATCATTAGAGGACACATCTGAGATGATCTGGTTCAGTGACACATCATTTACATCAAACTGGGAACCGGCAGGGATTGCAGCAATTGAAATTAATGGGGATGGAATAATTACACAAACGAAGGCGGTCAGATGTAGGATTAATAATATCACCGAAGGGGAGGCTTGGGCACTTCTCCTCGCCTTGAGATCAGCTGGATCAAAAGGCATTCAGAGTAACTCTTTTTACTCTGACAACCTTGAATTAATTCAAGGAATCACAAATCAAAACTTACTTCACTGGAAGCTCAACCCAATCATTGAAGAAATCAGGGTATGGCTCCAAAAGTTTTCGAATTGGAAAATCTCATATATCAATAGAAAATATAACATCATTGCAGATGCTTTGGCTAAATGCACTAGAAGGGACATCAACCTGATAGGATGGAAAGACTTTTCGGCTTCGGCCTCTTTTAGATTTTTATCTAGTCGTTGTAATAGCTAATTTCGTTTCTTACTCTTGTCAAAAAAAAAAAAAAAATCTAAAATCTAAGAAAATTCGATTATGACAAAATTAACTATTCATAAAACTTTCTCAAACATCTAGATAAACTAGAACTTATTTAATCAACATTCAAAGAATAAAAAGTTTCCAATATCTTAGCTCTACAATTTGTGTAAAATTATATGAGCACCATACTGAGGTTGAAGAGTCATCTTGTTATAAGGAGCATGCGCATAAGATGGTGAGAGCTCGAATGAAAACCGTTGCAAAATCATGACTAATGCCATTTTTACTTCTAACATTGTGAAAGCTTGCCCCAGACATATCCGAGGTCCCCAACTAAACGGGAAAAATGCGTTTTGTCCCTTTGTCGCCTTCAAAATTCCCTCAGAAAATCTTTCGGGCTTAAACTCTTTTACATCTTCTCCCCATATTTCATTGTCATAATGTACCATCATTATCTGCAATTGAAAATGCGTTCCTGCTGGTAGAGATAGTTTTCCTAACTTTATGTCTTTATTTGTTTTTCGAGCAACTGTAGATAGTGGCGGATACAACCTCAAAACCTCGTATAAAATCATGGTTACCTGTAAAAGATCAAGGTAAGCAAAAAATAATATTATCAATTAAAACATTTTTGAAAATTGTGAAGTTACAAATGCTTACGATTTTCATGTGATTCAATTCATTGTAACCTGGTTTCTCAAACCCGAAATTTTGCAACACCTCGGCTCGAGCACGTTCTTGCCATTTTGGATGTTTACTTAACAAAACCATTGTCCAACAAAGCAAAGCTGAAGTGGTTTCTTGGCCAGCAAAGTAAAATAGCTTGCACTCTTCAGTAACTTCTTTAGTAGTCATACCATAATCTAATTGACTTTTATTTTCTTGAATTTCTTTTGAATTTGATTCCAATAAAATACTCAACAAATCATCACTTTTGGCTTCTCCAACTTTCATGGCCGCAACTCTTTTATCAATAATGGCTTTAATTGAAATTTCAACTTCTTTAGCAATTTCTTTCATTCTTCTGTTCATCTTAGTTGGTACAAATCTGTGATCAAACAAAACAACAAAGGAATTTTAAATTTAACGGAATGATATATAGTCGATTTCTAATGCTTATTAATCCACTAGGGGCTAAAAATCTGTTGTAATTTTCTATCAATATTAACCTCAAATCAAACCACCCAATAACAACAATCACAAGAAATAAAGCAAGAAAGTAAGAACACAGAATTTATCGTGGTTCATTCCAAATCAGACCTACATCCACGTTGAGCTCCGATGAAAGGTGCTCGGCTACTAGAAATCACAAGAGTTACAATATTCAGAACCGCCTTACAATACAAAACCAATCAATCGAATGAATACCACTTCTAATCTAATTCTCGAACCCTAATCAGATGAATAAGGCTATCTAGTGATTAATCAAGATGATTATCACAAATTACACGAGATATTACTAACAAGAAGCTATCTAATCGATTACAAGAAGAATCAGAGATTGATCTTCTACAAACTAGGTTTAGCGTATGAGTGAGGCGAGAGAGAACGAAAGAGTTGAGAGAGTTAGGGTTATGACTTCGGTCAACCCGTGTTCCTTTTTATATGAGACATAAGCCAAGAGCGAATGAGGACCATTGGATGGTAATTAGATCAAACGCACGAGATTAAGCCACGTCCATGCCACGTCAATAAGTAAACAGCCAATTAGAACATAACACTTCACTTATATATATATCCACCTAATATATATATTCTTCAATCTCCACCTTGAAGTGTTGATTCTCCACCTCCACCTGAAACTGCACCAAATGTGATTTCTAGCCAGCCTGAGCCATCTCTATCATCATCTCAGCCCAAACACCTGCAAAACATCAACCAATGGAAAGCAAATCCAAGCAATGCTTGAACTTGACATTAGTAACAATTTTAGTACCAAAATCAGCAGGATTATCCTCAGTAGCAACTTTTAACAGCTTAACTTCACCACTAGCCAGTATATCTCTTATATAATGATACTTAACATCAATATGTTTGGTCCTTTCATGATATACTGGATTTTTACTCAGTTGAATTGCACTTTGACTGTCAGAGAATATAGTAGCCTTACCCTTCACAATACAAGCTTCAGATAGCAAATTTTGAAGCCAAATTGCTTCTTTAGAAGAATCAGTTATAGCCACATATTCAGCCTCAGTAGTGGACAAAGCCACTAAGGGTTGAAGTTGAGATTTCCAAGAAATGCAATTTCCTCCAAGAGTAAAACAGTAAGAGGTAGTAGACTTTCTTGAGTCTCTGTCACCAGCAAAATCTGAATCTACATATCCAGCTAACTCAAAAGGTATGTTATGATTACCATAGCACAGTCCAACACCCAAAGTACTTCCAACATATGCCAGAACATGTTTTAGAGCACACCAATGATCCCAACCAGGATTAGACATGTACCTGCTCAATAAGGATATAGCAAAGGACAAATCTGGTCTAGTACTAATCATAGCATACATAAGGGACCCTATAACATTAGCATATGGGACAGAATTCATCTTAATTATATCAGACTGTGACTTGGGGCACAAATGTTTAGATAAAACAAAATGACCAGCCAAAGGAGTCATAACAGTTTTGCAATTCAAGCTACCAAATTTAGAGATTACTTTTCTCAAATAAGGTTCCTGGTGAAGCTTAATCATGCATCTATCTCTATCTCTATCAATCACCATCCCTAAGATTTTCTTAGCATTACCAAGGTCTTTCATATCAAATTCCTTACTAAGTTTCCTCTTTAACTCAGATATATACTTAAGGGACTTAGAAATAATGAGCATATCATCAACATACAGTAAAACATACACATGATGATCAGTTTTAACAGATAGATACAAACAAGCATCATAATCAGATCTCACATAGTCACATTTAAGCATAAATGAGTCAAACTTCTTATACCATTGTCTAGGGGACTGTTTTAAGCCATAGAGAGATTTTTTCAGTAAGCATACATGATCAGGCAATTTAGGGTCAATAAAACCCTCAGGTTGTCTCATGAAAATAGTTTCCTCAAGGTCACCATGTAAGAAAGCAGTCTTAACATCTAATTGCTCAATCTCAAGGTTATAACAAGCAGCAAAAGCTAACATAGCCCTAATAGTTTTAAATTTAACCACAGGAGAGAAAATTTCATTGAAATCAATACCTTCCCTTTGAGTATAGCCTTTTGCAACCAATCTAGCTTTATACCTTGGAGGGTCAGTCTCAGATATGCCCTCTTTGAGCTTAAACAACCACCTACACTCCACCACCTTCTGTTTATGAGGTAGTTCAGTGAGAATCCAGGTGTTATTTTCATGTAAGGACTGAATTTCTTCCTTCATAGCTTTTTCCCATAGTTTGCTATCCTCTGCCTCCATAGCATCCATATAGGATGTTGGTTCAGAGTTTGTGACCTCAATAGAAGCATTCAAGGCTGTATACACCAGGTCTGCATATGAATACCTTGAAGGTGCTCTGGTTTCCCTCCTAGTCCTATCCCTTGTAAGTTGATAGTTCTGAAGTTGCCCTGTTGAAGACTCAGGAGGATGTTCTTCACCCTCATTGTCCTCAGTAGCTTCAGCTTCATCATGGGGAGGGTTTGGTTCATCTCCATGATCATCAACTGGACTGGAAGACTCAGGCTCCACCTCTTTCTCAATTCCCACCACTTGTTGAGGTTGTGCAGGTTCAGGTAAACCATCATCACCTGTTCCTGTAACATTTTTGAAAGGAAATGTTAGTTCATCAAAGATTACATCTCTACTAACAATAACTTTGAACCCTCTACTATCTTTTTCCCACAGTCTATAACCCTTTACACCATGTTGGTTTTGATAACCAACATTATGCATTTGATAGACCTAGGATCAAGCTTACCCTCCTTTGTGTGTGCATAAGCTGCACACCCAAAGGGTTTAAGAAAAGACAAGTTTGGTTTCTGCCCCTTCCAAATTTCCATAGGAGTCTTAAGGCCTATTGATCTGTTTGGACTCCTATTAACAAGATATGTGGCTGTGTAAAGAGCTTCTCCCCAAAAATCTTTGGGTAAGCCTGAGGTGAAAAGCATGCATCTCACTTTCTCAAGAAGTGTCCTGTTCATTCTCTCAGCTACACCATTTTGTTGTGGTGTATGCCTAACTGTCCTGTGTCTTAAAATTCCATTAGTCTTACAATATAAATCAAACTCAGTGTTACAAAATTCAAGACCATTATCAGTTCTCAACACCTTTAAAGTTAAACCAGTTTGATTTTCTTCCAAACACTTCCATTCTTTTATTTTTTGAAAAGTTTCATCTTTAGTTTTAAGTAGAAAGGTCCAAACCCTTCTACTGAAATCATCAACTAAAGAAAGAAAGTATTTGAAATTACCATGAGCATCATACCTCTCAGGACCCCAAAGGTCTGCATGAACATATTCAAGACAAGCCTTGGAATTGTGAGTTCCAGGCTTGAAACTTACCCTGTGTTGTTTACCCAATACACAAGTCTCACAGAAAGGAAGATCCCCAACTGTGTCTTTTCCAAGCATGCCTTGTTTGCTAAGGACACTGAGTCCTTGTTGACTCATATGCCCTAGCCTTAAATGCCACTTTTCAGTGGTAGCCTGAGGTGAAGCATTAGTAAAAGAATTCACAGAACCAACTATATGAGTACCATCAAGGACATATAGACCAGCATGTTTAACACCAGATAATAGTAATTTACCATTCTTATAAACATGAATAACACCTTTAGAAACATTGGAAACACAACCAAGATCATCTAAAGCACCCAAGAAATTAAATTTCTTTTCAAATCAGGAATATATCTAACATTAGTCAGTTCAATACATTTCCCAGAACCCATTCTCAATTTAATCTTCCCAATACCCTTAACCTCACAAGTATTGTTATTCCCCATATATACAGTTTCATTGTTCACATAAGACAAGTCATGAAAGAGTTCAAGTATAGGGCACATGTGAAAGGTACAACCAGAATCAAGAATCCAACTAGCATGCTCAGACAAATTACTCACATTCAAGACTTCAAACACATCATCAGTAGTCTTAGGCATACTAGCAATATTAGATTCATTATTGTTCATCTTGTTTTTCAACTTATAGCAATTTTTCTTTAAGTGTCCAGCTTTCCCACAGTGAAAACACTTCCTAGTCTCTTTGTTTTTAGAACTAGTGGTTTTCTTACCTTTCTTATTCTTAGCTAAGTCAAGTGATTGAGTAGTATCTGTTCTAGGGTTAACATACATGTTAATTATAGTTCTTTTAAGGGACTTTAATTCATTTTCTCGGGTCTTAAGAGCAGTAACAACTTGATCATAAGTAGGGACAGTACTAGCATATTGAAACACATCTTTCACAACTTGAAAAGATTCAGGTATAGCATTCAAAAGGATCATACATTTACTAGTGTCATCTAAGGCCATGGTAGTTCCTTTCAGAACAAGGGACATCTTAGTAAATTCATCTAAATTCTTATCAATAGATTTAGAAACATCCATCTTATAATTAAACAAAGAACCTTTCAAGAAAGCAAGATTAGGTACAGATTTAGAAGCATAGAGAGTTTCGAGTTTACCCCACAGCTCAAGAGCTGTATCAGCACCATCAACTTGTCGAATGACAGAGTCAGAAAGATTCAAGAAGAGGATATTATATGCTTCTTCTTTGATTTGTGCTTCTTTGTCAAGTTCTCCTTCACGCCATTCTTTAATGTCAGCAATAAGAGCACTTCCCACTTTATGATGAGATAAAAGAACCTTCATCTTTTTCTGCCAAACACCGAAATCCATCTTACCATCGAACACGGACATATCGATTCGTGTAGAGGTAGTCATCGTATGATTGAAACAAGAACGGAGAAAAAACCGAATTAAAACCCACAAATGAAATTAGGCGAAACCCTAATTTTTCAAGAACACCGATTTGAAACCTTAATCTGATAGCCCAAGATTAATAATCGAGCTCTGATACCACTGTTGTAATTTTCTATCAATATTAACCTCAAATCAAACCACCCAATAACAACAATCACAAGAAATAAAGCAAGAAAGTAAGAACACAAAATTTATCGTGGTTCAGTCCAAATCAGACCTACATCCACGTTGAGCTCCGACGAGAGGTGCTCGGCTACTAGAAATCACAAGAGTTACAATATTCAGAACCGCCTTCAATACAAAACCAATCAATCGAATGAATACCACTTCTAATCTAATTCTCGAACCCTAATCAGATGAATAAGGCTATCTAGTGATTAATCAAGATGATTATCACAAATTGCACGAGATATTACTAACAAGAAGCTATCTAATCGATTACAAGAAGAATCAGAGATTGATCTTCTACAAACTAGGTTTAGCGTATGAGTGAGGCGAGAGAGAACGAAAGAGTTGAGAGAGTTAGGGTTATGACTTCGGTCAACCCGTGTTCCTTTTTATATGAGACATAAGCCAAGAGCGAATGAGGTCCATTGGATGGTAATTAGATCAAACACACGAGATTAAGCCACGTCCATGCCACGTCAATAAGTAAACAACCAATTAGAACATAACACTTCACTTATATATATATATATATATCCACCTAATATATATATTCTTCAAAATCGAAAAAATTACCTCCATCCTGGAACATAAGCAGATATCGAAGTAATGAGGGCATGTTCTGCTTGTTCCTTTTGTAGCTCAAAAATCTTTCGTCCTTCTTCATAATTACTCCCAAATGCAGTACGCGAAATCACATCGCTAGTGAGGGTTTGAAGAAATGGCCAAACATCTAATTCATATGATCCATTTGATGAAGAAGAATCTCTAATCATGTCTTCCCATTTGCTAACCATTTCCATACAAGTCAAATAAAAAGCTGGTAGCATAAGCTGAAGTCATGCAAATTTAAAAGGAACGTGTTAATTATGTGTAAGATATGTCAAGATATGTTTTGATTTTCTCGGGATTAGTATGTACCTTTAATTAATTTCTCCAACTGGAAAGCAGGATTGATTAATTTTCTGTGTTTCGCCCATTTATGTTCTTCATAGATAGTTATTCCTCCAGCTAGTAATTCAACAAGTGGATTATTTCGTGGCTTATGATAATCATAACTATTAACCAAAATTTCCTTTATAAGTCCTGGATCATTAATCAGCAATGCTGGTTTTGTTCCCATCCACATAAATGAGTTTTTACCTGTAAGAATTGGAGTTACACATATAGGGAAAAGTAAGAGTTCATGTCTCTTAATTGTTTCAACCTCAAATGTAAAAAAAAAACATAGATTAACGATTAAAGAACGTACCATATTTGGTTAAAGTCTTGTGGAAGAAAGGCAGAACTCTTGACAAGACCTTATCATAATCGGAGAGATTAATCGGGGTTGAAATAGCTTGATTATACACCATAATCATCTCTTTAAAATCTCCATGCAAGAATCTGTATGAGTTTCCATTTAGACCTTGTTGTCTTAAAATCTTCTCCATCTTCTTTGGCTTAAACCACACTGAGCACAACATTCTCCATACAAATGTTAAGAAAACAGCACAAAATGTTGCAATTAAGAAGTTGAAAAACTCCATTTTTGAGCAAGTTGTGAGTGATGTTATTTTGGAAAAAGGTCATGGAATCCAGTGATTAAATACATAAATTGTGGTTATTATTAAATTATATTTTGGTTTCAATGATCACATGTTATGTATACATATGCTTGGTGATCAAGAAAATAGAAGAAAAGTCAAGCTTGGGGACAGCAAAGCGTTTTGCGACAAATTTTGGCAGAACTACACAATTATGTATTGAGATTAATAACAAAGATGATGGGTGAAGATGGCTCACATATCAATGATTAATCCCGAATTTACAACCTCTGATTGAGGTCGCAAAACAATTATTAATAAGACAAAGTGGGTACGAGCCAAAGCATGTATATTAATTGGGTGAATTACCCAAGGGGTCTTGGGGACCATCTTAGAGCCATATAGGAACCAAGTAGATTCTCTGTTCTACTTAGAGGCCTCAAAATTGACAAATACCTTTACTACCCTTATAGTGTATATAAGACAAAAAAAATAGATTCTTTTCTCTCCTCCATTACCATTACTCTCTCTCCTCCATTACCATTAATCTCTCTCCTCCTTTATCATTTTTCTCTCTCCTCCTTCATTGACTATCAATAATTTTCAGCTCCGACCACTGACCACCGCCGACCACCACCGACCACCGCCGGATAAAGTACTGAGCATAAAGTACTGAGCATGGAAAAAGTACTGAGCATGGAAAAAGTACTGAGCATAAAGTACTGAGCATGGAAAAGTACTGAGCATAAAGTACTGAGCATGGAAAAAGTACTGAGCATAAAGTACTGAGTATGGAAAAAGTACTGAGTATAAAGTACTAAGTATCGGAAAAAGTGCTGAGTATCGAAAAATTTACTAATTATTCGAATTTTTTTGTTGAGCCGCTTTACTGAGCATACTCGTTTTGCTCAATAACTTTGCTGAGCATGCTTATTAACTTTGCTGAGTATCGAGAAAATTAATTGCGTTTTTAGGATTTTTATTGAGTATTAAATAAAAAACAGTTGAATTTATGGTATAAAAATGCTAAACAGAAATTAGAGCAATAAATATACCCCAACTTAATTACACCAATTATCTAATTAAGAATAAGATCTAAAGCTGTAATAAAGACTGAACAAGAAAAATAAGAAGAAAACTAAAAAAGAAAATAATAAAGCTTATCTGTATTACATTAAGCAACAAAAATACTATTCAGTAAGTATCAAACGTGATCCTTGTACAAAGTACATTGCAAGCACTCTCACCCCATTCAAAACTCCATTGACATGATACACCACGCGCTATAATGTTTTTTTTTTGTCAAACGCTGCTTCTTTTTTTTTTGTCAAACGCTGTAATGCTCCACACTTTATTAATTCTGTAGCACCAGCCCATAGGTGAAGCTCTTCTCTATACACCACCAAGCACCAGCCCCGCACTTTATTAATTCTGTGCAAACAAAAGAATTGATAGCTCATTATCATAATAGATCAAATTCCAAAGCCACTTGTATAAGGATTAATTGTGATCGATCCAATACAAGATTTAACAGAAAAAAATAAAATAATAAAAGAAAGCTTCAGATCAAAAATTCAAAGAGTCAGAAAAATTGGAAAATGAAACTCAAATCGCTACCTATTGAATAAATCGATTTATTCGAAGCTTCGTCGGGATCTTAACGCCGTCGTTTCGAGCGCTAGACTCGAATCTTCAGACCATAGGTGAAGCTCCAGCAATGGCAGCTCTGTTGGACGGATCTTCACGAGCCATGACGGATCTGTTCTCTAGCTCCTCGAATCTCGCACCATGGAAGATTAATGACGGATCTTGAAGCTCGAGCACACCACCGGAGAAGAAGAAGACGGATGGCTGTGAAAACCATCGATGAAAAGGCTGATTGATTAGAGAGAGAGAGAGAAATTAAAAGAGGCGTGAGTAATTTTTTTAGGTTTAGAATTAATTGTAAAAATATTAATATATATAGGAAATAAAAAATAAAAAAGGGGTAAAAAAGTAATTGGGTTTTTGACATATAGTGTTAATTTTTTATAGTGGCCTTTAGTAAGAACAGTTAATTCACTTGGTGTTGTTGGGTCTTGAGGTGGTGTCTTCAAGACCCCTTGGGTAATTTTCTCATATTAATTGGATGATAAAATATGGTATTTCAATGTCTATTCTTTTTAATATTACTAAATTTTTTTTTTTTTTTTGCATACATAGGAGGCTTTAAAAGCCGATTGTTACATCAAGATCTTAAAGAAAATACATCACAAATTCCCTACGGAATCTACCACAATTCTCGGGGTCGCCCACCCACATGTTAATCAATATGAATATTCAAAAACAATAAAGACATAAATGCATAATAAAGAAAAATTCGTATAATTTGCTAGAGTAACAACCACATATAATTTGATTTGTCATACAAAAGGTGGTTTGCTCTTAATATATTGGTTATTTTCCGGTTCCGTCTAAAGCCAGAGATCGAATATATAGCATTAGTCGATATTTGTATTGGGATGGTAAGACAATGCAAATTAAATTGAAATAATATTACACCGGAAAATAAGGAAGACTTTGGATCGAAAGATTTGAGTGCATCGAACAAAGTTTTACTCATAAAAATGTTGTGAAGAATTATGGGTAAATATAATTTATTGTGGATTAAATGAGTTCATGATAAATACTTTAAAATCAAAGTGTTTGAGAACGAGAAGTAACAAAAGTGGACTCCCCTTTATTGAAGAAAGTTGAAAATTGATAGATGAAATTAAGGCTGCTCTTAGAGTGTAAGAAGGTGAGATCTTTATCAAAATGGTTGTGGAAGAAATAATCTCTCCATGGTTAATAATAAAATTAATAATAAAATTAATAATAATAATAATAATAATAATAATAATAATAGTGAAGATGATGTCATCTTTGTTTAAGGTTGTCATCACATGGAAAGATGCAACAAGTGTAGAATACTCATTAATACATACGGGCTCATTAGGGAACAATATATTAGCGACCACGAAAGTTGGTCGTTAAAGACATGCTATTAGTGATGACATATCGTCGCTAATCACAAGAACTAAAAACCCATAAAATTAACAATAACTTTTTTTATAAAATAGTATATAATCGAAAACATATAAAATAATGTAAAATATAAGACTCGCTCATCTAGTTACACTCACCGGCCACCCACCACCACCAAGTCGCTCTCTTGCACATTATTTACTGGCACCAACATAAAGAGCATTCTTTCCCATCATCAGCACTGCTACGCCATCAACGAGAATAAACATAGAAGAACCCCAATATAAGATAATCAAATTACTTTATCTCATCCCTTTCAGTCTAATCAACCAGAAAAGTTAATTTAAATCAATCTAATCTCGTCACTTTTTTACTATTATTCAGATTTAAACATATGTTTAGTTGCACTTGTGTGTGTTATATTTATGCACAAATCCCGTTGTTGGAAGCTTTTACGTTTTGATCTGTGATGGACTGAAAATAACATATTTGTACATGGTATGTCGTGTGAGATTTGTGATTCCCATGTTTTGTCGGTAAAGTGAGCAATCTGCCCCCGATTTTTGAGTTAATTGTTGGTAGCTCCTAGAGCGTGATATAAAATCACAATTAGAAGAATACGTCCCGCAAGTGTACGGGTCACCAAATAGTAAAAACCATAAATAAAATCGTCTCCATAGGGATTGTAAGGTTAATTTAATGCTTTTAATTAAAGATGAGGATATTCGTTATGCTAAAAAATCTAGAAAAAGATAGGATTTTAATTATTGAACTAAACCTAAATTACGAAAAACTAAAAAAGAGATGAAAATAAAATAAGTTAGGGGGTTTAATATGGGTAAAGAACTTAGTTTGGAATGTATATACTCACCAAATCAATAACTATAATGATTATTTGATTTAAAGAAGATTTGGCAATTTTACATCAATCTAAATTCTAAATTCCACCTAAGTACTATCAGAATTTTCTTGTCAACTATAATGTTCTCATTATTCTTTTTTGGTAACATAGTTTATTAAAAGATGATAGAAATGGAAGGTAAAAAAGAGAATGGAGAGGAAAGACAAAGGATACTATATATATTATTAGCGAATTGCTGAAACGTCTTTATGCGTAGGGGAGAGCATGTTTATATTCATTTTGGTTTTTGGCCAAAATCAAAACCGGGCCAGATGGTTTGGTTTTTTATAATTTTAAAATCAAATCGAACGGTTCGCATTTGGTTCCACATTCAGTTTTTGGCTTCGAATTGGTTCATTTAAAATCGGTTTCTGATTCGCTTCAGATTCAAATGCTTGGCCCTCATTTCTTGAAGTACATTGACCAATGACCACTAAAATTCTAATATAACTAACTACTATTACATGTGCACAGTGAACTACTAATATATAAATTAAATAGAAACTTATAATATAACAACGATTGTTTTAATTTATAATATTTAGTAATTTCATAAAATTAAAACTATTACTCCTGAATTCATCCAATCCTAACTAATAAAATCAATCAAGTCACTGATATATACTAATATAATCATAAGTGATATAAAAAATATTCACTAATATACCTGTTGAATAGTATAATAAAAATTCCATGTAGATAATAAATTTCCACCAAAAGTTTTTTCAACATATTCTTATAAAAAATTTCTCATATTCGCTATTTTTTTGTCGGTTTAGTTTTGTTTAGGTTTTTTGGTTTGGGAATGAACCAAACCAAAAAAATTGAATTCGAAAAATTAAAAATCGCAGCATTTAATTTTTCAATTTTCAATTTTTTTTTGGTATTTTAATTCGGTTTAGTTTTTTAGTTCTCATTTTTCCACCCTACTTATACATATTTAATATTTTAATCGAATGGGACACCCAATATTATATTGAAAAAAGCCACAAGTAGGATTGAATGATAAACCCACATATAAGAAATTATATACTAAAATAAAAAATTTATATTATTGATGGTTCTTTTCTCAAAATATTATATTACAGATACAACATAATCTTGTCAATTTATATCATATTAGCACTGACTAAATATTTATGATACTGATAGTAAATTGTCAATGAACATTTGATCAATACCATAAATAAAAGTATTATATGGCTGTTATTCCATCGAGTAATGTTGGATATCACCCCAAATTACATCAGCTTTATATCACCTCTTACGTGGATTATTAATGCACCAATCATGTGATTTCTCTTTCCTGATTTATCCTTTTCTCTCTCTTTTATAATTGGTCCACATAAGGGGCGATATAAAGGCGATGCAATTTGGGGAGATATCCATCATTACTCTATTCAATATATGTATTAAGTGATTCATTCTTAATCAATATATGTAGTAGAAATCATATAAATTTGTTTATGGTATTTATTAGATCTCTATTCTTAATTTACGATCGACACTATAAATATTCAATTTAATGCATTTTTTATATGGATTACATTGTCCATGTAATATTTTAACAAAAGTACAATAAAAGTCGAGTAATGCTGGAGATCACCCCAAATTACATCACTTTCTTATCACCTCCTAGGTGGACCAATCATAAAAGAGAGAGAAAATGATAAATCAGGAAAGAAAAATATTATGATTGGTTTATTTTAATCCACCTAAGAGGTAATAAAAAGGTGATGTGATTTTGAGTGATATCCAGCATTACTCATAAAAGTATAGATATGTTACTTCACGATTGGTTATTTTATATTGGAAAACGGATTCAAATTTTTCAATTCGATCGATTTTGATCCCAAAATTTCAAATTATGAATAATATTTTTATGTTTCGATTCGTGAATTCCGAATTTTACGAAAAAATTGAACATGAATTCGAATTAGAAATAAAAAATTAAAATTTCTAATTTTCTATTCGAATTTCTGTCTGATTTTTATTTTTCCTTTCCCGAATTATGTTTTCCAAATTTATATTCCAACTTTTATTTCTGAATTATTCTATTAATATATATATATATATATATATATATATTAATTTTTATATTTATAGTCTAATAAATAACGCCCAAACCCTACTAATCAAATCAAATCCACTATCCGATTATCTTATTTTTCAAAGTTATAACAGACAAAGCTTATGCTAATTTTAAAGGAAAAAAAAATCTAATCTCTAATTCTCTACAATTGCTATAAAAGGTGTAAACTGAGAGGTATAAGATACAAACTCATCTCTCCCTGAATATGGGGTAACCTAGTTTTGATTTACCTGGGTACAATAAGAAGACTTGTATAATCTCATGGGATTAGTTGTGGTGCGCGCAAGATGGTCTGAACCACCCACATACTATGTTGTAGATATCGCCGCCTAGGCGCGCCTAGGCGCCGTCTAGGCGTCAACTCCCCCCTCAACCGCTTACGCCTAGTAAAAACGCTAGGCATTTTTTCCCAACGCCTTAGTCGCCGTGGAAGAGGCGCCTAGCCCGCCTAGGCATCGATTAATGGTAAAAACTTGCCGCCTAGGCCCTCCATTAAATTTATTTTACTCTCGGAAAGTCTTGAATTGATATTATAACTCTAATTTTAGTATTTTTCATATTCAATATAGTGGTGTTAGATGAATTTTATGACTTAAATAGATAAAATTATCATAATTATACACGCGTATTACTAAATATATAAAATTACATAGCATGATTCAAAACCGCGTAATCCCGCCTAGGCCCCGCGTAGGCCCTCCTAGGCGCTAGGCCCCAGTCGATCGCCTAGGCCGCGGAACC
The DNA here is from genome assembly GCA_029959085.1 of Nemophila menziesii. Lineage (NCBI taxonomy): Eukaryota > Viridiplantae > Streptophyta > Magnoliopsida > Boraginales > Hydrophyllaceae > Nemophila > Nemophila menziesii. The sequence goes on from JARWIR010000013.1 coordinate 952,160, forward strand.
GAGATCTACAGCATAGCCCACATATCAAGAATAATCTTTCATCTTATATGCTCTAATATTAATTTTAACTAATCTTTTTATGATACAAACTTTATCTTTTTAGATTAAAAAAAAATTATTATAGTAACTTTCTAATTAATTTATTCCTAATTAATCTAATGATACATGTTTTGTTATTATAATTAATTATTATGATTTATCAATTGAATTATCCATAAATAAATAGAAGTCTTATATTATTTATTATCTTAAATAAAATTTTAGATTTTTATAATTAAACACAAATGATATTTTAAAAAAGGAAAATTATTCCATCCAATATTGGATAATACTATACCAATTATATTAATACACATGTCTTACGTTTTAAACTTGTAAAAGTAACTAACTTATTAATTTAATGACACGTGTTTTGTTATAATAATTAATGGTTGCAATGTGAATATTGGATCATCCAATATTGGATGGAAATTTTACCCATTATAAAAACAAGGCCAGAGTTTTTAGATGGAAAGGTGTAAATATATCGATTTCATATAACATGAGATTGTCTTTTCCTGTTTCAAAACCAAAACCACTAAGAATTGTTTACAGTTTTTTTGGACATGTAATTGTTTGCAATTAAAACAAACCATAAGAGGTATTTGGTACTCTATAAAAAAACATAAATACATTGAAATAACTTCGTCGGCTAGCCAATACCACGTGCCAATAAATTTTCATTTTACTTTTGAATCCTAAGTGAAAAATGAAGTGATCTACGATGAACGGTCTATTGGTCTATCACTAATTCATACGTATAGATCATGCATAAATTTGTGCTTATTGTTGTTTCTAATGTATTAGAAACCTTCACGGTCGGTACTTGGGACAAATTACCAAGCCGTTTTATGTTTTAAATTTATTTTTTGACAAAAGATAATCCTAGTTTTATCAATTTTTTTATAATTATAAAAGATCCTGATTCTTTAAATAACTAAGAATCTTTTGGTTTATTAGACCGGCTCTGTTAATCCTATATGATATCTTTATGTGGGGTGTTTAACATTTATTAACAACCATCATGAATGAAAACATACTCTTAATCTAGATTTATAAAAATCCGCTATCACTTATATGTGTTTGTAAAGTTAAAGTGTTGTGTATATATTAAGTCTTAATAATCTTCAAAATTTCTAGAGATCCAAATCCATTTAGAATTTGAAATATGGGGTTTAAAGTAATATTCAAAGGACATTTTATTCCAAAAGTTTTAAATGGTCTTACGAATATATTTTTAAAATAGATCTGTTGAAATATTCACTGATTATACCATTTATACTCAAGTTACATAAATCATAGAAAAAAGACAAAAATTTACATAAAAAATCAAAGTACTGATTTTCTAATTTAAAGCAACAAATGAGAACTGAAATCAAAATTATAAAATAAGTAATAAATATTGCCAAAAAAGATACATACCTTTTTTTCTTTGTGCTTCTTAGTGGTGGTTGTGCATCCTCTTGAGTGGGTGTCGAGGGGAGGGGGTCTCATGTAATAGATCTGGTGGTAGGGGGTATCATGTGATAGATCTAGTGGTAGCAGGTCAGGTTTTATAATTTCCAGCCGATCAGATTTGGATCTCAAGAGGTTTGGAGTGAAGTGGATCACAGTGATGAAAACGAGGATAGTTATGGCCGATACAGTCTATATGATCGGGGTAGAGGTCATGTTTGTGGTAGTCGAGGTGTAGAAAAAAGAGGTGGGGGTTATGAGAACCATGGTCAATTTTTGTTATGGAGCGGTGTTCAAATACTATTTATAATTAGGGTTAACTATCTAACAATTTGTCCTTGTACTTTCCTAATATTTCCACCGAGAACCTAAACTATAATTTCATCTCATCTATAAAAATAATAATATAAATTTTAATATTTTAAAACTTAATATAAATTCTTAATTTGGGTAGATTATTATATTATTGTTGTTAGAGGAAGATCTCGGATATTTTAAGTTTAAATTCACAAAATAAAAACATAAAATTTTGTAATAAAATAGGGTATTATTATCATTATCAACTTTTGTTAGGGTGTTGACAAGGCAAAACTTATCCTTGGGGCATGGACTTACCAAGCCTGGAGTTTGTCTTGATTGTACATCGATCTAGATACATAAAACCATTATCAAGGGTCTCCAAGCACTCTCATAGAGGGAATAAAACCATCATCTCACGCAAAATAATAAAGAGAGAGTTTCTAGGGAACGATAAAAAAAGTTTCCTAAGCTATAAGTATGAGAAGACAAATGATAAGACGTAAATGTATTTAGGCTTATCTTAAGAAAAGGATAAGGATCTTAAATCCTTCAAAATCTAATACTCTTAGGATAGTTCAAGAACATGAGAGAGTTTAACCTATGAGAGTCCACTACATCAAAAGGCTAGGAAATGGATAAACTAGGGCTCAAGTATAAATGCTCCTTTATTTTCTCCTTATTAACGTAGGGAATATTAACTCACAAAGATATTAAACACTCACCACACTTCTATCCTCTAAAGCTACAGTCGAGGATGGATATTTTTCAATCAATACTCACATATTGTTCAGGGTACCATCAAGAAACCCCTTCCATGTGGTGTTATAACCCATTGTTTGTTGTAGGAGTACATCCTCAAAAAATTATTGATGTGCATAGCTCCATAAGAAAGATACAAGTTCATTGGTATTGTTCATTCTTGCACTTTCAGTTGACGTCCTATGTGATAACCTCATATGTTTTTACCTAAGGTTGACATACCATGAGTAAAGGTTAAGCATTGTAGGTAGAAAACGAGGTAGAACGCATAGCCATAGAGGTGGTGGAAACTACAGCAAAAGGAGTACAAGTCTAGATGAAATGATTAACTAACTACCTCTACTCTAGAACCTTTGCCGAATTAGAGTCACAACCCTTTGATAAATGAACAACTTCATGGGAGTAGTGATAACAACCTGATCCCTAACCCACCAACAATTGTAGCAACCAGAGTAATGAATCCTTATTATGTCTAGGAGATAATACAACATATGTATCAGTAATTCCAACCATTAATAACTCCTTATATAAAACACATATGGAACTGGTCCAAGACAATGTACTCTAGGAGAAGAAGAGGGAATTTAGGAAATATAGTAGAGTGTCCAAAATGGAGAATGTGCCTTGTCCCACCATGCACCTGAGAGACATATTAGTAAGCAACATGAAAATAACCTCAACGGGCAAAATCACAAGGGATAACCAAGATCTCATCATGTTTATAGATAAGTACTCTTAATTAAGAATCCATTCATATTAAGATATTTTGTATGTCGCCTTTTGTAAGAGATTTATACCTACAAATTTTCCTTTGTAGGATGAGAACACCAATCCCAAGCATCACATCGACCTGTACGAGAGACATATGGAGCTAGTCACCAACAAATTCCATCTAATGATGTGAAATCCTTTCAATTCTCTTGGGAAGAGCCCAATAGTGTTTCACTACGGTAGATCCTCATTCATTAGAGGATATCTCTTAGTTAGCAAAGTTTGAAGGTTAGATTCGCTGGAAGCCGTAAGATATGGATGTCAAGACAAGATTGTATGCCTAAGGTGATAATTTTTACTTTGCGAGTTGGTAGCTCCTAACGGTAGTGATGTGCACCGTATAAAGTGTTACTCCTTTCAAGTGTATGAGTTGTTCCAAATAGTAATTGATTAAGATTATCGTTCTCCGCGATGAATTTAAAGTTAATGTTGTGAATTTATTCAAGAATGAATTACACATTATGGAAAATACTGAATAGAAATACTGATATAGATGCGGGGTTATTTATTATACTCAAATGAAATATAACAACAACACATGTAGATATTGTTGATGATTAATCTGTTGATATCTAACTTGGGATAATTTTTCATCAAATCAAAAGTATCAAACATACTTAGAAGGGATAGTTTTGGGACATTTTTTTATAAGTTTGAGGATTATATGGTAAAATTATTACTAGGTGCTGCACATACTTAGAAGTATAAATGGATAAAACTTGATCTAGGGACTAACAACGATAAAAAGACAAAAACCGAGGACTGTTTGGGTAAGTTTAGAAGTTTGAGGACCACTCGGGTAACCAAACTATACTTTGGAGGGAATTTAAGGATTATTTCTTTTTTCAATTAAGCTAAGAATACTAGTTATTGAACTGTTTATCCAAATTATAAGGGATATTGACAATTTAGGGGTATATTGTTACAATATTGTGCTTTATGGGGCACGCGGGCAATTCCTTATGTTCGAGTGGTTAAATAGGTTGAACGCCAAGGGGCCTCCATCTGTTTTAAGTTTAACATCTTTAGTTTTGGGTCTTTTTTTTTACCATTTTACCCCTTGTTGTTCCACATAAATCAATTTTATCACATTTAACATTTTCACTTCCCCCGATTTATAGGCCAAAGTAGGTGTAAATGTGGTCATGTAACCACAAAGGACAAATTGAAGAATATAGGCTAAAGTAGGTATAAATGTGGTCATGTAACTAGCATGAATGATGGAAGATTGTAGATTGATGGTAATGACATGGACATAAATCAACAATAAAGTAAATCTATTTCAGTTGGACGACTTTGAATATAAAAATATCTATGTTGAAAGACGTGATCAAACTTATGAAGAAACGGAAGATCAACCCATTCTGACATATTTTCATGTTGATGACGTTATGTGTTGTTTTACTTTAAAATGTTGATTATTGTTCGTTATTGTTGGTTCTGAATAATGGTTATAATTATTTTTAAAATTGATCGTTATAAATAGATGTCTTATTTTACATTATGTACATGTTGTAAGTGATGGTTAGAACTTGTTTTATGAATAACAAGAACCGATGATATATATATTGCATTAGTAATAACAGGAACGGATGATTGTTCCCACACATTGTGTTATCCAGATCCAACAAAGTAATATGAAATCAAGAAAAAATAAACAATTAAAAAGGCAGCGCGGGGGAGTACCATAGAATGTAACTTAGTGAAACGTACCTTAAAAATTTATTTATTTTATTATTGACGGTGTTATCGGTGGAGAATAGTATACGACCGTGGGCGATGGTGGAGATCGATCTCCGTGTTAAGTGATGGTGTTGGTTATGGATATGTGAGGACAATGGCCTCGAGGGATTGAGGACAATTACTTGCGGCTTGGTGTGGGAAGGTGAGGGATAAGAGATTTCTTTTTGTTTTTTTCTTGGAATGATTCTGAAAAATTATAAAATTAATGAGATTAGGTTAAAAATAATTCAATTTTTTACCTTTAACTTGGTTCTTCGTCAAGCCGGTAGCCGGATGATGATGCTGGAGAATGGTCCTGAGTAGCGACCGTTGTCTTGTGCAGGAGACAACATGGTGTGGGAAGGTGAGTGTGAAGAGATTTCGTTTTTGTTCGAATGCAAGTATGAAGAGATAGGTTTTAGGTTTTATGTTTAACGGTAAATGAGAGTTTTGAGAATAATGGGGAAATTATGAGAGAAGAAGGGGAAATTATTAGTCTTAATAGGGATATGCATTTTATATTTTATATTATATAGATATTTAGGATTTTTTATAAAAATATAATAGTGAAATAATTAATGGTTTTAATGATAACTGGGGTCATTTTATTATAGGGCAACGCCCAATTAATTACGCGGAGAAGGTAAGTATTCCCTATTAATTACAACTTTAACTTAATTCTCAATTAAGCACAAAATATTACCCAATTACCAATATATCCTTCCACCTATTATTAATTACTTTAATTATATATTTTATTAATTATAGTTTAATGTTTATTTATTTTTTTCAGATTTTTTTAAAAATATTTATTTATTTTAAATATTTTTTTTCAAAAAATATTTTTTTTTCGGACATATTTTTTTTCGAAATTTTTTTTTTCCGAATTTTTTTTTTCGAATTTTTTTTTTCGAAAAATGTTTTTTTTTCGATTTTTTTAAAAATTATTTTTGTCGATTTTATTTTTGGAATTTTTTTTAAATTTTTTTTTTTCGATTTTTTCCCCCGGATTTTTTTTTTCCATGATAACATGATGTAAGATTAGTACATATGATAATTGTGTGTTAAAGTAACACAAAATCATATGTGTTGCGTGTTGCATGAACACCCAATATGTATAATATTGAGTTGCTTAAACACACATAAATAACAAATTGTGTGATACATGAACACAAAATCAGACAGACAGAATATTTGTACACAAAGGTATAGAATAATGTATATGTAGGCTGATTATGTGTTCATGCAACACGCAATTGCTGGAAGTATGTGATACAGTAACACACAACAGTATGGGTTTTGTGTTGGTAAGACACACAATGCGTTTATCATTTACAGTTTTGCGTTGCTTAAACACACACAAATAACAATTGTGTGTTGCAGGAACACAGAATAAGATATACAGAATATTTGTACACAGTAATAGATAATAGTGTACAGATAGTCAGAACATCTGATTGTGTGTTAATGTAACACACAATCGCTTGATGTATGAGTTACCGTAACACAAAACAGTATGGACTTGTGTGTTAATGAAAACATCTTTGAAAAAAAAAATCGGAAAAAAAAATTTCGAAAAAAATTCCGAAAAAAAAAATGAAAAAAAAAATGAAAAAAAAAAAAATCGAAAAAAAAAAGTTATTTAAAAAAATGAAAAAAAATTCAGATATTAAATATAAATATAATATAAATATATAATAAAATAAAAAACCATATAAGGGCGACAATGGAAGGTAAATATGACCATGTGCTTAATTGAGAATTAAGTTGAAAATTTGTGAGTAAGTAGGAAGTAATTTCCTCCTTCCTTTTTTTTGAGAATGAAAAGTGAGGAAGTGTAATTAATTGGGAATTATCTCTTTATTATATTGATATTATATAGATATTTAGGATTTTTTTATAAAAAAGTAATAGTGAATAACTAATGGTCTTAATGATAAGTGGGGTAAGTAACGATCCTGACCACCACTCATGTTAAAAGTTGTGGACCGTAGATGAAAACTCTGTTTTATAATATACTAGGTAAAACCCGTGTCTGAAGACACTGAAGCAAAAATGAATTCCGGTGACAGGAATCGAACCCAGGTTCAAAAATAAAAAACCGTGTTTGAAGACACTAAAGCAAAAATGAATTCCGTTGACAGGAATCGAACTCAGGTTCAAAAAAAAATTAATAAGTGGGCCAGAATCAATCCTGGCCACCACTTATGTTTAGACAGATTTAATCCTGGCCACCATTTATGTAGGTAAATCTGGACCGTAGAAAAAACTCTGAAATATATATACTAGATTAAACCCGTGTCTGAAGACACTTAAGAAAAAATTTGTTTTGTTAACGGAAATTGAACACAGGTTCCAAGGGTGGAGGTCAAGGTTAAAGTTAGGGTTCAGGTTTTTCTTTTGTTGCTTATCAAGAAGAAGGTTAGGTTAAGGTTAAGGTTAAGGTTGAGTTTAAGGTTAAGGTTAGGGTTAAGGTTTAGGTCAAGGTTAAGGATGAGGTTAATTTTATGGTTAAAGGTAAGGGTTAAGGTTAAATTTTAAGTCAAGGTTAAGGTTAAATTTAACTTTAAGATTAAGGTTAAGTTAGAGTTAAGGTTTAAGATTAAACGTTTAAGGTTTAACAAAATTCCAGGTTTAAGGTCGAATATTAGCACGATGATTATTTATCTGTTTAAGGTTAAGGTTATATTTAAGATGAAAGTTAAGGTTAAGGTTTAAAGTTAAGGTTAAGGTTAAGGTTTAAGGTTTAAGGTTTAAGGTTTAAGGTTTAAGGTTTAATGTTTAAGGTTCAAGGTTCAAGGTTCAAGGTTCAAGATTAAGGTTGAGGTTAGGTTTTAACTTCAAGGTTAAGGTTATGGTTAAGGTTTAGGTTAAACTTAAGATGAAGGTGAATGTAAAGGTTAAGGCTTGAGGATCGAGGGTTAAGGTTTAAGGGTTAAGGTTAAAGTGAAGATGAAGATAAGGTTGTAAGGTATAAGGTTCAAGGTCAAGGCAAGGTTTAAGGTATAAGGTTTAAGGTTTAAGGTTAAGGGTTAAGATTAAAGTTAAGGTTAAGGTTTAAGATGTAAGGTTTAAGGTTTAAGTTTAAGGTTAAGGTTAATGTTAAGTTTAGGATTAAGGTTAATGTTAAGGATAAGGTTAAGGTTAAGATTAAGGTTTAGATTAAGGTTAAGTTTAAGGTCAAGGTTAGGTTAAGGTTAAGGCTAAGGATAAGATTAATAATAAGGTTAATAACTAAGGGGTTAAGGTTATGGATAATAGGTTGAGGGTTAAGGTTAAGGTATAGTTTAAGTTTAAGGTTAAGGGTAAGGTCAAGGTTAAGGTAAAGGTTAAGGTTAAGGTTAAGGTTAAGGTCAAGGTTAAGTTCAAGGTAAAGGTCAAGGTTAAGGTTCATGTTAAGGTTAAGGTTAAGGTAAAGGTAAAGGTAAAGGTAAAGTTAAAAATAAAGTTAAAGGTTAAGGTTAAGTTTAAGGTTAAGGTTAATGTTAAGGTTAAGTTTAAGGTTAAGGTTACGGTTTGAGTTTAGGTTAAGATTAAGGTTAAGGTTTTTGTTTGGGTTTTGGTTTGGGTTAAGGTTAAGGTTAAGGGTAAAGTTATGGTTAAGGTTAACGTTACGGATGATAGTTAAGGGTCTAAGGTTATGGATAAGGGGTCGAAAAATCGTGTAGGGTAATACTCTGCTCCCATATTCCTAATTTGAAAAAAAAGAATATCTTTTAAAAGATCAATGTGGTTTTTATATAGATACAATAAATGTGAAAATTAAAAAAAATTAAATTTTTTGAGAGATTTATGAGAAGAATAAAATAATAATGAGAGAAATAAGGGTGAGAGAAATAAAGAATTTTTAAATATTAATAGAAAAAAATTAAATGCAGGATAGTCTTATAATTTTTATAATTAATAATGTAACTTTTACTGATATATTTTTACAATAAAATATACTTCATTTCCGCTATTAAAGTATTATTAAACAAAATATCAATTTGTTGTAATTTTGGCTGTAAAGGTTCAATCGGATTTGCCCAATTGTTCTTAGTGTTTCAAGATATTATTATTATTTTTATCTCCACCATATATTTCAATATTATTTTCTTTCATTAGCTTTTTGAAAAATCGTGTAGGGTAATACACTGCTCCCCCATATTCCCAATTTTAAAAAAAATCTTTTAAAAGATCAATGTGGTTTATATATATATATATATATATATATATATATCTATATAATATTGGAGAAGGGCCAACGGCCCGAAATGTCTCCTGTTTCTCTCTATATTTTTTAGCCGTCGGATTATTTTTCTATCATTTTCGGCCTTTAGATCAATTCTAATTAATGGTCCAGATTGTTTAAATTCGATCGACGGATTAAAATGTCTTGATATCCTCTCCATATTTTTCAGCCCTTAGATTATATATGGGTAATTTTATTTTTAATTTTAATTAATTAATTGTGATATAAATAATTTCTACCATTTAAAATTTTTCAAATTATCGGAGAAAAAAAACTAGGTCAACACTCTCTCTCTCCCACCAAGCCGCAGGTTTCATCTTCCAACGAAGCCGCTGGAACCAGTCTTCACCGCCATCACGTCTCACCAAGCCGCTCACCTTCCCGGCTTGGCTATTCACACTCAGGTATCATCTTCCCACCAAGCCACAAGAATAAATCTCCACCGCCATCAACCATCGAAGAACCCAAATCAAGGTTATGTTTTTGTTTAATTATTAAATATAATTACAGTGAGTGATTGATTATTAGTATTCTCTTATACAAATCCTACAATGGAAAATGACTATTTGAAGCTTTCTACCGAGACCATCACCAACCACTTGGTCATCGACAATCCAAAACCAAATTAAGGTTTTTTTAAAAAAAAATTATTAAGTGTAATTACAGTGACGATGTTTATTATTCTTTTATACAAATCTTAGGCTATTTTATGACCATTTGAAACATGTGTTGTCACAGGCTTAGCCATCAACAATCGGAGAACAACCCAGATTAAGGTAAAACATTAATTTTTACCATTGAAAGTCTAAAAAACTAAAAGTTTGAATTATTTAAAACCTATTTTCTCATTATTTTTACAAGTTTCAGAATTTTCTGATTTAATATCACAATTGTTTAAATTGTTTGAGTTTTAATTATTCTGCATATATATATATTTTCAGATGGAAACAATTTCTAATGGCCGAATCAGAAAGCTTTTGGGGAAAACTTGCGACATCTAATCCTTCATTTTCTTTGGGGTTGATGAAATTCGATGCTAATCCTTCATTTTCTTTCAGATGAAGTCATTTGGGGTTCTTAATCTCACAAAAAGAAAACAGTCGGTTTTTATGAAAATTGTAAGTTAATATAACTTCTTTCTAATCAAATTGTTTTGTTTTGGAATAGTTGCACCATGGTTCCCTGTGTGATGCATCCAAATACATCCGTGTGAAAACTAGCAAAATATATATTTGTGTACTTCCATGAAACAGAAAGCACACCCCTGTGGTAGATTTACAATGTAACCGTATAACACATGGGACTATGGGAGGGGTATAGTTGTTATTTTTTGCAATTTCGTATAATATAAGAGTCAATGGTATTTGCTTTAATTAAGTTTTGCAAGTGAACATGTTGTAACAAATTTATCGGTAGGTTGATGCATATTCACGAGCTTTCACTTTTGAGAAAGAGTGCACTCTTGGAAGAAAAATGGCGAGCTGGGATAATTATATAACTGCAAACAACATGGGAGTTGTGCTTAGTTATGCATTGATAATGGTAACTTCATCATCTTACTTTAAAATTTATGTTGTTAAGCTTGAAGATCATTATGCCGGAACAAATTTTACGTATTTCACTCCGACCAAAGAGTAAGTTGACTCATAAATTTAACCCGCTGAAATTGGTGTTATATCTAATTAGTTGATCTATTTTTGTTGCAGTGTATCTTAACCATCTTATAATACCATTAACCTGGGAATAGATTTACCAGAATCTTCAAGAAGCTCAAACGAGATCTTCACACTCACCTTCCCACACCAAGCCGTTCTCCTCCACAAGAAAATCGCCGTCACTCGAGGACCATTCCCCACCATCCTAAACCAGTTGCGAAGAATCCAAATTAAGGTAAAAAATTAAAATTATTTTTAACCTAATTTCATCATTTTTATAATTTCCCAGAATTATCTGATTGAAGTATATTTATCAGATTTTTATACAAATCCCAGAGGCAATTAATATGACCGTAAGAAGTGATGCACAGCCTTTTTCTATTAGAGTAAGTAATTTGGTCTTATTCTGCATATTTTGATTTGTTTTGTAGTAAATTTGCCTGGATTGTGTTATTTTACGTATTGCAGGAACCAATGGTGCTATTTACCATAGTTAAATAGTGAAAATCGTCTATTCACGGAAATGTTTGTATAATTGTTGGGATTTACCTCACCTGCAAAGCGAAGCTATACTTTTCTAATGATAATTCTCGAGTAAAAAATGGTAAATGGAAAAGAAAAGAAAAGAAATAAATAAGAAAAGTTTATGTGAGAGTGATCTGGTACCAAGCGGAGTGGAAGGCTGTAAGGGCGGATGATGAATGGTGGAAATGTTGATTAAGATATAAATTGAAATGGAGACGGAAATGGAATGTGTAAACACGTGTATGGATGAGATTCATTGTATAGTATTGTTGGATGGTCATGTTTAGTAATTCTGTTACAACAGTTCGATGGTTATTTATTCCCTCCTTTTTAATCCTTCTATCTAAACATACCCTAAAAGAATACAATTCTTTATTCAAATGCATTCAAGGAGTTTGATTTTTCGTACATTTTTTATCTTCCTCATTCTTACACTTTGGTATATATCATGTCTTATTGTTAGGATAAGGAAGAAAGAAAAAAATATTTAATTGTGATGGGTAGAAGAAGGCAAAAACTTATAATAGAATCTGAAATCTGAAGCTGGTAATAATTTGAATTTTTCTATAATAAACAAGATTATATTCATGACCAAGTCAAGTAAATGGAATCATGAAATTTATCTCAGAACCGAAATGATTCATATCTTGAGATTATTAGTACATGTTCTCAATTTTTTTCCTATATGAAAGGGAAGGGGCATGTAATATGCACTTGAATGCTTTATAAAAGCATGTGATTTACAATATGAATCACTTAGACCTACATTTAACGAGCCCTAATGGTTGAACTTAAAATACGGTTAAGGATTTATGGAGAATCAACCGTGCAAAGTGATACAATGTCTAAAAAATGTAACCAAGTAGAAAGTTGCCTGAGAAGGTGAGATTTATATACACAGGCGCATCCTTCCATGAAAAAATCTTATATCCACAATATCGAAATCTGGAGTGGTGGTTTCTATTCGTCCTCCTTAAAGATCGTGTGTTTGAATACATAGGTACACATGATAAGAAACAATAGACGCTTAGTTAAGGCCCAATCATGTGTTGTAACAGATGGTTTCTATTCATTTTCAGATATTTATTTTCTAAAAACATTGCTTCATAATCATGTTTTATATCTATTTTTCTAAATTAATATTGTTAGAGTGCCTTCAGGCACGGGTTCATACCTAGTATATATATATATATATATATAACAAATGAGAAAATAAAAAAAGTAAAATAAAGATTAATTAATAAGAGATTTATGAGAAGAATAAAAGAATAATGAAAGAAATAAGGGAGTGATTTCAGGCATATGTTTTGTAATATAATTTTTTAATTAAAAATGAATAGTTAATGGTATTTATGATAGGTGGGGCCAGAAACGATCCTGGCCACCACTTATGTTTAGCCAGAATCAATCCTAACCACCACTTATCAAAAAACGTTGTAATATAATATAGATAACAAATGTGAAAATAAAAAATAAAAAATATTAAGAGATTTATGAGAAAAATAAAATAATAATGAGAGAAATAAGGGAGTGATTTAAGGTTTTTTGTCTTGAAATATAATATTTTTTATTAAGTAAATAAAGATTAATTAATAAGAGATTTATGAGAAGAATAAAAGAATAATGAGAAAAATAAGAAAGTGATTTAAGGAATTTTGTTTTATAATATAATTTTTAATTAAAAAATGAATAGTTAATGGTATTAATGATAGGTGGGGCCAGAAACGATCCTGGCTACCACTTATGTTTGGCAAGAATCAATCCTAGCCACCACTTATCAAAAAACCTTGGTAAAAATCGAACACAGGTTCCAATGGTAAAGGTCAATGTTAAGATTAGGGTTAAGGTTTTTCTTTTGTTACTAATCAAGAAGAAGGTTAGGCTGAGTTCAAGGTTAAGGTTAGGGTTAAGATTTAGGTCAAGGTTAAGGATAAGGTTAATTTTAAGGTTAAAGTTAAGGGTTAAGGTTAAATTTTAAGTCAAGGTTAAGGTTATATGTAATTTTAAGATTAAGGTTAAGTTAGAGTTAAGGTTTAAGATTAATCGTTTAAGGTTTAACAAAATTCCAGGTTTAAGGTCAAATATTAGCGCGATGTTTCTTCATCTGTTTAAGGTGAAGGTTAAGGTTACAGTTAAGATGAAAGTTAAGGTTAAGTTTTAAAGTTAAGGTTCATGTTAAGGTTAATGCTTAAGGTTCAAGGTTCAAGGTTCAAGGTTCAAGGTTCAAGGTTCAAGGTTCAAGGTTCAAGTTTCAAGGTTCAAGGTTCAAGGTTCAAGGTTCAAGATTAAGGTTAAGTTTTAATCTCAAGGTTAATTCTATGGTACACCCGTGTCTGAAGACACTAAAGCAAAAATTAATTCCGTTGACGGGAATCGAACCCTGGTTCCCTTGGTGAAGGGGTCAGAATCAATCCTGGCCACCACTTATGTTTAGCCAAATTAAATCCTGGCCACCACTTATGTTTGACCAGATTTAATCCTGGCCACCACTTATGCAGGTAAATCTGGACCGTAGAAAAAACTTTGAAATATAATATATATATATATATATATATATATATATATATATATATATATATATATATATATATATATATATATATATATATATATATATATATATATATGTTGCATTTGTAAATTGGTTAAAATATGTTACGTATGGATGACATGGACTAAAAATGTATTTTTGGTAAATTTGTCAAATTTGTTAGGCGTTTTATTTATTGATCATGTACTTAAATTTAAGTTGTAATAAAAAGGCGTGACGTATGAACAAAGATTATTTTTATCGAACACTTTAAGGTAAACTTTGTTATATTATGATATCTATATCCTATTACTTAATACCATTATGTAAACACCATATTACACAAAATTTCTGTTACATAATATATACATAACAAACTAACAACCTATGTCACTATATATATTACATTCTACAAAATAAGACATAACATAAACATAATCCTCACATATAAACAAATATAATGAACCAACGTCATTTCAAAATCGTCAACCAAAACAAACTATCCATATATTTTCACCAAACGCAACCATTAGATAAATTAAATTAAATACAACATAGTCAATAAAAAATGTAGTCATGAACAATTAACCGTCAATTTTTTGAATTAAAATTCTATATGAATAGTGCCTCCTTATCTTCACCAACTTGAAGTTGTCCCCAGGCCGGAGGTTCATCCTCCTAGCGATGGTTGGCAAACAACCATTTATATTTACCCTCTCCCTTATACTATTTTCGTATTTCTTATATAATAGTAGTACAAAGGCATTCATAGTTTTGAAGACACTTATCTGATGTTCAGGGATGTGACTACAACATACGCCTTCCGTATGTCTTACAAAACCACGAATCACTAAAACATGTTAATAACATGAATGAATTTAAAAAATACTTCACAAAAATATTTTAGTTATAAAGAAAATATACATATACGTGCAATGGGTATCGAGGGTAAGTCCATAACGCTTTTATAGATTCATGTTTTTAGGGGCCAGTTCATCAACAATCACACTGATGTCATCATCTTCGCTTAAATCAATGGTTGAACTGACTCCTTCTTTTATTACGAGCGAGTGTCTTCGCCAGCAACATCCACGTCAAAATGATGTTGCAAAGAACGTCTCGGTTTTCAAGGAAGGTTTCCTTAAACTCAAACCGTAAAATATTATGATTTTTTAGTTTCAATGATATAAAAATAAACCAGGCCACCCAAACGAATTAAACACAATCTTGTCTGCATAGATGTCATAAAAATCAGGTACCACAGGTCATGGATGCAACATTAAACTTATTACTATATCCTTGAGAGATGTCCTTCTGGTGTCGACTAGGGTGTGATAAAAATATGATATAAATAAGTTCAAAAATAGACACCCTAGCCTAGCACGGCTCTGCAAATATTACAGGACGTATGCAAGTTTTAATGATAAATAAGATTCGTTCCTTAGAGACTACGAAAGTTGGGAAGAACTTATGCAATTTAGCAAGTGCAAATAAGAAAGCTAGATCAGATAATACGCAAATAAAGAAAAGACAAGTAGAATTTTTGTTTGGTTTTGAATATGAAAATTAAACTAATAAATTAAAGACAGAAAATTGAATAAAGAGAAGAAGATAGTATGATAGTTTAGCTCGAGAAACTAGCAAGTAATCCCCACTATCCTTGTTTATTATAAACATGTAAGGGTGAATTATGTAGAATTGTAATAACCAGGATTCTAAATTCCTCCCTATCCCCGGAGAGCGGACTAGGGCGGCGACCTCACAATCACGAGGGGACTCGAAATAGGGTTACCCTGCGCCACTAGGGTCCTAGGTAAGACTGGCCTTTTAATGATGATTGGTGATTAAATCAAACCCTAATGATTATCTAGTTAGGCAAATCTTGTCATAATTAATTTCGTACACTAGAAGTTTATGTGGTGATTCAATAATTAAACACCCCTTCCAAGTGGCCATCTAACTACTATTAAGGTAATCCTGTACGTTGTACACCGCAAGGAAAACAAACAGTAAATCAAAGCACATGAATCAGAGAATACAACATGAATTCAAATTAAAGACAATGGTATCCCAAATTAGATAAACGTTTAAACAAGTCTAGGGTTCATACATATATGCTAAATCTCAAGGTAAAATTAAATTAGTTCATACTAGAAAAAAAGGAAACAATTACAAATTTGAAGGCTCGTGAAGACATGATACCGTGTTCAACTCCTTCCAGACTTCTCTTCTCTTGTTGTAAGCTTCCTCTTGGCTTACGGATTCGCCAAGAATGTGTTTCTACTGATTAGAGGGTGTATTTATAGGGTATAAAGAACCCTAAAACGTTTTCTTGGAGTGGAAGAAAAGTATTGGACTTCAAGCCCAACTCAAATTCGTAACCCTAAAATATAGGAAAAGTAATAAACTGATGCTGTTTTGTTTCGGCAGTAAATCCTTCGTTTCAACTCCGATTGATGCGTTATTTATATTGAAACTGATCGTCTCGGAAAGCTCTATCACTTCGCTTCAGACAATGTTTTCAAATTCCTAGCCGTTTTTGAGTTATGATCACTTTAATGGACGTATCTGCTGGAATTCAGATTTATTTGACAACTTTATCTTTCCATACTTATCATTTCTTTCATTTATCTCCAATTCTGATCATTATCTTATTTCCTTTCTCTCTTAGACAACAAATTAAACCCAATATGCTCTAAAAATAATAAATAATCAAATCAAGACAAGAAATAAGAAAATATAATAATAGGAATAAAAATCGACATTTAATTTATTAAATACACCTAAAATGATATCTCTAACTAAGATTAAATCATCATAAATAGGGAGACATCACCTTCAACCATATCAAGTTTGAATACTGGAAACAACAAATATATATAACACTAAGTGAATCAACTACCGTTAAACAACTTACCTATACCATACTAACCACAATTTACCTCTTAGGAGACTTGTACATGGTATTTTATTAGGATAATGATTGTAATTCATGTTATAATAAGAAAGGAGAAAATGTAAACCCAACAAGCAAGTAGAGATAAGAAAACAAAAGTGTTTGAATATTGAGTTCATACAAAAGCTAAGTAATTTGGATGATTTTAAATTGTCTTATATAGGGGTCATAACTATCATTATTACCATAATCGTAAACTGTTATAAATGCGAAGTGATTCCATACAAAAAATAACTTTTTGTTGCACAAAAATCAAAATGGCGACAAACATTGCCAACAATCTTCTTGTTTTCTTAAATTTTAAGTTTAAAAAGTAAGAATAAATGTGCAAGTATTGATCAATATATTAATAAACTACGGAATGAACCCTAAATTTTCAATTACCATCAATCAATTATCAAAGGTATTTAGAACATACAAAATCAACCAAACTGTTCATACAATCAACTAACTGTGAAATAACCCCAAATTAACGATTTAGGATCAAAACATACAATTAATTTCAAATTTCATTATAAATTCAACTAAATGAAAAAATAAAAAAATTAAATTGACAAACACAACATTCATGAAATACAGAAACTTGGCCAAATTTGAATTTGTAATTTCAATTCTACTTGCAATTAGGAATGATTGTGCTTCTAGTAGAGCTTGTGGTATTAAAACTTAAACATGACGAGTCGCAATTTTAGATCGTGTTCATGGATCAGTAACCAGAGCTAGCCACTGAAATATTTTTCAAACTTGACATATAAAATAAACCATATCCAATATTCCTTTTTATGCATTGCCAACTATCTGTATGTCTTGCCCTAATTCACAACTATGCACAGATACTTAACGTTAAGGGTAGAAAGGACATCAAGTGGACATAGTTGTGGTTTGAATAGAGGATATGATAGCTAAAAAAATTTGTCGGTTGCTCGCTAGACGTCTAATGGGTATAAGTTACTAAGAGGGGATAAAATGACAAAGTAAAATTGGTGGTTCTTGGGTTATAAAGAGAGATAGAAATGACTTAGGTTAGTATACAATTTTGTAAGGGGTATTTTAGCAATCTAGCATCTAATTTCAAGCCAAAACCCACCCACATTTGAGCCATGCACGTGTAGGACACATTTCACATAAATTTAGACAAAGGTTCCTAAATCCTCAAGAAAAAACCATATACCCCTAAATTGTCATACATCAACTACAAACCTCACACAATATAGAACGATAACAATATTGACCCTAAATTATTGTTAACCTAAATATCTATTCAGAAACACAACCAATCAATTAGTATCAATGTTTGGAGAAAGGTAAACAACCCATACCAATTAATTATAAATGTTAGGTATAATTCTTAAATAAAAATTGACTATGCGAATCCCGAACCAAGGAGCAAATTTATCCTCTGCTTAATTCTTTAGTTATGGTCCTATGACTACCTTAATAATATTAATGTTATGGACCATAAAAAGATGTTACATATTGATTGCATTATTAGCGTTTTTCCTTTTCATAGTATTTCATTTTGATATCCCCTCGGGCGTATTTATTCAATCTAGGCCAGTTCAAGGATGAAAATTACTTAAAGCTAAATTTTATAGACCTTATTTATTTATACTATAATATCTTTTGACTAAAACTAGTGTTTTTATTACATTTTGAAATACGTATTGTAGTAAAAAGAATCCCCTCCAGGAAAAAAATCTCGTTGTAATTAATATGCAGCATATCTGATTTTTTTGGGGGTCTTTTCTTTACATATTATAACTCTTTTGATAAAATAAATATTTTTGCGACTGTAAAGATACTATATATGGAAATCTAAAATGTTTAATATAAACATTGGTTATAGATAACATAGGTAAAGATGTTAAAATTGAAATGTATATTGAATGTAAATTTTTGAATAACCAAACCTAATAGAGAGTTTTGTTCTAAATGAACAATGATTGGATGCTAGGATTTTCAATTAGTTAGGTGCTAGTTAGTTGTTAGTTAGAAAGTTACCCTCTTGATCTTGTCAGAATAAAACTTGTTGCTATCTGAACATTAATTTTTATTTTTGGCTAATGTACTTGTATTTGGTTATACAACTTATTTAGCATACCCTAATCTCATGTTTTTTTAATGGGGTTTTGATCTTCTAATCTTCTATGTAAAGTTCATCTTTAATAAGATCGATAATTGTTATATTAATTAAAGTACTTTATAATGACCGATAGATCATATGATCGAATCTTACTCAAACCAAATAACCCTCTCATGTATTAAAAAAACATCCATAATGCCACAATAAAGAATGCCTGGTCTTCTCCAATATAAGTCTTTAGAAATAGAACAAGGAACCTTTTGGGCAGTTAGTGTTTCATCATAATTTATCAGTAGATAAATAATCTATTTGTCATCATCTGCATTCACATTAGTGTAGTTGTCATGATCATAGATTTATGCAACCTTCCAATATATGATATTCTTTTGTACACACGCTAAGTATGGTACATTGAGCATGTTCAGTGATAAATTATACCCAGTCTAGAATACTGAGGGTACTTAGTAATAAAATTATACTTAATGTTGAACCCTGAGCATGTTTCTCAGTGATAAGATTACACTCAATGTCGAACCTAAGCATACTAAGTGTACCTCAGATATGTTCTACGTCACCACCAGGGTTGACACGTCAACGGTCGAACACTGAGCATGCACAGTGTCTCCGCCGAAGACACTCAGTGTCACCACTGGCGATGTGCTGGAAATCAATGTCTATTGACGATATTTAGTATCACTGCTTGAAATACTTAGTGTTATTTTATAATTTTTTTTGTTTATATGTGAGTTTTGTCTTATTCAAGAACATTATAATAGTTTGCCAAACCTATGTTCTTTAAGACGAACACAATTCTCCTTCCCTCCGTATTGGTGAACAAAATTTTACGCGAGACTCTTTGGTTGAAGACTCGAGATTTGAGCTAAAATGTTAAATTTTATTTAAATTGGTGTGTTATTTAAAGGACTAACCCTACAAATTAAAATACACTTGGTTATTTAAGACGATCTTTCTAAGTATAATAATTTTGGTTTAGTAGATTTGGAATTTTTATTAAAAATAAGCGAGACCTAAAATTATTGTTTTAATGACTTTTCTAAAATTCCGAAAGATTCCGCTCGAGATGTTAATTTTCAGAACGAAAAACAGGGTTGATTTTACATTTAGGCATAATGTGGTATAATCCTTCTAAAATTAGGCCAAGGAAAATCTGCTTATTGTTATAAGTTTTCTACCCATAAAATAACAAATAATAGAATTAAAAAAAAAAGAATTTACCCTTAAAAACGTTTCCATCGTTCAAATCTTTCTCTTAAGAACACACATTACATCTTAAACACCCACTTGTATTTTTTCATCAATTTTACTTGATTTTTGTATGGATTTTGAAACTAAAACATCAACATAAACTAATAATTCAACAAGCTCAAGGATATCAAGCTAAAAGACGAGGTAATAAACTAAATCATGATTTTTTTCAAATTTGTTTTTTTGTTTATTTTCTATAATTTTTTTTGCGATTTTTTTTATGATTCCCTTTTAAAAATCCACTCTTAATATACTTTTGTAATCTTGCATTTAAATTCTTGTTTTTTTTTTGCTTACTTTTTTTCTTTTTCTTCATTTTTTTTTGAAAATTCATATAAAATTTGTGTTTCTTCACGATACAAGCATTGCTCCTCCTTTGTTATTTCTTATGTAATATTTGTGATTCCTTTTTATCTTGTATGGAGTTGTGTTTATTGATTATATGTAAACTTTGTACATTGTTAGCATATTTGATTGCTAATTTTGCATTGAATCACGTATAGTTGTTGAAATATGCCTACTATATTAAATTAAGCCTTATTTATGCAGTGTTCTGACTAATTTACAGCTAGAATCAATATAGGAGTTGTAGTTGCACAAAAAAATATACAACAGTGTTGCAGGTACAATACTGTACTTGTAGAAACTACAGTAATGTACTTGCGCAAGTACAATATTGTATTTGCAACACCACTGTATGATTACAGTCTCGATGAGGTGAAGAAATACAGGGTTGATATGTATCACAACCTCCTGAGTGACGAGTATAACAGTGCAAAGTATGGATTCAGTGATATACCATTTACTGCCGAAGATAAGGTCCTGGAAAAAGATCAAGTCACTGAAAATACTAATTAGATACTTTATTTATCATTTGGTATAATTTTAATGTAAAGACTATGTTTATCTGATTAGGTTTAAGGCGTTTTTTAGTTTTCAGAGTACTTTTGGTGTGGCCTAGAGTGTGATAAAATAATGATATAAATAAGTGCAAATACACACCCTAAACTAACACTGTACTGCAAGTATTACAGGACGTATGCAAGTTTTGATGATAAGAAGATTCGTTCCTCAGGGACTGACGAAAGTTAGAGAGAACTTATGCAAATTATCAAGTGCAGATATAAAAGATAGAAAGATAATACGCATAGAAAGAAAAGGAAAATAGATTTTTATTTGGTTTTTAAATAATAAACTAAACTAATAAACTAAAGACAGAAAATAAATAAAAGAAAAGAAGATAGTATGAAAGTTAGTTTGAGTTATTAGCATGCAATCCCCACTAGTTTTGCCGTTCTAAACATGTAAGGGTAAATTATGTAGTATTTCCCTAATCGGTCCCAATATGCTATCGGTAGTTTAAAATAGGATTTACCTGTGTCAATAAGGCTTCCTAAACAAACTTTTCCTGTAATTGGTAAATAGTCACAAGAACTAAACCATAGTGATTATCTAGCTAGGTTGGGTTGTCAGATCAGACCTAATACTAGACGTTATGTGCTAAACATGCAATTAAACACCGTTGTCAATGGCGTCATAAAAAAAACACCGTTGTCAATGGTGACCTAATTACTAGATGGTAATTCTATATGGGCGCGCATCCACAAGAACACAGAATATAAATCCAAACACATAAACAGAGAATAAAAACTATAATTCAATTTAAAACATTAAGTTCCCAAATTAGATAAATGTCAATCAAAACTAGGGTTCATACATATATGCTAAACACTCAAACTAAAAGGAATTAATTCATACAAAGAAAAGAAGAGAAAAGAGTTACAGAATCAAAGGTAGAAGAAGACATATGGTGTTCTGCTCCTTCCAGACTTCTCCTCTTGTGTTGCAGCTTCCTCTTGGCCTTAAGGTCTGGCCAAGGATGATTTTAGAGTGTTAAGAGGCTGAGAAGGAAAGTAATGGACTCCTAGTCCAACTCAAATTCGTAAGGAAATAAAGATAAACACTGCTGGACCGTTTTGAGCATATCTTCTTCGTTATTGGTCGGTTGAGCTCCATAAGATACCAAAAGAATCGCAACAGAATTATCTCCGCACCTATGAAAGGAAATTACCAAAATCGGCCTATTTCTTAGGTAAAAACGCACATCTTTAGGCGTGTACTGCAGAGTTCAGATTTAGGCAGCTTTTCCTTTTCCTAATTGAACTCATTTTCCTTCTATCTCCAATTTCCATGCATATCTCTTTCCATAAGTTGTAGTCTTTGACTTGGACTCTAATTAATCTCCATAATTATCTTTAAAGCTTCACACTAAATAAACAATTAAACCCAATATGCTCTAAAAATATTAATTCAACAAATCAAGACTTAAAATAGGAAAGTGCACTAAATTAAGCTAAGATCGACCTATAAACTAATAAATAAGCCTGAAATGATGTCTTTGAAGTACATTATATTATCACAAATGAGGAGACATCAACTTCAAAGACTTGTTTTGTATTTCGTGTAAGAATCTTATATTTTATGGTAATTTTTTGTCTCTTTATATATAATAATGGTTCTTTTAATTGTTGAGATACCCAAGTTATCGGTAAAAAACTATCACCAGAATGTATAAAGAACGTTTTCATCTTCCTACAAGTACAATCTTTTACTTGCACAGTATATGTAAAAACCTGTAAACACTTGTCGTCTCCGAAGAGGTAGAAACATAATAGATTATAAAAAGCAAAACTCCAATATCATTATATAAACGACAATACAAAACTGTACAATTAACTAAACAATAAAACACAAGAAAAATGATAAACACGTGTATAATAGTAGTTCTCGATGCAAAAAACCAGTTTGTAAGTAATTCCTTGAGGCAAAAAACTAGAACAAACCAAAAGAACTAATTCAAAGGTAAATCGCACCTCAATGTGTTATGATTTTCGAGAGGACCCCACTTTTCACATCTTATTTTCTTTTTTCGCACACCCTTATCCTTCCTCTTGAATCGTTTAGTACAAGGTCTCCCAAGTCTATTTTGTGCATAGCTACGTGCTTATTGGAGCATAACTTACGAGCAAGTCCAACACACGAAACGTCTTGTACCTTCCGAATTGAAATAAACCATAATTGTACAAGTAAAA
Organism: Nemophila menziesii; assembly: GCA_029959085.1. Classification (NCBI taxonomy): domain Eukaryota; kingdom Viridiplantae; phylum Streptophyta; class Magnoliopsida; order Boraginales; family Hydrophyllaceae; genus Nemophila; species Nemophila menziesii. The sequence continues at coordinate 975,544 of JARWIR010000013.1, forward strand.
TCCGTCTGAGTTTTATAACAGAACAAGTAAGATGTTAACAAGTAGACACACGAAACAGGTGAGCTAGAAAAGAAAAAAACATAAAATTCGTTACAACAATTATGTTGTACTTGCACAAGTCCAGTATTGTACTTGGAGCATTGTTGTACGTTTTTTTTAAAACAACACCATTATTGATTAGTAGCAGCAATTTAAGCACATAACAACATAAACAAGTGTACATGTAATAATATAGGCATTAGTCTGTCATCTATATGTGTTTCAATGTAAGATTAGTAATAAAAAATGAATTGAACAATGCACAAAATTGTTAGAATTAATAAAAATAATTGTATTCCATACAAAAATGAATCACGAGTACTGAACAAGCAATAATGAAAGCGATGCAGTGATCAAAATGGGAAGTAACTCAGAAATCATGTCGAATTCGTAAAAAAAAAAATACAAAAAAAATGTGTATTAACCTTGATTAATTAGAACTAATTAAAAAAATAGAATTCGCAACCGAATCTGCAAAAATAAAAAACAGTATTTCATAAAAATTGTGATTTAAGCTAATTACCTTCTTTTTTAGCTTAGATTCTTTCCGATGGATTATTAGTTTAGGTTGACGTTTATGCTTCAGAATCCATACAAAAATCACTTGAAAGTGTTTTAGGTGCAGTATGTGTTTTTAAGAGAAAGAATATTTGAACGATAATTCTATTTTAAATGTTAGTTATGTGATAATACATAATTATTAGTTTTTTTAATATTATAAAAGGTATTTAAGTAAGAGATTTAGTAATTGACCATTACAAAAACTTGTTAAAGTAGGGCTAAGATTAGAATAGATATATTACATACCTTTATTTTAGAGGGATTATATGTCTTTTAAGATTAAATTGTAGAACAAATGTCAACGGCTTGTTGGGTTATAAGACCTATTATTGCTAGGATTAATCGAATTGCGGAAGAAGTAGGAGCATTTTCTTTCTGTTTCTTACCTCGCAAACTTAACCTAAGAGCAGACCAACTTGCAGAAAATGCTAGACATGAAGCTTAGAATCTTCTAGGGCTAGACCCTGGTCTATATTTACTTGAGTCTTTAATTAAGTTAGAAATTGATTAATTAGTAGTATTCTTGGAGTACTGCTACCTTTTACTTGTTGTAAGAAAATTAAAGGGTTCTAGACAAACCTTTTAGGCGGAATTAAGAATCGAAATGCTCCGGTATTGAATCCACTTACATATTCGAAGAAGATTGCTATTCCACAACCTAGATGCCATTGGATCTTCTATTATATGTTAAAGAGATCTTGGAAGAATTTCTATTGATTTTTGTTTCTCTCAAGTATAAGGCAGAGAACAAAAATAAGCGTCTGTGAAAAATGAAATCTAATATTTTGTGTTCATGAAATAACTTTCTAAAAGTTATTTATATATATAGTTATTCAAAATAATAACTGACACAAAACGGGTCGGGCTAACCCATTATGGGCACACACAATATGGACTAGGCCCAAAAACCATTTCTTTCATTCTCCCACTTGCACATGATGGGTTCACTCTCATACCCATGTTCTATGCATCAGGCAACTCTTTCTCTCATCTCAAACATATCAACAAAATCCATCATACTTGGCAAATAGGTCGTGCGACCGGCAAGCATACGAGCATCCTTTTGCTATAAACCTGTTAGGGTAGATAGCTGCTCAAACGATTTATAATCCTTTCGTATCTTGCAGTTCCCTAGACTAAAAATTATAATATCAATATCATAGTAACTCCGGCCCCTCAGATTCCATATCACATCATCTTTGTGATTGGAAGAGTTCACTAGCATAACATCGTGTGTCTCACTATCATGTCATAGTCCTTGATGACTTACATGATTGGTCGACCTGCAAGCACACGCTTTGATATCCATTTTAGTCTTCCTTTTGCACTTGACATTTTCTATAATGACTTGGTTGCTTTCCCAGACATACCCCGTTAGGTCGAATCATTCATGACCATCGATAATATGCTAAAGTAGCAAACACCAGATCAAAACATCAAATTCAGTCAAAAGTAATAAAGGTACTACTCAAAGATCTCACACAATGAAGAAACAGGGATCAATTCTTCACTTCTTTTTGGTCGCAAGCACACACGGTATGACTCGTGTGCTACGATATTATTAATTTATTCACATCATATGTCAAGTATCCATTAATATCGTACAAATATATAATTAGACATTCCTCGTTGTCTAAAATGAATCCTTCAATTAATCAACCCTCTCTGAAATCAATTAAAAATTTCATATCTGGCTTTTATAGACTAAGTAGATAGTGGGGATATACTTCGATCACAAATTAAAATTAACATGTTGCGCTACATGTTTGTGATCTCATCTTAACATGTGTTAAGGCGACTTTCGTAACTCACGTTATTTACATGAAGGGTTACTCTTTTACATAAGTTAGTCTCATCCTTGCGCATCCTCTAATGCCAAAGGCGATTGCCCGTGTGAGAAGGTCAATCATAGTCTATCTGACATACTTATCCACACGTATATATATTACCACTCAACAATGGAAATATAGCATTGCACATTATTTTAGAGTATACATGACAATATAGATCCGACATGATCTGAATTGCATAACTTACAATTAGTTTCAAAAAATATATTCACAAGAATATCACGTGTGGGTATTAACTGCAAATTTTCATAATCTATGTGCAATAATGTCTCTTATCACGATATACTTAATACCAATATGTTTGGTTATACTGTAATACTATGTGCCCATCACATAAGTCATTGTCATTTTTCTATTACAGTATTTTAAAGCTGGACTCCCACTATCACTTGAGAATCATAAAAAGTACAAACAAACTTTTAAAACCAAACAAATCTTTTGAATTTTAGTTGAGTAAGCCCAAACTCAACATTCACAATGGACATAGCAATATATAAGTTTGTTTCTTACTATTCCATGAATATAGCACAATATTTCATCAAGAATACACAACCTAAAGACATTTACACTCATCCATTTTTGTTAAACCAATTAACATATGGATATACTTTAGGTGTAAATATTATATTTGAAAACATATAGCATGAGCCCTAATCCTTTTAAGGCATCATATTGCTCATATATCAGGTTTTCAATACTTATGTCCATAATTCAATTTAAAATAGACTACTTAAACCCACGACATAACTAATGTCTGGGCTAGCAAACATCACTGATAAATGGATAACTAAACCCAAAGCATAACAAAATGCATGGCCTAGTACTTATCATGACATACATAATACTATCACCGGTATGTAATTACTAATATGACATTGTTTACCTTTTCTATTTTCATCGATAGAGTACCAAGACACATAAGAAGATTAAAGCTTATTCTCTCATCTATTTGGAGTGTTAATGACATTAAAGTATGACATGAAAAAGCATTCACATCTCTTCTTGATGAATAATTCTTTAGATAGGGACTACAGAAATTCAAACATTCTGTATGAATCATAACCTAAAGAATAGAGCTCGCATTTCACATACCTTTCACATCAACAAAGATTTAAAAAAATAACAACTCCTTAATTTTGACAAATCACATGTCATTCCTAGCTTGTAGAATATCAAATACATATAGATATAAATCCATACACTTTTCTTGTGGAACTTTTGATATGTAGACGAAGTGATATTCACATATCATTTCAAAAACTACTTATTGAAATGACTCGTGAATCTCAAAATCACTGTCTTTGGACTTGTTTGAGACCATAGATTGTCTTCTTCAATCAACACATAGTGTTTTCTTGGTCTTTAACATCATATCATAAATATTGTTTCAATGAATTTACTCTATTCTTTTATTCTCCACTGAGAAAAATAGTTTCAAAATCAATCTAGTGCAGATCATAATCAAGATGTACCACAACCGCTAGTATATAACCAAGTGAGCTAAATCTCTTAACTATAGGAAAAATGCTTATTAAAAAAAAAACAATTTATTCCATATAATATAGCCTTTTTGCCATTAGACGAGATTTGTACCTCTCAAATGAAGTGTCTAGTTTTCTTCTCATTTCAAGAATCTATTTATTCTCAATCACTTTGTGTCCTTTCAGAAGATCAACCAACTTTCTGAATTGATTTCTCTTTATTTGCTCCATCTTTCCTAGTAGGATATGAAGAGTTCATGTACTCTCTGAGGTTCTTCTTTGTCTTATGGACAAACCATACAACTTTATCCATGGATCTTAAATCGAAAACAAAAAATATCCCTCGACGACTCCTTCTAGGTGAAGTTATTGTGAAACAAATTCACTATGTGATGCAATAATTTCTTTCGAGTCAAAATAGAGGCAATCTTGCCCTTCCTCATGCATGTGATACCTTATCTAGTAACACATTTGATTTATATACATCATTTTCAACCTCATTTAATTCATGTGAAATGAGATTTTCAATAACCACACCTTTATTTAGAAAAATACACTATCCAAATGTAACATCGTGTAACTCAGTCTTAACAAATTCCATCATTATGTTCAACCTTGAACACATATCCTTTAGAGTCTTTAAACATCTTCTAAAGGAATCATTCTTACCTTTTGTGACCCAACTTTCCATACTCATTGGATAAGTCACAAACATACCAACCCCCAGGAGATCAAGTATGAAAGGTGATATTTCTTTTCTCCATAGTTCGTACGGAGTTGATGGATGTAACTTTGTGGGTACACGAATAAGTATATGAGTAGCAATAAAAACTAATCTTCCAAACATATTGAGAGATTAATTTGAGAAATCACACCTTAATCAGGAGAGTTACATTCCTCCTTTTATCTACTATTCCATGTCATGGCATGTGAAAAAATCATAATCTTATTTATGATCCCATTCTCATCACACCCTTCTTTAAAATTCCTTAAATAGATTTTTTGTGATCACGGTTTCTTCTCAAGGTTTTACCCTTCCTCTCTATCTGATTCTCGATTTTCTAATTAACAAATTTGTGAAACATCTCAGTGCTTCTAATTTGCAAGAAATCTGATAGATATCACTAAACCGTGTGAAATCATCTATAAGGTGATGAAAGTATAGCCCACATTTTGTTAATTAACGAGTCTACATATGTTAGCATGAATCAATTCCAACGGATATTGAAATGAAGCTTTCAAAAAAAATCATATTACTTTCATTACTAGGCAGTATCCACAGTTTGGCCAAATGATTTCATCAAGTGAATACAATGAATATTATTCACCAATAATGTGGTTCAGGACATAACTATTATGACATAATCAATATTTCATAAAATTTTCTAATATCTTTAGTAATATAAAAGACACTCATAGAAAATCAATTACTGCTAATATAATAGTTCTTGTAGTCAACCTTTTCCAAATACCAAAGAACCATTTGTTCTAAAGATAGTTTCATATTATGTATAACACTTATTATTTGTCATGAATATGGGTACTAAATTTAATCCTACAAGAACAATGATTGAGACCAAATTGTGCTAAAAATATGTAGACCTAAGATATCATGTAGATACAAGGTTTGACCACTTTGCAAGTTCAACTACTTGTGTCAAACCATTGACTTCAACATTATTGTTGTCATCTACATATATCCATCTTATACCAAATCAATTTTTTCATTCATGATATACTATATAGGTCTCTCAATCTCTTGTCACAAGGTTTATTGCTCCTAAGTTCATAATCCATATAGGATAAGACCAGTTAGCAACATGATGCTAGCAATAGATGCAAAAATCATAAGAATAAGATAGTGCTACTATATAAGGCTCACAAGCTAAGTGATACAACTTGTCATAAATGTAGCATCTCATCTTACTCTTTTATTTCTTATGATCATACTTTATTTCCTTGTGACTATTGATCTTGATCTTCTTAGAACCTGATATATCACCCTTTTTCTTTCAATCTTCTTGCTCTACACTGCAATTGTGTATGAGAGATAGACTCGGTAATATGTTCAACTATGAGGCCAATGAACCTCAAATGCACTCATTCTTGAGTACAACACAAGTAGCATCATCAAACATATTGATGTTATTACGAGTCACATTCACTTCTCAATACTATCAATTATCTGAAAGAGATTGAGGCTTACTTGAATTTGTTGTTCATAATTGAGGATATCACCAAATATCTAGACTGTCCTAGTCACTTTAAAATATCGCTCTTAGATGTGTTAAGTGACATGACCATGTGTCCTTTTATGAGTATAATCGTTCATGCCACTAAGGCAATATCGACATGGTAGTATCCTTAATCATCTCGATATGAGTATGCCACATCTCATAAGTGGTAGGATACTTGCGATACTCATAAACTAATCCATTCATATAACTTATCAAGATTTCGCGAATAATAGAGTCTTTATACCCCCACAAAACTTGATAATTCAAAATACTCCTCATATGATGAATTAGAAGCCTTCCTCAAGCTCAATCACATTATTAACAACCTCAAATTCTAGTTTCTCGAATACTCAGTGTAACTCGAGTTCTCAAGAAAAAAGTATATTTATATCACCATTTATCTTTGTCCTTCTTTAAAGGTCTAAAAGATGTTACTCATAGCCATTTTCTAGTATATCTAGAGACTTTCATTAATATATATAAAATATATTCAATGATACTATTGTCTCAAAATGCAAATTGAACTCGTAAATAGAAAACAAAAGAAGTGAAACAGAAAGTTCACTATGTTCCCAATCATGAATCACCATACTTTTGTTTATCTATTTATAATTCAATTTCATCAAGACAAAATACTAAGTTCTCTACAGAACTCCCATTATTCCAATACAATCAATTAAGATGGAATACACTAGACCCGTATGATTTAGTGGTTATGGAATCAAACTTATCTATAAAATAACCCAACTTTGAATATATATATAGTTATCAAAAAAATATCATATAAACTAACAAGTTATGTATCAAACACATTAAGATACACAAATCAACTCACAAACAATTTATCTAGAGTTTCACATATATCGGGTCATATGAAAGTATGGTCAACTTATTCTATACACAAAAATCAAGTTCATGTTTAGCATAATAAGATCATAAGTACACATACTTATAAGTAAGACATATAGTGCCCGTTTGGGATTGATTATTTTGGAGCTAAAAGCGCTTTTTGATTAAAATTAAATTATTTGTAAAAAATATTAAAAAATATTTTGACATCTAAAATCACTTTAAGTGATTATTTTAATAATCACTAATCTAGTGCTTTTCCTAAAAGTGATTTTAAGAGTCTAAAATATTGTTATGGATATAAAATCACTTTAAGTGATTATTTTGAAAAGCAATCCCAAACGGGCTTATAGGCATATATATCAAAACATGATAAAATAACCTATTGTTCATATTACATTACTCTCATATATAAGTTTCGGTCATATAGAAAAAAAAAATATCCAAATAATAAAACCAATGGTGAATTTGAACGAAATTTATGATTTAGGGGTTAAAGACAAAAAAAAATTGTCCTATTGGTACAATATAACTAGTTCAAAAACTAGTGTAACATTAGGATGTTTTTATCTTTATCTTTGATCAGGTAGGATAAAAACCAAAACAAACATCTACCAACAGACGCAATAAACAACTAAAAACCAACTAACAGCCAAGTGGTTAGTCAATCACATGCTGTGCTTGGAGGTTAATAGTTCGTACCACATAATTGTCAAAATATTTTTTTCATTTTTAGAACAAATCTGTCAACAAAATGAACCATTGCGCCATGTTGTCCAAAAAAAAATTGCAGCGCAGCGGAACAAACTATGAACTTCTCACTCACCAAAGGTCTGAAGTTCAAGACCAGTTACAGATATTTTGACCTTTTTTTTTATTTTTTATAAACAGATCTGTAAACAAATTAAAGTAGTGCGCCTATTAGATCAAAAGTTGAAAGGAGCGCAGCGGAGTAATAGTTCAATCTGGTTCAAGAGATCGACGGTTTGACCCATGGTAGTTACTTTGACGCTGAGTTTTTTTTTTTTTTTTTAATCCGAATGCAGAAAACGACGGCGTTTTTAACCGTCTTCTCCACCAGTCCAGAAACCGAGAACCCCATTAAAAAACTTCAAAAAATCGTATCTTTTTCGTTTTAAATCCGAATTTAACGAAATTTTCACCACTACGTTCCTTATTTCGAATAGAATACTAATCTATACATTTATTTAATTTTAAGACTATCAAAAATTCTCATAAAATTAAATACATATCAAATCTAATATATAGACATGTATAAAACATCTATGACATGAAAAGCATTTCACAAAGACAAGAACCATTGCTCTGATACCATTTGTAAGAAAATTAAAGGGTTCTAGACAAACCTTTTAGGCGGAATTAAGAATCGAAATGCTCCGGTATTGAATCCACTTACATATTCGAAGAAGATTGCTATTCCACAACCTAGATGCCATTGGATCTTCTATTATATGTTAAAGAGATCTTGGAAGAATTTCTATTGATTTTTGTTTCTCTCAAGTATAAGGCAGAGAACAAAAATAAGCGTCTGTGAAAAATGAAATCTAATATTTTGTGTTCATGAAATAACTTTCTAAAAGTTATTTATATATATAGTTATTCAAAATAATAACTGACACAAAACGGGTCGGGCTAACCCATTATGGGCACACACAATATGGACTAGGCCCAAAAACCATTTCTTTCACTTGTAAAAAAAAAATAAATCTAATTACAGAACTAACCCTAAAATATATTTCTTTTTTTCGATTTATAAACAATAAAAGAAAGAAAATATCCATCGTGCATTTTCTTTTTAATCTTAAAATGGTGCATCTAGCCTCTATAAAAAAAACGTGTTTTCAAAGTAAACGGCGGACCCCACCCGTAGAAAATTATCAGCAGCCTTTATCACTCTAGTAAAAAAATATTCCCAAAAATGATCCCTTAACTATAAGTCTTAAGTCAGATTGATTTGTAAATTTTAAAAAACTATCAAATAATCCTTGAATTTATCATTTTTTTTCCTCATTAATCCCTATCAAATTTAGTCCATTTTTTTGGGGTTTATATCCATATTTACTGAGACTAACACGGGAAAAATGGTAGTAAGTTATTAACTATAAAGTTCCGATCCCAAACAGGAAAAAACGTATACTTCAGGGACCATTTAGGGAATTTTCTAAAAACAATAAGAAAAGCCAAAAAAACAGTTTCTTCTTATCTTCACTTCCACCCTTCCCTATAAACTAATAAAACGAGATTTTTTTATTTAATTTTCTTACACAAACCCCCATCTTCTATAATCTTTCCACTTTGCCCTAATTTCTCGATTTTTTTGGGTATAAACCCTAATTTCACTGGCTCGATCAACATAATATCTGTACGTATATATAATCTGAATATATATGTTACAAAATCTGTGGATGGAGCCTTCATCAGCCGCTTTTTAGCTCAGTTTCGTTACTGGTTTGAAAAAGTCTTTCTTTTTGCAGTGTATACACGCGTATAGACATATATATAGTAGCTGTTATCCGATTATGCTGATTTTTATTTTCGTATTATTTTCATCTTTTTAATTTTTTCGATTTGAATCGATTTCAATACACACGAAGGAGTGAGTATATAATCTGTTAAGTGTTTTCGAAAATGATGTCTGTGGAAAGATCATTCGAAGCATGGGAAGAAGTACAAAGACATGGACAAGATTTAGCTGATAAATTAGCTCAAGGTTTTACTGGTTTAATTCAATCTACAAATATAAATCCACCATCATTCCCATGGCCAAATCCTCCAAAACCCAATATATTCGATATGGAATTCCTTTCTTCAAATTTCGCAAACATGAATTTCGGACTGAATAATTCAGGATCTAATGGAGTTTCAGCAATTTTCGATATTGGGAATAAATTAGGTCAAGCCGGAGTACAATTTGGGGCTAATTTAAACGGTGTAGCTCAACATTTCTTCGGAAAATTTCCATTTCCATTTCAACAAGATGATAATAATCGAGTATCATTACGAACAGAGATTATTAACAGTCAAAGAAGTGATTCAAGTATTACAATTTCCGAAGATTTAGCTTCATTAGCTGCACGTCTTAAAGATTACGGATTCACAGAGGATGAATTAGTAACAGATGAATCAAACGATGAAGAAATCGAAATTTTCGGCGTCAATTTAAAAACATTAAAGCGTTTTGGAAAAGCATTGGTAAGTTAATATAACACGTGCCTAATCATCACTCAATTAAGCTCAATTATTGGTGATTTTTTGTAGGGAACAGTTAATGTTACATCAACATATGATAGTAGAATTCAAAGTGTAGAAAGCTCATTAATTGCACGTGGAGATTTATGGAGAATGGAAGCTTCAAATGAACATTCAACTTCTGGAAATGAAAATTCTTCATTATTTTTAATGCAACTTGGTCCAGTACTTTTTGTTCGTGATTCAACTCTACTTTTACCTGTAAATTGGTCTCAACAACATTTACTTTGGTATGGTTATGATAGAAAGGTAAATAAATATTTCTACTATAACAAATTTCACCTCAAAAAATCCTTAAATCAACTGTTTTGACCTTATAATTAACAGAATAAAATGCATTCACTTTGCCCTGCTATATGGTCAAAACATAGAAGATGGTTAATGATGTCAATGATTTGCCTCAATCCTTTGGCTTGTGTAAGTTTTGCATTTTAGCCCTTTAGGTTTACAAAATTTGCGTTTTAACCCCTTACTTATACAGTCATTTATGGACGTACAATTTCCAAATGGACAAATTACTTTTATGTCTGGTGAAGGATTTTCAACTAGTGCATATTTACCTCTATTCGGAGGGTTACTTCAAGCTCAAGGTCAATATCCAGGAGAAATGAAGTTTAGTTTCTCTTGTAAGGTAAGAAAATCTCCTTTACCAATTTACTAAAATGCCCTTTGACTCAAATATGTTAAATTTTCTCTGTACAGAATAAGTATGGTACAAGTATAACACCAATGATTCAGTTACCTGATAAATCGTTTACGATGGGTTTAACACAAGCTTTAGCTTGGAAAAGAACGGGTCTTATAACAAAACCAACGGTTAAAATCAGGTAAGATTTATTTATATTATTTACATAAAATGGAACTTTACGGTTTTACCCTTGCAGTTTATCACCTACGATAGGTGGAAGTAACCCTGGGTTAAGAGGCGAAATTACACATTCGATAAAGGAGGAAATAAATATTGCTTGTGGATGTGCTTTTTTAAGACATTCTTCTGCTTTTGCTTCAATTGCTGTAAGTTTATAAAGGATTAGATTGTCATATTTTATGAAAATGAGGGACTAAATGACTTATTTACCCTTTATTTGTTGTATCAGCTTGGTAGATCGAAGATGAATGGGAATATAGGGAATACAGGGATTGTGTTAAAAGTTGAGACCCCTCTTGGTAATATTGGAATCCCTTCTTTCTCGGTTCAGTTAAATAGTGGTTTTGATTTGTAAAATGTGGAATTTAATGGGGGAAATTTTAGTTGTATATTATAGTATTTAGTTTATGAAAATTTACTGTGAATATTTTATAAACGTAACAAATGAAAAGTGTCTCAAGGACTAAATACAAGGACGTTTATGTGAATTTTTTGTCAATGTGTTTATAGATTATTGATTTATTCGATCAGAAAAAACAAAAATTCAACTAAATAAAAACTAAAAGACAATAAACAAATATTCTATCTGTCGATTTTTATTTTCTACCCTTTCAATGTAGAAAGATTAAAAAGTTTATTTAATATTTTCATTTTTTACACAATTGTTCTTAAAACATACATGAGATTATTTATTAAAATATTTTTTTAATTATTTAATTAAAAATAATATTGAAAAAAGTAGAAAAAGAAAGTTTTGATATTGAAAAAAGTTTGCCAAAAAAAAAAAAAAAAAACTGAGAAAAAGACAAACACTATTGTATATTAAAGTTGGATAAATTAAATTGGATATAGGGAGTATTTGATAACGTGAACAAATCAGAAACATAGCATTTGCCTCAAATCAAATAATATAATTTTTTATAATATGAGCACAATTGCAAACTACTATACATATTTTACAACCGTATTGACAAACATTAGTACATGTAATTTCATCCTCTCACTCTAATAAAATCTGCACAATTAGTTTTGGAAATCAAAATCAATCAACTAGTCTTCTAAATTGACGTCATAAAGATCAAGTTCAGGAAGAAGCTTGGAGGTTGATGAGACATCTTTGTTAGGGAGAGATACTGAGGAATTGACCCATGGTGCTTCCATGGACATAGTTCTTGTTTGGCTATTTTGTGAAGATGTTGATATATGTGTATCGCTATCTTGTGATGATCTCTCAAAGGCTCTAAACCTTGTTTGATTGGTTTTTGTTCCGTGGTTTATAATGGGAGCTTGAACAGGAATCTCTCCCTCGAGCATACTTAGTGCAGAAGACATGGGTGGTCTAAGAGTAGGTGATTGGTTTGTGCATAGCAAAGCAACATTTAACATTCTCATTACCTCATTTTGTGGATATGTTGATCCAAGAATTGGGTCCACGAGTTCTAAGAGACTTCCTTGTTCTTGTAGCACATAAGCCTACATATTTGATTTGCCAAAAAAGAGAATATCAACATATATGACAATCATTTACAAAAGAATATATAAAATGTACAAGCACTAACCATGCTTTAAAAATTCAGGGTTAAAGTATCCAAATGATCCTAATGTTTGGGATTTTGTGATTACTTATTTTAAAGTGTATCATGGACATCTATAAGTTTGTGACATAATTGGTCCTTTAAGTGATTACTAGGTCTTTATGTTGCAAGTAGTCACATAGTAGACATAATTGGGGCTTCAACTTTCTAGCTCATTGGCTCCAAACCACATGGTTTGATCCTTGTAGTCACAGTCCAGGTCGTATTTGGACCTCTACAAAGATAGAATTAGAAAAAGAAAGATAATAGATGCACTTTACCCAATCAAGTAGGTACACAAATTCCTCCTTTGGCTTGTATTTAGTGTTACTCTTCCCACTAACAATCTCAAGTGCAACAATTCCGAAGCTATAAACATCTGCTTTATCCGTCAAATAACCCCTCATTGCATATTCTGGAGCCATGTAGCCTCTGTAAAATAAAATGAGCAAGCCTAAGATGTACAAATTTATATCGCGATATATAAGCTATATAGGTGAAAGATACAAAACACAAGTTTGGAATACTTAATATAAAAAGGTAAAGTTTAGATCAAGAGAACAATAAGAGAAAAAAGGTTTACACTGTTCCAGCGATTCGTGTACTAATATGAGTGTCCTCTTCTTCATCAAGCTTAGCTAAACCAAAATCTGATATCTTAGCATTTAAATCCTTATCAAGCAAGACATTGGTAGCTTTTATATCTCTATGGACAATTTTTAACCGCGATTCTTCGTGAAGATAGGCTAAGCCTTTTGCTATCCCTATGCATATCTTCTGTCTTGTCGCCCAGTCTAGGTTTAGTCGCTGATCATCAAGACCTGTAAAGCAGAGAAAAGTTAGCCCTTCATGGATATTATATGAGATGAACATTTAGTAACAAACTTACCAAAAAGTGCTCGAGCGAGACTATTGTTTTCCAAGTACTCATATACAAGCAACAACTGGTTTCCTTCTACACAACAACCATAAAGCTTCACAAGGTGAGGGTGTTGTAAAGCAGATATCATTCCTATCTCATTAACGAATTCACGGTTTCCTTGCTTTGACTTAGAGGAGAGCTGTTTAACCGCAATAACTGCACCACCATCAGCTAGCACACCCTAGAGGATGTGGTGAATTTTAGCATACAATAGCACAAAATTGCTAAAACACATGACTAAGGGTGTAATGATAAGAAACATACCTTGTAAACTGGTCCAAATCCTCCTTCACCAATCTTGTTAGCCGGATCAAAATTGTTTGTAGCAACTTTTATTTGTCTTAGCGAAAAGTATCCAGTTTGTAACAGGGCTCGGAGTTCTGTAACAAAATCACACATGCTTAAAAAACTCCGTCTTGTGAATAAAAAAAATAAGACCAAAAAAAAAAAAAATTCGACCAAAAAAAAAAAAGAATAAAAAAAATAATACTAGCTTTGTGATGTAGCTCACCTTTTTCTTCGTCTGTCTTCCCTTTTTGATAAACTTTTTTCCAGAGTACAAACAAGCATAACAAAAGGAAGACACATGAACCAGCAACAATGCCAACAATTGCTCCAGCAGATAACCCTCCAAGTGTATCAATATTAAAGTCTACAAATAAGAAAGAAACATTTCATTTTGTTGAAATGTAAAGATCCATATAAACCTTCATTTATCATGTCAAGCTTTTAGATGAGATTGTAACTTAACATGACACTAAAGCCTACAACTCGATCATAGATTTCAAAAGCTGCCATGGCTGAATCTGGTTTAGCCTCAACAAACTACTGCACACATCGTCTTTCGCCACAACGTCTATAGAGACGACTTTCATGCCGTCGCCATTGACATGCTAATTGTGACGAAAAATTTGAGTCGTTGTTAGTGATATGCCAAACAGAAAAATCATTACCGAAGTCATCGTGAATGATAAGTATCTTTCACGACGAGCTAATGTACTCATTTACGAATGCAATTGACTTTGTTTAACAAAAAAAAAATTGACAAAACTTGTCGGTAAAGATAAGATTTACTAGCAACAAAGTAAAGTTGTTGGGAAAGATGTTACTCTCAACGTCATATAGTGTCTTTATGAACGACTTTTGTTTGTCTTAAAAGATAAACCCGTAATAAAGAACGTGGATTGTGCAGATTCATCATTAATGCCCAATCCCATAATTTTCCCACCCCAATCGCAAGTCCTAGTCCAAAATCTTGCCACCAAAACACTTCCAACCGTCACCCGTTCTCCATCAAATCATTACTAAAGACCTTCATCTCCATGTGTGGGACGCACTTCAATATCAAATTATTCGTTAATTTTATCAAAATTAGATATTTCAAAATTTCAATCTTTTTAAAAAATCTCCATTTTAAATCTGTTTTTTACTAGGCTTCATATATAGTAATTTGTTGTGTATTATGTGGGAATTTTGATGGTTATATTATTTAATTTTGTGTATTATAAGAAAATTGTTTGATTTTTATTTTTTATTTGAATTTTCGAATTTGGTTATCATTAGTTTATAAATTATATTTTAGACGCTAACTCCGGTTCATAAGAGAAGTTGGATTAAATCAAAAAACTTGTGTACTCGTGAATTTGTGTTGGGTGTGAAGAAATTTATAATATTTGCAGAAAATCACATGGGTAAAACATCTGGTAATTTTATTTGTGTAACCGTTGTATGAATAATCGAAAAAATGGTATAGACGTTATACAAGCATATATTTTAAGGTTTGGCTTTTTGTCAACTATGAGTTTTGGACAAAACATGGTGAAATAGAACAAATTCCTCTGAATACCTCTACCCGTATCGTAGATGATGAAATGATGGAAGTGTCTGATATTTGAGGTAGAGTATGAATATCGAGATGGGCGACGAGAATATTCAGAAGACAACCCGTTGTTTTTTCGATGCTTTGTTTGAAGAAATAGAGATTGAGTTACATCCCGATTCTACGTCAATAGGTTCACTGAATTTTATTACTAAGTTGATGCACATCAAGGTCAGGAACAAGTGGACGTATACTTTTTTCACAGAACTACTACAACTTTTGTGTCGTGTTTTGTCCGAAGGACATACGTTGATTTTATCGTATGAGGAGTGCAACAAAAAGTTGATTAATTGGGTGTGGGATAAATTGAGATCTATGTTTTTTGACTAAATAGAATGAAAATCTCAAGGCATGACCAATTTGTTGTGAATCTGGGTGGGATCTGAAGAAAGAAAATGTCACAAGGAATTGCGATTTTTCCTCATTGCGCCAAGATTGCAGCACATTTACGCTTCAAGGCACACCTCCAAAGACATGATTTGACAACATATTGTAAAAATTAAAGATGAAGACGTGTTACATAATTCAATTGATGGTACTAGTTGAAATACGTTTGACGAGAGTTTGCTAGTGAACCACGTAATGTGAGATTGTTTTGGATGTCGTTGGGTTTTATTATTTCTCCGTGCAAAAAACTCATATAACATGCTGCTAGTTATGCTGACAATCTACAAATTGTTGTCGTAGTTATGCATGAAAGAATACACCTTTATTCTTACTTTGTTGATTCCTTGTCCTCGTTCACCGCGTAAAGATATGAATGACTTTATTCGTCCTATTATGGATGAGTTGGATATGGAAATCCTTACATATATGATTCTCATACTAAGAAAGAATATGTAATGAAGGTTTGCGTGTTGTTCACGATTAATGATTTCTCGACTAGGTCATACACTCTGGGATGGTCGAGTCAAGGTTACAAAGCGTGCACCGAATGCATGGATTCAACGTCGTTCTTGTGGGTGAGTAAACGTGTAATGTATTTTGATCATAGGCGGTGGTTACCTATTTGACATCGGTTTAGAAAATATGTATCCTCGTACTTTAATTTTGAGTACAAGGCACCCTAGGAAACATCACCCCACAAATATTTAAACGCAGCTAGATGGGCTGCCTATCATGTTTCCCGGTAAGGATTTTGGTGGCAAGGAGAGAAAATAAATAGGTCCTCGTGATTTTAAGTGGAAGAAAAAAGTATTTTCTATCATTTACCATATTGGTCGAAAACTTAGTTGAAACATAACACGTTATGCATTGTGCGAAGAATGTGTATAATAGTCTACTTGATATTGTGGTTGGACTAGATGGAAAAACTAACAATGATAATGTGAAAGCAAGAAAGAATATGAAAAATATGTGTATTAAGCAAGAGTTGTGGTTGTTCGAGTATCGAGAGAGAGTGATGCTAGCATGCATAAAGTATGTGATGACTCTCGACAAGAGACATATTTTATAGGATTGGTTGAAAGCGCATAAGTTTCCTGATGGATTTGCGTCTAGGTTGAAGAATAAAGTTCAGAGTGATTTTGGTAAGACCATCGGTATGCAATCACATGACTGTCACATAATGATGCAGTTTTGTTTTGTGGCTAGTATGTCAGACTTATCGACGATAAATAGGTTAACTGTACTATCATTGGGTTATGCAACGTGTTGTTTTTAAAAAGAATCTAAGTATGCAAGAACTAGAAAAAGGAAAAACTGAAGTGGTAGTGCTTATGTGCAAGCTTGATATGACGTTTCCTCAATCTTTTTATGACATAGGTCCACCTTGGCATACACTTATACGAGGAAGCCTTAGTAGGAGGTCCAGTTTAAATACGTTAGATGTACCCGTTTGAGAGGTAATTGAAGAAACTACGATAATATATTCAAAATCCTGTTAAGCCCGAGGGTTCAATCACGAAGGATACATCGTAGAGAATACACTGAATTTTATATCATGACATCTACAAGAAGAAAAAACCAAGTTCAACAGACCATGGTGATATGGCGCCATAACCCAAACAGCTTTTAGTGCTCAAGAATCAGTGTCAAACAATGGGTAAAATGGAGTTTTGTACTTTGCACACAAAGAAAAGGAGAAAATCAGTTTTCTATTCCTGATATCGTTTCTTTTGCATGTGCGTCTACCTCCAATATTAATGACGTATGACATAAGAAAATAGAACACCCTAGTTCTGCTGTCTTGAGTCATCTTTTGAAACATGGGATTTTAGGCAATAGTTCTTCTTCTTCTATATCTTTTTATTGTGCTACTTGTCATCTAGATAAAAGTAAATCATTACCTTTTCTTACACATGGAAGTCGTGCTTCCGCTTGCTTTGAAATTATGTATACTGATGTTGGATATGCTGATCCTATTATTTACCATGGTCAGTATCACTATTTTGTGACGTCTATCGATGATTTTAGTTGATTTACTTGGATATATTTCATTCGTTAGAAAGTTGAAGTATTTCCTGTCTTTCAAAATTTTGTTACACTTGTTGAGACACAATTCAGTACCAGTATCAAAACATTACGACCTGACTTAAGGGGAATTACATGTCTCATTTATTTAAGAAATATTTTCAACAAAAATGAATTCTCTCTTAGCGCTCTTGTCCATATACCCCCAACAAAATGGCATGGTTGAGCGTAAGAAATCGTCATTTGTTAGATATCGTTTGTACTTTGCTAATTGACTCATATGTTCCTTCTAAATTCTGGGTAGAAGCCTTATCCGCATCTATTTATTTAATTAATCTTTTGCCTACTATCACTTTAAATTATGATTCTCCCTATTCTTGATTATATGGAATATCTCATGAGTATTTATCACTCCATACTTTTGGGTGTGTTTATTCTGTTCATCTTCCATCTGTTGATCGTTATAAACTTGTTGCCTAATTTGTCATTTGTGCTTTTATGGGATATAGCTACAAAGGATTGGTTTGTTATGATGCTCGTGTTAGCAAATTCCGTATCTCTCACAATTTTGTTTTCTTTGTAAATCAATATTTTTTCAGTCACAAGTTGCTTCTGATCCTCCTATTACTCTACTTCCTGCTTTTGATGATGTATCTATAACTATTGAACGTTGAAAACAGGTTTGGTGTATCATAGACGTAAATTCTCCCTTTAGCACAACTTCAAGACACCAATCGTCATCTGATTCTTCACTTCTAAGGTTCTCTATTGGGTTATTCATCCACCAGATAGGTATGGTTTTTCTCATAACTCACTTATTGTCAATCTCGATACTATATATATTCCTTGCTCTTATGCCCAGGCAACCAAAATAGCATGTTAGCAGCAAGCCATGCAAGAAGAAATTCATGCTCTTCAAGACAATCAGTGAAAAATGGTCCTTTGCAGTATTTTCTTGGTCTTGAGGTTCAAATTTCTCAAGCTGGTATATCTTTACATCAACACAAATCTACGGAGGAAGTCATCTCTTTAGCTGGCCTTCAATTGGGAAATTCAGTTCTGACTCCATTAGAGGCGAATCTCAAACTAAGTAGAGAGGAAGGTGAACTTCTATCAGACCCATATTTGTATCGACAACTTGTCGGGATTTTGTACTACTAACAATAACTCACCCAGACATTTTAATTGCCGTACAACAAGTTAGTCAACTTATACAAGCCCCTCGACACCTCCACCTAGCTGCAGTTGTAACATTCTTAGATATTTAAAAGGAATCAAAATGAGGGGATTGTTCTTTTCTAAGCCATCTTCATTACAGCGGGTGGGATACAGTGATGCTGATTGGGCTGGATGTGTAGATACCCGTCGCTTGGTTACTGGATGGTGCATGTTTTAAGGTGATGCATGCGCTTGTTTCTTGGAAGAGTTAGAAGCAAGACAGGGGTTCCAAGTCCTCAACTGAGTCTAAATATTGTGCTACTCCCTCCGTCTACTTTTATTTGTCCAACTTTTTAAAAGGAGGTGTCCAATATTGTATGTCTCTTTTCAAATATCATGACACTTTTTCTATACTTTTTCCAAGTTTACCCTTAATTAAATAGTATAAAAAATATTGCATTAAATAAATCCATGTACATTAATTAAGGGCAATTGTGTAAAGATGAAAAGTATTAAATGCTCTTTTTAATCTTTGTGCATAAAAAAGGTGGACAAATAAAAATGGACGGAGGGAGTATGTCTTTTGTTTGCTCTGAGATCACATGGCTTAGTGGATTATTGGGTGAAGTTGGTTTTTCTCAACTTCATTCTACTGCTTTTCATGCTGATAATACTAGTGCTATCCAAATTGCCTCTAATCCCGTCTTCCATGAACACAAATCATACCGAAGCTGATTGTTACTTTATACGTAAATCCTTTGATAAAATGGAATACAAAGATATAAGAGAGAGAAATATTTTTCTCAGTAAACTACTATATGTTATCAGAGTTATAAGATTTAAAGGCGGAACTTCCATTTTGGGAGAAGAAATGAATTAAAGGATGTGACTTAATTAGATAAGGTTAAAAAATTGTCATCATTATATTCAAGGGATCAGTTTCTCGTGAGATTTGAACACCCACTTGTCAATGAAGCAGTTACTATAATTATATTCTTTATTTTCGTCAATGAGTTATATGTAGTAAAAGATTTGAGTTCAAGTTTTGTCACGCCTATATGTGAAGGGGTTTGTTGAAAAATTAAGATAAATCTTTATTAATCCGTTTAACTTTATAAATGAGATGGAAACTTAACACATTCCATGAGATATAGAAGACAAAATGTAGAAATGTTTCAAAATACTAACTTGGGGTTACAGTAATGCCAGAAATCAGTGGCCCGTACACGCCTCTATCAGGAATAGCAGTTGTCCCTTTTCCTTGCCAGTATAAGTGGATTTCCAAGGTGCTACCTATAACTTCGACATTGTCGAACACCTCTGTAATACCTATTCCAACACCTCCGGCTTTTTCCATAATATTAAAATCCTGCAAAACCGTCCTTCCCTACAAAACATTTGAGAATCTCATTGTATTAATATGGAGAATCTACTGGCTAAATCCCTACTCCAAAATCTATAGAGTTATATGTCAAGCCCATATACTGACCCTCAGGCATGCAGGCGAGTTTAAGCTCCTAGATACGGTGTCAGTCCTTATATTTTGGGGGCCTAAAACAAAATCACAAAATAAAGCCCCTATCTATATAAAAAAGTTTATAAATATACTTATAAAAAGAAATGAATACTATTACCATCAAACTAACATTGTTACTATTATTTAATCACTTAAATCAGAGATATATTTTTTTAATCACCTCTTAGAAAGAGAACCAAAACTCTGTCCAGTTAAGCTAACCCTAACTGGTTAAACCAGAGATATATTTATAATATACATAATATATCTGGATAATCAAGAATCTTTAAAAACGTAAAAAAACTAGGGACCCCAAGCATTTGTCTCTCCGGTCTACCCTCAGAGACGACCCTGCCTAGATGAGTTGGTAATTTTCATGGTATCAGACTCCAAAAGATAATGAGTGTTATGTTTCAAAATAAACTCTCAAAGTATACATATTTATATATATATCACTTTTCAACAGATTGAGTTTTTTGATGAGTTAGTAATTTTGACAAAAATATTCCAAAAACTCCAAACTGAAGAAAGTAATGTGAATGAAAAACTCTTTTTCCTACTTACTTGGATTTGTACATCAAATATGCGTCTTCCGAGGCTGCTATATGTGGTGTCATTGGAGTACATAATTTCAGCAAAATGAAGGCTTACTTTGTAGCTACCCTTTCTCATGCAAAGGCCATAATACTTGAGCGAATTAGGGGCGAGGCGAGCAGACTTATAGAACTCGGCACCTGTCACATTTAGTGCAAAAGGGTTTGTTGCTGTGTAGAGACCATCTTCATTGTTCAAATACACCCCAGCACTGCTATAAGCCCATGTATCTTCTTCTCCAGACAAAAAGAAGTATGTTATCCCCTCGTTTGATAAGTCCTTTCTATAATCATTTCCGTCGAACTTCATTTGTCTTCCTCCACAATTTATGAATAATGAATAATCTGCATGAACAAAATCAACCATGAAGATCATAATTCATACACAATTGTACCAACATGCACGGGAAACATAATTTGTTACATATGGGGTCTTTGCTGCAAGGAAGATCTTTCTTTGCGCACCACTCAACTCTGAAAAAAATATTCAAAAATAAGAAAAATAAACAACTGAACACTTGAATAAGGAGTGAAAAATTCAAGGAACTCACGAATTGCTAGTCGAATTTGAGTGACTCGAGACTAAATTCCTGTTAGATTCCAATCATTCTTAGTAATGTGACGAGCACATGTCAAAATAATCTTATAAATAAAAAAAGATGCTTACAGTTTGCCGGAATGGCAACTGATGTTTTTTGATGACGTATTAAAATAGTTGTAAGATAGATCACTGCAATATATCCTCATACAAGATTCAAGGAAAATTTTAGTATCAAGATGTGCAATCATGATGATCTAGCTTAAAGAAACATTTACATGTTCTCGTTGCTTTCCAATAGCCAGCCTGGAATTTCGCCCGTTAATGAGTTATGACCTAGAAACCTGAATAGTGGAAATTTAGATCCCGTCTTCACAACATGTAAGGAAGACAATCACTACTATGCAATACTAACTGAGGTACTCACAAATGCTTCATATTACCCAACTCTTTAAGTGTCGAGATTACACCATTCAACTCGTTATAGCTTAAATCTCTGCACATGAATTTTTAATTGTCAGGTGGGAAAATCGTCGAATTTCCCGGGGTATCCTTTTTTTTTTTTTTTCTGGCCTTCCTAGCTTTTCTTCCCCGGAGAAAAATCCTAGATCCGTCCCTATGAGCACTGACGAAAACTTACATAGTTTTTAAGTTGATAAATTTATCAAGGTAATCTGGGATTGGGCCACCGATCGAGCAATTCTTTAGTGACCTGTACAACAAATTTATCGTGAATATGCAACTCAATACCGTTAGAATAATCTATGAATTTTTAAATTTCCAACTTTGTAATATATACAAATCATGCTCACAGTCTTTCCAACTTTGGCATATTTTTCAAATTTGGAAATGTCATGCCTGGTCCTTTCAGATCAGTAATCCTCCTAAGAAATAGATTAAAAAATCAGGCATAAGTCCTTACTCCAAACAAGATGACAATTTATTTAATTTTAATTTGCACTCACAACTCTTCCATGTTTTTCAACAGCTCAATAGTAGAAGGAATTGGTCCATCCATTGATGTGCCTTGCATATCTCTGCACACCATTCCATTATCATGAGATAAATACGCAACATCATAGCCAAAAAATTAATCAACTAATGAATTAATGCATGTAATAGTCCTCACATTCTCTCAATAAATGTCCAGTTTCCAATAAAATCTGGTATTCCTCCTGACAGCGTGCTCCCATCTATCCTACTGAAAATCATTCGCACAATTCAGAATTGAAAATACTTTAAAGGGTGAGTTGCGAATATTTGAATCTGAGATCGAATATGTAATATAAAAATACTTACAAATCAGTCAAGTTTCTTAACTTGCTGAATGATTGTGGTATGGTTCCTGTGAAATTATTTGCAGAAAGAAGGCTGCAGGAAAAGTGATGTTCAATATTTATTGCGGAAAACAATTGTTAATAGATATAAGCAAGTGATCTCACAGTCTTCTCAAGTGGCTCAAACTTCCAAGGTTTTCAGGGAGAGGTCCTTCAAGCAAATTATCTTCTAAGCTCCTAAATTATACAAGAGTTTACTGTTATATACACATATAAGAACTTCAGAAAGCACCCATCACATATATAATTTACTTACAGTTCTTCTAGAGTGCTGATATCACCTATTTCCTTCGGAATTGCACCACTGATCCTGTTACCTATAAGCCCCCTGCATTGAACAATCGTTTGAATATATCCAATGAAAACAACTATATATATATATATGTATAAAAACTAAAGGAGTGAAGAGTCAAAAATAAGTAACTTACAAAATGGTCAAATTCGGGATCTGACTAAAGTTTGTAGGCAATGATCCATTAATATAATTGCGTGTTAGATCTCTGAAAAGAAAAAGGAACTTTTCTTCTTGAACCAGAAAATTTATAAGAGAAAGTTGTTTGCTAGATTAAGAAAAATCTCTATTCGTTAATAATTTATGTTAAGTCACGTACAATCTAATTTTTCTAGTAGCTTAAATCAAAATCATGAAGTATAACTAAAATGTTCATATTAGTTATGACATAGATTTTAGGAATAAAGGTACTCACAGTTCTGTTAGATAAGTAAGGTTCACGAATTCTACAGGAATAACTCCAGTCAAGTTGAGGCCCTTCAGCTGGCTATAGTACCAAGAGATACAAAATCATCAGATCAAATAATGACAAATAAAGATATAAGAACCTACATGTTTGTGACATGGCACGAAGTGTTCTTCTTGAATGAGCAATCACAAGTTACATTACTAATGATTTTAGTACCAGGAATGGCCATGTTGAAATCTGTAGCATTTTTATTACAAGAATTTACAGAAACCTTCCAATATTTGATTTGCAGCTTAGACTTTATTGTTTGAAGAGCTTGAACTGTTAGATGGAAAAAAATATATAATTAAAAGCTAACATGGAACAATAGAAATGCCTACAAATTAGTGCTACTGAAATTATCAATAATGTGAACTTGGTAAGAAGTCAATATGCAGAAGAATAATGGAATTTAATGTAGATTACGCTTCTTGATGAAATATAAATGCCTAATGATATGATCTAATTGCTAAAAAAAATGAAATGATAATTAATAGTTAATGTCACGTCCCAATTCTATATCTTCAAGCCAACAATCGAAATCAAAATGGTAGCAATTTGTCCAGAAACTCAATCTCGATTAACTATTGTAACCTAATTCTACTTGCAAAAATGGTTAACAAAGTTATAATTAAGTCAATAATTCAAGCTAATTACAGGTTCTTAATACCATTATGTCATACTTCAAATCCAAATGACATTAGTGATATATACTCAAGAACTATGGTTTGTTACGAATTATATTCGATTTGTAGAATGTAGGGTGATGATTTTGAAATAAGTAATTAATTATTTTTCGATCTATTTTCTGAGTGTTCTTTTTAAGAAATATTTAAATAATTTGCGGAATATGTCGGGTATTATCAAAAGTTATACATTCTTGAGTTCTCTCAAATGGATTTTAAGAAATTAAAAGATGGAAAAATCAAAGAAGAAAAAAACAGTACTATTTTTTCTGTCATGGTTTATTTCACTTGGAAATTGAAAAATAAGTTAACACTTAAAGATGATCTTGGGAGGATTTCTTTTCATCTTTATTTCAGTTTTTTTGATTTTATAAAAAATGCACATTTATTAGTGTCGGTTTGGAATTGTTGTTTTGAGAAGTATTTTAGTATTTTAAGAGTTTTTTTTACTTTGAAAAATACATTTATAAAAAACACCAGATAACACTTAAAATAATTTTAGATTTTAAAATTCTTTTTAAAGGGTAATTAAAGATAAATGCCTCCTTAATTAAGCTTCTAATTTTTTTAAGCATCTAATTCTTTTATTTAGAGGTAAATGCCTAATAGAAAAATTATTTATAGAAAACATCCCCTTTATATTTTTTATACCTATACTATCCTTATTATTTAATATATTATTTTATTTTTAATACAATATTATTTTTAAATATTAAACAAATAATAGGGTACTTCTACCACCACCACCACCACTACCACCACAACCATCACAACCACCACCACCACTACAGCCACCACAACCATCACCACCTCCACCACCACAACAACCACCACCACCTACTACTAATTTAATCACACGCGCGCGTCCGTGAAATTTTTTTAAAATCGTCATAACTAATTCTAAAAAAATCAAAAAAATCAAAAAAATCAAAAAAATAAAAAATTTATATATTTGGATAAAGCAAATTAATATTTACGTCTATGATTTTTTTTGATTTTTAAATTTTTTTGATTTTTTTTTCCGCAGACACGAAATTCCATGTTTTAAACAGTGAATTCAGTATTTCAAAACATGGAATTTCATGTTTAAAACATGGAATTAAACATGGAATTCCGTATCTGCGAATCAAAAAATTCAAAAAAAATCAAAAAAATCAAAAAAATTCGAAAAAAATCATAGACGTAAATATTAATTTGCTTTATCCAAATATATAAATTTTTGATTTTTTTGATTTTTTTAGAATTAGTTATGACGATTTGAAAAAAAATTCACGGACGCGCGCGTGTGTTTATTAGTTTTTGTTTTGTTTTTTTCCATTTTTTTTAATTGTTAATTATAGGGGTAGTTTGGGATGTGGCTGTTTTCTGTAAAGAATCTTATTCTAGGCACCTTTTTTTAAATAAGTTTTTTAATAGGCATTAATCTATAATTGGCACTTTTTTTAATAATTTTTTAAATTTTAAATATTATTTTAAAAATGTTTTTTCACTTTACAATAAACACTTTTAAACAATCCTTCAGTATTAATTATAGGTAGATTATCATTAGATATTAATTTAAATTTTCAAGATTAAAGATGAGGCAATTATACAGTATATAATTTTTTTATTTCATTGAAACATTTTTTTTAGTCAATAAAGCTTGTATTAATCATTGAAACATAACCGTTAAAAAAAAAATCACAGTAAAAGAACAAAAAATAGTAGGGTTTTAACAATAACATCTAAATCAAAATGAAAAATGGACGGCGCTCAAGTTTTTCTTTCACCATTTATTGAATCTCGATTCAATCGATGAATTTGTTCATATTAACTTTAATTTTAATTTTACGAAAATATATATATATATATATATATATATATATATATATATATATATATATATATATATATATATTAAATGAAGACGATGTTTAAAGAATAAATGAAGTTATTCTAATAATCCTTAATTATTGTATATTTCCCTTCTAATAAAAACTCATTTACATTTATCATATGTATGATACCATATAATTCTTTTAAAGATATTTTAATTACTTGTTCCAAAAAAAATTACACATAGGGCTTCGAAACCCTTTTTCAATACCTAATTTACTTAGGGTAAGACGTATATCCAAGATTGGATGGTCCAATATTAACATCATACCCATTAGTTATATTGATAAAACACATGTCATTAGATTAACTAGGTAGTTACTATAATTAGTTTTTGCATGACATAAACATAAGGTATGTGTCATAATACGATTGATATTGGACCATCCAATACTAGGTGTAAGTATTTTACATTTATTTTTCTTACTAAACGTCAATTCGAATATTTAACATTGTATATTTACTTTTTTACATTTTTCCACTACCCATCATATCCCATTTGTTTTTAGTTACTTTATATACTAAATTATACACAATAAATTAGAAACCCTAAAAAATCTTTACCCTCTCTCCTCTCCGCACCCCAACTCAAATGTCTTTTCATTTCAAAACCCTAATACAAATTTTGGTAACAACATTTTGCTTCCATTGAGATCGAAGTTCCATTTTTGCAGTCGAGAACCATTAGACGTCGAGCTCTATTTTCACAGTTCCATTAGCAGCATTTCTGTGTTCAAGCTTCGTCTGTTGGAGCCATGGTTGAAGCTCCAGTCACTCGCGCAATTTTAGCAGCCTTTTCGTGTTCAAGCTTCATCCAGTGGAGCCATGGTTGAAGCTTCGGTGGTTCGTGCAGTCCAGACGAGCAAATTCATTCGCATGCGAGCAGCAAATCCGTAGTTTGTGAGCTCGAGATTTGTTCGTATATGGTTGTTTCGGAGTTTGTGAGCATGAGTTCCATTCGAAAATGGTTGTTCTGGTGTTTATGGCTCGAGTTTTATTCATAAAGTGAATGAGAAGCCATGTACGAGAAGCTTATTAGCCGAGAAGCTAAACATCATAATATTCTTTGTTCATTTAAGCCATAGGTGCTATATATCTGTTGTGTTCACGGAACCCACCGGTACTAAGGATCTGGTTCACTGAAGCCACGTGTGCTCTCTCTTGAAGCCATGACCAATCGACTGAATGTTATTTTTTTCGTAATTTCTAATTTTTGAAGTTAGCAACAATAATTTTTTATATGTTTTTTTAGTTTTACTGTAATTTTATCTTTTAAATATATGTAAATTTTAGTTAGTGTTATTTTCCTTGATTAAATGTTGTATTATTACTTTCGATAATATAAATAAATTTCATGCATTATTTTAGGTTATTCTGGTTTTTTAGAAATATTCAGTAATTTTAGGAATAATTAGTAATTGTTGAGTATATTTAGTGATTTTCTATTGATACTCAGTGTTTCTTCTCTTTACTCAATGTTTTTTCCAATACTCAGTGCTTTTTATTCGCGTTACTCAGTGGGTTTTTCCCAATAATCAGTGAATTTTCCACATGCTCAGTTATTGTCCCAATACTTAGTGATTTTTACGACACATTAAATTCTGTAATTACTCAGTAAAATCTCTAAGTACGCCTCGGCGCCGGCGGTGGTAGGTGGGTGGTGGGTGGTGGTCAGAGCTAAAAAGTACATATACTCAGTGAGTTGATACTTAGTGACTCACTGAGCTGGTGCTTCATACTTATTGCCACTATTTTGTCTTTATGTTTTTTTTTATACAAAGATATTTTAGTATTCAGTCACCCATAAGATTGGGTAGTGGCATCTTTAAAGAACAATCTAGCCACATGTTCAAGACCCTATATGTCAATCACCCTATTTCAAAATTCAAATTATATAGATTTGTATTTTGTACATCTTTGAGCGTGGGTTTTTCCAAGATGGGTTTTAACTT
Source organism: Nemophila menziesii (assembly GCA_029959085.1). Classification (NCBI taxonomy): domain Eukaryota; kingdom Viridiplantae; phylum Streptophyta; class Magnoliopsida; order Boraginales; family Hydrophyllaceae; genus Nemophila; species Nemophila menziesii. Next base: position 1,003,881 of record JARWIR010000013.1, read on the forward strand.
GTATAGAATTATGAAAAAGTAGACAACATGTATTTGATTTATCATGAATTCCCTTAAGACATAATTTTTCATTTGAGGCCGTTAAATCCCAATGAGTATTTCAAAGTCATTTATTTTAGGGCACCATCCAAATAAAAAAGTTCATATATATATATATATTAAAGTGAATGATGCATTTTTAAAATTTGAATTGAGGTTCATATCTCATGTTTTCAATATTTTGAGGTTCAAGGTTAATGTTTTTGGTTTCAGGGTTCATTGTTCAAGGTTCAAGATTCATGATCTATGGTGCATGGTTCATAGGCTCAAGTTTTAAGACTCGTGTGCGTATGATCAAAGGTTCAAAGGTTAAGGTTCAAGTTTCAAGGTTCGTGGTTAAGGGTTCAAGATTCAAGGGTTCATATTTTAAGGTTAAAGATTTAAATTTCATGGTTCATGGATCAAGTTTTATGGTTCATTATTCATGGTCCAAGGTTCATGGTTTAAGGTTAAGGTTCAAGGTCAAGGCCTAAGGTTTAAGGTTCAAGATCTAATGCCAAAGGTCTAAGATTCAAGGTTTTCAAAATTCGTGGTTCATAGTTTATCGCTCATGATTTATTGTTCATGGTTTATATAATTTTTTTAATATTTCATGTGATGCCCAAATGTCTGAGACCCAATTTTTTTTAAATATATTGTCACATATCCAAATGATTTTTAATTTATGATTCATGATTATTAATTTACAATACATTTGTTGTATTTAGCTCTGTATACATTTTTAGAAACAAACAAAAATTTGTATATATCTATTGATATCATTGATTACCAGAATCACTATTCAATCACTTAAACACATACATGGTGGGTGAAAATGAGAGATAAAGAAAGTTTATTAGATAGTTGTTGTTATTTTGTTGACTAATTGTTGTATATGTTTATTTTCAATTGTTCTTGTTTCATGTTTCATTTATTAAGATTTCATGTTTCATGATTTAAGGTTTATGATTTTAAGCTTAAGGATCAAAATTTATGGTTCATGGTTCAATTTTCAAGATTTAGGTTCATAATTTATGATTCAAGGTTCATGGTTAAAAGTCCATTAGAAAAGAAAAAATAATTATTCCATTGACAGACATCGAACTCAGGTTATATTGGTGAAAGTCTGATATCCAAACCATTATGACGACAATGATTGGATATATATTGTCAGGGTGGATTGAACGTGAGACCTTCAAATATCTATTAGACACTCATTTAATTGTTTAAAGTGGTTTAAGGTCATGTCGGGTCTTGAACATAGGCCTAGGAATCCATCGCTACGTGCCCCCAGTTTTTTGTTATTTTAGAGGGCTCTTTTTTAGAATTAAAAATTTATATTTATGTAGGTATATATTAGAATTTAGTAACACAAACTTTAAATTAGCCTTTTGCTAAAATAATATATTTTATTTTTAAAGGTGTAAGGTTCGAATCTCATCCCAAAACTTTAATTTAAAAGTTTTAATTGGACAAGTGATTTAGTTTGGTTCATTTGAAGAGTCGAATACTTTTTGTTTTAAAAGGATTTCGGTAAAAAAATCAGAATAGAACCAATATTAGTAAAAAAAGTTTCTCGGTTTTTTTTATAATTTTTTTAAATGTATATATATAAAAGGTCGATCGTAATATAAATTACGCTTTGGGCCCCAAATATGTCAGGACCGACCCTGTTAAAGGGGTTATAGACGATCTCATCCACTCTTTGTGTAGAGTATCCGAGCTGTCGAAAAAAGTGGGTTTTGTATTATATAGAGCAAATTTCATGTTTAGGCCATTACCTATAGCCTATTTTTTTTAAAACACATATTTCAAAAGTATCATATTTTAGCCAAATGTATTTAAAAGTGCCATTTTTAGCCTATTTTACAAATTCGGTAAGACATTTATAGATTTTAAGAATAATTTAGGTATTTAAAATAAATTATATTTTTATTTGGCCAAATCATAAATTAAAAACTTTATTTGAAGTGTTCAAACTATTTTTAAAATTTATGAAATATATAAATCACTAATATTTTAAGTTAGTTAAAGATAATACAAATATCAATCACATTGAGCTACTATTGTATTACATTAAAATATATTTAATAGAAGCACTTTTAAGAAAAATACTATATATGTATTTTTTGAAAAGCTATCTATATATTTCACAATTTTACTATTTTTAACAACATATTAAATTTTTTAAATCATTTTATTATAATTTAGATATGCTTTTACTTTAGAAAAGAATCACACGAATAATGGGGGACCATTAAATCGAAAAGCAACATATCTTTATCTACTTAAATGGAAAAATTTCAATAACATCTTTCTGTTTCATATTACCCAATAGAGTCAATCATTTTGAGTTAAAACAAAACCATGATATACTATATAGAAATTAATTATCTACATTCAACAATATATCACATACGAATATTCACTTTGTTTAAAACTAGAAAAGTTGTGTAAACTGTAAAGTGTCACCTTCTTGTGGAGGCAAAAGTTGAGCGTAAGAAGTGAAACTCAAGAAGCAATACAAAGTCACCGATAGATAAAGTATAAAACTTATGGACATGGTTATCTTCTGGTTCCGTTTGCTAAATTGTACAACAATTGATGAATCGATATGTGTGTATATTATATTTGTACATATATCTATTTCCTATGTAAGAGAGAGGCTTAGATTAATTGAATAATACAAAAATAAAAGAAAGATTGAAATGTATAGAGAAGGAGTCACGGGTTGGGGTAGTTCCTTTTAGTTGAAAGAATAAAATATACAAAAAAACATATAACTGTTACAAGAAAAGTTCAAAACTAAGGTTCTAATTTATATCTTTAGCGACCATTTCACAAGTTTTTTTAATTATTTTCAAAACCATTTCACAAGTTTATGCTCATCCATTAATGATAATACCTTTTTGTTTTTGACTACACATGAAGGATTAACTACAACTGTTACTGTTATTAAATTCTTTGTTTAATTAATATTTACCTTAATATTTCAATATACCTATAAATTTAAAAATTATTGTCCAAGAAACATCTCAAGTTAAAATTAATTCCCTCTCACCTCAATCTTCATTTTTTTATCCATAAAGAGCCACATATATTTTGCTTTTTCCTTTTCTTTCCTATAAAGAGAGTCGTTTGAGTTATGGGAAACTTCCCATAACTCAAAATTTGAGTAATGGGAGATTCCCATTACTCAAACTTTGAGTAATTGGAAACTTCCCAATATTCGTTGTTTTTAAAAAAAAAAACGGTGTCTTTTATGGAAAAAAGGTGTAAGGTGGCAGGTGACTATTGGGTATTAACCCTAAATTTAATATATTATATCTTATTTTCTCTTAATTTTTCTCGTTTTGAGTTTTCTACGTATATTGTTATTTCGTTTATTTTTTATGTTTAATTTTATCTTTTATCCGTGATCCTAATTATAACAAATTGGTATGAACTATAGATTCAAAGAGATCGAATGAAGAAGAAAAATCGGAGCTTGTTGCCGTAAAGGAGAAGACCAGAATAAAGATCGAAATTATTGAAGACTTGTCAAATCGTACCGGTTTATTGGATTTGAAGATATATTCATATTCAATATTTATTGTATTAATTTCGGATCTTGAAGTTTCTCAAATTCGAAGTTAGGAAAAAATTCAAATTTTGATCATTCGATGTTTCTTTGGGATAAATTAGTTACTCGAAACTTTTGGTGTACTACATCCATGCCATAATAACTGACTCTTTATATTTTTTCATACATATTAAGGAATCTAAAAAGTAGAAATAAATTAGTTTAAAATGATCAATATATCTCTAATTATAAGAGAGAGAAAATTAAATATTTAATTGGTGAAAGATTTTAAAAAGGCAGAATAGGAAAAAGATAATTTATTATGCATTGTAACTTTCAATGTGACACATATTGTGGAATATTGTTTTTTGGTTAAAGAGACTATTATTGTGGAATGGAGATAATAGTTGTCTTGAACAAAACCGAACCTCAATTTTTGTTCTTTTGGCGTAGTAGAAATATAGGTGGATATGTTTTTAAAGTTTTTCAAAACTAACTCGGTAATTTGGCTGCAAAATAGGAATAAATAATTGCGTAAATCCGTTTTTCATGTTTTAAGGATCAAAACGACATCTTTATGGTTGATTTCCGTGCAATATTGAAGGAGGAAATCAAACCAGAGGTACTACTCCCTACGTCCATAAATGTTTGTCATACTTTTTTTTTCACGCAGATTAAGAAAAACAATTAATTTTCTCTATTTTTACTAAACTACCCCCAACTAACTAAGTAAATGCATTTAATGATGATAAGTTTTTGAAAATTTAATAGGGATAAAATTGGTAAAAAAGGTAAAAAAGTTCATTGGTATCTTAAATGGACAACCTTTTATGGACATCTACTTTTAGAAATTGTGACAAACATTTATGGACAGAGGGAGTACTTTGGAAGTATTTATTGTGCTCAGATTTTTGATAATACGGTTGCTTAAATGTATGACTCGTGAATGTAATACAAAGGAAGTTCATGATATAGTCGCATAATTAGAGCCCATATTTGTTATTGAATTGGGGTGTGATAAGAAATTATATTATAGACCATTTATTTTATGTTTGATATATGTTCATGCATGTGTAGACTTTGTCAAGAAGTAGGCTTGATCCTTTTAATTTGGAAACCTTAGATGAAACTCTAAATTAGACCCAAAGACAGTTAATCTACACAAAATTTTATGGTATAAAATTTTCAATGGAACCTGACGTTTTCAATTTTTTTAATACATAAATTTTAGAGAAAATTACCAGTTGCATCTTAGGAGGTGTTGATATTGACCTTAAAAGTCATGTCTAATATAATCAACATAATTAGACAATAATACCCTTGACTAAATATTCCCACCAAATTAAATTTTCCTACCAAAATATTCCGGCCAAACTTTTTCCAACCAAAATTTTCCGGTCAATTTTTTTTCCCACCAAAGTTTTCCTGCCAATTTTTTTTCACCAAACTAGTTTTGATTTATGTTATTATTTGGCGGGAAAAATCCCACCAAATATATTCGTTATTACTGATTTTAGTGTTGTTCCCGATATGATATCTATTTTTAATGATAAGTAAGAAAAAAAATAAACATATGTTGCTGGTGTAGTTGACCCACCGATATCAGCTACAAAAAATGTATCTTCTACACACATCAAATGTGTGTTAACATAATCATAAATTAAAAATTATGTCAATATTGCTTAGTAAAACATGATAATAAATCACATATTCATTGGGAATAACACCATCAGCTTTTATTTCGAGCTTTAGGTGTGAATTATGCATCACAATATCTCAATCAACGTTTAATGATATATTACAGTACCACATAACATATAATTATTCTGAAGTTTAACCAATATATTACGCAATGTAAGAAAAATAAACAAATCAAATGAAGTTTCACATACTATAATATACACATCAAACTCAGATTCAAGTTTTTATCTCAGAGGATCCTGCAATTAAACATTAATTTAGAATTAGTATAGCAATTATTTATATAAACCAGGCACATATAAAAATATTCTATATATCAGCTCACCAGTAAAGCAATATGTCATGATAAATATTCCACCCCCACCCTTACTACCCCAAAGAGATCACATATCTATCAAGAACATGAGTTAGTAAATTATATCCAAAGTTATACTAAATATGCAATTTTCCTGAACTAGACATTGTCAAAAGTTCCAAATGGACCTAACAAAGACTACTTACTTGCACGAGTCATAAATATCTAGAATTCGCAACAAAATAAACAATATCAGTAGCTTCATCAACTTGTCCATATATTATGTAAAATATTACACCATAGGTCCCTAAATTATGTATGGTGGTTGACAGGTTCCTTATTATGTAAAAAATACGCCGAGGTCCTTATATTATGTAGAAATTGCACAGTATGTCCCTATATCATATAAAATTGTATTGTAGGTCCTTATATCATGTAAAAAATGTACAGTAGTACATGGCTTGTACAATTGCCTCTACAGTCCTCTGCTCTTGTGGACTTAACTGACCATTACTCGTGTCAATACTTCTTTTCACCTAGGGTACATTTGAACTTAGTGTAAACCACAAGGGGAAAAAACGCAAATAAAAAACTAGTGTAGATCAAATACCTTCCCATCTGCAACAATTACAAGAACATGGTATTGCCCGCAAATCGCATTGAGAAGATATTCCACCTATAAAAGTATATAAAGTAAATTAATTAAATAAATATATATATTTAACATACTAGTACAATTAACATAAAGCTACTTACATCAAATGCATTTGGAATAAAAAAGTGATTATTTAGTGGGAAAAATCCCACCAAAGTAAGTTATTATTTCGTGGGAAAAATCCCACCAAATTGCATTAGTCCCTTTTTATTGTCTGCTATATTATTGCAATCATTTCAATTTTTGTGTTATTCATTACACTATAGGTCCTTATTTTATACACAAATTGTATTACAGGTCCCTATATTATACAAAAATTGCACTACATGTCTATATAGTATAAGTCATATATTAAACTATTATGATATATATCGATAAATCCCACCAAAAATTGTTCGGTGGGATAAATCCCACCAAAAGTTAGATTGATTAATAAGACAGTTTTGTAATCACACTTATTTTCAACACCTTTACCTTTTTTTTCTTTCTGATTAGGCTTAGGTGAATCTTTATCCTCAGGAATCTGATCAGTTGTAGGTTTCTCTTTAATGATCCCATAAGTGGATGCTTTATTTCCTTCAGAATTAGACTCAATAACAACTTTAGTAGGCAAGATATCCACCACATTACAGGACTTATTAGCCAAATCCAAGTTGATCTTTCCAGATGAAGTTGTCTGAATTACACCCCTCCAAAGGTAAAATCTGTATTTGCAGATCGTTAACGTTTTTCTGGTGTGTGTTCAAAGGTTCACAACTAACAACAGCTATATTTTCTTGGAAAGTTGATTGAACAACCTCCACACTATTTAGTGTTTTCTCTATATCATCATCAGAACTAGAGTAACTTTTATTTAAATCTTCAACAACATTATTTAACGAAACAGTTTTAGAGCAAGTAACAACACTTAATGTATGTACTATAGTACTAGTAGATTTATAAACCGATAGATAAGCTAGATCATCATCATCATCTTCTTCTTCTTCTTCTTCTTGACCACCATTCATTTGTAGTATATAGTAGTAATTTATCAAACTTAACCACACATCATTTCAAAACATGCAATAATAGAGTATATATGCATCATAATCTAAAAACAATCAAAATTAAAGAAGCAAATTGAAAAGCAAATTGATTCAGAAAATTTAAACATGGTATCATAACTTACCTTAATTACTAGATGGAAAAATTACTTCCCACACATTTACTATCCCATCATAAGATGTAGATGCAAGGATTTCTTCTTCGTTAGATAATATAAGTGCAGTAATGCACGTAACACCTTTTTTGTGTGCTTTTGGTACTTGTAAAACATGTTTCCACTGCAAATAATCATTCAATTAGTTTTTATAGCAAATAATTTCACAACTAAAATAAATAAACCAATCTCATATACACTACAAAACTTGCTTTACAACGTATATAAAGATTGATATATAACAAGGAAAAGAAAATGGTAAGACTTTATACCTTTTTCTGACAAGATTAAACTCCCACAAGATAATAACCCCTTCAGCATCTCCAGATAGCAAGTAATGCCTTTCTAACTTTATCTCCTTTGATCAATCTCCTATCCCCAAAATGCCCCTCTACATTATCAGACGATTCAACATCATTAAACTTAGACAAAATCCGACCCATCATTCCATTAGCATCTACATAAACAACTCTTTCATTCTCCGATTCCTCAAACCAATAGGAGATTATTTTTGCTCAATTTCTTGACCAGGTACACTCGAATTACCTTGGAGTGTATGAAAAAACTACAACACCTTACCTTGATTGAGTCATATGCCTATATGATATTATTCTAGAATTATCGAAGCTTGAGTCGCATCTCTGATTTGTGTTTCACGCCTTAGCCTCCTATCAACTATTGAAGTCTAGTTTGAGGCACACCTTAGCCTAGAACATTCACATACGGTGGCTAGGTAGAGTGGAGCGGAGAACAGGGGCGGCGTTGATGGCAGAATTGATGGTGGGATTGATGGCGGCCATGGCGGTGATAGTTTAGGCGTTGAGAGAGAAGAGATCGCATAATTTGTTTGGCTGATAAGAAAGAAATGATTTGATTAATTAAAGGAAAAGTAAAATAAAAGAGGGGCATAATAGGAACGTATAAGTTTTTAGGGGACTTTTACCGACAATATTATATAACGGGATGAGAGAGGGCTATTATTGTTAGATTTGTGACTTAGATGCTAATTTTCTCTTTTATTTATTACAATTTTTTTTACTATTTAATTAAAATTAGGGAAAATGACCCAAAAAATCAAAATAATATTATTTTCAGCCCAATAACATCAATGACAAAATTTCTTCCCAATAACATCATTAACTAAATTTTGTCCTTGATGGGAATCGTCCTTGACGGGAATCGTCCTTGACGGGAATCGTCCTTGATGGGAATCTTCCTTGACGGGAATCGTCCTTGATGGGAATCGTCCTTGACGGGAATCGTCCTTGACGGATAAACATGTAATCTTATAATAGTAAGTTAATGGATGATTCTTTGGGGCAAGTATAATATTATTTTGATTTTTTGGGTCATTGACCCTTAAAATTAATCTTATTATAATATTTTTTATTATTTAATTAAGAACAATATTGAAAAAATTCAGAAAAGAAGTATTAATATTAAAAAAGAAAAACAATTTTTCATACAATTTTTTAATAAACTGAACAAATAAAACTTTTAAAAAAATTTACAAATAAAGTTGGACATAAGAAGTATTCTATAACGTGAAAAAATAAAGAAACGTAGCATTTGCTTCAAATCAAATATGTATAAATTTTTCAATATGAGCACAATTGCAAACTACAAGTTTTACAATGGTATTGACAGACATTAGTACATATATTTTTCATCCCTCTTCTTCTAACAAAATCTACACAAATATGGTTTAAATAATTATGGAAATCAATATCAATCAGCTAGTCTTCTAAATTGACATCATAAAGATCGAGTTCAGGAAGAAGCTTGGAGGTTGATGAGACATCTTTGTTAGGGAGAGATGTCGAGGAATTGACCCATGGTACTTCCATGGACATAGTTCTTATTTGGCTATTATGTGAAGATGTTGATATATGTGTATCGCTATCTTGTGATAATCTCTCAAAGGCTCTAAACCTCATTAGATCGGTTTCTGTTCCGTGGTTTATAATGGGAGCTTGAACAGGAATCTCTCCCTCGAGCATACTTAGTGCAGAAGATATGGGTGGTCTAAGAGTAGGCGATTGGTTTGTGCATAGCAAAGCAACATTTAACATTCTTGTTACCTCATTTTGTGGATATGTTGATCCAAGAAGTGGATCTACGAGTTCTAATAGACTTCCTTGTTCTTGTAGCACATAGGCCTACATATTTGATTTGCCAAAAAGAGAAAAATTAACATATATAATAATCATTCACAAAAGAATATATAAAGTGTACAAGTACAAACCATGCTTTAAAAAATTAAGGGTAAAATTACCCAAATGATCCTTTATGTTTGGGATTATGTGATGACTTGTTTCAAAGTGTATCATTGACATTCATATGTTTCTCACTATGTGACATAATTTTAGGAAAAGAAAGATAATGGAGGCACTTTACCCAATCAAGTAGGTACACAAATTCCTCCTTTGGCCTGTATTTTGTGTTACTCTTCCCACTTACAATTTCAAGTGCAACAATTCCGAAGCTGTAAACATCCGCTTTATCCGTCAAATAACCCCTTGTTGCATATTCTGGAGCCATGTAGCCTCTGTAGATAAAATGAACAAGCCTAAGATGTAAAAATCTATGGATCTATACGGCAATTAAGCTATAAGCTATATACATGCAAGATGCAAAACGCAAGTTAAGAATTCTGAAATAAAAAAGAAAGTTTATATATCAAGACAACGGAAGGAGAAAAAAGATTTACACAGTTCCTGCTATTCGTGTGCTAATATGAGTGTCCTCTTCTTCATCAAGCTTAGCCAAACCAAAATCTGATATCTTAGCATTTAAATCCTTATCAAGCAAGACATTGGTAGCTTTTATATCTCTATGGACGATTTTTAACCGTGATTCTTCGTGAAGATAGGCTAAGCCTTTTGCTATCCCTATGCATATCTTCTGTCTTGTCGCCCAGTCTAGGTTTAGTCGCTGATCATCAAGACCTGTAAACCAGAGAAAAAATAGTCCTTCATGGATATTATATGAGATGAACATTTAGTAACAAAGTTACCAAAAAGTGCTCGAGCGAGACTATTGTTTTCCAAGTACTCATATACAAGCAATAACTGGTTTCCTTCTATACAACAACCATAAAGCTTCACGAGATGAGGGTGTTGTAAAGCGGATATCATTCCTATCTCATTAACAAATTCACGGTTTCCTTGCTTTGACTTAGCGGAGAGCTGCTTAACCGCAATTACTACACCACCATCAGCTAGCACACCCTAAAGGATGTAGTGAAATTTGAAAGACAATAACACATAATATTGTCATCACATGACTAAGGATGCAATAAATTAAGGAAGCATACCTTGTAAACTGGTCCAAATCCTCCTTCACCGATCTTGTTAGCCGGATCAAAATTGTTTGTAGCAACTTCTATTTGTCTTAACGAAAAGTAACTAGTTTGTAACTGGGCTCGGAGTTCTATAATAAATTACACATGTTTAAACTGCTTTGTCTCGTGATGAACAGTATATTATACTTGCTTAGTGATGTAGCTCACCTTTTTCTTCGTCTGTCTTCCCTTTTTGATAAACTTTTTTCCAGAGTACAAAGAAACATAACAAAAGGAAGACACATGAACCAGCAACTATGCCAACAATTGCTCCAATAGATAACCCTCCACCAGATAGCCCTCCACCAGGTAGCGGCGCTTCACTAGGTACCTCTCCCCCTATATGAATTGCAAAGTCTACAAAAAAGAAAGAGACATAATATTTCATGAATAGGTTGTGAACACAGAAGTCAAAATAAATATTGTTTCAAAATTACAAACTTGGTGTCACGGTAATGCCAGAAATTAGAGGTCCGTGTACGCCTCTTTCGGGAATAGCAGTTGTCCCTTTTCCTACCCAGTATAAGTGGATTTCTAGGGTACTACCTATAACCTCGACATCATCAAATACCTTTGTAATACCTATCCCAACACCATTGGCTTCTTCCATAATGTTGAAATCCTGCAAAACTGTCCTTCCCTGCAAAAAAAATTGAAATTCTCACTGCGTCAATATGATGAATACACTACCTCAATCCCTACTCTGAAATCTGTAGAGGTATATGTCAAGCTAACTGTTTTAGAATCCCAGGCTTGCATATGAGCTTAAGCTTCTTCATAAAAAAAAAGGTACTTATACTTTAAGCTGGAAATCTGAGAGATATTTACAACTGCTAATTTCTATGATTATAGGAAGTCTTATAGGTATCAAATCCCAATAGTCAGGGAAGTCTATTCTTTTAGATTTCTATAGCTTGTATATTGTATACAAAGAAAGAATATTTATTTCAAATTTTTCATATTGTACAATAGCTCACAACAAGTTTTTAGAGATTATATCTCTACCAAACAACTCATTTAATGGGTCTTCTGGTCCTAAAATGGTATACAAAAATCGGAACCCCAATAACTATATTACTTGGGTTCAGTCTATATTACTTGGGTTCAGTCCGTGAAGCTCACCACGAAAGGCAAAAGAAAGCTTGGTTACTTGGATGGGACAAAGAAGAAACCAGAAAAAGATGATGAGTCATAGTAAAATGGGAGGAAAAATATGTGTTTGTGATGGGTTTTTTAGTTGACACTGTTCAACTAAACATTGGTAGGAACTATTGGTTCATGGTAAGGGTGAATGAGGCTTACTCTAAGGTGGGAAATGACGGACACATGTATGAGATAGAAACTCAGATTAGAGACATCAAACAAGGAGAATGTGATGTAAACTCATATTGTAGCTTTATTGAGAGGACTTTGGTCGGTATTATACAATTATCAAATTCTTGAACTAGGTGCAGGTCAAGCTCCTTCACAAGTCACTATGATGCTAGAAAAATAAAAATCTTACAAATTCTTTGCTAGGTTAAGATCAAAATTTGATGCCGTTTGTTCATTTTAGCTATTGGTGAGAGTACTCCTTTCCCTATTTTTAATGAAGTGTTTTGTAAGGTGCACAATGAAAAAGTTATAAAAAAAGTATTAAGAAAAATGCCTGATATAGCCATGTCTGCAAGCAAGATTGGAAAATAAAAATAAAAATATTAAAGACAGGACGAAACATCCTAAGGCAGATCTATGGTGCATTCATTGTAAAAAGTGTAGACATGACATATCAACTTGTTGAAAGTTAGTTACAAGGGATTTCAATGAGGAAGTGTTCTTGGCAAATGCATCTAGTACAAGGGTCTTTTATTTCCCACGGCCCATCCACTATAGTGGATTATAAAGAAAAGCCTACTAGTTAGGTTCCAACTAGAAGCTCAAAAAAAGACCATTATGCCCTTCTACCCTTTAAGTCATATAGAAAAACAAAAAAACCATTCTCCCACCCCATTAAGAACCACGATCCCCAAATCCATTTCATTCTGCTCACCCTTTCTCCTCCCTCCATTCTCTCTCTACACTACCCAAACCACCGCCCCCCACCACCAATATCACCATGGCCCCTCACCTCCTTCTTCACCATGGCCATCCTCCACCTTCGCACCACCGACCCCCTCCCCCAACATCACCACCCCGTAGCCATAGCCCCACCCAACCTTCATCACCATAGCCACCTTCCACTGCAGCACTGTAATAGTGGCCCACCACCGAACCCTTCATCACCATTACCTTCCTGCTGATGTATCTCTATCTCTCTGCTGCAGAAGACCCACCACCAACAACAGAAGCGAACCCAAATCGAAGCCACCGCCGCTGTCACCGCCACCTCCCTCTTCTTCGCCAGATCTGTCACCGCCACCTTCCTCTTCTTCGTCAGATCTGTCACCGCCACCTCCCTCTTCAGCGCTCTCGCCTCCCGCGAACCACGTCTCCAAGACCTTCGAAGTACAGCGCCACCATCCCCTTCCCACCAGCAACCACCATCAGATCTGCAAAAACGAGAGCCTTTGTCATCGTTCTGAAGCCACCCGACACCACCAGATCCACCTTCGCATCTACCACCATCGAACACACAACCTTCGCCGCCTCTGCGCTCAGATCCACCACCACCACCATCGACGGGTACAGCCCCTGCACCGCCGGTTTGAGTGTGAAGGGTACAGCCCCTGCGTGAACGAAGCTGTTGGGTTGGTTTAATTGTTTGTCGTAAGGTACAGCCCAAGAAGGTTTTGGGCTTAGAAGTTGTATTTGTTTAGGTCATACTGCTTATGGGGCCAGCCCAATGTAGGTTTTGTTGGTAATGGGGCTGGCCCATTATGATGTAAAGACTAAAGACTGTAAAAAATTTTTGATTCGTTTTTATTCAGTTGCAAATTCCTTTCCTTTTGTTTGATAGTGGGTCTAGCCCCTGTACTGCTCAATGTTGATGGGGCCAGCCCCATTACCACCAACAGGGTGTAATTTTTGTTTTTAATATCTTGGGTACAACCCATTTAAACTTGTATTTGATGTTGGTTTTTGTTCTACTTGGGTACAGCCCATCCCACTTTTTTGTTTATTATGGGGCTAGCCCTCCTTGTATTTGTACTTAACAAAAATAAAACTAGTAAAAAACAAATAACCTGAACTGTATATAAAGGGGTCGTGGGTACAACCCGTTCATGGGTACAGCCCGTCGGTTTATTTAACAAAACTGTAAAACGTGTATTCGTGGGTCTGTACCCTCCGAATAAAAAAAATCACTTTCTAACCCAAGGGTATAAAAGTCCAAAATGCCAACCAGATAAACCAAACTAGGCTTTAATTTGAATGTTTTTTCAGTTTGGCTTTTCTTTGTAAAGTTGCCAAAATGTAGGCTTCAGAAAGTATTTTCCTCCTAGTACAAAGTACGAAGCGTTTTAGGCATTTCCCTGGCACCGAAGTAGCATATTTTGTACAAGGAATTTTCATATCTCAATAGAAGTACAAAGAATTTTGGCTAGTTGGTTCTCAACTACTGATCATCCCATAATTCATGAGGTATTTAGAACAAATTCTTATATTTTTAAATAAAGAATCTTATGATTTATTTAGACGTAGATCTTCTATAAGGTCTTAGACTGATATTATTTAGGATTCATGCGTCACTCTCAAACATGTTAAGGGAGAAATTTAAAACAAAAGAGCGAATGATTTATTCGAAATTAGATCCATTATGTAAATTATGTGGTGAAAACTTTAAGTCAAATAAAAATCTTTTTTCTTCAAATGTGTTTATACGAAAGAAGTAAGAGATGACATACGAAAATTGTTGAATATTAACAAGGAGATGAATACTCTCTTAAGTGTTTTTAAATGGTTTAAAAAGCTACAGGTTCAAGAAAATTCGAGAAGAAAAGCTTAGAGATAGTTTTTGGAACCACCATTATTGTGTATGGAAGGCAAGAAATTATCTTGCTGTGAGAAGAGAAACAATTACTTAGGAAACAGTTATTAAGGAAGTGAAGTGACGTACTTTTTCTATTTCTTTTTCCTTATTCCATCATCATTTCTTCTTGAATGATAGTGGAAGATTATCATGTATTTTTATGAGATAGTTGTTTTTATATTATTGTTACCGTAAACCTAGTAAGTGATTCCTTCTACATTGTACAATTATTTTCCTTATTAATATATCTGTTTAGCCAAATAAAGAAATAGAAGTACATGATTGATTTGTTGACAGAAACATGGAAAATTAAAATATACTATCATAGAAGATTTAAAGAATGGAATAACTCTTAGTTTTCATGATAGGTGGAACGCGCCCCACGCGCTAAAGGCTAGTTTTCTTTTTTGTTGGTGTCTAATAGCTTCACGCGTTTTTTCTTCTTTCTCTTTCATTTCAGTTTCGAATCTTTAACCAAAAAACCACATAATTCCACAATTTTTGGGATTTTCTCTCTTCGATCAATTGTTAATTCCACATTTTCTGGGATCTAGCAATTGTTCATACCAATTTCAAGCCATATTCATCTGAGATTCGAAATTTTCTAAACCTAAACCCAAAACTTCCGCTTCTTCTTTTCTTCTAACCTAATTTCTCTGTTATGGCACCAAAGAGGAGGAATGTTAAGGTTGATATCACGAGGCAAATGTTCGAGGATGTTAAGATTAACAATGAGACGAAGTCGAGTAAGGAGATAAAGGAGCTACAGTCTGTTGGGCAAGGTGCTAAATCGGTGACGGGTAAATCGGTGACGGGTAAAATAACAAGTGGAAAAGCGATGAACGGAAAATTGGTGACGGGTAAGAATGATCTTAAAGGAATAACGAAGGATTTAATCAAGGAAACGGGTATAATTGCAGTTACTCCGATTAAAAGTAGCGAGAAGAATCTGAATACACCGAGGAATGTGGTGAGTAATCAACAAGAGGACATAGCGAGGGCCCAGATTCAAACTCCAATTACTGCAATAAACCAAAGTTTGAATGAAGATCAGTGTGAGGTAAGTACTGTTAAACCATGGGTCAAATTGTTTGATAGGAGAGTTGAAACTAAGCTTGAACTAGACTTTCATGAGCCAATTGATCATGAGGGGAAAATATTAATCAAACCTCCACAACAAGTGTTTGACAATGGTAGTAAGGTGTGGGAAAATTGTTTGATTGACCAATTTATTGGTCAAGCACCTCAGTTCTATGCCATCACTAATTTTGTGCGTTATCAGTGGAGAGACTTTGGGAAGGTAGATGTGAAGTCTAAAGGGAATATGTATGTCTTCACTTTTGAGAATTTGGAGAAGAAAGGTAAAGCATTAGAGCAGATGTGGCACATAAGTGGTAGGCCTCTGTTCTTAAGGGAGTGGTCAGTGGATATGGTTTTTGGTCAAATTGAGTTGGATAGAGTACCACTATGGATTAGATTGAGAGAGGTGCCTATGAGCCTGTGGACTAAGGAAGGGTTGAGTTACATAGCGAGTGGGGTAGGAATTCCTATACAAATGGACTCAATTACTGAATCAAGAACATGGTTGGGGTATGCTAGGGTGTGTGTGTAGGTAAACTTGAAGAAAGTGTTGCAGAGGAAGGTGTATGTGGATACTGGGAAGAGTGAGTTACATGAGGTGGAGGTACTATATAAATGGACACCAAAAAAGTGTGAGAGGTGTCAAAGTTATGAGCATGATATATGCAAGCCTGAAAAAAAAGTGTGGGTTCCTAAGCAGAATCATAATATAATTGAGAAGGAGAAGTTGAGTAAATTAGATAAAGGAAAAGGAATTGTGGTTGAGGAAGCAGTACAAGATGAATCTGAGAAGGCGGGTCAACAAAATGAGCATTGGAGGGTTGTATCAGGCAAGTATAGAGGTGGGAGCAGTCAAGTAGAGTCCCCTACAACAAATAACTCTTTCAGTATACTAAGAAGCCCATTATCTGCACTAGATGAGGATATTAAAAAGCTTATTGATAGTGCACAAATGAAGGAGGTGCACAAAAATAAACCCCCTGATCCATGATCATTGGATCATGGAATGTAAGGGGTTTAAATATGACCCTAAGACAATTGGATGTCTTGAACTACATATTCACAAATAAGGTACAGATTATATGTCTTTTAGAGACTAAAGTGACTTATGAGAACATGGTTCAAATTAAAAAGGAGAGATTTCATCAGTATAATATTATTCAGAACTACTCAAAGGATCCAAGAGGCAGAATATGGGTTTTATGGAAGGAGGAAGGTTTAAGGTAGAGTTACTTGAAGAAACCTATCAAGCAGTCTTACTTAGGATAGTGGAATATAGCATTAACATCACTATCTACTTGAGTGTGGTGTATGCGAGTAATAATGAGAAGGAAAGAAGAATTTTATGGAGGGATTTAGTGAGATGGAGTCAATTATATAAGGAGGAGAGTTTTGGATGTGTTGGTGATTTTAATGAAATATTGAAGATAGAAGATAGGCTTAACTGTGATGAGATCAATGAATATACACAGGAGTTTGTTGATTGTGTGGAGGAGGCAGAAATGTTTGAACATAAATCATGTGGGAACTTCTATACTTGGACAAACAGAAGCTTGATAAATTTAAGGGCTAGCAGGATAGATAGACTCTTGATTAACATTAAATGGATGGATAATGTATACTCAAATGTGCTTTACTTAGCACCTTCAACATCTGACCACTGTGTAGTACATATGGAGATAGGGAGAGTGCAAAGAAGAGGGCCCACCCCATTCAGATTTTTCAACATTTGGTGTAGTCATGAAAAGTTCCTTGAGGTGGTAGAGAAGGCATGAAGGACTGGTGTAGAGGGCTCTGAGATGTTTAAGCTTTGTACTAAACAAAGAAATTGTTAAGAAAGCCCTTAAAGGTTTCAATATAATGTACTTTAAAAAAGATCCTTTCTATATCACTAACCTAAGACTTAATTTGGGGAAGTTGCAGGATCTTATTATGCAAAGGAAGTTTGATGATGCTATACTATCTGAGGAGAAGATTATTTTATCCAAACTGGAGGAGGCTGTGATGCAGGAACATGAAATTCTTAAACAAAAAGCCAGAGCCACCTGGACAAAGGAGAGCGACTCAAGCTCTGCATATTATTTCAAGCTAATCAAAGGAAGGCAAGCTAAGAATAGGGTCACTACACTAATCAATGATCAAGGAGAGGTGCTCACCAAACCTGAAGAAATAAAGAATGAGTTCATTAATTTTTATAAAGATTTAATTGGTACCGAGGATAGATTTGAGGAAAGATACAGTGAAGATAGTATTAAGAAGCTTATACAAGTCAACCTCACTGATGAACAAAAAAAGAAGCTCAGTAGACCTGTTACACATGAGGAGATTAAGAAGGCTCTATTCTCTATTAGTGAAGAAAAGTTCCCTGGGCCTGATGGGTTCACTTCAATGTTTTACAAAGTGTGTTGGCACATAGTAGGAGATGAGTTTTGCAAAGCTATTTTGGAGTTATTTGAGAGTAGGAAAATGCTTAGGGAAGTAAATACTACTAATGTGACTTTGATCCCTAAAGTAGCTACTCCTTCAAATGTTAGAATGTTCAGACCCATATCTTGTGTCAATACTTCATACAAGACATTATCAAGGATTTTAACTGACAGGCTGAGGGAAGTAATGAATTCTATAGTTTCAAACAATCAAGCTGCCTTTGTGAATGGAAGGTACATTTGTGATAAAATCATAGTTGCTCAGGATATATTGCATGATTATGATAAGTGTAATGTAGCTCCTAGTTGCACTATTAATGTTGACATTCAGAAGGCATATGATAGCCTGAATTGGGAATTTATAATCAAGACTTTAAATGCATTTGGATTTCCAAGTATTTTCATTGAATGGATAGTAATGTGTGTGACTACACCTAGTTATTCTATTAGAGTTAATGGTGAGATGGTGGGGTTCTTTCAAGGCAAGAGAGGATTGAGACAAGGGGACCCACTGTCCCCTTATCTATTTTTGTTAAGTATGGAGGTTTTAACAGCTATCTTCAAAGTCTGTGGTCAGAATAGAAATTTCTCCTTTCACCCGAGGTGTGAGCAGATTCATCTTAATCATATTATGTTTGCTGATGACTTACTCATCTTTATGAAGGATGATGAGAAATCAGCTGAGGTTATAAAAGGAGGATTGGATGTGTTTTCTAGAATGTCAGGTTTGAGAATAAATAGTAGCAAGAGTGAGGTGTATTTTAGTGGGGTATCTAATGAAGTTAGTGAGAATATTATTCAGATTTTGGGTATTAAGGAGGGTAAGCTACCAGTTAGGTACTTGGGGGTGCCATTGAATACTAAGAAACTGAGCTTGGGTGAAGCTAATAAGTTAGTGGAGAAAATTTGCGAGAATATAAGTCATTGGAGTAATAAAATGTTGACATATGCAGGAAGATTGGAGTTAATCAAAGTGGTGTTGGTAAGTAAAATACTTTATTGGTGTAGAGTATTCTTACTTCCTAAACAAGTCATATACAAGCTTAATCAAAAGCTTGCTAATTTCTTGTGGAAAGGTAATTTAGAAGGGGCAAGAGGTGCAAAAGTAACTTGGAATAGAATTTGCACTCCTATAGCAGAAGGAGGTATGAATGTGCCCAATCTGGAGGTGCTTAATAAGGTATGCTTACTCAACTTATTTTGGAGGATATACAAGAATAGTGGGAACTTGTTGAGTTGTTGGTTCAACAATAATGTGCTAAGAGGGAACTGTATATGGGGCTTAAGTGAAAGCCAGGATTTGGCATGGATTTGGAAGAAAATACTTAAGATCAGGGATGAAGCTTATGACTTTATTGTTTATGAGGTTAGAAATGGGGAGAATACTTATTTGTATTGGGACAGATGGATAGGAGGTAAGAATGTGAATGAGGTTTTGAATAGAGAATTGGAGGTTAGCAGCTTGTGGGTTAATAAGACAGTTAAAAATTGTTATAATAGAGGAAGATGACACTTTCCTTGTGAATTGAGGGGGCTAGCTGAGTTAGTACCAAGTCTCAGCAATGGGGAGGATAAGATCAGGTGGGTAGCTAATTGTAAAGGTAATTTTTCTTTTAGGAAAACTTTACAAACTGTTAGGGGTATTGGTGCTATTTAAGAATGGACAAGGGTAGTATGGTATAAAACAAATATCCCTAAATGTAAGTTTATAACATGGTTGGCTTGTTTAGATAGACTACCCACCAAATACAGAATGAGTGAGTGGGGAGTAGGTTTGGATAGTAAGTGTGATATGTGTCTCAATGCTGTGGAAGATAGATATCATGTGTTTGTATGTTGTCCTTTTGCGAGAAGAATTTTGATTAAATGCATACAAAAATGTGAAATAATATGGCCAGATTGTAGAACTTGGGATGAACTCTTAGAGTTGGTAATAAACAAGGCTCAGACAAAGTTCCCGAACTTCATACTTAGAGGATGGTTTACAGCTTATAATATCTGGCTTAACAGGAATGCAAAGTTGCATAATAGGAAAGTGAAGACAGAAGAAGAAATATTGCATAATATTCAAAATATGCTGTATGTGAAGTCTAGTAATTGTAGGAGGTATAATGAGAATAATAGTAGTAAAGTAATTGCTAATAGATGGGAATTATGTAATGTTTCAAGTAGTTAGATTGCTTTTCTTATTTTGAGTGCTGTAATAATGAACTTTGTATCTGTTAAGGGTTTTTAATAAAATTGGTTTGATTAGCGGAAAAAAAAAACATGGAAAATTGGATATAATAAGATGTCTACACCTATATACCCAAATCCTGAATTGGGTGAGGCGAAGGATGAAGACGCAGTTGATAAAGGGATGTAGCAAAAATTAGTTGGTAGACTTGTTAACTTGCTCACACGGACCATCCCTCTAAATTCGCCCCATTCGAGGATTAAAAAGAGAGTGTGGTGGTGTCGTGGTGACGTTTTTTAGGGAATTGGTGAGAGCTATTTCTAACGGATTTGGATAAAGATCAGTCTCGATGATTTGAAAATCAAATGGGAAGACCCTATAAAACTCTAAATATTGCTCATAATCCTATACAACGTGTTAAGACAAAGCATATTTAAACTGATAGGCATTTTATTGAAGAAATTTAGAGGATGGCTTAATTTATATGTCTTACGTTTCTTCAAGACAACAATTAGCCGGTGTTCTAACAAAATGGCTAAATAATGAAAGTTGAAAGACATTTATTCCTCAAACTTGAGGGAGAGTACCAAGTTGTATGAAAAACATTAATTCCTTAGCTAATTGAGGGGGAGTGCCAAGTTGTAAGAGATGTTGTAAATGCTAATTAGGGTATGATAATATATTGTAAATATCAAGAAATCAAATAGCCAAAGCAGTTTTTTCCCACTTACTTGAATTTGTACATCAAATATGCGCCTTCCAAGACTGCTAAACTTGGTGTCATTGGAGAACACGATTTCAGCAAAATGAAGGCTTACTTTGTAGCTACCGTTTCTCATGCAAAGGCCATAATACTTGAGTGAATTAGGGGCGAGGCGAGCAGACTTATAGAACTCGGCACCTGTCACATTTAGTTCAAAAGGGCTTGATGCAACGTAAAGACCTGAATAATTTCCCAAATACACCCCAGCACTGGTGTAAGCCCATTTCTGATTATCTGCAGAAGGAAAGAAATATGTAATCCCCTCGGATGCTAAGTCCTCTTCATAATCATGTCCATCGAACTTAATTCTTCTTCCTCCACAATTTATGAATAATGAGGCATCTGTATACACAAAATCGACCATGAACTCATAAACTATAAATAAGTGAACCGATGCGCATGAATGAATATAAATTGTTAATTACATTCAGGTTTGGTGATGCAAGGGAGATCCTTCTTTAGGCACCAAGCAATTCTGAAAGAATAATATTCAAAAAAAAGGAAGAAAAAAAATAGAAGAAGGAAACAAGAGAACAGTTAAATAAGGAATGAAATTTAAGGAACTCACGACGGATTAGTCACATTTAAGAAACTCGAGACTACATTTCTGTTAAATTGCAACCGTTGTCAGAAATGTGAGCAAGAAGATGTTAAAATAATCTCAAAAATGGGACAAAAAACTTACAGTTTGCTGGAACTGCAAGTGATATCGGTTGATGACTGATTAAAATAGTTGTAAGATAGATCACTGAAATAATCATGATACATGATATAAGGAAAATGTAATAAAATAAATGTCATTCAGCCAGACATAGAACCAAGCTTGCAGGCGCGACCATATAGTGGGCTTAAATAATTAGTTGAATTAACTATTTGGGGATAGTAGAAAAGATTCCCAAATAGAACTTACTTTAAACCTTCAATACTGGTTCCCATGCAGGCTTAGGATAAGAACAAATTTATTTCATGATTATAATGATCTAACTTGAAGAAACACTCACATTCTTTTTTCACTTGTAAGTATCGATCTAGGAATATTGCCAGATAGTTTGTTATGACCTAGAAAACTGAATAGTGGAAGTTTAGATTCCGCTTTACAGCTTGTAAGGAAGGCATAAGCTATTAATATGTAATATAAACGGAGGTACCCACAGATAATTTATATAAACCCAATTCTGAAGTGTCGGTGGGATTGTACCATTCAACTCGTTAAAACTCAAATCCCTGCATGTGAATTTCAAATATCAGATGAAAAAGTTATTGAACTTCTATACAAGAATTCACGAGCGCCATCAAAAAACTTACATAGTCATTAGTTTACTAAAATTACCAATGTAATCTGGAATTGGGCCAGTGATTGAGCAATTCTTTAGTGATCTGTATAACAAATTTATCAATAAATATGCAACACAAAGAAAAAGCAAAATATTTTAATATCAAACTCTGTAATATAACCAAATCATGCTCACAGTTTTTCCAACTTTGTCATATTTTGCAAATTTGGAAATGTCATCATGCTCGATCCTTTCAGATCAGTAATCCTTCTGAGAAATGGAATGAAAAAATCGGATATAAGTTTTCATTCTAAATAAGATGAATATTTATTCTATTTTTATTTTCACTCACAACTCTTCAATGTTTGTTAATAGCCCAATAGTAGAAGGAATCGGTCCATCCATTGATGTGCCTTGCATATCTCTGTAGACCATTCCATTATAATTAGATAAATATGCAATAACATAGCCACAATTTTTTAATGAACTAATGAGCTTATGCATGTCATAGTCCTCACAATCTAGTGATAAATGTCCAGTTGCTGATAAGATCTGGTATTCTTCCAGATAATGCGTTCCCATCTATCCTACTGTAAAATAGTGACACAATTCAATATTAAAAATACTATTTTCAAAGTTATAAATATCTAAAACTGAGATCAATTTTTCAATATATATAGGTAAATGTTTCTGGGGTCGTTAAACTGTCATAGTAGTCCTGTTTGGACCATTTATTAGTTTATTAAAATGGTTCCAAATCAACCATTAATTATTAAAAAGGTCGTTAAACGTTATTTGTATGTGCATATGCAACTATATAAAGGTCAATTTTATGTTTCATTTTAGGGCTTGGTAATTTTTTATTTTTTACCACAAATTCTCCACTTCTGTCCGCAAATTTAAAACTTTTTTACCATAATATTTACCTCTGATTGACAGAATGTCGCTTTGGAACTATTTGGATAAACTACTTGTCAATTTGGAACCATTTGATAAAATAATGGTCGATTTGAAATCATCTCGATAAATTAATAGTTTGTTTGGAACCTTTATTAGTTAAGTGTTCCAAACAAGACGGTTGTTGCGATACTTTAGGGATCCCCATAAACATTTACGCATATACTTATTACTTACAAATCATCCAAGTTTGTTAACTTGCTGAATGATTCTGGTATGGTTCCTGTGAAATTATTTGCGGAAAGACGACTGGAAAAAAAAGAAATATTTAATATTTATCACAAAAAGAAATTGTTATTAGATAATTTCAGGTATGAGCAAGTGATCTTACAGGTTTTTTAAGCGGCTTAAACTTCCAAGGTTTTCAGGGAGGGGTCCTTCAAGAAAATTATCTTCCAAATTCCTAAATAAATACAAGACTTTATGTCATATACATATATACGAAACTTTGATAGCACCCATTCCATATTTAATTTACTTACAGCGTTTCCAGAGTGTTTATATCACCTATTTCCTTCGGAATTGCACCACTTATCCTATTACCTATAAGAACTCTGCAGTGAAATTGAACATCTTTGACCAATGTAAATAACGAATAAAAACTAAAGGAAATGAAAAGTCAGAAGTAATTAAGTTACAAAGTGGTCAGTTGAGTCTGATTAAAATTTGTAGGCAATGATCCATTGATATAATTGCGAGTTAGATCCCTGCAAAGAAATAAAACTCTTCATCTTAAATCAAAAAGTAGATAAGAGAAACGTCGTTTGCCCGATGATATAATTTCTTATTATGGTTATTCGTTTATAATTCACGTGCGATTACAATATAATAAGTTTTTAAAATAGCTTAAATCATGAAAATCATAAAATACATTTAAAATGTTCGTTCTAGTTATAACATATGTTAGATATTTGGAATTAAGGTACTCACAGTTCTGTTAGATGAGTAAGGTCCGCGAACTCTACAGGAAAAACTCCATTCAA
The DNA here is from genome assembly GCA_029959085.1 of Nemophila menziesii. Taxonomy (NCBI): domain Eukaryota; kingdom Viridiplantae; phylum Streptophyta; class Magnoliopsida; order Boraginales; family Hydrophyllaceae; genus Nemophila; species Nemophila menziesii. Next base: position 1,028,258 of record JARWIR010000013.1, read on the forward strand.
GCTGAGTCCCGTAAGCTTGCTGTAGTACCGAGACATAACTCAATAAAAAGAAGTTTAAAATCAAACAAGAAATAAACAGAACTATGAGAACGTACATATTTGTGACATGGCACACAGTGTTGTTTTCAAAAGAACAATTACAAATTACAGTGCTAAAAATCTTTTTAGCAACAATGATGATGTTAAAATCAATAGATCTATTACAAGATCTTTCATTAACATTCCAGTATTTGATTTGCAGCTTCGATGCGATTGTCTGAAGAGTTTGAACTGTGGAACGGAAAGTACATTATTAAATAAAGCATTACATGCAACAACAACAAAATGCTTACTAATACCGATATAGTGATAATGTAAACTTTGTAAGAAGTCATTATGCAAAAAGTATAGTGCAATATAATGGAACTTAAGCTTTCTACAAAATATATAAACGACAAACAATATGATCTAATTTCTAACATATTGAAATGATAATTGTCCCACTTCTATAACTTCAAGCCAACAATCAAAACTAGTGTGATAGTACTTTGTACAAACACTAAAGTAGTGTGGTTGCAAGACCTCACTATAAATTATACATTTGATTTGCCAATTGAGTTATTTCTTAAATGTAGGTAAGACAACTAGAAATGGATAACATTTATGATTTAAATAATTATATGGCACTTCCACCTGATTGACCGGGGATCACGGCAATTCAAATAACACATTGTGTAGTGGCTAAGAACATTGTGAGTTTGATTCCTCTAGGTTACAGTTCTAGTTCGTTACAATCATTGAATCGAGAGATTATTTGTACATGCTTAACATTTGGTAGTTTTTATCTTATACGCTAAGTAACTAGGAGATCCCCAAAAAGTAGAATACCTTATGGTATGCCTAAAGTAAGTCATATACTCGGAGTAGATTAAGCGTCCACGAAATTTGACATTACGCCTGTCAACAATTTGACACGACATTTTAAGTGTTATTCTTTTTGGCATTATATGTTCTATTATGCTTGTTTAACATTTCATATTTATTAGATGACTGATGCAATACCCAGTTCACATGGGTAGATGGCAATCGAAGGGATCTACATGTAACCGCGATCGCTCTTTGGCCAACTGTAACACCTCTCATGGTATACAAAACATGTTTATTTTTTAGTTTTATCGATTAGATATTTATTCAATGTGTTCAACTACAGAAAAGATGAAAAGAAAGCTTAGGGGTCCGACGTCACTCAAATATGCGATTAAGGGAGTATGGCAAGCATGTCTCTCAGGTCGTGGGCATCACGGTTAAGGAGCAAATCTCACTATGGTATAAAAAATGGAAGGATATTCCGAAGAATTTGAAAGAGGTCGTTATTCATTTCTTATCTTGATTTTTATATTAACTTCATTTTTAAATCATTAATTTATGTATAATTTATTTGCATGACTGACTTGATTTTGTTGAATACATGAATATTTTGACATAGATGGTTGGAGGCAAAGGAAGAACTGGGATAACGTAGTCGATAACCTTAATTCTGGCATGCAATTCCGACACAAAGACATCAACTACAATGTTAAGAAGCACTTCTATTTGAAGGGAAAGAAACCCGATGATGTGAGTGATTAAATTGGAGAAAGAGTTATGTGAATTGCGATGCAGTTGAGAGTAAGGTTATAAATTTAGAATTTAGAATACATGAGGTTAACTATATGTTATTAATCTTTAAATTAAAATGATCCAACACCAGTCCAAGGTGAATGCGCATAACCAGAAGAAGCAAAAGTGGCCCAGTGGGGCAGGATCGAGAAATTATTCCTGAACTCGAAATTTGATTTATGAGGTACTTATTTTTTTAATTAAATATATATTTCAGTATTACGATTCTTTAGAATAATGATGGTACAATGGAATGGAACAGGGTAAGTTACAGAAACCCACCATAGGATTGTTGGTGGTGACTGATGATCAAACACATAAGCAAATCCCGATTCCACCACTGGGTGGCTTCTTCGAGCACGTAGGTTTGGATAAAAAGAATCGGGTGAGGCTGACCGAGATATACTAGAAGACCGCTGTAAGTATTATTTTTATAAAAACATATTATATAAAATATTTAAAATAATAAATGTTTTGATTGTATTTCTTTAATGTAACAAGAAGCTCTTTGGGAAGCTATGAAAGAGAAAGACACCCAGACACAGTTTGGGTCATCGGAAACTCCATCATCCACTCCCGCATTGACGCTTAAGGAGCAAGTAGATGTTGTTAAGGAAGCAACGAAGGAAGGGATGAGAAAGTGCGCGATTCTGAAACTGGTCCATCAACACGCGTCCATGATCAGCAGTTGAGTAATATGACGACATCTTCGAATGAGATGTGCGTTGCACAAGGCCTCCCCTTATGTTCTTCCAACTAATCGATCCACGATTTTGACTGCCGACACCCAGTCTCCTGTTTTCATGATGGCCGACAATACCGCAACGATGGGGTTTGTTAATAAGATGAAGACACAAATGGGACTAACCCCTTTCGCTTATGTCCAACAGAACCCTCCAACAAGTCCATCTACAGGTGGTGCATCTAGTAGCCCGGATATCGTTGACGAAGAAGATGATGAAAAAGAAGATGAGAAAGACGCAGAAGAACGTTTATATAATCCTTAGTATTTTGATATGTTTGGTCGATGTTTATTAGTTGACTTGATTATCTATTTCTTTTGACTCTATTTTATAATTTTGTTAGACTTTTTATTTTATTTTGACTTTTTAATGTAATCGAAGTTGACTTTATTTTATTTTAATCTATTAATATTAGTTGTTTTTTTATTTTTATGCATTATTTAAATCAATATTAATTTATTAAAAAGATAAAAAAATATTTAAAAAAATATTTTAAAAAAATAAAAATAAAGGTCATTTGCGACTACAAGATAATCGCCAATGAGAAAATTAAAGTATTCACGAGTAAGTATGTCATTAGCGATTATTAAAAGTCGCCGAGAATTAAAAGAATATAACAACTATAAGTGTAGTCGTTAATCACTGTAAATAATGACTACAAAATGTAGTTGCTAGTAATTTATCAATTACGATTATATTTATCATCGTAAATGTCAAGTGTGCTTTGGTGAAGACAAAACACGGCGTAGTCGCAAAAGATGATCTCAATCGGTGAATTATTAGCGACCATATAACAGCCACGACATGTGTCGCGAATGATAAAATCTGTCTTAAGCGACTAATTTATTGACCACTAACGACGACAATTGTTGTTGCGAGTGGTACATCACGCACTAGTGTTGGATGTATGCGGAAGAAGCAGGCGGTTAGGACCCTCGATTTTTTGATAGTTTTAGAGTGTCCTGATAATCTAAATATTTTATATATATATATATATATATATATATATATATATCTTCAGTTTGAGTAATTAACAATAGTTATATTGTTAATTTTTATGGTAACTTTGTATGTTTTTATAAGCTTTAAAACGATATCCAACAATACTCTTGAATTAAAAGGTTAATATTCAATATACACATGCAACTTTGTCCACTATCTTGTAAAAGGAATTGTCTTTTTTTTAAAAACAGTGAGTTATAGGAAGTTTAAAATCAGAGTTTTGGCAATTATTCCATAGCTCAAAATTTGAGTTCTGAGAAGTTTTCTACAACTCAAACTGCTTTTTTTTATATAAAAAAGAAGAGTAATGATATTTGTCACCCTTTTTATATGACCCTTTTATCACCTCCTAGATGTATGCCTACATGTACCAATGAATTGATTTCTCTATCATATTTAATTTTTCTCTATCTGCTATTCAAGGAAATTAAAACATATATATAGAAGGGTGATAAAAGGGTGACATGAAAAGGGGTGACATATATCATTACTTAAAAAAGAAATAATAAAATGTATAATATTTTTCATAGAGAAAAAAATAATAACTGTAATAAAAAAGAATTAATTCTAACTTGATAGGTTTCATGGAGATTAACTCTAAGTTATAAACAGTGGCGGACCCATGTTGGGCCCAGAGGGGGCTCAAGCCCCCCCTGACTTTTTTTTTTTTTTTTTTTTTTTAGTTTTCTTATTTTATATATTAATAATTTGGTATTAGAAAAAGCTTTTTATTTTCAAATTTTGTAAGTTTAATAATTTTCTTTAACCTACATAAAATATTGTTTTCTATAAATTACATAGTATTATCTTTATAAATATTATTTTAAAATCAAATTTTTACGAATTATTCTGAATTTATTCGACAACCATAGCAATCCATTTTTTTACAAAAGCTAAAAACTTCAGTAAGTTTTTTCTTTATGTTTTTATAAGAATTTGGTTAACATTTTCATAATGCAATAGATATTATTTTGATTGATTACCTAAAGCGTATTTTAATATTAGTATTTACGTAAATATTGTGCTAGTATTAAATAACTTAAGAAAAAAAAGATGTACCCAAGTTCATTATACACCTTAAAAAAAAAAATCGGAGGCGTTACCCCCGAACCCTCATATATTTTTAGCCCCCCCTCAATTTTTGTCCTGGATCCGCCCCTGGTTATAAACATGTATGGCTAATTTAACCTCTTCAAATGTACTTAAACATGTCAAGGGAAAGAAAACACCAATTTAGGAAATATCTACCAAATAAATACATAAAGCAAAAGCAAATAAAAAATGCTTGAGAAAATTCTATTGTGTCCATGTAAAAGAATAGTATATAATGTCTTTTTAACAATAACATATGTTTTCATTAAATTAAAAAGAAAAATGGAAGGTGTCCAGATTTTTCTTTCATCATTTATTTAAAAGATCAATTGCTTATATTAACTTTAACCTTTTAACTTTAATTTTAATTTATAAAAATGAAAACAAATCTATATCTATATAATAACAAATACTTGAGGTGTTTAATTTTATTTTTTCAGATAATGTAAATGTTATGTAAAAGTAATTTACTCGAATGAGATTCTATCCGCTAGAATAACGGTCATGGAGAGTAGTTCACTTAAAATTCTTAAATTTTTATTGAAACAAGAAAAGTTGTGTAAAGTGTCTCACCTTCTTGTGGAGGTAAAAGTGGAGCGTAAGAAGTGACACCCAAGAAGCAATTCAAAGTCACCAATACATAAAGTATAAGATTTATGCTTATCTCCATATGCTTCCGATGGCTAAATCATGCGACTAACTGATGAATTTATATGTGTAAATATGTTGAAGTATATGTATGTATAATAGAGGGTGACTTAGATTTATGCAATAATACAAAACTGAAAGAAAGATTCTAAGAGACGTATGGAGAAGGAGTCACGGGTAGTATTTTTGTAGTTGAAAGATTAAAATATATTAGAAAAACGTAGAACTATTAATAAGGAAAGTTCAAAATTAAGGATCTAACGTACTTTTTACTCTAGCGACCATTTCATAAGTCCTTTAGCTTTTGTTTTAGTTAGGTGGTCAGCAGCTGCAGCTCCATACTTGTCCATTAATAATAATAGACAAAATTTCATTGTTAGGCTATTATTTATGTCTAAAAACTTTTTTAGGCCAAACGTTTCAAAAGTCATATTTTTAAACTAAACGTATTCAAAACGCCTATTTTTAGGCTATTTCACTAATTCCGTGAGATATTTCATAGATTTTAAAGACAATTTGGACACTTTAGATAGAGTTCTTAGTTTGTGATACGGTCAAATAAACATATAGTTTATTAGAAATGCCTTAATTGTCCTTAGAATCAATGAAATATCTTACGGAATTAGTGAAATAGCCTAAAAATAGACGGTTTGAATACGTTTGGCCTAAAAATGTGACTTTTGAAATATTTAGCCTAAAAATATTTTTAAACCATAGGTAATAGCCTAAAAATGAAATTTGCTCATAATAATATCTTCTTTCTTTTTGAAGATACATGAAAGAGTAACAACTCTAATAGCAAATCTACACTAGAATACATCACAACTATATTTATACTTACCCCTAAGTGGGGAATCCATGTACACTGCTACAATAATAATCTTTAGAGACTGCATATGCAGTTATAGAGAATCTGCCAAATGATCGCTTAAGATATGATCACATTTTGTTCATTAGAGAAATCTATTTACAAGTATTTATGGTTGACGTCGACCACAATCTTTGGTGACCACAGTGTGATCGTTAAAAATTTCACTTTTGGTAGCCACTTATTGGTTGTCAAAAGAGGTTTGAAATACCAACCACTAATGGTCGGTAAAAGTTGATTTGCTTATCGACCAAAAAATAGGTGCTAAAGATTGAAATAATCTAGCGATCAATAAATACTTCTTAAAATAATTACTATTAAGCGAGCACTTTGCGGTCGACAAAGATATTGTATTTAATGAAAATTACAATATATATTACAAAAATAAAATTAAATAGGAGAATATTAGAAAAGTTTACAAAAAGTAGTAGATTAGTCGAAAATATTATTCAAAATTATTTTTACGCAAATATAGTTGCACGCTAAATTAAATTGTCAAAAAATTATAGAAGAAAATGAAAAAGAAATAAATTACAAAAACAAATAGTCAAATACAAAATAAATAAAATAAAGTAGTGATAGTTATACAGACAAATTTGGAATTTAATTAGGGGGACGGAGTTAGATCGATGGACTGGGTCTCATCAAGATTAGACTCATCTTTATTGACCGTCTTGTGCGTGGACCCTTCCATTGATGTGTAGCTGCGAGGGCGGCTGCGTTGGAGTCATGAGGAAGATATATAATGACTCCACTTGCTTTGTTTGGCCTACCGGATTGACATGTTCAACCATATTCATAAACCCCTCAGAATTCAAGGACATATTGAATGGTATGGCTATAGTAGTTCAAGTGAAATCTTGGTCCGGTCCTCGAGATCAGAAGGGTATATTCATTTATTTACACGACTATCTTCTCCTGACATCTGACCATCCATCTCGGCTCCACACACGTTTCTGGAATTGGAACTGGATCTGTCTCTAACTACGCATGACTAGTCCAACTCCCAGGTTCCAACTTTTTTGTGTGGGCCCATATGGTCCTTTGGCACCTCATTCACTGTCTGAATTTGATCTAACCGTATTAGTGAAGGTGTGGATGAAGTCCCCGACACATCACCTGGAGCTGCTTCTGGCAAATCGAACATCATTCGATATAAATGTAAGTCCAAAATGATATTTATCTTTTTATATCATAATTTTTTGTGGTATAGGACATCGTAGAGGATCCCGATGTGTTTGTCACAGGGACATGGTGATGTCTCCTCATTTGTGATAGATTTATGTTAAGATGAGACATCATTTTTAGTGATTTAGAAGTCTTTCTAATTGATTTTCTTGAGAAATAGTGCACTTTCCTATTTTGAGTTTTGATTTAGTAAAATAATATTTTTAGAGCATATTGGGTTTAATTATTTATTTAGTGTTAAGCTTTAAAGATAATTATGGAGATTAATTAGAGTCCAAGTCAAAGACTACAAGATATGGAAAGAGATAAGCATGGTAATTGGAGATAAGGAAACAAAAGCTAAAAACATGGAAAAGAAAAAACTGCCTTAATCCTGAATTTCTGCACCTACAACCACAAATCAGCTTATATCTCAAGATTGGTGTGGAATTTGGAGAAACGGTCAAGAGCAAAGTTGAAGATCTTTCCGAGACGATGAATTTCGACTACTCATACGCATCAAACGGATGAGTATTGAAGCTTCTAGGACCAAAACAAAAACGGGTCTGATTTCATGTTTTAGGGTTACGAATTTGAGTTGGGCTTGGAGTCCATTACTTACCTTATCCTTCAAGAAAACGAATTAGGTCTTCTAAATACCTATAAATACACCCTTATATCACTTGTAAATCATCCTTGCCTCATAGTAATTAGTTCTTAAGGTTTTATTCTTCCAAGTTATTGTAGAGAGCAAGATGATGTCTTTTATTATTTCTTTTAGTTTATTTCCTTCAGGTATGAACTAAACTTCCCATAGCTTGGGTTTTGCATCATGTATAATATATGAATTTTATTTTCTTTCTATCTAAGTTTCTTTGGGAATTACATGTTTTAATCTGATATTAGCTTCTTACCTATATATTTGTTTATGTGTTTTGATTTATTGTCTGTCCTAGAACTGATCACTTTAGGCTTTCTTAATAGTAATTAGATGATCACCTTAGCTGGGTGTCTAATTATTGAAACACCACATAACGTCTAGTGTCGATATTTGTCTTGACAACACTAATTCTAACTAGATAGTCATTAGGGTATGATTTAATCACTATCACCATGTATGGAAACTGATTGCTTAGGGCCTTGGTAGCGCTTGTAAACCCTATTTGAACCAGCCTCGTGGTGTGTCCGTAGCCCCCTTAGTCGCTCTCAAGGTCTAAGGTATGGGAATTTAGAATCCTGACTAAGTATCTAAGAGCTAATTATCTCCCTTATTAAAGATTTAATAGAAAGAATTAGAAGGATTAGTGCATACTAGCAAAACCTAAGCTATACTTCTCATCTCATATTTCTTCGTATTTAATTTATTGTCTTTATTTTCCTTAGTTTAATTTCATAATTTCAAATTTATTCCTTTTATTTTTCTGTCTTTTAATTAATTACTTCTTACTCGTTATTTCTACCCATTCGATTAACACACTAAGTCCCTGAGAACGAACTCAACTTATCATTAAAACTTGCATTCGTCCTGTAATACTTGCAGTACTGTGCCTGTCTAGGGTGAGAGTGCACTGTTTTCTGACTTATTATTTATCTTATTTTATCACACCCTAGGCGATACCACATGGGCAGATGAATCTCTTGGACCTACACCCTCAGTTGGGAAGAAGAAGAAGAAGAAGAATCTCAAAATATTTGAATTATACAACATAATTAGGTTGAGGTAGTCGGTAGAGAAGGGATAAGAACTCCTGATATTGCGATGTAAGTTAAATACCTTTTTTGTAAATCAAACAACTCGTAAGAAAAATATCTCCACCATCTAGTGATGGGTCTACGATTGGGAGGTCAAGTTGTGACCACTCCCTGGGCCTTGCTCTTCCTTGTTATCTTCCACGTAGCCTATAGAGCATAATTAATATAATTAACATATTAGCACAATGTAATATATAAATAACTTAACGAATTTTTAACCTGAAATTGACACATACGGTGTCATACTCTTGAGAATTACACATACGGTCATCCACTTCTTGTAGATGGTCCCACTCTGAACCTATATCTGGCCAAATACTTTTTTTGTGGACATTTTTTTTTTATATTAGTTTAGTCTGGCCTTTGTCTCTATTCCCAGTGCGAAAAATAACGCTGCAAAATAATTGGTTTTTAATCGGAAATTTATATTTTATAAGAAAAATATACAACAAGTCACTTATGTTGAGATTACTCCAAATGTGATCTATGTGACACTACGGTATATGTCTCCACTCAAGATAGTGTTTTAGAATGTGATCCTGGAAGGTTTTTCCTATCAACTGTGCCACATTAAGCCCTGTTTCCTCAATAGGGTTCCACGTGCTGTCTTCGACACCGTAATCGATCGACATTAAACACTCAAAATTTCTTTCGCCTTCTCCGCCGTTTAGAGAATTCTCTCGCCCCTTACTCTCTTAATCTTCTTACCTAAAAAATAATCTTAATTAATAAACAAATACATTTTCCCGTCAAATAAATATATAAGTATATAACCAAGTATCTTTTACATTTGTTATTAAAGTGTCTCCATATTCTCAAATAATAATGTACAACCGTCATCATTTCCCTCATATAAACTAGGTCTATGGATGGCAACGGATCGGTTTTTTGCAAAAATTCAAAAAACCATAACTATAACCGTTTTTATCATTAAAAACCATATCCAAATGGTTTTAACCATCGGTTTCATTTTTTAAAACCATAACCGTATTGTTCGGTTTCGGTTTTTTAAACGGTTTTGCTGTTTAACCATATTCAAATGATCATTTAATAAATATATTAAATTTCATAAAATAAAACCACACATATAAAAGAAAACTACAAGGTTTATAAAAAATTGTGTTGACATTTGATTAAATTGCATATTTATTATTTATTTGGTTAAATCTGATATTTTGATTTTGCTTTTAGAATTTCAATATATCTAATTTAACCTAAGTTATTATAAAATTTGAAAATATATATGATAATAAACGGTTTTCGGTTTTTCGGTTTTATTTTTATCAAAAACCATAACCTAATGGTTTTAACCACGGTTATATAATTCGGTTTTTAATCGGTTCGGTTATCACCGGTTTTGGTTTTTAACCGTAACCATTGCCATTGCTAGGTAGCTCTATTCCACTTCATTGAACTTTTGGCTCTCATAGGAAATGTGATGCCAGCTCTACATTAAAACTCCGAAGTGCATAGTCAGAAGCATTTTTTTAACCCTTACGGCTTCATGAGGTCGGGAAGTACAAGTATTAGTTTTTCAATCGTTTTCATCTTCAATTTATCGAACGCCCATTTTCACCAATTATTTCACTCCTATTTTTAAACATTATTGAGTAAAATCCATTACAAACCTTCAGACCTGGAAGAGCAATATCCTGGAATAACCCACTTTACAACCTAATAAATAATATCGTCACAAACTGTCTAATCCACCTAATTCTAATAAAAGATAAATCTCGAAGAAACCATAATCGCAAGACAAGAGCCAAAACTAATTTCTGAGAAAAAATCAATAAACTAAAGGATAAAGATCTAACGTGGTCCTCTAACTTTCAGGAAAATGTCCGAACCAACCTCTATCTTTCTATTGTCACGAGATGCCCCTTTATCCTTACATTTTATGACAGCGTTGGTCTTTTTTTCCATTTTTGTCAGTTGACCGCCAGTCAATGCCACGTAACCGACACATAAGCATGACATCATCATTACACATCACTACTCTTAATTTTTTTCGTTTAAAAAAAATCATACTCTTAATTCCCTTGAAGACCGACCAAAAGAACTCTTGAAGAAGATGACCGGCTCGGTCGCTCTCTACACAAGAAAACCGCCGCCACTCGTGGTCATTTCTCCACCATCACCAACCCGGTTTGGTCGTTCTCCTGCACAAGAAAAACGCCCCCACTCGTGGTCCATTCTCCACCATCATCAACGGCGCCCCTGCACAAGAAAAACGCTGCCACTCGTCATCCATTCTCCACCATCATCAACCCGACTTGTCCGTCTCCTGCACAAGAAGACCGCCCCACCATCATCAACCCCGTTTGGTCCTCTCCTAGACAAGGAATCCGCTGCCACTCGCTGTCCTTTCTCTATTATTATCAACCAGCTTCGCTACGCCATCAACAATCGAATAATCCATATTAAAGTAAAATATTAATTTTAATCATTGAAACTCTAAAAAATTGAATTGTTTTTAACCTAATCTCATCACTTTTACAAAGTTACAAAATTATTTGATTGAAGTGTAATTACAACTGTGATGTTTATTGTATTTTTATACGAATCCTTGCCATTTTATGACATGTGGAAGCCATTTGCCATTGAGATTTTTCATCACTTTTACAAAGTTTTAAAATAATCTGATTTAAGTATAATTACAGTCGTGATGTTTATTATATTTTTATACAAATCCTGTCTATTTTATGACATGTGGAACCCTTTTGTGTTGAGTAATTTATTTTTATATTATTTTTTTAAAATTATTTTGCAGTAATTATCCATTTGGGGGAACTATTGTAGATTACATAAAAAATTTAAAATGAAGAACACCAAAAATGGTGTGTTTTAATATGTTATTTCAGTGTGTTCGTGTATGTGTAAATGTGTTATAAGGAGAAATGGCAGAAATGCCCCTACCAAGTAGGAGAAAAGAGATCAGCTGGTGATAATGTCATACTTATGTGTCGGTTATGTAGTATTGAGGTGGTATCACGTTGCGTTGACTAATGGTCAACTAATAGAAAACTAAAAAAACTAACGATGTCACAAAATATAAACGTAAAGTGTCATCTCGTGACAATGGTAAGATGAAAGGTTCAGACATTTCTGAAAGTTAAAAGATCAATATTTACCTAAAAATAAAGACTATAGACATGAAAAACAAATATTCAATAACTTTACCTAAAAAATAGTACCTCAAATCATATAGTATAAAATATTAAAAAATCAGCACAACTGCAAGCTACTACAAGTTTTACAATGGTATTCACAAATGGTACATGTATTTTTTATCCCTCAATCTATAACAAAACCACACAAATCAACATCAATCAACTAGTCTATATTGACATCATACAGATCAGGAAGAAGCTTGGAAGTTGATGAGGAGTGTAAAATATCATCCTTGCTAGGGAGAGATGCCGAGGAATCGATCCATGGTGCATCCATGGACATATTCCTTTGAACCTGGCTATCCTGTGAGGATGTTGATATCTGTGTCTGGCTGTGCGTATGGCTATCTTGTGATAATCTCTCAAAGGCTCTAAACCTCATTTCATCGGTTGCTGATCCGCGCTTAATTAATGGAGCTTGGACTGGAATCTCCCCCTCAAGCATTCTCACCGCAGAAGACATGAGCGGTCTAAGAGTAGGAGATGGGTTTGTGCATAGCAAAGCAACATTTATCATCCTCATCACCTCGTTTTGTGGATATGTTGATCCAAGAACCGGATCGACGAGTTCTAAGAGATTTCCTTGTTCTTGTAACACATAAGCCTACGTATTCGGTTTCCAAAAGTAAATAAAAAAATCAACATATATATAATCATTCACAAAAGAACAAATAATGCATACAACCTTATTAAAAGATTGAGAATGGAAGTTGAAAAATTAATTAGCAGTATCTTAAATGATTACTTATGAGAAAATGGGAGGTGTGTGTATATTAATATAATATAAGCCTTATCACCTAAGGTGATAAAATCTTTTATTTTTATTTCAATCTGGGTAAAATTAGTTTGTTTATGGGTCCTGCCCTCTCCAATGAGCTTGGCTTCGGATCCTATGGTCTGAGCCTTAAGGTCTCCTCCTGATAACCATGATATGGAAACTCAAATATCTACTTGTTCGCTATTATTTAAGGCTAGGCGTCCGACTTTCGATCTCATTGGCTCCAAACAACACATGGCTGATCCTTGTGTTTGTGGTCCACGTCCTATTGTACACTCTACTAAGACAGTAAGACAGAATTAGGAAAGAAAGATTACAGAAAAACTAACCCAATCAAGCAGGTACACAAAGTCCTCCTTGGGCCTGTAATTTGTGTTACTCTTCCCACTTACAATCTCAAGTGCAACAATTCCGAAGCTGTAAACATCTGCTTTATCCGTCAAATAACCCCGCGTTGCGTATTCTGGAGCCATGTAACCTCTGTAAAATACAAAGAACAAGCCCAAGATATAAATATTTATATCGCAATAGATCTATTCGACAATTAATATATAAGATATATAATTTAAAGATGCAAAATATAAGTTCATAATACTGAATATGAAAATAGAAAGTTGAGATTAAGAAGACGACAATAACAGAAAGAAGGCTTACACTGTTCCGGCAATTCGAGTGCTAATATGAGTGTCCTCTTCTTCATCAAGCTTAGCTAAACCAAAATCGGATATCTTAGCATTTAAATCCTTATCAAGCAAGACATTGGTAGCTTTTATATCTCTATGGACGATTTTTATACGTGATTCTTCGTGAAGAAAGGCTAAACCCTTAGCTATTCCTATACATATCTTCTTTCTTGTTGCCCAGTCTAAGTTTAGTCGCTGATCATCACGGCCTAAAAAATTATAAAAATCAGAGTGAAGTTAGTCCTTTATCCTTTTATCGATATTAAATTTATATGGCATAAACATTTAGTAACAAACTTACCAAAAAGTGCTCGAGCGAGACTATTATTTTCCAAGTACTCATATACAAGCAACAACTGGTTTCCTTCTATACAACAACCATAAAGCTTCACAAGGTTCGGGTGCTGTAAAGCAGAAATCATTCCTATCTCATTAATAAATTCACGGTTTCCTTGCTTTGACTTAGCGGAAAGCTGCTTAACCGCAATTACTGTCCCATTTTCAGGGAGCACACCCTAATACAAGGCAGTAAAATTTAGCAGAGAATAACACATAAAAGTGTAAACACATGACCAAGGATGCAACGATTAAGGAAACATACCTTGTAAACTGGTCCAAATCCTCCTTCACCAATCTTGTTAGCTAGATCAAAATTGTTTGTAGCAGATTTTATTTGTCTTAATGAAAAATATCCAGTTTGTAACTTGGCTCGAAGTTCTGTAACAAATCACGCATGTGAAAACTACTCTATCGTGTGAATAAGAGAATGTTATATTAGCTTTGTGATGTAACTTACCTTTTTCTTCATCGCTCTTCCGTTTTTGATAAACTTTGTTCCAGTATACAAAAAAACATAACAATATAAAGACACACAAACCAACAACAATTCCAACAATTGCCCCAGTAGATAATCCCTCCCCTGTATCAAAGTCTACAAAGAAGAAAGAAAAACATTTCGTTTTCAATTAACAGGCTGAAAGTATAGATGCTAAAAGATAAATTGTTTCATAATTACAAACTTGGTGTCACGGTGATGCCAGAAATTAGTGGTCCATGTACGCCTCTATCAGGAATAGCAGTTGTCCCTTTTCCTACCCAGTATAGGTGGATTTCCAAGGTGCTATCAGTAACCTCAACATTGTTGAAAACCCTTTTAATACCTATCCCAACACCATTGGCTTCCCCTGTAATGTTGAAATCCTTCAAAGCTTCTTCCATAATGTTGAAATCCTGTAAAACTGTTTTCCCCTGCATAACATTTGAATTTTTTCACTGCTTCAGTACAATTAAGCTCACAGACGAGAAACACAGGACTGTGGGTGAGATTTGTGTGCTAGGAATAAGCAATAACTCATTGCCTTTAAAATGTAACAAACTCACTTTGCACTAATCCCACCAATGCATATTACACTATGTGTAAGATAAATAAGCAAGGTCAAACATACAATTTGACTATATTGTTTAGCTAATGCTTTAGCTAGTATATTTTTTAAGAGGTGGAACCCCCACCTTAAGTGTCCCCTACACACATGCCTCAATTATGTAGGAAAGGCAAATCACAGGATGTGGCTCAATTAGGCAGGGTCTAAGAGTCGTCACCATTGATTTCAAGAGATCCATTTCTCGCAACATTCGAATCACACCTATTGGTGAGGCCTACAATTATATTCTTTGTTTTTGTCAGTTAATCTATGCTCTGAGGTTTAAAAGGTTATATTTTTAAATTGTAATCCTTGTATAGCGGTTAGTTAGTTAGACCTATAGATACAAATACTTGTAATTATCAATATATATGGTGATTCTGAGTCTCTTATCGTTTAGACCATTTCAGTTTTGAAGTCTATGTTTGTTATGAAATAAGTAGGTTCTTTTGCCTATTTTCTTGGTTTTGAATTATTGACTAAGGATTCTGCCTTATTTACTTAGTCTCAGTATGCTCAAACATTGCTTCACAAAGATGGGTTAAGTGATTGCAAAGTAACTGCCACTTCTTTATTCAGGATTCGTACCGCCAAGATTATAAAAGGCATTACGTAAGTGGTCGGTTACTTTCGAGCGCCTAAGAATCTGAACTAGAGCTTAGGCAAGACCTAGACATATTAATTTGAACTTACTATTTTTTTAATTCAACTCTTTGTAACTCACCAATCTTCTATGTTTTTTTACCCTTTTTATATTAATATTTTACAATGAATGACTTTTCAAAATAGGGGTATGTTATGTATATTCATATGGAACTGTATTTGCAAAATAAAGATTGATTTTTAGAATAATCTAAACATTTTAAAACATGGACCTGTTTGAAATTATTGGCTCCTGGTGACTTAATATCAGAAGGTCTGTGCTCAGGCGGCTATGTACACCTTAGGGTGAGCCTATTCTATCCCTAGGGCAGTCAACCACTTTCTAACACCTAACAGAGATTTTAGAACACTACTTTCTTACAGGTGCACAAGGCAAGTTATGATGCTCTAAGAGGTTGTTGAGGTATATAAAGAATTCTGTTCACTTTGGGTTGAGGTTTCAGCCTAGTTCCTTTGCTTTGAGGGGATTTCCGATTCGATTTCGGAAAGTTGTATTTTGGACATGAGCTCTACTACAGGGTGTATATGTTTTCTTGGGCAGTGATCTTGTTTCTTGGGGTTATAAGAAGAAGGCTATTGTGGATAGGACATATACTGAGTAGAGTATACAGCCAAGGCTATGCTTCTGCTCAGATCATATGGTTTATAGCTACTGAACTTGTCTTTTATGCTAGAATAAACATATAAGTGTCGACTTTCCTTTCACAAGGGAATAAGTTGCTGCCAAGTTGCTACTTTGCTTCACATTTCATGTCTTCCATGCTAGAACTAAATATATAGGTGTTAAATTTCATTTCTCAGGGAAACAAGTTGCTACCAAATTGTTACTTACTTCACATTTCTAGTAATGATCAAAAAGGGGCTCTTCTCAGCTTCTTATAATTTCTTGCTATCCAAACTTTCCTTGGTTTCCAAACCCAGTTTGAGGGGGCATGATAAGATAGAGACAAATAAGGCATAAGCATTGTCAAGCATGAAGTTTGACTTTATTGCTTAGATGTCATTAGGTGTGTTCTAACTGTAATTAGTTAAACTTATAATCATTGTATAATTACTAGCTAGTTAGCCCAATAGATACATATAGTTGTAATAAGTATATATTTATATAGAGTAGAATATATACTACTGCTCATATAAAAAATTTCCTTTCTCTTCACTTTGAATAACCATTATATTGTCTCTCTAACAGATTAAGCTTTTAAATGAATTGGTGATTATAATGCTGTCAGAGCCTAGACTCCAAAAGGTAATGGAATCAAGTAGAGCGGAGAATCCTTGCCCCTTGCCCCTACCCCACATTTAAAAAAAGATAATAATAATAATAATAATAATAATAATAATAATAATTTTTCCAGCTTACCTGGATTTGTACATCAAATATGCCTCCCGAGACTTCTGTATGTAGTGTCATTAGAGTACATGATTTCAGCAAAATGGAGGGTTACTGTGTAGCTACCCTTTATCATGCAAAGGCCATAATACTTGAGTGAAGTAGGGGCAAGACGAGCAGTCTTATAGATCTCGCCTTCTTGCACATTTAGTCCAAAAGAATTTATTGCTCTATAGCGACCACTATTAGTACTCAAATACACCCCAGCACTGCTATATGCCCATTTATCTTGGGATGAAAAGAAGCTCGTTGGCCCCTCTTCTTGTGAGTCCGCTTCGTAACTTTTTCCTTCGAAATCTATTCTATCTCCTCCACAATTTATGAATAATGAAGAATCTGCATACACAAAATCGAACATGAAGATCATAATTTATAAACAAGTGAACCGATGCACGGCAAATATAAATAGTTACATTCAGAGTTGCTGCTGCAAGGAATATCCTTCTTCGCACACCAATTGATTCTAAAAGTATATTTAAAAAATCAGAAAATAAAAAAATCAAACAATCGAATAAGGTATGAATGTGAAGGAGCTAGTTAAATTTGAGACACTCGAGACTAAGTTCCTGTTAAATTGCAATCGTTCTTACTAATGTGAGCAAGCTCAGCCCAAAATAAATTCAAAAATGGAAGAAAACGCTTACAATTTGGTGGAACCGCAATTGATAGGGTTTAAAAAATCATTAAAATTGTTGTAAGATAGATCTCTGCAATATATGTCATACATGATTTTAAGAAAAGGTATGAAAACAAATGTCACACATCCATAATAATACCCAAGCTTGAATGACTAGTATTGTGAGCTTAACTGATACTTACTCCGTCCCAAAAATAATATTTATTTAGTTTTTCACAGATTAACAATCATTCCTAAAATATTCTCATAAAATGTCTTAATATTTTAAATATTCATTAAAAACATAAATTTAAATATTTTAATAAGAATAATAGTAAAAAAAAAATGAAATAAAGTGTTTTGAAGTTCTAAGTAAATAATATTTTTGAAACACTATTTTATTTTTTATAGTGAATCCATATTATTTATGGGATGGAGGGAGTAAATGGATTGACAGTGAAGAAGATGAACAAAGATTCAGATAAATTTGAAACTATAACATGATGATCTAGCTTGAAGAAACACTCACAGGTTCTTATCTATAGTAAATACCCAGCCGGGAATCACGCCAGTTAGTGAATTATGACCTAGAAACCTGAATAGTTGAAATTTATACCCCATTTTTCACAACTTGTAAGGAAAAACGTAAGATACTATGCGATATATAAAGCGAGGTACCCACAGATATTTTAACTTAGCCAAATTCTGAAGTGTCGACTGGATTGAACCATTCAACCCATTAAAGCTCAAATCTCTGCACATAAATTTCCAAATCTCAGATGGAATTTAATTTTTTTCCCAAGAAACTTAAGAAATTCATGAGCACCTACAAAAACTTACAGAGTATCTAATGAATTGAAATTTCCAATGTAATCTGGGATTGAGCCAACGAGAGAGGAATTCTTTAGTGATCTGTATAACAAATTTATCAACAAATACAATGAAAAAAAATTAAAAGTAAATAATACTAAAGATTTTTTCAACTCCTTAATATAACCAAATCATGCTCACAGTTTTTCCAAGTTCGTCATATTTTCCAAATTTGGAAATGTCATCGTGCTCGATCCTTTCAGATCAGTAATCCTCCTGAAAAATGGATCGAAAAAATCAGACATAAGTCTTCATTTTAATTAACTTGACATATTTATTCTATTTTTCTTTGCACTCACAGCTCTTTCAGGTTTGACAATGACCCTATAGCAGAAGGAATCGGTCCATCCATTGATGTGCCTTGCATATCTCTGCACACCATTCCATTATCATGAGATAAATATGCCAAAATTTGTAATTCACTAATAAATTTTTTATGCATGTAATAATACTCACATTTTAGTGATCAATGTCCAGTTGCCGATAAAATCTGGTATTTTTCCGGACAACGAGCTCCCATCTATCCTACTGAAAAATATCCACACAAATTAGTATTGAAAACACTTTTTGCATAATTAGAAATCTTAAAGTGAGATTGAATATGAAGGTGAGTATGAAGAGATTTTTTTATCTTAATTTGGGTTCCTCGATTGTTGATGGGGTAGTCGGTTGATGATGGTGGAGAATGGACCACGAGTGGCGGCGTTTTCTTGTGCATGAGACGGTCGTTGATGATGGTGGAGAATGGACCACGAGTGGCATCGGTTTTCATGGACAGGAAATCAGCCAAGCCGGCTGTTAAATTCTACATCTATATTAACAAGATGAAGATATTGATTTTTGAAAAAAAAGGTTAATTCAAAATGAAGATATTTTTATTTGAAAATTAAGAGTAGTATTGTGTAATGGTGATGACGTCATGTTTATGTGGCGATGAGATGGCGTCATGTGGCGTTAACTAACGGTCAACTGATAGAAATGGGAAAAAAGACTAACGGTGTAACAAAATACTAATGTAAAGGGTTATCTCGTGACAATTGTAAGATATGATCCGTTTGTGCATTTTTTTGAAAGTTAAAAGATCACGAAATATCTTTACCCAATATTTAAATACATCCTCACCTTGTGATCAATTTATTTATTTTCTTAATTCGCTAGAAACTGATTTTTCTTTGCAAATATGTGGTGTTAAATTTTACAATACTATTAATAAAGAAGAGTAATACTAAATATTTGATTCTATATCTCATGTTTTAAAAGTGACAAATCAGTATCCAAGGTTTCAATTTGTGTATTCCGTTAATACCCACCGTCAGTTTCTCCGTTAAGTGTCACGTGGTACCTACGTGGCTCTTGTATGCCTAGTGGAAAACCTGCCACACATGCTCCATGCAAGTGCCATGTAAACACTTAACAGAGAAATTGACGGTGGGTACTAACGAAATATACAAATTGAAACATTGGGTACTGATTTGTCACTCTTTAAACTTTATACACCCATAAGTCAAATTTTGAAATGTTGGATACCCAGGTTTATTTTATATATATATATATATATATATATATATATATATATGTAAGTGTGTGTGTATGTGTATGCGTGTGTGACATGTTTCTTTAGTAATATTCTTAATTGTAGAAAATAAATAGAATGAAAATGATTTATTATTGTTTTGCTTCACTTTTCATGAGCATGCTTGATATATTTGAAATGTTTAATGGTTGATTAATATCATATTAAGCTGAAATTTGTACATCATGTTTATTGAATTATCGTGGTTATATCTATCAGACAAAATTATGATCGAAGTTTAAAAATCATGTTTGCTATACTTGTAAACATCATATTGCGATTATATGTACAATTAGTTTAGTATTTTGTCCAAATTTTTACCTTGACTTGATTTATTGGTAGAAGTTTATGGAAGAGATGATGGGTTAATTCTAGAATATGCTATTGATTTTGGTATGTTAGGTTATAATTGGATTGTGAATTTAAGTGTTGTTCGATTGTATAATTAAATTTATAGGTTCCGAGGGTAGAATATTCTCTTGTGGTTTGATTTAGGGATTTGAGTCAACACCGGGTAAGTAGGATTTATTGTGTTTAAATTTCTTTGTGCTTATTGTTAGTTATGCTTCATGCTATTCACAAAAAGATATTATGCGATATAGTGATGGTGTTAAAAGGTTTTACATATCAGTTGGAAATAGAAAATTCTGAATATGTGTTCATCTATATTTCATGTATATATATTTTGTTCACCGTATATGCTACCATATATTATGTATATATGAGTTACGTGTAGGAAACCACACAAATTAAATCATGTTGTCATTTACCAGGATGTTTACTTAATGATTATTGACTTATGTAAAATACTATTATTTGTATACAAAATATTTTGCATAAGTTCAACTATGTCCGATAGGTATCTGTTTATATATAAAAAATTCATTATAGGAAACTGTAGTATTTCAAATTCATGCGTGCATTTACAATACAGTTATCATAAGCTAAGTATAAATGACACATGTTACTTTTATCACTATTAAGTATAAATTAATTATAAAAAAATAGGTATATATGCATAGATGTCAAGTTTGTTAAATATGCATTAGAGGACCTATACTTTTCAGTATATGTGCATATATCTGTATATTTTTCTATCTCTTATTTACACCATACTTTATAAATAGTATTAGTAGGAATGAGATATATAGAGTATAAATTTATTTTTATGAATCTTGACATATTTTTAGGAGACGACATAACTTTTTAATCTTCCTTTTTCTTTAATTTTGTGATCATTCCTAAATTCTTTTATCAATTTCATTATGTATGTAAGATATGCATGTATGGTTATAAATTATTTAAAGAACTCAAAGGATCATGTTCCTCACTTACATGTCTTTCATCATTAGATAAGTTTTGATATATGACATATTGGGTAGTTTTTATTAACTAGACGTATACATATATTTGATTGGATTAATTTTCTATTGCAGTGTGATTGCATATCTCGTGTTTGCATGTGGAGGTTTCGTACCCATCTCGTGTTTTCCTGTGGAGGCCTCATACATATCTCGTGTGTGCATGTGAGGGCCACGTACATATCTCGTGTGTGCATGTGGGGGCCTCGTATATCACGTGTGTGCCTATGGGGGTCTCGTACCTATCTCGTGCGTGCCTGTGGGGGCCTCGTACCTATCTCGTGTGTGCCTGTGGGAGCCTCGTAACTATCTCGTGTGTGCCTATGGGGTCCTTGTACCTACTTCGTGTATGCTTGTAGGGTTCTTGTACCTATAACAAGTTTTATTGTGCTAGTACCATCGATAATTTAATGCACCCATAAGCAATATTATTTATATTGACGAACTGTATTATCAGGTTTACTCATGATATATACATCGGATACCGGCATAGTTTCTTATCTTATGATTTGTGTTTGATATTTTTCTTGATTTACTGAGTATTCATTTGCCCATTCCTACTTATTGTCTGTGTTTTCAAATAAGCATGAATAAGAGTAATACAAATGTGAAGGGAGTAAAAGAGTCATCTAGTTACGAGTATCTCGATAAAAGTAGTCATTATAACTAACTCCATTTAAGAACTCATGTTCACTTTAGTTGAATTGTCACTAGACACCACAAATGTTCTACGTTGAAGCTGTTAACTGAAGACTTAAATGCATTTTGTACTTTGTTTGGTTATCCTTTATGGGTTTAGAAAAGTCTTGTGCACAAGAGAAGAACGCATCTTGTTGTACGGCGTGTTGCGTTCCGACCATGTCCACGTGGACAAAAATCGGGTCGTGACAACAAACTTCCTACTCGAATGAATCTTTTTGAACGAGGAGTTCTCATGTCCGTGTTGTGGCGTGGGGGATGAAGAAACTTATCATTTGTTTTGAGGATGCTCAAAGATACAACTTGTATGGGTGGATATCAACCGTGAAATTGGTAGGATTCGCGCAAAGAATCTAATTCAGGTGGTGTATGCTCCTCTCTTTAGTTTCGTTTTTGCAGGAACTATACTGCCCAGAAACAGTTACGAACTCTCCAGGGGTGAGGAGCAAAATAGCAAAATTTCAAGGACGATACTGCAAACCTCTGTTTATGGAGCTCGGTCCAAGCTGGCCAGAGACTGAAAAGAGCAGCTTTACCGGATCAGTTACAGAAAAAAATGAGTATATCCTTGATGCAGGTGGCTTTCAATTCAAACTCAAGTAAATAATACGCAAGTATAGTCTAGCTACCATCCATACCAGGAGCAGCGAATAGTTATATCAGCTGGGGAGGTTCAGTTTTCGAACCAAGCAACTGGGAGCGCCAAATTGATCGAGGCTTTAGCAATGTGCAGCCAATGGGACATTACTTGATTCAGGAAATGATCACGATAACAGGTCCGAGCATCAGTATTGGGGGATCAATTTCCATGAGAAGGAGCAGTAGTTGACGACCGTCATTCAAGCCATTTTCTATTGAATTCCGCAATGCCTATGGAAATATGGTGGAATTGGAATCTCTCTCATAAAAAACTCTTTGTAAGGGTTCCATGGAACGTGTTCTTTGGGGCAATTATATGGATGATATGGATCTCAAGGAACGGTTGTGTTTTCAAGAACACGCCTTTCCTGAGACCGTCGGTCATTGTAGGTAAAGCTAAATTTTGTGGTGGAGTATGTTAGAGCTAGGAGGAAAATTATATGAGGGTAGTCTAAAAGTCGTGTGCGAATTGATCTAGTAGGGTGGAAAATGCCCCCTTAAAGGGTGAAAGCTCGAAACTGATGAAAGTGTCAATCGGAATAGAAGATGTGTGGGAGCTGGGGAAATTATCAGAGATTCGGAAAGGTCATGGGTAGGTGGCTTCTCTATGAAGACTACATCTCTTGATCCAATGATGACATAAGTAGTAGCATTTCGTGAATAGTTGATCCTTGCTGAAGAGTTATGTGCAAAGGATCTTGAGGTTGAGGTAGATTCGCGGGAAATCATCATAGCATTGGAAAGATTGGGTAGTAGTAGAGGACGAGGCGCATTAATATTCGAGCTATACTTAGCAGGTATGCCTATTTTCGAGTTTACCCATCCTTGTCCTAAGTATTTTCGTCTTTTACCACGTTCTTTCAGCTCCATTGTATTAAAAAAAACCACTGTAATCACTAAAGAGAAACAAAACAAATTGTATTTGGTAACTTGACAAAACGAAGAACTAAGAACATAACCTCAAATCAAATAATATTAAATATCAATAAATAGGCACACCTGCAAACTACTACAACTTTTACAATATTATTATTCATCCCTTCTAACAAAATCTGCACAAATCCTTACACTTAAACAATTTCAAAACCCAACTAGTTTATTTTATCATCATAAAAGATCTGGTAGAAGCTTCCTAGTGGATGAGGCGTCTACATTTTCTTCATGGCTTAGTAGAGACACTTCTGAATCGACCCATGGTGCATCTGTGGACATAGTCCTTTGAACCTGGCTTTCATTTGAGGACATTGACATTTGTGGTTGACTATCATGTGATATTCTCTCAAAGGCTCTACGTCTCATTTCCTCAGCTTCTGTTCCCCCGTGCTTTATTGTCGGAGCTTGCACTAGAATTTTCCCCTCGAGCATTTTCAGTACAACAGACATGGGAGGTCTAAGAGTAGGCGATGGGTTTGTGCATAGTAAAGCAACGTTTAACATTCTCATCACCTCTTTTTTTGGATAGTTTTTTCCAAGAACCGGGTCCACTAGTTCTAAGAGTTTTTCTTGTTCTTGTAATACATACGCCTGTGTATTCGATTCCACAATAAATATTGAATAAAATGTATATATAAAATTGGGGCCAGATATAGGTTGGTGAGGAGACTAAATGAAAACAATAATTTGACCATTATTTTTAAATATATATATATACCATAAAGCCTCCCAAATTTCAGAAAATCATATTACCACACAAACTTTATCTTTTAAACTTGCATACACTAATTATAATATCTAACTAATTAATCTAATGTCATGCTATAATTTATAAGTAAATACTCGATGGAAGTTTTAACTGTTATTTTACATAATATAAGGATATATAAAATAGTATACCTTTTTCTTATAATATAGGGACCTATAATGTAAATAATTTAATAATATAAAGTATAACAAAATTAGATATTCTAATGCAACTTTTGTATAATGAGGGACCTATAGTGCAATTTTTACATAATTTTGGGACCTATAATGCAATTAATTTGATTTTTTCATTCACGAAAAAGAAAGATTGTATAGGCACTTTACCCAATCAAGCAGGTACACGAACTCCTCTTTGGGACGGTAATTTGTGTTACTCTTCCCACTAACAATCTCAAGTGCGACAATTCCAAAACTATAAACATCTGCTTTATCCGTTAAATACCCCCTCATCGCGTATTCTGGAGCCATATATCCTCTGTAAAATATAATGAAACAAGCCCGAGATAAGTTCAGAATACTGAAATAAAAAGGAGATTTGATCAAGAAAAATTACACTGTTCCGGCAATTCGTGTGCTAATATGAGTGTCTTCTTCTTCATCAAGCTTAGCTAAACCAAAATCTGATATCTTGGCAGTTAAGTCCTTATCAAGCAAGACATTGGTAGCTTTTATATCTCTATGGACGATTTTAATTCGTGATTCTTCGTGAAGATATGCTAAGCCTTTAGCTATCTCAGTGCATATCTTCTGTCTTGTTGCCCAGTCTAGGTTTAGCCGCTGATCATCACGACCTATAATATTAAAAATTAGAGTTAATTTAATCCAAGCACTCGAGCAAGACATTGTATGGAATAAAAATATAGTAAAGAAATTACCAAAAAGTGCTCGAGCGAGACTATTGTTTTCCAAGTACTCATATACTAGCATCAGCTGGTTTCCTTCTATACAACAACCATAAAGCTTCACGAGATGAGGGTGTTGTAAAGCAGATATCATTCCTATTTCATTAACAAATTCACGGTTTCCTTGCTTTGACTTAGCGGAAAGCTGCTTAACCGCAATTACTGTCCCATTTTCAGGGAGCACACCCTAATACGAGGCAGTGAAATTTAGCGGACAATAATAATTAACACATGACTAAATATGCAATGATTAATTAAATACGAAAC
Organism: Nemophila menziesii; assembly: GCA_029959085.1. NCBI lineage: Eukaryota > Viridiplantae > Streptophyta > Magnoliopsida > Boraginales > Hydrophyllaceae > Nemophila > Nemophila menziesii. The sequence continues at coordinate 1,053,901 of JARWIR010000013.1, forward strand.
ATACCTTGTAAACAGGTCCAAATCCTCCTTCACCGATCTTGTTTTCCGGATCAAAATTGTTTGTAGCGGATTTTATTTGTTTTAATGAAAAGTATCCCGTTTGTAATCGGGCTCGGAGTTCTGTAACAAAATACGCGTGTTAAACTGCTCCATCATGTGAATAACAAAATATTACACTAACTTTGTGATGTAACTCACCTTTTTCTTCATCGGTTTTCTTTTTTAGATATACCTTCTTCCAATATAAAAATAAACATAAAAATACAAAGACAAGCGAACCAACAACAATTCCAATAATTCCTCCAGTTGATAAACCACCGCCCCCTGTACTAACATCAAAGTCTACAAAAAAGAAATCGAAACATTTCGTAAGTATCATGTAAATATAGGAACCCAAAATCAGAAGGGTGTCCAAAATTACTAACTTGGTGTCACGGTAATTGCAGAAATTAACGGCCCGTATACACCTCTATCAGGAATAGCAGTTGTCCCTTTTCCTTCCCAGTATAAGTGGATTTCCAAGGTGCTATCATTAACCTCGACATTGTTGAAAACCCTTTTAATACCTATCCCAACACCATTGGCTTCCCCCGTAATGTTGAAATCCTTCAAAGCTTCTTCCATAATGTTGAAATCCTGCAAAACTGTTTTCCCCTGCAAAACATTCAAAATTTATTGCGTCAATATTGAGTATTCACTAGCGAAATCCCTGATATCAAGAAGTAAGTAAACTAAATTTTTCCCCTTACTTGGATTTGTACATTGAATACGCGCCTTCCGAGGCTTCTATATGTGGTATCATTGGAGTACATGATTTCAGCAAAATGAAGGGTTACTGTGTAGTTACCCTTGATCATGCAAAGGCCGTAATATTTGAGTGAATCAGGGGCGGAGCGAGAAGTTTTATAGTATTCGGCATCTGTAATATTTAGTGCAAAAGGGTTGTCTATAGCGAAGGAAGCTCCATCCTCGTTCATGTATAACCCAGCACTGCTATAAGCCCATCTCTCTGCGAACGCATAGAAGTATGTTATCCCCTCGTTCAGTGAATCCTCTTCGTAACTATTTTTTCCGACATCTACTTTTTTTCCTCCACAATTTATGAATAATGAAGAATCTGCGTACATGAAATCGAACATGAATTTCGTAATTGGAAACAATTGAATATAGAGATCCTTACGTTCAGGGTTACGAGGGCAAGGAAGATCTTTTTTTGTGCACCAAGCATCGCTGAAAAGAATTTATAAAGATTTAACGATAAAAAAAAAGGAATAAAAATACGTATCGAAAAAAAAGGAATAAAAATTCAAGAAACTCACTCAGTACTGGTCGAATTTTGAAAACTCGACACCATATTCCTGTTAAACTGCAATCACTCTTAGTAATCTGAGCAAACTTAATCTCGAAAATGGAAAAAAAAGCTTACACTCTGTTGGAAGTGCATGTGATGGGGCTTGCTGATTTATTAAAATAGTTGTATGATAGATCACTGAAATATATCATCATACATTCAAGAAAAAAGTTAGTATCGAGATGATATGCAATGAATGATGATGATCTAGCTTGAAGATACACTCACATGCTCTGTCTGCTATTCTGTAAATAGCCGGGAATCTCACCAGTCAGTGAATTGTGACCTAGAAACCTGAATAGAAGAAATTTAGATCCCGTTAGGTATTAGCTACTATGCAATATAAACCGAGGTACTCACAGATGATTCATTGCAGTTAAACTCTGAAATGTCGAGGGGATTACACCATTTAATTCGTTAAAGCTCAAATCTCTGCATATAATTTTTCAAATCTCAAACCGAAAAATTATTGAATTCTTATATAAGATATACTCAAGCATAGACAAAAACTTACATAGTTTTAAATGTTGTTATAAGTCCAATGTATTCTGGGATTGGGCCAATGATCGAGCAATTCTTTAATGATCTGTATAACAAGATTATCCATAAATATTCAGTTCAAAAGCAAAAAATACTAAATTGAAAAACAAACAAACAAATCATGCTCACAGTCTTTGCAAGTTTGTCATATTTTGCAAATTGGGAAATGTATTCACACTTGATCCTTTCAGATCAGTAATCCTCCTGATAAATCGAAAAAAGAAAATTGGATATAAGTCTTCATCCCAAATAAAATTACTATTTATTCTATTTTCTTTGCACTTACAACTCTTCCATCTTTGTCAACAGCTCTATAGTAGAAGGAATGGGTCCCTCCATTGATGTGCCTTGCATATCTCTGCACACCATTCCATTATAATGAGATAAATACGCAATAACATAGCCACAATTTTTAATGAATTAATGAGTTTATGCATAAAATAGTGCTTACAGTCTAGTGATCGATGTCCAGTTGCCGATAAAAGCTGGTATTTTTCCGGACAACGTGCTTCCATCTATCCTACTATACAATTTTCACACAATTTAGTATCAAAAATATATATAGATATGCTTATCACTTACAAATCGGTCAAGTTTCTTAAGTTGCCGAATGATTCTGGTATGGTTCCTGAGAAATTATTTGCAGAAAGAAGGCTGCAGGAAAAAAAAATGTTCAATATTTATTGCAGAAATTTATTGTTATGAGATGAAATTTCAGATATGAGCAAGTGATTTTACAGTCTTCTTAAGCGGCTCAGATTTCCAAGGTTTTCAGGAAGGGGTCCTTCGAGCAGATTATCTTCCAAGATCCTAAATAATACAAAAACTTAACGTCATATACAAGTGTACAAAATCTAAGAAAGCACCCATCATATATCTAATTTACTTACAGTTCTTTTAGAGTGCTGATGTCACCTATTTCCTTCGGAATTGGTCCACTTATCCTATTACCTAAAAGCCCCCTGCAGTGAACAAACGTTTGAATATCTCTGACCAATGTAAATAACTATATAAAAACTTAAGGAGTCAAAAGTAAGTTACAAAATGGTCAGTGGAAGCTGAGTAAAATTCGTAGGCAGTGATCCATTGATATAATTGTGAGTTAGATCCCTGCAAAGAAAAAGAAACTCTCTTGTTCTTAATCAGAATGTATATAAGAGAAACTTCATTTGCTAGATAATATAATTTTTTCTTATGTTTATTCGTTTATGATTTTATCACAATATAATATTTCAAAGTAGCTTAAATCAAAATTTAAATGCTCATGCTAGTTATATGTTAGATATTTGGAATAAAGATACTCACAATTCTGTTAGATGAGTAAGGTCCGTGAATTCTTCAGGAATAACTCCATTCAAGCTAAGGTCCTTCAGCTGGCTGTAGTACCGAGACATACAAGATTATTAAATCAAGCTTAAAATCAAACAAGCTATGAATAGAAGTATGAGACATACATGTGTGTGACATGGCACAAAGTGTTGTTCTCGAATGAACAATCACAAACTACACCGCTAGACCCGTCACTGTCAGTGACAGATGTCCTGTTAAAATCTGTAGCTACCCTATTACAAGAGCTTTCAGAAACCTTCCAATCTTTGATTTGCAGCTTTGATGCTATTGTTAGAAGAGCTTGAACTATGAAATGGAAAGTAGACTATAGTTAAAACTTAAAAGCACAATGCAGCAAAGCAAACGACTAAAGATATATACCACCTAAAATCATACTATCTAAATACCACCTAATAACCAGGGGCGGAGCCAGGAATTTTTGTTAGGGGGGCTGCCCCCGATTTTTTTTTTTTGCCACTATTTGCACTAAAAGTCTAAGTATTATGCAAAAATTGCAAAATAGGTCTTTATAATATGGAAAATTGCATTAAAGGTCCCTATATTGTGTAAAGATTACAATATAAGTCTTGATATTAATTTTTCTAATTAATTATGCTATAATTTTCTTTTTTTTAATATAAAATAACATATATTTTGGTATAAAAAATAAAAAATCTTATAAATAAAATAAATTTTATAAGTTAGGGGAGGGCCAAGTTGAGATATTTAAAAATTTAGAGGTTATTTACTTATAATTTTTTTTTTTTTTAAGATAGTTATAATTTTATTTTTAAATTGTTAACTAAATCAAAAAAATAAATAAATTAATGATTTATAACCACCCAATTTATACCATATTATTAGGTAATATTTGAATAGTATGTTTTTGGATGTATATATCTTTTACTTAAAACAAAATGCCTACTAATATAGAAGAATAAATAATGTAAACTAGGTAAGAAACCAATATGCGGAAAGAATAGTGCAAGTTGGTGTATAATAAGCTTTCTGTTAATTATATACGACGAGGACGAGTCTTTTGGACGGTACCATAAAAGGATAATTAAGACTTTGCCTAATTAAATTAATCTTAACTGGTTTACAAATATAATTCAAAAATAACTATTTACTTAAATTATCATATATCTTAGTCTAATTTTTTTCACTAATATTTTTATTAAAACAATAAAATTTATCTTTTCAGTGATTTAGTGTTAATCCTCGGTATTGTTGCGTTAGAACTCAGTGATTTTGTGTTAGTATTCAGTGATTTTGCGTTAATGATAATTGATTATGTGTTAATACTAATTAATTAATGTAATTTCAGTAGTTTTTAAACACTCGGTAATTTTATGTTAATATTCGATACTTTTAAATGCTACTCAGTAAATTTAAATAATACTCAGATATTTCAAATAGTATTTAGAAAATTCACTGACCGTACTCAGAATTTTTTCCGATACTCAGTGAAATCACTGAGTACGTTCCGGGTAGCGGCGCCGGAGAGGGTCGGTGGTAGTGGCCGAAGATGAACTATTTTGATACTCAGCGACTCAATACTCAGTTACTTTTCCATGTTTTATGTCACATGTTTTTTATATATATGTAATTTTTATTTTTAGAGTGTAGTATTTGTTGCGGGCACATGTTATTGATAGGCTATAGTTTAATTTCTTTTCATTTTTTTATATAGGAAAGCTATTCTTGGATTCGATGGTATTGAAATAGTTCAAACCTGTACCGTTCATATTTTCAAGAACCTCTAAGTCAATCATTCATAATAAAAGAAATTTTGATTACTTTTTTTTAAAAGAATTACGGTTGTGACCAATGTTGATGGTCAGAGCTAGGGGTGGAAATCAGATCCGAAATTTCCGATTTCCGACTTTTCCGGTCCGAAAATTCCAATTTCAGAACAACTTTTTACGTTTCCGAAATTTCGAATTTCCGATTTCCGATTTTTCCGAAAAAATAGGATCGGAATTGGAACTACATATAAATTTCCGAAATTTCCGGGTTTTCCGATTCCGATTTTATTTCCGAAATATATTTCCGATTTTTATATCCAATTTTTATTTTTGAATTGTATTTTCGATTTTACATTTCCTATATTACAATTATAATAAATATTAATATAAAGAAAAAAATTACAATCAGAAATGTTGAAATTTTTCCTAACAAAGAAAAGAAAATCTAAATATTGAAAAATTAAAACACAATGATACATTTTTTTTATATCATTAAAATAAAGAAAAACAATAAACCTGATAAAACCTAAAGGATAAGGCTCTTCTTCACATTTTACATTACCTTCCCACGAAACCCAATATCTGTTTGTTATGTAATTTGAAAAGTAATTCACAATCATTGTTTTTTTTAACTTTGGTTACTTATGTTACTTCTATTACTGTTTTTTTAACTTTTGTTACTTGTGTTACTTATGTTACTTATGTTATTTCTGTTACTGTTTATAAAGTTTATAAGTTATAGTTTTTTAACTACTGCTACATGAAAAGTTTTATAAGTTTTGTTTTTAACTATCTTTGTGTAAGTGATAAACTATTGCTCCTATTTTCAACCCTTAGTCCTGCAATTTCCTAAACAAAAGTTCCGAAATTCCAAACCCAAAATTCCGAAATTTCCAAACAAAAATTTCTGAAATTTCCGTGCCGAAATTTCCGAATTTCCGGCAAATTCCGAAATTCCGAATTCGGAATTATTTTTCCCAGTTCCGAAAAATTGGATAAGAATTGGAACAGAAAAAATCTATTCCGAAAAAAATAGGATTTTTTCCGAAAGACCTTTTTTCCGATCCGTTCCTTCCGATTTCCACCCCTAGTCAGAGCTGATGGTCGGAGTTGGTGGCCACCAAATGAAAAAAGAGAGCGAAAATATATAAAAGTAAAAAAAATATGAAGGGGTTAGTGGCAATATAGTCTTATAGGTGTTTGAAAAAAGGGATAATACTATAATTCGATTAGATGAAGGTTGTTTCATGATAATTGATATAAAGAAAAAAGAGAGCGAAAAATAAATATGAAGGGGTTAGAAAGAGTGGCAATATAGTCTTATAGGTGTTTGAAAAAAGACATAATACTATAATTCCATTAGATGAAGGTTGTTTAATAATAATTGATATTGAAGTGCTGTTTTTTGGTATAAATTCTAAAAAAATTGGTGTTGATGACCATGATGATGATGATGGAAAAGTCGAGTAAAAGAAAGGGATGGTAAAGGTGGTTGTTTATTGAAAAAGAAAAATTAAAAAGAGATATAATTAAAATATAGTTAAAACCTATTAAATTGAAGAATTTCCTGAATGAAAAATCTGTCTTTTTTTTTTATAATACATGAGAGAGCCACTTTAGACTCTGAGTAAATGACTCTAATGAGATTCGATCGCAGGACCTCTTGGTCTCTGCGGAGTATCCAATGAAAAATCTGTCTTCTTAATGATAATTCTGATCTATCATTTATGCATTAATCGAGTGATTTGGGGTCGAGAAATGATGTGGTTTTATTAAATATTTATCTTTCAATATTTATCTTATTAAACTTATTATTATTTATTTATATAACAAATTATATATTATTTTGTATTATACAAAAAATAATTAATTAAAAACAATTATATTTTAAACTTATAAGTACAATCTTTACATAATATAGAGATCTATAGAGCATAATATAAGGGTTTATATTACAATTTTTCTAAATATATGGATATATAATGTAATAAGTCAAAAAGAAATTCAAAGACATTGCCCTTGAACCCCCTTGGCCCCTCTGATATTGGCCCCTCCTATCGGAAATTCTTGGCTCAGCCTCTGTTTCTAGTTATAGCTTTTTGCTACTTACGAGTATATTGAACTTAACATGAGACAACAAACATATAACATACTAAGACTTAGATTTTTGCAAGGATTGTTATCATTGAGATGATCATTTTAGGTTAATACTTTTCTAAATATATGAAAAGAGTCACTTTTAGATTTGGAGTTATTAACTTAGACATTTGAATATGTACCGTTTAAAAGGAGAATTAAGGTCTTGGCCAGTTAATTTAACCTCAATTGATTGCGATAATACTTTTTAATATAAACTATATATACCTATTTTTTATTAAAACAAAAATGTTATAAAAATGAAGTCCCAAAAAATCACTTAGAGTAATAAATATATTTTAATTTTTAGAATCAACTATGAACCAGTGAAAATATTCTATTGTTAAAAGAATACTACTCCTTCCGTCCACTTTTATTTGTCCTTATTTCTATAAGAGATTTTCAACAATATTTGTCCTTTTACATATTATCAAGACATTTTTTTTATTTTTCCAATATCACCTCTAATTAATTATTTAAAGAAATAATGTAATATATGATTTTCTACTTAATGAATAAGGGAAATATAGTAAAAAAATGTATTTAGTAGTTTTTTTAATCTTTATACCATAGAAAGTAGGACGAATAAAATAATACGGAAAAAGTACAAAATTTCATCATAACAAAAGAAAACCAAACATTTCGACCGTGAAGAAAGAAAAGTCATATATACGTTTTTTTTCTTTCTCAAATAAGTCATATATACACCTTAATCAAATAATACCATATAAGAAGTAGACATCAATTATTAATATTATTAAGAAATTTGCATTAGATATAATTTGTTCATTTGAGGCACCGGTGTTTATTTATTTATGGAAAAACAACTATTTATTATAAGAGTAAAGATATATATATATATATATATATATATATATTGTTTTATCTATGTATCAGAGGTTTTAAACACCAAAAAAAAATTTATATCTCTTAAATAATTATTTTCTCTTACCTTTATTTAATGCCACATTAGATGACACATAAGAAATGATAAATAGGTGAAGCAAAAAAGGATAATATATAGCAATGCTAAATATTGCAAATCAATTTTGGATAACTGAATATAAATAGATGAGTAATAATATGTGTCCCTTTATTATTTCATTACTATCACTACAATAAATAGTATCATTAGAGATGATATATATTGCAGCAACGCTTAAAATGGCCTCTAATAATATTTTTAACAGTAACATTTATTGCGACAATACCAAAATGGACTCTAATTATATTTTTAGCGGCAATATTTATTTGCCGCTAAAGATAAAGTCAACAGAGGCAAAAATAAATCATTTGCTACAAAAAGTGTCTATAGAGACGAACTTATTGCAGCGAACAAATAGAGACATTAGCGGTAAAATTGAGATTTTAAGTGGTAAATTTTTTTTCCTGCTAAAGATAACCTTTCGTAGTGTATATTACGTAAAGGTTTAATTTAAACTTCAAATCATATCATTACTTTCTCTTAATCTATCTTTTTTCCTTTTTATTTAATTATATATAGACTTTCTAATAGAAGGTTACTAATTAAATAGATTCACAAGGAAACGAGCCCCAAGTTTCAGCAACATCCAACCTCGCCTTGCATGTCGATATATTTTGAGTTACTTAAACAATGATATGTTCATTTGTTAATCATAGTATTCGCTTCACATTTTTACGACGTGCTTTCCCTATCGTTATATAGTGTTTCTAACAAGATAATTGTTTTAGATGAATCACTACGTACGTACTTATTAGAAAAGCTTTAATCTAAACCGTATAATATCTTTTTAAATGTTTTTGTCAATGTAAAAGTGTTTTTAGCTCATAAACCAATTACATGAAGTACAAAAGCCAAACAAAAATCACAAAAAGTTTCAGAAATCTGTTATCAATATGTGTGTAAATTTAATGTACCTTCTTGTTGAGGCAAAAGTTGAGCGTAAGAAGTGAAATACATGAAGCAATCCAAAGTCACCAGAACATAAATTATAAGATTAATGCTCTTCTCCATTCGATCCGTATGCACAAAATGATTGATTTATAAACATATATATATGTAAGAGAGAAAGAGAGTAATGCAATAATTGGAAGAAAAGATAACAAGAGATTTATAGAGGAGTGAAGATGGCTAGGGATAAAAATGATTTTAGTTTGTCAAAAGACAAGAAAAGTGGCGTCAATGGTACACTTTAACACGGTATCGTTTTCACTAAAAAAACTAATTAGAAAAAAAAATAGATATCGTCCAAAAAAAAAAAAAAAGATAATATGCTTTGTTTTGTTTAGGAACTTCGCAACTCTATTGATCTGTACAAATCTTTTTTTTTTGTCAAGATAAAAAACAAGGAGTTATCTAAAATTATTACAAACATTAACAAGAAAATTATCAGAAGCAATAAGCGAAAAATCCTTCCATTTGGATAAATCAAAATTTCTTCTCGTGCATTTAGATAGAGCGTCAGCTGTAGTATTATATTTTCTTCCAAAATGGGCAACTTTCCAACAGAAAGACTGACCTAACCTTTTTCTAATTTCAGATAGAATAGGTTTAAGACTCCAATGGAGTTCGGTCGAGCCCAAAATTCCTTAAACTAGTTCAAGGTTATCAGAGTAGAAAGAAACTCTGTGACAAGATAGGTCTTTACAAGGCCTCATAGCCATTAGTAAGGCCCAAACTTCTCCTTCTATAACTCTATTGATCTTACATCTGAAATTAATCTTCCTAGAAATAATACCATCTTTATTAACTCCAATAGCCGCTATAGCAGCCGGTTCTCTATTCGTTATAAAAGAGGCATCACATGTTCATACCATATCTGCATCATCATCAACTATTGGGTTATTAAAAAATAAATCTACCCTCCTTAAAAAATAAATTATGAAATCATTCTACAAGTAATATATAACGTTTATTTAAGAATTAATGTCCAAGAAACACTCAAGTTAAAATTATTTTCCTCTTACCTCAATTATTATTTTTTGATCCATAAAAGGCTACATACATTTTTCTATTTCTTTTTTTTGCTATAAAAAGAGTCGTTTGAGTTATGAAAAGTTTCTCAGAACTCAAATTTTGAATTACGGAAAGCTTTCTAAAACTTAGATTTTGAGTTTTAGAAAGCTTCTCATAACTCACTGTTCTTCAAAAAAGACGGTGTCTATTGGGCATTAACCCTTTATTTAATATAGTATTAGAAAAGGTAAAAGTAACATTTTGTTGGTAAAGAAACGAGGTTGGGCATTTTTCACCAAAAAAATAGCATATAAGCACCTATTAGTAAAGTAATTTTGGTTCTAGCACTCTGGCTGCAGTTCGACCACACTTTACATAGAAGATGGTTATTGGATGACAGTCTTTCATTAGATTCTTGTTTTTAAGGGAATGACCGTCTTCTACCTAAATCGTTTGCTTAAGTAAAGGCGGGCATTCAAAGACCGCCTTGTTTACGAATTCAGTGAGAAGTAAAGGCGGTCATCTAATGACCACTTTAACAAAAAATTTGGGTTAAAATAAACCCTTCTCATATCTCTTTATCTTTATACCCTTTTTCACCTTCCACCTACACCATTCAAAAAGTATTTTGAAAAAATCTATTTTTCCTTCGAATCCTTGGGTATTTCATCTTAAAGGTAATTATTATCTTCATTTTATTATTATTTGTTGTATATTACTTGCAAAAGGTAGATTTAATGGTTAACCTTTAAAGTGGCTTGAGTATTACTAATTTGTAGTAGTTTGATTTAGTATTGATTATAACATGTTTGTTCTTTATTTGTTGTTTTTTTTTAGGTTAATATGAATTATATGTTGTTATGTTATTATGGAGGTAGTATTGTTCATAGTGGTAACGATGTTGTTGAATATACCAGGGGATATCGACGAATACAGAACCTAAATCGAGAGGGGGATTTAAAAAATATAGGAGTTCGGGAGTCAGCGCTTCCCGGATTTTTTTGAGCTAAAAATAGGATATACAGATATGAGAATTCATCACCTTTATTTTACTCGACTCTTTAATAGATGAGCATACTCGTTAGTATTTACAAAAAATATATATGCAAACAATCACCATTATACTTAATTTATATATCATCATTAATATTCTATTGATATATCATATGTTATATTAATATTCTAATTATAAATATGAATAATAAATCATCAACAAAAATTAAACATTATGATTTTATCGTAGTGATGTAATAATAAATTACTAAGTATTATTATCCTCAAACTCAAAATAAATATATGTAAAAGAATTGTAATATTAATAAGCCGATTTTTTTAAAGTATAAGAATAAATTTGAAGTCTTATTCTTATTTTGGTTTTCTATTATATGTATATTTGGGGAAAAAGTACCAAGATTTGAACACCTAACTTCAATTTTAAATTTCAATATGTAAAGATTATAAACTACTCCATTAAGCTCAAGTGACTTTTGTGTGTCTTTTGAGAATGCACGTGTTACATAAATGTTTAGAGGGGGCTAATTATTTTTCAAGAAAAAATTACATTTACGTATTATAAAATTTACAGGTTCATGTAGGGATTGAGACCTTGCTGGGACTTACATGGATCTGCGCCTCTCTGGGGAGACTGTAAATTATTAATAACCGAAGGAGATGTTGGATCAAACAATTTAAAACAAGTGGTGTGTTCCGCTTGCAATTGGAATGCTATTAAAGTAAAATTTGATTTATATAATGATATCCGATTTCGTCAAACCCTCAACAGTTTCATGCTCTAGATGTTGGGGATGACATGATCAAAACAATGATAGGTGCGGCAAACAACGGACAATATAATTTTATTGCGATTTACGCTGAGGTTAAAGAAATGTGTAGAATGCAACCATCCACTTTGTGAAAAGGGTAAAAAAAGATACGTGAGTAGGCAAATGCGTCTACATCTTTTGAGCCAATTCTTGAGGCATTTGATGAGGAGGGTCATGATATTTTTAGTGATGATAGATCAAATATATAGTGGGAAATATGACGATGAAGAATGTTATATCCAACCATTCATTATTTTGAAGCTATTGATACCAACGATAAAGGAAAATGTCATGATTGGGTATAAAGTCAACCATTTTCCATGGCGAAAGGAGTCAAACTTATGTTAAATGAGCGATATGCATCAATGGATGATATTTTGTTGGACGTGAGTATGTGGCACGTTCGAAATCACAAGAAATATAAAAGCGGGTAGGTCAAACATGAAATACGTAACACTGGAATGTGTGCATGCTAAAACTGGTTGCGGGTTTTTATGTTCGCGGTCTTTTTCAACGAAGCAGTAACATGTGGGAGATTACAAGATTAGAGGAACATAAGTGTCAACCAGAATCCTAGTAAAAATTCATCGGCAATTGACTTTGCATTTTGTTAGGGACTAAGTATTCGCAATGGGGACCACCAATATAGCTATGAAAATCGCATTGATAAAAACTCAAATTCAAAAAGATTATGACCATTATATTCATATGGTAAGGCATGGAGGGGTAAACAAAAAAAATTGAAAAACTAATTGTAACACATAAGTCCGCATTTACGACTTTACCAACACTTTTTGGTGCTTTAAGAAACACTAACCGGGGAACAATTTACAAGTTCAAGTATAATCATGTTTTAGATAACAAAGCTATGTTTAATATGGATTTTTTGGTATTTGGAACTAGTATCAAAGGTTTCAAACATATGATATTCGTGGTTAGTATTGATGCAACCCATTTATATGCGAAGTACGATGGTAAGATACTTATTGCGGTCGGATACGATTCAGACAATCGACTATTTCATTTATGTTATTCGTTGGTTGATTGTGAATCAACACACACGTGGAGATTTTTTCTCACTTGTCTTAAAAATATGTTAAATTTGATCGGAGAATATGTTTATTGTCAAATCGACATAAGGTGTCTTGCGAAGCGTGACTAATGTGTTTCTGGAGCTGGAAGGAGTCCATCAACATTGTGCACGACACTTGGCAAGCAATTTTAGTCACAAATTAAAAAATCGATTGGCAAAGAAGTCTTCAATTGATCTGGAGTGCATGGCGGATATGAATGAATTTGATGAATATTACTGAAAATTTTGCGAGTTAAGTGACGGAAAATACAAAGATTGGGTTGAAGCAATAATGTTTTAGGCTCTGACCGCCACTTTCGGTTCAAGTTTTTGTTCCATTCCAACTAATACAATAATAATACATTAATATTAATGCCATTATGAAAAATATTACAAAATAATGATATTTATCACGTATATACTATGTACTAGCAGGAACCATAATGAACAATTTCAGGATATTTCGCAACTGAGGTCTACATTGAAAATAATACCAACATCATATCTATATAAAGTTTAACAAACAAAGGCGAGTTTAAAAAAATTCAAAAGGAGACCACAACTCTTGAGTTTTAACCTATCTCCCTAGCAAGCTTGACATAATCCACTATACAAGTAAGATAAGATGGTCGAACCCCAACTATATCCACCTATCTCCCTCAAATCCATCAACAAAGGGAGATACGTCGTAGACACGTGGCTTTGTTTTCCCAAAGGGAAAAAGGAATGTATCAATCATATTGAGAATCTACGTCTTTGAGTAGTGGTGTAAAACATTGTCATTAACGTTGGCTGAGGGATTACCAAATATTGTTTAACCACGCAACTGTAACAATATATTTTCCTTCGTCGGCATTACCTTTCCTCCTGCTCTACCTGACCTTGTGGTGGGTCCTTGTGTATTATAAAATAAAATGCAAAAGATCAGGACTCACAAACCGCAAGTGTACAGTTGTCCAAGTAATAAACCGATAAATCGGATTCGTTCGCAGGGACAGATTAGGTACAACTCGGGTGTGGATTAAATAGTGGAATAATTGCAATTACGGAAAAAGTAAATGATATGAAAGTTTGTTTTGGGTTTTTGATTACTAACTAGAATTGAAAAATAAATTAAAGACTAAGTAAATTAAGCTGAAATAAAAATAATGCAAATGAAAGATGTAGACGCAAGGAAGGAAGTAGTACTTGAGTCTCACTAGGGCTTCACCTAAACCTTCTTAATTAATGTCTTCTTTTAAGGGCTGAATCATTATTATTACGCTAGTCGGGATTCGAAAGTCTCTTAGCCCCCGTCAGGGTGGACCTAAAAGCCCTCCTACGATATTCTAAACTCCGTCAGGACGATTAAAACTATTCTCGGATGATTAAAACTTACCACATTGGCTATTGTCTAGTCAAGTCTGTCAAGGTCATTGGCGGATACCAACGGTCATTACCTAATTATGTATCTAAACCCCCCGTGAAGGTGATCAATACGCCACTATATTGAATAGCCTAGATACTAAAACTCACCCTTAGTTCATGACTTTAAGGATAGTAAATAAAGCACAAAATAAAAGCCAACGTAAAATAATAATTCAATTTAAATTCTTAAATTCCAAATCGAAAAAATAATAATTAATCTAGTTTGGGTTCAACCCAGTTTGCGATTCTCAAGTACAAAGGAAATTTAGCTCATAATTGAAATAAAAGCAAAAGAAATAAAATTAACGGTGTTCATGTTTTACAGAATGAAAATAAATGAAAGAAACCTAATTAGGAGTTTGGATTTGGCTGTGAATTGGAGAAGATGAATTCTCCAGCTCTTGGCTTCTTTCTTTTCCTAGCTTCTGACATACTCTCTAGCGTTTTTGACTTTGCTAAAATGAGTTGTGTGTAAAAATAAAGTGAAAAGGCCTATTTATACTAAATAATTCAGACTTGGGCTTAATTTGGGTGAATTAATGAAATAATAAATGACCCAAGTCCACTCTTCAAGTCCAAATCCGGTAACTGGAGTACACCTTCCACTAAAACGGCTTTAACTTTCTCAATTTAACTCCGAATTGACTCATTCAACTTGATAACTCTTCTTAACTCGATAAGGAACGAATCTTCTTTACAACTCCAAGGCTGAATACATGTTTAAGTTGCTCGAAATCAGCAATTACCATCAGCCTTCCAGATTTGCAACTCTAACTTATCAATTCTTCGGGATATTTCTTCTCGCCTTTGACTTCTTTACACGATCTAAGACTTCAATTCTTGATTCCTCTCCTTGCTAGTATTAAAAACCTACAAACTTTACACTAAAACAACCATTTAACGTGCAAAAGCTTAATAAATGAAAAATACTAAAATCCAAGGAGAGAAATTGAAATATATCAAATTAACACTAAAAGTCTATCGAATTAGTCAAATAATCACCCAATTTGATGTCTCCTAAGGGAATATAATTAGAACAAAAGAGAAGACATCACCTTGCCGACCAATATGTAATGGTGGTGGAGGTAGCTCGCAAATAAGTGAAAGAATGTTTGTTTAGATTCAAAAAAGCGGGACCTGGATCCATGAGACGACCATCGATCGGTAGCCCCAATATCATCGACAATTCATGCAAAGTTACAGTCATTTTACCAACTGGCATATGGAAAGTATGAGTCTCACTTCATCACTGTTCGACCACGCAGACATTAAAGCATGGTCTAATACAATTCTTTCGATTTTATGTATATCACCGAACCCCGCTAGGGTAACAAATGGATTGAGTCGTGGGTCCAATTCCCACGGTGTAGCAGCAGTTGGTTTGACCATAACACCTGATAATCGACCCTATGACAATAAGCATGAAATCATATTAACAAATAATTTAAAAAATATTTAGTTTATATAAAAGAAAACTTATATTGTTTCATGCTAGATGATTTTTATGATTGAACCTCTTTTGTCTTAATAAAAGAGAATTTGCATTTGAGTCGCTACTTGATGTCGTTATTATAGTCTATAAATAAATAACGACCAAATATGAAATTAAAATAATCAATATATATTTTATTTATTATAACAAAATAATACAAGAATTACTTATGCAATTATAATATAAATAAAGAGTACTTTTGTAATTAAGTGAAAGGACCAAAAGAGCAATTAAATACAAGGAACAATAGTTTCATTAAATAAAAAGACTAATTGTGCAATTAACTAAAAATACAAAATAAAAAAATTATTATAAAAAAAATATAAATGTGCAATAGCTTATTCATTATCTTAAGGACCAATTGTGCAAAAATATATAAAGACCAATAGTGAAATTAAATTTAAAGACCATAGTGCAATTAACTAAAAATATAAAATAATTAATAAAACATCGACATAATAACACTAACATTATTAATCTAATAGCACAATTGGTGTGGCCTAGGGTGTGATAAAAAGATATATAAATTAGATGCAAATAATCACCCTAAGTTAGCACGGTTCTGCAAGTATACAGATCGTATGCAAGTTTTAATGAATAAGTAAGATTCGTTCCTCAGGGACTACGAAGGTTAAGAAGAACTTATGAAAATTATTCAAGTGCAGATATTAAAAACAGAAAAGATAATACGCAAGTAGAAAGAAGAGATAGATAAATATTTATTTGGTTTTGTAAATAAGAAAACTAAACTACTAAATTAAAAGACAGAAAATAAATAAAAGAGGAGAAAAGAAGATAGTATGAAAGTTTAGCTTGAGTAAATAGCATGCAATCCCCACTAGTTTTGCCGTTCTAAACATGTAAGGGTGAATTATGTAGTATTTCAATAATCGGTTCCAATTCGCTAGGTAGTTTTAAATAGGATTTACCTGTGTCAATAAGGCTTCCTAAGCAAACTTTTCCTGTAATTGGTAAAAAGTCACAAGAACTAAACCATAGTGATTATCTAGTTAGGTTGATTTGCCAGGTCTAAACCGAATACTAGACGTTATGTGCCAAACATGTAATTAAACACCGTTGTCAATGGTGACCTAACTACTAGATGGTAATTCTATATGGCTGCGGTCACAGAATATAAATCCAAACACATAAACAGCGAATAAAAACAATAATTCAATTTAAAACATAGAATTCCCAAATTAGATAGATGTCAATCAAAACTAGGGTTCATACATATATACTAAAACTCAAACTAATAAGAATTAATTCATACTAAGAAAAGAAGAGAAAAGAATTACAAAATAAGAGGTTGAAGGAGACATATGGTGTTCTGCTCTTTCCCGACTTCTTCTCTTGTGTTGCAGCTTCCTCTTGGCCTTAAGGTCTGGCCAAGGATGATTTTAGAGTGTTAAGAGGCTGTATTTATAGGGTATAGGAAGACCTAATTCGTTTTCTTAAAGGAGAAGTAAGTGGTGGACTCCAAGCCCTACTCTAATTCGTATGGAAATAAAGATAATTACTGCTGAACTGTTTTGAGCATGTCTTCTTCGTTATTGGTCAGTTTTTTCTCCATAGTATACCAAAAGAATCCTCAGCGAATTATCTACGTCCCTATGAAAGGAATTTACCAAAATCGGCTTCTTTTTTGGAGTTATCATCACTTCTTTAGGCGTGAGCTGCAGAAATTCAGATTTAGGTAGCTTTTCCTTTTCCTAATTGAACTCGGTTTCCTTCTATCTCCAATTACCATGCTTATCTCTTTCCATATCTTGTAGTCTTTGACTTGGACTCTAATTAATCTCCATAATTATCTTTAAAGCTTCACACTAAATAAATAATTAAACCCAATATGCTCTAAAAATATTATGTTACTAAATAAAGACTCAAAATAGGCAAGTGCACTAAATTAAGCTAAGATCGACCTATAAACTAATAAATACGCCTAAAATGATGTCTCAGAATTATATTTAATTATCACAAATGAGGAGACATCAACAATCCATACATATATTAAAACAACAAATCTAATATACAAAATTTAACAAAAAAGGCTATAAAAACTCTAACCTTGATTTTTGTGGTGAATAGGGAGAATTGATGAAATAGGATGTAAAATAAACACTTTCAACAACTGGATGACAAGATTTGAGCGACGGCACGACACGACAAGGAGGTGGTGGTGGTGGAGGAACTTCAATTTTTAGTGAATAAAGAAGAAGGGTTCGGATAAAACCTATATTCTGTAAAAGACGGTCATTCAATAACTGTCTTTCTTTAAATACGAAAACATAAAGAGAGGCGGTAGTCGAATGATCGCTTGCTAAACCCATTTTTTAAAAAAAAAGATGGTCATTCATTGACCACTTATGTTTATATGAAAGGCGGTGACCGTATTTCTCTTAAAAGGCGGTCATTTGATGGCCGTCTTTCTTTTAAAACGGATGATTAAGCAAATACAGACATTTAATGATCGTCTTTGTCTCAGATGTTGGTCGAACCGCGACCAAAATGCTGGAGTCAATATTATTTTCTTTGAGGTATTTATATGAGATTATTTTTAATAAAACAGTGCCCAACCTAAACAAAAACTCTCTCCGTTTATTATAAAAAGAAACTCTAATGAAACCAAAAAAGTTATTAGTAAAATGTAGAGCAAATTCCATTTTTAGGCTAAACGTTTCTAAAGTCATATTCTTAAGCCACACATATTCAAAAAACGCTTATTTTTAGGTCATTTCACTAATTTCATGAGATATTGACAATTTAGGCATTTCAAATAAACTATATGTTTATTTGGCCACATCACAAAGTAGAAACTCTATCTAAATTGTCCAAATTGTCCTTGAAATTTATGAAATATCCCACGAAATTAGTGAAATGGCATAAAAATGAAAGTTTTGAATACGTTTGGCCTAAAAAAAATTTAGCCATATATGATGGCCTAAAAATAGAATTTTCTCTAAAATGTAATACACTCGTCTTAGTTGGTTGTCAGAAAATATGAAAGGGTAATTGACGTGGGTTAATTAGTTTTTAAGGCCTATGGCCCATGTGTGTTTGTATTTTACATCCAGGTGTAACCAGATTGGTTACAAATTAAATAATTTCCCAAATTACCCTCCTTCATCCTTTTAACTACAAGATAGAATCCATCATAATCCTCAAATCCATTATTAGTATCGTGAATCAGAACCCAGAAACCAAACCCTCTCCTCTCTCTCTCTCATCTCTCCTCTCTATCCTGTCTCTTCTCTCTCCCTTATAGCTTCTCTCTAACGAATGAAACAACCCACCCCACCCACCTTTCCTGCCTCCTATTGTTATCAACATCACCATCCCCATCATCACTCACCCATCCTTCCCTATCTGTTATCGCTTACAAACGGGACAACCCACCCCACCTAACCCTCCTACCTCCTGCCGTTCCCCATCATCACCCCACTTTCTCCACCACCATCAACATCGATGGCCTCTGTTTGTGTTTCATCAACCATGGACAAGCAGTAGATCTGGACAAGATTCCATGGAGATCTCGAGGTCCAGCAAGTCCGTGTCACCCCACCACCGCGCTTCTTGACATGATTCGCACCACCACTGACCCGATGCCGCTCTGCACGAAAAGCCACCACCAATATTCGCACCATCACTGACCCGATGCCGCTCTGCACGAAAAGCCACCACCAATATTCGCACCACCACTGACCCGATGCCACTCTGCACCAAAAGCCACCACCAATATTCGCACCACCACCCTCCCCTTCATGTTCATCAACAACCCCGATGCCACTCTGGACCACCACTGACCTCGCTGCCTTCCAACACGGGCTTAACCCCTACCCACCATGGGTCCAGCCCAAGAAAAATATCCTCATGGTCCAATCCAATTGAACCCTGTTGTGGTACAGCCTCAACAAATGCAGTAAGAGTAAATGGGTCCAATCCAGCGAGTAAATGGGTCTAATCCCGCGGGTAATGGGTCCAATCCAGCGACAAATCGTGGGTACAGCTGACAATGGTGAAAGATTTGTTTTTCTTCTTTTATCAATAATGCAAGCTTGAAAGATGTGTATTTTTGTTCATTCTTATTTGATTTTGATTCAGTAATGCTATTCTTTGAGTTCTTGATTTGGGACTTCTTTTGTGTAAATGTTGTTTGTGTGATTGTAAACGGTGATTGATTTTTTTTAGAGGTAATTAGAGATAAATGCCTTCTTAATGATGTCTTTAATTTTTTTAAGCCTCTAATTTTCTTATTTAGAGATAAATGCCTCCTTAATTAAGTAATTATAGAAAACCTCCCCTTTATATTTTTTATACCTATACTATCCTTATTATTAAATATATTATTTTATTTTTAAATATTAAACAAATAATAGGGTACTTCCACCACCACCACCACCACCACCATCACCACCACCACCATCACAACCACCACCACCACTACAGCAACCACAACCATCACCACCTCCACCACCACAACCACCACCACCACCTACTACTAATTTCATCACACGCGCGCGTCCGTGAATTTTTTTTAAAATCGCCATAACTAATTCAAAAAAAATCAGAAAAATCGAAAAAAATCATATTTGGATAAATCAAATTAATATTTACGTCTATGATTTTTTTCGGAATTTTCTGAATTATTTAGTTTTTTTGATTTTTTTTTAATTTTTTAATTCGCAGAACATGGAATTCCATGTTTTAAACATGGAATTCCATGTTTTAAACAGTGAATTTCGTGTTTACGGAAAACAAATTCCTTATATCAAAACATGGAATTCCATGTTTAAAACATGGAATTCCATGTTCTGCGAATTAAAAAATTCAAAAAAAATTCAAAAACTCAAAAAATTCAAAAAATTCTGAAAAAAATCATAGACGTAAATATTAATTTGCTTTATCTAAATATATAATTTTTTGATTTTTTTGATTTTTTTAATTTTTTTAGAATTAGTTATGACGATTTTAAAAAAATTTCACGGACGCGCGCGTGTGTTTATTAGTTTTTGTTTTTTTTTTAATTTCTTTTTTTTAATTGTTAATTATAAGGGTAGTTTGGGATGGGGCATTTTTCTATAAAAAATCTTATTGTAGGCACCTTTTTTTAAATAAGTTTTTTAATAGGCATTAATCTATAATTGGCTTTTTTTTTTATACGGTTTTCATTTGTTCTTCGAAGTGTTTCTGATGTTGTTGTGAATGAGGCCAGGCCCAGATGGTATTTTGTTCCTGCTAGGGCCAAGCCTAGATTGTATTTTGTTCCTAATGGGACCAGGCCCACTAACAGTGTTGGGTTGTAAAACAGTCTGGATTTGTTTTTTGTCCATTAAGAAAGTGGAGTAAAGAAAATGTGATAAACAACTTAAAAGACAAACGTAAAACACGTCGTGGGTCTGTACCATGGATAAAAAAGAAGGAATGTATAAAATGTGATGGGTCCGTATCTTTTACGAACAAAGGGTAAAAATATCAAAATTTCAATCAAACAATTAGAAAAAGGCTTTAAAAATAAGTTTTTCTAGTTTAGATGTTTTTTATAAAGTTTGAAAATAGGAGGCTTTAAATTATATTTTCCTCAATTGACATAACAAATAAAGACGCAAAATTGACATAGCATAGAAAGATGCAATGATAGAAAGCAACGTCTACTCGTGTCGGAACATTATACAAGATTGTAAAAAAGGAGATCTCAAGCTACATCATTTTTTTATTTTTTTTTTGACGAAAAGCTATATCAATGATAGGTGGGGGTAAACACTTGTTTTTTCTTTACGGGTAAACACTTATTGAGGTACCTCAATTATTATAAAAAAGTTCCAATTAAATATTATTTATTTAAAGGATTTGACTAACTAAGTTGATGGAGAAAAATCACAATAATATCTTTCATCTTTAACAATGATACCTGTCTAAAATTTCTTTAAAAAATGGCTAAAAGATTAGTATATGCGTAATCTAATTAATAAATTATTTAATTGAATTTATAAATCGCATAATTAAAATACAATCTAGTATACTAGTTCATAAACAATTAATTCAATTTAATCTTGTTATGAATAAATTATATTATTATGTGGATGTCCAAAAGCCAAAAGTCTCCTACTTATTTCTTGTAAATATGGGCAAGTAAAGAGACACTTATTTCCTATAAATATAGGACTTGTTTCATTGTAATAGAACTAGTTGATTATGTTAATATACAAGAAAATGTTCTCTCCTATATTGTATCTTCTTCTTTTCTTTGGTTTATAACACGTTATCAGCACGAGTCTCTGCCGATCGAATCAAGGAAGAATATTTCCAGGTATGATTTATATTGTTCTAATTTATATATATTTTTTTTTTCACAAAGAAAATAAGAGTTAGTATTATAAGGACTTTCCATTGCAACCGATAAATATTAGATGAACTTCCATTGCATCCTGTACAATACTCTTATACTATTCAAACAGATAAATCGGTTATCACTTTAGAAAAAAAAAATAGAGGCATGAAGCCTATTTGTAAATATACTTTTGAATGGATTAAAAATGAAACGAGATGTTTTTCTAGGCTTGAAGCCTACAATGCCCGAAGCATGGAAAAATAACCATATAAGCATGGAAAAATAATCGTATAGGTCTGAAGCCTAAATTTTATATTATAGGCCCGAAGCCTAGGAAATAAATTATATGCCTGAAGCATAAAAAAAAAATCCGAAAACTAACGCTATAAAGGCCGGAAATTATATCATATGAAGCATCTTAAATTTATAGGTACGAAGGCTAAAACAAAATTCTATATGCTAGAAGCATATACTGAAATTTAAAGGCATGAAGCCTATATGTATTTTTATAAAGCATGAAGCTAATTATTAATTTTAAAAGGCTCGAACCCTTAACAAAATTCAAAACCCCGAAACTATAAGAATTAATGGTGTAGACTCAAAGTCTCAATTTCGATTAATATAGATGATGCTATATGTAGATTTATTTATCATCTCGAAATCAAAAAATAAAATAAAATTGGTATAACTTTGAGTAGTATGGGGGATTTGAACTTGAGACTTTTAGAAAGTAGAGTATTTGGGTATAACCGCTAGGCTATAGATTTATTTTGTCTTATAACAGTAATTTTTGAACAATATACTCTACAATTCTACATTTTGTTATATATTATTCACATTCTACAATTTATAGGCCCGAAGCCTAAATAGAAATTTTTATTATCGGGAGCATATACCAAAAATTATAGGCCCGAAACCTAGAACTCAATTTATATGCCAAAAGTATATAACAAATTTTATATGCCAGAAAAATAAAATAAATCTCATAGGCTTGAAGCCTTGAATACAATTTATATGCATGAAGCATAAAAGAAAAATTTATTGAAAGGCTTGAAGCCTAGATCAAATTTTAAAGGTTTGAAACCTAATCAATTTTGTTATAATTTGCACAAAAGAATTGAGGAATGCAATTTAACTTCTACAGAAAAAAATCTCATATCCTAGAAGTATGAAATTAGTCCTATTGGCCTGAAGCCTTAATTGTTATAGGTCCGATGACTAAAGACAAAAAAAAAATGCCTAAAGCATAATATTACTATTTAGGTCCAAATCTTAAATGAAAATAATTATGCCGGAAGCATAAATTAAGTATCTTTTACGTGAAAGTTGTAACAAATCTCAATAGACCAGAAGTCTATTCAATGGACCGAGAATTAAAAAAAAAAGTAGGTTTGAAGTAAAGATAAAATTATGATGAATAACTCATATGAAAATTATGGATATTTAAGAATTGTATGATAAAGGCTTTGAACTTGCAACCTCCCTTATGAATGTTTATAGTGTTACCATTTAGACAGTTTAATAATTTGTTAGTAAATTGGACAAAAACAAATGTTAGTATAATTTCAGGTACTACTAAATTAAGTGAGGATTTTAAACGGGCAAATGTAATATTATCGAGTGGAACAAATATACGTTTGCTTGTATCAAATCAAGCTTATACTCCTGAAGTAGCTATAGCGCGAATAAAGGTTTTACAAAATATTATGAGATTGTTTGTCTCGTAAGAAGCAAAGTAAAGAATTATTGATATAATCATAATTCGTGTTCCATTTACATAATACTATTCCCTGAAGTGATTAAAATTACATTCCCTAAACGAATGCAATAACTTTCAAATGCATATCAAAATAAACATTGTGGTAACAAAATTTGATAGAATAAAATCACATTCTCTGGCTCAAAACCATTCCATGTAGTGGATGGAATTGCATTCCTTGTAACGATTGTTGAATTTTTCAATCTCTTTGAAAATGGATATGAAAACATAACTGGTAGGGTTAAATACAATTAAATATTGTATTCTCTGGCTAAAATTGTTCATTATAATTAATAAAACTACATTTCCTGAAGAAAATGCCACGTCTGTATTGAAATCAGCGTGGTGGTGATCATAACTCCACCTGAGGTTGAAAATCATGATAGTGTTTCAGAGTTTGCTTTGCTAGTATGTTTTCCTAAAGTATATATAATTTATATATATGATTGTTTTTATTAGAATTGTTGTTTAAGAAAAAAAAGAAGGTAAGGACAACAAGATTTATCGTGAAAAAAAAAAGGATTAGATGCAAAACATACCCAGAAAGGAAGAGGTTAATTATTTCATGAGAATGCAAAGGAAAAATAAGATATCGTCGCTATACTTCTAAACTTCAAGGTTACATAATATTCTCCAGAAGTAGATATTATTGTAGCTAGAAGTATTTTCTGAAAAAAAGATAATGGGAAGACCTTTTACATATTTCATGTCATGAAAGTACTCCTGAAGTAGTAATATCGTAAGTAGAGTTTTATCCCAATATTAAGGTTTAACATTACATTCTCTTGTAAACTATAACATTTCATTCCTCGAAGAGAATGGAGTTGTATTCCTTGAAGTGAATGTAACCGTTTTCATAATCTAAATAAATAGACGTATGGATGACAAAACAAGTGTGTTAGTGTTGTATTCCTTGACTAGAAATTATTCCTAGAAGATAATATGATCACATTCTCTGAAGCAAATTCATCATTTCCAGCTTATATTACATTGACCCGGTAATGGAAATAATTGAGTGATTTAAATACTGTTTTTTCCTAGCTAAAAACCATTCATTGAAGTGAATGGAAGTGCGTCTCTGGAAGAAAATGCAATGTTTTTCAATGTGTCTGGAATAGACATCTTGGTGACCCAAACTCTTGACGAGGTTAAGGTAAGAAAAAAATCCTTACCACCAGAAGTGGAATAAATAAGGAACCTGAAAGTAAAAGGTCGATAAGCCATCATGAAATGGTAAGCATGAATATTATCGATAAAGTGGAATTATATAGTGTTTGCGTACTCATGGAATACTAAGACATTTTGTTGATCTAATTAAAGGTTTTTGGATGCTCAAAAGTTATGTTACCTTGTGGTACAAAATTGGAAAATTATGTTGATAGTAAATCCCGAAGAAATTTACTAAATTTAAAGGATAATATCCAAAATTAGTATTTTGTATAAGCCATAAGTGTCCGTAACAATGTATATCTTTTGCATTATTTACTAAAAGTCTCACCAGAAGTGTGTATGAAAATAAAATATGTTATTTCTTTGGGGTTATATATATACAGATTCAAGCAGTTGAAACGCTCATTGTGCAAAAGAAAAGATGTCATAATCCAAAGAACTTTGTATTATTACAAGAATAACTTGGTAACCTAGTGCATTAATGATATGTCGAATAATAGATTACTTACTTGGTATCTACTTAAAAGAACCAGAAGACAAGTCAACCTGAAGTTGCGTAACATATAGACGAGGCAACTTGAAGTTGTATGATGTATGGTAGAATACAATTTATTATATCATTTATATCCACAACTAAAGAATAGGAACTTGAAGTTAAAAGGAACTCTATTTGAAAAGTATTGCAAATAATATACCTAATACATTCGCAAGTAGAATGTATTCAAAATCCCAGAATATGTTGTAAACGCTCCAACATAGATTACTGTCTCATATAGACACATAAAAAATATTCCAGCGAATGTATCGAACCAACGCATGAAGCGTGTTAAACCTGTAATGCATATAACCAACACATGAAGTGTGGTAAGCCTGTCGATTTAAAGTATACCATGCCCCAAAGAAGAAAATCTCATGAGTAAATGATAAAATGGTAAATATTATGGAATGTGCACTCCACGTGACACGACAGGAATTATTAAGTCAACTAATGTTGGCACATGAATTGATCTTAAAGGAAGTAATGACCATTGAAGAACCTAGGTACCTAAATACGAGAAAAGTTATGTAGATTATTAGTCTACTGAAAATAGTTAAATCTGTTAGAATAGTTTATGGGATTAATATATTTTCATTTAATATAGCGCTTGAAATAAATAATAAGGATCATAAACCAAAAAGTGGTGAAATATGTCGACTACAATAGAAAGTGTAATAGTGAATTTTGAAATCTAAAACACTACTTGTATCACGAAGGTTCCTGCAGAAACCTAGAATTAACTATGGGGAGACGTCCTCATTCTTATGTTATCGATACAGTGTAGTGATTATTAGATGAATATTAAAGTTTTTGATAAACAAAATAGGTGCTAGAAGCATGACATGTGCCCAAACAAGAAAGGTGTTTATAGGCACAACAAGTGCCTGAAGCACGATAGGTACTTGAAGTACTTAGAGCGTTTAAATATGAAATTATCGAAGATTGAGAAGTTCCTGAAATATAAAGTTCCTGGAGTATAGAAGTTCTCGAAGAACATAATTTAGTTAAATCACAAGAGAAAAGTGTCTGAAAATGAAAGGATACTCGGTAATTGTTGTCATAATGAAAAGGATGTGATATTTGCGTATTGTACTCTTTTTCCTTCACTAAGGTTTTTTCCCACTGGGTTTTTCCTAGTAAGGTTTTAACGAGGCATGCAAATATTACTATTACTAAATACCATCAAGTAAAAATCTAGAAGATTTACTGATTAAAGTTTTATTAACGACGACATCAGGATATAAATGTATTAGGAAATATGTAATGTCGTAATGAGGGGGAGAATATATTGAAATTGTTTATTTTTTCCTTCACCACGGTTTTTCCCAGTGGGTTTTCCTGGTAAGGTTTTAACGAGACATGTTGAATATGTATCATAACCCCAAGGATTGATGTACTCTTTTCCCTTCATCAAGTTTTGTCCCGATGGGTTTTCTTGATAAGGTTTTAATGAGGCATATCTTTTAGTGAATATCCAAGAGGGAGTGGTATGAAATATTTAAGTGGATTATTCAACATACCGAAAAGAAGTGTGGTTTATGTCATTCAACATACCGAAAATAAATATGGTTTATCTTCAACAAAGATATACAGATGGTATTTTATGAGGATATTATTGCTTGTACCACACATAATTATTATGACTACATCAAATGTGACAAAACAGAACATATTTCACCAAAATCTCCTACACACACGAGCTACAGAAGAATGTGGATATTGACACTCGACAGATACAATCACGTACGACTTTTGTAGATTTTCCTGATGAAATCATTGTCAACCACAATATTCAAGAAGTAGGTCCACAATATTGAAATACGACAACTCAGAGATCTCTTGCCAACATCAGGGGGAGCGTAAACAAGACTGTACTCTTTTCCCTTCGTCCAAGTTTTGTCCCAATGGGTTTTCTTGGAAAGGTTTCAACGAGGCAGCATTTCAATATGATTAGTTCCATCTATATGTACTCTTTTCCCTTCGACCAAGTTT
The DNA here is from genome assembly GCA_029959085.1 of Nemophila menziesii. Taxonomy (NCBI): domain Eukaryota; kingdom Viridiplantae; phylum Streptophyta; class Magnoliopsida; order Boraginales; family Hydrophyllaceae; genus Nemophila; species Nemophila menziesii. The sequence goes on from JARWIR010000013.1 coordinate 1,081,524, forward strand.
TTATCCCACAGAGTTTTCTTGGCAAGGTTTTAACGAGGCATATTTTCTAATGGATGGACATCCAAGGGGGAGTGTTATGAATAAATTATATTATTATGTGGATGTCCAAAAGCCAAAAGTCTCCTACTTATTTCTTGTAAATATGGGCAAGTAAAGAGACACTTATTTCCTATAAGTATAGGACTTGTTTCATTGTAATAGAACTAGTTGATTATGTTAATATACAAGAAAATGTTCTCTCCTATATTTTATCTTCTTCTTTTCTTTGGTTTATAACAAATCTAACTTAATACATAATAAAAATATTTAAAAAAATTACTTAAGTTAAATATAAATGCATGAGAAAAAAAATAGGATGTTTCAAATTTTAAATTTAAATATTTTTTAAATTAATAATGATTAATTATTATTTTATAATTAAATATATGTAATGATCTACTTTAAGTATATTAGGATATAAATATTATTCAAATAAATGTATTAGTAATATATATTTAATATAAAATAATATAAAAATCATTTACATTCCGACTAATAGGCCGCATGGCCATCTAAACGTTCGAAAGTACTCAACCGTCTTAGCGCCTACAGTTTTTTAGAACCATGATATTAATTTATCTATACCAATAAAATATCTTTATTCATTTATTTTATTTATGTACTAATCAAGGCTAAATGTAACGAGAAAGATTATTTTTCATTCAAATATTTATTTACATTCTCAGTTTCTCACCATGAGATTAATCTACTTATTTTTTGAATTCGCTAGAAATTGATTTTTCTTGGCAAAGATGTCGTGTTGATTTTTACAAGAGTGATGAATAAAGAAGTGCAGATCGGTCCAAACATTTTGAAGGGCTAAAGAAAATTTTAAAAAAAAAGGATCTTAAAAAAATTACAAATTACATTAAATACAATAAAAAATTTAAAATATAATTAAAAATAATAATTAAAAAAATTATTTAATCAAAATATACACTTTGACTTATTAGGTCAACAAGTTAAAATTTAATTAAATAATTCTTTTTTAAACAAAAAAATGGCTAGCATTCTTTTTTTTTAAGATCGGTCCTAGCAGTTTTATAGCTGACTTTCACCCATGAGACTTGAGTTCGATCTCTGTTAATAGAACAAAACTTATTTTAAATTCTTACCAAGGGGACTTGAGTTCGATTCCAATTAAATTTTGAATCATGAACGGCGAACTCTACATAAAAGGCGGTTAGGATTATTTATGACCCCTTAATTCATTCATTTGCATTAATTGCATTAATTATATTTTACTAATAACAAAAAAAATTGTCCATTATCCCACTCCATTAGATATCTAAACGTTCCATGTTCGGTCACGCTGACCGCAATTCTCTAAAATTTTGTCGTCCTAACATTTTGGATATCTGACTTTCACCCCAAAGTCTTGGGTTCAATCCCCGTCAATGGAACAAAACTTTTTTAAGTGCTCACAAGGGGGATTTGAGTTCGATTCCCGTTTATGGAACAAACTTTTTCCTTTTTCCATGAACTGTGAACAATGAAGTTTGAACCTTATGATTTTACCATGAACTAATTTATTTAAATAAATGCATGCAAACTAAATGCAGCAAATGTATGATAAGCATAAAAACAACGTGTACAAGAAATTATAAATCATGAGCCATAAATTAAAAATTATTTGGATATGTGTTAATATATTACAAAATAACCTTAACCTTAACTTATCCTTAACCTTAATTAGATTTAACCTTAACCTAAACCTAAACCTTAACCTTAATCTTAATTTTAAGTATAAGTTTAACCTTAAAATTAACCTTAAACTTAAACTTAAATTAACTTTAACCTTAACCATAAACTTAAAGTTAACGTTAATTTTAAATATCAATTTATAATCACTCCAAATTGGGGTTAAATGGAAGAAAATAAGTTTAATAAATAAGGAAGAGAAACGAATAACTTTGACATCTTACAAACAATGATAAAAGTAGAAATATGTTAAACATTTTTTTCTTTCATTATATTTTTTCTAATTCAAACAAAAAATACTCAAAATACTTTATAATTTTTTCCTTGCTAAATTTTTTTGGATCCAAACGAGATTTTTCTCTCTTTTTCCTTTATTTTATAAATTTTTCTAACTATCTTCGAAAACTCCATGGCAGTCTCTGCAGTAGGTAGAAATTCCACTACTTTCTCAACTTGAAGGATAAAAGCCTTACACAACTCAAACCCAACACTGCCATCACCATTCTCTATGGCCTTTTACATCATTTTTTGTACCCCGGCTCAACTGTGGAAGAGCTTGTTGCAGCTTCTCAAGAACATTAGCTATCTGGGTGACTTGTGTCCCCGATATCTTTAACGCAACAAATTGCTCGTTGAATCTCTCATTGTTACCTCGCATGTTGTCTTGTGTTAAAGTCCAGAAAGATTACAACGTATTATGGAGCTCTATATACGAGCCTCCTTGTGGATGTTGCGGCAATTCTTTCTGGGTTAGACTCTTTACATAAGCATCATAGGTTGGATGTGGTGGTGGAGCTGGCTTGACATAACTTTGGCCCCCTTGATAAGGACCTTGAGAACTCTGTTGGGAGTTGTTGGTTGAAGTCATGGTTGGTAAGAACTACCTTGATTCACGACCCTAGTTAGACCATTGAAGGCCTGGATAATTGTGATTCCCTTGGTGAAACCCAGTATCACCCAATTGGTAATTCCCATGATTTAACACGAAAAACACTGATTCAGGATTTCCCTCACACTCTTCCCATGCATGATCTTTGACCCCACAGCACGGACAACCTAGTTGCTCTTGCACTAACATCAACCTCATTTTGTTTCCCTAGTAAACCTTCTTTCATTTTAAGTGCTAACTACTTCATTTAATTATATGTCGAAGAGATTTTAGCCTCGTCAATAGTTTCATTATCCAAACACAACGTACCTTTGGTATTTAATTAGGAGCTTGTGACTGTGTCCAACTCCTCTCGGTTTCTACAATCTTTTCCATACCAAATGCGGCCTCAATAGGATCTATGTACACAAAACCTCCTCTTCCAAGTTTATCTACCCTCAAACCTGACTCGTAGTTGAGTCCTTGATTAAAAATGGATAATTGACGTGTTGGGTATAACCATGAAATGAACATCTATATAACTATGTTGGAACCTTGTCCATGCCTCTCTTACACTCTCGCCGCTGTCTTGGTGGAAATTTGCAAGTGCCATTTGATCTTTCATTCGTATGCTATGTGGATAATAACGACCAAAGAACTTGACTTGTAGCTCATTCCATGACGTGATCGAATCAGATGGTTGACTATCTAACAATTCACTTGCACCTCCAGTCAAGAAAAACAAAAACATGAAGTGATACAAGTGCTCGTATGTAATGTAGGTATCACAGATTTGCATAAAATTCTGAATTGGCCTCACCAGATCTTGGGCTGCTACACCACTGTAGAGGCCAAAGCTCAAGAGTTGACTTAATATACCTTATCTGGCCTGAATCTCGCAGCTTGAATCATTGGCGGGTGAGTCCCTGATGGTTAAACTCGAAATGGACTTCCTTGACCAGGAATACCTTGTTCCCTACCTTGAATAATTTGTGGACCTCCTCCATTGGCTACTACTTGTGGTGGTACAACCTGGGGAATATAATTTTGATGATTAGAATTATCCCAAATTGGCACATCTTATATTCATGGGATTACATTCTCCACGCCTTCTACTAACAACAGATCTACTACACTCGATATCGTTTCGTTCTTCGTTCTTCGTTCTCTCTCTCTCTCTCTCTCTCTCCTAGTCTGAACTCGAAGTAATTTCTTGGGGTTCGAGAGAATACATCAATAACTAAATAATTTGAAAGAGACAAAAACAAAAACAAGCGTAAAACTGGAAAAATAAAAACTACTACACTAAGCTAAACACAATAACAAACAAGAAAAATCCTCGGCGTCGACACCAAAACTTGTGGGGCCCAGGGTATGATAAAATAAGGATAATAAAAGCAAACATACCTTGGAAAGAACCACGAACAACTCTCTGCAAGTGCACATATTATTGGAAAGTAATAGTTAAATAAGTAAAAGTTTGTTCTCAGGTATTTATTGGTAAGCTCAAACTCGTGTTCAGATTTAAGCGTAAATGAGATTATTTGTTTAAACTAAAAAATAGAAATAAAAGGATTTTTTTTTTGATTTTATGATTATGAACTAAATACAAATATTGAATTACTGAATGCAAATAACTAATAAGAATTGAGATGAGATATAGCTTAGGCTTGCAAGTATTTACCTATCTTACTAAGTTGTTATTCAATGTATAAGGGTGAATTGAGCAATTATATATATAGTCGAGATTATATATCCTTCTAACTCATGCCAGGGCAGCTTAGAAGGAAGCCTCAACACTACTAGGGTACTTGGGTAAGGGGACATACACAATGACTGGCGAAGAAAAAAAATTCTTTATGATTTTAGAAAGTCCATAGTCATGCCTACGGAAGGTAAAGACGCACCTACAACAATGAAGAAAATTATAGAGTTTCAGTCAGGACATAGGCACGCCAACGAAGCTAGAGGCGAGCCTATGAAAGATAAAAAATAATAGGGAATTTCAGAGACCTTGTAGGCGCGTCTACAAGAGCTAGATACGGGCCTACAACTATGCGAATTTCAGAATACAAAAAATCCCTAACCCTTCCAATTATTTCTTCCTTACACTCCCACTACTATACTTAATTCATCATCTTTCTCACCCGTTAAATCTCCATTAAACCTCCATTAAAGCTACCCAAAATCTATATATCTTCCATTACCATCATCCACCACTATATAAACCGAGTAATGATATATACCACCCAAAATCATACCACCCAAGTATACCACCCATGACGTGGCGTGAATTGATTAGTTAAAAACCGTTAATCTATTTATTTTTTTGATTTGATGAACGATTTTTAACCAACCAATTCATGCCACGTCATGGGTGGTAATTGGGTGGTATAAATTTGGGTGGTTTATATCATTACTCATATAAACCACATAAATTTACTCCTAAAACACATTCCTAACCATTTTCCACACTCACACACACTACCTAAGCAACAAATCATCCAAAAATTCAATTTCACAAAACTCAAAGTTTGAAGACTAAAAAAATTACACACAAGCCTTATTTTTTGAAAAATCTCTCAACTCTCTGTTCCCCCACTTATGCCGGATTTCTCTAAATGGTGGTGTTGCTGGTGTAAAAAAATATAGCTCACTGGCGGTGTGCACTAGTTGTGGCTCGTGGTGGCAGATTAATTTTTTTAACCATGGATTTTCGCGAAACATATCTGAGTTTGAAGGTGGTGGTGGTGGCTGATCTGAAGTCAGTGGCTAGGGGTGAAGCATGGTGGTCTAGAGTTTAGTCGAGGAGCTAGGGTTTTGCGGTAGCTTTGGTAATTTAACCTAGGGTTGTTCAGAGATCATAATGGCAATTTCTAGGCATAATAATGGTATTAGATCTAATAGAAGGTGGCGGTTTCTGCTCATGAAAGAGTTGGTGATGGTTGGAGGTTGCGAAGCGTTGAAGGCTGAGCTCGTCTTGGACATGGCAGTAGAGGTTTCCATGAATGGTGGTGGTTCCCAAGCATGATGGTGGTGGTTTAGATGTTTGGCAGTGGTTCCAGATGTTGGTGGTTGTTTAGTAATTCTGATTAGAATGGTTGAAGTTACTAGATAATCTACTAGAAAAGCTACTTGAAGCTCAAGGTTCCATACGAGATTCATTAATTGCGTTGTAGACGAGCTTCAATTATGGGATGCTACTCACATTAGTTATTATATAATTTTGTTCTAAAATGATTAATTTGTTAAATTCTTTGTTATATAGGTGCTGCTAAAAATGCTCAAATTAGTATACTAAGCATGCTCGACATATAATGATGTAAAGTTGAAAAAACATTGAGCATGCTCGGTAGATATGTTCAAAGTCACGAATACTGAACATGCTCAAATAAAAATGTTTAAAATCGTATACTAAATACACTCGATCAAAAAAATTACACTTGGTAAAAAATACCCAACATGCTCAGTACTCGATCTTTGAGCATTGCTCAATAGTTGGCCAGTAAAAAGTAGATATATATCCTATTTATATCTCTGAACATGCTCAATATTCATTTCGTCACCTATTTTTTGTTTGTATGTGAATTTTGTTTTATTTTAAAGTATTAAGTTTAGTTTCTTTTAGACAAGATTACAAAAATAAGGCTCCGTTATCGGTCATCCTATGCCCATCATTGTGAAACTTCCAGGTAGGTCAAAAGTAGTATCCCACCTTCTGTTGGCTTCGTGTCTAGCGTGTTTCGCAAGGAGGTCTGCATAAGTGTTCATCTTTCTCGATAAGTGTCGAAAGGACAGTGGTCCTACTTCTTTCGTCTTTTGTAGAATTTGACAGATAATTGGTTGAATTTTACATCTTGACTCTAACATCCATTAATTTTAGTTTTGAAAATTAAGCTTATATGTTTGGTTTGATGATCCAATATTTTTACTTTTCCTAGATCCAATATATTTTGTCTCCTTTTCTAAATCTTTGAACTCGAATATCCATATTTTTTTTTTTTGGTCGCTCGAATATCCATATGTTATATTAACTTATATCTACAAATGATGGCCGACAGTTTAGACCAATTAAATTCTAATGATGACTATTTTGATCACAATGAATAAATGTCGAAGTACGCAAATTTTTTGGTTTTTTTATTTTATATAACCTCTTATAACAAGTTTAATCTTACTTTTCCCATTGAATCATATTGTCTTAATATTGAAAATTAGATCCACTCATCCAATCATACTCTTACGTTCCAAAAATGTTAAATTTTTTCTCCCAATGCACATGCATGTAACACCCGCGAGCATTTTCCATTGGGAAAAACTTGTAATCCCATTTTTTTTTTCATACTTCGTTCGTTCAGTTCAAAAAATGTTGTGACTGATTGGATTACTAAACAAATCCTGTGTATTTTTTTGTTTGATGACTGAGATTTACACTCTATACCCAGTTAGTCGAGATTTTATGCCTTAATTTGCCAATTTATAGTTTCAGGTATTTTTTTTTTATTATTTCTTTTATTATCTATCTATTATAAATGTTTGACAAAAAAAGGGAAAAACTTGTTACACCTTACACTATAAGTGGGACCATAATTTTATATTAAAATAATAACATTTCACATATATAGAAGAGGAAAAAGAAAGTGTAGCCATGAGTTTGTGTTATAATATAATTTTTTGTACATAGAAGAAGAAAAAGAAAGTGCACTAATTTTAATGTTTTTTTTTCTGTATTTATATTTATAAAATTAAACCTAATTGATCAAAAGATCTCAATTTCTCCTTATGTATACAGAAGTTGATAAACAAAAACTATATATGGGAAGTTAGAAAAATTAGGAAGAAAATTAGATTTTTTTTGTTGATAAAAAATTTAATAATTGTTATAAATTTTAATTACTTTTTCAAAATATGTAGGTTAACTATATCTTAAAAAAATAGACAGTCTTTTAATGGAAAATATTGTTAATCCTTTTTATAAAAAAAGTAATTTTTTAATTTATAAAAATCTCTTGTTTCATTTCCAACTACATCATTTTTTTGGAATTATTTTAGGTAATAATTTAAATTTATAAGTTTGTTTTATATATATATGGAGGACTCAAAAAATTAATATATATTTTAGGTAAATAACTAGAAAGTGTAAAAAAAATTGTATCTATTTTTTTTTATGTATGGGTGTCCGGTCCAGTTTACGCGTACCACGACTATTCCCATAGAAAATATACACGTCTCCTCATGCATACTCCCACTTAATCAGAACTAGGTTACCCATGTTCAGGGAGGAGACTTAAACCTTGAACCTCTTGCTTAATTACCCCCTTTAAGGGCTCAAGAAATAACAAAGCTGAGAGGATTTGAACGTTGTACCTCCTATATGAGAGACAAGGTCCTGGCCATGGTATAGTATCTTATTAGAAATACACTATGTCGACAACACATTGTCTGAATACTTGTAATTGGTGAAGTCTCATTTGGATATCAGTGGTGTAGGTTGTCGTTATAGTGTTTTTTTAACAGGGTGCAATTTTTTCCTTTATATTTTCTATATATTTTACCTAAAACATATATTTATTTAAGTCCTCCATATATATAAAAGATTATTATAAATTTTAATTATTTCCCAATAAAACTCACTTAGTAACATATTTATATTTTAATATTATCTAAATATAAGTTTAAAGATAGTTTCTCTTAGTTAAATTATTCTGTAAAAGTCAAGATATTTTAGAATCAAATTTTACCTAAGTTGAATAATTTCAAACATATTAAAAAAAGTTTAAAACACATTATTCTTTTTATTACTAAAATAATTCTAAAGAATTATGAAGTTCGACATGAAAAAAAAAAGAGATTATTATATATTAAAAATTTATTTTATTGTTCTTTAAGAAGAATTAGCAATATTTTCATTAAAAGGATTGTCCATCTTTTTTTAGATATATATCTATATATTTTTTTTAAAGTTGTTAAAATTTATAACAATTATCTAATTTTCTTCTTAATTTTCTAACTTGCTATAAATTTATCAATTTCTATATACATAATGAGAAATTGAGATTTTTGTCCAATTAGATTTGATTTTACCAATATAAATACAGAAAAAAAAAACAGAAAAAATAGTAAACTTTCTTTTTCTTTTTCCATGCACGAAAAAAATTATATTTTCACACAAACTCATGTCCACACTTTCTCTTTCTTCTTCTATACATGTGAAATATTATTATTTTAACACAAAACTAGGACCCTACTAGTAGTAGTATAAGGTGTACACAAGTTTTTTCCTTTTTCATAACCCCACGTATCTCAATAGATAATTTCGATTCGAATTCATTAACTTGATTTAATCTTACATTATTAGATTGGATGACGGATACCCTAACCAGTAAACTATATATAACTATATATATAAATAAAAGATTTGTCATCCCAACAAAAGAAAAAGACTTGTCAAAAATCTTCTAATACAGTACTACTTATGAGAGAATTTGGTCTTTGATAGCCATAGCCATTATCTAACGCAATTGTTTGTCTTTGGACCACTTTTAAATTCTAACTACGGAACTAGTAAAAGAAATTATAGTTAATGAGATCAGGAGGAAGGTTCGTGTACTTTTCTGATGAATTTTTTCCAAAAGCAATTCATAAAGCAGTTTGATTTATATTTTAGACTCAACTTGATTCATTCACTATGGCCTAAAAAAAGATTCATTCACTATGGCGGCTGATCGATAAGCTATTTTGCTTCTTTCCTTTCATTTTCCTTTTTGTTCTAAAAGCTTTCATTTCCTCTCATTTTCATCTTTGATCATTCTTGTTTCTTTTACAATATCTGAGAGTAGGTTCGCAGAAATTCAAGAATATTTTCCAACTCGATATAATAAATTAGTTAATCCGATATATATATTGGTTTTCAAAGGAACACTAACATATGTCTTTTTAAGGGCAAGAATAATAAAGGGCTAGATGGTCTGGAGAGATTCATCCCCTGGCAAGATTTTTAGTATAGATTCTCAAATATTCTTTAACCTCGAGAACCTCGAGACTAGATAAATCTGAAATATTAATATAACCTAAATATTATATTCTAATAAGTCTCGATAATTCTGAAATAATCATATAATTTAAATATTAAGGATAATGCCTATTTAAATCATGATTTACATTGTCTATACCTAAATGTTGACAGGTGAATATTTCTTCCCAAATAAATTAGACTATTTCCCATTTAAATAAAAAATTCATTACTAATTTACTTTCATACCCTCCTTAGTCAATATCTTCTCTCTATCGTTAATTAGTTCTCACGTACCAGCTAACAACCAGCCATAGACATCTCTCCTTAGTCAATATCTTCTCTTATCCTTTTCTTTTTAATTCTCACGTCTCAGCTAGCAGCCAACCATAGACATCTCTCGACACCACCACCACCACCACCAGGCTAGGCCTACCAAAGTCAAAGATCTAACAAGCCAACGTCTCAAGAACTATTGCTGATGAATCCCCAATTCTATGCTTGTGAGCTCTTTATCTTTGAACTCATAATTAGGTCTTCTTTTCAATCTTCAATAATTAATATATCGATGATGCTGTTACTCATACATATGTCTTTAATTGTCTCTTTGATATCGTGCCTATAGAGGATAAATTGGTCCTAGAGTGTGTATTTAATATTTAATTTATGCGCTTTTTTCAATTGGAAAATGGTGAGGAATATTACTCCCGAAGCTAGTTCTGTTTCTTTACAGGAACGGAGGTCCTGTTTTGCATCTTGGAGTTGCAGAGATCTCTCATGATGTTGCTTTAGTATGCAGTTGTGGGTTAACAAATGTTCTCAACAATGTATGTGAGAATCCAAAAAATCTCACTTTTAATTATTAATCAGTACCTGATTTGACCAGGCATGCCAATGAAAAAGATCCATCAATTAAATCAGCTTTTGATGCAAGTCTTTTTCCGAGTCTATTTGAATTGAATAATGGCTAGTTTATAACAAGATTTTGCCGAATCGATCATTTTGTTAGTCTGTGTAGTAGTGCTTCTGCAACGGCCTTAAATGATAACATGACTTAGAATATTAATAAACAGTCTTGTGCTATGGAATTCGAAAATTTGTGGACTACAACGCAAAATTTGTAAAATAGGGGTACTTTTGATTTATTGTGTGTGGATAGGCGTAACAAGGGATCCGCTGAATTGGAGTTAAATTATTATGGGGCTGATTCGGTAAGTTTCAGAAATGCAGGGAGCGAGTTGGTATTAAAGGAAAATATGGGGCTGATAGTGAAATTTATACTACTAATGAAATTTATAATGCTAATGCAGCTATATGATTCAACACTTTGAAAAGAAGGAAGTGTTACAAAGTAAATAAAAAGTGTTGAAGTATAAAGAAAGAAGTGTTACAAAGTAAATAAAATATACTTCTGTCGTTGTTAATGTACGACTACATTAATCACTAAAATATATTTGAAAGCTTCAAGTTGCAAAAGACCTTTTAAACCGCCTACTATCTAAGCAATTCAAACACTTCTTTAACAGCTTATCATTTAAGCACTTCAAACTTGAGTATTCGGTGAAAAAACAAAACTCATCTCAAACTGAAAATAGAGATGGGACAAACCAGATATGGGACAAATCCCATCTAAATTTTGTTTCGAAGGCTCTGCAAACAAAATCGGATTACGAATAGTAAAACTGGACGGAACAATCTTATCAATCCCTCGACATACATAGATAACCCCACCGGGTTACGAGTTTTTACCTCGCGAAACAGCACATCACCATCTCCAACACATTATACCTTTAATTAGTCTTACAATAAAGATGGGACAAATCCCATTTTAGTTATACAATAGAGATGAGACAAATCCCATCTCAGTATTAGAATGAAGATGAGACAATTTCATCCTAATCTTAAAATTAGAGATGGGACAAAATCACATCTAAAAAAAATCGAAAAATCAAAATCAAAAAATTCAAAAATTCAAAAAACATGGACGTAGATATTATTTTGTCTCATCTAAAAATGTATTTTTTTTAGAATTAGTTATGATGATTTTAAAAAAAAATCCCGGACGTGTGCGTAAGATAAAACTAATAGTAGGTGGATTTTCACATCTATGATAATGGTTGATTTAAATGGGAATATATATTTGGTCAAAGACAAGAACTAGAATAAGGGTAATATTGTAATATTTTTATCTAAATTAAGGTCTAATCTAAATGGGAAATTGGTTTGTTGTTTTGATTTAGAGTTTTTAGTCAATTAAGTCCACCAACCCAGCTATCCATCCCTAACAGGTCCAACCCATCATTTCTTCCCATCCAGGTCCAGCTGATTTTTTCCTATACCATCGATGCCCTCAACAAAATAACACAATATCAATCCTCCCCTTGATTTACTCATGTAACCAATTCATTTTAAGTAGGAGATATGTTATATCCCTACAATCATGCAATTGGTTATAGTAAATTTGTTAGACATTTTTAACAAAAATATTCTAGCAGATACTAGCACCGGCATCACATTCATCCTCACCGGAATCATTAAACCACCACCCCTCCCCGCTCTCCTGCACAAAAAAACCGCCGCCACAGGAGGACATTCTCCTCCATCATCAAATCGGCTGACCCAATAACCCATTCGAACCCAGGAAGCACAAGACCAGTCCGTAAATCAACCTCTTATTTGTTTCTTCTCCAAGCGACAGGCCAACAAAACCATATCGAAAGACAGGTTTTCCGGCCTCTGTGCCTTGTTGCGATCTACAGGTACAAGAGCATATCGGAGGACAACTACTTTTGTTGGATTCATCTCCGAGCAGCCTCCTCAATTTCACAACCCTTCTTCGCGCCAACCAAGGGCTGGCTGTTTCGTCAAACGGGCGATCTACTGGAGCAAACACTCATTTGGTTACTGTAGCAAATAATGGAAATATGGTGATGAATGGATGTCGTTGTGATGCAGATGCACACCATCGATTTTGACAGATAACCCATCAAAACAAAGCTAATAACCCACTGGTATATGAGTATGAAAACATGTAACCCACCACATCTACCTGTTATAAAAACATACCCATCAATATGCTCGTGCACACCATCAAAAATCAAACTTGGTAGCATTCCATGTACCACCATCTTTAACTGACAACCCATTCAAGGAACAAACATTACCCATCGAGTTTAGTTGATAGCCCACCATCGTCCATTTGAACAAAATTTTCAAGTTTTTCTTCAGTTGCTGCATTTGAATTTTTATTAGTTACTGATTTTAATTTTTCTGGGTTATTGATTTATTTGATTGCATTATTTTAGCGATTTTTGTTTGTTTTAATTTCTTTGTTCTAATTTTCAACTGATTGCATGATTTTAGCGTTTTTATTTTGGTAACAAATTTCCAATTAATGGGTAACTAGGGGCAAGTCTGTCATTTGCGGTGGGCTGGACCTGATGGGCAATCACTGATTATTTGTGGACTTTATAAGAAAATCACCCTTTGATTTAAGATGGAATTGACCCTAAATATTATATTCCAATACTTTATTATTGTAAGTTTGTCGATTAATTAATTAATTTAATTTAATATTTATTATTAATTAATTGAAAATTATATTTATTATTTATTATTTATTATTTATTTAATTATATAATTATAAATTATAATCATAATTGATTTATAAATATTTGAATCAATCCTAACTAATTTTTTGTTATTTGATTTAGAATGTTTAAAATATAAGTAAGCTTTAAAAATTAAAAAAACACCAAAAGCTAACAAGATTTGTTGATCTTTTAAATTTTTTATAGTAGATGCAAATACACTCTAATGTATATTTAAAAAAAAAAAATTTAACAACATCGTCATATCATCTGGGCTAATATATATATATATATATATATATTAAAGTTATTAAATACAAATATGTTTTTGATATTTTTTTTATATAAATCTAAAATCAATAATAGATCGATATAAATTTAAAAAGCAAATTATTTTTAAGTTTATTCAAAATTAATCTTTTTCTTATAAAAAAATTATACAAAGATAATTAATTAAAATGAAAGATAGTTTAAAATAAAAAAAAAAATCTTAAAAAATCATAAACAAAATAATTGATGAAAAGAAATAATTTTAAAAAAAGAAGAAGATAGGGAGTGACACAGTTAGCTACATCTGTTGAAAAATTCTTATGAATTGGGATCCCTATAATCAAGAAGCTATTGGAGAAACTATTGGAGTGCATTCTTAGAAGAGTCACCCTCAAATTGTAGCAAAAAGCTACAATAAGTATTAATTTATTTTTACCACATATTTATTCAATTTCATTATATAAATTATTGTTAAGATGTATGTAGATTAATCTCGTACTCGACGATTTAAGAAGAATGAAAAAACAAAGGTTTTCTTTTAAAACATTATTGGGATTATTTTACAATTTCACCCAAAGTGATCCATTCAATATTCAAGTCATGAAATGAACGAAATTTTTGTTGAATTTGTTCCAAAAACTCCAAATGCATAGCAAACTTCATATACCTTCCAAGAACGCCCAGTGAAAACAAAGAAGGCAAAAGAGCACAAAAATAAAAGACAAAAATGAAAATATTATCGTTTTGTCTAATCAAGGTAAGTTCTAAATTACAAAATATTTAAATTAAATAAAGGATTATTGGTGATAGAAGAATTATGATAATACAATCTTCATTGATAGAGACCCCTGCTAGTAAGGAATGGATAAAGCCCAAACAAAAGGAGGTGATGGAAAAACGAGTAACTAATTCATTAAACTTTGACGAGGACAACCTTGTGACAAGCATATCATCTGATGATCCAGACTTATCAGTGATAACTCTTATCATCCTATCGTGTTGTGGTTCCCTCTAAACTTGTTTTTTTCTTTCTAGACTTGTTTTAGTATAATGTATTTGTTTAGTTGTATTGTTATTTTATTGAATTAGTATTACATTAAGTTTATGTATTTTTTTATTCATGGTTAAATAATAACATGTGCTTTTAATTAATATCTAAAAATATTCCTTTAACTAAAGAAAGATAATGAGATAAGAAATTAAATTCATCGGATATTATTAAGTTAAGATTTTTAATCCAACGGATGAAAATAAGATAAGAAAATTAATCCAATTTATGAAATTAAGATAAGAAAATTAAATTCAATGGATGATATTCGAATAAGAAAATATAATTCAACTGATTACATTTAGATAGAAAAGTTCAATCCAATGGGTGATATGAAATCAGAAAAGTTAATTTATTTAATTTGAGAATATTTTGAAAAATTATCATTTTTTTTGTGATCAAAACTCGTAATTTAAATAAAAATTAAAATACATTAGAAAATTATACTATAATCAAATTAGAATATAAACATTAAATAGTAATAATATATTTTATTATATTTACCCTAAAAAATTAATTTTACAGTGACAGTGTCTTTTATTATGTGAAATAGTAGAATATATCATCTTATAATTATTTATGTTTACTCTAATAACCATTGTTATTGTAATAATTGTTAAAATACAAGCATTGGTATCTAGATATCTAATGGCCATTGATATTAATTGACACATAAATTACCATTGATATTATATAGGGTAGGACACGAGTTGGATTATCCTCGGGGTAGAGGTATTGTTAATCGTGGGGTAAATTGCTCGAGTTGGGATAATTAGATTACTAACCCAAGGGTAAATTTCCCAAAGGTTAGAAACCGGGTTAATTCAGGTTAACTTGGGGTAACCTCTAGTTAAGTCGTGCAAACCCTGATCAAAATTAGTAAGAATTGGTAAATAATTATTACTTTTATATTAAAAATAGATGATACAATTGCCGTAAGAACCCTTAGACATGCTTACATTGCATCCAAAAGTCACACGATAGTGGAGAGTTGTCCAATGACTAGAATTCCCTTATTAAACAATTTTGAAATAAATAAAACATCGGGAGAATATTAACCAAAATACAAAAAAGACACATACACAAAATTCTCTAAAAACTAAGCAAAAAATTAGGAAAAAAATATGCAAAAATTACAATAAAATCAATAGATTTTGCATCGACAAATAGATATCAAATATTTCTAAAAGAATCAACCGTTCAAAACTGGAATAAAAACCCAAAAAGGCAAGAAAAATAAAAAAACAGGGGTTTATGAATGACTTTTCCAATTTATTAATAATATTTACGGATAAATAATTTAATTTATGCATGAAATAGAAAATATAGAAACTACATTGCATTTATACACGAATTATTGATAATTCCATTAAATAATCAATTGATATTTAAGGTTAGGATTTCAGTGTTACACCTAATGTACATAAATTAGTGTAATGAACATTAGTGTAATGATATACTCCCTCCGTCCATCAATGTTAGTCACAATTTCTAAAAGTAGATGTCCACAAAAGGTTGTTCATTTAAAATACCAAGGAACTTTTTACCTCTTCTACCAATTCTATCTTTATTTAATATTCAAAAGTTTATCATCATTAAATTTATTTACTTAGTTGACTGAGGGTAGTTTAGTAAAAATAGAAGGAATTAATTACTTTTCTTAATCTGTGTGAAAAAAAAGTATGACAAACATTATATATGGACAGAGGGAGTAGTTTAAATATATTTAGATTTATTATAGTAATTTTATTGGGCCAAACATACAATTCACACTTAAAATTTTATAGAATGAGAATACTTGTTATTTTGGTACATGGGTGATCCAGGATTGCTTGCGCATACCACGACTAGTCCCACGGGGATATACACGCCTCCCCATGTATATTCCAAGAACTAGGTTACCCATGTTCAAGGAGGAGTTCGAGTCTTCTACCTCTTACTTTACACCTGTTAGGGAGAGGATTCGAACATGTGAATTGATTAATTTCAGTTGTTGTTTGGTGGGAAGTATACAGTCAAACTTTAACATTTTATTTGATTGATTAATTGATTTTAGTTGTAGTAATTTGCTTTGAAAATTACAAGTAAAACACTTATGGCTTGTGAAGAATAGAATTGCATGCATAATAGTAAAGTTTACTAGTTGATTGGGTACAATAAATATATTCATCTTTTGTTATTTGGTGGAATCACTCCACCAAACAAAAAACTGAACACTTATAATAATTGCTTCTAGATGTTGATGTTTGGTGAGAACTATCCCACCAAAAGAATGATTTAATTTGATGATGTTTGGTGAGAATTGTCCCATCAAACTAGTCTGGTAATTTATTATGATAGTGATATATTCTTTATCTTGTATTGCAGAAATGGCGCAAAGATACAAATCAACATTGGATGCTATGTATCAGATACTATGCTTAAGATGACTAGAAAACATATAAAAGCATGCATGTGGCTACCATTTTATCTATTAATAAGATCAATATACAAGATAGAAAAACTAGAAAGATTTAAAACAATTAAGTTAGAACCAAATGCAATAACACTGATAATGAATTGGTATGACAAGAAGAAACGAGGGTTTATATTTGCTGAAAAGGCCGTAAAACCTACACCAAAAGATGTATGATTAGTCATGGAGGTCAAAGAAGGTACATAACCAATTGGACATGGAAAATGTGTACATCAATTATAGGGTTTATAGAAAACAAGAAAAAATCACATATTGTAGGGTTTATAGAAAATAAGAAAAGAGGTTGTAGATATAAAGACTGAAGATTCTACTTTAATCAGTGAACTAGATGGACTAGGAATTGTGATGGAATGGGTAGACACTTCAAGAAAAAATGACGATCAAAAGGAAATGTTAAATAAATTAACCGTTGCTAATGAAGAAATGATGGAGGAGAATCATCTACTAAAACATGAATTTGACGCAAATAATGATGGAGGACATATTGCTGCAATAAAAAACCGGTCATCACGGAGCTATAAACGAGGAGTACTCAAAAAGTTATTGCTTATACATCAAAAAGAGACAGATCTTCAAAACACATTAATGAATCATGAGGCGACAAGCAGAGGACTTCGGGAAAGTTAAAGGAATTATACAAACATCTGGGAGGACATTTAAAAAAGATAGAAGTTCTATGCCAAACCAAAAAAGTTAAAGGAAGAAATAGATTGGCTGAATATCGAATTGTGAATAATCTAACAATCGAAGAATAAAGCACATTCGCTGAAAATTGTGCTCCAAACAAAAATTAAATGAAATAGGTGAACGTAGATGGACAACAATATATGAAAGTAATGTGGTTGATGCAATGGCATATTTTGAGGACCTACTAGGCAAAGAACAAAATTTCAACAAAGAAGTGGAAAAAATAAAACAGTCAGGTCCGATAAGAAAATACATATAAGTTGGATATCTGAATCAAAAATAGAAGGATAAAATACATAAGTGGAGTAAAATAGGAAAACATGTATGGAATTGACATATTTGATGGTGATTAAATCAAGTAAGAGGATAGAGAAAATAGAAAAAAGAAGAATTCTAATGAATATTTTGGTACTTTAATATTTATTACACAAGTGGGGTTTTTCATAGGTTTTCAAGATTTAGGGGTCAAATTGTAATTTCAAAAAGATAAGAAGGTCCTATTTGCAAATACAATCTACTTAACTAAGCTTCTCTTAAAAAATAACTAAAAAGTCTTACTTTTCATGACATATACAAAACCAGGGGCCTAAATGTACAATTTTCATACACCAGGGGTCTAAAAACAATTAAAAACTCTACAACAATTTTTATTTCTAAACAAGTTATACTTACAGAAATTTAGGGAACAAAGTGCAATACTTTATTGCGCAAGGTTTTTTTCCCACAATTTCAAGAGTTAGGGGACAAACTGTAATTTTTATAAGATAAGAGTGTCCTACTTGCAAATATAGTCTACTTAACTAAGCTTTTCCCAAACAAATAACTAAAAAATGTTACTCTTCATGACTTATACAAGTTTAAAGTGCAACTCCTTAGCTAATTTCATATCGAATTCAGGGGCCAAAGTGAATTTGTTTTGCATACACCAGGTCCTAAAACCAATTATAAAGTATACAATATCTTTTATCTATATTGATCTTTAATTGCATAAGTTTTCAAAACTTAGGGTCCAAAGTGTAATATTATATTAAAAAAGGGGGTTTTGCATAAGTTTTTAAGAATTAGGGGCCAAAATGCAATTTTCATATAAAATAAGATTATATATGAAAATATACACTGTGCAACACATTCCATCTCAAAATTTGCTGCCAACATGGGTTTTTGCATAACTAATCAACAATTAGGGGCCAGAGTGTAAATAAAACATACAGAGCTAATAGTATACACTTAGAGACCAAACATTGAATTTTTGCAACATTTAAAATACTATAAGGCCCAAAATGAATTTTCCAGAGACTTGTAACTCATTAGGGGCCAAGCATCTTCAAAATTTTCCACGTATGAACATGAGCACCATGTTCTACCTAGAAATAATCCATCAATTCTCAACAAAAATGACCATAACTTCGATTAACATTAAATTTTGAAAGACAATTACCCAAATATTCTCAGAACATATCACCATAACATAACTTCAGTCAATAACATTCAATACAACAAATACTAACATTCACCCTAACAAACCAACAACTAACACTAAATTACATTCACTAACATAACACTACGACGAATATAACAATAACACTAACACTTAGCGCTAACACTTAACCTATGTTGTATATCTCAGTTTTGGGCGCTAGGCGGTCGACTGGGGCCTAGCGCCTAGGCGGGAATACACGAGGCATAGGTGGAATTATACAATTTTGAACTCCGATGTATAATTTTGTATATTTAGTAATATATGTGTAGTAATTATAGCAATTTTAACTATATAAGTCATAAAATTCATCTACCAACACTATAGTAAATATAAAATACTTAAAATTGAGTTATAATATCAACTAAAGAATTCTCGAGAATAAGAAAAATAACAAAAAGGTCTATGCGGCCATGTTTTTCCATTAATCGGCGGCTAGGCGGCCATTTTTTCCATTAATTGGTGCCTACACGGGCTAGGCACCTATTCCACAGTGACTAAGGCGCTAGGAAAAAACGCCTAGAATTTTAACTAGGCGTAAGCGGCTGAGGGGGGAGTTGACGCCTAGATGCGCCTAGGAGGAGAGATCTACAACATAAAACTTAACACAAATATTACAACTAACACTAACACTAACTAAATAAACAAACTTCAAACCTCATACACATTTCCTTCTTCAACAACACACCATACTTCACACTTTACTTTTGAATTTGATATCAACCAACTAAAACACCATGCAAAGTACGAAACAAAGAATCCTTTTCATCTTCAACATCTTGGACCCCAATCTCCATCTTTGTCGAAACCAAGACTCACATTTTTTTATAACAATCTTTAATTTCAACATTCTTCTCATTTATGTTACATAGGAGCCTATGAATCACGTGAGTGCTACGAATTCACATAAATGCATCATACCACTTTGATCGACCACAATCATTACCTTCGTTAATCTTCTCACACCTCAAGAATCTCTTACGCAAATTCCTATTTGGTTCATGACGTTGTTATTTTACCATTTAACCTACAAACACAATCATTATGTCTTGCATTTGATCCAAACAATCTAGTCATCTTTCAGTTTGATTCGAAAGGAATTGTATAATTAGGGTTTGTTATTGGAATTTATTTAGGGAAGGGGAATAGAGCCATTAGATCCACGTGAGCTTCACCAGCTAAGGCTAAATGAACAAACTCAAAAATCAAGATAATAAAAAAATACATGTGTCACGTGGCACTTAACCAAAAAATAATGGTGTGTACCAACGGTTGAACAAAATTGAAAACTTGGGGTTCCGTGTTGTCAAAATTGAAACAATGGGTACGTAATAACGGTCAAAACTAACGATCAATTGATGGATCAGGCATTTGAAACCACTATTATAATATAATGGTTTTTAGAACCATATTTAGTTAAGTGGCCAAAATAGTCCCTATAAATATTTACCTATACTATTCACCACTCTTAAAATAATCGTACACATATTCTTACAATTGAAATATTTCAAAAACCAACCAATTTATTTTAACATCATTAAGATCATGAAGAAGTTTCGTGGTTGTACAATATCATTCTTGCATCACGTGTTTGACTATCATGTGATATTCTTTCAAAGGCTCTACGCCTTATTTCCTCGGCTTATGTGTCAATTCGCCAACTCAACCAAAAGTTTGAACTGTTAGAAGAATGCAAAAAACAAATTATATGAGATTTTATACTCCAACACGCCCTTACGTGCAAGCTTAGTAGAAATTAAAGCTTAGTAGAGTTAAATAAATCTAAGCTTTTGCACGTGCAGATTTATAGGGGGTGGCGGTAAAAAGATTCGAATACAGGACCTTTAGACCGTGGCGTCTACATTTTCGATTTCACGAATAATATTTTTAAAAACAAAAAAATACGCACTTAAATAATAAATTTGAATTTTTTGTTTCCAAGTGAGGAAAAGATTTTTTTACTTCTTATTTAATCACAAAGTAAAAAAAAACAATTCTAGTTTAAGATAGAAAATTAAATTTATACTACAATTACCTTTATTGTAATTTTAGTTATTTTTTTATGTTTTATTATATAATATTTATTTTATTTTATTTTAAAATTCGGCCACCACCTCCGACAACTGACCAATACCACCTTCGTCATTCGTCGTAGACCACCACCTCCGCCACCGTCGTCGTAGACAATTATTATCGACTTATTTTGCCACCACGATCGTGTCCGCTAATTATTTTTAGAATTCTTAATTAATTCCAAAAAAATCAGAAAAATTTAAAAGTTTATTAATAAAAAGTGCAAATTCATATCTTTTTATGTGAATTTTTTTGTTTTTTGAATTTTGATATTCATTTTTGTATAATCTTAGAATACAAAAAAAAATATTTATGTATTCCTAGATTGTACAAAATCACATAATCGACCTCAACATTAATCTTCTTTAACATAATCATTTTTCTCTTTATTAATCACATATACACCATTTAAACTTGTTTTTAACTATATTGGCAATTTCTCTTTCAGTCCAACTCCTTCATGTGATTTTGTGTATTTTAAATTTTGTGTATTAAAGAAATACACAAAATCATAGATTCTCTTTCATTCCATCCCCTTTAGGTCTGAAATTTTGTGTATTTCAATAATACACAAAACGCTGATTTGTGTATTTTAGAAATACAAAATATCACAAATTTCCTTTCAATCTAACCTCTGTCTTTATATGATTTTGTATATTTTACTATTACACAAAATTCTATTATGTGTATTATAAAAATACACAAAATCGCATATTCCCTATCGATCCAATCACTTTTGGTGATTTTGTGTACTTATGTAATAAACAAAACTTGTGTATTTCAGAAATACTCAAAATCACTGATTCATTTTCACTCCAAACCTCTTTTTGTTTGTGATTTTGTGTATTCCAGTATTACAGAAAACAAAATATTTTTGAGTATTTCAGCCAGGGATGACAACGGATCGGTTTTTTACAAAAATTCCAAAAACCATAACCATGCATAACCATTTTTATAATTAAAAATCATATCATAACGGTTTTAACCATCAGTTACATTTTTCAAAACCATTACGATATTATTCGGTTTCGGGTTTTTAAACGGTTTTGCGGTTTTTACTAATATTCAAATGATAATTTAATAAATATATTTAATTTCATAAAATAAAACCACACATATAAAAGAAAACTACAAGGTTTATAAAAATTGTGCTACCACTTGATTACATTGCATATTTATTATTTAATTGGTTAAATCTAGTATTTTAGAATTTCACTATAAAATACTAGATTTAACTTAACCTAAATTATTATATTTAATTTAACCTAAATTATTATAAAATTTGAAATATATATGATAATAAATGGTTTTCATCGGTTTTATTTTTATCAAAAACCATAACCTAACGGTTTTAACCATCGGTTACCCTTTTCAAAACCATAACCTAATGGTTTTAACCACGGCTATATAATTCGGTTTTCAATTGGTTGGGTTATCATCGGTTTTGGTTTTTAACCGTAACCATTGCCATCCCTAATTTCAGCAATAACTAAAATTTTGTTTTGTGTATTATTGAAATACACAAAATCACATATTTCCTTTCAGCCTAGCCCCTTTGTTTATGTGAATTTTTATATTCCAGTATTACAAAAAACTATGTTTTCCCGTATTACCGAAATACCCAGAATTACAATTTTCTTTTAATCATTTCTTTTATGTGATTTTGTATATTTTAATAATACAAAAAATAAAATAATATAGGAGAAATATTACAGTTGTCACATGAGAGAATAGTTGTTTCTTCTTGCTTCAAACATATATCTTCTAAAATCCTCCTTAGCCATATAGCTAGAGAGGTTGCTGACGATGTTGAAATATATTCAGCCTCTGCTGATGATCGTGCCATTGTTTTCTGCTTTTTAGATGCCCACGGAAATATAGTGGAACCAAGAGAAAAAATATAAACTGATGTACTTTTCATATCATCGATACATCTTGCCCAAGCGCTATCACAAAATCCAAGCAAGTTTACTTCAAAATATTTTGCATATAATATACTGAATCCAAGAGTACCTTGACTGTATTGCAACACTCTTTTTGCAGCCCCAAATTGATTTTTACTCGGCTTGTGCATGTATTTCGACAATATGCTTGTAGCATATATGATGTCCAGTCTTGTTACGGTTAAATACTACAAGTTTCCAACCAAACTTCGATAAACTAAAATGTCTACTTCTTTGCTTCCATCTTCTTCCTTTAGGTTTTCGTATACAATCAAAGGTGTAGCCACCAGTTTGCAGTCTCCCATTCTAAATTTCTCCTAAATAGTTTTGGCGTACTTATATTGGTTAATAAAAATATTCTCTTTGTATTGAAAAATCTCAATACCAAGAAGTAATGCAAGCGACCCATATCTCTCATTTCCTATTTTTACAACAAAGTTTATTTTAAAACATTCAATCAATTCTTTGTTATTCTCGGTGAACACCAAATCACCAACATAAAGTGAAGCAATAAGAATCCCAGTAGTACCTTATGTCTTCACATATAAGATTGCCTCATTCTTTCTTTGTTGAAAACCCGTTTTGAGGAAATATTAACCAATCTCGCTAACCATGCTCGGGGTGCTTGTTTAACCGATATAGAGCTTCAACTTGTACATTTTATTTTATTATCATTTGCTAAAAAATTCTTGTGGTCGCTCAACATAAACATCTTCTTTCAGTTTACCATTCAAATATGCTAATTATATGTCAAGTTGATATAAGAACCTACCTTTTTGAGCAAACAACGTAATGAGTGTTTGAATCGTATCCAATCAAACCACTGGTGTAAATCTTTCTGAAAAAGCAATTTCAGGTTGTTGCGAATATCCTTTTGCTACGAACCTCTCTATGTTTATTTGAACCAAACAATCAATATTAAGCTTTATTTTGAAATCCATTTAACACCAATGACATCTTTGTCTTGAGATCTTTTCACTCACGTTCCATTTTTATTGATCACTTGACTTTTTTCTTGCATAAATTTCTTCCATACTTCCTCCTTTATTGCTTCCTCAAAACTTTCTAGATTAGTAACTCAATAATTGCAACTAACATAAATTTTCTCCAAACTTTTTATTTTCCTTGGAGTTGACCTTGGAGATGAAGAATTTGAATTTGATGTTGAAGATTGAGGGTTTAAGGTCAAAGAGTACTCTTCTAGAATATCGACTTCAACCTCACATTTTTTCTTATCATCAAAAGAATTAAAAATAGTTTAGACTTTCTTTTCTTTCCAATTATAATATATATTCTCATTGAATTAGACATCTCGTGAAATAATGAATTTATTTTTCTACAAACTATATAGTTTATAGCCTTTTGATTTTGATTTATAATCAACAAATATGCATATTTCACTTACTTCATCGGGCTTGTGCCTCTCTCTATTGGAATATGAGCATATCAAATACTTCCAAAAACCTTCAAGTGACTTAACAATTGTTTTATTCCACTCCAGGCTTCTAGCGGAATCTTGTTCTCCAAAACTTTTGTTGGACATCTATTCAACAAATATATTGATGTATACACAGCTTCGCCACAAAAGGATTTGGGCAGTTCCTTCTCATAAAAGCACCGATTTCGCCATCTCCTTAATGCTTCCATTCTTTCTTTCAGTGACCCAATTTTGTTGTGGAGTGTAACCTACTGTAAGTTGCCTGTCCAACCCAATATCTTTACAAAACTTATTAAATTCGTTGGAGTTATATTCACCTCCTTTGTCACTTCTCAAGACTTTTATAGGAAAGCCAATTTTACCTTTCAACATACATTTGAAACTTCTTGAAAATAGAGAACGCTTTAGATTTTTGTTTTATGAAAAAAAACCGAGGTCATTCTCGTGATGTCATCAATGAAAAACAAAAAATATTTGTTACCAACATGAGTTGGAGTAATATTTTTCCGCACATGTATATGTGAACAAGCTCAAGGTGTGTCAATATTGTCAATAATTGACCACTGAAATTATTGTATATACCTTAATGCCTCACAAAATTTATAAATTATTCACTTGGGACCCCTAACTTTTGAAAAACAAAATTTGAACACTGGTTAATTTGTTTACCTTATAGCTTATTCAAAGTCCTAAAAAAGTCACTACTACTAAGGCTGAGCAAAACAAAACCAAAAATCCGACCGAAAAAATAAAAAATTGAAAAAACCGTTCGGTTCGATATAAGCTTTTTAAAAATCCAAAAAAGCTCGGTTCGGCACGGTTTTTCTATGCTAAACCAAACCGGAAAACTGAAACAAAAAATAGACAAACTAAATTATGTCCCTAATTTTTTTGAGTTTTGAATAATCTCCCATTTATATTTAATTAAGGTATTCTTGAATTTCATTTATATATTTGAAGACATTATGATAAGAGATAGAAAATGGAGTAAATTTTGAAAATAAAAATGCTCATATATGGCATGCACCGAGTCTAAAAATGTCATAATGTGCAACATATCTTTACATAAATAATTAGTCGATATATCTTAAAAGATCTTTCGTTTATTGAAATTTTTTTCAGGTAAAGCATATACATTAAATTATAAATATTCCTTTGTAATTATACTTTTACAATTAATGCATCAAAAAATACATAATTTTCCTACATGGTCAATAACATGAAAATAAAACACTTTATATATGAATATATTAAAAAATAAAATGTATCAAGTAGACACTCTTGAAATCTATCCAACTATCGAATCAAACACATACTAAAACCGAAAATTATACCGAACCAAAAACCGCACCAATAAAAACCGTTCGATTCGGTAGTGGTACACCTAAAAACCGAACCATTCGGTTTTAGGCAAAAAATGAGCCGAACCAAACCGTGTTCACCCTAACTAGTAACTACTACCCCCAACTTTTAACCATATCTAAAAATCATTATTTTACTAGACTTTTGCTATTTTTTCTTAACATTTTAAGTCTGAACTTGTTTTTAATCTATCAATGAATTGAAATTAATAGGTATTATATATTATTCGGAGGTTTATATTGTAAATTATATTTCTCGGTCCTGGCATTACGTGCAGTGTCATAGTACCACTAAACAAACAATTATTACTTAAATAAGCATATATATATATATATATATATATATATATGTGTGTGTGTGTGTGTGTGTGTGTGTATATGTTACATCTACATGATCGAACACTTAAAACATCAAAAAATCAAGGACCGAAGCAACCACTTCTCTGTCCAACATATAACTCTCAAGGCAGATCTAGGTTTATTCTAAAGAGGAAATTACTTTAAAAACCCCAATATCAAAAATTAGTGACAAAGTCTCAACTAAATAAAACATTATAAGAAAGGCCTAATTTTGATTTTCTGGTTAACTTTTTTACCCTTTTACCCCTATCCGGTTGTGTAGTTGGTACATACCAATATTTTTTCCGTTTTGGTACAGACCAATATTTTCTTGTTTTCGTATGTACCATTTTTTTCTGTTTGGTACATACCAACTTCTATCACATTCATTTTACGATTTATTATAAAATCAATTTATTTATAATTGTATGATCCGTCCTTAATAGAATTTTTGTAAACTTAAATGGTTTTTGTCCATGCCCAAGGTTAATATCCGTACTTATTTAAATACCCAGTCGAAGCTACCATGTTTAGGTCCAAGCAGTGGTACGTGCCAAACAATTTATTCACGACAACTTTTTCTCGATAAAAACCTAATTGGTACGTACCAAACAGATCTATTTTGGTATGTACCAAACAGATCAATTTGGTACATTCCAACAGATAAACAAAAACCAGAGATCTTCAACTCGGCTTGGAACTAAATAAATAAAAACACCATTACTTTTACACGCATTATCGTCACGAGGATTGCTGATGGTGAGGTTGCAGCCATTGCCAGAGTTCGAGAAGACGAGATCTGTCATGGTGGAGACTGGTCACAACAGAGTAGTCCCGTCGGCAGTAGTTTTCTCGCGCTGCAGAGCGTCCAGGGACGAGATCCATTTCGTTCGAACCAGGCCCAACCAGCAGCGAACCTCCATTCTCGTTCTTCTTCGTTTGAAGCCCGAACTCAGTGCGATTCTCAGAAGCCCATTAACACCATTGCCCATCACAACGCCATCCTCCGATGCAATGTTCCTTCTTCGGGTTCGAGCCTACGTGAATGAGAGAGAAGAGAGGGTGAATATTGGATCTCCGTTGGTTAAGCATGGATCTCTCGTTGTCAAGAGTGATGAGATGGGTAGTTGCGGTTTTCTGTGATGGTGGAGAATGATACACGACGACGGCGGCGTGTGAAGGAAGATGGTCCACGACAGCTGCGGTTTTTCGGTGTGGAAAGGTGACATCTGGATGTGAAAGGGATGCTGGAGCGGTTTTCTTGTGCGTGAAGGTGAAGAGGTACAGTGAAGAGGAGATGTGTTGTTGGTGGGAAGGTGACCGACGAGAGACTGTGAGATAGAAGGGTGAGGTTTGAAAATAAAACCCTAATGGATTTGAGCTTTTTCTTTTTTTAGTTGGGTTTTAATGATTTAGTTAAGGTGAGGATTTTGTGAGTATTATGAATGTTACTTGAGAATTCTAAAATAAAGTAATACTAGGTATCATCCAAAAAACAATCATTCAAAAAGTTATCACCAAAAAATCATCTATGATGTGGATCCTAGGTGGTCCAATCATACTATTTTTTTTTCATGAATATTTTTTTCTCTCTCTTACATAATTGGACCACTCAGGATCCACGTTATAGGTAATTTTTGAGTGATTACTTTTTAGGTAATACCTGACATTACTCTTTAAAATAATTGCATGTATACAAAATTATATAAGAATCTATGATGTAGTATTTACTTTAAAATAGTATTGATTTTTATTATTAATATAGGGACATATGATAAACTAATTCAATAATATTAGGTAAACAATAATGTAGAGATTTATAAGTGCAACTTTTGCATAGAAAGGGATTCATGGTGCATTTTTTGCATACTTTAGGGACCTTATAGTGCAATGAACTCAAAAAAATCACGAAAAAGAAAGATTGTATAGGCAATCAAGAGGGTATATGAAGTCCTCTTTACGGACGGTAATTTGAGTTACTCTTCCGACTTACAATCTCAATTGCGACAATTCAAAAACTATAAACATCTGCTTTATCCGTTAAATAACCCCTCATCGCGCATTCTGGAGCCATGTATTCTTTGTACAACATAAAATACAAGTTCAAAATACTGAAATAAAAGTGAACGTTTCGATCAGGAGAAAAAGAAATGAGAGAAAAGGTTTACACTGTGTCGATATTCGTGTGCTAATTATATGGCTTGAGTCTCCTCTTCTTCATCAACTTTAGCTAAACCAAAATGCGATATCTTAGCAGTTAAATCCTTATCAAGCAAGACATTGGTAGCCTTTATATTTCTATGGATAATTTTTATTCCTGATTCTTCGTGAAGATAGGCTAAACCTTTTGCTTTGGCTATACATATCGTCATTCTTGTCGCCCAGTCTAGGTTTAGACTTTGATCATCCCGACCTAAATAATATAAATTAGAGTAAATTTGATCCAAGTACTCGAGCGAAACACTATTGTATAGGATAAACCTTTTTAATAATAAAATTACCAAAAAGTGCCCGAGCACGACTATTATTTTCAATGTACTCGTATACAAGCAGTAACTGGTTTCCTTCTATACAATAACCATAAAGCTTCCCGAGATGAGGGCGTTGTAAAGCAGAAATCGTTCCTATATTTTATTAACGAATTCACAATTTCCTTGATTTGACTTAGCGGAAAGCTGCTTAACCGCAATAAATGTCCCATTTTTAGGGAGCACACCTTGGATGATGCAGTGAAATGAAGCCGACAATAACAAACACATAACTAAGTATGCAATGATTAAGGAAAAACGGAACATACCTTGTAAACAGGTCCATATCCTCCTTCACAAATCTTGTTTCCCGGATCAAAATTGTTCGTAGCACCATAGTTTTCATTCATCTTACACAAAACGAACATAGTTTCTAAAAGCAACAATGATTGTTAGGCCGATGGAGTTTTTTTTAAAAATATACCAAAAATCTAAACTAATTGCAAGAATGTACCAAAAAAAAAAGTAATTGCAGGAATATACCAAATCGGCAACCCAGTTGCCGAATCGGCACCCCAGTTGCCGAATCAAAAGAGAATCGGCATCCCAGTTGCCGATTTGGTTTTCACTCTCCACCGACACAAATTTCTATATAAATACACCCCATTACCCCATTACCCCTTACCCCTTATTCATTTATCTCCTTTGCTTCTTTGCTTCTTTGCTTCTTTGCTTCTTTGCTCCTTTGCTCCTCTTCTACCTGCTGCCGCCGTGAATAAGGTATGTTTACCTTCATTTTTTTTTCTTTTGTTATTTTAGTATTATTTAATTATCAATATGTATATATTATTAAAATTAGAAATATAATTAATTGTTTAATATATTTATTGTTAGATTAGATCAAAATAAATTATGTAGATATTATTTTAAATATATTGTTAGAAATAATATAAATGTAATTATTGTTGATGTATTTAGACTTATTTATATTTAATATAATTATTATTGTATTATTTAGATTTTTTTCAAGAATTAGTATAAATTAAATTAGTGTTGTATTGCTTATTTTTATTTTGTTAGTGTAGGTTAAATAAAATATTTTAGAATTATAATAAAGTAATTAATTATAAATTTTAGATTTTAGGTTTATTTTAGTGAATATGGAACAAGGTGAAGGTAGTAGTTCCGAGCAAACTTTTGATGAAAATTTGCTATGGCTTCAAGATAATCATAGAAGTCAGACAATTTGGGAGGTAATTTAGGTTTGTTTAAAATAGATTTTGTTAGACTTTAATTTATCAATTATACTTTATTAACTGCAATATTTATATATTAGGATCCAAATTATGAGTACAACCTTCGATACTATGCTAATGCGCCGTGGGTCCTAACTGACCCCCGAGTGAAGCGTCTTGTCTCGGGTGCTGGTTTTGGATTTGTCGAGTCATATTCCAAAATAATTTTAGATCATGGACTGTTGAAGGCATTAGGTGAAAGGTGGCGGCGCGAGACACATACATTTTTTATGCGTAGTGGTGAGATTACGGTAACATTGCAAGATGTTGCAATGATATTAGGGTTGCCCATTGATGGTGAGGCTGTCGTTGCAATCGATACAGGGAAAGAAAATATTCATGATATGTGTGACCGATTACTAGGTAATTCTTGTGACGATATGAGGCGTTTGAAGAAAATTTTTTTAAGGGCAACGTGGATGATTAGTGTTTTTTCTACCGAGATACCACTTGACGCTACCCTTGAGGTGTTACAATGTCGAGCACGAGCATATATATTATATACACTAGGTATGCTCTTTTGCCCCGATTCATCAGGTAATCATGTTAGTTTGAAGTATTTGCCACTATTGGAGAATTTTGATGATATTAGCGGGTATAGTTGGGGCTCGGCAGTTCTAGCCTATTTGTACTCAGCACTGTGCGAGTGCACCGTACCCGAGTCAATTCATACGTTTAAAGGATGTGCTGTCCTTCTTCAGGTAATACGATGTGTTCGAATTATTTCTACGTTAATTGAAATATAAGTTTTTAATTTAAAATGTTTGTATTTTACAGATTTGGTCGTGGGAACATTTCCATGTCGGCCGTCCAATAGTGGAAAATCCTTTTGTTGTGGACGAAGTTTGTTTCGCTTCATTGTAAGTGAATCAGTAATATGTGATTTTTTACTTAGTTTAGTATTTTTTTTTAGTTATATTGTTTGTCTTGTTTAATTATGTAGTTGGAACGGACATAAAACGTTTAAGGAAGGGTTGAAAAGTTCCCAATTAAAGTTATACAGAGATGAATTTGATGTCCAGGAGCATACGCAGGTAAAAATTTAGTAATCAATTTATGTTTGGGATATCATAATAATTAGTGTATTCATAATCAACACAGGTCATTTGGTTGCCGTATGATAGTCATCGTTGTTCATCGGTATCACCGATATGCTTGAGAGGGGCGGACATTTACGCATCTTAGGTTCCCCTAGTCCATTTTGATTTGATTGAGTATTATCATCCAGAAAGGGTAATGCACCAACTCGGTTTTGGGATATGTATACCGCCGAACGTTGATCGTAAGCTCGACAATTTACATAAAGGGTCTGGACGGATACGCGCAACCATGCGTCCACTTATGCTCCAACAATGGGCAGAACGAGAAAATAGACAATTTCAGCCAGAGCTTTGTAGCGTGGATGATTATACAAACTGGTATGCCGGTGTGACCCGTAAAATTGTTAGTCGTCCTACAGAACGTCAAACAGCTGCAATGTTAGGGGAAGATATCGAACCATCCGAATTCATGCAAACGACTGAGTTTCATCCACGAGGCAGTCAAATGATATACCAGGTATGAATATATTTCTTAGATTATGTATATATGGACATTTTTTAATTAATATTGTACCTGTTTTGTAGAATCAATTATTACACGACTTCGCTATTAATAATGCACGATTGGCAGCGGAATCAGTCACGCGTTACGGTGATCAAAGCGGACAAAAATGGTTAAGGGAAGCCGCCAGACAACTTAGGCTACTAGGATTGGATAACGTACTTTCCGACATATTAAATGATTTCGGTGGACTTACAATTCTGCCTGATGATGTGTCACCACCACCACCATCACGGGGAGTTGCTCCACAGAGAACGAGGTTTAGAAGGGGTTATGATTAATATGTATTCATTTTTCTTTAATGTTTAACAATGACATCAAGATATTTATATATGTTTAAATTTGAATTGATTGTTAAATACTAATATTTACAAAAATATAAAGATTCTCATTAAAACGATAGTTAAGATAACATACAATGACACAATAACATTTACGCTTTGCACGAGCGTTTGTTGTGACCAGTTTGCTTACATCTAGTACATCTAATGGTACCACGTCTTTCTCTTTCATCCATTTCATTATGAATGCGTGTCGACGTTTTACGACCAGGTTTATTGATCACAATATTTATTGAATAGGCTTCCTTAACTCCGATGAAACCGCCATGGCATGTGGACATGGTATGTGTAATAACTGCCATTCTCCACAATCACAATATTTATTTTCCATATCTACCTTGAAATTACCTGGAGCTACTTTTCCTGCCGAAGTTTGACCTCTAATAAATGAAACTTCGAATACACCTTTCTCACGGTTAAATGCTATGTATCGACAATATCTGGACTTCGTTGTGCTCATCTCGATCAATGTCCGTACCTTCAATGGAAATGTGTGATGTAATACTTCTGGTAAGCCCGTTGAAGTACGCCTTGTCGCGAAATAAGAGTTGGATCGATAGAATGTTAGCAATACGACTGCAATCAAGGGCAACCCTCTAGATCCTTTCAACACGTTGTTGAAAATCTCAGACAAATTTGTATTCATAACACCATACCGGTGACCTCCATCGTACACGAGCGCCCATTGTTCGAGAGGAATATCGTCGAGCCACTTCTTGTAGCTTCCATTTTTACCTAATCTACAAAAATGATTATAATCTTCTAAGAATTTCGACTTACTTGGAGTACTCGCCATTAGGTAAAAGAACCTCTTCATCGCAGTATCGTGAAATTTGCTGTTGAAATTGCTTGCAATATGACGCGCACAAAAGCGATGTTTAGCATTCGGCAATTCTTCCTTCACAGCATGTAAAATGGCTGGGTGACGGTCTGACAAGATACACAGTTGTCTTTGTGTGACGAGTGTTCTCAAACACCTACAGAAAAACCCCCACGATTCGTTCGACTCGTTATCGGCTATGGCAAAGCATAAAGGATACAGTCGATTGGTAGCATCATATGCGACACCAATGAGTAGTTTACCATTATATTTTCCGTATAAGTGAGTTCCGTCAATACTTACCAACGGCCTACAAAATTGAAAACCTTCAATAGCGGCTCCAAATGCCCAAAAAACCATGCCGAATGTTGCAGTATTAGTGTTACGATCGATGTAACGATGTTTAAATCGTACAACACTTCCAGGGTTTGAGCGTGTGATCTCTTTGAAAAGTCGTGGTAATCTAGGAAACGCTTCCTCATGGGTTCCAAACATTCTTTCCAATACTTTCTGCTTCGCTCGCCACGCCTTCGGATACGAAATATTATACTTGAGTTGTTCAGAGATACTTGCCATTATAACCGCGATGGGTATTTCTAAATCAGCTCGGACTAGATGATACACCTTTTCAGCCACAAACTCGGATGTAATGTTGGGATGATTTTTGAACACCACCTCGTAACGACATGAGTGTAGGTCGTTTAATTTTGATACCTCCCACAACCCGTTAGATTTCCTTAACGAACATCGGCACCTCCATGGACAACCACTATTTTTCATTTTACATACAAGGTTAACATGACCACTGGCAGACCTTTTCACAGCAAATTGACGGTGGTTGGCTACATGCCATGATTTGATTGCCTCGATAAACTCTTCCTTCGAGTAATATGTCATTCCATTACGAATATCGCCTACATCTCTAAATGAATCTCTCGTGAAGTTTGACCAATCGTTACAAACGTTCTGATCAGCCGAAGAGACGTCTATAAATCCAGGAGCAGGTGGTTCCATGGTAGATGGAGGAGTCTCATCATCGGTTGACGATCC
Source organism: Nemophila menziesii (assembly GCA_029959085.1). NCBI lineage: Eukaryota > Viridiplantae > Streptophyta > Magnoliopsida > Boraginales > Hydrophyllaceae > Nemophila > Nemophila menziesii. The sequence goes on from JARWIR010000013.1 coordinate 1,115,422, forward strand.
TTCATCTTCGTCTGACAAATCGTCTTCTTCGGAAGGCGAATATTCCCCATCGCTGGATAACCTCTCTTCATCCTCATCGGGGTTATAGATTTCATCTAGAGTGGTTGTATCCAATCGAAAAAAAGCTTCATAGGTTGTTGAAGTGTCTGCTACGCCATGTGATCTACCAATGACCCCTTGTGTTTGAACAATATCTGGTCGTGGTATAAAATCTACGTAAAGCTCGATATATCCACCAGATATTTCCCGTTGCCGACTAAACATAAACTGAATTATTGGAGACTCATTTACCGGTAGCAAATCGTAACGTGGAGGATCATTATTTACTAACATCCTCCACTGTATTTGAGCATCGAACTCTTGAAAATTGTGTTGGCAGTGTTGACATATCGTTTTTTTAAGCTCGATAATTGTTGTATTTTCTTCAACTGGAACAAAAGTTATATTTCCACCAACATAACCGACATCCCCGTTGAATTGACGATAACTATTACCACCGTAATAACACTGCAAATAGAATGTCATATTACCTACAAAATTCAGAAACATAATATTAGGATGTATTTAAAATATTATAATAATTAAATTAATAAACTATGAACAACATAAATTTAATATAACAATATAATATTAAGTATAACAATATAATATTTAATATAACAATATAATATTTAATATAATAATATAATATTTAATATTTATATATAATATTTAATATTATAATTTAAAATAAAAATAGATTAGCTAGAAATGACTTACTAAATTGCTAATGAGACTAATAGAGATTGAGAAAATTATTTGGTATGTAAAAAGAAGAATATGTATGTAAAGAGAGAAGAGAGTAGAATGGTGTGAGATTTAGTAAAATTGGTGGTATTATTTATAGGGTGGGAAAAGGGTAATTTAGGAATAGAAATAAGTTGGTGAGAATTAAAAAAGTGGGTGGGAGCGAAAGAATGGCGTGGATCGAAGAAATGTTCACGCGGATTGGTAAGAAAACCAAATCGGCAACTGGGATGCCGATTCCCTTTTGATTCGGCAACTGGGGTGCCGATTCGGCAACTGGGTTGCCGATTTGGTATATTCCTGCAATTACTTTTTTTTTTGGTACATTCTTGCAATTAGTTTAGATTTTTGGTATATTTTTAAAAAAAACTCCGTCTCGATGCCGTTGACCCTATCAGGTGCCTAGGGTTATCCTCATCAAAACGAATTTCCTTATCAACACCGCTGATTATACTCACAATTCTAAGGTAATCGAGTTTCAAAAAGGTAACACAAACAAGAACAATTATTAGTAATTATGGATTTTAACATTTTCTTCATTGAGGTACCTTAACATCGACAATTCCACACTAAACAACTCATTTTCTGCACCATCCTTCAATAAGATATCTTAATTTTTTTATTTTCAGCTACCCAACAATTTGATACGTTCACCATGTCACACCCCGAAAGCATCTACTCACGAAAAATTCAGTACTTACACAACCCCAGAATTTTCCATAAGCGTCATTATTAACAAGCAACTATATAAACTCCATGCAAGCAAAGCCAGAGACTAAGGGTCCGTTTGGGATTGCTTATTTTAGAGTTGACACTATTTAATAAAAATTAAACATTTGTCAAAGATATTAAAAAATATTTTTGAGATTTGGAATCTTTAGTATTTCTTTTAAGAAGCACATATTTGATGCTTCTAGTAAAAGTGTTTTTAAAGGTATATAGCAATTTTCGAAAAAAAAAAGGGTATAAAGCAATTTAAAACAGTAAAAAAACCGAAGAACGTCCACCACTAATATATACAATATCCCAAAGTAGTAAAGAACAAAGAGCAAGGAAAACAGCAAAATGTCCATAACAGTATATTAGAGGTAGCAACTCTCTTAACAAAATAATAGATAATGCAGTTGGCAGATGGCCTAATCCATCTAATTCTAACAAAAGGTAAATCCCAAATCAACCATAATTGACAACACAAAATATACATTTAAGTTCTGGGAAAAAAAAGATTAACTAAAGACAAGAGAAACAAATATTCCATAATATGAAACAAAAGAAAAACATCACCTCAAATAAATTCATATAGGATTTTTAAAATTGGCACAACTGCAAGATACTACAAGTTTTACAATGGTATTGACAACTAAGATACATGTATCTTCATTCCTCCCTTTAACAAAGTCTGCACAAGCTGAACACACGTGATATTAAAAAAATCTGTAAACCAACATCACTAGTCTATATTGATATATCATAAAGATCAGAAAGAAGCTTGGAGGATGGTGAGGAGTCTAGATTATCATGCTCATGCTTGCTAAATAGAGACGCCGAGCTATCGACCCATTGTGCTTCCATGGACATAGTCCTTCGAAGCTGTCTATTTTGTGAGGACATTGACATCGACATCTGTGTTTGACTGTCATATGAAATTCTCTCAAAGGCTCTACGTCTCATTTCCTCAGCTTTTGTTCCTCCGCGCTTAATTATTGGAGCTTTAACAGGAATCTTTCCCTCGAGCATCTTCAGCGCATCAGACATGGGTGGTCTGAGAGTAGGCGACTGGTTCGTGCAAAGCAAAGCAACATTTAACATCCTCATCACCTCATTTTTTGGATACGTCGATCCAAGAATCGGATCGACGAGGTCTAAGAGACTTCCTTGTTCTTGTAACACATAAGCCTATATATTTGATTTCCCAAAAAAAGAGAAAAATCAGCATATATATAATATGATAAAAAAGAACAGAAATGCGTACAACCTATGCTCTACAAAATTAATTAGAAGATTGAGAATGGAAGTTAGAATCTCTACAATATTACTTCTGATAACAACAGGAAAGATGTGTGTGTATTAACATAATATAAGACTTATGTTATCACCTAAGGTGATGGAATCTTGTAATTCAGTTTCAAGCTGGGTTAGATTTCTATGTTTTTGGGTCCTGCCCTATTTAATGTGAAAACTCAGCTATTATTCAAACGATAAAGAAGTGATTTACATGATTAAAAAAACATACGGTAACTTCAAATGGCATCGCCAAATCAAGACACTAATGAAGTAGCACCAATCTTTAGTCTATCTAGATGTTGTCACAACAATTAAACTCAATTTCACAGTGCTTAGAAAATTAATAGCAAAAACTGCAGAGCGATTTTGCTAAGAGGTGCAACCATGCAAGTTCATTGCAAATAAGCTACCTACTTTCCCTGTGTTGCCACCTAAACCGGATAAACCCTCATGCACCCCAATAGGCACCCCAATAACCACCACATCAACTTGCATTATTAATGTTAACAATGTTAGCACTCCTGAAATTCTGGTTTAACAGGATTCTCTCCCTCGCAATGAAACTTCATGGATTGATCTAGCAGAGATTACAGGATCTATCCAGACCTTGAACAAGGTCCCGTCTCAAGCGATAGGCAATGTAATCGCACTAGAGTCAAGTCTCAGTCCTCATTACTTATCGGATTTTATTCTCCTGGATTCTCTTAAATATAAGTATCATATGTCCTTAATTCTTATCTGGATTCTTCTGTATTCATTTGTATGTAAATAGGATAACATCAGCATGAAGAAAATTCAGCCATGTACTAACAACTGGACAAAAAAGAAAAAAAAACTGTGTACCGTGTTGTCTAAATTGAAAGTATATCACACGATATATATTGGAGCAACACTAAAATGGTCTCTAATGATATTTTCAACGACAACATATATTGCGGCAACACCCAAATGATCTCTAATTATATTTTTAGAGCGGCAAATAAAGAAAAAGTCAATAGAGGAAAAAAATATATAATTTGCTACAAAAGGTGTCTTTAGAGACAAACTTATTGCGGCGAGCAAATAGCGACGACGCTATTAGCGACAAAATCAAGACTTTTAGTGGTAAATCTTTTGCCGTTAAAGGTAACCTTTCTTGTCGGGTAGGACCTTATTTAGGACAATTTAGGAGATTATTTTAGGTATTTTGTCAAGTATTATTATAGCGCCGAGATAATTTAGGATCCGTCATTATATCAATAATATCAAATCAAATCTATTCACCATAACAATGAAGGTTGATCATGTATTAAAAATGTTGATGGGTGCAACAAGCCGATTGAGGTTGTATAGTGTGCGAAAACATGATACGGTTGCTCAATGCACAAGTCAAGAAGAAACTGTTTAGTGGCTTAGTGTGGTTAAGGCTGACCATTGTAATTGTAACTACTAAATGTTATGCATAACTATAGTGAAACCTTGGTATGTTAATACGCATGGAATAATGATATACTTTAGTAGGGGAACTAACATTTATCTAGGTGTTTTTTTATACTCGTGTTATTTACTATTTACATATAACTGATAGCTAATCTAATCACCCTTCTATATTGTACCCAGGACCTAATATAAATTAACCACATGGGTTTGATCCTTGTGGTTGCGGTGATCAGTTCTTATTATAACCTCTACAAAAAATAAATTATGAAACGAAAGATTATAGAGGCACTTTACCCAATCAAGCAAGTACACAAAATCCTCCTTGGGCATGTAATTTGTGTTACTCTTCCCACTTACAATTTCAAGTGCAACAATTCCAAAGCTGTAAACATCCGCTTTATCTGTCAAATAACCCCTGGTTGCGTATTCTGGAGCCATGTAACCTCTGCAAAATATAACGAACAAGCCTAAGACGTAAAGATCTGTAATAAATACAGCAATCAAGCTATAAGCTATATAAGTGAAAGATACAAATGGAAGTTCATACTGAATATAAAAAATGAAAGTTTAGATTAAGAAGACAACTCAAAGAGAAAAAGAACTTACACTGTTCCGGCAATTCGTGTACTAATATGAGTATTATCTTCTTCATCAAGCTTAGCTAAACCAAAATCTGATATCTTAGCAGTTAAATCCTTATCAAGCAAGACATTAGAAGCCTTTATATCTCTATGGACAATTTTTATTCGTGATTCTTCGTGAAGATAGGCTAAGCCTTTAGCTATCTCTATGCATATCTTCTTTCTTGTCGCCCAGTCCAGGTTTAGTAGCTGATCATCACGGCCTACAAAATAGTAAACAAGAGTGTAGCTAGTTATTCCTTTATCAATATTATATGGGCTAAAGATTTTCAGTAACAAACTCACCAAAAAGTGCTCGAGCAAGACTATTGTTTTCCAAGTACTCATATACAAGCATCAACTGGTTTCCTTCTATGCAACAACCATAAAGCTTCACAAGGTGAGGGTGTTGTAAAGCGGATATCATTCCTATCTCATTAACAAATTCACGGTTTCCTTGCTTTGACTTAGCGGAGAGCTGCTTAACCGCAATTACTACACCACCATCAGCTAGCACACCCTAAAGGATGCAAAGAAATTAAGCAGAAAACACGACTAAGGATTTAACTATTGAGGAAACATACCTTGTAAACTGGTCCAAATCCTCCTTCACCAATCTTGTTTGCCAGATCAAAATTGTTTGTAGCAGCTTTTATTTGTTTTAATGAAAAGTATCCAGTTTGTAACTTGGATCGGAGTTCTGTAACAATATACGCCTGTGTAAACTGCTCTGACATGTGAATAACAAAATATTAAACTAGCTTTCTAATGTAGCTCACCTTTTTCTTCATCGGTCTTCTTTTTTAGATATACTTTCTTCCAGAATACAAATAAACATAATAATATAAAGACACACGAACCAGCAACAATTCCAATAATAGCTCCAGTAGATAAACCTTCCCCTGTATCAACATCAAAGTCTACAAAAAAGAAAGACAGACATTTCACTTTCGTAAATAGGCTGTGGATATAGAAGCCAAAAGCAGAAATGTTTCAAAATTACTAACTTGGTGTAACAGTGATGCCAGAAATCAGTGGTCCGTGTACGCCTCTATTAGGAACAGCAGTTGTCCCTTTTCCTACCCAGTATAAGTGGATTTCCAAGGTGCTACCAGTAACCTCAACATTGTCAAACACCTCTGTAATACCTATCCCAACACCTTTGGCCTTTTCCATGATGTTGAAATCTTGCAAAACTGTCCTTCCCTGCAAAACATTTCCCTGCATAAGTATGGAGAATTTATATGCCAAGCTCACGTACTAAGTGACAAGATACACAACATCAATCATGCATACGTATCACATACGATAACAACTCAGCTAGAAAACAAATAATGTAACATAATTAGCTAGTTAGTTAGGTGTAAGAGAGTGAGGCGTGTGAAATTTAGAGTGTGATGTTATCAGCTCAATTGTACATATTTGATAACAAGAAATATAAACAAATTATCCTCTTATTCTATCTCTCTATCATGGAATCAAAGCCTAGATCCAAAGAAGTCTCAGGTTCAAGGCTTTCCGACATCAACCATTATAAAAATTCACGTAAGAAAGACTAAACATGCAAGAAAATGACATAAATCTATCTTGTAAGGAGGCGTACTGAGCATGTAAAAACTCAAATATTATGTATGTGATGACCTCCTCCTAACAGTTTAAACTTTTGAAAAAATTGGTTGTACATCATGCTATCAAAGAATCAGATGAAGATGGAGGAGCCTTTGTAGAAGAGGTACTTGCTCCAAACTTAAGTGGATATAAGTCATTACTACAAGGGCCTCGAATAGTAATTTATGAGAATACGAGTCATGAATAGACACAGAGTTTAATGTGAAAGTGATAGAACAATTGTTATCAGAAGTAAACTTAGACATAGACAATAAATTAGATGAGGTTGATGGAACATGAAGGACAAAATTTAGAGAAAAAGAAGAGGAAAACAAAAGAATCTTACTATGGCCAATGTTAGCAATCTCAAGTGGCCATCCATTTTCAACTGATACAAAACTTGAGCCATTATAAGGTTGAGAATGTTGAAGCGAATCCAAATCATTACTGACATGACTATTAGCTCTTGAGTCTGAATATCACATTTGAGGACCATACACTTGAGAGTGGTTGTTGTTGTTAGGATTATGAGGAGAATGAGTATCTAATACAACTCAATTTTGTGCTCTTGGTGAAGGATAAGCCACTAAGTCAGATCTGTACCAACAATCAAGAGAAATATGTCCAACTCGATTATAGACAAGTTGGAGAGTTAGAATTTATACCATAGGATTGTGAAGATTGTGGTTCTCCAAGAATAAAGTTTTGTTGAGCTGATGATGCTCTACCACGACCTCGATTTGCATAGACTCTGCCTCTATTAGAAGGTCCACATACTCTACCATTATAATAAGAGAAAGATTTCGTGGAAGAAGAAGAAATATAGGTTGTATGATGCATTGAAGACTCATTTGATTCAGCCATCTTCACGTGTAATTCTTCAGACTAAAAGACTCACATGTGAATGAAAGATTAGAGTTAAGGTCTGAGCAGTGGTAATCCTAATACTCGACTTGAACTGGTTATATTCAGCTGACAATCCTTTTAGAGTATACATTATTACATCTTCAAGAGGTAAAGAAGATGATGCAATATCAAACCATCACATATAACTTGAATTTTAGATAAATACTCATTCATATATTTATCTCCCTTTTTAAAATTACATAAACGCATTTTTAGCCGATGAACATGAGTCCTGCATTGATTGACAAGTAATTCTTCCAGTTTTAGTCACCCATCATATGAACTTTGTGATCGTAAAACTTGAGAGAACACAGATGGTATCAGTGAAGAGAGAAGTGATACCTTCAATTGATGATCTTCAATTAACCACATTGAGAACGCGAGATCAGATAGAGGAGGAGAACCCAATCTAGTAATGTGATCGAGAAATCTATGAGCCTCTAACACAACTTCGAGTTGAGCTTTCCACAAAACATAGTTTGTGGAGTCAAGATTGATTTGTACAAGAGACGCTTAATTTTTTTGAAGTAATAGTTATCCAGTTGGAAATCGCCGAGCTGGAAGAGATATGAGGTCTTGACAAAGATGAATTACTCATTATAGAAGCGCGGAAGATCGATTTGAGAAGAGAATAGAAAAGCTTTGTTTAAGACGCCATTAATGGCAATGAAGAAACGCTTGTTTCTCCATTAGAGCTCTGTTACCATATTACAGAGATAGAATAAGAAAGAATAAATTGTTTATATTTATTTTTATCAAATGTGTACAATTGAGCTAATATATTTAGAGCACATCACACTCTAATACGCCTCACACTCTCTCACGCCTAACTAACTAGCTAATTTTGTTACATTATTTGTTTTATAGCTGAGTTGTTATCGTGTGTGATGCGAGTGCATGATTGATACTATTTTAGGGCCGTTGTAATAATGGATAATATCCACTTAAGTTTGGAGCAAGTACATCTTCTGCAAAGTTTCCTCTATCTTCATCTGATTCTTTGATGTGGTTGTCTTCAACTATGACTTCATCTCTAGATGTCTTATGGCAGTTGTGTTTGGGTCACCTCTCTACTCAAGCTTTAATTCCTTTTTCTTCAGTTTTAAACACTAGACTAGATCATTTTGGTATTGAATGTAACTCGTGTGCTACTTCTAAAGCACATAAATTGCCCTTTTCTTTATTTGTTACAACATCTAATAAACCTTTTGATCTTGTTCATTCTATTGTGTGGGGTCCATCTCCAACTTTCTTCGTGCTCTTCTTTCAAGTATCAATGTATTATTTGTTGATGATTTTAGTCGGTTTATATGGGTATATCTACTTAAACAAAAGTCAGAAGTTTATGATGTGTTTAACTTATTCAAACTCAGCTTGACTCTCAAATTAAATGCATTAGATTAAATTAAACTCATATAAGAACTAGGTTGCTTCCCCTGAACCCCTTACATGACTTTCCTTACTCTGCCCTTGTCGCCACTTCCATTTGTTTAGAACATCTAAATTATCCATATGCAATGTTTTAAAATAAATATCTCTCTTACTCTGAGGGGATGTGTTAAAGAGTGATCACACAATTTAACATGGTATCAAAATATCGTGTGTTTGAGTTTTGTCAACGCCACTCATTATACAACATTTAAGTTGTCCTTAGTAAGATTTAAAATAACGTGCATGCATATGAAAAGGGGTGTCGAATTATGTTATTTTCTAACAACATTTAATATAAAAAGATATAAGCTAATATCAAGAAGAAAGTATTGTTAATGAGTAAAAATATTTTTTCGACTTACTTGGATTTTTACATCAAATATGCGTCTTCCGAGGCTGCTATATGTGGTGTCATTAGAGTACACGATTTCAGCGAAATGGAGGGTTACTTTGTATAAACCCGGTCTCATGCAAAGACCATAGTACTTGAGTGACTAAGGGGAAAGGCGAGCAGTATTATAGATCTCCCCTTCTTTCACATTTAGTAAAGTGTCTTGTACAATGAAGGGAGCTTTATCATTTCCTAAATACAATCCAGCAGTGCTATAAGCCCATCTCTCTGCGGACGAAAAAAAGTATGTTATTCCCTCAGTTACTAAGTCCTCTTCATAAACATGTCCATCCAACTCAATTTTGCCTCCTATGAATAGTGAATAATCTGCATACACAACATCGACCATGAAGATCATAATTTATAAACAAGTGAATCAACATACACCAGGGAATGTAGATTGTTACATTCAGGATTGGTGCTGCAAGGAAGATCCTTCTTTAGGCACCAAGCAATTCTGAAAATAGTTCGAAATAACTATCTTTTCTACCCACTAAAACAAGTTAATAGTTGAAGAAGTAATGAAAAGAAGCTCACTCATTACTAGTTGAATTTAATTGACTCGAGACTAGATTCCTATTGAATTGCAATCATGTGGGGTAATGTGAGCAAGCTCAAGTTAAAATAATCTCAAAAAATGGGAAAGGAAGATTACACTTTGCTGGATTTGCAAGAAACGGCAGTCGATGACTGATTAAAATAGTTGTAAGATAGATCACTGAGATAAATAATCGTACAAAATTCAAGGAACCGTTAATATCAAGATGATATGCAATTATGATGATCTAGCTTGAAAAAAATACTCACATGTTGTCATTGCTAGAAAATATCCAGCTAGGAATCATGCCAGTTAGTGAGTTATGCCCTAGAAACCTGAATTAGGGAAATTCAGATACCATTCTTTATAAGTTGTACGATCATAAGATATTATAACCTAAGGTACTCACAGGTGATTCAGGCCACTCATATCTTCGATTCGTGAAGGAATTGGACCATTCAGCTCATTAAAGCTCAAATCTCTACACATGAAATTTGAAATTTGAGATGGAAAAATCATTGAATATGTAGAAAAAAAATCAATGGACATCGATAAAAACTTACACAGTTTTTAATAATTTAAGATCTCCAATGTAATTTGGGATTGGGCCAACGATCGAGCAATTCTTTAGTGATCTGTAGAACATATTTATTAATGAGAATATGCAACTAAAAAGATAAAAAATTAAATATGTAATCTCCCAATTTCCAACTCATTAAAAGCATGACCAGAGGGGTTTTCAAATATTACTTTAAAAGCCCAAATCCAAAAAGAATACAAATTAAGAAAATCAACACTAGTGGCTTTAATGGAATTTTAGAGACTTGTCTGATTTGAATATAAAGATCATATTTTCATTTTTTTACACAAGTATAGATATTCTAAACTCAAGACAAAAGTCATTTGAGATCGATAGTTGGCCTAGTGGTTAGGTTACTCCGCAGAGTCCAAGAGATCCTGTGATTGAATCTCATTAGAGTCATTTACTCAGAGTCCAAAGGGGTTCTCTCATGTATTAAAAAAGAAAAACAAAAGTCATTTAAGGTAGAATTGTAATTTTAAAAAAGAATATAATTTTTAATATTAAATAATAATTAATTAATCTAAAAATTTAAATTTGTAATTATTTTATGTTGACAATGTTTTGAAAATTCTATATAATAACTGGTATTTGAATAAAGTTTTTGAATTGGATCTTTAAATTTGATTTAAATTATCTTATATAAAAACTATGTTGGCAATGCTCTAATATAACCAAATGATGCTCACATTCTTTCCAATTTTGTCATATTTTGCAAATTGGGAAATGTATTCATATTTGATCCTTTCAGGTCAGTAATTCTCCTGAGAATTCGAAACAAAAAAAAATTAGAAATAAGTTTCCATTCGAAATAAGATGGCAATCTATTCTATTTTTATCGTCACTCACAACTCTTTCATATCTGTTAACAACTCTATATTAGAAGGAATCGGTCCCTCCATTGATGTGCCTTGCATATCTCTGCACACAATTCCATTATCATGAGATAAATATGTCAGATTTCGTAATGCACCAATAACTTATACATGTAATAGTCCTCACATTCTAGTGATCAATGTCCAGTTGTCGATAAAATCTGGTATTCTTCCGGACAACGTGCTCCCATCTATCCTACTGGAAAATATTCATACAATCCAATATTATAAATAATTTTTGCAAAGTTGTAGATATCTAAAACTGAGATCAAATCTATATTATATGTACTCATCACTTACAAATCGGTTAAGTTTTTCAACTTACTGAATGATTCTGGTATCCTTCCTGAGAAATTATTAGCAGAAAGAAGGCTGCATAAAAAAATGTTCAATATTTATCAAGGAAAACAATTTTATTATTGGAAGTTCAGATTTGAGGAAATGATCTAACAGTCTTTTCAAGCTACTCAAACTTCCAAGGTTTTCAGGGAGGGGTCCTTCAAGCAGATTATCTTCCAAGACCCTAAATGATACAAGACTCTATATCATATACAAATATAGTAATATAATAAAGCACCCATCACATATTTAATTTACTTACAACACTTCCAGAGTACTGATGTCACCTATTTCCTTTGGAATTGTGCCGCTGAACCTGTTACCTAAAAGCCCCCTATAACAAACAATTGTTTGAATATCTATGACCAATGTAGATAACTATATAAAAACTTGAGTGAAAAGTCAAACATAATAACTTACAAAATGGTCAGTGGAATATTTTTTAAATTCATAGGCAATGTTCCGCTTATACAATTTTGAGTTAGATCTCTGCAAAGAAAAGAAACTCCGTTGCTTGAATCAAAATATATATAAGTGAAAGGATGTTTTCTCGTTATGTTTATTAGATATGATTAATGTGAAATCGCAATAAATGAGGAATTTTTAAAATAGGAATTAAATAAAAAAAATTCATTGTTCAAAACATAAAATTCATTATTCGAAAAAGTAATTTTTTTCGCAAACATAAAATTCATTATTCAAAACAGTGAATTTCATGTATGCGAAAAAAATTCAAAAAAAATCATTTACGTAAATATTAATTTGTCTCGTCCAAAAATGCATTTTTTCTGAATTTTTCAGAATTAGTTATGACGATTTTAAAAAAAATTCACGGACGTGCGCGTGTGATGGAGTTAGTAGTAGGTTGGGGTGGTGGTGGTTGTGGTTGTCGTTGTGGTTATTGTTGTTGTGGTGGTGGTTATGGTTGTTATGGTTGTGGTGGTGGTTGTAGTTGTGGTGGTGGTGGTAGCAATAGGGTGGTTGTGGTGGTGAGTGGTGGGTGGTTGTGGGGGTGGTAGGTAGTGGTCGTGGGGCAGTGGTCGTGGTGGTGGTGGTGGAAAGTTGTAATATGGTAATTAAATTTAAATGATAAATAGTAGAATAATTAAAAATATTATATAAGGTTATTTTTGTCAAAGAATGTTTTTAATAAACAATTTTATTGTTGAATATTTTTAACAAATAAGTTTTTCAATGGGATGTCTTAAATTAATGGTTATTATAATTTTTATTATTACCAAGTCATGTTGGGACATGTACCCATGATTTAAACTTACCTACACTAATTATAATAACTATGGAATGTTATCTAATGTCACATGTCTATAATTTAAATGAATTACTAAAATTTATTAGAATATATAGGATGAAAGTCTTGGCGCAAACCAAAATTATAAAGCATATTTAAAATATTTATTCTAGTTATGGCCTATGTTAGATTTATAATAAAGGTACTCACAATTCTGTTAGATGGGTAAGGTTCGCGAATTCTTCAGGAAAAACTCCATTCAGGCTGAGGCCTTTCAATTGGCTGCAATGTCGAGACACACAAAATTCTTAAATCAGGTTTAAGATCAAACAAGTGATGAATAAAAGTATAAGTACATACATGTTTGTGACATGGCACAAAGTGTGGTTCTCGAATGAACAATTACAAACTACACCGCTGAACCTCTTGTCGATAATTTCGGTCCTGTTAAAATCTGTAGCTACTCTAGTGCAAGAGCTTTTAGTAACATTCCAGTATTTAAGTTGTAGCTTAGATGATATTATTTGAAGAGCTTGGACTGTGAAAGGGGATGTAGATTATAGTTAAAATCATAACACACAATAGAAAAACACATTTTGATAGTGTAAAAGGATCGAGTTGATTCAAGTATTAGATGTGCAAACTTGTTGGTTTAACTTCTCGAGCTAAACCTAGCTGAACTCAAATTTATATATATCGTGTAAGAGATCCTCAAGCTTGTTTGTTTAGATTATCGAACGAATTCAAACGATCTCTTTTCGACACAAGCTCAAATCCTTCACGAGTGGCTTGTTTCTTTTATGAATAACGTGAATCTTTCATGAACAATGTGTATTTGATAGAGTATGATATATAATGTCATATTGATGGAATAAAATTAAAAAATAAAGTCCTAGATAATATTTAAATTGTAATAACATATTTAGTAGATAAATAAAATATTAATTTATAACTCACATATATAAATGAGTATTTACGAACAAACTCATTTTATTAACGGGGTTTTAGTAGATTTTGAGCTTCTTTGTTTAGATATGAATGAATCTAAACGAGGTTTTTTAAAACCAGCCTCGAATTGTTCATGACCGATATGGTTTACTTACATCTATAACCCCTTTACTATAGTTCCCCCACTGTCGTGGCATTTACATACCACATCTATGTCAAACGCAACATGCAACCCGACACCCGTATGTTTTGGGCAATTCGTCAGGATGTCAGTATAAGAATTTAGATTTTAAACAACACTTTTACTAATCAAATTTTCAATGGTTGATACGGTATTATTGTTTGCAGTGTTGTTTGTATGTGTTACTTATATTTAATGACTTTTGTAATTATATTAATAAAGTGTTCCATTATGTAGTAATTCTACATAATTTTGTAAAAATAATAATTCTAATTCGTTTTTATACAACATTTCTTTTGATAGTGTCTTAATCGTAACATGTTTAATACCCTTGTTTAAATTTTCTTTCAGTGACTTTTTTTATAATTCTTATTTAAAATACATCATAAACATTTTTTTTTGCCATGTTTTTAATAAAATTATTTGGTATAAATATTCATTCACTAGAAAAAGACATAAGAAGAAACTTGGTCTAAAATCCATGAGTAATGCGTAGTCATATGTTAATTCCAATTCGGTTCTCACAAGTATTATATGAAACTTGGTCTAACAAGGAAAACATTACTTAAAGTAATAAAATCTTGATATAGATAACCAACGAGAAAAATCATTGAAAAACCCCAAGCTAAGGTAATAAATTCAACCTAATCTCATCATTTTCAACCTAATAAATTTGAAAAATTGATTTAAATTCAATCTAATCTCATCACTTCTACTATAAATTAGATTTAATTTATGTTTAGTTTCACTTATGTATTATATTTATGTACAAATCATGTAATTGGAAACTTTTCCATTTGAACAGTGATGGGCTAAGAATAGCGTATATGTATCTAGGTTGTCGTGTGAGTTTTGTGGGTCCCATGTTTTGTTGAGACTATTAAAGTGAATAATTTACCCTTGATCTTTTGAGTTAATTACAGTCTAGGTCCCTATTTTGCAAAACATTCACTTATTGTCCCTATATTATGGAAAATAAATGTTTTTTTTAAAATTTCATAAGGAATTTTGGGACAAGTTAAATAGTCATAAAAATTTGGGGCCCATGAGAAATTTTTGGGGGCAAAATCAGCTTTTTTGAGTTGATTTTAAACTTGATCCATATATTTTGAAAAGATAGCATAATAGCAAAAAATACCCTATACATATCTATATTATGCAAAAATACACTATAGGTCCCTATATTATGCATAATTGTACTATAAGTCCCTAAATTATGCAAAAATGCATTATATATCCCTTTATTATGCTACAATTTTACGTTATGTCCCTATATGAGTAAAAAAAATGCTCTTTAAGTCCTTATATTGTATGGAAAGGGGGTCTAATCATTCATGTGCATTTCACTAAGATAGGATCGATAAGATAAACAATTGTTAAATCATTGTGTACTTGTGACAAGTAAGTTGCCCATTTGATTCGTTATCTTTGTCCCCTTTGACACTTTAGGCCCATTGTATTTTATGTAGTTAAATGTTTAGTCTCTAGTGATCCTCATTGGTACCTTCAAAGATTTTCCTTAAAATAATTATGTTTTACCTATTAATCATACTTACCCTCCAAGGGTAGGATAAATTTCTTGCTTATATGTCTTTAATGGACTTATAGTGCAATGATCGAAGTTTTTCTTTTTGCGTAGATACAATTGTCATTGTATGTTTTGTATGTACAGTAGGAGGAGGAACGTGAAATGTGTGCAAGGATAGTGTACTATACAAATATTGATAAAGAAGGTAAGTCCTTAGGGTCCTTCAAGTTTTTACTAATTGTCCTTTAAATACTCGTCATCTTCTTTTCCTCAAGCTGACTTCGTCAATCCGCTTATTTAATTTTTCATATAAATGCTATTTTTGGTTCTTCATACTTGATAAAGTAAGGTCATTTTGGGATTTTCCTAGAAGTGATTTTAAGGGTCTAAAGTTTTTTTAAGTTTCAAAATCACTTCAAGGAATTTTTTTAAAAATCAATCCAAACAGACATTAAATGGACTGGAAAACACAATTTTAAAACGCTTATATGATATTTTACTTCTACTCTTCTTCTCTTGATGTGTTTATATAATAAAAAGACGTCATAGTTTTGTTTATTGAATGTTAAATCTAATTCACACATATGCAAACTAAGGTAAAAATGAAATGTGGGTTTGCAATTTTGGTATTAGGTTCTATGTTGGAAATAAAAATCTAGAAATTTAAGTAAATGAAAAATTGATGAAAATTATATGAGAATAATGTAAATAAGAATAAGGCTACCTCTAGTTTGAGTAGACCCTTATATTTTTCTTATTTGAATGATGAATCAAGCTCTTAACACGATGACTCTTATATAGAGCACTTGAGATACTTGAAGAGTCACTAACAAATACTATAAATATAAACTCTTAAGAGATACAATGTATAGACTCTAAGAGACACCTACGAATTCAGTAGATATAGTGAATAGACTCTAAGGGACCTATATAATTCAATGTATTTAAAATACATTAATTTTAACACTCCCTTTAATGTATTTGGTAATTCTAATTAGTTCACGCAAAAACTCAAACTTGATTCATGGAAGTGCTTTGGTGAATATATCAGCTACTTGTTCTTCCGTCTTGCAACACTTGAGTTGAATTTCTTCTTCTTCTACAACTTCTCTAATGAAGTGATGCTTGATTGCAATATTCTTTGTGCAACTATGGTAGACGGGATTCTTTGTCATTGCAATAGCAGACTTGTTGTCACACAAGAGAGCAATTGCTTCCTCTTGTTTCAAACAATTATCTTCTAAAATCCTCCTTACCATATAGCTTGAGAAACTATAATGATGCTGTAATATATTCGTCTTTCACTGATGATTGACAATTTTTTTTGCTTATAATATGTCCGTGAAAATATACCGGCACCAAGAAAAAAAACATATCCCTATGTGCTTTTCATATCATCAACACATCCGGCCCAATCGCTATCACAAAATCCAAAAAAATTTGCTTAACATTTCTTTCATATAATATACCAAATCCAAAAGTACCTTGAATGTATCACAACACTCTTTTGCAGCTCCAAAGTGGTTTTGACTCGGCTTGTGCATGTTGTAGCATACATGATGTCCGATCTTGTTAAGGTTAAATACACAAGCTTCCAACCAAACTTTGATAAATTAAAATGTTTATTTCCTTCCTTCCATCTTCTTCCTTCAGCTTTTCGTTCACAATCAAAGGTGTAGCTACTGGTTTGCAATCTCTCTTTCTAAATTTCTCCATGACTGTTTTGGCAATACTTCTTTTGGCTATAAAAATATTCTCTTTGTTATGACAAATATCAATACCCAAGAAGTAATGCAAGAGACATATATCACTCATTTCATATTTTTTTCAACATGACTCTTTTAAAACTTTCAATCAGTTCTTTGCTACTTCCGGTAAAAACAAAATCTTCAACATAAAGTGAAGCAATAAGAATTCCAGTAGTACCTTGTGTCTTTACATTTAAAGTTGTCTCACTCTTGCTTCTTTGAAAACCTATTTTGAGGACATATAATCAATCTCGCTATACCCTGTTTGAGGTTCTTGTTTTGACCCGT
This sequence comes from Nemophila menziesii, assembly GCA_029959085.1. Lineage (NCBI taxonomy): Eukaryota > Viridiplantae > Streptophyta > Magnoliopsida > Boraginales > Hydrophyllaceae > Nemophila > Nemophila menziesii. The sequence continues at coordinate 1,132,861 of JARWIR010000013.1, forward strand.
ACAATTCCTTCTTCAACTTGTTTACTTTGTTTTCTTCTCCTTTGATAACAAATCCTAGTGTTCCTCAACATAAACATTTTCCTCCAATTTCTGATACAAAAGTGTTAATTTTATGTCAAGTTGATATAAGAACCAACCTTTTTGAGCGGCGAATGCAATGAGTATCCTTATTGTATCTAATCGAGCCACCACTGCAAATGTTTCTAGAAAAAAAATCTGGGTTGTTCTGAATATCCTTTTTCTACGAGTATCGCTTTGTTTTTTGAACCGTACCATTAGGATTAAGCTTTGTTTCAAAATCTATTTCACAGCAATGACGTTTTTTTTAGGTCTTTTCACCAAATCCCACGTTTCATTTTTATTGATCACTTGGATTTATTCTTGCATATCTTTCTTTCATGCTTCCTCCTTTATTGATTCCTCAAAGCTTTCTGGTTCAGTAACACAATAATTACAACTAGCATATATTTCCTCTAAACTTTTCATTTTCCTTAAAGTTTAACTTGGAGATGAAGAATTTGAATTTGATGTGGAAGATTGAGGGCTTGTAGGGTCCTCTTCTAGAATCTCGTTTTCAACCTCACATTCTTCCTCTTCATCAAAAGAGTTGGACTTTCTTTTCTTTCCAATCATAAGACATATTCTGAATGAATAAGATATCTCGTGAAATAAGAACTTATTTTTATGCAAACGATATAGTCTATAGCCTTCTGATTTAGAGTTAAAACCTCAAATATGTAGTTTTTTTACTTACTTCATCGAGCTTGTGCCTTAGCGTTTTTGGAATATGAGCACATCAAATACTTCTGAAACCCTTTAAGTGACTTAAGGATGGTTTTCTTCCACTCAAGGATTCAAGTGAAGTCTTGTTTTCCAAAGATTTTATTGGACATCTATTCAGAAAATATATTGATGTATACATAGATTCTCCCCAAAAGGATCTGGGTAGTCATTTTTCATAAAGCGTCTATATTTCCATCTCCTCAATGCTTCTATTCTTTCTTTCAACAAATCCATTTTGTTGTGGAGTGTAACCTACTATAAGTTTCCTGTCCAACCCAATATCTTCACAAAATTTGTTAAATTTATCGGAGTTGTATTCACCTCCTCTGTCACTTCTCAAGACTTTTATTGGAAAACAACTTTACCTTTTAGCGTACATTTGAAACTTCTTAAAAATAGAAAACACTTTAGTTTTTTTGTTTCATGAAATAAACCCAAATCATTCTTGTGAATGATCAATGAAAATAAAAAAATACTTGTTACCAATATGAGTTAGGATGGATATTAGTCTGCGCACATCGATGTGAACAAGCTCTAGGGGTATTTTAGCTTTCTACGCTTTGTCTTCTGAAAATGGATGTTGATGTTGTTTCCCAAATGCACATCCTTTGCAGGTTACTTGCATTTCTTTGATAGATGGCAATCCATAAACCATATCCCTTTCTTTCAGATTCTTTATAGTTTGAAAACTTTGTTGCACAAGCATTTGATGCCATGGCCAAGACTCGTCAACAATATCCATTTTCAAATCAATATTACTTAGGTAATGGAATAAAATGAGAAAGTTGTGATTTTTCTCTGTTTTAATGTTTGCAACAATTTGACAGTTATTATCTAAAAATTTGCATGAGTTGTCTTCAAATTTGAGTGAATACCCATGTTCAACTAGTTATCCAAGGCTCAGAAGATTGTGTTCCAAATCTAGAAAAGTAAAACATTATGAATGTACCTTTTTCCTTTCTTTGTCTCTACAATAGTAGTTTCTTTTCCTTTCGCTTGAACTAATGTACCATTACCATTTCTCATGGGATTTTATGGTGAATCAAGTTCTACAAAAATATTTTTATCTTCAGTCATGTGATTGTTACATCCACAATCAATTAATCAGATTTGATTCTTGTGTTGGATTTTTGTGTGATTAGCATAAAATATTGCTTCACAGTATTTCTTCTTGGTAAATTTGGCTTGTTGATCATTTTTTAATCGACAATCTTTTTGAATGTATCCAAACTTCTTACAATTATGAAATTTTGTTTTTCTTAAAACCAACAATATTTATCAACATGCCCGCTTCTTTTGCAGATTCCACACCTTTGTTGAGTGGATTCGAAACTTGAATGGCTATCAAAAGTTGTTCTTCCTCTACCCCTTCCTTTTGAAGATCAGCCTATTTTTCTTCCAAAATTGTTACCTAGATATGAGTCCCCGTTAATTCAATCGTCATCAATGTTATCCTTCTTTTGAATAGTGAGTTTAGATTGAAAAGTATTTTCAATAGATTTTTCAGACCGACTATTCAATCTTAACTCGAAAGTTTTGATCGAGCCCATAAAATCCTCCAAACTTATATTTTAAATGTCTTGTGTCTATTCAACTACGACCACAATCAAATCAAATTTCTCAGGGAAGCCAATGAGAACTTTATCTACAATTATTTGATCACTCATCTCTTCGCGAAGAGACTTCATTTGATTTATAATATCCAAAAATTTTGATGCGACGTCTTTTAAACTCTCATCATTTTTCATTTTTTATTTTTAGATTTTCGAAATTTCTTCGTAAGGATTAAAGTTTCATGACTTTCGTCTTGTCATTACCTCGATATTCTTTTTCAAAAATTTCTCATGCCTCATTTGTTATTGGGAAGATAACTTAAGTAACTCCTTGTTGAATAAGATTAAGTGCCTTTGCATCTTTATTTAGATGTTCCTTCAATTATCTCTTTTACTCATTCGATAAGTGATGTCTCCCTAAATGTTCTAATTTTATGCCCTTGGGAGACATCATTTTTGGTGTTTATTTGATTATTTAGATAGACTTTTGGTGCTAATATGCAATAATTCAATTTTCCTCTTTAGATTTTAGTATTTTTGATTTATTAAGCTTTTGCGCGTAATATGGGTTGTTTTTAGTGAAAGGCTTGTAGGTTTTGAATACTAGCTAGAAGAGGAAGCCAAGAATAAAGTCAAAGATCGTGTAATGAAGTCAAAACAAGAAGAAATATCCCGAAAGAATTGAGAATTTCAAGCAATAAATCTGGAAAGTTGATAAAGATTGCTGATTTTGAGCCATCTAAGATTGGATTTAGCCTCTGACTTGTGAAGATAAAATGTTTCCCATTCAAGTACGGAAATTTAGCAACTGGAATTGGGTCAATCCGAGTTGAAACAAGACGGTTAGAGCTGTTTTAGTGGAGATGGTGCAGCAGTTACGGGATTTGGGCTTAATTAGTGGGTTTGGGCTTTTCTAATTTTCACTTAATCCTTAAGTAAAAGCCCTAATCCGATTTTATCATTATAAATAGGCCTTTATACCTCATTATTCAGTACCTCTCATTTTATCCTTCAAATTAAATCATCATTAGAAGAGAGCGTCCAGAGGGAAAGTCAGAAGCAAGGAAAAGGAGCAAGTTAAGAGCTGGAGAAAGTCATCTTCTCCAAATCACAGCCAAACCCAATTTCTAATTAGGTTCTATCTTTTATTTCTGTAATTGAAGAACATGAATTCTTTCTGTTTTAATTTAGTTTTTCGCATTAGTATGAGCTAATTTAATTAAGTGTTTGAGAACGCATAATGAGTTAATCCCAATTTGATTTTGTTTCATATGTTTGAATTTGGGATAATTGTTATTTAAATCAAATTGGGTAAATTATATTTTTCTTTAATTTGCAATTTATTTACTATTATTGACCTGATCAATTGATAATAGGACTTAGTATCTAGGCTATTCCAATTAGTGGCGATTGGATCACCTTGACGGGGGGTCTGGGTACAGAACTAATTAATGAATATAGGATAAAAGTTATTTGACTCTGACGAGCGTAATTAATCTTATGGTCAATTGGGTAAAATAAACTTAATCACTTGAGAGTGGACTATAATCACCCTGACGGGGTTTGTAGCACTTGAGAGTAGCTCCTTAGTCCACCCTGACGGGGGTAAGGAGAATTCCAAATCCCGACCAATATAAATTTACCAGTTTGTCCCTTAAACAATGTATGAAATGAATGATCATTAGGTGAAATCCTTGCGTCTCTCAAGTACTGCCTTCTCAGCTTGCGTAAACACTTTACTTTCTTGCGTCTAGTTATTTACTTGCATTAATTTAGTATTTTAATTTATTGTCTTAGCATTAGAAAACCAAACAAACAAATCTTAAAATCATTTACTTGTTTTCACGTGCAATTAACTACTATTTGATAGGCATTAGAGTCAATCATTCCATCCCTGAGAACGAATCTGTTTTATCACTTATATCACTTGGGACAACCGTACACTTGCGGTTGTGGTTCTCTTTTCCTTATTGCATTTATTTTAGAACACACAAAGGACCACCAATAAGTTTGAGATATCTTCCGAGTTCTCGTAGCCTTCTTTGATGTACTCCCACAAGTCATATGAGATAAATATTGTTCTCCTTTTCACATACCAAAAATCATAACTCGATATTTCCATTAGAAAGAGGAAATGGAAGTTGTAAACTTCCTGATGCTTGATCTACCATTATCAAAATTTTCTTTGCATATTTATTTAACACCCAAATTGTTTGAACAAGGTGGTTGTGATACTACTTTGTTGGAAATAAAGATCTAAAAATATAAGTAAATGAAAAATTGTTGAAAATTGTAAGAGAAGAATATCAATAAAAATAAGGTACCTCTAGTTTGAGTAGACATTTACATTTTTTCTTGTTTGAATGATGAATCAAGCCCTCTACATGATGACTCTTATATAGAGCACTTGAGATACTTGAAGAGACATTAACAAATACAGTAAATATAAGCTCTTAAGGGATAAAATTAATAGACAAGACACTTATAGATTCTAAGAAATACAGTGAATAGACTCTAAGAAATCTATTTAGATTGAATGTATTTCAAAGATATTAATTTTAACACTATAAAATATTCAAATGAAGTTGTTTGAATACATATGATTTACAGCATCACGTGGGTGATATTTTGGAATTAAGTGGTGACTTTTTTTTCCAGTAAAATAGAATTCTAAAAACAAAATTAATAGAAAATCATTATTAGTGATGACCTTCGTCCCTAAATATCATTGAAGGTCGTCGCTAAAGGCAACTATACAATACCGTCTAAAATATTTGTTGTTGTTAATGGTGTTTTTAACAACAAGCGACGACTGCTTGTCACTAAAGGCCAATGTAGGTTATTAGCAAGAGAAACACAAGACTTTAATGATAACGAGCATTGTCATCAAAGACCTTCACTATAACGGTGTTCAGTTGGAAATAAATCGAGTTACATTGAAAAATAAATAAATTTGATCATTCAAATTTAATAAAAATACACTATTTTATTGGTAATATATTAAATGATTTAAATTTAGATGGTATATAGTTTTTATCTCCCTCCGGTAAAAAAAACATGATGATCATCATCATTTTATTCGGTCATGTAAAAGTTCGAGTTTTAAATTAGACATAAGATTCAGTGACATTAATTATTTGAAATAAGAATACTAAAACTTGCCTATACCAACCTTCCTCTAAACCAAAAAAGTATATGTTAATTACCAGTTCGGTTAGTTTAATTGGCAAAAATCTTGCTATTTCTTCATCTTTAATAAAGCAAGAGGTACATGTTCGAATCCTCTTCCTGAACATGGGTAACCTAGTTCTGAATAACATGGAAATATGCATGGGGAGGCATGTATATTTCCTATGGGATTAGTCGTGGTGCGCGGAAATTAGTCCGGACACCCATGATAAGAAAAAATGTCAATTAGTAAAATAAGAAATGCAAAAAATATCATCCCAATATTTTTTTTTTTTGTTATATAGGAGAGCCTTTTTGACTCGAAGTTATTGACTCGGTTCAAACCTGCATCATTAAATTGAATGAACAAGTCTCTGACTAGTGAGCTAATCCTAACTAGTTTTTAATTTTTTTTATCACTACGTAAGATCATAGTACTACTACATATTTAATTTTACAATAAATTAATCTAAATTCCAACTCATAACCAATCGATAATATAAAGGTAAATTAGACCAAGGTTTTATAAGCCAATTATTTTTTTACTGTTTTTTTCCAGGTGACAGGAGAGTACCAACCGTTACTCACATATGATCTAGAGAAAGAGATGATTGAGTTAACCACCAAAGAAGTTTGGTACAATGTAAAAGAATAATGGAATTAATTTTTAATTTAGGAAGATCAAAATTTTATAAATATTCTGGAAAAGGTTAAGAGGGTTAAATTTTTGGGTCAATGACCCAAAAAATCAAAATAATATTATACTTGCCCCAAAGAATCATCCATTAACTTACTATTATAAGATTACATGTTTACCCGTCAAGGACGATTCCCATCAAGGACGATTCCCGTCAAGGACGATTCCCATCAAGGACGATTCCCGTCAAGGACGATTCCCATCAAGGACAAAATTTAGTTAATGATGTTATTGGGAAGAAATTTTGTCATTGATGTTATTGGGCTGAAAATAATATTATTTTGATTTTTTGGGTCATTTTCTCTAAATTTTTTTATATTTAATCCAGAAAAAATTAGACAAACGGATAATATTTAAACTTAGGAAGGAGGATGGGTAATGTACTTTTTCCTAACATATATAGAAACAATTTCGGATGTATTTACACTACATTCTTAGACAAAGAAAACACTGCATTCTGATTAGTAGATAGCCTCCAACCGTCCCAGATCCGCCCCAACATATGTGATTATTTGAAAAATATTTATTTTTTATAAATTAATTTTTAATATTTTTGTTAGACATTTTTATATATTTTTTAAATGTGTAATTTAAAAATAATTTTATCTCATAAAAAAATTCAAAAAAAAAGAAGAAGATTTACTCCATGATTTTATCGAAATGCAACATTTTTTTTCCCTTACATCTTATACCAATGGCTAGTCAACTACGAACCATGTCGAGTGTTAATACTCAAACTCAAAACGATTCTATGATCCAAATCGCTTCTATCTTCGGGGATAACATTCATAAATATTAAAGAAAATACCTCTCAAATCAACGCCGTTTTATCCACTCAAACTGCCTAATCATTTATCTATCTATAGAATTCTTTAAGATGTGTGAAAACAGGAAAAGTTGGGTGTAAATTAAATGTTACCTTCTTGTGAAGGCAGAAGTTGAGCGTAAGAAGTGAAATCCAGGAAGCAATTCAAAGTCACCAGAACATAAAGTATAATATTAATGCTTTTCTCCATACGTTGGCTGAATGATGCACAAATTATTGAATTTATAAGTATATATGTATGTATATGCAACTATTCTACACTTCAATATATGAATATATATGTATGTAGAGAGAAATAGAATGCATAAATACAAAACTGAAAGAAATATAATAAGAGATTTATAGATAAGGAATGAAGATGGTAAGATATAAAATATGATTCTTTTCTTTCAAAGATAAGAAAAGTTGTGAATGCTATTTTTTAACATGCCTTGATTTAATAGTTGAGTTAACTCAAATGAACCTGACTTTTTTACCATTTCTATATCTTGTGAGTATAAATGAAATTCGAATTCTTTTTTGAACGGTTGCTTATTTTTATTTACCTGCGATATAAAAGAAAATGACATTATTTTAATTACAAAACTATTTTAACTGGTTAGGGCTATGTATTTCTTATGAAAGGTACATGATTTGAATTATTTTCTAAACATAGATAAGTTAATTTTGATTTGTTGAAATACACATAAAGAAACGTACATATTTTTCTTAAAATTATTTAAACTATACGCAACCCAGATACACACGTGATAATAGTTATGTTAACTAGGTAGATATTTTATTCTGTTTAGAAAATTAGTAACTCTATTGGTCACGCAAATCTACCTCATTACAAAAATTAAGAGATTAGTCGATTGTAACAGGACATGGCCAAATGTACTGATGTTTGTCGGTAAAAGTAACATTTTGGTAGTAAAGAACAGAAAATCTTATTAGTAATAATAATATGTAGTAATAACCAGTTGGGTTAGCTGGCAACATTTGGTTGGTTGTCTTTATATGAAAACGTGAACAGCTGGCAATTGTTTTTCTTTTTTCTGTCAATATACGTGAACAGTTAATTGACGTAGAAAGGAGTAAAAGACAGATGCAATAATAAAAAGTAACGCCGACTCAAGTCGACATGGTTATACTCAAGTCAATGTTATAAAAATGAGATTCCAGACCGCGTCAACGATCTTGGTACACAACTCGTTGATCCTAGTAGATTAGTAGATGATCATGAATATATACTCTAAATATTTGATTTTTTATTTACTTGAAAAGGTGCCTCAGGCAAAAAAAAAAAAAAGCAACAACAAGAAAAACCAAAAAAAAAATACAAGGAACGAAAAATATAATTCCTAACCAAGTCCTAAACTGCAAAAAATTTCAGCAAACTCGAAAATAGTAGCTGACGTTCCAAAAACGATTATGACTCCGTGTCTAGTTTTTTTCATGAGTTTATTTGCTTGGTTATTGAAATTTTTATTGATGAAATGAAAGTCAATAAGGACGAATTCAACAACTTTCCGATTGACCTTACTAATAATTTGTCGGAATTTCCAACTCAATTTCCAACTCGCTGCTGACACCTGCCTAATACCTTGAATGCATTCAAGGTTATCTGATAAGGTTAGCTTCCTTTTGTTTGGGGTAGCTTTACAATTCTGAACGGCCTTCAAAATTTCCCCTTGCCTCCCCTTCCAAAGTTGTGGCACAAATTACATCTGTTTTCACGCGTTCCGTGGTCCCTAATCTCTTATTGAGTTGTAGGATTTCTATACATGTTGGTTTATATTTATATTTGAAAGAAGCATCACATTTTAAAATAATATATGTTTCCTCGCAACATGTCTCTTCCTATTCTGGCGTTATGGTTTGTGTATTCCTTGTAGTAGTGTTACTTATTTTTTTCCAATCGATACCGTGGACTTCTTTCATCATCTTGTTGGTATTAAAAATGACACAATCTCCGCCTATAGTTATATCTTCATGCAATGCTTTCATCTTCACTTTTCAGACATTCCATATATTAATCATTAAGTAGTCTGTTATTATCTTTCTTTCCCATCCTTTATTCAAATATAAGTCAATCATTTTTATTATCCAATCAGTTAGTAAAATGTCTCCTTGATCATCTATTCTAATTTGCAATGACGTTCCTGCCCATATTTCCTTACAAAACTTACAATATAAGAGTAAACGTTCGACCGTATCCTTTATATAACATCCCAATATGCATTCATTAGAGTCAACACATTTCCTTTTATAAAGATTGTTCTTTGTAGGAATAGCATACTACATGCTTTCCAAACAAAAATCTTTATTTTTTTTCGAATATTTGAATTCCATATAATTTTCCAAATTTTTGAGCTATATTTCTCAAGTGTATCAATAGTTTGTGGTCCATTTACCACTTGATCTTCTACTAGCCTTTTGTAACCTATTTTTGTATTGCATCTGTCATCTTTTGAATAGGGTCATATGAATTTATCTTTATTTCTAATATCTATAATATGAATTCTAGTAATATACGAAATGATAGGTTTCAGAAATATGCTACCAATTATTTCTAGATTTCAGATATTAGTATTAGGATGAAGTAATTGATTTACCTTACTTACTTCACACCTTCTTAGTTTTTCCAATTTTCATTCAGTGTCTACCCATATGTGATTCCAAATATCAACATTTTCTTTATTCCCTAATTGGTATATTCCATATCTTTTTAAGAAATTTTCGCCTTCCATAATGCTCGCCTAGCTTTATGCCCTACCTAGTCTTAATTTCGCATTTGCAAAAGTATTGTTGTGAAAATAGATCCCTTTGAGTAATCTTGTTGCTAGTGATTCTGGATTTTCCACAATTATCCAGGTTTGTGCCCCTAACAAGGCTGTATTCATCTTCTTAAAATCTTTGAAACCTAAACCTCTAATCATCTTACCCATAGTTATTTTTTCCATGCAATCCAGTGAATCTTGTTTCTCTTTCCTGAATTCCACCAAAAGTTAGAAATTGCATAAATTAGTTACAAAAAGAAATAGGGAAAGAAAAAATAGACATATGTATAGTAATTAGGAATAGCTTGAAGAAGAGCTTTAATAAGAACTTCTTTCCCTCCTTCAAATAGTAACATTGTTTTACATCCTTCTGTAATTTTTAAGTAATCTTTTTGCAATCCATTCCAGAGATTCAAATTTAGACCTTTGATGGCAAAGAGGTATTCCTAAATATTTTTCCAAATTATTTATTTCTCCTATGCCAATTTCTGATGTCACGTATTGTCTAGCCTCTTGTGGGGTCTCCTTACTAAATATAATCGCTGACTTGTTAAAATTAATTCTTTGTCCAGATCCTTGACAATAAGTATTAAGGCATTCATTAAAATCCTGTAAGTTAGTTTCGTCAATAGTTATGAAAAATAGTGAGTCGTCAGCGAATAAAAGCTGTGAAATTTTCGGACAATTTCTGTTTATCTAGATGCCTTTTACTTGATTATTCTTTGTATAATAGTCCATCGTATTTATAAGTGCTTCCATCATGATAGAAAAATTAAAAGGGATAAAGGATCCCCTTGGCTTGAACCTCATCCTGGGTAAAACTTCTCCAATCTCTCACCATTAAGATTAAGATTGAAAGATACCGACATAATACAATTTCTTATCCACGATATCCATTGTTCATAAAATCCCAATCTTCGTAATACCAAAAGAAGAAAATCCCAGTTTACCTGGTCGTATGATTTTTCCATATCAACTTTTATAGCCGCCATGTGTTTCTTACTTTTCTTTTTCCTGTTCATAAGAAAATAAATTTTCTACGCTATAATTATATTATCTTGTATAGCTTGTCCCTTAATAAAAACCGACTATGTTTATGAAACTATGTCATTCATTATTCCTTGTAAATGATTAGCCAAGATCTTAGAATTGATTTTATAAATGAAATTAACACACGAAATAGGTCTATTATCCCTTAACCCTTTATAAGTATCACCTTTCGGAATTAGAGTAATAAGTGTATCATTAATATTCTCCAAACTATTATTATCGATAAAAAACCCCATACCAATTAAAAAATATCGGGTTGTACGATATCCCAATATTCTCTGAAAATTTTATTGTTTAAACCATTTGGTCCTAGAGCTTTTGAGGCAGAGAGTTCCCAAACTACTTTTTAACCTCTTCCATGGCTGTTACTTTGGTAAGCTCATTATTCATTTGTTAATTTACTTTGGGTAAAATATATTTTTAGCTTCTTCCATACTATCTAAATTTGTAGGTTGCTCTATGAATATGTTCTTGTAAAAGTACTTAAAACAATTTTTAGTTTCTGCCGAATCGTCGTGCCAATTTCCTTGTGTGTCTCTTATTCTCGTGACTCTATTATATTTTCTCCTTTGGATAGTTGATAAATAAAAATATTTAGTATTTTTATCCCCGTAAACAAGCCAATTTTTCCTTGACCTATCTCTCTAATATTTTTCTTCACATGCGTATTTGAATTTAGTTTTAATTTTAATTTCACGCTCTTCTTCAATTAATGCCTCGGACGATGTCTCATTAGTAATTTTTATTAGTCTTTCTTGTAGGAATTTAATCTGTGTCTCGTGGTTTTTGAAGGTTTCCTTGCTCCATCTTTTTAAGTCTTTGGTATTGTCTTTTTATTGTAAATTAGTGATAGGAGGGTTACTTTTGTCAATATTCCATCCTTTCTCTATCGTCGATCGCCAAATCTCGTTGTCTAACCAATAAGACTCGAACTTAAAGTGTTTAAATTAAAGACTCATATTAATATCGTAATTAAGATTAAAGGAGAGTGGTCAGAACCGATAGCTGGAGGCACGAAGACTTGTGCCTGCGGAAACTATTTAAACCACTCGTATGTTTCCAATACCCTATTGATCCTTGTTTTGACGTGCTTCTCACTTGCCATCCTGTTGGACCAAGTAAAAAATCAACAATCAGTTTTAACTTCAATGAGATAATTAATGTAAGTAAAAAATCTGAATTTGTTAATGTGGTTAATATCTGCATGATTAGTAGATCTCTTCTCATTGATGTTGAGAATATCACTGAAGTCCCTTAGAATTGTCCAAGGTTCCTTAATGTCATTGCTCCAATTCGATATATCATACCATATCTTTTTCTATCTTCAAAATCATTGGGATCATGTGTACACACTAAATAATAATAAAAGAAAAGTTCATTAATTTTCATGATAACATAAGAGGAACAGCTAAAGACAACAAAAAGATCAACAAAGGAGTGCCACAAAACCATAAATCCACCGGAGTGATAGGCGTTTCCGGTGGGATCCACCAAAAACTTGTTGCCAAAGCAAGTCGCCTGACTATGTCTTCGGAATCAACTTCCCTCAACATAGTCTCACAAAAGATAGCAATAGACGGTCTGAAGTGAGCCACCGTCGAACCAAGCTATGAAATTGTAAAGGGGATCGGATCCCTTGACAATTCCAGAAAATTGTACTCATTTTACCTCCATGGCTTTGTCATGCGAGTAGCCGCCTCCTTTCTGCATTTTGTTTGGGTTATTCTCGCCTTCATCTGCATCATCATAATTGTATCTCCTGTCATCATCACCTTCTCTTCCTACATATCCCCCACCATAGTAATTGCCTCCTTCGTCGTTACTCATATCTCCCTCTTCTTCTGATTCCATTTGCGAATCATACTCTTTTATCATTTTTAATATGTCATTAAGATCATCATATTATTTGTTCCCTGCTTCATCTTCATCTTCTTGTTCATTTTCGAGAATACTAAATTGATTCTCGCTAATGAAGCATGTGGTTTTATCCACAACTCTCAGTTTTTTGAATGTGCATGTGATTGATGTCTTCCCCTTAAAACCAACTTTCCTTGCTTCTTTGTTTTTTATCTACCTTCTCCTTTTTATATTCAATTTCTTCTTAGTTGCTCCATCCATGCTCGATGAGTTGTCAATGGTAAGTGAGGCAATTTGTTTTCCTTTAGTAATTCGAGATCCTTCACCAACTTTAAACCCAGCTTGTTGTATCTCCTCCTTATTACTACCAGCTTCCTTTCCATTTAACCCCATATTATTTCTGAACGCCTCAATCTTCCTTGTGGAATAATTTAACTCGTTCCTTAGCTCATCTATTTGCCTGTTCCATTCAATCCAGTCACGTTCTTCACTCTTCTTTTCTTTTTCAATTTCTTTCCCCCTTTCTTTCGAACTGCTTCCACCCTTTATTGTGTAGTTATATTCAGGTCAACAACTTGATTTTGTTTTATAGCAATACCATTATGATTTTCTGGTATGTTCCTGTTCTTTCCTGCAAGATCCACTTCACGTTTGTTATTAAAAGCATAGTTTACAAATTTACCATCAATATTGAGCTGAAATCCATATAGGATTAAAGGCAGGAAAGTTCGCACTATTGTCTATGCTTCAGCCTCTCTTCCTCCTTTCATCAATGTCTTCAACATTTTTCACCCCTTTAACCTTGCATTCTCTGAACTGGTGACCAACCCTACCACATCTGAAACACAAAGACCTTGTGTTTTCATGTTGGAAAACAAACCTACCTGATCCTTATTCTTGTAAGAGATAAGTGCCAGAAGGGAGAGGATGTTTGATATTAAACTTAGCCTTGTACCTCAATACCTTAACGTCTGTATTAGGTTTTTCTGGAAGATCTATCGCCTTTATCTACATAAAGCAGACTTGAAGAGCTAAAACTGTGTTGACGTTATTCTGTTTGAAGGCAAGTCCTTTGATTTGGACCCAAATAGACGAATAATCTATGTTTATATCTATAAAGTTGACCTCTTGGGGCCAAAGAGTCATACCAAAATGAGTCTTGAAGAAGATGCATGATCTTGATTCCCAAATCTTCTTAAACTCACGATCAATAAAGACTTTGAGCTTGAAAGTATTATTCTTCAGTTCTGTCAAACAAAAGTGACCTTGAATGTTCCACTTTTCTTCAATAGCCCTCCTTAAACCAACTGCAAAGATGGGCGTATCTCCTACAACTCTAAATATGATAGTCGTGTCTTCCTTTAAGCTATCTGCAAGCCTAACTTTGATTCCTATATTGATTACACCTAATCTTCTAATATTGTGTTCATTTAAAGGCACTATAGGAAGTGCATGACAGTCGCGAGTTGCCATATGATTGGAGTAACTATATCAACTGTAAAAGGAAGGGAAGTAGCTATACAAGCTATGAATGTTAGTAATGTGTAAGGATTTGAAAATGGAAAGAGGGAGAGATATTACTAGGTAAGATAGAGAGCGAAGGGAGAAGAGAACATATACCATCTTGGAAGAGTTAATGCTCCTTTTATAGAGTCCCAAATGAAGCTTCTTGTTTAAGTTAATGGTTTTGTAAACATGCGTGAGACTTTTCGTTTCCCCCTCAATCTTATTCGTAAACCAAGGGTAATAATTATCTCTATCCTGCAATAAGCCACTTAGCCCGTTAACAAAGTAAATATTATTTAAAAACAAACTAAAAAGCTTCAAATTTCGATGAGCTGCAGTGACACGCTTTCCCTTAGGGCCTTCCGAATCCTCTTGTTTCTCACAATGTCTTAATCTGATTTATTAAGACACTAGATCAATAAGACTGTTTTTTTTTTCTGACCAGTTCAGATCTGAATGGCTCTTAACAGGTTTGTTTTATTAAGATTTCAAACTAAGTCCGAATCATTCAGACACTACCTCTTAACAGAATAAGTTATATTCAGCATTCAGTACTTATTATTTAAAAAAACAAACGACACCTTAGATTAACTAATGGTTTTTTCGTAATTGATTTATTTGTGTTTTGAGTAGTCTATCATATAAGCTACCCCGCATATTTTGTATTTGTATTATTTGTATCTTTCAGGTATCCTAATTTACAAAGCATTAAGTCGCTTATTATTGTTGTTTTGGTTCTTGTTGTAAAGTGTGGAAAATTACAATCTTGAGTATATATATTTCAAGAAGAATGATGATTTGTTTTCTAGTTCGGTGGATGTTAATTATTTTAATAAAAAATTTGTTGTAATATATCATTGAATAAATTGAAGGGTTGTCTAAAATTATAATAAGGTTTAGTTGCTCAGCTTTTAATCACTGACTAGATTTAGAATATTTTCAAGGAAAGGTGGCTTTGTAGATATAAATTTTTTATTTTTTAGACTTGCGGCAGTCTTGTCTCGATATTTAACTTGATAAATTTTTGGGGCGTGAGACAAGGTCAGAAGGTCAAGAAATTGCATGGGACTTCTAAATCAAATTCTATAAAAAGGACAACTGATAGCGAAAACAACTCACTGGCACTTTTTGTTTCTGAAAATAGCAGATTGTTGGCCCCGTCAGCATTGATACAGAATGATTGGTTGAAGGTCCAGCAGAGAAAAAAAACCAGGCGAAGGATTGCACCAAGTGGAAACTAGAACCAGTAAAGGTATGTAGGGGTGAAGTAATAGGAAGTAAGGTTAGTAGAGGAGATCAGGAGTTTCTAACTGGTATAACGGAAGAGGTCAGTGAAAAATGGGGGGCGGTTCAAGATTTACAGGGACGGTGCGACAAAGTTGAGTTTGGATACGAGTCAGACCATTTTGTGGGGTTATTGGACTCATTCCGAGATTGAGGTAAATTCGTGGAAAATCACCATAGCATTGGAATGGTCGGGTAGTAGTAGAGGATCAGGCGCATTTTGGGTATCTAATTTTCGAGCTAAATACTTCGTTTAGGATCAGATGAAAATACATAGAAGCCAAGACGTGTGCGTACTGATTGACGCATAATTCTCGAGTAGTGTATAAAATGGATGAAAGATATCAAGATTGGTGTATAGCCCTAATTTTGGGGGATACATCATCCTTATCCTAAGAATTTTTCGTATTTACCATGGTGTTTGACCTCTATTGTATTCAAAAAACGCACTATAAAACTGTATCACTTAAGACAAAAGAAACAAAGTAACTTGACAAAATGTAGAAAAAAGAACATCACCACAAATCAAATGAAAATAAAATATAAAAAAATAGGCACACTTGCAAACTACTACAACTTTTACAATTATATGAACAACCATTGACATATATTATTATTCATCCCTCCTAACAAAATCTTCACAAATCCTTACAATAAAAGAATTTCAAAACCCAACTAGTTTATTTTAACATCATAAAGATCTGGTAGAAGCTTCGTGGTCGATGAGGAATCTACATTATCTTCCTGGCTAGGTAGAGATACTTCTGAATCGACCCATGGTGCATCTATGGACATAGTTCTTTGAACCTGGCTTTCATTTGAGGACATTGACATTTGTGTTTGGCTATCATGTGATATTCTCTCAAAGGCTTTACGTCTCATTTCCTCAGCTTCTGTTCCACCGCGCTTAATTATTGGAGCTTGCACCGGAATTTTCCCCTCTAGCATTTTCAGTGCAGCAGACATGGGAGGTCTAAGAGTAGGTGATGGGTTCGTGCATAGTAAAGCAACGTTTAACATTCTCATCACCTCTTTTTTTGGATAGTTTTTTCCAAGAACTGGGTCCACTAGTTCTAAGAGACTTCCTTGTTCTTGTAACACATACGCCTGTTTATTCAATTCCACAAAAAAGATTAAAAAAAATCAACACATAAACATATATATAATTTTTCACTAAAAAGAAAGATTGTATAGGCCCTTTACCCAATCAAGCAGGTACACAAACTCCTCTCTGGGACGGTAATTTGTGTTACTCTTCCCACTAACAATCTCAAGTGCGACAATTCCGAAACTATAAACATCTGCTTTATCCGTTAAATAACCCCTCATCGCATATTCTGGAGCCATGTATCCTCTGTAAAATATAATAAACAAGCCCCATATGTAAAATTTCAAGTTCAGAATACAATACTGAAATGTAAAAAGAAGGTTCAATCAAGAAAAATTACACTGTTCCGGCGATTCGTGTGCTAATATGAGTGTCTTCTTCTTCATCAAGCTTAGCTAAACCAAAATCGGATATCTTAGCAATTAAATCCTTATCAAGCAAGACATTGGTAGCTTTTATATCTCTATGGACAATTTTTATTCGTGATTCTTCGTGAAGATATGCTAAGCCTTTAGCTATCTCTACGCATATCCTCTGTCTTGTCGCCCAGTCTAGGTTTAGACGCTGATCATCTCGACCTACAATATTAAAAATTAGAGTTAATTTAATCCAATTACTCGAGCAAGACATCGTATGGGATTAAAGTTTAGTAACAAAATTACCAAAAAGTGCTCGAGCGAGACTATTGTTTTCCAAGTACTCATATACTAGCAACAGCTGATTTCCTTCTATACAACAACCATAAAGCTTCACGAGATGAGGGTGTTGTAAAGCAGATATCATTCCTATTTCATTAACAAATTCACGGTTTCCTTGCTTTGACTTAGCGGAAAGCTGCTTAACTGCAATTACTGTCCCACTTTCAGGGAGCACACCCTAGACGATGCACAGTGAAATTTAGCGACAATAACTATCAAAACATGACTAAGTATGCAATGATTAAGAAAACACGAAACGTACCTTGTAAACAGGTCCAAATCCTCCTTCACCAATCTTGTTTTCCGGATCAAAATTGTTCGTAGCGGTTTTTATTTGTTTTAATGAAAAGTATCCCGTTTGTAACTGGGCTCGAAGTTCTGTAATAAAATACACGTGTAAATGATAACGAAATATTATATACTAGCTTTGTGATGTAGCTGAGAAGCTCACCTTTTTCTTCGTCAGTTTTCCTTTTTAGATAGACCTTTTTCCAATATAAAAATAAACATAAAAATACAAAGACAAGCGAACCAACAACAATTCCAATAATTCCTCCAGTTGATAAACCACCGCCCCCTGTACTAACATCAAAGTCTACAAACAAGAAATCGAAACATTTCGTTTTAGTAAATAAGCTGTAAATATAAAAACCCAAAAGCAGAAGTGTTTCAAAATTACTAACTTGGTGTCACAGTAATTCCAGAAATTAGTGGTCCGTATACACCTCTATCAGGAATAGCAGTTGTTCCTTTTCCTTCCCAGTATAAGTGGATTTCCAATGTGCTACCAGTAACCTCAATATTGTCAAACTCCTCTGTAATACCTATCCCAACACCTCCAGCTTTTTCCATAATATTGAAATCCTCCAAAACTGTCTTTCCCTACAAAACATTCGCAATTCTCATGGGGTGAATATGGAGAATAAAGTAGTCTGAATAAGGAAAACTATTTTTTCATTCTACTTACTTGGATTTGTACACTAAATATACGCCTTCCGAGGCTGCTAAATGTGGTATCATTGGAGAACATAATTTCAGCAAAATGAAGTCTTACTTTGTAGGAACCCTTCATCATGCAAAGGCCGTAATACTTGAGTGAATCAGGAGCAAGGCGAGCAGACTTATAGAATTCAGGACCTGTAATATTTAGTGCAAAAGGGTTATTTGCTATGTAGAGACCACTTTCTCTGTTCAAATACAACCCAGCACTGCTATAAGCCCATTTGTCTGAGGAAGCAAAGAAGTACGTTATCCCATTGTTGTCTAAATCATTTTCGTAACTATTTCCTTCAAAATCCATTCTGCTTCCCCCACAATTTATGAATAATGAATAATCTGCATACACAAAATCGAACGTGAATATTTCGAATTTCATAATTTAAAAATAAGGATTAATGCCCAAGAATTAGAATTAATTCCTCCTTACCACAGCCATTATTTTTTTTTGCCATAAAAGACACCCTACATTTTTGTTCTTTCTTTCTTTTTTTCCATAAAAATAGCCGTTTAAGTTATAGGAAGCTTCCCTGAACTCAAATTTTGACTTATGGGAAAATTTCCATAACTCAAGATTTTGAGTTTTGGGAAGCTTCCCATAACTTACTGTTTTTTGAAAAGGAGATTGTCTTTTTTACGGGATCGTGGACTAGGCTGCAGGGATTTATTAAGCATTAACCCTTAAAATAATTGAAAAAATATAGATCCTTACGTGTAGGGTCACGGTCGCAAGGAATATCTTTTTTTGCGCACCAAGTAATACTGAAAAAATATTCAAAGATAAGAAAATATAAAAACAAGCAAATAACTAAATAAAAAATGAAATTTCAAGGAACTCACTCGTTACTGGTCGAATTTTGGGCACTCGCGACTAGATTCCTGTTAAATTGTAATAATATTTAGTAATGTGAGCAAAGTTAATCTCGGAAATGGAAAAGGAAGCTTACAGTTCACTGGAAGTGCAAGTAATGGGTCTCGCTGACTTATTAAAATAGTTGTAAGATAGATCACTGCAATATAATATCAAAAAGGATTCAAGGAAAAAGTATCAAAATTTTATATGCAATAATGATGATTTAGCTTGAAAAAACACTCACATGTTCTCTTTGCTATTCATTAAATAGCCGGGAATCTCGCCAGTTAGTAAATTGTGACCTAGAAACCTGAATAGTGGAAAGTTAGAGCCCGTTCTTTACAACTATGCAATATAAACTGAGGTACTCACAGATGATTCATTCCAGCTAAACTCTGAAATGACGATGGGATTTCACCACTTAATTCGTTAAAGCTCAAATCTCTGCATATAAATTTCAAATCTTAGACGGAAAAATCATTGAATTCCTATATAAGAAATCGACAAGCATAGACAAAAACTCACATAGTTTTAAATGTTAATATATTTCCAATGTATTCTGGAATTGAGCCAACAATCGAGCAATTCTTTAGAGATCTGTATAACAAGAAAATCAATGATATGCAAAAAAAATACAAAAAACAAACAAAGAGATTATGCTCACAGTCGTTGCAAACTTGTCATATTTTGCAAATTAGGAAATGTATTCACGCTTGATCCTTTCAGATCAGTAAATCTCCTGATAAATCGAAAGAAAAAACCAGATATAAGTCTTCATTCCAAATAAGATGACAAATTTATTTATTTTAATCGCACTTACAACTCTTCCAACTTTGTCAACAGCTCTATAGTAGAAGGAATGGGTCCCTCCATTGATGTGCCTTGCATATCTCTGCACACCATCCCATTATCATGAGATAAAGATGCAATAACATAGCTAAAAAAATTAACTAATAAATTAAAGCATGTAAAAGTCCTCACAGTCTCTCCATCGATGTCCAGTTGCCGATAAACTCTGGTATTTTTCCGGACAATGTGCTCCCATCTATCCTACTATAAAATTTTCACACAATTTAGTATTGAAAAAATTATATATATATATATATATATATATATATATATATATATATATATATATATATATATATATATGAATGAAACTGAAATTGACTATATATTATATATAGATAAACTTATCACTTACAAATCGGTCAAGTTTTTTAAGTTGCCGAACGATTCTGGTATGGTTCCTGAGAAATTATTTGCAGAAAGAAGCCTGCAGGAAAAAAAATGTTCAATATTTATTTATATTACTTTATTTTTATGAGATGAAATTTAAGATATGAGCAATTGATCTTACAGTCTTCTTAAGCGGCTCAAACTTCCAAGATTTCCAGGGAGGGGTCCTTCAAGCAGATTATCTTCCAAGATCCTATATAATACAAGAAATTTACATTATATACAAGTATAAAAACTCTCAGAAAGAACCCATCAAATATTTTTTTTACTTACACTTCTTCCAGAGTGCTGATGTCACCCAATTCCTTTGGAATTGGACCGCCTATCCTGTTACCTAAAAGCCCCCTGCAGTGAACAACCAATGTGATTAGCTTTATAAAAAATGGAGAGAAAAGTCGAAAGTAAGTAACTTACAAAATGGTCAAAGGAATATTCCCGAAATTCGGTAATGATCCATTGATATAATTGCGACTTAGATCTCTGCAAAGAAATTTTTTTACTCTTTATACTTTCTCATTATGTTTATTCATTTATAATTTTTGTTAAAGTCAATACGTTTTTTTTAAAGTAGCATTATCAAAATCATATAGCTTAATTAAAATGCTTATTAAGGTACTTACAATTCTGTTAGATGGGTAAGGTTCGCGAATTCTACAGGAAAAACTCCAGTCAAGTTGAGTCCCTTCAGCTGGCTGCATATCGAGAGATACAAAATCATTAAATTAAGATAAAACTCAATATAAGCAATGAACAAAGGTACAAAAACATACATGTTTGTGACATGGCACACAGTATTGTTCACGAATGTGCAATCACAAGTTACATTGCTATAGAGCTTAGTAGCAACAATGGTCCTGTTAAAATCTGTAGCTATGCTATTACAAGAATTCGCAGAAACATTCCAGTATTCGATTTGCAGCTTCGATGTTATTGCTCGAAGAGCTTGAACTGTGAAACGGAAAGAAGATTATAATTAAAAGCTAACACCAACAACAAAAAATGCTTACTAATACGTAATATCAAAAGAATTAATAGTGCAAACTTGGTAACGAGACAAAATGCAGAAAGAAAACGAAGCTTTTTGATAAAGAAAATGTAAACGAAGAATCTAATCGCTTAAATCTTGATATGAATTTCATTTAATTATTTCACATTTTTGTTCTATAACTTCGAGCCAACAATCAAAATTAGTGTTGTAGCATTTTGTCCAGCACAAGGCTAAACTTTCAACTTCTTGCTCATTTTAATAACTAGTTTGTCATTGTGAGACCCCAGAAACTAGAGACTCAAAACTAGTGGCATAGATTTAAGATTAACTGTCCTATAAGTTCTTTTGATCTGTATCATTATTTTTACCTATACCAAAAATCTGTTGTCTTAGGCCAGAAAACTACTTGTGAAAATGATTAACAAATGTATATTAAGTTCACTAAATCGAGCTACTAACATATTCTTAATAACATTATGTCACACTCAAGAGTCAGACTAAGAACACCGCTAAGCCCACCATGAGATTGGGGACATATGTTCGAAAATAATTGTTTGTGGCTCCTAAACCAAATATTTCAAAGTTTCAAAGGTGCAAATTGTCAACTTGGATGCAATAATATGACTGACTTATCGGGAAAAAAAATTAATAGATTAATTAAACTATACTCCAACAAGTTTTTTTTTTTTTTTTTTTTTTTGGTCGCTACTCCAACAAGTTGATCTTATATAAATATATCTTATGTTCAACATTCAAAGACAACCGACCCAAGAAAAAAAAACATTTCACAGACAGCTCACGTAGGTAGGTATGACTAGATTACTATTATTTTATCCGACAATAGAATAGACATATCTCCACGTACTGTGCAGAAACGACTTGGTCAATTTCAACTCATATCTCTCTCATAGTAATTTAGAAAAATATACTCTCCGAAGTAAAATATATGTTTTGACTAATTATCAAATCTTTTATAAAAAGGGTAAGAAATATTTCAGAAATTTTTACGTGGAGTTTTACTTTAAAAATATATTTATAAATATCTTCAGCCCTCCTTACAAAAAATTATTTATCGTGTTTATAGCGTATAAATTTATTTTTTTGGTGATCTTTAAAAAAAAATATATAAAAATTAACTTTTGAACCAAATATTTAGATTAACCTAATTTGGTTTTTAACTTTTAACTTAAAAAAATCTGAATTCATCAATCTCACAAATTAATAAATTAAAAGATAGTCTTTGAACACATATCAATGATTTGACTTCCTTATAAAGGAGATACATACAAATACAAATGCTTTGACCAATTTTTTAAAAAAAAATAATACAAATAAATGATGATTGAAAAAATTCAAACATGTCAATGTAAGAAATAAGATATTTTTAAACTGTACAAAATTCAAATATGTATCAATGTAGTATATTTTTTCCGTCAAAATTAAATATAATAATCGCTTGTGTACCTAAGTGGAAGATAATTGGTAGAAAAATGGACCCAACTATGCAAGTGGATTTTTTGTTTTGTTCTAAATGCAAGTGGATAACCTCTCCATATCATACACTTAAAAATGGGACCACTTATTATTCAATCATTCTCACCCTAAATAATATAATAATACTAATATTAATAAAAGCCAATATATCTAAATCTAATAACATTCATAAACATCACCAACTAAATTACATATGACGAATATAAAAATTCCTATTTATTCATTAAATTTCCAAATTAATAACCTGCAATGCTCAACTAACTTGTAAAATTATTTATGATAACAGTTAGGCTTGTAATATTTGTTTTTTTTCATACATAATTAATACTAAAAAAAAGGTTGATCGTAGCAAATTCAGATAAGAAAAAAAATGTATTACTAGAGTCACAATGGATCTTGCTCGATAAAATTTCAAGTTAATCAGAATGAGCTGCTATCTTATCCAAGCCAAATTACACAAACTATGTGGGAATCGAAGATATAATCTACAAAGCAAGTAAGCAACACATTTGTATCCACTCATTTTAAATATTCATCATGATTCATGACCATTTTACCTAAATACAAATCCAAACAAAATATCACAGAAAGAGCAAAATATTATTTCGATTATATCTTTAGAATTTTTCAATATGTGTGAAAACAGGAAAAATTGTGTGTAAATTAAGTGTTACCTTCTTGTTGAGGCAAAAGTTGAGCGTAAGAAGTGAAATTCAGGAAGCAATTCAAAGCGACCAGTACATAAAGTATAAGATTAATGCTCGTTTCCATATTATCCGTTGGCTAAATAATGCACAAATTGATTAACATATATATGTGTATCTACACTTGAATATATGGAAATATATGTATGAATTATAGAGAGATAGAGAAAGAATTTTTTTTTTCTTAGTCGGGGAGAGACAGGATTGGAGTAGTGCAATAATTATAGTTATACAAAAATGAAAGAAAGATAAGAAGATAGTTATAGAGAAGGAAGGTGTCACGGGTTAGGGTAGTTAGATATTCTCCTAATGAAGGCGGAAATAAAGATGCCAACGCGTAATATATACTTCAATTTGGTCAAATGTAAGAAAACATTTGTGTGAATGCTATATTTTATAATTTATCTAACCATAACTTGACAATTTATTTTTAATATATACTGAAATATATAATATATTAAAGATCTACTATCAAAACAAATTATATAAGACTTCAGTCATTATTATATACATTTTGATTTTATTAATTTAAATAAACAAATATTAACCATTTACCAAAATATCCTTACATAAAAACTCATAAAACTTTATCATTTATTTTGTTTGTTCATCCATTTTATTTTTCTTCTTTTTCTCTTTTTCTCTCGCTACCTTATCACTACCACGTCGTCGCCGCACCACCACCATCTAGATGATAGGGTAGGTGTGCGGTTGGAACCACATCACAAATGGAAAAAACTTCTTCAATTTATTAGCCACATATAACATCAAAGATAACACGTGCAAGCAGACGCGTTAACACCTCGGGAGCAAGGGTCCCAATGGAACTCTGAGACTCAATCGAATAATGGTCATGATGGAGTCGCATATACAAAACCCGGTGAGGATAAGATGTAAGCAAACACATAGATTGTAGTGTTAAAAAGATAGAATGAATCAGTTGAATCAGCTGTTTGATATATATTTCTTTTCGCCGGCTTCTGAAAGTGTTGATATAGTCTAATATACTTTAGATAACCACCTAGTGGTAGCACGTATGTTTGATTAATTAGAGGTCATGCCAGTTAGCTTGCACCCTATTTATATGGTGTGTTTGCCCATGTTCCTATCGCATCTTTAATCGTGCTATTGACATTTAAAAATGTCGAATGTGAGAATCCTAATACACATAGTTGGAATATGGAATTACCTCTAAAGAATTAAGTTATAGCTCTGAGTGCTATAGACTTATTTGACCCATCTATATGACTATAGAGTATTATGCTCAAGTCTTGATGGCCTAAGGGGTGTGTGACATATTAGTCCTATATTACCCCTCATGGATAATGGTTTCATAACCTGAGGTGGTATGTTTTGGACCCATTCGTTGGTAGTTTATTTGTCTCAAACATCGAGACTCATATTCATTTATGAGCTCTTACACCCACAAGCTTCGATTTCCGAAGGGTGGAGTTATGGTAGTAAAATCATAGTGGTAATATTTAACAAATATAATTTAAGTAAAGAGAATATACTAAGACAGAGGAAAATAAAGCACGAAATACATGCAAAGCATGAACTAAAAATTTGGTGAAAAAATAATATTTGCTACAAGCAAAGGATGGCCTCAATCCCATTATAAAATATCTTATGGCCTCAGGGCCATACAAGTTCATGGCATCATGCCCAAACAAGAAAAAATAGAAGTAAAATCACCCTAAGCATCAAACTAATGTGTCAACCTGTCAACATTAGTATTGACCACTTGTTACTTGTCATGGTTCACCTCTGCCTTCTAAATATGGTCCATTGTACCATAATTAGCATTGATAGGTTCCTCATAATAAGTGGTTCCAGTAGAGGTTTCTACGTTTGATTAGGCCAAAATAGTGGTTCAAGGAAGGATTCCAAAGGCAGCTCAACCACAACCTGAGGGACTTTCTTGGTCACTACATCCTAGCCTTGGCAAAAACACAAGCACATGCCTATGTGCAGAATATCATCAAACCTTCTCGCTGATGTCAACCCTTATTCCTTCTAGGGTGAACCAGGCATTCTCTTCGAGCCAACCCTCATACGTTGAGTCTGAGCCAAACTTTCACCTAGGCGCCGACCCCCTCGCTTTCAAAGGTGGGTCAAGCTTTTGACCTCAAAGAGTATAACTTCAAGAGTTTGTTATACCATCCCCAAGCAAATGACTTGTAAGAGTTTATTTTGTGGAAGCATATTTCTATCTAAGGTAGGTTTGCACTTCAATGCATAATATGAGAGGATTTTTGGACCAAAACCAAGTGCACAGCTATGGAGTGTGGGATGTTATGAATGATCTTACTTTCCAAGGTAGGTTGACCTCTTCAAAAAATAATATAATAGAATTACAACCCCAAGCGCATAAATATGGAGGGTGGTATTTTATCAACCATCCTACTTTCCAAAGTAGGTTGATCCCTCAACACATTACATAAGATTATTTTTGGATTTTAGAAGCAATCTCACTTTCCAATGTATGTTGACCCCTCAACGCATGCCTTAAGATGATTATTGAACCAAACTAAGTCCTTTGTTATGGATAGTAGGAAATTACTAACCATTTATTTTTCTAAATTAGGTTGACTCCTAAGCTATTAACACAAGAGGATTTTATGAATTACCCCAATCATATAGCTGTTGAGGTAGGATTTTAGAAACATAACGATGTGTATGGTAGTTTGGACCCCCATCGCATAACATAAAAGGATTTTTGGACCAGCCACATGAGCATAGCTTTGGATGGTGGAACTTAGCAACCATTCCAATTTCCAAATTAGATTGACTTTTGGGCATATATCTTAGGAAGATTTGGGATTATACCAACCCAAAACACATAGTTATGGTAGGTTGTATTTCTTATATGGCCTTCATACCTATTGTTGCTTAAAGTCCAGATTTTGATTGATGTCTATGTTTACAAAACATTGAGATTAGAATTTCTTTATCTTACAAGTATGTTGAGAATAGTGTATAAGACTTTCATGTACAAAATGACATGAAAATGTTGCTTAGGTAGGTATTTGGACCCTAAAGAAGCAAAATTTGGACCTCTAGAGTACCTTAAAAATCATTAGTAAAAGCTGCTAAAATGTTGACCGCCGGACTCTAGAATAACAAGGGTACTACACTGCCAAAGAGTGCTGGAAGAAATGAATAAGGAAGAAAGAGTATCATGTCCCCGAGTCATACCAAACTAGACTGCCAAAGTGCGCCAGTAGAAATGAAGAAGGATACAGAGTATCAGACCCCTAAACCATCTCAGATCATCTTACCAAAAATCCTTAGATGGAAAGTGAAAAGAGATAAAGATTGGACCTCCAAACAAAAGATATTAGATGCCCTATCCAAAATATGCCATAATCGAAAGACATGGAGTCCAGCGAATACTCGAAGTAAGTAGGTGATGGTATTAGAGTACTAAAGAAAGCCAAAAGAAATGACGTAAAAGAGTTGTTGGAATAGAGACATTAAAATTATCATTAAAGGATGGATACAGAACAGAGCTTAGCTACTAAGTGAGAAATGCATGGATACCCGACAACTAAAAATCAATCAGAATGAAGTTGACACATGGACAAGTATGTTGGAAAGTTTTTCACCTATAATTAAGAGCTCTCAAGACTCCAAAAAAGTGTCCATTTCTACACCAAATTAAAAACTCTATCAAAATCATTTCTTCAAGAGAATTTCAAAGAAATCTATAGTACAAATATATATATTGACCCTTTTTTGTATTCATTTACTCACTAATAAGTATAGAGGATGTGTAGTTAGGCTTAATCGTAAACCCTAGTGGTGATCTTGGTCTAGTTAGAAGTGTGATCTTCAATAGACTAGACAAAAGTGGTTTTAAATCTCGTGTAAGTGTAGATACAAGTGAAGTATTCATGTTTGTGTGAAGTGGTATATCATTAGAATAGGTTTTGTACGTTTTCTCGTGTGGTGATATCGAAGGAAAGACTTCGTGGGCTTGTGAAATGACATCGTGAATGTGGTTTGTGCACTCAGTTTACTAGTGTTAGTGATAACACACGAGGTTTCTTTTTAAGTGTATTTCTAAGAGGTTGTAAATGTTTGTGATCTCACCTTTAAGAGACAAAATAGATTATAATGTAATATCATGCCAAATCCTAAGGGTCAAATAGGCCTTAGGTAGTGTACTAATCCTGTATGAGCTAACCACTTCAAATCGTGTATATCGTTTCTTTTCCCAATCTGTCTATTTGTATGCATTCCAAAAGTTTATGTTATTGCCAAAATATTTTTTTAAATATAGTAGGCTTATATATTGCATCCTTAGTACTTCTGTAGTTTTATTTTTTTATTATTGGCTAGAAGTTTGCATTGAGTAAATACACTAAGTGCTTGATAGAGTGTCTAACTCACATATCATAACTCTTGTGTACCTCTACCCTATCTACCTATTAACCTCAAAAAATAATTTTCTATAGACATATTCAAATCAAGTCGGTAGGATTAGATTATTTTTGTTTTACATAGCTCATATTCACCCTCCCCCCCCCCTCTAGGACTATTTCTTGGGCAACACCATCTCTCCTACACTCAAACGTAGACCAGATCTTTTTTACCTTTGTATTGACCTTCCTCCATTCAAGGGTGATCCGGATTGTTACAAAAATATATTTATATATTTGGAAATAATCATTACATTTGTCCTCAATAATTACAATCATTGAGGGTGGTGCAAAATCATACTATATTCTTAAGTGTTTGATATGATTGAATTGCCAAACACTCATCTATTATTAGCAACAGATGGATATGATCTATCTTGATCTTGGTTGTGACCTTATAAGTGCCTTTTAAATTGGGCATAAACTTATTATGTGAGGAATTGGTGGCAAATTGTTTCTTTTTTATCACTAGTTTGCCAAGTTTGATATTCTTGTGTCTCACTCTCTTCTTGAAAGCTTTGGCCACAACCAGTTTAGCCAAGTTCAAATGCCGGTGGGCTTTATCATGTGTTTTTTAATTGGGTCAAACTCTTCTCTAGGTTTCTTATTGTCCTCTTTAATGTTGAACCCTTTAAACTTGAAGTGGAGGGTAGCTACATCAACAGTGATGACAACCTCATATTCGTATGTAAGAATGTATGGAGTTTCATTGTATTAGAGTCGATAGTTTTCCAATATGCCTAATGAACTTTGGGGAAGGCATGATATTGATGAATATTAGAGGCAACCCCATGTATTATGGTTTGACAAATTACCTCGAGATAGTTATTACTTTTTGGCTGGGCTACTAAAGAGTAATAGAGATGGATATTTTGTTCTCATCGCATGCTTTAGAATAGTGTCAATAAAACTATGTTTCGTGATCAAGAATGATACATGTGGCACACCATATCGAAAAACTATGGATTTCCATACGAATTCCCTAGATATTTACACCATGACCTTTAGTCACCATCCCGATTGAATACTTCAACCCATTGAATAAAGTAGTCATGTTGGTTGGTAGTGGACTAGTAATATCAAATCTCCATTTGCAGATGATCATAAGAATGTCATTGTATTCATTTTTTTGATGACTTTCTTTTGTACTCGGGAGAATAGCTGATAAACTTTACAATTATGGAGGAGTTGTTTGGAATTTTTCACAAGCTGGGAAAATTATAGCATTGCAAGATCATTTGCTTGGTTAGGCTCTATATTTAGCGTAATTCCCTCAAGTTCCATATATCATGATATTTTGTACTTATTTGTCTCCAACCCACCTTAGTGGCACCCCCTTGTTAGTTCCTTGGTAGACATATCTACCTCAGATAGTGAAGTTCCCTACCCGAGCAAAACATGTTAGAGTTTTTCTCTAATCCGAGGGAAGGGTGCCTTTGGCGATGTATTCTTGTATTTAAGTAATCTGGCTTCGTTTGGTAGTGATGAAGTTATCTTCCATCCCTTTATTGGGTTGAACACTTGGTCGGTCGAGTTGCTGGAGTATAACCTCTTTGTTGGCTCGATTATATAATGTTAGTATGGCAAGTGTATCAGATGGGGTATTCTTTGCCCTTATAATTTGGGAAATCTCAAAATTATCAAAGAAAGATATGAGGTTGTTAACGCTAGTATGCTAGGCGTACATCATAGATTTCTTTGCCTCATACTTCTGAAACCTTTCGCACCACTAAATGTAAATATACAAGAATCTTGATGCTCTTGGCCTACAATTGAATAGTTTTGTTTACTCTGGCTAACAAGGATTTTATTTTGAAATAAATTTTTGTTGCTTAAATTCAGGCGAATGGAAAAATGATGTTCCATGTCCTTGATCGATCAACACCCAAACCTTCCCCAATACCATCTTTTATAGAGGCCCTATAAATTTGATCCAACATATCTCTTATATTTTACACATTACCCGGCCATCATGGATGGTATAGTCGAGAAGTATGTGATTTAAAATATAAAACCAACAAGTTCTTGCGACTTTATGGTAGTACGTGCCTCAAACAAGGTAACATATTATCTTAGGTCAATTGTCCGTTCAGAAGCATTCTGAAAGTCATAAGCTTTGACAAAATTTGTCTTAAAGGAATAACTATGTGAAACTAATGTCTTGTGTTCTATACTTATATTCTATAGGACTGAGATATCATGTTTGTTTATTTTTGGGGCTTAATTTAGGGTTTGAGACTCTTTTCATATACTTGTCATATAGGAACAATTATGTGTTTTAGGCATTTTAATTTGTATTTGTGTAATTGGCATGTAAGGTTATGAATCCAATATTGTATGAAGATGGTATGTGATAGTGAAGGAATTATAAGCAAGGAACTAGAGGTAGAATAAACCCAAATAACCCGCGGTGAAGGTCGGGCAAGAACGAAGCAAGGCTTGTGCAAGAAATAGAAGGACAAATCACCTAAGTTAAAGAATTAGTGGGAGAAAATAAACAAGAACCAGGGGATGCAAAATATAGCATCATATATTACAAAGAGTCTAGATTCCAATGCCAAAAACTGAGATGAATATGGAGGTCCGCATACACATTATTATCGTTCTCGTGGGACTACACAGTCTAGAGCGGAATTGGCTTACATTTATGTAACTTGGTTCCATTTGTTGACCCGGTTTTGTGATCAATTTGTGGGATGTATGTAATACATGTTATAGCCAGTTTTGTTATCTCATATCATAACTATCACTACATTCCATAGTGGGAAAAAATCGAGAGAACAATTCAACAAGGGTTTAATCCTTCAAAAAAGAGCATCACTTAAACTGTGTAATTTTTTCTTTCTCTTCTCTTTCTCTTTTTATTTTAATTTTAGTAAATGATTAAAATAATTGTGCTTATTATCATATGTCCATTATTAGCTAACCTCTTTGTAACTCAGAGATCATATGAATGTCATAACAAGTGACTAAAGCAATAAAATAATGACATAAAATGAGTGGATAAAATGAGTGGCATCTATCATTACTCTTAATATAAATTACGTATATATAAGGTTTTTGACATTTACTTTTGTGATTATGAAATCATGGGAATATTTTCAATTTTAGTAAATTAATGTAAATTTTTGAGATATTTATTATTAAGTATTTTTAATTTTTTTTTTGAAAAATTTCATATTTTCTTTTTTCATTTTGCTTCTCTTTTTTATGTCTGATCTCATGTATCCTTGTTATTCTTTGTCCCTACGTAGAATAAACATTATACGCATTTGAAAAGGACTTAACATACTGCATCAGGCCATTAAAAGAAACTAAGAGAGAGAAAGTAGAGAGGGTTTAGTGTTTTCTCCTAAATCATTTGATGTAGTGCCTTTTTTAGCTTCTAGGGTTCACGGTTATTTGATAATGTTTTCCAAATAAACTACTATCAACAAACAAGGCTCTTATCTTCATGATCTTGAACTTGGTGATACCAAAAATCAAGATCTTGATATTGCCACCATACCCCATGAACCTCATGTCATAGATAGGCCCGAAAATCCGGCCACCTCCAAGCTTGAATAACCTCACGTTATTTCATAACTCAACGGATCTTGGTTTTTTTGGATCTCAAAAGGGTGGAGCTCTAGAAAACTTCAAAATGGGTATTATATAAAAAAACCTAGACTAGAATCAATTAGGGAGGAAGATATTGAGGCCCCCTTCGTCTATCATCTATTTTATAGAAATCGCCGACTAGGCGCGCTGGGCGCCTAGGCGTCAACTCCCCCCTCAGGCGCTTACGCCTAGTAAAAATTGTAGGTGTTTTTTCCTAGCGCCTTAGTCGTCCTGGAAGAGGCGTCTAACCTGCCTAGATGCCGATCAATGGCGACAAATGGCCGCATATGCGCTGATTAATTGGAAAAAATGGTTGTATAGGCCTTCTTTTTATTTTATTTTTGTTCTCAACAATTCTCGAATTGATGTTATAACTCAAATTTTAGTATTTTTATATTTACTATAGTGTTGTTAGATGATTTATATGACCTAAATAGTTAATATTGTTATAATTATTACATATTTATTACTAAATATACAAAATTACACAACGGTATTCATAACTGTCTAATCCCGCCTAGTCCCCGAATAATCCAGCCTAGGAGCTAGGCCCTAGTCGACCGCTTAGGACGCGAAACCGAGATCTACAACATAGTCTATCATTGAAGAGGAGGCTCTCGTAGATCCGCAACTGCTGCTTGGTGGTGTCACCGAGGGTACTGAGGATATATCTTCTCGTCCGAGCAAAACTTGGATGGGTAATAATACCGAAATGATTTTGGAGGAAAAGTAGTGGTCGATAGAAAGCTCATTCTTGCGAGAGGGCCCTACATATCCTATGTGCATCTTCTATTGTTAGCCGTGATTCCATATTTCTTTGATTTTAAAATCTTAAAATTATGAAGATTCTGTCTTGATCAATTATTGGGAACCTTCCCTAGTAAGCTCTTACATCTATTGGGTTGGCTAAAATTTCATCTCAAGTTGGTAAACCAAATCGAACCAATAGTGTAACTTTTGATAGTGAAGATAATAGTTATGCTCATGTTCTTATTGAGATAGACTTAAGCAAGAAGAAGAATGAGTTTATTGATATAGGATCATACAAAGGTAAAGACTTTTGAATCAAAGTGGAGTGTGAAAATGTTCCACCTTGTTGTAAGAAATGCAAGTCATTTGGACATGTAGAGACCTTTTGTTACTATAATAATGATGGGTTAGGTAATAAATATAAGCATACTTCTATGGCGGATAGTACAATCCGAGTTAATGTTAATACTATACTGAGAGACAGAATAATGTTGTGAATTACATTGTTCCAGTTTCAAAAGAAAATGAGGGAGATGGAAGGAGGTATTCGAAATTAGCTGCATATCGGATCACAATCACAGTGTAGACGAGGAGTTGTTCAAAAATAAAAATAAAAAATTTACCTTGCGTGGGAGTTGTGCAGAAGAACGAGACCCCAAAACTGAGTAAAGTATATGAGCAGAGATCTGTACCGCCTATCTTTTCGTGCACCAAATTTCCTTGTGTGGAATCGGGGAGTTGTGACATGGCATAGAGAAGACGCATGACCAATACAAAACACGCATGAACAATACAACACATGCATAACAAAACAACAGTTGCGGAAAAATAATTTAAGCATATTAGAAAAAGGGAGGTGACCGGGAGTGTACTTCAGATTCAGGGACCAGAAATGAAAAGTGTATTAGGGACCAAAACAGGGTCAATATTTTGCATATCAACGGAAAATTTGTTAAAAGGTCCGGTAAATAGTCATGAATTAGGGTATTTGGGTCATTTAAGGAATTTGTGTGGTTCGGGTATAGAGGCTTTAAACTTAGGAAAAGAAGTAGAGGTCGAGAATCCGTTTATTTTGGTGTTAGCAGAAAAAAATAAAGAGGCTAGTGAAAGACGACAAATTATATAGAGACGATAAATTGTACACTTGAAGAGAAAAATTGGAGGAATATAAGCACAATTTTGGATATCACAAATAAGGGGAAATCCTTAAAGATCGTTTAATTATTATTACAACTTGGAATACGAGGGGTTTCGCCTCCTCTCAGAAGAGAAGGGTGTAGTGAGACTTATTAATCAAAAAAAATTATATTATGGGTATTTGGAAACAAGGAGTACTAAACTTTGTGTAAATAATTTCACGTGAACTATGCTACAAGGTTGGAAATGTATAAATAATTTTGACAAAGTTGAGAATGGGATAATTTCGCTAGTGTAGAATCCTGATAAAGTCGTAGTTGATATCCTTGGGACTAGTTCTCAAGCCATTCATTGTAAAGTGGTATGTAAGGTAACATGTATTAGCCTTTATACCTCTTTCATCTGTGTAATTAATGATAAGACTGAGAGAAGATATTTGCGGAAAGAGTTTGAGAATCACGCTTCTACTATTGATACCCTATGGCTTTTACTTGGTGATTTTATCAATATACTGAATCATGATGAAAAGAAGAATGGAAGATTTGTAACCATGGGAGACTTTACTGAGATTGCAGATTGTTGGAATGTCATTAGTTTACAAGATCTACAATATTAGGGTAAGTTCTTTACCTGGGATAACAATAACACTCGTAGTCAGATAGATCGTGGGACGGGAAATATGAGTCTTGAGGCTTTCGAACACTATGTGAATATGGAGTTTCTTCCAAAGTCAAGTTTTTTGGATCAGACACCATGTATAGTGTCATTGTTTCTTTAACATGTCACGAGAGTCATCTAGTTTCCTTTCTTTAATATGTGTGTGGGACATAAATATTATGGCGAATTTGTTAGTAATGGTTGGAACAAAGATTATGGTCGAGGTACAGAGAAATATATGGTTTGTAAAAATCTTTAGAAATGGAAGCTGGATTTGAGGATATTGAATAAGGAGCACTTTTCTCACATTTCTGAAATATTATAGTGTATATGAGTGGAATAACGTTTTGACGAATAATCAAGGTTTGGATATGAGTAAAGAGGTCTATGATGAAGAGATAAAGGAGGCAATTTTACAAATTGAAAATGACAAAGAACCCGAATTCAATGGCTATTCCTCGCTCTTCTTTAAAAATATTTGGAGCTTATCAAAGATGAAGCAATACAAACAACACGTGAATTATTTGCTTCTGGTTATTTACTTAAGCAATTGAATGCTACTATTACTGCTCTCATTCCAAAGAAAGATAGTCCGGGTCTTGTAGGGGATTATAAACCTATCTCTTTTTGAAATGTAATATACAAAGTTATCTCTATGATCCTTGTGGGTCGTATGAAGCCAGTTCTTAAGGATATTATAACTAAAGCGCAAAATGTAATTGTTTCCAGAAGATCGATGGCCGAGAATATCCACCTTATGCAAGAGCTCTTGAGAGACTACAACGATAGTAGTAGTTCTCCAAGATGCAATATTAAAATAGGTTTGTGTAAGTATTATATTTGATTTCTTGGGATTTTTTTTGTGAGGTACTTGAAGGCTTAAATTTCTGGATTTGCTATGGAGTGTGTTACAACACTTTCACATTCGATTGTGCTAAATGGGGAAGTCCATGGATTCTTAAAAGGGGAGAAAGATTTAAGACAAGGTGATCCTCTCTATTCTTACTCTTCATTTTATGTTTGAATATTTCTTGAGATTATTGAAAAATAACAAAAATGTTGGGTTCAAGTATCATTAAAAATATAGAAAAAATAAGATCACTCACCTAGATTTTGTCGATGACCCCATGCTCTTGACTAAAGGCGATCATAGCTTGGTGAAAGTTCTCATAGATTGCTTGAAGTAGTTTAGTAAGTGTTCAGGTGTTCACCTAATCGTACTTAAATAAGATATTCATTATGTGGGAATTAAAATGAGGTTGTTGATACAATTTTGAAAACTACATAACTTGAAAAGGGAGTTATGTTGTTTCGTTATGTGGTTCTACCTCTTAGTGCTTAGATCTTTTTTTCAAGAGAGTATAAACCTCTCATTGATAAGTTGGAAAGCTATGTTTGATCTTGGAATACTCTTTCTCTCACATATGCGGGCCGACTTGAGCTTATTAGATCGATACCCCATTGGGTTGTTTGCTTTTGGTTATCTATATTTACGATACCGATTTGTACGTGTAATAGAATCGTGAGTATTTCTAGGAGTTTTTATTGGGATAGTAAATCTTCGCAAATCAAATGAAAGACTACATCCACGCTAAAAGAAGAAGGAGGAGTAGGCTTTAAAGATATTGGAGTTTGGTATAAATTTTTGCTTGTGAAGATGTTCTGGAAAATTGTGGCGAATTAAGATTTTTTGTGGATTAAATAGGTACATGGTAAATATTTGAGAAATAATAATTTTGGTTGTGATAAGTGAAGAAATTGGACTCTCCAATTTTTAAACAATTATGAGGAAATTGATATTTCGGTTGAAAAAGAAGGAGAAAATTTGTTGCATCATTGGTTTCCTACCTCAAAGGATAACCCCACTGTTTATGATCCGCGTAGTGGTGAGTTTTATTTCTTTTTACAAATCACCTTATAATATTTTCCACCATCAATATTTTTTTTAAAAATTGGACGAATATTGTCTGAGACTCTTGTATTACTCCCAAACACGTAATCATTGTATGGATGAAAATACAAGAGAGACTTTGCACTAAGGTTAGGATGATTTATATGGAACTAGATCGACTTTGTGAATGTGTGGTAAAAATTCAATTCAAATAAATAACGATTCTTTTAGTCTGTGTTTGATAAGAGTATTTGGGAAGAAATGAGAAAGTGGTTGGGTATTAGAAAAGAGATGATTACTATCTTGAGTGCCCTTAAATGGCTCAAGAAGCTTAAACTCAGGAAATTAGAGAAGAAAAGTATGGAGAGTTTCCTTTGCCGCTATTATCTATCATATTTGGCGTATGCGAAACAACCTTGATATCAGAGGTGAAACCCCCTCCAAGGAATAAGCTACCAAGGAGACTAAAATATACCTTTTGTCTATTTTATTCGCTTTTTACCTAGTGTTCTAAAAGGCGCTAGGTGCTTGGCGGGCGTGACCACCTTCGAACGCTTAGAGAACTAGGCGGGCGCGTAAGAAAAGCCTAGACGTTTTCTTGCTAGGCGGTTTTATGAATATTATATATTGTTAATGTATTTATTTTTTAGATCTACATAGTATATTAGAAAGAATAAGGAAACACATTTTGAAAATAAACCCACATAAATATATATTATTTTTATATACATAATTTATATAATTTTGGTGAATGATAATCATTATACTTGATTATTTTTGGGTTTATATAATTTTTTGTGTTAAAAAATAGAATTTTTTAATTTCTTGTATTAAAAAAACAGATTTTATTATATATAACACCCCCCCCACCCCTCAGACCGCCTAGTGTGTGATGTCTCCTCATTTGTGATGAATTAATATTAGTTGGAGACATCATTTTTAGTGTTTTAGAAGTCTAAATACTCGATTTTCACATGATATAGTGCACTTTCCTATTTCTAGTCTTGATTTAATGAATTATTATTTTTAGAGCATATTGGATTTAATTATTTATTTAGTGTGAAGCTTTAAAGATATATATGGAGATTAATTAGATGCCAAGTCAATTCTAAGAGATAAAGGAAAGAAGATATACATGGAAATTAGAGAAAAGAAAGGAAAAGCTAGGATATGGAAAGATAAAGTTGTCAAATAAATCTGAATTCCAGCACCCACGAACACAAAAGGGCTTATATCTAAAGATTGGTTAGTAATTTGGAAGAATGGTCTGAAACAAAGTTAAAGAGCTTTCCGAGACGATCAGTTTCGACTATTGGAACGCGTCAAACAGATAAGTATTGAAGCAGTTATGACCAAAACAAAAACATAGCTGATTGTTACCTTTTCTATATTTTAGGGTTACAAATTTGAGTTGGGCTAGGAGTCCCTTACTTGTCTTCTACTCCAAGAAAACGAATTAGATCTTCTAAACACCTATAAATACACCCTTATATCTCTTGTAAATTATCCTTGCTCAAACCCAAGGCATAGGTTTAGTCCTTGCCTCCCATTAATTAGTCTTTAGGTTTATTATCATTAAAGTTATTGTAGAGAGCAAGATGAAGTCTTTTATTCAATCTTTTAGTTTATTTTCTCCAGGTATGAACTAATTTTCCCATAGCTTGGGTTTTGCATCATGTATAATCTATGAATTCTATTTTCTTTCTATCTAAGTTTCTTTGAAAATTATATGTTTTAATCTGATATTAGCTTCTTACCCATATATATGTTTATGTGTTTTGAATTATTTCATGTCCTAAACTTGATCAATTTAGGCTTTCTTAATAGTAGTTAGATGGTCGCCCGGAAGGGATGTCTAATTATTGAAACACCACATAACGTCTAGTGTCCGATATTGGTCCTGACAACAACGATTCTAACTAGATAGTCAGTAGGGTATGTTTTAACCACTATCACCATGTTTGGAATTGAATTGCTTCGGGCCTTGGTAGCACTTGATAACCTTAAGTTTAGGTTGCCTCGTGGTTGTGTCGTAGCCCCCTAGTCGCTCTCAAGGTCTAGGATATGGGAATTTAGAATCCTGACTAAGTATTTAAGAGCTATTATCTCCCTTATTAACTAGAATTTGATAGAAAGAATTAGAAGGATTCATCTCATATTTCTTCGTATTTACTTTATTGTCTTTACTTTTATTTAGTTTAATTAATCATTTTCCAAATTATTCATCTTTACTTTCTGGCTTTTAATTAATTACTTGCTACTCTTAATTATTGCTCATTCGTATAACACACTAAGTCCTTGAGAACGAACTTTCTTATCATTAAAACTTGCATACGTCCTGTAATACTTGTAGTACCGTTCTTATCTATGGTGATTTGTGCATCGTTTATCTATCTTTTATTATATTATTTTATCACACCCTAAGAAACACCAGTGTGTGTTTGATAAAAGTATTTGGGAAGATATGAGAAGATGGTTTGGTATTGGAAAAGAGATAATTACTGTCTTGAGTAACCTTAAATGGCTCAAGAAGTTTAAAATTCAGAAAAATTAAGGGAAGAAAATTATAGAGAGTTGAATTTGCAACTATTATCTATCATATTTGGTGTATGCGAAACAACCTTAATTTGAGAGGTGAAACCCCCTCCAAGAAAGAAGCTACCAAGGAGACTAAAATATACACTTTTTCTAAAATGTGTTAGGCGTTTGGCGGGCGGGCGACCACCTTCGAGCACCTATAGGACTAGGCGGGCGTCTAGGTAAAGCCTAAGTGTTTTCTTGGTAGGCGGTTTTGATTTTTATTTACGAATATTATATATTGTTAGTGTATTTATTTTTAAATATACACATTATATTAGAAAAAAGAAGGAAACACATTTGAAAAACAAACCCACATAATTATATTATTTTTTGTATACATAATTTATACATTTTTTGTGAATGATAATTATTATATTCGAATATTATTTTGGATTTATATAATTTTTAAAATATGTTTATATAATTTTTGTGTTAAAAAATAATTTTTTTTATTTTTTATAGCCCGCAGATCGTCTAGACGGGTCGTCTACATCCGCATGAAAGCCGCTTAGGTTTGCCTGAAGTTTGCCTGGTCATTTCTGGAAGTTATACTATATTTTAGCGTTTAGGTGGCTGTCTTATCTGATTTTAGAACAGAGTTTGTACATCATCATACTTTTATGGATGATTGTGAAATTTTGATTGTATTTCGTTGAGATTAGACTAACAAATAGATAGTAATTATTTTATATTTTTTAAACTAAATAGATAAATTTTGTATAAATATACAATTTTTTGAATGTTTAATGAAATCAGGTAACAAAAAAAAACATTATGCGCATTTTACCGACATATGAAGGTATATAATTTGAAGAAAAAAGAAAGAAGAAAGACATATGAAGGATAGTTGTTTACTTTTAAAACCAAATACTTTATGTAACATGAGTCTAAGATTATTTGATAGCTAACGTTTAGCTTATTCATTGACCAATTAAATAGTTCCTACTATTGGTCAAGGTATCTAGGTTTTCTTACGATCAAGTTGTTCTTTGAACCACCTATTAAATAAGTTTTTTTAGGCAAAAAATAAGTAAAGATGACTAATGATCCACGTAAAAGGATTTAAGCTTTTAAGTAAAGGGTTGATGCCCAATAAACATCGGTCTTTTTATATACCGTCCTATAAAAAATAACTTCTTTTTTTAAAGAATATTGAATTGTGAAAAGATTCCTAAAATTCAAAAATTGAGTTTTGAAAAGTTTTTTATAACTCAAATGACTTTTTTTATGGAAAAAAGTATGTGGTCTTTTATAGGCAAAATAATGATGGTAGAGATGAGAAGAAATTTATTCTAACTTGAAATGTTCTTTGGATATTAATCAACGTAAAATACAATATTTTACAAATGTTTAATATTTTAACCAGCTATTTATATAATTTATCGTTATGTATTTAACACCGCACATTTTAACCTTCACCTCATTTAATTTAAACTAAATTATCCATTATAAAATAAGTATATTCATTTTCAAATTTAAATATAGATATAATTTTTTATGTGATAAGTACTAAATGCTTAATAAACCGTTAAAAAGATTTTTCTTTGTTAAGAATCAGTATTTGAATGAATTAAATTTAGTTTAAAACTTTAATGAAACAACCCAAGTAAAAGTCATTCAGATCTGAATTGATCAGTAAAAATACATTGTCTACCTGATCAATTGTATTAATTAACCAGATTATAGTCTCATTAAATGCAAATGAACCCCCTTAAAATGTCAGTTGATGTTATAAAACCAATCTTTCATCGCATTTAAATACACAATCTTGTTTTTTTATAAATTATTTTTCTAAAATATTTAACCCAAATACATAATTTATTTGAATATTAAAACCTAACTTTCTTTTACTTTTTATTTACATCACATTTTCTCTTACATTCCCCTTCCCCTCTATCCATCCGCCCTTGCCCGACCACATCACACCACAACACCATAAGAATCTACCTTCGTAGTTTTGTGGAGAGGATAACACTATATATTTACTTTTTATTATTGTCAACAATTTGTACACTTATAGGTTGTATTTCTCTTGAGGTGACGATTATTTTATTACACTCTTAGGGATGACAAGAATCCAATTTTTCAATGACCCACATCGTATCATGTCATCTCAATGTAACAATTACCCCCAAAGTATGTGTTTGAGAAGTTCTTGATCGTCTAATTCTCAAGAAACATGACGGAAACTGAGCCTCCGGGTCGTAGGGATTTTTCCATGAAATAGTCAAATAATACAAATATTGGGGTGTATGCGTAATTTCTAATTACCTAATCACCTCAACTCTAATAAAAGCCCCCAATTTCACCTCTAGGTTCCTTTTGATATGACATAGACAAAATGAATGGTGAGTATCCGGGTGAAACACTCCTTACACCATTTATAATACCGTGTTAACGGTGGGATACGAATACCATTTCTCGACTAGTATCAAGGGGACTAAGAACAAAATAAGGCATCCAAATTTCGTTGTCTCCTTCCCTGCAAATATAAAAAAAACCACCTGGAAAAGACATGCATTTGTGCTATTTCATCTCTTTTAGTATTTGATAACCGAACAATATAACTAAACATAATAATGGTAAAAGATAAAGATAAAGTGAGAGTGTATTACCGCTATTACAGTAATTTGAAACTCTGACAAGTAAGGTGCCCTTGAACTTGTTTTTTTAGAAGTACCGTCCAAGAACAATATCAAACAACATGTTCTAAAACCCTCTAAACAAGCTCCAAATGCAAAATGGATGCACTCAAATTATCGGGTCTCCGGATCAGACACAAGTACAAAATCACCTGTAGGATCAACAACGACAAGTTTAGCAAAATATTATTTTATCACATTGTACGACTCGCCGACATTCCCATTGATTTTTTCTTTCACTCTGGTTTGGGAATCGTACGTCCTTTTAAACAAATGGCAAAGCCAATATAGTATCTCAAGCGATGGATTGCATCCTTGGGCTTCATTTTTGTCCTATACCTCGCATCACCGAGAATAAGTTTTTTGACTATTCCTAATGGCATCCTTCTATCAATGAAAGTGAGATCGGCCTACCCACAAGAATGATAGCTGTAGAACGTCATAACGTATATTAGTCTGCCTCGCTTCGATTTTGAAGTGTAAAACTCAACATCGGCACCATGTAAGATTTTGTTTTTTGCTATATACTCCTATTTTAGTGTGGTTTTTGTGAGGTATAGTGTAATGGTAACCCGTTTGACACACATACTTGGCTGAAGAATGGAAAACTTGGGGAATTTCATCTACAAAACAAGTCCCAACCTGACCTAAGTTATTCCCCAAATCGTGGTTGAGTAACTTCTTGATACAGTGGTTATAGAAGGATAGATGTTGTGTGCACTCTTTAATGCCCCCAAACGATCCTAGAAAGTGGTTAGTATCAGATAAAGTTGTCGATAAACTTTTGTGCCAAGTGGCCACATCTTTCCTAACAACTTTGGCGTGCTATCACGTGCGAGCATCCATAATAATGTTTCATAATTGTCCTCCTCATCAATGCGGTAATTATCGTGTCTGCAAAGTGAGTACTTGTAAACCACTAAACACTCTAATAATGCTTTCCATTTCATTGTAACATAATCTCGTAATGCCGCAAATGATGAGAAATTACTAATGGGGAATAAATATATCTTGTCATGATGCTTGAAGAGAAAAATTTCACGGTACATAATCTATTTGCATCAAAATAGATAAAGAATATGAGATTCGTGAGTGGGTGTATAAAGTTTTATATCACCATAAAACTCATGTATATCAAATTGCAATGTAAATTTCTACTAAATCCGATTCATAAAAGTGGTTACATGCCCACAAATGAACTGCAAGAGTCTATAGTGCAAACATACTTGGGCTATAAGACCCTAAGGTCACTTTTTTTTTTTACCTTTTATGAGGTTATAAATGGGTGTGAAATATTTGTATCGCCAAGATGCCTTTATTAGTCATGAAAATGCAATATAAGACCTAGGAAAATGTATTTTTAGTAAAGTGGGTAAAACCCACTTTTGTTATCAAATCGCAATATAAGTTTCCGCAAGATTTGTTACGTAATAGTGGGTTCATATCCACTGATGTACTACAAGGACACTTCAAGTTATTCACCAAAGCCCTGAATTGGTTATCAAAATGAATATGAATGGGTAAAACGCACCAAATAAACTTCAGAGACCTATAATATAAAAATAGAATATAAAATGAAAACAGTGCTAATTTATATGATTTTTTTACTTAATGCAGGGACCTATATTACTTAGAATAAAGGATGGTGGAAACAAACACAACTACATAATTGTGAGATAGTGATTAGTCAAAAATATTAAAACCCTAATATGCTAAAGGATGGTCATCGGGTTAAGAAACCATAGTTACCAAAAAAGTAAAAGCTTAGTAACATATATATAATCATGTAATGATCAACATTATATACAGACAATTGTAATTTATTTATCCCAAAATCATAAGATGATAATTTTTTAGTAAGAAAATCAATGATGTTTAACCATATAGAAGAACTACCATGCATATATCGTTTACTTGATGTTACGGTAGAAAAAGAATATGAAATAAGAGGACCAGGAATGCCTTTATTTTCACAAAGATAATGAAACTTATTGGTTTCAAATTTGATATCCAAACTTTCTCTTCAAAAATTTCTCGACTCTACAACGTACATTTGAATGGAGAATGGAATGGAAGGATTCGACTAGGTCCGGTCCTGGGCATAGGCCCAGGAGGCCACCGCCTTGGGCCTCCAAAAAATTGGTATTTTTAAGGGCCCCTTTTTCAAAGAATTAAATATTTATATGTACATGTGGTTATATATTTGAATTTTGTAAAATATCATGAATAATAACTTAGCTCATTGGTAACATGATATATTTTTTTTATGAGAGATTCAAGGTTCGAGTCTCCTCCACCATAATTTTTTTTAAAGTTTTTCATTTTTTTATAAATATTTTTAATGTAAATTTATAGGGGCCTCTATTATGAAATTCGCTTTGGGCCCCAAATATGTCAGGACCGGTTCTGTCATTCGACAACTGCGTATGTTGCCATTTAATGCACCAAATGATGGCTATTAGAAGTTTATTTAATTGATTTATCTATTTAATAGTTTAACGTTTAATGCCGAGAAAAGACGACACGGTAAAGACAATATAGTAAATTCAAGCCCCTTTCTGAATTAGGTATCTTATACAAAAATTTTCTAGTTGAACTTTTAAATTAAGTAGTTTATAATTTAGGTCTCTAAACATATGTTTCTCTAGAAAAAAAATACAATTATAACTATGATACATGATATAAACAAAAGAGGAAAAGAAAAAACCATAAATGAAAGTTGTAAAAAGTTACTATAAAATTATACAAAATGTTTATTTATAGATTTGCAAATTCAAACGTTAAAGTATTACATTACCTCTAAAATGAACACTTATTAAAGTATTATTCTAATAACTGTTACAACATGAATATTTACAAAATAGACTGTAATATTTCATTAGAAAATAAATAATATTTCTACTCTAAAGTAGTAGTAAAAATGTCTTGCTAACCGTAACTAACTACCCCATAAGACTTGTGAAAAATAAAATATAAAGTTTATTTTTGTAAACAAATGGAAAAAGTTTTACAATTTGGAGTACCTTTTAGTTAGTTGCCTTTATTTTTTAGTGGAAGCATAAATTCAATAAAAAGGCATAAAAGCCGAAGATGTTAAAAAAGATGATTGACAAGTGACAACGTAGTCATATGCATGGTAATGCCATTGCCGTGTCATTACTTTACTAGTTACGGTAACGTAGTCGTAGTCGTAGTCATGGTTGATTGCTTA
This sequence comes from Nemophila menziesii, assembly GCA_029959085.1. Classification (NCBI taxonomy): domain Eukaryota; kingdom Viridiplantae; phylum Streptophyta; class Magnoliopsida; order Boraginales; family Hydrophyllaceae; genus Nemophila; species Nemophila menziesii. Next base: position 1,177,319 of record JARWIR010000013.1, read on the forward strand.
TTTTTGTCTGCGTCTTAAATTTTTAGCTCAATTCGCACATGGTTTTTGACCATCTTTCATGGAGTAATTTATTGTGTGTAGGTAATTATATATTAGCAATAACAGAGTGTCGAAGAAGGTTCGTCTAGTTTTTTATGTCTTCTTTGTCAATAAAATATTAAAGTTACACTTTTTTTTGTCAAAAATATTAAAGTTATACAACCAACAGAATAGTGGGATAAATCTGACAAAACTCGACTCATTGACCATGGTGGCTGCTCAACTCTTGTTTCTTCCGACCAAAAAAAAAAGAAAAAACTCTTGTTTATTTTTCCCTTTCCCTTTCAACTCTTGTCTTCTTGTTTCTCTTATTATATTCGAGTTTTTCTTTTTGGACAAAAAGAAAAGATACACTATAGTCTAGTGGCCATTATTCAATCCCGAGCTGAGAGAACTGAAGCACCAGCAGTTGATGTCTTTCAACGCAAGCAGTCCTCTGGCTAACTAAGCGTGCAGTACGGTTTGTCCTTTTGTTGAATTTTCGTGGTAGATGCTTAAAAACATGTTTTCATGTTCTTTAGCGATCCTTCTGATCCGCTTGATAAACGGCGTGACTTTCTACCACGTAGTTGGCAGCGACTTGATAACTTGAATAATATATCAAGGTTGCCCGAGCTTTTCTTTTTTTTCTTTTTTTCATTTATAACTCTTTTTAAATATCTTTTAACTCATCTTACTTTAGATGAACTATGTTTACACTTAATATCACTACTACTGGGTTTATGTCTAGCCACCGTTTAGGTGGTCGCTAGAAGTACGTAAATTTGTCGTTAAAAATTTTAGCGACAGTTTGTAGTCGCTATTGTCTCGTTGTTAAAGACACATTTTAACGAATATTGGTAAAATATGTCGATCACCGACCTTCATCGACTACTATGGTGAACACTAGGTGTTTAAGACCTTTACCGAAGATGTGTGGTTGCTAGAATGGTGGATTTATTACCGACTGTTAGTGATCACAAGAAGATTGAAATTTAGCAACCAACTTGGTGGTCGCTAAAGAACTAAAATAATAAATATACTACAAATAATTAAATTACAAATTGATTAGTAAAAGTTAGGGTAAAATCGAAGTTTGGTTAAAACAAATTACAAACTCATTTAAATTTATCAAATAAAAATTAATTACAAGTCTAAATAAAATATAATAAAAGTCTAAATATAATAAAGTTTGAATTAAAGTCTGGATATAACAAAGTTAGAGGAAGGGAGTTCTATCGGGAGATTGGATCGCGTCAAGATCATCCTCATCTCTTAGTTTTGTACGACTCGTAAACGATCCTCCTATGTGTGTGGACTATATGGTTGTGTTGAACCAGTTGTGATGATATTCAACAAGGCTTTACACTGCACCAGCATAAGCTGATTGAGTTTTCTAACCAAATGCAAATAGTTCTAAATAATTAAAGACCAGATTAACCGGGGTGGTTGCGGCAGTACCAGTTGATTCCTGTTTCTGGGCTCCGGCTTTGGCTAAGTGTAGGTACAATCATTCACGATCCCGACTATCTATAGAAAGGTATCAAGCATCCATCTTGGTGTTATGCACATATCCTGGTATTGGGTCTGACTCTGCCTCTGGCTTTGGGTAGGAACAACCGGTCCAACTCCCTACTTTGAACCATTTTTTGTCAGGCCCATACACTTATGTGCCACCTCGATCATTGTCCATATCTGATCTTCATGTGTCAGTGACATGATTTGTGTTGCTGATGACCCCGACACATCACCTGAATTCGCTTATGCCTGATCGAGCCTCGCTCTTAAGTCAACCTGTTACATATGTAAGTGAAAAATTGTATATCACAAAAGTTATAATTATTCAACAAAGGCACAAAAAAAATTTAGTGAACTAAGTTACAAAAAGCTCTACCTTACATCACATTGACGGGAATATCATCCCACCAATCTCTGGTCTTCTTCTCCCTAATTTTGGTGTACTTCCGCTACTTGGGATTCATCTTCCATCTGAAATGAGGGTGTAGGTGTAAGAGTGCCGACACGAGGCCATGTTTTTTTCTTTTAAATTAATGTATTTTTTGGATTCAAATCATCAAAGGAAAGGAAATGATAGGAATATAATAATATTAAGGGAAAGAAAAGAAAAGTGATTATCATGTTTGGATTATAGAAATATTAATAAAGGAAAAGAAAGGAACTGATTAAGGAATCACTCGTTTGGATTCACATTATTAAATGAAAGGAAATGATTGTTTTACGTAAAAATACTTTTATACCTTTTTTATGTTATGTAAATATATATAATTATATATTAAAATTATAAGGTTGGTTATGACATTTTATAAAGTAATCATTTCATTTCTTTTGAAATGACTGTAAAATGGAAAGATTAAATATCTAGCATTTTTAAAGGAAAACAAAGGATGGTGCAATCTATAAAATTACTTTCTTTTTAATTAAAACAAATTCAAATAAAGAAAAAGAAAATTTATTCATATCATTTCTTTTTCTTTCTTTTAATAATTTGAATCCAAATAATATGTAAATAATGAAAAAATACAAAAATATTACCTCCACCAGTCGGTGACACATTTGCGATAGGGTGGTTGATGCGTATGACTACTACATGGGCCTTACTTTGCTCTAATTTACTTCCCTGTATCCAATCTCTGGTAGTATATATACAGCTCACCACACAACAAATTTCTCAGCAACCAATAGTGATAAGTTGGTAATGGCCATTCATTGGAAATTTCTAATATAGGACGTAGTAATTTTTCCTCCTCTTCTTTCAATTTTTGTTTGAATTCCATATTACATGTTCCACATATAGCATCCAATTTACTGTCTATCTCCAAGTTTACTCGTGATAACAGTTGTTATCTTATTTTAAACATTAATTTTGTTAAAATATGTGATAATTTGTCTCACAAAGTTTTATTTCAGGGACCTTGTAAGGATGTACTATATCCACTTACTTTTGGTGGTTCTTCTGTGTCTTTATCTTCTTCAAATTCAGCTCCAATAAAATGTCTGTCATCCAAATTGCTTTCTTCTTCTTCTGCAATGTTGTGGCATTTGAGAGTAGGTCAGTGTTCAACAAATGCATCTATTCCTCTCTCCTCAACTTTACAAACTAGATTAGATTATCATGGGATTGACATTACTTCTTGTTCTATTTCAAAATCTCATAAATTTCCTTTTAGATTATCTGTTACAAAAACTTGTACACCTTTTGAAATTGTACACAGTGATGTGTGGGGTCCTTCTCCCATTAAATCTTGTTCTTCATTTTCTTATTATCTGGTATTTGTTGATGACTTCACTTGTTTTACTTGGGTATATCCTATGAAACACAAGTCTGAAGTATGTGCTATTTTTCAATCTTTTTATAAACTTGTTCAAACACAATTTCAAATATCTATTAAGTGTCTTAGATCTGACAATGGTGGAGAGTATATAAGTCACCCTTTGCGCTTATTTATTCAAAATCATGGTGTTGTTCAACAAACTTCCTGTCCCCATACACCAAAACAAAATGGTGTATTAGAGAGGAAGCACAAACATTTGATAGAAACCAATCTCTCTTTCTTAGTTCATAGTGGGCTTGATTCAAAATATTGGCTTGAAGCCTTATCAGTTGTTGTATACTTGATTAACCTTTTACCTACTCATGTTCTATCAAATATCAGCCCTTATCAGCAATTGTATCACACTCTACCTACATACTCACATCTTCGAGTTTTTGGTTGTCTCTACTACCCATGGTTGAGACCTTATACTGATAATAAGCTAGCTTCAAGGTCTGAACCGTGTGTATTTCTGGGCTATTGTACACACTCTAAAGGATACAAGTGTATATCTCTTTAAACTCGACGCGTTTTTATCTCACGCCATATTCTCTTTAATGAACTAAATTTTTTCATTTCAAAAATGAGTTGCAGATAATTCTTCAACATCAAAATCTGATTCAAATTCAACTTCTTATATTGATTTATTTAACACTATGCCTAATCTAAATAGTCTTTCTCAACCTTTACAAAACTCTAATCTTGAATTACCACAACCTCCACCACCTACACAACCTCAACCAACACAACCAACACCACCAACACCTCCTTCAACTTCTTGTCACCCTATGGTCACTCGTCGTCAAACAGGAACTCTTCGTCCCTCTTATAAGTGTCAATCTTTAGTCTTTCAGTCTATTCCTATAGAACCTATGTCATTTAAGGAAGCTTCTAAGCATCTATGTTGGCAACAAGCAATGAATGATGAATTTCAGGCTTTGACTAGTCAAAACACATGGACTTTGGTGCCTCCTCCACTTGGACGCACTCCGATTTCTTGTAAGTGGATTTACAAAATTAAGCGTCATGCAAATGGTGGTATTGCTCGCTACAAGGCTCGTTTAGTTGCTTGGGGTTTTCTGCAAGAGTTTGGGTTGGATTATACAGAGACTTTCAGCCCTGTTGTAAAGCATCAGACTATTCGTATTATTTTGAGTATGGCAGCTACATATTCTTGGGATATTTGTCAGCTATATTTTTCTAATGCCTTTTTAAATGGTTTATTAGATGAGGAAGTGTTCATGACTCAACCTACTGGATTTGTTGATAGTACTAATCCGCACTATGTGTGTAAGTTAAATCGCTCCTTATATGGGCTTAAATAAGCACCTCGTGCTTGGTATCAATTACTATATTCATTTCTTATCTCAAATGGATTTACTGTTAGTACTTCTGACTCATCTATGTTTATTCGAGGTTCAGAATCAACTTTGACAGTTATACTAGTATATGTAGATGATTTATTGATCACCTGTAAACATTATATGTATTTTGTCTTATTTGTCTTTTTCAATTTTAGTTTTAGGAGTAGAAATGTTTTATGGTATATTGGCACAACTAATGTGGATCATAAAAGATCGAGAAAATGTTTTACAAACATAAAAATCCCCAGTGAGAATCCTTTAGGTAATTTACGTTTAAAAAAATTAGACTTTAATCAAATTAAGATATAAATATTATATAGAAATTTAATTATTTTATTTGGGATGAAAAATATATTTTTGAGGCTAGATTTTATTTGGAACATATTAAATAACTTCATAAATCTAGCTAATACATTAAACTTGTACTTATGAGTAGTCTAGAAATTATTCTCATTACAACTAATTTGGTTATAAGAATCTTATAAGTGGTTTGAATCTTTTCCTTAGCAAGTGTAAAGTAAAATGTATAAGCTTTAAATTCGTTCTTGAATATATGTAACTTAATTTGATTTGTTTGAAAATATATATATGAAAAGACGTGTATATTTTTGTGGAATTATTCATGATGTGGATAAACTGACCTGAATCACCCACGTATGAAAAGGAAAAGGAAAAGAATCTTATATGTTGTTATAAATTAACGGTTAAATCTAATATGAATGTTAATGTTATTATTTTAATTTGTCTTTTATTTCAAAGTTAAAAGTTCAAATAAATTTAACAAGTAGTGGAGATCATTATATAAAACTTGTTACAATGAGTAGGTTGACTAAATCTTTGGAAAAAAAAAGTAGGTTGAATTAATTTATTCTAATATATACTTTTTTTTTTTAAAAAAAAAATATGTCCAATTTGTTAAATATGGTGTCTAAAAATAAGGTGATTGACACATAAGAATTTGAAAATTAGTTTTTATTTCTGTAGAAACTAATGAGGATTTTATTTTTTTAAAGAAATGGCAAAGATGACTAAATACTAAAATACCCTATTAACACTAAAAAACAAAAAAAGTGATGTCACTGTTCATCTCTCTCCACTATCCACCTACCTCCGGCCACCGGCTGCCGTAAAAAATGCAGAGTATCAGAAAAAATTGATGAGTTTAAAAAAAATCAATACTCTAAAAAATTGACGAGTTTTAAAAAAAATTGATGAGTTTTCTGTAAAAAATGATGAGTTTTTTTGAAAAAATGATGAGTTTTCTACAAAATTGATGATTTTTTTTACAAGAAATTGAAGAGTATACTATTAAAAAATAGAGTATTATTAAAAATAACTGAGTATCACATTTACAACACAATTATTACACCAAAACAAAAAAACTAATTAATTACAACTGCTAATAAACAAAAGAAAAAGAAAAAAGCCTAACTACAACAACAAAATTAAAATGATGGTGCTCGAGATCTCGCAGGTCACGAAGTTCTCCTCACCGACGCCTACTCACTGCCTCCGTGATACTCTTTCAAGAACCATGGAATTGGAAGCTGGAATATCAGAGAAGCGAATCTTCCTCGAACCAACAGCGAGCTACGAACCAGCGCACGAACGACGATCACGAACGGTGATAGGCGACTAGAGCTTCTCTTCGACTTCGAATCTTCAGACGAGATCTGGATCTCCGGCGATGAATGAGGTTTCACTAAGAAGCTCCAAATCTGGAGACGGACGGAGGCCGTGAGAAGGTGAAAGTCTTCTGCCGGAGCTGCTTCACCGTGGCAGAGCTCTTCACATTCTGCATCTCAACTCTCCGGTCACGAAGCTAGGGTTTGGCTATGGTGAGGTTTAAATTCAAGCTCAAGGCGGTCCCCTTTCTTCACTTAGGCGAGCCATGGCTTCGAGCGGCGGTTCTCTTGTTCTTCTCAGGCGAACAACTTGATTGGAATCTAACCTGAGTAGAGGAGAGGCTTCACCATGGGAGAGAGAGGGTGTTGAGAGATGAGAGAAAAGAGAATGTAGATCTGAAAATTTAAAATATTAGGGTTTATAATTTAGTATATATAGGGAAAAAAACAAAAAGGGGTAGAATTGTAAATGCAAAATTTAGCCTACAATGTTAAAATCTTATTGAGCTCTTTAGTGAGAAGAGCAAAAAAATAGAGTTAGGTTAGGATTAGGGGTGGGTGTTCAAGACCCCTTGAGCCAAAATCTTCTAAAAAAATTGTCTACTTAGAATATCAAACACTTTTTTCCATTTTTTTTTCCTTTTATTACATAAGAGAGCCACTTTAGATTCAGAGGCATTGACTCGGTTCTAACATGTATTATTAGATTGGATAACCAAGTCAATAAGCTAATCTCAACTTATTAAAATGAAATAATTTTTTTTAATATTTTTTATTATTAATTTTATTAAAAAATTAAAATTTATATGTAAACATACATGTCCTAGTATCAGGGTAATACTATGTATTCACGCATATTCACAAATAACTGACATTCAAGGACACTTATCCGTTGATCATCCTCTAAAAAGTTATACATGCGTTCGTAAATTACCAAGTATTACTAAGGATTCAGTTTTATTTTCGTGAATCATACACAAATGTGAAAACCAACATCCATGAAACTGTGTGAGACTTATGCATAATGGCTCCATGTTGGGTGTTTTAGAGGCTCGACATGGAACAAGTCTCGAGAAATTTTATCCATTGAACATGATATGTCATGCGATGACTTCAGGCTTGCTACCATCATGTGTTTGATGATCCATACACAATAAAACATGTGTTATGTTTATGTATAAACATTAAGGCTACTCGTTTTTTATGCTACTTGGCCCTTTCGTTTTGGGTAATTGGATCTTGTTTTATTTTATTTTTTATGTTAAGTGTGTTGTTAAGGCCTTTAATATTGAGTTTTGCAACTTTTTCAAACTTGGGGCTTTGGACTTTTATATTATTAGGCCTATGCATATTTCAATAAATATATAATTTCACTTAGGTCTAAATTCTAAAACAACCACTACCAAGCGTCACAACCAACTTACCCACAACCCTTATCCATAGTACCACTGAACAAAAGAAACATACCCACAATTACTAAGTCACAAATTCCGCTGATGCTTTCCTTTATTTTACTTTCCACCATATATAATGATCTCTCGTTCCATTATTATAGAGTAGATTTTGGTTTGATAGTGGGATGCTCGATCATGTTATAAGAGTTTTTTTGTTACAGTGAAAATCCAATAGGATCGTGCAATACTAGGCTAACAAATCATCTTATAATTCAAGACTAAAAACATCTCTAGATGTCTTCCATCCCATCCGATCACGTGTGAGATACTTCTAAATTCCCTTAGGAGGATCCTTAAGGGAGCGATACATGTCAGTTTCCTTCAAACCCAAATGAGCTAACCAATCCGCACAAAAGTTAACCTCCCGATATATACCTCTAAGGACGAACGAACTATTCCTCTTCAAGATTTCACAAATTTTCCCAACCCAGAATGCTGCTGGCCCTTGTCCCTACCCACACCTATGCTGTAGATCTCGGTTTGGGGAGCTAGGCGGTCAACTGGGGCCTAGCGCCTAGGCGGGATTACACGGGGCCTAGGCGGAATTATACGGTTTTGAATCCCGATGTGTAATTTTGTATATTTAGTAATATATATGTAGTTATTATAACAATTGTAATTATTTAAGTCACACAATTCATCTAACAACACTATAGTAAATATAAAAATACTAAAAATTGAGTTGTAATATCAGAATTCTCGCGAATAAGAAAAATTACAAAAAGGTCTATGCGTGCATGTTTTCCATCAATCGGCGCCTAAGCGGCCATTTTTGCCATCAATCGGTGCCTAGACGGGCTAGGCGCCTATTCCATGACGATTAAGGCGCTAGGCAAAATAGCCTAGAATTTTAACTAGGCGTAAGCGACTGAGGGGGGAGTTGACGCCTAGGCGGGGAGATCTACAACATAGCCTCACACTACAAATTATCTCCACCACTTCCTAAGAATATACTTCGATAATAACCTCCTTAAGATGCATTCCTTCAACCATTACAAGGCCTTCATAAAGCGCAATCAATTCAATAACAACTGATGAATCATGGTGATAACCCTAGTCCATATCCCGTCACTGTATCTAATTAAACCGCCACCACCACCTTCCTTGCGCCACCTATTACAACTTCCGTTTGTATTCAATTTCACCCATTTGACTGGTTTACATCATCCAATGAGACTAGTAGATACTTTATAAACCGAAACAGTTTCAGGGATATTCCCCCAAGCCTTTACATAAGTATGTGCTAAGAAACGGGCACTACGCAATATATCTTTCACGGTGGGGATACCTCCACTACTAAATATAATATCGTTATGCGCTCGCCATATTACCTCAATAAGCACCCCAAAAAATGTATCCCATGTGACCCCGACAAAGAGACCTTCAGTAGATAAATTATTTGACCACCACAGACCATCAGACAGTGGCAGATCCGGCCCGGAAAGGTCCTCTTCTGCAGAATTTGCAACAGAACTTTTCAGCTCTTCGTGGTAATGATCTGAGTTCTTTGGAGCCCCCATAGTTGGTCTGCGATATTCATTGAGACCCTACAAATTCTGCTGCAAACCCAAACATGTTCCATCCAATCCAAAAGATCGTGAGACCAAACAATTAATAGACTACCTGATTCACTGTGGCTGCTCCTATATGTAGTTTCCCGACTTCGAGGAGCTGCTGCTGCGCGACCTAGTGATGGTGCAGATTCGTCTCTCCATCGTGTTGTACACCCGAGTATCTACTATGCAACGCCTGGGAAGAAGGCACGATGCTACCACCTGGGCTCCACAACCCCATGTCACCATTGGAATTTCTACTCACTTCCCTTCAGATCAGTACCGAAACTTATCTCTCCATTGAGCAGTTCCAAAAAAGATAGATTGAGCTCTCCATTACCACCTCACAAAACGGGCAAGCCATTGGTACCTCCAAACCCCTCCTAGCTAGGTTCCCTCTTGTTGCTAACTTGTCTTGAACTACTCCGCACACCAACACCCTAGTTCGTTGAGGGAATTTTATCTTCCATATCTTTTTCCAACAAACCTCCGAATTAACCTCAGTTTCATCTTTGTTACAAGAGTTTATAGAATGAATCCAAGTTAAAAATTAAACTGTACATGTAAATGTATGGTTTATTGTCAACATTTTTGGAAGATAAAAAACACATACTTCACATTAGGGATGAGCACGGGTCGGGTTTACCACGGGTTGGGGTCTAGGGTAAAGGTATGGTAATTTTAAAGAGTGGTAAAAGTCAAGGGGTAAACCCGTGTTATTGGTAAGATAAAAATTACCATGGGTTAGGACGGGTTAACCAACGGGTAACCCGGGTTTTACCCTTGGTAAAATTTAATATCTTATCACAATTAAAAGTAAATATATATATATTTTTGAAACTGAATCTGCATCACCAACTATGGATTGAAAGTAAAGTCAGGAGAATAATTATGTGAAGCCACCAAACAAAACTTAGCCATTATATTGAACAAACCCACGTATAGACTCAGAAAAGTGACAAAGTAGAACAAACCCACTCAAAATCACATCACAAATGGCGTAAATAAAGCTACAATAGATCGAATCGAATAGAAAACCAAATATTTGAGCCTCTCGTTAAATATTTGTTACCGGGTTCAACCAACAAAAACAAGTTTTGGTGGCAAGCGGGATATATATAAACTAATTAGAATCCTTTAATACCTTTCCCTCCCTTCTAATACTCCTATCCAAACAATACCTAAAGGGATACGTGAGAGAGGTATAAAGAAGGTGAAGTATTTCAGAGAAGAGAGCATAGGATAGAAATGAAGCGTATCAGAGAAATGAATAGAGGAGATAGGGTTTGTGTCGATGAAAGAAATAGGCCAAATGGCCATATGTATAAATATATATATTATTTTATTTTTTTAATGAACAGTACCCGGGTTGGACGGGTCCAACCCGTGTGGTATTCTGTAGAAGTTCAAACCGTGGTAGAAATATTACCAAGCCCAATTCAAAGGGTAAGTTATGTTATAAAATAGTATGGGGTAATTTTTACCCTATTTTAACCGGGTTTTTTTACCCAACGGGTTCGGGTTACCATTTACCACTTTTTTGCTCACTCCTACTTCACATCACCAACACACACGGTTAGAAAAATAGGGTCAACTCGGAGTGATTACGCGAGTCAAAAGAGGACTAATAAAGGTGGGGAAAAGTAAAGCAAACTTTAAATTTTTGAAATTCTTGACTTTGATGTAACAGATAGGATCAAAAGTACTTTTGAGTTCAACGAGGGGCTCAACGGTACTTTCACCTTATATGGCTTGTAAGTATGACAAAAAGGGCTCAATCACAAATAGCCTTAATATTTTTAAAAGCCGAAAAATATCAATTGTCTTTGATGTTATTTTACCTAGCCCAACATCCTTACATTTTTTCAATTGGGCTATTAACATTATTTTGGTTACCAAGATTTCTTTTTAGTCGAAAGTAAACTTCAATAAAACCCAAAATAAGTTACAAATTGGCCAATACCAGTTTGTTCAAAGTCTAACTCTAGTAACTTAGCTAGTTCGGAGGGAGGAAAGACACTCCAAAGACCAAACAAACCTCCACGGAGTTTTTGTTTAGCCACCCAATCAGCTATCCTTTGTTTGATCTCTTCACATAAGAGATTTTTAGCTTATACATGTCTTTACAAAAAATTATGTTCTTAATCAAAACCTTAGTAATACTAGCAATTTTACATTTAGCATCGATTTGATTAATAATAACACTATTATCACTCTCAATATCCACACTTCCATGGGTACTTTGAAGCCATCTCACAAGCTGCAAAGATTTCTCCACCTTCTGCATCTTCAACTGAGTTAGTGTATATTTCTTTATAAAAACCTTCCACTAGATATCTTGTTGAATCCCTTAAAACACAAGCAAATGCAGCTTTATTAGAGGTTAAACTAACCGAGGTATCACAATTAATCTTAAACTTGCCACAGGTTGGGGGTCCACTTAGACTTTCTACAAATATCATCATCACAAGAGTAAATCACAACATTTTGATCCCTAATGTCATTCAAGTGATTTTGATAACCACTTCTCAAACTACCTGCCTTCTTTTTAGAATTGAGATCTATATTTGAGCCAAAATCTCACTCATAATTAGCCTCAGTAGTATTAGCATTAGCCTGAGTATACTTATCATAGGCTATTTAGATTTTTGTAATGTATTTAGAGGGTCAGGGACAATGCCTTTAAATATATATATATATTCAATTCTTCCTTTCTAGATGAACCAGGCAATAAAGAAAGAAAGTTCTCCCAAATCAGAATTCACATCTGCTCTATCAATAGAGCTAAGTCTAACAAAGTAAATCCATTTCTGGATATTGAAAGATGGTTCAACAATAGAGTTAAAGCTGAGTGGACTTGCCAACCAAACAGCCCTTGCCCCAGAGCATTGAAATAATAAGTGTTCAATAGTTTCATCATGTTCACCATAAATTTTACAAATAGGAGATTCTAATGATCTTCTTTTATACATGTTTTCATTTGTTGCTAATCCATTTTCACAACATTTCCATATTATTTATTTATTTATTTATTTTTGGCATAACTTTCAATTGCCAAATAAATTTCCAATCCTTTGTTTCCAACATGAAAGAGCTACTGCCCTTCTTTGTATTTTTATTTATGTCATGTAATTGTTAAGCCCTCCAAATCTTGTTATAACATTCCTTAACTGTGACATCACCACTCTTGGAGAAGGTCCAAAATGAAGTGTCAAAACAGTAGAAAGGAGGAATGTCTAACTTACATATGGTTGCTGCAACATTATCATTGAATATCTCATATAAAAGGTTCTCATTTCAACCCTCATTGAAAGGAAGAATTAAATCAGAAACATATCCATTCAAACAACCCTGAGGTTTAACAATTTCTCCTGAATTTGGGATCCACTTATCTTCCCAAATTCTAATCTTTTTCCAATTACCAACTGACCAAAAAATCTCATTTTTAAAACGGTTTCTACCTTCAATTAAACTTTTCCAACCCCAGGAGCAGTTGGAGTTCAAAGAGGCATTTAAAAAATCAGAGTTAGGAAAAGTTTTTCCTTTGAGAACTTTATGTAAAAGTGACTCTTCATTAATCAAAAATTTCCAGGCATTAGATGCCAAAAGAGCCAAATTTTGTGTATAAAAATATTTGAATCCCAGTCCTCCATAATATTTGGAAATCATCAAGGTTTGCCATTTAATCCAATGGCATCTATTGGTGTCGTCTAAGGTGTAATAAAATAATGAATAAAATAAGTGCAAATAAACACCCTAGGCTGAGCATGGTTCTGCAAGTATTACAGGACGTATGCAAGTTTTAATAAATAAGTAAGATTTGTTCCTCAGAGACTACGAAGGTTAGGGAGAACTTATGCAAATATTCAAGTGCAGATATAAAAAGCTAGAATAATAATACGCAAGGAAATAAAATACTAAAGAGATTTTTATTGGTTTTTTAAATAGGAAAATTAAACTAAGAATTTAAAGACAGAAAATTAAATAAGCAAAGAATAGATAGTATGATAGTTTAGCCTGAGTAATTAGCAAGTAATCCCCACTAGTTTTGTCGTTCTAAACATGTAAGGGTGAATCATGTAGTATTTCAATGTTCGGCTTCAATTGCGCTAGGTAGTTAATTTTAGGGTTTACCTGTGTCAATAAGAACCTAAGTAAACTTTTCCTGCAATTGATTAAATGGCAATACACCAAACCTTAATGACTATCTAGTTAGGTTGATTTGTCAGGTCTAAATCTTACACTAGACACTATGTGTTGTTTCCAATAATTATATATGCCTTAGATATTAACTATCTAACTATTATTAGAGTAATCCTATACGGTTGCAATCCGCAAAGAAAACAGATTATAAATCAAACACATAGACAGAGAAATAAAACATGAATTCAATTTAAAACATATAATTCCCAAATTAGATAGATATCAATCAAAACTAGGGTTCATACATATATGCTAAAACTCAAGCTAAATACATTTAATTCATACTAAGAAAAGAAAATAAAACAATTACAGAATTGAAGTTTGAAGAAGCATAATTGATGCACAGCTCCTTCAAGACTTCTCTTCTTGTGTTGTAGCTTCTTCCTGGCCTAAGGACTAGCCAAGGATGATTTTCTAATGATAAGAGGTTGTATTTATAGTGTATAGGAAGACCTAATCCGTTTCTTGGAGTATAAGGTAGGTTTTGGACTCCAAGCCCAACTCAAATTCGTAGCCCTAGAATCTAGAAAAGGTAAGATTTTGATGCAGTTTTGTTTTGGCCGTAACTGATTCAATACTTATCCGTTTGACGTGTTTAAGTAGTCGAAATTCATCGTCTCTGACAGCTCTTTAACTTTGATGTATACCATTCTTCCAAATTCCTATCCAATCTTGAGATATAAGCCCTTTTGTGGTCGTAGCTGCTGGAATTCAGATTTATATGACAACTTTATCTTTTCCTTTTTCATAATTCTTGTCTTTATCTCCAATTTCCATGTTTATCCTCTTTCCTTTGACTCTTAGAATTAACTTGGACTCTAATTAATTGCCATATATCTTTAATGCTTCAAACAAAATATATAATTAAACCCAATATGCTCTAAAAATAATAAATAATTAATTCAATACACAAAATAGGAAAGTGTAGTAAATCATGATAAAGTCGATCTATACCCTAATAAATACACCTAAAATGATGTCTCCATAGGATTAATTCATGAAAAATAGGGAGACATCATTAATTAATCCCTTGATTGTTCTAGTGGTAATTGGAAATTAGTGAAGTCAAATGAGAAGTTAATTTTTTTAGAACCGAAAAAATATGACATGATAAAGTTTGGAATAGAACCAATGATTTCCTTAATAAGAATTTATTTCCCACTTTTAGATAGTATTTTGGTGTCCTAGCTATCCATTTTTTTTGAAATCATCTCAATCAACCATTCCATAGATTTAACCTTGGAGATACCCCAAGAAGAAGGTATCCCAAGATACTTACCCAAATCCTCAAGTTTATTAATTCTGAGAAGAGAGCATAATTTATTTTTAACCTCAGCTGGAGTATTCTTGCTAAAGAGAACTCCACTTTTGTTAAGATTAACTTTTTGACCTGATGCAAAACAGTACCAGTTCAGAGCAATTATAAAAATTTCAATATAATATTAATCAGCCTCAAGAAAGAAGAGGCTATCATCATGAAATAATAAAGGGTAAAGCCCTCGTTTGGCCCTCTAACTATGCCCAAAGTGCGCGGTCCGCCCCTGATCTTCAAAATTACCCTTTTACGCCCCATATCTTCACCTTTTGTGACACCGTTAGCCCTTATTCATTTTTATGTCAGTTGACCGTTAGTCAACGCCACATGGCACCACCTCACCGCCACCTCAGTGCCACCTCACCGCCTCTATCTTCATCAGCATCGTCCCTAACTTAAAAAAAAACTTTTGAAGGTTTGAAGGCTTCAAACCTTCATCAATGGAGGATTCCGAAAAATCAAAAAAATATTCTACTTCTTTATTATTAATCTGAACACTTAAAACTTGGATTAAGAACCCATTAAGGTTCCAATATCATTTATTTCGTCTAAACTAAGGCAAGGCTAGAAAACACCAGACAGAAAGCTAAATAAACCAAGAAGTTGCCAAAGACTAAGCAACAAATTATCTTTCAAATGAACACCACAAGATTTATTTTCACTCAATATCAAATCTTATTGTTTGCTAAAAAAAACCTTATTTCCAAATCTTAATACCAAATTCCAATATAAAAACACCAATAACAAAAAGGGTAATCTCATATTTCCAAGAAATGGACATGGGAATCAAATAATCACAAAAGCAACTTTACTCAAGGCTCCTGTTTTATGGATTGGTAGATTTTGTATCTTTTATGCACTCTTAAAGACGGGCTTTGCCGGATCTTCTGCGAACCCACTCGTATCAGGTTTTTAATCCTTATCCACATGATTAAATTCAGAAGATTGATTTTCGAACTCAATTATTAACTAATAGGTATCTTTTTCTTTTTGTGTTTTTTGGATAGATATGGAAAGTGGTGATGGTGATATGGGGTTTTCCAAATGGTTCGAGGAGTTCCGAAGCAAACCAGGTTTCTGTAATTTCTTTTCTATCTAAATTTTGTGGTTGGAGTTTATTGAAAATCCTTTTATCTTGAGTTAAATGCACCTAGTGTTTCTAGTAAATAGCTAAACATACGCACTATTTGGTGCAGCTAAAATTATGGGTAAGGATGAGAAATGAGGTTGTTTCTGAGCTTCAAGAAAAGGGTTTTGAGGATTTTATTATGCTAAAATAAATGATATTTCTTCTGTTTCCTTAAGTGTTTTGATCTCATGGTGTATTAATTGATTAATGGGTTCTTAATCCAAGTTTTAAGTGTTCAGATCAATAATAAAAAAGTAGAATGCTTTTTTGATTTTTCGGAATCCTCCATTGATGAAGGTTTGAAGCCTTCAAACCTTCAAACCTTCAAAGGTTTTATTTTTTAAAGTTAGGGACGATGCTGACGAAGACAGAGGCAGTGAGGTGGTGCCATGTGGCGTTGACTAACGGTCAACTGACAGAAAAATGAAAAAAGGGCTAACGGTGTCACAAAAGGTGAAGATATGGGGTGTAAAAGGGTAATTTTGAAGAGTAGGGGCGGACCGCGCACTTTGGGCATAGTTAGAGGGCCAGACGAGGGCTTTACCCAATAATAAATGAGTAATCATAGTGGCATTTCTGGCAATTTTAATGCCTTTAAGAAGTCCAATATGAACATAGTATTCAATAAGAAGTCCAATCTGAGTAACAAGACAAAAGAGATAGGGAGACAAAGGGTCTCCCTGTTTAATACCTTTTGGAGGGTCATCAATTTTAATCAACTCACCATTGATTTTTATTTTGTAAGTAACTGATGAGACACAATTCTCTATCTATTTAATTCATTTTTCATGAAAACTCATGTGTTTAAGTAAATCAAGAAGAAAATCTCAATCTATATTTTCATAATCTTGACTCGTATCAGCTTTAACTGCTAAGCAAAACTAATTGTATGTTATTTTATTCTTGAGAAAATATAATATTTATACAACTTTTATCTATGTCTCTACAGAGGAGGAACAAAAGGATACAATTCTGCACAAAATACCAAATTGTGTCCCAAGGGGTAGAAATGTGCCATGGAATACAATGGGAGATCTAAGTCTCACCTTATATCATCATGAAAAACTAGAGGGAACCCAAAAAGAAGGAAATACTAAGAAAACTGAAAAAATTTATGGAAAATCTTAAACTAAGTAAAGTACACTCACATGGGTATACTTACACTTAGTCTAATAAGAGAGCTGGAAAATAACACATCAAATAGAAAGTAGATAGATGTAGTTCAAATTATAAATGTCATGATAATTATAATGAATCTTGGGAGGCTATCTTACCTGCAGTAGGATAAGACCACTCCCTAATTATAGTGCACTTTGAAATAAAATATAAGACTAATATTAAAGTGTTCATCTTTTGTAAAGCTTGGCTCCAAGACGTTAAGTGTAACACCTTAGTCCATAGTGTATGGCTTAATACTAAAAGCTACAAAGGAAGGGGGATCCTTATATATGGTAAAAAATAGCAAATATATCTGGTAATCTTACTAGATGGAATAAGAAGAGAATTAATAGGAAAAAATATAAAGAGACTAATGACATAATACGATAATTATAAACCAATTAATAGTACATTCATGAATGATATGTCATTCCTTAATGAAAAAAATACAAAACTTGAGGAAATTTGGAGCGAGGAAGAGAATTATTGGGCCTTAAGGCCTAGAAATACTTGGTATCACAAAACAAAGGATATGGTTATCATTGTTGTAAGGTTTATGTTCACCAGATTCCATGTTGTTGTTTGATATTTCCCCAAGTCTTGAATTTGTGTTTTCTTATGTGCTATCTAAATGGCCTACCTTACTATTAAGTTCCACTCATTTGGTTTATTAAATCTGCGAGAACGTTAATTGTTTTTTGAACAACGAAGAGGATTTTTCTAATATACAGTTTTTGTTTAGTAAGCCAATTATGCAACTTATGAATATCTATGTTACGGATGATTGGGGAATAGAGGTCGTCCAGTCTTCAGCTTGCTCGCATATCACTATAGTTGATTCATTATCTCCTTAAAAAAAATTTGTCTTCTTATGATCCCAAAGGAGCATACATTTGATGGTTATAAAGATTTGATTTTAAAAATAAATGATTAAACTGAAGCATGAACCTAAGTTGATCACGTGCTGGCATTGTCATATTTGATGCAATCATAATGCTAAAACTTGTAACGTGCCTTTATGATTTTTCTTTATAATTTTATAATAATAACGGAAATCATACAAGATTTCTAATTTCATTCATTATGTTGTATCTCTTTTTATTTTAGTTATGCTTTATTGATTTGTTGTTCCATCGTTTCTTCAAAATTGCAGGTGGTCATTTGTCTAACATTAATTGTCTAAAACATGGAATTCATTTTTCTGAACAATGATTTTATTCCCTGTTATACAATCTTCATTTTGTCTTGGTCTATTTTAATAATTTTATCTATTCGATTAGAAAGAGATGGGGTTTCCAGTATTTTGATCGAGTCGACTAGTATGTGTTTTAGTGGTCGAGTAGGTTGATGTAATCAATCATTTCATAATAGCTTTTGTGTTTGAGTAGTTTTATCGACCAGATTAGTGTAGTAGTGTAGTGGTTTATCATTGTTATCGAGATGCCTATTAAATCTTCTTAGTGGACAAGTATCTGAAATTTCACGTCTCAAACAATCAATTTCATGTTTTGAACATGAAATTTATATATGAAACATAACATTTCCCCCTTTTATGCATGTATTCAAACTACTATGAAATCAAGAGTTGATTCTTCCATGAACTTAACCTAGTCTGGAGATCGGGTAACCAAGATGTCAATTCCAATCACATTGGAAGGCATCGCATTTTCTTCCAGAAATACACTTCCATTCACTTCAAGGAATGATTTTTAGCTAAGAAAAACAATATTTAAGTCACTCAATTATTTCCATCACTAGGTTAATATTTATATAAGATGAAAATGATGTAACCAGTTGGGTTAGCTCATTGGCCAAAGCCTTGCTATTTTCTTCATCACTTAAAGGGGAGGTCTAGAGTTCAAATCCCCTTCCTGGCGGGTGTAAAGTAAGAGATACAAGGCTCTAACCCCTCCCTGAACATGCATAACCTAGTTCAGATTTACCTGGGAATATACATGGGGAGGCATGTATATCCTCGTGGGATTAGTTGTGATGCGCGCAAGCAATCCCCAGATCACCCATGGACTAAAAAAAAGATGAAAATAATGCCATTTGCTTCAGAGAATGTAATTCTATTCTCTCCAGGGAATACAACATTAACCCACTTGTTCTGTCATCCACACGTCTATTTATTTAGATAATGAAAACGATTACACTCACTCCATGGAATTTATCTCCATTCACTTTGAGGAATGAAACGTTATAGTTTACAAGAGAATGTACTGTTAAACCATAATATTGGGATAAACTATACTTACGATATGACTACTTCAGGAGTATTTTCATGACATGAAATGTGTAAAAGTTCTTAACATATCCTACTTCAAAAAAAAATCGACTGACAGTAATATCTACTTTAGGAGAATAATTATGTAACTTTGAATTTCAGAATGATGCGAAGGTATCCCATTTTTCCTTTGTATTCTCATTAAATAATTAACCCCGCCTTCTTTCGATTTGATTAGCTTATATTTATTTTTTCACGATTAATCTTGTTGTTATCACCTCCTTTTCCTTTTCTTATCACTTTGATTTACTTTAAACTTTCTTAATGACAATACTAGTAAAAACAATCATATATATATACATAAAAATTATATATACTTTATAAAAATTTACCTGCAAAGAGAACTTTGCAACACTATCATGATCTCAACCTCAGGTGGAGCAATGATCACCCCTATGTTGTTTCGAATAAACCTTAGAAGGCATTACATTTTCTTCAGGAAATGCAGTTTTATTTACTGCAATGAATTGTTTTAGCCAGAGAATACAATATTTATCGTATTTGGCCCTATCATTTTTGTCTACATATCCATTTTCTGATAGAGTGAAAAATACATCTCGTTATTAGGAATGAAATTCCATTCACTAAATGTGATTTTATTCAATCAAATCTTGTCACCACAATATTTGTTCTAATCCACATTTGAAAATTATTGCATTTGTTTAGGGAACGTAATTCTAATCACTTCAAGGAATAATATTATGTAAATGGAACACGAATTATCATTTTTATATCAACAATTCAATACCTGCTTACAAGATAAACGATCTCATAGTAATTTGTAAAACCTTTATTCGTGGTATATATACTTCAGAAGTATATGCGTGATATTATTCAAGGAGTCGAATATTTGTCCCACCTGATAATGTTACCTTTACCCGTTTGAAATCCTTAATTAATTTAGTAGTACCCGAACGTGTACTAACATTCTCTTTTGTCCAATTTATTAACAAATGATTAGATTGTCCAAATGGTAAAACTATAAACTTCTACAAGGGAGGTTACAAGTTCGAAACCTTTATCATGCAAACTTTGCACAAATTATCCCAAAATATGGTGCACTTCATATAATTAT
Organism: Nemophila menziesii; assembly: GCA_029959085.1. NCBI lineage: Eukaryota > Viridiplantae > Streptophyta > Magnoliopsida > Boraginales > Hydrophyllaceae > Nemophila > Nemophila menziesii. The sequence goes on from JARWIR010000013.1 coordinate 1,197,832, forward strand.
TTAGTTTAACTTATCTTCCCCTAATTTTATGTCATTTTTATGAACGAAATAATTGTGTTACTAGAATGAATTCTCTAACATTCAAGGAATATTTGTTTAATGATATGAAAAAATTTATAAACGAACTTTTGATTCATGATATTGCTCCGGAAATTATATATATGAACAAAAAATTAATTTATGAGAATTATCTCCATCAATGTGTATATTAATGAACTCCGCGTTCATAAAAACTAGAAGTATATTTTTATTATCAAGGCTTTACAAAGATAATCCATATTTCTTTTGTTTGACAGAATTGAGTTCTCAAATATTCATGATATCCATATGAGTTTTTTTAATAATATAATACTTTTTTTGTTCAAACCCATATATTTGAATTTAGACTTCAAGTCTTTGCAATTTTTTTAGATTTCGAACCGTTAAAATTTAGTCTAGACTTCATACCTTTAGAATTCCATATAGGTTTCGAGTCTTTAAAATTTGATCCAAATTTCACCCTTTAAAACTTCGACCCAGGCTTCGAGTTATTAATAAAATTGATATATGCTTCAAGTCATTAAGATTTGATCCGTGTCTTCAAGTCTTTAGATAATTTGTTCTATACTTCAGCATATAAAATGTGTTCTAGACTTAGGGTCTATAAAATTTGGTATACGCTTCCAGTATACGAAATTCGATATAGGTTTCGGGCCAATAAAATTTGTCTTATGCTACCGGCATATAAAATATGATGCATTCTTCAAGCTTACAAATTTTCTTACGGATCGAAATTGGAACTATATTTACATTTCTGAAATTTCCGGGTCTTCCGATCCGATTTTATTTCCGAATTATATTTTCGATCCGATTTTATTTCAAAATAATATTGCATGGAGTATTTGAAACATGAAAATTAATGACATGTTTCTTTGATTCTTGAAAAGTTTTGGAACTTGAAAATCAACTTGGCTTCCATACCCATTGTCCAGTTATATTTCCAAAATGAAAAGTATACTTATAAATCAACTCAAGATTTGTTTAATCCAAAAAAAATCTTAAGTATCTTCTGAATAAGTTCAGCAATTGGTTTCTATCTTTCTTGTACTATTGATAATGTTTGTAAGGAAACTTACAACAGATGAAAAAATTCATGATTTTACCAACAAATTTCATATAACTGAAAATGCCCGTAAACCTGTTCATGTTGTTAAACTACTTTAACATCTTTAATCATTTCAATGATGCTTATGGTCGAAATAAAGACAATCCAACAGTGGCTAGTGTGATCTTCTTTTCAGAATGCTGAAACAATGTTTTCGCATTTTCTCTAATAAATTATACAATATTGTTTTCTCACTTTTTCTAACAACTTATAGAAAATTGCATGATAATTTTGGGGCTCGGAGGCAAGACTTCTTTGGAACAAAGTTGCAGTATAATTTTCTAGGACTTTTTTGCAATATTTGTTTTTCATGTAATTGAAAAAATAACAGTGGTTTAGCATTTTTTATTTAACTACTGTTACTTTGTTACTTCACGTAAAATTTAAGTTTAGTTTTTAACTACTATTACCCTTCATGTAAGTTTTATAAGTTTAGTTTTTAACTGCTGTTACTCTTCGTGTAAGTTTTAAACACCGTTCCGATTTATAACCCTTAATTCCGTAATTTACGAATCAAAAGTTCCGAAATTCCGAATTCCGAATTTGGAATTGTTTTTCCCAGTTCTGAAAAATCGGATAGGAATTGGAATGACTAAAAATCTATTCCGAAAAAATAGGATTTTTTTCTGAAAAATCTTTTTTCTGATTCGTTCCTTCCGATTTCCAATTTTAGTCCTGTCCTTGTATGCAAAAAATTTCTTAAGAGATGTTTTACAATCAGTCATCATTAGCATTCTTCTTTCAAGGGAAGAAGAAGAATTTGAAGTTTCTAGTCTCTACTATACGTAAATTCATAAATATTTTCAAAAAGATTACATAATATTTTATGAAAAGGTCTACTACCACTATGCAAAGAGGTTTAATAATATCACTACAATTATTAAGTAAATGATTTTCAAAGATAAGGAAGGTATGAGCCAAAAAAAGTTGTATTTTTTTATCTCCACTTTTTTGCTTCAGCTGAAGTTTTTGCCACAAAATTCCATGTATATTTCAAAGAAAGTGCGTGCTCATGTGGAATAGATTAGGTGGTGTAAGCCTAACCGGGGATTAAACTCAATACCGATGAAAGTTTCATCGAGCGTATGGAAAAGGGTGGTGCTAGTGGATTATTAAAGGATAGGGATGGAAGTTGGGTTAAGGGTTTTTATTTGAGTATGAATTACTCACTGATTCTGGTTTCCGAATTGGTTGCACTTTAGGAGGGGCTTAGAATGGCTGTTGGATTAGGGATTAAGGAATTAGAAGTGGAGGTTGATTCGGAGGAGGCCCTAAGAGCAGTTACACAAGGGGTAGAAGCGAGAAGTCTGGTATTGGAATGGGTAACTGGTATCCGTGAGATCCTGGGGAAGATGGATGTAATTAAGATTAGGCGTATTTTTTGTGAAGCAAATGAAAGTGCGGATAATCTAGCGAGATTAGGAGCAAGGCTTGAGCTTCCATATACGATCCTTGAAGATCCACTGGATACGGCGTGGAAAGTTCTCAATAAAGATAGATTCGGGTTTAAGACCCCAAGGAGAATCTATACGAGTAATCTAAGTGATGTAATAGAGCTTTTTTGAACCAGTCTAAGGACCTCCATGGTATCAAAAAAACATTTCTTTGTTTAGTTTCCTTAATATGATAAACATCTAAATTTAATTATAAAAAAAGGTCTCCAGTTATTATATCCACAAAAGACTTAAAATCATTTTCTTTATTTTTTTACCATAAGCCACATTGTTTATTAACATAATACTGCTAGTCTCATGTACTTGGTTACCTCTCTCAAATCGCATTAATGAACTTATCACTGACTTTTAAATCTATCATTATTGTTTTTATAGGGTCTAAATTCTAATTATAAAATAAGTAGTCAATATAAGTATAGTTCAATATGTAACCAAAATATCAGTTTAAAGAATAATCCATAAATATCTAAATTCGCTACTAAATCTGCCACCCACTACTTATCGATGTTGTCAGGAGCCTTACCATCGTCTCCCACTGTCTTTCCTAACGAAATCGAACTCTTGAATACAAAAGAAGTATAAACTAGTTGCCATGAAAGTGACAAGAGTATCTCTTTAATGGTAACAAAAATATTAGTGGGATTTTTCTTGGATAGAAGATTAGAAGAAAGTAAACAATTTTTAGGGTCAGTACTACATTGTGGAAGGGGGGGGGGGGGGGGGGGCAATTCACAAGGAGGATATTATTGTCTAGAGCAGCTATCTAGAAGACCAAACTCTCTATTTATAACCCTAGAAACATAGTAAATCCTTAATTGAGCCATAATGTTAATAATATTTTTGATCTTTCATATGAGCAAACTAATTTTTCATACATCATTATACGGAGAATTCATACCTTGAACAATCTCAAGGAAATATTGAGGATAATATACTCCCTATATTAGTCGATATTTTAGTTCACCGAAAAGAAGAAAGGAACAACAAATCACTACTACATTGTGGGCTTTTAGTAGAGACTTCATTAGCGACGACATTATGTTGTAGTTAATGATGAGCACTGAATGGAGAACGATATGAAATATGATCACGGTATCACAACATTGAGAAAACACATAATACTGAATACCACGCCGTGAAAAGAGATATACTAACAATAAAAATTGCAAACATATAGTAGTCACTATCAACTAACCCTTATTATACCATCGATACGAACCCAACTCTTCCAATGCTATATTCATCACCAACCTACCACCGTAACAAATCACCAACTATAAACGACCACTAAATAACAATTTCACGACGAGACTAGTTGACCATCTCAAATAAATCACCAATGCCACTATAAAATCCCAACCCTACTACGAAACTCAAGGCCAGAAGTGAGGGGACTGGTGGAGCGCACCCACCCTAGTCCCGTGACACAGTAATAAAAGTGTTTGTTTTTTTGTTTCTCCAAAAAAACCTTTAAAACACAAGACTTCCACCCCTAAATCTAATATTGGCTTCCAAACCCTCCTTGAACTTGAAAGTATCTTGAAAATTTTATTTCGGGTCACTACCTAGACCAAACTGATTGTTATAATTTTTCATCCTATTCTTCCGGAGTCTTATCCTGAACCCGCCTTAGATCACGCTTTTTCAGAACAACAACAATTATTAGACCATCAGCACCGCCACATCTTAAGAGTGATGCTTATTCATTTAAATCTTCGAGTAACACCACTAGATCTTCAACAAGGTGAAATTAACCAGACTACCACGAGCAATCCATCATATAAACAAAGCCCCAAATTGTGGTGACGAGATGGAAAATACGGTGTATATGGTAATAATTAGTTTAATTGAAAAATAACAATTTAAAATAAGAAAAGTAATTATATATTACCTCATATACCCCACCATTCAAGTAAGGTATTAGGCTTGTAAATATTGATAGAGAGTGACATTTTTAACTAATGAAGACAATACAAAAGTCAACACTAACAAAACTTCATCCATCGAAATCATAGGTTACCTATCTTTTGTTGGAAATACATTGGAAAAAATAGAGTACAAAATTTGACAAATATTACAACCACACGTTATTGCCATAACTTTGTCCATCAATTGTGTGTGTTTCCCAACTAATAAAAGGTATTTATAGAGATCCAGGTCCTTTTAGGTCATATGGGTCCTTTTGGAAGGTCCAAAAGGCCCAACCTGTTTTACTAATGTGGACAACTTTGAGTCACTTTGGTAGAATTGCCATAACTTTTGCGTCTCAACTCTGAATTGACCACCATTTCTTCTCAAATGACCCTGGCTTCAAGATCTTTCCAACCAAAAAGAAAACAGGTCAAAAGCTCTTGCCAGATTTTCATGATGATTGAAAAAAGGCATGTCATCTTTCTAGAAGTTTCCCAGATGCTTCCAAACTTGACTTTTTCCTCTATCTATGCCTTGACTTGGGTTTTGTATTTGACTTTATTGGCTTCTATATCTCTTTTTGGGACTCCATGTCGACTATGTACCTAAAAGTTACACACTTAACACACAATTAAATCACAAAATACACCAAAAATAGCAATAAGCCAAAATTGAGACAGGTTAGTAGAAAATCAAATACTATGGAATAATACCTCTATTAAGTTCATTAAACACCTTAAAAGATGTCTCGTGATACGATTATTCTATCACCAAAGACGAGACATCAGTAGCCAATCTAGGATTTAGTTTTCCCAAATCCTTCTTCAAAACCACCTTTCTTCCCTCCTTAGATGCTCCAAGGAGACCAACAACTGGTGAGTTATGAGTTAGCGTGAGACTAGTCATGCTCGAGAGTGACCGAGCATCGGGTTTACCCAAAACGTGAGGCTCTTGGATTTGGTAACTCCTTGGTAGAGGAAGTTTGATGAAGAAACTTTGTATCTCTAGGGTCAAAATCAAACGATGAAACTCCTCAATTTTGATATGAATGTGTTTGATTTATCAAGTAGGCAAAGAATTAAAGAAAAAATGGTAAGAGAGACAGTAAATCAGAGTGATTTAAAGATAAACCTCTAACCTCTCTTTTAACTTTCTCTCTAACTTTTCTTTGGGAGTATTTATTTTGTGCATATACATGTGTATTTTTAATGAACCATTACATAGAAATTACTGTTATAATAAAGATGAACTCCACCTATCTCTGATAATGAAAACACTCTATTAACCGAAATCCTAGATTGACATACAAATGTCAAATGTTCTCATTAAATTGTTAACTAACATCTTTTTTTTCCACATACTACAAAAATTGGTAATAAATTATAACTATGTTAACGCAAAAGTAAATCACTTTGTTCAATTTTTCATTAATGACCTTGTCATATACATTTAATATTTCACCTTAGTTGATTAAGTCTTCGCCAAGACCCCTATTCCCTCCTCCACCTTCTCTTTATAATATACTTAAGCTAATACTACTTCTTCCCACTTGCATTTTCACGTCTTCCTATATGATCTGTTTCCTCTAATACACAATTAATTATAATTTATAATCATTATTACCATCACATTCTTTGCTAATGCACTATACTATGATCCATCTATATATTGTTTTCTAACTATAAACTTTCTGTTCTCTAGCCATTTTTTGAAGATGTTATTCTCAAAATGTTTTGGCTTAAAGGTTTTGTTAATTTGTATGGTAATGGATATTGCATCGGGAGCTACTCTTCCTACTAATGAAGGTACGCAAAGTTGTCCAATGTTTTTCTTATTGTCTAAAATTACTTCATATTGATAAAATTAATGTACGATAAATTGTGTTCGGGGATAGTTCAAAGTAGACTACGAATACGAAATAACCATATGAGAGAATGTTGTTGTGTTATAATGTAACCCTATAGTCTTGTTCAGAAAATGTTGGATATTATTGGTGTAATTTGCGATAACTCTATCTAAATAATTGTTTTCATATCACAAATAGCTAGTTAAATGGCACAATTATTTTCATAACAATATTAGTTTATTTTTCCATATAAATGTTTGGATATCCGTCTTTTTTAGAGCAAAATTAATATCCACGGGAACCCACCCCAGTCTCAAGCACAGGCATAGCAACCTTAAGGTTGCCGATTATGCTTCGCTGACTTTTGGAGAAAAAAGTATATAGTCTCTAACTTCTAAAAAAAAAAAGTACCTTATTATCTCCCTAAGATTTTCAGAACTGTTATCCTCCCATTTTTTTTAGATAATATTTTTAAGTTTAATTTAATTTATTTGTACGATTTTTTCTTATTTACATGATATAATGTTACTTATTTTATACAATGACTTATAGTGTAACTAATTCAATGACATATAAGGTCCTAAAATACATTTTTTTTTCATAATATAAGAGTCTCTATTGTGATTGTTTCATGATATTGGTGTCAATAGATTACTCTTGCAATTAAGGACTTATAGTCAAATTTTAGTAAAATAACATGTAGAAACCTATAGTACTATTTTGCATACTTTAGGGGTCTATAATGCAATTACGATCTTTAAGAATACGAATACAAGTGTTATATAATGCAATCTTTGCATAATATAGATACCTGTAATGCAATTAAATTAAAAAAACGAGAGGGTTATTTCCAAACCTGACCCAAAAAATAAATCTTGGCTCCACCCCGACTCTACGGTCAATTTTGTGAACAATGAGTATATAGAACATTATATTTAAATTTAACTGAAGTAATACCTTTTTTTACTAGAATTTTTTTTAATAAGTTGGTAGATTAGAATTTAAACCGAACAGATTTGTTGGATATTATGTGGGTTATATTGCAGTGAATGCTTTGAAGCAAATAGCAAAGACAATAGGAAAGACAGATTGGAACTTTAATGTAGACCCTTGTGGAGGAGAATCGGGTTGGAATAACCCGACCCAACTCAAAGGATTTGAAAATTCAGTCACCTGTAATTGCACTTACGTCAATGCCACTGTTTGTCACATTGATAAGATGTAAGTTTTCTTCTTATCTTTAAAATTATTTTAAAGTAATACTATATACCACTCTTTTGACGTACCATCCTTATACCAACTCGTATCTTTATAAATGCAGAGTTTTAAAAGCACAGAACCTTTCGGGTATAGTCCCTCCAGATTTAATTACACTCCCGTTCCTACAAGAAATGTATGTAATCTATCACGAGTATATTTCTCTTGCTATTCATCCAGAAAAAGACATATATGTTCATCTTTGTGATACATATTTTGTTAAACAATATAAATTATGCTCTTTGTCTTATTTTTGCAGTGATCTGACCCGTAACTTCCTGAACGGTACTATCCCTAAAGAATGGGGTTCCATGCAACTTGTGACTATGTATGCAACCTTGTATATTAATTAATTAAATTTAAAAAGTTTGTTATGAAATATTATTTGGTTTTATATTAATAAAATGTTGTAATAATGCAGCTCCTTAATTGGAAACCGTATTACCGGTTCAATACCAAAAGAACTTGGAAATATTAAGACGCTTGGACATCTGTAAAACATCTTGATCACCGCTTTTTCATATAAATTAATTTAATAACTCATTTACTTCATGAGTTAATTAATGATATTAATATATATATTTTGTAATATCTTAGGGTCCTGGAATACAATATGCTTTCTGGAACTATTCCTCCAGAACTTGGCAATCTTCCAAGCCTACTGCGATTGTAAGATCCTTTAATTATGTTTATAGTATAAGTAAATCTGAGTTTATTTATTGTAACTTTGCCTAAAAAAATTATCGTAACGTTTAATTAATTATTAAATGAAAATTCTTCTTGAATTAGCAAAAAGAAAAGGAAAGCTGAATTTACTTGTTTTGTTGTTTTTTTACTACTCAAGACTTCTAACTTCGAATAATTTGACTGGAGAGTTGCCCGGAACACTCGCAAAGTTGAGCACTTTAACGGATTTGTAAGTTATTCTAATCTATTCTCCGTGCTTATTAAATTATCACTAAAATTATGGGTCAAATGCCGTCATTAGTCCTTTTGAATCAAACATTTATACTTTCGTATAACATAAGGACTATTGCATTTGCCTCGCATGTTTTACCTTTAAAATCTCTACTTAATCTGATGTTGTTTAATAAAATGCAGTCGGATTAGTGATAATCAATTCACTGGAAATATACCGAATCTCATCCAGAACTGGACAAATATGGGAAAATTGTGAGGCCACTAGACTCTTATATAGTTTCAAGTTTAGTTGCACCATTGGTCCATGTGTTATACATAACAACCATAATAACCAGATATAACCTAATGTTATTCCAAAACATTGCACCATTGGTCCCAAAAGGAATGATTTGCAATGTTAGTGTATAACACATCGGTATACTTGATATTGTTTGAAACATTGGAAGTATATCTGGCTATTTCACATAAAATAGAGACTGATGGTGCAATTTACGTTTATTTTAATATCAAGAGATGTTCAGTTTAAACAAATCGTCGTGACAGGGTTATCCAGGCCAGTGGTATGAGTGGACCAATCCCGTCTGGAATTGCTTTGCTAACAAAATTATCCGACTTGTGAGTAAAACTTTGATTTAATTGAGTTCACGTGACATTTGAGGTTACTAATTCGACTTATGTATATGATCCCGTTAAAAATAACAGGAGGATAAGTGACTTAAATGGCAATGAATCAACTTTTCCGTTCCTTGGTAATGCGAAAAACCTCAAGACACTGTGAGTTTCATATCATGTGCTTATTAATTTATTTCAAGATCATGTGATCATTTCTTTCCTTTTGCAGAATACTAAGGAGTTGCAACATTGTTGGACAATTACCAAATTATCTTGGGACCCTGACAAATTTGACAACCTTGTTAGTAGGCTGAACCTTAGTTTTAAATTATAGATTTATTCTTGTTAAATGAGACGCTAATGTAAAATTTCGTCCAGAACCTTCTAATTATTAGGACCTGACTTATTCTTTCTTTTTCATCGTTGCAGAGACCTTTCCTTCAACAAACTCACAGGACAAATATCAAACAACTTTACTAATCTATCAAATACAGATAGCATGTAAGTTTACTTTATTTAATTACCCAAAAGTCAGACAAAAAAGGTTACTTCCTCCGGCATGACTATCAGTAAATGATAAAAACCAACGAGTATAAAAATAATGAATTATTATAGTACCCTTACATGGAGGTTTTCTAATTCACTACTGTTTTTAGTTACTTGACCGGAAACCAGCTGACCGGGCCGGTGCCTGATTGGATGACCAGAGCCGACCAGATGTAAGTTTGTACATTTAGATTTTCTCGGGCAACCAGAGCTGTACCTGATAGCAATTTATAATTTTCTGTAGTGATCTATCCTACAACAATCTTACGACCGGAAACTCGACTTGCCAGTCAAAGAAACTGTGAGATTGCTTTTTTTCACTTCTTATACATGTAGTTTCTTACCGATTTCCGTTCTTAGCTAACCGACTACTCGGATTTTCTTTCAGGAACTTGTTTGCAAGCTCCAAAGGCAATTCATCGTAAGTTTCAAATGTTGATTCACTTCTTTTATCCACTTTTTCCAAAACTGACGTCCCCATGAGTTTTGAAAATGATTTTTTTGACAAGAAAAAAATATTTCAAAAATACCTTATAGTCCCCCAAGATTTCAAAATTCTTCACTTTCTTCCATCCCCAAACCTTTTCAAAAATATCTTATTTCAGAAAATATATGCTATTTTGGGACCTATAGGAAATTAGCTAGAAAACTTACAATATTTTGCATAATATAGAGATTTGTAACGCAATTAACACACACAAATATTTCGGCTAGTAGAATGCACTTTGTAATCACACGGGGTAAGGTGCCATTTTACGAAACAATAGGGATGTAAATTGCAAAAGAACCTAATATATTTTTGTATCTGAAGAATATATATATGTGGGTATATATATATTATGTGAAGTGTTATGTTTTAATAGGCTGATTACTTATTGACGTGGCATTGACGTGGCTTAATCTCGTGCGCTTGATCTTATTACCATCGAATGGCTCTCATTCGCTCGTGATCTTTGTCTCTTATATAAGGGAAAGAGGGTTGACCGAAGTCATAACCCTTACTCTCTCATCTTCCGCGTTCTCTCTCGTTTCTAATACACTAACCCTAGTTTTGTAGAAGATCAACCTCTGATTCTTCTTGTAATCGATTAGATAGCTTCTTGATAGTAACATCTCGTGTAATTTGTGATAATCATCTTGATTAATCACTAGATAGCCTTATTCATCTGTTTAGGGTTCGAGAGTTAGATTAGAAGTGGTATTCATTCGATTGTGTGGTTTTGTATTGTAAGGTGAACTGAAATATTGTATCTCTTGTGTTTTCTAGTAGCCGAGCACCTCTCATCAAGGCTCAACGTGGATGTAGGTCTGATTTGGACTGAACCACGATAAATTCTGTGTTCTTACTTTCTCGCTTTAATTTCTTGTGTTTGTGGTTATTGAGTTGTGAGATTTGAGGATTAATATTGATAGGAAAATACAACAGTGGTATCAGAGCTTGATTATTAATCTTGGGCTATCAGATTAAGGTTTCAAATCGGTGTTCTTGGAAAATTAGGGTTCCGCCTAATTTCATCTCGAGGGTTTTATTACGATCTCTCTCCGTTCTTGTTTAATTCGTACAATGACTACCTCTACACGAATTGATATGTCCGTGTTCGATGGTAAGATGGATTTCGGTGTTTGGCAGAAAAAGATGAAGGTTCTACTCTCCCATCATAAAGTGGGAAGTGCTCTTATTGAGGACATTAAAGAGTGGCGTGAAGGAGAACTTGACAAAGAAGCACAAATCAAAGAAGAAGCGTATAATATCCTCTTCTTGAATCTTTCTGACTCTGTCATTCGACAGGTTGATGGTGCTGATACAGCTCTTGAGCTGTGGGGTAAACTCGAAACTCTCTATGCCTCTAAATCTGTTCCTAATCTTGCTTTCTTGAAAGGTTCTTTGTTTAATTATAAAATGGATGTTTCTAAATCTATTGATGAGAATTTAGATGAATTTACTAAGATGTCCCTTGTTCTGAAAGGAACCACTATGGCCTTAGATGACACTAGTAAATGTATGATCCTTTTGAATGCTATACCTGAATCTTTTCAAGTTGTGAAAGATGTGTTTCAATATGCTAGTACTGTCCCTACTTATGATCAAGTTGTTACTGCTCTTAAGACCCGAGAAAATGAATTAAAGTCCCTTAAAAGAACTGGAATTAACATGTATGTTAACCCTAGAACAGATACTACTCAATCACTTGACTTAGCTAAGAATAAGAAAGGAAAGAAAACCACTAGTTCTAAGAATAAAGAAACTAGGAAGTGTTTTCATTGTGGGAAAGCTGGACACTTAAAGAAAAATTGCTATAAGTTGAAAAACAAGTTGAACAATAATGAATCTAATATAGCTAGTATGCCTAAGACCACTGATGATGTATTTGAAGTCCTGAATGTGAGTAATTTGTCTGAGCATGCTAGTTGGATACTTGATTCTGGTTGTACCTTTCACATGTGTCCCATACTTGAACTATTTCATGACTTGTCTTATGTGAACCATGAAACTGTATATATGGGGAATAACAACACTTGTGAGGTTAAAGGTATTGGGAAGATTAAATTGAGAATGGGTTCTGGGAAATGTATTGAATTGACTAATGTGAGATATATTCCTGATTTGAAAAGAAATTTAATTTCTTTGGGTGCTTTAGATGATCTTGGTTGTGTTTCCAATGTTTCTAAAGGTGTTATTCATGTTTATAAGAATGGTAAATTGCTTTTATCTGGTGTTAAACATGCTGGTCTATATGTTCTTGATGGTACTCATATAATTGGTTCTGTGAATTCTGTTACTAATGCTTCATCTCAGGCTACCACTGAAAAGTGGCATTTAAGGCTAGGACATATGAGTCAACAAGGACTCAGTGTCCTTAGCAAACAAGGTATGCTTGGAAAAGACACAGTTGGGGACCTTCCCTTCTGTGAGACTTGTGTGTTGGGTAAACAACATAGGGTAAGTTTCAAGCCTGGAACTCATACTTCCAAGGCTTGTCTTGAATATGTTCATGCAGACCTTTGGGGTCCTGAGAGGTATGATGCTCATGGTAATTTCAAATACTTCCTTTCTTTAGTTGATGACTTTAGTAGGAGGGTCTGGACCTTCTTACTTAAAACTAAAGATGAAACTTTTCAAAAAATCAAAGAATGGAAGTGTTTGGAAGAAAATCAAACTGGTTTAACTTTAAAAGTTTTGAGAACTGATAATGGTCTTGAATTTTGTAACACTGAGTTTGATTCATATTGTAAGACTAATGGAATTTTGAGACACAGGACAGTCAGGCATACACCACAACAAAATGGTGTAGCTGAGAGGATGAACAGGACACTCCTTGAGAAAGTCAGATGTATGCTCTTCACCTCAGGCTTACCCAAAGAATTTTGGGGAGAAGCTCTTTATACAGCCACATATCTTGTTAATAGGAGTCCAAACAGGTCCATAGGACTTAAGACTCCTATGGAAATTTGGAAGGGGCAAAAACCAAACCTATCATTTCTTAAACCCTTTGGGTGTGCAGCTTATGCACACACAAAGGAGGGTAAGTTGGATCCTAGGTCTATCAAATGCATAATGTTGGGTTATCAAAACCAACATGGTGTAAAGGGTTATAGACTGTGGGAAAAAGACAGTAGGGGTTTCAAAGTTATTGTTAGTAGAGATGTGATTTTTGATGAACTAACATTCCCTTTCAAAAATGGTACAGGTACAGGTGATGATGGCTTACCTGAACCTGCACAACCTCAACAAGTGGTGGGAATAGAGAAAGAGGTGGAGTCTGAGTCTTCCAGTCCAGTTGATGATCATGGAGATGAACCAAACCCTCCCCATGATGAAGCTGAAGCTACTGAGGACAATGAGGGTGAGGAACATCCTCCTGAGTCTTCAACAGGGCAACTTCAGAACTATCAACTCACCAGAGATAGGACTAGAAGGGAAACCAGAGCTCCTTCAAGATACTCATATGCTGACCTTGTATATACAGCCTTGAATGCTTCAGTTGAGGTCACAAACTCTGAACCAACATCCTATATGGATGCTATGGAGGCAGAGGATAGGATACAGTGGGAAAAGGCTATGAAGGAAGAGATTAAATCACTACATGATAACAACACCTGGGTTCTCACTGAACTACCTCAGAAACAAAAGGTGGTGGAGTGTAGGTGGTTGTTTAAGCTCAAAGAGGGCATCTCTGAGACTGACCCTCCAAGGTATAAAGCTAGATTGGTGGCAAAAGGCTATACTCAAAGGGAAGGTATTGATTTCAATGAAATTTTCTCTCCTGTGGTTAAGTTTAAGACTATTAGGGCTATGTTAGCTTTTGCTGCTTGTTATAACCTTGAGATTGAGCAATTAGATGTTAAGACTGCTTTTTTGCATGGTGACCTAGATGAAACAATTTTCATGAGACAACCTGAGGGTTTTATTGACCCTAAATTGCCTGATCATGTATGCTTACTGAAAAAATCCCTTTATGGTTTAAAACAGTCCCCTAGACAATGGTATAAGAAGTTTGACTCATTTATGCTTAAATGTGACTATGTAAGATCTGATTATGATGCTTGCTTGTATCTATCTGTTAAAACTGATCATCATGTATATGTTTTACTCTATGTTGATGATATGCTCATTATTTCTAAGTCCCTTAAGTATATATCTGAGTTAAAGAGTAAACTTAGTAAGGAATTTGATATGAAAGATCTTGGAAATGCTAAGAAAATCTTAGGGATGATGATTGATAGAGATAGAGATAAATGCATGATTAAGCTTCACCAGGAACCTTATTTGAGAAAAGTAATTTCAAAATTTGGTAGCTTGAATTGCAAAACTGTTATGACTCCTTTGGCTGGTCATTTTGTTTTATCTAAACATTTGTGCCCCAAGTCTCAGTCTGATATTCTTAAGATGGATAATGTCCCATATGCTAATGTTATAGGGTCCCTAATGTATGCCATGATTAGTACTAGACCAGATTTGTCCTTTGCTATATCTTTATTGAGCAGGTACATGTCAAATCCTGGTTGGGATCATTGGTGTGCTCTTAAACATGTTCTTGCATATGTTGGAAGTACTTTGAGTGTTGGACTGTGTTATGGAAATCATAATATACCTTTTGAGTTAGTTGGATATGTAGATTCAGACTTTGCTGGAGATAGAGACTCAAGAAAGTCTACTACCTCTTACTGTTTCACTCTTGGAGGTAATTGTATTTCTTGGAAGTCTCAACTTCAACCCTTAGTGGCTTTGTCCACTACTGAGGCTGAATATGTGGCTATAACTGATGCTTCTAAAGAAGCAATTTGGCTTCAAAATCTGCTATCTGAAGCATGTATTGTGAAGGGTAAGGCTACTATATTCTCTGACAGTCAAAGTGCAATTCAATTGAGTAAAAACCCAGTATATCATGAAAGGACCAAACATATTGATGTTAAGTATCATTATATAAGAGATATACTGGCTAGTGGTGAAGTTAAGTTGTTGAAAGTGGCTACTGAGGATAATCCTGCTGATTTTGGTACTGAAATTGTTACTAATGTCAAGTTCAAGCATTGCTTGGATTTGCTTTCTATTTGTTGATATTTTGCAGGTGGTTTGGGCTGAGATGATGATAGAGATGGCTTAGGCTGGCTAGAAATCCTTGAGGTGCAGTTTCAGGTGAAGGTGGAGGTGTAACACTTCAAGGTGGAGATTGAAGAATATATATATGTGGGTATATATATATTATGTGAAGTGTTATGTTTTAATAGGCTGATTACTTATTGACGTGGCATTGACGTGGCTTAATCTCGTGCGCTTGATCTTATTACCATCGAATGGCTCTCATTCGCTCGTGATCTTTGTCTCTTATATAAGGGAAAGAGGGTTGACCGAAGTCATAACCCTTACTCTCTCATCTTCCGCGTTCTCTCTCGTTTCTAATACACTAACCCTAGTTTTGTAGAAGATCAACCTCTGATTCTTCTTGTAATCGATTAGATAGCTTCTTGATAGTAACATCTCGTGTAATTTGTGATAATCATCTTGATTAATCACTAGATAGCCTTATTCATCTGTTTAGGGTTCGAGAGTTAGATTAGAAGTGGTATTCATTCGATTGTGTGGTTTTGTATTGTAAGGTGAACTGAAATATTGTATCTCTTGTGTTTTCTAGTAGCCGAGCACCTCTCATCGGAGCTCAACGTGGATGTAGGTCTGATTTGGACTGAACCACGATAAATTCTGTGTTCTTACTTTCTCGCTTTAATTTCTTGTGTTTGTGGTTATTGAGTTGTGAGATTTGAGGATTAATATTGATAGGAAAATACAACAGTATCCCATTATTTTTCCAGTGGCATAGTTTCTTGCTTAAGTAAATCAACTTGTCCAGAAAGTAAGTGAACATTCAACCTCAGTTCATTTTTTATTTTTTACCTTAATTTCCTTCAAGTTTTCAAGTTTCCCTTTTGAGGTTATCTACTATTTTATTCAGAATCATACCGTCTCCGTATAAACTGTGGTGGAAATCAAGTGGAATTGGATAAAAATACGATATACGAAGCCGATACTCAAGAAGGGGATTCCGCTAAGTTCTTCGAAAGCGCGCCAAATTGGGGATTTAGCAGTACGGGTTACTTCTTAGATGGTGATAATAAAGACATTTATACTGCGAAGGCTATTTCCCCGGTCTCAGGACCTAATTCACAGTTATACACGACTGCACGGATTTCCCCGTTGTCTTTTACTTATTATGGATGGTGTCTAGAAAATGGGAACTACACGGTGAACCTTCATTTTGCCGAGATCATGTTCACTGATGATCGATCTTACTTTAGTCTGGGAAGGAGAGTCTTTAATGTTTATATTCAGGGAAAATTAGTGCTAAAGGATTTTAATATCGAGGAAGAAGCTGGTGGAGTAAATAAAGGGATAATAAAGAATTTTACTACAGTAATATCCGATACTAGTTTGGATATCAGGTTTTATTGGGCTGGAAAAGGAACAAATGGGCTACCATTTAGGGGAGTGTATGGCCCGCTTATTTCAGCTATTTCTGTTGATCCGAGTAAGTAGTTAATATTTTAGTAGTATGGTATTCAGATATGGAATTGATTGGGTATTAATATGTTTTTTGTTGTGTGGTTCTTTCTTATCTATAATAAGATTTCCCGGTGCCAGAAAATAAACTTATTTTGGATAAAGGTGGGGAGAGTTTATCCGTCGGTGCTATAGTTGGGATTGCGACAGGAATTTTGGTCGTGTTTTTACTGCTTCTAGGTGTTATTTTTTGGATATTCTCTCGACCAAAAGAACGCTCAAGAGAACAAGGTACAAGATAATTACTTGAAATCTTGATAAATAAATAACTCATTTGGTCCCTTATTGTTGCATACTTTGACAGTTTAGACCTTTATCTTGAAAAAGTAACATTTTAGTACCTTATCTTTCGATTTTGTGATAATGTTAGCCCTTTATTTGCAAACGTAACATTTTATTCCCTTATCTTTCGATTTTGTAATCATGTTAATCCTTTTTCCGTATTTACATCATGTTACAAGCGTTGTCATCTTTTAACATAACATGCGGCAATAGCAAAATGACACTATTAAGAGTATTTCTGTCTTTTATCACATCAATAATATGGTGACACATGTATATAACGCTTTTAATGTAATGAAAATATAAAAATTGACTAACATTGTCACAAAATTCAAAGATAAGGGACTAGAATGTGATGTTATGAGACAAGGGGATACTTGCGAATATTTAAACCTCTCTGTTTTGCTAATTTACTAGAATTTATTTTCTGTACCTACATTTTCATTTTTCAGATCTAAAGGGTCTCGATTTAAATACTGGATCATTCACTTTACGGCAAATTAAAGCCGCCACAAACAATTTCGATTCTGCTAATAAGATTGGAGAGGGTGGTTTTGGTTCTGTTTACAAGGTACATATCTTTCACAACTTCAAACTTAAGAAGATTCCAAATTGGGTTAATTGCACCCTTTTTCCCCTGTGATTTCCAACATTATAGTCCTTTAGTCCCTAAGCTCTAAAAATGCCACCAGAGGTACCCTATGGTAGAAAAACTTGAGCACCACAGATCCTGGTATTAACTTGATTAGTGAACACACTGACGCAAAATGACTAAAATATCACTGATGCTCTTATTTCTTTTTATATACCATAGGGATCTATAATGGCATTTTTAGAGCATAGGGACTAATAGACTATAATTTTCTAGAATGTAGCGTATTAATTTAATATAATAAATCAGGGTCTCCTGGCCGATAAAACCATCATAGCCGTGAAGCAACTTTCCTCAAAATCGAAACAAGGGAACCGTGAATTTGTGAATGAGATAGGGATGATATCTGCTTTACAACACCCGAATCTCGTTAAGCTCTACGGATGCTGTATAGAAGGAAACCAATTGTTGTTAATTTACGAGTACATGGAAAACAACAGCTTGGCTCGTGCATTGTTTGGTAATCTTGTTAACTCTTTTGGTTTCTTATATTACACTACAAGAAAAGGTATCTTTAGCGGCAAAAATTTTAACACTAAAAATCTTAATTTTGCCGCTAATAGCCGTTATTTGTTCGTCCCTATAAGTTCGTCTCTAAAGATACCTTTAGTAGCAAATTATTTGTTTTGCCTCTATTGATTTTATCTTTAGCGGAAAATATTGCCGCTAAAAATATAATTAGAGGCCATTTTGATTTTTAAAAATATTATTAGAGACTATTTTAGTGTTCGTCGCAATAACTTCATCCCTAATGATACTATTTCTTATAGTGTTATTTGACAGTTTAGCTCCTTATCTTACAAGAGTAACATTTCAATATTTTATTTGTGACAATATTAGTCCTTATCTTGTGAACATAACATTATAAGTCTTATCAGTTGCGACAATGTTAGTCCTTTTCATGTATTCTCATTATTTTTGTAGTGTAGTTATCTTTTGGCAGAATATGTAGCAACAAACAAAAAATGCCACTTTTAAGGATATTTTAGTCTTTCCGTTCGTCACATAAACTTTACATGTGTATTTAACGCTTATACTGTAATGAAAACACAAAATGGACTAACGTTGTCACAAAATCAAAAGAAAAGGGACTAAATTTTTAAGTTTACAGGATTAGGAACTAAATTATCAAAATTTCAAATTCGAAAAACTGATAGTTTGGTTGATTTTGGAAGGTCCGGAAGAGTTCCATATAAAGCTGGATTGGCAAACAAGGCACAAAATCTGCATAGGCATTGCAAGAGGCTTAGCTTATCTCCATGAGGAATCAAGATTGAAAATTGTTCATAGAGATATAAAGAGCACTAACGTCCTTCTTGATACAAATCTTGAGCCGAAGATATCTGATTTCGGTTTAGCCAAGCTCGATGAAGAAGACAATACGCACATTAGCACTCGTATTGCAGGCACATAGTAAGTGATCACTACATATAGTCACATAGTATTTTCTTTTTCCCGAGTTATTAATGATGCAAATTTTCGGATAAATTTGATTTCAGTGGATATATGGCACCGGAATATGCAATGCGAGGCTACTTGACGGATAAAGCAGATGTTTATAGCTTTGGAATTGTCGCTCTGGAGATTGTTAGCGGGAGAAGTAATAGTAGTTTGAGGCCGAAAGAAGATAGCTTTTACCTACTTGATTGGGTAATTCTATAATCTCCCTCTAACATAAATTTTTTAGTCCGATAAAAAAATCATACAGTCCCCCTAATCACTGGCAAAGGGGGATATGGCCCCATAGTTTCTTATACTAATACTTTATAGTCCTCCAAGTTTCCAAAATCTTCACTTGGCCCCCCGTTTTCCTGAAGTAACTTAAATAGTTGCGAAGCTATATTGTGATAAGTATCTTTAATGTAATTTTACTACTATGCATTGTTTATGCATTGTTAATTTATTTCTGGTAAGTGTTGTTTCCACACTTCTGCAAATTAAAAATCATAAACTCAAAAAAAAAATGAATATAGGGACCTATAGTGCAATTAACTCACAAAAAATAATAGAGGGACTTATGGTGCAATTAACTCAAACAAATTGATATAGGAACCTGTAGTATAATTTTGGCATAATATAGGGAGCTATAGCCTATAGCGCAATGAAACTAAAAAAATTATATAAGAACTTATATTGTAATTAACTCACAATAAATTAATATAGTAATAGTTAAACCTATAGTGCAATGACTCAAAAAAAAAATCAATACAAGGGGTTATAGTGCAATTAGCTCAAAAAATTAATATAGGTCCATATAGTGCCATTTTTTCATAATAAAAGGACCTATACATCAATAAAATCAAAGAAATAGGGTCTTAGAGTGCAACAACTCAAAAAAATTAATATACGGACCTATAACGTAATTAACTAAAACATTAACATAGGGACCTATAGTGCAATTTTTTCGAAATATAATGACCTCTAGTGCAATTAACTCAACAAAAATCAGAACCATTGCCTCCCAACAAAAAAAAAAAGTGTCTCGGCCCTGATTTGTCTTTTCTTGATGATATTCTGAAAAATTAGTCCATATCTTTATTAGTCAACTTATCACATTTCCAATACTAAGCAAAATCATTGTAAATTGTAGGCTTTAGTGTTGAAGGAGAACAACAACTTGATGGAACTTGTAGATCCGAGACTAGGAACAGATTTTAACCAAGACGAGGTTTTGACTACGCTCAATCTTGCGATTCTCTGCACCAACGTTTCACCTGCGGTTCGACCAAGTATGTCGAGTGTGGTCAGCATGCTAGAAGGTCGAGCAAATTCTCATGCCTTTGTTTCAGACTCGAACATCACAATTCCTAAGAGGAACGGACCAGCAAGCACATCTGAGAGCCAAATCCAAACTGTGTCAATGGATTTACCGTGGACTGAATCTTCTGTAGTGAGCACTGATCTCTACCCAATAACATTTGATAGCGAATACTTGGAAGGTAGGGCATAGACATATTGGGAAGATATAATTTTATATAAACTTCCGACCCTTCTCAGATTTCAACTTTATAATTAGCGCGATAATTGCGTGCACCTAACGGTTCTTTTTGCGATTTACTATTTCTTCCTTTATTTTATTTCTAAAATGGTGTGAATTTGTATGTGTTGTATAATTGTTTGAAGATTTAAATAAAAAAAAATTAGTTTGACTAGAAGTTGGCAAATTAGGTCTGTAAAACAGTAGATAGTTTTTACTACTAGAGTTTATCCTGACTTCCATATAAAGGAATGAATTGGAAAATCGTGTTTAGCATTACTATTGGACTTGTATGGAAATGGAGAAATGAAACTCCTTTTGAAACCATAGCTCATGGGTTTGTGACCTTGAAAAGAAAGCGATTGCATTCGTGGGTCGGCTTCAGGTGGTGAGGATATGTCATTTCATCCAAGGACAGCACAACTTATGGGTTGGTCCAGGGCTAGTTTGGGGTTAAAACTCAACCTCGATAAATCATCTAAAGGATCGGTTGAATTAGACAAGGGTATAATTGTTGGCCATGATGCTAGATCTGGTTTTTTTTTTTTTTTTTGATAATCAAAAAACTCTATTAATCTTAAACATTGTTTTTACCTTTTCACAGCTCTTTCACTAACAAAATATAGTCTATTACATTCACATTACATTAATGAACAGAAAATACACACAAAATCTCTACCCTTTAAAACAATTTTGCAGCTGCCAGTTCTGCGCAACCACTTCTCTGCTCCTCTTCTCCTTATATCTTCTGGAATTTCCCAATTTTGCGCTTAAAAAGAACTGCATTCTATTGAATATTTGATCTTCATTTAAAGTTCTGCTTTCATGGATCAGCGTGTTCCTATTAGTCTATATAATATATATATATATATATATATATATATATATATATATATATATGAAGTAAACCATCCTGATATAATATCCTCCTGGAAATTATCCTCAGTATTAGCAGGGATAAAATCTATAAGAGGATACCACTCACTAATCACAGGCATATTAATTAATCCCATATTTCAGAAAACACTTCTTCAATATTCTTCTCGAGAAGGAGCAATTGATGAACAAGTGATCCCTATCTTCAACACCATTCTTGCATACCTCGCAATTAACATTACCTTGTATTCCCCAAACACTCATCCTTTGTCTTGTAGGGAGTCTATCAAAGCAAGTCAGCCAAGCAATAAAGCTACACTTTGGCACATTTTTCTTATTCCAAATTATCCTTGTCCATTCCAATGTTTGATTACAATTTCTGATCTGATTATATGTTTTTTTGAAAGAGAATTTACCCTTAATAGCAGCGCTCCATATCATCTTATCTTTTCCTTCTCTGTTATGTACTGGTATAATTTCACTCAATCCATGTAGTGTTCTAGGAAAATGCCACCTTCCTCTCACAAAACATTCCTGTACAGTTTTGTTAGCCTAGATTTCACTCACATGTACCTCCCTACTCAAAATACCCTGTACATTAATACCATTAATCCAATTATCCCAAAATACGAAAGTATCAGCACCATTACCCACCTTGTGCGAAATAAATTGTTAGGCCAAATCCCTTATTTTCAAGATTTTCCTCCATGTCCAGGTCATGTCCTGATTAAGCTTCATATTCCATATACATTTTCCTTGAATAAAATTCGTGTGAGCCCAAGTACTAAGTAGATTACTATCATTCTTCTATAATATCCAAAACACCCCTAATAAACATGTATGATTCAGCTCCTCTAAATTAGGAATATTTAATCCACCCTCAAACTTTGGCTTACAAACATTCTCCCAAGCTACTTTTGCCCCTTTAGCACCTTCTAAACTTCCCTTCCCATTTCGCGACTTCAAATGAGTTGCTAATTGGTCTTTCTGAGACTGGAAAGGCAGCTAATGCAACTACGGTTTTGTTTAGATTGGCAGAGATGGGATTCGAACCAGAATTCGAAACATGGAGTAAGTTATTTGATGTTTTTTTATACGTGGGTGGTTCAGGCCAGTTTGCGTGCACCATGACTAATTTTATGACTAATTTTACGGGACTATGCATGTCTTCTATATATACTCCCAGGTAAATTAGGGGTAGGTTACCTATGTTTAGGGAGGAATTTGAACCCTATAACTTTTACTTCACACTCTTTAACTATTGAAAGAAATAGCAACATTCTGTCCAGTTAAACTAACCCAACTGGTTAGTTATTTGATGTTATATGTAGAGAGAAAAACTATTGCCTGCCAATGAGTTATTCATATGAAAATATAAAGAGCCGATCCGGATAATTTGTAAAAGACATCATCTATCTCAGAAAGAGAAAGACAGAGCATATTCGAAGAGGGTGATGCAGTTCAACAAATTCAGCGCTATTTCTTCTTGTCTCTGCTTTCTTTCTGGAAGATCGCCATATCTATAAACTGTACTTTCTCCGTTCTAAAAAGGTTGTTATATTTATTTTTGCACGCACAATAAAAAGTATTATTTATTATCCATGTGATTACTAATTTTTTTCATAAAATGTCTTGAAATCTTGAACATATATTGGGAACATAAATTATAAATTTTAATATTTAATTAAGGATAAAAGTGGTATAAAGAATAAAAAAGTATCTTGATTTTCTAAAATGACAACTTTTTTGAAACAACTATTTTTAATATAAGTGACGACCTTTTAAGAATGAATGAAGTATCACATTTTCTATTCTTCTTCTACCTATGGAGAGCTTACTTGTAAAATCTGGAAAAAAAACTAGTTGTGTTCATCCTTTATGGCATTTAAATTAGTGGTCATGTTTTGTTTACTAACTGGAAGAGTTTCCTCCCCTGCACCCCCCACATACACACCCAAATTGGCTTCCTGGTTAAGTCTTTATTGTGATCCATTAGAGATCTACTGGTATTATTATTCATAATCACTTTTTATTTTCAGTTCTTTTGTGCACTATATTCTAATATCAAATGAGTACTTTACATCTCTTTAATTGAATTGTTGTTCAATTACAAAGTATGAAAAGGAGCATAAGCTCAAGTTTTATCGTCTTTTCTTTTCATATGAAGAACGTTGCTAAAAATTATGTTTGATGTATTTTCCTAATGATTATCGAATCATTATGGGATAATTATGTATTTTTAGTAATTATTCTCTTCTAAGTTCACAATTGAACTTGTAGATTTTGACTTGGAGAAGCCCTTGGCACTAGAGGTGCGAATTGACTTGGAAGTGTGTAAAGTGGTATATGAAGGGTTACACCTCATATGCGTTGGGTGTGAAAAATTTGGCGACAATAAGGAGAATTGTCCTCCTAATGGGATAAGGGCCTCGGAAGGAAGTGATTACAGAAAGCGGGAGCACGCGGCACCAAGTGTGAGTAGAATGGAGACTTCGTTAGTCAAGGAAAAATACAGGAAGTGGATGATGGTTCGTAGAGAAACTAGGAGAAATGGGAAGAGGAGTGTGGCTAGTGCGCCAAAAACAATTGCGCAAAGAGGTTTTGGGTCGCACTTTGAAGCATTACGGATGGATGAGGAGGTCATAAATGATAAGGGCCGCTTTGTATATGGGATTTAGAGTAAGTTTCAGGGATCAGGATTGAAAGTCGGGAACAACAAAGGTAAAGGTGTAGTTAAGGAAATTGTGAGAAATAGTAATATGGGAGGCGCGAGAGGACATCATGTAGTGGCATCAGCCAACTATGAACAATGCAGAAGACTACAAGCTGTTGTAAAGGTACATAAATTTATGGCCCGTGAACTGACAAAAGACAAAATTGATACCAGAAATAAATGAAAAGGCAAGGGAGCGAAGGGGAGCAGAGGTGAAATGAGTGGAACTATTGTGGGTCATGGGAAGGATATGGTGGATGACAATGAACTTGTTGATGTTAAAGTGATACATGGCTTTGCTGGTGTGATGGATCTCAATGCAGTAAAACATGTTACATGGTCTGAAATAAATAAGGGGAGAAGGAGAGTTAGTTGCAGTTGGTACTACTGCAACAACAAATAACCAACAGTTTTTCACTGAAGAGTCACTGAATGACGAGTCGCAGGGACTTCTCCAGGGGTGATGCTGTACAGGAGAGTGAAAGCGAGGTGCTGTTCTTGGACAGTCAGGTAGCGAGATCACCACAAGAGCAGCAAAATAAAAGTTATTTGCAGCGATTCAATCATGACGTGGTTATGACCACAAATTCTTAACGAGTATTTTTGCGGGTATCTTTTTTGTCATACATTTTAATGTTTATTTAATATGTACATTCAATGATGTATCTATGAATTGGGGTAACTCGAGACAACCCCTAAATATACATAGTTGGAACTATTATGGTGCGGCTAAACTTAGCTATCGTCGTGTTGTCAAAGATATGATGGCGGGACACAAAGTGTGGCTTACAGTAATTATTGAACCTCGAGTTAGCGGGATTAAGGCGAGCAAAATAATAAATTCACTACAAAAAAATAATTATACCAGGGTGGATTCAGAGTGTTATAAAGGAGAGATATGGATGATATGGATGTATCAAACATAACAATCCGGGTGCTATCTGCAGGTAGACAAGTGGTTACCATAGAGGTGGGTCAAACCGGGTGTGAATCATGGGTTCTTTCTGCAATTTATGCAAGTCCAAATATAAAGAAAGAGACGAGTTATGGGAGGCACTGTATCACTGTATCACGCTTTCCATAATTTACAAACTCCGTGGTTAGTGTAAGGGGAATTCAATAAAATTGGACTAGAGGTGGATAAAAAAGGTGTTGTCATAGGTGTTTCACGAAGGATGGAATAGTTCTAGGAAAGGAGACAAAGTTTTGGGTTGATTGATCTTGGTTTTGAAGGACCACGCTTCACCTACTGTGATTCTTGGACCTCAGGTCAGCGAATCATGGAACGCTTAGCTAAAGCGTATGGTAATATGAATTGGTAGACTTTGTTTCTGAATGCTCATGTAATACATTTAGCAAGGGTTCACTCGGATCAAATGCCAATACTTATAAAAATATGTCTAGTTCAGAGAGCAAAAATAAAACCACGTTGTTTTAGATTCGAAGCGGCTTGGTGTCTCCATAATGGGTTTCAGGAATTCGTGAAAGATAGGTGGGAAAGAGACAATATCGGAGTCCTATAAGGTATATCGACAGTTCATGTTCATTTGAATAAGTGGAATATGGACACCTTTGGGGATACAACCCTGCGAGGTTAAGGAGCATTCAAAAAGCTCTTCAATCCTCGTATAATGTATCTTTTCGTCAACTTGGTAATCGTTCAATGAATGAATATGAAAATGTACTGGATCAAGAGGAAATAATGTATTTTCATAAATTTAAAGATAAATTGATAGCTTCGGGAGAGAGAAACACACGATTTTACCCTCTCGCAACTACAATAAGGAGGAAAAGGCGTTATGCACTATATTACTGAACGATAGAGATGAAAGGGTGAAAAAGGTGAGGATTTAGCTAGACTAGTGTGAGGATATTTTGAAAAGTTATATGAAACGCCTGTAGATCATCCTAGGGAGTTCACCCTCCCTCATGTCGGCCCGGTTTGGAAAGAGGTGACTCGCGAGTTGTGTGTACCATTCTCAGATGAAGAAATCTGGGAGGCAATTTTCCAATCGAATCCAACTAAAGCACCTGGCCCAGATTGTATGTCAGCGGCGTCCTATCAGAAGTGTTAGGGGAACAGTGGGTCCATCTATTTGTGATATGGTTAGTGAGGCTGTTAGTATGGGTTGTTTGCCGCCAGCTCTGAATGAGACGCTCATACATTTTATTCCAAAAGTATTAGATCTGAATCGGGTATTATGAAGGCTATGGTGAATAGACTAAGGCCAGTACTCGTTGATATTAGTAGTTCCTGTCAAAGTAGCTTATTTCCATGTCGCTACACTATTGATAATATAGTCCTACTTCGTGAGGTCAACCACCGAATACGACAACTAAAGGGGAAGAGTGGTATCATGGAAACTAAAATTGACCTCGCGAAAGCGTAAGATAAAATCGGATGGAAGTTCATAGAGGATACAATTAGACATTTTGGTTTCAGAGAGCTGGATTTCGATCATCATGTCTAGCATGGAGGAAAAGGAGATGCAGGTGCTATGGAATGTAAAACCGTTACCGCTGTTTAATACACAGCGAGGGATTCATCAATAGGAACCACTGTCACCGTGCATTTTTGTTATGTGCATGGAACGTCTATAGTTACTTATTCAGGAGTTATGTGATAAAGGAAGATGGGAGGCAATTCAGTTGGGAATAAAGGGCCCAAAACTATCTCATGTGTTTTTTGCTGATTATCTAATACTTTTTGGTGAAGCCTCATAGTCACAGGTACATTTCATCCAGGAGACGATGGATATCTTCTTTAAAGAAGCTGGGCAAACTGTTAGTGCGGAGAAATCACTCATATATTTCTCTAAGAATGTTCTTGTATTGATGCAACATGAATTTGCTGAGGTGAGTGGTTTTTGTCATAGTGAATCTTTTGGGAATATTTGGGGACCTCTTTCCAATCGGGTAGATTACCCAAAGATTTCTATAAGAAAAACATGGAGAAAATGAGGGGGAAACTTGCTGAGTGGAAAACCAAGACTCTATAGCAAGAGATGTGACATTGGCCCAATCGGAGAAATTTCGGTTTATCAAATATAGGTGTTGAAGATTCCTAAATATGTATGTGAGGAAGTAGATAGAATTGTGAGGGATTTCATATGGGGATCTTCGGTCACGGTAAAGAAACTTTATTGGGTTGCTTAGGAGCAATTAATTAAACCAAAAGCGATGGGCAGTCTTCGTATAAGGGGCGCGAAGAATTATAATATAGCCCTATTAAAAAAACTTGGATGGAAGCTAATGCTAGATCAGAAGGTAGCGTGGGTAGAGTTTTCAAAAACAAATACTTTAAAGAGAGGCTGTTAAATCGGGAACAAAAGGAGAGTGATTCAAACGCGTGCAAAGCCATCCTTGTTGGAACAAGTATACTTTGAGATGGAGTAGTAGAATCACAAGGAAGGTCGGAGCCAAATATTAATGGTGTCATGAAGTTCTGGGTATATTCACGGTCAAATCGACTTTTGATCGTCAAGAAAATAATGTAGCTGACAAAAAATTTAATTGGGAGGATAGAAAAAAATCAAATTGCATCTGTCAAGAATTTATACCAAGCATGTATTTTTTAGCTATACTGTTGCAGGGGGACTATGGCGCCAACTTGGATTGGATAATGAGAGTCAGCTGCAATGGGATGCTGCAGATTTAAATGGATGAACTCCCGAGATATCTTGGAGTGCTGATACAAGTGCTATTTTGTGCAAGTGTGAAGCGGCTGCAGAGTACAAATAAAACATGGCGGCAGGATGTTGTTGTAACTAAGGACAATGCTGTGACTTTTATAGGTGCAGGAGATAGGGTCGAAACTACTGTAGCAATCAAGAAGTGGCTGGAGGGACGCTTGACAGCTAAAGAACGAATATCTGGGATCGAATGGCCCTCGTGTTTTCTGCATCAGTGTGGCTTATTTGGACAAGACAGAACTCGACGATATTCGATGAACAGAATAATGCGCTGCGGATAGATGATATAAAGAAGGAAGTATTGCGACTTGCCGGTAACTTTGTTTTGGCATTGGGGAAGGAGCTTGATGGTGGTATTATCAAGTCGGCAAAGAGTGTGATGGTAAATTGGGTTAGTCTATAAGTCGAGATAAACTTAACATAGACGGTAGCTATGATGTGAATAAGGTGTGGCTGGTATTGGAGGTATATTTCGAGATAGAAATGGTACTTTTCTAGCTGGATATGTAGGCTCGTGTGTAGTGGACTCTTCCCTCACCTCGGAGCTACTCGCACTTCATTTTGGGTTAAGATGTACAGTAAGAAAAGGGTACAAATAGTTATATATCGAGACCAACTCGGGGGAGCTCCATGCACTAGTGAAGTGCGGTGGAAACTTAAATGATCAGATCTCTCATAGGACGCAAGTGTTGGAATATAATGCAAGATAATTCCAATTTCGAAATAAATCATATCTTCCGTGAAACTAACCAATGTGCGGACAAATTAGCTAAGAAAGGAGTAAGTGCGCAAACCGTGCCAGTTGAGCTAGAAGACCCTCCAAATTACCTTAGGAATTTTATCACGAGAGATAGAAATGGTTGTGCAACTGTTGGGGTTATACCGGATTCTTATTGAGGATCCAAAATGTATTAATGGTTTAATCTTGTAAATAACTTTTAAACTTTGATGTATGAAAAAAACTTGTAAATTTTAATTTATAATACATAATAAAACTGGGTAATTATAGTATGGAAATAGGGTGAAGTATGAATATATCCACGTTAAACATTATAATTTTGTAATATTTAAACAAAATCTGGACTGAATTATCTGGTCCTTATATGATTCTATGAAAATATGGTTAAAATAGTTGGCAAAATAAAATTCAATATAGAAAATATATATAAATATAAGACCTGGAACTAAAAAGTCCCGGAGGTAGATGTAGGTATTCACTTAGTTATATATTTTAGTAGGCTAGCTGTTAGAGAATCTTTAGATAAACCTACTAGCTATTAGAGAATCATTAAGTAAACCTACTCCATATTAGGTTTATATAATTTAATTAATAAGTGGATTGTTTATATATCTTAGTTTGGTTCTATGTTATTTTTAAATAACTAGTATTATTTAACTCAACAAATAGAAGACGACTTTCAGGCCACCTCATGGCAGCCTTTGATCCATATTAAAGAAAACAAGAATAGAAAACTGGGTTTTCCTGTTGTTTGTGCTAAAGTAAGTAACCAAGAGCATCGTCCGACCACATTCAAGGGAAGATTCTCAGAATACCCATTATTTTATAATTTTGACAAATAAATATTTAAATTTACAACAATAACAAACAGACCTTTTAACATTTTTTTTTTGTTAGTACTTTTGTACGTTAAATATCACGTGCCAATAAATATTTACTGATAAAAAATGTTAGAGACCTGTTTGTCTATTTTTGTAAACTCGAGTATTTCGTTTTATAAAGGGAAAGATAGCCACGTCATTGACAGGTGACATTTAACGAAAGAAGTCACGACTGATACTAACGAAAGACAAAAAACAGTATGTTAGATACCTCTTTATCACTTTTATAAATTTAGGTACTTATTTGACAAAATTTGAAATAATAAGTATCCACCTAGGAGTTTTTCCTTTATTTAAATACAAATTTTTAAAACAAACTTTTAACAAAGTTTAAAGTCTCCCCTAAATGGTCGGTGTAAATCACTACTAGATTGTTGGTGTCCAGCGACACGGCCTCTAGTGATTGTAGTTTGTGGTTGCTAGAACTCAGGTACCAGTAACCGGGAGTGGTTGCAAGAGGAAACGTGGTATTATAAAATAAAATAATGGGAGTCTTTCCTATTATGTTTTGTGATAATTTAATCGGATTTTCGAACTACACTCTGACTTTTGCTAATTGGAATTAATTGGATTTTTAACGCTTATTTTTATCAAAGCTACATGTTTGAAAAGTGATTGATTATATATTAGAGTAATGATATATACCATCTAAATACTATATAATCACGTGACATGAATTGGTTTGTTATAGATCATTAATCTATTTATTTTCTTGATCTAATTAACAATTTATAACCAACCAATTCATGCCACGTCATTGGATGGTATTTGAATGGTATGATTTTAAATGGTATATATTATTACTCTGTATATACAATTGGAGATAAAGAACACAATTTCATGGCCAAGCTAGGATCTCCTATTTTCAAATGCTCACGTAAAAATGAGATAATTTGCAAGAACACACCTAAACTATATTGAAAATCCAATTTTTACCCTTGAATCTTGTTTACCTACCAACTACACCCTTCAAATTTTTTTATTTGATGATTTTTGAATTTTATGGATTGTATTTGGAGATGTGTACATGTTTTACGGTACCTTTTATGCAAAAACCAGATTCTCATATAGAGTTTGCATGGGCCGATGTTAAAAATCCAATTATGATAGTTGGAGACACTACGAGAAACACACTGAAACTAAAAAAAATATGTGTCACCTAAATTCATATTACCTAATATACTACTATTTATAATGTGGTAAGTATACAGATTGTAAGTAAATCATTAGTTTTTTTTTTTTGCTGGGCAAGTAGCAAATTATATTATAACTCAAACATATCAACGTACATGGGCTTTTTAAGGCCTATTACATTTTAAACTAACTAGTGGGCTAGTCTAATTCCTACCTAATGGGTCCATTAGGCCCATTTACACTTTTAAACCAACAACATAATAAGACAAACTAGAATCTATAGAAGTCCATCTAAGTACACAAAGTACACCGCCTTTTCACTTACACCACTTCGCTAAAGTCAGCTCTACTACTTTTCTCTCTCTCTCCTTCTGAAACCTTGTTAGGTTCTCTCGGAAGGCCAAAGCTATCTCGTCAAATAGCGTATCCTCCGATTTAAACTCCTTCTTGAATATCCGGTTATTACGTTCAATCCAAATCAAGTATACGGCCACCGATAGAAGAGCCTTCAAGATGTTGTCAGAAGTACTACTCGTATTGTGTTGAGAGACAAACCACCTCATAAGCGACTCCGAATCAGTAAGTTTCACTTTAATCCCCTGAGTTTGTAAACACTTAGACCAGATCCTATTAGTTACTGAGCATTCCCAGTATATATGGTTACGATCTTCGCTCTTCAGATAGCAAAACTCACATATAGGGTTAGAAATAACCCCCCATGTGATTAATCTTTGTTTTGTAGCTATTCTGTCCAGATGAACCAACCACAGTATGAATTTATATCTTGGGTATCCTTTTGAGTTCCAAATAACCCTGCTCCATTCTTTTACAGGTTGCTTAATTCGGATCCTTTCATAGGTTTCTCGAAAGGTAAAAACTCCTCTCTTTGTATATTTCCATATGATCTTGTCTTCTACTTTATAATTATGTTGTGTCTCTTCTGTAATTTCTTCCATAAATGTAAATCTTGCAGGCCATTTCCATTGTTCTTTATTAATAAACTGAGATAGCTTACTATCAGTGAAGTACCCTGAAGCTAAACTGCTTCTTTGTATATCACAAAGTCTCTTACTGTTTGGAAGCCAGTAGTCCCACCAAAGAGATATGTTTCTGCCATTTCCAATGTTATAAGCAATAAAGTCCTTAGCTATATATCTTAATTTCAATATTTTCCTCCATCCCCATGATGTATCTTGAGGGATATCCACTTGCCAGAAAGATTTACCTTTAAGAAGGACCTGTTGTACCCAATTGGACCATAGTGTATTCCTCGGGAAGCAACAGTTCCATAGCAATTTAAGAGTGGAGGCTTGGTTCTGATAGTAAGGATTCTTGATCCCCAAGCCACCCTCTTCCATTGGCAAACAGATGGTGTCCCATGCTACTTTAAAACCACCTTTAGCTTCACTAGTCCCTTTCCAGAGATATGAAGTGATCTTACTTTGAATGCCTTTGATAATCTTCTTAGGTATAGTAAATATGCTATACCAATAAGAAGCTAAATTGCTCAGTACCATCTTAATCAGTTGTAGCCTCCCAGCAAAAGATAAGTTCTTTGAACTCCAATGCTCTATATTTTTCACCATTTTTGATATAATTGGTTTACAATCCTCTATATTTAATCTTCCAGATATTAGAGGCACTCCTAGATATTTCATTGGGAGTTTCCCCTCAGGTATTTGCAGTATATTCCACATATTCTCCTTAGTTTTATCTTTACACCCACCATAAAAGATATTACTCTTACTTGTGCTTATTTGCAGGCCTGATAATCTATGAAACAAATTTAGACAATCCTTGATGAGCTTAGCTGATCTCTCAGATGGTTTAAAGAAAACCATCAGATCATCAGCAAACATAAGATTGTTTAACTTTAAGCTCTTACATTTGGGATGCCAGTCAAATTCCTTCTTTGCCCCTATACTCTTCATCAGTTGGGTAAGTACCTCCATACAAATAACAAATAGATAGGGAGAGATTGGGTCCCCCTGTCTCAACCCTCTCTCACCCTTAAAGAAGCCTTTGGGCCTCCCATTTATCATGATACTATAAGAAGTTGAGGTTAGACACATCTTAATCCACTCAATTATTTTGGGTGGGTAACCAAATGCCTCTAGAGATTTAATAACAAAGTCCCAATCTAGTGAATCATAAGCCTTCATAAGATCCAGTTTTAAAGCACATCTTTCTGATATTTGATTTCTACTATAACCTCTAACTAGCTCTTGAGCTATCAGTATATTTTCTCCAATGTTTCTGCCTTGTATAAAAGCTGATTGATTATTAGAGATCAGTCCTGGTAGAGTGAGTTTTAACCTGTTAGCAATTATTTTTGATATACATTTATAGATCACATTGCAACAGGCAATTGGTCTATAACTTTTGACTGAGGTTGGATTTTGAATCTTTGGTATAAGTGTTATGACAGCTGAGTTTACTTCCTTAAGTAACTGATTATCCTTAAGTGTGCTTTGTATTGCTTTACACACATCTGTCCCAGTTATACTCCATGTCTTTTTATAGAAGGCTGATGTATACCCATCAGGTCCTGGGCTTTTAGAACTATCTATTGAAAACATAGCACTCTTAATTTCTTTCTCTGAAACAGGCTGAATCAACTCAGAGTGTAAGTCATCTTCAATTTTCTTCTTACATATTTTCTTTAAGATTTCAACTTCATATGTTTCCTGATTACTTCTTCTTGTGCCTAGCAGGTTTTTATAATAAGTAAGGAATTCATTTTCAATTTCTTCCTCCTTTGTGGTAATATTCCCATCTTCTTTTGTGATATTAACTATAGTATTTTGAGCTTTTCTACCATTAATCCATTTCATAAAATATGAGGTATTTAATTCACCATCTGAGATCCAGATGGCCCTTGATTTTTGTCTCGCAATAGATTCTTCTTTAACTTTCTCACTATGTATTTCCTCCAATAACTTGTTTTCTTCTTGTAGAATATTACTAGCTTTATTACCCTTTAATCTTTGTTCTTGTAACACCCCCAATCTGTCTTGCATATGAAGTATATTATTGGCAGTATTTCTGAAGTATTTATTATTAAATTTCTTAAGTTCCTGTTTCAGGAGTTTAAGTTTTCTTGTGAGGATATACATTGGGGATCCTTTGAATTCTACCTTCCATACTTTATCCACTAAAGGCAAGAATTCTTTGTGCTCCATCCAAATATTATAAAATTTGAAAGGTACTGGTCCTTTGCTTTTTTCATTAATCACTTGTAAATGTTGACTACAATGATCAGAAACTCCCGGGGGTTTTAGTACCAAAGAAGTGAATGGGAAATTATTTATCCAAGTATTATTGACTAAAGTTCTGTCAATTCTACTAGCCCTCATTTCATCTTCTGAAGCTTTATTAGTCCAAGTATATTGTGGACCATTATATTTCAAATCCGTCAGTTCTAGCTCCTCTATACATTCAATCATATCTTCTGAACTTTTAAGTAATGATGAACAATTAAGCCTTTCTTCAATCTTTGTAATTTCATTAAAATCCCCTTGAATAGCCCAAGGTTCATTCAATATGATACTATTCCAGCCCCTAAGTGTGCCCCACAAATGGTGTCTGAGCTTATCATCATTTAAGGCATATATTGGGGTAAAGAAAAATTCAATATTAGATTGTATATGCTTGACCTTGCTTAGAATAGCTTGATCAGTCATATCTAGTATTGTAACATTTACTTTAGTGGGGTCCCAACACATCCATATTCTTCCTTTAATATCATGAGCATAATTTGTTGCTACTTGCCATTTATTAAATATAGAATTAATAACATCATTAGACTTATGTTTTTTGATCTTGGTTTCCAGAAAGCTGAACAACCAAACATCCTTATTAACTACTTGCTTCAAACAATCAATTTGTTTAAGCTTTTTATTCATCCCTCTAACATTCCAGGTAACAATCATTGATTTGATGGAGGGTCTGGAGGTTTTTTAGCCACCCCCTCTGTTTCATCATTTATTAACATATCCACTGCATCACTAATGTTATCCTGGTGAAGTATCCCAAAACTGTTGTTGGTACTTGTAGAGGCAATATTATTCTGTTGATTTGGTGAGTTTGTTCTCCTTGCTACTACAGTAGTCCATTTTGGTTCACTTTGAACTGGGTCTATATCTTTTGCTGGTTCAATTACTTTCTTAGGAACCCATACTTCTTTGGTATTCCTACAAGTAGTCTCTGAATGTTCTAACATTTTACATTTTTTACACAGGACTGGTTTCCATGTGTATTCCACCAATACAGTGTCAATCTTATCTTGTCCCATATCCAAATCAAAGTCTTCTATAAGCTCTTGATTCAAATCCATTTCAACACAAACTCTCGCATAGCTTAATCTTGTTTGTGAGGCTGTGATTTCATCCATCTGAATTGGTTTACCAAGGGCACTAGCCACAACACTTAGTCCCTCTTTATTCCAAAGTTCTCCTGGAACTTTCCTCAGCTTTACCCAAACAGGTACCTTGTCTAATTTGAATTTTTCAAAATGTGTATTGGGAGCCCATTTTCTGAGGAGTAATGGCCTATTATTGACATGCCATAGCTCTCCTAAGACTTTTGAGCATGCCTCCTCTGTTTCAAATTTAAAGGTATACAAACCTTGCTCAGATGTACTTATTATGATCTTACCAAACTCCTTCCACTGTGTGTTAACCATGTTTTTCACCATGTGGAAAGGCTGAGGTCTCTCGAGAAATTGTCCCACTAAACAATTTATCCACTGTTTACAACCATTTTCTATGATTTTTGGTTTATATATTTAATTAATTTGATTAACGATTTATTTCCAATCAAATCATGACACATCATAAGTAGTATGTTAGGTGGTATAAATTTGAATAGTATATTATCATTACTTTTTTTTATATACAGAATTAGAAAAATAGCTTTTTAAGGATAACAATGTCCTAACAGTACCATCCTAAGTCTTGGTCAACGTTTTACTACAAGGTAGTTTCACGTTTATCATATTCATAGAGACAATGATGTCTTTGTCTAATATATGACTTAAGGTAACTATATAATCACGAAAGATAAGGTATTTCGTTTTATATCATCAACAATTCGTTTCCTTGAATTATATTTGCGTTTCTGGAAATGTTCTTCTTAATGTTTTCTGGTTCAGCTACTGTATTGTTAGTTTTCAGCTTGGTGATCATTGTGGCCTACGGAGCTATTCTTCCTCCTGATGAAGGTAACCAATTAAGTTGTATGATGAAATTTGAACTAGTTTTTTTCAATTTTTTCTGATTTCAATGGAATACTTGTTTTTGGGTTAGGTTTTAATTTTTTTGGGTTAGAAATGGATTACTGTTACCATGTTATGGCATTCATATAACGTCAAAAATTTCTGACAAAATATATAATGATAAATATATTAGTAAATCATGACGTTACAGGCTTATCTAAAAATTAGAGTTCTATCTTTACTTTAATTGCAGAATGTCATGATCTAGGCAAATCTAATCGCTAAGTACTGATTGGTAAATGGGTGAATAAAAATTTATCGCATAATTATTTTTTAGAATAATACTATATATTTTTTTCATCTTTAAATTACTTTTTATGTACAATTGTCTAAAAAGACGCTAAACATCAAGTGTGCGGTTAGTTATCTTTGAGTTTCTATGAGTCTAGGCGTGAACTAAGCGGTGTTTAAGCGTTTTTCTTCAATGTAGTCTTAAATTTTATTTATATGAAAATATATTACTAATTTATTTATTTAATAAAATAAAAATTTCTTATAAATTAATTATTACCTCATAGGTGATATAGGTCACATAGACAGTCCTAATACAGTCGACCACTTTCTAGCGTTTAGATAGACCTAGACGGAAATTTTTAGATGAACTTATCTTTATAGGTTAAATGAAAGAAAGAGAAAAAAATTATATAATAAAAAAAAAATTTATGATCCGTATATAAAATTTTCATGTACGTAGAAGATGATATAAAATAAGTACTATATCGTTTGATAGTATTTATTTTGTTGGAGAATTATATTTTTTTTTGACAATCATAATTCACGGTGAATAAATATGTAAATAAATATTTTTTTAGTTCTTTTTAGGAATGTTTTTCCTTATATATGATAAGTTTTACATATGGATAATCATTTAAAAAGATATTTTGTATTAAAAAAATATTACAGTTACCATTTATATTAAAAAAAAAGTTCCATGTAAAGAAATTTCAAAGAATATTTTTTTTTAAATACATGACAGAGCTACTTTAGACTCGGAGTCAATTTTGACTACAATGAGATTCGATCCCACGACCTCTTGGTCTCTGCGGAGTAACCTAACCACTAGGCCAACTATCGATCTAATTTCAAGAAATATTTAAACTATAAAACACAATCTAAAAGTTATTGTGTTTGATATTTTTTTCTTTTCATTTATCAATCTTCTTAAAAAAACAAATTTACATTATATTTTGTTGGCATTTAAAATCTTAAAATTCAAACATCTAAATTCATATTCTATTTGAAAGATTTTATTTTAGAGTAAATTTTTTTTTTTAAAAATAAAATTTAAAATTTAAAAAAATTATTAAAAGAGCCAATTATAGATTAATGTCTATTAAAAAACTTATTTAAAAAAAGGTGCCTAGAATAAGATTTTTAATAGAAAACAACCTCATCCCAAACTACCCTTATAATTAACAATTAAGAAAAAGAAATTAGAAAAGAACAAAACAAAAACTAAACACATGCGCGTCCGTGAATTTTTTTTTAAGTCGTCATAGCTAATTCTAAAAAAATCAAAAAAATCAAAAAAATCAAAAAAATAAAAAAATTATATATTTGGATAAAGCAAATTAATATTTACGTCTATGATTTTTTTTCGGAACTTTTTGATTTTTTTTTTAATTTTAATGAATTTTTTAATTCGCAGACACGGAATTCCATGTTTTAAACATGAAATTCCATGTTTTAAACATGAAATCCCATGTTTTAAACATGAAATTCCATGTTTTGAAATAAGTAATTTGTTTTCCGCAGACACGAAATTCACTGTTTAAAACATGGAATTTCATGTTTTAAACATAAAATTTCGTGTCTGCGGAAAAAAAATTTGAAAATTCAAAAAACCCAAAAAAAATTAAAAAAATCAAAAAAAAATCGTAGACGTAAATATTAATTTGTTTTATTCAAAAATGCAAATTTTTTAATTTTCTGATTTTTTTTGAATTAGTTATGACGATTTTAAAAAAATTCACGGACGTGCGCGTGTGATGAAATTAGTAGTAGGTGGTGGTGGTGGTGGTTGTGGTGGTGGAGGTGGTGGTGGTTGTGGTGGTTATAGTGGTGGTGGTGGTGGTGGTTGTGATGGTGGAGGTGGTGGTGGTGGTACCCTATTATTTGTTTAATATTTAAAAATAAATATTGTATTAAAAATAAAATAATATATTTTATAATGAGGATAGTATAGATATAAAAAATATAAAGGGAATGTTTTCTATAAATAATTGTTCTATTAGGCATTTATCTCTAAATAAAAAAATTAAAGACTTAAAAAAATTAGAGGCTTAATTAAGGAAGCATTTATCTCTAATTACCCCTATTTAAAAAATAATTTGAAATTTAAAATCATTTTAAATACATTTTTTCAGAAACACATGTTTGGTGTTTCTTATAAAAATGCTTTTTAAGATAAAAAACTTTTAAAATGTTAGAAACATTTTAAATACCTTTCAAAAAATTACTTCCAAACGGACACTAACTCTCCTTTCACTTATTTATTTTTATATGTGGATAGTTCAAACTAATTTATACTTATTACAACTAATCTTACAAAAAATATATTTAAAAAATAGATTTAAATCTTATAACTTTTATTTTACATTTAATTTGTAAATGTTAAAAAAATAGTAAAAACTCAACTAATGACCTAACAAGTTCCTTTTTTGACAAAAAAAAAAAAAAAAAAAACCTAACAAGTTCCTTTCACCTATAAAGTGGTATAGACGATAGAGGCTATATTTTCAATTTTTTTTTATGTCATAAAAATGACACTCACTCAATCAAAATTATTTGTTTACCTTGGTATATAAGAATTAAGAAAAATAATCAATAATTTATCTTTTTATATAATTACACATATTTAACGTGTATAAAATTATTTATTATATTATTTTTTGGGTCAATGTCCCAAAAAATCAAAATTATATTATACTTGACCCAAAGAATCATCCATTAACTTACTATTATAAGATTACATATTTACCCTTACACCATAAGAACTATTCCCGTCACGGACGATTCCCGTCACGGACGATTCCCGTCACGGACGATTCCCGTCACCGACGATTCCCGTCAACGCGACGAATAATGTATAACATAAGTAGAGATAGTATAGTCAAATAATGTATAAAATAATTCAATTGATGATTTTATTGGGCAGAAATTTTGTCATTGATGTTATTGGGCTGAAAATAATATTATTTTGATTTTTTGGGTCATTTTTCCTTATTTTTTACTATTTAATTAAGAATAATGTATAAAAAATTTGGAACACTTTTTTTTGATAGTATACACAAATAAATAATATTATATATTTTATTTCAAAAAGTTGAATAAATATAATTACACAAAAATGTTAAGAGTAATGATATGTACCACCCAAAAATTCATACTACCCAAATACCATCTAATGACGTGGCGTGAATTCGTTGGTTACAAATCATTAATGTATTTATTTTCTTGATTTGAATAGAGATTTGTAACCAACTAATTCACGCCATGTCGTTAGGTAGTATTTGAGTGGTATGAATTTGAGTGGTATATATCATTTAAATAGTAAAAAATATAAATTAATATTAAAATATAATAAAAACATTAAACAATATTATATAGAGATAAATCAATTTTAAGTCCTAGAACCCAACTATTCACCCCCATCGGGTCCAGCCCCTGATTTTCTCCTTTTGAGGTCCAGCGAATTTCATCACATTCCATTGTTACCCTTCACCACAATCAGATTAAATAAATTCTTTCCATGATTGTCGCTGGTAACTATTTCTATTTAAACAACATATCTGTTAAATCCCATTATTCTTGCACTTCGTTATGGTAAATCATTGCTGCGATGCTCTATTCTAAAATTCATAAACGAATCCATGAATGCGGTTTTGAAGAAGTATAGATTTGACGGATCTAGAGCTTCACTGTTCGACTGAGAAGAACTGAGTTAAGCTTCGCCTGAGAAGAAGAACTGTGTTAAGCTTCTCCTGAGAAAAAGAACGGAGTTAAGTTTCGCCTGAGAGGAATAACTGAGTGAAGCTTCGCTTGAGAAGAAGTACAGATTTGATGAATCTAGAGTTTCTCCGTTCGCCTGAGAAGAAGATCAGAGTGCTGTCTCGCCTGAGAAAAATATGTAACCCATCAATTTTACCGCACACGCCATCAAAACAACAAAAGTAACCCATCAATTTTACCGCACACACCATCAAAACGACAAAGGTAACCCATCAACATAACTACAAACATTACCCACCCGATACATAACAACCCATCAAACTTACACATGTAAACCACCACATTCATTCTCACTATATTTTTTGTAACCCATCATATTTAATAGTCACATCACCGAATTTTCAAATATTACCCACCCAAATGACATATATATTATACCAATTTATTCCATCTACTACAACTAATCTCAGTCACAAATTGAGACCAACACACACACAGGTTTTCTGGAAGAAAGATTAATAAAACACAGTCACCAGTCGTTTGTCCATGAACCATTACTTTCTTGCCTTTCTTATTCGTTTTCAGAACACCTTCTTCATCGCCATCAATTGCCTTTTGTTTTGATGGGTTAGTCGGAAACTCTTCAACGAAGTCATCATCGCTTATTTGATGGGTCGTCGTCTTCTTCTCTAGACCCTTCTTTTGTCCACCATCATCGGCGGGTTGCATCTTCTTGGTCGTCTTCACAACAGTCTTCTTAGTCATCGCCACCAGTTGCCTTTTGTTTTTTTTTTGTTTTTTTTGACGTTTCAAATTTCAATAATCTAATTTTGACTGATTGCATGGAATCAGGACAATTTGTTTTAGTAACTAAATTCCTAATTAATGGATTACTAAGGGTAGAAATGTAAATTACGGCGGATTAGACCTGATGAGCAATCACTCATCCTTTGTGGAATTTTTAAGTCATTAACCCTATTATATAAATTTCCATGGAATTATGTGCGCGAATCAAGGAAGATCAGAAGGTTTGCTAATCTTGCAAAAGTCATCTTCCTATTTTATCCTATTAGCATTAAATATTATTACAATAAAACATTCAATTTTGTCAACATAAATAAATAGTTGATTAAGACCAACAAAATATTATGTATAATTCAAGTTAAAAATAAGCGAAATAGTTGATTTTTATTAGTACCAAAAAGGTTATTTTAAAAATTTGAGGGATCCTTGATTGTAAAACAGTCATTGTTCTTTAACCCACATGATAAACATAATAAATACATTTCAGATAAATACTGTAAAAAAATCATTAGACATTGTAATGTTAATGTAAACGCAACACTTTTATGATGTTTCTCTAGTTGTTTTGATATATTTTCGAGTTACCAACATGTGTCTTGTGGTATTATTGCAGTGAATGGTTTGCGGGAAATTGCCATGACAATAAGCAAGGAGGACTGGAACTTCAGTGTAGATCCGTGCGCAACAGAAAATGGTTGGATCCAAAAACAAAACACAGACTTTGAAAACGCAGTCTACTGTGATTGCTCTTACGACGCTAACACTACTTGTCATGTTGTTAGTATGTACGTTTTACTTTTCTTTCTAATTAACTTAAGAGGCATACGGTACCACCTGATAAAGGATATGGATATACCCAAAAAAATAAAGGATGGATGTAAAATGTTTCAAAGGCTCTTAGGCAAACTACACATGACCTAAACCTATTAATTTTTCTGTTTTTGAGTTATGTTGTTCGAATGCAAAATGCAGAGTGCAAAAATCACAAAATCTTGCGGGTACAGTCCCTCCCAATTTGGTTATACTCCCCTACCTCCAAGAAATGTAAGTAATTATTAGACTGCGAGTTGGTGAAAAATTAATCTGGACTCATTATACCATGCAAGCTGCTAGCTTTAGCTTAATTTTGTGTTATTCTTGCAGTGACTTCAGTAGGAACTATCTTAACGGTACTATCCCTCCAGAATGGGGTTCTATGCCACTCGTACGCATGTATGTATACATAGACACATATATACATAATTGTTGTAAATTATTTGGTTTACTATTTAATAAAATGTTGCATATTTTCTGATAATGCAGCTCATTGTTGGGAAACCGTGTGACAGGTTCAATACCGAAAGAACTTGCAAACATCAGCACGCTTGTTAGTCTGTAAAGGATCTTGATCACCCCTTTTTTGTAATCTTTGATTATTGAATTTATTATTGTTTTAATTCAAATATATTTTTTGTTTCAATAGGGTCCTGGAATTTAATCAGCTTTCCGGGACTATTCCTCCCGAATTTGGAAGCTTTCCAGGAATACAAAGATTGTAAGTTTTAAAGCTGATTTCCATTGTTTCAACTTTCAACAGAAAGAACAACCTTATAGGCGTTATTCCAAATCAAATTTTATATAATGTCTAATTTTTATAAACCGGAGTGTGATTTCATTGAATTTAATTACTTGTTGTTTTTTGTTTTTCCTATTGAAGCTTTCTAACCTCGAACAATTTGACCGGAGAGTTGCCTGAAACACTAGCAAACTTGAGGACTTTGGAGGATTTGTGAGTTTCTAATTTATTCTTTCACCATTTTGAGTAAGTCATAATATTTATAGTTCCTTAAATGATTTGCTGTCATTGAATACAATGTAGCCGGATTGGTGATAATCAGTTCACAGGAAGTATACCGAATTATATCGAGAATTGGACAAAAATTACAGCATTGTGAGGCTTTAATTTCCTATAGTTAATTTCTTCGTCGGATTCTTTAGTTTTCAAGATTAAAAGATGTTTAATACCGTGGCAGAGTGATCCAAGGAAGTGGTTTGAGTGGACCAATCCCAGCTGGGATTTCTTTATTGACAAACCTAACCGACTTGTGAGTAACACTCTGATTAACACAATTTCATGTAACATTGTCAGCTTATTATTAGTTCTACGTGCTTATTGTTCGTTAACTAATCAGGAGGATAAGTGATTTGAAAGGCAACGAGTCGACTTTTCCATTTCTTGGAAATGCAACAGGAATGGAGACATTGTGAGTTTCAAATTATTTTCTTATTCATATCTCAAGATACATATATGCTCATTTTATATCTTTGAAATATTTGATAATTCACTCTGCAGAATACTAAGGAGTTGCAACATTGTTGGACAAATACCAGATTATCTTGCGAACATGACAGCATTGAAAAGAGTCTTGTGAGTAGACTGAACCTCATCTGTAGCTGTTTAAGTCTGATTGTATTTATACCTATAATTTGTCGCAATTACAGAGATCTCAGCTTCAACAAACTCACAGGAAATATATCAGTTGATCTGTCAAAGATTAGAAAGTTGTAAGTTCGCACGTGCCATTTTCATTTTAATACCCAGA
The DNA here is from genome assembly GCA_029959085.1 of Nemophila menziesii. Taxonomy (NCBI): domain Eukaryota; kingdom Viridiplantae; phylum Streptophyta; class Magnoliopsida; order Boraginales; family Hydrophyllaceae; genus Nemophila; species Nemophila menziesii. The sequence goes on from JARWIR010000013.1 coordinate 1,241,138, forward strand.
AGCCATGATTTTCTGTAACACGAAAAAAAGGATTTAATTCACTATTGTTTTAGGTATCTCACCGGAAACATGCTAACGGGACCCTTGCCTAGTTGGACTAACCAAATCGATAACACTCGTAACATGTAAGTTTATTTTTCCATATTATAACATTTTCATTACTGAACATAATAACAAATATTGATTGCGTCTTAATTTTTTTTCTAGCGACGTATCCTACAACAATCTCTCAACTCAAGACTTAAGTTGCACTTCATTGAGACTGTGAGATTGATTGCCTTTCTCTCACTGCTTATAAATGTAGTTCTTTATACTTTCAGTTTTCAGCTAAACGATTACTCTAATTTCTTATTAGGAACTTGTTCGCAAGCTCTAAAGGAAATACCTCGTAAGTTTCTGTCTTATCTATATATTCTTTTATAGCGCCCATTTACAGTTCTCAATGTATTAATTGTGTCCATCATGTTGTTTTCCAGTGGGATAGATTCTTGCGTGAGGAATTTAGGATGTCCACAAAGTACAGGAACCTTCAGCCTTACTTCTTATCTTAAGGTCCTTAGTATATTAGTTCACCTTTTTAAGTTTTCTCTACAAGTAATCCTTTCAATTTTCTTGGTCAGCATTATCTGGGTTTCGTATAAACTGTGGGGGGAGGCGAACTACGTTTGAAAACAAGGCATACGATGAAGATACTGGAGATGGTGGTCCTTCATCGTTCTCTGGAACTGGAAGTGCAAATTGGAGAGTTAGCAGCACAGGTCACTTCTTGGACAGATCTGGGGACTCATCTAAACTTGACAATTATACAACCACGAATAATTCAAAAATCTTATCAGAAAATCCTGAGTTGTACATGAATGCACGTCTTTCTCCGCTATCTCTTACATATTATGGATTTTGTCTACAAAACGGGAATTACAAAGTGGACCTTCATTTTGCGGAGATCATGTTTACTGATGATCGGACGTATTTTAGTCTCGGAAGGCGCGTATTTGATGTTTATATTCAGGGAAAGCTAGTGCAGAAGGACTTTAATATTGAGGAAAAAGCTGGTGGAGTTAATAAGGCGATAATTATGAGTTATACTGCAGAAGTAGCTGACAATAGTTTGGATATTCGCTTTTACTGGGCAGGAAAAGGAACGACTGCTTTACCTGTTAAGAGTGTGTATGGCCCTCTCGTTTCTGCTATTTCTGTTGAGCGAAGTAAGTAGCGTTTCTTGAATTAAAATATCGAGTAGATTATACTGATTTTATTAATATTAACAATATCATTTCTCACTCTTATCTTTATTCAGTTTCGGAGGGGAATAGTATTTCTGCAGGCACAGTGGTAGGGATTGTGATTGGAGTTGTGCTTGGCATCTCACTGGTTCTAGGTGCCATTTGGTGGAGATATTGTGGACCGAGAAAAAATTCAAGAGAAAACGGTATCAACATTATTATTTAATACACCAAATCCATAAGTTTATCTTAACGGAATACAACTTAACATGTGCTCTTTTTTGCAGATCTCAAGGATCTAGATTTGCATACTGGATCATTCTCGTTAAGGCAAATTAAAGCTGCAACGAATAATTTTGATTCGGCTAATAAGATTGGCGAGGGTGGTTTTGGTTCAGTTTACAAGGTATTTTACTATCTTTAAGTATTCAAAGTGTACAAGTTTCCATCAAGAAGAGTAATTTAATTAATTAATATGATCATTGAAGGGTGTTCTATCAGATGGAACCTTCATCGCAGTGAAGCAACTTTCCGCAAAATCGAAGCAAGGGAATCGCGAATTTGTAAATGAAATTGGGATGATATCTGCTTTACAACACCCTAATCTTGTCAAGCTCTATGGATGTTGTATTGAAGGAAATCAATTGCTGTTGGTCTATGAGTACATGGAGAATAACAGCTTGGCTCGTGCGCTATTTGGTAAATTTTAAACTGGCCGGGAGCTTTATCTCAGAAATTTCATGATTCTTTGTAGTGTCAAATAAAATGTTTATTCTAAGCATAATTATAAGTATTGTACACATTGCACACGTAAAAATGATTTAAATCGCCCTGTATATGGAAGATTTGCAAGAATCACAGTGAATCATATAGTTTGTCATACCATTTAAAGGCTCAACCTATTTCAAAAACTAATATTTTTATTACTATTGAAGGTCCGGAAGAGTTCCACATAAAGTTGGATTGGCAAACGAGGCACAAAATCTGTGTAGGTATCGCAAGAGGCTTAGCGTATCTTCATGAAGAATCAAGATTGAAAATTGTTCATAGAGATATCAAGGGCACTAATGTCCTTCTTGATAAGAATCTGAACCCTAAAATATCGGACTTCGGTTTAGCAAAACTTGATGAAGAAGACAATACACACATAAGCACTCGTATTGCGGGAACATAGTAAGTCACTACACTTACTCAAATAGTATTTTTTCCCCGAGGATTGATGTCGCAAATATATGTAGTTAATATATGGATTAATTTGATTATAGTGGATATATGGCACCGGAATATGCAATGCGCGGCTACTTGACGGATAAAGCAGATGTATATAGCTTCGGAATTGTCGCTCTGGAGATTGTTAGCGGGAGAGTGAATACTAGTAGTAAGCCGAGAGAGGATAGTTTCTACCTTCTCGATTGGGTAACTTAATCTTGCCAACTTGTTTATAATTTTACACTACGATTTTCAAATATAATGTTCCAATTTATGGAAAAATGTAGGCTTTGGTGTTGAAGGAGAAAGGAAACTTAATGGAACTTGTAGATCCTAGATTTGAAAACGATTTCAACAAAGAAGAAGTATTGACTACAATTAATCTTGCGCTTCTTTGCACCAATGTGTCACCTGCAGTTAGACCAAGTATGTCATCTGTGGTAAGTATGCTAGAAGGTAGAGAAGTTGTGCAAGTGTTTGATTCAGCCAGAGAAATTGTGCAAATGTTTGATTCAGACTCGAGTGAATCAAGTAGTCAATCAATTCTGAAGGAGAAGGCGAAAAATAATGAATACAGCTATGTAACTTCCACAAGTGACAGCCAGGTGCAGAGCAGCATGTCAATGGAAATGCCGCATACTGAATCTTCTGGAACGAGTAATGATCTTTACCCGATTAAACTAGATAGTTCATACTGGGAAAAAAGAGGTTAGGCATTGCTGGATATCTTCTTGGTTCATATAATGCTGTTATCCTTCCGATCGCTTAGCACAATTACTTGCATTGGAGTGTGCCCTTGGAGGTTTTACTTTATTAAGATACTTCATTTTCATTAGGTTTACTTTATCTTTTCCTTTCATGGATTTACGGTGAAGATGGTGTAAGAATAATATGTATGGTCAACTGACGACACTACATTTTAGTTAAACGTGTTAGAGGAGGATTCATGATAATTACTCAATAGTGGATAATAACACGGAAGAAAAAAAATTAAGGACTTGCTGGTTTAACACCCACCTCGAAATGAGCATAAATCACCGGTACAGAAGACACCTTTAGCGATCGTCATAGTTGTCGCTAAAGAAGTCTAATTTGGTCGGTAAAAATAGTATTTCACCTTTCACGATCAATCTTAATCGCTAGTGTTTGATTGTTAGAGAGGTCAAATATTGACCAAGCTACTACTGTTACGACTACGCTCTTAACTGATCACTTAGTGATCGGTAAAGGTCCATTTTATATTGACTACAATATAGTTGTTAAAGTGTTTGCCTCTACCGACCCGTGACGGTCGCTAAAAGTAATACTCTTTTATCAACTAATGTGCGGTTTAGACGATTTTCAATTAAAATACGAGTTAGATAATAAAAATATATTACAAATAGAACTAAATTACAATTAACAAATAAACAACTATATAAAATAGTCGCGTACAACACAAATAAAATAAAATCTAGTCAATACAAATTAATCGGGGACTAAATTAACGGGGACATCAGTTAGATGATTGGATCGCATTAGTATCATCCTCACCTATGAGGGATCGGCTGGTAGACAGCTGTGTTGTAAGTAAAGGATTCAAATGGCATGCAGAGGCGGTGGACCGAGGAAAAAGACATCTAACATCAGGATTCGTTGCATCTGGCCTACCATAACGATTTACTCAATCACCTGCATAAAACCTACGAGAGTAGGTTGATTTAAATGGTGTAGTTGCAGTTATGCCAGCGGAATCCTGACCCATTGCTCGAGCTACTCAGTGTGTTATTGATTGAGGTACTATATTGTCTTTTTCCATGTATCGATCTTCCATTTTTGCACCTAGAACATTTCCAAAATTTGTGCCTGGCTCGGTACTTAGCTAGGAGTGACCGGTCCAACTCCCAAGTTCCAACTTTTTCACGCACGCGGGGCCCAAATGATTCTTTGCCACCTCGATCATTACCCGTATCTGATCTTGCCGTTTCAATGGCATGGACGGTGTGGAAAAAGACTCGACGCATCGCCCTAAGCCTCTTCCTTTGAATCCAACCTTACCCTCAAGTCAATTTGTTACAAAATTTTGATATAAATGTAAGTAAAAAATAATATGTTTATATCGCCCTGGCAGAAGCGCTCATCTCTCTAACCTCCCTTCTTGCTCGAGAACCCAATTTTATAAATCTTAATACCCAGCATATGCATAACATACTGTATTACAGTGGGTATATACCCACAACCACATAATTGGTGGGTATATTACCCACAAAATCTTTGGACACATATGAGATTTAATCTTTCTAAAAGGGGTTATGTGAAGAGGGTTAGTGGGTGGATGCTAGTATGTTGTTGCAATTAGTGGTGTGTTCATACTCAGTATATAACTGTATACAGAGCTTGATGATGATCATTTTTGGTGTATCAATGGGTTTGGTCAGGTTGGATGATTGGTCCATACCCATCACATATTCATTTGTCACTTTCGGTGGGTGATATAGTGCCACAGATCATGTACATACCTCATGTTATATAACTATGTCACACAAATGGTGAGTATGCATCAACAACTCTTATGTATATATAAAGGTACCTTTTAACTTACATGTGAGTTATACATTAAAAACACAAGATATATGTTAAGAGTTCCAAAATCAAGACCTCATAACAATTCCTTCAAATACATTAATATCATACATACAACAAATTTTGTACCATAATTAATACATTAAGGGTGACAATATGGTCCTATTAAAGGCAACCTATCGTTTAATCATAATTAGTTTTTTGACTAATCATGATGTCATCCTCTTATTAATCAGAATGTGATTGGGCAGGCCATAAGAATGAACCTTGTAGTTCGTCTTAACGTATAGTAAAATGTGGTTATAGAAGAATGGTTGTCGTGTGCACTCTTGAAGACCCAAATCAGGTGTCAAACGATGGGAAGTTACGAATGGGGGAAATTATTTCTTGCTTCCATGCTTGAAGATGCAAATTACCTGGTCCATAATCAATCTTCATAAAATATACAAGACATGAGGTTAGGCTTGGGCATAAAATCTTTTATATCACAATTAAGCCTTTTTTGAAATACATCTAATGCATAAGTGGGTACAAATCCACTAAAATCGTAGGAGCCTGTGTTGCAATAAAAGATGACCTATATACAGAAAAAGATAGAGCATAAGCTGTACAGACCCACTAATAAAGTGGTATAAACCCACTAAAAACTATAGGAGCCTATGTTTCAAAAAACCAAGGACCTATATGCAATGAAGTGCTAAAGTATATGCTAAGTGGGTACAAACCAACTAATAAAGTGGGTACAACTCCACTAAAACTGAAAGAATCTATGTTGCAAAAAAGAAGACATATATACAAAAAAGTGATACTGTATAAGCAAAAGGGATACAAAGCCACATATAAATGGGTACAAAGCCACTTAAAACTGTAGAGACCTATGTTGCAAACATATTGGACCTATATGCAAAAAAGTGCTAAAGTATATATTAAAGGGGTACAAACCGACTTATAAAATAGGTACAACCCCACTAAAACTGAAGAAGCCTATATTTTAAAAAATTGCATTATAATTTCCTACAACCTCTATTCAATTAAAGACCTACATATACTGGAAAAGTAGGTATTTACCCACCACTCTGGGTGTAATGTAATTTTAAAAATTGCAATATAAATCTATAATTTTTATTTCCAATAGAAATCCACACAACATGCAAAGTGGGCACATACTCACTGTTTAGTTATGAGATATTTTAAAAAATTGTATTACAAATCCCTACAACATCTACTCACATAAAAAGTGTTAACGCATATCTGAAAATAAAAAATTCAAAAATCGAACTAAAAAAATAAGAAATGCAGATTTGTTAGGGATTTGGATCCTCTCCTAACTAGCTTCTATACTAACTATCCTAACAACCAATTATATCATTGCTGTTAAGATTATAAACAATAAGATTTGAAAATATATTATAAATGGTTGGTAAATCAATTAAAAGATTATAATAGGAGTTTTATAATAGATGTAAATTGTGTAGTATTTTAAAAATTAAAAAATTAATTATAGATAAATATAATAAAATATAATTTTTTTATTATGATTGGTTGTTAGGATAGTTAGTATAGAAGCTAGTTAGGAGAGGATCCAAATCCATTTGTTAGATAATGAATGAACATACAAAAATACAGGATTTATTAAAAAAAGTTTTGAAACCCTAAAATGCTAAAAAAATTGTTTCTAAGACAAAAGACTATTAGTCTATAATCACACTATAATAAACATATCTATCATTGATACATCTACGATATATCTAACATATATTCAAAAATGAAAATCTTTTAAAGAAAAATATACTATCGTTATATTTATAAATGAACACCCGTCCCTATAAGTTATAACCTTTAATTTATATTAAAAGATAAAATAAAAGATAAAATATGATCAATGTACCTGTTATTCAAAGAGAGGATAATTTTAAAGGTTTGAAATTTGAATTTCTAAAAATGCCCAAAAATTTCTAAATATTGAAAAAATTAAAAGAACAAAAATAATGATATGACATTATCATAATTTACCATTTATTGTTTTTATATATATATATATAATATTATATTACAGATTTTTTTTTAAAAGCTTAAATTTCCTACATAAGTGGTGGCCAGATTATTTCTACTCCCACTTATCATTAAGATCATTAAATATTTTTATTACTTTATTAAAAATAAAATTTTAAACATACCAAACAATAGTACAATCAATTACCTCTCTTTTAAGCTAAAAAAAATCCACCATTACATTCTTTAGTTTCTCAAAAAATTCATAGAAACAAACAATCAATTAACTTATCATTCACACCCGCATTCCAACAAAAAAAAAACAAAAAAAATCTTCACTTTCACCTTCCCACCAAGCCGCTCTTCTGAACATGAAAACTGCCGCCCCTCTAGAAACATTCTCCACCATCATCAACCGACTTGGTGATAGACCCAAATTAAGGTAAAAAAATTATTTTTACCATTAATCAATAATATATTGCATTTCTTCACACTCGCATTGGACCATTCTCCACCCACAAACTGGCGCCCGCTCGAGGACCACTCTCCACCCACAAACTGGCGCAGCTCAAGGACCATTCTCCACCCACATAGTGGGGCCGTTCGAGGACCATTCTTCACCACCATCAACCCCGGCTTGGCTACACGATTAACATTCAAAGAACCCATATTAAGGTTTACTTTTTAACCTAATCTCATGACTTTTACAGTTTTCAAAGGATCAATTTTAAGTTTAATGGTTTCACCAAACCAAAAAAACAGGCGCCGCTAGAGTACCATCATCAACACGGCTTGGCTACGCAATCAACAATCGAAGAGCCAAAATTAAGGTAAAAAATTAATTTTCACCATTTAAACTCTATAAAAATGGATTTAAGTATAATTATCTGATTTAAGTATAGTTTATTATTTTTTTATACAAATTCGACAATGGCCATTATTATGATCCGTTGGAAGTCTTTTACCGTATGAGAAGTGATGCGCTGAGAACAACGTATATGGGGAGGGTTTGCAGTGTGGGTTTTGTGGGTCCCATGATTATTTGGTGTTATACTATATTTTTTGAATAATTTTGCTGTAAATATCGATTGGAGCAACTGCTGGAGATGGACTAAACCCTAAACCTTCTAACAAGAAAAGAAAACTCAAGTATGATGAAAATATTGAGTAATGTAATTTTTTAACCTTTAGTGTGTTGTACTAAATTTCTGTTTATATACTGTTTTATGCGGGAAAGAAAGGAATTTGAAGAATGGGTTTCGAGTGAAATCTATCTCAGAGGACATTGAAGACCATCCTAAAAAGATCAAATAGGAATAGGTTATTGTTTTTCATTTTTATAGTTGAATCTGGATTAATTTGTAGGAGTGCAATACAAACTTACATGAACTATTTACAAATTTAAACATTTTCACTTAGCTAAATGTTATGTCAATTCTCTAAAACCAGGTCTTGAGACTGAGACAGGTATCTCTACCTCGAGGCGCTTGTGTCTGACTTGAAGTAACAAATTATTTGATTGCTTAAGGATCGAAAAATGGTAGGCGGCTAAGTATTGTGATGGAATCTCTTGCTGGTGGCTTTTCATCATGGTGATAATGGCATGTATACTATTTATTTTCCTTAATTGCTTATTTCACGAAAATTATTAACGAAAGTGTTTTGCAAGTCGAGTATCGAGAAAGATACATAGATGGTTTTGTGGCTAATGTGTTGGAGAAACTAAAGGAGTCGGAAAATACTACACTTTATATTCTAAACAAGTATGGTTTACAATATATAATTTGTCAAAATTGCACACTAGACCATCAATTATTGGAATAGTTTACAAGTAAATTGCACCTTTAATCCATGTATTTATTGGAATGGCCAAATATACCATTGTGTTATGAAAGACAGGTTATACCCGGTCGTGATTTGGAGCGCCATATTCAGTTAATTTCACCATATGTCCCTATATTATGCAAAAACTGCACTATAGGTCCTTATGTTAATATATTCTATCTATAATAATATAAATCTCATATACAGTACACCTTCTTCATCCTAAATTCATCCACGTCACTCATCACACACATTTATACAAAGAGCTAGTAATCATCTCTATCCTTTTTACTATTTTTACTTTCATTGTTATTTTGGAATCGGAAAGTTGAAGATTGGATCAAACACTAGACCATTTATTTTAATACATGTTTTTATTTCAATTCTTGAAGCTTCATACACGTTCGAGGGAGAGAAACATCTGAACGTTATTTTTGGAAAAACAATATCAAATGTAAGCCTTCCCTTTTTCCTTTGTCGATTTTATGTTTTAATGGTATGATTTTAGTTTTTGTTTGGTTTCAGATTCCTGTTTTATTTTTCAAAAACATTTGGATATAGACCGACTATTTTTACTTTCTATGAGATGTTTTTGAACTTGCACATGCCTCATTTAGGCTTTACTATGTAACAAACAGTCAGGAATTAGTTCTAAGTTACGTTCTCTTCTTTTGGGAGACCTATTAAAGATCAATGTAACACTACTTGGGACCAGGAAATGATGAGCAAAACCCACTTGAAGCCCTTTTTGCTGTAAAGATATATAAAGTTTCTCATGTGTGGAGTCTCAAAAACATTGGTACATAAATTCTTGTCATTTCCTATGTATATTGGTTTTTAGTTAACTAATTTGATGGTTTTCTTCTTTATTTGTGATTAATTTACTTATATGGATTAAGTTGTTATTAGTAACATTGTAATGAATTCTCATTGATTCTCATTAGTTGCACCATTAGTCCATATGGTATGTTATACAAGTTTATTATTTAATGAAATAGGAACCAACATTTATTATTTGTATTTGTGCTTTATTTCTACTTTCATTAAGTTTAAACTCATATTGATTGTATTTGTGCTTTATTTATATGATCATTAAGTTTATTATTTGCATATAGCATATACATTTATATTTTGATTATTCTAATTTATGGGTTCTGACAACATTTACATTTTTTTAAAATAGATGAGCGATGGATGTTGTTTTGGATGTGGTGAATCATGAATCGGGAGTGAGAGTGTTGCGCAAATTGGAAAATCTCTTGAGGCGTATCCCAACAATACATTAATTGCAATGTTGGGGTTTAGTATATTAATTATAATTAGAGAAAATGCCACTTAGGGTCTTGAACACACACCCCCTTTTCCAATCAAAACCTCTCTTTCCTTATCTTCTTACTAAATACCTCAAAAAGAATTTAACACATTAGACCTAATATCTCAATTACAATTATACCCTCTTTCTATTTTTTTTCTTCTATATATACTAATTTAAAAACACTACCATTATATTTTTTAGATACACTTTCTCTCACCTCCCCCTCCTCCCCACTTTCCCCCTCCGACGCGAGCTAGGTCATAGCTCCCAAACCGCCACCACCACCACCACCACGTTCTCTAGCTTATCACCGCGCTCCATGCCCGAGCACAGTGAAGAATCGAAGCAGCAGCTGAAGCCAGGCGAAGATCAGTGAAGAATCGAAGCAGCAGGTGAAGCCAGGCGAAGATGAGCTCCTCAAGTTGAGCTTCGAACGGCGGACCTCCTATGTCGGCTTGATCCCTTCTCTGTTTTCGTTCGTTGTAGTGGTGGTGGCCTCCTTCTGCGCTGCGAAAAGGAGCTGCTGGATCTCGCAGCAGCAATGGTGGAGCTTGAGAAGAACAACAACCTCTTGCGCGAGAAGAAGAAGAGCAGCGACCAACAACCTCCGATCTGCTTCGCCGGAGATGCGACAGAGATGCCTTCGAGCTGCTGCTTCGCCAGAAAACTCTCGCTACTGCCATGGCTTCGCTGCTGGATCTAATCGCCAGAAAACTCTCACTGCGCCGAAGAAGAAGCTGGATGATTTCGTTGTTTTTTTCTTTTTTTCAGCTCTAGATCTGGTTTGACCAGATCTGGTCAAACAAAAAAGTAGCTAGGTTAATTTTATTATTTTTAATTGTATATTGATTTGTAATTTATTCAAAAATATGTAATAAAGATTTAAAGATGAATAAAGATTTTTTTTGACTATTTATGCTTTGATTTTCAATAATAGTCATCAAATTTACAGAGTACTCATCAAATTTACGGAGTACTCATCACATTTATCTGAATACTCATCAAAATTATCCGGAGTACTCATCAAAATATATAGAGTACTCATCAAATTTATAGAGTACTCCATAGTTTTTCCGATACTCATCAAATTTAGTCGATACTGTATGTTTATTCTGGTGACCGGTGACTGGTGGTCGGAGGTCGGTGGTAGGTGGTCGGAGGTCAGAGGTAGGTGGGTAGTGGTATGTAGTGGAGAGAGAAACAGCGACATCACACTTTTTTTGTCTTCTAGTGTTAGTAAGGGTAGGAAAGACAATTGTCAAAACAGAGGTCTCTAATAACAAGGAATTACTGGACCATACTCTATAGAGAAGAAAGATGGTCTCCAAGACCCTAAGTATAATTCACCCTATAAATTATACACCAGGTATTCGAAAGGGGTATACTCAATTGATAAGTGTTTTCTATTCTTTTGATCATCAAACAACTGAAACCCTAAATAGGATGATTTGTTTTTTGCTTTGGAACCTTAATTTTAAATGGTTCCCTTCAAATAACAATTTTTTTTAGATTTTTCCTTTTTCACTGCCTTTTTTTTTGTCGGACATTTTTTTACAAAAAATTACCTTTTTTATTGTTGTCATATTTTTCCTAGGAATTTTGTGAAACAATAATGTTGCAAATCTACCCTAGGGTTATATTTGTTATTTTTTCTTTCAAATAACATGGATCTTTACTGAACATTGTGATGATTAAGATTTTTTTACTTTATAAGTTTTTTTACTTATATATTCTGTTACAATTTTGTATGAGGATTAAAATTACATATGAAAAAGATTCTGATGCAATTCAAAAAAGGTAAGAATAGAATAATTCAAATGATCACTGCTGTTTTGCATAGAACATGATTACTGGTTAAACATATACAATCTCTCGTGATTATTTTAATTTTCAAGTACTAATGTAGGCGAATAATTTCATTCATGCGTCTCTTAAAATTTTTTTCATTCTTTTTATCTCCACCGTAGCTCTAATTTAAATCTCGGTCTCTACTGATCTTAAAAGAGAAAAGAAAAGATTACATTTTATATGACTTCAGCTACTTAAAGTGAGTGGTTTGATTGAAATTAAAATTTATTATTCTTATATTTTATAGGAATTTGGGTTTATTCTTTTATTATTACAAGAACATATTGAGTTGCTTATATTCATTGTATGAGGTTTAAGAAAGAATGGATCTTTTAGGCACGAGAAAAATCTAACACTTTATCGAGCTATGTTTGTATCGAATTGTAATAATCAAGATTAAGATTGTGTTTGGAGCTGGAAATAAAAGGAAAAGGAGTGTTGGGGGCGAAGGAAGTTCGGATGCTATGCTGTAGATATCGCCGTCTAGGCGCGCTTAGGCGCCGTCTAGGCGTCAACTCCCCCCTCAACCGCTTACGCCTAGTAAAAATGCTAGGCATTTTTGCCCAACGCATTAGTCGCCGTGGAAGAGGCGCCTAGCCCGCCTAGGCACCGATTAATGGTAAAAACTTGCCGCCTAGGCCCTCCGTTAAATTTATTTTACTCTCTAAAATTCTTGAATTGATTTTATAACTCTAATTTTAGTATTTTTCCTATTCAATATAGTGGTGTTAGATGAATTTTATGACTTAAATAGATAAAATTATCATAATTATACACGCGTATTACTAAATATATAAAATTACATAGCAGGATTCAAAACCGCGTAATCCCGCCTAGGCCCCGTGTAGTCCCTCCTAGGCGCTAGGCCCCAGTCAACCGCCTAGGCCGCGGAACCGAGATCTACAGCATAGTTCGGATGTTGCTGAAATGATTAAGGATGTATGGTGTGTTGTTTGTTCAACAATCCTTAATGTACATCCAAGTGAGCCTTTGATTTCTTAGGTTTGAATTGGTCACTCTTATAATTTTAGATTTACTTTATTTATTAAACGTTCTCATCTTAAGGTTAACCTTAAATTTTGTTTTTCCCAAATAATATATGATTTGGTTAAAAAAAAAGAAAGATAATATGCTAATCTAAATATTTGCAAAATTCAGTTCCAGTTACTGTATATGTTCTATTCAATTTTTTTTTCATTTACGATTCAACTTATGGTAATATCATTTTATTCTTTTATTCCTGGTCTAAATTCAATGCTTCAAAAGTCTAAACAACATGTTTTATTCTCTAAAGTCACTATTCAATATTAAATTCAATGCTTTAATATTGAATAGTGGCTTTAAACATAGATCATACCTAGTATATATGTATCATCACCGTCCCCTCTGCCATGACCACCCTACTGGAGCAGTGGTGATCGAAACCCTGCTGATTCACCATCTCCATCTCCTGCTGCTTCACCATCGAAGAACGTGCAGCTTCACCATCACCAAGCAGCGCTCCACCAAGCAGCCCTCCACCCACCATCTCTGGCCTCACCATCATTACCACCACCGTCTTCATCACCCCCACCTTCATCACCATTACGTCGTCTGACCTCCAGCACCACCGCGAAACCATCCACCGCCACCATGAACCGTCATCACCTCCCCACTGTCATCACAGATCTGTTGTTCATCAGATCCGATGTTCAGCCCTACCACCACCACCACCTCCTGTTCGTGGATCCAATCTCAATCAACCACCACCACCGAGAAGCGAAGTCAACCCGCCACCACCACCCTCCTGTTCGTGGATCCAATCTCAATCGCGTTTTATGGGCCAACCCCACATAGGTTTGGGTTGGTAATGGGGCCAGCCCAGTAGAAGCCCGCCACCGCATAGAAGAAAACCACCCCCACCATCTTCGCGTCTTGCAGATGAACAGGAAGAACACGAAGGCAACCAGTAGTTGCTCGATCCATTTGTTGATGAAGGGTTGTGTTTTTTTTATTTCATTTGTAATGGGGCCAAACCCAAATTGGTAGGTGTAGCTGATGGGTTATTTCAGTATAGTTTTTGGTTATAATGAGGCTGGCCCAATATGGGTTTAAGTTTTGGTGTATTTTTTTGTACATTATGGGTACAACCCATTTAAAATTATGAAATAGGCCAACTTATGTTTCTTGTTCTATATGGGGCTAGCCCCTTATTGTTTTTGTTCATTATGGGGCCAGCACTTTATTGTTTTTCTTCACTATGGGGCCAACTCATGTATCCATTTATAAGTTAATAAAAGAAACCAACATATCAATTTTGGTTTTTTTTCAAATCTATATTTGTTCTTTATGGGGCTAGCCTGGATTTAATTTGCACTAGTGTTTGACTATTGAAGGACTTAATAAAAAAAACATATTAAAAAAAGTAATACTTGACCAATCATTTTGTGATTTCTCTCTCCTGATTTATCATTTTCTCTCTCTTTTATGATTGGTGTACATAAAGGGTAATATAAAAGTGATGCAATTTGAGGTGATATCGAGCATTACTCTATTAAAAAACTTAAAAATTCGTCCTGAGTCCATACACATAAAGAAGAGGGGTAAAAAACGTAAAAAATATAAAAATTCAAGTCAATAAATTAGAATTAGAACTTTAATAGGATTTTTTTCCAACTAAAATTTTAATTAAAAAATTAAAGAAAATAAGAATTCAATTTGTATTTTCCTCAATCTATTATTTGATGAAAGAATATTTGATGAAAGAAGACTTCTATTGGTATATTCCTCGTCTTTTTTATGCAATCTTTGATCCCAACAAGAACCAAACAACATTATTACAGTTTGATCAAATAATAGTATATATCAGTGGGCTCCTCTGTGTAAGATAATTATTAAGCAGCCCATGCAGGTCAATAATAGGATACATATATAATATATAAAAGACTTCACAAACGATATAACCTAAAAAAAAAAAAAAAAAAACAAACACAGTAGTGATTTTTTTTTGGACGCCTAAACAGTAGTGATTTAAAAAACAAATATAAAATTTTAGAATAATAATATATTATTAAAAATCATGGGTTTATTGCTAAAAAAGTTTAATAAAATTAACTAATTATTAAAAATAGTTTCTAATAATTTATTTTATAAAAAGATACCTAATAAAATAATTGTTTATATAAAACATCATCTTTATCTTTTTATATTTTTATTATCCTTATTATTTGATATATTATTTTATTTTTAGTACAATATAATTTATTTTTTTAATATTAAGCAAATAATGTGGCACTTCCACCATCATTATCACCACCATCATCTCGTTAAGAATTTAACCACCGCCACCAGCTATTACTAATGTCATCACTCACGTGCGTCCGAGATTTTTTTTTTAAAATCGTCATAACTAATTCTATAAAAATCAGAAAAATAAAAAATTTGCATTTTTCGACAAAACAAATCAATATTTAAGTCTATCATTTTTTATTTGATTTTTTATGTTTTTTATTTTTTATTTTTCTGCAAACATGAAATTCACTGCTCGAAATAGTGATTTTTTTCGCAAACATGAAATTCACTGTTTGAAACAATGAATTGCGTGTCTGTGGAAAGAAATTTAAAATAATAAAAAAAAATCGTAGACGTAAATATTAATTTGTCTTTTTCGAAAATGCAATTTTTTATTTTTTTTTTATTTCTTTAGAATTAGTTATGACGTATCTAAAAAAAATTCTCGGACGCGTGCGTGTGAGCTTGGGCCCAGAGGGGGCTCAAGCCCTCCCGGGACCTGTAAATTTATAATATGCAAGTGTAATTTTTGCCCGAAAAATAATTAGCCTCCTATGAACGTTTATATTATACATTCTTGCTAAAAAATGGACATAAGATGTCGTAGCTTAGTGGATGCTATATATCAAGTTTTTTAGATTTAGAGTAGAAGTTGTGTGTTCGAAACATAGCAATACTTTATTTTTTTCTTAAATGCACATAAAATATAAAAGTAGTCTTACTTAAATAGACTTAAAATAGAAAATCTTATAATTGGCATAACTATTTATTATGACTTTCCTTTATTCTTATATCTTAACATTTTTTATTTTTTATTTAATATACTAAATTTAAGTCATAACTTTGTCAAATTTCACCAACTTATAAGAATATTGTAATTCATTATACTGGTCTTTATTCTAAATTTTAGGCTAGCATTACTTTTATACATTATATTATAAAACATAATTTTAGCGATACTATGTAAAATAGGTGTTGTGTTGTTTTTTTCCCAAAATGTAGCGTTGATGATGTTATTTTGCATCATTTTTAGGTAAATGCTAACTTGTAAGTTATTTTGTTGAACGAACGTGAATCACAATAGTATTGCATGTTCATATCTATATTTTGACATTTCTAATTATAAATCTATGTTTTTTATATTTACCTAAAAAAAACTAGAAACGCTAACTCCCGAAACCCCATATATATCAAGCCCACTCTCATTTTATCTCCTGGATCCGTCCCTGGTTGTGGTAGTAGTGGTAGTGGTTGTGGTGGTGGGGATTGTGGTGGAGGTGGTAATAATAGGGTAGTTGTGATAGTAATAGGGTGGTGGTGGTGGTTGTGGTGGTTGTGGTGGTGGGGTGGTAGTGGTGGTTGTGAGTGGTGGTGGAAAGTTGTAATAGGTTGGTTAAATTTAAATGATAAACAATAGAGTAATTAAAAAGATAATATAAGGGTACTTTTATCAAGAAATGTTTTTAATAAATAATTTTATTAGAGAATATTTTTAACAAATAATTTTTTTTAATAGATATTTATAGATTAATGGCTCAAAAATCATACCATTAAATATATACTAAAAGTATGATATGAGTAAAATAATTATTGATTTTTTATTGAGAAAACTCTCATTTAAATCATAATTAGGAAAGTCTATGTCTAAAAAGTTGACATGTTATTATTTTTTTCCAATTAAATTATTCAGTTTTCTATTTAAATCAAGAGTAAATTCACCTTAGGGTCTTGACCACACCCCCCTCTTCAAGATAGGGACACGGCCTAGAGCCTCTTCTTACTAAAGACCTCAGGAACTTTTTAACACATGAACCTCAAAACCCCTATTACGTTACTACCCTCTTTTTTTTCTTTCTATATACATACTAAATTAAAACCCCTACAATTATAATTTCAGATCTATTTTCTCTCACCTCCCTCTTTTCCCTCTCCTCCCAACTCTCCTCCTCCGTGAACTCCCAAACTGCCACCACCGAAATGACTACACCACCAGCTCCTCCACTGCCTACACCACCGCCACCCCACCAACACCACCACCAAGCACCTCTTATTCTTCCATCTGCTCCCCCAGCTCCCAACCGCCATGCGAAGTTGTAATGAAGAACTGAAGCAGCCATGGAAAACTCCAGCAACAGCACCGGAGCTTCCACCCAGTTTTCAGATCCACCGGAGCTCGTTACAGATCCGTGAAGCGCCATTCGTGGAGATCTCTGTTCAGGCGAATAACAGCCATTGGAGCTCGGCGAAGAACAGATCCTCGAACAGCCATGGCAGCTCGGCGAATAACACCACCACCGGAGCTCGGCGAAGCACAGCAGCAACGAAAATGATGTCTCCGTTCGCAGTTGGTCATGGCAGCAGCACTACCAAAGGTGAACTCTGTTCGCCATGGCTCGATCTGTGGTTGCGCGGTTGAACGGAGCAGCAGCAGTGTTAGTGGCCTTCATTTCGCTGCTGGATCGAAGAAGAGCACCTTCATGGCCGTTCGTGGAGATCTCCGTTCGTGAACCACCAAGATCCGGTGAAGACAAGTTGCAGCGCTGCTACTTTTTTTTTTGTCCAGCGTACACTCGCTTGGATTCTTTTAATTTTTTTTAGTTTTTGTTTGACCAGTCAATGTAAGAGATAATTTCATTTGTTTCATTTTTTTTAATTATAAATGTTAATAAAATATTTATTTTGGCATTTTACTCTTTGTTTTTTAATAATACTCACCAAATTAATAGAATACTCATCAAATTAATAGAGTACTCCGAGATTTTCTTAGAGTACTCCGATATTTTCTTAGAGCACTCCGAGATTTTTATTAGAGTACTCCGAGTTTTTCTTAGAGTACTCCGATTTATTAGTTCACTCGAAAAAATTTAGAGAGTACTCCGCAAATTTTCCGATACTCTATGTTTTTTCCGGCGACCGGTGACTGGTGGTCGGTGGTCGGTGGTCGGAAGTTGGTGGTCGGAGGTCGGTGGTCGGAGGTCGGTGGTAGGTGGTCGGAGGTTGGAGGTAGGTGGGTAGTGGTAGGTAGAGGAGAGAGAAATAGTGACATCACATCTTTTTGTCTTTTAGTGGTAGTAAGGGTAGGAAAGACTATTGTAAAAAATGAGGTCCCTAAGAAGAATAGCATTTTTGAAACTACTCTATAGAGAAGAAAGTGTGTCTCCAAGACCATATATATAATTCACCCTTAAATAAAAAATCTATTACCATTTTACTTTCTTACCCTTTTTATTGTCATTAATTGAAATAGAGGTATTTGCTAAAAGAAGACCTAATAAAATTACCTAATTGTTAAATTAAGTCTTCAATAATTTATTTTATAAAAAAATACCTAATAAAATAATTATTTATAAAAAATATCTTCTTTATATTTTTATACCTTTACTATATTATTTTCAATACAATACTTATTTTTAAATATTAAACAAATAATAGGGTACTTCCACCACTACCATGTATTTAACCACCATTACAACTACCACAACCACCACCACCACTACCATGTATTTAACCACCATTACAGCTACCACCACCACAACCACCACCACCACCACCACAACCACCACCACCACCACCTACTACTAATTCTATTACACACGCGCGCGTCCGTGAATTTATTTTAGAGATTATTACTTACAAGGTCTTGAAGACACCCCCCTCTTTCAATTTCCAACCCTAATTTCCTTCTTTTCTTACTAAAGACCTCAAATCAAATCTTAAACTAATATCCAAAAAACCAATTACATTTAGACCCCCATTTTGTTCTCTCTCTCTCTCACTCTCACTCTCTCTCTCTCTCTCTCTCTCTCTCTCTCTCTCTCTCTCTCTCTCTCTCTCTCTCTCTCTCTCTCTCTCTCTCTCTCTCTATATATATATATATATATATACATATACATATTTTCTTATCATAAATTATTTATTATTACTCTCTCTAAATACCTTTCTTTTCTCTCTACTCTCTCCAGCCACCACCCTCGACCTACCTAAACCACCACACCAACCATGGCTAGTAAATCTGCCGTCCATTACTGCATCAAGCTTCGTTTTTCCATTGCAGCATTTAGCAAATCCGAGATTCGTTTTTACATTGCTACATCTAGCAAATTCGAGATTCGTTTTTACATTGCTACATCGATTAGCTCACTTGGAATTCTGGTCTGTAGGAGAACTCGAAGACGGACGGAGCTTGGCTTAGCCTGGAAGACGGAGGAGGCTGCTGGAGTGCTCGCCTGAGATTGGCTGCATTGCTGAGTTGCTTTCTTCACTAACCTGCTATGGCTTCCGGAGCTGTCATGACGGAGGGAAGCTAAACAAAACAGGCGAGTTCCTTCTCCGGCGATTTCGGATCTTCTTCGCGGCGGTGTTGTAATGGCGAACCGTCGAAATAGCTCCATTCCGTTAGCCTTTGTTCGTGGGGGGCTGCTCGAGATGATGGTGACTGATGGTTGTTCAGCTCGATTTGGAAGCTGTTTTTGCTAGATCTGGAAGCTACGGTGAGAGAGGCTGCAGAACGGAGTTCGAGAAGACCAGCTCCCTTGGTGTTGTAATCGTTCACGAAGCAGAACGAAGTTCTGTTTTTTTTCGAGTGCGTACTTTGTACGCATAGGTAGGTAGGAGATTTTTGTTGACCAGATCTGGTCAACTTTGTAGTAAGAATAGTTTTTTTTGTTTACTTTGTTTTTTTGTTGTAAGTAGTTTATTTTACTTTTTCCTTTGTAATTATTTGACATGGAATAAAATACACATTGATTTTATAGAGTACTCCTTTAATTTTTATAGAGTATTCGTTTGATTTTATAGAGTACTCGTCAATTCGATAGAGTACTCATCAATTTAGATAGAGTACTCACCAATTTCGACAGAGTACTCATCAATTTTGATAGAGTACTCACCAATTTTTTCCGGTGGTCGGTGATCGGTGGTAGGTGGTAGGTGGGTAGTGGTGGATAGTGGAGAGAGATGAACAACGACATCACTCATTTTGTCTTTTAGTGTTAGTAAGGGTAATTTAGTATTTGGTCAATCTTGAGGTCCTTTGAAAGAATTAAGATTTATCCCCCTCCTTATAGAGAATAAACTTTGTCTCTAAGACCCTATCTCTCATTCACCGTTTTCTTTAAAATCGTCATAACTAATTCTAAAAATATCAGAAAAATAAAAAAAAATCATTTTTGGATAAAGCAAATTTATATTTTCGTCTATAATTTTTTTCCATATTTTCCATATTTTTTAATTTTTTTCACAGACACGGAATTCACTGTTTAAAACATGAAATTCAATCTTCGAAACCGTGAATTTTCTTTTCGCAAACATGAAATTCAAAAAAAACCATAGACGTAAATATTAATTTGCTTTATCCAAAAATGCAAATTTTTAATTTTTTTGATTTTAGTTATGACAATTTAAAAAAAAAATCACGGACGCGCGCGTGTGTAATAAATTAGTAGTAGGTAATGGTGATAGTGGTGTTGGGGGGTGGTTGAAGGTTTTTGTCGCAAATGGGATAGATTCATCTTAGTTGTACAATAAAGAGGGGGGGACAAATCCCATCTTAGTATTACATGGTTTTTTTTTGTTTTAGTGTTTAATAATGTTGATGACTCGTACAATTTGATTTTGAATTTTATATAATGAACTAGAAATAGTAATTTTCTTCATTTCAACTAATTATTGCTTCTCAAGTCATCACTGTTCAAAGTAAATACGTTATTTCTTATATAAACGTAAATTGTAGGGAATGAATCAGAAAAATAAGCAGCTAATAGCCTTACATTTCGAAAACTCCACAAACAAAATCGGAATAGGAATAGTAAAACTGAATTATAGATGTTTTTTAAATAATTCAAGCTCTACTTTTATGTACTCAAGTTTAAAATCTCGGATACCTAATACTTTTAAGATTTCAAAATTTTGATCCATATCATCCAAATTCATAAGGTTTTCCTAAGTCACCGTGAATAAGCCACCTGAACAGGAGTTTAATCGTGGATAAGATAACAAATTACTATCACATGTAAGTCTTCGTCAACCATTCTATATCCAACAACTCTTCATTAAAAGCTACGTACTACAAGGTCTTCCCACTTGCCATTTCACGTCTTGTCTATTCAATTATGTTTCAATATACTACAAATAAGATATATCTTCAAGAATAATTTATTGCTTCCTTTATTTTATTTGCATTTCTTGAAATCTCTTTCAATGTTTTCTGCTTTTGCTAATGTATTGTTAGTTTCCAGCTTACTGATCATTGTGGCCGATGGAGCTACTCTACCTATTGATGAAGGTAACCAATTGTATTATCTTTCTTTTCCGAATTGAATGGCTCATATAAGTGGAGACTATTTTTTTTTTCTTTTTTAGTATATATATAGAGATTGTCATTTTAAAGGTCGTAACTCATGATATTACTAAAAGACCTTTAAATTATCAACTGATCTAAAAACTGAAGCTCTGTTTTACATTTTAATTGGAAACTATGATTTATATAATTTTTATTTAAATATCTCACAATCACTGAAAAAAGAGTACCGCTAAATTTAACAAGTCCGATAGCAACTCTCCCTTTCTCATTCTCAAAACTTACAGTACAAAAATTGCACTATAAGTCCCTATATTATGCAAAATGTACTAATGACATTTTGAAAATTTTGGACCGTATTTCTTTTTTTTCAATTTGGCGGGCCATGACCTATCTTCCTTTAAACTCTGATTACTGAGAACGCATATGAGTCTATTTCTGAACAATAAAATGATAAAATTAAGCTTGATGTATTCATAAATAAATAGTTCGTAAGACTTTGTTTATGGTTTTGGTTTGCAGTGAATGCTTTGAAGCAAATTGCAAAGACAATGGGCAACAAAGATTGGGACTTCAGTGTAGATCCGTGCTCAGGAACAAATGGTTGGAACGATTTTCGTGAAGAAAATGCAGTCACATGTAATTGTTCTCATGCCGGTGATAACATTTGTCATGTTGTTAGCATGTACGCACGTTTTCCGACATCTTCTAATATTCTTTCCATTTTGCGGATATATCTTCTTATTGTCTAAACTAAGATCACCATATCGTTGTTAATAAATATTCAATATCCTGTCCAAATACCCAAGAAACACCTTAAAATTAATTCATTTTTACTCTAACCATATTTTTTTTATAGTTATATACATTTTGCTTTGTTTTTTCTTTCCCGAGACATTTGAATTATAAAAGCCTTCCTAAAACTCAAATTTTAAGTTACAAAAATCTTTACAATACTTAGATTTTAAATTTTGAAATTTTTTATATAATGTTTTTTATAAAATATGGTGTCTTTTATAAGTCAAAGTATAAGATAGCGGGTGCCTATTAAATATTGATCCATAACTAAAATATGTATGAATAAAAACATTGAAATTTGGGTAAAACTTCCATCCAATATTGGATGGTCCAATATTCATATCATGGTCATTGCTTATTATAGAAAAACACATGTCACTAGATTAATAAATTAGTTACTTTTGTAAGTTTAAAATATAGGGTATGTGTATTAATATTATTGGTGTATGATCATCCAATATTGGATGGAAGAATTTTCCTTGAAATTTATTGAATAATCTGAAAATATTTAAACAAATTTATAAGATAATAAAAAATTTAAACTAAACTAAACACTTAATAGAATCTGAATTTCAAAAGGTCAAATTAATTTTATGTTTTAGATGATTTTTTTAAAAATAATTTAGATGGCTATAAACTTTACAATTAATATATAAAGTAATGGTTCATAATTTTGAAAGCGAAGTCTGAACTACTAGTCAAATCATACGTTTTCAAAATTTAAATTTATTAGATGGTCTTCGTTTATTGAAAACATGACAATATATTCTTATATTTTATTAATTATATTCGACTTAAGTTAGGAGATTGATTTCTAATTTTTATTCAATTTTTTTTCATAGGCTTTTATAAAAGTATTTTTATCCACTTTCTGAATAACCATATTGTCTTATGTCTTATATAAACTATTTTTTTGCCAAATTTATTTTTAAAGTCATTAATTTTTAAAATGTTATATATTTTGAATAAAAACAAAGAAATAATACCATGCAATACACATATAATTAAATCGTATTTAATAAATTTCAAAAAATGACATTGACAGATTATTATTAAAGTCATTATGTTATTAATTTAACAATATGTGTTCTTTTAACGATAATGATCTAATTATACATGTTTTGAAAGAAATGATTTTTTTTCTATAGAAAATATACAAAATTATGGATTGTTTCAATATTATTTTTAAATTCAAAGATAATTATTCAAAGAATTCTAATCCTTTAATATCATTTTTTTAAAGGGTGAATGCCCAATAAGCACCTGCCACCTTAGCCACTTGCCCATAAAAGACACTTAAGATAAATATACCTTAATGCCCTTACTGCTGTCTGCTGCTGCTGCCAAGGGCGAGTAATGGGAATGTTCTCCAACACTCGTGCAAGTACATTTTTGTACTTGTGGGCTAATATTGAGTAATGAGAATGTTTCCCATCACTCGTGCAAGTACACTTTTGTACTTGTGGGCTAATGTTGAGTAATGGGAATGTTTCCCAGCACTCGTGCAAGTACACTTTTGTACTTGTGGGCTAATATTGAGTAATGGGAATGTTTTCCAGCACTCGTGCAAGTACACTTTTGTACTGTCTGCTGCTGCCAAGGGTGATTTTTGCGTGTAATTTGAAATTTAAACAGTAATAAAGAGAGATGAATGAGATATAGAGAGAAAGAGATAGAGATGAAAGAAAAAGAGAGAGAGAGAGAGAGAGAGAGAGAGAGAGAGAGAGAGAGAGAGAGAGAGAGAGAGAGAGAGAGAGAGAGAAAGGAGATATATATAACTAACTCAATGCATATGAACTAACAACTAATAAACGGACGGCGGCTGGGGTGCGGGGGTAAAATAGGAAAGAAAAAAAAGGAGTGCCTTTTATGGGTAAGAAGAAAGCGGTGGGGGTGAGAGGGCATTAATTGTAATTTGAGGTGTTTCTTGGGCAATAATCCTTTTTTAAATCTAAATATTATTTTATTACATTGATCTTTTCATTTTATTTTATATTTTTATACATTAATGACTAAAAATCAAATTTTAAACATATCTAAATTTAACAAAATTATTTCATAATAAATGTATTCTATATCTTATTATTGCATAACAGTGTTTCAATACTATTAGAACGAATATTTTTCTTTCTCTGGATCAAGTATGTACACACAACCGGTGGAGTTTAATGACCCTCCAGAGTATCAGTGGAATTTCATTATGAGAGACAAAAGTGAATGTGCAACTGCTAGAGTTGTACTAGAATCCGAATAAGAACTTTTGTTCTTCTAGAATTCTATATTCTTAACGACTTTTAAGCCTCTTATGTATGAAAAAAAATCTTTCTCCCCAATTCATCCTTTTTTTCCATGAAACACCACAATGCAACCATATCATCCTTATCTTTAAACCGATATCTCATCTCCAAGTCACCATTTCATCACCACTAACCATCGTCCTTAGCATTAATGACACCACCGCCAGACCTATTTACATCATCACCATAGTGTTATTAACATCACAACTATTAGAGCGACCAACATAGCCGCATAAACAATTGCCATTAACATCGCCACCACTACTATTCACAAAACTTCAAAGCAAATAGTTTTGCAGGGTATCAAGAATCAATACCATAATCACCATCATAAGGACCACAACCATCAACGTTACCCTTTGCAAATCAAAATGTATCTTTAAAAAAATAGGGTTAGTTTGAATATTTTTAATGATATAACACACAAAGCAACTATTTTCAGTGACAACCTATATATACGTACACACAACCCAATTAATATTCATTGACAATTCATTAAAACATACACACAACCCAATCATTTTCAATGGAAAACTATTCATACATACACACAACCTAATAATTTTTTTACTAACAACCTATAATTATTGTCTTAGTTTATTTATTTATTTTTTATTGTCTACAAAACATTTTTCTATTTGATTGTGATTAATTCTGGTTTTGAAAGTATAAATTATGGTAAGAAATATAATTTATATTATTAAAGAATCGTTATAGTAGAGAAAAATAAAGATTATATATAATTTAAAAGCGTGTGAGAGAAAAATATTATTGTTATTCAACTAATTATAGTTAAAATGTACTACTAAAAATATAAAGAGTAATGATATATACCACCCAAATTCATACCACCCAAATGTTACCCAATAACGTGGCGTGAATTGATTGGTTACAAATTGTTAATGTATTTATTTTTTTGAGTTGATTAAAAATTTGTAACCAACCAATTCACGCCACGTCATTGGGTGACATTTGGGTGGTATATATCATTACTCAAATATAAAATAGTATAAATTCAAACTGGATTTGATTTGAAATTATCTATAGAATATGAGTTTTAAGTCAATTTTCCACTCAATTTATTATCTAAAGGCAAATATGGTTATTTTAAATATTTTATGTTTTCAAAATTTTATATTTACAAAAATTCCCAATTTGAACCCATTCTTCAAAATCTTCTCCTCTATTTACATCCATAGATGAATCCAGAGATTCATGAATCGTTGGAGTATGGCTAAAAAAATATTTTTATTTATAAAATCAAACAAGCAATCAATTAGATTAGTTTAATTGATCAGAGCTTTGCTGTTTTTTATGTCTTTAAAAGATAACAAAGTAAGAGTATTCGAATTCTCTCACTAACATAGATAGCCTAATTCTGATTTAATTGAAACCTGACGGAGCTACTAAGAGACTTTTTAAGCTTGGGTGGTACTAAGAGACTTTTTAAGCTTGAGTCCACCCTCAACTGTTTAAAAAAAGGTCAATATATAATTCAATTTATTTTGTTATCTTTTCAAATAATTTTTATTGTGCCTAATTTAAGTATGATTATTTTTACTTTTAATCCTAATAAAATAAACTTTAAATAAGTATAGAAAAAAGACAAAAATTAATTGTAAAGTGTTTTATTTTTTTTATTTTACAGATTTTATATGGTATTTTTTTTATTAATATAATGTATTTTAATATCTATCAATATATTTATTTTTCTAGTCATTTTTATGAAACGTTAAAAAAATTTCGAAAACATTACTCCCGACCATTTTATAATTAAAGCCTACCTTTATACATATTTCTGAATTCGCAACTGACTGAAAATATGCATAAAAATGCGGGCATATTTTTCACGAAATTAACCGTGATGTGCACAAACTTGTTTAGACCATCCATGTATGGAAAAAAAATCAAACAAGCGTAAATTTTAAAAATTGCTAGGTAAAAAATCGAGCCCAATTTCATTACAAAACTAATTTATATCTATGAATTATAATTTATAAATTAATATATTAGATTAGTTATTATTATATTATTAGCCTCCAAATATTAATTAGAATGTTGTCTTTTATCAAACTTATTCTGTCTTCATCCTTAATATTTTATATCTTTTGTCTTCTATTCAATACGAATTGTTCATAAAAAATTTAATTAGTCATTAAAAAGATATACTCCACGAATCGACTCTAAAAACTCTTCTTCAAAATCATTCATGAAGTTCAAAAAGCTTGATCATATTAGGCTCAATTTGTATATATCTGAGCTAGAATCGCTTACACTCAATAAGTTAAACAAACAAACTTATTTTGTTGACTCAATCTTTACAAGCTTTCATCTAATTTCGACCACCATCTCCAACCACCTTCTACCCTATCACGGCCACTTTCAGGCTTCAGAATCTAAGCTCATTGGAGCTTTGAAGTGAAGCTAAAATCTTAAAGCTCTAATGGAGGAGTTTTGATTTAAAAAACAAAAAGCTTCAAATATGAAGCTCTAATGGTGCTCCAAGACAAAGCTAAAGATGATTATAAGTGTTAATTTTGCAGTTTTTGAGTTATGTCTTTTCAATGTAAACGCAGAATGCTAAAAGAACGGAATCTCGCGGGTACAGTCCCTAATTTGGTTGCGCTCCCCTACCTCAGAGAAATGTAAGTAATCCTTACATCACAATATGTTGAAGAAATTATCTAGATTCACTATATTGTGTATTTTTCTGTTCCTCAATTTTGTATTATTATTGCAGTGACTTGACTAGGAACTATCTTAACGGTACTATCCCTCGAGAATGGGGTTCTATGCAACTCGTAAATATGTATGTAAAATGATAATATATTCATATACTTACCGTATATATTATATATATATATAATTTGGTTTTTAAAACTTAATAAAATGGCGCGTTTTTCATTCTGTTGTAATAATGCAGCTCCTTGTTGGGAAACCGTGTGACGGGGTCATTACCCAAAGAACTTGCAAACATCAGCACACTTGTTAGTTTGTAAGAGATCTTGATAACCCCATATTTATAATTTCTTTATTTTGATTCAAAACTTTTTTTTCATAGGGTCCTGGAATATAATCAGCTTTCTGGGTCTATTCCTCCTGAGTTCGGAAACTTTTCAAGCATAGAGAGACTGTAAGACTGTTTCTTAATTTAAATCTAACTTTCAACCAAAACTATAACCTTACAGGAATTCTTCCAACTCAAATTTCATTGTCTCATATTCAATTTGATGCTGTCTATTTTGTTTAAATCAACTGTGATTAAGATTGTCTTAAAAAATATATTAAAATTAATGTCGGAAAATCTTAATCATGCTTTTATATATTTTTTAAGACAATATTAATCGCATTTTGAATTAGTCATTGTGTTTATTGTATAAGCACAGCTGAGTTTACTTGTTGTTCGTTGTTTTCCGATTGAAGGTTTCTAACCTCGAACAATTTGACCGGAGAGTTGCCTCCAACGCTGGCAAACTTGAGAACTTTGAAAGATTTGTGAGTTTCAATTTATTCTTTCATCATTTTCAGAAAGTTATATATTTTATAATTCCTTTTAACTATTTTTGTTCATCTCCAATACAATGTAGCCGGATTGGTGATAATCAGTTCACAGGAAGTATACCGAATTTTATCCAGAATTGGTTAAATATTGAAAAATTGTGAGGCTTCGACCGTTTTCTATAATCGGTTTCTTCATTGAATTCTTACACTTTAAGATGAAAAGATGTTTAATACAAAATATTACCGTGGCAGAGTGATCCAAGGCAGTGGTTTAAGTGGACCATTCCCGGCTGGGATTGCTTTATTAACAAACCTAAAAGACTTGTGAGTAACAATTTGATTAAACTTAAATACTTAAAATATGTGGTTCGAATGGACCAATCCCGGGTTGATTATTAGTACCACGTGCTTATTATTTCTTGACTAATCAGGAGGATAAGTGATTTGACGGGCAATGACTCGACATTTCCATATGTTGGCGATGCACAAGGCATGTCAACACTGTGAGTTTCATACTAAGTGCTTAATTATATGTTCATTTCCTACAATAAGAAGCTAGTGCTAAATATGCGATATGTTTCTTTGCAGAATACTAAGGAGTTGCAACATTGTTGGACGATTACCAGATTATATTGGGACGATGATAGGATTGAAAGTCTTGTTAGTAGATTGAAACTCTTTTTTAGCTGTTTACAATTGATTTGCAACATTTTATGTAGGATTTTACCTATACTTGCAGAGATCTCAGCTTCAACAAACTCACTGGAAATATATCAAACAGCTATGCTGCTCTGTCGGAGGTAGATAGGATGTAAGTTTGCTTGTTCCAGTTTCATTTTAATACCAAGAAGCCCGGATTGTTAGTCTACTAAGCCTGCACGTGAGGGGCGTGTTGGAGTATAAATAATCTGTTCTCCGCCTTCTTCTAATGGTTTGAACTTTTAGTTGAGTTGGCAAATTAACATATTCCTCTCTTAACCAACTTTGCCTCAGTAGCTAAACGTTCTTGTGACACTCTCCGCAGTAGCACTCGAATATTTTGTGGGCCTTGCAACTTCCAAATTCTTCCATAATCAATTTTCCTTCCCCATGCTCACTATTTGGAGAATCAACTAATGCCGACATAATCGAATAGACACCATTCAATTCCCTCAACTTTCTATTATAACTAATTATGCTTACTCAACTTTACATGACTCTGTGCTTATCGGTAACAATTTGATCCATATATCCGTTATTACTGTAGAGAGATTCTAGGCTCCAATCAGTAGGAAACTTATTTACCTCAAAGATGGAAGAAGAGAAAGAAGAGAGAATTCTGAGTTTTGAAGAGAATAATCTTTATTTCTTATTGACTGTAATGTATTACATGTATATATAATTTCCAACTGAGTAGTTATTTTAATGAGTCTGCCACGTACACATAGAATGTCAGTTAGTTACCATCTAGATAACTATAAATGGACTAGGCTAACCTCACCAAGCTATACTAATTATTCCTTATCAATATTTACAATCTGATTAGTAATGCAGCGTACTAATTATAGTTGCTGATTCACTATTGTTTTAGTTATTTTACCGGAAACATGCTGACGGGACCCTTGCCTCATTGGACTTCCCTTGCCAACAACATGTAAGTCTATGTATATAGATTATCTGTATAACATTTTCATTACCGAACAGTATAAATATTATTAATTGTGCTTTGAATTTTCTCTAGCGACCTATCCTACAACAATCTTTCGACTGAAGACTTGAGCTGCCAGACAACAAAACAGTGAGATCGCCTTCTCTCACTACTGCTTATAGATATAGTTTTCCTAATTTCAGTCTTCGCTAAATAACTACTCTATATCTTATCAGGAACTTGTTTGCAAGCTCTAAAGGAAATATGTCGTAAGCTTCATTCTCCATCTCTCTTCTTTTATGTAATTTGAAGAAAAATTCTTCATTTTAGTACTTTTTCTTTTGTATCGTAAGTTCTCAATGTAATACAATCCTAACTAATTGTGTGCATCATGTTGTTGTCCAGTGGGATAGATTCTTGCTTGAGCAATTGGAAATGTCCAAAAAGTAAGTGAATAATCAGACTACAAACTCACATTATTCTTATAAATTATCTTAAAACCCTTTTAACTTTCCTTGTTAGCAATGTATGGTTTCCGTATAAACTGTGGGGGGAATGAAGAGACTGTTAATAAAAACATGGTTTATGAAGATGATACTCAAGGTGGAGGTCCTTCAACATTCTCTGAAAGTCTATCGAATTGGAGATTTAGCAACACAGGTCACTTCTTGGACACATCTCGTGCCACTTCTTATACTGCCAACACTATTTCAAGTATCTCAGGAGAAAATCCCGAGTTGTATATGACTGCACGCATTTCTCCGCTATCACTTACTTATTATGGATTTTGTCTACAAAATGGGAATTACACGGTGAACCTTCATTTTGCGGAGTTCATGTTCAGTGATAATCAATCATTTTCAAGTCTTGGGAAGCGCATATTTGATGTTTATATTCAGGGAGAGCGAGTACTACAGGACTTCAATATTGTGGAAGCAGCTGGTGGAGTTAGTAAGGCGGTAATAATGAAATTTGTTGCAGTAGTAGCTGACACTACTTTGGATATTCGCTTCTATTGGGCAGGAAAAGGAACTATTGCATTGCCTGTAAGGGGAACTTATGGACCGCTCATTTCTGCTATATCTGTTGATCCAAGTAAGTTGCATCTTTTATTAGATTCAAGTATTAACAAAATCATTTTTATCTATTATGCTATCTATTAGAGTTTATGAGTTATTAACTCTAGTATCTCTATATCCCCATATATATATATATATATATATATATATATTATATTGTACTGTATAGGTTATTAGTTACCATCTTTTATAGTAAAATCTTCTTCTCTACATGTGGTTTTTTCCATCTTGGGTTTTCTATGTATATCAATGTTCCTTTAGTTTCTTGTTTATTATTTTTGCCTGTTGTGTATAATTTTAAACACAACTACTATCTTAGGTTTTGTGTACATTTTTTTTGAATTTCTTTTTCATGTTATCTTCATTCAGATTTTCCGGTGCCATCAGAAGGTGGTAATAGTATGTCTGTAGGTGCCGTAGTAGCGATTGTGATTGGATTTTTGCTCGTCATCTCGCTAATTCTAGGTTTCGTTTGGTGGAAATGTTGTAGACCACGCAAATATTCAAGAGAAATTGGTATCAAGATTGTTAATACACCAAATCACTAATAATTATAACATATAACAATTATCTTTTAATCTTTACACGCAGATCTTAAGGGTCTAGATTTGCATACTGGATCATTCACGTTAAGGCAAATCAAAGCTGCAACTAACGATTTTGATTCTGCTAATAAAATTGGAGAGGGTGGTTTTGGTTCTGTTTACAAGGTATTTTATTATCTTCAAGCATCCAAAATCTTCAAGTTTCCATCAAGAAGAGTAATTTAATTAATTTATATGATGATTGAAGGGTGTTCTATTAGATGGAACTTTCATCGCCGTGAAGCAACTTTCCTCGAAATCAAAGCAAGGGAATCGTGAATTTCTCAACGAAATTGGGATGATATCTGCTATACAACACCCTAATCTT
The DNA here is from genome assembly GCA_029959085.1 of Nemophila menziesii. Classification (NCBI taxonomy): domain Eukaryota; kingdom Viridiplantae; phylum Streptophyta; class Magnoliopsida; order Boraginales; family Hydrophyllaceae; genus Nemophila; species Nemophila menziesii. The sequence continues at coordinate 1,272,893 of JARWIR010000013.1, forward strand.
GTTAAGCTCTATGGATGTTGTATCGAAGGAAATCAATTATTGTTAGTGTACGAATACATGGAGAACAACAGCTTGGCTCGTGCGTTATTCGGTACGATTCACTTCTATGATCCAATCGTTTAATAAAATTCATGATTTGAAAAACTGATATGTTAATTACTCTTTGAAGGTCCAAAGGAGTTCCAATTGACATTGGATTGGGCAACGAGGCACAAAATCTGCATAGGTATCGCAAGAGGCTTAGCGTATCTCCATGAAGAATCAAGATTGAAAATCGTACATAGAGATATCAAGGGAACTAATGTGCTACTTGATAAAAATTTCGACCCTAAAATATCTGACTTTGGTTTAGCCAAGCTCGATGAAGAAGACAATACACACATGAGCACGCGTATTGCTGGAACATAGTAAGCCATTGAAGATTATTTTTTACTATCCTAAGCCATTTGTGATGCAAATATATGTAGTTAATATTTGGATTAATTTGATACAGTGGATACATGGCACCAGAATATGCAATGCGTGGTTACTTAACAGATAAAGCAGATGTATATAGTTTTGGAATTGTTACTCTGGAAATTGTGAGCGGGAGAATAAACAGCAGTTTTAAATCGAAAGAGGATAGCTTCTACCTTCTTGATTGGGTAATCTTGCTAACTTGTGATTGTCAAATAACTTGCGAGTTCTAAGAAAATTCTTTGAACAAATGCAGGCTTTGGTGTTGAAAGAGAAAGAAAACTTAATGGAACTTGTAGATCCGAGATTGGAAAATGATCTGAACAAAGAAGAAATATTGACAACAATTAATCTTGCTCTTCTCTGCACCAACGTCTCACCTGCAGTTAGACCGAGTATGTCGCATGTGGTAAGTATGCTAGAAGGTACAGGAAATGTTCAAGCATTTGATTCAGACTCGAGTGAATCAAGTTCTCAAAGGATGCTGAAGGACAAGGTAAAAGATAACAGACACAGTGATGTAATTTCCACAAGTGACAGCCATGTGCAGAGCAGCATGTCAATGGAAATGCCGCTTACAGAATCTTCTGCAAATAGTAATGATTTATACCCAATAAAATTGGATAGTTCATACTGGGAAAAGAGACTATAGACATAAATTGATATCTCCTTGGTTATATATCGTTGTTATCCTTCAGACCCTTCTCAGGATTCCATGCTTAGCGCAGTTACTTGACTGGAGTGTGCCGTTTGTGGTTTTACTATGTCAAAATACTTTCTTTTCATTCTGTTTTCTTTTTCTTTACGTTTTGGATTTTCTTTCATGGACTTTCAGACAAGATAATGTAAGAATAATATGTATGTTCATTGGTTGCCGACAAGGTTACGCGTGTGTTTTGCAAAAAAATGAGCAATTGTATTGTGTACTTACAAATAAGTTCATATCCTCGATATCGAGAGTTTTATACATGAGCCCTTGAATTCGATCTCTTGATATGGGATTGGTCTCTCATCAGATAGATTTTTATGTGGCATCATCTTGATCGAGATTATACTAAAAATCCAGCATAGTATACTTTGTTCGAGAAGATTAACCATAAACAATACTTATTACCCTGTGGTTGGATGAATTTCAAGATCAATAGCCAATTGTTTCCCTTAAATATTTAGTGGAATACTTATTTTTAATTGTAAGTAAGAAAATATTTTAGCATTGATAATACAACGAAGGTTGATTGCTTGTTGATTTTAGAACTGACTCTGGATTGCTATGTTCTTTAGGTCCGAGGGAGTCTGATCAAAATCTAGAGATTTTCATTTGACCATTGGAATGCAAATGATTTCGAATGCAATTCTGTTTATGACTAATTGTTCAAATAAATAACGCATATACCTTTATTTTTTTAAGGAATAGGAGATTTTTTATTATTAACATAAATAAAAAAATAATTCCAGGATTTTTTTTTAAAACTAACACATAAGGCAATCTTACCGGTTAATAATAATTTGAGAAACTACTTAAGACTCTACTCTGAGTGGAGAAGATCCAAAGTTAAAGAGCTCAATCTTTTAATAGGAAAAACTCTAAAAAATGGATAATTGAAAAACTTTATTCCTATCAGAGGCAGGAAAACATGTGATTTGATTGCTTCTCAAATTGCTAATTTTTGGTGGGATAGTAAGGAAAACAAAAAGACACGTTGGAGTAGTTGGGATACATTAACAAGAAGTAAACTTACAAAGGGCATGGGATTTAGGGACTTACATTTAATGAACCTTGCACTCCTAGGAAAACATGCACGGAACTTATATAACAAAAATAATTCTCTGCTTTATAAGTTACTAAAAGGTAAATATTTCCCTCTTTGCATCTTCTCAGAAGCTCAAATTGACTCTTCACTCCCTTGATGATGGAAAAGTTTGATTGCAGGAAGGGATATACTTTTAAAAAATACTAAAAGAAAAATACGCAATAGATATAAAATTAATTTACACTCCGATATTTGGATACCAAACAATAAAGGAGATTATTAAACCCAAAAGAAATGATTTAAGTAGATTCAAAGACTCAATAATATTAAATGAAAGAAAATGGGATATTAATCTTCTCAAGGAAAACTATAGTAAGAAAACTGTAGATACTATTCTTACTACTTTTATCCCCTTATCAGGAGGCACTGGTATAATAGTTCGGAACAAAAGTAATGATAGTATATACTCGCTTAAACAGTCTTATCAATTACTAAAAGCTGAGAAAGATAAAATGGAATCTGGGAAGAGTAGCAATAAGACCAAATCATCAGATATATCATTGACTCTAATGTATGAAAATGATTTGGAACCTTAAAGTTTCCCCCAAAGTTAAAAATTTCATGAGGAGAGTTATTAAAAAAAATCTATTCCTAATTAAAATATGCATAAAAGAAGGATTATTGATTTTCATATATGTAGCATATGTAACGAGGCTAGTGATAGCATTGAACACTTACATTTTGAGTGTAGTTGGGCCCGGGCAGTATGGTTTGCCTCTCTTCTAAATGTATACACTTGCAACCAGTACACCACGAAGATGGATACTTGGATGGAAATGATACTTGAGAAATGCAAAAAAGAAGGTTATAAAAACAATTATATAATTGAACAGATATGTATACTTGCATGGTATATATGGAAAGATAGAAATAGTAAGAAATACAGAGATATAAAGATTGACCCCCTTAACACGATACCAAGAGCTATGAAAGAGTTGATGAGTTCAAAACAGTTAATTATCCCAATGATGAGATTAAAAAACTGAAGGATAATAAAACAAATAGTTCAAAACCAATTGATGGTGCAAGGATTGAAACGTCGTGGAAATGATATGAATGTTGGAATTATTAAATGAATGATGATTTAATTTATTAATTCTTTCATGCTCTTGGGAGAAGTGGGAAAAACAATTTGTGTTCTAATAGTCTTACCTTAAAATTTGAGAAGCAATTGTTAGAATTACTAAAATTAAAGAGTTTTATTTTATTGTTCTTTATTTATCTTGGGAAAAGTGAGAAAACTTTTTATGTATTAAAAAGTCTCGCCTAGAAAATGGAGAAAAGAATGACAAATCGTCAAAGAATTGATGGCTCTTTAATTCGGCAGTTACGACAGTTACAAGAGTTTGGTCAAGAAAAATGGCTGCATTAATGATATTTTATCACTGACCATTAATGTGCATTTATGTTACAGTTTTTTGGTTTACCTATTCTCCTATAAATAGTGACTTTGTCATTTGCATTTTAATAAAAAAAATATAAATTATTATAGAGAATATAATTGAGAGAACTAAGAAATTCAGAAAAATAAAATACTTTTTTCTCCATAATTAGTCAAATTGGATTTGACATAGAGATTAAAGTATTAGAGGGATACGATTGTTAGAGATACTGGTACTCCCGGCATATCTTTTTTAACGCTGCTACACCTTATTTTGTGTGTATTTGTATCTAGGTTTCTTTTATGATTTTTCCACGTAAGTTCTATTTTTCAAATCATTGTAATAGTTGTAGTATAAAATTTATTTGGAATACCTTTATATTCTGTTTTTCCACTTTCTTGTAATAGATGTAATATTACTATTTTGGAATCTCTATATTTATAAAATCCATTTTTTGTTTTTTCACTGATATTGTTAGATTTTTCCATTAATTTAAAAACGATATATTTAATATCATTGGTTATCAAATGATTTTTCTATATCGGCGGTTGCTTCATCCTTAAACGCAAAAGTCATTCCCGATGTGACTGTGTTGGAGCCTTTTAATGGTTCCAACTACAAACATTGGGCACAAAAACCACTCATCTGCCTTGAACAACATGAACTAGACTTTGTCGTTCTCGAGGTACTCTCTGCCATTGAGGCCAATGGGGAATATACCAAAGAATTATATGGTTGGTTTCTGGCTCTCGAAGTTGGGTTCAATAAAGCTAATTTAGTGGTTAGAGGATGGATCTTGGATAATGTGACAAACCTCACCTTTTATTTATGTTCCATTGAGAAGTCAACAAAGACTATATGTGAAACGGTTCAGAAAAGGCATGTGGGTGATGATTCTGATGAGAAGACATACGTCACTGGAAAATGACCCAACACGATCTAATTAGTCATGTACAAGAAAAAAGGTGAATCGACTCAAGGATAAGTCCTTAAGTTTTACGTTTATATAAGTTTAAGGATTACTCTGGCCACTTATATTACCACTATTTAACTCTTATTGTACTATATCATCATTTACAAACATGAATATATATCAATTGGATATTAAATCTATGTGTGAATGAAGATCTATGTGAAGAGATCTATATGGTGCAACATGAAGGGTTTATGGTTTTGGATTAAGGGGATACAGTATGAAAACTAAGGAAATTATTTTGTGTTTTTAAGTGGACGCCTTGCTAATGAAATAGTACCTTAATAAAAGATCGATTGGGTTGTGTTACACTTTTGTCAATATGTGTATGACATGATCATCTTTTGGTACTCTCTTTCATGGGACTTACTAATTTCAATCTATTTGTGAATAAAAGAGGTACAGGAAACGGTTCATAAGGAAAAAATTCATTTGAGTAAATAATGGAATCTACCTTAGATAGTATCACTTTGTTGGAAAGGTTTGACTCCGTTGATATAATGTTTGGTAAACTTCCTTATAATACTAGTATTCATGAATAAGAGAATTGTGGGAGGGGGGGGGGGGGGGGAGGGGTGTACCCCTTAATGAATATGAAACAATTATAAGGATTATGATGTTCTTAATGAACTATACTCAACTTAGTATTTTCCATCTTGTAAAGAGACTCAAGTGGTGACAATTAGGTTATTACTGTTATATAATAAAGTACAAGAGAGGTACTATTGATCTATATCTACGTTTTAAAATATATCATGTAGTTCTTGAAGGATTTTTTTGTTACGGAAACTAATGATGAAATAAATGGTTGGTTCGTTTACTAAAAAACTTAACCTGGAGAGTAATCCTGGAAATGTTAAGTGATAGGACTAGAACCCATTAATGGGGAACCTATGACTAATAATTATATATGATACACTGACCTCCTATCTATATAGTGTAAATTGTGCATACATGAGGAAATTAAAACTTAATGAATTCATAGCCATGCGTGGTGGTCCTATTGAGATGGACTTGATGAATTCACCGTTAAGGTCGTTGTATATTTCTCAAATTTAATGAATTCATATCCATGTGTGGTAGTCCTATCGAGACAGACTTGATGAATTCACCGTTGAGGTTGTTGCATATTTATCAAATTTAATGAATTCATAGCCATGTGTGGTTGTCCTATCGAGACGTACTTATTGAATCCACCATCGAGGTTGTTTGTATATTTCTTATACTTAATGAATTCATAGCCATGTGTGGCGGTCCTTTTGAGATGGACTTGATGAATTTACCGTTGAGATTGTTTTATATTGATCATAATATTACTTTAAGGAGACGTCCTTGATGTTTCCAAGGGATGAGTTTTTAGACTCAACACAAATTCATAGCCCGTACGGGTGGTCCTAAAGAGAAAGGACATGATGAATTCACGAGACACATAATAAGGTTGAGCTTTATTGGTCTTAATGATCTCAAAATCTGAGAAAAGTTGGCTAATGAGGCTAGATGCTCTTGGAGCTCACTTATGTGTAAGGAAAGGGTGATGTTTGAGGAATATATAACTATCAATCGGGTAGAGTATGTGCTGTGAGGGTCTCGATCGAAAACTGTCAAGTTCAAGAGTACGTTCACTTGATATGTTTTTGCTGGTTGCCTCACTTCACTACGTGTCTATTCAAATCGAAAGATATTGTCACTTAAGTACAATCCACCCAAATACTGGTGTTTATGAAAACCTGTTCACCTTCTCTTTCAAAGAACCTGAGTGGGGGATTGTTGGATTATTAAATGAATGATGATTTAATTTATTAATTCTTTCATACTCTTTGGAGAAGTAGGAAAAAACTATTTGTGTTCTAATAGTCATACCTTAAAATTTGAGAAAAAATTGTTGGAATTATTAACGTTAAAGAGTTTTATTTTATTATTATTTATTTATCTTGGGAAAAATGGAAAAACTTTTTATGTATTAAAAAGTCTCACCTAGAAAATGGAGAAAAAAATAAATTACAAATTAACAAATAATTGATGACTCTTTAATTCGGCAGTTACAAGAGTTTGGTCAAGAAAAACGGCTGTATTAATGAGCTTTTATCGCCGATCATTAATGTGCATCTATGTGACGGTTTTTTGGTTTACTTCTTCTCCTATAAATAGTGACTTTGTCACTTGCATTTATAGAAAAAAGATAGAAAATATTATAGAGAATATAATAGAGAGAACTAAAAAATTCAGAAAAATAAAATACTCTTTTCTCCATAATTAGTCAAATTGGATTTGATATAGAGATTAAAGTATTAGAAGGATACGATTGTTAGAGATACCGGTAGTCCCGGAATATCCTTTTTAACGTTGCTACACCTTATTTTGTGTGTATTTGTATCCAGGTTTCTTTTCTGATTTTTTCATGTAAGTTCTATTTTCCAAATTATTGTAATAGTTATAGTATTAATTACATTTATTTAGAATACCTTTATATTTTGTTTTACACTTTCTTGTAATAGATGTAGTATTACTTTTTTGGAATCTCTACATTTATAAAATCCATTTTTCATTTTTCCACTGATATTGTTATATTTTTCTAATAATGAATACAAAAAATGTGAAAGAGAAATGGAAAACACACCCTAAACATACGATAAAAATAAATTGCGATACTGCATTTGCTAATAAAAAGGCGACTATTTCTTGTATTTCTAGGGACCACTTAGAAAAGTTGTTAGCTTGCAATGCGTGGGATATAGCAGCTGAATCTCTAATGGAAGTAGGAGCTCTAGGTGTTCTTAAATCCTGTCTACAAGCTCGAAGATATAACCAAGTATAAGCTCCATGACAACATGATGAACAATGTTTACCTATTTTTGCTTAAATCAACATGATTGACTCATGTATTTTGCAATCTTAGATAGATTAGGTGTTTTAATTAAAGAAGAATCCGTTTTTTTGGAAATTGGCTACTTTATAATTTTATGTATAGTAATAAGTTTGGAAAAGAAAAAAAGTACCAGTATTCGTCAACGTTCCTGAATCCAACAACTCTACGTTAAAACTTAAAAGCTACTACCCGTCTTTCCACTATGCCAAAGAAAAAGTCTTTCCACTTGCCATTTTAAACATCAAAAATTCTTTACACTATGCCCAAAATGTCTTTATGACTTGGTCATACCATTAATGCATCATCTGTCAATGCTATAATAATATACTACTACAAATAACTAATAAGCCATATCCTTTTATATAGTCAACAATAATATTATTGTTCCCTTTATTTTATTTGCGTTTCTTGAAATGTTCTTCTCAAATCTTTTCGATTCAGCTACTGTACTGTTAGTTTCCAGCGTGGTCATTATTGTGGCCTACGGAGCTGTTCTTCCTACTGATGAAGGTAATTAATGAGTCATATTATGATTAAAACTTTTATTTGTTGTCGATTCAAATGGAGTACTAACCGAAGTTGCATTAGATTATACGTCTATACGATCGTTAACTTACCTAGTCTAAAACCTAAAACTCAAAAGTTACATATCTTAATATTCTATAATCATTAAAAAAATAGTAAAATACTAACATGTGTCAGATTAATATTTAGTATATAATTGTAATTTTGATTTTATATTCCTGAGACGCGTGTTTAATTAATACTCATAGTTTAAGCTAGAAAGCGCAACTTATACAGTTACATATATGTTTGTGATTTGTAGTAAATAGTTTACGAGAAATCGCAAGGACAATAGGCAACAGGGACTGGGACTTCACTGTAGATCCATGCTCAGGAGAAAAGGGTTGGAACAACCCACCAACAGCTGACAATATTAGAAATGCAGTCACCTGTAATTGCACTTACGATAATAGCACTACCTGTCATGTTATCAGCATGTACGTATATTTCTCACATCTTCAATTTTTTGTTTTTCAAATTGCACTGTGTTTATACACATGTACAAAAATTGTATTTAAGACCATGGTGGACTGGGTGAGAGTCCGCCTCCGCCTCCCAGCCCTCCTCTCCCCCTTTTCCTTCTAAATATTCTTTTGCGAAGTTTTTCCCAAACAAAAAAATTACCAATAAAAAGAACCGGTCAACTTCAAATATGATGTTATAGTTTAAAATGAGACTAGGTATAACCCGTGCCTTAACGTATTTCAAAACATAAAAATTGAGTTAATTGTCTACTTTTAGTTTAACATAGAAAATGTTTAAAAGATAAGATGATATCTCGTCTTGAATATGTAAAAACCGAAATAATAGATAAAATGAATACGGAAGTGAGATAAAAAAATTGGTTATTAAATTCAAATGTACGTACAATTCAAACCACTAATAAGTAGATTAAAATACGAAAATAATCAAAGAGTATCATAATCTAAATGTGTGAATCATATAATCTCGAGTTTTTAATATACGTGTGTAGATCTCATATCTACAAAGTATCATTGTGTCAATATACAAATATTGTCCAACACGAGGAACTTGAACGATAATCTATTAATCTGAAAAATATAGAAAAGTAGTATATAATTCAGATATGTTACATTGAAGTGAAGGATATTTTAAAAGCTTGATTTAAGTTCATGGTTCATGATTTTAAGGTTTCAGGGTTCCAGATTCATAATTTAGTGTTCAAGGTTCATGTTTTAAAGTTCATGATCATATAGGGTGAGAGGGAATGAGAGAGAAAGAAAACAATTTAGGGTAGACCACCATTACAATCGACTTTTCATAAAATAGATAGTTAGGACAGAAAAATTTATGTTACCCCCTCCTCTTGCAAAAAGAAAACTAAATTATATTACTTAAGTTTTTTTACTAATTAATTTAAATATTATTTATTATTTAAAAATATTGTAATGTATGATTTATCAATTACAATTTTTTAAAATTTAAACGATCATGGACCCGTTCCATTATAAAGTTGAACACACTTTTTTAGTTTGAGGTTACACACTCATAAACCTACATTCTCAATCCATACACAAAATACCCGTATTATCTATTTTTTACTTTCTCCTCTTATTCTTTTCTACTTCATTATTTATAATATTAAAAATTTCATGTAGTAATTTCTCCATAAAAGAACCAATTTTTTTTATATAAAGAGTAAAGACCCAAATGGAACCTAGACCAACTACATTTTTTGTAAATTTTGTGAGATTTTCAGTTTAGATGAAACAACAAGGTTCCTTATTGGATTTTCGTTTGTATTCCCATTGGTAAGTTGCCTTATCGGGTTTGTATTTGTGGTCCCACCAGGGAGATGCTTTACTTGAATCTCAGCTGATGATTTTGCCTTATCAAGCAAACAAACTATCCAGTTTCCAAACCTTTTACCAACTTCAATATCTCTTCCGTGTACCGTCTTGTGAGCCTTGAGTACCACATCAAACACACCTTGGGTTCGTCTAACATTGGAAAGATATGTAAGAAACACATTACTCTGGACTAATTGTGCAATTATCCAAGTTTTGTCCAAATACAAACTCCATGTCACAATTTAATAATCCATGATTATAAAGACTTGATCTATAAGAATGTATCTCTCACTATGTTGAATAACATAATGAGACCCATTCCGGTTCTCTTGGAAAAGTAAAACATATACACTATTAGGCTATTAAATATTACAAAGTATAAAATGCAATTTTCATACATTTCATTGGGTTTTTATCACTACTCTACTGGGCATTTCTTCGAGCTTACACTATTGCAAATCTCTTTATCTTTTCCAATAGTTTTCCAGTATCTGGTGTTTGTTGCGCGATTACTTCTTACTCCAATTGGGTATTTCTGATCTCAGAGGTTGATGAAATGCCATTCTTTTTCTCCCATCTTTGCTTATCTTAGTTATGAAAAAAGATTGGGAAATACATATATGAAATTAGCCAGGGTATTTTCGATCTAAGGCATTTGAAAATTTTAAAGGAAATCTTTTTGAAAAATAAAACAGGGATATGAAACCAAACAAAAACTAAGATCACACCATTAAAACAAAAAATCGATATAGGAAAAAGGGAAAAAGGAAAAAACTATAAGCAGTTTAATCAAAACTTACATGAATTCCATTGAACGTACTAAGGATTATGGAGCCAAACTGGAGAGGAATCAGCCCTGGCCCTTAAAATTAGCATCACCCACAATCATATAAGGATAAAATTTCATTGTAAAGAAGAGAAAATCCATCAGATCAATACCCTTTGGAGGAGTTTCAGAGGTTTGGGGGCTTTGGAACACTTGTGTGATTTTTAAAGCTAAAACATCACTTGGATTAACAGCTGAAGCATTAATGACTTAACATGATGAGCAGTTATAGTAAAACCCGTGTTTGAAGACCCGTGTCTAGGTAATGCCATCACTTGTGGGAATGCCATCTAGGTTAAACCCGTGTTTGAAGACACTTAAAAAAAACTTGTTGACGTGAATCGAACCCAGGTTCCCTGGGTAAAAGTAAAGGTTAAGTTTAAGGTTAAAATTAAGGTTAAGGTTAAGGTTTAGGTGAATTTTAAGGTTAAGGTTTCAGTTAAGGTTTAAGATTTATCGTTTAAGGTTAAGGTTTGATAAAATATAAGGTTTAGGGTCGGATATTAGCGCGAATTTTTTTCATTTGGTTGAGGTTAAGGTCAAGGTTAAGGTTAAGGTTAAGATGAAAAATAAGGTTGAGATTCAAAGTTCAAGGTTTAGGGGAATGTGTAAGGTTAATTGTTAAGGTCAAGGTTATGGTTAAAGTTAAGGTTTAGGATTTAAGGGTCAAGGTTAAGGATACGTTTTAACTTTAAGGTTAAGTTAAAAAAATGTTTAGATGAAGGTGAAGGTGAACGTTAAGTTTAAGGTTTAAGGTTAATGTTAAGGTTTAGAAATTAAGATAAGGTTAAGGTTAAGATTAAGGGTTTAAGGTGTAAGTGTAGAAAAATCTACAAAGCCGAGTCATATGCTTTGCATAAATCAATTTTAATTATGCATATCTGCGAGCTCTCTTGTTGTTGAACCGCTCAATAGTTCTTGCATAAGATAAATATTATCGCACATTAGTCTACTACATTCATTTTTAACATGTTACCGTCTCTTGAAAATCCCGACTATCATTTACAATAAACAAGACCTCACACGGTCTCTAAAATTAATTTAGGAGTTGCACAACCATGCTATCCTTTTTTTTTTCCACAAGTAATCAGAGGATCTTGTTGGACCCAAGGATACTTTCCTATCATTGCACCTTTTCTTAACAATATATCCGCGCACACGAGTTTGCCTCCCAATAAATATGGGATAGCTCAAACTTTGGTTTACTTCGAAGGATATCCACACACTCTCGCAATATCAGACAAAATTGACTCTTCAATTCGGCCAAAATTGCCAAAATTGATGTAATTGAGAAATATGCTTAAATTGATCATAAATCAAAGGCCAAATTTAATGAAATTAGTATAAAATACTAGTGTGTTACCGGATTTTAGTCAAGAAAAGTTTTTCTTGTTTAGGGATTCACGCCTGGGAATATTTTGTTTGAAATAATATCCATGGAGAAAAGGTCTTATCAAACACCTTTTCTATGGAAAAAGATTCGATGAAAAAGTTTTTCAAGGAAAATCAAGGCAATTAAACACAATCAAGGGTTAATTATGCTGTTTTTGAGTTATGTAATATTTTGAATATTAAATGTGAATGCAGAGTAGTAGAAGCACAGAATCTTTCGGGTACAGTCCCTGCTAATTTGGTTACACTCCCCTACCTCCAGCAAATGTAAGTTGTACGTTACAAGGTGGTTTAGAAATTAAGTAGACTCATTATCTTATATAAGCTGCTAGCTGTTACTCAATTTTGTATTATTCTTGCAGTAGCCTTTCTCGGAACTATCTTAACGGTACTATCCCTCCAGAATGGGGTTCCATGCAACTCGTAAACATGTATGTAAGATGGAAAACATATATATATATATATATATATATATATATATATATATATATATATAATTGTTGAGACAAAATTTAGAAAGTAAATGAGTAATGATATATAATGGGTGGTAGACTTGGGTGGTATGATTATGGGTGGTTTATATGATAACTCTTATAAAATCGTTACAAAATTGCAGCTCCTTGTTGGCGAACCGTGTGACAGGTTCATTACCAAAAGAACTTGCAAACATCAGCACTCTTTTTGATTTGTAAGAGATCTTGATCACCACTTTTCTGTAATCAATTCATTTATTCATTTCTTTATCTTGACTCAAATCTATGTTTTTTTTCTTTCACCAGGGTCTTGGAAAGTAATCAGCTCTCTGGGCCTATTCCACAAGAGTTTGGAAACTTTACAAGGATAGAGAGAATGTAAGACTGTTTCTTTTTATAAAGCTGATATTCTTAGTTTCAACCGAAAAATTACCTTATAGGCACTATTCCAAATTAAATTTCATTGTTTCATGTTAATTTAAGGAGTGTTTAAGATTGGTTTAGAACAATATTGATTAATATCGGAAATAAAGAGAGGTTGGATTTGCTCTTTAGGGAAATAGTCATTGATTTTATTGTACAAGAAAGGATAAATTTACTTGTTATTTTTCTTTTTTCCTACTGAAGGCTTCTAACATCGAACAATTTGACCGGAGAGTTGCCTGAAACGCTAGGAAAATTGAGTACTTTGAAGGATTTGTGAGTTTCTAATCTATTCGTTCATCATTTTCAGTAATTCGTACATTTTATAATTTTTAAACGATTTTCTGTTATTCAATATGATGCAGCCGGATTGGTGATAACCAGTTCACAGGAAATATACCAAATTATATCCAGAATTGGAAGAATATGACAAAATTGTTAAGCTTTAACCTTTTTCTATAATTAATTTATTTATTTTATGATCAACGGATGTTTGATACTAAAAATTTACCGTGGCAGAGTGATCCAAGGCAGTGGTTTGCGTGGACCAATCCCAGCCGAGATTTCTTCCTTATCAAAACTAACCGACTTGTGAGTTACCTGATTATATTTAATTATATGTAACGTGTTAGCTTATCGAAAGAGACGTGGTTGATTATTAGTTCCACGTGCTTATTATTGGTTACCCAATCAGGAGAATAAGTGATCTGAATGGCAATGAATCAACTTTTCCATTACTTGGAGATGCCACAGAAATGGAAATATTGTGAGTTTCATATGAAATACTTATTTGCATTTTCATTTCTTAACAATAAGAATTTAGTGCCACTTTTGTGATATTTGATCATGTCTTTGCAGAATACTCAGGAGTTGCAACATTATTGGACAATTGCCACAATATCTTGGGACAATGACCAAATTAAGAACATTGTTAGTAGACTAAATTTAATCTTTAGCTATTTACATTTAATTTTCTCATTTTAAACAATTTGCGAAGGATTATACCTATACTTTGTTGCAATGCAGAGATCTAAGCTTCAACAAACTCTCCAGAAATATACCAAGCAACTTTACTGGTCTACCAAACATAGCTCGGATGTAAGTTCACTCATTCCATTTTCATAGTATTAGTGCGAAAAAAGATTTGCTGATTCACTATTGTTTTAGTTATTTCACTGGAAACAACCTGACGGGGCCCTTGCCTGCAGGTTGGTTAAGCAGAGCCAACGTGTAAGTTTATGCATTTAGATTTTATATTCTTTATAACATTTTTCATTACTGAACATTATCAATATAATTTGTTGCGTCTTGAATTTTCTTTAGCGACCTATCCTACAACAATCTTTCGACTGGAGACGTGGATTGCCAATCACAGAGATTGTGAGATTACCTTCTCTCTCTTCATTCGAAGAATAAATAGCCCCAAAGAGTCCTCATCTTTTGTTTGTTATAATGGACAAGGGCTATCTTTCAAAATGTGTGTTTCAAGTCTTTTGTTTTTGTGTCTAACATCAGTAATTTGGTAATTATTAGACAAAATTAGCACGTGCAAGGCACGTGTATACCCTTAAATTTGACAAAATTAGCTTGTGCAAGACACTTTTATGCCTTCATAAACATATAAACGTATCTTAAATGTATTATTTCCGTCCAATAATTAACAAATCAACATTGGACACAATTGAAAGATATGATTTTAAATGCACATTTTGAAAGATCAGGCCATATTCAAGAACAAGCACGATATATGAGGGCCCGTTGGGGCTATTTACACGCTTATAAACGTCGTTCTTCAAAGTTTCAGGTTTCACCTAAACAACTACTCTGATTTCTTACCAGGAACTTGTTTGCAAGCTCTAAAGGAAATACTTCGTAAGTATTAATCTTGTCTCTCTTCGTGTATTTATTCTCAAGAAAATTGTTTCATTTGGTACTTTCTTTTGTCACTAACTAATTGTGTACATCATGTAATTGTCCAGTGGGGTACTTTCTTGCTTAAGGAATATGCAATGTCCAAAAAGTAAGTGATTCTTCACGTTTTCTTCTTCCTTAATATTAAGGTCCTCCGTATTTTAGCTCTTTTTTTGTTTTTTTGTTTTTCTAATGCTTTCAATTTTCCTGTTCAGCAATGTATGGTTTACATATAAACTGTGGAGGGAGTCGAGAGACATTTGATAACAAAGTATATGAAGAGGATACTCAAGATGGAGGTCCTTCAAGGTTCTATGATAGTGGAACTAGTTGGGGATTTAGCAGCACAGGTCACATCTTAGACAATTCAAACAATCAAGATATTTACACTCTCCGAAATATTTCCAGAATCTCAGGAGAAAATGCCGAGCTGTATATGACTGCACGGCTTTCACCGCTATCTGTTACCTATTATGGATATTGTCTACAAAATGGAAATTACACGGTGAACCTTCATTTTGCGGAAATTAAGTTTACCGATGATCAATCATATTATAGTCTCGGGAGGCGCGTATTTGATGTTTATATTCAGGGAGTGCGAGTATTGAGGGACTTTAATATTGAGGAAGAAGCTGGTGGAGTTAATAAGGCGATAAACAGAAGTTTTATCACAGAAGTAGCCGACACTACTTTAGATATTCGCTTTTACTGGGCCGGTAAGGGAACGATTCAGATCCCTTATAGGTCCTTCTACGGCCCGCTAATTTCTGCTATTTCTGTTGATCCCAGTAAGTTGTGAATCTTATGTGTGTTTCAACTAAAAAAAGATCAAGGAGATTAAACTAAATTGATTAATCATTTCTCACTCTTATGCTATCTTAATTTTTGTATCCATCGGTTTTTAAATTTCTGTATACAGATTTTTCGGTGCCATCAGAAGGTGGGAATAGTTTTTCTGCAGGTGCCATAGTAGGGATTGCGATGGGAGTATTACTCGTCATCTCGCTGATTCTAGGTGTCGTTTGGTGGAAATGTTGTAGACCAAGCAAAAATTCAAGAGAAAACGGTATCAAGATTGTTATTACACTAAATCACTAAGGATTAATTATAACAGAAAACAATTTATCCTTTTTCTCTTTTTGCAGATCTCAAGGGTCTAGATTTGCGTACTGGATCTTTCACGTTAAGGCAAATAAGAGCTGCAACAAACAATTTCGATTCTGCTAATAAGATTGGAGAGGGTGGTTTTGGTTCTGTTTACAAGGTATTTTACTATCTTCAAGCATCCAAAATCTTCAAATTTTCATCAAGAAGAGTAATTTAATTAATTTATTTGATGATTAAAGGGTGTTCTATTAGATGGAACTATCATAGCAGTGAAGCAACTTTCCTCGAAATCGAAGCAAGGGAATCGTGAATTTCTCAATGAAATCGGGATGATATCTGCTTTACAACACCCTAATCTTGTGAAGCTCTATGGATGTTGTATTGAAGGGGATCAATTGTTGTTGGTGTACGAGTACATGGAGAACAACAGCTTGACTCGTGAAAAACTGATAATTCGTTTACTATTTAATGGTCCCGAAGAGTACCAGTTGATGTTAGATTGGGCAACTAGGCACAAAATCTGCATAGGTATCGCAAGAGGCTTAGCGTTTCTCCATGAAGAATCAAGATTGAAAATCGTTCATAGAGATATCAAGGGCACTAATGTACTGCTTGATAAAAATTTCGACCCTAAGATATCTGACTTTGGTTTAGCCAAGCTCGATGAAGAAGACAATACACACATGAGCACGCGTATTGCTGGAACATAGTAAGCCATTGCAAACAAATGTTTTTATTTCTCCTAAGTAAAAATATGTACTTAATATGTTGGATATTTATATCACAGTGGATATATGGCACCAGAATACGCAATGCATGGTCACTTAACGGATAAAGCAGATGTATATAGTTTTGGAATTGTTGCTCTGGAAATTGTAAGCGGGAAAATGAATAGTACTATCAAATCTAAAATGGATAGCTTCTATCTTCGTGATTGGGTAATCTTGCTAACTTGCGATTTTCAAATAACGTGAGTTCTAACAAAAATTCTTTGAAAAAATGCAGGTTTTGGTGTTGAAGGAGAAAGACAACTTAATGGAATTTATAGATCCGAGATTGGAAAACAATCTGAACAAAGAAGAAGTATTGACTACGATTAATCTTGCTCTTCTCTGCACGAATGTTTCACCTGCAAGTAGACCTAGTATGTCGTATGTGGTAAGTATGCTAGAAGGTAGGGAAAATGATCAATCATTTAATTCAGACTCGAGTGAATCAAGTTCTCAAACGATGCTGGACAGAGCAAAAGATAACGATACCACATGTGATAGCCATGTGCAGAGCAGCATGTCAATAAAATTGCCGCATTCTGAATCTTTTACAGCGGGTAATGATCTGTACCCAATTAAATTGGATAGCTCATACTGGGAAAAAAGATTTTAGACATTGCCGGATATTTTCTCGAAAAGCCTTTCAACGTTTCCCTATTCACATTGGAGTGTGCGCCCGTGTGTTGTTTTACTTTGTTAAAATATTATAGTTCTGTTGTAAATATTACAATTAGGGGGTATTATTCTAAAATAGTTTAAAGTCTTTGTAACTTTTTTGTAACTCTTATATTTAATCCTATATTTTCCTGTCTATAACTCTCTATATAAAGACTAGTTGATCATTATTCCTTTTACACATTTTTGGTTGCATAAGATGAATAAAAAACTTTATGTTGTGAACGGTAGAGAAAGAAAGAGTAGCATTCTGTTTATTATCAGAGAGTGTACATATTACAGTCGGAGCTCCTATTTATATTTATAGGTAATAGGTAAACCTAAACCCTAGTGTTCATGGGCTTGACTGCAAGCCCATGAGTTGGAATGAATATCCATTATATGGGTTTATAAGACTTCTTCTTGGATATTCAATCCCTAAGAATATGCCTCGTTCAAACCTTTCTAGAAAAAACCTAGTAGGAAAAAAATCTAGTGAAATAAAAAGAGTACATTTCTTTATACGTTAACTAAAACTACCTCATTAAAAACCTTTATCAGGAAAAGTTATTAGGACTTGAACTTGATGAAGGAAAAGAGTGTAGTGCATATTTGTCTCCCCCTCTTGTCAGCATCTCAGGAAAGATCTTGAATTCGTTGCATGCCAATCTTGTGTATCAATTTCTTAAATGTAGATGTAGGTAGTGCCTTTGTAAATAAATCGTCCAAATTGTCACTTGAGCGAATTTGATGAACATCTATTTCACATTTCTTCAAGAGTTTATGTCTAAAGGATAATTTTGGAGAGATATGCTTGGTTCGATCACCTTTGATGTAGCCTCCTTTGTCTTGAGTGATACAAGTAACATATTGTTGGACTTTGTTTACTTGTTGAAAGATTGAATTCCCCTTAAATATTTAATTTTGAGAATATACCTCATTAAAACCTTTCTAAGAAAAACACAGTGGGACAAAATCCTAGTAAAGGAAAAAGAGTACAATATTCTTCTATACGCTTATATAAATTGCCTCATTAAAAACCTTGCAAGAAAAACCCAGTACTGGTGGTAGTCCTTTTTCTGGGCGTTCTTCTTTGCTAAAGAGCTATATGTCCTTCAACTGTATAAAAGCACCTTTATCCATAAGAAATCCAATGTAGGAATAAATTATGGTTTCAACATCGCTTTATTAATCTGCACATACTTATCTAGTCAAGAAAAAAGAATTTTTGTTCGAGACCAGTAACAAAACAATTTTAATACAATGATAAAAATGTCTAAACAATAATTTCCAATGAAAATGAAGTAATTTTGTAAAATAGTTTAGTTAAGACAAGAGAAAATGTTGGTTCACACAAAGAAAAACTTAATAAAGAGTACGAAAAGATAACAAAAGCATATTAAATATCAAATCCATAAGGCAAAGACATTAAAAATTGATCGCCAAAGTTGGGGTCTTCGTCATCATGATCTCCGGCTGTAATATCACAATTATCTTTTTGAAGAATTCCTTTCCCCTTGTCATCCTTGTCGTTTGTAATAACATTTCCCTCTCCTCCTATCACTAATGCTCCTCTTTCATTCGGGTCACTTATCTTCTCCAGCATCACACCTTTCCCCTTTTCCTTTGAAATCCCAGCTGCTTTCTCTTGGGCTTCATCCCCTGATTTGTCAACTTTGCAAATCCAATGGGATATTCTTGTTCTTCCATGAGTTTGGATGTCAGCAAGAAGAGGCTGCTTTACGTATGTTGTTCCTGCTTTGCAGATCCTCGCGTGAAAATGTGACAAGGGGTCTATCTGTGGCATCTCAAAAGAATAATAATGTAAATTCATAGAAACATTTTTGTGACAAGAATAGCGAGAGATAACTGATTGGAGAAAAGTAAGGAAGCTAATGTTTTAAGCACTATCAAAATATAATATTCCTACTTTTTTTATACATTAGAAGTTAATGATTGCTTCAAATAGTAATTTATATTATAAATCTAAATTTTATATATAGATGAACAACTAGTTAAAATTATTATATATATACTAGTAATGTAGATTTTTTCGAAGAAACTATATAATCATAAAGTTTGTTTTCCATCAAAAAAACATGTTAGAAATGGAAAGATAAAAAGAAAAAACAAATTCGTACCTATCAAAGTTCGACTTCTTTTTAAGTTTGCTTGCATAAAATTAGTCTTGTAACAAAAATATGTCATCGCATAAAATTCATCACATATATAAATAATATATAAAGAAATATATTTCATTGTGTAAGTGTTTTTATGTTCTTATCATTCTATAAATGTAGTTATTTAAATTTCATATATTATAGTAAAACAAAAAATATAGTACCTTACCAAAGTAATTGCACGGATAGGGATATTGAAATGTCATGACCAATGATCTAAATCTTGATATAATAATAATTCCATATTGAATACATACAACTGGAAAAAAAAAATAAAGAATTAAATATTTATATTTTATTTCTTATATATAGCAAATGATTTAATCTGAATAATTAAAATATATATGTAGAGTTTATTACAATTTTAATAAATATATGTACAAAAGTAAAAAAAATTGATGATAATACTCAAATATCTTTATATTTCTATTTTATCTACAAAAATAAATCAATTATTTCTCTCTCTCTCTCTCTCTCTATATATATATATATATATATATATATATATATATATATATATATATATATTTAAAATTAGTCTTGTAACAAAAATTAGTCATCGGTCATCGCATAAAATTCATCACATATATAAATAATATATAAATTTATAGTCTTATTTTGTACAATATTTATTCAATATTATGACAACCTATAAAATTGAAACATAAAATACTATTTTGAAGATCTATAAACACAATGCAATGACTATTAGAATTTAACTTGTAAGAATCAATTGAGATAAAAATGGTATTGTATAATTTTGACATCTTTATAAATACATATATGAATTAGAGTCGGTAATTGTAATGAGGATTGAATATGAAAAGTAAATAAAATTGCACGCAAGTATCAATTTTAAAGTTTTATGTATATACATGAAAGACAACATTCAAATAACATATAATAATCATTTCCAAAATATTATTTTTTAGGCATATTCAATTTGAAAAGGAACTCTAGATTTAACTAAACAGAATAAGTTTAAAGCATAGTACACATTAGAAAGATAAAAAAGATTACTTTAGAATATGTTACCTCCTTAACATAATTTTTTGCTTTTGGAATACAGAGGTTCCACATCTCCCAAAAAAATTTAGATCTATATCAAACATTATAACCAAATTTACATTTGTTTATAAAAGATATATAAGATAGGGTAATGATGCATCGTTGCAAATAGGTAGGTAATTATAGTGTGAGAGAGGGGATAGAGGAACAAAGGGTAAAAAAATAGAGAATGGAGTTGTATAATGGTGGCTAGGGTTTGTTTATCGCAAGAGCCTTATTATAAGTATTATATATATAACTAAATAGTTTTTTTAAATATAACTTGAGCCTTTGTGAATTCAAGTCATCGTGTATTATGTCATTGATGGACCTGATATATTATCTTTGAAATATGGTATACTAACTCTTAAATGTGGATTAAATGGGTTTCTCTTGGGTTGCGATGGTTGATTTAATGGGCTTTTTTAGTGTTAATTTTACAATAATATAAAGAATGCTTAAGCACATTGGTTTTATATATATTGACATACTAAGGTCCTTTTGGTTTTTTCTTTTCCCGAATTCCATTCTAATACCTTCTAGAACTTTATTTTATTGATAACTAATGAAATATTTTTATAGCAACATTGCAATAATTTTTTGGTTTTATATTTTCATTTATATGACTCATGTACGTTTCTCGAGGGAGAATAGTTTATACCTCCCTACAAAATATTCCGCAGAAACCTTATGAACAAAAGAAAATAAAGAACCGCCCTAATATAAGATATAGTGTCTCAATTTCCTCAAAAACAATAATGACGTTAAAAAATTAACAAAAATATGTGTTTTCCCGGTTATACCCCAACCCGTTATTATTTCATAAGTTATTACATCTTACCTTTACATGTTTTACTTCTCTCCCAAAATAAAAACCCGTTTGGAGTAAAAAACTTTTAATCTTTTTTAAGCTTATTCTCCCAAACGTTTTTATTACATGGTGTTTTTATGTCCCTAAAATGGTAACTAGGAGATCTTTAATAGACTAGGAACGAGAGTTTTTAATTCTCGTGTAATAAAGTACGAGAGACAGCTTCCTAGGGTATGAATCGAATTTTTGTATATTGCAAGTATACATAGTCCTCGTGTAGCAAAATCACTACAGAAGACTTTTTGAATTTGAAGTGGTTGTAACAAGTTTGTGATCTCATCGTGGCTTCAAGAGACATGGAGTATCATTAGTGGACTAAGTTTTAGGGAATCGAACCACGATAAATTATGTGTATTTCTTTTTTTCTACTTCTACTTTTCACGTATTTTGTGTTTGTTTAATTGCCTTAATCTTTTATTTTTTTCAAAACCCTTTTGTCGTACCCAAAGTTGTTGTAAGTAAATCAACACCAAAGAAATCTACTACCTACAAGTGTACGAATCGTTGACAAATACTCCCTCCGTTCCAAAAAGGTTGTCACATTTACTTTTACACACAAACTAAAAAATGTCATTTATTATCCATATGATTACAAAAATGCCCTCCATAAAGTGTCTTGATTTTTTAAATATTTATTGGGAACATATATTATAATATTTAATTAGGGCTAAAAGTGGTATAAAGAAAAAAAAGCGTCTTGATTTTATAAAGTGACAACCTTTTTGTAACAACTATTTTTAGTATAAGTGACAACTTTTTAGGAACGGAGCGAGTATAATAAGGTAAGTATGGGGGATACCGTTCTCCACAGGGACTATGATGTCATTGTTTTTGTGTTTTCAGAAGTGTAGAGGGCTTAAGTTGCAACTAAAAAAAATATAAAAAGATATTTGTTTTGTTTTTCAAGTAAAGGACTAAAGTGAAATAATATTAAACTACGATTAACAATAAAATAACTAAATGCCTTAATTGAAAATGTTACGAAGAATGTAGATGAGAATGTAGCTTGAGAATTGCTGGTGATCCTCACTTTTTCTGAATGTACATATTTATTGATATAAGTACGAATTGGAATTTTAACATTATAATCAGAATTCTACAATCTCTCTACATCCTTCTCAGGTAGAGTACAACAGGTCGTTGATTTTACCGACGACACGTGTCGTCGGTAAACAGCTGCGTTTCGTCACTAAAAAGGTTTACCGACGACGACTCGTCGGTAAACTATCGTCCCTAGTAATTGGTCGGTAAATCCACGCTTGCCGACGGCGTCTTTGGGCTCTCGTCTGTAAACAAATTTTTTTTCCTGACGAAGGCTCCCCGTCGGTAAATCTTAGCTTACCGACGACTACAATTTGAGTCGCCGGTAACTTGTACCTCTTTACCGACGACCACAATCGTCGGTATCTCTATAAATTACCGACGACTTGGTCGTCGGTATGATATTAATTAATAATTCAATTGTTTTTTTCGCACGCCTTTTTTTGGATTTATATTATTACCGACGACATTCTTCACATGAATGTCGTCGGTAAACATTATTTTTTTATTATTTTTTCTGAATGTTTACCGACGACATTCATGTGAAGAATGTCGTCGGTATTTTTTTATTGATTTTTTTAAATTTAATATACTAATACAAGAGAATAACTAGAAACCGTGACTTATATTCATAAAATATAAATAAACCCGGGTAGTCAAACCCCAGGCAATAAAGTCAAACTACGGGAATAAAGTCAAACTCCCGGAGTTAAAAGTCAAAATATTACATAATCATAATAAAAGTCATAATAAATATAAAAGTAATTAAATAAAAGTCTTAACACATAACAAATCAATCAAGGGTCGGATAAATCTTCTTCATCTTAGTCATCTTCATTATCTTCATCTTCATCTGAGACCGGAGGGAGACAATTTTTGGCTCGAGATTCGTTGAGGCCTTTGAGCATCTTAGTGATAAAATCATCGGACTTAGACGAGGCGCTCGATGGAGTAGCTTCATCCGCCATAGGAGGTAATCCTTGTAGTTCGCGAGCTCGTTCATATCCTCGAATATCCGCTGGATTTTTACCGCGTTTTTCTGTGAGGTCTTGTCCGGAACAGACGGCTTCAGATCCCTTTTTTCTTGAAGACAGTTGCAATTGACGGGATCCAGTGTCTACTCTTTGCCGGCTTCATCACCTCATGTACCGTCTCCTTCAACGCTCGTATCTGCTCCTCCACCGGAACATCTTCAGCCGATTGGGACCCCGACTCGATAACCCGATCTTTAAGCTTCCCCCTAAAAACTCCCTGTAATAAAATTTCAAATAAATAATTAATAAAACTAACAAAAAAATAAATTTAAAGTTAAATAATTAATTTTAAACAATAAAAAGGAAAATAGACCACTTACACTAGCCTGCTCCCATCTATCGTCCACCCAGCTGCCCTTCGCCCCGTCATAGCCCAAATACTCAAAATATCCGCCCATCGGTGGAAGTGGGACCTCCTCTTGGGTCTGCTCGTCAATAAAGCTCAGGGGATCCTTCGTAGTAACCTTCAGCTTACCCTATAAAATATACATAAAAAATTATAATTATTAAAAAATTAAATTAAATAACTAATAAATTTTATTTTTACTTTAAGAAATTATACCTCGATAATCTCGTGTCGGGTCTGTGTTTGTTTCCTAGAACCTGACTTGTTCGGCTTTTTCTGGTTCTGCCTATTCTTTTTATTAATCTCCGCCTGAGCCTGTTACAATTCAAGTTAAAAAAAATAATTAAAAACTAATTTAATAATAAAATAATAAAATTATAATTTTACCTTCTTGTTCGGGTCATTCAGCATATCAAGGGTTCTCTGCCAATCCTCGGGAAGCACCTCGGGAGGAATCTCGTCCGTATCGTAGTAGTCAGCCTTAAGGTCATGCTTCCACCGCCTATAGGCAGCGACCTGAGACGACTGTAGCTTCCCGCTGATAAAGTTCCAATCCTCGCGGGCCCTCCACTCCTCGAGGTTGAAAAACTCCTCGAGTTTTTCAAGAATCGTGGATTTTAGTCCCCTCGGGACATCACTCCACTGTCTGTAGTACGGAGGAACTGTGTCTCGGACCGCGGACCCACTACTTGGGCCACGTGCTTCCCATACTCACCATATGGGTTCCACGTGTCATCTAAGATGCAGAAGTCGACTGGTAGGGGCCCACCTAATTTCTCTTGGGCTGTTTTCAGGGACGAAATCGTTCGGGGTCTCCTTTTTCTCCTATCTGTTTAATGAAATTGTATTAATTAAATTACTAATTTATATTAATTGAATTTTATATAGTAATTTATATTATCGGGCGGCTGGTTACAGTCATTTAGGTTTGGGGGTTGATTCCGATTCAGATCTTCACCGTTACCATCACCTCGATGGTAATTAGGCATCACAACGGCCATCTATAATTTAAATAAAATTGATAAATTAGTTTTTTTAAAGACTATATAGTATAAATTGCATTTTAGTCCTTTTTTTATTAAAAATTACAAAAATAATATTTTTTTAAAAGTTTCTAAATTGCAATTTAGTCCTTAAAATTTATATCTTTACAAAAATAAAAATATATATTAATTTTAAAAGTCTATATATTCTAAATTGCATTTTAGTCCCTAAATTTTTCATATTTACAAAAATAAACATTTTTATTTTCACATTAAGTCCCTAAATTTCACAGATATCAACATTCTTCACATACACACATTCTAAATCCTACAATTCACACCACATATTTAATCCAATAACATCCATATATTATCAAAAATCCAAAAATCATTCAAAAACCTAATTTTGCTAAAAATTACAAAAAATCCTATTTACATAGTGTATTTAACTAACCAAAACGTTTAAACAATCCCTAATACTATCACAATAATTCGGAAATCATAATAAATCAAATACAAATCCGAAAAAAAAATCAATTCTTAAAAAAAGACTAGTATTTGAATAGGATTTTGTGTACCTATTACGTGAAATTTGTGTTGAAGATGTCCAGGAATCCATGCCACGCAAGTAGAGAGGAAGAACACAAACAACAAAAAAGTTAGGATTTGATTTAGAAAAATAGAAAAAAAAATTGAATAAACAATGGATTTTTGGCATGAAATCACTTACATTTGATGTTGTTTGAGTGTTGGGATGCTTCGGAATAGCTCCTTCTTGCTTGGAATCGAATTTTTGGAGAGTGTTTTGAAGATTTTATGTTTCAGAAATGAGCTCGGTAGGGCTGTATGCATGACTGTTGCGTGTCTTGGTTTACCGACGGTTACTTTTCGCTAGTCGTCGGTAAACCCCTTGGGCGGGAAAATGGACCTCCCATTTTGACCAATGAATTTTGGATTTTCGTTTACCGACGACTTGTGAGAATGAATGTCGTCGTTAAATGTTTACCGACGACATTCTTGAAATGAATGTCGTCGTTAAATGTTTACCGACGACATTCTTGAAATGAATGTCGTCGTTAAATGTTTACCGACGACATTCTTGAAATGAATGTCGTCGTTAAATGTTTACCGACGACATTCATTTCAAGAATGTCGCCGGTAATTTTTTTTTTCATTTCATTTTTTTAAATTCTTTTTGAGATTGAGATATACACACAAATTAGTGTTTGAGGTGTTTAGTCAACTGTTCGAGTCAAATGTTAGTGTTTGGGGTGTTAAGTCAACTATTCGAGTCAAACCAAGTGTTTGGGGGTGTTTAGTCAACTATTCGAGTCAAACTCGAGTGTTTGGGGTGTTTAGTCAACTATTTGAGTCAAACTCGAGCGTTTGAGGTGTTTAGTCAACTATTCGAGTCAAACTCGAGTGTTTGGGGGTGTTTACTCAACTATTCGAGTCAAATGTTAGTGTTTGGGGTGTTCAGTCAACTATTCGAGTCAAATGTTAGTGTTTGGGTTGTTTAGTCAACTGTTCGAGTCAAATGTTAGTGTTTGGGGTGTTTAGTCAACTATTCGAGTCAAATGTTAATGTTTGGGGTGTTTAGTCAACTGTTCGAGTCAAATGTTAGTGTTTGGGGTGTTTAGTCAACTGTTCGAGTCAAATGTTAGTGTTTGGGGGTGTTTAGTCAACTGTTCGAGTCAAATGTTAGTGTTTGGGGGTGTTTAGTCAACTGTTCGAGTCAAATGTTAGTGTTTGGGGTGTTTAGTCAACTATTCAAGTCAAATGTTAGTGTTTGGGGTGTTTAGTCAACTATTCGAGTCAAATGTTAGTATTTGGGGATGTTTACTCAACTGTTAGTATTAAAATAAATTAAAGTTCAACTCCATGGATCAGCAAAATGTTTTAAGACTAATAAACAAATACAAAATCTCCTAATCAGTTTCATATCCACTAATATCTATAGGTTCATCATCGCTATTAACCTCTATAGGTTCTTCTTTATCCCCATATTCGTCCCACGTGTCATCTTCGATTTCCTCGTTTTCATCAATAACCATATCAAAAGCCATCTCAAAACGAAAATGAGATGGGTCAATCTCGATCTCCTCAGTAGTTTCCAAGTTATCCGGTTCGGAAACCGTCCCAGTGTTACCCAAAGGTATACTAATGCTCTCGTTGTTAGTAGATAGTGATTCCGAACCCCATAACTCGGGACTCCATACGTGACGATCATTTATTTCCCAAACGGCTTTCCAACCCTTTATTGATTTCTTTGAACTAATCTCGTCAATGTAGAAAACTTTCTTGGCCTGCGATGATAAAATGTATGGTTCGTCGGCCCACTCAAAGTTTGACGTGTTAATAAAGGTTACCCCATGTTCTGTCCCCGAATCAGCCATTTTGTACCACTTACAAACGAATAAGACAACTGAGCACCCTTTAGTGTAATTAACCTCCAATATTTTCAATAATTCTCCATAACATGGTCTATCATCGTACATGGTACAGACTCCGTAATCCTGCGTCACTCTTTTTTCTCCTTTACCCTTAGTTACCCACTTGACACCATTCACATCACATGAATCGTATCTATCCACCGCACCAAAAGACATGCTTGCCAAGGATACCATCTCAGTGGTAGCTAATACATCACCTGGCTCTTTCATTCCATGAACCTGTCATACAAAAATAATACTTAGAACTTTGGAAATAATTAGATAATATTTAAACCAACGTCTAAAGTTACATACTTTTTCCAAAAACCAACTCTTAAACCTTTGACGATGCATAATCTCTATTTCCCTACTCGTTCCCGTAAGTGTGGATTTGTGTTCACTAAAAACATAAATGAATATAAATAAGTTAATATGAATATAAATATAAATATAAATATAAATATAAATATAAATATAAATATAAATATAAATATAAATATAAATATAAATATAAATATAAATATAAATATAAATATAAATATAAATATAAATATAAATATAAATATAAATATAAATATAAATATAAATATAAATATGAATATAAATATGAATATAAATATGAATATAAATATAAATATGAATATAAATATGAATATAAATATAAATATAAATATAAATATAAATATAAATATAAATATAAATATAAATATAAATATAAATATGAATATAAATATAAATATAAATATGAATATAAATATAAATATGAATATGAGTATAAATATAAATATAGATATATATATAAATATAAATATAAATATAAATATAAATATAAATATAAATATAAATATAAATATAAATATAAATATAAATATAAATATAAATATAAATATAAATATAAATATAAATGTAAATATAAATATAAATATAAATATAAATATAAATATAAATATGAATATAAATATAAATATAAATATGAATATACATATAAATAAGTAAACGTTACTTACGTCCTATATGGTTCGAGTTCGTCGCAGTTATTCAAAATATACCAACTGACGTGCTCCTTCTGCAGAGCTGGTAAAGTACCTGACTTTCTTGCCAATTGGAGTACACTGAGAATTGAAAACGGATAGCTCTTTTGGTTCTAGCAGTTGTTCGTTGTATCTACTTGGATCGTTGAACTTTGTTTTTTCTTCACTAAGATACCGTGATATGAAGTTCAACGTCTCTTCCGCCACGTAACCCTCGGCTATGGAACCCTCAGGCCTAGCCGGGTTTCGAATATACTCTTTCAACTTCTTCAAATACCTTTCAAATGGGTACATCCACCGCATTTGAACCGGGCCCCCTAACAACGCTTCATCGTATAAGTGAATCACTAAGTGGATCATTATATCAAAAAACGCAGGAGGTAAGATCATTTCTAATTTGCACATCACTTCAACCACTTTCGCCTTTCCGTCTTCCAACTCTTTCCTACTCAGATTCTTGTTACAAACGACTCTAAACACGTTAACTAACCCAATAATGGCGTCGCTAATAGGTTTATCATCTAGAAGTCCGGGGAGAGAACAAACAAAAAGATACTACATCATAACATGACAATCATGCGATCTCATTCCAATGATCTTCCCCGTATCGACTTGAACGTTATTCCTCATACTAGACGCGAATCCATCGAGAAACCTATGTGCCTGTAACCACTCAAGAAACATCTTCGTCTTCTCCGCTGACAATGTATACCTTCCCCGATTTAGAATCGTTTTAAGTCCTCTTGTTGTCAACCACAATTCTTTCCTGATTTTCATTTTCTCAAGATCCTGTCGCGCCTTAACGTTATCTTTGTTTACTTTCCCATCTAGTGCTATAATTGTACCGAGAAGAGCATCACACACGTTTTTCTCGCAATGCATGACATCAATGTTATGTTTCAACAAATTTTCGGACCAATAAGCTAAACGATAAAATATACTCTTTTTCTTCCAATTGAATAGACGTGGACCAGGTTGCCTCACGATCTTTCCCCCAAAATCCTTGTGTTTGCCGGGAAACACAATGGGAAGGCCATCTAACTGTGTCTGAATACTAGATGGACTATGTTTCCTCAGTCGACTAATATAATTGGTTTGCGAGTACAAAACATTTTCTTTTCTAAACCGATGTCCGAGAGGTAACCAACATCTATGATCAAATTAAACCACACCTTTTTTCACACCCAAAGACGGAGTAGAATCCATGCATTCTGGGCAAGCCATGTAACCTTGACCCGACCATCCTGAAGTGTATGACCGAGCGGGGAAATCATTGGTCGTGGACAACAGACAAACCTTCATAGTAAACTCTTGCTTTGTATGGGCATCATAAGTAAGGACCCCTTTACCCCACAACTCGTCCAACTCATCTATCATAGGGCGGAGGTAAACATCCATGTCCTTACCGGGTGAACGAGGACCCAGAATCAACAGACAAAGCTGAAATGTGGTTTCCTTCATGCATACCCACGGTGGCAAGTTATAGACGGTCAATAGTACAGGCCACATGCTGTACGAGTTGTTTTGCATAGAGAAAGGATAAAACCCGTCGATACCGAGACCCAAAAATACATTACGAGGTTCGCTAGCAAACTCAGGATTTAGCGTTGCAAATCTCTTCCAACTATCACCATCAGCCGGATGACGCAACACATCTGGATCGGCACTCTTTCCGGTATAGTGCCATATCATGTCTTCAGCGGTGTGCTTCGAAGCGTATACTCGCTGTAATCTGGGAGTAATCGGAAAGTAACGAAGCTTCTTATGCGGTACTTTGATACCCTTCTTTGGGTTCCATCTAGACTCGCTACAAACTGGACACTTATCGAGGTCTTTATTCTCTTTGTAAAATATGGCACAATCTTTCAAACAAACATCGATAGTAATATACCCCATACCCAAACTTTTCAACTTCTTGTTGCATGCATCATAAGAATCAGGCAAAGTGTGAGGTTTGGGAAAAATACGACCAACCAACTCCAATAGCTCGGTAAATGACGTGTTATTCCACTTGTTCTTTACTTTTACGTGCATAAGCTTGGCAATGAAGTTCAATGAACTCATCGCTTTACAACCCGGATATAATTCTGTCTCCAATTCGTTAAACAGTTTTTCAAAACTGCTACTAATTGGAATTTCTACGTCTCTCATCTCGGTGTCACCCTGATGTCCGCCAACATCGTAACTGTGTCTCACATCGTCATGAACCTCAGCAATTTCATTAACTATGTTCGGAATAGGATTTTCTTCGGGAATGACCAATTGCTCACCGTGTTTTGTCCAAAACAGATACGACTTCATAATCTCTTCCTTATAAAGGTGGCCCGTAACCGTCCGAGTGGGTAATCGGCGATAATTTTTACAATAGTTACACGGGCAATAAATAAGATCTTTATAATTTTTTTGTTGTTTTGCATATGCGATAAAATCCAAAACCCCCATAACATAGTCTGGATCGAGTAAATCCGTCGCATCCATCCAACTCTTATCCAAAGCCATCTCTTTACAACAATTTTAGATAACTAGACAACTACATTTATATGATAATAAAATAAATAATTATTACAACCCAATTAATAAAATGAATAAAAATAATACAAATTACAAACCAATGGCTTGAATATAATTACAACCCAATAAATAATAAAATTACATCACAATAAATAAATAAATAAAATTACATCACAATAAATAAATAAATAAAATTACAGCACAATAAATATATAAACAATTTCATATAATTATTTACACAAATACAAAAATATATGAAAACATAATAGAAATAAATGAATGTATGCATGATTTACACATACTAATTAACAAGACAATCAAAAAATATACACAATCATAACTTATAGCAACTAATACACAAATTAAAATCCATGCATTAAAAAAAATTAAAAAGATGGAAATTTAAAGAAAATACCTTGCATTGGTGGAAGAAATTGGAGATTGATGATGAAGTCCCAACCTTGATAATGTATTATTTAACCTAAACACATAATATTGCAAGAATTACACCAAATATGATAATAAAAAAAATATTCAAGAATTTACCTAATATTTGTGGATAAAATTGTGTATTGAGGATGTCCCACCATGATTATAAGCTTGGAAATGGTTAAAGATGAATTTGAGAAGGTATTGCACAAAATTTGAATGAGATTGATTGAAGTTTTTGGGAGAAATTGGGAAGAAAAAATGGGGTTTTTGGGGTTTAAAGAGATAAAAATACTGTCTGTCCAGAATAATATACACGTTTTTTTACCGACGACACGTCTTTTCGTCGGTAAACAAGAAACGCCGTCGGTAAATGGTTAAATTACCGACGACTTCGTTGTTGTTGGTAATTTACCGACGACAAATCCAAACAAAAAAAAAAATTTAAAAAAAAAACTATAGCGACGACGTTTGACCATTTACCCACGAGACACGTCATCGGTAAATTACCGGCGACTGTTTCTCGTGGGTAAATTGCTGTCGTCGGTAAATAACAAAATTTACCGAGGAATCTGCGTGTCGTCGGTAAGCTGTCGTGGACAGATCCCCGAACTGTAGTACTAGTGGGAAAAAATCTATGCTAAGGGAAAAAGAGCGCATTGCATATATGTCTTCCCCTGATGTAAGTATAACACAATGGTGTATAACTTGAGACATTTAATAGGAGTAATAAATAATACGACATAAATTGGATCAACGCTTCATTCATATATAATGATTTAAAGTGCTCGACATACTACTTATATGAAGTCTTTCATAAGAAATAATAGCAAATAAAAGTGAATCCACAGCCGGAGACTATATCTCTTTATTAAATATATTACGTGTGCTACAACATACTATCTTATATAGTGACTCCCCCTTGTAGCACATTCATTTCAAAATTGTAAAACTTTCACGTTGTACAAGTAAAATTTTAAAAAAAATATTTGTTTTATTTATGTTTTTTCTACTGATCTTTTAAAAAATCCTCGATTTCATTCATATATTAATAGTTATATATATAAATATTCGATCATGATCAATTTTTAGTTAGTATCTAATAATTTAAAGTTGTAGAATAACTGATTGAGATCTCAATATATAATCAGGTACCTGATACTTAGTAGGAGTATTTTAATTCTCAGTTATATACACTACTTGATATTTTTAAGATGTCAAAAGTCTCATAATTAATAACTTGCTCATGTTGTTGCTCCTTAATGTTATTTTTGGAACCAAATAAATCTATTGCTCTTTAAGTGTACAATAGTCTAATTTTATTAGATAGCTCTTCTAAGACATAAATTTAGTCATTCGAACTATGTACCTTCTAGATAAAAGACAAGGTTCTTGCCATATTATTTATTGTAGTGATCTTGAATAGACTGAATCCTTATATAATCTTCTTTCACAAAATAAACTTTGAAAAGAAACCAAAGAAATTTTAAAAATAAATCGTAAGATATTACTATAACTTTTTTTTGAAAAGGTCAAGAAAATAATTTCAAAATCTATGGGAGCCAGGAGCCTGAAGAAGGAATGCGAACCGTCCATTGCCTAAGCATCTCAGAATTTAAAAATTGTAGATTAAGATATCAATTTACTAGTCACATCCCAGTATTCGTCAATGTTCCTGAATCCAATAACTCTACATTAAAAATTTAAAACCTACTACAAGTCTTTCCACTTGCCATTTTACGCATCTATCTTTCATAAACGACCCAAAATGTCTTTGTCTAGTATGACTTGGTGATCATATAACAATAATATAATGCTATAACTAATAAGCCATATACTTATATATCGTCAACAATAATATTATTGTTCCCTTTATTTTATTTGCATTTCTTGAAATGTTTTTCTCAAATCTTTCCTATTCAGCTACTGTACTGTTAGTTTCCAGCTCGGTCATGACTGTGGCCTATGGAGCTATTCTTCCTACTGATGAAGGTAACTAATGAAGTTGTATTATGATTATAATATTTCTTTGTTTTCGATTCAAATGGAGTACTAATTGACGTTGCAACACATAGATTATAAGTCTAAACGATCCTTACGTTACCTAGTCTGAAAACACAAACTCAAAAGTGACATGTTTCAGATAAGTTTTAATCTTAATATTCTATGATCATTAAGATATAGTAAATACTAACATGTGTCTTATTAATTTTTAGTATATAATTATAATTTTGGTTTTATATGGGTGTTTAATTAAAACATAGTAGTTTTTGCTAGAAAGTGAAACTTATACAGTTAACTATATGTTTTTGATTTGCAGTAGATAATTTACAGAAAATTGCAACAACAATAGGCAACAGGGATTGGGACTTCAGTGTAGATCCATGCTCAGGAGAAAGGGGTTGGAACAACCCAAATCCAGCCCAGGGATTTGAAAATGCAGTCACCTATGATTGCACTTATGATAATAACGCTACTTGTCATATTATTAGCATGTACGTATGTTTTCCCACATCTTCAATTTTCCTTTTTTTAAATTGCACTGTGCTCACTGACACTGTACAAAGATTGTATTACTGGATATTTGTTTCCCAAGTTTTTCCCAAATCAAAAAGTAGCAAAATAAAAATCGGGTCAACAACTTCAAGTATCGTGTGTTGCTGTAACTTGGCCACCCCTACCCTTTGTTGGAGAAAATATTTATCCTATAAATTCTTATATTATACAGAATAATTTATATTTTAGCATAATACGAATAAATTAATTAAAACTTAAAAAAAGTAGAACTATTAACTGAAAAACATAAAAAAAATTGAAGAACTATAAGATCTTTTAAAAAGGAAACTTTAGAGGTACCAAAGTTCTTTGAGGGGACCACCTTTTTTTTTTTTTTGGTACTACAGTACCTTTTGTTTCTTATTATTTGTGTGAATCAAAATGCTCCTTGATACTGAAACTCTTTGATATTTTTTCCAAACTTAAGTAGATTCTTGCTTGATACTCAAACTCCAAATACATCTATTTTTAAATGTAATTTGTGCGAATCCAAAAGCTCCATAAATTGAAATCTTTTTTATACATTCTCTAAAAATTATATAAGAAACATCCTTTGTTAATATCCTCTAAGTTAGAAATACCAATGCCTCCTTCATCTTGTTTAGTGCATACAGATTCTTATGAAACTTTAGCTCCTATATCACCATCTAAATTACCATCCCCTTAGAAACTTGTCATTTTCTAACCAATTTTGTATATTACATGTTTTGGTAGTAAAAACAGTCTACACAATACAACACTTTGCTAATCAAGACCTTTTTAATAAGATTAGCCCTACCTGCTAGAGATAATAATTTAGAGCCCCAATTTGATATGATTTGAAAAATATTCTAAGTATATTACCATCTTTAACACTAAGCTTCTTTGAGTTTAAGAAAACTCCTAAATATCTAAAGAGCATATTGCTTATTTTGATGTTGAGATTAAGGCTAATTTTTTCTTGTGTAGCTATACCGGTGTCTCCAAAATAGAGCTCACTTTTTTGCTTGTTGATCCTTAAACCAGAAACTCTAGAGAAGATGTCTAATCCTTCCTTGATTAATAACACAAGTTAATATCAGCTTTGACAAAAAGTAACAAGTCATCTGCAAAATTATTGTGATTATGTTTAAGGCCTTGACAATTGGGATGAAAATTAAGTGCTTATTATCACAAACTCTTTGAATTATGGCAGCTAAGACTTGCATACAAATGGTAAAAAGATAAATAGACAATGGATTTCCTTGTCGTAAACCTTTCTTAGCTTTGAAATAGCGTTTCATTTCACCATTTATACAAATAGAATAAGTGATGCACATTTTAATCTATTTTATGAACAATTCAGGAAACCCGAATGCATGAATAGAGTTGAGAATGAAGTTCCAATTAACACTATCATATGCCTTTTTAAGATCAATGTTTGTAGTGCACCTTGAAGATATATTATTCTTATCATAGCTTAAGACAATATCCTAAGCTACCAAAATGTTGTCACAAATGAATCTACTACAATGTAGGCAGCTTGATTAACATCTATGATACTACTAAGAACCTTCTTCAATTTATTAGCAACTATTTTAGATAAGCACTTGTATAAAGTATTTATACAAGATATAGGTCTAAACTTCTTTACACTTGAGGGATTGACTTCTTTAGGAATAAGAATAATGTTTGTGGAGTTGATTTGCTTAAGTATAGAACCAGAATCAAGTGTTTGTTTAATAACTTTACAAAAATTCTTTCTAACAAAACTTCAAGCTTTCTTTAACAATCTGGTCCACGACACTTATCTTCTTTAGAGAACATAGCTTCCTTAATTTCATCATCATGATCAGGAGATATAAGACCATTGATATCCTCCTGAGATACACTCTTGATAATGACTTGTTGAAGAATATCAACTGAGCAAATTTCCTCCTTCAGGGTAGTAAGAAATAAACTCTTTATTGATGAGATTAGGAGAAGTAATAACTTCACCATCATCTTTAACAATATATTTAATTTTATTATGAATTTTTTTTTCGTTTAATGAGCTTATAATAGTATGCAAAATTACAATCATTAAGATTCACTCAATTAGCTCTGGATTTTTGCTTGAGTGTATCCTGATCAATACTAATGGAATCTTCAAGAAGGTTGACTAATAATATCTCTTTAGATAGAGTATCATTAGAATAATTACCAACCAACCATGACCTTCATTTGAACTTGATCAAGTTCCTCTCTGAGCTCCTTAAGATGATGAGGCTATTTTAAGTAGTGTTTGTTGAGAATTTTAAGAGCCACTTAATATTCTTTTGTTTCATATACACTTGAAACATATAATTACCACTAATGTTGATCTTCCAAGCCTATTCAATGATACTTAGGAAGTCATCATGAGTGCTCTACAGGTTAAAAAATTTAAAAGAGCATTTAAATTTGTTCGTGTTATTGCTAATCATCATCTTGATAGCACAATGATCAGAGGTAGAAGGGGATATAATAGAGACATTGGATTGAAGATTATCAATCCAACACCTATTAGTTAAAACACGATCAATTTTGCTGGCTCATAATCTTGCATCCACATTTTTGTCCGTCCAAGTACAAAAATTGTCATTAGATTGATGCTCAAACAAAAATCGTCAATACAACCAATGAAACATAATGCACCCTTAGAAAAAACATCACAATTCAATCTTTACTAAATCTTGAGAATCTCATTGTAATCTCTAAGAGAACATAAAAACTCATTAAAGAAACTAGAGCTCCATCTAATAATATCATTCCATAAAAGTTGTCTATATAAATCTTATCTTTAATCTCAAGAATACCTAAGAACTTAATATTATTGACATAAAAAATAAAATTACTAACATCAGGTTGTCTAAGAGAGTTGTAGAACCCTCTCAAGATCCAAGAGGATATATTCATTGATCTGGTGGAATGGTAACATCTTCAAAAACTTTGTTTTATCTATAAGAGTCATAAAATAAATATTCAAAGTGGCTGATTCTTCAAGTGTTTGAAACGAGTTGGAGTTGAGAACTGAGCATTCTCTTTTCTCAGCTTCATTACGCTCCTTATGCTTATCTTTGTTAGGAACAATTCTCTATATATCTTTACTACTAGAAGAACATTGATTTTCATCAATAATATTTGAGCTACCTTTATTATCTTTGTTCTCAGTGGCAAATTTGACTTTAGTTTTTTCTTTTATTTTACACATTTGCTTCATAGCTTTGCATTTAGCATCAGAATGTCCAATATTATTGTAAGTACTGTTAGACAACCGATTCTCCCAAAAGCTTAAGCTATCAGGAGGAGTTGTCTTATGCATTATATATGAGTTTTACATGCTCAATAATTACTACAGCTTAATGTTTTCCAATTATTTAAAACTTCAACTTTATGTATAACTTGCTTCTTCCATATCAATAAAAACTGACTCAGGTAGAGGCTCTGTAGTATTAATCTCACCACAAACTCGCATATCTCAATTTAGCATGTGATTCTGTGATGGAACCCATTTGTATAGGTTTACCAACACCACTAGCTGCATAGCGCATGCTAATTTTTTTGTTGAAATAATATCCATGGAAAAAAGGTGTTACCGAACACCTTTTGTATGGAAAAAGTTTTTCAAGGAAATTCTAGGCAATTAAACACAATCAAGTGTTAATTTTGCTGTTTTCGAGTTATGTGATATTTTGAATATTAATTGTAAATGCAGAGTAGTAAAAGCACGGAACCTTTCCGGTACAGTCCCTGCTAATTTGGTTACACTCCCCTACCTCAAAGAAATGTAAGTTGTACGTTACAAGATGGTGAAGAAATTAACTAGATTCAGTATCTCTATATAAGCTGCTAGCTGTTGCTCAATTTTGTATTATTCTTGCAGAGACTTTTCTCGGAACTATCTTAACGGTAGTATCCCTCCAGAATGGGGTTCTATGCAACTCGTAATCATGTAAGTAAAATGGAAATTATATATATACACACACATAATTGTTGAGACAAAATTTAGAGAATACTTGATAAAAATTGTTGCAATATTGCAGCTCCTTGTCAGTGAACCGTGTCACAGGTTCATTACCAAAAGAACTTGCAAACATCAGCACACTTGTTGAATTGTAAGAGATTTTGATCACTGCTTTTCTGTAATCGATTCGATTATTCATTTATTTATTTTGATTCAGATCTATATTTTTTTCTTTCACTAGGGTCGTGGAAAGTAATCAGCTGTCTGGGCCTATTCCACAAGAGTTTGGAAACTTTTCAAGGATAGAGAGAATGTAAGACTGTTTCTTCTTATCAAGCTGATTTTCTTTGTTTCAAACTGAAAAATTACCTTATAGGCATTATTCCAAATCAAATTTAATTGTTCCATGTTAATTTGAGGATGCTATCTAATTTGTCTAAATTAAACCATGTTCAAGATTGTTTTAGAAAAAAATTGATTATATCGGAAATATAGAGAGTTAGGTTTTCTCTTTAAGGAAATAGTAATTGTGTATATGATACAAGAATAGATATATTTACTTGTTATTCCTTTTTTCCTACTGAAGGCTTCTAACTTCGAACAATTTGACCGGAGAGTTGCCTGAAACGCTAGGAAAGTTGAGTACTTTGAATGATTTGTGAGTTTCCAATATAATCTTTCACAATGTTGAGTACTTTATAATTATTTGAACAATTTTCTGAACTTCAATACGATACAGCCGGATTAGCGATAATCAATTCACAGGAAATATACCAAATTATATCCAGAATTGGAAGAATATGACAAAATTGTGAGGCTTTAACCTTTTTCTATAATCCATTTCTTTATTTTATGATCAAAATATGTTTAATACAAAGAATTACCTTGGCAGAGTGATCCAAGGCAGTGGTTTGAGTGGACCAATCCCAGCTGAGATTTCTTCCTTATCAAAACTAACTGACTTGTGAGTTACACTAGGACTATACTTAATTACATGTAACTTGTCATCTTATCGGAAGAGACATGGTTGATTATTAGTTCCGCGTGCTTATTATTGGTTAACTAATCAGGAGGATAAGTGATCTGAATGGCAATGAATCAACTTTTCCATTACTTGGAGATGCCACAGAAATGGAAATATTGTGAGTTTTCATATTATATGACTATTTATATTTTCATTTCTTAACAATAAGAAGCTAGTGCCGTGTTTGTAATATTTGATCCTTTGCTTTGCAGAATATTCAGAAGTTGTAACATCATTGGACAATTGCCCCAAATCTTGGGAGGATGACCAATTTGGAAACCTTGTTAGTAATCTTTAGCTATTTACGTTTGATTTTCTCATATTCAATAATTAGCGAGGATTATACCTATTCCTTGTTGCAATTGCAGAGATCTAAGCTTCAACAAGCTTTCCGGAAATATACCAAACGACTTTACTGGTCTATCAGACACAGATTGGATGTAAGTTCACTTATTCCATTTTCATAGTATTAATGCGAATTTTTTTTTGCTGATTCACTCATGTTATAGTTATTTCACTGGAAACAACCTAACGGGGCCCGTGCCTGGTTGGTTAAGCAAACCCAACGTGTAAGTTTATGCATTTAGATTATCTTCTGTATAACATTTTTCATTACTGAACATTATCAATATTATTGATTGCGTTTTAAATGTTCTATAGCGACCTATCCTACAACAATCTTTCGACTGTAGATGTGGATTGCCGATCACAGAGAGAGTGAGATCATCTTCTCTCTCTTCTTATAAAGGATAAATAGCCCCAAAGGGTCCTCATCTGTTGATTGTTATATTGAACATGGCCTATCTCTTAGAATGTGCGTTTCAAGTTTTCTATTTTTGTCTCTGACGTTAGTAATCCGGTAATTATTAGACGAAATTAACACGCGCAAGACACGTTTATACCTTCATAAACACATAATCGTGTCTTGCATGTATTAATTCCGTCCAATAATTAACAAAACAACATTGGGCACAAAATTAATAGATATGGTCTGAAATTCGCATTATGAAAATCAGGCCATATTCAAGAATAACCATTAAATATGAGGTCCCTTTGGGGCTATTTACAGGCTTATAAATATCGTTCTTCAAAGTTTCAGTTTTCAACTAAACAACTACTCTGGTTTCTTATCAGAAACTTGTTTGCAAGCTCTAAAGGAAATACGTCGTAAGTATCAATCTTGTCTCTCTTCGTGTATTTTTTCACAAGAAAATTGTTTCATTTGGTACTTTCTTTTGACACTAACTAATAGTGTACATGATGTAATTGTCCAGTGGGGTATTTACTTGCTTGAGGAATTCGCAATGTCCAAAAAGTAAGCAACCTTCATGTTTACTTCTTCCTCAATAATAAGGTCTTCTGTATTTTAGTTCCCTTTTTTTTTTTTGTTTTTTTAATGCTTTCAGTTTTCCTGTTCAGCAATGTATGGTTTACATATAAACTGTGGAGGGAGTGGAGAGACATTTGATAACAAAGTATATGAAGAGGATACTCAAGATGGAGGTCCTTCAAGGTTCTATGATAGTGGAACTAATTGGGGATTTAGCAGCACAGGTCACTTCTTAGACGATTCAATCAATCAAGACATTTACACTCTCCGGAATATTTCCAGAATCTCAGGAGAAAATGCCGAGTTGTATATGACTGCACGGCTTTCACCGCTATCTCTTACCTATTATGGATATTGTCTACAAAATGGAAATTACACGGTGAACCTTCACTTTGCGGAAATTAAGTTTACGGATGATCAGTCATATTATAGTCTCGGGAGGCGCATATTTGATGTTTATATTCAGGGAGTGCGAGTATTGAGGGACTTTAATATTGAGGAAGAAGCTGGTGGAGTTAATAAGGCGATAAACAGAAGTTTTATCACAGAAGTAGCCGACACTACTTTAGATATTCGCTTTTACTGGGCCGGAAAGGGAACGATTCAGATCCCTTATAGGTCCTTCTACGGCCCGCTAATTTCTGCTATTTCTGTTGATCCCAGTAAGTTGTCAATCTTATGTGTGATTCAACTAAAAACAGATCAAGTAGATTAAAATAAATTGATTAATCATTTCTCACTCTTATGCTATTTCTGTTGATCCCTCAAATATTTAATTTTGAGAATATACCTCATTAAAACCTTTATAAAAAAAACACAGTGGGACAAAATCCTAGTAAAGGAAAAAAAGTACAATATTCTTCTATACGCTTATATAAATTGCCTCATTAAAAACCTTATAAGAAAAACCCAGTACTGGTGGTAGTCATTTTTCTGGACGTTCTTCTTTGCTAAAGAGCTATATGTCCTTCAACTGTATAAAAGTACCTTTATCCATAAGAAATCCAATGTCGGAATAAATTATGGTTTCAACATTGCTTTATTAATCTGCACATACTTATCTAGTCAAGAAAAATGAATTTTTGTTCGAGACCAGTAACAAAACAATTTTAATACAATGAGAAAAATGTCTAAACAATAATTTCCAATGAAAATGAAGTAATTTTGTAAAATAGTTTAGTTAAGACAAGAAAAAATGTTGGTTCACACAAAGAAAAACTTAATAAAGAGTACGAAAAGATAATAAAACATATTAAATATCAAATCCATAAGGCAAAGGCATTAAAAATTGATCGCCAAAGTTGGGGTCTTCGTCATCATGATCTCCGGCTGTAATATCACAATTATCTTTTTGAAGAATTCCTTTCCCCTTGTCATCCTTGTCGTTTGTAATAACATTTCCCTCTCCTCCTATCACTAATGCTCCTCTTTCATTCGGGTCACTTATCTTCTCCAGCATCACACCTTTCCCCTTTTCCTTTGAAATCCCAGCTGCTTTCTCTTGGGCTTCATCCCCTGATTTGTCAACTTTGCTGAAATCCAACGGGATATTCTTGTTCTTCCATGAGTTTGGATGTCAACAAGAAGAGGCTGCGTTACGTATGTTGTTCCTGCTTTGCAGATCCTCGCGTGAAAATGTGACAAGGGGTCTATCTGTGGCATCTCAAAAGAATAATAATGTAAATTCATAGAAACATTTTTGTGACAAGAATAAAAACTACATGGCGAGAGATAGCTGATTGGAGAAAAGTAAGGAAGCTAATGTTTTAAGCACTATCAAAATATACTATTCCTACTTTTTTTATACATTATAAGTTAATGATTGCTTCAAATAGTAATTTATATTATAAATCTAAATTTTATATATTGATGAACAACTAGTTAAAATTATTATATATATACTAGTAATGTAGATTTTTTCGAAGAAACTATATAATCATAAAGTTTGATTTCCATCAAAAAAACATGTTAGAAATGGAAAGATACAAAGAAAAAACAAATTAATACCTATCAAAGTTCAACTTCTTTTTAAGTTTGCTTGCATAAAATTAGTCTTGTAACAAAAATTAGTCATCGCATAAAATTCATCACATATATAAATAATATATAAAAAAATATATTTCATTGTGTAAGTGTTTTTATGTTCTTATCATTGTATAAAGGTAGTTATTTAAATTTCATATATTATAGTAAAACAAAAAATATAGTACCTTACCAAAGTAATTGCACGGATAGGGATATTGAAATGTCATGACCAATGATCTAAATCTTGATATAATAGTAATTCCATATTGAATACATACAACTGGAAAAAAAATAAAGAATTAGATATTTATATTTTATTTCTTATATATAGCAAATAATTTAATCTGAATAATTAAAATATATATGTAGAGTTCATTACAATTTTAATAAATATATGTACAAAAGTAAAAAAAATTGATGATAATACTCAAATATCTTTATATTTCTATTTTATCTACAAAAATAAATTAATTATATATATATATATCACTATTTAAAATTAGTCTTGTAACAAAAATTAGTCATCGGTCATCGCATAAAATTTATCACATATATAAATAATATATAAATAATATATAAATTTATAGTCTTATTTTGTACAATATTTATTAAATATTATGGCCTT
Source organism: Nemophila menziesii (assembly GCA_029959085.1). Classification (NCBI taxonomy): domain Eukaryota; kingdom Viridiplantae; phylum Streptophyta; class Magnoliopsida; order Boraginales; family Hydrophyllaceae; genus Nemophila; species Nemophila menziesii. Next base: position 1,315,720 of record JARWIR010000013.1, read on the forward strand.
CTATAAAATAGAAACATAAAATACTATTTTGAAGATCTATAAACACAATGCAATGACTATTAGAATTTAACTTGTAAGAATCAATTGAGATAAAAATGGTATTGTATAATTTTGACATCTTTATAAATACATATATGAATTAGAGTCGGTAATTGTAATGAGGATTGAATATGAAAAGTAAATAAAATTGCACGCAAGTATCAATTTTAAAGTTTTATGTATATACATGGAAGACAACATTCAAATAACATATAATAATCATTTCCAAAATATTAACTCTAGATTTAACTAAACAAAATAAGTTTAAAGCATAGTACACAGTAGAAAAATATTTATATTAATGATTACATTTCATGTAAAATCAACAAAAAAATGTTACTTTAGAATATGTTACCTCCTTAACATAATTTTTGCTTTTGGAATACAAAGGTTCCACATCTCCCAAAATAATTTAGATCTACATCAAACATTATAACCAAATTTACATTTGTTTATAAAAGATATATGAAATAGGGTAATGATGCATCGTTGCAATTAGGTAGGTAATTATAGTGTGAGAGAGGGGATAGAGGAACAAAGATCAAAAAATAGAGAATGGAGTTGTATAATGGTGGCTAGGGTTTGTTTATCGCAAGAGCCTTATTATAAGTATTATATATATATAACTAAATAGTTCTTTTAAATATAACTTGAGCCTTTGTGAATTCAAGTTATCGTGTATTATGTCATTGATGGACCTGATATATTATCTTTGAAATATGGTATACTAACTCTTAAATGTGGATTAAATGGTTTTCTCTTGGGTTGCGATGGTTGATTTATTGGGCTTTTTTAGTGTTAATTTTACAATAATATAAAGAATGCTTAAGCACATTGGTTTTATATATGTTGACATACTAAGGTCCTTTTGGTTTTTTCTTTTCCCGAATTCCATTCCAATACCTTCTAGAACATTATTTTATTGATAACTAATGAAATATTTTTATAGCAACATTGCAATAATTTTTTGGTTTTATATTTTCATTTATATGACTCATGTACGTTTCTCGAGGGAGAATAGTTTATACCTCCCTACAAAATATTCCGCACTACTGGAAACCTTATGAACAAAAGAAAATATAGAAACACCCTAATATAAGATATAGTGTCTCAATTTTCTCAAAAACAATAATGACGTTAAAAAATTAACAAAAATATGTGTTTTCCCGGTTATACCCCAACCCGTTATTATTTCATAAGTTATTACATCTTACCTTTACATGTTTTACTTCTCTCCCAAAATAAAAACCCGTTTGGAGTAAAAAACTTTTAATCTTTTTTCAGCTTATTCTCCCAAACGTTTTTATTACATGGTGTTTTTATGTCCCTAAAATGGTAACTAGGAGATCTTTAATAGACTAGGAACGAGAGTTTTTAATTCTCGTGTAATAAAGTACGAGAGACGGCTTCCTAGGGTATGAATCAAATTTTTGTGTATTGCAAGTATACATAGTCCTCGTGTAGCAAAATCACTACAGAAGACTTTTTGAATTTGAAGTGGTTGTAACAAGTTTGTGATCTCATCGTGGCTTCAAGAGACATGGAGTATCATTAGTGGACTAAGTTTTAGGGAATCGAACCACGATAAATTATGTGTATTTCTTTTTTCTACTTCTACTTTTCACGTATTTTGTGTTTGTTGAATTGCCTTAATCTTTTATTTTTTTCAAAACCCTTTTGTCGTACCCAAAGTTGTGGTAAGTAAATCAACACCAAAGAAGTCTACTACCTACAAGTGTACGAATTGTTGACAAATACTCCCTCCGTTCCAAAAAGGTTGTCACATTTACTTTTGCACACAAACTAAAAGGTGTCCTTTATTATCCATATGATTACAAAAATGCCCTCCATAAAGTGTCTTGATTTTTTAAATATTTATTGGAAACATATATTATAATATTTAATTAGGGCTAAAAGTGGTATAAAGAAAAAAAAACGTCTTGATTTTATAAAGTGACAACCTTTTTGAAACAACTATTTTTAGTATAAGTGACAACCTTTTAGGAACGGAGCAAGTATAATAAGATAAGTATGGGGGATACCGTTCTCCACAGGGACTATGATGTCATTGTTTTTGTGTTTTCAGAAGTGTAGAGGGCTTAAGTTGCAACTTAAAAAAAATATAAAAAGATATTTGTTTTGTTTTTCAAGTAAAGGACTAAAGTGAAATAATATTAAACTACGATTAACAATAAAATAACTAAATGCCTTAATTGAAAACGTTACGAAGAATATAGATGAGAATGTAGCTTGAGAATTGCTAGTAATCCTCACTTTTTCTGAATGTACATGTTTATTAATATAAGTACGAATTGGGATTTTAACATTATAGTCAGAATTCTACAATCTCTCTACATCCTTCTCAGGTAGAGTACAACAGGTCGTTGATTTACCGACGACACGTGTCGTCGGTAAACAGCCGCGTTTCGTCAGTAAAAAGGTTTACCGACGACGACTCGTCGGTAAACTATCGTCCCTAGTAATTGGTCGGTAAATCCACGCTTGCCGACGGCGTCTTTGGGCTCTAGTCAGTAAACAATTTTTTTTTACCGACGAAGGCTCCCCGTCGGTAAATCTTAGCTTACCGACGACTACAATTTGAGTCGCCGGTAACTTGTATCTCTTTACCGACGACCACAGTCGTCGGTATCTCTATAAATTACCGACGACTTGGTCGTCGGTATAATATTAATTAATAATTAAATTTTTTTCGCACGCCTTTTTTTGGATTTAAATTATTACCGACAACATTTTTCACATGAATGTCGTCGGTAAACATTCTTTTTTTATTATTTTTTCTGAATGTTTACCGACGACATTCATGTGAAGAATGTCGTCGGTATTTTTTTTTAAATTTAATTTTTATTTAATTTTTATTTTTATTTAATTTGGTTTTTTGATTTTTTTAAATTTAATATACTAATACAAGAGAATAACTAGAAACCGTGACTTATATTCATAAAATATAAATAAACCCGGGTAGTCAAACCCCGGGCAATAAAGTCAAACCCCGCGAATAAAGTCAAACTCCCGGAGTTAAAAGTCAAAATATTACATAATCATAATAAAAGTCATAATAAATATAAACGTAATTAAATAAAAGTCTCAACACATAACAAATCAATCAAGGGCCGGATAAATCTTCTTCATCTTCGTCATCTTCGTCATCTTCGTCATCTTCATCTTCATCTGAGACCATAGGGAGACCATTTTTGGCTCGAGATTCGTTGAGGCCTTTGAGAATCTTAGTGATAAAATCATCGGACTTAGACGAGGCGCTCGATGGAGTAGCTTCATCCGCCATAGGAGGTAATCCTTGCAGTTCGCGGAGCTCGTTCATACCCTCGAATATCCGTTGGATTTTTACCGCGTTTTTCTGTGCGGTTTTGTCCGGAACAGACGGCTGCAGATCCCTTTTTTTCTTGAAGACGGCTCCAATTGACGGGATCCAGTGTCTACTCTTTGCCGGTTTCATCACCTCCTGTACAGTCTCCTTCAACGCTCCTATCTGCTCCTCCACCGGAACATCTTCAGCCGATTGGGAACCCGACTCGATAACCCGATCTTTAAGCATCCCCCTATAAACTCCCTGTAATAAAAATTTCAAATAAATAATTAATAAAACTAACAAAAAAATAAATTTAAAGTTAATTAATTAATTTTAAACAATAAAAAGTAAAATAGACCACTTACACTAGCCTGCTCCCATCTATCGTCCACCCATCTGCCCTTCGCCCCGTCATAGCCCAAATACTCGAAATATCCGCCGATCGGTGGAAGTGGGACCTCCTCTTGGGTCTGCTCGTCAATAAAGCTCAGGGGATCCTTCGTAATAACCTTCAGCTTACCCTATAAAATATACATAAAAAATTATAGTTATTAAAAAATTAAATTAAATAACTAATAAAATTTATTTTTTCTTTGAGAAATTATACCTCGATAATCTCGTGTCGGGTCTGTGTTTGGTTCCTAGAACCTGACTTGTTCGGCTTTTTCCGGTTCTGCCTATTCTTTTTATTAATCTCCGCCTGAGCCTGTTACAATTCAAGTTAAAAAAATAATTAAAAAATAATTTAATAATAAAATAATTAAATTATAATTTTACCTTCTTGTTTGGGTCATTCAGCATATCAAGGGTTCTCTGCCAATCCTCGGGAAGCACCTCGGGAGGAATCTCGTCCGTATCGTAGTAGTCAGCCTTAAGGTCATGCTTCCACCGCCTGTAGGCAGCGGCCTGAGACGACTGTAGCTTCCCGCTGATAAAGTTCCGATCCTCGCGGGCCCTCCACTCCTCGAGGTTGAAAAACTCCTCGAGTTTTTCGAGAATCGTGGATTTTAGTCCCCTCGGGACATCACTCCACTGTCTGTAGTACGGAGGAACTGTGTCTCGGACCGCGGACCCCACTACTTGGGCCACGTGCTTCCCATACTCACCGTATGGGTTCCACGTGTCATCTAAGATGCAGAAGTCGACTGGTAGGGGCCCACCTAATTTCTCTTTAGCATCTTGGGCTGTTTTCAGGGACGAAATCGTTCGGGGTCTCCTTTTTCTCCTAACTGTTTAATGAAATTGTATTAATTAAATTACTAATTAATATTAATTGAATTTTATATAGTAATTTATATTATCGGGTAGCTGGTTACAATCATTTAGGTTTGGGTGTTGATTCCGATTCGGATCTTCACCGTTACCATCACCTCGATGGTAATTAGGCATCACATCGGCCATCTATAATTTAAATAAAATTGATAAATTAGTTTTTTTAAAGACTATATAGTATAAATTGCATTTTAGTCCTTTTTTTATTAAAAATTACAAAAATTATATTTTTTTAAAAGTTTCTAAATTGCAATTTAGTCCTTATAATTTATATCTTTACAAAAATAAATATATATTAATTTTAAAAGTCTATATATTCTAAATTGCATTTTAGTCTTTATATTTTCAAAAATTACAAAAATACCCTAAAGCCCTTAATATTTTTTTGAAATTTCATTTTAGTCCTTATAATTCATATATTTACAAAAATACCCTAGAGTCATAAAAAATTGCATTTTAGTCCCTAAATTGCATTTTAGTCCCTAAAATTTTCATATTTACAAAAATAAACAATTTTATTTTCACATTAAGTTCCTAAATTTCACAGATATCAACATTCTTCATATACACACATTCTAAATCCTACAATTCACACCACATATTTAATCCAATAACATCCATAAATTATCAAAAATCATTCAAAACCCTAATTTTGCTAAAAATTACAAAAAATCCCTATTTACATGGTGTATTTAACTAACCAAAACGTTTAAACAATCCCTAATACTATCACAATAATTCGGAAATCATAATAAATCAAATACAAATCCGAAAAAAAAATCAATTCGTAAAAAAAAACTAGTATTTGAATAGGATTTCGTGTACCTATTACGTGAAATTTGTGTTGAAGATGTCCAGGAATCCATGCCACGCAAGTAGAGAGGAAGAACACAAACAACAAAAAAGTTAGGATTTGATTTAGAAAAATAGAAAAAAAATTGAAAAAAAAGGATTTTTGGCATGAAATCACTTACATTTGATGTTGTTTGAGTGTTGGGATGCTTCGGAATAGCCCCTTCTTGCTCGGAATCGATTTTTTGGAGAGTGTTTTGAAGATTTTGTGTTTCAGAAATGAGCTCGGTAGGGTTTAATAGATAAAATGTTTACCGACGACACGCGTGTCGTTGGTAAACAGGGCATTTTCGTTGTTAAACGTGACACGCGTCAAACAGTTGTACGCATGACTGTTGCGTGTCTTGGTTTACCGACGGTTAATTTTCGCTAGTCGTCGGTAAACCCCTTGGGCGGGAAAAAAGACCGCCCATTTTGACCAATGAATTTTGGATTTTCGTTTACCGACGACTTGTGGGAATGAATGTCGTCGTTAAATGTTTACCGACGACATTCTTGAAATGAATGTCGTCGTTAAATGTAATCATTAAGGAGGCATTTATCTCTAATTACCCCTATAAGTAATTACACAAATACAAAAATATATGAAAACATAATAGAAATAAATGAATGTATGCATGATTTACGCATACTAATTAACAAGACAATCAAAAAATATACACAATCATAACTTATAGCAACTAATTCACAAATCAAAATCCATGCATTAAAAAAAATTAAAAAGATGGAAATTTAAAGAAAATACCTTGCATTGGTGGAAGAAATTGGAGATTGATGATGAAGTCCCAACCTTGATAATGTATTACTTAACCTAAACACATAATATTGCAAGAATTACACCAAATATGATAATAAAAAAAATTCAAGAATTTATCTAATATTTGTGGATGAAATTGCGTATTGAGGATGCCCCACCTTGATTATAAGCTCGGAAATGGTTAAAGATGAATTTGAGAAGGTATTGCAAAAAATTTGAATGAGATTGATTGAAATTTTTGGGAGAAATTGGGAAGAAAAAAATGGGGTTTTTGGGGTTTTAAGAGATAAAAATACAGCCTATCCAGAATAATATACACGTTTTTTTTTACCGACGACACGTTTTTTCGTCGGTAAACAAGAAACGCCGTCGGTAAATGGTTAAATTACCGAAGAATTCGTTGTTGTCGGTAATTTACGGACGACAAATCCAAACAAAAAAAATTAAAAAAAAAACTATAGCGACGACGTTTGACCATTTACCCACGAGACACGTCGTCGGTAAATTACCGGCGACTGTTTCTCGTGGGTAAATTACTGTCGTCGGTAAATAACAAAAATTTACCGAGGAATCTGCGTGTCGTCGGTAAGCTGTCGTGGGCAAATCCCCGAACTGTAGTACTAGTGGGAAAAAATCTATGCTAAGGGATAAAGAGCGCATTGCATATATGTCTTCCCCTGATGTAAGTATAACACAATGGTGTATAACTTGAGACATTTAATAGGAGTAATAAATAATACGACATAAATTGGATCGACGCTTCATTCATATATAATGATTTAAAGTGCTCGACATACTACTTATATGAAGTCTTTCATAAGAAATAATAGCAAATAAAAGTGCATCCACAACCGGAGACTATATCTCTTTAATAAATATATTACGTGTGCTACAACATACTATCTTATATAGTGACTCCCCCTTGTAGCACATCATTTCAAAATTGTAAAACTTTCACGTTATACAAGCAAAATTTAAAAAAAAAATATTTGTTTTATTTATGTTTTTCTACTGATCTTTTAAAAAATCCTTGATTTCATTCATATATTAATAGTTATATATATAAATATTCGATCATGATCAATTTTTAGTTAGTATCTAATAATTTAAAGTTGTAGAATAACTGATTGAGATATCAATATATAATCATGTACCTGATACTTAGTAAGAGTATTTTAATTCTCAGTTATATACACTACTTGATATTTTTAAGATGTCAAAAGTCTTATAATTAACAACTTGCTCATGTTGTTGCTCCTTAATGTTATTTTTGGAACCAAATAGGTCTATTGCTCTTTTAAGTGTACAATAGTCTAATTTTATTAGATCGCTTTTCTAAGACATAAATTTAGTCATTCGAACCATATACCTTTTAGATAAAAAACAAAGTTCTTGCCATATTATTTATTGTAGTGATCTTGAATAGACTGAATCCTTATAAAGTCTTCTTTCACAAAATAAACTTTGAAAAGAAATCAAAGAAATTTTAAAAATAAATCGTAAGATATTACTATAACTTTTTTTTGAAAAGGTCAAGAAAATAATTTCAAAATCTATGGGAGCCAGGAGCCTGAAGAAGGAATGCGAACCGTCCATTGCCTAAGCATCTCAGAATTTAAAAAGGGGTTATTGTTGAAAACATCCTGCTTAAATTCTTTAATTGTTTTTTTATGCCTTCAATAATCTTATTTATAAAAAAATGCCTAATGAAATAATTATTTATAGAAAACATCCCCTTTATATTTTCTATACCTTTATTAATTCCATCACATGCGCGCGTCCGTGAAATTTTTTTAAAATCGTCATAACTAATTCAAAAAAAATCAGAAAATTAAAAAAAAAATATTTTTGAATAAATCTAATTAATATTTACGTCTATGAATTTTTTTAATTTTTTTTGAATTTTTTTAATTTTTTCGAATTTTTTTAATTTTTTTTTCGCAGACACGGAATTCCATGTTTTAAACATGGAATTCCATGTTTTAAACCGTGAAATAAACATGAAATTCCATGTTTTAAACATGAAATTCCATGTTTCAAACACGAAATTCCATGTTTTAAACATGGAATTTCATGTCTGCGAAAAAAAAATATTAAAAAAATAAAAAAAAATCAAAAAATTCAGAAAATTCCAAAAAAATCATAGACGTAAATATTAATTTGATTTATCCAAATATAATTTTTTTTGATTTTTTCGATTTTTTTTGAATTAGTTATGACGATTTTAAAAAAATTTCACGGACGCGCGCGTGTTTATTAGTTTTTTTCTTATTTTTTAATTGTTAATTATAAGGAGGCTGTTTTCAATAAATATTTTTTTCTAGTCACCTTTCTCTAAATAAGTTTTTTAATAGGCATCAATCAACAATTGGCTCCTTTAAAAATTGAAGATATAGATATCAATTTACTAGTCACATCCCAGTATTCGTCAATGTTCCTGAATCCAATAACTCTACATTAAAAATTTAAAACCTACTACAAGTCTTTCCACTTGCCATTTTACGCATCTATCTTTCATAAACGACCCAAAATGTCTTTGTCTAGTATGACTTGGTGATCATATAACAATAATATAATGCTATAACTAATAAGCCATATACTTATATATCGTCAACAATAATATTATTGTTCCCTTTATTTTATTTGCATTTCTTGAAATGTTTTTCTCAAATCTTTCCTATTCAGCTACTGTACTGTTAGTTTCCAGCTTGGTCATGACTGTGGCCTATGGAGCTATTCTTCCTACTGATGAAGGTAACTAATGAAGTTGTATTATGATTATGATATTTTTTTGTTTTCGATTCAAATGGAGTACTAATTGATGTTGCAACACATAGATTATAAGTCTATACGATCCTTAAGTTACCTAGTCTGAAAACACAAACTCAAAAGTGACATGTTTCAGATAAATATTAATCTTAATATTCTATGATCATTAAAATATAGTAAATACTAACATGTGTCTGATTAATTTTTAGTATATAATTATAATTTTGATTTTCTATGGGTGTTTAATTAATACACCGTAGTTTACGCTAGAAAGTGAAACTTATTCAGTCAAATATATGTTTGTGATTTGCAGTAGATAATTTACAGAAAATTGCAACGACAATAGGCAACAGGGATTGGGACTTCAGTGTAGATCCATGCACAGGAGAAAGGGGTTGGAACAACCCAAATCCAGCCCCGGGATTTGAAAATGCAGTCACCTGTGATTGCACTTATGATAATAACGCTACTTGTCATATTATCAGTATGTACGTATGTTTTCCCACATCTTCAATTTTCTTTTTTTTTTAAATTGCACTGTGTTCACTGTAAAAAAATTGTATTACTGGATATCGTGTCCAAGTTTTTCCCAAATCAAAAAGTAGAAAAATTAAAATCGGGTCAACAACCTTAAGTATTGTGTTGCTGGTACTTTGCCACCCCTACCCTTCCGAGGAGAAAATATTTGTCCTATAAATTCTTATATTATACAGAATAATCTATATTTTAGCATAATACGAACAAATTAATTAAAACTTAAAAAATTAGAATTATTAACTGAAAAACATAAAAATATCGAAGAACTATAAGATATTTTAAAAAGGAAACTTTAGAGGTACGAAAGATCTTTAAGGGGACCTTTCCGATAATTAAAATCAAATAAATATAAGATATCTTAAAAAGGAAACTTCAAGGATAATCTAGGCAATTAAACACGATCAAGTGTTAATATTGCTGTTTTCGAGTTATGTGCTATTTTGAATATTAATTGTAAATGCAGAGTAGTAAAAGCACGGAACCTTTCCGGTACAGTCCCTGCTAATTTGGTTACACTCCCCTACCTCAAAGAAATGTAAGTTGTACGTTACAAGATGCTGAAGAAATTAACTAGATTCAGTATCTTTATATAAGCTGCTAGCTGTTGCTCAATTTTGTATTATTCTTGCAGTGACTTTTCTCGGAACTATCTAAACGGTACTATCCCTTCAGAATGGGGTTCCATGCAACTCCTAACTATGTAAGTGAGATTATATATATACACAAACATAATTGTTTAGAGAAAATTTAGAGAATACTTGATAAAAATTGTTGCAATATTGCAGCTCCATGTCGGCAAACCGTGTCACAGGTTCATTACCAAAAGAACTTGCAAACATCAGCACACTTGTTCAATTGTAAGAGATCTTGATCACTGCTTTTATATATGTAATCGATTCGATTATTCATTTATTTATTTTGATCCAGATCTATATTTTTTTCTTTCACTAGGGTCGTGGAAAGTAATCAGCTCTCTGGGCCTATTCCACAAGAGTTTGGAAACTTTTCAAGGATAGAGAGAATGTAAGACTGTTTCTTCTTATTAAGCTGATTTTCTTTGTTTCAAACTGAAAAATTACCTTATAGGCATTATTCCAAATCAAATTTAATTGTTCCATGTTAATTTGAGGATGCTATCTAATTTGTCTAAATTAAACCATGTTCAAGATTGTTTTAGAAAAAATTGATTATACCGGAAATACAGAGAGTTAGATTTTCTCTTTAAGGAAATAGTTATTGTGTATATGATACATTTACTTGTTATTTTCCTTTTTTCCTACTGAAGGCTTCTAACTTCGAACAATTTGACCGGAGAGTTGCCTGAAACGCTAGGAAAGTTGAGTACTTTGAATGATTTGTGAGTTTCCAATATAATCTTTCACAATGTTGAGTACTTTATAATTCTTTGAACAATTTTCTGTACTTCAATACAATGCAGCCGGATTAGCGATAATCAATTCACAGGAAATATACCAAATTATATCCAGAATTGGAAGAATATGACAAAATTGTGAGGCTTTAACCTTTTTCTATAATCAATTTCTTTATTTTATGATCAAAATATGTTTAATACAAAGAATTACCTTGGCAGAGTGATCCAAGGCAGTGGTTTGAGTGGACCAATCCCAGCTGAGATTTCTTCCTTATCAAAACTAACTGACTTGTGAGTTACACTAGGATTATACTTAATTACATGTAACTTGTCATCTTATCGTAAGAAACATGGTTGATTATTAATTCCACGTGCTTATTATTGGTTAACTAATCAGGAGGATAAGTGATCTGAATGGCAACGAATCAACTTTTCCATTACTTGGAGATGCCACAGAAATGGAAACATTGTGAGTTTCATATTAAATGATTATTTATATTTTCATTTCATAACTAGTGCTGTGTTTGTGATATTTTATCCTTTGCTTTGCAGAATACTCAGAAGTTGCAACATCATTGGACAATTGCCCCAATATCTTGGGAGGATGATCAATTTGAAAACCTTGTTAGTAGATTAAACTTAATCTTTAGCTATTTACGTTTGATTCATATTCAACAATTAGCGAGGATTATACCTATTCCTTGTTGCAATTGCAGAGATCTAAGCTTCAACAAACTTTCCGGAAATATACCAAACGACTTTACCGGTCTATCAGACACAGATCGGATGTAAGTTCACTTATTCCATTTTCATAGTATTAGTGCGAAAAGAAATTTGCTGATTCACTAATGTTATAGTTATTTCACTGGAAACAACCTAACGGGGCCCGTGCCTGGTTGGTTAAGAAAAGCCAACGTGTAAGTTTATGCATTTAGATTATCTTCTGTATAACATTTTTCATTACTGAACATTATCAATATTATTGATTGCGTTTTAAATTTTCTTTAGCGACCTATCCTACAACAATCTTTCAACTGGAGAAGTGGATTGCCGATCACAGAGAGAGTGAGATCATCTTCTCTCTTTGCTTATAAAGGGTAAATAGCCCCAAAGGGTCCTCATCTTTTGTTTGTTATACTGAACATGGCCTATCTCTCATAATGTGCGTTTCAAGTTCTTTATTTTTGTCTTTGATGTCAGTAATCCGGTAATTATTAGACGAAATTAGCACGCGCAAGACACGTTTATACCTTCATAAACACATAAACATGTCTTGCATGTATTAATTGCGTCCAATAATTAACAAAACAACATTGGGCACAAAACTAATAGATATGGTCTACGATACACATTATGAAAATCAGTCCATATTCAAGAACAACCACAAAATATGAGGTCTCTTTGGGACTATTTACACGCTTATAAATGTCGTTCTTCAAAGTTTCAGTTTTCACCTAAACAACTACTTTGGTTTCTTATCAGAAACTTGTTTGCAAGCTCTAAAGGAAATACGTCGTAAGTATCAATCTTGTCTCTCTTCGTGTATTATTTCACAAGAAAATTGTTTCATTTGGTACTTCATTTTGACACTAACTAATAGTGTACATGATGTAATTGTCCAGTGGGGTATTTACTTGCTTGAGGAATTCGCAATGTCCAAAAAGTAAGCAACCTTCATGTTTACTTCTTCCTCAACAATAAGGTCTTCTTTATTTTAGTTCCCTTTTTTTCTTTTTTTTTCTAATGCTTTCAATTTTCCTGTTCAGCAATGTATGGTTTACATATAAACTGTGGAGGTAGTCGAGAGACATTTGATAACAAAGTATATGAAGAGGATACTCAAGATGGAGGTCCTTCAAGGTTCTATAATAGTGCAACTAATTGGGGATTTAGCAGCACAGGTCACTTCTTAGACGATTCAATCGATCAAGACATTTACACTCTCCGAAATATTTCCAGAATCTCGGGAGAAAATGCCGAGCTGTATATGACTGCACGGCTTTCACCGCTATCTCTTACCTATTATGGATATTGTCTACAAAATGGAAATTACACGGTGAACCTTCATTTTGCGGAAACTAAGTTTACCGATGATCAATCATATTATAGTCTCGGGAGGCGCATATTTGATGTTTATATTCAGGGAGTGCGAGTATTGAGGGACTTTAATATTGAGGAAGAAGCCGGTGGAGTAAATAAGGCGATAAACAGAAGTTTTATCACAGAAGTAGCCGACACTACTTTAGATATTCGCTTTTACTGGGCCGGAAAGGGAACGATTCAGATCCCTTATAGGTCCTTCTATGGCCCGCTAATTTCTGCTATTTCTGTTGATCCCAGTAAGTTGTGAATCTTATGTGTGATTCAACTAAAAAAAGATCAAGTAGATTAAACTAATTTGATAATAATTTCTCACTCTTATGCTATCTTAAGTTTTGTATCCATCGTCTAATAAATTTCTTTATTCAGATTTTCCGGTGCCATCAGAAGGTGGGGATAGTATTTCTGCAGGTGCAATAGTAGCGATTGTGATTGGAGTTTTACTCGTCATCTCGCTGATCCTAGGTGTTGTTTGGTTGAAATGTTGTAGACCACGCAAACATACAAGAGAAAAGGGTATCAAGATTGTTAATACACTAAATAACTAGGATTATAACAGATAACATTTTATCTTGTTCTCTTTTTGCAGATCTCAAGGGTCTAGATTTGCATACTGGATCATTCACGTTAAGGCAAATTAGAGCTGCCACAAACGATTTTGATTCTGCTAATAAGATTGGAGAGGGTGGTTTTGGTTCTGTTTACAAGGTATTTACTATCTTCAAGCATCCAAAATCTTCGAGTTTTCATCAAGAAGAGTATTTTAATAAATTTATATAATGATTGAAGGGTGTTCTATTAGATGGAACTTTCATAGCGGTGAAGCAACTTTCCTCGAAATCGAAGCAAGGGAATCGTGAATTTCTCAATGAAATTGGAATGATATCTGCCTTACAACACCCTAATCTTGTCAAGCTCTATGGATGTTGTATTGAAGGAAATCAATTGTTGTTGGTCTATGAGTACATGGAGAACAACAGTTTGGCTCGTGCACTATTTGGTATGATTTAATGTTAATACAATTTATATGATTTGAAAAACTGATATATGGGTTACTTTCTGAAGGTCCAGAAGAGTACCAGTTGACGTTGGATTGGGCTACAAGGCACAAAATTTGCATAGGTATCGCAAAAGGCTTAGCGTATCTCCATGAAGAATCAAGACTGAAAATAGTCCACAGAGATATCAAGGGAACTAATGTGCTGCTTGATAAAAATTTCGACCCTAAAATATCCGACTTTGGTTTAGCCAAGCTTGATGAAGAAGACAATACGCACATGAGCACGCGTATTGCTGGAACATAGTAAGTCATCGCAGACAAATTTTGTTGTTCTTTTACTTTTTTGTTCCAAAGACAATTTTTGATCTTCTCCTAAGCCTAATATGTACTTAATATTTGGGTGAATTTGATTACAGTGGATACATGGCACCGGAATACGCGATGCGTGGTTACTTAACAGACAAAGCTGATGTTTATAGTTTTGGAATTGTTGCTCTGGAAATTGTCAGTGGAAGAATGAATAGCAGTGTCAAATCGAGAGAGGATAGCTTCTACCTACTTGATTGGGTAATCTTGCTAACTTGCGATATTCAAATAACTTGCTATGTTATGAGTTCAAAGAAGAATATTTAAAAAATTGCAGGCTTTGGTGTTGAAGGAGAAAGACAACGTAATGGAACTTGTAGATCCAAGATTGGAAAACGATCCGAACAAAGAAGAAATATTAACAGCAATTAATGTTGCTCTTCTCTGCACCAACGTTTCACCTGCAGTTAGACCAAGTATGTCGTATGTGGTAAGTATGCTAGAAGGTACAGGAAATGTTCAAGCATTTGATTCAGACTCAAGTGAATCAAGTTCTCAAAGGATGCTTAAGGACACGCCAAAAAATAATGAACACAGCTATGTAACTACCACAAGTGACAGCCATGTGCAGAGCAGCATGTCAATGGAAATGCCGCATACTGAATCTTCTGCAGCGAGTAAAGATCTGTACCCAATTGAATTGGATAGCTCATACTGGGAAAAGAGACTATAGACATTTGTTTATACCTCCTTGGTTGATATATGTTTGTTATCTTCCCGACCCTTCTCAGAATTCCATGCTTAGCGCAATGACTTGGATCTGAGTGTGCAATTTGTGGTTTTACTATGTTAAAGTACTTCCTTTTAAATTGTGTTTTCTTATTCTTTTCCTTTCATGGACATTTAAGACAAGATGATGTAAGTCTAATATGTATGCTAAGGCGAGGATAAGTTGTGTTGTGAAAAGAAATGATCAATTGTATTGTATTGCTACAATATGAGTTCATATCCTCTACTTGGAGAGTTATGTAGTTGAGCCCTTGAATTCGATCTCTTATTATCGTGGTGGTCTTTCATAAAATATATATATTTATGTATCACCATCTTGATCAGGATCATACTAAAAATCCTCCTACTATACCTTGGGAAGGATCACACATATATAATACTAGTTATTTTTTGGTTGGATGACTTTCAAGGTCAACAACCATCTTTTCGTTTGAATAATTTATTGGGATACTTATTTTTATTTTTATTAAATAATAATAAAATATTTGAGCACTGATAGAACGATGAACATTGATCGCTCGTTAATTTTAGAAGGACTTTGGATTGCTATGTTCTTTAGGTACGTGGGAGTCTGATTAAGATTTGAGGATACAAGTGTCTGCTGAATGCTCCACATCTAGATACCTGTTGCTTGCGAGATGAGTTAGTCACCAAAGGAAGGAGCCATGACATTCCGGTGTTTAAGTTAGTTCGGGAGCAATTCTATTCAAAAGAAATTGCTCAAATAAATAATGCACGTATCTTTCCTCTTGGGAATAAAAAGTATTTGTAGGAGCTATATAGGCCATAGACTCCCATTAGACTTTTGTCGTGTATACAGGAGTACCACCAAGGGGCATATACACATCAGACCCTTGTAAGAGTCTTCAAGCAATAGGACTTAATCGATTATGTTACAAATTTGAGCAAATCTGTTATAGGTGGAGGGTTGTATAAGTTTTATGGACTCTACGGCTATACCCATAAACGCTTCTGATGGGAACCAGTTTCTGTCGTGAGTATTCTTAGGATATCAGTAATCCACTTGAATTTAAAGATCATGTTTTAGTTTGTTGCAAGCTTATCTCATTGAGATGGTCTGAGAATTCACTTAGAATTGATCACCTATTTTGATTGATTAGCAAGTACTCAATGTTTGAACATAAAATGTGTTATTTTCCACTATTATGCTGAACCCTGAAAGTTCTCCTTATAGGTCGTTTGTGGTGCTCAAACGTGGAGTTGTTTCTTTGATGAAAATATCAATTATAAAGTGCATCAAAATAAACAAAATTAGTCACTTTGTTTCACACTATTGTTAATAATGAAGTGCAACTACAAAAATTATTGCAACTACAAAAATAATGAAAACACATCATTATGAGGTGCAACTACAAAAATTCTCTTTCACTTGTGTGTATTATTAGCAAAGAAGAGTCCCAGTGATGCTGCTTCTGAGGTAGAATGCACATCAATGTAGATAATTCATCTTCATTCTTTAATACGATTTCTCTTATACAAGATTTTGCAGTATGTTGTTGACTCGGTGTAAAATTACTTGTATAATTGTTGAATAAATTTGAAGCTGTCAATGATCAGAGCTGTCTGAACTTGTGGAAATAGAACTCTGAGGTAAGCTTCTACTTATTGACTTTTTCTCATTAGATTCTTGTGTTCCATTTATACTTTATGCTCTAGTATTATTTTCTATTGGCTTTTAATTGAGTAGGTCCCGCACTTGCTCCATTGGGACGTTTAAAAATACTGCTTCTGATTTCCCTTATTTAGTTTCGATACCTGTTTGTTTAATCTATGATACATTCATCTGTTAAAGTGATTTACATGCTTGTGTGTGGGTAGGAAAATATGTTAATAAATCAGTTTCATGCTTCGTCTTTTTACTAGATACGGTTCTATAAGGCTATAAGAATCAAATCAGATGGAACCATGATTGTAGGTTCAAAATCCTCATGATATAAAATACAATGGAGCAATTCAAGAGTTAATATACATATGGAAAACCGAGGGCTTACGAAGATTACAAGGGAAATGGCACTAATTGTGCTCGCATTGTTCCAAACTCTGCTGTTAAGTTTTACAGCTATGAGGAGGCTTCAAGGTATCCTCTTATTATTTCCATCTCTTCACTTCATTTTCCATTAGTTTGCTTATTAATTTTCCTTATACAAGTAAATTTTATCGCTATATCGAAAGCAAACTGGAAATTGTAAAGATTATTCATTATTCACATCTCCTTGTGAGTTTCTTTACTTTGGTTTGGTTATAATGGCTTGAATCATGTCTTTTATTTTTATTCTAGAGGATGCTGAACTGACACCATTTTTACGCCTCGGAGCTGGAGCATGTGCTAGAATCATAGCAATGTCTGCTACTTATCCTATGGACTTGGTCTGATGGCCGATTATAGTTCAGGTATATTACCATTTTTACTTTGAAAAAATTCAGGGCGTACAATGTTTGTTTTTTTACTTTTTAGACAGAAAACTCTCCTAATCAGTACAGAGCAAAATAATCTTTTCAGTTCGCGTACTTTTGTATATCAAAACCATAACTCTTGCAGATAACAGAGTCGAGAGAGGTCTTACAGGAAATCAATTGTTAAATGTAAAGATAGGGTTCATATTCGAACTCAAATATAGGTATTTATGAGAACAAGTTTCATTTCATAGCTCATGTGCTTCTAGGTTGAGATCTTTTTTTGTTATGTGGGGAATAGGGTAGCTGTGGAAATGGAGAAGTCAAGTCCGAGAATGACATTAAGATGATATATATAGAATGACCATTGGTATAAGCTGAGAAGTCAAGTCCGAGAATGAACATTAAGCTTGGTGAAAAGGTAATGTGGATTGATGAATTTCTATTGGTGATATATATTGAGTCCAATAAGGAGTTAGCTGTTTCAGGTGAATGAGATTGGAGGAGTAACTAATGAGGATTGATGAAGAATATTTTGCAGTAACTAATGTGAGTTATTTTTCTCTCTTTTTTCATGTCTTGCTTGTACCTCAAACATCAACTTCTTTAAGGTATGTTGTTCATTTGTGTAATTTAATGTATAGGTCCATCTTTGGCCTCTTTGCTATATAGGATAGTGAGTAGTCAACGAAAATGATCCAGCCTTTGGGGGAAGAGATTCCAAAGTTATAAAACTTTTATTGGATGAGGAGAAATCCTTTAGAGGAAATCAAAGAAAGAGCTAAAGGTTATTCTTTCTTTCACGAATAACTGGTCTTTTTCTTTCTATATTACCTTGAAAACTAAACGAGGTGCTAAAGATAGTGAATTTTTGTCTGTTTTGCTCTTTATATAGTTGGAATAACCGATTAATGTTATTTTCTTCTCCAATTTGTGGGTAAAAAGTTAAAAACTGAGGTCTATCGTAGCGAGCTTATAGATGTTGGTCAATTTTCGTTGTTAATTATCTGAAAGCAACATTCTTGGTCATTATTATAGTATTTAAATTATTTTTAATTACTGGGTATTTGATTTATATGGGACTGAATATGTATAACATTGGTTTACTGATTACTTTTATGGTAATTGAACAGAATAGGTGGTTTGTACCAAGCAAACTGCTCGTGATTCAACTGGACGAAAGGCTTCGAGTAAGCAACTCGCTACTTCAGTATTTTTATCGTATCTTTATTCTTATTTCATGTTTAATATCGTATCATTACTTTTTTGGTGGTAATTTTATTTTGGTGAATTTGTGTAGTAAAATTCAGGAAGCTCTTGATCAGGAAGCTTCTATTCCAGAGGCTAGTTTGTGAGATTGCCCATGACTTCAAGGTAATATATATATATATATATATATATATATAACAAAGGTGTCATGTGTTATGTCATATGGACAAATTTCCGAGTAGGTTTACATTATCGTTGCAAATTTGCCATCAAGTAAGGATCAATATGCAATATTTGACTTGATTATTCTTGATCCAGAATTATTTTGTTGGAGCTTTATTATCTGCAAGAGTAGCCGAAACAAAAGTATGTAAGTCCAGATTTATATCTTGTATGGTGCATTTTTCCTTAACCCTTAATCATTAGATGTCATCAACCTGATCGCCCAGTCTCTACACTACCACATACGATGGATTTAGCGACGACCGACGTTGTCGCTAGTGATAGGCAAAGTCGTCACTAATGACATGTTTTATTCGCGATGACATTATGTCGCTAGAAAGTCGTCGTTAAAAATATCTTTGCCGCTAATGACTGAGCCTGATTTGCGACAACAAAATTTGTGTTAAATACTTTTAAATAGCGATCCAAATTAACTAGCGACGAAGTCGTTGCGTCGCTGTCAATTTGTTTGGGCGGCAAAGCTTGTTTCATCATTAGTTGAACGAATTACTAGCGACGAATTTTTCCTCCTCTTTTGCGACAAAACCGTCGTCCTTAACATTGTTTTTTTATTCAGAATTTTTAATTATAATTATAATTTGTATTTTTTTAATTTTAATTTTATTTTGTATTTTTTTAACTTTAATATTAATACAAATATATTGAATAAATAATTAAAAACATCAAATATTTATCAAAAAGCAATATTAAATTAAATTAAAGTCAAACATCCGATAAAATGTCAAACACCCGATAAAAAGTCATTATAAACATGTGAAATAAAGTAAAAAAAACCTTCCAAAACAAAATCAACACAAACTTAACCTAACTCAAGGATCATCCAACCGATTGACATCTTCTCCTTCAGGGGGGATTGGGGCAAGACCTTGTGCGTCCCTCAAGCTATTCAACGCCTCAATAGCCGTGTGTATAATGTTCATCGAGTAACAAGTGCGAGTCGTGCTAGCTGTAGAGGCAGTCCATGACAGTGTAGGATTGATAGGGGAGGCCTTGAGCTACGCGAAACTCATTCATAACTTCACTAGAATGTTTTCAAAAGATGAAATGATGGGGGTGTATCCTTAGGGACATGGTACTACCATATATATATATATATATATATATATATATATATATATATATATATATATATATATATATATATATATATATATTGTAGAGTCATCTCCGATATATTTTACTAATGAGTTAAAAGTAGAGGATTATTGGCCAATCTCTTGTCGTAATGTGAATTATAAAGGTATAACGATGATAACTGCGAACAGAATGGTGTCGGTTTCGGATGAACTTGTTGATAGTTCTCAATGTGCCTTTTTCATCTAGTATACTAATGCCTTAATCTTATTCAAGAACTATAAGGGGTTATAACAACAAAGGTAATTTGCCGAGATGTACGATTAAAAATCCCTTGATTAAGGCATACAACAACGGTGTTTAGTGGGAGGTTTGTAATGAGGTTATAAAGGGGTTCAAACTTTTGGCTCGATATATTAATTGGATAATATCTTGTGATTTGGATCCTTCATATGCAATTTCTATAAATTGTGAAATTCATGGGATTTTCAATGGTGGAAAAGGTTTGAGAGAAGGCGGCTCGCTCTCACCCTTACTTTCCATCACATGTCTTGAATATTTCTCTATATTTTTGAAAAAGAACAGAAAGTGGGTTTAGTTACCATCTGAAGTATGGAAAACTCAAGATAACATATTCAACCTTTGTCGACAGACTTATGATACTTTCAAGACGTGACTTCGAATTCTTGAAAAATCTTATTGATATTTTGAAAATATTTGCTTAATACTCGAGGCTTTGATTAAATGTTTTTTATTCAATTATATATTATGTGGGAATCATATATAATAAGCTATAGGATATCTTGGAGATCACATAACTTGAAAATGAAGAAATATAGTTTCATTATCTAAGTGTGCCAGTTGGAGCTTTGGTATTGTCTTCTAAATATTATAAACCTCTTATTGACAAAGTGTAAAGTTATGTTCGTCCGTTGAATGCTCCATATTTGTCTTATGTGTATAGTTTAGATCTTATTAGCGAGGTTATAAAAGGGGTGGTATGTTTTCGGCTAGCTATTTTTCTAATTTTGCTTTGTGAGAGAGATCGTATTATTAGCAGTTTTAGATTCTTATTTTAGATGGTAAATCCATGCAAGTTAAATGGAAAATAATTTGTTCCTTGAAAGGTGAAGGAGGTCTTGGTATTTAAAGATTTGTATGCTTGGAACCAAGCGCTGCTTCTGAAAATGTTGTGGTGTTTTGTATACAAAAATGATTTACTTTGGATCAAATGGACATATGGAAAATATTTGAAGGATAAAAGTGTTTGAGAGTGGGAAGTGCCTAGAAGATATTCTATGTATTGAAATAATTTTGTAAGTTGAAGGATGGAATAATGAATTCTCTAAGAATCGTTGAAGTTAAGAAGATAATATTAAAGTGGATTTTCTCCACCGCCCGATCTTTACTTCGTCTTCGATCTTCCCAGTTATGAGTATTTTGCTTCATATAAGAAGTCTTATGATATATTCTTGCACCAACACCTCTTAGGTCTTAAAAAATATTGTATGGAATTCATGGGTCAAAACTAAGAATGAGATCTATATTTTGATGGCGCTGCAAAAGAGGCTACATGCCAAATATATAATAATTTGTGTGGATTTGGATCTATTTGTGTGGTGATCATTTCGAACCAAACAAACATTTATTTTGAAATTGCATTTTTGTATTGATATTTGGAAAGATGTGGAAAAGTGGTTGGGTTTTACCAAACAGATGAACACTATTTTAAACTCTGACAAATTATTCAAGAAGTTAAAGGACGAGAAGAATTGGAGAAAAAATGTGGCATAGTTGTTTTTCAACCACGATATATCTCAACTGGAGAGCAAGAAACAAAATGACAGTGGAAGTTTACTACACTATCGTGAGATAGAATCCTAAAGAAAGTGAAATTTTTTATGTTTTGATTTCTATTTGCATTGTACTATCATCATACCTTTCAAGGATGATAGTTTGTTTCTTAGACATGTAGATTGATAATATTAGATGTGTAGGTAGAATACTACTTTAAACTTTTAGATTTAAGTAAGTGATAATATTGTACACTGTACAAAATTTTTGCTTCATTTATACTACCATTTACCCAACCTAACAAAAAATAGATTATTATTGGTTATGAGAAAAATAACAAAAATATATATGTAATAATTACTAATGAAAATATTTAAGAAAATTTCCCCTTATAAAAATAAATTCAATATATATTGACTAAACATTGATAAATGTATATGTATACACATTTACAACAATAAAAAAAATTCTCGTGTAAGAGTCATAGGGTGGTTGTTGTTGTTGCAATAAAAAAGAATTACGATGGTTGTTCTTATTTTCTTCTTGTCTATACAATCCAAAATTTGATAATTGTATCTATTTTGAAGAAAGTTTGGTTCTTAATAATTCATATCATATTTTTGGTATAAAACTAACAATATCACTGGTAAAGTAATTGAAACAATGATTTCAAATAAAAATATTCCGAAAGAATGTAATACTACAACTAGTACAATACAATGGAAAACCGGAATATTAAGGTATCCTAAAAACCGTAATACAACAACTATTACAAGAAATGGAAAAATAAATTACATGGAAATATTCAAAAAGTATTCTAGATACGAATACACAAAAACATGCAGCGTTAAAAAAGATATTCCGGGAGTACCGGTATCTCCAACCTCTTTTACTCTAATCTCTATGTCAAAAATGACTTGACTAATCATTGAGAAGAGACGGTTTCATTTTCGGAATTTTTTAATTCTCTATTATCTCTAGAATAGTTTATATTCTCTCTAGAATAATTTTTTATTCTCTGTAGAATAATATTTTTTCTCTCTAGAATAATATTCTTTCTTCCTAGAATAATTTTATTTCGCTCTAGAAAATGTAAGTCACAAAGCCACTATTTATAAGAGAAGGAACAAACCAAAAAACCGTCACATAAATGCTCATTAATGCACATTAATAGTCGGTGATGAAGACTCATTAATGTTGACGGTTTTCTTGACCAAGCTCTTGTAACCACTGTAACAGCCGAATAAAATAGGTCTTAATGATGGAATATTCTGAATTAATTTCGAGTCAATGAGTCATCCATTCTTGGTCGATTTGTCTTTTATTTCTTCTCTATATTTTAGGTGAGACTTTTTAACATATAAAAAGTTTTCTCACTTCTCTTTAAGAGAAAGAAATAATTAATAAAATAAATCTCTTTAATTTAGTAATTCCAACAATTTCTTCCTCAAATTTAATGTGAGACTATTATTACATGAAAAGTCTTTTCAACTTCTCCCAAAAGCATGAAAGAATTAATAAAATAAATCATCTTTTATTCAATAATTCCAACACATATATCCTTGTATGACTATATTATGTGTCTTTTCAATGAGTTTGAGAAAAAGTATAATCAGTTGGGTAATAGATTGTTATAGAAGATCAAGTTTTTTTATTTTTTTGTAATTATATTCAAATTTTGATATAATTTATAATATAGTAATGATAGACGTCATCCTCTTTTATTTCATTATTTTGTTCATTTTATGTCACACTCACTTTAACCAATAAAATTATTTTTCTCCAATAATTTACTTTTTCTCTTTCTTTCATTCATTAGATTATATTAATATCACATAGGAGGTGATAAAAGCGTGATATAGAATGGCGTGATATCTATAATTACACTATATAAAATCCTATTGTAATTTTTATTTCAATTTCAACATAAGGCTAATTTTGAAGAAAAAAAATATACATAATAAAAAATTATTATAGAGAAAAATTATTATTTGAGGTTTTCACTTCATTTACATTAATGTTTACCCAATCAAAAAGAATAGATTTCTTTTATATTATGATAATATTATTAATTTATATATACAATAATAACTAATAAAAAATAAAAGAGAATATTCCTTTTTTAGAAATAAAGTCAATATGTATTGACTGAATATTGATTATTATTTTTATTAATAAAAAATTATATCATTAATGATGTAATATGCTCTGATTGAAAGTAATTTAGAAATACTTCTATTTTTGTAATTTAATTTAATTTCAATTTTAATCCAATCATGTCATATAATTGATGGTGTTATTTTTTTTGGAATATATCATTTCTCTATTATTATTATTATTATTATTATTATTATTTTTATTATTACTATTATCATTATCATTTATATTATTTATTATTATTATATCAATATTATTATTAAAAAGTATATACAATATTTAAGTAAATGTATGAGTATGCACAATCAACCATTTTTCTCTCTTGCAAGAGGCAAGAGGCACAGGGTTGTTGATGCAATCTATATTTTTCATGATTATTGTTCTTCTTTTTCTTCTTGTCAACCAAGAGCAAAATCAATTTATTGTAACTACCTCAAAAGAAGTCGGTTCTTAATACAACATATCATTTGTATAACATGTTTTCTTGATACAAATGGAAACCTTATGGTTATGAATTAGCAATGTAACTTTATTATCAGTTATGTCTTTTGCTCTTTTAAACCCCTTAGGAAGTTTAACTCTAAAAGTTAATTCATTCAATTAATAATTAATAGAATATAAATACATTATTAAAAGCCTTATGGGTGCATATAATTAGGTTTAATTTCGCGGATTTTAGATTCATTTAGAATATTTTTAACATTTATAGTTGTAAACTTATGCATTATTAATTTATATAAGTAAGAGCGTCTGCTTGAGACTGTTTTTTTTGTTTAAAAGCACTTAATTTGCTTCTATACTTTTAAAAGTGATTAATTCCTTTAAAAGAACTTGAAGGATAAGTATTACATAGGTGTTTCATAAAAAAACTTAAAGTGATTCTAGATCTCAAGATATATTTGAATATATTGAAAAAATATTTTAATTTTGATCAAAACGCGCTTTTATCTCTAAAATAAGTAAATTTTGAACGGGCTCTAAACTTTGTTTCTAATATCTACACTTTTGCATTTATATATTTTTTCATATACAAAATCATAAACTTTAAAACAAAATTAATGTCAAAACTTATAGTGCATTTAATTAAGTATAATTTTTACCCAAATTTAAAGTGACTTCGATTAAAAGTACTTTCGATTTTGACTCTCAAGTTTATTAAAAGAATACAACTTTAGGGTATTGCCCCTTACCCCCAACAAAAATTCAAATTCTACCTCCAAACAACGAAGGATATATTTGAAATATGTCTGTATACATAAGGGTACATATAGCTATTCCATATAACATAAGGATGAGCACTACAATTTACCATTTTCCATCCTAATTATAGTTTCATAAATAACCACAACACTTGATCTTACATGTGAAACGCCGACAAATTAAACCTAGTTATTTCGAGAAAATGATGTTGTGCATCAGATTATCAACGAAAACCATCACGTATCAAGTAAAGTCACATTAAAACCTAAAATTTTACTAACTTTCACATGATGATTTCACACATCAATATATATAGCACGTTCACACCATAATTTCATATCTCGATTTATCACACACACAGACCACAATTCCATACCAGATTATATTACGTGTTCACACAACAAGTTCGTACACCAAATTATATCACCTTCATACCATGATTTCACACAACAAGTTCCCACCTCAATTTCACACTTCTTTATATCACCTAAAAACAAAAATTTCACACCTCATTATATAACGTGTTCACATTACAAATTCACACTTCAATATATATCGTGAACACCATAATTTCAAACTTTAATTATATATCAATTACACATCACACTGTATTTATCTGAAATATGAGGTTCTCTCCCCATGACTTAACAATATGTAATCCAAATATTTAGATACTTAATATTTTTTCAACATGAATGAAAAATATTAAAATTGATGGAAATACTTAGTCATAGAGAGTTTATGTAAGAATAATCTATTTACTGCGCTTTTACTATAGTGTATATTCTTTTTTCCAATATTGTAACTTAACGTTTCTCTTTTGATTTGACTTTTCATATAATCTTATTATATTCTTGATATGTTTCCCCTTCACATTGTAAACTTGTAACTCTTACATCTTTAGATACCATATATATGTAAATGTATGAGTATTCACAATCAAAACAATAACTAAATTTTCTCTCTTGCAAGAGGCATGGGGTTATTGTTGATGCAATCCAGATATTTCATGATTCTTGTTCTTATTTTTCTTCTTGTCATCCAAGCAAAATCATATAATTGTAACTACTTTGAAGGAAGTTGGGTTCTTAATACATCATATCCTTTGTATGACTATACTTTGTGTCCCTTCGCGGATCCTGGGTTCAGTTGTGAAAAGAATGGTCGCCCTGATAACATGTTCGCCCGATACAAATGGCAGCCTAATGGTTGTGAGTTAGCAAGGTAACTTTATTATCAATTATGGCTTTTGCTCTTTTAATTATGTCTGGAAGTTTAACTTTGAAAGTTAATTCATTCCATTATATATATATATATATATATATATATATATATATATATATATATATATAGAATATACTTACAATATTAAAAATCTTTTGGGTGCATATAATTTTGGTTTTTATTTTGTGGATTTTAAATTCACTTAAGATTTATTAAATTTGATAATTGTAAAATTATGTCAAAATAATTTATGTCAGTGTGAAATTATTGTTATATGGTACTAATTTATAATAAGTAAGAGCCTGTTTGAGTCAGTTTGAGACTGTTTTTTTTTCAAAAGAACTCAAATTGCTTGTCGACTTTTAAAAGTGATTAATACCCTCAAAGTAACTTTTAGGAGAAGCGCCTACATAGGTGCTTCCTAAAAAACACTTAAATTGATTCTAGATTTCAAGTTATTACTGAATATATTTGAATAATGTTTTATTTTTATTGAAAAACGCTTTTAGCTCTAAAATGAGAAAATCCCAAACGTATCCTAAACTTTGTTTCTACTTTCTACGCTTTTGCATTTATACATTTTACCATATACAAAATCATAAAATTTAAAAAAATAATGTAGAAAATTGTAATGCAATTAATTCAGTATAAATGTTATCCAAATTAAAAATGACTTCAACAAAATTGACTTTCACTTTTGACTCTCAAGTGTATTAAAAGAATAAAAATTTAGGGTATTACCCTTTACCCCCAACAAAATGTTCAAATTCTACCACCAAACGACGAGCAATACATTTGAAACATGTTAATAAACACAAGGGTTCATATAGCTATTCCATATAACATAAGGATGAGTATTACAATTTACCATTTTACATCGTAATTAAGGATTCATAAATAACCACAACACTTGATATCACATTTAAAACACCCCCAAATCGAACCTAGTAATTTCAAGAAAAGGATTTTTTGCATGAGAGTATCAACGAAAACCATCACATATCAAGTAAAGTCGCATGAAAACCAAAAAAATTTCTAACTTTCACATGATGATTTCACACCTCAATATATAAAGCACTTGCACCAAATTATATAACATATTCACAACACAATTTCAAACCTTAGTTTATATCAATATCACACTGTAATTTCACGGCGTAGTATATAGCATGTTCGCACGATAATTTCACATCTTGATTTATATCACACATACCATGACTCCACATCACATATATAACATATTCACACAACAAGTACATACCTCAATTCATATCACATTCACACCATAATTTCCCACCTCAAAATATATTGCATTTACACAACAAGTTCACACCTTAATTTCACACTTCAGTTTATATCACCTACACCAAAATTTTACAACGTATTCACATTACAATTTCACACTTCAATATATATTGTGTTAACACAACAATTTCAAACTTTAATTATACATCAATTACACATCACACTATATTTATCTAAAATATGAGGATCTCTCCCCATCAATTAATAACATGCAGTCCAAATAGTTAGGCACTCAATATTTTTTTCAACATAAATGCAAAATATTAAAATTGATGGAAATACTTAGAAGTCATAAAGAGTTTGTGTAAGACATTCTTTTGTAATCAAATTGTAATCTCTTTTGTAGACCTTCTAAGTATTAATCTATTTACTTATGTCTGCACTTTTACTATAGTGAATCTCCTTTTTCCTAATATTGTAACTTAATGATAATTCACAAATACATTCTTAAGTGAATATTTCTAGAAAATATAAGCCAATAATTATCTTTAAAAGTTCAGCTAATAACTCAATAGTTATACCGCAACGGTAATCAACCTACATATGACACTTGTACAAGATTTCTCTTTATATTATGACTTTTCCTATTATCTTATTAGTTTCTTGATATGTTTCTCCTTTCACACTGTAAGCTTGTGACTATTTACATCTTTAGAAGAATCTAACTCTTATTTATCTACTTTTATCGTCAGCAGATATCAAATAAGTCATTTTTCCTTTTATACTTGTTATAATTATGTTTGACCATGTATAATTTATCCCAGAACAAAATCTAAGTAATAATACTATTTCACATCAAACTAAAAGAATGTCTTACATAATTATAATAAAACAATATATAAACTAGCGTAAAAAATATATATGAACATCACATTTTTTTTACCTATTGCCCAAATTTCTAAACTCATTGTTTTCTTCTCATGAAACTATATATAATAATTAAATGGAAACAATGTACGAAATACAATAATCAGGTATATTCAATCTTAATTTTCACTGATGATAGTTAAACCAAGTTAAGTAGTATGAAATCAGAGCGTTTAGTTTCAAATATTTTGAAAACGATTGATTTGGATGTTATGTAAAGAAAACATTCATATTTGTTAGAAAATAATGGAATAACGTGGAAAAGATGAAACAATAATGTAAATTTATAAACTCTAATGTAACCAAACATGACAATAATATTGCCATAGTTTGTTCTAGTCTATTGTCTTCAAAACAATTTGCGGTGCTATATTCACCATTTATTTTCCAAGGTATGACTATACCTTTTTTAGAGTGAAATGTAGGGTAAGAGTGTTGTTCTAACTGACCAATTTTTTTTTCTACAAGACAAAGATTATAGAAAGGGGAGAAAGTGGGAGAGATTTTTCCTTTCTCTCTTGGTTTGTGTGTTTTAAGTGGGAGAAGACGTGTCTTTTATAAAGCCACCAGATTCATCTCCATAAAAGCATCAAATTGAAGACTTAGGAGGTTACAACCTAATAATGGGGGTCAAACCATAAATAGGAGGCTACAATATATTACTAGGGGTTACACACCATTACTAAGGGGGTTATATTTGTCATATAAAATATAGCCATGAATATTATTAAAATAATACAATAATCTCCCACATAGGGCTTTTGGCGGAAAATAGGAGGTACAATGAAAAGAACTTTTAGACACGAGACGGATTAAATTGAATTTACGCATAGATGTCCAATCACCAAATATTAATATTTATATGTAGTAGAGTGAGATAACAACCAAATTATCTCACCAAATTTTTTCTCCGGATTGAGATCCCCACATCACATACTTTCTCATATTATCTTTACACACGTTTAGCAAGACGATGCATATACCTTTCTTTTTGTAAAACTTTATGAAAACCAGTCTGTGTTTCTTATAAAGGCATCACCACCTTTTTCAATTACGTAGGTGTGTCTAACCATAGTAAACTAACTCTCTTGGTTAAACAATTATCAAAAGTTGTGAAGCTCAATCGCAATCTATGTCGATAAATTTATTCAATCTGTTCACTAGGATCACTCCCGTTATACTATGAATTCATTAAGTGTAAGAATCAACCTTAATGTATTCATCAAATACATCAGCAATACCTTCTCTCCCAGACTATAAATTCATTAATTGTAAGACTCAACTTCAATGTATTCATCAGATTCGTTCAATAAGACCGCCTCTCCTAGGCTATTATTAATTAAGTGTAAGACTCCACTTTAATGTATTCGCCAAATATGTACACTAGGACAACCCTCTTAGGCTTTGAAATCATTAAGGGTAAGACTCAACTTTAATGTGTTTACCAATTCCATTCACTAGGACCACCCCTCATAGGTTATGAATTCATTGACTGTATTTGTACCGTAGGATCTCCCCTCTTAGGATATAAATTCTTTAAGTTTAAGACTAAATTCTAACGTCTTCATCAAACTTGTTAGCTATGACTGACCCTCTTAGGCTATTTATTCATTAAGTGGAAGACTCAACCTTAATGTATTCATCAAGTCCCTTCACTAGGACCGCCCACTTAAGCTATGAATTTATTAACATTAATGTCAGTAAATTCATGAAACCCATTTTTACTAGGACCTCCCTCTTAGGTTATGAATTTATTAAGAGTGTAACTCAACCTTAATCTATTTTGGTAAATTAATCAAGTCTGTTTTCACTAGAAACACCTGCTTAGGCTATGAATCTAGTAAGAGTATGATGGGAATATAGTGAAATAAATCTTTTCTCATTCAGTAAATGGGTTTTATCCCCATTCCTCTCAAACTCTCCAGGACCATTGTCTTGGGTAAACCTTTCTTTTTGATAGAACCTCAAATTACTTATTCTAGTCCTGAATTTTCCTTTTGAACCATTACGTCTCAATTTTAATTTCAAAATTAACTACATAGTAATTAAATGTACTACCCAGGCAATTTCTTTTTTTTGTTACGTAAAATTATGTTGATACAAAGGGAATTGAACGCGAGTCACAAATGTAAGACTACTACAACATTACATCCCAGCTAACAAACGTCTTTTACTCATAATGGAATCCGTTTCATCAAACCTTGTGTGTTATATTTCATAATGGAATCTATTTCATAATTAATGGCTTTTACAAAAATTTGGAATCTATTGATTTGTATAATTGCATCAAACATCTTAGAAACTTTATAAATAAGGGTCATGTTGTTGTCTTCTTACTTATATATCTATGGGGAAGTCATCATTGATGAAGAGAATGATAGACTATTCTACGCCTCTCACTCCTTAAGGATTCATTATCAGAGTTACTTTCAATACTAAGAATGGACAAACTAGAGGTATGTTATCACTAGCATACTTATCAGTGTTAGTAGGTGAATTACTACTAGAAGATAATAACACCAAAATAAGCATTATCAATTAAATTTAACATATTCAAAAATATATTTAAGCATTTCTAGATTCACATATACAACTTATCACATAAGAGTAAGAATCTTTATGCATCAAACAGAATTTAAAGTTTTAATGTTTACTTTTACAAAGTCATGTAGGCCAACCATGGCTAGATACTCCCACATTCTTAAGGATTTTAGGGTAGTTAAAATACCTTTCCATAATCTAAAGGTTTCAACAAGAATCATATAGGTTAACCTGTAAACCATATAGTGTATTTATAAGACCTCTTCCCACCATTTATGTGTAACCCTGAATGCGTTAACATAACATTTATCAAATTTAAAGATCTACTAGTTCCATTGGTTATGCTAGTTTAATGGGGTGTGTGAGGGTTCTAAGTTCATGTACAGTTATATTAGTTTCATAAAAGTTTATAAGATGGTGGAACTTTATTCTCTACCCCCAAAGTCTCTTGACTACTATCAAGTTGTTTTATCAACTTCATTTTTATATTTGAAAACAAATTTTTTAGTTTTATCTTTAAGAGGTAAATAATCGGTGTACCTAGCGTATGTGTTCATATCTACTAACAGTATTTTTTTAAAACATCTAATTTATAAAACACTAGTTCAAATAATTGGGTCTTGTAGTAGTCACAGGTTTAAAGTTTTGTTGGCGTACTTTTCTCCATATGCATTTTTGTTTTTCGACAAAATCATCAATTATATCAAAGCATGTAGCCCTTTAATAATTTTAACAATTAAATATTAAATATTGTGACATATTAAAAGACTCAAAAATATAATCATATTATTCACAAAAGGTGTTTAAAATAAGTGGACCCCTAGTAACACTTATCACACTTAAAATAAGAGACATCTAATTTATAAAAGTATTACATTAAACAGCCTAGGGTTTTTTTTGACAAAAAAAAACACCATGGGGGTTACACACTATAAATGAGAGGTTACACTCCATTACTAAGGGGTTACAAACCATTACAAAGGGGGTTACACTTTAAACATTAAGATAGCCATAGATATTATTTGATAAATACATCATTGCTTACTAAAGAAAATTAAAAAATTACTCACTTAGCATTTAACCTTCAAAACTCAAATTAATATATTCTATATGGCTTTCTCCTTTGATTATTCTCTATTTTTCTCTATTTTTGTCTTGTAGTTATTGTTTCTTTTCTTTAATTTTCTTTCTCATGCATATATTTCTCACATTATAATGAAATGAATTTCCCCCTGTATTTTTCTTAAAGAAAGTGGGTTAATCCCTTTATATACAAATTTATGCAAAAATCTTTTATTTTTATTTTGGTATAATGTAAAAAGGACTCACAAATCTTGGTAACCACTCAATATTCTCAAATGTAACAAACAAGAAATAACTATTTGGAGCCTAATAAAATTGTGGATGGGGCGTATATTATTAATAATTTGCAAAATTTATAAGTTATTATAACATATGTATATAATTTTTCATATTTCATGTTTTCGGAACCAAAACTTTCTTAATTGGTAGATATGTTCAAAACCTTATGGTGTTTTATGATACTACAAGTTAATTGTTGTTTGTGTCGACTTTTAGTTGAGATTAAGGGACCGTTTGGAATTGATTTTTAAAATAATCACTTGAAGTGATTTTAAATCCCTAAAAATACTTTAGACCCTTAAAATCACTTGTAGGAAAATCACTAGATATGTGATTATTAAAAAATCACTTAAAGTGATTTTAGATGTCA
This sequence comes from Nemophila menziesii, assembly GCA_029959085.1. Lineage (NCBI taxonomy): Eukaryota > Viridiplantae > Streptophyta > Magnoliopsida > Boraginales > Hydrophyllaceae > Nemophila > Nemophila menziesii. Next base: position 1,348,602 of record JARWIR010000013.1, read on the forward strand.
AAATAATTTTAAATATTTTTTTACATATATTTAAATTTTACTTGAAAAACACTTTTGACTCTAAAATAATCGAATCCCAAATGGGCTCTAAGGTCGTTCATTTAGTTTGGATTTTATCAATTAGTTTGAGAAAATAATATAATTACATGGATGATAATATGTTATAGAAGATGACTTTATTTATTTATTTGTATGTATATTTTAATTTATATAATATGTAATATCTTGTTGTACAGTTTGTTTCAGTTTCAATATAATCTTATTTTTTTAAACAAAAAAGTATATATAATAAAGTGGTATTACATAAGCTAATCCAAATTAAAAATTCTTTTCATTTTCAGCTTTAATGGTAAAAACTTTATGGCGAAATTAAAAGGAAAGAGTATAATGTTTATAGGGGATTCTTTAAGTAAAAACCAGTGGGGATCATTATCTTGCATGCTTTATAATGCATTACCTAAAGCCACATATACATTAACTAGAGAAGATGAAGTCTCCACCTTGACATCGATGGTAAGCCTTCTATATTTGCAATCATTTTTTTTATTTTCTATTTATATAAAACTAAAACGTCATACATATGCTTATTATATAAGGTACACCTATTAGAAAACACAATAAAATTTAGGCCAAAATGTCCAAAAGAAGAGTCAACATGTGATACACATTGTCTATTTCCTTACTACGGAATCTACCACTGCATTGATACTCATAAGAATGTAAAGAAAAATGATATTACCATCCTTTCCCACCAAATACCTATATTTTGTCGATAATGAATCTACTCCAATCTAAGTAAACAGATTGACTCAACTCATGAAATCGACCTCCTCAGTTTTATATGGAACTTTGTTCCATTATTCTTGTCATTTTCTCCAAATAACCAATAAAACGTACAAGGTAATTATGATTTATATCTCATATGCTATTTCCACATGATTCCATAATTGTTAGTATCCAATCCCCTAAGCTTTCATACATCAATTTATTTATCCACATAAATAGTCAATGTACAGATGCTTAATATATTGGTATTCATTCATTTTATAAATAACAACAATATTTAATTAGAGTAAATATTGTGTTTAAAGCTAGGTGCGATAAAAATCCATTTGTATATGCCAAGTCTATTTCAGATTAATATATATTTTTGTCAAATTAAATTGAATTTTATTTTCTTAAATAAATATCATATTATGAATATAATTTAATATAAAAAGTTTTTTTACCTTAAAAATGTATTATTTATGTTATTTTTTATCTTGGTGTCTCCTTTTTTTTTACAATACGACGTGACTTAGTTAGAATTTAAATCAAATTAAATTGAAAAGATAAAATAAAAATTAATAATTATATATATAATAATTATTTTACTAAATGAATTGTCGATGTATATTAAAAAGGGAAAAAAATTAAAATTGCCTTGAACCCGTACAATGGTTAGGCATTCGATTGGTAAGGACAACATCTCAATCTTTTCAATATCTTTATATTGTGAAGAAAATTAAATATAGTTCCCATTTTAATTTTTTTAGTCATTCACATTGAAATTAAGTCTCTATTATATTAAATAAAATAACATATATTTAATCATAGAGCTTTCGTACATTTAAAAAAGGATTAAGTTATGATATGTTAGATATTTGAGTAACTATGATAGTGCACATATATATAATTTTTTCCATGCCTCCCACCCCTTAATATGTGGATCGCCCCGCCCCTTGGTGATCATATATTTTCAATAATCAAAAAAGAAAAAAAAAAGTGAAAATACATAAGTAATCTAAAAGAATTGGACCATGATATATATATATATATATATATATATATATATATATATATATATATATATATATATATAGAGAGAGAGAGAGAGAGAGAGAGAGAGAGAGAGAGAGAGAGAGAGAGAGAGTGAGAGAGAGAGAGAGAGGGAGGGAGGGAGGGAGGGAGGGAGGGAGGGAGGGAGAGAGAGAGAGAGAGAGAGAGAGAGAGAGAGAGAGAGAGAGAGAGTTATAATATCATTCTGATCAATAATTAACTTTTCAGGATTTTGGAGTTAAAGTGATGCTTGATCACAATCTATATCTGGTGGATATTGTGAATGGAACTGTGAATGGAACAAAAGGTAGAATTCTAATGCTAGATTCAATTGAGAAAGGTAAGAAGAGATGGGAAGGCATTGACGTGCTTATCTTCAACACATGGAAGTGGTGGTACCGTAGAAACCCCGGCCAATTGTGAGAATTTAACGTTTATGTATAATTTAATTAATATTGTAATTTAACATTTAATTATTCGTGTAGATGGGATTATGTTCAATTAGGGAATAAGATATACAAAGACATAGATCGTATGGAGGCTTTTGAAAGAGCACTCAAAACTTGGGCTGCATGGGTTGATTCCACCATTGATCCAATCAAAACCAAAATTTTCTTTCAAGGGATTTCACCATCTCATCTCAAGTAAGTTACATATATCCATAAGTAGGACACTTTTTCCATTTTAATCATATCTTTTTAATTCAGCCTTTCTTTAGAAACTTTTTAGTCATGCACATGATCGTTTTGTAAGTTATTTATTTGCTACATATTTTCAGCGGCACTGAGTGGAATGAAAAAGGGGCCACTTGCGTAGGGCAGACGAAACCGATAAGTGGGTCAATATATCCTGGAGGTCCACCACTATCTTTAATTGTGTTGAAAAAAGTATTAAAAACAATTAAGAAGCCAGTAACATTGCTTGACATAACAAACCTTTCACAACTCCGTAAAGATGGGCATCCTTCAATGTATGGGATAAATGGAAAAGTAGCACAAGATTGCACACATTGGTGCTTAGCAGGAGTTCCTGATACATGGAATATAATTTTGTATAATCTTCTCGTTTAATTGTGTTCTTGTTTAATTGTTGACTATATAAATGAGGGTAAAATTTCCAATCATATCAATTTTCGTTCATTATATATGTCATAGGGTTCCTTTGTAATTCGTAACAAATCGTATGGTATTTAAAGTTTTTTATCCTTTTTATAATATTTTCTTTCATTTATTATTATTTTATTCCCCCGTTTCACTTCTTCATCTATATCTTCCTTTTTTCATAATCATCTTCGAATGTTCATCATCTTCATATTTAAACTCCAATGTCTATTTAGGCCAAGAATTTTTACCAATACAAAAATAAATTCTAGACCATATTTCTTATACGGTTGGAAATTACCCACAATATAGCAATTAATCAATAAAATCTTTGAAGCAGGCATATCAAAATATAACATTAACTTTTCTATGACAAATAAAAATATTCCAATAATTTCACACTTAATTTCAATCTAATAACTTATCTAAAATATTTCTATTTTTTTATTTCAATGAAGATTCCTTTCATAACAACGAAGAAATCCACTATCAGAGCTGAAAACTGAAACCATAAAGAAAGCACCAATTCTAGAAAAATGAAAACATAGAATCACATTATATTAAGAAGCTAAACAAAATACTAGAGATTAACTACAACATATTTTTTAACACCGTTAAAACATGAAAATATACACAAAATGTGCATACCAATAAGTCTTATGACTTAATGAAAAACAAGAACTAAAAAAACTGCCAAAAAATAAGAATAAGATGAGAATATTGATGTTTTCAGAGGTAGGTGATGGAGATGGGGTGGGCGCATGATAAACAAAGTTGATAGTGGAGAAACAAAAGAAATTGTTATGAAAGTAATAGAAAAAGAATTTGCGAATCATTTAAGTAAAGAGTGTACAAGAGATTAGGGATGAAGTAATCTTATTGATGCTAATATTTGAGTAAAGCTTACATTTTAAAACCCTCTATTTATAAGATAATATAACTTGTACTCCAATAAACTCTCATAATCCCTATAGAAATTTTGTCTTCTTGGACTTGGCATTTGAGCTGCAACTCTATAGACCAAGATCAAATATTCATCTAAATAATATTTATAATACTTTCCCTTAAATATTCAATATTTGAGAATATGTTCAATTAAAACCTCTCTAAGAAAAATCCAATGTGACAAAATATTAAAGAAAAAGAGCATAATATTATCTTAATACTCTTATAGATCTGGCTCATTAAATTCAAGGAAATCCAATTTGGATATAAACCTTGTCAAGAAAATTCAATGGGATAAAACCTATATTAAGAAAAAAAGTGTGCACTGCGTATATCTCTCCCATTGATTTAAGTATAACACAATGGCTTGAAATATTAAATAGGAGTAATAAATAGTATGTCAACATTAGAGTCAGACTTCATTCATGTAGAATAATTTAAAGTGCTCGACATAAGTCTTATGTGAAGTCTATCATAAAATTTATAGGCAAATATAAGTTTACTCACCACCGTAGACTACATCTAGATAATTAATAAATCATTGTGTTACAACATGTTATCTTATATGGAGACTCCACTTTGTACGACATCCGTCTTAAAAATTGTAAAAGTTACATGTTGTGCAAGTGAAATTCAAAATTATGTGCCTTAGTTATGCCTTTTTACTCATGATCTGTTAGTGTTATATATATATATATATATATATATATATATATATATATATATATATATATATATATATATATATATATATATATATATTTAGTAAGAATATCCTCTCTTTATATTATAACCATAGCTATCTTATATGCAAATTTTTGATAATAATCGATTTTTAATTTTGTTCCAATATTTTAAACTAATTATATAAATGGTTGAGATGTCAATATATTTAATTAGGTATTTGATCTTTAGTTAAATAATTTTAATTCTTAATTATTGGTGTTTTTGCTATTCTTGAAACCAAATAGATTTATTGTGATTTAAGAGTACAATAGTCTCATTTTATAAAATAACTGCTATCGTGACCTAATCATTACATATTTGTGAATTCATAATTTTCAATCATTCATCTTATATTGAAGTTTTGAAATCATTCCTCTAATCTTGAGGATACCTTAAATAATTATGTATTCTCAACATTCGTCTTTGTGTGTAGTAGTAGAACAATTGTAATGTAAATTCGACCGTCAAAATTTTGGAGTAAAATTTTCGGTCCTTGACCAGTAGAAAATATTTATTACTAGTACTAATCACACAATTTTTATATAGATGGTCAATAAAATAATTTTGCCAGACTCTATTCATCTCCTTGATTTTGTCTTGAAAATAGACGATTCAGTGTCAAATTTATTGTGTGATTTGATGATCATTCTTTCATGAGTTTAAAGCTAAATATAATTAGGTAAAATAAATATACATTTATAAATAGTTTAATTATTTTTAAATGTAAAAAAATATCATTAAATTAAAGTTCTCTTTCCTTTTTTGATTTTGTTATAAGTATTATTTTAGAACAAAAACAATACTAATATCAATTTATCAATCATTTGACCAAGTTATAATATTTTTTTTATAAAAATATTGACAAATTGTATAAATATTTTCAAATTGGACTCGCTTTGTCAAATTTCTACAAATATTATACAAATTCAAAATAATTACAATAGATAGGTCAAAGAGTTTTGTTTTCTTGATAATATTACGGATTACATAAATTATTTCAAACTTTTACGAACCAATTCTTATAAAAACGAGATGCATAGCTGGCATATTTTTAATGGACATATATATATATATATATATATATATATATATATATATATATATATATATATATATATATATATATATATATATATATATATGTGCGTGTGTGTATGTGTAAGAGAGAGTGTGTGTGCGATAAATATAATAATTTATACATATATTAATTTTTTAGTATAAAATATAACACGATTTCAGTCAAAACTGATATCATACAAATATTGAAACTTGCAGTTGAATATGTCATATAGTCAAACAAATATGAGAAATTAAAAAACTCATGTTTATTCTTTATACTTTTTTCCTTTTATCATGGTAACAAACGTAGACAATAAAACTTGATTCATGATATAAAATCTTATGTACATATATTTTGGAAGGTATACTATATTGAAGGATATGTGTATAAATATATATGTCAAAGGTGTATACATTAATAAATAATAAAATCATAAATGATAAGATATCCTAAGTTATAACCATAAATATTTTATATCGAATGTGTATATATAATTTATGAAAAACTCATTTTTTTGGCAGGTTATGTGTTATAAAAAAAATAAGGCATAATATAAATATACATAGTTTGTGTATATACCTTATACATCTTTTTGAAAGTTTATCAACATATGTGATCCTTTTAATACATATTAGAGTCAGTTTGCTAGGATAAAATTTGATCTCATTACCTTTCGATCATGTATTCATTTTTTCACGATTTAAAATAAATTTGAATTTTTGTTTAAATTCGCATAATTCCAAAATCCAATTACTTTTCACGCGCTTTGAATTAGAGAACCATTATTATATAAAATCAAAACTTTTAACAATGGAAGAAATACAAAATGAAATTGTATCAAAAAAATGACACCAAAGACACCAAAAAATGGATTGTAATTTTAGCACATAATACGAAAATTGCATTACATGATTTCTCTTCAACTGTTTTGAAACGATTGTAATTTAATTTCGTGCAAACTTGTATCAATATCATAGTTTATATATTATATATATATGTGGGAGATTGACCATAAAAGATCTAAGAAATATTGGATTGACCATAAAAGGTTTGATTCTAATGGTAAAACTCCTTCAATATCTTATACATAAAATATTGATGGATAAATACCTATTAGATCTTTTATGGTAAATTCATACCTTTATGGTCATTTTCTGATAGGTAAAAAACCCTTTATAAAAATGTATCTTTAGATGGCTTAATAAGAGAGATACAAACAAGCATATTAAGAAAAGGCTTGATCGTGTTCTTTGCATTCAAATCTGGGTCAACGAATTCCCCAATGGTCTTTTACGGATCATCCTCGAAGGGTTCTGACAACTCTCCACTATCAATTTAGTGTAATGCCTATCTTTCTTGACATGACCGACTTGATCGCTTCTAAGTTAAAAACCTTACTTGTATGGGTGTATTGATTTTTTGCAAACTTAGTTTGTGGAATGTCTAGATGGTATAGTACATGTGATGAAAAAATAATTTATCTTTAATTCTTTCTCGAGATAGAGAAAAAAGACCTTCAAAAATAATTCAGTGCTCATCAAAGGCCTCCAATCTACGCTTGTTGTTCTTCAAAATGAATCATATTTTGTGGAGGTCCTTGAAGATATGAAATTTATCACCTAATGATCTCCCAGTCCTATTCTATAAAAATTATTGAGATAATTGTCAAGTATGATATTTTGGATATGGTCTCCTCTTTCTTTGAAGGAAAATTCAAAGTCGGTAAGCTTAACAATATTATCATTACTCTTGTTCCTAAGGGTGATACGCAGGTACATGTAGGTGATTATACACCTATCTCTTGCGTCAATTATGATTACAATGTAATATCAATTATTCTGGTTAAACGTCTAAAATCTTTGATGGAGAATCTGGTCTCACCAACCTAATTAGTCTTCATTATAGGTAGGGCTATCAATGTAACCTCATTATTGACAATGAATTTTATTAGTTGTAAATTACTAATAAGCATTATGATATGGCCAAACTGGATATGGAAAAGGCATATGAACATGTGCTTTTGGGATTTTGTGGAACTAGTCCTCAACAAGCTGGGATTTCACTCTACCTGGATTAGCTAAATTATAAAGTGTATTACTCTGTCCACTACCAATTTTATTAGTGGAGATGGTGGGGAATATTGCACCTATTAATGTTATTAGACAGGGAGAAATTCTTTCGTCTTATCTCTTTTGCCTCCTCACTAGAGATCTTTAGGTCTTATTAACTTAAAAATTATGGAGGAAAATGTCAAAGAAATCAATATTGAAAGATTTTGTCCATCATTATCACCTTCTATTTTATGATGACTCTCTCTTCCTTGTCAACCTTAGGGACCCATAATTTTTTTATTCAAGAGTTGTATATAGCTTTACTGCACATGTTCTTGGAAGAGGGTGAACCTTAACAAATCAAGCATATTCTATAGAAACGACACATCCACAGTGCTTATCAGACAAATAGCTATATCACTCGGCATCTCAAAGGCTAACTCAATTTGTATATATATATCATTTTATCCTTATGAACTGTACTATCTCACCATGGGTAAAGGATCGACTTGTTAAAAAATCTAATGGATGGAAAATAGAGCTATTGTATGATAGGGCGAAAGAGAGTTTGATAAAGTTGGTCCTTCAGTCGATACCAACCACTCTATGTCCATTCAATTTCCATAGGCTTTCTCTAAAGAACTATCTAAACGGGTGGATAACTTCTAGTGGGATTTTGGTAACAATAAAAGGACCCATTGGAAGGCTTGGAACAAAGTTGCAACTTCTAAGGAAAATGGAGGAATCAGATTTAGAGATTTTGGTAATATGAACATTACATTTTTTTGCCTCTACAATGTGGCAGCCATTTCAAAACCATACTCGTTGTTCTATAAGGTCTTCAAAAGAATTTACTTCTGGTCGTGGAAACGTTGTGATAACTAAATGAATAAATGAGATAATAAATCACACACACACACCTAATACCACTATGATATACTCATTGCAAGTGCACAAATTGTTAGCAAATTATATTTGATTAATAAAGTTCTTAAGTAGGGATTTAGTATGTTAGCTCAACTCGTGTTTAGATAGGCGTAAAAGAGATTAATTTCTTAAACTAAAAAGGAAATTAAAAAGATAAATTTTTGTTTGGTTTTCGATAAGGAATTAAAACAAATATTTAAACTAAGAATGCAAATAATTATAACTACGAGAATGGAGATGATAATATAGCTTAGGTATGCTAATACACCTATCTTCCTAAATCACTATTCTAATTATAAGGGTGCCTTGAGCATATTTAAGTAGCTTGGATTCTATAATCCTACTGATTCCCGCCAGGGTAGCTTAGAAGGCAACCTCAACACTGCCAAGAGACTTGGATAAGGGGACCTTGTGCAAAAATCGATGATGAAATCTAACCCTATTGACTATCTATTTAGGCGAGCTTCTCAGGATCATTACCACACACTAGACGATTATGTGGCATTTTTTAAATTAAATCCCCCGCCAGGGTGACAATCCAACTAATAAGAACAGTTCTAATGTGATCAAGATTAAGGATGGAATAAGGCAAACACAGAATATAAATATATAATTAAAAACTCAAATCAATTAACAATTAATTTCCCAAATAACATAGGATATAAATATAGAATTTAAGGATAATACATAGTGCAAACCCAAGCTATGGGAAAATTAGTTCATAGCTAAACAAATATACATAAAGAGTAAAGAGATAAAAAAACATAGTTAAGCTAATAAGCTAATACAAATTACCCTAATGGTAGAGTGGAAGGAGGGAGAAGAGAAGTTTATGACTCTCCAGCTTCTTGTCTTCCTCTACAAGTCAACTTGCTTCTCTGAATGATCTCTAAGTGTAATCTTGATTAAGAACTAAGAAAGGACATGTGTATAAAGGTAAATAACCATATAAATAGGTTTAGGGATGAAATATAGGTCATGGGCCAAGTCTTAGAGTTCCAATCACTCAAGCTCGTTTTCCTTAGTAATTGGCCTGGTTAGTGCATGTAGTTTGTAAAAATCAAAAGTCTTCGTTACAGCTCCAAATCATTTGATTCTAGTTTCCACGTGAACGCAATTTAATTACATTTCTTGATAAAAAAAGGCTCCATCAAATATCTTGTCAAATTTATGCAGCATTAAAAATAATACATGTTTTCAAAGATGGACATCAACTTTTGGCAGTATTATATTTTCTTTCCTCAACTCTTTAAAATTGATTTGGAATCTAATATCATAATTTTACCTAAGAGCTTCACATGTAACACACAAATTATACTAAGAATGCTCCAAAACTAACATACCTCTAAATCAAGGCAAGAATATAGAACTTAACAATGAATAGGGAAAACCCCCTCATCTAAGCACATAATACACCTGAAATAATTTCTCTAAACTAGATTATTATATAAAAAATATGGAAACATCAAGACCCCAAACTCAAAGTTGTGTCGTCCTAACACAATAAGAAATAAGAACATAGGAAAGTTCAACCAGTTGGGTTAGCTCAACTGGCTAACCCAACTGGCCAATGTCTTGCTATTTCTTCAGCACTTAAAGGGGAGGTCTAGAGTTCGAAGCAAGGCTCGAACCCCCAAGTTTCATGTGATAATATTTACAAAGTAAATAATATATATAAAATTATCATATAGGAAAGTCTCTATATTGGCTAAATCAAGTTAAGCATAAAGGGAAATTAGCAAGTTTCATGTAATAATATTTACAAAGTATATATATATATATATATATATATATATATATATATATATATATATATATATATATATATATATATATATATATATAATCAACACATTTTAAATTCAAGATCATATTAGCTTTGAAATGCATGAAGGATATCTCTAATGATCCATCTAAGTACTCTCTATTGATTCAATTGATTCTAAATCACATCGTCAAGAATCATAGGGTCTTTAAGGTTGTTATGTTAGGCTTAGGGTTAGTATGATAATATATTTGGATAATGTAGAGTGAGCTTTTGCCTCTCTCCTCACTAGCCATTAACGAATCACCCTAAAGTTTAAGTTACTCTTATTAAGATATTCTCACTCAACACAAGATTTTGATGAACTTATTTAGCATCCCCAATAACCCAATATAAACCAATAATGATTGCATAAGAATTCCATTTTGCCGGTCCAATTCGAATATTTTTCTTTTGCAAGTTAGCTATGACTCTTTTTTTTTTGAGATATCATGCTACTCTTACTCATATTTCTTTTCTTTTAATAATATTTTCTTGTAACCAGACAAACGGTACAATATTAAAAAGTGAATCATTATCAAATAGAGCACAATTACATAAGCAAAAAAATACACAACCCAATAATGTTTTCCATAATTCATATCATACTATCCCAAATTCAAGCTCTAAAACGACTATCTAAGCATCACGATTCGAGTGTGGCTCATATGGAAAATTTCTATAATATAAAGGGTATGACTTGTAATATGCTAAAAAATGCTTTAAAAAGGCTTAAAGGGGCTGAGACAATAATATTCAATAAAATTTGGATAGCAAGCACAAAGGCAACAAGGGGCTTTTAAAAACTTCCTTAATAAATTTCTAAATTATGCAATTTCGTTACTTTCTTAGCTCTAGCGTGTCCATTAAACGTTTTTATTGACTAGCTCAGATCTCACGGCCTACACACGCCTAAAGGTGACCTAAGATTAAACTTACTTCTACCGTATTTCTCATTGATCCTTTCTTTACTGTTAAGGTGTGTTTTCATGTTCATTCTTTAAGCATATTAAATAACCAGCTTATAAATAAATTACCTACTATCATTAACTCAATAAGTTTATCCTTTTAATCCATTAAACATAATCTAGATTAAATTCCATCGACCAAAAAAATTAATTATTCCTGAAAAGCAATAAATCACAAAAAATGGAGATGAGGGACAACGAATCCGCACACCCCAACTAAAAAATGAGTCGTGTCCCTTGACTCGAAACAGACTCGGTAAAAATTAACAACTAATACATATATTGCAGGTACATAAATTGTAGGGAAGAAAGGAAACATTCTCTCGAGGTTATTGCCTCGCATAATCGATACTTAAGATATGATGTGGTAGATCTTTCGCAATATCCCGCCTTATTTGCTCCAAGAGTGTCATGATGTGCACTTGATTTGCTTTGATATTTGCCACATCATCGGCTAAGAAGGTTTGAGTTGATTCTACTTGATTTAATCGTTCATCTACTATATATCTCCATGCAGGATCCTCTTATCTTGAACGTGACTCCCATACATGAGAAGTCTCTACCTTTAGAGGAATTATTGCAACTGCTCCTCTCAGAATTATCCTGATCCATGCATTATCGATATTTCTTCTTATGTTATACATGAATCCCTTTTTGTCACCAATTTATACCTCTGGTTTCCTTAGTAGGATCTTAATCATTGATGGGTATTTAAAGTTGAAAACCCTTGTTGGTTTGATCGTTATTCGCATTACTTCATCAAACATCACTTACGCTACACCTACTTCCTCGATCTACTCGTAAAAAATAATTCAAAAAGAGGGCAAACGTTACTTCAGAGGTATGAGTGTTTCCCCAAACATTTGGTGTGATGAAGTTGTGCCATATCTTCGCATCACGTTGAAGGTGCTTGTAAAGACAAGGTCCCTTCAAAAATTATTTTTGTTCTTGCACTAACTCATGACATAACAGTTGTTCATAAAGTAGATCCCAATAAAATTGTTGATATTCTCCACCGTTTCTCGATACTTGTGTGGTCCAACATATTTCTCGAACTCGAAGTGGTTATGAATCTCTTCAACAAAGGAACTAACTTTCTTCTAACTTGAACTCGTCCTTCACTATCTCGGCTAAAGAGGCCTAGAATGAATTTGGCTAAATCAAGGATAACTTATATATTTTATATAATAATACAATCCAAAATGATGTCTCGGAAATACTGAATGATATCACAAAATAAGAGACGTAATATTTTACAAGACCCAGTGATTACACTACCATTGGAACACTATGCGTAATTGCAACAAACTTGATGATTATGAAAGTATAACAAAGAACAAGGGTCATCTTGTTACTCAAGGGTATAACAGAGATGAATGTATTTATTTTGATAAAAGTTTTTCTCTAGTTGCTAGATTAGAATCTATTTGTATACCCCTTTCTTTTGCTTGTTATATGGAATTCAAACTTTTTCAAATGGATGTCTAAACTACTTTCCTAAATGGTTTTATTGATGAATAAATGTATGCGAAAAAACTCCCAAGATTTTATTATCCTATCTTTACAAATCATGTTTTTAAACTTTAAAAGGCATTGTATGGTTTGAAACAAACACCTAGAGATCGGTATGATAAGCTAAGTTATTTTCTTGTCCAAGATAGTCTTACAAGAGGAAAACTGATTCTACCTTGTTTGTCAAAAGAAATCTTGATTATGTTGTTATTATTCAAATATATGTTAAAGATATCATTTGTGGTGTTACTAATGAATTTCTTTGTGCGGATTTTTCTAAGAGCATGCATAAGGAATTTGAAATTATCATAATGGGAGAATTGAAATTCTTCCTTAGACTTAAAATTAAACAAATGATGGAAGGATCCTTTGTCAACCAATATAAGTATGTCAAGGTGCTCATAAAGAAGTCTGGACTCACGAATGCAAAGTAAATTGGAACACCTATGAGCACATCCACACAATTTGATAAATTAACATGGTAAGGATGTTGATGAGAAGATGTATCGAGGTATGTTTGGCAGCTTACTTTATCTTACCGCCTCTAGACTTGATATTACGTTCAATGTATCCCTTTTCCGTAGTTTTCAATATTGTACTATGGATTCCCATCTTAGTGTCGTAAAGAATCTTTAGGTATCTGAAAGAAACCATTCACCTATGACTTTGGTACCCTATACACATATCATTCGAGCTTATTTACACGGATTCAGATTATTGGGTATAGGCTATATATAGAAAGAGTACTAGTGGTAGTTTTCAATTCCTATGTCATTCCATTTTCTCTTGGTTTAGTATAAAACAAAATAGTATCGCCCTATCCATGTCAAAAGCCGAATATGTTGTCGCCGGAAATTGCATTGCAGAAATACTTTGGATGAAACAAACCTTAGAGGATTTTGTTCTTGCATATGATACTATACCCATTAGGTATGATAACACCATTTTCATCAAACTTACAAAATATCCAATCCTACACTCTATATTCAAACATATAGAGATTATGCCCCACTTTTTTCGAGATCATAACCGAAAAGGCAATATTATGTTAGAATTTGTAGATTCGGCCAACCAAGTTGCCAATATCTTTACCAAACCTCTCCCACAAAATCAATTTAAAGTCATTTTATGTGAGATTGGTATGATCATCTAAAAATTTATGTAGGGTCCTTAAACTTTCATTGTTATATTATTATCCATGTCTAAATCTTTCTTGTGAAGACAAAAGGGGAGAAGGAACTAATAGTGTTGCTTATATATGGTAAAAATGAATTATATTTATTTATTTATGTATTATGTGAGGGAAAGTCATGCCTAATAAGTAATCTGTATATGTTCTAATTGTAAAAATGCTTTCAAAAAGTGTTGTTTACATCTCTTTTAATTCCTGCACAATATGAGAGGGGAATCGTGTCTATTGAAGACTTCATATGTGTTGCATTTTATTCCGTTATCATGATTTTAAAATGCATAATTTATATCATCATAAAAAACAAGAAAAATGTTGGCATAAGAACTTTTCTTATTTGTCTTTAAATTTTTTAATGTAACAAATTATTTACTAACACCTTTCTCACTATTTTGTGAACTTCGATCCCTCTTGAAATAACTTTTAAAATGCATCTCTTGAAGAAAATATTTTCACTTAAGTATATTTTCCTTGACTTGCATTTATACAAAATGCTTTGTGCCATATCTTCTTGTGTGTTGAGATTTAGCACTTGAGTTGAACTACACTTACGCTTAAAATATCATTTATAATAAATCTTAGGTATAAAGTTTTCTCATTAGGTAAACTTTTTTTTAAAGAAGCAAAATTGGATCTCGGTTTATAAAACGGTTACCCCCCTTTAGCTAGCAAAAATCCACAACAAATACAAAAAATTTTACGAGATCCCAAACTATCAAAATGGCATACCTCTTATAGATATCGTCATCCCGCTTTTAAGAAGCTCCATCCTACTTTAAAATGGGTTTCTGATTTGAGCTAAAAATGTCATCCCGTTTTCAGAAAAGAGACATTGGGTTTTAGTCATTGGATCATTAAATGCACCAACGGGTAAATAGTAATATTCATTTAAACTGTCATCTCCAAAACTAGATCCCGCTTTAGGTTTTTCAAATATTCAAATTTCAACCAAAGGGGTTTCAAACTAAAGCCATACTTAAATGCTCTCTAAAGCATACTTCATTACACCATCATCTTTCACAACTACTACAACTATTAAGCATTATATCAAACTTTCTATATCTTTCTCAAGCACTTATGCATCACTTTCACATCTCCATTAAAGGCTTGACACTTTAATTGTGTTATATTATCATTAGGAGCTCTCTATTTTATCTTGTAAACCATTAAATCTACATTTACTATAATATTTATATAGATTAGAACTTAGTTTCATTAAAATCAATAGAAGAGGTTTATATCTCTTTGAAAAATAGAAGTATTGCAAAGGAACTAGTAAATTGTGTAAGTGATTACACGAGGTAGTTATCTAGGTTATCGAGTTTGATTTGTGACATAACCGTTAAAAGTCTCATCATCGGGATGTGATTTAGTCAGAAAAAACTCATGTCTAATTGGTTTATATCTTACATTTAAGAGTTATTTGATTTTGATGGAAAATCAGCTTGAAAATCCTAAGAGAAAGACCCTAAGTGGTGGATGTAGGATAAACAAGATATTATAACCAATTGTGTGATCTCTAACTCTACTTTTACTTACTCTTTGATTTGTGAGGGTATTATCTTTTCTTTCATCTTCCTCAATATATATTTACCTCTAGCTCACTAAGTGTTTAATAAATTTCTTCAATTAATTTTTAATTTTTGTAATGGTGGTTAATGAGATAAACCTTTACCAATCACCGTTATAGTCCCTAATGATATGAAATAAGGTAAAATGTATTTTTAAATATATAAAAAAAATGAAAATCTAATGTCTGGAGTTCCTTTCACCTTCTCCCAGTCTCTCTTGTTGCTTCCCTTGGTTGCCTCCAAGGCTTTGCAAGCAGAACCAAACTTTAAAAGGATGAAAATCATAATTTATCAAAAGAGTTTTTCCCAAAATCTGATAAAGGGCCTTAAGTACATGAAATTAACCATTTGTGATTCCTAAATCTATTTGGTTTGGTTCAGATGGATGAGCAGCTACGACTAGGGGTGTAAATGGAGCAAGTTTAGGGTGTGTTTACCTATCCCTGCATCATGCCCTACAAAAAAGAAGAAGCCCTACGTCTCGTCCCGCCCCGCGTTGTTCTTCCAAACGTCCCACCCCGTTCTTTAAATCTCCGCGGTATGTGGATTCCATCCGTGGGTTTCAGTTTGATCGTTCAATTTTTTTTATTACTACAAATTTTATTATTTCTAAACTCTCAAATATTCTATTATTTAAAATTTGCATTTGTATTTTGATCTTTAGACAAATTCTTCTCTTAAAGTTTCAATTTTATTTTAATAATTATTGGAATAATATATCTTATAGTAAAGATATATTCATTATATATTATATACATGGCGCGGGTTTGCGAGATGGTAGTTATCTCCACGATTCGTCCCGTCCGTGCGGGTTTTGAAAATTCATCCCCACAACCTGTTCTAAGCCCCATTTAGTATATTAAAACCCATCCCGTTAAAAGTGAGGTGAAGCGAGTATCCACAAACCCACACCCTATTTACATACTTACCTACCAATAGTGGACAGATCCTTGAGCTGCAACTAAACAGAACACAATTAAGGAAGATAAAAACATAGTCTGAGATTGGCAATATAATATAGATTCACGCCTTGGATTGCCTGGCATATAGGACACAAGGTTAATCCGGCACCTTAACCTCAGGGCTGAAACAGTGAGTACACAGATACTCCACTATCGGCAAATAACAGTTGGGAGTAAGTTTAACAAGTTAATATAGTTCCCTGGCTCGGATATTTTAGCTTAGTTATGCAGTTCGTACCTTCTTGATGCAATCAAGTTATGAGACTTCATATTTGGCAATTTGAGTTTCATGAACTTTAGTTGGGGTGGTATTATATTTTTCTTATATAGGGGTAAGGTGCATTTTTACCAAACAATAGGGGGTAAAATGCAATAAAATTAAGTTATTATCGTGTATACCTGTATAGGACTATTCCCTGTGAAAGGAGTTTTGCCTGTTACTATCTGGAAAGAATAGCTCCAACACTCCATAGATCTGCTTGCATTTTAATTTCAAAGAATTAATACAAGGTTTATTATACAGGGACCTATAGTGCAATTTTGAGTTTATACGGTGAAGTTTTACCTTTGCATCATACTTTTAGAGATGCATTATTTCTGGAGCCATGTATAATAATGAACGGTGAACCACATAGAGTTTCCGCAAGCCCTCATTGCAGAAACCTGGTAAGAATGAAATATTAATATAGGGACCTTTAGTGCAACTAAATATATATAAGGACTTAGAGTGAAATTAACTAAAAATATTAATATAAGAACCTATAGTGCAATTAACTCAAAAAAAATATAAGGACTTAAAGTGCCATTCACTCAAAAAAAATTAATATAGGGACTTATAGTGCAATTAAATCAAAAAAACATATAAGGACTTATAGTGCAATTTTAACATGATATAGAGACCTATAAGAAGCCACCAATACATGAGTTTTATCTTGGTTCAACTGAACTTTAGTCCGAGCAAGGGGATTTCGTGAGTGTCCAGATGGGATTTGCAAGAACTTGCTCACCTTCTTCTCCCACCTATCAGTGCTCCATGTACAAAGCTAATCACAAAAAAAGTTAAACAACTTATAGTCTACTTTATTTAATTACATTACCTTAATAGTGAATAAAAGAGATGTTAACCATCATAGAATGATTTAATTTTCAGTATGACATACCTGAGCATCAGCTCCAGATGAAACAAGGATATTGAGGACATTAAAAAATACTAGCCCAGTTACTCTCTTCTTGTGACCTATAAGTTTACTTTTTACCTTTACTAAGGCTGGTGAATAAGCTCAGACATATAACTGAGGGAAATAATCTTGTTCAAGTTGAGCACTACTTTACACTATTTTTACGAGGCAGATACTAACATTGTTGCAAGGTATCAGCAGCACAAAATTAGGAATGCTGGCATAAGGTTGCTCTGCAACATACATGAACTAAAGTTTAGATTGTCCAACCTGTCGAATAAACACCCTCTATGTAGTATATAGTGCTTCTTTGCATATTAAAGGGACCATAGTGCAATTTTTGCACAATTCAGGGACCTAAATTATGGGGAAGTTGAATTATATGTCCCTGAATCATGCAAAAATTGTACCATGGTCCCTTTATTACGTAAAGAACACCATAATTCCCTATATTGCGCAAAAAAAAAACACCATAATGCAAAAATTGCACTAGAAGACCCTCAATTCCACCTGCACTACCTAAGCTAGGCCGATTGCATGTAAACTCCCTGTACTATGCAAAAAATTCCCAAATAATGCCCAAATACACATAATTTTCCAAAATTACAAAATTGTAAAAAAAAAAAAAAGGCTCAGCCAGCCTTATGAACGCAAAGGAGCTGTTGAAGAGTAAGGGAGGTGGAAGAATAGCAGTTGATAAATATGCATACATACACTAAAATGTCCCAAACCTTAATCTCTTTATAATTAATCTCTTTTACTCTTTTACCTTAACACAATTAATTGTAGTAGACAAAGTCTCTGCGAACGAACTTTACTTATCTTTTATAACTTGCAAACGCTCTTACATTGAGTTTCTTGTGGTAGTATTAGATGTGTGTGCTTATTTATTATCTTTTATTATCGTTATTTTATTACAACTTTAACTCTATCATATAGATTAACAAATTAAGAGAGATGAGACTTATCCCATAAAGAAAGAGATCGGACTTTCCCGGTAGCAGTATAATGAGACTTGTCCCATCACTACTACCGCGTCTGTTTTATGCGAAAACATGGGTCCTCGCGAAAGATCGAGAATGTCGTCGTAATAGACCTATTTTATCTTTAGCGAGAAAATGTTCTCGCAAAAAGATCCTCGCTAAAGTTTCGCCGCTAAAAATAGCTTATGCGATGACATCTGCGCTTCGTCGCGTGAGCCAGCCTATTTTTTGCGAGGACATGTCCTCGCAAAAGTCTTGGTAAACAACGAGAATAATATTAATTAAGTTTTGCTTTTCGATTAATATTTGTGATTTTTAAATATTTATTAGATATATTTGTATAATTATGCAAATAAAAATAAATTTATAAAAAAATTAAAATATAAATAAAAAAATTAATTAAATTAAAAGTACGAATTAAAAAATTATTTCAAAAAATCAAAATTTTAATTCAGAATTCGAAATAAAAAAAAACATATTTGCGACGAATAATTCGTCGCTAGATATAGATGAATGTCGTCACTAACTTTTGGAACAATTACCGACGACAAATTAGGGACGAGGTATTTCGTCTCTATATTTTGTAAAAGCGACGAGATTAGCTCGTCGCTAATATTGAGATATTAGCGACGACATTGGTTGTTGCAAAAAGGTCCCACGATTTCGCGGAGAACCAACTCTTTTTCGTCGTGAAGATTGACTATTAGCTACGACTTTCTAGCGACGAAAAATTAGCGACGAGTCCTCGTCGCTAATTGACTTAAGCGACGACTTTCGCGTTTAGCGACGTACGCGGGTCATCGCTAAAACGCGCAATTGTAGCAGTGCATATATAAGTAAATGTATATGTATACATATTTACAACAATAACAAAATTTCTCTCGTGTAAGAGTCACGGGTTGGTTGTTGTCGATGCAATCGAAAAAAATTACGATTGTTCTTATTTTTCTTCTTGTGTATACAATCCAAAATTAAATAATTATAGCTATTTTGAAGAAAGTTGGGTTCTTAATAATTCATATCATATATCATTTGTATGACTATATTATGTATCTTATCAATGAGTTTGAGAAAATAGAATAATCACTTGGGTGATAGATTGTTATAAAAGATCATGTTTTTTTATTTTTTATAATTATATATAGAGTTTGATAAAATGTATAAATAATATAGTAATGATAGATGTCATCCTCTTTTATTTCATCATTTTGTTCCTTTTATATGACACTCACTTTAACCAATGAATTTATTTTTCTCCACTAATTAATTCGCTCATTAGCTTATATGAATATCACATAGAAAGTGATAAAAGGGTGATATAGAATGGTGTAATATTTATAATTAATCTATATAAAATCCTATTGTAATTTTTATTTCAATTTCAACACAAGGAAAATTTTGAAAAAAAAAAGTATACATAATAAAATGTTATTATAGGGAAAAATTATAATTTGGGGTTTTCACTTCATGTATACTAATGTTTACCCGATCAAAAAAATAAATTTCTTATGTGTTATGATAATATTATTAAAAATATAAATAAAGTAATTACAAATAAAAATTGAAAGATAAAATCCCTCTTATAGAAATAAATTCAATATGTATTCACTGAATATTAAATATTAATTTTTAATAAAAAATTATACCATTAATGATGTAGTATGATCTGATTGAAAGTAATTTAGAAATACTTCTATTTTTGTAATTTGAATTCATTTCACTTTTAATCCCATCATGTCATATCATTGATTGTGTTATTTTTTGTGGAATATATCATTACTCTAGAATGATTATTATTATTATTATTATTATTATTATGATTAAAATTATTATTAATATTGTTATTGTCATTATTATTATTGTTATTATTATTATTATTATAAAAAGTAGATATCATATATAAGTAAATGTATGAGTATGCACAATAAAAACGATGACCATTTTTCTCTCTTGCAAGAGGCATGGGGTTGTTGATGCAATCTAGATTTTTCATGATTCTTGTTCTTCCTTTTCTTCATGTCAACCAAGCGAAATCAGATTATTGTAATTACCTCAAAAGAAGTCGGTTCTTAATACATCATATCATTTGTATAACATGTTTGCCTGATAAAAAATGGCAACCTTATGGTTATGAATTAGCAATGTAACTTTATTATCAGTTTTGTCTTTTCTCTTTTAAATGATTTGGAAGTTTAACTCTAAAAGTGAATTCATTCTATTAATGATTAATAGAATATAAATACATTATTAAAAACCTTTTGGGTGCATATAATTAGGTTTTAATTTTTCGGATTTTAGATCCTCTAAGAATTGTTTAATATTTATAGTTGTAAAATTATGTCAAAATAATTTTATTTAGCGTGAAATTATTAATATGCATTATTAATTTATAGTAGGTAAGAGCGTCTACTTGAGGCTGTTTTTTTAAAAGCACTTAATTTGCTTCTAGACTTTTAAAAGTGATTATTTCCCTTAAAAGAACTTGTAGGATAAGCTCCCCATAGGCGCTTCTTAAAAAATTTAAAGTGATTATAGAACTCAAGATATATTTGAATATATTGAAAAAAACATATTATTTTTATCAAAACGCGCTTTTATCTCAAAAATAAGTAAATCCCAAAGGGCTCTTAACTTTGTTTCTACTTTCTACACTTTTATATTTATATATTTACTCATATACAAAATCATAAACTTAAAACAAAATTAATTTAAAACCTTGTAGTGCAATTAATTAAGTATAATTTTTACCCAAATTTTAAGTGACTTTGATTAAAAATACTATCAATTTTGACTCTCAAGTGCATAAAAGAATACAACTTTAGGGTATTGCCCCTTACCGTCAACAAAAATTTCAAATTCTACCTCTAAACAACGAAGGATATACTAAAAATATGTTTATATACAAAAAGGTGCATATACATATCCCATATAACATAAGGATGAGTTCTACAATTTACCATTTTCCTTCATAATTATGGTTTCATAAATAACCACAACGCTTGATCTTACATGTGAAACACCAACAAATTAAACCTAGTAATTTCGAGAAAATGATGTTGTGCATCAGAATATCAACGGAAACCATCACATATCAAGTAAAGTCACATTAAATCCTAAACTATTACGAACTTTCACATGATGATTTCACACCTCAATATATATCACGCTTACGCAACAGTTTCATATCTCGATTTATCACACACACTGACCACAATTCAATACCATATTATACAACGTGTTCACACAACAAGTTCATACATCAAATTATATAACCTTCACACCATAATTTCATACCTCAATATATATTGCATTCACACAACAAGTTCTCATCTCAATTTCAAACTTCAATTTATATTACCTAAAACCAAAATTTCACACCTCATTATATAACATGTTCACATTACAAATTCACACTTCAATATATATCGCGTTAACACCACAATTTCAAACTTTAATTATATATCAATTACGCATCACACTGTATTTATCTGAAATATGAGGTTCTCTCCCATACTTACTGATGTCTCCTCATTTGTGATAGATTTATGTTAAGATGAGACATCATTTTTAGTGATTTAGAAGTCATAATAGTCGATTTTCTTGAGAAATAGTGCACTTTCCTATTTTGAGTCTTGATTTAGTAAAATAATATTTTTAGAGCATATTGGGTTTAATTGTTTATTTAGTGTGAAACTTTAAAGATAATTATGGAGATTAATTAGAGTCCAAGTCAAAGACTACAAGATATGGAAAGAAAATTAGCATGGTAATTGGAGAAAAGGAAACAAAAGCTAAAAATATGGAAAAGGAAAAACTGCCTAAATCTGAATTTCTGCAGCAACGGCTAAAGAAGTGGTGATAACTCCAAAAGCAAGCCTATTTTGGTAAATTCCTTTCATATGGACGTAGATAATTTGCTGAGGATTCTTTTGGTATATTGTGGAGCAAAAACCGACCAATAACGAAGAAGATATGCTTAAGACAAGTCAGCAGAATTTGTCTTTATTTCCATACGAATTTGAGTTGGGCTTGGAGTCCATTACTTTACCTCTCCCTCAAGAAAACGAATTAGGTCTTCTAAATACCTATAAATACACCCTTATATCACTTGTAAATCATCGTTGCCTCATAGTAGTTAGTTCTTAAGGTTTTATTCTTCCAGTTTATTGTAGAGAGCAAGATGATGTCTTTTGTAATTTCTTTTAGTTTATTTCCATCAGGTATGAACTAAACTCCCCATAGCTTGGGTTTTGCATCATGTATAATCTATGAATTCTAATTCTTCTATCTAAGTTTCTTTGGGAATTACATGTTTTAATCTGATAGTAGCTTCTTACTTTATATTTGTTTTTGCTTTTTGATTTATTGCCTGTCCTAGAACTGATCACTTTAGGCTTTCATAATAGTAGTTAGATGATCACCTTAGCTGGGTGTCTAATTATTGAAACACCACATAACGTCTAGTGTCGATATTAGTCCTGACAAAACTGATTCTAACTAGATAGTCATTAGGGTATGCTTTAATCACCATATCGCCAATTGAATGAATTGTTCGCTTAGGGCCTTAGTAGCGTTTGATAACCCTATTTGAAACAGCTTCTTGGTTGTGTTGTAGCCCCCTTAGTCGCTCTCAAGGTCTAAGGAATGGAAATTCAGAATCCTGACTATGTATACAAGAGCTAATATTCTCCCTTATTAACTAGATCTAATAGAAAGAATTAGAAGGATTAGTGCATACTAGCAAAACCTAAGCTATATCTCTCATCTCATATTCTTCGTATTTTACTTTATTGTCTTTTAATTTTCTTAGTTTAATTAATTTCGAATTTCTTCTCTCTTTAATTTTCTGTCTTTTAATTAATTATTGCTTACTCGTTATTGCTACCTACTCGTATAACACACTTAAGTCCCTGAGAATGAACTCAACTTATCAACTAAAACTTGCATACGTCCTGTAATACTTGCAGTACTGTGCCTGTCTAGGGTGAGAGTGCGTAGTTTTCTAGACTTTATTTTATCTTATTTTTATCACACCCTAGGCGACACCAAGTTTTTGGCGCCGCTGCCGGGGACTTGTGTCTCGTTAGCGTGTGGGTTATCTATTTCGAGTAGTAGTTTTTAATTAGTTTTTATTTTTCCATTTTTAGTTTTTATTTTTCCGGATTTACGCTTGTGGTTTGCTTTAGTCTTTTTCAGGTTTCACAGTGTTTAATTCTTGGCCTCTTTATTGGAGCCTGAGAGGAGCTTCAGACCTTACAACAAACGAGTTCGTGAGGAAAGAGCCTTAAGAAGAGCGATGGCAGCCCAACTAGATCCACCACTCGATGACCCCATTGGAGGAGCTCAATTAAATCCTCCACTTGGAGTCCCACCTGTAGGAATTCCACCAGGAGGACCACAACTTAATCCGCTTGGTTGTCAACAACAAGGACAACATCCACTAGGACGAGGTAATGGGCAGAATAACGTTAACAACAATCAACAGAATCGAGTACAGCAAGACCTCCCTAGTCTTCATGTGCCATTCCATGTTTAACCAATAGGTTACCGTCCTCCAGAGATCCAGAATATCAAATTTAGACCCGATCCGGGTATGCTTATTCAATTTCAAAGTTTTGGACTCTACAGTGGTACAGCAATTAAAGATCCGGTAAGATCGATTCAGAAGTTCATGTAGATTTGTGATGCCTATATTACTCCTGGCATTACACGTGAGCAACTGTATTGTCATATGTTTTCGTTCTTCTTGACCGGTAGAGCTAGCGAATGGCTAGAAAGACAACTACCTGGAACAATTAATTCTTGGACAGAACTTCAAGCCGCGTTCTTTAACTGTTTTTATCCGAAGAGCATGAGACTCGAAGATCAAACCGAGCTTGCAAGATTTTGTCAAGAAGATGGAGAAACAGTAGGAGAATCATGGACAAGGTTTCAACATAAATTAGCTAGATGTCCGCTCCATGGTTATACCCCTGCTCTACAACTTGCTATATTTTATGAAGGACTTAACGATAGAGGTGGAGAGAAGGTGGATAACATTGGATAGGGTAATTTCGTGTCCATGAACCACAATGAAGCTTCCGAGGTTTTGGAAAATATTATTGAACAAGAAAGGAGTTGGCCTTCAACGCGAGCTCCTATTGCAAAGACTCGAGGAAAGCTTCGTTTAGATGCAGAATCTGCGAACTCAGCACAAATATCCGCGTTAGAAAATCAAATCAAGGAGCTGAAGTTAGAGATGCAAAAGAATTTAGCCGCAGCGAACGTAGTACAAGAAGCACAAGGTTGTCAACAATGTGAGGTTAATAATCATACATGGGAAGAGTGCGAAACAAATCCACAATCTGTCTACTTCATATCCAACCGAGGAGGTTATCAATGGGGAAACCAAAACCATCCGGGTATGTAGTATTCAAATCCTCAAGGGGCCGCTAATCCTGGTCATTATCAACCGCGCCCCCAGAACAACTCTTTCCAACCAAGAGGTCAGTACCAAAATCAATATCAAAATAGACCTGCTCCCTCTCAACAACCTGTTCAAGATGCCTATACCGATGCGTTAGATCAGAAAGCTTTACCTCAGTATCCTCAAGAAGGATCTATGGACAATCAACAAATAGTACAAATCTTGAACTGTTTGACCACAAATATAAACGCTCAGGAAGAGAAAGTCCGAGGACAAGATGCCGCACTTCAGATTTTAGGTACTCAAGTAGAACAATTAAACAAAGTTCTAACAAATTTAATGGAACAGAAGGAAGTGAAGACTATCGAAGGAGGTGATGACAATGTTGGGTTCGAAGTTTGTAAGGCTATTTGCCTTGAAATTGAAGAAGAAAAGGAGGAAGTACCGCATGCTGCCGTTAGTGTCGTGGAAGTTCCGAGTACCGAAGAAGAACCAACCAAGTCTAGCCCCGTGGAATCTGACTGTTCTGAGGTTTATGTGGAGAACGATCCAGAAAAAGCCGAGTTTATACAACTTCTAAAGAAGATGCAAGAGGAAATCCGATCGGTTATGGATTATCAAGCTGAGCTAGATTCGAAAGTTGAAGAAAAAGTTGCACCTGCTGTGCAAGAAGAGAAAGAAGAAGAGAAGGTGGAATCGCCACCTATTGTTCAAACAGTATCACCAACTAATCCTGATACACATCCTAAGGATGACACTGAACTCAAGACATTTGTAGAGGCGTATACACCTGAAAACATCAACGCCCAAATGCTTAAGATTGCAAAGAAAGGACTTACACCGCAACAAATTATTACGCAAGTTATTCCTGAGAAAGAAGCGAGTGTAGAGATCCCAAAAGAGAACCTGAGGGTTTCGAGAAGAAGTGAATGAGAACTACCAACAAAGCTTAAAGATCTGGGAAGTTTCAACCTTCCTATTCAAATAAATGGTATGCTCAAGGTGAGAGCTATGTACGATGTGGGTTCTGGTGTGAATCTTATGCCTAAGTCCGTGTTCGAGAGACTTGGAATTCAGAAATCAGAGAAAACTCCAGTGAAGTTGCAGTTCGCTGACAACTCAGTTTCGAGGACATGGGGAAAAGTGGAGGACGTCTTAGTCCGTGCAGGTAGTATCGCCATCCCTACTGACTTTGTTATTCTTGAGTTTGATGCAGATAAGCAGGTTCCAATCATACTTGGACGGCCCTTCATGGCCACAAGTCAAAGTGTAATCAACTTCCAAGAAGGGACCATCACCCTTCATGCAAAGAACGTATCCGAGACCTTCTATGTCTTGGGTAAGAAACCAAGGAAGTTAGATCCCACCGTTCCTGTCATCCACAGCCTTTCACATCACAAAGTCCCTCCTGAGAAGATCCACTTAAAGCCTGTGAATACTGAGCCAAACATTGAGTTTGGGGTTGGACATGAAGTTCTATGGAAAGCTCACAAACGCGAGAATAGGCCACGTAGATTCAAGGACTCGTGGATGGGACCGTTCATTGTCACTAAGGTTGTTTCAGCCAAAGTGATAGAAATCCGACCCAAGAAGGGGATTAAGCGCAGATTAGTTGACGTTCATAGCCTAACTCGTTGTTGGGGAGGCTATATTCGCAAATCTTGATAGAGGTAACACGTCTAACTTTGAAAGACGTTAAACAAAAGTGTTATACGGGAGACAACCCACAATTTTTTAAGTTTTTATGTCTTTTACGTTTTTAGTTTATGTTTAGTTTAGTTGTTTTTAGTTGATATTGCATATTTGAGAAAGGTATTAGTGTTTTTGATTAATAGGTATTGGAGAAATCGAGTTGGGAAGCAAACAAAATTTTTCAGAAAAAACTGAAGCAGGGGTGCGGTATACTGGACCTCAGCCGCGGTATACCGTAGAGGAAGAAATCCCGTACCATGGGTTTTATACCGAGGCGAGAAAAAATCAAGCTAATGGGTCTGGTGTACCGGACCCTGTACCGCGCCATGCACCGCACGTCCAAAACCCGTGCCACGGGTATGTACCGTGGGTATTATGACGAGGCGAAATTTTTTGGAGCATCAGATATTGCGGTATACCGCACCAACAGCTCCGGTGCACCGCAGGTCGCCGCCAGAGAGAGAAAGTTGCGGATTTAAGGTTTATAAAAGAGGGTTAATGACATTATTCCGAATTTACAAAACCTCAAGCCTCTCTTTCTTCTCCAAAACTCTCCCAAATCAATTGAAGCTCATAAAAACCTTCACCAATCATCAAAACACTACCCAATCATCAAGAAAAACACATCAAATCTTCTCTCCACATCATTACAAAGGAGATTCAAGCACCCAATTCTCACCAAACACATCAAATTGAAGAATCAAGAGCTTAAATTTTCAAAAATTCATCCTACAATTTCTTAAATCCAAGCCAATTCATCGAAAATCCACCTCACCCACATAGAGATTCATCATCAATTCACCTATCCTAAACCAAATCAATGTTGTTCAACCAAACATTCACAAGTTCAAATTTCAAGGGTTGCTAAAGCTTTGAGTTGAGGGTTAATTGAGGATGACTAATAGAACAACAATATTAGCTAACAAGAGGGAGGTGAAGAAAAGCAAGGTATTGGATCCAATCAAGAAGAAATCTAATAGCAAAGGTTCTAGTTCTAAATCAAAGGGTAAAGACGATGTTGAAGATGGAGGTATAACTTTGTGTGATCGTAATGGTAAAAAGCTTTACTTTTATGCAAAGGAGAAAACACAACTTCCACAAGGTCCTACACCCAAGGAGAAAGAGGAAGCTTTAAAAGCCTTAAAAGCTTCTGCAGAGAAACAATTAAAAGAACTACCTTTTGCTTATGAGAAAATATTCAAGGAAGAAGTTGGTACAGGAGAATACAAGAGATTCTTAGAGTTTGGTGCGAAATTGGGTTGGTCTACGTTCATGGTAAGACGTTATGAATTATGTCATGAGTTAGTTTTGGAATTCTATTTAGGCCTCTTTAGCCGAGATAATAAAGGTTGTGTTCCGGTTAGAGGAAAGCAAGTTCCTTTCACAGTTGAGGAGATTAGAAACCACTTCAAGTTTAAGAAAATGAAAGGTTATTGCAAATATGATGAAGCGGTTTCTAAACGAAAAATCTTTGATGAGGAATTACTTTTTGAGCATGTATTAGACATGAAGAAAGTGCAATCACATAAGGGAGAATTGAAGGCACCTTGGCCTTACAAATACCTTCAATCGGATGCGAGAATTTGGCACAATTTCCTTATTCCTAATGTCTTCGGAAACACACGAACATTGGATGTGACTATGAAGAACGCTCTACTTTTGGATTGTATTTTGAGAGGAGAAGAAGTTGATGTGGCACAGTTGATCTATGAGGAGGTGATACGATTTTCGGTCTCTCCTAAATCAGTTTATAATGTTAAATTTCCGACTATGATCACGTGTCTTGTGCAAAAAGCGAATGTTACATTGGGTGAAGAAGAGAATCTCGAATTTAAGACGAGTTATATTGATAATGCTTGGATCAAATATATCTTTCGAAGAGCGGGTTCTACGCAAGTCTCGAAAGAAGAAAAGGAGCAAAATTGGCAAGAGAAGATGGAGGAGCGTTTAACAAATTTCAAAGCAGCTCAAACTTCCTTAGTCAATGATGTGGCACAAATAAACGCAAATCAAGTGCACATCATGAAACTCCTTGAGCAATTAACGAAAGATCTAGCAAATCCGACCTCAGATGTCAATGATGCGAGGCAATACGCCTCGACAGTTTGTTCTCTTTCTTCCCTACCATTTCTGTAAATGCTTTTATCTGCTAATTTTAATTTCTGTTTCGAGTCTTTTTCTAGTCGTGGGGACACGGCTCATTTTTGAGTTGGGGGTGTGGGGATTCGTTGTCTCTCATCTCCATTTTTCTGTTTTTAGGTAGAAATTAAAATTTTTGATACATGGGAATTAGATGTAGAGTGTGTTTAATAGCTTGAAAGCATAAGCTCAGTGAATTGATGATAGTAAGTAATATGTTTATGAGCTATGTTATTTGTATGCTTTGAGTATTTGCAGGAAAACACACGTTGATAGTAAAGAAAAGATTAGTGAGCAATGCGATAGAAAGTATGTTCGATCTCAGGGAACCTTGAGAAGTGTGTAGGCCGTGAGATCCAAGCTAGTTGACAGACCATTTGATGAAAGTGCTAAAGGAAAGATAATAACAAAATTACATAGTGTAGAAAGTGATTAAGGCGGTTCTTTCATATTGAAGCCACTTGAAGCCTTTTTATACCTTCTCACCTTGTTATTTTGATTTTATATGCTATATCCTTCTCATCCCCTTCTAGCCTTTCTAAAGCTTTTTATTGAAACACATTACAAGCCATATCCTCTAGATTTTAGGACTTTTCCATATGACCCGCACTCGAATCGCGATGCATAGACAGTTGTTTTAGAGCTTGAGTTTGGGGTCGTGGGTCCACCATTATGGGAATTGTTATTTGGGTTGGGATTTTTTAGCTTATTAATTGTGCTCTGTTCATTATATTGATGATGATTCACAGATTTTTATGGTAACCCTTTGCCGGGGTAATAGTGAATGAAAAAGAAGCTACGAGCTAATTTTGCCAACAAGGGCATTAAAAGAAAAAATATATATATATATATATATATATATATATATATGAGAAAAATAGTGTGATATCTCAACATTAAAAAGAGAGTCATAGCTATAGAAAAATTGATTTGAAAAGATTTAAATATATATATTCGGACCGGCAAAGTGGATTTTTATGTGAACATCTTATGCTTTAATTGGGTTATTGGGGATGCTAAATTGTGCATCAAGGAATTCATTGGGTTGAGTGAGAAACGTTTTATGAGAGTAACTCAAGCTCTAGAGCGATTCGTTGATGGCTAGTGAGGAGAGAGCCAAAAGCTACTCTAAAATATCCAAATATACTATCATACCGTCCCTAAGCCTAAATTACAACCTTAAAGACCTTGTGATTCTTTTCTATGTAATGGAAAAGTGATTGAGCCATTAGAGAGTAGTTAAATAGATCTTTGAATACTAGTGAGGTTTGATGAACAATCTATAGCTTTCTTGGGGAACTGAGTAAAGTCCCAATCCTTCTTACATTGCGAAACTAATCTGATCTTGAATTCAAGCCGTGTTGACTGTGGATATGAGAAGTGTATAGGTATGTAGTTTATGAATATTATTGCATAAAATTTTCTGAGTTGTTGCTTTAGGATTATTCTATATATTCTGCTATGTTTTCCCATTGTGTTGAAAATTCCATAAGTGTGTATTTATAGACTTCCCTTTCTTTTTATCTTTATTGTATCGGGACGATACAACTTTGAGTTAGGGGTCTTGATGTCTCCTCATTTGTGATAGATTTATGTTAAGATGAGACATCATTTTTAGTGATTTAGAAGTCATAATAGTCGATTTTCTTGAGAAATAGTGGACTTTCCTATTTTGAGTCTTGATTTAGTAAAATAATATTTTTAGAGCATATTGGGTTTAATTGTTTATTTAGTGTGAAGCTTTAAAGATAATTATGGAGATTAATTAGAGTCCAAGTCAAAGACTACAAGATATGGAAAGAGATTAGCATAGTAATTGGAGATAAGGAAACAAAAGCTAAAAATATGGAATAGGAAAAGCTGCCTAAATCTGAATTTCTGCAGCAACGTCTAAAGAAGTGGTGATAACTCCAAAAGCAAGCCGATTTTGGTAAATTCCTTTCATTGGGACGTAGATAGTTCGTTGAGGATTCTTTTGGTATATTGTGGAGCAAAAACCGACCAATAACGAAGAAGATATACTCAAAACAAGTCAGCAGAATTTATCTTTATTTCCATACGAATTTGAGTTGGGCTTGGAGTCCATTACTATACCTCTCCCTCAAGAAAACGAATTAGGTCTTCTAAACACCTATAAATACTCCCTTATATCACTTGTAAATCATCCTTTCCTCATAGTAATTGGTTCTTAAGGTTTTATTCTTCCAATTTATTGTACAGAGCAAGATGATGTCTCTTGTAATTTCTTTTAGTTTATTTCCATCAGGTATGAACTAAACTCCCCATAGCTTGGGTTTTGCATCATGTATAATCTATGAATTCTAATTCTTCTATCTAAGTTTATTTGGGAATTACATGTTTTAATCTGATATTAGCTTCTTACTTTATATTTGTTTATGTGTTTTGATTTATTGTCTGTCCTAGAACTGATCACTTTAGGATTTCATAATAGTAGTTAGATGATCACCTTAGCTGGGTGTCTAACTATTCAAACACTACATAACGTCTAATGTCGATATTAGTCCTGACAAAACTGATTCTAACTAGATAGTCATTAGGGTATGATTTAATCACCATATCACCAATTGAATGAATTGTTTGCTTAGGGCCTTA
This sequence comes from Nemophila menziesii, assembly GCA_029959085.1. NCBI lineage: Eukaryota > Viridiplantae > Streptophyta > Magnoliopsida > Boraginales > Hydrophyllaceae > Nemophila > Nemophila menziesii. The sequence continues at coordinate 1,380,246 of JARWIR010000013.1, forward strand.
GTAGCATTTGATAACCCTATTTGAAACAGCTTCTTGGTTGTGTCGTTGGTGTCGCCTAGGGTGTGATAAAAATTAGATCAATTTAAGTATGGAAAACTATGCACTCTCACCCTAGACAGGCACAGTACTGCAAGTATTACAGGACGTATGCAAGTTTTAATGATAAGTAGAGTTCGTTCTCAGGGACTTAAGTGTGTTAATCACGTGAGTAGAAATTACGAGTAAAAGTAAATAATTAGAAAACATAAAATAAAGCAAGTAGGAATTCGAAAATAGCAATTAAAACTAATTAAAACTAGGAAAATAAAGACAATGAAGTAAGAGATTAAGAATATGAGATGAGAAGTATAGCTTAGGTTTTGCTAGTATGCACTAATCCTTCTAATTCTATCTATAAATCTAGTTCATAAGGGAGAATATTAGCTCTTGGTAATACTTAGTCAGGATTCTAAATTCCCAAGCTTAGACCTTGAGAGCGACTAAGGGGGCTACGTCACAACCAAGAAGTGATTTCAAATAGGGTTATCAAACGCCACTAAGGCCCTAAGCAAATACTGCAATCTTGGTGATACGGTGGTTAAAACAAACCCTAATGACTATCGAGTTAGAAGTATGTTTTGTCAGAACTGCTATCGACACTAGACATTATATGGTGGTTCAATAGTTAAACACCCTGTCAAGGAGACCATATAACTACTATTAAAACAATCCTAAAGTGATCATTTCTAGGAAAGACATTAAATCAAAACACATAAGCAAATATAAAGTAAGTAGCTAATATCAGATTAAAACATATAATTCCCAAAGAAACTTAGATAGAAGAATTAGAATTCATAGATTATACATATGCAAAACCCAAGCTATGGGAAGTTTAGTTCATACCTGATGGAAATAAACTAAAGGAAATTACAAAAGACATCATCTTGCTCTCTACAATAAACTGGAAGAATAAAACTTTAAGAACTAATTACTATGAGGCAAGGATGATTTACAAGTGATATAAAGGTGTATTTATAGGTGTTTAGAAGACCTAATTAGTTTTCTTGAGGAATAGTTAAGGTAATGGACTTCTAGCCCAACTCAAATTCGTATGGAAATAAAGATAAACACTGCTGCACCGTTTTGATCATATCTTCTTCGTTATTGGTCGGATTTTGCTCCACAAGATACCAAAAGAATCGCAACAGAATTATCTAGCCACTAAAGAAGGAAATCTCCAAATTCGGCCTATTTCTTAGGTAAAAACCCACATCTTTGGACGTGTATGCAGAATCTCAGATTTAGGCAGCTTTTCCTTTTCCATCTTTTTAGCTTTTATTTCCTTTTCTCCAATTACCATGCTAATCTCTTCCCATAAGTTGTTGTCTTTGACTTGGACTCTAATTAATCTCCATAATTATCTTTAAAGCTACACACTAAATAAACAATTAAACCCAATATGCTCTAAAAACAATAATTCTACAAATCATGACACAAAATAGGAAAGTGCACTAAAACTCAAGAAAATCGACATTATTGACTTCTAAAACACTAAAAATGATGTCTCATCCTAATATAAATCTATCACAAATGAGGAGACATCAGTCGTAGCCCCCTTAGTCACTCTCAAGGTCTAAGGAATGGGAATTTAGAATCCTGAATATGTATACAAGAGCTAATATTCTCCCTTAGTAACTAGATCTAATAGAAAGAATTAGAAGGATTAGTGCATACTAGCAAAACCTAAGCTATATCTCTCATCTCATATTCTTCGTATTTTACTTTATTGTCTTTTAAGTTTCTTAGTTTAATTAATTTAGAATTTCTTCTCTCTTTAATTTTTTGTCTTTTAATTAATTATTTTTTACTCGTTATTGCTACCTACTCGTATAACACACTTAAGTCCCTGAGAACGAACTCAACTTATCAACTAAAACTTGCATACGTCCTGTAATACTTGCAGTACTGTGCCTGTCTAGGGTGAGAGTGCGTAGTTTTCTAGACTTTATTTTATCTTATTTTTATCACACTCTAGGCGACACCACTTACCAATAAGTAATCCAAATATTTAGATAATTAATATTTTTTCAACATGAATGAAAATTATCTAAATTGATGGAAATACTTGGAGTTATAGAGAGTTTATGTAGGAATAATCTATTTACGTATGGCTGCGCTTTTACCATAGTGTCTATCCTTTTTTCCCGATATTGTAACTTAATGTTAATTCACAAATACATTTTCAAATAAATATTTCTAAAAATGTAAGCCAATAATTATCTTTATAAGGTAAGGTAATCACTCAATAGTTATAACACACATGTAAACAACCTACATATGACACTCGTAAAAGATTTCTTAGATTTGACGTTTCATATTATCTTATTATATTCTTGTTGTGTGTTTCCTTCGCATTGTAAACTTGTAACCGCTTACATCTTTGGATACCTACCATATATAAGTAAATGTAGATACCTTATATAAGTAAATGTATGAGTATTCACAATCAAAACAATTGCCAAATTTTCTCTCTTGTAAGAGGCATGGGGTTACTGTTGATGCAATCCAGATATTTCATGATTCTTGTTCTTATTTTTCTTCTTGTCAACCAAGCAAAATCAGATAAATGTAACTACTTTGAAGGAAGATGGGTTCTTAATACATCATATCCTTTGTATGACTATACTTTGTGTCCCTTCGCGGATCCTGGGTTAAGCTGTGAAAAGAATGGTCGCCCTGATAAGATGTTTGCCCGATACGAATGGCAGCCTAATGGTTGTGAATTAGCAAGGTAACCTTATTATCAGTTATAGCTTTTGCTCTTTTAATTATGTCTGGAATTTTAACTTTAAAAGTTAATTCCTTCTATTAAATATAGATAGAATTTAAATACAATATTAAAAATCTTTTGGGTGCATATAATTTTGGTTTTTATTTTGTGGATTTTAAATTCACTTAAGATTTATTAAATTTGATAGTTGTAATATTATGTCAAAATAATTTCTGTTAGTGTGAAGTTATTGCTATGTATTATTAATTTATATTAAGTAAGAGCCTGTTTGAGACTTTTTTTCAAAAGAACTCAAATTTCTTCTAGACTTTTAAAAGTGATTAATACCCTTAAAGTAACTTTTAGGAGAAGCGCTACATAGGTGCTTCTTAAAAAACACTTAAACTGATTCTAGATTTCGAGATATTTTTGAATATATTTGAATAATATTTTATTTTTATTAAAAAATGCTTTTATCTCTAAAATAATTAAGAAAATCCCAAACATTCCCTAAAGTTTGTTTATACTTTCTACGCTTTTGCATTTATAAATTTTTTCATATACAAAATCATAAACTTTACAAAAAGTAATATAAAAACTTATAGTGCAATTAATTGAGTAAATTTTATATCCAAATTCAAAATGACTTCGACTAAAATAATTTTCAATTTTGACTCTCAAGTGTATTAAAAGAATAAATATTTAGGTTATTTCCCCTTACCCCAAAAAAAAGTTCAAATTCTACCACGGAACGACGAGCAAAGTGATTTTAGATATCAAAATATTTTTTAATATTTTTTACATATATTTAATTTTACTTGAAAAGCACTTTTGACTCTACAATAATCAATCCCAAATGGGTACTAAGGTCCTTCATTCAATTTGGATTTTATCAATTAGTTTTAGAAAATATTATAATTACATGGATGATAATTTGTTATAGAAGATGACTTTATTTATTTATTTGTATGTATACTTTAACTTATATAGTATATAATATCTTGTTGTAATGTTTATTTCAGTTTCAATATAATCTTATTTTATAAACAAAAAAGTATATATAACAAAGTGGTATTATATAAGCTAATCCAAATTAAAAATTCTTTTCATTTTCAGCTTTAATGGTAAAAACTTTATGGAGAAATTGAAAGGAAAGAGTATAATGTTTATAGGGGATTCTTTAAGTAAAAACCAGTGGGGTTCATTATCTTGCATGCTTTATAATGCATTGCCCAATGCCACATTTAAATTAACTAGAGAAGATGGAGTCTCCATCTTGACATCGATGGTAAGCCTTCTATATTTGCAATCTTTTTTCTTATTTTCTATTTATATAAAACTAAAAGGTCATACATATGCTTATTATATAAGGTACACCTACTCGAAAACACAATAAATTTGGGTCAAAATGTCCAAAAGAAGAGTCAACCTGTGATACCCATTGTCTATTTCCTTGTTATGGAATCTACCATTTTGTTGATACCCATAGGAATGTAAAGGAAAATGATATCACTATCATTTCCCACCAAATACCTAATTTTGTAGATAACGAATCTACTCCAACCTAAGTAAACATATTAACTCAACCCATAAAATTGACCTCCTCGGTTTTATATGGAACTTTGTTCCATTGTAAATTCTTGTCATTTTCTCTATATTCCAAAGAACCAATAAAACGTACGAGGTAATTATAATTTATATCTCATCTACTATGTCCAAATGATTCCGTAATTTTTAGTATCCAATCCTCTAAGATTTCATACATCAATATATTTATCCACATAAATAGTAAATGTACAAATTCTTAATATATTGTTATTCATTCATTTTATAAATAACAACAATATTTAATTAGAGTAAATATTGTGTTTAAAGTTGGGTGCGGTAACACTCCATTTCTATATGTCAAGTCTATTTAGATTAATATATATTTTTAATAGATCAAATTTCATTTCATTTCATTTTATTTTCTTAAATAAATATCATTTTAGGAATATATTTTAATATAAAAAGTTTATTTTACCGTAAAATGTATTATTTATGTTATTTTTTTATCTTAGTGTCATTTTTTAAAAATATGACGTAACTTGGTTAGAATTTAAAATCAAATTAAATTGAAAAGATAAAAAAAAAATTAATAATTATTTTACTAAATGAATTGTCAATGTATATTAAAAAGGAATAAATTAAAATCTCCTTGACCCTGTACAATGGGTAGGCATTCGATTGGTAGGGACAACATCCCAATTTTTTCAAATTTGCACTATATATATTTATATTGTGAAGAAAATTAAACATAGGTCCCATTTTTTATTTTTTTTGTCAGCTACATTGGAAATAAGTCTCTATTATATTAAACAAAATAACATATATTTAATCATAGAGATTTCATACATTTAAAAAAGGATTATGTTGAGATATTAGATATTTGAGAAACTATGATATATATATATATATATATATATATATATATATATATATATATATATATATATATATATATATATATATAGAGAGAGAGAGAGAGAGAGAGAGAGAGAGAGAGAGAGAGAGTTTATTATAATATCATTCTTATCAATAATTAACTATTCAGGATTTTGGAGTTAAAGTGATGCTTGATCCCAATCTATATTTGGTGGATATTGTGAATGGAATTGTGAATGGAACAAAAGGTAGAATTCTAATGCTAGATTCAATTGAGAAAGGTAAGAAGAGATGGGAAGGCATTGACGTGCTTATCTTCAACACATGGAAGTGGTGGTACCGTAGAAATCCCGGCCAATTGTGAGAATTTAACGTTTATGTATAATTTGATTAATGTTGTAGTTTAATATTTAATTATTCGTGTAGATGGGATTATGTTCAAGTAGGAAATAAGATATACAAAGACATAGATCGTATGGAGGCTTTTGAAAGAGCACTCAATACTTGGGCAGCATGGGTTGATTCCACCATTGATCCAATCAAAACCAAAGTTTTCTTTCAAGGGATTTCACCATCTCATCTCAAGTAAGTTACATATATCCATAAGTAGGACACTATTTCAATTTTAATCATAGCTTTTTAATTCAATCTTACTTTAGAACCTTTTTAGTCATGCATATGATCGTTTTGTAAGTTCTTTATTTGCTACAAATTTTCAGTGGCACTGAGTGGAATGAAAAAGGGGCCACTTGCGTTGGGCAGACTAAACCGATAAGTGGGTCAAAATATCCTGGAGGTTCACCACTATCTTTAAATGTGTTGAAAAAAGTATTAAAGACAATTACGAAGCCAGTAACATTGCTTGACATAACAAACCTTTCACAACTCCGTAAAGATGGTCATCCTTCAATGTATGGGATACATGGAAATGTATCACAGGATTGCACGCATTGGTGCTTAGCAGGAGTTCCTGATGCGTGGAATATAATTATGTATAATCTTCTTGTTTAATTGTGTCCGACTATATAAATAAGGGTAATATTTCCAATCGTATCAAATTTCGTTCATTACTTTTGGTTATGTCATATGTGGCACATGTCATAGGGTTCCTTTGTAATTCGTAACAAATCATAAGGTATTTAAAGTTTTTTTTTCCTTTTTTTAATATTTCCTTTCATTTATTAATATTTTCTTCCGCCCTTTTCACTTCTTCATCTACATCTTTCTATTTTCATAATCATCTTCAAATGTTATAATCTTCGTATTTGAACTCCAATTTTTACTTAAGAAAAGAATTTTTACCAAGACAAAAATAAATTATAGACCATATTTCTTATACGGTTGAAAATTACCCATAATATAACAGTTAACCAATAAAATCATTAAAGCAGACATATGAAAAATATAACATTAACTTTTCTATGACCAAAAAAAAAGAATATTCCAATAATTTTACACTTAATTTTAATCTAATAACCTATCTAGAATATTTCTAGATTTTTTATATCAATGAAGATTCCTTCATAACAACAAAGAAATCCACTATCAGAGCTTAAAACTGAAACCATAACACTACAAGAAAAAAGGGTATACAATGACGATATTTATAGGTTTTTATGACGATATTTATCATCATTGTAGACATTTATAACGGTTCAGCAACCATCATCTGAGTGTCATCTATGAAGCCGTCATTGTTAGTCTATCATCACGCCAACATAATCGTCACAATTAAATAATTTTCTAGACGATTTAGAGATTGTCATCTTAATAACAAATCATTGACGACTTGAGACAATGTCATTATTAACAAATGTAGACCAATGATACTTATTCTGTCGTTATAATTAATTATTATCGATTCATAATTTAATATATATTAAAGATTATATTACAAAAAATTGAATACTCTCATGTTAATAATAAATTATTGACAACTCTTACACTCGCGTCATATTAACAAATGTGTAATAGTGACACATATTCAACCAACATTATCAATTCCTAATAATGAATACACACAAAATTGTGAATCATATTTAACACAAATTCATATATTAAATTTATAAAATAAGTTGATTACAGTACACTTAATAATAAAAATAACAATGACCCATAATTTTTTGCAATAAAATAACTAATTTTACAAACTCAATAACACAACTATCACCATCGTCAGTGATGATAATTACCCCACTACTAGCTAGTATTGTTGCTAAATCTACTAAATTAACTTTCATCTCTTCAATAATTAGCTCGTAAATAGATATTTCAAAGCACATGAAAATCTTACTTCAACGGCGGCTATCTTTCTTGATGGATTCTTTTGGAGGGGAACACTTTGAATACATTATTTGATTTTTTGTTATATTTCTCAAACTATTCTTCAAACTAATCACCCTAATTCAATAAAAATGAGTTTTGACATAATGTCTTAGACAACTTATAAGAGCTAACGTAGCCATTAATGTTTATAAATTATAATTGGTTAGAACTAACTTATGTCTTATCGACGATAAAAATAATTTGTTTGCAAGATAAAGGGCTAACGTTGAGACAAAATTGCACAATAAGGGATAAAAGTTAATTTATTAAGATGAGTACTAGATTGACAAATTATGCAAAGATAAAGAACCAAATAGGTTATTTTCCCAATAACTAACCTAAACATTGTCCCGATTCCAAAGCGGCAAAAGAAACAATTTCCAAAATGCAATAGTAGCTGAGAAAATGTTGGCAGAATAAAAACAAGAAGCAAAGGAGAAATTTTTTCAGATAATTTAAAAATATAACTTACCATATTTTGCACTATTTCCTTTCTCCGATAGAGATCAATTCAATATATTTGTGATTCATCATATAATTTTCTAAAAGGCTTTTCAGCTAGAATTCAAGATCAGCTATAATGATACATTATATAATATATTAAAATATATATAAGGACCTATAGTGCAATAACAAACAAATTACAAGACAAACACAAATTATATCATATAACAATATATTTTACCGGTTGTGTAATATAATCATAACTATAAACCTGAATAATTATATAAAATAACAAAATATTTTACAGGTTGTGTAATATAATCAAAGATTAAAAATATATAGATGATTGATTAAATCCTTTTTTAAATATCGAATCCATCTACCTTCTCCAACCATTGTGACAAATGAATATTTACTGCAAAATGTTTCACGCTGTCCTTTTTCCCCCCTATACTTTTGACCACCTAATTTGCAACGACATGAGCCTTTAGCGATGACATTGTCCTCGCGAAAGCTCTTCCTGGAATTTCATAATCCACCCGCACCCCCTTTCTTCCCCACTCCATTATCCCACCATTAAAACACCTCCATATACCCACCTCATTTCTGCCTCTAAAACACCCACCAAACCACCTTCGATCATAGTATAGCATCAACAACACCTCAAATAACATTATCAAGGTAAGATTCAACATGTTTTTCCAATTTTTTTTCCTTAATTTTTTTTTTCAATTTTCGAAACTAATATGATGTTTATGGTATTGTGGATGCCTTGTAGTGAATATACACCAACTCAAACACCTAATTTCTCACGAATAAAGGTATGTTATCCATCTTTTGATTATCTTTCAATTTTTTTTTTAAATTAAATTACTTCCAAATATGGTGTAGTTGTTAGATTCCGAATATAATAGTTGATTTTAGATGTTTATTGGCATCATTAAATAGGTGAAAACAAATACTTTAAACAAAAAACTTAATTTATATGAAATTATTTTTTTGGAAAATTTTGTAAATTTAAATGGAGTTGTTTGGAATGTTAGGAAATTGTGTTGTGTTTCTGATTTTATGGAATTTTTGGAATTATTGGGATTTTTGTAATTTTTTTAATTGTTGCAATTTTTTATAATTTAGGGGTATTTTAGACTTTTTAAATAATTTTGGGGTAAAATTGGACTTGCAGAAAAATTTAGGTGAATAAAAATAGTTTTAGATAGTTTAGTTAATTAAAAAATACAAAAATGGGCATTTTAGACTTATTAAATAAATTAGAGGTAAATTTGGACTTGTAGAAAAATTTAGGTGCGTAAAAGTAATTTTAGATAGTTTAGTTAATTAAAAAATAAAAATTATGACTTAGGGGAATTTTAGTGTTTTTAAATATTTAGGGGTAAAATTGGACTTGTAGAAAAATATAGGCGTCTAAAAATAATTTTAGATAGTGTAGTTAATTAAAAAATAAAAAATTATAACTTAGGGGCATTTTAGATTTTTTAAATAATTTAGGGATAAAATTGGACTTGTAGAATAATATAGGTGCCTAAAAATAATTTTAGATAGTTTAGTTAATAAAAAATTATAACTTAGGGGTATTTTATACTTTTTAAATAATTTAGGGGTAAGTTTGGACTTGTAGAAAAATTTAGGTGCCAAAAAATAATTTTAGATAGTTTTGTTAATTAAAAAAAATTATAACTTAGGGGCATTTTAAACTTTATAAAAAATTTAGCGGTAAAATTGGACTTGTAGAAAAATTTAGGTCCCTAAAAGTAATTTTAGATAGTTTAGTTAATAAAAAAATAAAAAAAATATAACTTAGGGGCATTTTAGACTTTTTAAATAATTTAGGGGTAAATTTGGACTTGTAGAAAATTTAGGTGCCTAAAAGTAATTTTAGATAGTTATCAAAAAATAAAAAATTATAACTTAGGGGCATTTTAGACTTTTAAAATAATTTAGGGGTAAATTTGGATTCTACAGATGGTTGAGGTAGAACGTGGTCATGCTGGGGATGGTAGTGTTCAAAAACTTCCTCTGAATCTGAATATTCCTATGGGTGGGGGTGGGGGGGGGGGTAATGCTCCAGGTTTTTTTTTTTTAAGCTTCAATAACAAAAATTGGAAATTTATTCGTATCTTAAAGCATGTAACAGAAAGAAAAGAGGCAAGACTACTCTCACCTCAGTCACTAAAGCGAGATATAGACACGGAGGACGACTACCCATGGAGTTCTCCATATCGGACAGGACCTGGAACCCGGTGGGTCCCTATTCCCACCACGTGACTCGGTTGATAAACTTGACCATTCGAGAGACAGATCCCTATATTACAAAAGATGGAGTAAAATTCCCGCCGATCACCACCGTCCGATATGGCGACGCCTAAGGGTACCTAACTTAAACTTTTATTTTTAATTTGTGAACTAAATATACACTTATATTTTATTAATTTTAATTGTTAATAGGACTTATTTTTATTGGAGGAGTGGGAGGCTCGTCCTGATTGGCGGCACATCCAACGTATGATAAACAACAAGTGCGGAATAGGATACATCAACCACAAAAACCGTACAAAAAGTGAGTATTATCAGAGTCACGCGATTCTAGATGACCAGACCCCCGAGAATTGGGAGAAGACTTTAGAGATGCGGGATTCAACTGAAGCTCAGGTACTTATTTTAATTTAATATGTTATATAAAAAGTTCTTTGTGTTGACTAACTTGTTTTCTTTTATTAATATTTTTTTTAAAACAAGAATCAAGCTAAAAAGAATAAGCCGAATAGGGAGCTATTGAGGAACCAGAGCGGGGCAGGTTCGAGGACACACTCGAGGTCGAGATATTCATTGATAACTCAAGAGGTAGTATCTTTATTTCAATAATTCGTATCATGTTATTTGTTTGTTTGACTAATTGACTGAAACAGGCGGAGGGGAGTACTAGTAGGACCCCTCGTTTGTTACAGGGGGGGATCCAAGCCACCTGCGAATGAGACTTTGCCTCTGCCACCTATTAGAAGATTATTCTTCCAAATAGGATTTAACGAGAAAAAAAACAGGTGGCGGAGCAGAGAATACGAGCGATAAAAAATTTAAATCCAAAAAAATTTATTAATTTTTTTTCTTTTCAAGGGGCGTTGAGGGACATTCTGGAAACCCGAGTGTGGGAATCCTAGACTCAGAGTGGAGATCGTTCATCTACCCCCCACCTTATCGGAGCAAGAGCAGGTTGACGCTATGTTGGAGGCGGCGAGTGTAGGATTAGGAAGCGGGACCCGCAACTGGATCCCGGGAGTTGGGCACCCGCTATCGTAGAGGACGTCGAGTTTGAATTCTTCTGATTCAGTCAGTGAAAAGAGGTTGAGGGACTACCAGTGGATAGTGCGGCCGTTGAATGAGTTCCTTGTCTCTATCAGCAAGGAACCTATGCAAGATAACACCTCTCGATCATCTACCTCTACATCGAGTACCCACCCCTTTAGGGATGCGCTCTAGGAGCAGATGACTACCGCCATCTAGATGATTAATCGATGCAGGAGAGAATATGGACAGGAGCAGCTTGACCCCCCATCTCCCCCTCGAGCCTCGTCATCTGCTGCTAATCCTTCTCGACATACTACTTCGGCTGATCCGACTTCTGATGACGATGAAGACATATTTATACCTTAGTTTTACGTGTTTTATCTATCGTTTTGCTTTATTTGACTTTGATCGACTTTTTCATTTTGACTTTGACTTTTGGTTGGTTGTTTTTATGTTTTTTTATGGTTTTGGATGGATACGTTGACCGAGATGGTTCGTGATTATATTACATTCTCGTTTTTCTATATATTTTTGGTTTTCTTTTAATGTAGTCTTTTATTTAATTAGTTTCTATTCTAAACAACAAAAACCAAAAAACAACAAAAAAAACAAAAAAAAACCAAAAAAACAAAAAAAAAAACCAGGATTTTTTTAAAAAAAAGGCTTAAACGAGGAACTTTTCGTCGCAAAAAAGTTCCTCGTTAAAACAAAATCAATCTTCAGCTACGAAAAAGTCGTCGCAATTATATGGTCTTTTACGAGAACATATTCCGTCGCAAAAGACAGGGCTTTTGCGATAACATGTTTTCGTCGCAAAAGAATATGACCTCATGCGAGGACTGCCAAATGTTGTCGCGACAAGGTGTAACTCGCGACGAATCTTTAGCAAAGACCCTTTCGCGAGGACATGTCCTCGCAAAAGGTTTTTTTTATTTTTTGCGAGAAGTTCTGGATTCTTTCGCGAGGACGAATGTCCTCACGAAAGAGCCTGCGTGTAATAGTGTTTCCTTATCTTGCATTTATACATGCTTTGTGTCATATCCTCTTGTGTGTTGAGATTTAGAACTTGAGTTGAACTACACTTACGCTTAAAATATCATTTCTAATAACTCTTAGGTATAAAGTTCTCATTAGGTGAGCTTTTCTTATAGAAGCAAAATAGGATCTCGGTTTATAAAATGGTTACCCTCTTTGGCTAGCAAATATCCTGAACAATACAAATCTTTTAACGAGATCCCAAACTATCAAAATTCCATACTTCTGATTTGAGCTAAAAATGTCATCCCGTTTTCTAGGAAAAAAACTTTGGTTTTTAGCCATTGGATTATCAAATGCACCAATGGGTAAATAGTAATATTCACTTAAACCGTCATCCCAGTTTTCCAAAATAGGATCGCGCTTTCAGATATTCAAATTTCAACCAAATGGGTTACAAACTAAAGCTATAAATACTCTCTAAAGGATACTTCATTACATCTTCATCTTTCACAACTACTACAACAATTAAGCATTTATATCTAGCTATCTATATCTTTTTCAAGCATTCAAACATCACTTTGATATCTCGATTAAAATCTTGACACTTTAATTATATTATATTCTCATTAGGAGCTCTCTATTTTATCTTGTAAACACTTAAATCTACATTTACTATAATATTTATATAGATTCAAACTTAGTTTCATGAAAATCAATAGAAGAGGTTTCTACGTCTTTGAAAAATAGAAGTATTACAAAGGAACTAGTAAATTGTGTAAGTGATTATATAATGGAGTTAGCTCTAGGTTATTAAGTCTGATTTGTGACATGGCCTGATAAAATGTAAAGATAGAGAAGCCATTAAAGAGCTTCAAGAAAGCTGTAATATTGCAGAGAGAGAACAAGATGATGAACGAGAGAGAAAAGAATAGAAAATCTTTTTATTCAAGTTGTCTTTACAACTTTGTTTACATATGTATATATACACAATGAAGTTTGTATTGTAATCACAGCTGTTCTAACTAACCAACAGCTGTACTTATTCCTTTCTAACAAACTAGTAACAAACTATTCTTGACTTTGCATTTTGGTCCCTGCACTCTCCTCTTCTTCTATTTTCGTCAAATACTTCTTGTCGACTTGAGCAGCTGTATTCCAAGATCCCCCCACAAGTGGAACATGGATGTTAACAATGTTCAACTTGGAGAGATTATTATGAAACAACAAAGAACCAAGTGGTTTGGTGAACATGTCGGCTAGCTGTAAATTTGAAGGAATATAGAACAATTTAATAACACCAGATGACAGCTTTTCTCGAGTGATTTTGCAATCAATGTCAACATGTTTGGTACGCTCATGTTGAACCGGATTTGTGGACATTGCAATTGCAGATTTACTGTCTGAGTAAACAAAAGCAAGAGCTGAATGAGTAATTCCATAATCACGCAATGCATATATGAGCCATTGCAATTCACATGTTGTAGCAGCTAAAGCTCGATATTCAGCTTCAGCTGAAGATTTACTTATGGTAGATTGCTTTTTACTTTTCCAAGATATAAGTGAATTTCCAAGAAAAACGCAAAAACCCGTTATACTTCGTCGTGTGTCAAGGCACCCTGCCCAATCACTATCACAAAACGCCTTAAGTTTGATTTCCGATGAAGAGGAGTGGAAAATACCTTGACCAGGAGTAGCTTTAACGTATCGAAGCACCCTTTGAGCTGCATTCCAATGATCAGTTGTGGGATTGGACAAGAACTGACTTAGAGAATTTACAGAGTAGGATAAGTCCGGTCTTGTGATGGTCAAATATAGAAGCCTCCCTATTAAACGCCTATATGATGAAGGATTCTCCATTAAGCAAGAATCATCGGCTCGTAATTTTAATGTTGACTCCATCGGAAATGACACAGGTTTGCAATCAATTAAACCACATTCATCAAGAATGTCAAGAGCATATTTTCTTTGTGAGAGAGAAATTCCTATTGAATTGCGAGCTACTTCAATGCCTAAGAAGTATTTTAGTATACCAAGATCCTTGATAGTGAACTCTTGGTGAAGAAATCGTTTTAGTTTACTAATTTCTTCAGTAGAATTGCTGACAAGAATAATATCATCGACATATACTAATAGTGCAATAAAAGAAGATGAAGTACTCTTGATGAATAAACTATAATCACTATCAGAGTGTTTAAAACCGTATGAAGTGAGGGAGTGAGATAATTTGGCAAACCATTGCCTCGAAGCCTGTTTTAAGCCATATAAACTCTTTCTCAACTTGCACACAGAGTTTGTAGGAGCTTGAAGACCAGGAGGTACACTCATGTAAACATCTTCATTTAATTCACCGTGTAAAAACGCATTGTTGACATCTAATTGATGGAGATACCAGTTGTTGATGGAAGCAAGAGCTATTATAAGCCGTATAGAAACGGTTTTAGCAACTGGTGAAAAAGTATCAAAAAAGTCAAGCCCCTCTTGTTGGTTATAACCTTTAGCCACAAGACGGGCTTTATGTCTTTCAAGAGTGCCATCAGCTCTATATTTGAGCTTGAACACCCATTTGCATCCTATAGGAGACATATTAGATGTAATAGGCACAATATCCCAAGTTTTATTATTCTGAAGAGCAGCTAATTCATTGTGGATAGCAGCCATCCACTCAGGTGATGTAGAGGCTTGTTTGTAGGTTTTAGGTTCAGTTTGGCTAGTGATGGAGGCAATGAAGGTGGTGTAAGGTTGAGATAGTCTGTTGGTGCTGAGGAATTCAGTTATGGGATATATAGGATGGTTATAATCTTGTGATGAGAGTAAAGATTTACAAGAGGATGTTGGAGGGCATATGTAGTCTTTTAGGTAACTTGGTGGTTGTCTTGTTCTGGTAGGTTTTAGATTTGGATTAGATGAGTGTGGAGGAGAAGGATGAGTTGGTGGAGAATTGGTGTTTGGTTGAGGTGTGTTAGGAGATGTGGATGGTGTTGAATGGTCTGTGTAGGTGTTGGAAGAGGGTGGAAAAAGGAAGGAATGTAGCTGTGTAGGTGGTGTAATATTTGAAAAGGGGAAAATAGTTTCATGGAACACCACATTTCTTGAAATTAGGGTGGTGTTGTTGTGTATGTTGAGAAGTTTATATCCTTTTGTTCCAACATGATAGCTCAAAAAGATGCATTTTATGGCTCTGGCATCAAATTTTGATCTATTGTTTTGTAATGTTGAAGCAAAACATAGAGAACCAAATACTCTAAGGTGGCTGAGGTTAGGTGGTTTTTGATAAAGAACTTGATAAGGTGAAAGATTATGTAGAAGAGGTGTTGGTAGTCTGTTGATAAGATGAGCAGCTGTTAAGATAGATTCAGACCAATATTGTAAAGGGAGATTTGATTGGAACATTAATGCTCTAGCTGTAGTAAGAAGATGTTGGTGTTTTCTTTCTACTAGACCATTCTGCTGAGGTGTTTCTACACAACTTAGTTGATGGATTATACCATTTTCTGAATAGAAATGTAGGAGGTTAAATTCTCCTCCATTATCTGATCTAATGATCTTTATCTTTGTTTTAAATTGTGTAAGAATAAGTTGATAAAAATTGAGTAAATGTTGATGTACTTCAGACTTAGCTTTCATAAGATATATCCAAGTGCACCTTGAAAAATCATCAACAATTGTTAAAAAATATCTGTGTCCTGTGTAAGATTCTTATTTAAGTGGTCCCCATATATCACAGTGTATCATATCAAAACAAGATTTGGTACAACTTTCAGAAATAGGAAACATGAGTTTCTTTTGTTTAGCAAAATGACAAGAATCACACACATTAGATTTTAGAAAAGTAATTGAAGAATCTATTGATTGAAGAGCAGATAGTTTGGCCTTTGAAGGATGGCCAAGTCTAGAGTGCCATAGATCAAAGGCTTCAGTTGAGGTGTGAAGAGCTATCTTTGGAGAAGAGCATTTTAGGTAATATAAGCCATGACTTTCATAAGCAATCCCAATCATCATCTGGGATTTTTGCACCTGTAATGTACAATGAGATGGAAAGAATGCAACTGAAATATTTGAGTCTTTAGTTAATCTTGAAAC
Source organism: Nemophila menziesii (assembly GCA_029959085.1). Classification (NCBI taxonomy): domain Eukaryota; kingdom Viridiplantae; phylum Streptophyta; class Magnoliopsida; order Boraginales; family Hydrophyllaceae; genus Nemophila; species Nemophila menziesii. The sequence continues at coordinate 1,396,546 of JARWIR010000013.1, forward strand.
TGATAATAGGTTATACTTTAATATTGGCACACAAAGCACATTATGTAGAGTAATATGATCATTTAAACATATACTACCTTTGTGAGTAGCAGAGATAATCTCACCATTTGGTAATGTAACTGGTATATCTACTAGTATAATATTACTAGTGAAAAGTGATTGATTATACACTAAATGGTCAGTAGCTCCTGTATCTATAATCCAAGTATTAGCATGAAAATAACCTTCTTGTGTTGAGACATGATGAACTGCAGAAGGAGTAGATGAATTTTCTGCATTCCCATGTGCAAGTGCCATTAATTTTGCAAGATCCTCAGGAGTAAAATCATTTAGGCTGAGTGTTTTTTATTCTTGATTATTAAAATCAGCATCATCATCTTCTTGAGCTACTGCATAATGTGCTTTTGGAGTATAAGACCTTTGATTATTGTTGTAAACTCTTTTACCTCTTGAACCTTCCCATCCAACGGGATATCCATAAAGCTGAAAACAGGTCTCAATAGTATGACCAGTAAAACCACAATGACTACATATTGGCCTTTTTCTTTCAGCAAAATTGTTATTTCCAGTAAAATTGTTACTTCTTGGATTGTTCTTTGCATAAAACGCATGAACAGGAGTATTATTAGCTGAATTTGTGAGTAGTCTTTGACTTTCTTCTTGAAGAATCATAGCAAAAACTGAGTTTATACTTGGCAAAGGACTCATTAGAAGAATCTGACTTCTAACTGATGAATAAGACTCATTTAATCCTATCAAGAACTTGATAACGAAATCATTATGTTGTCTTTCGATTAGAGTTTCTAGTATTTTACAAGAACATTGATTCATGTGACCACAAGAGCAGCTAGGTAGAGGTCTAAAATGTATATATTCATCCCAAATTGTCTTAAATTTCGCAAAATACTCTGTAATTGAACTATTATTCTGTGAAATTGAGCTCAGACTTTTTTCTAGATGAAAAACTCTTGTTCCATTACTCTTACTAAAACGAGTTTTCAGTTCATTATACAACTCAAATGCAGAAGAAACATATAACAAGCTTCCTCTAATGTCCTTAGAAATAGAGTTTAAAAGCCAAGAAAGTACCAGATTGTTTGCTCTATTCCAGGCTGAGAAAAGGATCAAATCTGTAAGAGGAGGCTGTGTGATGTCTCCATTAACAAAACCTAACTTGTTCTTTACTGATAGAGCAATCTCAATTGCTCTAGACCACGATAAGTAGTTTTCTCCATTTAACACTTCTGAAACTAAAGAGATTCCTGTGTTTTCACTAGGATGTAGATAGTAAGGACTAGAAAAGTCTTCTGTAGGTGAATGATTTGCCATTTGAAGATGATAGAGAAGAGATTAAGATAGAGAAAGAAACAAAAGATATGCGGAATTTATTGCTCTGATACCATGATAAAATGTAAAGATAGAGAAGCCATTAAAGAGCTTCAAGAAAGCTGCAATATTGCAGAGAGAGAACAAGATGATGAACGAGAGAGAAAAGAATAGAAAATCTTTTTATTCAAGTTGTCTTTACATCTTTGTTTACATATGTATATATACACAATGAAGTTTGTATTGTAATCACAGCTGTTCTAACTAACCAACAGCTGTACTTTATTCCTTTCTAACAAACTAGTAACAAACTATTCTTGACTTTGCATTTTGGTCCCTGCACTCTCCTCTTCTTCTATTTTCGTCAAATACTTTTTGTCGACTTGAGCAGCTGTATTCCAAGATGGCCGTTAAAAATCTCATTATTGGTGTATGATTTAGTCAGAAAAAATCTTATATGTCATTGGTTTATAGCTCACATTTAAGAGTTATTTTAGTTTGATGAAAATCAGCTTGAAAATCTTGAAAAGAAGATCCTAAGTAGTGGATGTAGGTAAACAAGACATTATAATCAATTGTGTAATCTCTAACCCTATTTTTACTTATTGTTTTGATTTGTGAGGGTATTAGCTTTGCTTTCATTTTCCTTAATAGCTCACTAAGTATTTGATAAAAAATTTAAATTAATTTTCAATTTCTGTTAGGATCGCTAATGAGATATTAAAAAAATGAAAATCGAATGTCGGAGTTCCTTTCACCTTCTCCCAGGCTCTCTTGTTGCTTCCCTTGGTTCCATCCAAGGCTTTGCAAGTAGAACCAAACTTTAAAAGGATGAACTTCATAATTTATCAAAAGAGTTGTTCCAAATCTTAAACCTGGCGATAACCCCTACCCTCCCTCTCCTCTACCTACTTGTATGAACAATATAATATAGTATCATATCAAATTCTGGAAACACAAACCCCAACCACTTCGTGAAACTTCTGATGCTTACTTTACTAAAACATCTATACTTTTACTGTTTTACAACTCCCTCACATATTAAATGGGGGAGTAACTGTTGAAATCTAAACTTCTCACTTTTTTTTTTTTTTGAGGAATTTAAAAAAAGATAAGTTAAACTAAATAATTTTATGAAATGCATCTCAACTTCTCACTTAATTATTGATCTGGTGGAGCTACACTAGTAGTAGTAGCATTGTCGCTTGTCCCTACTCCGTTCTCCTTTGGTGGGACTGTACCCAATTTTTCTTTTGATACAAGTGCCTTGAGTACATGAACTCAAGCATTTGTGAGTCCTAAAGCTATTTGGTTTGGTTCAGATGGATGCGCAGCTACCACTAGTGGACAGATCCTTGAGCTGCAACCAAACAGAACATAAATTAAGGAAGATAAGAACATAGACTGAGACGGGCTATATAAGATAGATTCACAACTTGGAATTGACTGGCATATAGGACACAGGGTTGATCCAGCACCTTAACCTCAGGGTTGAAACAGTGAGTACACAGATACTCCACTATCAAAAAATAACAGTTGTGAGTAAGTTTGACAAGTTAATATCGTTCCCTGGCTCGGATATTTTAGCTTAGTTATGCAGGTCGTACTTGCTTGATGCAATCAAGTTTTGAGGCTTTATATTTGGAAATTTGAGTTTCATGAACTTTAGTGGGGGTAGTAATATATTTTTCTTATATAGGGGTAAGGTGCATTTTTACCAGACAATAGGGGGATAAAATGCAATAAAATTAAGTTATTATCTTTGTATACGTGTATAGGACTATTTCCTGTGCAAGGAGTTTTGCCTGTTACTAACCGTGAAAGAATAGCTCCTACACTCCATAGATCTGCTTGCGTTTTAATTTCAAAGAATTAATACAAGGTTTATTATATAGGGACCTATAGTGCAATTTTGAGTTTATATGGTGAAGTTTTATCTTTGCATCATACTTTTATAGATGCATTAATTATTTCTGGAGCCATGTATGATGGTGAATGGTGAACCACGTAGAGTTTCCGCAAGCCCTCATTGCAGAAACCTGGTAAGAATGAAATATTAATATAGGGACCTTTAGTGCAACTAAATATATATAAGGACTTAGAGTGAAATTAACTAAAAATATTAATATAAGGACCTATAGTGCAGTTAACTTAAAAAGATATAAGGACTTAAAGTGCCATTCACTCAAACAAAATTAATATAGAGACTTATAGTACAATTAAAGAGTAAATAACACTTTTGCCCCCGGGTTTATACGCGATTGACAGGTTGCCCCCTAAGTCTTAAAATGCGCCTCGTTGCCCCCTAAGATTTACTTTTGTGACCCGTTACCCCCTGAGTGCGTTTTCTGTCCATTTTCACCGTTAAATATGACGTGGCAATTCCATGTCATATTTTTTTCTTTTTTTTAATCCAGATACTAATTATATGTTTAATTAACTTAAAATAAGGGTAAAGTAGAAATTTAATAATACTTTTAATATTATTAAATAAAAATAAAAATAAAAACCCCTACCCTCCCCCACCCCCCCACCGAGACCCCCTACCCCCCTCCCCCCTCTCTTCCCCGTCTTCTTCTTCCCCGTTCATCTTCTCTTCCCTACCTGGTTCTTCTAAAAAAATATATATCTTGAATCTTTAATCGGGGCTTCTATTTTTAATCGAAAGGGGAAGCCTACTCATCGTCTCACTCACCTTCAAAGCATTCGAAATTTTTAATTTGTACATGTTATGCTTTATTCCAGCTGATTTCATCGTCTCACTCACCTTCAAAGCACTCGAAATTTTACCCATCTGTAATAATAGATGGGGTAAGTTGGAGAAAAACGAATGAATGAATATACAAAAATTAAAAATTACCTTGATGTAAAGATTAATAAGGCATCCAAAGGTGATGACAGAAGGTGTAAATCCACATTCCTTAAGCCTATCGAAAACAACTAAGCATTTATGTTGATTTGGTATCATAGTATAACCATCCATCATAGTGTGATATATATCAATCGAAGCATCAATACCCTCTTCTTCCAGTTCTCGTACCAATGCTTCGGCACGCTCCATATTTCCTGCTTGACTGCATTATTCTAGTAAATATAGATAAATAAATAATTTTTATTTCAGACTCAGAAAGTGATGTACCAATAAGCATAAATAATATTGTCATATATAATTGTATTCATGCTTGTGTGGCAAATCGAAAGGGGAAGCCCCGATTAAAGATTCAAGAATTTTTTTTTTAGAAGAACCAGGTAGGGAAGAGAAGATGAACGGGGAAGAAGAAGATGGGGAAGAGAGGGGGGAGGGGGGTAGGGGGGTCTCGGTGGGGGGGGTGGGGGGTGGGGGAGGGTAGGGGTTTTTATTTTTATTTAATAATATTAAAAGTATTATTAAATTTCTACTTTACCCTCATTTTAAGTTAATTAAACATATAATTAGTATCTGAACTAAAAAAAAAAGAAAAAATATGACATGGAATTGCCACGTCATATTTAACGGAGAAAATGGACAGAAAACGCACTCAGGGGGTAACGGGTCACAAAAGTAAATCTTAGGGGACAACGAGGCGCATTTTAAGACTTAGGGGGCAACCTGTCAATCGCGTATAAACCCAGGGGGCAAAAGTGTCATTTACTCACAATTAAATAAAAAAAAAAACCTATAAGGACTTATAGTGCAATTAACTCAATATTTTTTATATAAGGACAGTGCAGTTTTAGCATGATATAGAGACCTATAAGAAGCCACCAATACATGAGTTTTATCTTGGTACAACTGAACTTTAGTCTGAGCAAGGGGATTTGGTGAGTGTCCAGATGGAATTTGCAAGAACTTGCTCACCTTCTTCTCCCATGCTCCATGTACAAAGCTAATCACAAAAAAAGTTCAACAACTTATAGTCTCAATTATTTAATTACATTCCCTGAATAGTGATGAAAAGAGATGTTAACTATCATAGAATGATTTAATATTCTCGAAGACATACCTGAGCATCAGCTCTAGATGAAACAAGGATATTGAGGACATTAGAAAATGCTAGCCCAATTACTCTCTTCTTGTGACCTTTAAGTTTACTTTTTACCTGTACTGAGGCTGGTGAATAAGCTCAGACATATAACTGAGGGAAATAATCTTGTTCAAGTCGAGCACTACTTAACACTATTTTACGAGGCAGATACTAACATTGTTGTAAGGTATCAGCAGCACAAAATTAGGAATGCTGGCATAAGGTTGCTCTGCAACATACATGAACTAAAGTTTAGATTGTCCAACCTGTCGAATAAACACCCTCTATGTAGTATATAGTGCTTCTTTGCATATTAAAGGGACCATAGTGCAATTTTTGCACAATTCAGGGACCTATATTATGGGGAAGTTGAATTATATGTCCCTGAATTATGCAAAAATTGTACTATGGTCCCTTTATTACGTAAAAGAACACCATAATTCCCTATATTATGCAAAAAAAAACACCATAAGTTCCTGAGTATGCTAAAATAGCACTATAGATCTCTAGATTATGCAAAAATTGCACTAGAAGACCCTCAATTCCACCTGCACTACCTAAGCTAGGCCGATTGCATGAAAACTCCCTTAACTATGCAAAAAGTTCCCAAATAATGCCCAAATTACACATAATTTTCCAAATTTACAAAATTGTAAAAAAAAAAAAAAAAAGGCTCAGTCAGCCTTATGGACGAGAAGGAGCTGTTGGAGAGTAAGGGAGGTGGAAGTAGAGCAATTGATAAATATGCATACATACACTAAAATGTCCCACACCTTAATTTCTTTATAATTAATCTTTTTTACGCTTTTACCTTTAACACAATTAAATCGAGCAGACAAAGTTTCTGAACGAACTTTACTTATCTTTTATAACTTGCAAACAATTTGTGCCCTTGCAGTGAATTTCTCGTGGTAGTATTAGATGTATGTGCTTATTTATTATCTTTATTATCGTTATTTTATTACAACTTTTACTCTATCGTATAGATTAACAAATTAAAGGAGATGAAACATATCCTATAAGGAAAGAGATGGGACTTTTCCCCGTAGCAGTAAAATGAGACTTGTCCCATCACTACTACCACGTCTGTTTTTTGCGAGGACATGGGTCCTCGCGAAAGACCGAGAATGTCGTCGCAATTAAAGACCTATTTTATCTTTAGCGAGGACATGTCCTCGCAAAAGGATCCTCGTTAAAGTTTCGTCGTTAAAAATAGCTTACGCGATGACATCTGCGCGTCGTTGCGTGAGCCAGCCTATTTTTTGCGAGGACATGGTGTCTTCGCAAAAGTCTTGGTAAACGATGAGGATAAAGTCCTCGCCTTTGCTATCTATATCTTTAGCGAGAACTTTTGTTAATTTTTTAGCGAGGAAAATGTCCTCGTTAAACAATTTTTATTTTTTTTCTTTTTCTTTTTTATTAGTTTTATATTGTTTATAGATAAAACCGAAAACGAAATAAACCCGAATTATATAAGAAACAAGAACAAATGACAAAAAAGTCAACAAAACAGTCAAATGATAAGTCAACAAAAAGTCAAATGGTATAAAAATACCTAAAAAGTCAACCAAAAGTCAAATTATATAAAATAGATAGTCAAAAACCAAATATACTAGGGAATAGATAAATCTTCATCTTCATCTTCAACGGAACTATAATTCTGATACATAAGCGGGAGCAGTCGGCTGGCAGACGGAGCAGTAGGAGGATCAGAAGGAGTGACTCAAGAGGGACTAGCATCAGGAGGAGCAACAGAAGGAGTCTCGGATGGAGGGACAACTTCCTCAAATCCACGTTTGGCTCTGCATTAATTAAGTAACGTGACGGCCCCACTCATCCGCGCATCGATCGCCTCCTTCGTAGGTCGGGTACTAGCTGTGGAGGTCAAGGATCGAGACAGGTCCTCTGGCATAGGGTCCTTGCCTATTGAGACAAGAAACTCGTTAAGCGCGAACATCATGCACTGGTAGTCCCTCAGCATCTTATCACTAACCGGATCAGAAGCATTAGTAGTCGTCCTCTTCTCCAGAAGCGGGTGTCCAACTCCAGGGACCCAGTAGCGGGTCCCATCTCCCAACCTTAAGCGCGCCGCCTCCATGACTGCATCAACTTGTTCTTGCTGCGATAAGGAGGGTATAGATGATGAAGCTCCACTCTAACTCTACAATTCCTGCACTCTGTTTTCCAGAATGGCCTTCAACGTATCATGTTTAATAAATATTAAAATAAAATTTGTAAGTATAAATGTTTGCGCATTTTACAACTTACATCCTATCGCTCGTACTCCCTGCTCCTCCACCCATTCTTTTTCTTGTCATACCCTATTTCCCAAAAGAATTTTTTTTATCGGGGGAAGAGGCAAAGCTTGTTGTGTCTGGGGCTTGGATCCCTCACCCTCAGCCAATCGAGAGAGATGACTACTCCTCTCCCCCTATTTCAGTCAAACAGACAAATAAAGAAGGTGTTCAGAATTATTGAAATGAATTTCTCACCTCCTCCATCAAGGAACTTCTCTTCCTTGTGTAGGTCATTAAACCCGCCCCGCTCGGGTTGTGATGCTGCTTCCTATTCTCTTTATTCACTTTTTCTTGGTGCTAGTTTTTAAACAATACAAAGAAAGCAAGGTAGTCAATAAAGAGAATATTTTTATAACATTTTAAAGTACAATAATTACCTGACTCTCCTCCGAGTCCCATATCTTTGAAGTTTTCTCCCAATTCTACAGCGTCTGATCATCCAAAATCTGATCGGTACATAATATTTTCTCTTGACATGGTTTTTGTGATCGCTGAAGCCCTTACCACACTTGTTGTTTAGCATAATCTGTATTTATTCCAATCTATGCGAGCCTCGCATTCCTCAACCAAAAAGAAGTTTTGTTCACAAATAAACCCAAATTCAATAGAGTTGTATAGTTAACGCCTAAGAAATAAAAAAAAGTTTAAGTCAACTTACTCTCAAGCGTCTCAGTATCTTTCTTTTCTCCCCAGGTCTTGAACCATAGGGGAATCGTCTCGCAAATCGCTAGGTTGATAACCTGACCCACGTGATGCCCGTATCGTCCGATTGGGTTCCACCTCTTTTCAGGACTGCAAAAATTCACGGGTAGTCTCCCTCCGTGCTTTTCCTTTGCCTTGACGACTGTCGCGAGAGTCGTCTTCCCCATGGGCTTCTTGACCTTTTTCCCTGTTTAATGTTACGATTAAATTACTATTTAACTCAAAAATATGTTTGCAAAAAAAAGAATACCTGGTGCATTACAACACGAGATCGAATTATTAGGAATCCTAGAGGGATCATTCCTATCGCCATCTCCTACGTGTGAACGTGGCATCACTGCTGCCATCAGAAAAAAAATTACAATTTTACCCCTAAAGTTTATTAAAATTATACTAAGGCCCCTAAAGTTTATTAAAATGTTCGTAAGTCCCCTAAAGTTTATAAAATTACACTAAAGCCCCTAATTTTTTTTAAAATTATACCAAGGACCCTAGAGTTTATTAAAATTAAATTTTTACCCCTAAAGTTTATTAAAATTACACTTTTACCCCTAAACTATATAAATTACAGTAAGGCCCCTATAGCTTATTAAAATGTCACCATGGCCCCTAAAATTTATTAAAATTACAATAAGGCCCCTAAAGTTTTAAAAATTACATTAATGCCCCTAAAGATTATCAAAATTACAATTTAACCCCTAAAGTTTATTAAAATTACACTTTTAGCCCTAAACTATATAAAATTACCCTAAGGCCCTAAAGTTTATAAAAATGTCAGTAAGGCATATAATGTTTATTAAAATTACAATAAGGCCCTTAAAGTTTATTAAAATTACAATAAGGTCCCTAAAGTTTATTAAAATGTCACTATGGTCTCTAAAGTTTATTAAAATTACAGTAATGCTCCTAAATTTTTTAAAAATTATACTAAGGCCCCCAAATTTTATTAAAATAATACTAAGGCCCCTAAAGTTTTTTTAAAATTACCCTTTTACCCCTAAAGTTTTAAATTACACTTTTACCCTTGAAGTTTATTAAAAATTATACTTTTACCCCTAATCTATATAAAATTACACTAAAGCCCCTAAAGTTTATAAAAATCTCACTAAGGCACCTAAAATTTATTAAAATTATTTTTTAACCCTCATCTTATTAAAATGTTACTAGAACTTTTGTGAAGTGTTATGAACTTATCACAAGCTATTGATGCATTAGTAGGTATGTGCAACGGGTCAAGTTTTGTTTTTTAAATATATAATCACTTCTAGTCTTCTAATAGTCTAAGCTATCATGGCTATCTTCTCTACTAAGTGAGTCCTTTGTTAACTGTATCGGCTATATCAGTCTGAATAAACCATTTATAGAAGTTTATTCTATTTTTATTTCTTGATAAAATTCTCAAAAGAATTGCATACCATTTAGCTATTGTTTAGTTACAATTAAATACCTAAGTGCTCAATTTCCTCTTTTTCAATATGACAAATTTTACATATATCATTTATAACACTTTACCTTTTAAATTTATTGGAAATATAGATAGACTATCAACATTAATGGAATAAATGTAAGATATATTATAAAATTAAGTCCGATTCTATTAGGGAATTTTTCTTACATAGCTTCTACATTTTTTCCATTAGTGATCCTCTATCTATATTATATATATATTTATATATATATATATATATATTTACTGAATATTAATTATTATTGATATCATAAAATACAGATCACAATACTATATATATATATATATATACTAATGAACGAGCATGCATATGCACTAAAAAACAATAACCATTTTCCTGTCTTTCAAGAGATCATGGCGTTGTGGGTGATGCAATCCAGCTTTTCCATGCTTCTTCTTGTTCTTCTTATTTACCAAGCAAAATCTGAAAATTGTAATTACTTTACTGGAAGTTGGGTTGTTGATTCTTCATATCCTTTGTATGACTATACCGTATGCCCCTTCGCGGAGCGTGAGTTCGGCTGTAAAAAAAATGGGCGCCCTGATACTATGTTCTCCAAATACAGATGGCAACCCACTGGTTGTACATTATCTAGGTAACTTTATTATAGCTACCTTTTGCTTTTCTAAATACATCTCTCATTTTTATGTAATAGTTATTTAAGCGTATAATCTTGTTTCCTTTACACAAAATGTACCAAATAATACGCGTATCATCAAATAGTGTACAGTTGGTTCATGTCTTCATTTTTGTAATCGAATACCGTTGATTCAAGTCGAGGGCATATTTGGTATGTTATTGTATAACGCAGCCAGTGGCGAAGAACTCATGTGCAACATGGTCTCCCAAAGTTTTGGATAATTTATTTTTAATGTCTTAATTTTCTTTTATTATACGATCCTTTAGATTTTTACTTGGACCTTCATTCTTTTAATTATTTTTCTTATCAATACTTCTCTTTTCATATTCATATATTGAATAAGGCAAATGCATATTTGACATATCTTAAACACACGTGTTCCACATTATACCAGGCTGAGTAGTACAGTTTACTCTTTTTCACCCTAATTAAGACCAAAACACTTGATCTCCACACGTGTAGATAATTTTTTATTCTCATGTCAATACTATTCTTATGTTTGATTTGCTATACAGTTTAGTAGCTCGAGTTTTATTTTACAATATATTACATTTTATGATTTTCGATTGTGTTGAATTTTAATTATGATTGGAGCTCTTTTCAGTTTTAAATTTTTTTTATCTCTCTTGCTGTTCGACTTTATTGATGTATTTGAGAATATGGTAATAATTAATAAATAATAGCTTATGACAGGAAATGAATATTTTTATTATCTTTTGACATTATATTTTGTCTGATATATTTATTTCAATATAATGCCATTTTTAGGAAAAAAAAATGTATATAACAAACGGTTAGCAAATTAAAAACTTTTTTCATTTTTTTCAGTTTCAATGGTAAATTATTTTTGAAGAAATTAAAAGGAAAGAGTATAATGTTTGTTGGAGATTCTTTAAGTCGAAATCAGTGGGGGTCATTATCTTGCTTGCTTTATAATGCAGTGCCCAATGCTAAGTATACACTAACTAGAGTAGACGAAGTCTCTACCTTGACATTTACGGTAAGATTTTTATATTTGCATTTATTCAAATTATTCTTTCTGTTTCAAAATGTTTGTTCACTTACTAAAAATGTAGTTTTAAAATATTTGTCCACTTAAAACATCAAGACATTTTTTTCCTCTTTTTTTCACTATTATCCGTATTGAAAAATTAAAATTTATGTTTCGAATACACATTTAAGATATCAAGACACTTTATAACGAGAACTTTTGTAATAGGAAATGTAACAATTACATTTCTTAATTTGTGTAAAAAGCAAAGTGGACAAACATTTTGAAACGAAGGAAGTATAAAAGTAATAACAAAATAAATCAAAATTCATTTAATTTTTGGAGTGCTTTTTTTGATACATGGATGTCCAGGCCATCTTTCGTGTATCACAGTACTATTTTTATAAGAAATATACACTCCTCTCTATATATTTTTCTACTTGATCAGAATTAGGTTATTTATATTTAAGGTGGAGGTTCAAAAAGTTAGGAAAAGAATTCGAATTTTGTGACTTTTGCTTAACCTCCTTTAAAAAATAAAGAAATATCCAACGCTTTGTAATTAGTTGAGCTATCCGCTTGATTTATGAGAGTTTTGTTTTGTTTGGACAGTATGTGGGATTATTTCCTACATCTGTTAAGATCTACCTTTTTATACATAATCCTAATATGAATAGGAGTCTAAATTGTATGTTAAAGACTTTACAGTATAATGTTTTAAAACTTGTGTCTAGATTCTGTAATATAAAAAACAAATCTCTTATGCATGTTACGCCTATTAAATCTTTTTTAATATAAAATAGTTAAATTAAATCTTTTTTCTATTAATAGACAACATTTTAGAAATTATATTTTAACCGAAATAGTTTAGCTATTATTTATGTTATATTTTTCATACCATCTTTCCTTATTTTTATGATGTTCATGATTTGATTTAGAATAAGATAAAATTACGTTGAGAAAATAAATAAATTATTGGTTAAATCATAATAAAATTATATCACATTTATAATATAAAAATGATATGAAAAGGATTTTATATAAATTATTTTTGTATTAGGTGAACTATCAATTAATATTTTTAAGGAAAATTTAAAAAAACTAAAATTGCCTAGATCCTCCTTTTCCTAATCTGTTAGATACTTGATAGAAAGTATATGATCACCCGTCTAACACTTTTACACTTGGAGGGCAACATTTTTAATTTTTCCTCAATTTGCAATTTTCGTCCCTATATATGCAAAAATTGCATTACTGATCCTAATGTTAATTTTTGTCAGTTGCTTCTGCATAATAAAGTTCCTATATTGCTGTACAAAATATTATTTTACTATAGGGATTTCATACATATAAAAAAAAAAAATTTAAAAATAGAAGACCAAGTTGAGATATATTAGAAATTTGTTGATATATATATTCTTTTTATTTGTATGTCAATGATAATATGATTTTGTTCACTAATTGAATTTTTTAGGATTATGGAGTTAAAGTAATGCTTGATCGCAATAATTATCTAGTGGATATTGTGAATGGAACAAAAGGTAGGAGTTTAATGCTAGATTCAATTGAAAAAGGGAAAAAGACATGGAAAGGTATTGACACACTTATCTTCAACACATGGCAGTGGTGGTACCGTCAAAAACCCGGTCAACTGTAAGCTTTTGATTCCTCTTTTCTTAAAGGAATTTGTCTATTTTGGTAAAAAGTTTAGTACATGATTTGATTAATAATGTAATTTGATGGTTAATTGTATGAGTAGATGGGATTATGTTCAAGTAGGGAAGCAGGTAAACAAAGACATAGATCGTATGGTCGCTTTTGAAAGAGCACTGAATACTTGGGCTGCATGGGTTAATTCCAACATTGATCCTGCTAAAACTAAGATTTTCTTTCAAGGAATCTCACCATCGCAGTATAAGTAAGTTACATGTATCCATTAGGAAGACGCTTTTTTTAATATAATCAAACATATTCTAAATTTTTTTATTTAGAGAGTAAAAGGACCTCCCTTGCCCCAAAAATGATATAGATGGCACCTCGACCGGTGTTAATAGTTGAATTACTGCACATAAACCCTTATATTATATGGACATATATTTTGTCATAAGAATTTTGTAAGAGAAATCACATCTTATAAGGACACATTTAGACCTAATCGATTTAAGTAAGTCCCATTTTAGAGTATTAGTAGTCATGCAAATGACCCCGGTATCTAATTGTTTTTTCTACTTTTCTTTAGCGGCGTCGAGTGGAATAAAACAAAGGAAACTTGCGCAGGGCAGACACAACCAATACGCGGGTCGATATATCCAGGACGCTCACCACCAGCGTTAATAGTGTTGAAGAAAGTATTAAAAACAATTAAGAAACCAATAACATTGCTTGACATAACAACCCTTTCACAACTACGTAAAGATGGACATCCTTCAATGTATGGACAAAATGGAAAAGCAAAAGTGGATTGCGTACATTGGTGTTTAGCAGGAGTTCCTGATACTTGGAATATAATTCTTTACAATTATCTTGTTTAATTGTGTTAGAGTGATATGTTTAATAAATATGTCTAGAAACATAAATCAAGAATAAATTTCCAATTGCATCAAATTTAGTTATTTTTTCCAGTTAATGCATATGTGACACATGGCAAAGGCTTCATCTCTAATTCTTTAACAATATTAATAATATACATTTTATTTTTTATTTCTTTATATCTTAATATTTTCTTATGCACTCTGTATTCATTCACATTAATATTCTCATCATCTTCAAATGTTATTTACCTAAAATTCTATAAATTATTATCATCACACATTGAAATTCAATTTTTATTCAAATCAAATTTATTTACGAAAAATATGAATTCGAGACCATATATACTGAACTTGGTTAGGAAGAACCAAAAATCAACAACCAATCTTTAAAATCATTAAAACAAAGACATTAAAATGAAAAAAAAAATCATTCATTTTTTAACCAAGTGACTACCCATATGTTTTAGGTTCTCTAAAAATTATTTGGCTATTTTAAATCGACGATTTGGGATTTAAGTTGGGTCTAATTCTCCTTATATTATTATATATATTAAATCCAGCCAGGTGACATCTTAAAGAATGTTTTACCAATCGTCAATTTAATGAGATAAGTTACACCTTATAGAAGGAGAGACACTGGAATCTAAAGTAAAATATGATATACGTAAAGGATAAAATTATTTTCTCATCTCAATCCATGATAAAGAATCAAAACTTGAAGTTAAAAAGATGATCCATTTGTAAAATATTGAAAATAATATACAAAATGCATTCAAATATATAGAGAGAATACTGTGAAATCTCATATGTTGTAAACCCTCAAGCATAGATTATTGTCCTAGATGGACATATAATAAATATTCCATTGAATGCGTCGAACTAGTGAATAAAGTGTGGTGGATATGTAATGCATCTAACCAACTGGTGTCTCTCTTTTTGTGGTGGATTAATCCACTCACGTAACATCTTTCTGGGTGTTTATGTTGGAATTATGCCCTAGCCCCGATCGCCTTGTAATGAATTGAACACAAGTGTTTACTGTACACGATAATAGTTATCCCTACAGTTTTGATTAAAGAAATTGTTTCCTTGAATCTATGGCAAGCATTTATGATTATGGTATTAATCTACATAATATAAAGGCAAATCCTTGATTAAGTTACGAACTAGATATCATAAGGTGTTATGATAATGAGAATCTAGCTTATAGGACTTAATCTAAACTTGTTCTTAATCGTAGGATCATCGAGTTAGGACCTCGATGATCCAGTTAGATTAATATGTAGCTAGCAAGTATTTATTGGATAAATATCGGTAGTTCTCGTTTACCGAGTTAGGTGCATAGATAATGCAAATAGAGATGTGATTATCGAACCGACTAAAACTAGAGATTCCTAATGGTTAATTACCTTAAACTGTCAAATCTCTATAAGGATTTTCATACTTGTAATCCTTTGACCTGAGATCATCACTATGGTTGTGTATGTGCTTTTTATGTTTTGATACTGGACTACTAGTGTGTCATAATGCTAGTCGGAAGGATATTGGACGTAGCTAAGTATACATGCTCATAAGGATGAGTCAAGATGGAATCTATCAACTCTAGGTAAAGAGTTTGAGCTCTACGATGTCATAAGATTATAACGATTGTATAGAATCCTTGGCCAAGGTGATAGAATGAATGAAGAAAGGAGTTTCTTAGGTCATTCGTCAATCGCTGATAATCGACGTGCAACGTAGTTGATTTTCTAATGGGATTTGACAGTTGTACCATATCCCAGGATGATCCGGAGTTGTAAAGATAGAGGGAATACGTGTATGATCCTTTACCGGGTCCTTTGTACAGAGTTACTTCACGTTATCCGGTCGTTGAGGAGTGTTGTTAGACGCCAACCTCGATTAGTAGTTAATTAAGTTAACTACTACCGGTTTAACGATAAACCCACGTAGTCGCACACTAACGAGTGTATTGATCTTGCTTCATGTCGTTAATTAATTTTATTTATTAGATAATAAATATTAATTAAATATATACTTGGAATATTGGTAGATTAATTTGCTAGCACAATTTAATATTCTAATATAAGACCGAATTAAGACAAAAAGGGAAAAGAAAAATTGACAAGTTTGTGGATCGAACCACAAACCTCTAGTAGTGTGAAATGTGTCACTAACCGCTAGGCTAGTCAATTTTTTTTGTATAATGTAGAAAGTCCAAGTCCACTTCACAAGTGGTAATGGACTAGATTATTAAGATAATCAATTTCATTATACGTTCCTGACTTTTCCTATTCTTTGTCTTTTCATTTTCTAGAGTTGGTTTTATAAGATAATGAAAGTCATTATACAGAGATAATTCCTCCATCAGTTTTCTTCCAAGAAAGAAAAAAACCCACAAGAAATAAAAGGTCTTTTGTCTCGAAGCTAGAATTGTGATTCTGGAAGTAAGGCTCAAGCTCGGTGTGCAAAGCCTGGAGGCTTCAAACTTTTGAAGCTGGTATTAAACAATTCCATTCTCATACAAAGCTTAAGGTATGTAATCGTTATTATACTTTGTTTTTAAATTTTTTAAATCGCAACTAGATTATGACTTAGGATTGCAATTACTTGTTTCCGCTGTATTATATGTGATATAATCGTAATTGCGCTCCTTCAGTTTATTGGGTCTAAGTGAGGGATTGTTCCCTATTAATCGATATATTTTACTTTTCTTTCTTATTTTGGACATATTGTTATTTAATGAGTGTTTGTGCCTTAATTGTGTGTTAAGTTTGTAGATTTTAGATACATGGTTTATACAAGGTTCCAAGATGATGAGGAGAAGTAAAAAAGTCAAGCTAAACCCAATCTAACACGTAAACTGAGCTTAAAGTCACTTTGGGAAATTAGGGCGTTTATCGGAGAAATCTTGACGTCATATTATTTCAGTCACCACAATTATTGGTCAGATTTTTAAACTTAATTACTTTTGATTAAAGAAAGATTGAAGTTAGTGTCGCGTGAGTAATGATGGAAGTCGATTCGGAGTTGAGAGGAAAAAGTTATGCTAACAACCGCTGTCGTGGCTCAGTACTGAAATATGTTAAGTAAAAACGGGTTTGGGCTAGCTTAACCTAATTGTGAGCCCATGGAAAACCCACAGAATAACAACAACTGAATTTTACCTTGATGATTTTGACTAACTCGTCGTAAGAAGCAACTCCATCTGTGATAGTGGAAACGTTGTAATCTTGGGTAACTCTTTTTTCACCTGTTGCACGTATGACCCATTTGACCCCCTTTATAACACAAGGATCAAATCTATATAGGACATTTAGTGACATGTTTTCTAACGCAATAAGTTCATTCGTAACAAATTCATCTCTGGCTTTTTTCATTATAAACACCTGCAAATTGTAAAAGTTATTAGTTGTACTAGAGCTTGAGTTGTACCAAATATTGAAATATTGTACCTTCTCATTGAACCATCGAGCAAACTATTCTCGGTGATTCTTTCTACATCTTCTTCAGGAACTTGTAATTAAAACTTGTGTTCAGTATAAAAAGTAATTTTATCCATAAGTAATCGTGTTACTAAGAAGTAAGTAACTAAGGTGCACTATAAAATTACTTACATCGTATATGGTTGGATATTCAAAATTGTGCAGGATGTATCGATCAATTTTCAAATTTTCTTTGTAGGTGAGTGTACGATGCTCCTTCTTACCCACTGGTTGACACTCTCTCCTAAATACAAAAATTTGTTCTAGCTCTGGGATCGACTCACCATATCTACTAGATTGTTGAACTTGGTTTTTCCTTTTTGTAGATATCCTAATATAAATAACAATGTTTCTTCTACAACGTATCCCTCAGATATTGATCCTTTTGTTGTGACGGGATTCCGGATATATTCTTTAATTTTTTTCAAGAACCTTTCAAATGGGTAAATCCAACACATTTGAATTGTCCCACCTAATTTGGTCTCCTTTTATAAGTTCATGACTTGGTGGACCATCATGTCAAAAAAAGCAAGTCAAAAAATCATTTCAAGCTTACACGTAAGAAACACCACGTCTGGTTTTTCAACCTTTAGCTCATTAAAACTTGGGTTTATTGTACAAACCCTTTTATAAACACGTTGCACAACCCTATTATCGGTTCACTCACTAATTTATCATCGATCAAACTAGAGATACTAGCCACAAAAAAACTCCATCATTATGTGACCGTAGTGTGGTTTCATTATGATGATCTTTCTCCCATCACTCTGAACATTATTCCTCAGACTAGACACAAAATCATTAGGAAAATCTTGGCCTTCAACCAATTTTAAAAAAATGTCGCTTAACCGGGAGCATCAAATTATTTTTACGTGAAGTTGCATCTATTTAACTTATTCTTTGAACAACCACAAGTCTATCCTAATATTCAAATTTCTGAAATCATTTATAGCTATTATGTTATCTTTGTTCACTTTCCTATCTAGGACAAGTACGGTACCAAGTAAACTATCACATACATACTTCTCATAATGCATAACATCAATGTTATGTTTGACCAAGTTTTCCAACCATTAGGATAATGTGTATAAAAATCTCTTTTTGTTCTAGTTAATATCTCACTAACATGTTTCCTTAACCTCCTTGCCACCAAAACTTTTATGTTTATCAAAAAATACAAAAGGCAACCCATCAAATTGTGTTTGAATATCTCATCAGGTGATGCTTTATTGGGAGGCCCAGTTCTCGCTTTTACGGTAATATATTATGTTGCTTCTAAGTCGATGTCGTATAGGTAACCAAAGTCTACGATCAAAATACATTATATATTTACACACACACATATGATGTAGAATCCATTCATTCATGGTAAGCTTTTTAACCTTGACCCTTCACCCCAAAGTTTATGACCTAGTCGGATAATCACTGATCTGAAACAACACACAAGACTTCATGAAAAATTATTAAGTGTATGAGCATGTGTGTTAAACCATGTAAACAAATAAATTTAACTAAATATAAATGTTGGGATTAAGAAAAATAATTAATAAACTTACAGTACAAAATGCAAAAATAAATTCTGAGGCTTGAACTTGGTTCAATGTCCATAAGATATATTCGCCCTGCTAAGTTCCTCACAATTGATAGCAATGATCTCCCAGGATACAACGGACTTAAGTCAATCGATAGCAGTATTACACAAAGATTGACAACGGTGAACTAAAATTGTATTGTCTTTCTCTCTCAAAATTTTGTAATATGTATGTGCAAAAATCCTAGTGAATTTTAGGATTTTAATTTTTTGATTCTTGTGTTTGAAAATGGTGGGAGGCCTCCCTATTTATAGAAATGAAACCGTGGCAATGCAACACCATTCAATGGGTATGTGACTGTTCAAATTATGAGACGTTAAACAATTAACGCGGATGAAGCATGACATGGGATAACGCGTTGCTTCAGTGGCAACGGGTCTTAGTTTACACGCACGCATATGCTAGATAACGATCACAAGTTTGAATTTTGGTAACGTTTTGTTTAGTGTTTTATTTACACACACATGAACAAAACAACTCTTATCTCGGCTTACTTGTGACACATTCCGTGTTTGAATCTCAGCATATACAAATATATTTTTAAACTTCTTTCTTTTTGTTCTCCGAATTTTATACTCAATTTCTCATTCACTTCTCAATGGTTTTAACCAAGTGAATATCTCACAATTGAGTCAACGTGTTAGTCCACACTTGGAAAAATCCAATTCACTAACATTTCCAACTCATCTATAAGAGGGTGGAGAAAGACATCCATATCTTTGTAGGGAGAACACCAAACCAAAATATGTAAAGTAAGCATAAAGGTGAATTCTTTCATGCATAACCATGGTGGCAAGTTGTAGGTGGTCAATATAACTGGCCACATTCTAAATGAGTTGTGTATCACGGAGAAATGGAAGATGGCGAAACCCAAGCACACATTATGCGGATCACTTGCAAAATCGGAGTTTCGCTCATCAAATGTTTTCAAACTAATACCATTAACTGGATGATGTAACATATCATCTTTTGAAGAATTTCTGGTATGGTGACAAATCATGTCTTTCGCGGTATCTCTCGAAGCGTATAATTGTTGGACTTTTTGTGCAACGTGAATGTATCACGGTTTTTTTATGAGGTCATTTATTCACTTTCTTTCGATTCCACCTAAATTCATCGCAAACTAGGCATTCTATGTGATCTTCATTCTCTTTATAATACAATACACAATCATTCAAACACATGTAATACGTCATATGTAATGTATCCAATACCCAAAGATTTTAACTTTTTGTTGAACTTCTCATACGATGTGGATAAATGATGTCATTCGGGCAAAATACGACACAACAATTGTAGGAGTTCGGTGAAAGAGGTATTCATCCACTTGTTCTTCACTTTTACATGCATCAACGTAGAAATAGAAATCAATGACCCCAATGTCGTGGAATTAGGGTACAACTCACTCTCTGTTTCTTTTAAGAAAAAGGCATAAGAAGACCACAGTATTTACCAGAACATTCTCGTCGTCCATCTCTGTGTCACTAGAAGAACCACCAATATTAAAAGTGGACCTCAAATCATCAAACACATTAACCATATCTTCATCTACAAAACGGGTAATTTATCCATAGAAAAATATTCCTTTTCAGTATATCTTGTCCAAAACTCATACGTTGACAAACAACTGTACCTTAGAATATGATATCTAACATCGTGAATACAAAATCTTCGATCATTCAAATAACACATACACAGACAACTAATGAAATTCGTACTATCATTTTTCGTAATAATATCCATCACCCCTACAATAATAATCCAACTCTTTCGGATAAGCGATAAAATTAATCAAACATATAAATAGGTAAGAAAAAAATGATATATAAAATTACTTTGTAACATAAAAATTATATATAGTATCATTTATATAACATACATCAAATAATAAGCATACATATATTAAAAATATAACAAATTAGAAAAAGATGTAAATTAAAAAAACACTATTTTTTGGATAATTTAGAGGTATATTGATGTTTGGGTGGATCCCCATGTGGACTGGGTGGAGATAGGGTCCTCTGGTGGTGAGGCGGTAGAGCTCTGATAGCGTCAACCGGTGAACCTGAAGATGTTATTTCTAATTAGGATAGAAAATATTTGATTTGTGATAGTAAATGTTAAATTATGCCCAACTTTATGTATTTATTTCGTGCAGATCATTAGCGACAACATTATGTCGTCGCTAACATTATGTAGTTTTGTAGCTAAAGAGTTTACCGGCGATGGGAAATGTCGTTGCAAAAAAAAAAACTGTCGTAGAGACAGTAAATTTTTGCCGCTAATATCTTTATCATTAGTGACGAATTTGTTCTACGCTACTTTATATTTTTTTATTATACTCCAATAGTAGCGAACTATGTTGCATGTCGCTAATAAACTATTATTAGCGACGACTGCGTGTCGTTTCTAATATGTCAGACACTAAAAATACAAAACATGGTATAATGTTAATTGTCGCTAATAAACTATTATTAGCGACGACTGCGTGTCGTTTCTAATATGTCAGACACTAAAAATACAAAACATGGTATAATGTTAATTGTCTGATAATAGCAACTAGGCTATTAGGTAATAATAGGATAGAAAGTCAATGTAGAAAATATCAATTATAATAAAATAATTCATGATTTATATGGGAAGAATGCTTTATAAAGTAAATTATAGAACTAATATACTAATTATGATTCAAGAGAAAATTATGTTAAACAGTAAAGGGTATTTGTTTTAAGAAATTTAATAAAAATATCTAATTGTTAAATTAAGTTTTTAATATTTATTTTATTAAAAATACCTAATAAAATAATTATTTATAGAAAACATCTCTATTATATTTTTTAACCTTTACTACCCTTATTATTAAATATATTATTTTAGAGATTATTACCCAAGAGGTCTTGAAGATACCACTCCGAGACCTAACAAGCCCATCTATATACTCTCTTCTTACTAAAGGCCACAAACTAATTTTAACACTATAAGCCAAAAAACTAATTACCTTCCTACCCCTTTTTATTTTTTATTTCCTATCTATACTATTTGCATTTATAAATATTTTAAAATTCTTTCAACTCATTCTCTCTTTTTCCCTTTCCCGTAACCCTAAAACCCCATTATCTCTCCTCTCTCCATAAACACTAAATTCCTTCTCTCTCTTCTGTGCAGCTCCGTTCGTGTGCTGAGCCGGAGAACAATGGCAGATAAGATTCGGCGTCCATTCGTGAAGCAATGCACGGTAAGCTCCAGTAGTGGTGGTGCGAGATAGGGGGTGCCAGATGGTGGTGCGAGGTGGATCTGCTTCCGTCGGCTTCTGCCATGGGTTCCGAAGTGAGCTGTTGTAAATATACTTATGAGGCTCCAGATCTGAGAGCAAGAACATTTAATAGCACCTTAGAGAAGATGGTGAGATCTACTCCATTCGTGATCTCTAAAACTAAGCTTCATCCTGAATTTGGCGGTGGATCTGAGTGTTGGTGCTAATGGAGCTGTTGAAGCTCTGAATCATAAAAAAATTAGACTAGTTTTTTTTTTGCTTGGGCAGCCAATTTTTCGTTCGAATATAATATTACATACTCAACATATTTTAGCAGGCGACTTTGTTTCTTTCTTCTTTCATTTAAATGTAATACATACTCAGCATATTAGTAACACACTCAACATATTAGTGCATGTGACTTTGTATTGTAATAATCATGGGTACTTTCATTTGCTGCTGAGTATTTCTTTTTCTTGTTCGATTGTTATTTAGTCTCTTTCTCTATTTTATTTTTATTTTTTTTGTAATAGATGTAAAATAATGTAAGCGGATTTTTTTTTTGAGGGATTTAGATCATCTTATAATATTAATTTTCTTGAAATTCATTGTTAGTGATTGCTGAATATTTTTCATTAAATTTTTTCGCGTGCTCAGTAAAATTACTGAGCAAGCTCAATAAACTTACTGAGCATTCGAACATGCTCAGTAAATTTACTTAGTAAACGAGCATGCTCAGTAAAGCCACTCAACAAAAAAATTCGAATACTCAAGAACTTTTTTTCGACACTCACCACTTTTTCCGATACTTAGCAACTTTTTCCATGCTCAGTACCCCATGCTCGGTAACTTTTTCAATGCTCAGTAACATTTTCCAGGCTCAGAACTTTTTCTGGCGGTGGTCGGCGGTGATAGGTGGTTGTGGTCGGAGTTGGAAATTATTGATAGTTAATGAAGGAGGGAGGAGAGAGATTAATGGTAGTGGAGGAGAGAGAGTAATGGTAATGGAGGAGAGAGACGAATCTATTTTTTTGTCTTATATACACTAGAAAAGGTAGTAATGACAATGGACATCTTATTGGCCTCTAAGAAGGAGAGATGAATTGACTAGTTTCTTTGTGTCACTAAAATAATCTCTAAGACTACATGGGTAATTGACCCATTATTTTATTTTCAATACAATATTTATTTTTGAATCTTAAACAAATAATATGATATTTCCTCCTCCTCCACCACCACCACCACTACCATATACTTAACCACCACTACAGCCACCATAACCACAACCACCACCACCTCCACCACAACCACAACCACCATATACTACTAATTTCATCACACACACTCGCTTCCGTGATTTAAAAAAAATCATCAAAACTAATTCTAAAAAAATCAGAAAAATAAAAAAATTGTATTTTTGGATAAAGCAAAATAATATTTACGTCTACGATGATTTTTGAATCTTTTTGTTTTTTTTTTAAATTTCGCAGACACGAAATTCACTGTTTGAATTAGTGATTTTTTTTCTCGCATACATGAAATTCACTGTTTAAAACAATGAATTTCGTGTTTGATAAAAAAAATCAAAAAAAAATCAAAAAACCAAAAAAAATAAAAAAGAATCATAGACGTAAATATTAATTTGATTTATCCAAATATGTAAATTTTTTTATTTTTCTGATTTTTTTAGAATTATTTATGACAATTTTAAAAAGTTACGGACACGCGTGTGTATGATGGAATTAGAAGTAAGTGGTGGTGGTGGTGGTGGTGGTGGTTGTTGTGGTGGTGGTGGCGTGGTAGTGGTGGTTGTGGGGGTGTTGGTGGTGGTGGTGGGAGGTTGTAATAGGATGGTTAAATTTAAATGTTAAATAATAGAGTAATTAAAATGATTATATAAGGATATTTTTGTCAATGGATGGAGATGTTTTTAGCAAATAAATTTTTTAATAGACATTCATAGATAAATGACTTAAATAGTAATTGATATTATATAATTAGGATTTAATTAATAATTATCTTTTAATTATTTAAAGTAGTATTATACAATTATCTTTAGAAAGACATATCATCTAAAATAAAAAAATATAATATTTAAGTAAGTTAATTAATATATATATATATATATATATATATATATATATATATATATATATATATATATATATATATATATATATATATATATATATATATATATATATATATAAAATTCCAATGAACATGTAATGTAATCACTAATCCAGATACATAATATAATAACCTTTAACCATTCTTTGCCTACCTTCCTTTCTTATTAATTATATGGTATATTTTTTTGGTGAAAAAAATATTATTGGAAATATAGATAGAGGGATTAATGGAAAATGTATTAAAGAAAATCCCCTAATTAGATCAGAATTATATATATATATATATACTGAATATTAATTATTATTGATATCACAAAATAAACATACTATATATATATATATACACACTAATGTATGAATATGCACTAAAAAAACCATTTTCCAGACTTTCAAGAGATCATGGCGTTGTTGTTGATGCAATCCGGATTTTTCATGCTTCTTCTTGTATTTCTTGGTAACCAAGTAAAATCACAAAATTGTAATTACTTTACAGGAAGTTGGGTGGTTGATTCTTCATATCCTTTGTATGACTTTACTGTATGCCCCTTTGCGGAGCGTGAGTTCGGATGTACAAAAAATGGTCGCCCTGATACTATGTTCTCCAAATACAGATGGCAACCCACTGGTTGTGCATTAGCTAGGTAACTTTATTACTCCGTTGCGGCCTTTTTCTTTTCTAAATACATCTGACATTTTAATGTAAAAGTTAAATTTTCTTTGTTTAATAGCATAATCTTGTTTCCTTTAAACAAAATGTATCAAATAATACCGTATCACCAATAGCTTACCGACTGTTACCGTTGATTCGTGTCTTTTTTTTTATATCGAATACCATTGATTCAAGTCGAGGGGCACATTTGGTATGTAATTGTATACCGCAGTCAGTGGAGAAGAACGCATGTGCACCATGGTCCCCCAAAGTTTATTTTTTATGTCTTAAATTTTTAATTTCATTTTGTTTGGAAATATATGGTCATTTAGATTTTTACTAGGCCCTTTTTATTCATACAATACTTCTTTTTTTCTAGATTATTTAGTTCAATAATGAATCTAAGATTTGTGTTAATATGTCTTTTAAGTTTAAAAATTTCAATTTTTTTAGAGTTAAATATCCTTTAAAAAGTTGATTCGTTTTTACATGTAATAGTAGAATGTAAATACATGATTATAAAATTTTGGATGCATATAGATTAAGTTGTTGTGGTGCAGATTATAGATTCATTTAGGATTTATTAATTGTATGTAGTTGTAAACTATTTCAAGACCAAGATTTTGTCGGTTAATTAGGAGGTATAGGTTTGAATCTCATTTCAGAATATAGGTAACCTAGGATCTTACTTGTCTGGAGTAGGTGTGTGGAAGCGTGCCTAACTTCCATGAAATTAGTCGGTTGTTGGCCTAGGTAACAATAAAAAAAATATGTCAAGAGAATTATTTTTTATGTGAAGTTTACAATTTTGCATTGCTAAATTATATTCATTTAAGCGTTATTTCTACACTTATAGTCGTGCAATTAACTTTAAAAAATTGAAAGCATTGCTCGTGACCCTTTACCCCCAAAAAAAAAATTAAATTCTCCGAATAAGGCAAATTAAGGCATATATTTGATTATGTTAAAGCACGTGTTCCATGTAATACAACGAGGAGTAGTACAATTTGCCTTTTTTCACCCTAATTATGGTTTCAAAATAGACCAAAACACTTGATATCACACGTGTATATAATTTTTTTTTTCTAGTCTTTTTAGAGTCAAAACTATTCTTAATTAATAATGTTTTTTTACTAAACAGTTTGGCAGATATGTTGGGAGTTTCAGTTATGTTTTACAATATTATAGTTTATGATGGTCCTTTGTCTCCATTTTATATTTTTATTGGATTTTTGTTCAATTTTGGATTCTTATTTGTCTTATTGTTTAATTTTATTGATGTATTTGAGAAAATGGTATGGTTATTGGATGATAACTTGTGAATTTTTTTATTGTCTTTGATATTATATTTAGTCTGATATATTTATTTCAATAAAATGCTATTTTTGATAGGAAAAGAATTGTACATAATAAACTGTTAGCAAATTGAAAACTCTTTTCATTTTTCAGCTTCAATGGTACCAATTTCTTGGAGAAATTAAGAGGAAAGAGTATAATGTTTGTCGGAGATTCTTTAAGTCGAAACCAGTGGGAGTCATTATCTTGCTTGCTTTATAATACAGTGCCCAATGCCAAGTATATAGTGACTAGATCAGTAGACAACTTTGAAGTCTCCACCTTGACATTTACCGTAAGCTTTTTGATTTTAATGTTATTTTAATATAATACTATCGTTTTTCATACCATCGTTTATATACTCATGATATTAATGATTTAATTAGAAATAAGATAAAATTAAATTTAAATCATAAATAAATTAGTGATGATTAATTCCTAATCAAAAAGTGATATAAAGAGAATTATATATAGCATTATTTTTCTATTAGATGAATTATAATGTATATTTTTAGAGAAAAAAAACCTAAAATTGCCAGATCCTTACTTTCCTAAAATGTTAGCTACTTGATAGAAGGTATACACAATTATCCGTATAACACTTTTAAACGCTGAGATGGTTAAATACTCAATTTTCCTGAATTTGCACTATACGTCCTTGTATAATTTAAAAATTTCATTATAGGTCCCATTTTAATTTTTTGAGTTACTTACGTATAATTGAGTCTCTATATTATTATTTTTTATATTATTATACAAAATAATATTTTATTATAAGGATTTCATACAAATAAAAAGAAAGCAAAAATAATTACAAATTAGACGACCAAGTTGAAATATCAGAAATTTGATAAAGTATATATATATATATATATATATATAAATAGATTTTATTGTGTCAATTATAATATGTTTTGACCCTTAATTAATTTTGTAGGATTTTGGAGTTAAAGTGATGCTTGATCGCAATAATTATCTAGTAGATATTGTGAATGGAACTGTGAATGGAACTGAAGGTAGAATTCTAATGCTAGATTCAATTGAAAAGGGAAAGAAAATATGGGAAGGCATTGACACGCTTATCTTCAATACATGGCAGTGGTGGTATCGTCAAAGACCTGGCCAACTGTATGTTTTCTACTCCTCTTTTCTTAAACGAATTTGATGGTCTATATGAAATGTTTAGTACATATTTTGATTAATAGTGTAATTTGATGGTTCATTCTATGAGCAGATGGGATTATGTTCAAGTAGGGAAGCAGGTATACAAAGACATAGATCGTATGGAAGCTTTTGAAAGAGCACTCAATACTTGGGCTTCATGGGTTAATTCCAACATTGATCCTGCTAAAACCAAGATTTTCTTTCAAGGAATTTCACCATCTCATTACAAGTAAGTTATATATATATAACAATAAAAATTTTCTATTGTTATTATAGTTATTCTAAAATTTCCATATAGAGAGTAAAATTGTCCCCATTACCCAAAAAATGACACAGTCGACGTCTTTGTCAATGTTAATCGTTTGAGTTACTGCAACATAAACCCTTATATCACATGGAATCATATATCTATTTATTAGAATTTTATATAAAAATAAATCTTTCAAAGACAGTTTTAAAACATTAGACTTGGCCGATTTAAGTAAGTCTCGTTTTAGAGAATTAGTAGTCATGTGTCTGACCCCGATATCTGATTCTTTTTTCTACTTCTTTTTAGCGGTGCTGAGTGGAATGAAACAGGGGCAACTTGCGTAGGGCAGACGGAACCCATACTCGGGTCGATATATCCAGGAGGTTCACCACTAGCTTTAACAGTGTTGGAGAAAGTATTGAAAACAGTTACGAAGCCACTAACATTGCTTGACATAACGAATCTTTCACAGCTACGTAAAGATGGACATCCTTCAATGTATGGACAAAATGGAAAAGCAAAAGTGGATTGCGTACATTGGTGTTTAGCAGGAGTTCCTGATACTTGGAATATAATTCTGTATAATCTTATTGTTTAATCGAGCTGGAATGATAGGTTTTAAAATATACATCTAGAAATATAAATGAGAGTTTTTTTCTTGGTAATTTTTAACAAATCAATGTATTTTAAGCTTTTAACTATGCTTTTTATAATATCTATTTTAATATGTTTTTATTATTCTTTTCTCATGCTCTCGTTGACTTCTTGATTCATATTAAAATATTCTCATCATCTTCAAATGGTCCTCACCTACAATTTTGTTTAATTAATATCATCCCACGTTGAAAATCCATTGTCTATTAAAAAATGGAATTTTTATAACAAAT
Organism: Nemophila menziesii; assembly: GCA_029959085.1. Classification (NCBI taxonomy): domain Eukaryota; kingdom Viridiplantae; phylum Streptophyta; class Magnoliopsida; order Boraginales; family Hydrophyllaceae; genus Nemophila; species Nemophila menziesii. The sequence goes on from JARWIR010000013.1 coordinate 1,425,250, forward strand.
ATTAATTCGAAATCCATTATCTATTAAAACATAGAATTTTTATAACAAATATTAATTCGAGATCATATATTTTGAACTCGGTTAAAAAGAACCAAAGAATCAACAATCAATCATCAAAATCTTTAAAGAAAAGATATCAAAATGAAAGAAAAAAATCATATATTATTAAGAATGACGATTTACTTCCACTCAAATCACACCATGTCATGGGTGATATATTGGGTAGTATGAATTTGGGTGGTATATATCATTACTTATTATTTAATGATCCAATATTATTATTAACAAATCTTAGAATAAGATATACACCATATTATAAATTTATATCCACTAATAATAATAGTAACTAGCTAACTAATATTATGTCATGTGTTTTGATATTGTGACTAATGACTATAATATATAAGCAAATATTGAAAGAAATATTTACCCTATCAATATATAACACCATCTTCTCAATAAAAACGAACATAAAATAAATGAATCTTCTATCGATTTCTTTCTTATTTTCAATTAAATAACTTCTCTAGATTAATTCTGTTTTTAAATCAGTGAATATTAATTTTATAATGACAACTACATACAATACCGGAGTTGAAATCTGAAACCATGTACACTTACCACATTGTTTGAACTGTTATATGAAGGTTCTAATATTTGGGATTATAATCTGATCTCTGAATGGTTTGATACAGATACTACAGAAAAAAATTTAAAAATAATGAATCTCCCCTTGTGAAATAATGCCTTCTGGGCATGATCAAATGATGGAGAGAATAGCTCTAAAAAAAAATATGGGTACTTGAAAGATAAGGAAGTGGAGAAGGATAACAAAACTAAAGGAGGGACTACCTAGTTGATGTTTCCTCATTTGTGATAGATTAATGTTAGGATGAGACATCATTTTTACTGATTTAGAAGTCATAATAGTCGATTTTCTTGAGTTTTAGTGCACTTTCCTATTTTGAGTCTTGATTTGTAGAATTATTATTTTTAGAGCATATTGGGTTTAATTGTTTATTTAGTGTGTAGCTTTAAAGATAATTATGGAGCTTAATTAGAGTCCAAGTCAAATATTACAACTTATGGAAAGAGATTTGCATGGTAATTGGAGATAAGGAAACAAAAGCTAAAAAGATGGAAAAGGAAAAGCTGCCTAAATCTAGGATTCTGCAGTACACGCCTAAAGAAGTGCTATTCTACCCAAGAAATAGGCCGATTTTGGTAATTTCCTTCTGTTAGGACAAAGATAATTCTGTTGCGATTCTTTTGGTATCTTATGGAGCTCAAACCGACCAATAACGAAGAAGATATGCTCAAAAAGGTCCAGCAGTGTTTATCTTTATTTCTATTCGAATTTGAGTTGGGCTAGAAGTCCAATACCTTACCTCTTCCTCAAGAAAACGAATTAGGTCTTCTAAACACCTATAAATACACCCTTATATCACTTGTAAATCATCCTTGCTTAGAAAAACCTTAATATTATTCCTTAGTCATTGTAGAGAGCAAGATGATGTCTTTTGTAATTTCTTTTAGTTTATTTCCTTCAGGTATGAACTAAACTCCCCATAGCTTGGGTTTTGCATATGTATAATCTATGAATTCTAATTCTTCTATCTAAGTTTCTTTGGGAATTATATGTTTTAATTTTATATTAGCTTCTTACTTAATATTTGTTTATGTGTTTTGATTTATTGTCGTTCTTAGATTTGATCACTTTAGGATTGTTTAATAGTAGTTAGATGGTCTCCTTGACAGGGTGTTTAACTATTGAACCACCACATAATGTCTAGTGTCGATATTAGTTCTGACAAAACATGATTCTCACTAGATAGTCATTAGGGTTTGTTTTAACCACCATATCACCAAGATTGCAGTATTTGCTTAGGGCCTTAGTGGCGTTTGATAACCCTATTCTTCATCACTTCTTGGTTGTGCCGTAGCCCCCTTAGTCGCTCTCAAGGTCTAAGGTATGGGAATTTAGAATCTTGACTAAGTATACCAAGAGCTAATATTCTCCCTTATTAACTAGAGTTATAGATAGAATTAGAAGGATTAGTGCATACTAGCAAAACCTGAGCTATACTTCTCATCTCATATTTCTTATCTTTTATTTAATTGTCTTTATTTTCTTAGTTTAATTTACTATTTTCGAAATCTGTTCCCTTTAATTTACTGTTTTCTAATTATTTACTTTTACTCGTTATTCCTACTCACGCGTATAACACACTTAAGTCCCTGAGAACGAACTCAACTTACTAACTAAAACTTAATACTTGCAGTAGTGTGCCTGTCTAGGGTGAGAGTGCGTAGTTTCTTGGCTTATTTTTATCTTATTTTTATCACACCCTAGGCACCACCACTAGTGGCACCTATTCCACACCAAACTTTGTTTGGAAGGAGGTATGGAGCCTAAGGGCACCTCCTAAGATAAGGAATTTTTTTTGGAAAATATGCAAAATAAAGATCCATGCGGAGGAGCTAAAAATATAAGGAAAATGTTCCAATAATCCTTTGTGCAATATTTGTGGTACTGAACCAGAGTGTATTGAACATTTAGTGTTTAATTGTTCATGGGGTAGAGCTTTGTGGTTTATTTCTCCTATACAAATATTGTCCAATTCAAACTAGACATCCAGGTTTGAAATATGGTAAACTGAGTTGAAAAAAATTCAAGGTCATACAGATATAGCTGGTATATGGTGATTATTTGGCATATTTGGAATATTAGGAATAAAGCTTGCTTTGAAGGTGTTTCACTAGACCCTTTATAGGTTTTACAGTATTCCCTTTATGCCTATGATGAGTATGACTTCTATAATAAGAATTCCCTTAAGGCAAAAAAGATAACAACTAAAGTGATTGATCTTCCAAAATCCTCTATATATAATGAAAAGGAGATAATTAACTTACTAAATAACACAAATTAGGTAAACAACAGAAAGAAAGTAAGAAGTGAGATATGGAATACAAATATAAATTCATAAACTAATATTTTGTACACAGGTGCCTCTTTCAAAAATGATTATAATGCTTCTTCTACCAGTGTTACTTTGGATAAAAATAATATGCTTATTCATGCTCATGATTGGTTATTTAATTGAAACACCCTTGAAGAAGCTGAGTTTATTGGAGTGCACAATGGTCTTAGTTCAGCTATTAATTTTCTTCAGGAAGATATTAGGATCCTTAGTGACAACAAGGTGGTGGTAGAGATGTTGAACTACCCAAAACTCCTCCTGATGCGCGACATAGATATTTTTATTTAGATATTAAGAAATTAAGTTGTGATAGACTAGTTTTATTTCTAGAAAAGAAAATATGTTTGCGAATTGGGTTGCGAGGAAAAAGCTATTGGGTATTTGGCCATGCGATAGGGTTTCTAATTATCCTCCCCAGTTTGCTAGTTTTCTTTCAAACGCCCCTACACCTAGTTGTATAGGGTGAGGCTTTCGGGTCAGTAATAATTTTATCACTATTTAATATTATCGCTTTTGACAAAAAAAAAATCTGCAACCATAAAAATATTCTGGTTCAGGAAAACAAAAATTTGGAATCATATTATACTAGCAAATTAACCAGAATACTAGAGATTACTTCAACAGGTTTCTTAGCACAATCAAAACATAGATGAAAAAGTACACAGGGTATCTGTATAGCATCAAGTCTCCTAACTCACTCTATGAGAAACAAAAAAAAAAAAAAAGAATAAGAGGAGAGGGATGATGTTGAGTGAGGTTGGTTATGGAGTTGATGATGGGGGTGCATGATAAAACATAGTAGAAGGGTGGAGAAAAAAATGATGTTTTAGGAGAAAACTTAGGACTTTTAAAGTTTGGGGACTGAACCGATAAAAGAGGTATAGAATTTAGGGACCATTTGAATTTTTCTCCTTATCTGCAACATTTATAGTTCATCGCCATGGAATTTGACAGTTACGCCCACTTCTTCAACACTACACTTTGATTATGCCCTTCTAAATTGGACAGCATCTCTAACAATTCGATAACTACCCTAGTAACATACTACAGTCTCAAGCCCTAGGTGGTGAAAATCCAACATCAAGGTGCCAAAGCTTTCCGTCTGATGTAAATATTAGGGAATAGCACTACCTAATATATAAATAGAGTAACATTTAGCCTTTTGAGAGACGGTCTTAGAATTTGTTTCTTTAAGAGAAATTACTTTTTTGGTAGATCACCACATGTACTTTATTACTGAGATATATTTGCTAATTATCCAAAAACAAGGATATATGGAGAAATTAATAACTTAGATGACGTATATACCAATTATGAATTGATTAAGCTATGCCCTTTTACTTTGCTAAATAAAAATTTAAGAAGAAGTTGGTGATGTACAAGTTCTTCTACTCATAAAGTTTGTATAATTATTATATAGAATTTCTAATTACATAAGTAATGTTGTGACATAGCCTACTACGCGTGTATTTTCGTGAGAAGACGTTTCGCGAGGATATCTATGTCCTCGCTAGAGATAGCATCTTTCGCGAGTAAGTAGTTTGGTGAGAACTCGCCTATAAAGTGTTGTACTATTCGGGAAAAAAAGGATAAAAAAGTAAATAATTTCTCGCCATATTACTCATCTTACGCGATGACATTTTGACGATTATAATGAAGGCAGCGAGCTACCCCAGAAAAAATCCTACCCACTTAAATGCTCTCGTTTTTATTTAGAAATGATATATACCTTCCGAATTCATACCACCCAATAAATTATTACTTTTTTTTCTAATCCGCAAATAGTGACCGTTCCATCAATAACAAAACTTCTCTACTACATCGTACACATGTAAGTCCCATTTTCAATAAAAAATATCCATCAAATTTTCCAAAACTAGGTATTTTTTTAAATTTTAATTTAAAAAAAATTAATTGTTGTATTATGCTTTGATTATATAAATGCATAATGTATATTTTTTTGGATATAGTTTTTTTAAAACAAATTTGTTTAATTATTTTTATTTGGTTATAATTATAATAAAAATATTTAACTTGATTTTGATAACAGATTCGGTTATGGATAAGATTTAGATTAAATCAAATAATTTCGTCACGAGGGAATATATTTCGGGTATAATGGATTTTATTAATTTTGCGAAAGAACGCGTGGGTATATATGGTTTAATATTTTTTTTGTGTAATCATTGTTGTAATAATAGAAAAATTCATATTAACGATGTTAGAACAAGTCTTTATAACTGGAGGTTTGGTCATTGTATGAGGTTTGGACGAAACACGGGAAAAAATTGAGACCCGCTATCAAAGTCGGGGGCCACTCTGGTGACACCGAGATCTTTTTATGTGACGAGAATCTTACTGGAGAGGGTCGTGGGTGTTTCGACGCGTTGTTCGAGGAAATGGAGACAAACCTGTACCTCGGTTCTACTACGATAGGTTCCTTGGATTTCATAGCCAAGTTAATGCATGTCAAAGTAAAGAACAAGTGGACAACCACCTCTTTTACTGAACTTCTTGTGTTGTTGGTCCGTGTTTTGCCAAAAGGTTATACATTACCTTATTCTTATGCCAAGTGCATTAAAAAGATGAAAAGTTTGGGCATAGGATATATCATGATCGGTGTGTGTTTAAATGATCTTGTTTTGCATTATAAATAATATAAAAAATGGAGAAGTGTCCAGTATGTGGAGAATCAAGATGAGATCCGAAGAAGGGGAAGAAAGTGCCATGTAAGAAACTTTGTTATTTTTCAATTGCGCCAAGGTTGCAGGGAATGTATGCTTCGAGGCACACCGCCAAAGATATAATTTGGCACCATATCAGAAAGAGTACAGACGATGATGTGTTGCGTAATCTAGTTGATGGAACTAGTTGGAAAACATTTTACAAGATAAATTTCTTGTTTGCTAGTAAACCCGTAATGTAAGCCTTGGTTTGGGAATTTGATGAATTTCGTCCTTTATCCATGCAAAACAACTCATATAACATATGGTAGGTTATATTTATAATCTAAAACTTACCGTCTTGGTTATGCATGGAAGAATCCAACTTTATGCTTACACCCTTGATTTAATGTCATCGTTCACCTAGGAAAGATATGTATGTATCTCTCTGTCCTCTTATAGATGTGTTGGAGATGTTGTGGGGCACGGGGGAGCATTATATACGATGCACATATTAAAGGGGAATTCATAATGAAGGTTTGTTTGTTGTTCACGATTAATGTTTACTTGTCTAGATTGTACAATTTAGGTTGGTCGGGTCAAGGCTACTTAGCATGCCCAGAACGCATGGGTCCTACTCTGTCCCTACATGTCAATAAAGGGGTTGTTTATTTTGATCACAGACGGTGGCTACCTATTAGTCATCGTTTTATAAAAGACGTATCTTCGTACATGAAATTCGATCATAGGGCTCCGCCTAGGAAACATAGTCCCGCTGATATTAAAATGCAGTTAGATGGGTTGCATATTGTGTTTTCTGGTAAACACAAGTATTTTGGTTGCAAGGTGACAAAGAAAACATGTCCTCGAGAGTTTAATTGGAAGAAGAAGAGTATTTTTCCCGTTGACCAGGAAAGAGTTGTGGTTATTCGAGAATCGAGTGAAAACGATAGTACTAAGTGCAAAGCATGCGATGAAACCAGAAAAGCGACATGTGTTTCTGGATTATTTGAAGGCGCAAAAGTTTCTCGATGGATTTTTTTTTAGTTTGCGGAACAACGTTTAGAGTGATTTGGGAAAGATCATCGATATAAAATCCCATGACTGTCATATATTGATGTAGTTTCTTTTTGTGGCGAGTATTCCAGGGTTAATTGACAATAAGTCGGTAAGAAATCTGATTATTGTGTTGTGCAACATATTTGGAAATGTTTGTAAAAATAACCTAAGTAAGAAAGAATCGGATTCGGAAAAGTCTGAAGTGGTCGACTTTGTGTGCAAGTTGGAGATGATTTTTTTCCCGTTACTTTTGATATAATGGTTCACCTTTTTGTACACTTGTACAAGGAAGCTTAGTTAGGAGGTTCGGTTCAAATACGTTGGATGTACCCGTTTGAGAGATATTTGACGACACTCAACGAATATAACCAGGCTTGAGGGTTCAATCGTCATGGATACGTTGTAGAGGAACCATTGTCTTTTATATCTCGGTACTTTAAAGAAGAAACAAAAAAGTTCAACAAACCAGGTAGATACGGTAAAACGATTCTTGAAACCAAAGAAATATCTGTGTTTACGAGCCAATGCTAGCCGGCCGGTAAACCAGAGTTTCTAAATTTACCATTCAAAGAGTAGAAACAAGTCGATTGGTACATCCTTCTTATTTTCGATAAAATAAAAGGCTATATAATGAAACTAAGTTTATTTAAAAACATTTTATGAAATATCTTATTTATGTTTTTTAACAGTATTCTTTATGTTTAGGAACACAAGTCCAAGCTACAGCTCCCTGATATAGAGAAACATCACCCGGAGCATATTAGTCGATGGTTCTTGAAAAAGGTAATGAAGTTCTTAATTTTTTCAATTAATTCATCTTTATTACAACTAATGGCTTCTTTTGTGGATAAGTTTTTTAAATGAGCGAAGCTGGTGATCTGCGTGCTTCTAATGAAATGGTTTCGTTAGCCAACATGTCGAATGGCCCATATATATATATATAATTCTTGTGTTGTGAACCAGGGTGAACTGGGTTACTTGTAACAAGGGAGAAAAGTGAGTAACTTTGGATTACAGAGTTTGTAATATCACAGGTGCAGAAACTTTTTTACGTTGAGTTAGTTAAGATTGTGGAGGTGGAATTCACTGGTGGGTGTTCAGCTGTGTTGTTCAAGTGTAAGTGGTATAACACCGATGAGAAAATGAAAATAAGGAAATCGAAACATGGGGCAACAATGATCAACACTAAATCTTTCGGGTGGAGTGAAGAACCCTACATTTTAGCAACTCACGCAGAAAAGGTCTTAATATTAATAAAATTAATGCAAGTTAGAAGCAAAGGAGCTAGAAAGTTGTATGGGATGTTTATAACCGACACTGATAGAGAACCTCTTTATGGGGTGTAGAAGCGATATCCACGATCCGATCACAATTATGTTGGTTGATATGAACTTGGACTCGGAATACACGTTATTACAGTTGAATACTGATCAATGGATAGAGATTGATATTTCCATGTACAATCTTGGAACCGAGAACTTGATTGAAGTAGATGACGAATTACATGATGACACGTTGGATTAGTACGAGATTAACGAAGACACTTTATATATCGATAGTGATGATGATAACATAAGATTTGAGAGGTACGAGACTGACTAGATGTTTCGAGAGTTTTTATCATTTTGTAATTTTATCGAAATAATTTAGATTTCAAATTATTTTTATTTTGATTATAGAATGTAATTGGTGTTAATGTGTTAGAATTTTTATATATTTTGGTGTTGTGTTATGATATTTTAATAGGATGAAAAAAATGTCTAATGATTTATAGATAAAAAAGGTTAAAAAAAAATTACTCATTTGCGAGGACAATGTCCCCACTAAAGATGCACATGTCCTCGCAAAAGAGTCTATGTCTTTTGCGAGAAGTTCATCATGAAGAACTTCTCGCAAAAGATAGGGTATCTTTTGCGAGAAGTTCTTCATGATGAACTTCTCCCAAAAGACATAGACTCTTTCGTTAGGACATGTGCATCTTTAGTGAGAACATTGTCCTCACCAATTTATTTGAGATGGGTATTTAATATCTATGGTGTTGGAGAGGTTTAAAGGATATAATTTAAGCTTTGGTGAAGAAATTTTTGGGTTAAAACTTGAATTTCTTGGTGTTTTTGGAAAGATTTGTGATTGATTATGTGTTGCAATGATGTTTAGAGATAAGGATTGGTGATATATTAGTGTTTTGATGATGGAATTTGAGTGTTTTTGGAGCTTTGGTTCGTCATCAATGGTGTTTCATGTGTTGGATTCCAAAGGAGAGGGAAAAATAAGGTTTTCTTAAGCTTTAGGTCAATTTTCGCCGACGAAAACCGGGGCCCCACATTTTCGAAACTGGGTACCCGGTTTTTTTTTTCTTTTTTTCAGGAGGCATAAAATGCTGCCTTCGATTTTCTGAATTTTTTTTTTTACCTTGGACGCAAGCCACCTTGCGTCAAAGCTGACGCAATAACCAGATAGTTGGCTTTTGAAACCGGGTTCCCGACTTGTGAAAAATGGGTTGGCTATTCGCGCGCGGATTTGCCAACTTGCTGGACGTAAAGGGTTGCGTATTCGCGCAGAAAATTTCAATCTTATTTTTTCGATTTCTCCTTGCCTTCACCTCGGAATTTTGCGAACCTTATACTCATTTTTATTGGAAATTGCACTCCCGGTCCATTGGACTACTCAGATTTTACATTGGAGTTACCATTTTTTCTCAGAATTCGGTTTTCTTCATTTCGCACCATGAATTGCGTCTCTTTACGCACAGGTCAGAAAGTTTGGGCTGGTTATCAGAACTTTTGGACTTCACCACTTGATAGATCTCGAAAAAATAAGTGGTTTAGGCTCAAGAAAAAGTTAATTCCGACCTCCGAGCGTCAAGTTATGATATTCCGAAATTTTGATACCTGGGTACAGCACCAAAAACGGGTTCCCGGTTTTTAGAAACTGGGTTCCCAGTTTATCCTGTAGTGTAACCCAAATTTTTCATTCTTTTACCCTTCCTCATTTCTTAATAATAGATACTAAATTAACGACTTTTACCTAATACACACTACTAAAATCAAAAGACTTAAACTAATATACAAAGAATTGGCTGTTGTTTAACGTCGTTAAGCTCGACGGGTTACCTCGTGTTTCATTCTTTAACACAACCTCCCCAGCAGTGAGTGAGGTTGTCAACATTTGCTACTCGAAATTTGCATCCTTTTGCTTTTATTCCAACTAATTTATCCGAGATAACCTTTGCAACCATGAATGGTCCTAGACAAGAGTTCTTTGATTCACATGTCTTTGGAGGAGGTTTAGGCTTTTTCATAGCAACTTCTTCACCCAGTTTGAACTCCTTTTTCTTTCTTTCTTTCTTTCTTTCTTAGGTTCTTTTGGAACCTTCGTGACACGTGCTTGAGCTTTTTTTTTTGCATGATCGAGCGTGTGGACTTCCCTTAGGATTTGGAGGAACTTTAATTGGTGGTTTCTTTCTTAGCTCTTTTTCCTCCACTCCTAAGGTTTCCACAACCTTATTTGGCTCTTTTGGTACCTATTCAACTACATCTACACGAAAGCAATCCTCCTTGGAATCTGGAATTTTCATTGGTCTGAACACGTTGAACTTCACCTCTTTGTCTTGGATTCTCATAATCATTTCTCTGTTTTCTACATCAATTAAAGTACACCCCGTGGCTAGGAATGATCTTCCAAAGATAATGGGGACATTCCTATCCGCTTCGTAATCAAGTATAACCAAATTAACGGGAAAATTAACGTACCTGCCTTGACGAGGACATCTTCTATTCGTCCCTCTGGATGTACGAGGGATCTGTCAGCCATCTGTAAGACCATCGATGTTGGTTTCGCATCACCTATCTTTGATTTCTCAAAGATTGATTTGGGCATAAGATTAATACTTGCACCCAAATCACATAGCGCTTTTCCTTTCCACTCATTACCAATAGATATCAGAATTGTAAAGCTCCTAGGATGAAGTAGTTTGGGAGGTAACTTATTCTGACATATTGCACTACATTCTTCAGGTAAACCAATCATCTCATTATCGCAATATGGTCGTTTGTTGGTGAGGGATCTTTTCAGAAACTTAGCATACTTGGGTACATCTCTAATAGCTTCTAACAACAGAATATTTATGCTAAGACCTCTTACCTTGTTAAAGAATTTTTTATAATCAGCCATATCACCCTTCTTTTGAACTCTCGATGGAAATGGTGGAGGAGGACGGTTTATTATAATATCATCTTTATTTTGCGAAACTTCAATAGGTCTCTCCACTTCTTCTACTTCAACTTCTTTATCCTTATCCACCACATCTTTTTCTTTTCTAACAACTTCCTTCTCTTTCATAACAGAAAATAGAGGTGGGGGAAGCTTCTTACCACTTCTGAGTGAGATAGCATTACAATATTCGTATTGGACAGGAGCCTCTGTATTACTAGGTAGTTGTCCTTGTGGCCGCTGTTGCAATTGTTTTTCCATCTGAGTTATCTGATTTTCTAACCTTTTAATTGCGGCCTTAGAAGTTTGCTGACTTTGGACCTGAAGCGCGATTAATTTCTCTACAGTTTTCTGAAGGTTATTTGTATCTTCTTGTGGTTGCGCAGGTAAGGCTTTCTGGTTCATGGTGTCATCATAATTGTCTTGAGGAGGTTGTCTCTGAGCATAGTTTCCTTGATTCTGTCCCCCTTGATAATGATTCTGAGGTCTTGGATTATAGTTGTTACCTTGGGGACGCGGCTGATATGCGTGAGTCAGATTTGCTGCCCCATTAGGATTTGAATATTGAAACCCAGGATGGTTTCTGTTTGGTTGATATCCATTTTACCATTCGAATTAAAATTTTCTCTGTTGGAAACAAACATGACGGACTCTTGATTATTCTGACAATTCTCCCATGAATGATCATTCACACCACAATACTCACATCCATACACTTCTTGTGCAGCGTTCACTTCAACCCTTTTACTCGAAAAACCTTATTTCACGGCTAACGTGAGTTGTCTCAACTGTTGTTCTAAAGTGGTTTGTATTTTGTTCTCTAAGGAGGTGAACTTCTCTTCAATGTTGACATTATTAACTCCCCCTTTAACTGGTGTTCTCACAGTATTCCAACCCACTTCATTGTCGACCGTTCTCTCCAAAATAATTCTTGCGTGAACGGGTTGAACTCGTAAAAACGCACCACCGCATAATAAATCCAAATCTTTTCGTGATCCACCATCAAGACCGTTATAGAAAATTTTCAATTGTTGTTGATCTGAAAGGCCATGATTGGGGACTCTTCGTAAGCAATTCTGAAATCTCGACCAACTTCTACCCAACGCTTCATCATATTCTTGTCGGAAATGTGTTAACTCGAGTTGAGCATCTAACCTCATGTTGGACGGATAATACCTATCGAAAAACGCAGCCTGTAACTGTTCCTAATTCGTAATATTTCCCGGCTCTTGTGAATCATGCCAATCACTCGCTCCATCTATCACGAAAAATCTGAATGTAGCAAAATACATTTGCTCTTTTATTACTCCTTGAGTGATGTACGAATCGCAGATTTGCATAAATTTTTGTACTGCACGAATAGGATCTTCTCCGGGCTTGCCTCGAAAATTCCCAAAATTCTACCCGAATCTGGACGGAATCTCGGAACATCGATATTAGCTGAGTTAATCCCAAGAGGAGGAGCAAGAAATGGTTTTTGTGTTGGACCGGTAAGGAACCATGGATCAGCTACTTGGATTTGAACCGGAGGATTAGGAATAATCGGTGGCACTATTGGCTGGCCATTCGCGTCTAGCTGAACTCCTGGTTCATTATTGTTTGAAGTACAATTACCGGGCACTAGCTTTTCATTGACCTTGAATATAGCTCCTGTTGCTCTTCTCTGGCTAACCGCCTTTCCCCCTATCCTTTAAAGCCGGTACCAAACCTACTCGTCTGCTTTCTTGTCCCTCTAATGCTAACGTCGACTAACTAGATGTGAAGAAACTGATCGCAGGACCTCTAAATCCGACGACCTTGACTGAAAAGCGCCTCCAGGGCCTTTGGAACACAGATGAACGGGGGTGATTGATATCGTTTAGAGTCGAAACTAATCCACTCGTGGAGAGGTCACAGAGAATTGACCTATTCATAGATATTAAGATGTGCCATTTCGTTAGCTAATCTTTTTAATTCTTGTGCTTCTTGTTCTTTCCTTCTCTTGTTCGCAAGTCTGACTAATGATTCAGGATTATCAAGGATCGGAGGTAATATCTCAAGATCCTTAAAGAGTCTCTTTCGCATACACCAAACCTAAAAACCTGAAAAGGATGAACAAACAAAGCGTAAAACTAAAAAATAAAAAAATGCAACTAACACTAAAGGATAAACACCGGGGTCACACGCTACCGTCCCCGGCAGCGGCGCCAAAAACTTGGTGGTCCTTTGTGTGTTCTAAAATAAATGCAATAAGGAAAATAGAACCACAACCGCAACTGTACGGTTGTCCCAAGTAATATAAGTGATAAAACAGATTCATTCTCAGGGACGGAATGGCTAACTCTAATGCTTATCAAATAGTGGTTAATTGTACGTGAAAACAAGTAAATGATTTTAAGATTGATTGTTTGTTTTTCTAATAAGTAAGACAATTAATTAAAAGACTAAAAGCAAATAAAAGACTAGACGCAAGAAAATAAAGTGTTTACACAAAGAGGGAAAGCAGTACCTGAGAGACGCAAGGGTTTTACCTAACTATCATTCATTTCATGTATTGTTTAAGGAACAAATTGGTAAATATGCATCGGTCCGGATTCAGAATTCTCCTTACCCCCGTCAGGGTGGACTAAGGAGCTACTATCAAGTGCTACAAACCCCGTCAGGGTGATTATAGTCCACTCTCAAGTGATTAAGTCTAATTTACCCAATAGGCCATAGGTTTAATTAAGCTCGTCAGAGTCTCTAATTTCTAACCTACATTCATTAACTAGGTCTGTATCTAAACCCCCTGTCAAGGTGATCCAATCGCCACTAATTGGAATAGCCTAGATACTAAGTCCTATGATTGATTCATGACTTCAATTACAGTAAATAAAAGCAAATTAATGAAAAATACAATTTACCCAATTTGATTTCAATTATTAAAATCCCAAATCCAAACACATGAAATAAAATCAAATTGGGATTAACCCATTATGCGTTTCAAGCACTAATTAAGTTTAGCTCATAATAATTAAAAAGAAAAAAACTAAAGACATAATTGAGTTCATAATGTTTTACGAATAAAATAAAAGAACCTAATTACGGAATTGAATTGGCTGAGAATTGGAGATATAGACAGTCTCCAGCTCTTGCTTCTTCTCTTCCTGCCTCTAGCTTCTTATCTGGTGTCAGACTCTTAAGCGTATGTTAAATTATGAAAAAGGTGTGTAAAAATAGGAGTCTAAAGCCTATTTATAATGTTAAAAACGGATTAGGGCTTTTCTTAAGGATTAAGTGAATATTAGAAAAGCCCAAATCCATAATTAAGCCCAAATCTCATAACTACTGCACCACATCCACTAAAACAGCTCTAACCGGCTCATTTCAACTCGGATTGACCTCGTTCTAGTTTCTAAATTTCCGTAACACAATGGGCAACCATTTCTCTTCACAAGTCAGAGGCTAAATCCAATCTTAGATTGCTCGAAATCAGCAATATTTGACAACTTTCCAGATTTGCAGCTTCAAATTATCAATTCTTTCGGGATATTTCTTCTTGCTTTGACTTCATTACACGATCTTTGACTTTATTCTTTAGTTCCTCTCCTAGCTAGTATTCAAAACCTACAACTTTTCACTCAAAACAAACCATATTACGTGCAAAAGTTTAATAAATCGAAAATACTAAAATCTAGAGCGGAAAATTGGATTATTGCATATTAATACCAAAAGTCTATCTAAATAGTCAAATAAACACCAAAAATGATGTCTCCCAAGGGAATAAAATTAGAACATTTAGGGAGACATCAACGACTATTTATTTAACCTTTCGCGACTACAAATGTAGTCGGGAAAGATAATACACCGTGTAGTGTATGATGGGGTCTATGATTTTGTGTGTTTTGGGAATACAAAAATACTGAGTTTTATGTGTTCCTAAAATAGACAAAATCGTAGAGAATGAGAAAAAACACTAGTATGATGGGGTGTGTTCCTATGCTACACAAAACTGACTTTTATGTATTACTAAAACCCTAAAACATCTAACCCTAAACCCTAAAGATGGTAAAAAAAGTAACTAGAATAAACTAAAACAATTTTTATGAAAGTATAAAACTGGAAAACCATAAACCCTTGTCCTTAAATCTTAAACCTATAAACCTAACCTTAATAAAACCAAAGCCTAAAAAACCTAAATTCTAAACCCTAAACATAAAAACACTAACTCTAAAAAAACCTAAACTCTAAAACCATAAACCCTAAAAAAACACCAAATCCTAAATACTAAAAGGAGAAAAATGACTAATATGATAGAGTATGTTATTCAGTGTGTTCCAAGAATACACAAAACTGATACACACAAAAGTTTTGTGTATTCTTGTAACATACAAAATCACATAGAAGAAGATAAAGACTAGTGTGATGTGGTATATTATTTTGTGTATTACTATACGACACAAAACAAATTTTTCTGTATACTTGTAACCCACAAAATCATAGAGAATAAGAAAAACGACTAATATGATGTGTAATTTGTGTGTTACATGAATACACAAAATAAAAACAACATAGAATCCAATATATACGCATTCTCTTTTATTTTTTGTATATTACATCATTATACAATACAGTCGGTTTGTGTTTTTTTGTGATACACAAAATCACATATAGAAAGGGGTTTGATTGGAAGAGAAAAAAATGAACCTGTGTGTTGATGTAATACACAAAACAGTGTTTTGTGTATTACATCAACACACAAAATGGAAAAAGAGAGTTGGACAAAAAGATAATATATCGAGATAGTTAAAATGAGTAAAAATAAGGTATATGCGATTAATAAAGAGAAAAAAATTATTTTGTTAAAGAAGGGAATATTTTAGATTGATTCTATGATTTTGTGTATTAAAGTAATATATATATATATATATATATATATATATATATATATATATATATATATATATATATATATATATATATATATATATATATATATATATGTGTGTGTGTGTGTGTGTGTATTGTTAGAACATATAAAACTAAATATCGAAATTTAAAATCCACAAATATAGATATGATTTTGCCCCGTCCAATAATGCCATTTTTTTTATTTTTCTGATTTTTTTAAATTGATTATGATTATTTTATAAAAAATAAATTCACAAACGCGCGTGTGTGGTGGTATTGGTAAATCTATTTTTGTGTGTTATAACAACACATATAACGAAAACTCAAATTTTTAAATAAAAATCAAAAAAATTCATCAACGTAAATATTAATTTACCTTGTCCAAAAATGTAATTTTTTTATTTTTCTGATTTATTTAATTAGTTAAGAATTTTTTTTTTTAAATTTCACAGACGCTCCATATGATGGAATTGGTTGGTGGTTATTGGTGGTGACGCCAGTGACGGAACTAGTCGATGATTGTTATGGACGAAAGTAAAGGTGGTCGGTAGAAAATAATAGAGGTGGTGGTGAATGTATGAGGTGATGGTGGTGGTGGTGGTCGATGGAAAATGTATGAAGTGGTGGTGGTAGTTGGTGGTGAATGTATGAGGTGATGGTGGTGGTGGTTGGACTTTAATATAGAAAATAACATTAATATTATATTATGCCTATTATAGAATAAAAAATTAAAAAATAAAATAACATTACGAGTAATTATGGTATAAAAGTATTCTTTATCATTAATTTTGAATTAATTTCTTTAATTTGTGATAAGTATGAAGTTAAAACCCCTTTCCTTTTTTTAAGTTTGAAAATAGGGATGGTAACGGAATCAGATTTCCTCAGAAAAAGGCATGACCACATCCACATCCATTAAGAAAAACAATAACCAAATCCTCTTTTATTAACCATCGGATTTTAGAATTAATTACCAGATCCGCATCTGCAACGGATGTGGTTTATCTGCATCTGCAATCGTTTAATAGGTTTAAATAAAAAATCTAATAAAATGTTTAAAAATTAGCTATAGAATTATTGGGAGACAATAAATAGTAACTATGCATATAGTAATAAACTAGATAATAATCAATTAGATTTTTTATGTATGAAATAATTTTATTTGGTTGATATTATGTATAAAATGAGTATATATATATATATATATATATATATATATATATATATATATATATATATTATTCAGATTTTGGATTATCCATTGGATTGCTGTAAAAAAACCAAATCCTAACGAATAATCCACCGGTTACCTTTTGTGTGAACCAAACTCTCATGGATGCACCACCAATTCCACTAATGAATTTTTTATCGGATCAGGTATTCATCGATTACGGTTAATATTCTAACTATTGTCATTCCTAAGGGTCTTTTTGTATTTAGGAGGGAAAAAAATATTAAAGGAAAAGAAAGGGAAAATTATAATAGAAAGGAAAAAAAGAATTTTTTTTGTTTGGATTAGTAATTTTTATAAATAGATTTCATAAATGATTTTAGATATATTTTGTTTGGATTAGAGAAAATACAAAAGGAAAGAAAAAAAAATATGAATTTTGGTTTCTAATTATCGATAAAATTCTTTTTTTTTTTCATTTGACTCGGATTTGGAGTGATAATAAAAATGGATATAAGAGTAATTTTTAGAATGATTTCTTTTTTTTTCTCTTATAAAATTTTCTAATACAAACAACGTAAAAATAAAAAATTATTTCTATTATTTTCCTTTCTTTTTGTTTATCTCAATCCAAAAAGACAGTAAATAAAAAAACATGGATTTGTAAGTAATTGAGAATTATTTTTTCTTTTCTTACACCGAAAAGTCATTAAAAACAAATTTTTATTTTTATATATGAAATAGAGATAAAAAATTATAGATATATTTTGGTCAAAGGTTGAAAATGAATGGGAATATAGACTCTAGATTAAT
This sequence comes from Nemophila menziesii, assembly GCA_029959085.1. NCBI lineage: Eukaryota > Viridiplantae > Streptophyta > Magnoliopsida > Boraginales > Hydrophyllaceae > Nemophila > Nemophila menziesii. The sequence goes on from JARWIR010000013.1 coordinate 1,443,018, forward strand.
GAAAATGTAACATGTAAAATTATAATTGATATTCTTAATTAATATCATTAAATATTACTAAAAACACATATTATAAATAAATGAATGAGCATGCTCAAACAAAACAATAACCATTATCGTTCTCCCCTTACACGACATCATGGCGTTGTTGGTGCAATCCAAATTTTTCAAGCTGCTTCTTCTTCTTATCCTTTTTTTCAACCAAACAAAATCAGAAAACAGCAATTACTTTGAAGGAAGTTGGATTCTTGATTCTTCGTATCCTTTGTATGACTCGACTGTATGTCCCTTCGTGCAACGTGAGTTCGGATGCAAAAAGAATGGCCGTTCTGATACTTTGTTCGCTAAATATAGATGGCAACCACGTGACTCTATATTAGAAAGGTAACTTCATTACTATAAAGGATTCTTATATATTCATGTAGAAATTTAGTTAGAGTTTATTATGCAATATATATAATTTTGAATCGGTTCACTAGTAATTTTTTTGTTTAATAAGTTGGAAATCCCACTTTGGACTCAGTTAATTTATACATTAATTAGAATAATAACCAAAACTTTGGTCATATGAGCTTACCCCAACGGTTTCCCACTAGTAATATATGTTATAGCTATTTTTCCCAAAAAAAAAATTGAACCAATAATAATTAATTTTGATAATTTTAATAAAATATGCGGTTACTCTCAAGTAATTACTGTTAGCACTTATCTTTTGACTTGTGGCCTGTGGGGTTAGCTTTCAGCTTGGCATTAATGTTTCTTACCAGAATATTTAAGGTTCAAAACGTCACTAAGTTATTTACTAGGAATATATGACAATTTTCAGTATCAAAAAAAATTTGGTTGTTTATTTTTTGGTTTAATTGTTCAATATTTTTTCCTTCATTTGAATAAATTATAGCACTGTGTTATTTTTTCTTGTCTAAATTTATTTGTTAAATTTATTAAAAATTAGTATTCAATATATTCTTTAATTTTACTTTTTCTAATTATACTTAATTAATTAATTAAAAAATTGTGCAGTAAATAATCTTATATTTGTTGGTAATATAACAAAAAGATTATTTATTTTATATATTTTATAACTTTTATATATGCCAAAAATAAATAAAACAAATAAAAGTGGACAGTACTATATTATACACTGTTGGTCCTTGTCAAGGGACACATTACGTTTTGACAAAAAGAAAAAAAAGGACAAATTACGTTAGTATGCATCAGTGGCGTGGTAACTCAGGATAGTCAAAAATTATTTTTTGATTCAGGTCCACGTCTTGTAATTCCTACTTAATTTTTAAAATTGATTTGCTTAATTACCCGTCCTTTTTATTAATTTAAATTGGTAGGTGTACCTAAAAAATTTGTTAACATTATTTTTCAAACTTTAAATAGCATATTCTTCAACACTTTAGACTTAAATACACATAAAAAAACGTCAGTACACATTATTCCTCTTCTACATCTGTCTAGAGATTCGGATACATTCAATCCTATGTTACCGATTCTAGACTAATATATTTGGGACTTATTAACTAATTTAATAGTTATGAAATTGTGTCAAAATAATTATATAAATTTGTTTTCGATAAATGCTTTTTCAAGAGGAAAATCATAAACTCAAAAAAATATCAATTTAAGAACATATAATATAGTAGGTATCTTGTGCATAATATAAGGATCTATAGTGCATTTAACTTAAAAAGAAAATTTAAGGTATTGCTCCAAACCTCCTTAATCCCGACAAAATATCCCGACTCTACCCGTGTAATTCAAGGTTAGTCTTTAGGGCAAGCCATCAAGGTGATTGTTCCAGTGCTTTCTTTTTTTAAGATAAAAAAATATTCCAATTTTATTAAATAACATTTTACAATTAAAATGTTCAGATTTTTTTTAAGTAATTAAATATATTTTCGTACCTTTATATAACAAAGGGTAAGACTTTATGATCGAATATATACATCATAATCATGGATTATAATGATAAGACACGCGCTATAATTTTTTTTAGTTTAAAATATGAGGTATTTATTATAATAAGATTGGTTAGAAATAATATTAAATTAAAAAAAATTCTTATAACAAAATCTTATTACAAAAGTTAATCGAAAATGAAAATGGGTAAAAGAGTATTTAGGGCCTATAACAACCTTTGTTCTATAAAGAAGGGCCCAAATTAGAAGCCAACCAGTCCAGTTGGATCCCAACTAAAAAAAACACATAAAACCCACCCCCTCCCCCTTCTTTCTCGCCAGAAAACCCGACCCCCCTCCCTCTCACCCTTCTTTCTCGACGGAGCGACAGCAAAACTTGCACCACCGTCGAGATCCACGATCCACCACCACCACTGCAGCCTTGCTTATCTTCTCCACCACTGCGTCGAGATCCAGCAGTGCACCACCACGCCCTCGAGGTCCAGCAACACCACCGCCAGCTTTCTCACGGCGAGATGCACACCAACCACCTTTCACGGCGAACTGCACCCCAGATCCGCGCCTCTGCAACACTCGCCACCATCCGCGCCTCAGATGCGCCACCACCTCTCGCCACCATCTCGCGACACCACCACCAACATCACATCAACACCACCCACGCCCCTCTGCTGCTGCTGCTCCGTTCAAGCGACAACACCACCCCACGCCCCTCTGCTGCTGCTGCTCCGTTCAAGCGACAATACCACCCCACGCCCCTCTGCTGCTGCTGCTCCCAGATCTGCTTCGTCATCAGCGCACCAGCACCACCACGACCTCCGTAGCAGCGCACCACCACCACCATGACCTCCGTCGCAGCGCACCACGGCAGCAACACCCCACCAAACCACTCAACACCACCTATCGCAGATCTGTTTGTTTTTTGTATTTTTTTAATTTTTTTTTGCAGGGGTGCTTTTGGCAGATTAAGATATTCAGGGGTTATAGACCCCCTGTTTTAATATTTGAGGGGTAACCATTTAACTGAAGGGGTAAAAATTGGTATTTTAGGGGGTAAAAGTGATATTTTAGGGGGTATATCCCCCCGTTTTGGACTAGCCCGCTATTTTGGTCAATATGGACTTAAAGGACTTAACTAAAAAATGGATTTAACTTAAAAAACGGTGGGTGTGTACCCCCTAAAAAATAAAATAGGGGGATCTACCCCCCCAAAAAATCAAAAAACAGCGGGTGCGAACCCCCTAAAACGTGACCCTAACCAGCTAAAAAATCTAGTTAGGCCCTTAAAAAACATAAAAAGAAACTGGGCCCTTAAAATTCTCTTTTTTGAATTTTAGGCCTAAAAATGTATATTCCTCAATGAAAATTCTTCACTTTTTCAGCTTCAACGGTACTAATTTCTTAGAGAAATTAAAAGGAAAAAGTATAATGTTTATAGGAGATTCTTTGAGCAAAAATCAATGGGAATCGCTATCTTGCCTACTTTATAATGCAGTACCCAATGCCAACTACACAGTGACTAGAGAAGAGGGAGTCTCCACTTTGACGTTCACGGTAAGTCTTCTATATTTGCATTCATTCATTTCAGTCCCGTTAATTAGGAGGTGAAAGTTCCTGTATCATTTTGGAAGGTCTGAAAAGCCACTTTAAGTATTCTAACCCTCCATAGTTTGATTAAATATCCCAGATCCATCCTTGAGTCTACCTTCTTTTGGGAGAATATACATTAGACAATCATGTTTAAACAAATGATACTTATAAATAGAACAATTTTATAAAATTAGTTATGCAAGGTCTCACTTTCAGCAGATAAATAATACTTTAAGAAAAAGATTTTGATACGATATATCAATAAGAATATCTTATGTGTGTTATATTTCAGCACATTCCCGCTCTACGGAGGCAATGTCCCTTGTTCTTTTAGTTGATTGCACCATAAGTCCTTATATCATGTAAAAATTACAATAAAAGTCCCTCTGTTAATTTTATTTTTTGAGTTAATTGCTATACATATAAGTTTCTGTAATATACAATATAACATATATATTTTATCCTAGGAATTTTGTACAATTAAAATAAATTAAAGTCTTAAAAAATTTAAGATTAAGGAAGCCTCAGTTGAGATATTGGAAATTTGTCTGTGAACCGTAAGGTTTTTATAAAGTACACAAAAAAATTGCAAAGCCAGGAGCCATGACACCCCTAAGACGTGGGTATGTGAGTGGCTCCGCCACTGTGACCGGGCTTTCAATAAGGAACGAGAATTATTTTGCAGAAAATACACAAGTACTCTAAAAGATTTCGACACATAAATATAAATATTAAAATTTTAGTATGTCAATCACCAAATGATTTTTATCACTAATCAAAAGATTATTTAATTAATTTCAGGATTTTGGAGTTAAAGTGATGCTTGATCGTAGGAATCTTCTGGTGGATATTGTCAATGGAACTGTGAATGGTACAGAAGGTAGAATTCTAAAGCTAGACTCAGTTGAGCAAGGGAAGAAGATATGGGAAGGGATTGACACTCTTATCTTCAACACATGGCATTGGTGGTACCGTCGAGGATCGGGCCAACCGTGAGTTTTCTACATCTCTTTTCCAAACAAGATATATATATTTATATACATATAAATATAAAAAGTATATGGAAAAAGTGTAGTACACAATTTGATTAATAATATAATTTGATGGTTAAATTTACGTGTAGGTGGGATTATATTCAAGTAGGGGAGCAGATACTCAAAGACATAGATAGGATGGAGGCTTTTGAAATAGCACTCAATACTTGGGCTGACTGGATTGATTCAACCATTGATCCTACAAAAACCAAGCTTTTCTTCCAAGGGATTTCACCATCTCATTACAAGTAAGTTACGTACATCCACATGTACTTGTTGGTGTTCTAAATCCTTCCGCCTAGATGGTAGAGAGTTTTCCATTCCCTAAAAAAGGGTATAATTCTCCTTTAATTTAGCATGGCAGATTAGATGAACTATCCATTTTTTTTCTGAAAATATGGATTAGACAGCCTATATAGATAAACAGCAGACATGATGAGCCTCTATACGATAGTTAACATTTTGATAAACAAATAAGACCAACCTTTCGTTGTTATTGGTAAATGGCATTTTTTTCTCTCATTTTTATTTAATGACACGTTAACGTCCACATAATAGGTGATATAAAGATAAAATAATTAGGAATGATATATAGCATTGTTTATAAAATATACATTTTGACATTCATCGATATGTACTGTATTATATGATAATAAAAAATTTGGAAAATTCTTCCATCCAATATTGGATGATCCTACACCAATGATATTAATACACATACCTCATGTTTTAAACTTGCAAAATTAACTAACATATTAATCTAGTGACATGTGTTTTGCTAAAATAATTAATGGCTGTGATAGAAATATTGGACCATCCAATATTGGATGGAAGTATTACCCTAATAATTTACTTAAAATGTATTATTGTCTTTATTCAAAATAATGTATAAGTAATGTATAATTGGAAAAATTTCCTAAATGGTCCAGGAATAATAGACAATTCTTTGCTTTGGGATTTTAACTTTCTCTCATGGTCCTTGAAATAACAATTTATCCTCACCGTTAGTCCCCAATCATTCGACGAAAAAATATTTGTTTGTTTAAAGACTAGTTGAGCAACTTTTATAGTTCATGTCTCAAAGTATTAAAGAAGGACCATATATTTAGGTAATTTCCCCATATAGTTTAAGTGAAACAAAATTTTAGAAAGCCCCTATGCCCCGCCTAATTGGCTAGACGCTCGAAGGAACCAAATTATCTCTTAGCACATCTAGTGCTTTTTCATAACCAATATCTAATTTTTTAATTGGTACTTCTTTTAGCGGTTCCGAGTGGAATGAACCAGGGGTTAAAACTTGCCTCGGGCAGACGGAACCGATAGGTGGGTCGATATATCCTGGAGGTTCACCACGGTCTTTAACCGTTTTAAAGAAAGTATTGAAGACAATTAAAAAACCGGTAATATTGCTTGACATAACGAACCTTTCACAGCTGCGTAAAGATGGACATCCTTCTATATATGGGCTAAATGGAAAAACAGGAATGGATTGCACACATTGGTGCTTAGCAGGAGTTGTTGATGCTTGGAATGAAATTCTTTACAATTTTTTTCGTTAGTTGTGTTAGATTAGAGATTTTAATTTATATTTAAAAAAATTATAATGATAAATCAATGTTATTTTAGTTCACACCCGTTACATTCAACAGCTGTTGATCAATGTTGTACTTATGCCGTGCAAATAAATATCCTACACCCCTCCAACGAGCCCAAAACTCTTTTTTAAGTTATCTTTATCTAGCTAGCAAAAGGAAGGGGAGACTTTTCTTAGAAGGATATAACAAACTACGAGGAATAACAACTTAGCACAACAAAATAATCTCTCTCCTAGCCACAACAATCAGTCCATTGGAAATAATGACACTTATCTCATTTCCAAACATTCTAATATTTGCTACCTTGTTTCATTGATGTCCTCTAAATTTATTCCATTCCTCAAATGTACCTTAAATTTTTTCAAAATAAATACCAATACGAGCCAAATTATGTTTTTATTCGTATTATTTTTCTTTTACAATCGATTAAATGCGGTCTGTTACGCGGCATTCCTTGTATGACATATATGGTTAACTCGGAATAATGCTATCTTTTGCAACTCGAATCCTGACTCGATTTCTTAGGTTAACAACACATTGATCAGGTCCTATGACGAGTTTACAAATCCTATGGCCTCTCTCCTTCCAAGGAAGATTTAATATAAATCTTAATAATTTTGGATTTAATCAAAACTTTATTAATTTTTATAGCGAGATTTATAGACTTCTTTCGCTCATCAGGTTTAAATAATAGAAATTGTAAAGGCTTAATAGTTATGTGATTTCACACGGTCCGACATGATAATCCTCTCCCTCCAGGGAGATTAGTAGGGTTGACAATTTACATAAGATAAATGCTTAAATATTAATAAATCATCCTCTTCTTTTGGAATATTTCTACTGTTAGAGACATTTTTTTTAAAGGGTCAACACCTCAACGGAAAAGACTATTATTAATAAAGTAATGATACATATTATTCTTTTACCTCTTATGTGTCAACTTATGTGGCATTAAATGAAAGAGAGAAAAAAAAGTTATCTAAAAATAAAAAACATTTCAGGTTGGATATGGCAGTATTGTGTGGGTTTACTACCCTTACTGTCAAGACAGACTTGTGTGAACTGAATGCGCTAGTGAAGGGCGATGTGAGTTCAAGGGAATTTTTGGGGATATTATAGATGCGTGTAGGAGGATCTTGGCATCTAGTGATCATTTTGAGTTGGTTTGGTGTTTTTTCAAAGTTAAAGCTTGCGCGGATTAGATGGCTAAATTTGGGATGTGTAATAAGGAGGGCCCAATACCATTTTGGGGTCCTCTAGCTTGTCCATGGCAGTTACTAGTAAAAGATCGCTATGGATAGGTTGTACCAAGTGTACATTCAGTTAGTCAATAAGTTGTAAGGAAGTTATATATATATATATATATATATATATATATATATATATATATATATATATATATATATATATATATATATATATAGAGAGAGAGAGAGAGAGAGAGAGAGAGAGAGGGAGAGAGAGAGATCATTGTTGACAGGTTTTAGAGTATAACTTTGGGATTTAAACCATAATTTGGCATTCGCATTTCTTAGCTATATGTTTTGAATTGCATGTTTTTGAGATATTTTTAGGTGTTTTGTATTGTGTAGAAATCTGTGACAAGAATACACAAGTTATATATCTTTAAGAGTGTGCTATGAAGTGATGTTGGGCATAGAATGATCGGTGGAAAGTTTAAGGGAAGTACGAAAGGGCCGGGTCAGACCCAACAAAGTATCAAACTGGACTCCTAACATAAATTTGTCTACTGAATTCAACTAGCCTCTAGAAACAATTGGAGAGGAACCAGGTGATATGTCACATACCATTGGAAATTCCCAGAAGCCTGGCTTACAACACTACAACCCACGAGTAATTTGGAGTTTGGATGAGAAAGTTATGGGTATTTCCTCAAACAACGCATGTTGGACAGTTGTTGCGGAAAAATTGTTTACCACGTATTAAACCCATTTGACTAATATTTAGGATTAGGCTGGGGCCATGCGATTCTGAACAACTATATGATGTTTACCCAAACTTTATAATATCATCTTTGACAATATTCCACTTTTACAAAGGAATTTATCATAGAAATCATTTTTTCTCAAGTTAGGGATCAAACTTTCCACCATTGGAAAGGCCAAACACAAGCTATTTTCTAGTATTTATGAATGTAGACATAATTAGATTAAAAAATTATATTTTCTATAACTTGATTTGCTAATTTTTCAATTAGATTATATGTTATGATTATTCGATAATTTTGGAATTATATATGTTCAATTGCATTAGTAGCTATCTATTGAATATAAATCTTACGTTTTGTTATGAATTCCTCTACAAAGTACACGTTGGAAATATCCCTAGTTCTTAGACTATCACTCAGGGGTTTTATGAGAGGAATTAGATATATAATGGTGTTAGCTTATTTAGATTGGGAAAACAAGATAAGCGGCATAACTATCATATAGTTAGTATATATCGTGTTTTCTAGACGTTAGGATCACTCGGGAGAGGATTCTATGCTTATAGATTATCCTCCTAGCGTACTCATAAGAGATATAGGGTGAATCTTGAATCCCAAATAATGTGATTACACTGAATGCATCGTTAACTGGAATGCCTCATATTCATATTAATTCAAAAAAACTAGGCAATCTGAGATAGAGTATCTATACTTGTTAATCACCATCTTTTACTTGCTTTCTTTCTTATTTTGATTAGATTGATCATCAAACCAATATTATATCTATATTTTGTACTCCCCAAAGCATCTCATTAGCATCAAATTAAAGCACATTACATTAGCTTTGCATTCCTTAACTTCTTACCATATTACTTGTAACGATTTGTGAACTTGTAGAGAGTAAAAGTATCTGGTGTGTAAATAATCTTGCGCTCAGGGCCCAAAAATATCCATGGTCAAAATAAACCATCAACAAAGATTTTAGGTTCCTCGACAATGAATCTAAATAACATATCCAACAAGAGTGGAGTTTACGTAGAGTTGGCTGAGTATATAGATTCGATTTTACTAGGAGTTATAGCGGGGTATCATTTCCTTGAAACTTTCTATTCACATTGTCATACAAATTAAAAAATAAGAGCCTATATGCCTTTACCTCTATATCATATATCCTCTTTATATATCTTGATGTCTCATCTTTTATGATATATTTATAGCGTCACAAGACATTACTTTTATGTTGGTTTGGTCATATTTGTGGAATTTATCCCTATTACGGGATAATATTTGAATTTCTAGTCTATCTCAAATTTTATTATATTTTTGGATCTTTTTGTGTTAATTGAGTGTTAAGTGAGTAGCTCCTAGGTACATGGATTATACGACCTTGGGATGCTGCTAAAAAGTAAAAAATTCAAAGTCAAATCCAAGACAAGGCGCAAAAGGATAAAAAAAACCTCATTATAAGGTAAAGTGCAATTACCACACGCATTGTGAGGATTATGATTACACACCTTAGCCTCGAGATATCCCTTTGTGTTATGAAGTGTGAGAGGAAACTATTTGTGAATAGGATTTAAGACTACAAAGTTATGTTAATTCTCCCACGAAGACTCGAACCTATCCGGGTTCATTAAAATCATTTTTGGGTCACTTTTGACCCACCCAAGTGGGTCCTACAACCCAAAAATATTTTTGACAACATATCACATCATATTTGAAGATTAAAAAAGTTACTTTTCAATTTTAAAAGTCGGAGAACTCTTAGGAGTAGGAGGAAGAAGAACAACAAAGTCAAAATCACCATTCCATTAATTCTATCCATCGATTATTTTCAATTCTTCGTGTAATTTCTTCAACTTTTCCATTCTAGTCCTAAATATATCTTCTAAACATTTTATTTTGTTTTTAAAATATGAACTAATCATTCATAGCTTTAAAATTGCTTAATGTATGAACCTTATATTATGTTCAGGACTGTTTCTTTTTAATTTAGGGTTGTTATTAATGAACTAATTGATTTGAGTTATTCATATATTGTTTTGATTTTCAAACCTTGTTACTTTTATGTAGTTTGTTGGGGTAGAATTTGGACTACACCCGGAGGGAGGGGGGTCGGGATGTGGAATTAGTATATAAATATCTGATGTTCGTCTTGAACCAGAAGGTCTAGGATACTCAGATAGTCACATAGGGTTAGTTATTATGCATTGAGAGACTTTGTAGGGTCACTCAAGAGAGGTCACTAGAGCAGAAATTAGCCTATATCTACCTGGGAGGGATTTAGGTAGATAGTAGAATCCCGACCAATGCTTAAGTTATTTATTCACAATTTAGTAAAGAATAATACCAAGACATAACTGGTGGTGAGTATGAGCAAATCTTGAGCCATCTTTCTCTCTTTTCACCTTATTTCATCACTGTTTTCATTTTATTCCTTTCAGTTATATATAATTATTGCTTCAAACTTTACTTTTTGCACTTTAATACATGTTTGATATTTAAATTAAAAAATTCACAACCCAAAGTCCTATTAATTACATTTGTGTTTTTCCTCAACTAACACTCTGAGTACAATAATAAAACACAAAAATCAACTCCTTAGTTCCTATGGAGAACGATACAAAGATTACTACTTTTATTACTTGGGATGTATCGCCTCCAAATATGTGATAAAATAATGATAGGAAAGTGCACACACCTCTAGAGAACTTGATTAATTTTCCGCAAGTTTACAGATCGTTTGCAAATAATAAGTAAGTAAAATGGATGTCGTTCTCAATGACTACGAAATTTAATTCTAGGTTAGTGTTCTTATGAAGTGTAATAGAAAGAGCTTCTAAATTAGATACACTAAAGATAAACATATATATGTTTGGTTTTCTATTTTAAGAGTCGAATGAAATAACGATTAATTAACTATGAATTGAACTAAAGACGACTAATTAAACTATGGAGGAAATAATGAGAGTATAGCTCAAGAACTCGCACGTAATCCCCATTAGTATCTATCTTACGTTTTATTGTTAAAGAGCGAATTACTAAATATGCAATTGCCCGGATTCTAAATTTCTCTTAAATCGTGTCAAGGTATGTTAGGAGTCAACCTCAACACTACTAAAGGACTTGGATAAGGGGACTCTATGCAATGATCAGTGGTTAAATCTAACGTTATTGACTATCTAGCTAGGTAAGCCTGTTAGGATAATAACCGCACACTAAACGATTATGTATAGTTTTAAGAAACTAAAACCACCTTCAGGGTGACAGTCCTAATTACTAAGGGAAGACCTATACTTGGCCAGTGAAAGGGCTGGAATATATGATAAATATATAATACAAATCAATTATAATACAATTCAATTTTAAGATGTAATTTCCCAATTCAATAAAACCATAAAACAAAACTATGATTAGTTCGTTATTGTTGTTTTCAAGATATGATAATTTAGTTCATACTAAAGGAAGAAAAACTTGCAATTAAAAGTATTATATTCATGTTCAAAAGATAAAATAGAATAAGATTACACTATTAGGTTCTAACGAATGATGGACAAAAGAGGTGGTTTGACATGAAGTACTCCCAAGCTTCTTCTCCTCTTCTCTTCTCTACTCTAGTCGATTTCTCTCGGTTTTAGTATGAATAGGTACTCTTTTCTAATGTTAAATTCTGGTATTGAAGATACAAACACGTTTTATGGCATGTGGGCTTCTTTTAAGTGACCTAATACAACCCAAAAACGTTTAACTAAATAGGGGACTGGTTCAAACCACGACATCAGCAATTTACATAACTTATTCATTTCAGCTTTGAATCGCGAATTGTCAAATCCTACGTGTTCCTGACTTCAAATCCTATCTATATATGGAAGGGATCATCCACAATCCTTGTCAATTTTATGTGGCACCTTGAACAATCTACTTTCCAACTCTAGCCGACACAAGCTTTCTCTTTCCAAAAGTGGTTGAATCTTTCTTCTTCACTTAAACAAGGGGTAAGCTCGACTAATTCATAAATTATAATCATCTATTAGTATCCTAACATCCATTTACTTAATAGCTACACACTTAACACGCAAGTTACGCATAAAATCTCTAAAAGAAACATAAATACCGAAACTAGATAAGAAAGCGTAAATCATCGAATAATGGGGGAAACCCCTCAACTATGTCCTAAATACCCCTAAAATTATGTCTAGTGACTATATTAATCTATCGTATAAATGGATACATCGGGATGACTCGTACACATGCGAGGAGTTTTCCCCGTGTGTGATTTTTATATCACTCTTCAAGGGACTCTAAGTTTTTGGTGTTGTTGTCGGGACTATTATTTTGATTTGTGTTTTTATTAGTGTAGTGGAGTAGTAATTGTTACATTTTTACGTTTGCATTTTGTGTTTCTTTTCTCGTATGTCCTTAGTGTGGTGCATGCTCTCAAATCCTAAGAGGTTGCTTCAAGCCTAAAGGAACGTGAGAGGAAAGAAGAGAGAAAGAAGAGATAGTTGCGAACTTGATTTTGGATGCTAATGGAAACCCAATTACATCACAAGGGGTTGTTCCACATGGTATGGAGGCTATCAATCAAAATCATGTCCCTCTAGGATGTCAACCACCACTAGGAGCTAATCGAAACGATGGAGTTCCACCAAATAGGAATCAAGTAGGTGTTCGAGTCCATCTGAGACATAAGCCATGGTTTATGAAACATCCTAAGAATATTCAATTCCATTTAACTAAATTTGGGATCCGCCCACCAACTATACAGGCTGTGAGGTTCAAGCCTGATATCGTTTTGATAAACCAATTCACCAACTATGATAAATATAGTGGAGCCGCTTGTGAAGATCTGGTTAGTGTCGTTCATAATTTTATGCAAATTTGTGATGCCAATATCACTCAGGAACATATGAATCTCATCACGTTTCCGTTCTTTCTAACCGAATGTGCAAGTGAATGGTATGATCAACAACCACGAGAACTCATCACTACATGGGACCAGTTGCAAACAACTTTTTTTATAGATACTACATTATAACGAGAGGTTGAGTGTATAAAATAAATCGTAAGAGGAAAAATGGACCAGCTTCCAATCATGCTTGAACAAGTACCCACTTATTGAGTATACAATAGAATTGCAATTAGCCATGTTCTATAAAAGCCTTGATGCAAGTTCAAAAGAGAAGTTAGTTACCCTCCGTAGAGGTTTCATGATGGTAATTATGAACACAGCTTAATTATTATAGATCGGGTTTTATAGAGAGAAATGGGTTGGAAATCATCATGAGAACCTGTTCATCAATCTAGAAATGGTATGTTACACTTAGATGCCAAAACATCATTGTTTGCCTTAGGAACCAACTGGAATAGTTAGCCTTGAATGTTAATCAAGGTAATCATGCTAAAGTGAATGTAATTCAAGAAATAGAAATATGTCCGAGTTGTGGGTTGAATAATCATGTTTGGGAAGAATGTCAAGCAATATGTAGTTGATAATTTGTGTTAATCGTGGGAAGTACTAATCAGGTGGTCAAGTTTATCAGCAAGGGAGTCAAAATAACCATAAAAGTTTCCAGTTGTCAAATCCTTACAAAGTCGTGAATTGAGGTATCTCCTATCAAGGTAATTCATACCAATCCAACCCATAAGGAATTACTTACTAACTATGACCATCAAACCAATATTCGAGTGAACAAACATATGGGAACCTAACTCCTTATAAGGTCGTTTGTAAACCATGTAAGGAGATTCTAGCTCAGAAAGCGCTCCCCGCCTATCTACAAGAAGGTACATGCGGATTGGAGAACACCTTAAATAAGTTTATATTAATGATAGGTCAGAATATGGTGAAGACCGATGAGTTGCTGAATTTTCACGGGGTAACGTTGCAAATCTTGCATCAACAATGACACAAATCGCCAAGGCTCTTCAACAACTTTAACAAGGTTGAATCGTGCGACTTGCAAGGTACGAATGTTGATTTCAAGTTATTTCAGAATGATTAGGACAATGGTAGGTATAAATCATGTAAGGACATCAGCCTTCAGATTGGGAAGGTTGTAGCCCCACTCTTGGTTGTGTCGAGTGAAGTGAAGAACATGGAAGAAAATGAGCCTACTAAGCCAAATTTAGATGAGGTAACAGTTGATGATGCGAAAAATGAAGTAGTCTAAGCACCGAAAGTGAAATAGAACCTAAGAGTAGAATATCTATAAAGCCACATTTACATATAACACGTGCTATATTTGACATGATACATGAACTAAATGTTCAATTTACTCAAAGTTAAATCATACAATGAAGTAAGGGAAACAATAATCATGTTTACAAATAAAGCAATTTACCGAATTGATTAAATGACAAAGCTGCAAAGAAAAGTTAATTGAACAACATTAAGGCGAGAACGGAATGAAAAATTAAAAGAGAAACCAATAATGCAAAAAGATGGATCAGATCTTACATATTATACTATAAACATACCTCGTGATACAGATCCATACATGATTATATTCCTCATAATAATGTGATGGGATTCATCATATCAATATTTACTTTTTTTACCTTCGAATTCACTTGATGGAGCATTATAATGTTCATAAGATATTTTCTTATTCATCCTAGTCAAACCTGACAACGCTTATATTTTGGCATTTCGATTCCAATCGCAAACATTATTCTCACATCCCAAATCAATAACCAAAAACCTATTTTCATCGATTAATTTTTCAAATTCAAAAACTCTCACATAAAATCTTGCATGTTGTCACGTCAAATTGACAAATTCTCTTCTAATTTGTTCACGGAAGCAAAAAATACCTCTAAAACCCATCAGACTATGTTAAAATCGCGACAATGGTGTTGTTCATGATGCTAGATGGAGTTGTTGAGAACGATGGCAGAGCGAGCAATGATAGATTTCGGCTTTAAGCTTTGGATTGGGCTTGGAGTGGCATATTTGTAGCAACTATTGATTTTTGTATCAGAAATAAGGTGTTTTTTGTAGTATATTACATGCTCGTTTGGGATTGCTTTTTAAAATAATCACTTGAAATGATTTTTGATCCAAAATGATACTTTAGACCCTCAAAATCACTTTTAGGAAAAACACTAGATAAGTGATTATAAAAATAATCACTTAAAGTGATTTCGGATGTCAAAATATTTTTTAATTATTTTTATAAATATTTTAATTTTAATCGAAAAGCACTTTTAACTCTAAAATAATCCCAAAAAGGCACTAAAAATATAGTAGAAGAAGAGTAAGGAAGTAATCTTACTTTAATAGATTAGCTAATGATTTGTTGGGTCAAGTGTTTTATTATATTATTTTTTGATTATTGACCCTATTAAAATATTATATTCCACCTTTTTCTAATATCATCTTTAAGACTATATTTAATATGTATTTGATTTTTCCATAAAAATGTGCTACAATATTTTTTCAAATATGAAAGTTATTAAATATTTTTTTTTGTTACATAGGAGAGCTACTTTAGACTCGGAGTCATTGACTCGGTTCGAACATGCACCACTAGATTGGAAGACCAAGACTCTGGCCAGTGAGTTATTAAATATATTTCCTAATGCCTTATGTATTAGTTAAACAAATATATTTATATAAAAGAATATAAAGATATATTTTGTTCAAAATTGTTGAGAAAATTAATGAAATATAGGAGCAAAATTGATGAAAAGGTAAAACTTATAATTGACACCATTAAAGTATAAACAGAAAAAATCAATGCATATAAATTAAATTGGTTATTCTTTGATTCTAGTTTAGGTTATTGTATAAATTAAATATATTTTCAGATCATATTTTCTAAAAATATTATTTTAAATCAAATAAATATATATATATATATATATATATATATATATATATATATATATATATATATATATTATTTTTAGACTACTTTTTCTTATTTTATACAATATTTTACAGATTTTAAAAATAATTTAACATTTTAAATAAATTATATATATTTATTTGGTCACATCATAAATTAAATTTTTTATTCAAAATATTCAAAAAATTATAAAAATTTATGAAATATCTCACAAAATGAGTGAATTTATCTAAAAAATATATTTTCGAATATATTTGATCTAAATTAATTGATTTTTTTTTTTAAAAAAAAGGGCCTTCAAATATATTTAGACCGTAAATAATGGCTTAAAACTAAATTTTATTCCTATTAATATCTATAAAAGCACCTATTTTCTTTATCCAAAAAATAATATACATTTAACATCCCAGATTAAAAAAGCTACCAATTGAGTAATGATATTTGTCATTTCTATTCTTTTCATCTTTTTGTCACCTCCTACATAGTAGATTACATGGCATGCCACATAAAATATAAAATAATTAAAAAATATAATTAAAAAAATATTTAATTTAGAAATAAAACAATTAATTAAGATTATCATGTCATACAATCTGGTATGTAGGTGGTGATAAAAGAGTAAAGAAAATAAGGGTGACAAATATCATTACTCCTAGTAATTACATGTATTATTATAAAGCTACTATTCATAAAGTTTTTTAATATTTATATATTTATTAGAAAGCATACATTTTGATTTTTTAATAAACGTATTAATGAGAAAAGTTGAAATTTTTTTGATATTTTAATTAGATAATAAATTTGGGATATTATTTTTAATAAATGAATACTAATCTTAAAACGGAGGGGAGTATTATATAAATGAATGAATGAACATAAAAAATAACCATCATTGTTCTATCTTTCAAGAGTTCATGGCGTTGTTGATGCAATCTAAGTATTTCATGCTTCTTCTTCTTCTTCTTATTTTTCCTCTCCCTCAAACAAAATCAGAAAACTGTAATTACTTTGAAGGAAGTTGGATTCTTGATTCTTCTTATCCTTTGTATGACTCAACTGTGTGTCCCTTTGTGGAACACGAGTTCAGTTGCAAAAAGAATGGTCGCCCTGATACTATGTTCGCCAAATATAGATGGCAACCCCATAACTGTATATTAAAAAGGTAGTTAACTATATATATAATACTCGTTATGTAGGATTCTTATATTTATGTAGATTTTTAATTTAAACATTATATGCATACAATTTTTTTAATCTGCCCCTAGTAATATTATGATGTAGCTATCTTCCGAACAAAACATAAAAATTAAACCAATAACTATTAATTTTGAAAATTTCAATAAAAATTGCAGAGTTACTGCTCAATTAATTACTTAAGCACTTTTCTTTTGACTTGTTAAGACAGCTTCTAAGCTTGGCACTTAGCATGACTTTTAAGTTTCGTACCAGGATATATAAGGTTCAAACCACAGTTATTTGCTATATGCCAATTTCTTTTCCTTGTTTTTCATTGTTCATGTTCAAATTTCTTAACAAATTTAGTTATTTATGTTGATGGTTCACTGTTGATCCTTGTCGATGGACACATTTGAGACTAAGTATACATAAATGGCGGAGTCACTGGTAACTGGGGAACATGCTCCCCTAGTTGTTGAAAATTAGTTTTTGATTTTTTAAAATTTTTATTTACAAAAATATGATCCTCATTTTTGGAATCTATCTTTCTCAATTTCATTTGGAATTTGGACTAATCTATCAAATTAGTTATTTTAATAAAATTGTGTCAAAATAATTATTTTAAATTTTTCTTTACAGTTTTCTAGATGAAACCCATAAACTCAAAATTTATTAATATAAGAACCTAAAGTAAATTATATTGCACAATATATGAAACTGATAGTGTAATTATAAAGGAAATTTAGGGTGTTGCCTCTAACCTCTGCTCAAGCAACTTTCCTCTTTTCATCCTAAAATGACCACAATAATTGATCTCACACGTGTATATATATATATATATATAACAAAATGCTATCAAAAGTTAGTCCAAATTGAAACTCTTTTTGTTTTTTCAGCTTCAACGGTACTAATTTTTTGGAGAAATTAAGAGGAAAGAGTATAATGTTTGTAGGAGATTCTTTAAGTCGAAATCAGTGGGAGTCGTTATCTTGCATGCTTTATACTACAGTGCCCAAAGCCAAGTATACAGTGACAGTAGCCAACGAAGTCTCCACCTTGACATTTACAGTAAGCTTTTTATATTTGTATTCATTAATTTTACAAATAATTGTTATATGAACTTGAGTCTAGATTGGTATACTCAGTTTTCTAAAATATCCATCTCAAGCTCCGTCTAGGAGGTGAAAGGTCCTCTTACGCCTTTAATTGAATTAGGGGTCTACCTTTGTTGGGATAATATACATTAGACGTCTTGTTTAGATGAGTAATGCTTATAAATAACATTTTCATAAAATAAATTTACAAGGTCTTATTTCTAATAGATAAATAATACTTTAAGAATTAGATTTTGATATTATATATATAGCAAAAAGAATATGATAATTAGTATATTATATCTCATTACATGACGGCATTCGGAGCCAACATCCAGGTTCTTTTAGTTGATTGCACTATATTATGCAAAATAATTAATATTAGTTCCCGTGTTAATTTTACTTTTTGAGTTAATTGCAATATAAATTTTTGTATTGAAAATATAACATATATCTTTTAACCAAGGAATGTCATGCCATTAAAATAAATCAAAGTGTAAAAAACAATTATAAAAGATTAAGGAGACCACGTTGAGATATTGGAAATTAATTTAATTGAGAACCATAAGGCTTTATCGAGTAAAAACAAAGATTGCAAAGCAAGGAGGCAGGATACACAATAAGATGTGGGTGTTGTGTGCACTGCAAATTGTTTTTAAGCTCACTGTTCACCATGCTACTATTCACCATACAGAACATGTTCTTTTACGTTTGTGTTTTGACATTTAATTCTGTTTTGTTTTGTTTCAATTCTTCCATTATTCTCCAACAGTGGATATGTGGTGGCTCTGCCCTTGTGATCGAGTCTTTTTAATAATGAACGAGAGTTAATTTTCGGAAAATACACAAGTATTTTAAAAGAATTTCTTAGACACCACAATCAATAATTATATTAATATGCATTTTATTTCATCACTAACAGAAATCTCTTCAAATTTTAATAGGATTTTGGAGTTAAGGTGATGCTTCATACCACAACTCTTCTGGTGGATATTGTGAATGGAACTATGAATGGAACAGAAAGTAGAATTCTAATGCTAGATTCAATTGAGCAAGGGAAGAAGATATGGGAAGGGATTGACACTCTTATCTTCAACACATGGCTATGGTGGTACCGTCAAGGACCTGGCCAACCGTGAGTTTTCTCTCTTTTCCAAACAAAATATAATATTAAAATATATACAGAAATCCCTCTTATATAAAAAGTTTATGTAAAAGTTGTAGTACATAATTTGATTAATAATGTAAGATGATGGTTAATTGTACGTGTAGATGGGATTATGTTCAAGTAGGGAAGCAGATACTGAAAGACATAGATCGTATGGAGGGTTTTGAAAGAGCACTCGGTACTTGGGCTGCCTGGGTTAATTCCACTATTGATCCTGCTAAAACCAAACTTTTCTTTCAAGGGATTTCACCATCTCATTACAAGTAAGTTACATGCATCCACCTGTATTTCTGGTCTTTTAAATCCTCGGCTTAGATGGTGGAAGGTTCTCAATTGCATAAAAAGAAGTCTTATATGGATAAATAACATTTTGAAAAAACAAATTAGACCAACATTTCATTTCTTGAAGACACTCAGCTATCCCTAGCATTTAGTGTTTTTTCATAAACAGTATCTATTTTTTAGAATTTGCTACTTTTGTTCAGCGGCGCCGATTGGAATGAACAGGGGAAAACCTGCCTCGGGCAGACGGAACCAATAGGTGGGTCGATATATCCTGGAGGTTCACTGCAATCTTTAACCGTGCTGAAGAAAGTATTACAGACAGTTAAAAAGCCAGTAATATTGCTTGACATAACAAACCTTTCGCAGCTGCGTAAAGATGGACATCCTTCAATATATGGGCAAAATGGAAAAGCAAAAATGGATTGCACACATTGGTGCTTAGCAGGAGTTCTTGATTCTTGGAATGAAATTCTTTACAATTTTCTTCTTTAATTGTGTTAGAATTGAGATTTTAATTTATATTTTTCAAAAAATTATAATGATAGATCAATGTTTTATTTAGTTCACAACCGTATAATTCAACAGTTACACATACTTGTTCAATGTTGTAGTTATGTAGTGGAAATAAATATCCTACACCCCTCCTAAGAGCCCAAAACTCTCTTTATGTTATCCTTATCTAGCTAGCAAAAGGAAGGGAAGACTTTGCTTAAAAGGAAAAAATTACTTTTTAGACCCAACTTAGTTAAATATTGCAAAACTCACACCAAACCATACAGCCATAACAACTTAGCACAAAACAATATCTCTCTCTAAGCCTCATCAATCAATCCAGTAGAAAGATGACACTTTTATAAGTCATTTTTATTTTATTAATATAAAACTTCATTTTATTTTATTTGTCTTTATTTTAAATTGATGAATAAAATAAACTTATAACTTTTGGCTTTTCATGATTCAACATTAATCCATCCACTAATTTTATCTTAATGAATTTTTTCATTAATCTTATGCAAATGAAAAGTTGTAACACTTTTTTATTAACCATTTGCAAATGAAAGGTTGTAACACCTAGTAATTCATTGCCATTAAAAAGCTTGATGGGAGCTTGACTATATAAACTAGAGTTTTGGTCCCTAAACTCAATTCATTCACACAAAAATTATACACCATCTATAATTGAATGCTTGAGAGTTTGGAAGAACAAAACATAAGGAAAAGTTTCTTAA
Source organism: Nemophila menziesii (assembly GCA_029959085.1). Lineage (NCBI taxonomy): Eukaryota > Viridiplantae > Streptophyta > Magnoliopsida > Boraginales > Hydrophyllaceae > Nemophila > Nemophila menziesii. Next base: position 1,463,918 of record JARWIR010000013.1, read on the forward strand.
GACATCAATGGCCGGAGGTATCATTACTCTTTTTCGATCTATTTATTTATTCCGCATTTTAGTTTGATCGATTTTTCTAACATTTGGTATCAGAGCCTAAAGCATACCTCTGCTTTGATTTAGTTAAACTTTTATATTTTTTTTTGCTTAGTTCACGGCTGAAGTAATTTAGCCAAAATAATTTTGCAAAATATTTTTTTTTGTGTTGAATCTAACATGTTCTACAGTTGAAGATGATTAGAATCCATGAGATATTTTAGTTTTCATTTAGACTTATGGTACTTTTGGATTTTTATCCTTAAGTTTTACTTCGCCCTCCAGATATTTATTTATATTTATATTTTTATATTCATATTTCATGTACTTTATTTATTTTATGAGTATAATTAGGTAAACAAAATGTGAAAAAAAATATATAGTTTATTTTATTCTATTTTTGTTATATAGTTTTATATACTCATAAAATTTTAGTATGGTATATTGAATTGTCTAAGTGATCAACATATTTTATCTAATCAAAGAATAGCCACAAGATCTTAGTTGAATAAAATATGTATTATGGTATAAGATCAAATAATGAAATTAGACATAAATTGCAATTATTTATTTTAATATAATAATTTTATCCCACAGAAATATTATTATATTTAAATAACTAATTAGGATAAAATATCAAATTATTCGTAATTTTCCCACAGGAATTATGATTTAATAATTATTTGATAGTTTTATTATTTAGTAATGATAGAATATTTTTATATATTTTGTCATATGATTATAAATCTTAGTGAATTAAAAATTTAGCCCACATGCAATTTTTATGTCTTGGATTTATTAGATCATGATTTGCATTGGTGAAACATGATATTTATTAATAGACTTTTTATTAATAAGCATGTAATCTTTATTTGCAACATCACAACCTGCTAATTTTTCTGATATTCGTAGTGACATTCCCGAACTTAATAGGGATAATTATAAGTCATGGAAAGAAAGAGTTCTCCTTCATTTAGGGTGGATGGATATAGATGATGCTATTAGGAAAACCGAACCACCTGCTCTTACAAACAAACGCACTCCAGCAGATATTGCACTTTATGAAAAATGGGAGTGATCCAATCGCCTCAGTGTGATGTTTATTAAGACAAAATTAGTAGCAAGCATCCGTGGTTCAGTAAATCACCATGATAATGTCCAAAATTTACTTAAAGCCATTGATGACCAGTTCGTCACTTCAGACAAGGCTTTAGCAAGAACTCTAATAATGAAGCACTCTTCACTTAGGCTTACAAGTGTTAGAGGTTTGTGTGGGCATATCATGCAGATGAGAGATATTTCGGCTCAACTTAAGAATCTCGAGGTACAGATTTCCGAGTCTTTTCTTGTGCACTATATTTTGAACACCCTTCCAAATCAATATGGACCTTTCAAAATCTCCTATAACACACATAAAGATAAATGGTCAATTTAATGAACACGTGACCATGTGTGTTCAAGAAGAAGAAAGGTTGTTAATGGAACAAGGTGAAAGTGTAATGATGGCTACTCAAGGAAAAAGGCAAACCAAAGAACAATCAGAAGGGAAAAGGTAAAATAGCACCTCAAGATGATATTAGGAAAGAAGCTAAGTGTTTTTTTCTGTAAAAAGAAAGGACACATGAAGAAGGAATGTGCTAAATTCCAGAAATGGCTTCAGGATAAAGGTAATCCTACCTCGTTAGTTTGTTATGAATCTAATACTGTTAATGTTAATATTAACACCTGGTGGACTGATTCTGGTTCTTCAATCCATGTTTCCAACTCTTTACAGGGTATGCAAAACCTAAGGAAACTAGTGGGCAGTGAGCAATGCATATTGTCCGGTAATAAGATGGGTTCACATGTGGAAGCCGTTGGAACATGTTATATATATTTGAGTAGTGGTTATGTTTTGAAATTAGAAAAGACTTTTTATGTTCCAAGTTTTTCTAGAAACTTGATTTTTGTTTCCAAACTTGTACCTTTGGGTAATTCCTTTACATTTTCAGAGACATTTTTTAGTATTTTCAATAAATCTGAATGTGTTAGGAATGGTATTTTGTCTGAAGTTCTTTATTGTATTAATTTACAAAACAATGCTACTAATAATAATTGTCATGTCCAAATTGGTACAAAGAGGTGTAATATAAATGAGGATTCCTCGACTCTATAGCACCAGAGATTAGGGCATATCTCTATTGAAAGAATCAAAAGGTTGGTAAAAGATGGAGTACTTAGTACTCTAGATTTTACCGACTTTGAAAGTTGTGTGGATTGCATTAAGGGAAAGCAGACCAACAAGTCAAAGAAAGGTGCCAATGGGAGTTCAGATTTATTAGAAATCATACATACAAATATATGTTTTCCTGACATGGATATGCATGGTCAGAAATATTTTATAACCTTTATTGATGATTACTCACGATATATGCATCTCTACGTGCTTCATAACAAGAGCGAAGCATTAGATGCCTTTAAAATATTTAAGGCTGAAGTAGAGAGACAATGTGGAAAACATATAAAGATTGTGAGATCAGATAGAGGTGGTGAATATTATGGTAGATATACTGAAGATGGACAAGAACCTGGTCCGTTCGCTCAGTTTCTCCAAGAGCATGGGATTGTTGCCCAATACACCATGCCTGGTTCACCGGATCAGAATGGTGTAGCAGAAAGGAGAAACCAAACATTATTGGACATGGTACGGAGTATGCTTAGCAACTCCAATCTTCCTAAAAACTTGTGGATTGAAGCTTTAAAAACGGAAGTGTGTATATATTAAACCGAGCTCCAACCAAGGCTGTCTCAAAGACACCATTTGAATAATGGAAATGTTGGAAACCGAGTTTGAAACATATGCACGTATGGGGATGCCCGTCTAAAGTCAGGATTTATAACCCATAAGAGAAAAAACTGGACCTAAGGACCATCAGTGGGCATTTAATTGGATATGTTGAGCGGTCTAAAGGTTACAGATTTTACTGTCCATCTCACAACAATAGATTCATGGAATCAAGAAATGCAAAGTTTCTTGAATATGACTTAATCAGTGGGAGCGATCAAATTAGAAATGTAATTTCTGATATTGACCATTTAGAAATTCAACCTTCCACTTCAAGTGATAGAATGATTATGGTTCATAACACCCATCAAGTACAATCTAGTGTTGAACGTTCAATCGTTGAAGAACCACAAGTTGTTGACGATATTCTGATAGATCAAGTTGTTCATGATGAACCTAGTAATTATGAACAACAAGTTGAACCTCATACAGATAATGATGATACAACATTAAGAAAGTCTACCAGGTTTTAGAAACCATCAATTTCAAGTGATTATGTAGTATGTCTTCAAGAATCTGACTATAATTTTGGAGTCGAAAATAATCCTTCTGACTTTTCACAAGCCATAAGTTGCAAAAAATCAAATTTATGGTATAATGCGATGAAAGAGGAAATGAATTCCATGAAGAACAATGATGTCTGGGAACTTGTGGAATTGCCTATTGGGGCTAAAGAAATTGGTTGTAAATGGGTATTTAAAACCAAGAAAGACTCATTAGGCAATATAGAGAGATACAAAGCCAGATTTGTTGCTAAGGGATTTACTTAGAAAGAAGGAATTGATTACACAGAGACTTTTTCTCCTGTATCTAAGAAAGATTCCTTACGCATTATTTTAGCATTAGTCGCACATTTTGATCTTGAGTTGCACCAAATGGATGTGAAAACGACATTCCTTAATAGAGATCTAGAGGAAGAGGTTTATATGAAACAATCTGAAGGTTTTACATCTAGCGTTGGTGAGCAGTTAGTTTGTAAGCTTAAGAAATCCATATACGGATTAAAACAAGCTTCTTGTCAATGGTATTTTAATTTCATGGAGTAGTTTCATCATTTGGATTTGTTGAAAACCCCATGGATCAATGCATATACCAAAAGATTAGTGGGAGCAAAATTTGTTTTCTTATTTTATATTTGGATGATATTTTGCTTGTGACTAATGATAAGGGTTTGCTTCATGAGGTGAAATAATTTCTCTCTAAAAAATTTGATATGAAAGATATGGGTGAGGTGTCTTATGTCATTGGCATTAAGATTCATAGAGACAGATTTCAAGGTGTATTGGGCTTGTCTCAGGAAACCTATATCAATAAAGTTTTAGAGAGATTTCAGATGAAGGATTGTTCACCAAGTGTTGCTCTCACAGTGAAGGGTGATAAATTCAATTTGAACCAAACCCCAAAGAATGATTTAGAGAGAGAACAAATGAAGAACATTCCATATGCTTCTGCTATCGGAAGTTTGATGTATGCTCACGTTTGCACAAGACCTGATATCGCATTTGTAGTTGGAATGTTGGGTAGATATCAAAGTAACCCAGGAATTGACCACTGGAAAGCTGCAAAGAAAGTAATGAGATATCTCCAAGGAACCAAGGAGTATATGCTTATGTATAGGCGAACAAACAATTTAGAGGTGGTCGGATTCTCAGATTCTGATTTTGCCGGTTGTGTTGATTCACGCAACTCAACATCAGGATACATTTTTATGATGGCCGGTGGAGCTGTGTCATGGAGGAGTGTCAAACAGACTATGACTGCAACTTCTAATATGGAAGCTGGATTCGTCTCTTGTTTTGAGGTTACTTCACAAGGTGTATGGCTTAAGGGTTTTGTATCTGGACTTAGAATTATGGATTCTATCTCTAGACCATTAAGAATATTTTGCGATAATTCAGCAGCTGTTTTTATGGCTACAAACAATAAAAGTGGAAGTCAAAGTAAGCACATCGACATCAAATATTTAGTCATAAGGGAACGTGTCAAAGATAAAAAGGTAGTCATTGAACACATTAGTACTGAATTAATGATCGATGGTCCATTGACTAAAGGCATGCCACCAATGAAATTCAAGGATCATGTAGTGAGTATGGGGCTTGGTCCCATCATGTAGTGTTTATTTGTATGACACTATCATTAATATAATAATTATCTATTGTTATATATTCTCATATACATTGCGCACCTTAATTTCATTTGAGAAAATAATTTAGTTAGGACCAAGAATAAACATATGGTTTATTCATTAAGTATAGTTACAACATAAAAAATAAAGAGATAAATATATTGTGATACATGGAAGATACTCCTCTCTCATTATTGAAGGACTTAAAGCCATGATTCATATATTTACGATTAAGATAAAATATCAAGTATAATGTTTGGATCAAGTGGGAGAATATAAGTAATTTTTATTTTATTAATATAAAACTTCATTTTATTTTATTTTTCTTTATTTTAAATTGATGAATAAAATAAACTTATGACTTTTGTCTTTTCATGATCCAACATTAATCCATCCACTAATTTTATCTTAATAAATTTTTTCATTAATCTTATGCAAATTAAAAGTTGTAACACTTTTTTATTAACCATTTGCAAATGAAAGGTAGTAACACCTAGTAATTCATTGCCATTAAAAAGCTTGATGGGATCTTGACTATATAAACTAGAGTTTTGGTCCCTAAACTCAATTCATTCACACAAAAATTATACACCGTCTATAGTTGAATGCTTGAGAGTTTGGAAGAACACAACATAAGGAAAAGTTTCTTAATACATCAATGGCCGTAGGTATCATTACTCTTTTTCGATCTATTTATTTATTCCGCATTTTAGTTTGATCGATTTTTCTAACAACTTTAACTAACTCTCATTTTCAATCATTCTTATATTTGCTACCTTGTTTCATTAAAGCCCTATAAATTAATTTATTTCATTCCTCAAATGTACCATAAATTTTCCAAAATGAATTCAGGTACTACATAAATAGAATACCTATTAGTTTACCTCAAGTAAAACCGTGGAACTATCCTTGCATGTAATGGGTCAATAGTGGAGTATGGCTCGAACAAAATATCCTAGAGATTTATTGAAGCAATGTCTTTTTCCCCCACTTTGAATTTTATTATGAAATACTTTAAATAAACTCTCCCAATATAAAAAATCAAAGTAAAACTGTACGGAGTATTACTCCCAAAACGTGAATAGAAAATGACTGCAAATATATTTACTAGATATTGCTTGTGCACGTGGCATTACAAATAATTAGCATGATTTATAATAAGATAATAACAAAATATAGTATTCATAAACTAGTTGGGTTAGCTCAACTTTCCAAAACATTACTACTTCTTTTTCACTTAAAGGGCGTGAATTAGTAGTACATGATTCAGTTCAAATCCCCTCCTTGAACATGAACAACTTATTACTTCTTCTGCACTTAAATGGTGTGAATGAGAGGTATATGGTTCACATATTCTCGCTGGACATAGGAAACCTAATTCTGATTTTACATGGGGGTATGCATTGGGAGGCGTGCATATTCTCCGTGGGATTAGTCATGGTGAGTACAAAATGACCAGTACCACTCACATTATCAAAAAACAAAAACAAAATATAGTATTTATAATTGGAAACAAAGAAATATCAAACTATATGGAAAAAAAATCCATTACTTAAAAGCACGTATATTAGGAAATAAAAATATGATACGTATAATTAAAATAATTATATTTAGATAATTAATTATATGAAATAAATGATTTGTAGAAAGATTGTGTATAAATATTTCATGGATGAACTTCTAAATCCGGCATCTAAACCTCGCTTCTCTAGAACGTGTAGAAATATTTTGGTAAGCTATGATGTATTATTAAATGGGGTGGTTGAAGTAAACAACGAGAGAGTTAACCTATTTAAGTAGGGGTTCGAGCCCTTTGATACTTTCACAGTTAAACCAGCACTTAAATCCTTGAATACTCCATCCATGTAAATGGAGTTTAAATGAGACATGATATAGTTCCTTAAGCGAACACAAAAGGTCTAACTGTTACTTTGGTGAGTGGTTTGGGAACGGATTCCGACAACATTAAATTTGCACATGAGAGGAGTATTTGAATCGTAGTGTATACAAGGTATAGTCTAGTGCGAAAAATGACTTTTTATCTATTCAATGATTGCAGCAAATTGGGAGCGTTATAGAGGAAGTAGATTGGACCCATGGGTGGAAACAAAAAACAGAGTGCTCCAAGTAATGGTACAACAAATAGTAGAACATTAGAGGTTGTTTCTTTAGTAATAATTATAGCAGATATGGACAAGGTGCAAGGGCCTAGAACATCTATTGGGGAGGTCTAAGGGCCTAAAATTCTTTGGTCTTGGATTTGCAACAACAATTGCCAGCTATGCTGTAGATCTCCCCGCCTAGGCGCGACTAGGCGCCGCGTAGGCGTCAACTCCCCCCTCAGGCGCTTACGCCTAGTTGAAACTCTGGGCATTTTTTCCTAGCGCCTTTGTCGACGTGGAATAGGCGCCTAGCCCGTTTAGGCACCGATTAATGGCAAGAACTGGCCGCCAAAGCGCCAATTAATGGCAAAACATGCCCACATCTTATACTCGAGAATTTTTTAATTGATATTATAACTCAATTTTTAGTAGTTTTATATATACTATAGTGTTGTTAGTTGAATTTTATGACTTAAATAAATAAAATTTCTAATTACTACATATATATTACTAAATATACGAAATTATACAGCGGGAATCAGAACCGTATAATTCCGCCAAGGCCCCATGTAATCCCGCCTAGGCGCTAGGCCTGGGTCGACTGCCTAGGCCTTAAAACCGAGATCTACAACATAGCTTGCCAGAAGGCAAGGAAATGCAACAGCAAAGGGAAGTGTTGTGAGGGAAATTGCTTACGGCAGACAAGAAACAATAGTAACATCTAGATAGTCGAGTGTTGGTCTTTAAGGGCATGTAATACATGTTAAAATCGAATATGGACAACTTCTAGGTCGTTTTTGGCGGCACAAAGCTTTGGTCTCCATATAATTGGTAGGAGGAATCAACTATAGAAGTCCCATAGTTGCAGTGGTATGGCATATGTGATTGGGTACAAAAGAGACTTTCTTAGATAATGGGGCACGACATCGCGTGGTAGGTGATCTCTGAGTTATGGTGAGTAATACAACCGGCGATTATCTACGAGCGTGTGGCACCGTGCATGATCTAGGATTAATTTATTTGCTGAGAGTACGCTAGTTAAATGTACAAAGTCATGCTTTGGAGTTAGTCTATATATAGATAGAATTTTGGAAATAATCCACCAAGAACGTGTGTCTGAATGTACATGGCGCATATTTAGGTGACTTTGTTGCTGCTTGTGAGGCAACTCTGGTTATCAATTCGAGTTATATGCCTCACGTTTTGGGTTACACATGCATGGAGATGGGAAGTGGTTTAAGATCGCGTGTACATAGATGGATTCACTCGAATTACACACGCTGGTGAAGAACAATGAAAATGCAAGGGGTCTTTCTGATGCAGTATTTATGTTGTGTAGAGAGATCCTTGGCGGTCATGAGAACTTTGAGCTAACACATGTTTTTTGGCTACTTTGTCCAGATTGGATGGCTAAATTGCACACAACGTACTTTGGAGATCCAATCATGTATAAAGATCTACCAAAAGGTTTTGGATGCATTTAACGATTGTTAAATGTAGGTGATCAACACCTAGAGTCATTTTGAGCACCCGTCAGGAGTTTAGTAAGATGTATCTTATGGATCTTTTGACCGCATGTGTAATGAAAAGACGATTTGAAAATACTCGATACATAGTATAATATTAAGTGAGATACTTAATGAAGTAGAGTAATTTTGATTAGGTAATCAAATGATATAAGAAGATATAAAATAAATAATGATATATATATTATCAAAATACTATCAAATGATATTGCATGAATTAAGAAATATCAATTTTCTCTTAATCTAATTTAATCTAGTTCTCCAATCTACCTCTATCATATCATTTGTTGTAGGTAGATATTTGTTAATTTATAAAAATATACTATACATGTAAATAATTCCTTACCTTAATTTGACCTCTATTTATTACACTAAAAATATTGTCCAAATTTATTTATCTATCTTTTAAAAAAATCTAATACTATTTATAATATTTATAATATTAAAATATTATACTCATATTATTTTTATCTATATTTAAGACTATAAATCTAAATTTTTCAAAAAAATGAGCTAATAATTTTTAGATTAAAAGTACTTTTTTTTAATATAAAAATTATTAAATATATTTCCTAATCCTTGTATATCAAGGACCTATACAAATATATTTATACAAAGAATATATAAATATATTTCGGTCAAATGTTGAGAAAAGTAATGTAAATATAGGATAAGGATGAAAAGGTAATATTATAATTGATATCATTAAAGTCAAAACGTACCGCATCCAAAAAAAAGTCAAAACATATACTCACTCCGTCTAAAAAATAATGTCCACATTACTAAATATGGTGTCCCAAAAATAATGTCCACTTACCATTTCAAGACAACTTTTTCTACTTTTTTCCCGTATTACCTCTACTTTTCTTTTAATTTATAATTATTTGAAATATTATTTTATACTTGATTGTATTTTCCTAGACATAGAAATAGGTGTCTATTATCATTAATGATGACATTTATTAGGGGTATTTTTGTACATGTAGGGTTCAATAATGACATTTCTTAATCTGTGTGAAAATGCTAGGTGGACATTATTTTTGGGACGGAGGGAGTAAACCAAAGTCATTATTATTATTTAGAGTAATGATATATACCACCCAAATTCATATCACCCAAATATCACCCAATGACGTGGCGTGAATTGGTTGTCTACAAATTGCAATGTATTTATTTTCTTGATTTGATTAAAAATTTGCAACCAACCAATTCACGCCACGTCATTGGGTGGTATTTGGGTGGTATATATCATTACTCTATTATTTATAGACCAAATTATAGTTCAGGTCATTATATAAATTAAAAAAAGTAATGCTAAGTATCACCTAAAAAGGTATCACCTAAACATCACTCATGATGTGATGGTTAAGTGGTCCAATAATAGAAAAAAGAGAGAAAAGTAAATTTGGAAAGAGAAAATTTATGATCTGGACTACTTAACCGCTACATCATGGGTGATGTTTAGGTGATACCTTTTTAGATGATACCATTATTACTCATTAAAAAATATTTTTAAGTAATATATTTTAGATTAAATTTATTTATAAATATTATTTTTAAGGTTATTTTACAGATTTCGTAAAGTATTTTATAAATTTAAAGAAATTTAAAATTTCAAAAAAACTATATTTTTATTTGGTCGTATGATCATAAATTAAAAAATTTATTCAAAATATTCAAAAAATCATGAAAATTTATGTAATATTTTATTAAAGAGCATTGTTATATATTACCCCTTTTTGTTTCACCTATTTATCATTTCATATGTGTCATCTAATGTGGCATTAAAATAGAAAAAAGAGAAAATAATCATTTAAGAGAGAAAAAGCGTTTCTATTGGTGTTTAAAACCTTCACATAAAAGGTGATACAAAAAGGGTGATATATATCTTTACTCTATATTAAAATGAATGAAATGATTTTTAAAAATAAATAACTTTTAGTATATTTGATTTAAAATTAATATTTTTGAAATATATAATTTAAAAATAAATTTATTCCCATTATGGTATAAAAGCACCTATAAATAAATAAATGAGAATACACAAAAAATCAATAACCGTCATTCTTCTCTCATTCAAGAGATCATGGCATTGTTGACGCAATCCAGATTTTTCACGCTTTTTCTTCTTATCTTTCTTCTCCATCAAACAAAATCAGAAAACTGTAATTACTTTCAAGGAAGTTGGATTCTTGATTCTTCTTATCCTTTGTATGACTCAAGTGTGTGTCCCTTTGTGGAACGCGCGTTCAGTTGCAAAAAGAATGGTCGCCCTGATACTATGTTTGCCAAATATAGATGGCAACCCCACGACTGTATATTAGAAAGGTAATTAACTATAAACTATTCGTTATGTAAGTAAATTTTTTAATTTAAACTTTATTATATGCAAATAAAAAATTCAATCTACCCCCCTAGTAACTGTAGCTATCTGCCGAACAAAAAATATAAATAAACCAATAACTATTAATTTTGAACAATAAAAATTTGCACAGTTACTGCTCAATTAATTACTTTAGCACTTTTCTTTTTGATTTGTGGGAGATAGCTTTTTAAGTTGGCATTTAGCATGAGATTTAAGTTTCTCACCAGGAAAATTAATGTTCAAAGCGTTACCACAGTTAATTACATGTGTAATTACCAGATGGTTCACTGTTGGTCCTTGTCGATGGAACCATTTGGGACGTAAGTATACATCAGTGGCGGAGTCACTGGTAACACGGATAACATGCTCCCTGAGTTGTTAAAATATATTTTTAGATTCTTTTTATTTTTATCTACAAAAATATGATCCTCATTTTTGGAATTTTTCTTGAATTTCATTTGAGACATATTAAATGAGTAATTTTAATGAAATTGTTTCAAAATAATTATTTTAAATTTGTCTCTGCACTTTTCTAGATGAAAGCCATTAAGGAAATTACTATAAGAACCTATAGTAAGTTATATTGCACAATATATAGAATTGATAGTGTAATTATAAAGGAAATTTTGGGTGTTACCTCTAACCTCCTCCCGTGCAGCTTTTCTCTTCTCATCCTAAAATAACCACAATAATTGATCTCATACGTGTATATATAACAAAATGTTGTCACGAAAGTTAGTCCAAATTGAAACTATTTTCATTTTTTCAGCTTCAACGGTACTAATTTCTTGGAGAAATTAAGAGGAAAAAGTATAATGTTTATAGGAGATTCTATAAGCAAAAATCAATGGGAGTCGCTATCTTGCCTACTTTATAATGCAGTGCCCAATGCTAGCTACACAATGACTAGAGAAGACCAAGTCTCCACCTTGACATTCACGGTACGTCTTCTATATTTGCATTCATGAATCATACAAATAACTGTGAGCTGAATTATACAAGTCTCTACTCAATTTTTTCAGGATTTTGGAGTTAAGGTGATGCTTGATCGTACAAATCTTCTGGTGGATATTGTGAATGGAACTGTGAATGGAACAGAAAGTAGAATTCTAGTGCTAGATTCAATTGAGCAAGGGAAAAAGATATGGGAAGGGATTGACACTCTTATCTTCAACACATGGCTATGGTGGTACCGTCGAGGATCTGGCCAACAGTGAGTTTTCTCTCATTCCCAAACAACATATAATATTAAGATATATACAGAAAAACATCTTTTGTAAGAGTAAAAAGTTTTAGTACATAATTTGATTAATAATTTAAGATGATGGTTAATTGTAAGTGTAGATGGGATTATGTTCAAGTAGGGGAGCAGATACTCAAAGACATAGATCGTATGGAGGCTTTCGAAAGAGCACTAGGTACTTGGGCTGCCTGGGTTAATTCCACCATTGATCCTGCTAAAACCAAACTTTTCTTTCAAGGGATTTCACCATCTCATTACAAGTAAGTTACATGCATCCACCTGTTTTGCTGGTGTTTTAGATCTTCCGCCTAGATGGTGGAAGGTTCTCAATTGCATATAAAAAGGTCTTATTTGGATAAATAACATTATGAAAAAACAAATTAGACCAACATTTCATTGTCATTGTCTGCACTATATTATGGTGTCATTGTCAGTATTATTTGACAATCATAGGTATGTACTATTTTAGCGTTATATTAATGAATTACTTGAAATGTAAGATTGTCTTTATTCAAAAGGAATGAATAAGTAAGGTATAATTAGAAAAATTCCATAAATGGTCCCTAATAAACAATTCCCAGCTTTGGGATTTGAACTTTCTATCATGGTCCTTGAAATAACAATTTATCCTTGCGGTGATCCCCAATTAGTCGATGAACAAATTTTTTTAATTCAAGAACATTTTGAGCGACTTTTATAGTTATATGTCACAGAGTCTCAAAGTAGGAAATGATCAGCTCTAGGTACATTTAGATAATTCCCCTAATATAGTTTAAGAAAACAAATTCTATAAAACCTCTATGTCCCGTCCTAAGCGACTAGGCGCTCGAAGGCACTTTAATATTCACTAGCATCTAGTGCTTTTTCATAAACAGTATCTAAATTTTTTGATTTGCTACCTTTTTTCAGTGGCGCCGATTGGAATGAACAGGGGAAAACCTGCCTCGGGCAGACCGAACCGATAGGTGGGTCGATATATCCTGGAGGTTCACTGCGATCTTTATCCGTGTTGAAGAAAGTATTACAGACAGTTAAAAAGCCAGTAACATTACTTGACATAACGAACCTTTCGCAGCTGCGTAAAGATGGACATCCTTCAATATATGGGCAAAATGGAAAAGCAGGAATGGATTGCACACATTGGTGCTTAGCAGGAGTTCTTGATGCTTGGAATGAAATTCTTTACAAATTTCTTCTTTAATTGTGTTAGATTAGAGATTTTGATTTATATTTTCAATAAATTATAATGATAAATCAATGTTTTATTAAGTTCACAGCCGTATAATTCAACAGTTACACCTACTTGTTCAATTTTGTAGTTATGTCGTGGAAATAAATATCCTACACCCCTCCAAAGAGCCCAAAACTCTTTTTAGGTATTTATCTAGCTAGCAAAAGGAAGGGGAGACTTTGCTTAGAAGGAATAATTACCCTTTAGACCAACTTAGTTAAATATTGCAAAACTCACACCAAATTATAGGGACATAACAACTTAGCACAACAAAACAATCTTTCTCTCCAAGCCTCATCAATCAGTGCACTAGAAAAAATGACACTTTAACTAACTCTCATTTCCAAACATTCTTATATTCGTTACCTTGTTACATTGAAGTCCTCTAAATTTATTCCATTCCTCAAATGTACCTTAAATATTTCAAAAATGAATACAGGTACTAATCGAATTATGTTATTATTAGTATTATCATTCTTTCATGATCGATCAAATGCGGTATTGCTTGAGAAATTTTTATAGCTCTAAAGAATAAAAACCAACTAAGGAATGTGATTTGTTCCATGGAAGTTGGGTTTATAATGAAACATATCCCCTATATAAGGCATCGTTATGTTGGTTTGTTGAGGGACGGTTCGATTGCCATGGAAATGCAAGGCCCGATAATCTTTGTCTCAAGTATAGACGGAAGCCTACTTCATGTGAATTGCCTAAGTAAGAATTGTACCATCACCAAGTACAAATAGTACTCTTGCTACTCGTACAGTGTTGGAGACACGAAATAAATGTAAACTATTTATGCAGAACCATTTTAGCTGATTTGTTTTAGTTAATTACACTATAGTTTCCTATATTAACTTAAATAACCTTTATAAAATCATACACAAGGGCCTTTATCTATTATAGAAATAATAACAACTTGGATTTATATATATAAATAACAAAATGAACAAAACTACCAATGTATTAATATAAATTCTGAATAGTTGGAAGTTTTAAGGCATCAATTTTATTTTTTTTATAGTTGTTTTTTGTTGAATATCCTGAGTGGCACCGCTACAGCTTTTTTAGCTTAAACTTAATATTTCAGTGTTAAATTTCATTCATAATCATACACCTTTTTTATTTGTTTTCTTAAAATTGCATGGATAATGTTATCATGATAACCGTGATAAATCTAGGAATTAAAATAAGAATAAAGTTCAATTCTTTTAAGATTTTTGAAAAAAATAACACAAATAAATTTAACAACAAAAAAGAATATATAAACATCTCAGTAGATTATATGAGTTGAATGATTCTTACTGCATTAACAAGCCAGGATCAAACTGGTAAGTTCCCCTCCAAACCCCAATATTTCAACCTTTGAAATTACTACTAATGAAATAAATTATAACAATTATGTTAACTTTTTAAAAATACTTAAAAAATAAACTAAAATAAGTGCACTATTTTTTTCAGAAAATATGAGCTAAAGAATTATACTAACATTTTATTCTTTTTAAAAAATATGACATTAGAATAATGTAGTGTAGGGATGATGGGGTGAAATTATTTAAAAGATTAAAAGGGAAGAAGATAATGTTTGTAGGAAACTCTTTGAGCCTTAATCAATGGCCGTCCCTCACTTGCATGTTGTATACAATGCTTCCCCAAGCAAACTTCACCCTTAAAAAGAATGGAGACCTCTCTACTTTTACATTCTTGGTAGGTTCTTACACATCTCATAATAAAACTTACACAAATACATCAATCAAGGCAAACAAGTGCGGATTGCAGGGCCCAATCTCGCACTACAAGAAATAGTATCATTAGGGGCGAAGTTATTGCGGCAACACTAAAAATTGCCTCTAATGATATTTTTAAACATCAAAATGACCTCTAATTATATTTTTAGCTGCAATATTTGCCGCTAAAGATAAAGTCAATAGAGAGAAAAACAATTTAATTTTCTACTAAAGGTATCTTTAGAGACGAACTTATAGGGACGGACAAATAGCGGCTATTAGCGGCAAAATTAAGATTTTCTGTGTCAAAATTTTTGCCGCTAAAGATACATTTTCTTGTAGTTTCGGGTTGTAGTACAAATTTACTCAATTTTTGTTTTCTTTGGGAAAAAGCATTAGACGTTCCATAATTAATAAGAAGTATGGGATAATTATAATGAATCAGAGTTAAATCTTATTCGATTCAACTAGAATGTTGCAGGATTACGCCACATCATTGATGTTATTGTCGTAATGCATTTCTGGTTGATATAATCCGAGGGTTAACTTACTATCTATCGATATTCTGGAACTTAAAATCACCAAAACAAAATTGAAGTGTTAAATATTTTTTAGTAGAGATTAACTCACGGTTTTCAAAACAAAAACTTAGACATTGCATCCAAAGTTAGTGGAGTTGCAGCTAGCTTCCAATGTCTTTTTCGCTTGATCCTCCCATTCTCCTTGGAGAAAGGAGTATTAAAAAGAATTTTTTTTTTTCCTGGATAAGTAAACCTAACAGACGAAAATAGAATCGGTTATTCCATTCTCTGAAAGAAAAATTTAACGCAAGGACCCTCTTCCATTAAATAGATGGAGGCTCGTGTCAAAAGATGTTAGATATTCCATTTGGTTTTTAAGAGTACGATTAATAGTCATACTAATTAATTTATAATTGATTTTAATCAATTGATGTGGATATGATCTTAAAGTGGAGAAGAATGGAATCCGTCAAAGACAACAACATGCAAAGGGGAAACTTAACCAGTTAATGGTTCATTATACTCAAGTCACTACTACAGATCGCGGATTTACCCACGACAGTTTACCGACGACGCGTAAAGTCGTCGGTAAACTTTTACCATTTACCGACGACTTCACCTTACCCACGAGAAACAGGCCGCCGGTAATTTACCGACGACTGCTGTCGCGGGTAAACGACAAAACGCCGTCGTTATTAAATTTTTTTTTATTTTTTTTTTGGCTTAGGTTTGTTGTCGGTAACTTACCGACAGTTGCTGAAGTCGTCGTTAAACCCATGTTTTTAACGACGACACTTCCAGTTTACCGACGACTTTACGTGTCGTCGGTAAACTTGACGTGCATATATGCGAACAGCCTGTATTTTTTTCTCCATAAACCCCAAAAACCCCATTTTTTTCTCCCAATTTCTTCCAAAAACATCAACCAAACTCATCCAAATTTTTTGCAATACCTTCTCCAATTCATCTCTAAACATTTGCAAGCTTGTAATCAAGGTGGGGCATCATCAACACACAATTTCATCTACAAAGATTAGGTAAATTCTTGATTTTTTTTTTTTTTTTTTATGATCATATATGGTTTAATTCTTGCAATATTATGGGTTTAGGCTTATTATTACATTATCAAGGTTAAGACTTCATAATCAATATCCAATTTCTTCCACCAATTCAAGGTATTTTCTTAAAATTTCAAACTTTTTAATTTTTTTTTTTATGCATGAATTTTGAATTGTGTAGTAGTTGATATATAAAGGTTATTAGTTTGTATATTTTTTGATTGTCTTGTTATATATTGTGTATAAATCATGCATACATTCATTTATTTCATATATTATGTTTCATATATTTTTGTATTTGTGTGTTTATTTATGTGAAATTGTTTATATATTTATTGTGTTGTAATTTTATTTATTTATTTATTTGTGATGTAATTTTATTTATTTATTTGTGATGTAATTTTATTTATTTATTTGTGATGTAATTTTATTTATTTTTTGGTTTGTATTTATATTCAAGCCATTGTGTTGTAATTTTTTTTCCATTTTATCAATTGGGTTGTAATAATTATTTATTTTATTTTCATATGAATGTAGTTGTCTAGTTATCTAAAATTGTTGTAAAGAGATGGCTTCGGATAAGAGTTGGATGGATGCTACGGATTTATTCGATCCAAACTATCTTGTTGGAGTTTTGGGTTTTATCGCATATGCAAAACAACATTCGCAATATGGAGATCTTATTTATTGCCCGTGTAACTATTGTAAAAATAATCGTCGATTACCCTCTAATAAGGTTACGAACCACCTTTATAATCAAGGGATTATGAAGTCGTATCGGGTTTGGATAAAACACGGTGAGCAGCCTGTCATTCCCCAAGAAAACCCTATTCCGAATATAGTTAATGAAATTGCCGAGGTTTATGACGATGTGAGACACAGTTACGATATTGGCGGTCATCAGGGTGACACCGAGATGAGAGACGGAGAAATTCCAAGTAGTTTCGAAAAACTGTTTAACGAATTGGAGACAGAATTATATCCGGGTTGTGATGCGATGAGTTCATTGAACTTCATTGCCAAGCTTCTTCACATAAAAGTTAAGAACAAGTGGACTAACACGTCATTCACCGAGCTATTGGAGTTGATTGGTCGTATTTTGCCCAAACCTCACACCTTGCCCGATTCGTATGATTCATGCAACAAGAAGTTGAAAAGCTTGGGTATGGGGTATATTACCATCGATGTTTGTGTGAACGATTGTGCCATATTTTATAAAGAGTATAAAGACCTCGATAAGTGTCCAGTTTGTAGCGAGTCTAGATGGGACCCGAAGAAGGGTATCAAAGTATCACATAAGAAGCTCCGCTATTTTCCGATTGCTCCCAGGTTACAGCGACTATACGCTTCAAAGCACACCGCTGAAGACATGATTTGGCACCATACCGGTAAGAGTGCCGATCCGGATGTGTTGCGTCATCCTGTTGATGGTGATAGTTGGAAGAGATTTGCAGCGCTACACCCTGAGTTTGCTAGCGAACCTCGTAATGTTTTTTTGGGTCTCGGTATCGACGGGTTTTGTCCTTTCTCTATGCAAAACAACTCGTATAGCATGTGGCCTGTTATATTAACAGTCTACAACTTGCCACCGTGGGTATGCATGAAGGAAACCACTTTTCAGCTTTGTTTATTGATTCCGGGTCCTCGTTCGCCCGGTAAGGACATGGATGTTTTTCTCCGCCCTATGATAGATAAGTTGGACGAGTTGTGGAGTACAGGGATCCTTACGTATGATGCCCATACAAAACAAGAGTTTACTATGAAGGTTTGTCTGTTGTCCACCACCAATGATTTCCCCGCTCGGTCATACACTTCAGGATGGTCGGGTCAAGGTTACATGGCTTGCCCGGAATGCATGGATTCCACACCGTCATTGGGTGTAAAAAAAGGTGTGGTTTACTTTGACCATAGACGTTGGTTACCCTTCGGACATCGGTTTAGATCAGATAAGGTTTCGTACCCGAAAACCAATTTTACTAAGCGACCGAAAAAATATAGTCCAGCTAGTATTCAGACACAGTTAGATGGTCTTCCCATTGTGTTTCCCGGCAAACACAAGGATTTTGGAGGCAAGGTGACGAAGACTACAGGTCCTCGCCAGACGAATTGGAAGAAAAAGAGTATATTCTATCGTTTACCTTATTGGTCCGCAAATTTGTTGAAGCATAACATTGATATCATGCACTGCGAGAAAAACGTGTGTGATGCTCTTCTCGGTACAGTTATAGCAGTCGATGGGAAACCAAACAAAGATAATGTTAAGGCGCGGGAGGATCTTAAGGAAATGAAATTCAAGAAGGTTGCCGGTAAACATTTACCGACAAATTTCAGTACACATGTCGTCGGTAAACATCATTCCAAATTTAATTGGCCAAAAGTGGGCGGTTCGTTTTTCCCGCCCAAGGTTTTACCGACGACTTGCGAAAAAAGAGTCGTCGGTAAACAGGACACGCAACAGTCGTGCGTACAACTGTTTGACGCGTGGCCTGTTTAACGACGAATATGCCAGGTTTACCGACGACTTGCGTGTCGTCGGTAAACATCTGTTCTATTAAACCCTACCGAGCTTCATTTCTGAAACACAAACACACCAAAACACTCTCCAGAAATCCGATTCCGAGCACCAAGGAGCTATTCCGAGGCATCCCCACACGCAAACAACACTCAATGTAAGTGATTCAATGCTTTTTCTTAATGATTTCTTCAATTTTTTTTCTTTTTTAAAAATCAAATCCTAACTTTTTTTTGGTTTTTGTTTTTCCTCTACTCTTGCTTGGCATGGGATGCTGGATATATTCAACAACATCTTCACGTAACAGGTACCAAACACCTGAATCAAATCCTATTTTTTTTTTTATTTTCGAATTGAATTTTTTTTTTTTTTTGATATTGTATTGAATTTCTTGTTAAATCCGAGAATCCTAGCTGTATTGTAGATTCTGAATATGTAATTTGTTGTTAATTATACCATGTAACATGTTTTTTTTTGTTAATTTTTAGAAAAATTAGGGTTTTGTTAAGTTTTTGTTGATTTTGCTTGATAATTGCTATATTGTAATAGTTAAGTTGTTGATTTTGTATGTATGTAGTGTATTTTATGGACTAAAATGCAATTCTAAAAAATTAAGGGACTAGAATGCAATTCTAAAAAATTTAGGGTCTAAAATGCAATTTTAAAAAATTTAGGTACTAAAATGCAATATAGAGACCAAAATAAAATTTAGGGCCTAAAATGCTATTTTAAAAAATTTAGGGACTAAATTGCAATATAGGGACTAAAATAAGATTTAGGGCCTAAAATGCTATTTTAAAAAATTTATGGACTAAAATGCAATATAAGGACTAAAATAACATTTAGAGTATTTTTGTAATTTTTAAAAATACAAGGACTTAAACGCAATTTTTTCTAAAAATCTAATTTATTAATTTTATTTAAATTATAGATGGCCGATGTGATGCCAAACTACCACCGGGGTGACGGGAACGGAGAAGATCCGAACCGGAATCCACCCCCAAACCTCAATGACTGTCACCAGCCACCCGGTAATATTATTTAATTTATAAAATTCAATTAATATAAGTTAGTAATGTATTTAATATAATTTTTCTAAACAGTTAAGCGAAAGAGGAGACCCTGAAATGTCTCCACTCTCAAAACCGCCAACGATGCTAAGGAGAAGCTAGGCGGGCCCCTCCCGGTCGACTTCTGTATCCTTGACGACACGTGGAACCCATTCGGAGAATATGGGAAACACGTGGCCCAAGTGGTGGGTCTCGCGGTTCGAGAAACGGTCCCTCCCTACTACCCCTCGTGGAGTGCCGTTCCACCCAACCTGAAGAGCGTGATCCTCGAAAAACTCGAGGAGTTCTTCAACCTCGACGAGTGGAGGGCCCGCAAAGATTGGCACTTGATTAGCGGGAAGCTGTCCCAGTCTCAGTCCGCTGCTTACAGAAGGTGGAAGTATGACTTGGTTGCCGATTATGGCGAATCGGGTGAGTGTCCACCTGACGTGCTTCCCGAGGACTGGGAGCTAACCCAGAAGATGCTGAATGACCCGCAAAAGAAGGTAAAATTTTAATTCAATTATTTAATTATTAAATTATTGTTTATTTAATTTTTTAAGTTGAATTGTAACAGGCCCAGTCTGCGATTAATAAGAAGAATCGGCAGAACCAGAAGAAGCCGAACAAGTCTGGTTCTCGGAACCAAACCCAGACCCGCCACGAGATTATGGAGGTATAATTTGTTAAATTAAAAATAAATTTTATTAGTTATTTAATTTAATTTTTTAATAATTATATTTTTTTATAGGGTAAGCTGAAGATTAATACGCAGGAGCCCCTGAGCTATATAGACGAGCTGACCCAAGAGGAGGTCCCACTTCCACAGATGGGCGGATACTTCGAGTACCTGGGCTATGATGGGGCGAAGGGCAAATGGGTCGATGATAGATGGGAGCAGGCTAGTGTAAGTTTTTATTTAACTTTAAATTAATTTTTTGTTAGTTTTATTAATTATTTATTTTAAATTATTTTATTAATTATTTATTTTAAATTTTATTACAGGGAGTTTATCGGGAGAAGCTTAGGGAGCGGGTTATCGAGACAGGGACCCAATCGGCTGAGGATGTTCCAGTGGAGGAGCAGATAGGAGCGCTGAAGGAGACGGTTCAGGAGGTGATGAAACCGCCTAAGAGTCGGCATTGGATCCCTTCGATCGGACCCTGCTTCAAGAAGAAGAAGGACCCGAAGCCGCCTGTATCGGAGAAGATCGCGAAAAAGAACGCGAGAAAGTTACAGCGGATCTTCGATGGGATGAACGAGGTCCGCGCAGTCCAGGGATTACCTCCTATACCGGAAGAAGATGCTCCACCGAGCTCCTCTAGGTCCGATGATTTTTTTAGTAAGTTGCTCAGCGGCCTCAATGAATCCCGTGAAAAGAATGGTCTCGAGCTGCTCTCCGATGAAGAAGAAGATGAAGATAGTGATGATTGATTTTCTTATGATTGTGTTTAAGACTTTTATTTTATTTCAGTTTATATTTTATGACTTTTATTTTATGACTTTTTTATGGTTATGTAATATTTTGACTTTTAACCCCGGGGTTTGACTTTATTGCCCGGGGTTTGACTTTATTGACCGGGGTTTGACTACCCGGGTTTATTTATCTATTTCTGAATATAATGCATGATTTCTATTTATATTCGTGATTTCTATAAATATTAATTTATAAAAAATCGAAAAACCAATTAATATTAAAAAAAAACGAAAAACCAATTTAAATTAAAAAAAAATTAAAAAAATAAAAAAAAAATTAAAAAAAAAAAAAAATTAAAAAAAAAATAATAATAATACCGACAACATTCATTGTATGAATGTCGTCGGTAAAGTTTAAACAAAAAAATAATTAAATATAGTTTACCGACGACATTCATACAATGAATGTTGTCGGTATTATTATTAAATTTTAAAAATTAAACAATTTAATTATGAAGATAACGACAACATGGTTGTCGGTAAATTTTTTATTTACCGACAAAATAAAATTTTAAAATTGTCGGTAACAATTTGATGTTTGCCGACGGCAGGAGAAATGTTGTCGGTAAGTTCAGGTTTACCGACGACATGGGTTTTGTCGGTAAACCGTTCTGTGTTATCGACGAGACACCAATTCCGTTGTCGGCAACCATGATTTTACCGACAAACTTCTAGGGACGACAGTTTACCGACGAGTGGTCGTCGGTAAACCTGTTTACCGACGAGTACGGGATTATTACCGACGACAGCTGTCGTCGGTAAATACCCGACCTGCTGTAGTGAGTGGAACACTCCCAGCAGTTGCAGCAGTGGAGGAAGTGTTGAGTAACATGTCAACTCCGGTCACTTTGCTAGACATAACAAAACTTTCAGAACTAAGAAAAGGTAGACATCCCTCGATATTTGGCTTAGGGGGAAATAAGAGAAATGAGTGTAGTCATTGGTGTCTTCCTGGTGTTCCTGATGCTTGGGATCAACTTTTTTATACAATTCAAAAATCAAGTGAATCGTAATTATTGTGCTTAAAAGTTTAAGCAATTAGAGGATGATTGATAGAACTAGGACCGTTATTATATGACTTCTATGAGCTATATCAAATGTCAATTGTAGACGCGTGAATCTCCCCAAAGGTATTAATAGTTACATATCGATTTTGACATATATTTATTATTAATCAAAACCTATCTATATATTAGTTGAAATACAAAAAACAAAAACAAAAATATATAGCATAAAATTAATTTCAAATAACGATAACAATTAAAAGAAACATTATGAGAAAAAACAAAATGACCATCTTCAAATTTAAAATTCTAGCTTGACTTTAAATTGGGAGTTGTGGTGGTGTTAGTGGTATTAGAAACGGAATATCGTGTCTCAGTTGGAGTTGGTGATGCAAATTAACAATAAGTTAACACTTGAAATAAAGTACTTTTTGGTTATTTTGTATGGATCAATAAAACCTATTACCTGCAATTGAGAACAACAAACTAGAGGTAACCAGTTGGGTTAGTTCAATTGAGCAAGACCTTACTATTATTTCAGCACTTAACAGCTATGAAGCGGGATTAATCATAATGTACGCAAGCGGTCACATACCCAAAAAAAAACGGAGGCAAGAACATTCTACTGAAAAAGTGTATGATGTGGGTGTAGTTGTGCTTTGTATTCACAGATGAATACTAGGATTATGTTGTAGTAGTGACAACGATGGCGATGTGTTAAAAGAGGCAAGAATAGATGTGGAGATGGTGATGGTGATGACGTCGCGTAGGTTGTGGGAGTTGATAATACGAAATTGATGGATGAAGAGTACTGATCGGATTTCGAGGAGCAAGAAAAGAAAAGAGAGAAGAAATAGTAAAATCATATTTAATTGAGAGTAGATTAATTTCAGAAATGGTGAGTGATATTTTTTAAATCTAACATTCTCATTCCATCCTCAAAATAACGGATTTGGATCCTCTCCTAACTAACTTCTATACTAACTATCCTAACAACCAATCATAATTAAGAAAATTATATTTTATTATATTTATCTATAATTAATTTTTTAATTCCTAAAATACTACACAATTTACATCTATTATAAAACTCCTATTATAATCTTTTAATTGATTTACCAACCATTTATAATATATTTTCAAATCTTATTGTTTATAATCTTAATAGCAATGATAAATTGGTTGTTAGGATAGTTAGTATAGAAGCTAGTTAGGAGAGGATCCAAATCCCAAAATAACCCACCATCACATTCAGTAAATTCACCACACGAATCTAAGTGTATAAGAACCTATTTTCTTCTTTTTTACATGGGTGATTAGGGCTAGCTTGCGCGCACCCGACTAATCCCATGGAGATATACATGTCTCCCTATGTATATTCTCATGGTAAATCAGAACTAGGTTACCCATGTTCAGGGAGGGGTTCAAGCCTTGTACCTCTCACTTTACACCCATTAGGGAGGAGATTCGAACCATGGACCCGCCTTTATTAAACTTATATAAAAAAAGGGTGATTTGTGTAGGTATCATTTCAATTTGATCAAATTTTAAGTATTGTAATTTTGTTTTAATATATTTTGGTTGAAATTCTAAATATGTGATTTTTTAATATTCTAAATATATTGTCTAAGTTTAATAGGTGATGACCTAATATATCTTGATGATAGATGTAATAAGAAAGAAAAATATATTTTATTAGAGGTCACAAACAAATTTACATGTAGTTGAATACTAAAAAACCTTCAAAAAACAAAATCTACATAATGACTAAATATTGATAGCAAAATAATTATTGAACACCGATATTGTTCACTGTTAATAATCACTGATTGCCAACTATGCATCATTGTTGGTACCACTTAAAGAGTAAATAAGCGGTAAAAAGTAAAAAGAAAATATTAGTGAGCAAAAAAACCCTGAACAAGTAAGTTACTGAACAAGTTTAATATGTCTTTGAGAAGGTTTAATAAGTCTATGAGCATGTAAAAAAATCTTTCAGCAAACTCAGATATCTTTTAATATATTTAGTGAATCTTTAAGAATGCTTGAAAAGTATCTAAGTATTTTTTACTAAGTTATTAGGTATTTTTGGTAGGTCAGTGAGAGTATTTAAAAGGGGCAATGCTCAATTAATTACACGGAGAGTGTAAAAATTCATTAATTACAACTTCAACTTAATTCCTACTTAAGCAAAAAAAATGAAAAATTACAAAAATACCCATAGATAATTAATTAATTACTTTAATTATAATATTATTTATTTATAATCATTTTTTTTCAATTTTTTTTTCGGAAAATTTTTTTAAATTTTTTTTTAGAAATTTGTTTTTCGGAAATTTTTTATTTTATTTATTTTTCGGAATATTTTTCAATTTTTTTTTCCGAAATTTTTTTTATGTGTTCCATGAACACACAATTCTAAGATTTGTGTGTTGCAGGAACACACAAAATTGGAACAACCAAAATCAAGTTTTTTGTATTTTAAAAATACATAAATTTGAGTTTTATGTGTTCCATGAATAACCAAATCTCAGATTTGTGTGTTGCAGTAATACACAATTTTGCGATTTGTGTGTTCAGGAATACACAAAATTGGAACAAACAAAATCAAGTATTGTAAATTTGATTTATATGTGTTCCATTAATACACAAATCAGAGACTTGTGTGTTCCGAGAGCGCACAACCCTATGTGTTCCAGGAACGCACAAATCAGAGACTTGTGTGTTCCAGGCACAAATCAGAGACTTCTGTGGTCCAGGCACAAATCAGAGACTTGTGTGTTCCAAGAACGCACAAATCAAAGACTTGTGTGTTCCAGGAATGCACAAATCTGAGACTTGTGTGTTCCAGGAACACACAAATCTAAGAATTGTGTGTTTCAAGAATACACAGAATTGGAACAAACAAAATCAAGTTTTGTGTATTCTAGTAATACATAAATTCAATTTTTATGTGTTATATGAATACACACATTTTAGATTTGTGTGTTCCATGAATACACAAATCTTATATTTGTGCGTTATAAAAATACATAATTCTGAGATTTGTGTGTTCCAGGAATACACAGAATTGGAATAACACAAAACCCTAAAACATAAACACAAAAATAACAAAAAAGAGTTGGACAAAAAGATAATATATCAAGATAGTTAAAGACGAATAAAAATAAGGTATATGCGATTAATAAATATAAAAAAACAATATTGTTAAAGAAGAGAATCCTTTAGATCGATTTTATGACTTTGTGTGTTACAGGAACACATAAATCTATATTTGTGTGTTACAGCAACACATAACCTGAAATTTCGATTTAAAAAAAAATCCGAGAAAAATTTTCAAAAAAAAATTCGGGGAAAATTTTTTTGAAAAAAAAATATTTAGATAAAAAAGTATTTTGAAAAAAAATTCTGAAAAAAAATTTAAAAAAATTCGAAAAAAAAATTTTAAAAATTTTTCGAAAAAAATATTTTAAAAAAATCGAAAATAAATAAAAAATAAATAAATATTAAAAAATAAAATAAAAAACAATAAAAAAATATAAAAAAATCACATAAGGGTAACATTGGAAGATAAATATGACAATGTGTTCAATTGAGAATTAAGTTAAAAATTTGTGAGTAAGTAGAAAGTAATTTCCTCCTTCCTTTTTTTTGGAATGAAAAATGAGTCAATTGTTGATTGATACCTATTAAAAAACTTATTTAGAAAAAAGATGCCTAGACTGAAATATTTATTGAAAACAACCCCATCCCAAATTACCCTTATAATTAACAATTAAAAAATAAGAAAAAAAACTAATAAACACATGCGCGCGTCCGTGAATTTTTTTTAAAATCGTCATAACTAATTCAAAAAAAATCAAAAAAATCAAAAAAATCAAAAAATAAATTATATTTGGATAAATCAAATTAATATTTACGTTTATGATTTTTTTCGAAATTTTCTGAAATTTTTGATTTTTTTAATTTTTTTTTTCGCAGACACGAAATTTCATGTTTATTTCACGGTTTAAAACATGGAATTTCGTGTCTGCGAAAAAAAAATTAAAAAATTCGAAAAAAATCAAAAAAATTCATAGACATAAAGATTAATTTGCTTTATTCAAAAATACAATTTTTTTAATTTTCTGATTTTTTTTAAATTAGTTATGACGATTTTAAAAAAAAATTCACGGACGCGCGCATGCTATGGAATTAGTAGTAGTAGGTGGTGGTGGTGGTGGTTGTGGTGGTGGTTGTGGTGATGGTGGTGGTGGATTTAGTGGTGGTTACATACATGGTGGTTGTGGTGGTGGTTGTGGTGGTGATGGTGGTGGTGGTGGTGGTGGTGGTGGTGGTGGAGAAAGAAGTACCCTATTATTTGTTTAATATTCAAAAATTAATATTGTATTAAAATAAAATAATATATATAATAATAAGGGTAGTAAAAATATGGAAAATATAAAAGAGATGTTTTCTATAAATATTTACTTCATTAAACAATTTTTTATAAAATAAATTATTGAAGGCATAAAAGAACAATTAGATAGTTTAATGAGGATGTTATCAACAATAACCTCATGAAAAATAAGGAAGTGTAATTAATTGGGAATTATCTCTATTTAAAAAATATAATAATTTAATAGAAAAATCAAACTAAAATAAATTTATAATCATTTAAGGGAATTGGTATTCTGAAAAACAAAAAAAATACCTCAATTCTTTACATTTGATATAAAAACCAAAAAAAAAATTACATTCAAGATAATATAAACCTAATTATATCTAAAGCTATAAATAAAAATAAAATAAAACTCAGATCTTAAGAAAATTGGAGGAGGAAAAGAAAATAAAGATTCTCACTAAACCTTGAATTCCCATAGATCTTTTACAAAACCTTGAATTACCCATTAACTTTGTTACCTTTAGTATCCAATTATGCACAGATCATAATAACAATTAGATGTATTAGTTAAACAATCACTTCGTCGTACCAAATCTGAAAGCTTTTTGTTTTTTGGGGCAAAGCTCCATACTCGTACAACCATGGTCACCCTTCTATGTTTGAACCCTAAAACAACTGTAGAACCTCATCATCCTTACTAGCCATGGGGTAGATTTGTAACTTTTTTAAACACCCATGGCCACAATCGATCTAAATCACTAATTTTTGAGCACCCAAGCTTACAAACTGCGCTGCCACCACTAAAACCTTACTTCGCTATTGCAGCCTTCAAAGCACCACCACCACCAATTTTCTGATAGAAATCCAACCAATATGAAAAAAAGGTTGAATGTATCTTTTTAGAATTTATAAAAAAATATATAGGGGCTGGTATCTAAATAATAGATATAAATTAAGATTTATATTTTATTCTAATTGACTTTTAATTAGTACAAAATCAGGGATTATGGTCTTTAGGTCTTTTTTTTTTTGACGAGTGGTCTTTAGATCTTTGAAGAAGATAATATTATAAGAGTTAATGTTCAATAAACCCCTACAGTCAACTATCCCGTAAAATATACTGTCTTTTTTAAAAACAGTAGGTTATAGGAAGTTTCCTAAAACTTAAAATCTGAGTTATGGAAAGTTTTCCATAACTCAAAATTTGAGTTTTGAAATTTTTTTCATAATTCATATTATTATTTTTATAGGTAAAAGAAATAAAAAAATAAAATGTATGGTGTCTTTTTATAAAAAAAAAATATGACTGTAATGAATGAAAATTAATTATAACTTAAAAGAATTCTTAGGCATTAATCCATATCATAATTAATATCATCAAAGTCAAAACATATAAACCAAATTCATTATTATTAATAGATCATATTCTAATTTAGGTCATTAATAGATTACAAATAACTTTAGTTCATATTTTTGGATTAAATTTATTTATAAATATTATTTTTAAGCCTATTTCACCAATTTTGTGAAATATTTTATAAATTTTAAAAATAATTTAATATTATAAATAAAGAGCCAATTAGAGATTAATGCCTATTAAAAAACTTATTTAAAAAAAGGTGTCTATAATAAGATTTTTTATAGAAAACAGCCTCATCCCAAACTACCCTTATAATTAACAATTAAAAAAAAAAAATTAGAGAACAAAAAAAAAACTAATAAACACTGCGTGAATTTTTTTTAAAATCGTCATAACTAATTTCTAAAAAAATCAAAAAAATCAAAAATTTATATATTTGGATAAAACAAATTAATATTTACGTCTATGATTTTTTTCAGAATTTTTTGATTTTTTTGAATTTTTTTGAATTTTTTAATTCGCAGAACATGGAATTCCATGTTTAAAACATGGAATTCCATGTTTTGATATAAGGAATTTGTTTTCCGCATACACGAAATTCACTGTTTAAAACATGGAATTCCATGTTCTGCGAATTAAAAAATTAAAAAAAATCAAAAAAACCGAAAAATTCAGAAAATTGCGAAAAAAATCATAGACGTAGATATTAATTTGATTTATCCAAATATGATTTTTTTCGATTTTTCTGATTTTTTTTAATTAGTTATGGCGATTTTAAAAAACAATTCACGGACGCGCGCGTGTGATGAAATTAGTAGTAGGTGGTGGTGGTGGAGGTGGTGATGGTTGTGGTGGCTGTAGTGGTGGTGGTGGTGGTTGTGATAGTGGAGGTGGTGATGGTTTTGGTGGTGGTGGTGGTGGTGGAAGTATCCTATTATTTGTTTAAGATTTAAAAATAAATATTGTATTAAAAATAATATAATATATTTAATAATAAGGATAGTATATGCATAAAAAATATAAAGGGGATGTTTTCTATAAATAATTGTTCTATTAGGCATTTATCTCTAAATAAGGAAATTAGAGGCTTAAAAAAATTAAAGGAATCGAGGCATTTATCTCTAATTACCCCTCAAATAAACTATATTTTTATTTAGTTATATTATAAATTAAAATTTTATTCAAAGTATTCAAAAAACCATAAAAATTTATGAAACATATCTCACGAAATAAATAAAATAATTTAAAAATAATATTCTTAAATATATTTGATCTAAAATTAATATTTCTAATAAATGTGACCTATAAATATATTTAGTTCACTTAAAAAAAAAAAAAATTGCTCCCATTAATATCTATAAAAGCACATATTATATACGAAAACGAACGAGCATACACAAAAAATAAAAAACATCATTGTTCTTTTCTTCAAGAGATCATGGCGTTGTTGATGCAATCCAGATTTTTCATGCTGCTTCTTCTTATTTTTCCTCAAGCGAAATCAGAAAACTGTAATTACTTTGAAGGAAGTTGGATTCTTGATTCTTCTTATCCTTTATATGACTCAACTGTGTGTCCCTTTGTGGAACACGGGTTCAATTGCAAAAGGAATGGTCGTCCTGATACTATGTTCGCCAAATATAGATGGCAACCCCATGACTGTATATTAGAAAGGTAATAAACTATATACTATTCGTTATGTAGGATTCTTATATATTTATGTAGAATTTTAATTTAAACATCATTATATGCAAACAAATTTCTTGAATCTATCCCCCTAGTAAAATATGTTGTAACTATTCAATATATGTTGTAGCTATCTTCCGAACAAAAAAAAAAAAATAACTATTAATTTTGAAAATTTCAATAAAAATACCAGTTACTGCTCAATTAATTACTTTAGCACTTTTCTTTTGACTTGTGGAGATAGGAGTAGCTTTTAAGCTTGGCATTTAACCTGACATTTAAGTTTCCAGGATATTTAATGTTCAAAACGTCATCACAGTATATGCCAATTTCTTTTCCTTGTTTTTTACTTTCATGTTCGATGCCTTAACAAATTTAAAGATTTGTTTTTTAACTTAATTGCACACTGTTTAATTATTTTGTGTGAATATAATATTAACAAATGTACCTGTGTTGCCAAATGGTTCACTGTTGGTCCTTGTCCATGGACACATTTGGGACGCAAGTATTCATCAGTTGTGGAGTCACTGGTTACTCCATGCTCCCTGAGTTGTTGAAAATTATCTTTTTATTCTTTTTATTTTTATTTACAAAAATATGATCCTCATTTTTTGAATCTTTCTTAAATTTCATTTGGGACATATTAAATTAGTTATTATAATGAAATTGTGTCAAAATAATTATGTTTAATTTGTCTCTACACTTTTCTAGATCAAAGCCATAAAATCAACATTTATTACTATACAAAATTTATGAATATAAGAACATATAGTAAATTATATTGACCATATATGGTATTGATAGTGTAATTATATATAAAGGAAATTTGTGGTGTTGCCTCTAACCTCCTCCCGTGCAACTTTCCTCTTTTCATCCTAAAATGACCACACTAATTGATCTCATACGTGTCTATATATATATATATATATATATATAAAACAAAACGTTATCACAAAAGTTAGTCCATTTGAAACTCTTTTCATTGTTTCAGCTTCAACGGTACTAATTTCTTGGAGAAATTAAAAGGAAAAAGTATAATGTTTATAGGAGATTCTTTAAGCAAAAACCAATGGGAGTCGCTATCTTGCCTACTTTATAATGCAGTACCCAATGCCAACTACACAATGACTAGAGAAGACCAAGTCTCCACCTTGGCATTCACGGTATGCCTTCTATATTTGCATTCGTTAACTTTACAAATAACTCTGAACTTGGATTTAGATTGTGTCTTATACTCAGTGTTTTAAAATCTCCACCTCAAGCTACGTCTAGGAGGTGAAAGGTTCTCTTACACCTAGAAAATGGCTTAGGAGATGGCGCTACTAGCGCCATTTTGGAAGGTCTGGGAGGCCGGTTAAGTATCATTACCATCCATACTACGATAAATTAAATTAGGGGTCTACCTAATTTGTTGGGAGAATATACATTAAAAGTCTTGTTTAGATGAGTAACACTTATACATAACATTTCGATAAAATAAATTTACAAGGTCCCATTAAACTTCAATAGATAAATCATATTTTATGAATTAGATTTTGACATTATATATCAAAAAGAATATACATTAGACGTCTTGTTTAGATGAGTAACACTTATAAATAACATTTCGATAAAATAAATTTACAAGGTCCCATTGAACTTTAATAGATAAATCATATATAATGAATTAGATTTTGACATTATATATCAAAAGGAATATGTTAAGTATATTATATCTCACTACATACCCGGGTTCGGAGGCAACGTCCATGTCTTTTTAGTTGATTGCACTATATTATGCAAAAATTGTAATATGGGTCCTTGTATTAATTTTATTTTTTGAGTAAATTGCAATATAAATTACTTTGTTATAATATATAGCATATTTATCTTATCCTAGGAATTTCATGCCATTAAAATAAATAGAAGTGTAAAAAACAATTTTAAAAGATTAAGGAGACCAGGTTGAGATACTGGAAATTTGATTGAGAACTATGAGGTTTTCTAGAGTAAAAACAAGAATTGCAAACCAGGAAGCAGGATACCCAGTAAGATGTGGGTGTTTGGATTATTTTAATCTTTTATTTAGTCCCACATCCGTGGAGTAGGAGGAAAATTATTTTTAGCTTTTATATTAAAAGTTTTTACTTAGCTTCAATTAAACCTATAATATTGAGCTGTCTGTAAATTTATCCATAATGTTCCACCACCTGCCTGATCAATAGTAGCAAAATGTACATAAACCCTTCTCTGGATTCATTTGACAAACTCACCCAACACAAAAAAATTCTCTCTAAACTCATTAATTTTCAAAAATATTCTGGGCAGTTTAAGTAATGTTTCAGCTCTCCCACTCTAAAAAGAAGAATAGTAGGCATATTCTGGGAGTGAACACAGTTTGGCAAATTGTTTTTAAGATCATGGTTCTCCATGCTACTACAGAACATGTTCTTTTACGTTTGTGTTTTGACATTTAATTCTGTTTTGTTTTATTTCAATTCTTCCCTTATTCTCCAACAATCGATATGTGGTAGCTCTGCCATGTGATCGGGTCTTTTTATAATGAACGAGAATTATTTTGCAAAAAATACACAAGTGTTCTAAAAGAACTGAACAAAAATTTTTGACAAAAATCAATATTTCTTTTAATATGTCAATTAATATGTGATTTTGATCACTAATAAGAAATCTCAACTCAATTTTTCTAGGATTTTGGAGTTAAAGTGATGCTTGATCGCTCAAATCTTCTGGTGGATATCGTAAATGGAACTGTGAATGGAGCAGAAAGTCGAATTCTAATGCTAGATTCAATTGAGAAAGGGAAGAAGATATGGAAAGGGATTGACACTCTTATCTTCAATACATGGAAATGGTGGAACCGTCGAGGATCTCGCCAACAGTGAGTTTTCTCTCTTTTCCATACAAGATATAATATTGAGATATATACAGATAACCCTCTTACATAAAAAGTTTATGGAAAAAAAATTAGTACACAATTCGATTAATAATGTAATATGGTTAATTGTACGTGTAGATGGGATTATGTTCAAGTAGGGGGGCAGATACTCAAAGACATAGATCGTATGGAGGCTTTTGAAAGAGCACTCGGTACTTGGGCTGCCTGGGTTAATTCCACCATTGATCCTGCTAAAACCAAACTTTTCTTTCAAGGGATTTCACCATCTCATTACAAGTAAGTTACATGCATCCACCTGTATTTGCTGGTGTTTTAGATCTTCCGCCTATATGGTGGAAGGTTCTCAATTGCCTATAAAGGGGTCTTTTTTGGATAAATAACATTTGAAAAAACAAATTAAACCAACATATAGGTATTATTGTTGGTGTCATTGTCAGTATTATTTGACATTCATAGGGATGTACTATTTTAGCGTTATATTAATGAATTACTTGAAATGTAGGATTAATTTTATTCAAAAGGAATGAATAAGTAATGTTTAATTGAAAAAATTTCATGAATGGTCCCTAATAAACAATTCCCAGCTTTGGGATTTGAACTTTCTATCATGGACCTTGAAATAACAATTTATCCTTGTGTTAGTCCCCAATCAGTCGACGAACAAATTTTGTTAATTTAAGAACAAAATAAGCAACTTTTATTGCTCTATGTCCCAAAGTCTCAAAGTAGGACATGACCAAGTACTCCAGGTATATTTAGATAAACTCCTTAATATAGTTCTAAGAAAACAAATTCTATAAAACCTCTATGTCCCTCCCCAAGAGGCTAGGCGCTCAAAGACACTCAACTATTCCCTAGCATCTAGTGCTTTTTCATAAACAGTTTCTAATTTTTTTTTATTTGCTACTTCTTTTCAGCAACGCAGAGGGGAATGAAAATGGGGTAAAAACCTGCCTCAGGCAGACAAAACCGATTGATGGGTCGATATATACTGGAGGTTCACTGCAATCTTTATCCGTGTTGAAGAAAGTATTACAGACAGTTAAAAATTTAGTAACATTGCTTGACATCACGAAACTTTCACAGCTGCGTACAGATGGGCATCTTTCAATATATGGGCAAAATGGAAAAACAGAAACGGATTGCACACATTGGTGCTTAGCAGGAGTTCCTGATGCTTGGAATGAAATTATATACAATTTTCTTCTTTAACTGTGTTAGATTAAAGATTCTAATTTATATATTTCAAAAAATTAAAATGATAAATCAATGTTTTTTTTAGTTCACAGCCGAAGAATTCATCAGTTACACCTATTTGTTCAGTGTTGTAGTTATGTCGTGGAAATAAATATCCTACACCCCTCCAAAGAGCCCAAAACTCTCTTTAGGTTATCATTATCTAGCTAGCAAAAGGAAGGGGAGACTTTGCTTTGAAGGAATAATTACCCTTTAGACCCAACTTAGTTAATATTGCAAAACTTACACCAAATTATAGAGCCATAACAACTTAGCACAACAAAACAATCTTTATACCATTCCTCAAATGCACCTTAAATTTTCCAAAATGAATTCAGGTACTAACCGATTTATGTTTTTATTCGTATTATCATTCTTTTATGATCGCTCAAATGCGGTATTGCTTGAGAAATTTCATAGCTCGAAATAAATAAAACCAAGTGAGGAATGTGATTTGTTCATGGGAAGTTGGGTTTATGATGAAACATATCCACTATATAATGCATCGTTATGTTTCGTTTGTTGAGGGACAGTTCGATTCCCAGGGAAATGCAAGGCCTGATAATTTTTATCTTAAGTATAGATGGAAGCTTACTGCATGTGAAATGCTTAAGTAAGTATTGTAACATCTCCAGGTAAAAATAATACTTTTGCTACTCGGACAATGTTGGAGACAAGAA
This sequence comes from Nemophila menziesii, assembly GCA_029959085.1. Classification (NCBI taxonomy): domain Eukaryota; kingdom Viridiplantae; phylum Streptophyta; class Magnoliopsida; order Boraginales; family Hydrophyllaceae; genus Nemophila; species Nemophila menziesii. Next base: position 1,498,959 of record JARWIR010000013.1, read on the forward strand.
ATCGATTTAAAAGTAAACTATATATGCAGAACAATTTTAGCTGATTTTTTTAGTTAATTGCACTATAGGTCCCTATATTAACTTAAATAACCTTTATAAAATCAGACACAAGGACATGTATTCTATTATAGAACTAATAAAACTTGGACATAAAAAAATTATATATTAGAAATAACAAAATGAAACAAAACTACTTTTTTTTGTTCCAAAAAAGAAAACTACTAGATGTTAATATAAATTCTGAAAAGTTGGAAGGTATAAAGTATCAATATTTTTTTATTTAAGGTATTTTTTAATTGAATATCCTGAGTGGCACTGCTACAGCTTTTTAAGCTTAATCTTAATATTTCAGTGTAAACTTTCATTTTATAATTATACGCCTTTTTCATTTGTTCTCTTACTATTGCATGAGTAATGCTAACATAACCGTGGTAAATCTAGGAATAAAAATAAAAATAAAGTTTAATTTTTTTAGTATTTTTGAAAAAATAACACAAACACAAATAAATTTAACAACCAAAAAGAATATATAAACATCTCAGTAGATTATATGAGTTGAATGATTCTTACTACATTTTCAAGCCATGACCATACTGGTAAGATCCCCTCCAAAACCCAAAATTTCAACACTTGAAATTAGTCAAATCACTATTAATGATATAAAATATAACAATTTTGATTCGAGGCCAATTAGAATAAAATATAAATCTTAATTTATATATATTATTTAGATACCCCTATATATCCCTTTATAAACCCTAAAACACACATCTAATTTTAGAAAATACTATCAACTCCACTACAAGAAATAGTAGCATTAGCGACGAATCTATTGCGGCAACAACTCAAATGGCTTCTAATGATATTTTTAAAAACCAAAATAGCCTCTAATTATATTTTTAGCGGCAATATTTGCCGCTAAAGATAAAGTTAATAGAGGCAAAAACAAATTATTTGGTACTAAAGGTATATTTAGAGAGGAACTTATAGGGACGACAAATAACGACTATTAGCGGCAAAATTTAAAATTAGTGTTAAATTTTTTGCCGATAAAGATACTATTTCTTGTATTGGCTCCCTTTCTTTTCTGGTCGGATTTCTATCAAAAAAAATGATGGTGGTGGTGCTTTCGAGTGCAATAGCGAGCTATGTTTTAGGTTGTGGTGGTGCAGTTTGTAAGCTTGGGTGGTGATGCTCAAAACTTGGTGATATAGATCGGTTGTGGCCATGGATATTTAAAAACAGTTACAAATCTGCCCCGTGCATGGCTGGCCTGGGTAACGAGGTTCTATGGTGGTTTTAGGGTTCAAACATAATCGTAGGGTGACCTTGGTTGTTCAAGTATGGAGCTTGCCTGTTCGGGAAAAAAACAAAATAGATTTGTTATAATAAATTGATTGTTAACTAATACATCTAATTGTTATAATGATCTTTGTGCATAACTAGATACCAAGGGTGGCAAAATTAATGTCGAAGTCAAGGGTTTGTAAAACATCTACAGGAATTCAAGGTTTAGGGTAAGGATCTGTTTTACTTTTCCTCCTCCAATTTGTTTCAGATCTTGAGTTTTATTTTGTTTTAATTTATAGCTTTAGATATAATTAGATTTATATTTTATTGGGTAAAAGAGGTTTAAGGGCCTACTTCATCATCTGTTTTATAGAAAAGGGTCGCAATTGGAAACCAACTAGTCCAATTAGAATCCAACTTTAGGTCCATAAAACCCACCCCCTTCCCCCTTTATTTGTCGACAGAATTGCAGAAACCCAGCAACAGCAACGCTCCCTCTCTCTCTCATTCACGGTTGTGCAGAAACCCAGCAACGCTCCCTGCACACAGAAAACCCTCGCCGTGTAGCACCACCACCACTGCTCTAATCCGTGCAGCAGCAGCACCACCTCTGCTACGTCGGCGCAACACCACCCTACACCACCACAATCCATCGGCGAACCTGTAGCACGAAAGACCAGATCCACACGAACCTTCTTCATTGCGTTGCTGCACACGAAAATCGCCGGAGCCTTGCTGTTGCACCAGATCTGCTCCCCGTCGAAGCCCTGCAGCAGATCTCCATCGAAGAAATCCGCCGCCTCGCGCCCCAGCATCTGCTGCTGCAACGTCTGCTGCCGCCGCCTCGTCACCGCCATCACCGCCCAGATCTTGGCCTCCACACCACCATCACCTTCCTTTTTCCAACATCTCGTCCAGATTTAAACCAACAACTCCTCCATTGTACAGAAACCAACACCACCTTCACCTTTCGCTCTGTTCCTGGCATCTTGGGTTCCTTTACCTTCACCAGATCTTGGTTTTTTTTATGCGTGTGTGTAAAGGTCCAGCCCATTATGGGCTTTAGAATGCTTACCCCCTTTTTTGCATTTTCAGTGGATATATGACTACTGTTTCGTGCTCTTATAGGAGGTAATCGTGCTGTTTTAGGGGGTAATCTTATTATTTTAGGGGGTAAGCATAATGTTTTAGGGGGTAAGCATGTTGTTTGGTGGGTAATAGACTCACGTTGGACTCACCACCACTTTGGACTGACTTGAACAAGGAAAAAAGGACATTGAACTCTGAACAATATGGACTTATAATGTAATAAAAAAACGGTGGGCGTGTACCCCCAAATAATTAAAATAGAGGGTATGTACGCCCCAAAAAATTAAAAATAGTGGGTATGTACCCCCTAAAACCGTGACCAGTAACCAGAAAAATCTCTAGTTAGGCCCTTAGAAAACATAAAATCTAACTAGGCCCTTAAAATTCTCATTTCTGAATTTGGGGACTCAAAAGGTATATTCCTCATATTTTATTGTATGTAAATAAATTTATGAAATTATGATTCAAGGATATTTAACATCCACCTCCTAGTCCTAACCCAACTCCCTTATTTTGTTTTATTTACTAGGGATCTTAATAAGATTTTAACACTAGAGCCTAAAACCCCATTTACAATTCTACCACTTTTTGTTTTTTTTTCACTATATATAATAAATATATTTCACAATTTTATTAAATAATCACTCCTCTCTCATAACCCTCTCCTCTCTCGTCCTCTCTCTCTTTCAGCTCAAAGTCTTCTCACCTCCAAAAACCACCATGGTTCTTACCTCCGAAAACCACCACCACTCCGGCGAGCACAAAACAGAATACCACCACCACTCCAGCGAAGAGACAGATCTGTTCGAGCAGCAGATCAGCTTCATGGTGAAGACCTCTGATCTCGAAGCAATGATCGGAGTTTTCGAATCTGTCACCAGAGCAGAAGAGATGACCAAGATTCGCCGGAGCCCGCTGCTTCGCAGAGCTGAAGACATTCGCCGAAGTTACAGATCCGTTCGAGAAGATAGCTTCACCACCACCAACGAAGGTAGCTTGAAGCTCGCTGAGAAGAGCTAGCTCCTGATCTAGATCCGTTCAAGAGTTGCGATGGAGGTCTCGAAGAACTCGAATAGCCTTCTTTTGCTGGACCATTCGAGAACTGCGATGGAGATTTCGAAGAACTCGAATAGCCTTCTTCTGCTGGAGTTGCTTCGCTGAAGTCTAAAGATTCTCTGAGCAGAAGAGAGTGGTTGTGCTTCGAATGAGGATGAAGAAGATCTCCAGTTTTGATCCGGCCAAGAAGCTTCGTGAATGGCGGTTTGCTACTCCTCCGTTTGTGAATCTTGGAGCATTTTATTTTGTTGATTAGCGTACAACGTACGCTGCACAGTAAGAGTTTAATTTTTTTCTTTTTTTTTTCAGATCTGGTCAAACATGAATTAAATTTTTTTTAGTTTAGTTTGTTGTTTATTTTGTTATTTATTTTGTAATTAATCGGGAAATGATATAAAATAAGTTGAATGAATAAATTATTATTTTGATTATCTATTCTTTGTTTTTTGAATAATACTCATCATTTTTTAATAAGGTTCAATTACCCAAGGAGTCTTGTGGACCATCTTATAGCCATATAGGAACTAAGTGGATTCTCGGTCCTACTTAGAGGCCTCAGAATTGACAAATACCTTTACTACCCTTATAGTGTATATAAGACAAAAAAATAGATTCTTCTCTCTCCTCCATTACCATTACTCTCTCTCTCCTCCATTACCATTAATCTCTCTCCTCCTTTATCATTTTTTCTCTCTCCTCTTTCATTAACTATTAATAATTTCCAGCTCCAACCTCCGGCCACCGACCACCGCCGACCACCGCCGGATAAAGTACTGAGCATGGAAAAAGTACTGAGCATGGAAAAGTACTGAGCATAAAGCGTGAAAAAAGTACTGAGTATCAGAAAAATTTGCTGATTATTCGAATTTTTTTATTGAGAAAATATATTGAGCATGCTCGTTTTTTCAATAAAAGTGCTGAGCATGCTCGTTTAATCAATAAAAGTGCTGAGCATTTCTCGTATAATCAGTAAAAGTGCTGAGCATTTAGACAAAAGTATAGAGTTTAATACAAAAATCTATTTTACATTACAAAAATAAAATTATTACAATGAAAAAAAGAAAAAAATACAAACAACTAACTAATCTTGTTTGACCGATCTGAAAATCTGAAGAAAAAATAATAATAAACCAGCCACCATCACCGCCTCCTTCACCTCCACCGTCATCTCCACCATCACTGGCACTTCCACTATCTTCTATGAGAGCAATGGACCCACCACCACCGAGCTCACCTCTCTACTCTCTACATAGCACGGCGGTTCTCTTAGTCTTCTCAGGCGAGCCCAGCCCCAACCAGTAACAGAGAAGATAAGATTGAATAATCATCGCAGCTGCTATTGCACAGCTTCATCTGAGTCTGTTATTGAACAGCTTCATCGCAGATTGTAGATTCGTGGATCGGTTGGGTCAGTCCAATCAGCAGAGGCAACTCGCCGCCCATTTGCTAAATGATAGAAGTGCAATCTGGGTTGGAGATCCGACCCAATAGCTGTAATATCTGGTCGGATCCTTCTTACTGACGATATATAATCGAGATGTGTTCTTACCGTTGCAGAATGACATAAATTCCAATCATAAACGGAAATCTGACCGTCGTGAGCTACCCAAACGGAGCCGTCGGAATCATCAGTGTTGAAGTCGTAAACTATTCCGTCAGCAGGGAGATTCATGGTTGTGAGAATCAGTCGTCCTCTTTAGCAACAACTAACGGCGGCGGCACCACCACAAATGCAGCAAATCGATAACAGAGCGCAGCAACACCTAACGGAGGCGGCACCACCACGAACGCAGCAGCATCACCTTGCTCCACGAACGACGACGACCTTCCTTGTACGCAGGAAAAGATTTGACCAGTTGGAAAAGAACCTCATGCTTCAGATCTTCTTCTCTGATGGTTTTATGATGTTGGGCGAACATTTAAGAGAGAGAAAATGAGAGAGAGAGAGAGAGAGAGAGAGAGAGAGAGAGAGAGAGAGAGAGAGAGAGAGAGTATTTTAGGTTAATTTTTATTTGACAAAAGTTAGTATATATATATATAGGTAAATAAAAAAAACAAAGAGGGGTAAGAAGGTAATTAAATTTTTGGCATATAGTGTTAAATTTTGTTTGTGGCCTTTAGTAAGAAGAGTAAATCCAGCTGGTGTTGTTAGGTCTCGGTGTGGTGTGATCAAGACCCCTTGGGTAATAATATCTTTTAATAATACTCGCCATTTTTTATAGAGTGGTACTCATCATTTTCAATGAGTACTCATCTTTTTTTTTTACAAAACTCATCAAAATTTTCAAAACTCATCATTTTTTCTGTGGTCGGAGGTCGGTGGTCAGTGGTCGGAGGTAGGTGGGTAGTGGAGAGAGAAGATGAACAGTGACATCACTCTTTTTGTCTTTTAGTGTTTGTAGGGTATTTTAGTATTTGGTCATATTTGAGGTCCCTTTAAATAAGTAAGATTCCCACTAGTTTTTTTACACCAAAAAACTAGTCTCCGAACCCCTATAGATCAATCATCCTAAATTTATTTTTTGTATCTTTACATTAAATGTAAAAAAAGTGTTAATAAATTTATTTTATTTTGATTTTCTGTTAGATTCTTATATATTATTAACACGCTCAGTGACTTACTACAAATGCCTAGCAACCTACTAAGCATACTTGGATACTTTTCAAACATCTTCAAAAATTCACTGAGTATATTCTGAGACAGCTGAATTTGCTCAGAAATCTTTTTGAGCATGCTCATAGATTAATTGAATCTTTTCAAAGACTTGTTGAACTTGCTCAGCGACTTATCTGGTCAAGGTTTTTTATCGCTCAGTTATCTTTTCTTTTGAACGATTTTTTTTTTGTCAGCTCATATACTCTTTGAGTGGTGCCGACATTGACATACTGACAACGATAGTTGGCGATTAATGATTGACGATGAACAATGTTGATGATTAATGATTATTATGTCACCTTTATTTAGTCGTTATGTGGAGTTTGTTTTTTAAGAATATTTAAATATTTGATCACGTATAAATTTGTTTATGGTATTTTTCTTTATTAAATTTGGCATCAAGACTGTTGGGTCAATGACCCATTAATCTTAGACAATATATTAGAAATATTAAAAAAGTATTCTTTAAAAATTCAATTAAAATATACCAAAATAAAACTACAATACTTAAAAGTTTGATCAAATTAAAATATTACATACATAAATCATCACTTCCTTATCTAAGTTTAATAGAGGTGTGTTCTGTCTTATACACTTAGATTCATGTGGTGAATTTATTGACACTCTACTCCAACCTACGCGACCTCATCACCATCGCCATCTTCGTATCTCTTCTTATCTCATAACACATCACCATCGTCGTCACTACTGCAACATAATCCTCGACAAGAATGAATACAAAGCACAACTATACCCATATCATACACTTTTTCTGTAAAACATTCTTGTCTCTGGTTTTTATGGTACGTGGCAGCTTGCGCGCATCACGACTAATTCCACTTCACACCTTTTAAATGCTGAAAAAATAACAAGGCTCGACACAATTGAACTAACCCAACTGGTTATCTTTGGTTTGGTTTTCTCAATTGCAGGTGATAGGTTTATTGATCCATACAAAATAACCAAGAAGTACTTTATTTCAAGTGTTAACTTGTTGTTTATTTGCATTACTCCAAGTGAGACACGACAACCTTGGTACATTACAGTTCTACTACCACTAACACCACTTCAGTTCCCATTCAAAGTCAAGCTGGAATTTTAAATTCGAAGATGGTTATATTGTTTTTTCTTGTAATTTTTCTTTTAATTATTATAGTTATTTTAAATGAATTGTATGTTAATATTTTTTTTTTGTATTTCAACTAATATCTAGATAAGTTTTGATTAATAATAATCATATGTCAAATTTGATATGTAACTATTAAAATAGTTAGAGATTCACGCGTCTACATTTAACATTTGATGGAACTCATAGAACTTATACAATAACAGTCGTACCTCTATCAAGCATCCTCTAATTGCTTAAACTTTTAAGCAAACTGATTACGATTCACTTGATCTTTAAATTGCATATAAAAGTTGATTCCAAGCATCAGGAACACCAGGGAGGCACCAATGACTACAATCATTTCCCTTATTCCCACCTAAGCCAAATATAGAGGGATGTCCATCTTTTCTTAGTTGTGAAAGTTTTGTTACGTCTAACAAAGTGACCGGAGTTGACATGTTTCTTAAAACTTCATTCACTACTGCAACGGCTGGGAGTGTTCCACCTGAGTATAATGAACCATTAACTGGTTGAATTTCCCCTTTGCATGTTGTTGTCTTTGATGCATTCCATTCTTCTCCACTATAAGATAATATCCACATCAATTGATTAAAATCAATTATAAAATAATAAATATGACTATTAATCGTACTCTTAAAAACCAAATGGATTATGTAACAACTTTTGACACAAGCCTCCACCTATCTAATGGAATAACGTCCCTGCATCATATTTCTCTTTCAGAGAATGGAATAACTGATTCTATTTTCATGTGTTAAGTTTAGTCTTATCCAGAAAAAATAAAAATGAACTTTTTTTAATACTTCTTTCTCCAAGGAGAATAGGAGGATAGAGCGAAAGAGACATTGGAAGCTGCAACTCTACTAACTTCGGGATGCAATGTCTAATTTTTTGTTTCGAAAAACGTAAACATAATCTCTACTAAAAATATTTAACACTTCAATTTTGTTTTGGTGATTTTAAGTGTCAAAATATCGATAGACAGTAAGTTAACCCTCAGACTATATCCCAAAATCCACGGTTGTAATTAACGAGCCTTTTAACTTTTAATTATAAGGAATAATCATGGATATGCCTAGGGATGGCAACGGATCGGATTATTGCAAAAAAATCCAAAACCATGTCCATATCCATTTAATTTATTAAAAACCAAACCCTAACAGATTTAACCATCGGATTTACTTTTCAAAACCATATCCGAATAATTCGGATTCGGTTTTTTAAACGGTTTTTCGGATTTTAACCATAACCCGGCTCGCGAGGCGTCCCTCTCGCAGTAGGATTCCTAACCTCGCCTCGCTCTTGTGACATGCCAAACTATAACTCTCTAAATATATTGAAAATGTTGAAACAAGATCACAAATACATGAAAAATCTCCAATATATAAAATATTATGTTGATCTTTAATTAAATATCGTTTGTTACTTCTTTTGTTAATTCTAATATTTACATTTTAGTTTTGAGATATGAAAATACTTTTTTATCTATATTACTATAAATATACAAAAATAGATGATAATAAACGGTTTTTGGTTATTCGGTTTTATTTTTATCTAAAATTTTAACCTAAAGGATTTAACCATCGGTTACATTTTTCAGAACCATAACCTAACGGTTTTATCCATGGTTGCATAATCGATTTTTAATCGGTTCAAATTTTCATCGATTTTAATTTTAAACCATAACCATTTCCATCCTTATCTATAGTTGGGTTGAGACTTTTGGCCTTTTGGTAATTAAAAATCAAATAAATATAAGAAAGATGGACTTCACAATATAAAAATACATGGATTTTAGCCTTTAGTAGGTAAAATAAAATCAGATTTATATATAAATATATATATATAACGGATTTTTCGGTTTTTCGGATTTTTTTTAATCTAAAACCATAACCTAACGGTTTTAACCATCGGTTTCACTTTTTAAAACCAAACCCTAACGGATTTAACCACGGTTACATAATCGGTTTTTATTCGGTTCGGTAATCCGTCGGTTTCGGATTAAAATCGTAACCACTGCCATCCCTAGATATGCCCTTACTACTACATTGAACACGTTAGTTGGATTTGTGAGCTCCCACCCCCACCCTACCCACACGTCTAGATATTTGCTTCCCAATTCATCCTAAACTAAAAATTATCGAAAAAAAATTACAGGTTACGGCCACGAATCCCGCTTAATGTTCTAGTTCCCCCTCTCTTGCACAGAAAATTCTAGGATCCGCCATGTTTTTTATATATTATAAATTAATTATAATGAAAAATACTTACGGGTAAAATGACTTACTTGTAATGAGTAGGCGAAATACCCTGGAAGAGTACTTTTGTTATTGTTGGATCGATATTTAAAATTTTAAATCGACCCATTTTGACCATGTTTTCAACCCCTTCTTAAACGCAACCAAGCGATCCATGTCTTTGTATATCTTTTCTCCATATTGAATAAAATCCCATCTGAAAGATAAATATTATAGGACTACTGCATATGTATAACAACCCACGCAAAAATGATTTGAATCCTATATTTATTTAAGTGCAAGCAAAGCTAAGTTACCAGTGGTGACCTCTTATCCTGGATTTTCAGACAAGGTTGGTATTTACTCAAAAAAAATCCTCCATGGGACTATAATCTTTTTGCCGTGGGACTAAAATTTTTACTTGTGGGAGTCTTTACTCATAATTTTTTTCTTAAAAGAATTCGGAACAAATTTGTGTTGCATCCCGGGTTCAGGGCTGAAGCCCCTTCATCCCCTTATCGGCCCCGCCCTGCAGTCTATTCTATTTATAAATTATAAAGTAACCGTAAATTTAAAATAATTTCTGGATTATGATACAAGATGGTATCTAATCCGCACTTACGGTTGTTTATGTCCCTTGTGTAGCCACCAATGCCAAGTATTAAAAATTAGCATATCATAACCTTTCCAACTTGCATCGCCATTCTTGATTGAATTATCAAGCTTCAAACCTCTACCTATCTTCTCTTTCACCACATCAACCAGAAATGCATTACGTGATAACATCAATGATGTGCCATAATCCTGCAACACTCCAGATGAGTAAAATAAGATTTAACTCTGGTACATTATAATATCTGATACTTCTTATTAATTATGCAAAGTCTTACGTTCTTTCCCAAAAAAAACAAAAAATGAGCAAATATGCACTACACCCTGAGACTGGGCTCTGCGAATGGACCATATTTGCCTTGATTAATGTATTTGTGTAAGTGTTATTATGAGTTTGTGTAAGAACCTACCAAGAATGTAAAAGTAGAGAGGTCTGCATTCCTTTTAAGGGTGAAGTTTGCTTGGGGAAGCAATGTATGCAACATGCAAGTAAGGGACTGCCATTGATTAAGGCTCAAAGAGTCTCCTACAAACATTATCTTCTTCCCTTTTAATCTTTTCAAGAATTCCACCCCATCAAACCTGTAGTCCATTATTTTAATATTATATTTTAGAGAAAAAAAAAGTTACTATAATTTTTCAACCCATCTTTTCTGAAAAAAAGTTACTATAATTTTAGAACCCATCTTTTCATTATATTTTTTTAAAAATTTAACATTTAATCATTCAACACTAAATTTGATATATTTATTTCATTAATAATTTCGAGTATTGAAATATTGGATTTCGAAGGGTTCTTACCCGTATGATCATGACTTGCAAATGTAGTAAATATCATTAAACTCATAATCTACTGAGCTGTTTATATATTTTTTGGTTGTTAGATTTGTGTGTGTTTGTACCAAAAAATTTGAACTTTATTCTTAATTTTATTCCTAAATTCATCACGGTTATAATAATGTCATAGATGATATTTAAGTGATCTATTTTTAAATGATGCACAACATTATTTTTATATAATAACACATTGTAGTTTTGTTTTATTTTGTTGTTTCTATAATTGAATAGAAGTTATTTTGCATGATTTTATATAAGTTATTTTTTTTTTGTTACAGAGGAGAGCCACTTTGTACTCGGTTAAAGTGAGCTAATCTCAACTGGTTAAATATTCTAGACTATTATTTGAGTTAAGAGAAAGATTTATTTTTCGACTATTATTTTTATATGCTAAAACCATTTTTTGTCAACATTTTTAAAAGTGTCATTTTAGACATGCGTCAACAATAATATTCTAGATTATTTTTATTAGTTTTATGAGATATTTTATAGATTTTAAAAAAATAATTTAAATATTTATGATAAATTTTTTAAATTTGTGATAAAAGTATAATTTATTCAAAATATTCAAATTTTTCTTAAGTTTTATAATAACATCTAAGAAATTAGTGAAATGATTTAAAAGTGGCATTTTTAAAATGTATGGCTTAAAAGTTGTCTTTTTCAAAAGTGTGGTCTAACAAGGATTTAGTCCATAGATAATGGTCTATTTTGATATTTGCTCTTAGGTTAATATAGGGACTATAGTGCAATTAACTAAAATAAATCAGCTAATATTGTTCAATATATATATATATATATATATATATATATATATATATATATATATTACTTTTAGATCGAGTAGCAAGATTAGTGCTCTGAGATTATACAATATTTACTTAGGCAATTCACATGCAGTAGGATTCCATCTATACTTGAGATAAAGATTATCGGGCCTTGCATTTCCCTGGCAATCGAACTGTCCCTCAATAAACGAACATAACGATGCATTATATAGGGGATACGTTTCATCGTTAACCCAACTTCCCTGGAACAAATCACATTCCTCACTTGGTTTTAATTCTTTCGAGCTATGAAATTTCTCAAGCAATACCGCATCTGATAGATCAGAAAAGAATGATAATACGAATAAAAACATAATTCGATTAGTACCTGAATTCATTTTGGAAAATTTAAGGTACATTTGAGGAATGGAATAAATTTATAGGACTTCAATGAAACAAGGTAGCAAATATAAGAACGTTTGGAACTGAGAGTTAGTTAAAGTGTCATTTTTTCTAGTGGACTGATTGATGAGGCTTGGAGAGAAAGATTGTTATGTTGGGCTAAGTTGTTATGGCTCTATGGTTTGGTGTGAGTTTTGCAATATTTAACTAAGTTGAGTCTAAAGGGTAATTATTCCTTCTAAGCAAAGTCTCCCCCTTCCTTATGCTAGCTAGATAAAAATAACCTAAAGAGAGTTTTGGGCTCTTTGGTGGGGTGCAAGATATTTATTTCCACGACACAACTAACCATTTAAAAAGTAGGTGTAACTGTTAAATTCTACGGCTGTGAACTAAAAAAAAAATTAATTTATCATTATAATTTTATGAAAAATATAAATTAAAATATCTAATCTAACAAAGTTAAAGAAGAAAATTGTAAAGAATTTCATTCCAAGCATCAGGAACTCCTGCTAAGCACCAATGTGTGCAATCCATTCCTGTTTTTCCATTTTGCCCATATATTGAAGGATGCCCATCTTTACGCAGCTGTGAAAGGTTCGTTATGTCAAGCAATGTTACTGACTTTTTAACTGTCTTTAATACTTTCTTCAGCACAGATAAAGATCGCGGTGAACCTCCAAGATATATCGACCCACCTATCGGTTTCGTTTGCCCGAGACAGGTTTTTACCCCCGGTTCATTCCACTCCGAGCCGCTGAAAAAAGTAGCAAAATAAATAAAATAGATACTGACATATAAAAACACTAGATGCTACGAAATAGTTGAGTGCCTAGCCGCCGCTTAGGGCGGGACATAGAGGTTTATAGAATTTTGTTTTCTTAAAATTGAGTATATTAGGGACATTTACCTAAATGGTCCTGAAGTTGGTCATTTCCAACGTTTGAGATTTTGGGACATAGAACTATAAAAGTCGCTCAAATAGTTCTTGAATTAACAAATTTTGTTCATCGACTGATTGGAGATTAACGCGAGAATATATTGTTATTTCAAGGACCATGACAGAAAGTTTAAATTCCAAAGCTGGGAATTGTCGATTAGGGACCATTTAGGGAATTTTACAATTATACATTACTTATTCATTCCTTTTGAATAAAACTATTCTAATTTTAAGTAATTCATTAATATAAAGTTAATATAGTGCATGCCAATGACAATGAAATGTAGGTCTAATTTGTCTTTTCAGAATGTTATTTTATCTAAGACCCCCTTTTTAGGCAATTGAGAATTTTCCCCCATCTATGCGAAGTATTTAGAACACCATACATGTGGATGCATGTGGCTTACTTATAATGAGATGGTGAGATCCCTTGAAAGAAAATTTTGGTTTTAGCAGGATTAATGGTGGAATTAACCCAGGCAGCCCAAGTTCTGAGTGCTCTTTCAAAAGCATCCATACGATCTATGTCTTTGAGTATCTGTTTCCCTACTTGAACATATTCCCATCTACACTACAATTAACCATCATATCATATTATGTACTAGACTTTTGACATTAACTTTTTATATAAGGGGTTAATCTGTATATTGTAAAAGAGAGAAAACTCACGGTTGGCCAGATCCTCGACGGTACCACCATTGCCATGTGTTGAAGATAAGAGTGTCAATCCCTTTCCATATCTTCATCCCTTGCTCAACTGACTCTAGCCTTAGAATTCTACCTTTTGTACCATTCACAGTTCCATTCACAATATCCACCAGAAGATTCGTGCGGTCAAGCATCACTTTAACTCCAAAATCCTGGAAAAATTAAGTTGAGATTTCTGATTAGTGATCAAAATTACATATTATTTTCATATTAAAATAAATATTGATTTTTGTGTCTACGTTTTGTTCAGTTCTTTTAGAATACTTGTGTATATATTTTCCTCAAAATAATTCTCGTCCATTATCAAAAAGACCCGATCACACGGGCAGAGCTGCCAAATATCTACTATTGGAGACTAATGGAACAGATTGAAATAAAACAAAACAGAATCATATGTCAAAACACAAACGTAAAACAACATGTTCTGTAGGTGAACCATGATCTTAAAAACAATTTTCGGTGTAGTCGATGTGCTAATTCATCGATTGTTTTCTAATATGTCTACTACTCTCCTTAATAGACAGCTCAATTGGTCAGAGCCTTGTTATCCTTCTAGGCGGTACAAGTAAAGTGTGTCATTAACAAAAAAAAAATTAATAGACAGCTCAATATTATAGGTTTAATAGACGCAAGTAAAAGCTTTTAATATAAAAGCTAAAAATTAATTTCCCTCCTCCACCGATGTGGAACTATATAAAAGATTAAAATAATCCAACACCAAAATGACATAAGCACCATTGCCTAAGCCATTTTCAAGGCGTAAGAGGACCTTTCACCTACTAGACAGAGCTTGAGATGGAGGTTTTAAAAAACTGAGAATAACACACAATCTAGACTCAAAGTTCATATCACAATTATCTGTAAAATGAATGGATGCAAATATAGTAGATGTACCGTGAATGTCAAGGTGGAAACTTGGTCTTCTCTACTCATTGTGTAGTTGACATTGGGCACTGCATTATAAAGTATACAAGATAGCGATTCCCACTGGTTTTTGCTTAAAGAATCTCCTATAAACATTATACTTTTTCCTTTTAATTTCTTCAAGAAATTAGTACCGTTGAAGCTGGAAAAAAATATAAAGAGTTTCAATTCGGACTAACTTTTGTGATAACATTTTGTTATATATACACGTATATGAGATCAATTATTGTGGTCATTTTAGGATAAAAAGAGGAAAGTTGCACGGGAGGAGGTTCAAGGCAACACCCCAAGTTTCCAGTATAATTTCACTATCATTCCATATGTTATATATGCAATATAATTTACTATATGTTCTTATATTAATAAAATTTTGGGTTTATGGGTTTCATCTAGAATGTGTAGAAACAAATAAAAAATAATGATTCTGACACTATATCATAAAATAACTATTTTAATATGTCCCAAATGAATCTAGAAAGATTCCAAAAACGAGATCATATTTCTGTAAATAAAAATTTAAAAGAATCAAAAAATATTTTTTAACAACTTAGGGCCGCGCCTCCCAGCCCTCCCCCCTTCCCCGAGTTACTAATGTATACTTGCGTCCCAAATGTGTCCCTCAACAAGGGCCCAGGGTCGGCTCTTTGAACAAGCCATTAAGGTGTGGTCACTTTAGATGCCAATTTTTTTGATTAAAAAATGGTCTAATTTTATTAAACCAAATTTTTTATAGTTATAAAAGGTTTCCAAAAATAAAATTTTATTTTAAGTAATTAAGTTAGGTTTTTTAATCAACTCTCTAAGAACAGATAAGAACAGGACCAACCAAAAGTAAACCATCGATCACAGGTATATTATATTCGCATCAAATAGAAAAAGATTGTGAAATTAAACCAAAAAATAAATATCTAAGATATTGAACATAAAAATGAAAAACAAGGAAAAGAAATTGGCATATAGCAAATAACTGTGAGTCTGTGACGATTCGAACATTAAATATCCATGAAAGAAACTTAAATGTCATGGTACATGCCAAGCTTAAAAGCTTATTTCCACAAGTCAAAAGAAAAGTGCTAAAGTAAAAAAAAAAAAAAAAAAATCTTTGTTCGAAACAGTGCTAAAGTAATTAATTGAGCAGTGACTCTTCAAATTTTTACTGAAATTATCAAAATTAATAGTGGTTTTCTTTTTTTGGGAAGATAGCATATATGAGTAGGGGGGCAGATTCAAGAAATTTGTTTGCATATACTAATAATGTTTAAATTAAAATTCTACATCAATGTACAAGAACTCTACACAAAGAATGTTACAGTTAGTTAGTTACCTTTCTAATATACAGTCATGGGGTTGCCATCTATATTTGGCGAACATAGTATCAGGGCGACCATTCTTTTTACAACCGAACTCGCGTTGCACAAAGGGACACACAGTTGAGTCATACAAAGGATAAGAAGAATCAAGAATCCAACTTCCTTTAAAGTAGTTACAGTTTTCTGATTTCGTTTGATTGAGAAGAAAGATAAGAAGAAGAAGCATGCAAAGTCTGGATTTCATCAACAGCGCCATGATCTCTTGAAGGAGAGAACAATAATGGTTATTGTTGTGTTTGTACATGTTCATTCATTTTATTTATATAAAGTATGATAGACTAGATTTTTTTTCATGTCATCTTTTTACTAGTATTTCTTTATATACTATATATGTTGATTAATTTTAGAAAAATAAAAAAAATTAATTAGAATAGAAAATCAAATCATTGGACAAGCCACAAGTAAGCATAAGGGTCTATATTTGAAGCAAATCATCAAGACTATCGCTTTAGACCTTATTTTATTCTTGATAAAAGAAATTAATATTATCAAAATAATTTTTTATAGTTAAAAATAGCTTAAAAAGGAAATTTTACTTTAAGTAAATAGGCATATTTAATTAATTAGATATATATCATATGTGCTTTTATTGATATTAATAAAATAAAATATTTTTAAGCTATTATCTATAATCTAAAAATAGAACCAATTTAATGTGGAACTTTGTAATGTGGAACTCCAAATATGCTGAATATCATAAATGAGTTTTTTTTAGAACACTTTTTAACTAAATTTGTGGATTTATTGGAACATCTTTTAAGTATTTGTTACAATGATACTTTAAAAAAAAGGATTTATTTAGAATAGAAATTTCACTTAATATAAAATTTGATAAGGAAAGTAAAAAAAGTAATAAATAAAATAAAAAGTTTATATTGAAATCGGAGACCTCCACCAACAAAATATATTGTCTTACTATCATATTACTTTATCTATTATATTGTGTTATTGAAATCAAATATATAATTACCTATATATAAAATCTAATTTTCAAAAAAAACCTTAAAAATCGATGAAATGTTGGGGTCCAGAAACTATAGTTAATTTTTTATATATATGGGTGTCCGGGCCAGTTTACGCGCACCACAACTATTCCCATAGGAAATATACACTCCTCCTTATGTATATTCGCACTTAATCAGAACTAGGTTACCCATGTTCAAGGAGGGGACTCGAACCTCTTGCTTTACCCCTTTAAGGGCTCAAGAAATAACAAGGCTGAGGGGATTCAAATCATGTACCTCCTAAACGAAATACAAAGTTCTGACCATTGAGGTAGCCCCAATGGTTACTACCGCTAATTCTTAGACTTATAGTTTGGGCGGATCATATGTCTAAAATCATTTTTAAGGCATATTTTTCAAAAGCGCCAATTTTAGGCAAATGTATTCAAACGTCCTATTTTTATATCATTTTAATCATTTTATGAAATATTTTCTAAATTTTATAGTAATTTAGATATTTTGAATAAAAAAGTTAAATTATAATATAGTCAAATAAAATTATAGTTTATATAAAACATCAAAATGATAATATTTAACCATTTGGAGTTACAAATGAATTAGGTTCTTGGTTCACTTTCTAAGCGGTACAGATTCAAACCTACTCAATGACTCCGAAATCAAAATGGCTCTCCGATATATTGAAAACATAAGGATCCAAAACATCCTTAAAATTTATAATATATCTCACGGAATTTGTAAAATTGTCTAAAAATGATATTTTTAAATAGATTTATATTAAAAATGTTATTTTTAAAAAAAAAATGGTCTAAAAATATTTTTATTTGTTAGATAATAATCTAAATATAAAATTTACTCCATTAATAATAGTAAGTGTAGTTTACTCCCTCCGTCCATTTTTATTTGTCCAATTTTTTAAAAGAGGGTGTCCAATATTGTTTGTCCATTTTTCATTACCAAGACATTTTTTTCCCTACTTTTTCCAATATTATCCCTAATTAAATGGTAAAAAAAGTAGTGTATATAAATGATCTCATGTATATATTAATTAAAGGTATTTGCATAAAGAGGAAGAATATTAAATGTTCTTTTTAATTTTTATGTACCAAAAAAGTGGATAAATAAAAATGGACAGAAAAAACATATGTTTTGATTTTTTCTGTTTTATGCTTTTAATGATATCAATTATGATGTTACCTTTTCATTAATTTTGATCCTCGGCCTATATTTCCACTAATTTTCTCAAGACCATATGTGACTACAATGTTTAGGAAATATATTTAACCCCACCAATAATATATGATATGATTTTATTACAAGGTCACTGAATTTTATTTTATTTTAATTTAGTTTTTATTTTCAATCAACCTAGTATATTTACTGATATGATCTGTAATTAATGACAAGCGTATGATTTATACTAATGTTATTATACTTTTTTTTTTTGGACGGTACTAATGTTATTATACAAATAAGTCACTTGTTAAAAAGAAAAAAAATACAAAATAAGTTAAACATAAAATAAATCAAAAAAGTAACGTCACATGCCATTAATCATGCACTTTGCCATAAAGATGCATATCTAATATATGACCACCCACGTTACAAAATAAGTTGACTAAGGATGATAATTGGAAGCCACCGAGCTAACAAAACCACACCCCCACTCCACCTCCAACCCTCTCAAACCACCACCCCTCCACTTTATATATAAGATGGTTTTTTAATTTTAGAGATACGAAAAAAAACACATAAAATATTGATCAAATTCCATTTATCTATGTCTTAAAAACATAAAGTCAAACATTTTGAAAATATTATTTTTAACTCAGATATATTAAAGATACCTTCAAGAGACTATGTGCCCGTTTGGGACTGCTTTTCAAAATAATCACTTAAAGTGATTTTAGATCCATAGTAATATTTTAGACTCTAAGGGCCCGTTTGGAAGTGCTTATTTTATTTTAGAGTAAAAAAACACTTTTAGAATAAAATTCAAGATTTAAAAAAATTATTAAAAATAATTCTGAAATTTAATATTATTTTAAGTGCTTTTTTCAAGAAGTAGCTATTTGGTGATTTTCATAAAAGTGCTTTTCAAAGTAAAAAAAACTCTTAAAATGGTAAAAGCACTTTTAAGTGCTTCTCCAAAAAAGCACTTCCAAACGGGCACTAAAAATCACTTTTAGGAAAAGCACTAGATTAGTGATTATTAAAATAATCACTTAAAGTGATTTTAGATATCAATATATTTTTTAATATTTTTTACAAATATTAAAATTTTAATCAAAAAGCGTTTTTAGCTCCAAAATAATCAATCCCAAACGGGCTCTATTACTAATTCTATAAAGTATTTTATAAATTTTAATAGTAATTTAGACATGTCAAATAACCTAAATCATTATTTGATCACGTCAGATACAAGTAACTCTATTTTAGGTAATTTGTCAATGATTGGGTTGGAAAGCCTCACTGCCCATTTCACACCTACCCTCCTTGTTGTAACAACTTTAATATTTTTAAGAGTAATGATATATACCATCCAAATATCACTCAATAACATGGCGTGAATTAGTTGGTAATAGATCTTTAATTTATTTACTTTCTTGATTTGATTAAAGATCTATTACCAACCAATTCATGCCACGTCATTGGGTGGTATTTGGGTGGTATATATCATTACTCTATTTTTAATGCTTGACATAATAATCGTGTCTTTCCTTCGTATAATATATATTTTAGAGTAAATTTTATTTTTTGGACATTATTTATGACTTAAAAATAATTTTCAGTCATTTCATTAATTTTATGAGATATTTTATAAAGTTTAAAATCAATTCGGACATCTTTAATGACCTACTCACCTATAAAAATGTTTCCCTATTAAATCAAAAGAAATTAACATTATTATTACAAGTTGAAGGCATGAAGTCGTATTATATCTCCGAGAAATTTCCATTTAACTATATATTTATAGAAAATATATTTTTGTAGAATAAATCATTTTATTTTTATTATAGGCGAATAAATAAAACTATATTTTCTAATATAGAGTTAGAATCGGAAGAAGTCTTTAAATATAAAGAATATCAAAGTATATGTAGAAACGAGAAGTTAAAGCGATTGGGGATGTCAACTCGTCCCGCTCCCACTCTTAAAGGATAGGGTTTTAAGGTGTTAAATGAGGCTTTGGGCGGGTAATGGGGATTGATTTAATAAACCCGGGATGGGTGGGTTTTGGGATGAATATTTTCCGCCTCTAAACTCTCCTTACATGTATATACAATATATTATATATATTTTTATTTATAATATATAATATCTAGAATATATTTAAAATATAAAATTATAATGTAAAGATCAGATAAAACTGTTCTTCTAAAAAGCTCCACAGAAATAGGAATACCAAAACTAAAAAATTCTACCGTTAGCATGGAGACCATGCCGGTACTCATTGGCGGCGCTGGAAACAGCTGGCGCTCTTCCTTACTTTCCCTCTTTGGTGATTGCTGATGCACAAAATATGGACTCCGATTATACTGATTTCCCAGCCCTATGCGCTACTGGGCGAGACTCTAGAGGCGGAAAATGGCAGCGAGCAACCGAGGGAGGGGTGGCAATGACTACTCCGATGAATGACAAAGTTGGTACATCCAATGCGAATATCAATTTTCAAAATAATACAGTAACATCAGGGAGTAATATGTCATCAAGTATGCAGCCTAAAACGTTTAACAAAACAAAGCTTGGTGGGCGGAAAGGAATGGTTACCGGGAATAATGTAATTATCCCAGTTATTGTAGACACTTGTGAAATTGGAAAAAGGAATGATAAGGGGGAGGATGAATTTTCGAAGCTATAGAACTTAATAGAAGATGATGAAATTATGTTTAATGACTCTTTTCCAACTGTTGTTTGTACAAAAGAATATATTCAGGAAGGTGTCCGCCTTTGGCCCAAAACCGATGTAATTCATCTATTGGGAAGGGAAGGTGTCCGTCTTTGGCGCAAAACCGCTGTAATTCGTCTACCGAAAAACCTTTGGAACTGGAAGTAAGAATTGGCTCGGATATTTATAAAGTGGAGTACGATGGACTTCATTTAATTTGCTTTGGTTGTGGTAAGTTTGGTCATAGGAAGGAAAGCTGCCCTCCGAATGGGGTAAGGGAAATAGAGGGGAGTGAGAATAGAAATATGAATCGGGAGACAACTAGTACGGGTAGAGTGGATGCCCCAACAAATAAATAAAAATACGGGGAATTTATGACGGTTAAGAGAGGAAATAGAGTGAACGGTAAAGGATTGGGAATGGCGCTTCTAAACAAACTTTACAGAAAGGATTAGGTTCGCGATACGAGGCCTTACAAATGTGTGAGCATGATCTAGAGGTTGGGCGTTTTGGCCATGGGATTCAAAGCAAAGGTCGAGGGTCCGGAATGAAAAATGGAAGTAGTGTGGGAAAGGAAGTTTCCAAGGGTAGTACAAATAATAATATTGGGGACGGAGCGCGAGCTCACCACGTAATAGCCTCACATAAAGGAGGAAGTTACAAGATATAGTGGAAGTGTTAGAATTCTCGGCAGAAAAGGTTATAAATGAAAAAACAGTGGTGTCCAGGAGAAAGAATAACAAAGGAGCTAGTGGGAGTAAGGGTGATGAAAATAATCTTAGGATTGTTAGAGATATGACTCAATTCTCTTTAGTAAGGTCTGGCTTATTAGTTTATTAACCCTAGTTCCCTGATTTTCCTATATATACACATGTAATGTGTATTATTATTTACACCCTTTAGAATATGGTTCTCCTTGTAATATCTCTTTTATTATAGTGAAACTCTCACTTCTTCCCGTGGTTTTTTCCCGTCTTGGGTTTCCACATAAATCTTGTGTTTATTACTAACTTGTGTGCTTTATTCATTCGATGATATTATATCAAATTGGTATCAGAGCTTAGGATTATCTTGCACAAAAAGTTACGTATTTTTCTTACATAAGAAACGAGTTTGTAAGAGTTATCAAGGAATCATCAAATTATACAACCCTATTTTCGTTTTTATTTATTTAGTCAATTTTTCAGTTTCAAAAAAATTAGGGTTTCGAAATTCGAAATCGATTTTCTAGCAAAGAATTCTAAGATTTTGCTACGCAACCTTGTTCTACTCCTCATTACGAGCAAAACGGCATCATAATCATCGATCTCCTTCAAGAAACGAAGAAGATTTACAAGTTAGGGTTTTTAGTATTTTTCGAAATAATTTTTCGAATTTCTGCTCTATTATAAGTCGTTTTTTGCACAAATTAATACCAAAGATCTATTTTAGTCGAATCAAGGAGCAAAACGGCAGAAAATTTGCGTTTTTGGTACACTATAGAGGAAGAAGGAACCGGGTCAAAATCGTGGGTTTTCGGCGGGTCTTCTGTAGTGAAACAGGAGAAGAAGAAAGGCGCACAATCCCCTGCTTCACGGTGCACAGTGTCGCGGTGCACCTGCAGCTGATTAGTAGCGATCGTGATCCAGTACTTCGCGAATCAAAGAAGAAACAGTGCACCTGCACTTAAAAAAACCAATCCCTGCTTCTTTTAATATTCTTATTATATATTAGATTAAAAAAACGGCTTTGACCGTTGACCGCCGTCTTTGACCAGCATCTATTGACCAGTCAGCGTTGATCATTGACTTTTTGGTTGACTTTTCAGGTTCAACCTAACCCAAGGTTTTTCGACGTTCCGGATCCTTTTTTGAGGTCGGTTTCTCCAAATTCTGATTATTTTTGCTATTTTGCTTGTATTTTTCGCTAATTTGTGATTATGGCAACTTTAAAATTCGAAATTCCTCTATTGGATCGCAATACGAGATTCTCATTATGGCAAGTTAAGATGCGAGTTGTGCTCGCTCAAATAGATTTGGATGAAGCGCTATTGGGACATTACGTGGTTCGCTAGCAAACTCGGGATTCCTCTCGTCAAATGTTTTCCAACTATGAACATCGACGAGATGACGCAACACATTTTCGTCGGTACTCTTTCCGGTATGGTGCCAAATCATATCTTTCGCAGTGTACTTCGAAGCATACATTCTCTGTAACCTAGGCGTAATCGGAAAATAACGCAACTTCTTATGCGACACTTTCTTCCCCTTCTTCGGATCCAACCTTGATTCTCCACAAACTAGACATTTCTCAAGATTTTCATTCTCTTTATAATACAAAACACGATTATTCAAACACAAGTCGGCCGTGGTATATCCCATACCCAAACTATTCAACTTTCTATTGCAATCAACATAAAAATCAGGTAAGTTATGAGTTTCAGGGAAAACATGACCCAACAATTGAAGAAGTTTGGTAAAAGAGGTGTTCTTCCACTTGTTCTTCACTTTCACATGCATTAGGTTCGTCAATGGGAAACTTTCGATTATTATAACAATGATTACACGGACAAAATATTTTACCGACATGATCCATTTGGTTTCTCGCAAAATCAATAAAATCTAATATACCCGCGATATATTCTCTCGTAACCTTATTCTTTCATTTAACTCAACTCTTGTCCATTACCAGGTTTATTATCTAAATTAAATTAAACAATTCATTATTATTCCAAACTATTTAAAATGCTATTTAGATCCTACAATTATAAAAAAAATTACTAAAATACCCTTAAGTTATCTACATAGTCCACTAAGACGCCTAATTAATTATTCAAATTACATTATAGTCCCTACAATCATAATCAATTACAAAAATGCCTCTAAAACATTTAAGTAGTTTTCAAAGGTTACATTATTTTTCCATTTATATACCTAAAATTATTATAACTTAAAATCAAAATTAAAATAATAACACGAAATTCAAAAATAACTATTATATCACAAACAAATAAACAATATATCACCTAAAAACACTCAATACTACTAACTGCACTTATATAATACAAAATATAACAACAATTATATAATTTAAACAAAAAAAAATTAGAAAATACCTAATTTGTGCACAAAGTGATGGATAAATTTGCTTGAAAATGGAGCCCACAAGAGCTAGATGTATTGGAGAAGTTTCATTGATAATGGGTCCAAAAATTATTTATAGATTAGGAAAAAAATTGGGAGAATGTTGGAGTTTTTTAAATTTTTTGGAGTTCAGATTCGCATTAATGGCTAACTGCCTGCTGGCTGGTTTTTATTTGGCAAAATCTTTAGCGAAGACATGGAGTTCTCGCAAAAGATACAGAAATTCCTCGCTAAAGATCACCTCTAGCGACGATGCGAAAGTCGTCGCGAAGATACGATCTTTAGCAAAGACCCATGACGCCTACTTTATTTTTTAATTATTTTAGCTGACGATTAAATCCGACTTTACATAGGCGAGAATAATGTCCTCGCAAAGCCTGCCTCGCTAAAATCACCCTAGTAGTGTCTCCACTAGGTCCATTATCATTCACAATCATTGTAATATAATTTTACAATGTTTATTTGGACATTTTCCCAATCATTATAAGACAATGCATGAATGGTTTATATTTAAGTTCTATAACACAAGTCCACAATTCCAAGAAAAGTGCGTCACTGCATATTATAGTATTAACATATATTAGCATATAACAAATATGGCGTTAAACCAATTATATACTTGTACGATTTTCAAAGTGGATAATTTGCATCCTGATAATATTATCTAATTTTCATATGATAGCATATGCATATGAGTGACATTGCCACTTTTCATAATCGGAATTAAGATATTAGTAAAAACAACTTACAAAAATGTGTAAATTTTTCAAGAGTCTGCAAAATATGAAAAGCATCACTTGGCTTCGATTCAAAGTTCTCTTACCATTCATTTTTTTCTTACATCAGAGAATATAATTTGTTGTTGGAGAAGTGTAAACTGCCAACCTGATCTTCAATTGAAGATGTATATGGAAAGACCGACTCATTGCAAATGAATAGGGAGTTGTCATAAATTTTGATTCATAGGTTGTTTTTATCGCTCAGACTTTGCTAGATAGACGAGTTAAGATAATATAAGATCGGTAAAAAAAACAAAAGTTTTTAATTTTTTTGAACGTCTAACAGAACTAGACATAAGCCCATTAAGTGCCCGTTTGGAAGTGCTTTTTTGAAGAAGCACTTAAAAGTGCTTTTAGCATTTTAAGAGTTTTTTTGATTTTGAAAAGCACTTTTATAAAAAGCACCTATTAGGTGCTTCTTAAAAAAAGCACTTAAAATAATTTTAGATTTCAAAATTAATTTTAATAATTTTTTAAAATTTTGAATTTTATTCTAAAAACGCTTTTTTGCTTTAAAATAAGCACTTCCAAACGGGCCATAAGTGTCGTGCAAACAAAAAGAGTTTTAGAGATGCTAAACTTTGACTTACATAACCTAAAGAGATTGAGTTAAAATCAGTTTCTCTCTTATAATATACTATTAAGTCTTTAACATAAAGATATTGAGTTCAATCAATTTCTCTCTTATATATAGATATAGTATTAACTCGTTGATATAAAGATATTGAGTTCAAACCGACTTGACTGAGTCCTTATATATAGAAGAAGATCAAAGTAAACATACCCCATAACCCTAAGGAGAAAACAAAGATGACTGATATACAGCAATTCAAGACAAATTTGATCACCTTCTACACATGTTGGAAGGACACTAAGAACACATTATGGCATAACTCTGATGTGATCGTGTTCAAAACATCCGTTAATGACAGAATTGAAGGCGGACATGTTTCAACCTCTTTCATGTTCCTGTTATGGTTGATTGGTTTTGAAATTCCTGATGCAATTGTGATTTTCACTAAGAATTCTATATATATTCTTCACAAATATCCATACTCGGAGGTTAAATTTAAGTCTCTTAATCTCTGTGCAAAGGAAGCTATGAATATAAACATTTTTAGCCATGAAAAGCTTAACTATGGCCATGGTTATCAACTGATAAATAATGTACTTGAGGATGTTGTGTCGTTAAACATGGAATATCAGTCTAGGCCACTAATTATCGGACACATGTATGGAGAAGATTCTGAGTTAAGCCTTATGTCGAATTATAAACCACAACAGAAAAGAACAGAGTTTCAATATATGATAGTGAATCAAGTTATTGAAAATCTCATGGATGGAAAATTTTGGTTTCTTAATTGCGATGAGTTAGAGTGGGAGCAATTTTTGAAGAAGGAATCTGAAGCTGAAGGGCTTAAAATAATGGAAGAAGAAAAGATGACTTGTTATTCTACTAATGATTTTTCGTATGAAGATGGAGTTGTGGGTAATATTAATCGATATAGGTTGTTAAAAGAGATGATGATCTAGGAAAACAGAGTAAACTGGAGAGTATATTGGTCATGGAATCTTTGTTTTTCTAATTATTAGTATTTTTTATTGAAACTATGTATTTATTTATGACAGTTTTCATTGAATTTGTATACGTGCTTTTGTCACGGAATGTTTTTTCTGGTAAATAATTTTTGAGTTTATTAAACTGTGTTATATCTGTGTGTATGTATTTGTGATGATCTTATGTAGATAGTATGAGTTAAACTCTTCCCTTGACTAATAAAAACAGCATTTGATCCTCCCCAAGAATTATGAAAACTTTCACTTGACTCCCCCAGACTTTTAGATTGTGAATTAGGATTGTGAAAATATACGCTCATTTGCATATATTATAAGCACATATACTGCAATTATTTAAAAAAGATAATGCATGTATTGAAAAATACTGAAAGCAATAAATATATTACCATCAAACTCATTTATAGTGCAGTTTAGCATTATATAAGGATTTATCTAGCAATTTTTGCATAATATGTAGACTTATCGTGCAAATACGGCAAAATAATTTTTTCCGGGGCACCTAACACAAAATACTGGCTCCGCCCCTGATCAAACAGACTGAATCTATAACATCTAAACAAAAGATTAACCAAATTCCTCTATCAAAAAGGCCAAAAGTTATAAAGATAGATAGGAAATTCTCGGATACAAAACATAAAAGTGAAGTACAGATTCTACAACCATGTATAAACAACTTGAAAAAACTCAAATGTCGTCACGAAAGATGGTTTTGATCTTTAGCGAGGACATGTCCTCGCTAAAGATTTGTCGCTAAAGACTACTTACGCGATGACATCTGCGCTTCCTCGCGTAAGCTAACCAATCTTTAGCGAGGACCGTTTGTCCTTGCTAAAGATAGAGTCTTTTGCGAGGGAATTTTTCTCGCAAAAGATGTGGTCAAACGCAAGAGAAAAGTCCACACGTTTGACATCCTTGTCTTTGGCGAGGACTTTGTGGATATATTAAGCGATGACTTATGTCCTCGCTGAAGAGTTTTTAAATTTTTTTTTAGATTAATTTTTGATTTTTTAAAATTATTTTTTGTTTTTTATTTGGTGTTTTCTATGTTTTAGTTTTATATTATCCATAAATAAAGCCGAAAACTTAAATAAAACTGATATATATAATAAACGAGGACCGATGACAAAAAAGTCACCAAAAGTCAAGCATACTAAAATTAGTAAAAAGTCAACAAAAAGTCAAAGTATACATCAAAATACCAAAAAAATATAAACTACAAAGTAGTAGTTTCATCATCTGAACTATAACCCTCATCCATAAGCCTGAATGGTCGGCTAGTAGAAGGAGTAGTAAGAGGATCGGAATTGGAAGCAGTGGGAGGATCATCAGTAGGGGGAGCAGCAAAAGGAGTGGCTCGAGCGGGATCTGAAGTATCGACAGCTGGAGTCTCAGATGGAGGCACAACTTCCTCGAATCCACGTTCGACCCTACACCGATTAAGTAACGTGATGGCCCCACTAGCTATGGAGGTCGAGGATCGAGACATGTCATCTGGCATAAGGTCCTTGGCTATGGAGAAAATGAACTCGTTAAGGGCGGTCGTCATCCACTAGTAGTTCATCAACATCTTATCGCAGACCGGATCAGAAACACTAGTACTCGTCATCTTGGTTGGAAGCGGTGTCCAATTCCAGGGACCTAGTAGCGCGTCCCGTCTCCCAACCGTAAGCGAGCCGCCTCCATGATCGCATCAACTTGTTCTTGTTGCGATAAGGAGGGTGTAGATGATGAAGAGCCAGTCTGACTTTGCGATTCCCACACTTTGTCTTGCAGAATGGCTTTCAGCGCATCCTGTTCAATAAATAAAATATAAAATATAAATTTTAATTTGTAAGTATAAATGTTTGCGTATTTTAAAACTTACACTTGCTTGCTCGTACTCCTTACACCTCCACGCGTCCTTTATCTTGTCAAAACCGATTTCCAAAAAGAATTTTTTTTTATCCGGGGAAGAGGCAAATCTTGTTGTGTCTGTGGCTGGGATCCCTCACCCTCGGTCAATCGAGGGGTCTTATTTTTCTCCTCCTCATGTTTCAGTCAAACAGTCAAATAAAGAAGGTGTTCAAAATTATTTAAATGAATTCCTTACCAAAATCAAGGAAGTCCTTTTCCTAGTGTAGGTCATGGAACCTGCCCCGCTCATGTTTTGCTGATGCTTCCTATTATCTTTATTCACTGAAGCTTGGTGCTAGTTTTTAAACAAACAAACAAGGAAGTTAATAAAGAGAATATTTTTTGTAAGATTTTAAAGTACAATAATTACCTGACACCTTTCCGAGTCCTACATCTTTACCGTTTTCTCCCAATTCACCCGGGTTTGGTCGTCCAGAATTTTATCCGAACCGTAAAATTTCCTCTTCATACGGTTTTTGTGATCGCTAACCCCATTACACAACTTATTGTGTAGCTGGAAGCGATACCATCGGGAAACGTTTGCATCTTCAACCAACCTAGAAACACTCGTCGCTTATTGGTTGTTATCACATACTTTGCATGTGGTAGAATGGTCTTACCACGTGAATCGGAAAATAACCAAAAATCTGACCTGATACACGTGGCTTCCAAATCTTTCCTCGCCTTCACGTTATCTTTGTTAATTTTCTCATCTAAACCAACAACTATGCCGAAAAGAGCATCACACACATTCTTCTCACAATGCATCACATCGATGTTATGTTTCAACAAGTTTTCCGACCAATACTGTAAGTAGAATATATTCTTTTTCTTCCAATTTTACACGAGACCCAATATTCTTTGCCACCTTGCAACTGGAGTCTTTGTGTTTTTCTTGAAACACAATCGACAACCCACCTAACTGTGTCTGAATATCTAAACGATGGTTCAGAGGTAACCACCGTTTGTGATCAAAATAAACAACCCTTTACTAACCCACACGGAAGGTTTATGTTCCATGCATTCGGGACAAGCTAAGTAGCATTGACCTGACCATCCTGAAGTGTACGATCTAACCGGGTAATCATTCGGCGTGAACAACAAACTAACCTTCATTACTAATTCCTCCTTCATATGTGCATCCCATGTAACTATCCCTGTGCCCCACAATATTTCTTATTCATCTATAGCCGGACGGATAAATACATCCATATCCTTCCCAGGTGAACGAGGACCCGGTATCAACAGAATAAGCATAAACGTGGATTCTTTCATGCATATCCAAGACGGCAAGTTGTAGATCGTCAATATAACCGGCCACATGCTATATGAGTTGTTTTGCATGGAGAAAGGATAAAAACCATCAATCCCCAAACCAAGGCGTACATTACGTGGTTCACTTGCAAACTCGGGATTCCTCTCGT
Organism: Nemophila menziesii; assembly: GCA_029959085.1. Taxonomy (NCBI): domain Eukaryota; kingdom Viridiplantae; phylum Streptophyta; class Magnoliopsida; order Boraginales; family Hydrophyllaceae; genus Nemophila; species Nemophila menziesii. The sequence goes on from JARWIR010000013.1 coordinate 1,528,620, forward strand.
CAAATGTTTTCCAACTATGAACACGGACGGGATGACGCAACACATCTTGGTCGGTACTCTTTCCAGTATGGTGTCAAATCATATCTTTTGCGGTGTGCCTCGAAGCATACATTCTCTGTAACCTAGGCACAATCGGAAAATAACACATCTTCTTATGCGACACTTTCTTCCCCTTCTTCCGGTCCCACCTTGATTCTCCACAAACTGGAAATTTCTCAAGATTTTCATTTTCTTTATAATACAAAACACACATCGATCGTGTTATATCCCATACCCAAACTTTTTTAACTTTCTATTGCAATCTGCATAAGAATTAGGTAAGTTATGAGGTTCAGGCAAAACACGACCCAACAATTGAAGAAGTTTGGTAAAAGAGGTGTTCGTCCACTTGTTCTTCACTTTCACATGCATTAGCTTTGCTATGAAATCCAAAGAACTCATCTTAGTACAACCGGGGTACAAATCTGTCTCCATTTCCATGAACAACGCGTCAAAAGACCCACAACCATTTCCATTAAGATTCTTGTCACACATCTCGGTGTCATTGGAGTGTCCGCCAGTTTCAAAAGTGGGTCCCAAATCATGCAACACATTACCCATTACATTATCTTTGTTTGGTTCATCCACGAGAATTACTACTTCTTCCCCGTGTTTCGTCCAAACCTCTACGATGACCAAATACCCCATTGAAAAAGAAGTTTTTGAACTTCGTCAATGGGAAACTTTCGATTATTATAACAATGATTACATGGACAAAATATTTTACCGACATGATCCATTTGGTTTCTTGCAAAATCAATAAACTCTAATATACCTGTTATATATTCCCTCGTAGCCTTATTCTTTTATTTAACCCAACTCTTGTCCATTACCGGGTTCATTATCTAAATTAAATTAAACAATTTATTATTATTCCAAACTATTTAAAATACTATTTAAATCCTACGATTATAAAAAAATATTAAAATGCCCCTAAGTTATCTACATGGTCCACTAAGGCCCCTAATTAATTATTCAAATTACATTATAGTCCCTACAATAATAATGAATTACAAAAATGCCTCTAAAACATCTAAGTAGTTTTCAAAGGTCCCTACATTATTTTTCCACTAAAATTAGTATAACTTAAAAAACAAATTAAAATAATAACACAAAATTCAAAAATTACAATTATATCACAAACAAATAAACAATATATCACCTAAAAACAACCAATACTACCAATTGCACTTATATAATACAAAATATAACAACAATTATAGAATTTAAACAAAATAAAAAAATTAGAAAATACCTAATTTGTTGACAAAGTGATGGATAAATTTGTTTGAAATGGGACCCGCAAGAGCTCATGTATCGGAGAAGCTTCGTTAATAATGGGTCCGGAAATTATTTGTGGATTAGGGAAAAAATTGGGAGAATTTTGGGGTTTTTTTGAGTTTATTGGGGTTTAGATTCGCATTAATGGCTAACGCTAGCTGGTTTTTATTCGGCAAAATCTTTAGCGAAGACATGGAGACTACGCAAAAGATACAGAAAGTCCTCGCTAAAATCCACCACTAGCGACGACACGTAAGTCATCGTGAAACGTACGATCTTTAGCGAAAACCCGCGACGCCTATTTTCTTTTTTAATTATTTTAGCTGGCGATTAAATCCGACTTTACATAGGCGAGGATAATGTGCTCGCTAAAGATCGTATCTTTAATGACGACCCGCGAGTCATCGCTAAAGTCTTCCTTGCTAAAAATCACCCGTGTAGTAGTGTCTCCACTAGGTCCATTTTCATTCACAATCATTGTAGTATTACATTGTTTATTTGGACATTTTCCCAATCTTTGTTTTTTTTTTTTTTTTTTGTCAACTTTTTCCCAATCTTTGTAACACAAAGCATGAATGGTTTATATTTAAGTTCTATAACACAACTCCTAAAAAAATATGTGTCACTGCATATTATAGTATTAACATATATTAACATATAGCAAATATGACCTTAAACCAATTATATACTTGTACGATTTTCAAAGTGGATAATTTGCATCCTGAAAATATTATCTAATTTTTATATGATAGCATATGCATATGAGTGACATTGCCACTTTCCATAATCGGAATTAAGAAATTAGTAAAAACAACTTACGAGATCGAATGTGTAAATTTTTCAAGAGTCCGCCAAATACGAAAGCCTCACTTGGCTTCGCTAAAGTTCACTTACCATTCAAAATAAGGGAGTGGTATTTTTTTCTTACATCAGAGAATATAATTTGTTGTTGCAGAATTTTGATGGCAAAAGTCACAGGCATAAAAATAGTGTAACCACCCTTGGAAACCATTAACATACACCTCTTCATAGCATAATTCCTGGTTACTATTTTCAACTCCATCAAAGGCAGTTTTGGATGTGTTTAATTCTCTGTTTGCACATAAAGATATCACACACAGGATGCATCATGATCAACAGATTTCATCAAATAAATAACTCAGGATTTTGTGAAAGCCATTTAAAAAACAACAGACATTAAAAAGCATCACCAATTATAAAAAAAAAAAATTGAAAAAAAAACAAATTTAAATAATGACTACATCAACAATTAATTAGATGGAGAATTGTAAACTGCCAACCTGATCTTCAATTGAAGATGTATATGGAAAGGCCGACTCATTGCAAATGAATAGGGAGTTGTCATAATTTTTGATTCATAGGTTGTTTTTATCGCTCAGCCTTTGCTAAATAGATGAGTTAAGATAAAATAAGATCGGTAAAAAAAAAAAAAAAATCTTAATTTTTTTTAGCGTCTATCTGAACTAGACATAAGCCCATTAAGTGTCGTGCAAACAAAAAGAGTTTTAGAGATGCTAAACTTTGTGCAATACCTACTATAATTACATAACCTAAAGAGATTGAGTTCAAATCAGTTTCTCTCTTATATATAATATAGTATTAACGCTTTAACATAAAGATATTGAGTTCAATTCAATTTCTCTCTTATATATAGATATAGTTTTAACTCGTTGATATAAAGATATTGAGTTCAAACCGACTTGACTGGATCCTTATATATACGAAGAAGGTCAAAGTAAACAAACACCATAACCCTAGAAGAAAACAAAGATGACTGATATACAGCAATTCAAGACAAATTTGATCACCTTCTACACATGTTGGAAGGACACAAAGAACACATTATGGCACAATTCTGATGTGATCGTGTTCAAAACCTCCGTTAATGACAGAATTGAAGGCGGACATGTTTCAACCTCTTTCATGTTCCTGTTATGGTTGATTGGTTTTGAAATTCCTGATGCAATTGTGATTTTCACTAAGAATTCTATATATTTTCTTCACAAATATCCATACTCGGAGGTTAAATTCAGGTCTCTTAATCTCTGTGCAAAGAAAGCTATGAATATTAATATTATTAGCCATGAGAAACTTAACTACGGCCATGGTTATCAATTGATGAATAATGTACTTCAGGATATTGTGTCGTTAAACATGGAATATCACTCTAGGCCACTGATTATCGGACACATGTATGGAGAAGATTCTGAGTTAAAACTTATGTCGAATTATAAACCAAAACAGAAACTAACTGAGTTTCAATATATGATAGTGAATCAAGTTATTGAATGTCTCATGGATGGAAAATTTTGGTTTCTTATGAATTGTGATGAGTTAGAGTTGGAGCAATTTTTGAAGAAGGAATTTGAAGCGGGAGGACTTAAAATAATAGAAGATGGAATTGTGGGTAATATTATTCAATATAGGTTGTTAAAGGAGATGATGAGGGAACGTGAAGTTCATGTATTGTGCGAAGATAATCCCAAAAAATCTGAAAAACAAAATAAATTTACTGAAGTAGATTCAAGGAAGTTTTGTGAAGAGGAAGAGAATAATCAATTTGAAATTGGAGAAAAATCTACTTCAGAGTCAGAAATAGAAGATTCAAGCGAGGAAAGTGATTGTTCATCGAATAATGGAGATGGTGATTGGGTGATTATAAAATAGAGTAAATGACACTTTTGCCCCCTGGGTTTATACGCGATTGACAGGTTGCCCCCTAACTCTTAAAATGCGCCTCGTTGCCCCCTAAGATTTGTTTTTGTGACTCGTTACCCCCTACTGCGTGTTCCGTCCATTTTTTCCGTTAAAAGTGACGTGGCATTTCCATGTCACAATTTTTTTTTTTTTTTTTAATCCAGGTGTCAATTAATTATTTAATTAATTTAAACCAAGGGCAAAAAAGGAATTTCATTAATAGGTTTTATAATATTAAATATAATTAATATAATAACCACCCCCCACCCCACCCCACCGCACCCCCTACCCCCCCCCCCCCCCCCCCCTCTTCCCCTTCTTCTTCCCCATTCTTCTTCTTCTTCCCGACACCACCTGCAACTTTTCTTAAAAAAAAAAAAAAAAAAAAAATAGAAAAGCTTCGAAGCTTTTCTTCTTCTACATTTTTAACTGTGAGGTTGAGGTACTTTAATCTTTCATATTCCGTAGTGAGTGCATTGGGAATCTCCATGACTTGAGAAACCTCACTACTAATATCCAGAGTAGAAATTACATTGGAGCCTCCGTCCACACGAGGGTAGGCGACCCAGTGCAATACACTGTTGCATGATACTCCATGAACAAGAGGATAACAGAAAGTTAGCGAGTCATGGTCGATTTGTTTCCAAGAATTGGTACTCAGATTATAAATTCGAAGTTCATAAGTAACAATATCTCCAGATTTTCGCTTACACTTGACAAATGCAGCAACCTTGTAATTATGTGATTTGGAATCATATCCCAATCCAATATGGAACACGTCAATTTCCAATCCATCTGGGCAGGGGCCTGGAGGGAGAAGTTTAAACTCTCTCAATGCTGGATTACATAAATATATGTCTGTGGAATTTGCAAGACAAAGCAATCCATTACAAGGCCAAGAAATTGCACACCTGGTTTGGAAATATGGCAGCTCTAGATGTGGTGAGATAACACCAAGTGTTTCATAAGAATGAAAGGAAAAAATTCTTTAGGACTCGAAAAGATCTCCGAGATAGTAAAACTAAACGAAGAATCATCAGGTTCCGATAAATTTAATGAATCGATGAATTTATTTATGAAAATTGCTAAAGAGGAAATGATAAGAATTCAAGCTCAAGAAAGTGTGGCTCTTACTTTGGTAAAGGAGATAACTGAATATTTCCATGGAAACTCAGCTAGAGAAGAAGCTTTTCTATTTTTTTTTTTTTTTTTTTTTTAAGAAAAGTTGCAGGTGGTGTCGGGAAGAAGAAGAAGAATGGGGAAGAAGAAGGGGAAGAGGGGGGGGGGGGGGGGGGGGTAGGGGGTGCGGTGGGGTGGGGTGGGGGGTGGTTATTATATTAATTATATTTAATATTATAAAACCTATTAATGAAATTCCTTTTTTGCCCTTGGTTTAAATTAATTAAATAATTAATTGACACCTGGATTAAAAAAAAAAAAAAAAAATTGTGACATGGAAATGCCACGTCACTTTTAACGGAAAAAATGGACGGAACACGCAGTAGGGGGTAACGAGTCACAAAAACAAATCTTAGGGGGCAACGAGGCGCATTTTAAGAGTTAGGGGGCAACCTGTCAATCGCGTATAAACCCAGGGGGCAAAAGTGTCATTTACTCTATAAAATATGATGATGATCAAGGGAAACTAATTAAACTGGATAAAACTGATTCTTGAAAAAGGTATGTATGAATAAATGAATTTTGGGGTGATTCTTTGTTGAAAGTTAAATAATTGTGTTATTTTTAATTGGTAATTGATTTTTTTAGGTGGGTCAGAATTTGAAGATTGGAGGATGTAATTGAGAAATTTTACGAGTATATTGGTTATGGAATCTTTATTTTTCCAATTTTTTTTAGTGAAACTATTATACAGTTAAGACAGTTTACACTGAATTTGTTTATGTTGAAACTATTTATTTAGTTATGACAGGTTTCATTTAATTTGTTTTATGTGCTTTTTCATGTTTTTTCTGGTAAATAATTTCTGAATTTCAGTTAATATTATTGTCCAAAGACTTGATATTAATGTTGTGTTCAGTATCTTGAGATGGAATTAATCATTATTTGAACTTACAGATTATAGAATAAGGATATTAATGTGAGCATTGTTTGTTTATTTTTTAATTCAGCTAGTTCATCTGCTACTACAATATCTGCTAATGTCAACTCGATTCCCATACTTAAAGGGAATAATTTCAAGGATTGGAAAGAGAACATTCTCATTGTTCTCGGCTGTATGGATCTGGACTTTGCACTAAGGGTTGAACAACCCCAACCTCTCACTCTAGAAAGTTCTCTTGAAGAGAAAAACGAACATGAGAGGTGGGATCGTTCAAATCGGATGAGTCTAATGATCATCAAGCGCGGCATTCCAGAAGCCTTTAGAGGTGTAGATTCCGAAGGAATTACTAATACCAAGGAGTTTATTGCTGAAATTGAGAAACGTTTTGCTAAAAACGATAAGGCTTAAACAAGCACGCTTCTGGCAAGCTTGATTTCAATGAAATATAAGGAAAAAGGCAATATAAGGGAGTACATCATGGAGATGTCACACATTGCTTCAAAACTTAAGGTTCTAAAACTCGACATGTCCGATGACTTGCTCGTGCATTTAGTACTTATATCACATCCTCCACAATTTAACCAGTTCAAGGTTAGTTATAACTGTCAAAAGGAGAAATGGACTCTTAATGAGCTCATTTCATATTTTGAGCAAGAGGAAGAAAGGTTGAAGCAAGAAAGAACTAAAAGTGCTCACTTAGCAAGCACCTCTAAAGATAAAAGTAAGAAAAGAAAATCAGAGAATAAGGCTGCTAAGGGTCCAACACAAAAGAAACAAAATCAGGAACCAGGTGTTTGTTACTTTTGTCAGAAGCCTGGACACATGAAGAAAGAATGTACAAAATATCACGCTAGGGGGTACTAAGAAAGGTACAATTCTTACTTTGGTCTGTTCTGAGATAAACTTAGCTTCAGTACCTAGAAATACTTGGTGGATAGATTCTGGTGCTACTACTCACATAATTATATCTATGCATGGTTGTCTGAGCTACCGAAAGCCAAGTGATGGTGAAAGACACATCTTTGTGGGCGACGGAAAGTCGGTAGAGGTGGAGGCGATTGGTCATTTTAGATTGTTAATAGGAACTGGTTGTTATTTGGATTTAAAAGATACTTTTGTTGTATCCTCGTTTAGGCGTAATTTGATTTCAGTTTCTTTATTGGACAAATTAGGATATTGTTGTTCATTTGGAAACAATCATTTTAATTTATCTTTAAATTCTAGTATTGTGGGAACCTGTTCACTAACTGAATATGACAATTTATATTTACTTGATACAATCGCATCTTATAATGAAACCTTGAACGTGGAATCACGTGGTACTAAACGCAAGATAAATCAGGAAAATTCAGCATCATTATGGCATAAACGCTTAGGTCATATTTCAAAGAATAGAATTGAGCGACTTGTGTCTGATGGAATTTTAAATTCCCTTGTTTTTTTTTGGATTTCAATATTTGTATTGAATGCATTAAGGGAAAACAGACCAAAACAAAGAGATTAGGTGCCAATAGAGCTTCAGATGTCTTAGAATTGATTCACACAGATATCTGTGGACCATTTCATACGTCTTCTTGGAATGGTCAACAATATTTTATATCATTCATAGACGATTACTCTCGTTATGGGTACCTATATCTAATTCATGAGAAATCTCAGTTTGGACGTGTTCAAGGCTTTCAAGTCTTAAGTTGAGAATCAACTTAACAAAACAATAAAAGTCGTAAGGTCTGACCGTGGTGGTGAATATTACGGTAGAGATGACGGATCAGGTGAACAACGTTCAGGACCTTTTGCTAAGTTCCTAGAGGAATGCGGTATCGTTCCACAATACACTATGCCAGGATCACCTAACATGAATGGTGTTGCTGAGAGACGAAATAGGACTCTTAAGGATATGGTAAGGAGTATGATTAGTCATTCAACCTTACCAGAGTCACTTTGGGGAGAAGCATTAAAGACAGCAGCTTATATTCTTAACAGAGTACCAAGTAAAGCGGTTACTAAAACACCCTATGAGCTTTGGACAGGTAGAAAACCTAGTCTAAAGCACATATTTGGGGATGTCCAGCCGAGGCAAGGCCTTATAGGCCAAACGAAAGAAAACTAGACCCCAAAACAGTAAGAAGCTACTTTATTGGTTATTCTGAGCGATCAAAAGGGTACAAATTTTATGATCCTACAATGAAGAACATATTTGAGATGGGAAATGCAATTTTTTTTGAGGATGTTGAGTTTGGGGGAGAAATAAGGTTAAAGACGTTGGTTTTGAGGAGGAATCGGTTTCGAATCCTATTTCTATTATCACTTTTGACAATGTACAAGTTCCTACACTAGTCATTGATCAAGAAGTGGATCCGGGACCTCAACAAGTCAACGTTGAACAACTTCCTATTCAAGATGAAATAATTATTTAAGAACAAAATCAACAACCTGTGCCAATAAGGCGATCCACTAGAGAAAGGAGAAATGTAGTTCCAGATGATTATATTGTGTATCTCCAAGAACATGAGGAAGAAAATTGCACGATGGAAGATGATCCAATCAACTTTCACCATGCCATGAAAAGTTCTAACTCTCAAAAGTGGATTGAAGCAATGCATGATGAGTATAAGTCTATGCAAGACAATAAGGTTTGGGAACTTGTTCCGTTAAGTGGATATTTAAAACCAAAAGGGATGCGAATGGTAATGTGGAAAGGTATAAGGCTAGACTTGTAGCTAAAGGCTTAACTCAAAAAGAAGGCATTGACTTTAAAGAGACCTTTTCTCCAGTATCATCAAAGGACTCTTTTTGGACAATTATGGCACTTGTTGCTCATTATGATCTTGAGTTACATCAGATGGATGTTAAGACAGCGTTCTTAAATGGAGACATTGATGAGACGATTTATATGGTACAACCAAAAAACTTTGTTTCCGGAGATCCAAAGAATATGGCTTGCAAGTTAACTAAATCCATCTATGGACTCAAGCAAGCTTCTCGTCAATGGTACCACAAGTTACATCAAGTCATTATCTCATTTGGTTTTGAGATAAATGCAGTCGATGATTGTGTGTATCACAAGTTCAGTGGGAGTAATATCATATTCCTGGTTTTGTATGTCGATGACATACTACTTGCAACTAATGATATAAGCATTTCGCACGAAACTAAGAAATTGTTTTCAAAGGATTTTGAGATGAAAGATCTTGGAGCGCTTCTTTTGTATTGGGAATCCAAATATACTGTGATCGTTCGCGCGGCATTCTTGGATTATCACAAAAGAGTTATATCGATAAAGTACTTAAAATCCAAATATACCAGGTGACACCCATGTCGCTAAAGGAGACAAATTCAGTTTAACTCAATGCCCTAAAGGAAACCTTGAAATTCAAGAAATGCAGAAGATTCCCTATGCATCAGCAGTTAGGAGTCTAATGTATGCTCAAGTATGTACACGTCCGGATATTGCGTACATTGTTGGAATGTTAGGCAGATATCTCAGCAATCCTGGTATGGAACATTGGAAAGCAGCCAAGCGGGTAATGAGATACTTGAAGAGAACAAAAGATTTTATGCTCACATATAAGAAATCGGATCGGTTGGAGATTATTGGGTATTCAGACTCCGATTTTGCGGGATGCCAAGATAGTAGAAAATCTACATCAGGCTATATATATCTCTTAGCTGGAGGTGTTATATCGTGGAAAAGTGTCAAACAAACACTTGTAGCTTCTTCCACTATGGCAGCAGAATTTGTAGCATGTTATGAGGCATCTAATCAAGGAATATGGCTTCGAAATTTTGTCACTAGGCTACGTATATTAGAAATGTAGAAAGACCATTAAAGTTATATTGTGACAATAAATATGCAGTGCTATATTCAAACAACAATAGGAGCTCCTCTAAGTCAAAACATATTGATATAAAGTTCCTTGTTGTGAAAGAACGGGTACAGAGTGGAGAAATATATATAGAGCACATTGGAACAAACTCTATGATTGCGGATCCGCTTACTAAAGGATTACCACCCAAAGTCTTTCATGAGCATACCGCTCATATGGGTGTTATATTACATGAAGATGTGATGTTTTAGTGGGAGTTTAAGTTTATTTTTATTGCTCTATGTTTTTTTTAATTTAGAAACGTTATGTATTTGGATATTTTATGTAGAAGTAAAGCATTTAGTTCTTTTACACTCTGCCAGTTCGGTTTTGTTTAATCTCACTACGGTTTAAAGTTGGACCAGTTGGAAATAGGCATGTTCAGACCATATTACATGTAATTTCCATGCTGCACATCCATGATTGATCTATGTCATTTGATTATATTGGCATACGTGATTATTGATGGATTTAGTTGCGCTAAATGTGACGAAAGTCCCTTTAGTCCTGTATCGTTATGGTTGATGGACAAGATTGTTTGAAATACCTCTATATATGATAACATTTTGGAGCGCTCATAAGGTTATACACATTCATAAATAACATATGTGGCCCAAGTGGGAGATTGTTAGAAAAATTTAATAATTATGGGCTCACATATGTAAATATTAAATGTGTATTGTTATCGTAAAAGTTTTATCCAATTGATTATGGTCTAATAAAGCTTATAATTGGATTAGGGGAATAAAAGTGTAATGGAATTAAAGTGTAGATACTATTATATTATTTCTAGCTTATTGAGGGGTCAAACTGGATATAATAGAAGTTATTAAATATTAACTTCTAATAACATCTTATTCTTAACTAGAACACACGTTCAGAATTATAAGAAGGGGGTTATGGTCCCTAGATAATACACGCTCTGTTCTTTCTCTCATCCCCATATAAAGAGAAAAACTAAACACAGAAGGTATAGATCTGGAAGACTCATTACCTACTCTAGCAAATCAACCAAAGCAATCATGGCTTCGGGTACGCTTCCGCTTATTTCTTCTTTTATTCTTAGTATTATTCAATATAGACTACTTAGTACATTTATGGATTTTGATTAAACACCAAATCCCTACAGGTATAAGTGTTTTTGGTGTGTAGGTATGAAAGGGTTAGAGTTTGGGGTGAAAAAGTGGAAAATTTTCGGAGTTAAAAATGGTTGGACAGAAGCTTTTTGCGATACCCCGACAGTATCCGCAGTGCACCGCACCTAATAGCATGAGAAATTTTACAAAAACTTCGAACTGGTATAACTTTGCGCTCGAGTATCGGAATTCACTTTTTCTCGAGTCTAAATCTCGTATTTTTTCGAAATATATCCAATGGACTGGAGAAAATCTGATTTGGAGGTAAAATAGAAAACGATTTTTTTGTGTCATCCAGAACTTCCCTGCGGTACACTGTAGGGATCGTCCGGTGCACCGCATGGAAGAAAACCGTGGCGACGGTTGTGAAAAACTGTTTATTTCCGACAAGTCCCTATGCAAACCGTGTCGAGATTTTGCGCCCACGATTTCTGATCAGCGTTCGAGTCTGGTATTACCGCTCCCCTGGTCCGTTGCACCACACCATGTCGGTTTGAAGAAGGAAGCTGAGTTCTAATTGGAATGTTACCTTATAAAAGCTAAACCTAGCCTTTTCCAACCTCTACAACATGAATTTTTCAGACCCAAACTCCACTAAAACACTATGGAAGCTTCATCAAATCTCTACCTCACACCAAAACATTACCAAATAACCATAGATTCATATCAAAATCCTTCCCTACCTTCCTATAAACAAGGATCAAATACCCAATTCAATCCAAAACACCTCAAATCCAAGAAACAAAACCAAAAATTTCAAATCTTCTTCCAAAAATCATGAAAACCATATCATCCAAGTAAAAGTTCATCACACCCACATAGAGAATCATCATCCTTACACCTTTCCTAACCCAAATAACACCTTGATTACCTATAATCGAAAGGTAGTTCAAGGGTGTTTAAGACTTTGATTTGGGGGTCAAAAGAGATGACAAAAAAACGAAGATATTATTAAGGGAGATGAAGAATCAAATAAAGGTATTGGGTAAGATCAAGAAGATTTCAAGTGAGATTGGTACTAGTTTGGGAATAACTAAAAGGTAAAACGGGCCAAGTAAGATCCATATACCAAAGAGGAAGCGAAGCCTAAGGACGATATTAGCTATCGTTAAAACAAATACTCATGTACAAACACCTTCACATGAGAAAATATTCGAAAACCAAATTGGAGAAGATGAGTAAGATGTTTCTAGGGTGGTCTGATTGATTGGGATAAATCACAAAAGGAGGTAAGGGAAGCAAAATTGGTGATACTAGAAGTTTACATACAAGAATATCATTGCACCCTATCTTGGGTAGATCATGCGAGGAAATAGCCTCGAAGAGTATGTTTTCTTTCTCCCATACATTAATTTATGTGCAATATGTGTGTTTATTTTTAATTTTATTTCTTTATTGAGTCTTTTTCAAGTCATGGGGACACGGCTCACTTTTGAGTTGGGGGTGGGGATTCGTTGTCCTCATCTTTCTTTTTTGTTTTTGAATAAAATTTAAAATTTTTTGGTTTGAATTGGCATAGAATATATTGAATGTACTTATTTAGCGTGATTTAATTAAGTCAATGATAGTAAGTAGTATGTTTTTGGAAGGTGTTAGAAATATGTTTAGTATGCATGTATGGAAACAGGAAATAAATAAAAGGGAAGATTAATTAGCAATATGTAAGAAGTCAAGTTGAAACTTAGGGAGAGTTGTTTGGTGTGTAGAACGTGAGATCTGAAATTAGTTGAAAACCCATTTGTATATGAACTAATAGTGAAAAAATAATAAAATCTGGTAGTTAGAAAAGTGAATAAGGCAGATCTTTTATATTGAAGCCACTTGAATCCTTTTTAGCTTTCTCACCCTTTTATTTGATTTATTATTATTTATCCATCTAAACCCCTCTGGGTCTTTCTAAAGCTTTTTATCTAACCACATTATAAGCCATACCCCTTAGTTTATAGGACTTATTCATATGACCCGCACTCGAATCGCAAAATCTGAAACAAGTCATTTTTAGAGTTTGAGTTCGGGGTGGTGGGTTTCATCATTGGGAAATATTGGATTTGGAATTGTGATTGTGATATTATTGATGATGAGTTTTATTATTGTAACCCTTTGTCGGGGTAAGAGTAAATGAAAAAAAGCTAAAAAGAATGAAAAGAAAAGAATATATGAGAAAATTTTGCATGATATCTCAACATCAAAAAGAGAGTCATGGCTATACAAAATAAAAAAAAAGATATATGAAAAAGATTAAAAAATATTTGAACCGGCAAATGGAATTTATCATATCATCATAAAAAGGTTTTTACTTGGGATCGACTCACCATATCTACTAGATTGTTGAACTTGGTTTTTCCTTTTTTAGATATCCTAATATAAATAATAATATTTTTTCTACAACATATCCCTCAGATCGATATTGATCCTTTTGTCTTGACGGATTTCAGATATATTCTTTAATCTTCTTCAAGTATCTTTCAAATAGGTACATCCAACACATTTGAATCGGCCCACCTAATTTGGTCTCCTCGTATAAGTGCATGAATTGGTGGACCATAATGTCAAAAAAGTAAGTGGAAAAATCATTTCAAGCTTACACATTAGAAACACCATGTTTGATTTTTCAACCTCTAGCTCATTCAAACTTGGGTTTCTTTTACAAACCTTTTTAAACACGTTGCACAACCCTATTATCGGTTCACTCACTAATTTATCATCGATCAACCCTGGGATACTAGCCACACAAAAAACTGCATCATTATGTGACCGTCATGTGAATTCATTATGTTGATCTTTCTCGCATCACTCAGAACATTATTCCTCAGAATAGACACAAAACCATTAGAAAAATTTTGGCCTTCAACCAATTTAGAAAAACATGTCGCTTAACCGAGAGCATCAAATTTTTTTACGCGCGGTTGCATCTATTTACCTTGTTCGTCGAACAACCACAAGTCTCTCCTAATATTCAAATCTCTGAAATCATTTATAGCTATCGTGTTATTTTTGTTCACTTTCCTATCTAGGCCAAATACGGTACCTAGTAAACTATGACATACATAATTCTCATAATGCATAACATCAATGTTATGTTTGACTAAGTTTTCCAACCATTAAGGTAATTTGTATAAAATTCTCTTTTTCTTCTACTTAAACTCTCACTAACATGTTTTCTTAAACTACTTGCTGCCAAATCCCTTGTGTTTATTTAAAAAATACAAAAGGCAACCCATCATGAAAAATTATTAAGTGTATGAGCATCATATATAGGGATCTTCATAGACCACGTCATTTCTAACTCATCTATAAGATGGTGGAGAGAGACATACATATCTTTATAGGGAGAACACCAAACCTAAATAAGTAAAGTAAGCATAAAGGTGAATTCTTTCATGCATAAACACAGTGAAAAGTTGTAGGTGGTCAATATAACTGAACACATTCTATATGAGTTGTGTATCACGGATTAATAGAAAACCCCATTTATGGAGAAATCCAAGCGCACATTACGCGGATCACTTGCAAACTCAGAGTTTCGGTTGTCAAATATTTTCAAACTAATATCATCAATTGGATGATGTAACATATCATCTTCTGCAGAATATTTGGTATGGTGACGAATCATGTCTTTCGTGGTATTCCTCAACACATATAATTGTTGCATTTTTATGAAACGAGAATGTATCACGATTTCTTATGAGGTACTTTATTCCCCTGATTTGGTTTCCACCTAAATTCACCGCAAACAAGTCATTCCCTGTTATATTCATTCTCTTTATAATACAATACACAATCATTCAAACATATGTCATACGTCATACGTACAATACCCAAAGATTTTAACTTTTTGTTGAACTTCTCATACGATGTGGGTGAATTATGTCATTCGGAAAAATACGACACAACAGTTGTAGGAGTTCAGTCAAAGAGGGATTCATCCATTTGTTCTTCACTTTTACATGGATCAACATAGAAATAAAAATCAGTGACCCCATTTTTGTGTTATTAGGGTACAACTTTCTCTCCATTTCTTCATAAAAATCATAAAAAAACCACAGTATTTATCAGAATATTCTCGTCGTCCATCTGTGTGTCACCGGATGAACCACCAACATTAAAAGTGGACCTCAAATCATCAAACACATTAACCATTTCTTCATCTACAAAATGTGTTTTTTTTTTCGATTTCAAACACCAAACAAGATCCATAGAAAAATATTCCTTTTCACTATATTTTGTCCAAAACTCATACGTTGACAAATAACCGTACCTTAGAATATGATCTCTAACATCGTGAATACGAAATCTTCGATCATATAAACAACGCATACACAGACAACTAATGAAATTTGTACTATCATTTTCCACAAAATTAATAATATCCATCAGTCTTACCATAAATTCTTGTTTTACCTTATTATTTATTTAATCCAACTCTTTCTGATAAGTGACAAAATTTAATCAAACATATAAACGGGTAAGAAGAAAACGATATATTAAATTATTTGTAACATAATAATTATAAATAATATCATTTATATAACATGCATCAAATAATAAGCATACGACTATTAATAATTTATAGAATCAAAAAAAAGATGTAAATTAAGAAACACAATTTTTTGGGATAATTTACAGGTATTTTGATGTTCGGGTGGATCCCCAGTGAACTGGGTGGAGGTAGGGTCCTCCGATGGTGAGGCGGCAGAGCTCCGATAGCGGGAAGTGGTGAACTTGAAGATGCTATTTCTGATTAGGATGGAAAATCTTTGATCGGGACAGTAAATGTTAAATTATGCCCAATTTTATGTATTTATTTCGTGCAGATCATTAGCGACAACTTTATGTCATTGCTAATATTATGTAGTTTTGTCGCTAGAGAGTTTATCGGCGATGGAAAATGTCGTCGCTGAAAAATACTATTGTAGCCAATGATTTACTAGAGACGGTATTTTTTGCCGCGAATATCTTTATTACTAGTAACCAATTTTTTCTACGCTGCTTTGTATTTTATTTGTTTTTATACTAATAGTGGCGAACTATGTGGCACGCCGCTAATAAACTATTATTAGCGACGACTACGTGTTGTTTCTAATGTGTCAGACGCTAAAAATACAAAAAATGGTATAATGTTAATTGTCTGATAACAGTAGGTAGGCTATAAGGTAATAATAGAAAGAAAGACAATATAGAAAAATATCAATCATAATAAATTAATTTATGATTTATATGTGAAGAACACTTTATAAAGTAAATTTAGAGAACTAATATCCTAATTATGAATTAAGAGAAAATTATGTTAAACAGTAATTGAGATTATATAGTTGAGATTTAATTGATAATTATCTTTTAATTATTTAAAGTAATATTATACATTATATATAAAAAGACATATCATCTAAAATAAAAAATATAATATTTAAGTAAGTTAATTAAAATATATATATTAAAAAAACTACAATGGACATGTAATTTAATCACTAATGCGGATTCTTAATATAATAACCTTCAACAATTATTTGCCTACCTTCCTTTCTTATTATATAGTATATTTTTTGGTGAAAAAAAATATTATTAGAAATATAGTGAGGATTAATGAAAAAAATATTAGAAAATATCCCCTAACATGATTGGAATATATATATATATATATATATATATATATATATATATATATATATATATATATATATATATATATATATATATATATATATTAATTATTATTGATATCATAAAATAAACATACTATACTCTCTATATATATATATATACACTAATGTATGAACATGCACTAAAAAACCATTTTTCCGTCTTTCAAGAGATCATGGCGTTGTGTTGGATGCAATCCGGATTTTTCATGCTTCTTCTTGTTCTTCTCGGTAACCAAGTAAAATCAGAAAATTGTAATTACTTTACAGGAAGTTGGGTGGTTGATTCTTCATATCCTTTGTATGACTTTACTGTATGCCCCTTCGCGGAGCGTGAGTTCGGTTGTACAAAAAATGGTCGCCCTGATACTATGTTCTCCAAATACAGATGGCAACCCACTGGTTGTGCATTAGCTAGGTAACTTTATTACTCCATTGTTGTCTTTTGCTTTTCTAAATACATCTGGCATTTTGATGTAAAAATGAAATTCTTCTTTGTTTAATAGCATAATCTTGTTTCCTTTTAACAAAATGTATCAAATAATACCGTATCACCAATAGCTACCGTTGATTCGTGTCTTTTTTTTATATCGAATACCGTTGATTCAAGTCGAGGGGCACATTTGGTATGTTATTGTATACCGCAGTCAGTGGAGAAGAACGCATGTGAATCATGGTCCCCCAAAGTATATTTTTTATGTCTTCAATATTTAAATTTCATTTGTTTGGAAATTAAATATATGGTCATTTAGATTTTTACTAGGACCTTTTTTTGATACAATACTTTTTTTTTTTTAGATTATTTTAGTTCAATAATGGATCTAATATTTGTGTTAATATGTCTTTTAAGTTTAAAAATTTCAACTTTTTTAGAGTTAAATATCCTTTAAAAAGTTGATTTGCTTTTACATGTAGTAATAAAATGTAAATACACGATTAAAAAACTTTGGATGCATATAGATTAAGTTGATTAAGTTGTTGTGGTGTAGATTTTATATTCATTTAGGATTTATTAATTTTATATAGTTGTAAAACTATTTCAAGACCAAGATTTTATCGGTTAATTAGGAGGTACAGGTTTGAATCTCATCCCAAAATATAGGTAACCTAGATCTGACTTGTCTAGAGTTAGGTGTGTGGAAGCATGCTTAACTTCCGTGAAATTAGTCGGGTGTTGGCCCGGGTAACAAAAAATATTATGTCAAGAGAATTATTTTTACTATTCTAAATTGTTAAATTATATTAATTTAAGCGTTATTTATACATTTATAGTTGTGCAATTAATTTTTAAAAATTGAAAGCGTTGCTCGTGACCCTTTACCACAAAAAAAATTAAATTCTCCGAATAAGGCAAATTAAGGCATTACTTGACTATGTTAAAGCACATTTTTAATATTATACAAGGATGACTAGTACAATTTTCCTTTTTTCACCCTAATTATGGTTTTAAAATAGATCAAAACACTTGATATCACACGTGTATATAATTTTTCTTTCTAGTGCTGTTTAGGGTCAAAACTTTTCTTAATTGATAATGTTTTTTTACTAAACAGTTTGGCAGATATGTTGGAGTTTCAATTATGTTTTACAATATTATAGTTTATGATGGTCGTCTATCTCCATTTTTTATTATGATTGGATTTCTATTCAGTTTTGGAATTCTTTATCTCTCTTATTATTCAATTTTTTTGATGTATTTGAGAAAATTGTATGGTTATTGGATTATAACTTGTGACTTTTATTATTGTCTTTGATATTATATATAGTCCGATATTTTAATTTCAATAAAATGCTATTTTTGATAGGAAAAGAATTGTACATAATAAACTATTAGCAAATTGAAAACTCTTTTCATTTTTTAGCTTCAACGGTACAAATTTCTTGGAGAAATTAAGAGGAAAGAGTATAATGTTTGTCGGAGATTCTTTAAGTCGAAACCAGTGGGAGTCGTTATCTTGCTTGCTTTATAATGCAATGCCCAATCCCAAGTATATAGTGACGACATCAATAGACAACCAAGTCTCCACCTTGACATTTACCGTAAGCTTTTTTTATTTTAATGTTATTTTATTATAATATTATCATTTTTCATACCATCTTTTATATACTCATGATATTAATGATTGAATTAAAGGTAAAAGTAAATTGAAAACATAAATAAATTAGTGAGGATTAATTCCTAATCAAAAAGTGATATAAAGAGAATTATATATAGCATTATTTTTCTATTAGATGAATTATTGTATATATTTTTAAGGAAAAAAACCTAAAGTTGCCCAGATCCTTACTTTTCTAAAAGGTTAGGTAGTTGATAGAAGGTATACAGAATCACCCATCTAACACTTTTAAACGCTTAGATGGGATAACATACTCTATTTTTTCTGAATTTGCACTATACGTCCATGTATAATTCAAAAATTTCATTATAGGTCCCATGTTATTTTTTTTGAGTTACTTACGTATAATTAAGTCTCTATATTATTTTTCTTTATATTATTATACAAAATAATATTTTATCGCAATGATTTTATACAAATAAAAAATAAAGCAAAAATAATTATAAATTAGACGACCAATATTAGAAATTTTATTATGTCAATTATAATATGTTTTGACCCTTAATTCATTTTGTAGGAATTTGGAGTTAAAGTGATACTTGCTCGCAACAATTATTTAGTAGATATTGTGAATGGAACTGTCAATGGAACTGAAGGTAGAATTCTAATGCTAGATTCAATTGAAATGGGAAAGAAAACATGGGAAGGCATTGACACGCTTATCTTCAACACATGGAAGTGGTGGTATCGTCAAAAACCTGGCCAACTGTGAGTTTTCTACTCCCCTTTTCTCAAAAGAATTTGATGGTCTATATGAAAAGTTTAGTACATATTTTGATTAATAATGTAATTTGATGGTTGATGTTATGAGCAGATGGGATTATGTTCAAGTAGGGAAGCAGGTATACAAAGACATAGATCGTATGGAGGCTTTTGAAAGAGCACTAAATACTTGGGCTGCATGGGTTAATTCCAACATTGATCCTGCTAAAACCAAGATTTTATTTCAAGGAATTTCACCATCTCATTACGAGTAAGTATATATATGTATCCATTAGCAATACAAATTTTCTATTGTTATCATATTTATTTAAAAATTTCCATATAGAGAGTAGAATTGTCCTCATTACCCAAAAATGACATAAACTGTGCCTTTGTCAATGTTAATCGTTTGATTTACTGCAACATAAACCCTTATATCATATGGAATCATATATTTATTCATTAGATATTCGTATAAAAAATAGATCTTATAAAGACAGTTTTAAACATTAGACTTGGCCAGTTTAAGTAAGTTTCGTTTTAGAGAATTAGTAGTCATGTTTCTGACCCCGATATGTAATTTTTTTCTACTTCTTTTTAGTGGTGCCGAGTGGAATGAAAAAGGGGCAACATGCGTAGGGCAGACAGAACCCATACCTGGGTCGATATATCCAGGAGGTTCACCACTAGCTTTAACAGTGTTGAAGAAAGTATTGAAAACAATTACGAAACCATTAACATTGCTTGACATAACAAACCTTTCACAGTTGCGTAAAGATGGACATCCTACAATGTATGGACAAAAGGGAAAAGAAGGAATGGATTGCGTACATTGGTGCTTAGCAGGAGTTCCTGATACTTGGAATATAATTCTTTACAATCTTATTGTTTAACTGTGTTGGAATGATAGGCTTTAATATATACATCTAGAAATATTAACGAATTGTTATATGAATAACACTATCTTTTCAATAAAAACGAACATAAAATAAATGAATCTTCTATCGATTTCTTGCTTATTTTCAATTGAATAACTTCTCTAGATTATTTCTATTTTTAAATCAATGAATATTGATTTTATAATGACAACTAAATACAACACGGGAGTTGAAATCAGAAACCGTGTCCACTTACCACAGTGTTTGAACATTTATATGAAGGTTCTAATATTTGGGATCATAATTTGTTCTCCGGATGGTTTGATACATATACTAAAGAAAACAATTTTAAAAAAATGACTCCAATCTCCCCTTGTGAAGATAATTCCTTCTGGGCATGCTCAAATGATGGAGAGATTAGCTCTAAAACAATATATGGGAACTTGACAGATAAGGAAGTGGAGAAGGATATAAACTCAAGGAGGGACTACTTAGTGGCACCTATTCCACCCCAAACTCTATTTGAAGGAGGTTTTGAGCCTAAGGGTATCTCCTAAGATAAGGAATTTTTCATGAAAAATATGCAAAAGAAAGATCCATGCCGAGGAGCTAAAATATAAAAGAAAATGTTCCAATAATCCTCTATGCAATATTTGTGGTACTGAACCAGAGTCTATTGAACATTTAATGTTTAATTGTTCATGGGTTAGAGCTATGTGGATTATTTCTCATGTACAAATGTTCTCCAATTCAAACTGGACATCCAGGTTTGAAATATGGTTTAATGGGTTGAAAAAAATGCAAGGTCATACATATATAGATGGTAGAAATATATATGATCTTATCATGGTGATTATTTGGCATATTTGGAACACTAAGAATAAATCTTGCTTTGAAGGTGTTCACCAGACCCTTTACAGGTTTTACAATAGTCCTTTTATGCCTATGATGAGTACTTCTAAAATAAGAATTCCTTTAAGGAAAGAAAGATAACAACTAAAGTGATTGATCTTCCAAAATCCTCTAAATGTAATGAAAATGAGATAAATAAATCACTAAAAAACACAAATTAGCCAAACAACAAAAAGAAAGTAAGAAGTGAGATATGGAATACAAATATGAATTCAGAAACTATTATTTTGTACACAGATGCCTCTTTAAAAATGAAGATATTGCTTCTTCTGCTAGTGTTCTTTTGGATAAAAATAATACGCTTATTCATGCTCATGCTTGGTCATTTAATTGAAACATCCCTAGAGAAGCCGAGTTGATTGAAGTGCGCAACGGTCTTAGTTCAGCTATCAATTTTCATCGGGATGATATTAGGATCCTTAGTGACAACAAGGTGGTGGTAGAGATGTTGAAGCTACCCAAAACTCCTCCTGATGCGCGACATAGATATTTTTATTTAGATATTAAGAAATTATATTGTAATAGACTAGGTTTATTTCTAGAAAAGACAATATGTTTGCGGATTGGGTTGCGAGGCAAAAGCTATTGGGTATTTTCCCACGCGATTGGGTTTCTAACCATCCTCCCCAGTTCGCTAGTTTTATTTCAAACTCCCCTACACCTAGTGGTATAGGGTGAGGCTATCGGGTTAGTAATAACTTTTATCTCTATTTAATATTTTCGCTTTTGACAAAAAAAAATCTAAAACCATAAAATATTTTGGTTCAGGAAAATGAAAATTTGGAATCATATAATACTAGCAAGTTAAACAGAAAACTAGAGATTACTTCAACATGTGTATTAGCACAATTAAAACATAGATGAAAAAGTACACGGGGTATATGCATAGTAGCAAGTCTCCTAACTCACTCTATGATAAATAAGAATAAGAAAAAGATAATAAGAGGAGAGGGATGATGTTGAGTGAGGTTGGATATGGAGTTGATGATGGGGGTGCGTGATACCCTTGGAACATACTACGATCTCAAGTCCTAGGTGGTGAAAACTCAACATCAAGGTGCAAAAGCTTTATGTTCCGTGTAAATCTTGGGGAAGACCACTACCTAATATATATAAATAGAGTAACATTTAGCCTTTTGAGAGAAGACCTTAGAATTTGCTTCTTTAAGAGAAATTACTTCTTTGGTAGATCACCACATGTACTTTATTACCGAGTATATTTGCTAATCATCCAAATACAAGGATATATGGAGAAGTTAAGAACTTAGATGACGTATATACCAAATTATGAATTGATTAAGCTATGCCCTTTTACTTTGCTAAAGAAAAGTTTAAGATGAATTTGGTGATGTACAAGATCTTCTACTCATAAAATATGTAATATTATTATATAGACTTTGTACTTACATAAGTAATGTTGTGAAATAGACTACAACGCGCACGTATTTTTCGTGAGAAGACCTTTCGCGAGGATATCTATGTCCTCGCTAAAGATAGCATCTTTCGTGAGTAAGTAGGTTTGTGAGGACAATTGTTCTCGCCTATAAAGTGTTGTGTTCTTGGGGAAGAAAAAGATGAAAAGGTAAATAAGTTCTCGCCATATTACTTATCTTCTGCGATGACATTTTGACGAATATAATGAAGGCAGCGAGCTACCCAAAAAAATCCTACCCACTTTTATGCTCTTATATTTAGTAATGATATATACCTCCCAAATTCATACCACCCAATATATCATTACTTTTTTGTCTAATCCGCAAATAGTTATCGGTTCATTAATAACAAAACTTTCCTACGACATCGTAGACACTTAGTTATGGTGCACACAAAATGACCCATACCACCCACGTTATCAAAAAACAAAAATAAAATATAGTATTTATAACTGGAAACAAAGAAATATCAAACTATATGAAAGAACAAATATTTTTGCATTAGTTAAAAGCATGCATATAAGGTAATAAAAATATGATATGTATATTAAAAAAAATTATATTTAGATAATTAATCATATGAAATAAATGAGTTGTAGAAAGGTTGTTTATAAATATTACATGGATGAACTTCTAAATCCGGCATCTAAACCTCGCTTCTCTATAACGTGTAGAAATATTTTGGTAAGCTGTGATGTATTATTAATTAGGATGGTTGAAGTAAACAATGAGAAAGTTAACCTATTTAAGTGGGGGTTCGAGCCCTTTGATATTTTCCCAGTTAAATCGGCACATAAATCCTTGACTACCCCATCCATGTAAATGGAGTTTAAATGAGACATGATATAGTTCCTTAAGTGAACACAAAAGGTCTAAGTGTTACTTTGGTGAGTGGTTTGGGAACGGCTTCCAACAACATTAAATTTGCACATGAGGGGAGTGTTTGAATCACCGGTGCATACAAGGTGTGTTCTAGCACCAAAAATGACACTTAATCTATTCAATGATTGCAGCAAAGTGGGAGCGTTATAGAGGGATTGGACAGGGCCCATGGGTGGAAACAAACAACAAAGTGCTCTGAGTAATTAAATCATTGAATATTTTTTAATTAAGTTTGGACGCAAGAATAAGAAGGGTACTTAAGTCTCGCAAGGGTTTCACCTAAACCTCTATGATTAATGCTTCTGTTTAAGGGCTAAACTGGTATTATTGTGTTAGTTAGGACTCTAATATCTCCTAACCCCCGTCAGGAGGAGATGACTCCACAATTAACATGTTTACAGCTGTGGAACCTCCTGCGATGCGTAACTCTGTCAATAGAGCTGGAACAAAGACGATTCATGAAATAATTCGGGATCCCGTTAACCATTAAAAGGGCAAGATCTGGCAATCTTAATTATATTAACGATAGATTACTAACGAAATCGGCCAGCTGGATGTCGACTCTTTTGTCGGATGGAGGTAAAGAAATTCTCATCAAAGCCGTTTTACAGGCTAGTCTGAACCATGCAATGTCAATATTCGAATTCCTGAAATCTCTTTACAAAAAACTTTTAAGTTTGGTATGTTACGGTTGGTAAAACCCTAACGGACTCAAAATTCGATATCCTAAAATAGAATATTAAAAACAACCTAAAAGTCAACAAAACACATCTCAAAACGTAAATCAGATCATCTTAGATGGAGAAGCGATCTGTCGGTCCCAGAAGGCCCAACGCACTTAAAAAACATATATTATGGTCCAATGGATTTTTTTTTTTACCTAACAGGCAAGACCTCCCAGTTCAATACCTCGCATTAGGCGCTTATATGTTATCTCTGAAATTAAACCCCTTGTCCGGGTGATTTCTTAATTCTATAGCTACCCACTACTTGGTCAGAGCATAGGTAGTAATAAATAATCTAACCAAACACAATTTAACACTTTATCCCAAATACAATAAATCCATTAACAAGCTAAGCATAAAGTCTTACATAAGCATCCTCGAGCAATGAAGGTTTAGTTCATAATAAAATAAGAAAAACTAATTGAAACTAAATAAAAAAACATATTTTATTTTAAATACCTTATGATCGTTCCTAAGATTTTGACAACTTTCACTTGACTCCTCCAAATTTTTATGTATTGTTTAGATTCATTTTTTTAAAGGAAAGGATAAAAAAAAGATTAACCTTACAATTTTAATATATAATATTTTTACATAATACAAAAAGGGTATAAAGGTATTTTTATGTAAAATAATCATTTCCTTTCCTTTAATAATGTGAATCCAAACAAGTGATTTCTTAATCAATTACTTTCTTTTCCTTTATTAATTTTTTATAATCCAAACACGGTTATCACTTTTCTTTCCATTCCTTTAATATTTTTATATTCTTATCATTTCCTTTCCTTTGATAATCTGAATCCAAACAATGCATTAGATTGTGAAATGTATACGCTCGTTTGCATATTATAAGCACCTATAGTGCAATTATTTAAAAAAAACAACATATGTATTAAAAATACTGAAAGCAATAAATATATCACATAATCCAAGTTAAATTACCTGTGAAACAGACTGAATCTACAACATCTAAATAAAAATTAACCAAATTCCACTATCAAAAAGGCCAAAAGTTATAATAATAGATAGAAAATTCTCGAATACAAAACATAAAACCATGAAATACAGATTCTACAAACCATGTATAAACAACTTGATTAAACTCAAAAGAATTTACTTTTGCTTTATAATCCTTTTGTCTCTAATGGGCAAATCCTTAGGTAATTGTGCTTCATGAGGATGCTCCGAACCTTTGTACACTTTAAGATGGTGAAATAGTTGTCTTCCAAGCTACATAAAACATACGGGACTAAACCGTCAAAACATATAAAGATTAAGGACCAAATTGACAAAAACGAAAACTTACACGTCCTTTTGGAAGCATACCACGAACAGCATGTTCAATAATTCTTTCAGGAATTCTTGTCTGAAGCTGTTCAAATGTCTCGGTTTTTAACCCACCTAGTCTACCAGGATGTCTTCTATAAAGCTTTTGAGATCTTTTTTTTCCAGATACAACTACTTTTTAGGCGTTAACCTTTTTATAATTAATTAATTAGAAATTTTGATTTTTTATTTTAATAAATAAATATAATATATGAAATATACCACAATAACAGAGGCTCCCATATCTACACTAGGAGTGTAGGTAGCTAAGCTTTTTCCTCGGATATGAATAGCAATTGTGGAGGATAAACTTCCTAGGATTTTATCCTCTGCATCAACTATGTACCATGGTTTACTTGTGTTTACATGATCCTCTGCTTTTGGGTACCATGTTTTGTTCCATATATCCTGGACAAAATTAACTTTAATCATTCCTATTTGATTTGGAATAATCTAGACAATTTTAAGCTAAATTGCACTGTTGGTCCCTTACGTGTTACATGAATATACAAAACTTTCGCTAACATGATGTGATCAACATATTTTGTGTGATCCTGCTGGTGGGTCCTGGGGTGTGATAAAAATCAAGAGTAAATAGGTGGACCTACTAACCGCAAGTGTACGGGTCGTTCCAGGTAATAGATAGATATAAGGGATTTCGTTCTTAGGGATTGTGTTTGTATAACCCATGTGTTCAATTGATAAGTAGTAGTAATTGCAAATACGGGAAATGAAAGATAAATGATATTTGTTTGGTTTTGAGTTATAAACTACTGGACGCAAATTAGTAATTTACTAAAGATTAACAGAAAGTATATGAATTAAAAATTAAGAGATGTAGATACAAGGTTGAGAGGTGTACTTGAGTCTCGCAAGGGATCCACCTAAATTCATACAATTAATGCTTCTGTTTAAGGGCAAAGTCAGAATTTATGTATCAGTCGGGACTTTTATATCTCCTAACTCCCGTCAGGGTAGACTTAGGAGCTATCCCACGGTATTACAAACCCCGTCAGGGCGATTGTAGCTACTTTCGGATGTTGAAGTATTTTACCAAATAGGTTAGGTTGCGTGGTTAATCAAGCCCGTCATGATCATTGAAGAATAGCAAGTGTCTATTACCTAGGTCTGTTATTAAACACCCCCTCCCCCCCCCCCCCCGGTCAAAATGATCACCGCCACTGGTGAATAGCCTAATTACTATAAGGGGTTATTGTTGATAACATCCTCATTAAACTCTCTAATTATTGTTTTAAGCCTTCAATAATTTATTTTATAAAAAAATTCCTAATGAATTAATTATTTATAGAAAACATCTCCTTTATATTTTTCATACCTAGACTACCCTTATTATTAAGGGTCAATTACCCAAGGGGTCTTAAGGAGAATCATAATGTCATATAGGAACCAAGTGATTTCTCTCTCCTACTTAGAAGCCTCAAAATTGACAAATATCATTACTACCCTTGTAGTATATAAGAGAAAAAAATAGGTTACTCTCTCTCCTCCATTAACTATCGATAATTTCCAGCTCCGACCATCACAGACCATCACCGATCACCGCCGGATAAAGTACTGAGCATAAAGTACTGAGTATTTTTGGAAAAGGTACTGAGTATCGGAAAAAGTGCTGAGTATCGGAAAAATTTGTTGATTATTCGAATTTTTTTGTTGAGCCGCTTTATTGAGCATGCTCGTTTGCTCAGTAACTTTGCTGCGCATGCTCAGTAACTTTGCTGAGTATCGAGAAAATTAATTGAGTTTTTAGGATTTTTATTGAGTATTAAATCAAAAACAGTTGAGTTTATGGTATAAAAATGCTAAATAGACATTAGAGCAATAAACATACTCCAACTTAGTTACACAATTATTTAATTAAAAACAAGATCTATAGTTGTAATAAAGCATCTGAATAAGAAAAATAAGAAGAAAAATAAGAAGAAAAATAAGAAGAAATATAAAATAATAAAATAATAAGATCAAGTTTATTCTAATTTATATAATTTATATAACTGTTACAGGAAAATAGAAAGTGTTAATTTAACAATTAAACTATTACATAAAAAAATTACACGATTGATTTCGCCAGAATTAAAAGGATAATTCGTTTTTCACTCCCAAGGTATTAAAAATGTTTAAATATTGGAATAGAGTAAGCACAATTGGTCACTACTAATAAAGCTGCAACATCAGTGAGAAGCTGGCAATAAAGATAGTAAATGACACCTCAATTTGAATCATAAATGATAGCGCATCTGTACGCTAATTTGCAGAAAACTATTTTGTAAAAAATTTGCATATTAAACTTCATTAACGAAGAGAAAGAGATGTGGTGAAAATGGGTTTAAAAGCCATCTCCGAAGGAAAAATTAGGAGTTTTGCATCTCACCACAGCCTTCCTTCCTGTCGAACCATCACCCCGCACTACCACCTCGCACCACCAGAAACAACGGAATCTTCAGATCTACCATGGGTGCACGCGACAGGAGCTCGAAGGTGAGGGTTGCAGATCCGGCGACTCACGAACAGAAAGCTTCGGTCGGAGCTACAGATTTGGCTGCCATGGCTTCACGAAGGGACGGAGCTGGATCGAGCTTTCTCATATAGGCTTCACTAAGGTTTCACTGGAAAGCTTCATTGGTTTGCAATGTATTTAGGAGAGAGAGAAAAAAAGATAAACATAGAATATAAGAGACAAATAAATAGAGTTTTAAAATAATTAATTTTGAATAGAAATAGTATATATATAGGAAACTAAAAAACAAAAAAGAGTAAGAAGGTAATTAGGATTTTGGACTATAGTGTTAAATTTCATTTGTGGCCTTTAGTAAGAACAAGAAAGTCAACCGGTGTTGTTGGGTAATAATCACTCTCTATTATTAAATATATTATTTTATTTTAATACAATATTAATTTTTAAATATTAAACAAATAATAGAGTACTTCCACCACCACCATGTATTTAATCACCATTACAACCACCACCACCACCACCACAACAACAAGCACCCACCACCACAACAACCACAACCACCACCACCACCTACTACTACTAATTCCATCACACACGCGCGCGTCCATTAATTTTTTTTTAAAAAAATCGTCATAACTAATTCAAAAAAAAATCAGAAAAATAAAAAATTTGCATTTTTAGATAAAGCAAATTAATATTTATGTTTATGGTTTTTTTGGATTTTTTTTAATTTTTGAATTTTTAAAAAAAAAATTCGCAGACATGGAATTCCATGTTTTAAACATGAAATTCATTGTTTTGAAATAGTGGTTTTGTTTCGAGGACACGGAATTCCATGTTTAATCAAAAAAATCCAAAAAAAATCATAAAATTCCAAAAAAATCATAAAATTCCAAAAATAATCATAGACGTAAATATTAATTTGATTTATCCAAATATATAAATTTTTGATTTTTTAATTTTTTAGAATTAGTTATGACGATTTTAAAAAAAATTCACGGACGCGCGCGTGTGTTTATTAGTTTTTTTTTTGTTTTTTTTTCTAATTTCTTTTTTCTTTTTTTTTAATTATTAATTATAGGGGTAGTTTGGGATGAAACTGTTTTCTATAAAGTATCTTATTGTAGGTACCTTTTTCTAAATAAGTTTTTAATAGGCATTAATCAACAATTGGCTCTTACTATAATGTATTTCTAATTGATCAGATTAAAATTAGTAAATAAGCATACGATAATAATCAATACAAAATATCCAACTTATATTAAATTAAATAATCCCAAATTCAGAAAAATAGTAATTATATAAAGGGTGATTAATCCAAAAGGTCCACAACCAAAATAACTTTCTTTAGCAGGTCCAACCCATTTCTATAATATTCATAGTCAATAATACCCTTGGTGGGCTCTGTAAACACGTTTAGTGGGCTTTGGACACACGGTTGGTGGGCTCTATACACATGTTTTGGTGGGCTCTGTACACACGTTTTGGTGGGCTCTGTACACACGTTTTGGTAGGCTCTGTACACACGTTTTGGTGGCCTCTGTACACACGTCTGGTGGCTCTTTACACGCGTTTGGTGGGCTCTTTACATGCGTTTGGTGGGCTCTTTACACGTGTTTGGTGGGCTCTTGTGCAGGTTAGCGGCTTCGTATAATCGCTTTTGGAGATTCAAACGATGGGTAACAAATTCATTAATCATTTATGAGAATGTATCAATTGTATCAGAGAGCAATTGTATCAAAGAATGTATTAAAATCAATAATCATTGTTATTCACTGATCGTTATATTTTACTAATCATTCACAAATAAAAAATCTATTGAAGGTGGGCTGGTATTTTCTTCTAATACCAACACCATGTATCAATCTATTGAAGTTTATAAGCTTACTGCAAAAATTATCAATATGAAAGTCCTTAACCACACTGTTATAAGGACCCATATTAAAAATCATTTGAAGGTTCAAAGTGAAGTACATACTCAGAGAATCGGTTTCAACGATTTTTCTCTCAAATTCAGCAGCTATGAAGACAGGAGCCTCTACTTTTCTTCTGATGGTCAGGCTATGGTTATCGATGGAGAGTCTTCTAATGGGCTGCATTTTTGTGGTCTTCAGAAAGGAGTCTTTTGTGATGTCAAGGAATTATGAATACCAGTCCATGAAACCTTCAACAGCGGTAACAAATGGCTTGTAGCTGGGCCGAAAATTTTGAAAAAGAATAGTTTTTCCAAATTCAAAACTGTGGGAAAACTTACTAATCAGGTTATTGATTCGAATTAGGCGCTGTATTGTACTACCTTTAAACAACCTGTTCAGAAATAGATGTGAAAGAGATTAGTTGTGCAGGAGAGCGGCTTGGTTGTGGCGGCTGTTACTTTGCAGGAGATCGGCGGAGGGGGTAGCTGTGCAGAAAAGAGGCTTGGTTGTGGCGGCAGTTGCTTTGCAGGAGAGCGGCAGAGGGAGTAGATGTGCAGAAAAGCGGCTTGGTTGTGGTGGCGGTTGCTTTGCAGGAGAGCGGTGGAGGGAGTAGCTGTGCAAGAGAGCGGCTTGGTTGTGGCACCGATTGCTTTGCAGGATAGCGGCTGGTGAAAAGAAAGGTTGGGGAGGGTTTGGTTCTCAAGACATTTAATATTATAAAATAGATATTATAATAGTTGGTTTATGGGTATAATAGGTAGTAAAATGTTAGGAATATTATTTCTGGACTCTATAAGGTTAAACTATTGGGGTGGACTTAGTAAGACAAGATATGTTGGGATGTGGACTTAATTAGAAATTATCTCTTATATAGATTAGGTTAACCCATAATTGTGATTCTCAAGTACTAAATGTTTAGCTCATATTCAAAGTAAAAACAATAAATTAATTAAAAGCATACATTTTTCCTAAAACAGAAATAAGAAGAAAATCCTAATTGAAGGAATAGATTGAGCTGTTGTTGAAGAAAGATGATTTATCCAGCTCTAACTCTGACTCTGTTTTTTTGCTCTCTTCTGACTTTTGTAAAAAATGAAGCGTACTAAAAAAAATTAGGTCTAAAAGGCTTTATATACTAGCAAGAAGCGGATTGGGCTTTTATTTTATTCAATTAAATGATTAAAAGCCCAAGTCTAATTAGTAATTCCCGTAACGGTTGTACACACTTTAATAACACAAACGTAACTTTTGCGTCTTAAGTCCAAATCACCTAATTCCAATCCTAAATTCGAGCTAACTCAAAGGCGCATCATTTTCATTTGAACAACCAGACCTGGATTATTACTTTATTGGCTTGAACTTCACTTCTCCTCATTATCTTGGTGCTCCCTAGAATCCATGTACCTAAGAACTTCATGCTAAAACAAACGATTTAACGCACAAAAGCTCTAAAAATGCAAATAATGTAATTCCGAAGGGAGAAAATGCAATATGACAAAATAAACTCAAAAGTCTATCTAATGAGTCCAATTTCTACCTAAAATGATATATCCTAAGGGAATATATTTATCACAAAAAGGGAGACATCACCTGCAATACGCAAAACTATTTTTGTATGTACTCTTGTAACACACATATTCACAAAGCAGTGTAAAAATTGACTAACATGTTGTTGTCAGATAATTTGTATGTTATTGTAATACACAAAAACTAAAAAAATTATATTACAACTTCACACAAAATCACAAAGCGTTGATAGAATGGGCTAATATTTTTTATAAATATTCTTGTAATACACAAAAATATGTTTTGTGTGATACTATAACACACAAATTCACTAACCACATCAAGTTATCAAACCTTCTATACATACATACTAATCTATACATTATTCTAAGGTTTATAAGTTACAAGAACACAAAAATCACTAATTTCATTGATTTACACAAAAGTATTTAAATCTACATAATAAAAACTAATTTGCACAAGTTAATCACCTATTTATTCAACATTGTATTTTATCTGTTAAGTTTAACAAAATATGAGTTATTCCTTGAGTTATCTCATATTACACTTATTTGTTCTTATTCTTTTTTGCAGAATTTCTTCTCTAACTTAGCCATATACATAACAAATATGAATTACTACAGTTTATCATATACGAATGTTTATACAATATGTAAATACTATATTTACTGAATATTACTATATTATCAACATATTGTTACATCTATAGTCAAGGTTAGCGCCGGTAATAATCAATAAGCATCGCAGTATGAACTATATCACTATATTATATGCGAAGTTATTATATGTTAACCAATTATTATTGAATGCATTAACATAAAAAAATGAGAAATAATCGAACCATAATTGAAGCATACATGTAAATAATCACAATAATCACACCTAGTATTCAATATTTTTTGGGAATTTCTGAAACTGTTCGTTCGATTCATTTCAAATCAATTTGAATAATGCACTTTGAAGTCTGTTAATCATTACTATATTCTCTGATGAGTCTTCTGATCGTGCTACTTTTTAGTAATAATGGTGTGATATAAAAAGTAGTAATGACGTGAAAAGCCTTTTTTATAAGAGGTGAAAGGAGAGAGTGTGTGTTGACTAATTTTTGAAGGTGTGGTTGTGTGTGTAGTTATGATTTTGTGTGTTTGGTTTATTCCATTTACTTATCACATAAATCAGGTAATTTTTATAATGTCTAGGGGAAATTTAATGAAATGATATTTGGTTTTAATTGAATATTAATTTTTTAATGGTAGATAAATAAACAACCTTATTTTATTAATATTAATTGAATATTATGTCCATGTAAAATACATAACTTTTCCCTTTTCCTATCATATTATACATATGAAATTATTTGAATACATAAATTTCCACTTTTCCTGCCGTTTATACCATAGGAGAATATTTGAACGTTAAACAACAATTTGACCCAAAAAACACGTTAGACAACCTACCCAGATCCATTGTCTTTATGGTTTTACTAGGTTTATTTGTTTATCTGTTTAATTAAGATGTCGTTTGTTTATTTAAGTGAATAGTACTAAATGTTGAATAAATGGTTGAATAGAACTTATTATGTTAAAAGGTAGTATCTGACTTCTAACTAATGAATAATGAATTACTTAAATTGTTTGAAAAATTATCTTGAATAAATTAATTAAATGTATCCCCTTATCTTTTTTAAACATATCTAACCGAATTTCTTGCAAAATAAGTGCTAGATTAATAACAAGTCAATGAATCGAGCTTTAGTTATTCTCACTACTACGCGTCTTGTCTTTCGCGAGAACATAAGTCCTCGCGAAAGACCCTAAATTCGTCGCGAAAGATGGTTTTGATCTTTAGCGAGGACATGTCCTCGCGAAACAGTCCTCGCTAAAGATTTGTCACTAAAGACCACTTACGCGACAAAATCTGCGCGTTGTCGCGTATATTAACCTATTTTTAGCGAGGGCCTTCTGTTCTCGCTAAAGATAGAGTCTTTTGCGATGGAATTGTCCTCGCAAAAGATGTGGCCAAACGCAAGAGAAAAGTTCTCTTGTTTGACTATGTCCTCGCTAAATTGTTTTTTATTTATTTTATTTGTTTTTGTTTTTTTAAAATTGTTTTTTGTTTTTTTATTTGGTGTTTTTTATGTTTTAATTTTAGATTGTCTACGATCTTTGGCGAGGACCCGCGATGCCTACTTTCTTTTTTAATTTTTTTAGCTGGCAATTAAATCCGACTTTACGAGGATAATGTCTTCGCTAAAGCCTTTCTCGCTAAAATCACCCGTGTAGCAGTGTCTCCATTAGGTCCATTTTCATTCACAATCATTGTAATATTACATTGTTTATTTGGACATTTTCCCAATCTTTGTAAGACAAAGCATGAATGGTTTATATTTAAGTTCTATATCACAACTCCTCCAAAAAAAGTGTGTCACTGCATATTATAGTATTAACATATAGCAAATAGCACCTTAAACCAATTATATACTTGTACGATTTTGTGGATAATTTGCATCCTGAAAATATTATCTAATGTGAGTGACATTGGCACTTTTTATAATCGGAATTAAGAAATCAGTGAAAACAACTTACAAGAATGTGTAAATTCAAAATATAAAAGCATCACTTGGCTTCGCTTCAAAGTTCATTTTTTTCTTACATCAGAGAATATAATTTGTTCTTGCAGAATTTTGATGGCAATAGACAGGCATACAAATAGTGAAACTATCCTAGGAAACCATTAACATACCTCTTCATAGCCTAATTCCTGGTTACTATTTTCTTCACCGTCAAGGGCAGTTTTGGAACAGAATCGCAATGTGTTTCTCTGTTTGCACAAAGATATCACACACAGGATGCATCATGATCAACAGAGTTCATCAAATAAATAACTCAGGATCTTGTGAAAGCCATTTAAAAAACAACAGACATTTAAAAAGCATCAACAATTAAAAAAAAAAAAATTGAAAAAGAAACACATGTAAATAATGACTACATCAACGATTTATTAGATGGAGAATTGTAAACTGACAACCTGATCTTCAATTGAAGATGTATATGGAAAGGCCGACTCATTGCAAATGAATAGGGAGATTTTTGTCATAATTTTAGATTAAGATGTTATTTTTTGTCGCTCAGGTTTTGCTAGATAGATGAGTTAAGATAAAATAAGATCGGTAAAAAAAACAAAAGTTCCTTAATTTCTTTTAGCGTCTAACCGAACTAGACATAAGCCATTAAGTGTCGTGCAAACAAAAAGAGTTTTAGAGATGGTAAACTTTGTGCAATACCTAGTATAATTACATAACCTAAAGAGATTGAGTTCAAATTTTCTTTCTTATATATAAAAGTATTAACGCGTTAAAGATAATGAGTTCAATCAATTTCTCTCTTATATATAGATATAGTATTAACTCGTTGATATAAAGATATTGAGTTCAAACCGACTTGACTGGATCCTTATATATACGAAGAAGATCAAAGTAAACAAACCCCATAACCCTAAGAAGAAAACAAAGATGACTGATATACAGCAATTCAAGACAAATTTGATCTTCTTCTACACATGTTGGAAGGACACTAAGAACACATTATGGCATAACTCTGATGTGATCGTGTTCAAAACATCCGTTAATGACAGAATTGAAGGCGAACATGTTTCAACCTCTTTCATGTTCCTGTTATGGTTGTTTGGTTTTGAAATTCCTGATGCAATTGTGATTTTCACCAAGAATTCTATATATTTTCTTCACAAATATCCATACTCGGAGGTTAAATTTAAGGCTCTTAATCTCTGTGCAAAGGAAGCTATGAATATAAACATTTTTAGCCATGAAAAGCTTAACTATGGCCATGGTTATCAACTGATAAATAATGTACTTGAGGATGTTGTGTCGTTAAACATGGAATATCAGTCTAGGCCACTAATTATCGGACACATGTATGGAGAAGATTCTGAGTTAAGCCTTATGTCGAATTATAAACCACAACAGAAAAGAACAGAGTTTCAATATATGATAGTGAATCAAGTTATTGAAAATCTCATGGATGGAAACTTTTGGTTTCTTATGAATTGTGATGAGTTAGAGTTGGAGCAAGTTTTGAAGAAGGAATCTGAAGCAGCAGGAGGGCTTGAAATATTGGAAGAAAATAAGATGACTTGTTATTCTACTAATGAATTTTCGTATGAAGATGGAATTGTGGGTAACATTATTCGATATAGGATGTTAAAGGAGATGATGATCTAGGAAAACAAATTAAACTGGAGAGTATATTGGTCATGGAATCTTAGTTGTTCTAATTATTATTTTTATTGAAACTATGTATTTATTTATGACAGTTTTCATTGAATTTGTTTATACTGAAACTATGTATTTAGTTATGACAGTTTTCATTGAATCTTTATGTGCTTTTGTCACGGAAGACAATATTGAATGTTTTTTCTGGTAAATAATTTCTGCGTTTATTAAACTATGTTATATCTGTATGTATTTGTGATGATCTTATGTAGATAGTATGAGTTGAACTGTGCCCTTGACTAATAAAAAAGAATATTTTAAATACCTTATGATCCCCCACACGATTTTGGTAACTTTCACTTGACTCCCCCAAACTTTTAGATTGTGAATTAGGTTCGGGTAATATAAACTCATTTGCATAGTATAAGCACCTATAATGCAATTATTTAAAAAAAGACAATCCATGTATTGAAAATACTGAAAGCAGTAAATAATATCACATATTGACTGAATCTACAACATCTAAATAGAAGCTTAACCAAATTCCACTATCAAAAAGGCCGAAAGTTATAATAATAGATAAGAAATTCTCGAATACAAAACATAAAACCATGAAATACAGATTCTACAACCATGTATAAACAACTTGAAAAAACTCAAAGGAATTTACTTTTGCTTTATAATTCTTTTGTCTCTAATGGGTGAATCCTTAGGTAATTGTGCTTCATGAGGATGCTCCGAACCTTTGTACACTTTAAGGTGGTTAAATAATTGTCTTCCAAGCTACATAAAACATACGGGACTAAACCGTCAAAACATATAAAGATAAAGGACCAAACTGACTAAAACAAAGACTTACCCGTCCTTTTGGAAGCATACCACGAACAGCATGTTGGTCTCTCTCGCCACTAGTTGGTCCACCTGGCGGCTCCTCAATTCCAAATTCCACAGGCGAATTAAACTCAACCATTGCGTCAGCTAGTCCAGCAGCCCCGCATGAGTAGGACACCCACTGTGATTTCTTAGTATTTTCGGAAATTACACTGTTAGTCCCTGGGATTTGGTTCGCTGCTGGCTCTATTTCTTGTTGCTGCTCTATTTTTTTTTTTCTTCTGTTACAAGCGCACCAGTGAGTCCAAGAATCCCCTGCCCATCACTAATGTCCATATTGTTCGTTCCTACAACCTTATTAACATTACTCTCACTTATTTCAATTATATCGCCCCTAGTCACTATCTCTTTGTTCTTTCCCTTCTTCATCTTTTTTAACACCCGATGAGCTTGCATCTGACCCACTTTCGACTCCTATTTTTCCGCGAAACTTATTGCTTCCGATATTGACGTGAGTTGTCGCCTAGTCTCAAAGTCTGGCGCCACCAATATTTTGTGACCCCCTCCGCGACGAATCTCTTTGTTACTCAAAGAATCTCCTTTAGATGACTTTTTGTTATTTCTTTCCTAATTCACAGCCTTTTTACTTCTCCCTTTAAATCTCAAATCAGTTTCTAAGTCCTTGCTCGAGGTAACCATTAGTATTATTTCTATTGCCACTCCTATTGTTGCCTTTACCGGCACGCTTAACACCCATCCATTCTCCATAGGTACTGTCCACTCCAATGTCCTTCATATTTTCACACGTTTGTTCCCCATTATTTTCCTCCTTACTACCCTCCAAATTTTGTGAAGTCGGATTTGAGTTTCTCTTATACTTATCTTTCTGGTGACCAAACCTACCACATTCGAAACACACGAAATGGAGTCCCTCGTATTCCACAAGACATACCTCTCCTCCTATATGGATTTTAGGTATAAGTGCTTTATTCAAATCAAGTTCTACCGCTAATCTTGTGTAGTTACTTTTTTTCTAGCTTTGGTTAACGGATCAATTATAATCGTCTTGCCGATCAAATTGCCCATTTTCCAAAGGATGCGCGCTGTGTAATTTTGCATTCCCACATTAAAATCCGTACCCTCACCGTGGTAGAAGTAATCAAGTCCATACGTGGTTTAAAGCTAGGCGTCAGTTCCCTTACCACTAAGTAATGGTCATAGATAAGCCATGGACCTCCTACTAACACAAAGTCACAGTCTTCTTTTAAAGCAAATTTTACCATGAAATACCCATATCCTACATCAACTAGTTCTAGCATTCTCTTAGGACTCCATATCTGATGTAATTTCGAGGTCAAATAATTGAATCCTACCTTATAACTCAAAAGTATTACCACTACTGTATTACTTCAAAGTTGAATTCTCTCAATTATTTCTTCTCTGGTTCTAAGAACTTGTGGAATTTCACAGTTGTCTATGGGTTCATCATCTTTAATCTAATCAAACGGGTCACTTTCAAAAGTACTATCCCTATTGGTCTTAATTTCACCATTATCAATAATTTGCGGAATAATTAAATTTTAATCCGTTAAAGCAGTATGCCAACCTGAATTTTTCCTTTGCGGTTGCGGCGCTACTGTTGGAATCTATTATTAATTAAGTGTGTTCTAAATCATTTAAAACAAGGTATTAATATAATTCTTTTTCATGTTCTTATGGGAGAAATGGAAAATATATTAGCTTAAAATAGCTTACCCATCTATTACTTTCAAAAGAACCAAAGGCTATGAAAGCCAAAAGTGAAAAGGCAAATCCCCACATGCGTGCACCACCACCACCACCCGCCCGGCCCGGCGACGGCGTGGGTGGTGGGCTCGTGGAGGATTTGGGGAGTTGGGGGAGTCAAAATATGAAAAATAGAACTAGTTTTCGAAAGAGGCTCTAGTGGAAGAAGACTAGTTCTTATAGTAGTCGGTGACAAGTCAAATCCTTTCAGGCAGACGACAAACGGCTACCAATCATGCACCAGAAGGCAAGCGTACACCAATTAAGCACCTAATAATTGTTACAGAACTTGGTCAACACGGGAATGTATCAAGTCCACATAGTGTCCAGATTCATTGCTAGAAATTAAATTGTGTAACATATGAGTCAACCAAAACGTCAGTCAATCAAGGACCAATTATGGAGACAATCAAGGGCATTAATTGGGACGTTTCTAAAAACATTCTCCTCACCTATTCCCCTTTTAATACAACTCTTCCCCACCTTATCTTACTTACGAAATACACCAGAAAAGAACTGGCATTTTACCTCTCTTCTCTCTGAAAACTATAGTCGTTAGAATTTCCGTTAGAGATAACTGGTACGACGGAATATCATTTCAACACCATTTTACCGTGTAATCGTTGTAGTTCTTTTCTGTTTTTCCGTGTAACTGTTTCTTTTGCAATCGTACTTCCATTTCTGTAATAGTTAGTTTACTTTAATTGAAGTATTATTTTTCTTGGAATTCCATTTCTTCTGTTTTGAAAACCGGTGACTTTCATTTTTACCAACAATTTAAAAATATATTCGCTTTTAATCACCGTTTGTTTTCTAGAAATGGCTTTTCCAATCTCGGTTGTTACTTCATCATCGCACGCAAATGTCTTTCCCGATGTGAATAAGTTGGAGCCCCTTAATGGTTCCAACTACAAGCGTTGGGCATAAAAGATTATGATCTGTCTTGAACAGCATGATCTCGACTTTGCTATAACCGAGGCTCATCCACTTATGGTGGACAATGGAGCACCTACTGAACAAGAAAAGGCTAGACATCTCGCCCTCGAAGCCAAGTTCAAAAGAGCTAATACCATGGCCCGGAGATGGATGTTTAACATTTTATCGAATCCCATTTTTTATCTTCTTGCCAAAGAAAGATCGACAAAGGTCATATAGAAAACTCTTGCGAAGAAGTATGGGGCTGATGATTCCGGTAAAAAGAAATACGTCACCGGTAACTGGTATAAAATTTACACTTACTGATCGGAAACCTATGACTGAACAACTTCATGTGTATGAAAACCTATGTGCGGAGATAATCGTCGAAGGCATGAAAATGTGCGAAGTACTTCAAGCCAATTTTTTACTTGATAAATTTCCCCCATCATGGAGTGAATACCGTAACCACCTCAAACACAAAAAGAAGGAAATGATCCTCCAAGAACTCATCAGTCACATGCAAGTCGAAGAATCCAATCGACTCAAGGATAAGTCTCTTTCTTTCCCTCCTCATTCCTCGAAGGCTAACCTTGTCAAAAGTTTTGGGCATGGTAACAAGGACAGGTTCGAAGGTAATGGTAAACAGCAAGGAGCTAACAATTCCAAATCCGGGGGAATAAGAACCGCAACAACTCCAACAAATAAACAAGAGGTTTAAAACTTCTGGTAAGATTTAGAAACCTAAGGATGCTTGTTGTTGTTGTGGTAAAGAAGGACATAAAGCTTTTGAATGTACTCTTAGAGTTATTCCTGATCCAAAACCTGCTGCAAACCTAACTGAAACCGAAGAGATAATCGTTGCGGTAATGGTTGAGGTTTACTTGGTGGAAAACAAAAGCGAGTGGATCCTTGACAGTGGGGCTTCAGGACACTTCTGTGCAAACAAATCTCTGTTCAAAAAGCTCAAGGAATCAACCAATGGTGAATGCGTGTACCTGGGAGACTCATCCACAGCTATAGTCCTTGGAAAAGGACAAGTTACCCTCAAACCCACTTCTGGTAAGATCTTTGAGTTAAACGATGTTCTCTTCGTCCCCTCGCGCCGTAGGAACTTCATTTCCATCTCTCTTCTTAATAAAGTGGGACTCAAACTAGTTTTAGAGGGGGGGAATTATTATTACCAAAAAAGATTGAGTTTTTGGGAATAGGGTATTTACATAATGGTACTTTATTTCAAATACTATAACCCATGACTAGTACTAAAATGATGAGTTTGTAAGGAATGAGTTTTTCATTTCCAGATAAGGATTTGTGTGATTGAACCTTGTGACCTCTAATAAGGACATTTCTAATTCTGCTTATCTATTTGAATGTTTAGATGTGTGGAATGTTAGATTAGGCTATATTTCATTACTCTTCTATTAAAAGGCTAAAAATACCTTGGACTAATAAGTTTGATGACTTTATATATTATATGATATGTGTAAACTCCAAACTCGCGGGAAAACGACCCTTTAATATGAAACCACGAGAATTCTAAACTACCAGAATTAGTACAATAAATTCCGCTAGTAAAGGAGAAAACTCATACTATATAACCTTCATAGGAGACTATTTCAGGTTTATGAAAGTATATCTTCTAAATACTAAAAGTGAAACGGAACATGTGTTTATAAAATATAAGGTCGAGGTTGAAAGCCAACTATTTTTGCTAAATCAAAAGACTTGGGGCAAGAATGTGCATCCCATGTAACTATCCCCGTGCCTCACAACATTTCCAAGTCATCTATAGCCGGGCGGAGAAATACATACATATCCTTTCAGGTGAACGACGACGCGGTATCAACAGAGTAAGCATAAACGTGGATTCTTTCATGCATAACCAAGGCGGCAAGTTGTAGATCGTCAATATAACCGACCACATGCTATATGAGTTGTTTTTTGGATGGAGAAAGGACAAAAACCATCAATCCCTAAACCAAGGCGTACATTACGTGGTTCACTAGCAAACTCGGGTTTCCTCTCGTTAAATATCTTCCAACAATGAACACCGACGGGATGACAGAACACATCTCCGTCAATACTCTTTCCAGTATGGTGCCGAATCATATCTTTTGCGGTGTGCCTCGAAGCATACATTCTCTGTAACCTAGGCACAATCGGAAATAACGCAGTTTCTTATGCGACACTTTCTTCCCCTTCTTCCGGTCCCACCTTGATTCTCCACAAACTAGACATTTCTCAAGATTTTCATACTCTTTATAATACAAAGCACAATCATTCAAACACACGTCGACCATGGTATATCCCATACCCAAACTTTTCAACTTTCTATTGCAATCCGCATAAGATTCAGGTAAGTTTTGAGGTTCAGGCAAAACACGACCCAACAATTGAAGAAGTTTGGTAAAAGAGGTGTTCGTCCACTTGTTCTTCACTTTCACATGCATTAGTTTTGCTATGAAATCCAAAGAACTCATCTTAGTAGAACCGGGGTACAAATCTGTCTCCATTTCCTTGAACAACGCGTCGAAAGACCCACGACCATTTCCATTAAGATTCTTGTCACACATCTCGGTGTCACCGGAGTGTCCGCCAGTTTCAAAAATGGGTCCCAAATCATGCAACACATTACCCATTACATTATGTTCGTCTGGTTCATCCACGGGAATTAGTACTTCTTCCCCGTGTTTCGTCCAAACCTCATACGATGGCCAAATACTCCATTGAAAAAGATGTTTTTGAACTTCGTCAATGGGAAACTTTCGATTATCATAACAATGATTACACGGACAAAATATTTTACCGACATGATCCATTTGGTTTCTCGCAAAATCAATAAACTCTAATATACCCGCGATATATTCTCTCGTAACCTTATTCTTTCATTTAACCCAACTCTTGTCCATTACCAGGTTTATTATCTAAATTAAATCAAACAATTTATTATTATTCCAAACTATTTAAAATGCTATTTAGATCCTACGATTATAAAAAAATTACTAAAATACCCTTAAGTTATCTACATAGTCCACTAAGGCCCCTAATTAATTATTCAAATTACATTATAGTCCCTACAATCATAATCAATTACAAAAGTGCCTCTAAAACATCTAAGTAGTTTCCAAAGGTTACATTATTCTTCCATTTATATACCTAAATTTATTATAACTTAAAAACAAAATTAAAATAATAACATGAAATTCAAAAATAACTATTATATCACAAACAAATAAACAATATATCACCTAAAAACACTCAATACTACTAATTGCGCTTATATAATACAAAATATAACAACAATTATATAATTTAAACAAAATAAAAAAAATAGAAAATACCTAATTTATGGACAAAGTGATGGATAAATATGCTTGAAAATGGGGCCCACGAGAGCTAGATGTATCCGAGAAGCTTCGTTAATAATGGGTTCGGAAATTATTTGTGGATTAGAGAAAAAAATTGAGAGAATTTTGGGGGTGTTTTTGAGTTTTTTCGGGTTTAGATTCGCATTAATGGCTAACTGCACGCTGGCTGGTTTTTATTCGGCAAAATCTTTAGCGAAGACACGGAGTCCTCACAAAAGATACACAAAGTTCTCGCTAAAGACCTTCTCTAGCGACAATAAGTAAGTCGTCGCGAAAGATACAATCTTTACTGAGGACCCGCGACGCCTATTTTCTTTTTTAATTATTTTACCTAGCGATTAAATCCGACTTTACATAGGAGAGAATAATGTCCTCACTAAAGATCGTATTTTTAGCAACGACCCGCGGGTTATCGCTAAAGCCTTCCTCGCTAAAAATCACCCTTGTAGTAGTGTCTCCACGAGGTCCATTTTCATACACAATCATTGTAGTATTACATTGTTTATTTGGACATTTTCCCAATCTTTGTACGACAAAGCATGTATGGTTTATATTTAAGTTCTATAACACAACTCCTCCAAAAAAAAGTGTGTCACTGCATATTACTATAGTATTAACATATATTAACATATAGCAAATATGGCCTTAAACCAATTATATACTTGTACGATTTGCAAAGTGGATAATTTGCATCGTGAACAAAATATCTTATTTTAATATGATTGCATATGCATATGAGTGAGACATTGCCCACTTTTCATAATCGAAATTAAGAAATTAGAAAAAACAACTTACAAGAATGTGTAAATTTTTCAAGAGTCTGCAAAATGTGAAAGTATCACTTGGCTTCGATTCAAAGTTCACTTACCATACAAAATAAGAGAGAGGTATTTTTTTCTTACATCAGAGAATATAATTTGTTGTTGAAGAATTTTGATGGCAAAAGTCACAGGCATATATGCAAATAGTGAAACTACTCTTGGAAACCATTACATACCTCGTCATAGCCTAATTCCCGGTTACTATTTTCTTCTCCGTCAAAGGCAGTTTTGGAGCAAGATTGCAATGTGTTTCTCTGTTTGCACATAAAGATGTCACACAGTACACACAGGATGCATCATGATCAAAATATTTTATCAGATAAATAAATAAATAAATAACTCAGGATCTTGTGAAAGCCATTTAAAAAAACAACCGACGTTAAAAAGCATCACCAATTAAAAAAAAAAAAAATTGAAAAAGAAACAAATTTAAATAATGACTACATCAACAATTTATTAGTTGGAGAATTGTAAACTTCCAACCTGATCTTGCATATGGAAAGGCCGACTCATTGCAAATGAATAGGGAGTTGTCATAATTTTTTATTGTATAGGTTGTTTTTATCGCTCAGACTATGCTAGATAGATGAGTTAAGATAAAATAAGATCGGTAAAAAATACAAAAGGTCTTAATTTTTTTAGCGTCTAACCGAACTAGACATAAGCCCATTAAGTGTCGTGCAAACAAAAAGAGTTTTAGAGATGCTAAACTTTGACTTACATAACCTAAAGAGATTGAGTTAGAATCAGTTTCTCTCTTATAATATAGTATTAACTCTTTAACATAAAGATAATGAGTTCAATCAATTTCTCTCTTATATATAGATATAGTATTAACTCAGTTGATATAAAGATATTGAGTTCAAACCGACTTGACTGGATCCTTATATATACGAAGAAGATCAAAGTAAACAAACCCCATAACCCTAAGAAGAAAACAAAGATGA
This sequence comes from Nemophila menziesii, assembly GCA_029959085.1. NCBI lineage: Eukaryota > Viridiplantae > Streptophyta > Magnoliopsida > Boraginales > Hydrophyllaceae > Nemophila > Nemophila menziesii. The sequence continues at coordinate 1,573,153 of JARWIR010000013.1, forward strand.
CTGATATACAGCAATTCAAGACAAATTTGATCACCTTCTACACATGTTGGAAGGACACTAAGAACACATTATGGCATAACTCTGATGTGATCGTGTTCAAAACATCCGTTAATGACAGAATTGAAGGCGGACATGTTTCAACCTCTTTCATGTTCCTGTTATGGTTGTTTGGTTTTGAAATTCCTGATGCAATTGTGATTTTCACCAAGAATTCTATATATTTTCTTCACAAATATCCATACTCGGAGGTTAAATTTAAGGCACTTAATCTCTGTGCAAAGGAAGCTATAAATATAAACATTATTAGCCATGAAAAGCTTAACTACGGCCATGGTTATCAACTATTGAATACTGTACTTGAGGATGTTGTGTCGTTAAACATGGAAAATCACTCTAGGCCACTGATTATTGGACACATGTATGGAGAAGATTCTGAGTTAAGTCTTATGTCGAATTATAAACCACAACAGAAAAGAACAGAGTTTCAATATATGATAGTGAATCAAGTTATTGAAAATCTCATGGATGGAAACTTTTGGTTTCTTATGAATTGTGATGAGTTAGAGTTGGAGCAAGTTTTGAAGAAGGAATCTGAAGCAGCAGGAGGGCTTGAAATATTGGAAGAAAATAAGATGACTTGTTATTCTACTAATGAATTTTCGTATGAAGATGGAATTGTGGGTAACATTATTCGATATAGGATGTTAAAGGAGATGATGATCTAGGAAACAGAGTAAACTGGAGAGTATATTGGTCATGGAATCTTTGTTTTTCTACTTATTAGTATTTTTTATTGAGACTATGTATTTATTTATGACAGTTTTCATTGAATTTGTTTATATTGAAACTATGTATTTAGTTATGACAGTTTTCATTGAATTTGTATACGTGCTTTTGTCACAGAAGACAATTTTGAATGTTTTTTCTGGTAAATAATTTTTGAATTTATTAAATTGTGTTATATCTGGTATGTATTTGTGATGATCTTATGTAGATAGTATGAGTTAAACTCTTCCCTTGACTAATAAAAACAACATAAATTATTATAAACGTTCATTTGCATATTATAAGCACCTATAGTGCAATTATTTATTAAATACATGCATTAAAGACAATGCATGTATTGAAAATACTGAAAGCAGTAAATATATCACATATTGACTGAATCTACAACATCTAAATAAAAGCTTAACCAAATTTCACTATCAAAAAGGCCGAAAGTTATAATAATAGATAGGAAATTCTGGAATACAAAACATAAAACCATGAAATACAGATTCTACAAACCATGTATAAACAACTTGTAAAAACTTAAAAGAATTTACTTTTGCTTTATAATTCTTTTGTCTCTAATCGGCAAATCCTTAGGTAATTGTGCTTCATGAGGATGTTCAGAACCTTTGTACACTTTAAGATGGTTAAATAGTTGCCTTCCAAGCTACATAAAACATACGGGACTAAACTGTCAAAACATATAAAGATTAAGGACCAAACTGACAAAAACGAAAACTTACCTGTCCTTTTGGAAGCATACCACGAACAGCATGTTCAATAATTCTTTCAGGAATTCTTGTCTGAAGCTGTTCAAATGTCTCGGTTTTCAACCCACCTGGTCTACCAGAATGTCTTCTATAAAGCTTTTGAGATCTTTTTTTCCCAGATACAGCTACTTTTTCAGCGTTAACCTTTTCATAATTAATTAATTAGAATTTTTTTTTTGATTTTTAATAAATAAATATAATATATGTAAATGTACCACAATAACAAAGGCTCCCATATCTACACTAGGAGTGTAAGTAGCTAAGTTTTTTCCTCGGATATGAATAGCAATTGTGGAGGCTAATTGTAATATTTATAACATTTTGGGCCTAACTCATACTTTTATAAGTTAGTGGGTGTTAAAATAAAATAATATATTATTACTATCTTTAAGTGGGTCTTGGAGGGAGGACTTTTTATTACTTTTATCCACTGTCTGACCGAGGGAAAGAAAGGAAAAGAAAAAAAAAAACAGGGGAAAGGCTGAAAGGGGAGGAAGGGTTTGAAGGGAAAGAAAGGAGGTCAAATTTCACAATACAAATTATAATTTCTATTTCTTGAATTGTATAGATCAAAGGAGGAATCAAGAAGAAGATAGAAACTAGCTGTTGGAATTGAAGGTTTTAAGGAATCTTGTAAAAAGTGTAAGTAAGTGTATAAATTTTCTGTTTATGCTAAATTTGAAGTATTTCAACCTTATGCATGTAAGTGTTTGTTTAATTTTTGGATGATTCATCTTAAGATACATATATCTGAATAAGATACATTAGATATAAAGTAATCTGTATTTGGGTCGGTTAAGATAGGTAATTTTCTGTTTATACTGAAGTTGAATTATTTCTATCTTATACCTATTAGCCTTTGTTTAATTTTTGGATGATTTATTTTTCTTGTTTAAATCAGCTAAAATACATAAATCTGAACAAGATGCTTTAGACATATGATAATTTGTTTTTGGGTAAGTCCTGTTATGCTTTAGACATATGATGATTGTATTTTGTGTAAATTCTGATAAGATAAATACTTCTGCTGTATATGCTAACTTGAAACATTCCAACCTTATGCTTGGTGGGGGCATTGTACTTACTTTTCGACCGGAACTGCACGGTAAAATGTAGTTTTGACCGGAGCTATACGGGTAAAATGTAGTTTTGACCGGAGCTATACGGGTAAAATGTAGTTTTGACCGGAGCTATACGGGTAAAATGTAGTTTTGACCGGAGCTATACGGGTAAAATGTAGTTTTGACCGGAGCTATACGGGTAAAATGTAGTTTTGACCGGAGCTATACGGGTAAAATGTAGTTTTGACCGCCGCTGCACGGGTTAAACGCAGTTTTTGATGTAATCATGATTTTTGAACTTTTGTGATTTTAGAGAGCTATTGGTGACATGTCACGTGATCTTATGAGTTCGGTTTTCTTTGGATATATCTTAGGTTACATTTAAATATTATCGGATTCACTAACTTACTGTGTTTGACTCACGTTTAGAATGTGTTTGAATTTTGCAGAAGGGACAACACGTTAGTTTGGTTTTGGTAAGATCGATGGCCGTGTGAAATCTCTTGCTAGTATTTTGAGAACCATTGAAGATACAAGATCTTATGTTTATAAATTTGAATAGCCTTGTTTTGTATCAATCATTAATTTTGTTTTCTTAGATGTGTAGTTATTAAATTTCATGTCAGGTGTAAACTTTGATCAAGTATTATCCTACTATGGTTTTGACTTATAATTAGCTATACAGATTTTCTTTTATTCACGATCAAGTTATCTAAGTTATTTCTAGATTTATCCTGTTACTGTTACGCCTTTGAATTTTTTTTCTTACTGGTAAAATCTGGGGGCGTGACATTATTGGTATCAGAGCCTAAGTACGATCTCGGAGGACTTTAGAAAGCTTAGATATAAACTTTATATAGAATCATTTTGTAAAGTATTGAAAGTTTAGGTTGTGTTACTGCAGATTGTCTATTTTTATCATAATTAACGTAAATGAGTTATTAATAGCTGGTGTATGCATTTATATAGGAGCTGATGGCTGAACCGATTAACAACCTCAATGGAGCTAACGTACCTCTTGCCCAGATTGTTAGTGATTGTCGCAAATATCAACGTAGAAAAGAAAGGATGCATGAGAATCAAGTGAAAGAACCGAATATCATGACTCAAGAATCTACCACTTCACCCGTTATAGACATGAATGCATTAGCTACTGCTGTTCTACAACAAGTTGCTGGTGGCGTAACCCATGGAATGGTTCGAGAAGATCAAAAAGACGATGAGCATAAAGCCTTAGAAAAGTTCTTGTCATTGAAGCCTCCTACATTTGATGGAATCATGGAACCATCAGAAGCTACAAAATGGATAACAAATGTCGAAGAGCTTTTTCTCGTGCTTAATTATTCCGAAGATCGAAAGGTTCGTTTTGGCACATTTATGTTGCGTGGGGCTGCAAAAGATTGGTGGTCAATCAAACGAGACCAATCCCCAAAGGTCTCGACATGGAAAGAATTTCGGAACACTTTTGAAGAAGAATTTTACCCCCAATCTTACCGTGACTTGAAGATAGCTGAGTTTACTACTCTTACACAAGGGGAGATGACAGTTCGAGAATATATTCGATGTTTTTTGGAACTTTCTCGTTTTGCTCCCGTTTTAGTGGCCGATGAATATATGAAGGCTATAAAATTTCAGTTTGGTTTGAAGTCTACTATTCAAGATGCGGTAGCTCCACTCCTTCATCGAACTTTCAAGGATGTCATGAATGCGGCAATTGTTGTTGAGGAAAGAGAGCGTCTGGCAAAACAACGCCAACCAACCCACTCCAACAATAGTTATAAGAGGAAAGAAGCAAATTATTCTTCAACTACTGCAACAAAGAAAATGAACATGCCAATCTCCAGAGGCCAATGTCCGAATTGTGGGAAGAACCACTCGATTGAATCGTGTAGATGGATTACGGGTGAGTGTTTTAGGTGTGGAGCCGCTGGTCACCATCTTAAAGATTGTCCACGAGGAAAAACAAGTGAACATAGAGGCGATCAAAGTAAAGTGGCGAAGTCCGAACAAGGGAACACGTATAAGAAACCTAGACTTTATGCGATGACAAAAGGGGATGCTCAAGCTTCTGAAGATGTAGTGTCAGGTATACTATCTATTTCCTCAATTTATGCATATGTTTTATTTGACACGGGATCAACTTTTTCTTATATTTCTTCTAAATTTGCTCCTTCTTTGGGATATACCCCTACAAAACTTGAGTCTGAGTTATGTGTGGAATCACCAATAGGGAAGAGGGTAACAGTAAACAAGGTTTATCGTGATTGTCTAGTTAAAATTAATGATAACAACTTGCCGGCACATCTGATAGAATTAGATATGAAGGATTTCGATGTTATTTTGGGAATGGATTGGTTAGCAACTTTTCACGGACATGTCGACTGTTTCGGAAAGAGAGTCGTGTTTAAAATCCCTCAGGTACCAAAATTTGTATTTGTCGGGAGAGATTTCTACACTTCTTGCTTCATATCAGTTTTGAAAGCACGTAAATTATTGAAAAAAGGATGTTTCGGATTTTTAGCCAATGTGGTTGACCCTACATTACCTGTGGAACGTAAACTCGAAGATTTCGCTATAGTGAAGGATTTTCCAGATGTGTTTCCTAAAGGTATTGTTGGACTACCACCAGAAAGAGAGATTGAGTTTGAAATTAAGGTAATTCCGGGTACGACACCTGTTTCCAAAGCGCCATACCGGATGGCACCAGCTGAACTCAAAGAACTTAAGATACAACTTCAAGAATTACTCGACAAAGGACATATACACCAAGTGTTTCTCCTTGGGGTGCTCCGGTCCTATTTGTCAGGAAAAAGGATGGAAGTTTACGTTTATGTATTGATTATCGGGAACTCAACAAAGTTACTATAAAAAATAAATACCCAATTCCTCGTATAGATGACTTATTCGATCAGATGCAAGGTGCGCAAGTATTTTCGAAGATCGATTTGAGATCCGGGTATCACCAGTTAAGGATCAAGAAAGAAGATATTCCAAAAACTGCATTCCGAACAAGATACGGTCATTACGAGTTTGTAGTATTACCATTTGGGTTAACCAATGCCCCTGCAGCCTTTATGGACTTGATGAATCGAGTTTTCAAGCCTTATCTTGATCAATTCGTAGTAATTTTTATTGATGATATTCTTGTGTATTCGAAAAGCGAAGAGGAACATGATCGACATCTCACTAAGGTACTGCAGATTTTGAGGCAAGAAAAACTCTTTGCAAAATTTGAAAAATGTGATTTTTGGCTTTCAGAAGTAGCATTTTTGGGACATGTGATCTCTAAGGATGGAGTTTCAGTTGATCCACAGAAAATTGAAGCGATCGCTAAGTGGCCAACCCCTACCTCAGTCTCCGAGATTCGTAGTTTCTTAGGATTGGCTGGTTACTACCGTAAGTTTGTCGAAGGGTTTTCTCGATTGGCAGCGCCTCTTACTAGCTTAACTCGAAAGGGGGTTAATTTTGAATGGACACCAAGATGTGAGAATAGTTTTCAGGAGTTAAAGGATAGATTGGTGTCTGCGCCTGTTCTTTCTTTACCTAGTGGAGATGAAAACTTTGAAATATACAGTGATGCTTCTCTTATGGGTTTAGGATGTGTTCTTATGCAACATGGTAAAGTTATAGCCTATGCATCAAGACAATTAAGGAAGTTTGAGTTGAACTACCCTACTCATGACCTGGAACTTGCTGCTGTTGTTTTTGCCCTAAAAGTTTGGAGACATTATTTATATGGAGTTACTTGTAAAGTGTTCACGGATCATAAAAGTCTCAAATACCTGTTTACACAAAAGGAACTAAATTTGAGACAAAGAAGATGGTTGGAATTGATTAAAGATTATGATTTAACCATTCTCTATCATCCAGGTAAAGCTAATGTAGTAGCGGATGCTTTGAGTAGAAGACCTTATAGATCTTTAGCTACACTCATAACTTCTCAGAAGGAATTATTAAAGGATTTTGAACAATTGCAGATAGAGATCATATCAAAATCGACCCCAAGTACCATGTGTCATTTGAGTGTAAAATCTACTCTTATAGAGAAGATTAAGATGGCACAATTTTCAGATCCATATTTGCTGGACATTCGATCAAAGTTAGAAAAGGGCGAAAATTCTTACATTCGAATTTATGAGGACGGAACCCTGAGATTCGGTGAAAGGTTATGTGTTCCTAACAACTCTGAATTGAAAAGAGAAATTCTAGACGAAGCTCACAGGTCTCAATTTTCCGTACACCCGGGGGGTACAAAAATGTATCGTGATTTGAGGGATAAATTCTGGTGGCGAAATATGAAAAGGGAAATTGGTGAATTTGTTACTAAATGTATGACATGCCAACAGGTCAAGGCTGAACATCAAAAACCATCGGGACTACTTCAACCCTTGGAAATTCCCGAGTGGAAATGGGATTGTATTTCAATGGATTTCGTGACAGGTTTGCCCAAGTCGAAAAGTAAATGTGATGCGATTTGGGTAATCACAGATCGTTTTACAAAATCATCACATTTTTTACCTGTTAGCATGCAAGGTTCTGTAGAAAAAATGGCTCAATTATACATTAACGAGATAGTCCGTCTTCATGGAATACCCAAAGAGATTGTGTCGGATCGAGATCCTCGTTTCACTTCTAAATTTTGGAAGAGTTTCCAAGAAGCGTTGGGAAGTAAATTAAAATTTAGTTCGGCTTTCCATCCCCAAACCGATGGACAAACAGAGAGGACCATCCAAACATTGGAGGATATGCTTAGAGCATGTGTTGTAGATTTTGGTGCAGGCTGGGAAAAACACCTACCTTTAGTAGAGTTTGCTTATAATAATAGTTATCACTCGAGTATTAAGATGGCACCCTATGAGGCCTTATATGGACGGAAATGTCGAACCCCATTGTATTGGGATATGGGGGAAAGGAAAGTTTTAGGTCCGCAATTACTAGAAGAAACTGAGGAGAAAGTCAAATTAATTCGAGCAAGGATCCAAGAAGCTCAAAATAGACAAAAATGCTGGGCAAATATAAGAAGAAAAGACCTCGAGTTCCAAGTTGGAGATCATGTATTTTTAAAGGTTTCACCAACGAAAGGAGTTATGAGATTTCAAAGTCGAGGAAAACTGCATCCGAGATTTATTGGTCCGTTTGAGATATTAGATAGAATAGGTAATGTGGCTTATCGGCTTGCCTTGCCTCCATCTCTGGCTGGAGTTCATGATGTGTTTCATGTTTCTCAACTTCGTAAATACATCAGAGACCCAAATCATGTAGTTCACTACGAAAGTTTGCATATAAATAAAAATCTTATTGCTAATGATGAGGTTCCATTGGCTATTGTGGACCGTAAGGACCAAGTTTTAAGGCGTAGAACTATTCCATATGTGAAAGTACAATGGGAAGGTCAAACACTTAGGGAAGCCACATGGATGCCGGAGAAAGAGGCTTGCATGAAATATCCTCAGTTTTTTTCTGATGGTGGTAAGTAAGTTTCGAGGACGAAACTTTCTGTTAGGAGGGAAGGGTGTAATATTTATAACATTTTGGGCCTAACTCATACTTTTATAAGTTAGTGGGTGTTAAAATAAAATAATATATTATTACTATCTTTAAGTGGGTCTTGGAGGGAGGACTTTTTATTACTTTTATCCACTGTCTGACCGAGGGAAAGAAAGGAAAAGAAAAAAAAACAGGGGAAAGGCTGAAAGGGGAGGAAGGGTTTGAAGGGAAAGAAAGGAGGTCAAATTTCACAATACAAATTATAATTTCTATTTCTTGAATTGTATAGATCAAAGGAGGAATCAAGAAGAAGATAGAAACTAGCTGTTGGAATTGAAGGTTTTTGGGAATCTTGTAAAAAGTGTAAGTAAGTGTATAAATTTTCTGTTTATGCTAAATTTGAAGTATTTCAACCTTATGCATGTAAGTGTTTGTTTAATTTTTGGATGATTCATCTTAAGATACATATATCTGAATAAGATACATTAGATATAAAGTAATCTGTATTTGGGTCTGTTAAGATAGGTAATTTTCTGTTTATACTGAACTTGAATTATTTCTATCTTATACCTATTAGCCTTTGTTTAATTTTTGGATGATTTATTTTTCTTGTTTAAATCAGCTAAAATACATAAATCTGAACAAGATGCTTTAGACATATGATAATTTGTTTTTGGGTAAGTCCTGTTATGCTTTAGACATATGATGATTGTATTTTGTGTAAATTCTGATAAGATAAATACTTCTGCTGTATATGCTAACTTGAAACATTCCAACCTTATGCTTGGTGGGGGCATTGTACTTACTTTTCGACCGGAACTGCACGGTAAAATGTAGTTTTGACCGGAGCTATACGGGTAAAATGTAGTTTTGACCGGAGCTATACGGGTAAAATGTAGTTTTGACCGGAGCTATACGGGTAAAATGTAGTTTTGACCGGAGCTATACGGGTAAAATGTAGTTTTGACCGGAGCTATACGGGTAAAATGTAGTTTTGACCGCCGCTGCACGGGTTAAACGCAGTTTTTGATGTAATCATGATTTTTGAACTTTTGTGATTTTAGAGAGCTATTGGTGACATGTCACGTGATCTTATGAGTTCGGTTTTCTTTGGATATATCTTAGGTTACATTTAAATATTATCGGATTCACTAACTTACTGTGTTTGACTCACGTTTAGAATGTGTTTGAATTTTGCAGAAGGGACAACACGTTAGTTTGGTTTTGGTAAGATCGATGGCCGTGTGAAATCTCTTGCTAGTATTTTGAGAACCATTGAAGATACAAGATCTTATGTTTATAAATTTGAATAGCCTTGTTTTGTATCAATCATTAATTTTGTTTTCTTAGATGTGTAGTTATTAAATTTCATGTCAGGTGTAAATTTTGATCAAGTATTATCCTACTATGGTTTTGACTTATAATTAGCTATACAGATTTTCTTTTATTCACGATCAAGTTATCTAAGTTATTTCTAGATTTATCCTGTTACTGTTACGCCTTTGAATTTTTTTTCTTACTGGTAAAATCTGGGGGCGTGACACTAATCTTCCTAGGATTTTATCCTCTGCATTAACTATGTACCATGGTTTACTTGTGTTCACATGATCCTCTGCTTTTGGGTACCATGTTTTGTTCCATATATCCTGGACAAAATTAACTTTAATCATTCCTATTTGATTTGGAATAATTTAGACAATTTTACATTGCACTGTTGGTCCTTGTATCTTGCAAAAAGTATGAAATGTAACCTTGTGTTATTCCAAGAATAGCAAATGTACACCTATTGCAATGTTAATGTATACCACGAGGGACCAATGGTGCAATTAACCTTTTTGTTTAAAATCAGAGGCAAATACACCTAATCTTTCGAGTAGTAAATATAACACAAGGGTAGCACTAACTAACAGGGACCAATGGTACAATTAACCCTTTTTTCATAACGAAGACAGTATTTACTTGACCCTAATTACCCAACCAATGCAAAAACTACCAATTAATTCCACGTGTTTTAGCAACCCAACATAGCATAATGTAAAAATCAAACCCAATTAATTAAATTTAAAATAAAGATATATATCACCCTTTTTTGTTTCACCTCTATGTCATCTCTTATTTGGAAGTTTTGAAAACCAATCAAATCGTATATCTCTTCTAATTAATTAATTTCTCTCACTTTTATCTAATGCCACAAAGAATGACATATAGAAGGTGAAATAAAGGTGAAACAAATAAGGATAATATATATATAGCAATGCTCTTAAATTTAAAAGGCTATTTATGAAATGAATATAACATAAATAAAAATGAAATAAAAATGTTAACATAATTAGTATTACTCTTTTACACTCTACTATACGCATCTATATTACACAAATAGATACATTTGCAAACGTATATATATAAATATAATCTCGCCTTATCACCAACTATGTTGTAAATATCTCTGTCTAGGCGCGTCTAGGCGTCAACTCCTTCCTCAGCTGCTAACGCCTAGTTAAAATTCTAGGGTTTTTTTCTAACGCCTTTGTCGTCGTGGAATAGGCGTCTAACCCGTCTAAACACCGATTAATGGCAAAAAACGGCCGTCTAGGCGTCGATTAATAGAAAAACAGGCCCACATAAACCTTTTTGTTATTTTACTTATTCTCGAAAATTCTTTAGTTGATATTATGACTCAATTTTTAGTATTTTTATATTTACTATAGTGTTGTTAGATGAATTTGTATGACTTAGATAGTTAAAATTGCTATAATTACTACATATATATTGTTAAATATACAAATTACACATCAGGATTCACAACCGTATAATTCCGCCTAGGCCACGTGTAATCATGTCTAAGCGCTAGGCATAAGTCGACCGCCTAGCACCCAAAACCGAGATCTACATCATAAATCACCAATATAATTGTGCATCTGATGACTTTCTCGAGATTTGTTAGGTGGTGCTCTTGGTTATCTCTCCTCTCGAATTAACATTCCTTAAATTCTCCATATCCTTTGCCAACTCTATAATTTACTAGTTCATATATCACCACAGGTTCATAGAAATACAATGACAAAAGAATAGAGGATCATCAGTTTTACAAAGCCCTCCTTTGCTTCTGGGTGCTCGTGACATAATGCCAACACCTTTTTTATTGTCTTCTAAATCTTTGCGATCAATATTTGTTTGTACTTTTTGTCGAAATATTTAGCCTTTCATGGAGATGCTACATCCAATACATTGTTTTTGTACTTCAGCATCTTCTCCTCACCATCTACTATCCCAAAAATCAATTTAACCTCTTTTTGTTCCGATTTAACTAGTTTTATCTTATCTTGGATGCATCAGCATCCTTCACATAACATTTTATGATATACCTTATCATAAAATCCTCTTTTTTCCATGTTTCGTATCTGTTTCTCATATCAAACAACCCTCTGAATAGTTCATAGAACGGTGTGTTCCGACACCTTTCTATGAACTATGGTTTCATGTTTTTCAATGTAATTTTGTTATTCAAACCATATAACGTCAATCTATACTTGAACCCAATGTTTTATTTATTCTTCCCCTTTTGATTTCTAGCTCCTTCTTTCTCAAACTTTAGCGTTTTAGGAATATTGGCAATTTTGTCTTTTCTTTTTCCATTTTTGTAATTGTATAAAAAAAATCATTAAACATCAAATGTATATTATATCATTATATTATATGAGCTATTATATGTTAACCATATATTATTGAATGCATTAAAATTAAAAAAAATGAGAAATAATCGAACCATAATTGAAGCATACATGTAAATAATCACAATAATCAGACCTAGTATTCAAGATTTTTGGAAATTTTTGAAACTGTTTCGCTCGATTCATTTCTCTTCAACTTGAATAATGAACTTTGAAGTCTGTTAATCTTTACTATATTCTCTGATTATTCTTCTATAACTGCTACTTTTTAGTAATAATGGCGTGATATAAAAAGTAGTAATGATGTGCATTCAAAAGCCTTTTTTATGAGAGGTGAAAGGAGAGAGTGTATGTGAGTGATTTTTGAAGGTGTGGTTGTGTGTGTAGTTATGATTTTGTGTGTTTGGTTTGTTCCATTTACTTATCACGTAAATCATGTAAATTTTATAATGTTTGGGGGCATTTTAATGAGGTAATGTTTTGTTTTAATCGATAATTAATTTTTAATGGTAGATAAATAAACAACATTTTAATTTTTGTATTATCAATTGAATATTATGCCCGTTTAAAATACATAATTTTTCCCTTTTCCTATCATATTATACATATGAAATCGTTTGAATACATTATTTTTCACTTTTCCTACCGTGCTATACCATATAAAATTATTTGAACGTTAAACAACTCTTTGACCCAAAAAAAAGGTTAGACAACCTACCCAGATTCATTGTGTCTTTATCGTTTTACTAGGTTTATTTGTTTATCTGTTTTAATTAAGATGTCGTTAGTTTATTTAAGTAATAAGTACTAAATGTTGAATAAACGGTTGAAACATCTGCGCGTCCTCGCGTGAGGCAACCTATCTTTAGCGAGGACCGTCTGTCCCCGCTAAAGATAGAGTCTTTTGCGATGGAATTGTCCTTGCAAAAGATGTTGTAAACACGAGAGAAAAGTTCTCGCATTTGACTATGTCCTCGCTAAAGAGTTTTTAAATTTTTTTTGTTTTTGTTTGTTTTTGTTTTTGTTTTGTTTTTTTATTTGGAGTTTTTTATGTTTTATATTTATATTGTCTATAAATAAAGCCGAAAACTGAAATAAACCTGATATTTATAATAAACCAGAACAGGTGACAAAAAAGTCAACAAAATGTCAAACGTACCAAAATGACTAAAAAGTCAACAAAAAGTCAAAGTATACATAAAAATACCGAAAAAAGTATAAACTACAATCCAATAGTATCATCATCTGAACTATAACCCTCGTCCATAAGCCTGAATAGCCGGCTGGTAGAGGGAGTAGTAGAAGGATCGGGAGTAGGAGTAGTGGGATGATCAGCAATAGGAGGAGCAGCAGAAGGAGGATCGCAGTAGGAGGAGCAGCAGAATGAGTGGATCGAGTGGGATCTGAAGTACCGGCGGTTGGAGTCTCGGATGGAGGCACAACTTCCTCGAATCCACGTTTGGCCCTGCACCGATTAAGTAACGTGATGGACCCACTCATCCGCGCGTCGATCGCCTCCTTCGTGGGTCGGGTACTAGCTGTGGAGGTCGAGGATCGAGACATGTCATCTGGCATAGGGTCCTCGCCTATGGAGACAAGGAACTCGCTAAGGGCGGTCATCATCCACTGGTAGTCCCTCAGTATATTATCGTTGACCGGATCAGAAGCACTAGTACTCTTCATCTTGGCTGGAAGCGGGTGTCCAACTCCAGTGACCCAGTAGCGCGTCTCGTCCCCCAACCATATGCGAGCCGCCTCCATGCTGGCATCAACTTGTTCTTGTTGCGATAAGGAGGGTGTAGATGATGAAGAGCCGGTCTGACTTTGCGATTCCCGCACTTTGTCTTGTAGAATGGCTTTCAGTGTGTTCTGTTCAATAAATAAAATATAAAATTTTAATTTGTAAGTATAAATGTTTACGTATATTATAACTTACATCTGCTTGCTCATACCCTTGCTCCTCCACGCGTCCTTTTTCTTGTCAAACCCGATTCCCAACAGAATTTTTTTATCCGGGGAAGAGGCAAATATTGATGTGTCTATGGCTGGGATCCCTCACCCTCGGTCAATCGAGGACTCTTATTTTTTTCCTCCTCCTGTTTCAGTCAAACAGTCAAATAAAGAATGTGTTTAAAATTATTTAAATGATCTCCTTACCAAAATCAAGGAAGTCCTTTTCCTAGTGTAGGTCATAGAACCTGCCCCACTCGGGTTTTGCTGATGCTTCCTATTATCTTTATTTGCTGAATCTTGGTGCTAGTTTTTAAACAAAACAAAATAAAGAAAGGAAGTTAATAAAGAGAATACTTTTGTAAGATTTTAAAGTACAATAATTACCTGACACCTTTCCGAATCCCACATCTTAACCGTTTTCTCCCAATTCTCCGGGGTCTGATCGTCCGGAATTTTATCCGAACCGTAAAATTTCCTCTTCACACGGTTTTTGTGATCACTAAACCCCTTACAACACTTATTTTGTAGCTGGAAGCGAAACCATCAAGAAACTTTTGTACCTTCAACCAATCTAGAAACACTCGTCGCTTATCGGTTGTCATCGCATACTTTGCATGTGGTAGAATGGTCTTACCACGTGAACCGAAAAATAACCACAAATGTGTCTTGATACCCATGGCTTCCCGATCTTTCCTCGCCTTCACATTATCTTTGTTAATTTTCCCATCTAAACCAACAAATGTGATGAGAAGAGCATCACGCACATTCTTCTCAATGCATCACATCGATGTTATGTTTCAACAAGTTTTCCGACCAATACGGTAAACTGTATAATATATTTTATTTTCTTTTAGTTAACCCAACTCTTGTCCATTACCGGGTTCATTATCTAAATTAAATTAAACAATTTATTATTATTCCAAACTATTTAAAATACTATTTAGATCCTACGATTATGAAAAATTACTAAAATTCCCCTAAGTGTTCTACATAGTCCACTAAGGCCCCTAATTAATTATTCAAATTACATTATAGTCCCTACAATCATAATCAATTACAAAAATGCCTCTAAAACATCTAAATAGTTTTCAAAGGTCCCTACATTATTTTTCCATTAATAATCCAATACCTAAAATTATTATAACTTAAAAACCAAATAAAAATAATAACACGAAATTCAAAAATAACAATTATATCACAAACAAATAAACAATATATCACTTAAAAACATTCAATATTACTAATTGCACTTATATAATACAGAATATAACAACTATATAATTTAAACAAAATAAAAAAAATTAGAAAATACCTAATTTATGGACAAAGTGATGGATAAATTTGCTTGAAAATGGGCCCACAAGAGGTAGATGTATCGAAGAAGTTTCGTTAATAATGGGTCCGGAAATTATTTGTGGGTTAGGAAAAAAATTAGAAGAATTTTGGAGTTTTTTTTGAGTTTTTTGGAGTTTAGATTCGTATTAATGGCTAACTGCCCGTTGGCTGGTTTTTATTCAGCAAAAGCTTTAGCGAAGACATGGAGTCCTCGCAAAAGATACAGAAAGTCCTCACTACAAATCACCTCTAGCGACGACTCGTAAGTCGTCGCGAAAGATACGATCTTTAGCGAAGACTCGAGCCCTACTTTCTTTTTTAATTATTGTAGCTGGCGATTAAATCCGACTTTACATAGGCGTGGATAATGTTCTCGCTAAAGTCTTTCCTCAGCTAAAAATCACCATGTAGTAGTGTCTCCACTAGGTCCATTATCATTCACAATCATTGTAATATTACATTGTTTATTTGGACATTTTCCCAATCTTTGTAAGACGAAGCATGAATGGTTTATATTTAAGTTCTATAACACAAGTACACAACTCCTCCAAAAAAAGTGCGTCACTGCATATTATAGTATTAACATATAGAAAATTGCACCTCAAACCAATTATATACTTGTATGATTTTCAAAGTGGATAATTTGCATCCTGAAAATATTTATACCTAATTTTAATAGATAGCATATGCATATGAGTGACATTGCCACTTTTCATAATTGGAATTAAGAAATTAGTAAAAACAACTTACAAGAATGTGTAAATTCAAAAAAGTCAATTGTTGATTGATGCCTATTAAAAAACTTATTTAGAAAAAGGTGTCTAGAAAAAAATATTTATTAAAAACAGCCTCATCCCAAATTTACTCTTATGATTAACAATTAAAAAATAAGAAAAAAACTAATTATCACACGCGCGCGTCCGTGAAATTTTTTTAAAATCGTCATAACTAATTCAAAAAAAATCAAAAAAATCAAAAAAAAATTATATTTGGAAAAATCAAATTAATATTTACGTCTATGATTTTTTTCGGAATTTTCTGAATTTTTTGATTTTTTTTTTTCGTTGACACGAAATTACATGTTTCAAACATGGAATTTCATGTTTCAAACATGGAATTTCATGTTTCAAACATGGAATTTCATGTTTTAAATATGGAATTTCATGTTTATTTCACGGTTTAAAACATGAAATTTCATGTTTAAAACATGAAAATCCGTGTCTGCGAAAAAAAAAATCAAAAAAAATCGAAAAAATTCATAAACGTAAATATTAATTTGCTTTATTCAAAAATACAATTTTTTTAATTTTCTGATTTTTTTTGAATTAGTTATGACGATTTTAAAAAAAAAATCACGGACGCGCACGTGCGATGGAATTAGTAGTAGTAGTAGTAGGTGGTGGTGGTGGTGGTGGTGGTTGTGGTGGTGGAGGTGGTGATGGTTGTGGTGGATGTAGTGGTGGTTACATAGATGGTGGTTGTGGTGGTGGTTGTGGTGGTGATGGTGGTGGTGGTGGTGGTGGAGAAAGAAGTACCCTATTATTTGTTTAATATTTAAAAATTAATATTGTATTAAAATAAAATAATATATTTAATAATAAGGGTAGTAAAGGTATAGAAAATATAAAGGGGATGTTTTCTATAAATATTTATTTCATTAGGCATTTTTTTATAAAATATTTTATTAAAGGTATAAAAGAACAATTAGGTAGTTTAATGGGGATGTTTTCAACAATAACCCCAATTCAAAATATGAAAATCACTTGCCTTCGCTTCAAAGTTCATTTTTTTCTTACGATAAGAATTTTGATGGCAATAGAGAGGCACACAAATAATGAAACTATCCTTGGAAACCATTAACATACACCTCTTCATAGCCTAATTCCTGGTTACTATTTTCTTCTCCGTCAAAAGCAGTTTTGGAGCAGAACTGCAATGTGTTTAATTCTCTGTTTGCACATAAAGATATCACACACAGGATGCATCATGATCAACAGATTTCATCAAATAAATAACTCAGGATCTTGTGAAAGCCATTTAAAAAACAACAGACATTTAAAAAGCATCACCAATTAAAAAAATTTGAAAAAGAAATAAATTTAAATATTGACTACATCAACAATTTATTAGTTGGAGAATTGTAAACTGCCAACCTGATCTTCAATTGAAGATGTATATGGAAAGGCCGACTCATTGCAAATGAATAGGGAGTTGTCATAATTTTTGATTCATAGGTTCTTTTTTGTTGCTCAGGTTTTGCTAGATAGATGAGTTAAGATAAAATAAGATTGGTAAAAAAACAAAAGTTCTTAATTATTTTTAGCGTCTAACCGAACTAGACATAAGCCCATTAAGTGTCTATTAAGTGCAAACAAAAAGAGTTTTAGAGATGCTAAACTTTGTGCAATACCTAGTGTAATTACATAACCTAAAGAGATTGAGTTCAAATCAGTTTCTCTCTTATATATAATATAGTATTAACGCTTTACCATAAAGATATTGAGTTCAAATCAATTTCTCTCTTATATATAGATATAATTTTAACTCGTTGATATAAAGATATTGAGTTCAAACCGACTTGACTGGATCCTTATATATACAAAGAAGATCAAAGTAAACATACCCCATAACCCTAAGAAGAAAACAAAGATGACTGATATACAGCAATTCAAGACAAATTTGATCACCTTCTACACATGTTGGAAGGACACTAAGAACACATTATGGCATAACTCTGATGTGATCGTGTTCAAAACCTCCGTTAATGACAGAATTGAAGGCGGACATGTTTCAACTTCCTTCACGTTCCTGTTATGGTTGATTGGTTTTGAAATTCCTGATGCAATTGTGATATTTACCAAGAGTTCAATATATTTTCTTCACAAATATCCATACTCGGAGGTTAAATTCAGGGCTCTTAATCTCTGTGCAAAGGAAGCTATGAATATAAATATTATTAGCCATGAGAAACTTAACTACGGCCATGGTTATCAATTGATGAATAATGTACTTCAGGATATTGTGTCGTTAAACATGGAATACCACTCTAGGCCATTGATTATCGGACACATGTATGGAGAAGATTCTGAGTTAAAACTCATGTCAAATTATAAACCAAAACAGAAACTAACTGAGTTTCAATATATGATAGTGAATCAAGTTATTGAAAGTCTCATGGATGGAAATTTTTGGTTTCTTATGAATTGTGATGAGTTAGAGTTGGAGCAATTTTTGAAGAAGGAATTTGAAACAGGAGGACTTAAAATAATAGAAGATGGAATTGTGGGTAATATTATTCAATATAGGTTGTTAAAGGAGATGATGAGGGAACGTGAAGTTTATGTTCAAATGGTTAAAATGTCCAAACATGTTGAGCAAATATTGTGTGAAGATAATCCCAAAATATCTGAAAAACAAAATAAATTTACTGAAGTAGATTCAGAGGAAGAGAATAATCAATCTGAAATTGGCGAAAAATCTACTTCAGAGTCAGAAATAGAAGATTCAAGCGAGGAAAGTGTTTGTTCTTCGAATAATGGAGATGGTGATTGGGTGATTATAAAATATGATGATGATCAAGGGAAACTAATTAAACTGGATAAAACTGATTCTTGGGAAAAGGTATGTATGAATAAATGAATTTTTGAGGTGATTCTTTGTTGAAAGTTAAATAATTGTGTTATTTTTAATTGGTAATTGTTTTTTTGTTTTTAGGTGGGTTAGAAGCTGAAGATTGGAGGATGTAATTGAGAAATTTTACGAGTATATTGTTTATGGAATCTTTATTTTTCCAATTTTTTTATTGAAACTATTTATTCAGTTAAGACAGTTTTCACTGAATTTGTTTTTATTGAAACTGTTTATTTAGTTAACACAGGTTTCATTTAATTTGTTTTATGTGCTTTTGTCACGGAAGACAGTGACAATTTTGAATGTTTTTTCTGGTAAATAATTTCTTAATTTATCAAACTGTGTTATATATGATGATCTTATGTGAGTTAAATTATGCCCTTGACTAATAAAAAAACATATTTTATTTTAAATACCTCATGATCATTCCCAAGATTTTGACAACTTTCACTTGACTCCCCCAAACTTTTAGATTGTGAAATATATACGCTCGTTTGCATATTATAAGCACCTATACTGCAATTATTTCAAAAAAACAACATATGTATTAAAAATACTGAAAGCAATAAATATATCACATAATCCAAGTTAAATTACATGTCAAACAGACTGAGTGCCCGTTTGGGATTGCTTTTTAAAATAATCACTTAAAGTGATTTTAGATTCATAGCAAAATTTTAGACTCTAAAAATCACTTTTAGAAAAAGCACTAGATTAGTGATTATTAAAATAATCACTTAAAGTGATTTTAGATGTTAAAATATTTTTTAATTTTTTTTACAAATATTTTAATTTTAATCTTTTAGTTCTAAAATAATCAATCCCAAACGGGCACTGAATCTACAACATCTAAATAAAAATTAACCAAATTCCACTATCAAAAAGGCCGAAAGTTATAATAATTGATAGGAAAATCTCGAATACAAAACATAAAACCATGAAATACAGATTCTACGAACCATGTATAAACAACTTGATTAAGCTCAAAAGAATTTACTTTTGCTTTATAATCCTTTTGTCTCTAATTGGCAAATCCTTAGGTAATTGTGCTTCATGAGGATGTTCAGAACCTTTGTACACTTTAAGGTGGTTAAATAATTGTCTTCCAAACTACATAAAACATACGGGACTAAACTGTCAAAACATACAAAGATAAAGGACTAAACTGACAAAAAATAAAAAATAAAAACTCACCTGCCTTTTGGAAGCATACCACGAACAGCATGTTCAATAATTCTTTCGGGAATTCTTGTCTGAAGCTGTTCAACTGTCTCGGTTTTTAACCCACCTAGTCTACCAAAATGTCTTCGATAAAGCTTCTGAGATCTTTTTGTCCCAGATACAGCTACTTTTCCGGCGTTAACCTTTTTATAATTAATTAATTAGAAATTGTTTGTTATGTTAATAAATTAATATAATATATGAAAATGTACCACAATAACAAAGGCTCCCATATCTACACTAGGAGTATAGGTAGCTAAGTTTTTTCCTCGGATATGAATAGCAATTGTGGAGGCTAATCTTCGTAGGATTTTATCCTTTGCATCAACTATGTACCATGGTTTACTTGTGTTCACATGATCCTCTGCTTTTGGGTACCATGTTTTGTTCCATATATCCTGGACAAAATTAACTTTAAACATTGCTATTTGATTTGGAATGTAGACAATTTTAAGGTACATTGCACTGTTGGTCCTTGTATCTTGCAAAAAGTAGGAAATGTAACCCTGTGTTATTCCAAGAAATAGAAAATGTACACCTATGGAGGGTTGATTTGCAATGTTAATGTATACCACGAGGGACCAATGGTGCAATTAACCTTTTTGTTTAAAATCAGAGACAAATACACCTATATCTTTAGAGTGGTAAGTATAACAATGTGTTTATTAAAAATAGCAAATATACTGGAGAGGTAAATTTGAAAAGTTAATGTATGACACAAGGGTAGCACTAATAGGGACCAATGGTGCAATTAACCCTTTTCTCATAACGAAGACATTATTTACTTGACCCTCATTACCCAACCAATGCAAAAACTACCAATCAATTCCACGTTTTTTAGCAACCCAACATAGCATAATGTAAAAATCAAACCCAATTAATTAAATATAAAAGGCTATTTATGAAACGAAAATAACATAATAAAAATAAAAAAATAATTAGTATTACTTTTTTACAGTCTACTATACGCATCTATATTATACAAATAAATACATTTGCAAACGTATATATAAATATAATCTCGCTTTATAACCAACTATGTTGTAAATCCTAGGCGTCAACTCCTTCCTTAGCCTCTTACGCTAGTTAAAATTCTAGGGGGGTTTTTCTAACGCGTTAGTCGCCGTGGGATAGGCACCTAACCCGTCTAAGCACCGATTAATTGTAAAAAACGGCCGCTTAAGCGCTGATTAATGGAAAAACAGGCCCGCATAGACCTTTTTGTTATTCTACTTATTCTCTAGGATTCTTTAGTTGGTATTATAACTCAATTTTTAGTATTATTATATTTACTATAGTGTTGTTAGATGAATTTTATGACTTAAATAGTTAAAATTGATATAATTACTACATATATATTACTAAATATACAAAATTACACATCGTGATTCAAAACTGTATAATTCCGCCTAGGCCCCGTGTAATCCCGCCTAGGCACTAGGTCCCGGTCGACCGCCTAGCGCCCGAAACCGAGATCTACAGCATAGATCACCAATATAGTGGTGCTCTTGGTCATCTCTCCTCTCGAATTAACATTCCTTAGTTTCTCCATATCCTCTACCAACTTTATAAATTTACTAGTTCATATACCACTGGCTCATAGAAATACAATGACAAAAGAATAGAGGATCGTCTGTTTTGCAAAGTCCTCCTTTGCTTCTGGGTGCTCGTGACCTAATGCCAACACTCTCTTTATTGCCTTCTGAATCTTTGTGGTCAATATTTGTTTGTCCTTTTTGTCGAAATATTTAGCCTTCCATGGAGATTCCACATCCAATACATTCTTTTTGTACTTCAACATTTTCTCCTCACCATCTAATATCCCAAAAATCAATTTAACCTCCTTTTGTTCCAATTTAACTAGTTTTTATCCTATCTTTGATGCATCAACATCCTTCACATAACATTTTATGATATACCTTATCATTAAATCCTCCTTTTTCCACGTTTCGTATTTGTTTCTCATATCAAACAACCCTTTGAATAGTTCACGGAAGGGTGCGCTCCGACACCTTTGTCATTCAACCCATATAACGTCGATCTATACCTGAACCTGATGTTTTATTTATTCTTCCCCTTCTGATTTCTAGCTCATTTTTTCTCAAACTTTAGCGTTTTAGGAATATTGGAAATTTTGTCTTTTCTTTTTCCATTTCTATTATAGTATAAAAAAGATCATTAAAATATCAAATGTATATATTTGTGTTCCATAAGAGAAATTTCAAATTTGTACATTATAAAGGATAGACAGGACTAATATAATTTTATCATTAAATTTGTGTGTCCTATAATACACAAATATCAGTTTTGTGTAATGCTGATTTCACATAATTTAACTACTCACATCACGTTATCCCTTTTTTATCCCTGATTTGTGATTTTGTGTGTTACATGAGTACACAAAACTTTCACTAACATGATGTAGTCAGTGCATTTGTGTGATCCTGCAATACACAAAACTAGTTTTTTTGTACTCATATAACACATAAATTCACAGAGTAGTATAAATATATACTAACACGTCGTGGTTAGTTAATTTGTGTGTTATTGTAATACAAAAAACTAAAACCTTTTGTATTACAGCTACACATAAAATCACAAGCATTGATAGAATGGGAAAATATATTTTGATAAATGCATTTGTGTGATCCTATAACATACAAAAATATGTACTATGAAATATTATAACACACAAATTTACTAATCACATCAAGTTACAATACCTCATATTCATACAAACTAATATATACCTTATCAAAAGGTTTATGAGTTATAGTAACACACATTCATATATGTCACTGATTTTGCATGTTACATGAATACACAAAACTTTTGCCGACATGGTGTGATCAACATGTTTTGTGTGATCCTACTGGTGGGTCCTGGGGTGCGATAAAAATCAACACTAAATAGGTGGACCTAATAGATAGATATAAGGGATTTCGTTCTTAGGGATTGTGTTTGTATAACCAATGTGTTCAATAGATAATTAGTAGTAATTGCAAATACGGGAAATAAAGGAT
The DNA here is from genome assembly GCA_029959085.1 of Nemophila menziesii. Taxonomy (NCBI): domain Eukaryota; kingdom Viridiplantae; phylum Streptophyta; class Magnoliopsida; order Boraginales; family Hydrophyllaceae; genus Nemophila; species Nemophila menziesii. Next base: position 1,596,075 of record JARWIR010000013.1, read on the forward strand.
AAATGATATTTGTTTGGTTTTGAGTTATAAACTACTGGACGCAAATAAGTAAATTACTAAAGATTAACATAAAGTAAATGAATTAAAAATTAAGAGATGTAGATACAAGGTTGAGAGGTGTACTTGAGTCTCGCAAGGGGTTCATCTAAATTCATACAATTAATGCTTTTGTTTAAGGGTAAAGTTGGAATTTATGTATTAGTCGGGACTCTGATATCTCCTAACTCCCGTCAAGGTAGACTTAGGAGCTATCCTACAGTATAACAAACTCCGCCAGGGCAATTGTAGCTACTTTTTGATGTTGAAGTGTTTTACCCAATAGGCTGCGTGGTTAGTAAAGCCCATTAGGATCATTGACGAATACCACGCGTCTATCACCTAGGTCCATAATTAAACCCCCTGTCAAAGTGATCACCGCTACTAGTGAATAGTCTAATTACTATAATGTATTTCTAACTGGTCAAATTAAAAGCAGTAAATAAGCATACGATAATAGTCAATACAAAATATCCAACTTAGATAAAATTAAATAATCCCAAATTCAGAAAAATAGAAATTATATAAATTAGGGCGTAACCTATAATTGCGATTCTCAAGTACTAAATGTTTAGCTCATATTCAAAGTAAAAACAATAAATTAATTAAAAGCATATATTTTTCCTAAAACATAAATAAGAAGAAAAACCTAATTGAAGGAATAGATTGAGTTGTTGTTGAAGAAAGATGATTTCTCCAGCTTTAACTTTGTCTCTGCTTTTTTGCTCTCTTCTGACTTTTGTAAAAAACGAAGCGTACTAAAAACATGGGGTCTATAAGGCTTTATATACTAGCCAAAATCGGATTGGGTTTTTATTTTATTTAATTAAATGATTAAAATCCCAAGTCTAATTAAGGTAACTGTTGTACACACTTTAATAATATGGGCGTAACTTTTGCGTCTTAAGTCCAAATCACATGATTCAAGTACTCAATTCGAGCTAACTCAAGGGCGCATCTTTTTCGTTTGAACCACCAGACTTAGATTATTACCGTTTTGGCTCGAAATCTGCAAGAAGTGACAGCTTTCTAGATTCTTATGCTCTTCTTCAACTCTTTGAGTGGTATCTTTTGCTCTTTTGAACTCTATTTATTATCTAAGACTTTATCTCCTCATCTTGGTGCTCCCTAGCATCCACGTACCTAAGAACTTCATGCTAAAACAAACGGTTTAACGCACAAAAGCTCTAAAAACGCAAATAATATAATTCTGAAGGAGAAATGCAATATGACAAAATAAGCTCAAAAGTCTATCTAATAAGTCAAATTTATACCTAAAATAATGTTTTCTAAGGGCATATATTTATCACAAAAATGGAGACATCACCTGCAATACGCAAAACTATTTTTGTATGTACTCTTGTAACACACATATTAACAAAGCAGTGTAAAAATTGACTAATATGTTGTTGTGAGATAATTTGTGTGTTATTGTAATACAAAAAACTAAAAAGTTTATATTACAACTTCACACAAAATCAAAAAGCATTGATAGAATGGGCTAATATTTTTTATAAATGTTCTTGTAATACACAAAAATATGTTTTGTGTGATACTATAACAAATGACGTGAATTCGAAAGCCTTTTTTATGGGAGGTGAAAGGAGAGAGAGTGTGTGAGTGAGTTTTAAAGGTGTGATTGTGTGTGTAATTATGACTTTGTGTGTTTGGTTTGTTCCATTTACTTATCACGTAAATCATGTAATTTTTATAATGTTTAGGGGCATTTTAATGAGGTGATGTTTGGTTTTAATTAAATATTAATTTTTTTAATGGTAGATTAATTAACAACCTTATTTTATTATTATTAATTGAATATTATGCCCGTGTAAAATACATAACTTTTCCCTTTTCCTATCATATTATACATATGAAATTATTTGAATACATAATTTTCCACTTTTCCTGTCGTGTTATACCATAGGAGAATATTTGAACGTTAAACAACTCTTTGACCCAAAAAAAAACGTGAGACAACCTACCCAGATCCATTGTGTCTTTATCATTTTACTAGGTTTATTTGTTTATCTGTCTAATTAAGATGTCGTTTGTTTATTTAAGTGATAAGTACTAAATGTGGAATAAACGGTTGAATAGAACTTATTATATTAAAAGGCAGTATCTGACTTCTAACTAATGAATAATGAATTACTTAAATTGTTTGAAAAATTGTCTTGAATAAATTAATTAAATGTATCCCTTTATCTTATTTTAATCATATCTAACCGAATTTCTTGCAAAATAAGTGCTAGATTAATAACAAGTCAATGGATCGAGCTCTAGTTATGCTCACTGCTACGCGCCTTGTCTTTCGCGAGAACATAAGTCCTCGCGAAAGACCCTAAATTCGTCGCGAAAGATGGTTTTGATCTTTAGCAAGGACATGTCCTCGCGCAAGATTCCTCGCTAAAGATTTGTCACTAAAGACCACTTACGCGACAAAATCTGCGCGTCGTCGCGTGAGCTAACCTATCTTTAGCGAGGACCGTCTGTTCTCGCTAAAGATATAGTCTTTTGCGACGGAATTGTCCTCGCAAAAGATGTGGTCAAATGCAAGAGAAAAGTCCTCGCGTTTGACTATGTCCTCGCTAAAGAGTTTTTTTATTTATTTATTTTGGTTTTGTTTTTTTAAAATTGTTTTTTGTTTTTTTATTTGGTGTTTTTTATGTTTTAATTTTAGATTGTCTACGATCTTTGGCGAGGACCCGCGACGCCTAATTTCTTTTTTAATTGTTTTAGCTGGTAATTAAATCCGACTTTACGAGGATAATGTCTTCGCTAAAGCCTTTCTCGCTAAAATCACACGTGTAGTAGTGTCTCCACTAGGTCCATTTTCATTCACAATCATTGTAATTTTACATTGTTTATTTGGACATTTTCCCAATCTTTGTAAGACAATGCATGAATGGTTTATATTTAAGTTCTTTAACACAACTCCTCCAAAAAAAGTGTGTCACTGCATATTATAGTATTAACATATATTAACATATAGCAAATATGACCTTAAACCAATTATATACTTGTACGATTTTCAAAGTGGATAATTTGCATCCTGAAAATATTATCTAATTTTAATATGATAGCATATGCATATGAGTGACATTGCCACTTTTCATAGTCGGAATTAAGAAATCAGTAAAAACAACTTACAAGAATGTGTAAATTCAAAATATGAAAGCATCACTTGGCTTCGCTTCAAAGTTCATTTTTTTCTTACATCAGAAAATATAATTTGTTCTTGAAGAATTTTGATGGCAATAGACAGGCATACAAATAGTGAAACTGTCCTGGGAAACCATTAACATACCTCTTCATAGCCTAATTCCTGGTTACTATTTTCTTCTCCGTCAAAGGCAGTTTTGGAGCAGAACTGCAATGTGTTTACTTCTCTGTTTGCACATAAAGATATCAGGATGCATCATGATTAACAGATTTCATCAAATAAATAACTCAGGATCTTGTGAAAGCCATTTAAAATCAACAGACATTAAAAAGCATCACCAATTAAAAAAAAATTGAAAAAAAAAACAAATTTGAATAACGACTACATCAACGATTTATTAGTTGGAGAAATGTAAACTGCCAACGTGATCTTCAATTGAAGATGTATATGGACAGGCCGACTCATTGCAAATGAATAGGGAGTTGTCATAATTTTTGATTCATAGGTTCTTTTTTGTCGCTCAGGTTTTGCTAGATAGATGAGTTAAAAGATAAAATAAGATCGGTAAAAAAAACAAAAGTTCTTAATTTCTTTTTTAGCGTCTAACCGAACTAGACATAAGCCCATTAAACATAAAGAGTTTTAGAGATGCTAAACTTTGACTTACATAACCTAAAGAGATTGAGTTAAAATCAGTTTCTCTCTTATAATATAGTATTAACTCTTTAACATAAAGATATTGAGTTCAATCAATTTCTCTCTTATATATAGATATAGTATTAACTCGTTGATATAAAGATATTGAGTTCAAACCGACTTGACTGAGTCCTTATATATAGAAGAAGATCAAAGTAAACATACCCCATAACCCTAAGGAGAAAACAAAGATGAGTGATATTCAGCAATTCAAGACAAATTTGATCACCTTCTACACATGTTGGAAGGACACAAAGAACACACTATGGCACAACTCTGATGTGATCGTGTTCAAAACCTCCGTTAATGACAGAATTGAAGGCGGACATGTTTCAACCTCTTTCATGTTCCTGTTATGGTTGTTTGGTTTTGAAATTCCTGATGCAATTGTGATTTTCACCAAGAATTCTATATATTTTCTTCACAAATATCCATACTCGGAGGTTAAATTCAGGTCTCTTAATCTCTGTGCAAAGGAAGCTATGAATATTAATATTATTAGCCATGAGAAACTTAACTACGGCCATGGTTATCAATTGATGAATAATGTACTTCAGGATATTGTGTCGTTAAACATGGAATATCACTCTAGGCCACTGATTATCGGACACATGTATGGAGAAGATTCTGAGTTAAAACTTATGTCGAATTATAAACCAAAACAGAAATTAACTGAGTTTCAATATATGATAGTGAATCAAGTTATTGAAAGTCTCATGGATGGAAAATTTTGGTTTCTTATGAATTGTGATGAGTTAGAGTTGGAGCAATTTTTGAAGAAGGAATTTGAAGCGGGAGGACTTAAAATAATAGAAGATGGAATTGTGGGTAATATTATTCAATATAGGTTGTTAAAGGAGATGATGAGTGAACGTGAAGTTTATGTTCAAATGATTAATATGTCCAAACATGTTGAGCAAATATTGTGCGAAGATAATCCCAAAAAATATGAAAAACAAAATAAATTTACTGAAATAGATTCAGAGGAAGAGAATAATCAATCTGAATTTGGCGAAAAATCTACTTCAGAGTCAGAAATAGAAGATTCAAGCGAGGAAAGTGTTTGTTCTTCGAATAATGGAGATGGTGATTGGGTTATTATAAAATATGATGATGATCAAGGAGAACTAATTAAACTGGATAAAACCGATTCTTGGGAAAAGGTATGCATGAATTAATGAATTTTTGAGGTGATTTTTTGTTGAAAGTTAAATAATTGTGTTATTTTTAATTGGTAATTGTTTTTTTGTTTTTAGGTGGATTAGAATTTGAAGATTGGAGGATGTAATTGAGAAATTTTACGAGTATACTGGTTATGGAATCTTTATTTTTCCAATTTTTTTTATTGAAACTATTTATTTAGTTAAGACAGGTTTCATTTAATTTGTTTTATGTGCTTTTGTCACGGAAGACAGTGACAATTTTGAACGTTTTTTCTGGTAAATAATTTCTGAATTTATTAAACTGTGAGTTAAATTATGGCCTTGTATGATCATTCCCAAGATTTTGACAACTTTCAGTTGACTCCCCCAAACTTTTAGATTGTGAATTAAGATAGTGCAATTATTATAAAAAAAAAAACATATTTATTGAAAATACTGAAAGCAATAAATATATCACATAATCCAAGTTAAATAACCTGTCAAACAGACTGAATCTACAACATCTAAATAGAAGCTTAACCAAATTCCACTATCAAAAAGTCCGAAAGTTATAATAATTGATAGGAAATTCTCGAATACAAAACATAAAACCATGAAATACAGATTCTACAAACCATGTATAAACAACTTGATTAAACTCAAAAGAATTTACTTTTGCTTCATAATCCTTTTGTCTCTAATTGGCAAATCCTTAGGTAATTGTGCTTCATGAGGATGCTCCGAACCTTTGTACACTTTAAGGTGGTTAAATAATTGTCTTCCAAGCTACATAAAACATACGGGACTATACTGTCAAAACATACAAAAACAAAGGACCAAACTGAAAAAAAAACAAAAACGAAAACTCACCCGTCCTTTTGGAAGCATACCACGAACAGCATGTTCAATAATTCTTTCAGGAATTCTTGTCTGAAGCTGTTCAAATGTCTCGGTTTTCAACCCACCTGGTCTACCAGAATGTCTTCTATAAAGCTTTTGAGATCTTTTTTTTCCAGACACAGCTACTTTTTCGGCATTAACCTTTTAATAATTAATTAATTAAAAATAGGGGTTTATTATTTTAATAAATAAATATAATAATATATGAAATATACCACAATAACAAAGGCTCCCATATCTACACTAGGAGTGTAGGTAGCTAAGTTTTTTCCTCGGATATGAATAGCAATTGTGGAGGCTAATCTTCCTAGGATTTTATCCTCTGCATCAACTATGTACCATGGTTTACTTGTGTTTATATGATCCTCTGCTTTTGGGTACCATGTTTTGTTCCATATATCCTGCACAAAATTAATTTAATTATTTAATTTGGAATCTAAACAAATTCTTAAGGTACATTGCACTGTTGGTCCTTGTATCTTGCAAAAAGTAGGAAATGTAACCCTGTCTTATTCCAAGAATAGCAAATGTACCCCTATGGAGGGTAGATTTGCAATGCTAATGTATAAGACAAGGATAGCACTAACAGGGACTAATGGTGCAATTAACCCTTTCTTCAAAACCAACACGGTGTTTACTTGACCCTCATTAACTAACCAATGCAAAAACTATCATTCAATTCCACGTTTTGTAGCAACCCAACATAGTATAATGTAAAAATGAAACCCAATTAATCAAATTTAAAAGGCTATTTTATGACACGAAAATAACATAATCAAAATGAGATAAAATTTAGAAATTTACAGGGCCATCAATGTTAGAGTCGTCAAACATCCATTTTTGTTCGACTGGTATGAGAGACGTAGCAGACTCAGCAGCAGAAGATGTGTCTTGGCAAAGAATGTGGGACGTCCGATGAATCTTGAGGGACGGCTTTGATGATAAGGAAGAGGAGGTAGCTAATGAGAAGCCAAGAAAAGGGGTTTTTTTAATAGAGGAAGATGAGAATGGTTTTGGTGAAGGAGAAGTGAAAAGTATGGAAGAAGAAGAAGCGAAGTGTATCGCCATTTTTATGGTTTGAGCTCTTTTTTGTGCTCTCTTTTCCCTTTTCTTTCGTTCAGCAGGAGTGCGAGTGATAGATAGATGGTGGATGTGTGCCGCCGAAGAGGATAAGATAGTCTGTTTTTGTAACTTTTTAATTTTATTTTTCTTTTTTATAATCATAATTCTAGTAGATTTTTAGAAAATGTCAAAATGCATAAATTGAAAAGGTAAAACAAAAAGAAATTACAAAGTGATCTAATTGGGAGTGGAGAGCGAAAATCAATTATCTAGTTAGTAGATTAAACCTAAACTTAGGAATCTACTTAATGAAAATATGAGACATACGACTAATAAACTCTATACTTTCCCGCATAAAAGGTTGAGCCTTCCAACTAGACTCGTATGTAGTTTTAAGACCTCGGGTAACCCCGAGGCAATCGGTATGAAGAGTAACATTTCCATCCTAGAAAGAGTCTGCAACTTTGTAAGTCATAAGAACCGCAACAGACTCGCCTTTGATAACTGAGCTGCACCAACGTGGGTAGCATCACAAAGGACAGAGGTATTGAGTTGTATTCTCCAATGATTGCAATATATGTAAGCTCGTGCTCTCCTGCAAATAAGGCATCACAAAAGATATTAAGGTTGGATGAGGCGTCACCTACATGGATATAATTCACTTGAATAAACCATAGAATGTCTCGCATTAACGGGGTTGCTTCCATGAAAGCTTTCCAGTCGTCTCCAAATATTTCCTTTATAAGTTTGTCCACCAAAATGACGACTAATTTGGTGCTCCATTTAGTGCCTTTAAAAGACAATTCATTTTGGTTGTCCAAATATTCCAAACAGTAATTGATGTCTTCATATTTGTGATAAAATAGTATATTCATGCAACATCATTTTAGGTGTATCAGGTGCTTAGTTGAGGGATTTTTCCCTATCAATTGTTATTATCTCGATTCTTGCATTGTTTTGGAGATTTGTTACTTTAAGAACATTTTTTGTATAATTTTTGTGTTAAATGTAAAGCCCTTGGGTAAAATGATTATATTAGATGTTATGCATTCTGTGAATGCAATAAGATTGGATTGCATTATGTTACAGATCAAACAAAGAGCTGTGTTTATTTAACATCATTCGGCCTGGCAGAAGCAGTTCTGTTGGCATATAGCCTCCCTTAATAGGTTGTTTTAATGTGACAAATCCTCTTGTGTTTAGTGTGCTAATTACTCTTGTTATACATATTCTATCTTGCACTCTAATTCATCTAATAGCACATCTTTATCATTTAGATCAAAGCTTTATTGTTATATCTTATGAAACTAATTCTCATACAAATACTTTTAACCTTATCTTTGTGTACATTGAGAATTAGATTTAGTGATCAACTACAAAGTTTCTTAGAATGATGTTTCCAACAATTCTCGTGAAGAAGGTTTTCTGATCCGAGCATCGTAGTGAAAGATATACTCATTAAAAGGTGTTTTAGACCTTTGGTGCGGTACACCGCACTATGGGCACGGTACACCGCAGATGTGCGGACCAGGGCACGGACCAGGGGGGTAGCCCGTCAGAGAGCAAGTGATTTGAGAAAGCTTGGCGCGGTGCACCTCACCAATCCCGCGGTGCACCTCACCAACCTCGCGGTGCACCTCACCAACCCCGCGGTGCACCGCAGATTAGGGTTTCCTGCACAAAATTAAGACAAATGGAATAGATCTGTTGGGGATATTAATATATCCGTTGGAGACAAGTCTTATGACCGTTGGGAGCATTTTGCAGCTATAAATTGAAGGTCTTTCAAGGCTACAACTACACCTTCAACCCATATACACTTAGGGGCTTAATTGTTATCATCCAAGAAGGTGTCAAGAGCTTCATAGTTCATATCCACTCAATTAAGGAGTTAATCCAAGGAGCTATCAAAGTTAATCATCCAAGCTTGATCAAGAGCTTAAACCAATAAGCTTCAAAGTTATTATCAACTCAAGAGAAGTCTTAAGCTTATAGTTATATCATCTCTTTAGGAGTTTAGTTACAAAGCTTTTATAAGCACCCTTAAACACTTTTCCTTTCCTCTTAGTTCTTGTAATAGATTAAGAGAGTAGTGTGAGCATAGGTTGTATGCTTGGTTCCTTGTGTTGGTGATAACACAAGTGTATTTCCTTCGTGGTTTCGAAGAGATTGTCCTTCGTGGTTTCGAAGAGATTGTCCTTCGTGTTATCGAAGAGGTTGTAAGGGTTATTGTGTTCTCGACCCGGTTAAGAGAGACACGGGAGCTTAGTGAAAAGCTTGAAATCCTAAGGAGGCTTCCTTAGGTAGTGGATGTAGGGAAACCGAACCACTATAAATCGTGTGTATCTTTCTATCCCTACTCTATTTACTTTCCGCACTTTATATGTTTGATAATATGCTTGTATGAATATTGTGATATTGATTATCTAGTTTATCTAACATATTGCCATCTAGAGTAGTTAGAGATTAGAAACTCGTTTTACTTGTTTCAATTATATATCGAACCTCTTAGCTCATCCATTGCATGATCCCTTAAGAGTTTGATATATTAGTTGACTTAGAAGTTTCCTTCTTAAACTTATAATTGTCCAAAAGATTTTTAATTAGGCATTAATCTTTTTAGTAATCCTATTCACCCCCCCTCTAGGACTTTCAATTGGTATCAGAGCCTAACTCTACGTGAATAGCTTAACCGTTAGTAGAGTAAACGATTTGGAATCTAATCTTTTGGAAGAGTTGTTTTCTACACAACCTCCATTTTCTTGTAGGTAATCGTTACTTTGCTTGGAGGAAACAAATGGAAGAATTAATATACGAAAGAACGCTCAAATCTCGAAAAAGGAAAATCCGGTGATTTCTTTTCTTTATCTCGTATATTATATTGCATTTCCTCCTTATGGCTTGCGTTTTTAACTTTGTTTTGGGTTGTGATTTGATTAGTTGTGTTTGTTGTTATCATGTTTTATCTTTGGATATTATCTTGTGATTCTTATCATTGTTTTAATGTTATTAGTGTTATTGCATCTAATTCTCATGAATGATGTTTTTGCACTTTAGCTCTTAGAATTTTGGTAATTGCATCTTAGTCCCTCAACGATTATAAATTGCACTTTTTATTCTTACAAGTTTTTATATCCTTTTAAAAGTGCCTATTGTTTGATAAAAGGGAAAAAGATCAAAGATATTAGTTTAATCTTTCATATCTTAATTTATCTTTGATCACAAATTTGCATTTTCATATAGGTGAGTTTTTAACGAAATTGCTTTTCAAAATATTTTTCCGATAATCTTTTGCATTTCCCATAGCATTTCAAAAATGTTTTTATGCATAGAATTATGGGAATTTTATCCATTATTGGTCATTAACTCATTTGCATGAATTTGCTTAGCCTTACTATCTATATGTTGTGCTTCATTATGTGCTTATATGGTTTATTCCCTATTGTGCAAATATCTTGTATAACTTGACCTTATCATGCTTAAAATTGCTTAGTTTTTACATTGGGTCTTTTTGTACTTTTTTAAAAATATAGGGGTATTTGTGAAATAAACGGTTTTATTTGTTTTCGGGATTTCCATGTTGAATCTTTTCAAAACAAAAGCGTTTTTAGTAGTTTTAAAATATTTCTAAACTATTGGGGTGTTTTCGTATTAATTTCGCGTGTTTATGCAATTTGCTTATTTTCTAAATCTCTCTTCTTACCCTTTTAGTCGAGCAGTTGTGCGGTGCACCGCAACAATGGTCCGGTACACCGCAATTCGGGGTTTATTGTTCTATCTTACTTTATGGTCCTTATTGGTTGAAAATATTGATTTTAGATCCCTATAGTTTGAACAAGTTGCATTTAGCTTTCTTATGCTTGAAAATTAGACCTAGGTCCCTATTGTCTTGAGAAAGTTATACTTAGGTCCTTGAAGGTTTTCAAAATTGCATTTAGTCCCTAAACATTTGAAAAATGCATTTTGACCCCCATACTTTTCAAAGTTTAAATTTTACCCCTAGATTTCTTAAAATCGGTTTCAAATTATTCTTATTGGGTGTTTTTAATCTTCATATTATCCTACTTGGTCATTATTGTGGTTGTTTTGGTTTTTTAGTTGTTTATGCTTTGAATGCTTATGAATCCATGTTTTGGATATTTAGGATTTCATTGCTACTTGGTTAAATTTGGATGATTGGTTTAAGATGCTATGTGTTTAACTTGGATAATTGGTTATGTATGTATTGTTGAATGTTAGTTGCTTAAATTTTATGCTTCGGATATTATTTAAATGTGTTAATGTTGCTAACATTTTCCTTGATGATATAGGTACTATTGCATCATTCATCCTTGATCTTATTCTATATTGTTTTATAGTCCCTTTAGTTTGTTCAAATTAATCTTAGTTCTTCAAATGGTTGAAAATTGCATTTAGGTCCATTGAAGTTTTTCAAAATTGCGTTTAGTCCCTAAACTTTTGGAAAATACATCTTGACCCCTTTGCTTTTCAAAAATGACAATTTACCCCATGATTTCTTAAAATTGATTCAAATATTCTTATTGGTAAAAAGGGGAGAAATTATTGGTCAAACTTTTCAAAATTGAAACAAACACTCTATGCATTTCGTGAGGGGGAGTTTTTAGTAAATTATCTTTAAAAACTAAAATGCTTGATTAATTGTTTGCACTAATCGTTTATCTTATAATTGCACTAATCGTTGCGTTGTTAGAAAGCTTATAAGATGAAAACCTATCGATCAAGAAGTTGGTAAAATGTCTCCATCCCTTATCCTTTTCATGCTTTGCAATTGTTGATCTTTGTGCATCTCAAATTAAAATGTTTTAATTGCTCTTAAACCCTTGATCTCTCTATGTTATTTTTCAAAATCTATTCACTTGAGTTTTTAGCTCTTCTATGTTTATTTGTTTGATCTTATTTTATTATCCCGTCTTTTTGATGAAGACAAAGGGGGAGAAATATGTGCACTAAAACTTTCAAAATTGCACTTCTTAATACTCACAAATGCATTTCATATCTTATATTCATTTTTACTTAAATGCTTATTGTGAGGGGGAGCTAAATTTGATAAGAGCTTATACTTTCATATCATTCCTAAGGTGTTTTAGTGAAGGATTTGTCATCATCAAAAAGGGGGAGATTGTTGGCATATAGCCTCCCTTAATAGGTTGTTTTAATGTGACAAATTCTCTTGTGTTTAGTGTGCTAATTACTCTTGTTATACATATTCTATCTTGCACTCTAATTCATCTAATAGCACATCTTTATCATTTAGATCAAAGCTTTATTGTTATATCTTATGAAACTAATTCTCATACAAATACTTTTAACCTTATCTTTGTGTACATTGAGAATTAGCTTTAGTGATCAACTACAAAGTTTCTTAGAATGATGTTTCCAACAATTCTCGTGAAGAAGGTTTTCTGATCCGAGCATCGTAGTGAAAGATATACTCATTAAAAGGTGTTTTAGACCTTTGGTGCGGTACACCGCACTATGGGCACGGTACACCGCAGATGTGCGGACCAGGGCACGGACCAGGGGGTAGCCCGTCAGAGAGCAAGTGATTTGAGAAAGCTTGGCGCGGTGCACCTCACCAATCCCGCGGTGCACCTCACCAACCTCACGGTGCACCTCACCAACCCCGCGGTGCACCGCAGATTAGGGTTTCCTGCACAAAATTAAGACAAAAGGAATAGATCCGTTGGGGATATTAATATATCCGTTGGAGACAAGTCTTATGACCGTTGGGAGCATTTTGCAGCTATAAATTGAAGGTCTTTCAAGGCTACAACTACACCTTCAACCCATATACACTTAGGGGCTTAATTGTTATCATCCAAGAAGGTGTCAAGAGCTTCATAGTTCATATCCACTCAATTAAGGAGTTAATCCAAGGAGCTATCAAAGTTAATCATCCAAGCTTGATCAAGAGCTTAAACCAATAAGCTTCAAAGTTATTATCAACTCAAGAGAAGTCTTAAGCTTATAGTTATATCATCTCTTTAGGAGTTTAGTTACAAAGCTTTTATAAGCACCCTTAAACACTTTTCCTTTCCTCTTAGTTCTTGTAATAGATTAAGAGAGTAGTGTGAGCATAGGTTGTATGCTTGGTTCCTTGTGTTGGTGATAACACAAGTGTATTTCCTTCGTGGTTTCGAAGAGATTGTCCTTCGTGTTATCGAAGAGGTTGTAAGGGTTATTGTGTTCTCGACCCGGTTAAGAGAGACACGGGAGCTTAGTGAAAAGCTTGAAATCCTAAGGAGGCTTCCTTAGGTAGTGGATGTAGGGAAACCGAACCACTATAAATCGTGTGTATCTTTCTATCCCTACTCTATTTACTTTCCGCACTTTATATGTTTGATAATATGCTTGTATGAATATTGTGATATTGATTATCTAGTTTATCTAACATATTGCCATCTAGAGTAGTTAGAGATTAGAAACTCGTTTTACTTGTTTCAATTATATATCGAACCTCTTAGCTCATCCATTGCATGATCCCTTAAGAGTTTGATATATTAGTTGACTTAGAAGTTTCCTTCTTAAACTTATAATTGTCCAAAAGATTTTTAATTAGGCATTAATCTTTTTAGTAATCCTATTCACCCCCCCCCCCTCTAGGACTTTCAAGTTCCACTACCTCTGTTCAGCTCCCTCAGCTATCATCATGATTGGAGAATGAAGCTTACTGAACCCAAGATTCCATGCTAAGTACCTACGACATCAGCAAGCCTTGTTCTACATAGGAAATCGTTCAAGCGAAGTCGAGGTGGATGAGGAAAACTTCTCTGAGCAACTCAATGTTAAGGAGTTTAGAAAATAAGATCCAAGATAAATCAAGAGTTAAAAAGTAAAGAAACTGGTTTTAGTAAAGTGCAAAATCCTCTAAAGTGAAGACGTGTAGTATTTCCAATGTGCATAAAATCGACAAGGAATTTGAAAGATCCCTTTTGTATTAAAAAAGCTCTTTGAATTGCGCTCGTTTCGCTACACTGAATTTGGAGTTGTAACGAAGGAGTTATGATTTTCACAAACTCTATGGGGCAACCAGTCCACTTTTTAAGGAATATGAATTTGAGTTGGATTAGGATTCCAAAATTCAAAATAATTTTTAAGCCAATTTAATACATGACTTAGATATTTTGTCCAACACTTATATAGTATCAGTATGTGACCATATAAACCGATCCTTGCTTTCATAGCCTTCATATTATTCATCAGAGAGAAAGCAAGGCGACCTAGAGAAGAAACAACAGAGATGAAGTATCACAACATAAATTCTACATTTCTCGTTCTCAATTAATATGGTAATTAGCTATAGATATATGGTTTAACCATGCTTATAAGATTTTATTCTTTAATTTTATTAATTAATATATTAAATTATTATTTTGTCTAAATCCTAGAACACTATTTTGTTATTTTAATTGATTTGAGATTGGTTTTATAATTGTTTTATGAATGGTTAATTAAACTTGCTAGAGCCTGTACACCTCTAGTTTGACCTTAGTATCCTATATTGTTACCCTGGAGGGGGGTTTAGGAATGGAAACATATCATAATTGTCTAATATGCGGTATTGATTCTGACGGGCTTGCCTAACTAGATAGTCAATAGGGTTAACCACCAATCTTTACGGAAGGTCCCCTTACCCAAGTCCCTTGGTAGTGTTGAGGTTGCCTTCTAAGCTACCATGGCGGAAGTTAGAAGGATTATAGGATCTCAGCTACTTATTTATTGCTCAATTCTCCCTTATAATCTCATACTAGTAACCCAAGTTATCTTATTTGCAAAAATAATTGATTGTGTACGTAAACCATTATTAATTTTATATCTGTTTGTAATATCAACATCTAAAATCATTCACATTGTTATTGAACACAAGCTTGAGCTAACTACCTAAATCCCTGAGAACAAACTCTTACTTATTTACTATTACTTGCAAACGATCTGTGCACTTGCGTAGAGTTTCTCGTGAATTTACATAGGTGAGTGTGTGTTTTTATTATCTTTTATTATTCGTTAATTTCTCACATCTTTGGGCCCATCAATTTTTTGTCACCGCTGCCAAGGATTTTATAATTAGTTATTGATTTTTTATTCCAAAATTCAGTTATGCACTAATTTCTATTATGTTAAAAGATTGTTTATGTATGAACCTGGTTTTTATTAGTTAACTTGTTCTTTCTAGTATTTAAATAAATTGTGTTTTGCATCTATTGGGTATACATCTTGATTTAAATACTATCCTTATCTTAAATTAAGCTAGCATCCTGAAGGGGGTTTTAATTACATATTAGTGTATACGCACTTGGTGTCCGTTAGTGAGTTAATAGGTCTTGACTATCCAAGTATCCACTAGGGTTAGGTATGTTTCTTTCAGAATTTGAGTATGAGAGATCTCTAAGTCGACACTTACGGGAGTTAGAGAGAACTTCCCGGATAATAGGAACAACCACTTTATTTCTAGGACTATTAAATCAATAGGATTAGGTGCATACTAGAAGTCTTAAGTTGTTATCTTATTTGCATAATTGTTTATATAGTAAAACAAAACAAGTGCATATATTTTCATCTTTCAATCAAAACATTTAAAACTATCTATGCTAATATTGAACACGGATCAAAATAACTACCTAAATCCATGAGGAATGAACTTTATTCACTTATTATTACTTGTAACGACTCGTACACTTGCAGAGAGTTAGTTGTAGTTTTCTTGGTGTGTTTGTTTTTATATCATTATTTTATCACATCCACAGGCCCACCAATGGGTGATTCAAGCAGTGATAGTAGCATTGAGGAGGTGATGAGTACCCAGGGGTTTCCCGTGATGGAAAATCTTTCTCCAAATCGACTCGAGGACGGCGGCCAGTCCCTAAAAGTGGTCAGGGCAGATGGATAGCGTGATGACATGGAACTATCAAGGGGTTAGGGCACCTTTGAAAAGAAAAGTATTTTAAGTCCCTAGTCTCAAAATTTAATATTTCTATCGCGTGTTTTTTAGAATCTAAACTTAGAAAAAAAGACCTTAGATCTTGTAATCACCTTATATCCAATTTAATTCCCACATCGTTAAACCCGTAGGAAGATCCTATATTTCCAGTGAAATACTTTTAGTGTGTATCATCTCTACAACATCTTTTGTAATCTCTAGAATCGAAGAATCTAATGGTCTTTCTTGGTATTTTTTTTGTGTTTACGACCCCACTAATGATTTTATAAGACAAAAAACTTGGACTTCTTCTACATCATGGTTTGATAAAATCAATGAGTCGACTCTCTTTATGGTCGACTTCAACGACATCGCAAAAACTTTGGAAAAACATGGTAAAGTTTCTCCTAACTTTGATAGGATCATTCAATAAAATGAATTCATTAATAATTACCTCATCGATTTCCCGATAAGGGATGTTTCTCAAGATCCCATCGGCCATTGGTTCCGACCACTCTCCGCTTATTATGCAAAAAGACTTTGTTAAACCAGAATATAATAAATATTTCATGTTTGAATCAAGATGGCTTGAGAATATCCGATGTAGAGAAGT
Organism: Nemophila menziesii; assembly: GCA_029959085.1. Taxonomy (NCBI): domain Eukaryota; kingdom Viridiplantae; phylum Streptophyta; class Magnoliopsida; order Boraginales; family Hydrophyllaceae; genus Nemophila; species Nemophila menziesii. The sequence goes on from JARWIR010000013.1 coordinate 1,612,625, forward strand.
TATCGGTAAATCTTGGGAAAGCTTCTGTAACTTAATGCCATCCAAGATTTTTTTCATAAAATAGATGCTACTTGTCTTGCTCTTTCTAACTAGAGTCGAAAGACTTTTATTAATAATATAAGATGTATTGATACACTTCACCAAGATTTAGCCAAGATCCAGTGCTGAATCCGGCAGTCAACTATCGAGATAGAGATAAATTTATTATTGAATAAATCAAATCTTTATGGGAAGAAGAAGAATCTTTTTGGACTGATAGAGCCCGGGGTCCTAGATCAAGAAAGGGGGTAAAAATACCAAATATATTTTTGCGTGAACCTAAAAAAAGGAGAAAGATCAATCGAATCTGCAATCTCAAAATTAATGATGGGACGTGGTCATATGATCCAAATATTATCAATGAGACAATTTAGGATTATTATAAAACCTCTTTAAATAAACTCGGTGGAAAATATTGATGAGGTCACGAGACATATCCCGAACAATATTACTTCGCAAATGAATGATATTCTTATAATGTCTACTAACATTGAGGAAATCGAAATTGTTGTCTATAGTATGTCAGGTACCAAAACTCCAGGTCCGTACGGTCTTCCTGGAAATTTTTACCAGAAATTCTAGGATATACTTAAAGACGATCTATTCAAGATTATCTCTTGTTTTTTTTATGTATAATACCCCTCTTCAAAAAATTAATGATACGCTCATCACTCTCATTTCGAAAGGCGGCATCCAAGAATACATCAAGGATTATAGACCGATTGCTTGTATCAATTTTGTCTATAAAATTATCGCCATAATTCGAGCTTTGGGGGTACAACCTTTTATGGATGAAATTATTTCCCTAACTCAATGTGCTTTCATTAAAAGAAGAAGCATCCAAGATTATATTTTGATTGCATATTTTTTGAAAACTAAAAGGAAATCCAAGAAGAATTACATAGCAATTAAAATTGATATGGCCAAAGCCTATGATCAAGTCAACTGGGATTTTTTATGGAAACTCTTAAGAGTCTGGGCTTCTATGAGAAATGGAGGATTAGATCTCTAATTGCATCTCATCTATCTCCTTCCAAGTCAAATTCAATAGCCAAAGACTTAAAAAATTCTCTCCTAAACAAGATATTTGGCAAGGCGACCCCCTCTCACCACTTCTTTTCTTGTTCCTCACAGAATATTTCAACGATCTTCTTAATTTCCAATATCCAGAAGGTAAAATCAAAGGGATATCTATCACTAGACAATGCCCAAAACTCACTCATCATTTGTTTGCGGACGATTCCATTTTCTTTGTTACTATTAGTAAAGAAGACAAAAACGCTTTCAACAATTTATAAATATTGTTGGGCCTCGGGTCAAAGGACCCATCTTCATAAATCAGCTATCATGTTGAGTAAAGATATTCCAAATGAAACTAGTAATGAACTCTCGCAGAATATTAATATTGCGGTCTCTAGATCACTCGGTAAATATTTAGGGTATCTCTCTCTCTCAAAAGATCTAAAACGGAGAATCTTAATTATATTAAAGACAGACTTCTACCTAAATCGGCTAGCTGGGTCTCTAGCCTTTTGTCTGATGGTGGGAAAGAAATTCTTACTAAAGAATGAGAACCTACAGAAACTGTCTTCATTGATGTTAACACAAAAGGTGAGATTTTTAAAAAAGTCACGAAGAAATGTTATGTGAGAAATGCTAGTGAAGGTGAAAGTTGGGCTATTCTCTTAGCCATGACATCAGCAGCTGGTCGCAATCTTTAGAGTTGTTCCTTTTACTCTAACAACCATGAACTTATTCATGGTAAACTTAAGAAGACTAGCGTTCATTGGACCATCCAGCCTATTCTTGTCAAAATCGACAGATGGCTTTCGCTTTTCTCAAGTTGGAAAGTTGAACACATCCGTAGAAATTCTAATGGTATGGTCGACACGCTCATAAAATGCATTCGACGTAAATTTGATATTTCAAAATGGCATGATCACTCTCTTATTAACTCTTTTATTTTTCTAGTCTTGTATATGTAATATGTCTAATTAACTATTTTTTTCTTTTTTTAAAACTTTAAAAATATTATGTAATCCAATTAGAAAGTTAGTAAATTATTTTAATTTAAAAAAAAAGATTGATCCTTGATGTTTTTCTAAAAAGGAATTTCCAAAAATGGGCAAGTCAATAATGCTGCAAACCCGTCATCTTTTTGGATCAGCCCGAGTTAGATTTCTTTTTTAAGTATTGTCATAGATCCTGCATACTTCACCCCATACATACAATTGATGAACGATTTTAAAATAGTAAAACCCTCATGCAGTAATTTACTACCCATCTCAACCAAAACTCTCTCCGTTGACCTTTCCAAAATCCAACTCTTATAAACTCCACCATTTTCTTCCATCTTCAAGCTCCAAATCCTCCATAAAAATGGCGAAAGAAGGAGTACTAAATGATCTGGGTTTCATAGAAAACGTAATCCAATTAGCTAAAGCTTCACCACCCACATTGCAATCTTCAATTTTAAATAACACAGTGATCTTCATTTTAGGTTCTCCAATATTAATCTCAGGGTTGTCTCTTCCGGGCCTATTTTCATCTTTCTTGCTTGGTACTCTCACTTGGCGTGCCTTTGGCCCTTCTGGGTATCTCCTTGTTGCTACATACTTTGTTATTGTAAGTTAAAAACTTCCCATTTTTATCTTTACACATATATACATATCTTTGCATATGTAACCATTTGTGTTACTTGATCTCAGATATTGTGATCATTACACAATGCTATTAATTACTAGTTTTTCATTACTATAATTTAAGTTTCGGGTTAGCTATTTTTCTAAAATAGAGACAGATATAGAAAGTTTTTTAAAATGGGGGCGTAGTTCAGTCATAAAGGTCCCACATCATCAGACCACATCACTCTCAAGAATGGTCCATGAAGCCAGGCTAGCCAGCTAACAAAAGTAAATGTCGATCTTTTTTTCTCTTTTGGTTCGGTTAGGAAAAAATAAACATTATATTCATACTAAACGATATCAAATTTTCGAACAAAAAAAAAAAACGATATCAAATCTGTCGATGGTTCGTCCCAAAAAAAAAAAAAAAAAACTGTCAACGGGTTTAAACAAACATCTGGAATTCTAGATTATAGATCCAAGGTTTGTTTTTTAAATTACTTATTCTAGAGTAAAGAATTATTTTAGATGTTTTCTTAAAAAATATATATATTTGGTATTTCTCTTAACAATAATTTAGAAATGTTTTCCAGGGTCTAAAATATTTTTAAAGATCTAAATACTTTAAATACTTAAAAAAAAACACTTTCAAACAGACATTGAGACAACGTAGAAAGTATTTGACCCTTTTGAAAATTAAAATTTAGCAATGAGTGTTGATTCAACAATCATAGTGAAGATCTTATGAAAACCGGGAGATTACGTTGTGAGAAGTCCTCATCTATGGGGTGAGATCTTAGATATCCTTTACGAGCAACACGAGTGAATCGGTTGGATGAAAAGCAGTTGACTCGGTGATTTTTGTGTTATGTGCGTTTTCCCTCAACTATATATGAAAGATAATATATATATATATATATATATTTGGGTGATTTACTTATACAGTCCACGGAGGATGTGTGATTGCCTATCAGGTCCAACCCGCCGCAATTTACATTCCTACCCTTAGTAACCCATTAATTAGGAATTAGTTACCAAAACAAATTGTCCTGATTCCATGCAATCAGTCAAAAATGGATTATTGAAATTTGAAACGTCAAAAAAAAGGCAACTGGTGGCGATGACTAAGAAGACTGCTGTGAAGACGACCAAGAAGACGCAACCCGCCGATGATGGTAGAAAAAAGAAGGGTCTGGAGAAAAAGACGACGACCCATCAAATAAGCGATGATGAGTTCGTTGAAGAGTTTCCGACTAACCCATCAAAACAAAAGGCAATTGATTGCGATGAAGAAGGTATTCTGAAAATGAATAAGAAAGGCAAGAAAGTAATGGTTCATGGGCAAACGAGTGGTGACTGTGTTTTAATAATCTTTCTACCAGAAAACCTGTGTGTGTTGGTCTCAATTTGTGGCTGAGATTGGTATAATATATATGTCATTTGGGTGGGTAATGTTTGAAAATTCGGTGATGTGACTGTTAAATATGATGGGTTACAAAAAATATAGTGATGGGTTACCTTTGTTGTTTTGATGGTGTGTGCGTTAAAATTGATGGGTTACCTTTGTTGTTTTGATGGTGTGTGCGTTAAAATTGATGGGTTACCTTTGTTGTTTTGATGGTGTGTGCGGTAAAATTGATGGGTTACATTTTTCTCAGGAATGTGCAGTAATGTCTTTATGCGTAACCCATCCATACAAACCATCGACACTACCTAACACACCACTGATATTCCATACGTAACTCCGGCCGAGCACCACCACCACCTAAATCTTCATTGCCATGGCTTCTGAAGAAGTATAGAGACTTGGCTTATGAAGAAGGAGAGCAACATGGCTTATGAATAAGGAGACCGACAGTTTTCTGAGTTGCTGCAGCGACAGCTGCCGCAGATGAAGGGAGAGACACGATGGATTTCTTGAGTGGTGTATGGAGAGCGAATGAAAATGGCTGCTGGTGGCGAAGAATGGACGATGGTGTATAATGAATCGTGGAAGAAAATAACAATATTACTATAATTATTAGCTATTATTAAGGGATATTATTTGATTAGCTAAAAAATAGAAATCTGTTACTAATTAAATGATATTGTGTGACTATAAACGTGGTAACTAATAGGGGTACAGATGGAATACTAAAAAAAATGGACTTTCATGGGGGTGGAAAAATTCCTGGACCCTATAGAGGTGGAATGTTGTGTTTTTGGAATTAATTTGATATTATCTCTATATATATGAGAGGTTGTTTGTTTTCTAATTAATCGCATAATAACCCAGTAGTTGCTCTAGACCCGTGACGAGGGACTCTAAAACTCTTTTTTTACGACAAACGCATCTGTAACCCAACGTATATTGTTAAGTAGGCATGATATCTAAGAATTTTTGGATCGTTAAATGGTGTGCCTTAATCATAATCCTAAACCGGGCGATACTTTATGATATGAAAGCTATTACTTAACAACTTTCATGGGCACCTTACACATCCTAAGTTATAAACTTGTTGAGTAGACCTTCTGATAACCAATTAGATAAAAAGGAGTAGACAATATATCCTTAAAAGTAACTAGTTTCTCTTATAATGTGTACACATGATAAAATTATTTCTCTTTGTGTTTACTAGAATAAATCTTAACTCTCTTTGTCCTCCTATTCTGTTTTATTATATAAATAAAATGGTTTCTAAGCATGATCATTTTATTAAAACCACAATAATAACTACACACATTTGTAAAGGAATATTATAAACATCTCAAAATAAACAACAATCATACTTTAAATTCTAGTAACAAGTTCAAATCTAAATAACTAATTAGTTTTTTTTTCACCCACCAACAAAGTTGAGATAACAATGGGGCTGAAATCTCGACACTGAAAGGGAGATCTCAATCATGAATTATAATCGGCACAGGCGGGATCAATGACCTATAAGAGTCTAAGCCGCCATAACGCTTATGACATACTTACCGACGAGGGAAGTTTTGACCTCAGAAAACGTGAGCTTTGAGACTACCCAAATTATAACTTACCGTAGAAATCTTTGACCAACAAAAACACAACAGATAACAGGTTTGACCTAGTTGAACAATGTCAGGGCATATACGAGGATGTGTATCTAGTATCTCCAAGCATGAAGTAAAATACACTGCCAGAAGTTTGTTACTCTCTACAAGTATACAAATCGTTTTCAAGTAATAAGTGATAAGTTTATCATCTCAATAGAGATTGAGAAGTAAAAGTCGTGATTTAATAATATGAGAACACTCGTTGTGGAAATAAAAAAGGTATAGAAAACAACATATATTAGTTAAGTTTTTAAACTAACAACTACTAAACACAATATAGAAGATACCAAAGATCAAACGTAATAGCAAGGTTGTGAATAAAATGTAAGAATGTACTCTGGAATGCTTACGGTCTCTTGATTAACACGTGGTATATAAATTATTCTTCTTCCTATTTTAAGTTTAGCCTTTTGAAGAATTTGTTTCCCATAATACATGTCATATTACAATTCCAAAACAATATTAATTACTACAATTTTTTCTATTTTAGCATAATCTTTTAATATTTATGTAGGTTTTTTTAATTTTTTCTAAGAGCAATGAATAACATTAAATTAATCATTTTTAAGTAATTATATGAAAATTATCAATTTTATTGATATATCTAATAAAATGGTCAAAATGGAAAGAAAGAAAAATAAGAGGAGTATTTGATAAAGATGAAGAGCCCGTTTATGATTGCTTTTCAAAAAAAGTACTTAAAGTAATTCTATATCCCTTAAAATATATAGACTCTTAAAACAATTTTTTTTTTAAAAAAACACTAGATATGCGATTTTTGTAAAAATCACTAGTGATTCTAGATGTAACTTTTTTATAATATTTTTTACATATATTGTATATTTAATTGAAAAACACTTTTAATTCTAAAACAATCAATCTCAAACGGGCTCAAAACAGATTCAAAATGATAACAAAGGTTGTGGTGGTTGTAGTGGTGTGGTGGTGGTGCGGTAGTGGTGGTTGTGGTGGTGGTGGGTGGTGGCGATTGTGGTGGTGGCTGTGGTATTGGTGGTGGTAAATGGTAATGGTTGTGGTGGTGGTTGTGGTGGGGAGGTGGTGTTGTTGTGGCGATAGTAGAGGTAATAAGGTGCTTAAATTTAAATAATAAATAAGAGTAATTAAAAATATTATATAATAGTATTTTTATTAAAAGATGTGTTTAATAAGAAATCTTAATAAAAAGTTATTTTTCACAAATAAAATTTTTAATAGGTATTTCCAATTAGAGTAATGATATATGTCACCCCTTTTCATGTCACCCTTTTATCACCATTCTATATATATGTTTTGATTTCCTTGAATAGAAGATAGAGAAAAATTAAATAGGATAGAGAAATCAATTCATTGGTACATGTAGACATACACGTAGGAGGTGATAAAAGGGTGATACAAAATGGGTGACAAATATCATTACTCTTCCAATTAATGGCTCATCTCATAAAATATATTCACTTTACTTTTATGTATGTAAACAAAAATTATTAATCAAAACTTCAATTATTAAAATATCTTTAATGAAATATAATTTTTCAATATATAATTAAAAAAGAAATATATATAAAACTATAAAAGAATATATTATTTTAACTACATATATTATTGGACAATTATTTTAGTAGTCAAAACATATTTTAGAAAAATTATTTCATCTAATTGGATGATTCTACCCCAATTATATTCGTATACATACTTTATGTTTTAAACTTACAAAAGTACCTAACTTATTAATCTAACAACATGTGCTTTGTTATAATAATCAATAGATGCAATGAACTATTGGACCATCCAATATTGGATGGAAGTCTTACCCTATTTTATAAGACATAATTCCCATCTAATATTAGATAAACTCATATTATATATTCTAATCATTAATTATAATAATAAAATATATATTATTAGATTATAAGTACCTATATATAATTAATTATTTTATGTAAACTTAAAACGGGTGTTCTCACATAATAAAAAGAAATTGTTAAAAAAAAAAAATTGAAGCTTTTCACTTTTTTTTTTTTGAGCCAATTGTTGATTGATGCATATTAAAAAACTTATTTAGAAAAAGGTGCCTAGAATAAAATATTTATTGACCCCATCCCAAATTACCCTTATAATTAACTATTAAAAAATAAGAAAAAAACTAATAAACACACGCGCGCGTCCGTGAATTTTTTTAAAATCGTCATAATTAATTCAAAAAAAAATCAAAAAAAAAAAAAATATATTTGGATAAGCCAAATTAATATTTACGTCTATGATTTTTTTCGGAATTTTCTGAATTTTTTTGATTTTTTAATTTTTTTTTCGCAGATACGAAATTTCATGTTTTAAACATGGAATTTCATGTTTAAAACATAGAATTTCATGTTTATTTCACGGTTTAAAACATGGAATTCCATGTTTAAAACATGGAATTCCGTGTCTGCGAAAAAAAAAAATTGAAAAAATTCAAAAAATTCAAAAAAAATCATAGACGTAAATATTAATTTGCTTTATTCAAAAATACAATTTTTTTAATTTTCTGATTTTTTTTGAATTAGTTATGACGATTTAAAAAACAAATTCACGGACGCGCGCGTGCGATGGCATTATTAGTAGTAGGTGGTGGTGGTTGTGGTGGTGGAGGTGGTGATGGTTGTGGTGGATGTAGTGGTGGTTACATACATGGTGGTTGTGGTGATGGTTGTGGTGGTGGTTGTGGTGGTGATGGTGGTGGTGGTGGTGGAGAAAGATGTACCCTATTATTTGTTTAATATTTAAAAATTAATATTGTATTAAAATAAAATAATATATTTAATAATAAGGGTAGTAAAAGTATGGAAAATATAAAGGGGATGTTTTCTATAAATATTTACTTCATTAGACATTTTTTTATAAAATAGATTATTGAAAGCATAAAAAAAACAATTAGATATTTTAATGAGAATGTTATCAACAATAAATTTTTTTTTTTTTCTCTTTTCCCTTTTTCTATAATAAATCAATAAGGGTCAATGACCCAAAAAATCAAAATAATATTATACTTGCCCCAAAGAATCATCCATTAACTTACTATTATAAGATTACATGTTTTCCCGTCAAGGACGATTCCCGTCAAGGACGATTCCCATCAAGGACGATTCCCGTCAAGGACGATTCCCATCAAGGACGATTCCCGTCAAGGACGATTCCCGTCAAGGACGATTCCCATCAAGGACAAAATTTAGTTAATGATGTTATTGGGAAGAAATTTTGTCATTGATGTTATTGGGCTGAAAATAATATTATTTTGATTTTTTGGGTCATTTTCCCAATCAATAACTCATCACCTACGCCGATGTCCACTTTGGACCTCCTCTATTACCTCCTCAATTCTCTCGACTAAACTACAATAAAAATGGCAACTCTTTTCACAACTCCTCTTCCAATTATCCGCTCATCTCGACCAAAACTCTCACCATTGACCTTTCACAAATCAAACCCTTTCAAACCCCTCCATTTTTCTCCACTTTCAACCTCCAAAACCTCCATAAAAATGTCGAAAGCAGGAGTAAATGATCTTGGTTTCGTACAAAATGTAATCCAATTAGCTCAAGCTTCACCACCCACATGGCAATCTTCAATTTTAAATAACACACTCTACTTCATTTTATGCTCTCCAATTTTAATATCTGGGTTGTCTCTTTCGGGCATTGTTTCTGCTTACTTACTTGGTACTCTCACTTGGCGTGCCTTTGGTTCTTCTGGGTATCTCCTTGTTGCTACCTATTTTATTATCGTAAGTTGAAAATATCCCATTTTTTATGGGTTTTCTTTGCAAAATCAGACTCCTTTCTGTATCTGTAGATTAAATTTTTTGAAGGGTATCGAGATTTCGTATGATATTATAAGAAGATTATGGCTATATGGAGTGGAATTAAATTACTTACAATTAGGGCTTAATATTTCACGAAAATTTGTTCAGTACATATCTCCAAATTTCTTAAATTTAATAAAAAAATAATTAATTACAGGGTACGGCAGTAACAAAAGTAAAAATGGCACAAAAAGAAGCTCAAGGGGTAGCTGAGAAACAAAAAGGAAGAAGAGGACCTGGAAGTGTAATAGGTTCAAGTTTAGCAGGTTGTGTTTGTGCTTTTTTATCAATTTATGGAATTGGTGGTGAAGCTTTTACTCAGCTTTGGGTACTTGGATTTGTCGCAAGTTTCTGTACTAAATTAAGTGATACAGTCTCTAGTGAAATAGGAAAAGCATATGGCAAAACTACGTAAGTATTTTTTACCTTATTACCCTTCAGTTTAATCTTATTTCTAATCTTACTCTTTGTTTTATAAAAGGTATCTTGTAACGACATTTAAGGTTGTTCCTAGGGGAACTGAAGGAGCCGTTAGTGTTGAAGGGACTTTAGCTGGATTATTAGCTTCGGTTCTTTTAGCTTCTGTTGGTTTATTAATAGGCGAGGTAAATTAATTTATTTCTATTTTGAAATTTTATATAATTAATTAACTTGTTTTTTGGGTTATAGATAAATGGGTCAGAAGCTATTATATGTGTTGTAGCTTCTCAAATTGCTAATTTTGGTGAGAGTTTGATTGGTGCTTTGTTACAAGAGAAGGAAGGATTTCAATGGGTATTTAATATTTTTTATTTGTTATGAATTATTATTTGATTATTTGTAAATAAATTTTTGAATTAATTTTGTTGGTGTTTTGTGTTGCAGCTTACCAATGATGTTGTGAATGTGATAAATATATCGATTGGTAGTGTTTTGGCGGTGCTAATGCAGCAAATCTTAGTAAAATATTAGAGAAATTTGTAGAGGGTAAAATATGGAGTATTGTTGTTATTTGGGGGCCTATAGTGCAATTAACTTAAATGAGGAGAAGAAACGGATTCAAACTTGATTGTGTGGTCTTGGTGAGGGTTGGAGCTTTGGTGATAATTCGTGTTTCGGTAGCTTTGTTGATAGTATTGAAACAACACGTTGTATACTTGAATATTAACATATTATAAATTTATATCTATAGTTGCAGTTTAGTAAAATGACTACACGTGTTTTTTTTTTTTGCATTTCAGATTGTTAATTTTTGCATGAATTAGCTTCTGATTTCCATTCTTGCCCATTATGGGGCATTTATGATGAAATCTAATGGAAGATTTGTGTAAGGTTCGCTTTCAATCCTAGGATTTCATGCTATGTGAAAATCTAATGGAAGATATTGACTCAAGTGTAAGGTTCAATCCCGAGCCCCAATCTTAAACGGCCCAAAAAAAATAAAATCCCGAGCCCCAATTTTTCTTTTGAGTTAAATGCACTATAGGTCCTTATATTAGGCCAAATAAGTTATAATTTTTAATTAATTACACTATAGGCCCTTATATTATGCAAAATAATCTATATTCATCAAATATCAAGATTTTAAATTTTAAAAGGTATTGATTATTTTTAATTACAAAGCAAAAGACAACTTGACCTTTTAAGTTTTTGGGAAATTTGGAAAAGCCATTTCAAAAGGTTTAAAAAACTAGGGAAGCCATGCTCCAGGCTCTTACAACTATAGGCCCCAAGTGAAAAGTTTTTGAATCTTTTGCAACTCCAAAACCTGTAAAATATAATTATCTCTATGAAATCTTATGGGTAAAAAAAGTTCTTTTCCAAATCCTTCTAGTCAAAAACCCTTGTTATATTGTTGAAATTTGCTCTATTGGTAGTTAAGTAGTTTACAATGTGAGAATGAATAACCACCCTATTATGCAATATAATTTAAAGATTAAATCTCAAATCTGTTCAAATTTTATCACGTTTCTCTTTATTTCCTACCCTTCCTTCAAAACTCAAAAGTATACAAACTTATATACATTTCACTAGTCAAATCTCTCTCAAAAGACTGAAAAAATTACAAAAATATCATGTCAAGCTAAAATTTGAGGACATTTTAAATCTTTTGCAACTCCAAAACCTCTTAAAAAATATAAATCTCTATAAAATCTTATGGGTCAAAAACCCTTGTTTTATTGGTCAAAATTTGCTCTAGTGGTGGTTATGTAGTTTACAACGTGTGAATGAATAACCACCCTATTGTGCAATATAATTTGAAAAAGACAGAAAAAATTACAAAAACATCATCTCAATCTCAACCTAACAAATGAGGTTGCAAAAACATCTTCAAAACGGGAGCATTAGCAGACAATTCAATCGTATCACCATGTTTAACACTAACAACAGCATGAGAACCATCTATATAAATAAACCCTTCTTTACAATACCACGCAATATTCATCGTCTCATTAACTCTCACACCTCCATTCATTATAATCGAAGTGGGTCCCGGTGCAATCGGTTCTCTTACCAAATACTGAAGTTCCTTTGACAATATCGGCATCGCGTACCCACCTGATGAAAGCATCGCAGCCGTCGATCCAGCTCCTGTCGAGACACGTAAACCACTCGATCTACAGTTCACTAAACAAGAAGATAATGATTCTTCTTTGTTTGTAATTCTGTTATAAAAAAATGTTAGTTTCGTAATTTAAGTTAATAAAATGAAATTAATTAGCTATACCTGAATGAAAAGCGAGATACTGTAGCTGGACATGGATGTGCGATTAAAACATCGTTTAGTGCGGAAGTACATAGTTGTTTTGAATTTACGGAAATAGACATTCTTGTTACTTTTGAAGGTGTAGTACGATTCTCGAGTATATCATCTAATATCTGCAGATTAATTAAACAATTAAACAATAGTAATTAATTAGTTAGAAGTACGAGGATGTTTTTATGCAAACCTGTTCAAAGTTATTAATAGTTGCTGCACAAAGAAAGCCTGTACTCCTTGTAGCATCAAAATCGTCGCTAAATTCATTTACCTATATAAAATGACTTAACGATAAAAAAAGGATTTGTTTAAATAGATAAAAAGAAAGAATGTAATTGAATTGACCTCTTTAGCTAGAGTAGGGTCAGAATTTACGCCTAAAACGGGAATTGAATCATCGAGAAAGTGGCTGGCTTGTAATAAAGTACCGTCACCTCCTATAGTGACGACTAGGTCTACGTCACGTATAGGTTGTGTTAAATCACTACGAAAAACGGCTTTCCAATGAAGAGATCTTTTTTCAATTATATTCTGACAGAATTTAATGGCTTCTTTGTGAACCACGCGTCGATTTTCTAGGTACTTTAGTACTTGTGATATCTACAATTGAAAAAGTGTTACATAACTCAAACACTTAGCGGGCAATATTTTACACAATATTTGACCATATAGCATATTTTGATGAATTCTTACTTTACGATGTATTAGTTAAAGGCTAAAAAAACAGAATCAAAGTAGCGATATATCAAAATGTGGCAAGAATTTCGAACGAACCCCAGTAAGTACACAAGTAAATGAGTCAAATCGAAATTGGAATATTAAGCAAGATTTGCAATCATAGAATAGATGGAAATGTGATAATTGAAAGAAAGATGATACCTTGGGGTTAGTGGAGTGAGAAAGGGAATTGGGTTGGTGAGAGGGAAGTGGGTAGAGATCGAAGGGCTTTAAAAGGAGTAATAATCGCCTCCTCGCCATTACCGTTCGTGTGAGAAGCTTTCGAGTGATAGAAATATTATTATGAAGAAGGTCTGGTGCACTTGGAATCGGCTAATTATTAAAATTAGTGGTGTTCTAGAAAATGAGTTAGTGGTGTTCCAAAAAATATAAGGTGGGTAACTCAAAATCCCCCAAAGTTTTCATAATTTTCTAATCGTTTCATATTCTTTTTTAAACTTTTACGTTTTATTTACATTTTAGATTAAGGAGGATATAATCAGGAAATGGAAATGAGAGTATTTAATTTTGTTTAGATTGAATAAAAAGAAGAAGGAGATTTTATTAAAGAATTACATGTATTCGGTGTTTGTATTAGAAGAATAATAAGAAAAAGAGTTTCTTTTTATAACTAAATGACTTATATATCCCTATTAAAAATATTTTATAAAATAAAAATAAAGGTAGTTTAAACATTACAACATAATAAAATAACAACTTCCTTCTAATTTCACTGAATTGAAAGGATTGAATGTATAAGAACCTAAGGTATTGTAAAAATCTTTTATTAACCTTTCCCTTCCAATCTCGTGTAATACAAACAAAGGAATGGATTGTTAAAATCCTTTAATATAATCACCTTCCTCCCAATCTCTTCATCCAAACAAACCCTTAAGTCCTTCACTCATTTAAAAGTACATGAAAAAATCTTTTGGGTCTCACCATAATTACACCTCTACCATGTCAACAACTCATTTTTTCTCTCAAAACACACTACTACAGGCCTTCCTATATCAGTCACTATCTCTTGCACAACCCCATCGATCCATGGGGCCATTGACCTCTTTTTAATCTTCAACAACGCTGGAACAACATTTTAGGTAATATTTTTTTAGAGTAAATACATCTAATACCTCATGTACAATAGCTGAATTGACGACTTACCTTTACAAATTTTTTTGGTACGGGTTACCTTTCAGTTTTTGTTTTCGTGACTCCTTACCCTTTTTAACGGAAATCTTTAAAAATGACCGTTAGTTGGTCACATGCTGGACATATGCGTGATTTTTTTTAATTAAAAAATCAATTTTCTGATTTAATAAACATTACCCATTTATTAACAAGTGTATATTTGGTACTTCCTAACCTTCTACACTATATATACATATATTAAAAACAAAAATAAAAAAACAATAATCAGAATCAACATTGCAACGAATTGGGGGAAGATGAATAACCATAGTTTTTGAAAAATTTCCATTCTTGCACGTTGTAGTAGATTATTGTCTGAAGTAAGCCACATTTATCAATATTGATGTCGCCCAAGAATGCCCAAAGTGTGGGCTCGTCGTGTTGTCGCGTTCCTTATTGCAGGTGTGGATTTGTAGCTAAGATTCACACTTCTTGGACTGGTGTGAATTAAGGTAGGAGGTTTTACAGGTGTATGTATTGGGGATGTTCGATGGATTGCAAGTTTTTTGTTTGGGTGGATGAGCCGATGGGTGAACGAAGTGTTCGGGTAATTCGTGGGCTATTGCGTAAAATCAAGAATTACGTGTTAAAACTTGATGCAAGGAGTCCAAGATGAATTTGTTAGCAGCGGATTTGGATGAAATGGTCCAGTTAGAAAAAAAAGTTTGCCACCCGTTAAAGTTTGAGTTTGCAAAAGTGAATGAGTTGAATACCCACATGACATTAGTAACTGGGGAATTGGATGAACTGCAATAAAAATAAAAAATTGCTTCTAAAGCTTTGAACTTCGAGTCTACGAAAGCGAAGGTGATTGAGGATGAGATGCGACGTCTTAAAGTAATGATGACCAGTGTAACACGAGATAACTTGATTCTGAAATGGAGTTGTTTTGTGTTGATCTTCATCTTCTTCTTTAATGTCTATGGTTTTAGTTGTTTGTTGTAGTTTTAGTTTTAGTTTCAGTTGTTTGATTTATTAGGTTTCAGATATTTTGATGTATAAGTTTGTTGAAGTGGTGAAGTGTGTAGTTTGCGTTGTTTGTTAATTTGAAACTTGTTTTGTACTAGTTTCTCTTGTTTTCAATGGAAGTGAATGTTATGTTGTTGTTTTGATTTGAGTTTTAGTAGCTATGAAGTGAATGAATTTGCACTTTGATTAAAGTATACAAAAAGTAGATAATCCAGACAAAAGTAGATAACACATTGCTGACATTACATAGACTTTCACAAAAAATTAATGTTCAAATGCAACTTGCACAAAGTTACAAAAACTTACAGCCTGCTCTAAAGTCTTTACCAACTTAAAAATCCTACATAACTACTACCGCCACTATAATAAATCTTACATAACCCTAGACTAGTACAGCCCCAATAGTTCTAGTTTTTGCACAAAATAAAGTCATAAAACACAAATTTTAAACAATCCAGAAACAAGAGTTAATGTAATTTGCAGATTCAAGTATCTGATGGGAAACAATTTCATTTTGCTCCCTTCTCTATTGGAGCTGAAGTTTTGGCAGCTGCTTTCCTCAGGCGAAGGGCTGCAACAATTGTCACGTACCCTAGATTCCCCTCTCTCATTACTACACCTTGTTTATGCTGGATGAAGGGCTATTTGTCTTGCTCTATACAATCTGTTCTTGCAGCGACACCTACCCTAATCTATTTTACACATGAAGAGAAGGATTTGACAAGTGATTATTGGAAATTTGGTTTACAATCTATTGGGGAGTGTTTCTTCGATGGTGCCAAGAAATTCCTACTAGTTCTTTGTAAACAAGATTTGAGAAGTGTTTCTGGTGTCGACTAGGGTGTGATAAAATATGATATAAATAACGTGCAGATAAACACCCTAAGCTAGCACGGTTCTGCAAGTATACAGATCGTATGCAAGTTTTAGAAAATAAGTAAGATTCGTTCCGCAGAGACTACAAAGTTTAGGGGAATCTTATGCAATAATCAAGTGCAGGTAATTAAAGCTAGAACAAATAAAACGCAGAAAAAGTAAAGACAAATAGATATTTATTTGGTTTTTGATTAAACTAAATTAAAACTAAGAATTTAAATACAGAAAATAAATATGAAAGAAGAAGTAGTATGAGAATATAGCTTGAGTCAATAGCATGTAACCCCCACTAGTTTTGCCGTTCTAAACATGTAAGGGTGAACTATGTAGTATTTCAATAATTGGTTCCAATTACGCTAGGTAGTTTTAAATAGGATTTACCTGTGTCAATAAGGCTTCTTAAGCAAACTGTTCCTATAATTGGTAAATAGTAATATATACTAAACCATAGTGATTATCTAGTTAGGTTGATTTGTCAGATCTAAACCGAATACTAGACGTTATGTGCTAAACATGTAATTAATTGTCAATGGTGACCTAATTACTAGATGGTAATTCTATATGGCTTAGGTTCCACAAGAACACAGAATATAAATCCAAACACATAAACAGAGAATAAAAACAATAATTCAATTTAAAACATAAAATTTCCAAATTAGATAGATGTCGACCAAACCTAGGGTTCATACATATATGCTAAAACTCAAGCTAAAGAAATTTAGTTCATACTAATGCAAGAAAAGAAAGAAATTACAAATTCAAAGGTAGAAGAAGACATTGTGATGAACAACTCCTTCCAGACTTCTTTTCTTGTGTTGTAAGCTTCCTCTTGGTTTAAGGTTTCACCAAGGATGATTTAAGAGTGTTAAGAGGCTGTATTTATAGTGTATAGGTTGACCTAATTCGTTTTCTTGAAGGAAAAGGTAACTATGGACTCCAAGCCCAACTCAAATTCGTAGCCAAAAAACATGCAATCAGCCCCGTTTTTCTTTTGGCCCTAACAGCTTCAATATTTATCCGATTGATGCGTATGAGTATACCAAATTCATCGTCTCGGAAAGATCTTCAACTTTGCTCTTGACCGTTTCTCCAAATTCCTCACCAATTTTAAGATATAAGCTGATTTGTGGTCGTAGGTGCAGAAATTCAGATTTAAGGCAGCTTTTCCTTTTCCATGTTTTTAGCTTTTACTTCCTTATCTTCAATTCCCATGTTTATCTTCTTTCCTTTAGCTCTCTTTACCAACTTGGACTCTAATTAATTACCATATATCTCTAAAGCTTCACACTAAATAAATAATTAAACCCAATATGCTCTAATAATAATAATTAATTAATTCAAGACCCAAAATAGGAAAGTGCACTAAATTAAGCTAAAATCGACCTATAAACTAATAAATACGCCTAAAATGATTTCTCAGAGATAGATTTTATTATCACAAATGAGGAGACATCAGTTTCAAACTTATTTTTACATGACTTTGGTTCATTTTAAGGCTTGTTAATTGTTTCCAGCGCAATAGTCACCGTCTACTCCTTTTCCTTTGTCTGGATTCTTTTCCAGATTACCATTCACGATGCTTTCAACCTTCGAATGTGACATCACTAGATGGGTTGTTTTTGTGTTTCAAATGGATTATTTGATTTTCAAATGGTGTGTGTGTGTGTTTCGAATAGTTGTCGATGTGGTGTATAAGGGTAAAGGTGGTTTGTGTGTCATTTTTGGATAGGTTTAGTGTAGGCTTCTAGTGGAATTCTTATTTCAAATGGGTTGTTTGAGTTTACAAATGAGTTACATTATTGAACGGTATGTATGTGTGTGCTTACGAGTGCTTTGCTAGCCAGATTCTAATGAACTGCTTCGTTTGCGAATCGGTTGCGTACATATCACAAATTGGTTGATATATTGTTTTTTTTACGACTGAGTTTTGAGATGAATATAAATGAAGTTTGGCATAATTTTTTAATATAATTTATCTATGTAAATATGCATGATTTTTTTTGAATATTTTTGGCATGATTTTCGCTATAATTTATATTTCTATATACGTAACATTTTAGTGTATCTTTTGCATTGCTTTTTAATTTTGATTAATTACACAATAGATTCAAATAAGAATGTTTTTCCATTAATAATGGGGTCGATTATATACACAAAATTATCCGAACTATGAATATTTTGAGTCAATCACTCATAAATTAAATAATTGTGTCCTATTTGTATAAATTGAAATTTAATAAATTAATGTATTTAAGCTCTCGTATAACATTATATATAATTTGAAAGATCTAATCCCTAAAAATGGAACATATAAGAAAGTATACAAATGCATTCAATGAAAAAGTCTATTTTATGATTTGATATATATGCAAATTTATCGTTGATTTAATTAAACATTTCACTTTTTAACTTGCAACAATATGTTATTATCTCTTTTTCTAACTTTCATTATTCTATAAATTGGCGTATACATGTGAGGAGTAGATTGTAACTACCCGAAGAAAAAACAAGGTGAAGAGTGGATTACATAAGGAAAGAACTAGTGATGGTGCTAATGTTGGTTAGATGTTGGTTTGGGCTCATAATACTGATCAATTTACTTATTTTACGTAAGTCTCTAATATCCATATTTTGTTCTTATATTTGGTTCAACAAACTGTTTTAACAAGTTTGAATTAGTTTTGCTAATGCCAAACTTCAATTTTTTTAATGAGTCCTGTTTGTCATATATTTTAGTGCGATCTAATCTTAATATTTTCACAATATACACATATAAAGAAATTTAATTTTGGGCTTAGAACTAGTAAGTCCAAAGATGACTTTACAACAAATTTTGCATCTTTTTAAACCAAAACCCGAGTCATAGTTATGATCACAAAATTTGTTGCTTTAAGATCGCTCCAAAAAATATATATTTAAAGGAATTTCAAAGTGGAAAAATATATATTTGGCTTATGATCAGTAAATATATTTCTTGATAATGAGAAGAGTAAATGTTTAATATAAACTTGTACATGCGTGTCTCTTAGATCTATAATTATAAGAATAAACTAACTAATATTTTTTGTGTGTATTATTTTGAAATAGAGAATGTGAACTTTATTGAAGGAACATTATGTGAGCCATATAGTAAAGATTTTGACGAACTATGTTTTCTTAGTGAACATTGTGTTATCATGTGTCGGATATATGGCTTTACATCAGGAGTATGTCATGGAGTAAGACGTCATTGTAATTGTAGTGTAGATTGTGAAACATCCTTTGTTCCTATTGGCGATGGAGGTGGTGGACTTGATGTACCAAATACTCTTGGTGGACGTGATGTACCAGATACTCCAAGTGGTGGTGATGGAGGCAGTGCGGGCGATACAGTTTAGGAATTCCATGTGATCTTCTTGAATCAAATAAGTAACACATTGTATTAATATAATATCACAAAAGGATTCCAATAATGTAATGAAATAAAAACATATGGTTATTGAGTTAATATTGTTTTCCAATGTTAAACTATAATTTCTTTTTAAACATGTGTCTGTGTTTATTAAAATAAAAGGTCTATTTGAATTTCAAATGAGTAAAACCTATAAAAAAATATAAATTTTTAAAAAAATCAATAACCTAGTTAAAAATGTAATAAATAAAATATAGAGTAAAGCTCACCAATAAATCCTATGCTATAGGGTATAAGAAAATATACATGTGTGTTTCAAGACAAAATATAACCATGTGTTTTCACATGTATGGTTAATCTATCATTTTGGATAAAATTCTTTATAACTGTTTCGAATTTTTCTTTTCTATTTTACAGCTGGTTTTATAATTATAAATTATGTTGATTATGAAATGAAAAAATCATCTAGAATTAAACATAAAAAACATGGGTTCATTCAAATTATACTAATATAATAGCTATATAAGATGATTTTAAACTAAGAAACACAAATATAATTTATATATCTCTGGAAAAAGCCAACTGATATTGGTATATATGAACCTTTATGAGTGTTCATAGACGTGGTCAAGTGTACAAGAAAATTCCACATGCTCGTTTGGACTCTTGCACTCTAAGTCGTGTCATTACAAATGAATTTCGTTCCAAACCATCAGTTAAGATAAGAGAAATAAAGTCTCTTACAAAGGAGAGTTATGTCTTTTACGTTTCTTACATAACATCTTGGGGTACGATCAACAAGGCGAAGGATTATTTATTCGAGTAAATTGAATCTTCTTTAAACCGCTTGCAAAGTTATTGATGTCTCCCTATTTGTTCTAATTCTTAGCCCATCGGAGACATCCTTTTAGGTGAATAAATGAGTTATTTGATAGACTTTTAGGCTTATTTGATCATATTGCACTTTCTCCCCTTGGAAATTAACTATTTGCAGAATCTGAGCTTTTGTGCGTAAATTTGACTATTTTTAATGCAAAGTTAATAGGTTCTTGAATTATATGAAAGACCAATCCAAGGAGAGAAAGTGAGAATAAAGTCTTAGTGTATTTTAGAGTGTTAGGAAATGATTTCTAGTCGAGTTTCTATTTTTAGAGTACACTTTCCTATTTTGATTTCTTGATTTATTGATTTATTCTTTTTAAGCATATGCGGTTTAATTATTTATTCAATGTGAAGCTTTAAAGAGATAAATGGTAATTACTTAGAGGCTAAGTCAAGATAAAGATGAAAGGAAAGAAGATTTATATGGAAATAAGAAGATTTGGTAAAGATTTATTCAAAGGAGGAAAAGATAAAGCTGCCTTTTGAAATCTGAAATCCAGCCACGTTTTAGGAATTAAATCATAATAAAATATTGGCTAGGATTCTGGACGAATGGTCTGCACCAATAGAAAGAGCTTTCCAAGACAAGCAGTTTCATATATTGGAACTTCTCAAACGGATAAGTATTCAAAAAGATATGACCAAATCAAATCAGCAGAATCTTATCTTTTAGAGCTACGAATTTAAGAGTCTTTGCCTTCTCTTCCACTCAAAGCAAATTCGACCTAGGGTCTTCCAACACCTATAAATACACCCCTTAGACCTCATTATTCAGTACCTCTCATAATTCATTCAATATATACATCTTTAGAGAGAGCGTCAAGAGGCGGAAGCAAGAGCTGAAGCTGGAGACTGTCTATATCTCCAACAACAGTTCAAGCCAATTCCTCTATCTAGGTTCTTAATTTATTTCTGTTATTAGGAACATGTATATTATTAATTTCTTTATTGTTTTTACTTTTAATATGAGCTAAACCTTAATTACTTGAGAATCGTAATGGGATGAACCCTAATTTGTTTAATTCATGTATTTCAATTTGGGATTAGTTTCTAGTTTAATTTGAATTAGATATTTCATATTGTTTCTTATTTTATATTAATTTCACTATCTAATCGGAGATAGGTCATAGTAATTAAGCTATTCACTTTGGTGGGGAAGTGATCGCCTTGACGGGGGTTTTAATTACTGGACTAGATAATAAACGTAAGGTAGAAATTATTGATCCTGACGGACTTAGTTAACCTTATAGCCAATTGGGTAAAATAGTATTCATTCGAAGGTGGATTATGATCGCCCTGGCGGGGTTTGTAACACCTGAGAATAGCTCCTAGGTCCACCCTGACGGGGGCTAGGAGATTATAGAGTCCCGGCTAGTATATAAATATCAGTTCTGCCCTTAAAGAAAGCATTAATTAGGTAAGTTTAGGTGATTCCCTAGCGAGACTCAAGTATAGCTCATATCTGCATCTTAGTCCTTTAGTATTTATTTTCAGTATCTTATTTTCTTGCATTCTTAGGATTAATATAAAACCAAATAAATATCTTTTATCTTTTAATTTCTGTATTTGCAATTATTACTATTTATCTGTTGAACACTTGGGTTATACCAGTCCAATCCCTGAGAACGAATCCGACTTGTCGGAGTATTACTTGGACAACCGTACACTTGCGGTATTGTGGTTGCATTATTTTCAGTACTTAATTTTATAACACACCAGGACCCACCAGTTATTTTGCCAAAAATCAAAGTTCTCGGCCCTCAAACTATTTACTATGTAGAACCGACCCTATTACTCGCGTATTTCATCGTTGTTTTTTCTCTTTTGGTGGATGTATCAACGGGTTTAACTCTTACCGTGCTATTTTGTTCTTGGATGCTACCTTTTTGAAGTCCAAATACACGGGTTTGTTATTTGCTACTGCAAAAGATGACGACCAAGGTACCCATTGATTCTAAAATACATTCCATCTTTATATGTTTGAAAAATACTAAGTATTGTTTTCAATACCGAGTGGTTATTTTATTACATAGATATCTTTTTACATTAATCCAATGTTTTTATTCTACTACTCAATTTTTATATTACTAAATCCTTTTTTTGTGCATTTACGAGCCATGTTTATTTACAGTGGCTTTTGGTGTAGTCCTTGGAGAATATACCAATAATGAGATAGCTTTTCTTGAATTTTTGAAGCCCCTCGTTAGAGGTCATTCCCTTACATTCATAACTGATTGACATAAGGGGCTTTAAAATACTCATAGATTTCGCTTAAAACATATCGAGAAAAATATCAGGCTCGCGCTTTAGGGGATATCATTTTCCTATGATTGTATGGTATACCTTCTGAAAAAAGTTGCACACACTCCCGTTGTTGGACATTTTGAGCAACAGATGGCAACTTGGTTATTCGAAGGGAAGAAAAAGCTTCGTGATTTCCTGAAGTCCTTGTCTAAGTAGAATTATGCAAATGCTCATTTCTCGGGTAAACAATATGGTGAATTGACATCTAATGCCGTTGAATCCTTCAATTATTAAATAATAGAGAAAATGTATCTTCTTGTGTGCGAGCTCGTTGATGCACTCCGTGTTAAGTTAATGTTTAGATTTTTTACAACTGTTCTACCAAATCATCCAAATGGACTTCCCATCCATGTCCTACTATTATGGCACTGTGTAATAGAAACGTTGGCTTAGCTGCAGTTGGGCTATAAAACAATCCACCCCCTTGATTTTCTAGGTCGTTTCAAACTCGGTCATGGTAGTAGATATCCATGCCTGTACTTGTTCTTATTGTGAATAGAGAGAATTGGGTTTCCCTTACCATCATGCTTTACTTGTTTTGTCCAGTGCTAGTGTGCGTAATCCATTGAATATGTCAAGTCAATTTTTCATACTTTTACCTACCAAAAGACATATTCAAAAAATATTTCTGCTATGTCAACCTTTCAAGTTGAAACCCTTTTTGACGAGTCTACATTTATCTATGCTTCTGCTTGTAGGTGACCCTCGGGTAGACCCTTACTAAGCATTTTTTTCCAACATAAAGAAAGTTTTGCGTAAAATTCTGTGTAAAAGATGCAAGAAGACCGGTACTCATAATCGGTCAACTTGTAACGCTACCATTTGATTGTTTTTATTGTATTCATGATTGTTGGATCTACTGTATTGATGTTTTTTTTTGTACTACTTCTTGTTAAATTTATGCTTAATGTATTTCTTAAGTATATTCAGTGTTTTGTATTATTACTCGGCTAATTCTGCTAATTATACAAACATTTTCATTGAGTACTTAGTGATTTCATTGAGTATTCAGACATTTCCATTGAGTACTCAAAACATTAATTGAGTACTTAAACATTTTAATTAACTACTCATTTATTTATTGAGCATTAGGCAATATGTTCTGATGACCTAGGTTTTTTGTTGAGTACTCATTCACTTTGTTGAGTTTGTTGAGTACTTAGAGTTTCTTATGAGTAATTAATGAATTTATTGATTAACCAATGTGAATAATGATTGTTTTTATTAAGTACTTAGTGAATTTGTTGAGTACTCAATGTTTTTATTGAGTAATTAGTGAATTTGTTGAGTACTGGTGTTTCCTTGTGTGCTCTAAAAATAATGCAATAAGGAAAAGAGAATCACAACTGCAAGTGTACAGTTGACCCAAGTAATATATGTGTTAAACAGATTCGTTCTCAGGGACGGATTGGTTGACTCTAATGCTTATCAAGTAGTGATTAATTGCACGTAAAAGCAAATAAATGATTTTAAGATTGGTTGATTGTTTTTCTATAACTAAGACAATTAATTAAAAGACTAAAATAATGTAAATATTAAGCTAGACGCGAGAAAATAAAATAGCTAGACGCAAAGTATGAAAGGTAGTACTTGAGTAACGCTAGGATTTCACCCAAATCTATTCATTCCATGTATTGTTTAAGGGACTAATTCGGTAAGTAATAGTGGTCGGGATTCGATATTCTCCTTACCCCCGTCAGGGTGGACTAAGGAGCTATTCTTAGGTGCTACAAACCCTGTCAGGGTGAATATAGTCCACCTTCGAATGACTAAGTTCTAATTACCCAATTGGACATAGGATTAATCAAGCCTGTCAAGGTCAAATAATTTCTATCCTACATTCATTAATTATTTCCGTACCTAGACCCCCGGTCAAGGCGATTCCTATGCCACTTTAGTAAATAGCCTAGATACTAATTCCTATTGTTGATTCATGACTTCAATAATAGTTGATAAATGAAAATTAATGAAAAATACTAATTCCCCAATTCGATTTCAATTATAATAATCCCAAAACCAAAAACATGAAATGAAATAAATTGGGGCTTAACCCATTAATGCGTTCTCAAGTACTGTATGAATTTAGCTTATAATTGCAAAAACTAAGAAAATAAAAGTAAAAAGAATTCATGTTTACAAATTACAGAAATAAAAGATAGAACCTAATTAGGAATTGGGTTTGGCTGTGATTTGGAGAAGATGACTTTCTCTAACTCTTAGCTTTCTCCTTTTACTTGCTTCTGACTTTATCTCTGGACACTCTCTTCTAAGGATAATTTAAATTGAAGAATAAAATGAAAGGTGTTGAATAATGAGGTCTAAAGGCCTATTTATAGTGCTAAAATCGGACTAGGGCTTTTACTTAGGTTAATTAGTCAAATATTAAAAAGTCCAAGTCCATAATTTAAGTCCAAATCCCGTAACTGATGTACACCCTTCACTAAAACGAGTGTAACTTTCTCAATATAACTCCGAATTGACTCATTCAACTTGCTAATTCTTCTTAACTTGATAAGGAATCTAATCTCTTCACGACTCAGCTGCTGAATCCTCGTCGAAATGGCTCAAAATCAGAAATCTTCAGCAGCCTTCCAGATTTACAGTTTCCTAAATCAACTCTTCGGAATATTTCTTCACGCCTTTGACTTCTTTACACGATCTATGAATTTAATCCACGATTCCCCTCCTTGCTAGTATTCCAAACCTACAAACTTTTCACTAAAAAAAAAAATATTACGCGCAAAAGCTTAATAAATCCAAAAATACTAATTTTCAAGGAATGAAATTGAAATATAGCAAATAATCATTAAAAGTCTATTATATTAGTTCATAATTCACCTAATTTGATGTCTCCTAAGCATATAAATATAGAACAAAAAGGAGACATCAAGTACTAAATGTTTTTGTTGAGTACCTAGTGAATATTGTTGAGTACTTAATGTTTCTGTCGAGTACTTTGAGAATTTGTTGAGTAGTCACAGAATTTGTTAAGTACTCAGAAGAGTTTACTCAATGTTTTTGTTTACTTACTAAATAGTTAGATAATACAGATTAATGATCCACATAAAGAAATACTAAGAGCCCGTTTGGGATTGATTATTTTGGAGCTAAAAGCGCTTTTTTGATTAAAATTAAAATATTAAAAAATATTTTGACATCTAAAATCACTTTAAGTGATTATTTTGATAATCACTAATCTAGTGCTTTTTCTAAAAGTGTTTTTTAGAGTCTAAAATATTGCTATGGATCTAAAATCACTTTAAGTGATTATTTTGAAAAGTAATCCCAAACGGGCACTAAATCATTTAGTCTTACAACAAAAACATTAAGTCAGATTACAATCCTAATCAAATAATAGAGTACCAAAACCATTAATATAGAAGTCAAAATTACATCAGATTTTTTAGGCCCTGTTTGGTTTATGAAAACATTTTCTGTTTTTGTTTTCAGAATATATTTTCAGAAAATGATTTTCGTTTTCGGTTTCAATATTTTTAGAAAATATGGAAAACGTCGATTTCATGTTCTCTAATATAGCACTGTTTTCATTTCATTTTCCAAAAAACTGTTTTCATTTTCTTTAGCCAAACACGTTTTCATTAGCATTTTAGAAAATATAGAAAATGAAAACAGAAAATACCTATTATTTTCACGAACCAAATTTCAACCCTTTGCGAATATCCTGGGTAATGCAACAACTTGCGCATTATCCATCCTCTGCTTCATTGATCATTTTTCGACTGTACGAAAAGTTTGCAAGGCAACCTAATCGGTAGTAATACTTTGACTATAGAAGAAATAATACCCCGCAATACAAGCTCCCTTGTTGTTGCTGAGGCGATCCCTTGTGTTTTAATAGATATTTATGTGTCAGTGTTGGATCATCAACCCTCAATACATTATCTAGCAAAAATTATTTGGATTTTGCTGCTGCTTAATCTGTGTTTGCACTTATGGAGGTTGCGTTCTTTGGAACAATCGAGTTGTAATGAACAAAAGAACGCTCAGGCTTTTCGTACACCAATCAGATCCAATGCCCACTACTACCATATTATACAAATAACGACAACAAAGTGTACTCATAATTCTTACTATTACGCTTGAATACCTCAATTACATACAAATTCACTTCATCTGTCTTTTTTGCTTTTGATCATTTGCTGATTTAGGTGGAAATAATTCAATTAGTATTGATAATTTAATTAAATCATTAATAAAACTAATATGTATTTGAATATTATCATTGCACATTCCACTTTGATATGTAACACTGTGTTTTCCACCACAGTTACCTTGCTCCTTATTAATCATGTGAAGCATCGCGTCCATTACATGTGGTTGTAGAAAACTACTTATGAAGTGAAATTACATTAAATATAACATTTTTTTAAATTTTTTTTTATAAAAAAATTACCTTATTTTCAATAGATTCCTTATGTGCAACATTCATCGTGTCAAGACTGGACACTAGGATCTTTCATCCAAACACTTTCGCTCAATTTCTGATCACTCATTTGAATCTCAAGATAAGGAGATTCACGAGACTTATTCGGTTAAGATGGGGGTCACAAAAAAGAGTGGATGTAGAATGAAAAAGGTGTGGAAAATTAAATACCCCTCTACAAGTAAACAATCTCTTATGGAGGGTACCTTGTCCCTATGCGAACAAACTTGATGATCTGTGTGGTCGAGGTACATAATATTTACCCATGTTGTGGGGATATGGAAGAGGATGCCCACCATCTTTTTCGTCTTTTTTGGGTGACGAGGCAAGTATGAGTCAAATTTAATCAAGAACTTTGTAATTTTGGAGCAAAATAATCAGCTCCTGAGATATCTATGATCGTAGAGAGTTTGGATAGGTGTAGACACAACAAAGTAGAAGAAAAATGTGCCACTGACGTGGATACTCAGTTTCTGGAAAAAAGTGCAACAACGAACCCTTTCTACCAAAATATAGGATACCGTGCTTGATTTGGTGGAATTGGAATATAAAATACGATTTGAACCATTTGGATATCATGAAATAAATGCATGTCCAAGAATTTACCATATCCGAGAGCGTCGATTGTTATTAAACAGTCAAAATTCCTTGCGATTGAGTAGTGCAAAGCTTGGATGAGCGGGATATGAAGAGTTACTAGTTCTAAGGAAAAAACTGAAGCATGAGGCTTGGACAAAGTGGAGCGGTATATGAGGATTAATCTGTGACTTGGAGGGAGTTGAATAATTGAGGGTATTCGATGAGGATTACTAGCATGGCACTGGTGATCGCGGAGGTTTATGCGCTATGAGGGTCTTTCCCTAGCAGAGCGATTAGGGGCAAAAGAAAGCATTAAGGTGGATTCCCAAGATGCAATAAACTTGATAGAGCATTCAGTAGCGGTTAGAGGACCAGGAGCTGCATGGATAGAAAACAATCGGGCAATTCTTTGTAGGAACTTGTCTTTCAAAATTACCAAAATATATTGTGAGCCGAACCCGTTGCTGATTGGCTAGCACATAGTGAGGGTTCGCTAATGGAATGAAATATAAGATATGCGTAAAATATAATTAGATTAATGCGTCATAACAAAACAAATATAATTAGATTAATTAAATAGTTAATTTTGTAAATTAAAAATATAAGATATGAGATCGATAGTTGGCCTAGTGATTAGGTTACTCCGCAGAGACCAAGAGGTCCTGGGATCGAATCTCATTGGAGTCATTTACTCCGAGTTCAAAGTGGCTCTCTCATGTATTAAAAAAAAAATATATAAGATATGTGTCATACGATTGATATTTGACCACCTAATATAGGATGTAATTTTTTTTCCCAACTCTATTTATATTTTATAATATCTAATTTTCCGACAAAAAAAGAAGAAATAAAAGGAGAATACTATGGAGATTTGAAGAAATTCTAAACAAACATGTGTAACCTTTTTTTTCTAATAACTTTCATTCATAAAATTAATCTTACAAAATAAAGTCAACCGATTTTTGTAAAAACGACATCGTTTGAAATGAGTTTCGCTAATTAGAGATGAATAGAATCCCCTCTAAAGCTTAAACTATTTCCATACGACAAGTTTTTGTTAAAACTAGGTTTGCATACCGTACGATATACAAGAATAAAATTCTAGTTAAAAAAAATATAAAGAAAATAATTAAATTATAATGTGCTATTTTAATGAGAAAAATATATATTATAAATTTCCGAGAAAAAATATAATGAATAATACATATCATAATAAAAATAAATATAAAATATATGATAAAATAAAGAGGTTATCATTGAAAACATTCTCATTAAACTCTCTAATTATTTTTTCATACCTTCAATAATTTATTTCATAAAAAATGCCTAATAAAATAATTATTTATAAAAAATATCTTTTTTATATTTTTCATACCGTTACTACCCTTATTATTAAATATATAATTTTATTTTAATATAATATTAATTTTTAAATAGTAAACAAATAATAGGATACTTCTTCCACCACCACCACCACCACAACCACCATTTATGTAACCACCACTACATCCACCACCTCCACCACCACAAGCACCACCACCACCACCACCTACTACTACTAATTCCATCACACGCGCGCGTCCGTGAATATTTTTTAAAATCATCATAACTAATTAAAAAAAATCAGAAAATTAATTTTTATTTTATTTTTTAATAAAGCAAATTAATATTTACGTCTATGAATTTTTTTAATTTTTTGCATTTTTTGAATTTTTGTTATTTTTTCGTAGACTCGGATTTTCATATTTTAAATATGGAATTCCATATTTTAAACCGTGAAATAAACATGAAAATCCATGTTTAAACATGAAATTTTGTGTCTGCGAATTTGTTTTTTTAAAAAAATCAAAAAAAAAATTCAGAAAATTCTAAAAAAAATCATACACGTAAATATTAATTTGATTTATCCAAATATATAATTTTTTGATTTTTTTGATTTTTATAGAATTAGTTATAACGATTTGAAAAAAAAATTCACGGACGCGCCCGTGTTTATTAGTTTTTGTTTTGTTTTTTTAAAATTTATTTTTCTTTTTTTTAATTGTTAATTATAGAGATAGTTTGGGATGAGACTGTTTTCAATAGTATCTTATTCTAGATACTTTTTTCTAAATAAATTTTTTAATAGACATTAATCAACAATTGGCTAAAAAATAATAAATATCAAAAATAAAATAATATATATCAACAGTAAATTAACACTTAACATATTCAATTCTTGATGTTTCTTTTAGATTTTCGAACAAAAATAAAATAAAATTGGACAATAAAAAAATTGAATAAAATAAAAAATATATATAAATATATATAAAAATATATATATATATATATAAATATATATAAAAATATATATATATATATATATATATATATATATATATATATATATATATATAGATCAGCGTTTTACAAAACAAAAGGTCTCTAGCGGGGTCCACGAAAGCACAATCCTTAAAGGCAACATTATGCACAAGGGTAAAGCCCACGTATGGCCCTTTATCTTTAGGCGAAATGCGCAATCCGCCCTTTATCTTTTTTTTTGACGCTAAAAGCCCTTTATTAACGTTTTTTTGTCACCGTTAGCCCTTTTGTCCATTTTCTGTCAGTTGACCGTTAGTCAACGCCACATGGCGCCACGTATGCGCCACCTCACCGCCATGTGTACTCCACGTAGGCGTTAGAACAACCCCATTTACACGTCATTAACTTTTTTTTTTTCTAAAATCATTTTTTAATTTTTTTTTAGTTCCTCTTCTTCTTCTTATTGTCCAGAAACGGAGCCGTTCATTGAAACACCACCACCATAAGACAAAGCGAAATTAATGTAATAAAAAATAGGGTAAAACTAGCATTGAAGGCGGTAGGGTTCTTCCATCCATACACCAACGACGGCGGTGGCCGCGAGCGAGTACTTTGGTGCGCCGTGAAAGACATCCAAGAAGAAAGCCCCGACCTCGATTGCGTCATCTACACCGGCGATCACGATGCATCTCCTGAGACTCTCACTGCTCGCACCCTTGGTCGCTTCGGTGTTAAATTACTCTATCCTCCTAAGGTACCTTCCAATCCCCATATACATACACACATCTATATATCTATCTTCCTTTCATTAAGAAATCTGCAATTGCACATTTGCACTGCACGATAGTTATTACATTAAGGATTGATTACATATATTAGGCTGAAAGTTAAGCATCGTAGAAAAAAGAGAAGATGAATTATAGTCAAAACCAAAGAACGTTAGATTCCTGATGAATTGGTGGAACATTACTTGGGTAAAAGTGGATTTCAATGTCCTGATGTTCGATTGTAAGTATTTTATTGTTTTCTCGTGAACTTCTCTTAATTTTTGTAATTTATGAGTTCAAGATTTTTCCAGTACGCATTCAAACCCTCCAAAAATTAAGAGGTCCTTACTATATTTCAAACAGTTCCTTGTAATTGTGTAAGTGGGGTATTGTTGTGTAATTGAGCGATTGGTCCCTGTATTTTTTGAAATAGCTAAGTATACCCATTGGTTTAAAGAGTAGTGAATATACTAGAAGAGTTGTTTTTAAGAACAGGGATGTTGAATTTGATTATTCAAGGCATTTTACTGTATAATTGCGCCATCGGTCCCTGTATTATGACAATTATCAAACATATTTCAGAGAGTAGCATATACATAAACCTTCAATTGTGATTCCAAAATAATGAAATATACCCTATAGAGAGGTAGATTTTGCAACGTTAATGTATTAGTATAACACGGGTCTATATGCTACTCTTTTGTAACACATGGGTATGTTTGGCTATTTTGCGTAACTCAGGGACCAATGGTGCAATTTACCCTATAAAGAATACATAAATCATTTACCCCCATATTTTTTTTTATATTCTTATAAATTTTCAAAAAAGTTTAATTTTTGAAATCTTTTCAGCCGAGGGGATAACCAAGAATATGCAGATCTGGACAAGCTAGCAAGAAAATTCCTTGAAACAAATCTTGAAAAAGATCCTAAAAAAGCCCCAACTCGAGCATATATAGAAGAAGTTGTTGAAGGTCTAAAGAATGGAGAAAATACAGAATTGGAAAATTGATGTTCATAAGAATTGGAAAGGGTCTTCTAAGATTACGAAACTCTTGGGCAGATGTATATTTCATGATTTGTGTAAATGTAGGTTACTGTATATCGATTAATATGTAAAAAAACAGTTGTAGAGAAAATATTACAAAGAGCAAGTAAAAAATTGTACATTTGAATTATAATAACATAGTTTCAGAAATATTTGAACTCCCTGCATCATTTCTCTTCTGTATTTTCTACTGGATTCTTGTACGCTCTCTTCGTGAGTTTTTTGTTCGGTGGATACGGAGTTTGGATCCCGGTACAAACTATCTTGCTCCGACCACTGTTTTGAACCCTGAATCAGCTTTGCAGTAGCATGATACCGAATCAGTTTAGAAGCTGCTTCAGCCTTTGCAAGTCATTAATGCCAATAACATCATTATAGAATGAAACAGATATCTTTAACACCCATTCGCTTGGAGCATTAGTCAATGAAAAATCTGATAAATTAACGACTTGATAAATTACCCTCCACATCTGATAAAGTAAGAACCTCAACTTGTAAGAATTTGTGTTCCCAAAAATCTAAAGATGGTGACAAAAGACCATGTTATCATTTACTACTTAATATTCTTTTCCTTTCAACACTATAAAGTATGCACTAACTTCACTATCCTATGACATATATCAACATTTTCTCTAAATCATCACACTAAACAGAAAAAAGGAAAATATTCACTATCCTTCCACTTAACGTAGCCACTAAACTCGAAAACACAGCTATTCCAATCATAGAAACCGGTATAATCTTGTCTTTATCCATAGCTATACCTCGAACATCCCTGAAATAACACAACAATTAAAACAAACAATTCGAGTTTATCAAATTACAAAAAATACTTACCTTAAAGCAATAGTAGCTGAAAAAATTAACCCAAGACAACCAGCACTAGTAGCACTAGTGAATTTAAAGTCGAAATTTCCTTAATTTGTCTAAATGAATATTTACTGCAAAACAATTCAAATTGCTCACTCGATCATGTTGCGCCAAATGGATATTTACTGCAAAACAAATAAAAAAATGCAGCTAAAGACCGAATTGCTCACTCAACCGTTGTGCACCAAAAGGATATTTACTGTAAAACCATTCAAAAAATGCAGTGTAAGACCAAATTGCTCACTCCATGGTCATCATAATGGACATTGTAGGATTTATATAAAAATATAATATTATATATATATATATATATATATATATATATATATATATATATATATATATATATATATATATATATACACTTAAATTAGATACTTCTGAAAAACAGTAAAAGTGATGAAATTAGGTTAAAAATAATTCAACTTTTTTACCTTAATTTGGTTCTTCTCCAAGCCGATTGATGATGGTGGAGAAAGGTCCCCGAGTGGAGGCAGGTCCTTATGCAGCGAGTGGCTTGGTGTGGGAAGGTGGGTGTGGAGAATTATTTTTTTGTTTTTCTCTTCATTTGGGTTCTTCGATTGTTGATGGCGTATCCAAGCCGGTTGATGATGGCGGCGATTTCGTTGGGCAGAGAGCGGCTTGGTGTGTGAAGGCGAGTGTGGAAATTTTTGTTTTGTTTTTCCCTTCATTTGGTTCTTCAATGATGTTGGAGCGGCAAGAAGAAGAAAGAAGAAGAAGGAGAATTTAAAAATAAATAAATTAAAATAATGATTTTTAAAATAAAAAATATGACGTGGAATTGCTATGGCATCATGTTGACGTGGAGCACACATGGCGGTGAGGTGGCGCATACGTGGCGCCATGTGGCGTTGACTAACGGTCAACTGACAGAAAATGGACAAAAGGGCTAACGGTGACAAAAAAACGTTAATAAAGGGCTTTTAGCGTCAAAAAAAAAGATAAAGGGCGGATTGCGCATTTCGCCTAAAGATAAAGGGCCATACGAGGGCTTTACCCTATGCACAATTTCAATGCATTTATAAATGTAAAGCAAAAATTTACAAACCGACCATAAATAAAGAAATGTAAAGCAAAGGCAAAGAACAAATTCCTCGGTAAATGATTGGACTGGATCTTCTTCATGGTCAATTAGGAATAATGATATATACCACCCAAATTCATATCATCCAATTACCATCCATGACGTGGTGTGAATTGGTTGGAAGTAAATATTTAATCAAATCAAGAAAATAAATTGATTATCTTGCTTGCTCACCAAAAAAAAAAAATTGATTAAATACTTTTAACCAACCAATTCAAACCACATGGATGGTATACTTGAATGGTATGAATTTAGATGGTATATATCATTTAATTGTCAATTAGTAGTGATCAAATTAATTTAAACAAAAGCACTCCACGGACACTTTTGTTTACTACTACTACTTAAATAGTATTTATACCTTTCCCCGCAGGCCCGCACCACTCGTGTCTGATGTTCTTTTAGCAGATTTACATGCATATATTATTGTTATAAGTATTAAAGGACATGCATATTAAATAAATAGATAAACCACCCTCTTAAATACTACTATACTTATGCACGCACTTACCTCCTTTTTTAAGTGAAAGACACGCACTTACTGACACCACACCTGACCACACCACATTCATAGGTACATACTACTAGTTAGGGTGGAGCAATACCCGAGTTAGCACTGAATTTATGTTTTTGCTAATCTTAAATCGTAACCTACTATGTTGACGTTTGAAAAAACTAACCTTGGTTTTTTCCATTTAACTCGTTTAAGTTCGAATCACCGAGTTGACTTGAGTTACATATTAGATTGACTCAAATTTATTTACATTAAAAAATTATTCTTTTAGCAAGAACACGATTTCTTTTTATATTATTATTAGGTATTCTTCTTATGGATTTATCACATTTCTCCTATAAATTCTTATTAATTTTATTTTTTAGATTCGTTTCTATTAATCAAATTTGTCAAAAAAGACTTCAACTCTTTTCCAAACTATATTAGATATATGATCTTTTAGAATGGATTTGAAGCTTTATTTCAAATAATTTTACTTTTTTTTTCTTCGGAGTTTTTAAAAATATGAGCTTAGGCTACACACCGGCTGGTCGGGTTAGGTTTAGAATCTTTCTTTTTATTAATCTAACCCATAGTCAATCATTATCGATATTTTTCTTAATCCGACATCAATTTAGGTTCATTATCCCGGGTTAACGCAACTCGGAGCGGTTGAGTAATTGAGTTCATTTTTCTATTGGGTTGACTCAGTCAATGCTCAACCCTAACTAGTAGTAAAACCAAGTTTTAGACAAAAACAATAATATAATAAAGGTCATTGGACAGTGGATGTAATGCTACTACATATCAAGAAAATTGGAAATGGATGAAAATGTTCTCGAATTGAAAAGTTTTTCATATAAAGCGAGAAATGAACAAGATTGCGGATTGTGTTGCGAAGTGCACAAAACTGGACATTGACGTATCCAACAGAAAATGTTGTTAGGTGTTATTGATAGTTTTAAGTATCTGGAAATATTATGTAGGAATAAGAGGATTGGATAGATTTTCTTGTATCCGATGTTATATATTTACTCAACAAATAAAAAACTCAAACCCTTCTCCCTTGAAAGATAGAGCTCAAATCAGGTAAGACTATCAACTTTACAACATTGACAAAAGACATGTATAGTTTAAGAAATTTAGCAAATAATTAAATTTCTTTTTTGGACGAACTAAGTATACCCTGTCCAACTTTATTTGTCAATTTTTTCAAAAAAAGGTATCAAATATTAATTGTCTATTTATAACATTAAAATATTTTTTCATAACTTTTCTTAATATTATCACTATTTGAATCATGTATTCATTTATGTTTGCTATAAATTACAATACACTCCGTCCAAATATATTTGTTCACCTAATTTATGTATATGGATTGAAAAAACTATTTAATTATCATAATTGTATCCTTATTTATTTATAGTTTTATTGGAAATATAAATAAGAAAAATATATTCAGGAACAATGTCCATTTAATAAAGGTGGTATTGGTAAAAAAAAAGTATATATTTTGATATTTTAATGAACAAATAATATTGGATACATTGATTAAAAAAGAGGCACTAATAAAAAAAAAAGGGTAATGCCCAATTAATTACACGAAAAGTGTAAAAATTTTCAATTAATTACAATTTCAACTTAATTCATACTTAAACAAAAAAAATGAAAAATTACAAAAATATCCATAGACAATTAATTAATTACTTTAATTATAATATTATTTATTTATTTTTTTAAAATTTTTCTTTTTAATTTTTTTTTGGATTTTTTAAAAAAAAATTTAATTTTCGGAATTTTTTTTAAATTTTTTTGTTTTTTGGATTTTTTTAAAATTCTTTTTTTCGAAATTTTTTTTTTTCGGATTTTTTTTTTTCCCAGATTCTATTTTATGTGTTCCATGAACACACAATTTTGAGATTTATGTGTTGCAGGAACACACAAAAATGGAACAACCAAAATCAAGTTTTTTGTATTCCAAAAATACACAAATTTGAGTTTTATGTGTTCCATGAATACACAAATCTCAGATTTGTGTGTTGTAGTAATACACAATTTTGCGATTTGTGTGTTCAGGAATACACCAAATTGGAACAAACAAAATCAAGTTTTGTAAATTTGATTTATATGTGTTATAACAATACACAAATTAGAAACTTGTGTGTTCCAGGAATGCAGAACTCTGAGACTTGTGTGTTCCAAGAACGCACAAATCAGAGACTTGTGTGTTCCAGGCACAAATCAGACACTTGTGTGGTCCATGCACAAATCAGAGACTTGTGTGTTCCAGGAACGCACATATCAGAGACTTGTGTGTTCCAGGAACGCACAAATCTGAGACTTGTATGTTACAGGAACACACAAATCTGAGAATTGTGTGTTCCAAGAATACAAAGAATTGGAACAAACAAAGACAAGTTTTGTATATTCTAGTAATACATAAATTTTTTTATGTGTTATATGAATACACAATTCTAAGATTTGTGTGTTCCAGGAATACACAGAATTGGAATAACACAATACCCTAAAACATAAACACAAAAATAACAAAAAAGAGTTTGACAAAAAGATAATATATCAATATAGTTAAAGACGAATAAAAATAAGGTATATGTGATTAATAAATATAAAAAAACAATTTTGTTAAAAAAAAAGAAATATTTAGATCGATTTTATGATTTTGTGTGTTACAGAACACATAAATCTATATTCTTGTGTTACAGCAACACACAAATCTATATTTGTGTGTTACAGCAACACATAACCTGAAATTTCGTTTTAAAAAAAAATCTGGGAAAAAATTTATGAAAAAAAAATTAGTGGAAAAAAATGGGGTCTTTATTTTTTAAGGCCCAAACACATATAACTTTGTGTTTTAAATCCCCATCCCAACCAGCCTTGTAACTACTCCAACTAAAGGATAATTGTACCAAAATACCACCCATACCCTTTCATACACTAAAACACACCAAGCCTAACCCAAAACACCATTACAGATTCGAAACCCCCCACCCCTCCCATTCACTCTCTCTCTCTCTCTCTCTCTCTCTCTCTCTCTCTCTCTCTCTCTCTCTCTCTCTCTCTCTCTCTCTCTCTCTCTCTCTCTCCCTCTCTCTCAAGACCCCGGCGAACCCCCCCAACCCCACATCCACCTTCATCACCCCGTCGCCATTAACACCGCCACCATCGAGCCCCACCTTCACCACCCTCCATCCATCACCACAACCATCCTCACTCTTTGTTATCCCTCACCACCGTCCTCACTCTGCTTCACCATAACTTACCATGCCGAGCCACCACCACCACCGTCATCACCAACACCACCAGATCTGGAACCTCGCCGCCCAGAAAACGTACCACCGAAACGCCGAAGTCCATCACTGCTGCTGCTCCCTCTCTCTGTAACATCCCACCGAAGTCCCCCAGCAAACCACCATCACCAAGACCACCAGCAACACGCTGACCACCATAACCACCCCCACCTTCGTGTTCCGTCACAGAAACAACACCACCACCGCTACTAATGTTTGGATCTGCAGAAATGAGAGTCATCCCCACCGGTGAGCCCGATCTGCAGTCATAACAGTCACCACCACCACCGCCGTGAAGAAGCCATCGCCACCTCTCGGATCTTGAAAGCTGCTGCACATGAACCCACTAGAGGGACACCACCAAGAACACGACTATTCGCAGGTTTTTGGGTCCAGCCCCATTGGGCTCAAATTTGTTAGTGGGCTCAGCCCCATTTGGGCTTAGGTTTTTGTTGTATTGTGTTTTGT
The DNA here is from genome assembly GCA_029959085.1 of Nemophila menziesii. Lineage (NCBI taxonomy): Eukaryota > Viridiplantae > Streptophyta > Magnoliopsida > Boraginales > Hydrophyllaceae > Nemophila > Nemophila menziesii. The sequence continues at coordinate 1,650,642 of JARWIR010000013.1, forward strand.
TGTATTGGGTCTAGTCCCATATAGTTGTAGTAGGTAATGGGGCTGGCCCATTTTGGTTTAAAGTGTTGTTTTAGATTGTAATTTTTTTTGTTCAACATGGGTACAGCCCATGTGTGTAATAGTTTGGTAATGGGGCCATCCCGGTATGGGTATAAAATGTTAGTACAGTTTTCTATTTTGTGTTTGTTCTACATGGGTACAGCCCACATCCATGTAAAAGTTTTTTTTGTTTTTCATAGGCCCTGCCCCACATAAAGTCATTAAAAAAACATAAACTGATTAACTAGAACGCAAAAATAACGTGTTGGGTACAGCCTTACCCCTATATCTTTGGACTTAATAAAAAAGATAAAAAAAAAGCATTGGGAAAAAAAGTATTTGGGTCCGTACCTATCACGTTATTAGCCCCCGTGATAGTTTGTCTTTATGGGTCCGTACCCATAAAGAGGAAGGGTAAAAATGGTAAAAGTGTGAACCAGCTAGTTGGGCATAGGACTTAAAAAATATTTTTTTCTAACTAGGACTTATAATACAAAGTTTTCAAATTTTGGGCCTCAAAATAGAATTTCCTCGAAAAAAATTTCCAAAAATTTTTTTTGAAAAGAAAAATTTTAAAAAAAAAATTTGAATTTTTTTTTTTCGGAAAACTAAAATTTAAAAAAAAAAATTGAAAAAAAAATAAAAAAAATCTGAAAATAAAAAATAAAAAAAATTTTAAAAATTAAATTAAAACAATAAAAAAAAATCACATAAGGGTAACATTGGAAGGTAAATATGATAATGTGTTCAATTGAGAATTAAGTTGAAAATTTGTGAGTAAGTAGGAAGTAATTTCCTTCTTTTTTTTGGGAATAAAAAGTGAAAAAGTATAATTAATTGAGAATTATCTTTATTTTTTATAACCTTTCATTTTTGAAATATTGTTGATTTAAATGGACAATCATTAATTTATTTTGATTTAAATGATAATTGTCTTATTAAACTAACTCAATTGATTTTTCATAACAAAAAAGAATGCGAGAAAATGTTATAATTTTTAAATAAACAACTTTTAAAAATTATATTTTTAATAAATGAAGACACTTTCAAAAGAAAAATAGAACATAAAATCGTACAAAAAATTATACATAATATCCATCATGGATAAGATTTTTCGAGAAGAAGACCTGCTTTTAGTTAATAAAGAGATTCTCAAGATCCTTATTTAGAAAGAGTACTAATCAATACATAATTATTAATAACAATTATGCACATCACTATCAATTACTCCCTCCATTCTATAATAATTGACGTTTTGGCCAAAATAATTTATTCCACAATATATGTCATATTTCAAGTTTCAATACACATTAAATGATATTTTTCCTATTTTATCCTTCTTTTAATTTTTTTAATAGTTAATTATTAATTTTCTCTTTCTTAAAAGTAGGGATATCTTAGTAATTTTTAACTAAACTTTCCCTATTTTTTAGGTACCTTAATATATGTGAAAAACTCTAAAACGTCATATATTAAGGAATGGAGGGAGTACTTACATTCTAGGAAGGATAATTGTGGTGTCTCTACTCTACTAGGCCCCCACTACGTATGCATATCTAAATTAACCTCTTAACTTAGCCTAAAGTACAACTGTAGCACTAAATATAAAATCAATAACGACGAGTTTCATAAAGGAAGGACAAAGATTGTTTTTTTTAATACATGGGTGTCCGGGCCAGTTTTCGCGCACCACAACTAATGCCATGGAAAATATACATGAGTCTCTATGCATATTCACATGTAAATCAGAACTAGGTTACCCATATTTAAGGAGGGGATTCGAACTCTGTACCTTTTGCTTTATCTCCTTTAAGGGATGGATAAATAACAAGACTCTGGTCAGTTAGCTAACCTAACTAGTTAACAAATATTGTTATTAAGCAAAATCGTCGAATTCCTCCTTCAAGGTTGCTCCTGAAAGTACATCGGAAAAAACACCTACTTCAGATTCATTTTTTTTTCTTGAAATTTTTAGGGTCCACAATCATCTTAATGTATTATACGTGTATACAATTTTTTATTTAAGTAATTAAACTATATTAAAAATGTTGGTTTGATAATATGATATATTTATTTCCATGAGGTTTAATTCAATTTACACTAGTAGTTAATTGTTACTTTTATCGTCCTACAAATAACTCACTTAACTTTTTAAATATATTAAAAAACTTAATGATTGCATTTACTATTATAAAATTACTTCTTATAAAATATCTTGATATTTTAAAAAACATTGCTATATATCACCTCTTTTTGTTTCACCTTTATATCACTTTACACGTGTCATCCCATGTGGCATTGAATAAAAATATTAATTAGAAAAGGAAAACGTCACAATTGCCTTTTAAAATCTCTACATAGAATGTGATATGAGTGTGAAATAAAAAGAGTGATTATCTTTAGGGTATGTTTGGATTAAGGAGGGATTCTTAATTAAAGGATATGAAGGAAGAGTATAACAAGGGAATGGAAAGGAGAGTATTTAATCTTGTTTGGATTGAATAAAAAGAGAAGGGGGGGTTTTATTAAAGGATAACATGTATCCGGTGTTTGGATTAGAAGAATAATAAGAGGAAGGGATTTTTTTTATAACTAAATGACTCATATACCCCTATTAAAATATTTTATAAGAAAGAATAAGGGTATTTTAGACATTACAACTTAATAAAAGAATCCCTCCCTTCTAATTCCACCGAATTGGAAGGATTGGATATATAAGAACTTAAGGTATTGTAAGAATCCTTAACTAACCAATCCCTTCTAATCCCGTGTAATACAAACAAAGGAATGGATTGTTGGAATCCTTTAATATAATCCCCTCCCTCCCAATCCCCCCATCCAAACAAACCCTTAGGGTGAAGCTCCGGTACGACCCCTTATCACGGCCGAAAATGTGTTGGAGGTACCCTATCTAAAAAATTATTTGAAATGGACCTTTAAGTTCAAATTTGTGACACCGTAGCCTTTTTTCAACATTTCTGTCATTTGACCGTTAGCCAACATCGTGTGGCGCCACGTCATCGACATGTCAGCGCCATGTCCTCACCACTTCAACATGACGCCATCAGCATTTACACATCATTAATTTTTTTAAATCATTATATATTTTTTTAAATCCTTCTTCTTCTTCGCTCTCCCGTACAAGAAAACCCGCCACTCGCTCTTTCACCCGCCCAAGAAAAACGCCGCCACTCATGTCCATTCTCCACCATCATCAATCAGCTTTGCTACTCTATCACAGCAATCAAGGAACCTAAATTAAGGTAAAAATAGAAAACAAAACTCTCTAAACACCTCCACATCAAGCCATTCTTTGCAAAAAATACAGTTTAAGACCAAATTGTTCACTCCAACAGTTGCACCAAATAGATATTTATTGCAAAACAATTCAAAAAATGCAATGTAAGACTAAATTGCTCACTCCAGCGGTTGCACCAAATGGATATGTATACTAATAAATCTGTTTCTACACGGTCTGCTGGAAGGAGAAGATACATTCGTGAACCTATATTTATTCCTAAAGGAAACGAAGAAGACAATGGATATCTTCTAGTGGTAAAGGTGAGCTTTATAACAACTCTTTGTATAATTGTACTATTGGTCCCTGTGGTATAACTAATGGAGTAAATTTGCTTAATTACAATATACAGTTTCAATGCAAAGATGTTATCTTATAGTTTTGGATGAAAGCTTATTGGAAATAATAATTCACTTGTTGCTAGAGTTGATGTTCCAAGATCTTTGAATTTTTCTTTGGGCTTTCATGGCTTTTGTCTCCTAATAAGTCTGAATTGGGAATTAATAGATGCAAACGTGTCGTATGTAGTTAAATGAAACAAGTGTAGAGTGTATAAATCATAGTATATGGTTAGGTAGAAACAATACCCAAATCAAAGATTAATAAGTTACTAGCATTTTGTATAATCTCTGAATTGTTTTGGTAGTAAATATTCATTTGGTGCAACCGATGGAGTGAGCAATTTGTTCTTAAACTGCATTTTTTGATTTGTTTTGGTAGTATATATCCATTTGGTGCAACCGAAGGAGTGAGTAATTTGTTCTTAAGCTACATTTTTTGAATTGTTTTGGGTGTAAATATTAATTTGGTGCAACTTCTAGAGTGAGCAATTTGTTCTTAAACTGTATTTTTTGAATTGTTTTTGTAGTAAATATCCATTTGGTGCAACCGCTGGAATGAGCAATTTGTTCTTAAACCGCATTTTCGATTTGTTTTGGTAGTACATATCCATTTGGTGCAACCGATGGAGTGAACAATTTAGTCTTACACTGCATTTTTTGAATTGTTTTGCAATAAATATCCATTTGGTGCAATTGCTGGAGTGAACAGATTGGTCTTAAACTGCATTTTTTGAATTGCATTTTTTTGCAAAGAACGGCTTGGTGTGGGAAGGTGTGTTGAGAGATTTTTTTTCTATTTTTACCTTAATTTGGGTTCTTTGATGGTTGATGGAGTAGCAAAGCTGGTTGATGATGGTGGAAAATAGACACGAGTGGCGGCGATTTTCTTGGACAGGTGGAGGAGCGAGCGACAAGTTTTCTTGTGCAGGAGAGCGAATTAGAAGAAGGATTTTAAAAAATATATAATGATTTGAAAAAAATAATTAATGATGTGTAAATGATGGTGTCATGATGAAGTGGCAAGGACGTGGCACTGATTTAGCGCCAGGCGGCGTTAACTAACGGTCAACTAACAAAATTGTTAAAAAAGGGCTACATGATTTCAAAGAACTTTAAAGATAGGGTATTTCTAGCGCATTTTTGGCAAAGATAAAAAGTTGCATGCGGTTTCCATCTTTATCTTTACTCTAATTTAAATATGTATTGGAAACATAAATTATAATTTATTAATAAAGATAATATTTAAAAAAGTTGAAACAAAATATTTTGGTATTTTAAGTGAATAATAATTTTGAAATACTATTTTTAATAAATGGATACTAATTTTAATTTTAAGACAAAAAAATATATTTTAGTTAAATTTTTTTATGTAGGAAGTTTTCTTTTGTGAGTTTGCTTAGTTCATATTATGTTATGAGGGGTTGCTATATTTTTTAAATAATTATTCTTTTATAAAAACTTGTTAATTGTCTCTTAAAATTTTTATATCTCTTAAATTTTGAGATTATTACCCAAAGGGTCTTGAAAACACCACCCTGAGACCTAACAAGACCGGCTCTATAGCCTTTTCTTACTAAAGGCCACAACAAAAATTTAACACTATACCTCAAAAATCCAATTACATTTATACCCTTTTTTAATTTTTATTTCCCTATATATACTAATTTATATAATAATATTTTAAAAACCCTAATTATTAGTTTTTTATTTTCTCTCTCTACTTTTACTTTCTATCTACGCCTCTCTCAAGCAGCCTCCATTATTGGAGCTCCGGCAGCCTTTTCTAAGCCTCTTCTCCGGCGCCATTCATGAAGCTCAGGCGAGCCATATTCCGCTCGCGTAGATCCGGTGAGAAGATGCCGTCACTGCTGAGTTCTTGCTCGATCTAGTTTCTAGTTTGGTGGTGGTGAGTTTTTGCTCAATCTGCAAAATCAAATCTGAGTTTCCATCAATTATGCGTGTGTTAATTATACCTACTTTGCTGAGAATACTTTATATGCAGCGTGGGTCCCAAGTGAGTGTGTTAATTATCTATTCAATTATCATCTCTGGTCATAGTTGTAATCCGAACAAAGCTGTACTCATCTAATGGAATAAAAGGAGTCTTGTCCAAAAAAAAATGGAATTAAAGGAGTTGCAAGTAATATGTTTTGGATGCTTATAGGACACGCATTGATAAAAGTTACAAGGAATTAAAATATTACCAACGGAGCAAAGTCAAGCATCCGTGATAATTGTTTTTAGTCTTCAAATTCTTTTGGCTTAATGCAGCAAAGTCAAGTTTATATTTCTTTTGCATTTTTTTATTCTTTTTCATTGTAATATTGCTATTAATTGTTATATAATGTTTAAAATTATTCAACTGTTTTGATAAAATACTCCATAAAAATCTAAAAAACTTATTGATTTTTTTTCATACTCAGTAAAATTTTTGAATATACTCAGCAAGTTACTAAGCACGCTCACCAAGTTACTGAGCATGCTCAGCAAAGTTACTGATCAAACGAGCATGCTCAGCAAAGTTATTGAGCACGCTCAACAAGTTATTGAGCACGCTCAGCAAGTTACTGAGCACGAGCATCCTAGGCTCAGTACTTTTTCCATGCTCAATCCCCCAGACTCAGTACTTTTCCCATACTCAGCACCCTAGGCTCAGAACTATATTCTACGCTCAGAACTTTATTCTATGCTCAGAACTTTATTTTATGCTCAGAACTTTACTTTACGCTCAGAACTTTACTTTACGCTCAGAACTTTATTCCATGCTCAGAACTTTTTCCGGCAGTGGCCGGAGGTGGCCGGCGGTGATCGGTGGTTGTGGTCGGAGCTGGAAATTATTTGATAAAGGAGGAGAGAGATTAATGGTAATGGAGGAGAGAGAGTAATGGTAGTGGAGGAGAGAGAAATAATCTATTTTTTTGTCTTATATGCACTAGAAGGGTAGTTATGACATTGGACATTTTATTGGCCTCTAAGAAGGAGAGAGGAATTGACTAGCTCCTAAGTGGCACATTGATTTTTCTCAAGTCTCCTTGGGTAATTGACCCTTAAATTTTTGAATTATCGTATATATTTTTTAAGGTAAAATATAAAGTAAAACGAAATTACAATATTGCTTATTGCTTAGATAGCTAATATTTTAAATTTCTAAGTTTAAATAATTTTTGTATTTATATCGTATATAATTTTTTTATATAATCTTTACTTAAAACATTAGATACTATAAAAATTTAAGTGATATTTTTTTGGGATTTAATGTTTTTGTGGACCTTATGTACCCGCACTCCTGAATAATTATTTCGGATAATTGTAAAAAATGTACACAATTTCCACAATATATAATTTTATTAAACTAATAAGTGATCTGGAACTACCTATCGATCATCTAATAATTTTGGTTTGGAACAATTTCTATCATTTTTCATTAATTTTATCCTCTTTTACTATATAAATTAATTGATAAAATAAAATATTATCATTTGTTAAATCCTAAGTTTGCGTACCCTACAATTATAATCTAAAATAATCTCGGCCGTTATTTATAATATTCGTTTATATAATTAATTTTCAGGTCCCAGCAAATGGAAAACTTTGGTGTCACCTGCATGACTGTGAACATTTTAAAGATTACACGACAGATTCCTCGAAGGAATCTTTATATATTCTGTCTTTATATCTTTCCAGCACTCTCCTCTTTCCATATCTTTCTAACAAAAACCCACTCATAAGGCACTCACATCAAAAGTTTCGAATATTTTCCCTATTTGATTAGAATTCAACTGTGGCATGATATTTGGTGAGTACCCTCTTGTTTAATATTGATTTCAATCATATGGGTAATCGTTTCTTGAATTATATTTATCGTTATTAGATTGTAATTTTGATTAGTAAAGATCGAAAAATCTGTATTATTAGTAGACTGAATCTTGTCTGAGTGAAATTTCTCGTAATGAAAAATGATCATTTATATGCATGCAATGTCCAATGTTACCCAATGTGTTCGTTTTTTAACCTTCTTTATGAATTATGTGTATTCCATTTTCTCTATTATCTTAATTACTCGACTTTTATAATTAGTAAATGATCTTTATTATATTTTCCGAGTAGTACTATGAAAATGGAAACTCATTTTATTATAAATACAGGATAGTTTTACTCTAAAGGGGTTGATAATATATGCCTATGCCGGGGAACAAGTATAACGGCAACTCAGCCGTTCCAACAACTCGATTAGAGAGGCTATTACGAGAAAGATCATTACGAAGAATTAGTAGAGTTCCTCAATCTCAATCGTACGAATCTCTAGATGAATGGTCAGATATCGAATCACGTACACCCGATGTTCTTAGTCCAAGAACCTCCTATGTGGAGCAATACTTGGAAGGTGCCATGGCTGCTCATACACTCAACAATGTATGTGAAAATCTTGATGGGACCCAACAACCCATTCAACGGCTATTAGTTGTGGCTAATCGCCTCCCCGTTTCGGCTGTAAGAAGAGGTGAAGAGTCATGGACTCTCGAGATTAGTGCCGGCGGATTAGTTAGCGCTCTTTTAGGTAAGTTTAGCTGTCACATTTATTTATTTTCGCGAATTATTTGTATGGAAAAGGTAGTTTAGTAATTTTTTATATCGTGAATTTGTTGAAGGTGTTAAGGAGTTTGAGGCGAGATGGATCGGTTGGGCAGGCGTAAATGTTCCCGATGTGGCAGGGCAGCGAGCACTTACCAAGGCATTAGCTGAAAAGGTTTGCCAACTTGCTCAATATTGATTTTAGGTTTTTCTATTTATAAAAATACCTTATGGTCCCCCAGGTTATCAGAACTTTCACTTTTCCCCACACTCCCCACACACTTCTTTTCTTAAAGTTAAGCTTTCTTTTATTTTGTTTGTATGAATAATTTTTTTCTATGATAAGACATAGGCTGTTTTGTATAATATAGGACTCGTAGTGCGCAATTAATGCAAAACATTAGGGACTAATAGTCTGTTTTTGCATAATATAGGGGTGTATAGTACAATTTTTGCATAGTATAAGGACCTATGCTGCTATTAACTAATAGAAGGCCCCCATTAAAAGTTCTCGGCTCCGCCCTGATTTTAAATGTTTTCTCATATGAACACGATGGGGTTAATTTAATCAGAAGCGGAGCTCCCCTGAGTTTTGGAAAATTCTCTTTTGACCCCTAATTTTTACCTTGTGGTTCCCTAAGTTTTCAGAATCTCCGCTTGTCCCCCACCTCCCTCTCGTTTGTTAATTAAAATTATCTCTTTAAGCTTTGGTTTATTTTGTTTGTTTGTATATTTTGTTGTTATATGATAGAATTAGTCCGTTTCGTATAATATAAGGACTTATTGTGCAAGTAACTAAAAAAATTATAGACACCTCCACTTCAATTTTTGCATACTACAAGGACCTATATTGCAATTAACTTAAAAAACTTCCGATCTTCGGCCCATGATTTTAAATGTTTACTTAAACAAACATGATGCAGAGATGTATCCCGGTTTTCTTGGACGAGGAAATAGTACATCAATACTATAACGGATATTGCAACAACATATTATGGCCGCTTTTTCATTACCTCGGACTTCCACAAGAAGATCGTTTAGCCACAACCCGAAGCTTCCAATCTCAATTTGCAGCATACAAGAAAGCTAACCAAATGTTTGCCGATGTAGTAAACCAACATTACGAGGAAGGAGATGTGGTCTGGTGCCATGACTATCATCTCATGTTTTTACCGCAATGTCTGAAAAAGTACAATAGTAGCATTAAAGTCGGCTGGTTTTTACACACGCCTTTTCCTTCTTCCGAGATTCATCGGACTTTGCCGTCTCGCTCTGAGCTTCTCCGGGCAGTTCTTGCCGCTGATATTGTCGGGTGGGTTTAGTTCTTGTTTTTTGTTTGATTATCTTGAGCTTCAAGAGTTTGTAACTTATGATCGTGGTTTGGAAATTTTGTAGGTTTCATACGTATGATTATGCGAGGCATTTTGTGAGTGCGTGTACTAGAATTCTTGGGCTTGAAGGGACACCGGAAGGAGTAGAGGATCAAGGGAGGTTGACTCGTGTAGCGGCGGTATGTCGAAGTTTATATTTTTGTTGTTTTAGTCCTTTTAGTTAATAAAATGTATGTTATGGCCCAAATCATTGAATTCTTTTGTGGTGGCATTCAGTTTCCTATTGGGATAGATGCGGAGAGATTTACGGGTGCGCTTGGACTTCCTCAAGTTCAAGAGCATATTAGAGAATTAAAAGAACGATTTGCAGGGAGAAAGGTTTTCTTTTGTTTTGTTTTTTATTAATCCTTTGCGCTCTAGTCTCGTAAATTTATATTATTTTTATCATGTCTTTATAATAGGTAATGTTAGGGGTCGATCGCCTTGATATGATTAAGGGAATTCCGCAAAAAATATTAGCATTTGAAAAGTTTCTTGAGGAAAATCCGGATTGGCGTGATAAAGTGGTTTTGCTTCAAATTGCTGTGCCGACACGAACCGATGTTAACGAATGTATGTGCACCCTTCCTTAAACCTAAACTGGTTGAGACTCGCAAGATGATGTCAGCATTTCCCTTGCTGACAGTATCTAGTGCTGGGCCATATCCATATTAGATAAAGGGGTTTACTTTATTTGTCTTGTTCATCTTTGCAGATCAAAAGCTCACAAGCCAGGTTCACGAGATTGTTGGTCGCATTAATGGAAGATTCGGAACTTTAACTGCTGTTCCAATTCATCATCTGGTTAGTCTCTTTTAAGCTGTGTAAATAACTCATTTGGTCCCTTATCTTTGTATATTTTGACAGTTTACTCCCTTATCTTGCAAAAGAAACATTTTAATCCCTTATCTTTCGATTTTGTGACAATGTTAGTCATTTTCCGTATATTCATTATGCTATAAGCGCTAGATATATTTTGGTAAAACGACCGATTTAAGGGTATTTTCGTCTTTTCAACTATGTCCAGGATCGTTCTCTCGACTTTCATGCTTTATGTGCACTATATGCCGTGACAGATGTAGCGCTAGTCACGTCTTTACGAGATGGAATGAATCTCGTAAGCTACGAGTTTGTAGCATGCCAAGCTGCAAGGAAAGGGGTTCTCATTCTTAGTGAGGTAATTCTCAAATCTTAAAAAAAATCCTGAACTATCTCAAAAGACCTGAAACACGCCCTCAATTTTTTTTTGTACCACGTTTTTTAGTTTGCAGGTGCTGCACAATCTCTAGGGGCCGGGGCTATTCTCGTAAATCCGTGGAATATCACGGAAGTTGCCGCTTCGATTGGTCAAGCATTGAATATGTCGGCTGAAGAACGAGAAAAACGGCATAATCATAACTTCCATCATGTCACTCATCATACTGCTCAGGAATGGGCCGAAACTTTCGTAAGGTTTGTAAAAGAAAATTCCCTATTTGGTCCTTTTAATTTTTATCTTTTAACAGTTTAGTCCATAATGTGATAATAAACTAAAATAACCTTAAAAGCGTCATTGCAGTGAACTTAATGATACTGTTATTGAAGCTCAGCAGAGAATAAAGAAAGTTCCTCCACGGCTAGACGTCACTGTTGCGGTTGACCGATACTCGCAAGCGGATAATCGGTTACTTATTTTGGTAATAACCATTTTTCGCAATTCTTTTCCCCGAAAAAACGAGCAAAAATTTACGTTTTTTTGAAATAAAACAGGGTTTTAGTGCTACATTAACTGAACCAGCGGACACTCCGGGAAGAAGAGGTAGAGATCAAATCCGAGAAATGGAACTAAAATTGCATCCCGAGTTGAGAGAACCGTTGACTTTGCTTTGTAGCGACCCAAAGACCACGGTGGTTGTACTTAGTGGAAGTGGAAGAGCAGTGTTAGATGAAGTAACGAGTCTTCCTTTTATATCTCTTGTGTTTTCGATGATTTTTCGTAAGGACTTTTTTGTAATTCCTTTATTTTTTTTAGAATTTTAGTGAGTTCGACATGTGGCTAGCGGCGGAGAATGGTATGTTTTTACGGTCTACGAAGGGGGAATGGATGACTACTATGCCCGAGCACTTGCATATGGATTGGGTTGATAGTGTGAGGGTATGTGCAACTCTTGTGACATTAGGGAAATATTTGTGTGGGCCCCACTTGTGATGTTAGCCTCACACGAAGGAGTTGTTTTCATCATTTCCTTTGCTGATGATGTCATCTAATGTGAGACTAACACCACGGGTGGACCCACCTATGTTGTTACTCTCACGCATAACGTAAGCAAGGGAGTTGGTGTCAGCATTTTCCTTGTGCGTGAGACTATAACACCATTTGTGGGACCCACCTATTAGTCTCACACAAAGATGACGTCAATAAGGGAGTCAATGTCAGCATTTCATTTGCTGATGTCATCTTGTGTGAGACTAACATCATGGGCGGGCTTTGTGCTTATTTAGAAACTTCTATGCACTAAACGTTTGTTAAACTTCAAATTTTTTCAGCATGTATTTGAATACTTTACGGAAAGGACGCCTCGGTCCCACTTTGAACCTCGTGAAACCTCTCTCGTGTGGAATTACAAGTATGCAGGTAAATCATCTCCGAGATTCGCTTTCCCGATCGAAAATGTTGGTTTTTGTTTTTCTTATCACATTTTTCAATGTTTTTAGATGTTGAATTCGGAAGAATACAAGCTAGAGACATGTTGCAACATCTTTGGACCGGCCCGATTTCTAATGCATCGGTTGATGTTGTCCAAGGAAGCCGTTCAGTTGAAGTACGCTCAGTCGGGGTTACCAAGGTGACTATATTGTTTCTCCTAAATTACCATAATAACCTCAAATAACAAAAAAAAAAAAAGATCTGCTGCGTTTTGGGGCTGGAAAAGTCATTATTTCTTTGCTGTTTTTGGGCCTTAGGATGATCAAAACGGGCCCGCGTATGCATTACTACATGTTAGCTTATTCTTTTATAAATACAGGGGGCAGCAATTGATCGCATACTTGGAGAGATTGTCCATAGTAAAGCCATCTCCACACCAATTGATTATGTTTTATGCATTGGTCATTTTCTAGGAAAGGTACATTCCAGAACCTTCTTAGTTTCTTGAGCAAAACCTAATTTTTAGAGTCGTAGTTTTAAGTGGGGTGTTTTTTTCTTTAGGATGAAGATGTATACACATTCTTTGAGCCAGAGCTTCCCTCGGATACAAACGGAATTCAGAGAGGAAAGTTGACTGAAACCCTAATGGCAACTCCGAAGATTCCAATAAGCAGAAGCAGCTCAAGATCATCTCAGGGTAAACGATCGGTTTCAAGTGGCGCTGAGAAAAAAACTCATGGAGGTGGGAGAAGATCTTCGCCAGAAAGTACTTCGTGGAACGTGCTTGATCTGAAAAAGGAGAATTACTTCTCGTGTACTGTTGGTAGGACCCGTACGAATGCTCGATATCTCCAGAATACATCTGCAGAAGTTGTGGCATTTTTGAAAAAACTGAGTGAAGCATCTCCGTTAAGCTCGTAGGGACAATATGGTAAATTTGTCGAGTAGTTGCATTTTGTAATGCATCTTTTAAAGGATTTTAATTTTAGTTACCTTAATAAATTTATTGGACACATATATAGTTAAGGATAGTAGCCTACTTTCCATTAGTTTTGACAGATTTTTGGATTAAATTGAGTTGTATGCACTATTTTGATACCAACAGGGGGTAATGTGTACTTTTGAATCAAAGAACGGTGGTGTTACTACACACATTATAAACCATGGAGAGGTAAAATGCAGAAACCCCTTTTAAGAATAATTTCTTTTAAGAATGCTTAACACATGTATTCAGCTAATGCCTCATTTATGTATAAAGCTAATCCCTCAGTTGTTTGATGAACTACTCGAACAAATCGGTTGTTCGATGAATTACTCGTGGGCATTGTTGAATTGGTTCTTGCATCATTGTGTCCATAGTTACTACTCCTTTGTTAACTTAGGAAGCCGAAACAGGTAAGTATGTTTTGTGAGCAAGATTGCAGAAAATTATCCTCATAACTTTTTTAATAGATGTTTTGATCAGTATTTTGAGATTGGTTTAAAATAAACACACAGAACTCTGAATTGTCATTTGCAATAATTATTTATCAGATCCTATTTTTTCCTTCTTTTTTTATATATTTTTTAAAATATTACATTTGTATATTAAGTGCCCGTTTGGAAGTGCTTTTTTGGAGAAGCACTTTTTTCTAGCATTTTAAGATTTTTTTTTTACTTTGAAAAACACTTTTTTGAGAAGCACCATGTAGGTACTTCTTGAAAAAAGCACTTAAAATAATTTTAGATTTCAAAATTATTTTTAATAATTTTTTTAAGTTTTGAATTTTATTCTTGTTGGAGTATAAATCTCCTATAACCTGTTCTTCGCCTTCTTCTAACAGTTCGGACTTTTGGTTGAGTTGGCAAGTTAACATGGTATCAGAGCTCTAGGTACTTGAGGTCCTGGGTTCGAGTCTCTCCACCGCCACCATCTCGATATCTCCACGTGCATGGCTTATCCATCTCCTTCTCGTGCATTGCTTAGATCGATCAATCTCCTCTGCTAAGCATGCACATCTCGTCTAAGCCTGCACGTGAGGGGGCGTGTTGGAGTATAAATCTCCTATAACCTGTTCTTCGCCTTCTTCTAACAGTTCGGACTTTTGGTTGAGTTGGCAAGTTAACAATTCTAAAAGCGTTTTTTTACTTTAAATTAAGCATTTCCAAACGGGCCCTAAATCTTGCATAGTTTATAAAAGTAAAATGTACAGTTTCTGAAATTTGGAGATATAGTTTTAAATTTAATGCGTATTGCTTTAAATTGATTGTGTTGTATTTACTCTATAATACACTAAAATATTAAGGATGGATATTAACAATTTTTTATTTCTTTGATTCTTTAGGGAAATATAAATATTTGAATATTCTTTTTTATTTAAGGTTTATATAAATTAATTTGTAGAGTTAAAATTAAATTCAATATAGTGTAGCATTTGATTTCACATGTTGTAATTTTGTAATTTATTTTTTAAATATGATCAAATTTAAAAAATTCATCAAAATATCAAGGACAGGCTCTGGCTGTCTCCCAACAATACTCTCCTCTGCACAAAAATATAAAAAAACAACCTACGCACAAAAGTTAAATCAACACAAACACGTGACTCAATCACGTAATAAAAGAAGACCGCCGAAAAAAGAGTAAAAACTTGGTAGGGGCGAGGTGCCTTTGAGCAATCACATACTGGTATAACTATGTTTCGCAAGTATACGAACTGTCTCCACAAAGATGCAACTAATTATTTTGGAAGGACATCGATGTTTATAGGAAACTACAGTTGGGCTAAACTAACATTACAAGAAGCAATAAAAGAAAACTATCGGTTAACAATATTAAAGGTACTTAAAGTAAACTAAATAACCAAAATAAAAACAAAAACTTAATAAATATTCGAGATGCAATGTTCTCCTTCAGATCGAGTAAAATCACATATATAGAGTGAAACGGTAATGATTATCATTCTAGATTGAGCTTATGGTAACAACCTTTGGTGAGAAATATTTTAGAACTTGCAAGTACTCCATTTATCACGAGTCTACTTAGACCATGTACCGATTCCGATTGAGGCGATCTAGGGGACACATAGAATCAGAAATCAACAAAGGTTTAGGTTTGAGGCAGAGTGGGGCCTACACGGGAATTTTGCTAACTTATCGGAGAAAAGTTGAACTTTTAAGGGAAAAGCCTACGTCAAAACTTGAATACAATGAGAAAGGAGCTAAATACATGGAAACATGACACACTTTGGGATATCTTTTGGTGAAAGAAACGTATTTTGGAGCGCCCAACAGGTTTACCAAAAGCACTACAAATCTCATATAACACTGATGTCTCCTCATTTGTGATAATAAAATATACTTCTGAGACATCATTTTAGGCTTATTTATTAGTTTATAGGTTGATTTTATCTTAGTTTAGTGCACTTTCCTATTTTGAGTCTTGATTTAGTGACATAATATTTTTAGAGCATATTGGGTTTAATTGTTTATTTAGTGTGAAGCTTTAAAGATAATTATGGAGATTAATTAGAGTCCAAGTCAAAGACTACAACTTATGGAAAGAGATTTACATGGAAATTGGAGATAAAGGTAACAAAGGCTAAAAACATGGAAAAGGAAAAGCTGCATAAATCTGAGATTCTGCAGCAACCCTAAAGAAGTGGCGATTACTCCAAGAAATATGCCGAATTTGGTAAATCCCTTTCATAGGGACATAGATAATTCTCTGAGGATTCTTTTGGTATATTATGGAGCAAAAACCGACCAATAACGAAGAAGATATACCCAAAACAGTTCAGCAGTAATTATCCATACGAATTTGAGTTGGGCTTGGAGTCTAATACTTGGCCTTATCTCCAAGAAACGAATTAGGTCAACCTATACACTATAAATACAGCCTCTTAACACTCTTAAATCATCCTTGGTGAAACCTTTAGCCAAGAGGAAGCTTACAACACAAGAGAGAAGTCTGGAAGGAGTTGTTCATTAACAATGTCTTCTTCTACCTTTAAATTTGTAATTTCTTTCTTTTCTTTCATGAACTAAATTTCTTTCGCTTGAGTTTTTAGCATATATGTATGAACCCTAGTTTTGATTGACATCTATCTAATTTGGGAATTTAATGTTTTAAATCGAATTATAGTTTTTATTCATTGTTTATGTGTTTGGATTTATATTCTGTGTTCTTGTGGATCGCGACCATATAGAATTACCATCTAGTAGTTAGGTCACCATTGACAACGGTGTTTAATTACATGTTTAGCACATAACGTCTAGTACAAGGTCTGATCTGACAACCCAACCTAACTAGATAATCACTATGGTTTAGTTCTTGTGACTATTTACCAATTACAGGAAAAGTTTGCTTAGGAAGCCTTATTGACACAGGTAAATCCTATTTTAAACTACCGATAGCGAATTGGAACCGATTATTGAAATACTACATAATTCACCCTTACATGTTTAGAACGACAAGACTAGTGGGGATTACATGCTAATAACTCGAGCTATATTCTCATATTACCTCTCTTTCATATTTATTTTCTGTCTTTTAATTCTTAGTTTAATTTAGTTAATTAGAAAATCAAACAAACATCTATTTGTCTTTACTTTTCTCCGCGTTCAGTTGTTCTAGCTTTAAGTTATTGCACTTGATTATTGCATAAGATTCCTCTCTCTGCGGAACGAATCTTAATTATTTAACTAAAACTTGCATACGATCTGTATACTTGCAGAACCGTGTAGCTTTAGGGTGTTATTTGCACGTTATTTATATCTTATTTTATCACACCGTAGGCCCCAACAAACACATCGCTAATAAGGATAGGAGTTTGGCTAAACAAGGAATATGTAGTTGAACAAGTATATTGATATTAACGATCAAGAGACGATTGGGTTCCTAAGGGGACAGAAACACTCAATTTACCACGTGTCAACGTTGTGAAGAAGGGGTCGACAACACAGTATTGTATTAAGGATGATAATCGTATGTGGTTTACTTACGATGCAACGGAGAGAGTGGGAACATAATTTCAACCACCAACACCTTTTTGTGTTGGAGGACGTGCCGCCAAACATTTGTTACCTCCCTCCTATACCATTTTTGGGACAATCTTTAGTCCATGTCTTGAGTGAAATTAGTTTAGATGAAGAAATTTGTGCTGAGGTCTTCCAGTTTCATCTGGAGTCAAGAACATATGACATGGATTTCTACCAAAAGTGTTGGGAGATGGTGGAATCATCGATTTGTGGGATGATAAGAGAGGGTATCCAGGACAGTTTCTTTCCTACGGAAGTTCATGGAACACACATTCATATTATATATTCATATTATATATCCATATTATCTATGGTGTCTCGACTCTCTCAAAATGGAATTTAAGCGATACTTCTCTTAGGCACTATTCATTTTATTTTTTTCACTAAGAGTCAATCGAAATTGGCCTCTTCGCCCGACTGGACATTAACAATATGTTTCTTCATGAAGACTTACATGATATTGTGTATATGAAACAACCATAGTTGTCATGTATTCCAATTTTCCATCTCATGTATGCAAGTTTTATAAGTTCTTTTATGGACTGAAACAAGGACAATTGTATTGGTACCTAACGTTCAGTTCATTTTTACTATTTTGTGGTTTACTCTGCGCCTATCATAATGCTTCTCTATTTATTGATTATGTATGGACTCATATTATATAGTTTATTTATTAGAATGATATCATTATTACTAGAGACTTATATACCTATATTATCTATGGCGTCTTGACGCTCTCAAAACAATTTAATATGACGAATCTTGGCGATCTACGTTTTTTCTTGTGAATGTAAGGAATTCTCCTATTCTAAGAAAATTATTAGTTGAATGTGTTGATATGGGGTAGATGGATCAAATCTCATCTGTATGACTATGATAGTCACACTCGTTGGATGCTAAGAATGATCTCCTTAATATCACAAGAAATTTTGTCAATCAATCGGATCCCTTCAATATCTCACCATGACTCGATTTGATATATATATATATTTGCAATTAATTAGATATGTCAATTGTTGCACCAATTACGTGCCTTTCACTTGGAAACTTCTAAACGAGTCCTTAGATATGGGAAAAAACTATCTTAGAGTATTCACCTCACTCGTTTTTCATCCACCATAATTTTGGGATGTTGGGATACCGATTAGGCAAATTGTCCAAATACAAGACGTTCCACTCCTGGTTGTTCCATTGCATATGAGCGGTATCCTCGTGCATTGAAGTTTGAAGAAGTAGACAATTGTTTCAAGATCCGATTTTCAGACGGAGTACCGTGCTCTTCGTGCCCTCACCTTAGAAGTTCTTTGGTTTCTTCATATTTTGAAATTTCTCTTTATTCAACCCCATTCTCCCCTGAAACTACTCTTTGATAATATTAGCGCTATTTATAAGACATCAAATCCCATCATTCACATTTGTAGTCAACACATTGAAAATGCTATCCATTTTGTACGCGAGAAGGTTAATGATAAAGTATTTAACTCATCACACTCTCCCCAAAAAGTAGTTAGATGAATTGATGTCCTTACAAATTAATTCCTCATCCACGATTTGAGATTCTTCGTTCCAAGCTTAAGTGGTTCCTCGGTTCAGCTTGTAGAGGTTTTAACATAGAAGATGAATTAGTTAGCAAGTTAGTACCATGACTAGGATATACACACTAGTTTAAGTAGATTATATAAAATACCATAGTTATAGCATATGTAATTTAATATACCATTTACATCCTTGTAAATCAGCTATAAATACATTAATATTCGCTCCTAGTTGTGATATTTTCATTCTTTACACTGACAACATTAGTTTTTCCAAAGCCAAAACCAACTGACATAATTGGTAATACAAGCTCAAATTGGATAAAAAATTCCTGCCAATTTCAAGTTATATTTCACAACAAAAATCCAAGAAAATAAATTAAGTTATTACTCCCTTTGCCTATAAAAGGTTGACACTTTTTCTTTTACACAAATTATGAAATGTCATTATTAAAATACCATCATAAAATATTTTGATATCTTAAAAATTTATTAAAAACATACACTTTAATATTTAAATAGATAGAAGTTGAATAAAAAATAAAAATTTCTTTATTTTCTAAATAAATAATATTTTGTGAATAATTATTTTCCAAATTAGTTACAACCTTGTGTAGATAAAGGGAGTATTCCTTATGTTCAACTTTATTTATCCATTTTTTTTCAAAAATGGGCATCAAATATTTTTGTCCAATTATAATATTAATTTTTTCTTTAACTTTTTCAAATACTATCACTATTAAGTTATATATTCATTTATGTTTTATATAAATAATTACAACAATATACCCCGTCTAAGGATCGGTGTGGGATTGCTTTTTAAAATAATCTTTTGAAGTGATTTAAGCTTCATAAAAATACTATAGACTTTATAAATCATTTTTAGAAAAAACACTAGATACGTGATTCTTAAAAATAATCACTTAAAGTGATTTTAGATGTCAAAATATTTTTTAATATTTTTTACAAATATTTAATTTTAATCAAAAAACGCTTTTAACTCTAAAATAATCAATCCCATACGGACTCTTATTTGTTCATCTTTTTGGTATACATAGATTAAAAATAGTATTTAATGACCATCATCTTATTCTTATTTATCTTATAGTTTTATAGTAAGAGCTAATAAATCATAAATGTCTATTAAAAAACTTATTAATAAAGAAAAACTTACAATAAGTTTCTTTACAAAAAACAAGTCCACCCCAAACTACCCGTTACACTTAGCAATTAAAAAAAGAAAATAAAAGATAACTAACCGTCTTTTGGGAATCATTATCAAATTGAAAAGAAAAGAAAAAGAAACACAAATGACACGCATATCACACACGAAACACACGCATATCACACCAAAACACACACAAAAGAACACGAAGAGTCGTTGCTGAGCGGGAGAAGAAAATCGACGGTGAAATCGACGACCAATGGAAAAAAGAGACGGAAAACGACAAACATCAAGAACTCAAACCAATAACGAATGTAGGAGATCAACAACGAAGAAGACTCACCTTACAAAATTAGAAAAAACACATACGTAAGTCACTAAAACCCAAATTTATGGTTATTCTGAGATTTTTGAGAGTGGTTTTTTATTCGGAAGTGTTTATTGTGTGATTTTGTATTTTTTTTATTGATTTATGTATGATTAAGGAAAATAGTGATAGTAAATAACGATTTTAGTAGTTTCTAGGGTTTATAATAGAATTTTATGATGAATGTGATCGAATACTGTGATTAATATAAACAAAAATTGGATTAGTGTGATTAAACATGATTAGTCTATAAAATAGGGACCTATATTGCAATTATTTCAATTTTTGATGTATAATTGTAAATTATAGATATACAAGGACTTATAGTGATTTTTTTGGGTAAGTACAATGCAAATTATAGACAAACTATGTAATTTAGGGACCTTACAGTGTAATTAATGTAGAGTATAGGGATTTATAACTGTAAAACTGAGTGTTCTGCAGAATTCAATGAACAAAACATGAAATTCACTGAATTAAACAGTGAATTTCATGTTTGGAGAGGTGAATTTTATATGGTAATGTCAGGTTAGACTACTAATCTGTTTCTTATGGCTGGAGTTTGTGTAAGTGCAGGTAAAAATGTTTCCAAGAAAAAGATTGACTGATGAACAAAAAAAATGATGAGATACAGGCACCAAAAAGGAAGTTTAAAGAAACGTATAAATCGAGTATGACTGGACTAGTGTCAATAATAAGTCAAGAGAAATTTACAAAGAACAAAGAATCAGTTATGAAGAAGAAAAATGAAGAATGTGTTGACGTTTTATTATTGTGTTAAACTTAGTATTTCATATTTAATTGTACCTATTTTGGAATGTTTTTAATTATAATGTTTGAATGACTTGTTAGTTTTTCTAAGTATTATGAATAATTTGATTAGTAATGGAATTTGTATGGTTTATAATGATTTTTGATAGAAACTAAGTGTTAAGAAAAAACAACAATATTATGTATATTGGTTTAAATTTTCACTATCCAACAAAAAGGTTTTGATACCAAACTGCAACATGGTTTTCTTCTAACAAACATATAAAAAACAATTGGCGCAGTTGTGTAGGCAATATTTCTTATACATTCAAAGTTCAAGTAAAGAGTAAAGGTAAACAAAATACCTAAAAGCAGTCAAAACCAACACATAATTCCATGTTTGAAACATAAAATTCCATGTATAGAACATGATATTTCGTAAAGAAACTTAAGCTACTCGACTCGAAACCTATACTAAAAGACAATAATTCTAAAAGAATGAACCACAACACAATATAAAAACAAAAATGATCCAAAGCTTAACAATAGAAATGTAAAAAATGTTAAACTCGTGAATATTAAACAACCGTTAAAAGAATATAATGATCATAAAAATTAAACAAAAATCATAAAACAGCTTGACAAGTCTTCTCGTTCATCCGTAACATAAATATCCATACGTTGCAAAGTTGTCTCGTTAACCAACAACTGCATGTCGGAAAAGTCTTCCGCGTTGTTCAATACACAGTCAATGTCCTCTCCGACTGACTACACTAAATGCGTGGAGCTTAAGATCAAGGAAGGCCGTTTAGACAGCACATAACAGAAAACATAATCGAGACTTGAAAAAAGATTAAACAAACACATAGAACGCTGAGAACCAAAGCTAACGACAACCATAACCATCTGCAGAAAACAAGTGATAACATAAGTAGTAGTATATGATCAAATAGAAAAGCAACAGGTTGGAAAGGGGAAAAGTTGCTAAGAAACACAGAATTCCATGCTATAAACATGAAATTCCATATTTAAAACATAAAAGTCTGTGACTTCACAAACCGATGTAGAGCATAACAGCTGAAAAACAACCTCTGCTCAAATCAAAACAATTTAAACACGAAATTCATCAACATTAAAGCAAAATATCATCAAAATGAAGAGCACACTACACATACATACAAAATATGCAGAAAACATAATCAAAAACATAATAAATTGCATAAAATGTTAGAATCAAACAAAAAAAGGATGAAAAATACAAATACAACAAAACATAACCTGTAAATGAACAAAATCAGTATATAATCAAACGAAATACATTAAAAACAGAAAAAACCTTGAAAACAGAGAAAATAGATTAAATTGAGAAAAATTAGAATAAACTTGAATCAAATGCACTAAAAATCATTAACACATACACGAATGTGTATTGTAACCTTAAAACAAACCTAAAATAAAAATCGAGCAAATGAAATAAAAAATTAGAAAAAAAAAGAAAAAACAAAGGAGATTAGAAGAGATTATTTGTCAATTTGTAATGCAAGAGAGAACAACCGAGCTAGAGAGCGAGTTAACTAAAAGAAAATAATAGAGAGAGAACACGATAGATTGAGATTCATCTGCACGACAAAGAAGAATACGTGAGAGAGAGAGAGAGAGAGAGAGAGAGAGAGAGAGAGAGAGAGAGAGAGAGAGAGAGAGAGAGAGAGAGAGAGAGAGAGGGAAATAATGAGAGCAATTAGAAATTTGTTAAATAAGTATAGTATATATATATATATATATATATATATATATATATATATATATATATATATATATATATATATATATATATGGGGTAAATTAGGAAACACAAATAGAATGAGGTTGTTCTTTATAGATAATTAATTAGGAAGATATTTATGTATAAATTAAAAAAATTAGAGGATTAAAAAAATTATTAGGGAGTTTAATGAGGATGCTGTGAGCAATAACCTCTTAGTGTAAATGTAAATGATTATAATATATTATTAAAGATAATATTAGAAAAAGTTGAAAAGATATGTCTTGATAGACAAATAATATTAGATACATTGACCATAAAAATTAGAAATATAAATAAGTATATTATTTTAATAAAGGTAATAATAAAAGAAGTTAAAAAAGATATCTTATTATTAAATAGATAAAATATTACCTTTTTTTTATGTCACCTTTTTATCGCCTTTCTATATATATACTTTAATTTCCTTGAATACAAGATATATCAAGATTAGATAGGATTAAGAAATCAATTCATTTATTCATGTAAGCATAAATCTAAAAGGTGATAAGAAAAAGTGATATATAAGAGATGATTTTTATAATTGCTCTTAAATATGTGTTGAAAACATAAATTCTTATATTGTAATAAAAATAAAAATACAAAGAAAAAAATAATATAAAAATATATCTTATAATCTTAAATAGATAATTTTGTAAAATTAAACTTTTAACAAGTGAATAAATTTCAAAGCAAAAATAGTAAATAAAAAGAAAAAAAATTCCGTGAATACTCAGTGTTTTGCATTTTGGACAAATATATATCCAAGATTTCATAAGAGGACAAACAGGTACCAAATGCAGTGGCGAATCTAGAAACATAATGAGGGCGGGCTTGAATAGTAAGAGGTTCGAGAGAAACGTCCTCGATTTTTTTTTAGTATTTAATAAAAATCACATAATGATAGAAAGTTTCAAAATCAACCTACATAATACCAATGTAATTAATAGGAGAATCTTAATAATATATTAAAAAATTAACAAAATTTTAGAAAATACTACCTGATATCTTCTGATAATAAATTGTTAATATAGGTTGCGATTTTAAGTTGTGTAAAAATTATAATGTAAGTAAAAATATAATTTTAGAGTTAAAATTTATAAGTGAAGTTAAATAAGTTAAAAATTTAATAATATATTGAATTCTAAAAAAAATTAAAAATAAATAAACTAATTTTTTTTTAAAATAATTGAGGGTGGGCTTAAGCCCACCACTTGCATACACACATCCGCCTCTGACCAAATGTTTCACTTTTTGCCTTCTTTTAATACCTAACGTTAATTCTGGTATTAAGTGATGACGTGACAGAAATAAAACAAGTATTCATAATTAACTATAATTTATAATTAAATAAAAAATGCTATGTTACATTAGCATTTAACGTGTATTTAACGGCGGGTATTAAAAGAAGACATAAATAAAAATATTGGGTATTTGAATAGCTATTTTTAAAAAGTTTGATATCTTTATGTTAAAATTTAAAACTTGAATAATTGAGAGTTTTTTCCCTAAATAAAATTATACAAAGAAATATTATATAACCGAAAAAAAAAACATAATTATATTATGCACATCACTATCAATTTACATTCTAGGAAGGATAATTGTGGTTTCTTTACCCTACTAACCGCCTACAATATAAGCATATCTAAACTGGCCTCTTAACTTAGTCTATATTACAATCATAACACTAAATATAAAATTGATATCAACCAATTTCATAAAGAATAACCAAGATTGTTATGAAGCAAAATTGTCTAACTCTTCCGTAATGACCTATAAGTCTGTATAATGTTATAATATAGGGTAAAGACCTTCCTGTGGCCTTCTAATTTTAAAAAATATTACCAAACGGATCCTTATCATATAATTGTTATGAGGTAGTCTTTTACGTTAAAATTTTATGACACCGTTAATCTTTTCTTTTTATTTTCTAATCAGATAATCACTAATTAACGCCATATGGTCTCACGTCAGCGCCATGTAACTAATACATATAAGAACCACAAAAGTATTATTCCTCTTTAGCATCATCACCGTCCTTATTAGTCTGGTAAAAAAAAACCGTCCTCTTCAACCCAGTTTGTACGAAACCAACAATGGAAGAACCCAAATTAAAGAAAAAAAATTAATCATTGAAACTCACCGCCGCCACTTGTGGTCCATTACCAACCCGGCTTAGCCGTAGATGGATATTTACTGCAAAACAATTCAAAAAATGCAGTATAACACCAAATTGCTCACTCCTAATTGCCGCAAATAGATATCTATTGCAAAACAATTCAAAAAATGCAATATGACACCAAATTGCTCACTCACAATTTTCTCAAATAGATATTTACCGCAAAACAATTTAAAAGATGCAGTATAACACTATATTGCCCACCCCCATATACGCTATTCTCAGTGTATATTGTATAAAAATATAATAAACACCACGACTGTAAATATACTTAAATTAGGTTAAAAATAATTCAATTCTTAAGAGTTTCAATAGTAAAAATTAATTTTTTATCTTAATTTGGGTTCTTCGGTTGTTGATGGCGTAGCCAAGACGGGTTGATGATGGTGGAAAATGGACCACAAGTGGCGACAGGTTTTTGGCGCAGGAGAGCGACTTTAATGGTTAAAATTATTTTTTTATCTTAATTTGGATTCTTCGATGTTGATGGCGTATTTGGGTTATTCGATTGTTGATGGCGGAGCCAAGCAGGGTTAATGATGGCTGAGAAAGGACCACGAGTGGCGACAGTGATTTTCAATGGTTAAAATTATTTTTTTACTTTAATGTGGGTTTTTCCATTGTTGATGGCATACAAGCTGGGTTGAAGAGGACGAAGATTTTTTTTGTCAGAATATTAAAAACGATAATGATGAAGAGAAATAATACCTATGTGGTGCTTATGTATCGGTTACATGGTGCTGACATGACGTCATGTGATATTGATTAACGGTCAACTAACAGAAATGGAGAAAAAGACTAACGATGTTACAAAATATTAACATAAAAGGTTATCGCGTGACAATTGTAAAAGAGAGATTCGTTTGATCAATTTTCTGAATATTAGAAAGTCATGGGAGGACTTTTCCCTATAATATATTGTTGTAATTTTTTTAAATATAATAATAATCTCAATTTTTAGAGTTGTCTCTCAATAATATCTATGGCTCTTTAATTTTTGAATTATCTTGTACTCCCTTCGTTTCAAAATGTTTGTCCACTTTGCTTTTCACACAAATTAAGAAATATAATTATTACACTCCTTATTACAAAAGTACCCTTCATAAAGTGTCTTGATATCCTAAATGTGTATTGGAAACATAAATTTTAATTTTTTAATGGAGGTAATAGTGGAAAAAAGAAGAAAAAAGTATCTTGATATTCTAAGTGGACAAACATTTATAAAACTACATTTTTAGTAAGTGGACAAACATTATGAAACGGAAGGAGTAACTTTTTTCTTCATAGTGATCTTATACACACGGATCAAATACAAAAAAAGAAATTATATCCTATGTACACTTATCATTTAGTGCGTAGACAGATAATACTTTAATAAACATATTTTATTTTAGGCAATTATCTATGGTCTAAAATATTTTTAAGTCAAATATTTCAAAAGTATCATTTTCAAAGTAAATGTATTTAAAGTCCATTTAAAAGGGCTTATCTTCCAGTAAAAAAGTATTTTTAGAATAAAATTTAAATATTAAAAAAAATATTAGAAATTATTTTAAAATCTAAAATAACTTTAAGTACTCTTTTTAAGCACATATTTGGTAATTTTCATAAAAATGCTTTTTAGGGTATAAAACATTTAAAAAGTTCTAGAAACTCTTTTAAGTGTTTTCTCAAAAAAGTATTTCCAAACAGGCGCTTAAAATGCCGATTTTTAGACCATTTCACTAATTGCATAAGATAATTAATAATTTTTAAAGATAATTTGGACATTTCAAATAAACTATATCTTTATCTGGATGCATCCTAAACTAAAAATTATATTTAAAGTATACAAAATATTCTTATAATCTATAAAATATCTCACAAAATTAATAAAAAATATATTAAAAATAAATATTTTGAATACATTTACTCCTAAAATGGTAATTTTAAAATGTTTAACCTAAAAACATAAAATTTACTCTATTTTAAATTTTCATACTTTAAGTACAAAACAATTTTTTCTTTATATTTATACAACCGTTTACTTCAAACAAATAAATATATAAAAAATTTAGTGACATTTTTTGTAATTATAAATGATTACATAGTATAATTTGGACCACTTAATAATTTAATAATTTAATATTTTGATTTGGAGCAATTTTGATCAATTTTAATAAAATCTATCCTTTTTCATTTTAGAAATTAATTGAATGAAATAGCAATACTATAACTGTTTGTGATTTAGAATAGTAAAGATTGAAAAATCTGTATAATTAGTAGACTGAATCTAACCTGAGTGAAATGCTAGTAATGGAAAATGATCATTTTATACATGCAATGGCTAACGTCCACAACGATTAATCTTATGGTAAATTCCTACTTAACTAGAACTAGGTTATCTATGTTTAGGGAAAGGATTCGAACCCTCTACCTCTTCCCTTGCTTTAAGCTCTTTAAGGAATGAGGAAATATCAAGGCTGTGGACAGTTAAACAGCTACTCTAACGGATTGTTTGTTTTTTAACCTTCTTTATGAATCATGTGTATCCCATTTTTGTTATTATCTTTATTAATCGACTTTTATAATTAGCAAATAATCTTTATTATATTTTTCATGTAGTATTACGAAAATGGAAACTATTTTATATAAATACATGATAATCATCCATGATAATCTCACTGTAAAGTAATAATACTTGGAAGGTGCCATGGCTGCTCATAAACTTAACAATCTATGTGAAAATCTTGATGAGACACAACAACCCATTCGACGGCTATTAGTTGTGGCAAATCGGCTCCCCGTTTCGGCGGTTAGGAGAGGTGAAGAGTCGTGGACCCTTGAGATAAGTCCCGGTGGATTAGTTAGCGCTCTTTCAGGTAAGTTTAGCTGTCACGTTTTTTATTCTTCGCGAATAATTTGTATGGAAAAGGTAGTTTAGTAATTATTTATTCTGTGAATTTGTTGAAGGTGTTAAGGATATTGAGGCGAGATGGATCGGTTGGCCAGGCGAAAATGTTCCCGATGTGGCTGGGCAGCGAGCACTTACCAAGGCGTTAGCTGAAAAGGTTCTCCAACTTGCGCCGAGGCGTAAACATTGATTTTTGGTTTTTCTTTTTATATAAAATACCTTATAGTCCCCCGGGTTTTCAGAACTTTTGCTTGCGTCCCACACGCCACGCCCCTCTTTCTTAAAGTTAAGCTTTGGTTTATATTGTTTGTTTGAATATTTTGTTGCTCATATGATAAATCATAGACTGTTTTGTATGATTTAGGGACTTATTGTGCAATTGATTCAAAATATTAAGGGACATATAGTACAATGTTTGCATAATATAGGGGTCCATAGTGAAATTTTTGCATAATATAAGAACCTGTGCTGCAATTAACTAAAATAAAGTTCCCACAACAAAAAATCCTGGCTCCGCCGTTGATTTTAAAGGTTTTTAAAAATTGCCTCTTAAGCTTTGATGTATTTTGTTTCTATGAATATTTTGTTGTTTATATAAGGGACTTATAGTACAACTTCTTGCACTCTATAGTGGTATATTTGCAATTTTTGGTAATGAGTTTTTTGGTGATATCTAATCAATATTTCTCTCTCTCGTTAATGATTGACAACTAGGATGGTGATATTTTGGTAATGAATTTTTTTGGTGATATCTCGCATTACTCTTTGTATATACAGGCACTTTTTATAGTGCAGTTAATTTAAAAAAATAGATATAGACGCCTTCACTGCAATTTTCACATAATATAAGGACCTATATTGCAAACTCAAAAAAAACTTCTGTCCCCGCTAATGATTCAAAATGTTTCTTATCCAAATACGATGCAGAGATGTATTCCTGTTTTCTTGGACAAGGAAATAGTAGACCAATACTATAACGGATATTGCAACAACATATTATGGCCGCTTTTTCATTACCTTGGACTTCCACAAGAAAATTGTTTAGCCACAACCCGAAGCTTCCAATCTCAATTCGAGGCATACAAGAAAGCTAACCAACTGTTTGCAGATGTAGTAATTCAACATTACCAGGAAGGAGATGTTGTTTGGTGCCATGATTATCATCTTATGTTTTTACCACAATGTCTGAAAAAGTACAATAATAGCATTAAAGTCGGCTGGTTTTTACACACTCCTTTTCCTTCTTCCGAGGTTCATCGGACTTTGGCGTCTCGCTCTGAGCTTCTCCAGGCAGTTCTTGCCGCTGATATTGTCGGGTAAGTTCAATTCTCGATTAATTTGTACTCCGAGGAAGTTTGTAATGATGAGGGTGTTTTTGGAATTTCGTAGGTTTCATACGTTTGATTATGCGAGACATTTTGTTAATGCGTGTACAAGGATTCTTGGGCTTGAAGGGACACCAAAAGGAGTAGAGGATCAAGGAAGATTGACTCGTGTAACAGCGGTATGACGAAGTTTAATTCTTTTGTTGTTTTAGTACTTTTAGTTAATGGAATGTATGTTATGGCCCGAATTAGTTACTTTTTTTTTGGTGGAATTTAGGTTCCTATTGGGATAGATGCGGAGAGATTTACGGGTGCGCTTGGACTTCCTCAAGTTCAAGAGCATATTAGAGAATTCAAAGAAAGATTTGCTGGGAGAAAGGTCTTTTTTTTTTTGATTAATCCTCTTCGCTCTATTCTCGTAAATTTATTATATTTTTATCCTATGTATTTTTATTAGGTTATTTTAGGGGTTGATCGCCTTGATATGATTAAGGGAATTCCAGAAAAAATATTAGCTTTTGAAGAGTTTCTTGAGGAAAATCCGAATTGGCGTGATAAAGTTGTTTTGGTACAAATTGCTGTGCCGTCAAGACCCAATGTTAAAGAGTGTATGTGCACACTTCCTTGAACCTAAACTGGTCTAGACGCAAGATGATGTCAGCATTTCTCCTGGCTGACATCATCTAATGTTGGGCCCTTTCGGTACTAGATAAAGCTGTTTCATTTATTTGTCTTGTTCATCTTTGCAGATCAAAAGCTCGCAAGCCACGTTCACGAGATTGTTGGACGCATTAATGGAAGATTCGGAAGTTTGTCTGCTGTTCCGATTCATCATCTGGTTAGTCTCTTTTAAGTTGTGTAAATAACTCATATGGTACTTATCTTTGTATATTTTGACAGTTTACTCCCTTATCTCGCAAAAGAAACATTTTAATCCCTTTAACTTACAATTTTGTGACAATGTCAGTCATTTTTCATATTTCCTTTATGCTATACGCGTTAGTTATATTTTGGCTAAACATATAGCAATAGTAACCGATTTAAGGGTATTTTTGTCTTTTTTACTATGTACAGGACCGTCCTCTCGACTTTCATGCATTATGTGCACTATATGCTGTGGCAGATGTAGCGCTAATCACGTCTTTACGAGATGGAATGAATCTCGTAAGCTATGAGTTTGTAGCATGCCAAGCTGCACGAAAAGGGGTTCTCATTCTTAGCGAAGTAATTCTCAAATCTTAGAAAAAACCCAAACTATCCCAAAATACCTGAAACACCCCCTCAACTATTGATTTGATGCTGAAACACCCCCTAAATATTTTTTGTATCACGTTTTCAGTTTGCAGGTGCTGCACAATCTCTAGGGGCCGGGGCTATTCTCGTAAATCCGTGGAATATCACGGAAGTTGCCGCTTCGATTGGTCAAGCATTGAATATGTCGGCTGAGGAACGAGAAAAACGGCATAATCATAACTTCCATCATGTCACTCATCATACTTCTCAGGAATGGGCCGAAACTTTCTTAAGGTTCGTAGAAGAAAATTACCTGTTTGGTCCTTCAATTTTTATCTCTTTAACAACTTAGTCCATAATGTTATAAAAGACTAAAAAACCATTAAAAATGTGATTACAGTGAACTTAATGATACTGCTATTGAAGCTCAGCAGAGAATAAAGAAAGTTCCTCCACGGCTTGAGGTTACTGTGGCGGTTGACCGATACAAGCAAGCCAATAATCGTTTACTTATTCTGGTACGTAATAACCATTTTCCGTAATTTTTTTCAGGGTAATTTTTGTAATAAACGAGCAAAAGTTACCGCTTTTCTTGAAAAAAACAGGGTTTTAGTGCTACATTAACTGAAACAGCGGACACTACGGGAATAAGGGGTAGGGATCAAATCGGAAAGATGGAACAAAAATTGCTTCCCGTATTGAAAGGGCCGTTGACTTTGCTTTGTAGCGATCCGAAGACCACGGTGGTTGTGCTTAGTGGAAGTGGAAGAGCGGTCTTGGATGAAGTAATGATTTTCCTTTTTAACCCCTTGTGTTTTCAATGATTTTTCATAAAGACTTTTTTGTAATTCTTTTTTAGAATTTTGGTGAGTTTGACATGTGGCTAGCGGCGGAGAATGGTATGTTTTTACGGTCGACGAAGGGGGAATGGATGACGACTATGCCCGAGCGTTTGCGTATGGATTGGATTGATAGCGTGAGGGTACGTGCAACTCTAGTTACATCAGGAAAATTCTATTTTGGGCCCCACTTGTGATGTTAGTTTCACACAAGGGAGTTGATTTCATCATTTCTTTTGCTGATGATGTCCTCTCATTAGAGACTAACACCACAGGTTGAACCACCTATGCTGTTAGTCTCACGCAAGATGACTTAAGTAAAGGAGTTGATGTTAGTATTATCTTTGCTGATGTCATGTAGCGTGAGACTATAATACCACATGTGGGACCCACCTGTTAGTTTCACACAAGAAGACGTCAATAAGGGAAGTAATGTCAGCATTGATTTGTTGATGACATCTTGTGTGAGACTAACATCACCCGTGGATGGGTTCTATGCTCATTTATAAACTTGTATGTACTAAACTTTTGCTAAAATTCAACTTTTTTTCAGCATGTATTTGAATACTTCACTAAAAGGACGCCTAGGGCCCACTTTGAAAATCGTGAAACCTCTCTTGTGTGGAATTACAAATATGCAGGTAAATTCATATCTAAGCTTCTTTTTCCCAAGGTGTTTGTTTTTCTTTTTGTTATCACAAATCCAATGTTTTTAGATGTTAAATTCGGAGGAATACACGCTAGAGACATACTGCAACATCTCCGGACCGGCCCGATTTCTAATGCATCGGTTGATGTTGTCCAAGGAAGTCATTCAGTTGAAGTACGCCCAGTCGGGGTAACCAAGGTGACTATACTGTTTTTCCTTAATTACCATAATAACCTCGAATAACAAAAAAAAAAAAAGATTCACTGCATTTTGAGGCTGTACTAGTCATTTTTCCTTTGCTGTTTTTGGGCCTTAGGATGATATAAACGGGCCCACGCATGCATTACTATATGTTAGCTTATTCTTTTATAAATACAGGGAGCAGCAATTGATCGCATACTTGGAGAGATTGACCATAGGAAAGCCATCTCCACACCAATTGATTATGTTTTATGCATTGGTCATTTTCTCGAAAAGGTACATTCCAGAACCTTCTTAGTTTCTCGAGCAAACCTTAGTTTTGTTGCGTCGTGGTTTTGAGTGGGATGTTTCTTTCTTTAGGATGAAGATGTATACACGTTCTTTGAGGGAGAGCTTCCCTCAGATGCAAAGGGAATTCAGGATGGAAAGTTGACTCCGAAGATTCCGATAAGCACAAGCAGCTCAAGATCATCTCAGGGTAAACCATCGGTTTTAAGTGGCACCGAGAAAAAAACTCCAGGAGGTGGGAGAAAATCGTCCCCGGAAAGTACTTTGTGGAACGTGCTTGATCTGAAAAAGGAGAATTACTTTTCCTGTACTGTTGGCAGGACTCATACGAATGCTCGATATATCCAGAATACATCTGCAGAAGTCGTGGAATTTTTGAAAGAACTAAGTGAAGCGTCTTCGTTAAGGTCATAGGGACGATATGATAAATTTTTCGAGTAGTTGCATTTTTGTGATGCATTTTTGAAAGGATTTTAAAGAAGTGTATTCAATAAGATATGTTGGAGTCTTTATAATCTATAGACTTTACAGATTCCATATACTGTTTGGATTTCATATGAACTTTGAAGGATTCTTTTTAATCTTATAAAAATTTTGACAGATTTTTTTAATTCTACATAAATTTTGATGGATTCTTTTTATTTCATATGACAAGATTTTTATGAATTTTAAACTCAGTTATTATGACATTTCATCCTCCAAATATTTTCAACAACTCTATTTACAGTACTAGTTAGAAGAATAACTGTTATGGTAGCAACAATAGCAATAACCTTCTTCCTCAAGGTATGAAATTGTTAAGGATTTGGGCTGCCCCGACATCAATTACAACATTTAATCGATCTCATTCCCATAAAACTGAGACTCTTTCCTTTTTCTTAGTATATTAACAAAACCTCGACTGATTAGGCTAAAAATAGAATTATCTATTTGGACACTTTTATAAATTTAGGTATTAATTTATCTAAATCGCAAAACAATAGGTATTTATTTGAAAATTTTCCTTTTATAATAAAGAAAACAATTGATTAAAAGAGATAGGAATTACAACAAGATTGAACTAGTAAAGTACAAAGGAGAAATATATATACAAGAAAGTTACTATTCCAATAATATTTAATTCTCAAACTTTGGAAACATTTCTAGATAAAGATGCTCTATCTTCTGCAGAAGTACTACTATAACGTGATTCATTAGCGACCAAATTATTAGCGACTATAGACGAGTCGTCGCTAGATACATGTTTTTAGCGACTAAAAGGTATCACCGACTACATAAGTCGTCGCAAATCTCATTTCTAATTCTCGAGTAGGTGATGTTGTCGCAAATATATACAAGTTGTCGCTAGAGTTATTAATTAAATTTGAATTTTTTATCCACGTAAAACGTAGTCGCTGTTGACCAGTGCTATTTGCGACTATATTTTGTCGTCGCGGCTAACTATTAATAACGACTACATTCTTATCATTAGCGACTATATTAATGTAGTCGCTAATAATGCTGATGTATTTATGGGTAGTATTACAGAGTTTTGAAAACAAAAATTAAACCCAAAAAATTATTCTTTAAAATTCTCCCAAAACCTTAACACATTTTGGTTTTATTCTTCATAAATTGTTTCTTCACTTCATTTTACACTATTCCCGGGTCCATCTACCACGTGGGGCCTACTCAATCTTCAATTTATCCACCTAAATTTTCCAAAATTAGGTATTTTTCTAAAATTCACACTTTTAAAATTTTGTTTTATTTGATTATGATTGTGTATTACATGTGATATGATATGATTAGGTTATTAAAAACTTGTTTTTTGATTGTATATTGGGTTTGAATGGTATAAAATTTACATGTGAGATTTATTTTTTTATTTTTAATATTGTTGTAGTTGTTTACTTATATCAAACTGTTAATAGACGATGGCTTCGGGTATCGATAAGAGTTGAATTAAATAGGATCATTATTTTACAATGGAATATATTAATGGTTTGGAAGAATTTATCGAATTCCTTGAAAAACAAGCAGCTTTTAATGGTTTATTGTTTTGTCCGTGTAATCATTGTTTGAGTAATCGTCGATTTTCCATCCTTGAGGTTAGGGTACACATTCTACAATTCGGGTTTTTGTCCACGTATGAGTTTTGGACAAAGCAAGGTGAAAATTTATAAATTCTTGAGGAAAACCCTACCCAAATTGTAGAAGATGAAATGATGAATGTGTATGACAATTTGAGACTCACTTACGATGTTGGTGGTCATTCGGGTGACACCTAGATGATAGACAAGAGTCATACAAGTCGTGGCAGTTTCGAAGCTTTGTTTGAGGAATTGGGGTTCGAATTATACCCTGAATCTAAAATAATGAGTTCTTTGAATATCATTGCCAAGCTAATGCACGTAAAGGTGATGACCAAGTTGACTAACACAACATTCATCGAGCTCCTGGTATTCTTGGGTCATGTTTTGCCCAAAGGTCATACTTTACCAAAGTCTTACGAGGAATGCAACAAAAAGTTGAAAAGTATGGGTATGGGGTATCGTATGATCGATGTTTTCTTGAAAAAAAATATGCTCTATATTACAAGGGGAATGAATACTTCGAGAAATGTCCAGTATGTGGTGAATCTAGATGGGATCTGAAGAAGGGTAAGAAAGTACTGCATAAGAAACTCTGTTATTTTTTGATTGCGCCGAAATTGCAGTGACTATACGTTTCAAGGCACACCGCCAAAGACATGATCTGGCACCATACCAGAAAGAGTATCGATCAAATATGTTGTGCCATCCTATTGATGGTAATAGCTGGAAGAATTCGTAGAGCTTTATCCTGAGTTTGTGAGTGAAACTCGAAATGTATTTTTGGGCCTAGGCATCGATGGTTTTTGTCCATTCTCTATGTATAACAACTCATATAACATGTGGCCAGTTATATTGTCCATCTACAACTTTCCACCTTGGTTATGCATGAAAGAAAAACCACATTTCAACTTTGTTTGTTGATTCCGGGTCCGCGATCACCCGACAAGGATATGGATGTCTTTCTTCGCCCTGTTATAGATGAGTTGGTCATGTTGTGGGAAAAACGTATCCGTACATATGATGCTCATACGAAGAAAGAGTTTAAAATGGAAGTTTGTTTTATCCACGACTAATGATTACCCAGCTAGGTCATACACGCCAGGTTAACATGGTCAAGGGTACTTAGCGTGCCCAGAGTGCCTGGGTTCTACTCAGTCGAAGAAGGTGAAAAAAGGGGTAGGGTATTTTGATCACAAACGGTGGTTACCTATGAGACATCGGTGTAGAAAAACGCAATTTTGTTTGCGAGTACCGAGCAGAGGCTCTCCCCTAAGAAACATAGTCCTACTGATATTTAGACGCAGTTAGATGGGTTTCATATTGTGTTTCTCAGTAAACACAATGATTTTGGGGGCAAGGCGACAAAGAAAACAGTTCATTGGGAGTTCAATTGGAAGAAAAAGGTATTTTTCATCTCTCAACTTATTGGTCAATTTTTTTGTTGAAACATAACATTGATGTTATGCATTGCGAGAAGAATGTGTGCAATTGTTTGCTTTGTACAGTTGTGGGCCTTCATTGACAAATTAACAAATATAACGTAAAATTGAGAATGGATCTGAAAAATATAGGTATCAGGACAGGGTCGTAGTTGATCCCAAAAGGAGGTAAAATGATGCTACTGCGTGCAAAGTATGCGTTGACACCAGATAAGCGACGAGTATTTCTGGATTGATTGACGACGTAGAAGTTTTCTGATGGTTTGCGTTTAGTTTGAGGAATAACGTTCAAAGTGATACGGAACGATCATCGAGATGAAATCACATGATTGTCACGTAATGATGCATTTTCTTTTCGTGGCTAGTATTTACGGGCTTATAGATGATGAATCGATTAGTGTTTCGATAATTGAGTTATCTAAAGTATCCAGAGTCGTTTGTAAAAAGAATAAGTAGAAAAGACTTGGAGGCAAGAAAGAGTAATTGAAATTATGCACAAGTTAGAAATGATTTTGCCTCCCACCTTCTTTGATATAATGATATACCTAGTCTTACACTTGTTCGATGAAACATTGTTAGGTGGTCCGGTTTAAATGCGATGGATGTACCCATTTGAGAAAAAAAAGACATTCGAAACTCGGCTAGGACGGAGGGTTCAATCATCGAGGGGTACGTTGTGGAAGAAACATTGACATTCATATCACGTTATCTTCAAGAATAAAGGATGAAGTTCAACAATCCAGGTAGATACAATGAGATGGCGCCCGAACCTAAAATCTATTTGTTTTAAGAGCTAGTGTAATCCAGTTGGTAAAAAAGAGTTTGGTGCTTTGTCACATAAAGAGAAGGAGAAAATCAACTGGTATATCCTCCTTATCTGCGACGAGATACAACCATACATGACGTAAGTAACAATATTTTCATTTTTTATTTATAATGCAAAAAATCTTTACTATATCCTTAAAATGTAGTGAACACAAATCCACGCTATCGGTCCCTGATATTGATATAGAGTGGATTCACCAAGAAATGTTTCGAGAGTGGTTTATGGAGAACATATATACCATCTATTGTTTAAAATAAAAAATGACTATATTCAAAGTAATAATTGTTATTCTTGGTAGATTTACGTAATGCACAAGGCTGGTGATGCATTAGCTACCCCTAAGATGATTTCATTGGCGAGTATGTCTCATGGTCCGATTCATAGATACGATTCATGTGTTGTGAACGGTGTCAAATGGATTACTCGTGAAAAAGGATAAAAAGCGTGACTCGGGATTACAGAGTATGTACCATATATAATGGGGTACCTTTTTACGTGAATTAATCATGATCGTGGAGGTTACATTTGATAGTGATTGTTCTGTTGTGTTGTTCGACTGTAAGTGGTATAACACACAAAATGTGAAGAAAGAACATGGGGTAGCCATTATCAATACAACTTCATTTTGGTGGAGGGGTGAGCCTTGCATGTTATCACCTCAAGCCAAAAAAAATGTTTTACATCGATGAAATCAATGTAAGGAAAACGCTAAAACGGTGGAAAGTCGTTTGGGAAATCAATGATCGGTACAAATAGAGTCCCGGGTTATGGGGTGTAGACAGAATATCTACTGACAAAGATCTAATTACCATTCCTTTGGTTAACACGGAGACGCATTACTCAAGATTAAGCTTGAATACTGGTGAGGAGACCGTTGACTCATATCTACTTGGAAATGATACATTTATTGACGATGACGAGGAGTTATTTGACAACACATGGGACGCGTACGCAGATGGTCAATTAGAGGAACCTATAAACATTGATAGTGATGAGGAATTGTAGACACGAGTGGTTACAAAACAGATTAGATAAATACCTTATCAATTTATTTTGTATTGAAATTGAGAGTTTTTTAATTCGATTGTTACGATTGTTAAATATTTTGGTTACAGTGTTTTGGTTCTAATGTTATAATGTATTTTCTAACGGGTTTAAAAAAAAGGTTATAAATTAATTAAATAAAAAGGAAAAATCAATTATTTTTAGCATTCGCAACTACTTTGTAGTTGCGAATGATACTACTCTTTCGCGACTAATTAATGTGTAAGAACTAGTCGCTAGTGTCTTTTATTAGCGATTACATTCGTAATCGCTAGTTAACATTAAAAAATTCATTAAATGGGGTTGACGGTCAGGTTTCCCGCTTATTGTCATTAGCAACTACTTCCCTTATACGCGACTAAAAGTGTCGTCGGGAAACAAGGAAACCCAAAAGGCGTGGCTGTGTAGCTCTCCATCTGGCAATCATTTGCGACTACATAGTGGGCATTAGCGACTACAAGTCGATAATGACAAAGCTTTATATATCCACTGATGAGCTCATTTTCTGCATAATTCGTCACACAAAACTTAACAAAACGAGAGCTCTTTCATTAAAAGCCCAAACCGAGCCAAATCCAAAGCAAATACACATCAATAACTTACTCAAGGTAATGATTCAACACTATAAACATCATTTTAATCCTTAATTTTTTTTATTTCTGAAAATTTAACCTATGATTTTGTTGTGCTTGTTTGTGATTATTTGTTGCTGGCATGGATTCTTCCATAATCAAAGAGTATTATCCACGTAAAAGGTATGAATTTTAGCCATTATTTGTTGATTTTTTTAACTTTTTTCCTATAAAAATTTTATGATTATATTTTGTATATAATGAATTCCGAATTGTCTACGAGTTGTTTAACTATTGTTTTGATGTTTATTGCATTTACATTCTTACTTATTAGTGTATTTAGAAATTAAATACATTAAAATTAATTTATATATATAATTAGGATTATAAGAATTGTGTGGATTAGATTATTAGTGAATTTGTGATTAAATAGGATGTTAGTGACTAAATTGTAATTTTTAGGGTATTTGTGACATTTTAGAAAGTTTAGGATTAAAATGATATGTTTGTAAAATATAAGGACCTTTTTGCAATTTTCATATATAAGTAGTAAAATTTAATTATTTTATATTTTTTTTGAATTTAGAGGACTAAAATGAAATTGTTTTAATAATTAAAGAAATTGAATATAAAATGTATTAAATTTTATGACTATAATACAATTTTTAAAGTTATAAGGGTAGAAATGAATTTTTATTAAAAATTAGGACTAAAATGCAAATTTTAAAAGTTAATGGAATAAAATATAAATGTATTAAATATTACGACTACAAAATAATTTTTAATAATACTCTCTCCGTCCATTTTTATCTGTCCACCTTTTTGATACACAAGGATTAAAATAATATTTAATACTTCCCTCTTTACACAAATACCCTTAATAAATATACATGAGATCATTAATTACAATACTTCTTCTACTATTTACTTATGGGTAATATTGGAAAAAGTAGGGAAAAAGTGTCTTGATATTGAAAAAAAAGAAATATTGAACACTCTATTTTAGAAAGTTAGACAAATAAAAATAGACGGAGGGAGTATAAGGATAAAAATGTACTTTTTTAAATATAGGGACTAAGATATATTTTTCTAAAATTTAAAGGACTAAATTGTAATTGTATAAATATTAGGACTAATATACAATTTTTAAAACTAGAAGGACTAAAAATGTACATATTATTAATATATGGACTACATTCCAATGTTTATTTACATGAAAGACTAATTTGTTATTTTTCATTATAAATTCTAATTGGATTGTAATATTTATTAATATAGTTAACTGAATGTATTTCATATCAATTCTTTTAATGATGTAATATTTATTAATTTATTGATCGGAATGTAAAATTAATTATAATTTAGAGACTTTTTGTAATATTTAATAGTATGGCGAGTCAAATGTAATCACTATCCATAGTTTTAGGTCCTTAATTATTAATACTTGACAGATGCACCAGGGTCCCAAGATACTCCCACTAAGGTCCGTAATAGGTGGTCATTACCCAAACCTTGGATTAGGAACGTGTAGAAATTATTTGGAAAAAGTCACTTACCATTACCATCGGGGTGGGTATAAACTCGACGCGCACTATTATTTATCCCACGATAATTCCACTAATAAATCGACTCTCCGTATTCAAAGGCGATATTTAAAAAAAAGAAATACACCAAGTAGTATATTAATGTAGGATTTGTATGCATTTGTATAGGTCATGATCGTGAATATGTGAATTTTTGGATGAGAGAACATTTATAAACATGTCATGGATGCGATTTTTAGTGACTAGTTGATGTCTCCTCATTTGTGGTGATTTAATCTATCTTTGAGACATCATTTTAGGTGTATTTATTAGAGTATAGGTCGATTTTCTCATGATTTAGTACACTTTACTATTTTGTGTCTTGAATTGATTATTTATTATTTTTAGAGCATATTGGGTTTAATTGTTTATTTAGTGTGAAACTTTAAAGATATATGGTAATTAATTAGAGTCCAAGTTGGTTCCAAGAACTAAAGGAAAGAAGATAAACATGGCAATTGAAGATAAGGAAGTAAAAGCTAAAATTATGGAAAAGGAAAAGCTAAAATTATGGAAAAGGAAAAACTGCCATAAATCTGAATTTCACCACCTACGACCACAAATCAGCTTATATCTCAAAATCGGTGAGGAATTTAGAATAACGGTCAAGAGAAAAGTTAAAGATCTTTCCGAGACGATGAATTTCAACTACACATACGCGTCAAACGGATAAGAACTGAAGTTGTTAGGACCAAAACAAAAACGGTGCTGATTCCATATTTTAAGGTTACGAATTTGAGTTGGGCTAGGAGTCCAATACTTACCTTCTCCTTCAAGAAAACGAATTAGGTCTTCCTATACACTATAAGTACAGCCTCTTATCATTATAAAATCATCCTTGGCCAAAACTTAAGGTCAGGAAGAAGCTTACAACAAGAAGAGAAGTCTGGAAGGAGCTGTGCATCAATTATGTCTCCTTCAACCTTTAATTCTGTAATTCTTTTCTTTTCTTTTATTAATATGAACTAAATTCTATTTAGCTTGAGTTTTAGCATATATGTATGAACCCTAGGGTTGATTGACATCTATCTATTTTAGGAATTCTATGTTTTAAATCGAATTATAGTTTTTATTCTCTGTTTATGTGTTGGATTTATATTCTGTGTTCTTGTGGACTGCAGCCATATAGAAATACCATCATAGTAGTTAGATAATCATTGACAACGGTATATCTAATTATAGTATTAGCACATAACGTCTAGAATAAGGTTTGATCTGATAGTTCAGCCTAACTAGATAGTCATTATGGTTTAGTGTATTGCTATTTAATCAATTGCAGGAAAAGATTGTTAGGTTCTTATTGATACAGGTAAACCCTAAAATTATCTACCTAGTGCAATTGAAACCGACTATTGAAATACTACATGATTCACCCTTACATGTTTAGAACGGCAAAAACTAGTGGGGATTACTTGCTAATTACCCAGGCTAAACTATCATACTATTGTTCTTAGCTTATTTAATTTTTTCAGTCTTTAGTTTAGTAGTTTAATTTTCTATTTAAAAACCAAATAAAAATCTATCTTTCCTTGTTTTACTCTTGCGTATTATTAGTCTAGCTTTCTATTTGAACGTGATAATTTGCATAAGTTCTCTCTAACTTTCGTAGTCTCTGAGGAACGAATCTTCTTATCATTAAAACTTGCATACATCCTGTAATACTTGCGAAACCGTGCTCAGCTTAGGGTGTTTATTTGCACTTATTTATAACATTATTTTAACACACCTTAGGCGACACCACTAGTTAAATTAAACGTTTATTTCATTGTAATTGAATAAATTAATTTGATTTTTTTTGCATTATATGATTTATTATTTTTATTTAATATTTCAGATTACTATGAGATGGATGATGTTACGGCTAAATCCCACAGGGGTGACGATGATGGTAGGGATCCTTCATGCAACCCTAACCAGATTTTAGCGAATTGTAACCAACCTCCGGGTATACAATCTATGCTTAGTATAAGTTTTATCAGTTAGATATTTATTCAATGTGTTTAAAAACAGAAAAAATAAAGTGAAGGCCTAGGGGTAGCACCTCCCTCAAAATCGCAGTTAAGGTTTTAGCTAAATTAAGTCACTCATTACTAGTTGAATTTTGTATAATGGATGACACATGGAACCCTGCCAGCGAGTATGGGAAACATGTGGCACAAGTAGTAGGGATCACTGTGAGAGAAAGAGTGCCACCATGTTATAAGAAATGGAGTGAAGTCCGCAACACCATGAAGCAGGCTGTTATACGGAAATTATCGGTAATTTTTATTTTAACTTCATTATTTTATCATTTATTTATGTAAAATTTAGATAATTTCTTAATTTCTTAATTTCTTTTGTTGAATACTGTAATTTTTTAATATAGATGGGTGGAGGCTAAGTGATGATTGGGAAAAATAGCTGAGAATTTGAAGAAAAGCCCGTCTAGGAGGTACAAGGATTACAAACACTATATGCAGAAGCATTATTACTTGTTGGGTAAGAAACTGGCCGATGTGTCTCATGTACACTGGAAAAAGAGTTGAGATAATTGGGATGAGATCATAGTCACATATAAAAGTTTGACGTTATTATACATGTTATTAGTTATGTGCTATTAATTTTTTAAAATTATACTGATCTAGAACCATACAAAAGCGACTGTGGAAAACTGCAAGAAGCAAAAGAAGCACAGTGGTGCTAGATCAAGAAATTATTCCCGAACTCTAGATATAATTTATGAGGTACAAAATTTTTAAGTAAAATATATTTGTAAGTATTATGATTCTTTAAAATAATTATTGTATAATGGAATTGAACAGGGAAAGCTAAAGAAACCCGCCAAGGAACCTTTGGTGTTCACCGACGAGCAGACACAACAGCAACACACAATTCCGCCAATGTGGGATTCTTTTCGAGCATATGGGGTATGATGGGAAGAATGAGTAGTGAAGGAGCAAGAAGTACAAGAACGCTGATGTGAGTATTTTTGTATAAAAACTTAAATTTTAAACTTTTAAATATTTTGAAATTTATTATTATTTGAAATGTTTGTATATAATGTAATAGCCAATTCTTCAGGAAATATTGAAAGAGAAAGT
The DNA here is from genome assembly GCA_029959085.1 of Nemophila menziesii. Taxonomy (NCBI): domain Eukaryota; kingdom Viridiplantae; phylum Streptophyta; class Magnoliopsida; order Boraginales; family Hydrophyllaceae; genus Nemophila; species Nemophila menziesii. Next base: position 1,693,754 of record JARWIR010000013.1, read on the forward strand.
CACCCAGTCACAATCTGGGTCATGCAAAGGACCAGTCTCCGCTCTAGAGTTGACGCTTAAGGAGCAAATAGATGTTGTTAAGGAAGCAGCTGAGGAAGGCATGGTCCTGGCGACATGGAGTTGGGCACCCGGAGTGGTACCACCTTCGGAAAAAAGAACGCATTTTCAAAGCGGGACCATCTACATGAGAAAATGATCAGAGGATTAACGATATGATGGCATCGTCAAACGATCTTCGCGCAACACAAGGCCGACCCCCATACGTTTCTCTAGCTAATTGATCCACGGTTTCGATTGCCAGCACCCAGATCCATGTGTACACATGACCGACCTTCAAGCAGATATTGGGTATGTGAACAATATGAGGTAACAAGCTGGACTTGGCCCATTAATTCAACCCGAGCAAAACCCTCCAACCGGGTAACTAACATCTAGACCACCAGGTAGTCGGGAATGACATAAGGATGAAAACTAAGATGTAGAAGCACATTGTTTATTAATCCTTAGCATTTCGACATATTTGATCGATATTTGGTTGTTGAATTTGGTATCTATCGGTTTTGACTTTATGTTATATTTTTGTTGACTTTTTTCGGTTTTATCGATGTTGACTTTAGTGTAATTTTTTAATATTAATTTTTTAATTATTTATTAAATTCTTGTTATTAATTACTAAAAAATTAAAAATAAAAATCAAAAAATTATATTTAAAAAAAAAGATTAGTGACTACTTATTAGTCGCAAAACATTTAATAAAAGTAGTCGCTAATAAATATATAATTAGCGACTACATGATTGTTGTCGAAGAAGACAACATTATAGCGACTACGCTAAGTAGTCGCTATTAATAGCAATCCACGACTACAAAGAAGTCGTTGCCTAAATTTTATCAATTGTGACTACTAAAGTAGTCGTTAATAGATGTTGTGCATTAGCGAACTACATCTCAAATTTAGTCGCTAAAGATATCTCTAACGAAGAAATACTCGCGACCAACTAGAGACGACGGCATGTAGTCGATCATGACCAAAACGTTTGCGACTAATTTTTTAACCATTAACGACTACAAATGTAGTCGCTGCTAGAGGCGAGTGCAACCGTGAAGCATCTATATGAATTCATTGTCCCCTCTTGCTTTTATCTTTGTAGCGTAATCATCTAAGGTTTCTTTAATGGATTTCTACACGTGATCTTCTTGAGAAACTGACCATAGTCGGGTCGGTCTTGACATTTGGGGCCTAAAGCAAACCTCTAAAAAAGGGCTCGCCCAGTTAATTGCACATATAAGTGAATTTATTCCTAATTATCTACAACTACAAGACTAATGAGATCAATCTGCTTAGGTCAGATGAGTATTCCCACCTTTCTAAATTTGAATGTAAATGTCTTGATTATTGTAGATTTGGGTCATTTTTATTTCTTCAAACTATTAATTATTAGGAATCATCTACATTCACCTTAAATGATATTAATATATTCAAAGTAAATAGCGCAAGGACTAGTCATTCTAATAACGTAAATTAAGGGCACGTAACTCTATTTTCAAATGTTCCAGGAGTTGTTGATTAAGATGCAAACAAGTGCAGCTGCAGGAGATGATTTTAATGTAGAAAAAATAAGATTGATGTGTGCTTTTTGGGATCGCTCGAAGATTATGTTCATCTAATAGAAAGGACAAGAAGATCCCAAGCTAACGGAATATCATACACATTTTTTACAGCTTCTAATGCGATATTTTCTATGTAACTGTTTGCAAATGATTTACCTTTTCAATATATATAATATGTAATATTTAAATCTACTTATTCCTAGTTAATGAGTCATACAAAATTAGAGCTTCTTTATATGATGTATGGCTGTATAACTTTCAAGAATTGAAAGATGATTAAAAAAGATAATCTTGCTTAATCAAACAGTACGTGATGACCAAAGGACTTATACTTTATCAATGGTCATACTTAAAAAGGTATATGTTAATGTAGGACTCATGCTCTAGGATCATCCACCTAAACATCTTAGGTTATAGCTTTTGTTATAATATTAACCTAGTCTCTAAATTCCAATCCATTTGGAAAATGTTTTTTCAACATCACTGGTAATATTATGTTAATGTTTTATGTTTTATGATATATCATGAATATACCATGATATATATGTTAATGTTTTATGTTTTATGTTTTATGATATACCTAGAAAAAAAGGTGTTTGATATAAGAAAGGAGAAAATAGACTAATAAGATAAAATATGTGATATTATGTGTTCCACAAAAAATAGAGCAAGGAGAAAAATGACTAATATGATGGTGTCTATTAATTTAGCGTCAAAGACCTTAAACGCTAAAATCCATAAAATTTCAACTCTAAATACCGTAAAACCTCAAACTTAAAATCCATAAACCCTAAATACAATAAACTCGAAACCTAAAAACCCTAAACCTTAAGACCTAAAACCTAACCAAATATACTTAAAAAAACTATAAATCCTAAACCTTAAACAGAAAAAACACTAGCCTTAAAGCATAAATCCTAAAAGAAGGAAAAATCCTAATATGACGGAATTTGTGATTTAGTGTGTTCGAGGAATACAAAAAAACTGAGTTTTGTGTATTCCCTTTATATACAATATCAAAAAATTGGAGAAAAATGAAGAGTATGACGGGGTGATAATTATATGTGCTCAAGGAATACACAAATTTGGAACACACAAAATCGATATTTGTGTGTCCAAGAAGTACATAAAACCGAGTTTTGTATGTTCCAGCAAAAATCTGAGATTTGTGCGTTCCACGTCTACACAATTCTGAGATTTGTATATTCCAATAATACATAAAATTGAAACACAAAAAATTGAGTTTTGTGTGTTCCAATATTACACAAAAAACCTAGTTTAATGTGTTAATGTAACATATAAAATCACGGAGAAGGAGAAAAATAACTATTATGATAGTGTATGTCATTTCGTGTGTTCAAGTGCTATACAAAATTGACTTTTGTGTACTACTAAACCCCTAAAAAGGCCAACCCTAAACACTACCCCTAAAGATGGTAAAAAAAATAATTAGGATAAATTAAAATAGTTTTTATGAGAGAATAAAATTGGAAAACCCCAATCCCTAAACCTAAAGCCTAATCCCATAAAAATCCCAAACCCTAAAAAACCCTAAAACATAAACACTAAGCATAAAACACTAACCCTAAAGACACTAAACTCTAAAATAATAAACACTAAAAACACTAAGCCTATATCCTAAAAAAAGATAAATGACTAATATGATAGAGTCTATTTTTTTTTGTGTTACAGGAATACACAAAACTGGTACACGCAAATTTATGCTATGTGTGTTACAAGAAAAAAATGAGTTTCGTGTATTACTGTAACATACAAAATCACAGACAAAGAGAAAAATGACTAGTATGATGTGGTATATGATTTTTTATGTTACAATACTCCACAAAACTAATTTTTGTGTATACTTGTAACACAAAAATATCACATAGAAAAGGGAAAGGGATTAATATAACGTGTCATTTTGTGTGTTATATGAATACAGAAAATAAAAAATACATATAATCCAATATATATACATTTTTTGTGTATTACATCATTACACATAACAATCAGTTTGTGTGATCCTGTGATAAATCACAGACATATAGGGGTTTGACTGGAAGAAAAAAAGTGAATTTGTGTGTTGTTGTAATACACAAAAGACCGTTTTGTGTATTACATCAACACACAAAATAACAAAAGAGGGTTGGACAAAAATATAATATATCAAGATAGTTATAAACGAGTAGAAATATGATATATGATATTAATATAGAAAAATAAATGATTTTGTTAAAAAAGGGAATACTAGATTGATTATATGATTTTGTGTGTTACAGGAATCAAAAACATATTTTTGTGTATTGTAGAAACAAATAAACTGAATATCAAAAAATTTAAAAAAAAAATTGAATAAATTCACAGAGGTAGATATGAACTTGCCCCTGCCAAAAATGCAATTTTTTATTTTATGATTTTAAAATAAATTATGAACTTGTAAAAAAATCACGGACGCGCGCGTGTGGTGGAATTGTCAAATATATTTTTGTGTGTTATACCTAGGGCTATACATGAATCAAACCGCTCGCGAGCAACTCGAGTTCGACTCGGAGAAGAACTCATTCGAGATCAGCTCGAATATAACAAGCTCAAGCTCCATTTTAAGCTCGGTAAGTAAACAAGCCCGCTCGAACTCGACTCGAAGGCTCTTTGAAATTATGAATTATAAATTAATATATTATCTACTTATAAATATATTATTAAACCTTCAATATCAACTTGAATATTTTTAATTTCTTTAGACATTTATTTTTTCTTTAATATTATTCTTCATATTTTCATACCACACACTCCATCGGATACCAACCATCCATGAAAGTCTCATTTCAACCATAAAAAATAAATTATTCATGAGCAACTCATGCCCGACTCTAGAAAAGATTGTTTATAAGTTAAATACTCAAGTTTTAACATTTCTGATTTGGATCATAGGAAATTCGGGTTCAGCTCGTTTAAATTTGAGCTCGGCTCGACTCGAGAAATTAAACAAACAAGCCTTTACATCTAGTATTCGGCTCGGCTCCTTTATAACCCTAGTTATACCAACACATAAAATGAATATCGATATAAAAAATCAAAAATTTAACAAATAAAAAACATAGACATAAATATTAATTTGCCTCGTCCAAAAATGTAATTTTAGAATTAGTTATGAATTTTTTTTAAAAATAATCACGGACGCGCGTTTGTGATGGAATTAGTTAGTGGTTATTGGTGGTGACGACAGTGACAGAACTAGTCGGTGGTGGTTACGGACGAAATTGGTGGTGGTCGGCGGAGAATAATGGAGATAGTGGTGGCGGTAGATGCATGATGTGGTGGTGGTGGTGGATGCATGAGGTGGTGGTTGTGGATGATACATAAGTTTGTGGTGGTTGTGGTGGTGGTGGTGGATGTATGAGGTTGGGGTGGTGGTGGTCGGTAAAGAATATATGAGGTGGTGGTGGTAGTCGGTGGTGAATGCATAAGGTGTTGGTGGTGGACGGTAGAGTTGACCGGACTTTAAAATAAAAAATATTATATTATATTATGATTATTATATACTAAAAATTAAAATAACATTATTGGTAATAATGGAAGGTAAATATAGCAAAGTGTTCAATTAGAAATTAAACCTTTAAAATATGATTAAGTAGGAAAGATTTTCTTCCTTTTTTTAGAAATGGAATTTGAAGATTCGTAATTAATTGGGTAGTATCCCTAAAAAAATTATAAATTACATTAAATAAAAAATTCAAAAAACATAATAACAAAAAAACAAAAAAAAGTATTTAATCAAAATATGCACTTTGATTTTATTTTGTCAATGGTTGGGTCAAATGTATGATAAATAAACGAATAATAAAAGATAATAAAAGCACACACCTATTGAAATCCACGAGAAACTCTCAGCAAGTGCACGGACCATTCGCAAGTAATAGTTAAATAAGTAAAAGTTCGTTCTCAGGGATTTAGGTAGTTAGCTCAATCTTGTGTTCAAGATAACATAGATGAATTTAGATGGTTAGATGAAAACAAAATAAGATAAATATATGTGTTGCATGGATAATTAAATAAGAATGCAAATAAGATAAATCAGGGTTACTAGCATGACTCTATCTCACTGAGTCTCTACTCTAATTATAAAGGTGAATTGAGCAACATAAAAGTAGCCGGGATTTTATAATCCTTCTAACTCCCGCAAGGGTAGATTAGAAGGCAACCTCAACACTACCAAGGGACTTGGGTAAGGGGACCTTGCACAGAGATCAGTGGTGAAAATCTAACCCTATTGACTATCTAGTTAGGCAAGCCCGTTAGGATCAATACCACACACTATACGATTATGTGGTGTTTCTATAATTGAATCCCCCTCCACGCTGACAATCCAACTACTAAAAAAAGTTCTAATGTGATCAAGATTAGGGCGGGAATAAAGGCAAAGCATGAAATACATATATACGCCAAGCTCAAATTAATTAAGTTATCAAAATAGTATTCTAGGATTTAGAAAGAATAATAACCCAATTAATTCATAAATAAAACTAAAGAATAAAAGTTTATAATCATGGTTAAGTCATAGATCTATAACTAATTACCCTACGTATAAAGAAAGGGAGATGTAAAATTTATGTTGTGATACTTCACCTCTGTTGTTTCCTCTCTAGGTCTACTTGCTTTCTCCACGATGAATAAATTGAAGGCCTTGAAGGCAAGGGCAAGTTTTTAAGGTCTCAAACTGATATTATATATATGTTTGGACAAAATATCTAAGTCATATATTAGGTTTTGAAGTCCTAATCCAAGTCAAACTCCGTTTCCTTAATAATAGAGACTGGTTGACCTTTGGAGTTTGTAAAAATCATAACTCCTTAATTACTTATCCAAATTCAGTGATCTTGGTATGGAAACGACCGAAATTCAAATACCTTTCCAAATATAAAATGGGTCCTTCAAATTACTCGTCTATTTTGTGCAACATCAAGAATACTACACGATTTCATAGCTGAACAACAACTTTTGATAGCTTTTGCACTTTTCTAAAACCAGATTCTTTCCTTTTAACTCTTGATTTCGTTGTGGATCTTCTTTACTAAGCTACTTAATATTTATTTGACATATAATTATAATTATTTTACCATAGAGCTTCACATTTAACACACAAATTATACCAAAAATGCTCGAAAAGTAATAAACCTCCAAATCAAGGCAAGAATTGAGAAACTAACAATTAATAGGGAAAATCCCTCAAGTAAGAACATAATACACTTACAATTATGTCTGATAGATAGATTAATTCATCACAAATATGGAGACATCAGTCAACAAGTTATAATTTAATTAAATATTATTTTTTAAACAAAGAAAATGACCACCATTCATTTGTTTTGAATTTCGCCAAAATTGGTTCCATTTAAATAAATAAAAATTTATAGCTACTATATGTTTTAACCATATAATCATAATAACGATGTAGGGGCCCAAGGCCATGGCTTCCTTGGCCTCTCCCCATGACAAGCCTTGTGATGTTGTTCTTGACTTCCTTGATTCTTTCCCTTGTTCCACACGTTTCAAGGCTTGAGAATATAATAAGTGGTTTATTTTGAGGCTAAAATCTTGTATATATAGTCTTCAAAATTATTTATCATTAGTTGGACCAACTTAAATGAGTCAAAAGTGGCCTAATGAACTCTTTACAAATTCTTAACAACTTAGTCTTCATAGCAAAACACCAATAACTTCTTCAATTCAACTTAAACTTCAAAATGTTTCTTCTCAAGCAATTTACACTCAAATGGTTATCTTGTGTGTAAGCTTCATGATCATAATTCTCACCAATTATTTATCTTGAATTTTAAAAGTAGATAGAATTGTTATGTCATCAACCATGCATGGTTGAGCTTCTCAGGGACTTTTTGACTTCTTTTACAATTTGGTTTGGTTTATTTTTTACTTCTTTTACAACTTGGTTTGGTTTATTCTGGACTCCTTGACTTCATAGCCGCATCTTGAGGTCTCGTATTATTCATGTTGCACATTTACTACACAAATTATCTCACATTTCTCCAAAAAAAATTATATATGAAAATAGCTAACAACTCAAAAGGTGTCAAATAAAGGGATAAATCTCACATTAAATCTAAAAAACCCATCTAAATTATATCTCGTGTATCAGAAAATATATCACAAAAGAAGAGACATCACCCTGACCCATCTATCTCAACCCCGACGCCACTGAATATGACGCCTCAAACACTGTAAAATTCGCATGAGATAGAAATTTAAAAAATAGAAGTATGAAATGAAAATTACAATCACAAAAAGCGTACATAACATGAAGATATTTCATATAATTCTTGAGGTGCTATCAATTTTATATTTTATTTGATAATATTATATGAGTAATTTAAACGTTTACCAGTGAGTTCTAAAGCGCCTTAGCTAGGTAATCTTTTACTCTCTTGCAAATAGTTGAAGCAATTTGGTTTTCAAGATTATATATGGTTTTTGTAGAATACAATATGTATATATCATTCCTTGACACCCTCATATTATACTTATTTTTAATAGTAAATCTAGGCACAACGACCCTACCATTGGACTTATCTGAAGCCCAAAGTTGGCATATTTCTTGTTATACATGTAGCTTAGTTAAGTAAATAATCAAGTATTCAAATAAAATAAAATTTCTTACGTTTTAACAAAAAATAAAGAAAAATATAAACAGACACAACTAATTAAAATATCTTCTAGGATTTCTACTATCTGAAATTTTTTAATGGTTGTAATGGTTGGCAATAAATGAAAAGACTTGTATTTGTTCCAAGGACTTTAACAGTTAAATGGGACCTTACACATTTTTATCGAAGCTAGATTTCACATTGGCGGCCCCGTTGAGATAGGAGTAAAAATCATGTTTTATATATTTGTAAGTCTCTCTCTAATTTTATTCCTCAAACTAATTCCAGAATCCTTTTTTGCATGAACCTTAATAAAGTTAATAGTAATTTGTAAACTGAAAGACTCACAATACTATAAAATATATATTTTGTGCACCATTGATGTCTTCATTTATATGATAGATTAATCTAATCACGAGACATCATTTTAGGGTTCTTTTTTTGAGTACATGAGAGAGCCACTTTGGACTCGGAGTCATTTTGACTCCAATGAGATTCGATGTCATTTTGACTCCAATGAGATTCGATGTCATTTTGACTCCAATGAGATTCGATCCCAGGACCTCTTGGTCTCTGCGGAGTAACCTAACCACTAGGCCAACTATCAATCTCATTTTAGGGTTCTTTAGTGCATATTGAAGGGATTATTCTCTATATTTTGATACATTCTCATTTCTTGTCTAGTTTTGGATAATTGTAATTATTATACTTATTTGTGCGTAATTTGTTTGTTAAGTGTGCAGCTCTTAGATACTTGGATGGTATTAGATCCAAAAAACAAGGATAAAATGTCGAGAAAGGAAGGTCAAACCAAATTCAAGGCGTTAAAGGACCAAGAAGTCACTTTTAGAAAGTGAGAGCAGTTGTCTGCCTAATTTAAAAATCGACTTGTTGGTGTTATCAAGAGAAATTGATGAATATTTTGGAGGATAACTTTATTTTCTAGATAGTACTTGAAGTTAGGAACGCATAGGAAATAACGGTTCATGATTTGGAACTTAATTGAAGAAGCTATAAAATTTAAAATTCACCTGGCCCGAAATAATTCCACTCTTACTTGAAAACATGTTTGGGTTGGAACGGGTCACTTAAAAAGAGCCCACGGGCCATAAAAGTTTTGGACTATATATATATATATATATATATCAGTTTTTTATCATTATAAAAGGGTCCTTGATAATGATTATTCAAAATTATTTCATTAGAAGTCAAGAGACAAGATTGGAGAAGATAGAAAATCTTGGAGAAGAAGTTGGAGCCTTACGACACCAATTCTACACCGTTCCACCATTGATCTTAGTGTAATTAGCATTAGTTTCTTGTCCTAAACATGATTCTTGTACTTTTATCCTTTTATTTTAGTGATTTTATTATAAAATAAATTCGCAAACCTCGAGAATCGCTATTATATATGAACCCTTGTATGATTTATTACTTTTATTGAATTTGGGATTACATAATTTAATTGGGTTGTTGAAATTATATGATTTGCTTATGTATTTGACATTGAAATTCATCCCTTACTCTGGCTAAGTATAGGACTTCCCTTAGTAACTAGGACTTTCAACTTGATGGGGGGTTCGGTTTCTGAAGACGATACATAGTCGCCTAGTCTGCAGTAATGATCTTGACGAACTTTTCTAGCCGAATAGTTAATAGGTTAGAGACTTTTTTCCACCAATCATTGCGTAATGTCTCCTCACCCGAGTTCCTTAGTAGTGTTGAAGTATCTTCTAAACTACCTTGACGGGAGTTATGAAGAAGTTAGAATTCCGACTATTGCGTAAATACTAATTCACCCTTAAACAATAAAATATAGAATCAATATTAGTGGGAATAACTTGCAAGTTCTCGAGTAATATTCTCATCTCTTAACCTTAGTTTATTTTCATTTGTCAGTTAATTTATCTTTGTTGCATCTTAATTGATAAAAAAAAATTATCTTTATCTTTTTAGTCATTTGGTTCATTCTAGTACACTTTACAAGAATACTTCATAAGAATTAACCTTCGTAGTTGCTGTGTAGACGATACTCTTTTACATACTTACTTTTATTACTCGTTAACAATCCATACACTTGTGGTAGTTAGTCTCTCTAAGTGTTGAATTAGTTAGATTATTTTATCACGCGATAGGAGACGACAATCATAGATTATGTCGGAAAATAAAGTAAATGGCTTGATAGAAATACAAAAAAAGAGAAAAACATACTAAGAAATATCATTAATTTGACATATACTTTATGTCAATCAAGACATTTGAGAAAAGAATTATGACAAGTTGTTAGGCATCTCACTTGTGAACAACTAGACATGCTTAAAGACATCATACTTTATTGCAATACATTGAATAAATTTTATCCCTCAAAGTTTCTAGTATTATCATCATATAATTTTGTACCCATATGAAACATATCAAGATTTCATGGTATGCATGTAAATGATAGACTAAATGTGTAACTTTTTTAGGGGGAAATAACAACCAGGAAGATCTGAAGGTGGTGGGGGTAACATTGTTGATGGGGTTGGTCCATTTTCAACGATAAAACTAGTTGCTATACCAATAGGAATATGTCCCTCGTTGTGACAATGCACATACCACACCCCTGCAATGAAAGTATTTGACAAAATAATTATATAAAAAAATATATATTAATTTTCTAAAATGATCTTGACAAATAAATTAGGCTTTATCAAATTAATTTTGCAATAAAGTAGTATATGTTTACCTGGATTATTTGCTCGAAATCGAATGACAACCCATCCTCCAACTGGAACCATAACAGTGTGACGCATGTGTGGATTCACAAAATTAAGCTTTGTCCTAGAATTAATTGGGTCATAGTTTCCAAAACCATGGCCTAAAACATGGAAATTATGCCCATGGATGTGCATAGGATGGTTTTCTGGGGCAATAAAAGAGTTACCTTGGAATACAATTTCAACAGTTGTGTTATATTTAAATTGCTTCACCTTTGTAGATCTTTCCGGCCATATATGTTTCCAATCAAACTTAATGCTATTATTTGCATAATCATACTTTGTAGGTGGTTCATCTGGAAAATCGGTTGTGAATATTCCATCTACTTTGTAATAAAAGGCTTGTAGTATTGATAAGTTACTAGGAGATGCAAAAGATATATTGTTTAAAGAAGCCCCTAGTCGTAGATTAAGTGGAGCAGTACAGCGAGCAATATTATGGTCAAGACATGGAAAGAATCCTAATCCAACAGTTATAAACATATGTTTATCCACTTCATGGGAAATTGGCTCCCAGAATGGCCCTGTTACTAGTCCGGTCAAATTTCCAAGGAAATCAAAAGCTATTTTTGTGCGTACATCTTCATCAAGCCCTTCTGGGGAGGTTGGCATTTTTGGGAGTGATATAATAGCATCCTCATACACAATAACCCCTGTGGCTGGTGTAGTAACCATAGGTAAAATTGAAGTAATATAGACAAGTGATGCCATATAATATAGTGATGGTGGTTGATCAGCTACCATAAGCACATCAATAGTTTGACCAGGGGCGAGTACAAGGAGGTCGGTTAGATATGGGTTGGTATATGAGGCATCAACTGCAACAACTTTCATTTTGTGGTTTGCTATCTTGAAATATAAATTTCTGTAAAGTGTTGCACAAATAATGCGTAGGAGATATGTTTTCCCATGAATCACATTCAATGTATAAGTGTCTGTGAAAAGGTGAAAATAAAACTTGATTATTTATCATGTAACTAAACTTACTTAATTTAAAGTGGATAAATAAGCGATTATTAATTTCCATAATTCTTTTATGAAAAGGATAATTATTATCGAATAGAAATATTGGTTCAAACCTTGTTCAGTGTCTCTATCGTTGGATGGTAGTTTCATATTTGAATATTTTTGCCTTCGTTTTAGAAATCTTCGTCCTGTATTCATGAGATTAACAGTGGATATACTTACATGACAACAAAACAATTAACATAAAATATATATTCTTGAAAACATACGCCAAAATAAGGTAGCTCAGTGATAGTTACAAATAGCTTATAATGATAAAATATTAGTGGTGTAATTGTTGGTCTTTAAACATATTTAAGATTACATGCAATAAGAATATTTTCATAGGTAATTTTTAATAAAAAATTAATGATTATAACTAGTATGAAAATGTAGAGTAAACATACTAAAAGTTTTTTATTTGCGGATAAAAAAAGAATATATAAATTAATGTTTAAATTCCAAACTCAAATATAGTATTTATTGTAACCTAACATACTAATGTTAGATATTGTGAATGAATTGTATAGAATGGTTCTGATATTGTAATTATATGCTTGTGTCATCATTTAACTTATAAATAATTATTATAAGGAATCAAATTTATTCAGAGGCATGGTAATTGATAGATTAAATTTATATAATAATTTGTACATATAAGTTTTTCGCATTCATGGTGCCTCACGAACAATTTTGGCAAGGGAAAGACACGACATGATAGTTTTGCTCGGTAGAATAGGGGCATTTTCCATGATTTTGGCAAGGTTGGGGCGGAAAAGGTATCTAAAATGAAAATCCATTCTCTTCCAACCAACCACCAAGTTAGTAAATCTACGGTGGAGGGAGGTGGCGGTGGGGTATGGGGCAGGGTGGGGAAACTTTTTATTTGCCTAGTTAAAAAATCTAGATGAAAAAGATAGAATTTATATGCTGAAAAGTGAAATATTTTATTAATATTTAATTCCTTATTATATATACACACACAGTTTTGGGTTGCGATAATGGGCTTGGTGGCAGGGTGGTTGGCCATGGGACGAGGTAGGACAAACGTTGGTGGGGTGGTATCATTGTCAGGGGTATCATAGGGTGTGACTACACAACAGGTTAATGTGAGTATTCTGGGAATCTGCCTATGTCTCGTGCTACATTTCACAAAGGGATGGGAAGGATAGTATGGTGATTTAATCGTTAAATTAGACACCTTCAGTTGGAAGTCATATAACATACTTATATTAATACATACATACCGACTTCTCTGTATGCTGACTTCTTAAAATAAGTCTTATAAATGAAAAAATAAGTAGTTGGTAGATAAACAACACTTAGTGCCCGTTTGGAAGTGCTTTTTTGGAGAAACACTTAAAAGTGCTTTTAGTATTTTAAGAGTTCTTTTACTTTTGAAAAGCACTTTTATGAGAAGCACCAAATAGGTGATTCTTAAAAAAAGCACTTAAAATAATTTTAGATTTCAAAATTATTTTTAATAATTTTTTAAAATTTTAAATTTTATTCTAAAAGCGCTTTTTTACTCTAAAATAAGCACTTCCAAACAGGCCTTTAATAAGTTGCAACGACAAATTCAAAGTAAATAGAACTCCTCTTTAAGATACCTTAAAAGAAGTATATGTAAGAGTGACAATGTGTTATCATAAAATACTAGACTAATAAAGATCTATGACGATGAGACGTAAATCGTCGACATGTATGTTGTTAATATTGACCATTTATTACTACAATTTAGTTGTTGTTGAAATAAAAAATTTAATGTGAAGTACAATGGAAAACTTTTACACCTAACTGTAGGGGGAATTGTCCTAATAATTATATTTATTAATTCAATGAGTTTATATTTTAAATAAAAATATATGATGTCTTTATTACTGAAATGTTTCTGTTACTTATGATATACTGGCCACAAGTTATTTGTTAGTTTAACAGAACTCCGTGATAACAAAAAATAATCGAGATAAATATCAAGTTAAATTAAATTCACAAATTTTTATTATACAATAACACATAAATACCATGTTCATGAACTTACGATTTGAAAAGCAGGAATACAAATCACCGGGCCAACCATTAATGGTAAAAGCATCAGATGTATTAGGACCACTACCAGTGTATAACAACTGCTCATCGATTTCAACAATATTTTGATCATACCATTCTCCTGCGCAGAACATGAAATATATTTTCAGTTACCTACATTTTCATCTTTAGCAGTTGTTTTTATGATTAAGGGGTTGCAATCTAAGACATTAATTGTTAAACATATTATATTTGATATAATTTTGGTAAAGACTAAGACGAGCAAGGATAATAAACTAAGACATGCAAGGATACTAAACTACTACCTAAGGTCTCTTCTAACATGTCTTTGGTAAAGATAAGGAGATATATGGGAACCACCCAACCCCACTTGTTTAGTATTTAGTGGTCAAGGGAAGCATTAATATCGAGCTCAAGTTCGTGATTTAATATTAACCACTACACCAACCACTATCAAGGAATTGTACGATAAGGGAGAACTTATGAAATAACTCCCAAATAAACTTTATAAATAGGAGAAGAAATGTATAGAATATCAACCAATGTAATCTAGGCTTACACACCTTAATCATATACAATAAATATTATTTGATTCTTTTGCATTCTAGTCTTAGTTATGCTTATGTAATTCATACGTTATTTACATACAATGAGTGTCCTAATTTTCTACCATTATACACTCTACTTTACGTTAATCCAACACAAACACAATTAATCAACTAAAATCCTCTTATCCAATCACAAAAATCTATCTAGTATAATTGGTTCTATCAAATCAGTGTTGTCTATGGGAACAAAATCTTCCTAACTCATTGAGATACTACACATTATCATTGAAAGGCAACATAATTCCATACTAAGAAGAAGTATCATGGTGGGGTAACCTTAGTCCTCCCTATGATCAGACAAGTACAATTAGATTAGCCAATAGGATGGTAGATGTAACTACCTATGGTTGATATCTGAAATAAAAATTAAGGACATCTCAACATCAAGCATTCAAGGAATGAATAAACTTCTTGGAAAAAGCATGTATCACAACACCCTATGGTGTATATTAGGGAGATCCCAGTAAGCGAAGTTTAGGATTCATGGTAGCGAATAATCTAGAGTATCAAATCAAAATTCGAAGTAGCCTAAGCAAACAACAATCAAGGTAAATTCCAACTTACTATCTGGTGGTAGCCTATTTGTAGTTAATATGCGTCATTGTTATAATACACATGCCCAAAAAGGTCATATACAAGTATCAATTTAATTTACATGTATTCATATATTTAAATCAATGTTGTTATAGTTTTTAAAAAAAATCTTTTCTGCTGAAAACTTTGCTTTTTATCCCCATATTTGTCATCGTGAAAAAACTCAATTCAGCCCACAGACTGGTCATTGAATATACCGATAGGCCTAGGGGAGCAACAATCACATACCTTAATACAACCCATAAACTGGTTAGCAAATCTGGTTGTATATTCCTAAGGGGTCACCATTAGCAAACCTCGATTTAACCCCATGCTAGATAATTAAGTCCAGGCAGCTAGACCTAAGTGTTTTCCCTGGTATATGATGTCTCGTCTTTTAGTATTATATTTAATCGTTCGAGGCATTTATTCTTGGGGTTTGGTGAGTCTAAAGTTGGGATTTTGTCCCTTTATTTGATATATTTCGAGTCTTAGGCTAATGTAAATGATTCTCGTGTTTTTTGAGCATTTTGAGGTGTTTTGTGCTTTATAGGTGAAACTCATAAGAAAATGTGGGGCCTTACAACTTATGGATTGGAAAAGGATTCGGAAAAGTGAAGATAAACCTCCAAAGAAGTGAATAGAGACCAAAAAGTAACCAGGGAAGTCAAGAGTTGACTTAATGCTCAAGAAAGAAAGGTTTTACGACTATGCCGAAATCTTTGAATTGACACTCAGGATGAGCTGAGAAGCGTATGGAGCTGATTTATAGACCGTTGGAAAGATATTGAAAATAAGAACGTGTGAGAAAAACCGAGCACGGTTCGGAGTTCGGGAGGTCGAGTTATGATCGATTTAGTGACCCACAGAGGACATACATGCACAAAATCAAGAATTCTCCATATTTAAGTAATTTTAGCCCATGGAGCAAGCCCATTTAGTATGGGTCACGAATTTAGGAGCTATAACAGCCTTTTTCTTTCATTTCTTCCAACACAACTCATAACAACAAATCAAGGGGAGTTATAACTTAAGAAGAGGAGATTGAGAAAAGGGTTTCAAGACTTTCATCTTCATCTTCAAGTTTCATTATTCTCACCAAAATATTGTAATTTTACTTTTTATTTTCTTTAGTTATTTTAAGCTAAATTATTTTATTTTGTTTTATTTTCTTAGAATTATGAGCTAAATCCTTAATTGAGTTTGGGGATTGATGAAACCCTAATTTACTTTTGGGAATTTTATTGTAATTAGGGGTAAATTAGCTTAATTAAGATTGATGTTGATATGTTTCTCTTTACCTTATATTGAATTTTGATTTATTGATTTGGCCAATTGATTGATTATCGTATATCCTTGAATTACCCCCGGGAGGGGGGCTTTAAGGGTATATCTAGGTAAATTGAGAGTGTTTTAGTCTATTGAATTGGGAGATCTTAGATTATGCATAGCCGCTATGTAGGTATAAGTTTTTATCACTTAGAGGGTATCTTGGTCCACCCGGGAGGGGTTCCATATCCTTGGGAGTAGAACAATAATCACCCGGGAGGGGTTTCTTGTTAATGGTGAATCTCGGTTAGTGTACACTTATCAATATTTCCCTTATTAGATATAATTGCCCAATTAATGAATTTAGGTGAATTCAATTAACCCAAACTCAACTTCTCACCTTATAATCTAGTCTTTACATATTTATTCATTTACTTTTGTAGTAGTTAAGTGTAATCCAATTCATATTTCCTATTTAGCTTATTTTCGTATAACAAAATATTCTTAACCAAATTAAAGCACAAGATTAACATTCCTAATCCCTTAGGACACAAATCTTGATATTTCGAATTACTACTTGGTCATTTTCCGTACACTTGCGGTTGAAAACAGTATACTATGATTAAATCCTCTAGTTGGATTATCGAGTCTAATGGGTAGGCCTAAGGGATCACCCTGGTAAACCTTGATTAAATTCTCAAGATATGTTATCAAGTCCTGTAGATATGCCTAATGAGTCGCCCTGGTAAACCTTGGTTAAACCCTCGGTGTGCATTATCAAGCCTAATGTATAATCTCCCTTGTTAATCCTTAATTCAATCCCTCGGACAGGTTATCGAGACCAACAGATAATACTAAATGGTCTCCTTGGTTAAACTTTGATTCAATCCCTCAGACAGGTTATCTAGTCTAGCGGATAGGCCTAAGGGTCGCCTTTGGTAAACCTCGAATCAATAACTAAGATGGGTTATCGAGTCTAGTGGAAAGGCTTGAGAGGTTACCCTAGTAAAACCATAACCCAACTGTTATATAGGTAATCAAGTCTATCTCGACCCGCGTGATCATTTTGACCCTTATTTGGGGTCATCAATTATACGATTGTTGATCCCCTTTAAAATATCATTGAGAAAATAATGGTTTGACCCACGCGATTAATATATACACGTTAACCCAACCCTTTCATGAGACCATCGAGTAAATAACGCTTAGATCCTCACAACCACCTAGGAGTACCTCACCTTGATTCCTAATTGGAATCATTTACACTCAAGGGTTTGACCCATGCGGTCATACATCTCGATCCAACCCCTAGTCAGTACCATCGACTAAATAATAAGTAGACCCTTTTGATCACCACTCAAAACCTTGATTTAACTCTTAGTTGGGATCATCGAGTAAATCATGGTTATATTATGTGGTCACCTCCAAAAATATTTTGATTAGACCTATTACTGGTTCATAAATTTGAATAAAGATAAAACGTCTTCAGTTAAAGAGATCTAAAGGGTTTAATTCAAGAACCCTCTTGCAATGCTCTCAAGGCACAAAGGCTAGGATGGCCCTCAAGGAACCACACTCACCTAGTGTATCACTTGATACAATGTACGGACCGATCTTTCAGAAACACCATATCTTTTCTCTCCCCCCTAAACTTAAGGATAAATCCAAACTGAGAGTCAAGAACTCTAAATCAAAGGGACTCTGTAGTGCAAACTAAAAGAGATACAAAAAACTACCTTGCTACTAGACCTAGCGAAAGGTCGCATGCCTATAGAAAGGATGAATATCACTTCCTCTTCTAAACACTAGAAGTCAAGATGACTCCACAAGAAA
Source organism: Nemophila menziesii (assembly GCA_029959085.1). NCBI lineage: Eukaryota > Viridiplantae > Streptophyta > Magnoliopsida > Boraginales > Hydrophyllaceae > Nemophila > Nemophila menziesii. The sequence goes on from JARWIR010000013.1 coordinate 1,712,118, forward strand.
AAAAAACTCAAACTACAAATTGTTGTAATAATATGCATGGGCAATAAGGGAACCCTTTCCTCCCTTACCCATAAATGAGGAACTCGTCCACCGAAAAAATGTGGGTGAGACATGATTGGTCCAAAAAGTGGTCATCAAGAATGGAAAAAAATAACATACACCACTGAAATAAATTTATAACTCATCTTCTTCACCACGATGGATATAACCCGACCCGAAAAGCTTTGAAATACAATCGATGTTATCTACTTCTATGGTGTACTAAAAATAACAAAAAATATGTCGTCTTGATCTTTATGACGGGGAGAACATCTTTGTGTAACCAAATTTTTCAGGAAAACGTCTAAAACTTGAGTAAAAAATTTGAATTATATTCGAAAAAATCAAAACCCTAATTTGATTCCTTTCGTTCCACTCCATAAAAAACAACACTTTAGATGTCGTTTTGCTCCTTACAATGAGCACGAGAGAATTCCACAACCAAATTTATCTAAAAACATAGAATTACAAAGATAAAAATGTGAAATATTTTCAAAAACCCTCATTTAATTTATCATGATTGTTTCTTCACCAAATTTGAAAAAATTTGTGTGGTTTTGTTCCTTGTAACTATTATAATATAACGAAATAATTATTTCTTCCAGAAAACAAAGAATTGTTCAACTTGATTTTTGAATTTTCAAAACCCTAGAAAAAACCATTTTTTTCTTTAAATTTTGAATGATTAATTTGGGGTACAAAATTAATATGAATAATACACAAAAATATTTGTGGATACAAATATATCATCATATTCAAAAAATGGTCACACTTTAACAAATTTTCAAAAAATTTATGATCTCCTTCCCCGATCTTCTCCTGTTCTACATCTAATTTTTTTTTCTTTCGCCCTCTTCTCAACACGACAAATTTATTGTTGAGACATTTTAATCATTGACTTTGATACTAGTTTGTTATAGTTAGGATCGCCGATAAAAGGAAAAAAATAAGAAACTCGAAACGGAAGGAACATTGATATACGTGGAGAATTCAAAACGCGAAAAACCAAAGAAAGAGGAAAAGATTTCACTATAAAATATTGATTACAAATGAGAGTATAATGATTGATACCAATTAAAAAGGTTAACAAATAACATATACAGTATAATGTATTTATAGGTAATAGAGATATTGGTGTTAATAATTAAGTGGGACGAGCTTTATAAGAATTTGAGACATAAACTCTAACAATTATCATATTTTTATCAAATTGGAAAATAGGATGTTAAAATACCTTTAAAAATAAAGAGACTACCAACCTTAAATAACAAACAACATAGTCGTAACCAATTCAATATTGGCGGTCATTATCACAACCCATTTGATAGAGTATAAAAACTTTACCCATAGAATTTACTATAAAAGAATCCGAATAAAATCACCTGAGAGATTGTTGGGAAGATTGCCGAATGATCTGAGGTAGAAGAATGCTTAGTCGTGGTGCTTACATGACCTGCCTAATAACTCGCTATGTACGCAGTCGATGAGACCTAAAACTAGACACTAAGTCAACGAAATAGGGATTTTTACTCCAATCTCACTTTGATTCTCAAGTCAGTTTTATGATCGAGGTTATTCTTACGACATGAGAAAGGAAGAGAGGTATATTTCGACTGTATTTATGAACATTAATTTTGTATAATGAATAGTGAGTACCCTTTTAGGAGGCTTGTGTGGCGTATGTATACATAATTTGGGCATGTAAAGCCTTTGTGTTCCCTTGTCACTTTCCCAATTTTTGGGCTGCATGGAGAAATAATATTATTTTATTAGGAGAGCGCACGTGTGTTCTATCGGCTAGTTAATGTTAGCTAATCGTTCCTCGGCTTGAGCTGTTTTATTCGGATATCACCTCATATTGGCTCTTTATTCTGAGGAAATTATAAATTATATCTCAATATCCCAAAACTTTTTTATTAAAGTCCTAGTTAGGAAAAAATATTTTTTAAGTCCTAACTTTATTTATCTGGTTGGATTTTTTACCTCTTTACCCCTGTTCTTATTGGGTACGGACCCAACCCGAGTTTTATCGTGATCTAAATCATAACGTAATAGGTACGGACCCAATACATTTTTTGTAATGGATTTTTAAGTCTTTTTTACTAAGTCTTTTATGTCTTATAGTCATATGGGGGCCAGACCCATATCCTTCAAATTTTTTTTGGTTTGTACCCATTAAGAATAACTTTAAATATACAAAGTGGATTATTTTTTTTTTTGTACTACACAAAAACCTTACATGGGGGCTGGCCCAATAATGAAGTAAATCAAAAAATTCAAAATGGGGCTGGCCCAATAATGAAGTAAATTAAAAAATTCAAAGAATGTAACTACATCCACATGGGGCTGGCCCATGATACACAAATACATATATGGGGTTGGCCCATGATACACCTATACGGGCTTGGGTTGTACCCATTACGCGTTACAGTTAAAAAAAAACTTCATCGACGAACAACAGAGACGGAGGAGCGCGGCTTCGAGGATCCTGGCCTGGAGGACCACGACTTCGACGAGCGCGGATTGGAGCAAAATTGGGGTGAGACCTAAGCAACAGCAGCAGAGGCGGTGAAGACTGCGGAGTGGAGGCGGCGGCTTGCGCGAACGGCGGCGATGCAGATCTGCTCCAGCGATGATGGTTTCGCCTGTAGCGGTGGTGGTTTCGCCTGTAGCGGGTTGTTCTGGTGAGGGAGGAGCGCGGGCTGTCCCCAGGTGGTCAGATGAACAGATCTCAAGATCGGAGAGAGGACCCCGACCTATAAGCGGCGATGGAGGACCCCGGTGGTGTAGGAGGTCAGAATGGTGGAAGGAGAAGGTGGAGGTGAGGTCGGTGATGAAGGGTGTTGTGTTGATGGTGGGGGCTTGGTGATGAAGCTCTGATGGTGGTGGTCTTGGTGATGAAGCTCTGATGGGTGGGGTTCTGCATCTCGTCAGTTGGGCGGAGTTGGGTGGGAAGGTGATGGTGATGGAGGTGAGTTGTTAGGTGGGGTGGGGTTGGGTGGTAGTGGTTCGCCAGGAAGAGAGAGAGAGATCTGTGAGGGGGGGTGGGGTCGGTTTTAGAGAGAGAAGAGATGGAGGAGTGAAATATTTTTCAGAATCTATAATGGGGTTTGGGCTTGGGATATTTCACTGTATGTGTAATAAAAGTAGAAGGCATTTTTAGATTTTTGCTTTATTTAATTGGGTTCCAACTACCCCAACTACTCCAGGATTTAAAACACAAAGTTGAAGGGTCTTTGAGTCTTATAATATAAATGCCCCCTTTATTCTTGGCATTTCAATATGGTTTATCACAAACCTAGAATCGAACAACCCAACCATGACTCGGTCAAACACACAACAACTCATGCATGTTAGAGATTAATGTATGAAAATTAAGTGTGTGACTGACTATAAATAAAGAATTATATGGTATATACATCATTTCGGTCGAATATGTAAATAATAACTCAAATAATGTTAATTAAACACCAAGTCAATGTTCTTGATTAGTGTAATATAATGAAGTTATATATGTGTATCTATTATAGACATCTATGGTCGTATTGTGTTTGTATTGATCAATGAATGAATTTTTTAGCTACAAAGTTAAGATTAGTGGGACAGGATTAATTTAATATACTTTTACTTAAAATATTATTCAAACTTTTATTAAAACAAGTGTAGGCCTTCACAAATATTTCATTTATACGAAGGATATTTTACAAAAATTTATTAGATAAAAGAAAAGTAGAATTATAAAATTACATATATCCAATTTTTTTATTAAGGTAAGGTTTCAATTTAAAATAGAATCATATATATATATAACTTTACAACAAAGATTGCACTAACTTTCTAGTTATTCTTTTTATCTTACATAAAAAGAAAAAAAATCATATATTATTTTCAGAGTCTTCTTTATATTGTTAGAATTTTTATATCACCTTTTAATTTTAATATATTTTTTATCTGAGTTTTGTTATATTTTTTCAATTATAAGATATATGATATATCTTTCTTTTATCAGTTATACTTCATAATAATTTTTTCATAATGACTCTAAAGAAAAAAAAACTTAATTATAAAGTAAGATGAAAATTAACTATTGTGTTTTGATTCCCCAGATTAAAAAGTTAATTAGTATCTTATGATAATAATTAACTATATAGTATTACCTAGGATAATCGGAACATCTTTATATGGTTTTGGAAACGGGTAAGAACGACCAACTCTCGGATAAATAATTAGAGCCCCATAAACGGTTACTCGTTGATATCCAGAATGTGCATGCCACCATACAGTTCCTTCTTGTCCAGAAATATTAAATTTGTATGTAAAGTGATTTTTTGGACTTATAGGACATTGAGTTATCATATCAGTACCATCTGCCCAACAACTTTGGTATTGGATTACCCCGTGCCTGCAAATAAATTTAGATGACGGTTTCATGTCTATATAATATTCTAAACATTTGCATGTTTATTAGACTCACCAATGAATAGTAATATTATAAGGTGAGTGGTTAAAAACATGAACAACAAGTGTATCACCATCTCGTGCATATATTGTAGGTCCTGGAAGATTTCCATTTACCGTAGTAACGATTATTTCTTTGCAAAGTCGTCGAAGAGGCACACCTTCCACCTACACAATATATAATAAAAATGACTAGATCTTTCATTAACGAATTCAAGAAAACATACAGGGTTAAAATTTTAGTATGAGAAGATCTTAGGATAGTTTCTACATATTCTTTTTAATGTTTGACAAAATTAATATACCTAAGCAATTTGGTCGACAAGACTAATAATGCACATATTGTCTTTTATAAAATCTAAATGATTTGATTGAATAACAAAATTGAAGGCTAATCCTCCAACTAAGAAATCTAATAATTGAGTCGTTTAAATAGTATAATCAATAGTTGGTAAAGGAGGGGGATTGGAAATCTCTACGGATTTGTTCAGGAGGGGTTCCTATATCACACATATTTTTTGCTGATGACCTTGTTATGTTTCCTGGGGTTTCTAATTATGATCTTGATCTTGTGCAGGAGTGTTGGAATAGATTCTGCGAGAACACGGGGCAATCAATCTACAAGGAGAAATTTCTTATTTACTTTTCCAAAAATGTGGATAAGGATCTTGCGGAAAGTATTACTAATCATAGTTGTTACTGTCGTGGCGAGGGGCTAGGAAGGTATCTAGGTGTGCCAATTCATTCAGGGAGAAGACCTAGAGGACTTTATGGCGAGACGTTGAATAATTTGTGTGGTAAACTTGCGGGTTGGAAGGAGAAATCCTTGTACTTCGCAAGTCGGATAACGCTTGCCAAATCAGTGTTGAGTGTGGTTCCAGTATATATCATGCAAGTAGAAAAACTCCCAGAGAATGTTTGTGACAAAATAGACCGTATTGTGAGAGATTTTATATGGGGTTCCTTGGAAGAAAAACGGAAGATTAGATGGCTCTCTTGGGATAAAGTATGCTCCCCCAAGAACAAAGGGTGACTTGGATTTCAGAAGGCATGGGATATGAATCGTGTGTTTCTGGGTAAATTCTGAATAGTATATCCACGCTATGGGTAAGAGCGCGTCATCCAAAATATTTCAGAAAGGGTTTGCTTCAATATGAGACAGAACTACATGATTCACAAATATGTCAGGCCATTGTGAAAGGTATTGTCGTAGTTAGACGGGGATCCCAATGGTTGGTTAGGAATGGAACAAGTGTTATGTTCTGGTTGGACAATTGGCCATGAGGGGGACCTTTGATCGATTGGATCCTTAATCCTATCAGTAGGGACATCCGCGTCGAAAAGGTTAGTGTTTATATGAGAGAGGATGGTCTTCAGAACTGGGACCGCTTTCAATATTTGCTACCTTACAGTAAGTTAGTTGAAATCGCAAATGTGGAAATTTCACAGATTGGAAATTTGAAGATGTTATCTCTTGGATTCATGAGTCACATGGGAGATATACAGTCTGTTCAGATCTTAGAGACCCCCTGGATAATGAGGATGATGATGGTTTTGACTGGGATAAACTCTAGAGGATATGTTGTCCACAGAATATTCGAGTACTCTTGTGGATACTGGTTCAAGAGAGGCTTGTTACGGGTTTAAATCTCGTTAAAAGAGGTATAAACTTTACGTATCTATGTCCTTGGTGTATAGAGGTTGAAGAGTGCGTCTTTCATTTGTTCAAAGATTATGTATCAGCTAGAGATCTTTGGGAGCGAGTCCATTTAGAGATAACATGGAATAGAAACCAGGATCATGGTATGGAAAGGAGTAATGTTGAATTGGAGGAAACGTTGGATGCTTCGCTTAGGCCAACCCATGATGGGGAAGCTTAAATTCGCAGAATAGTAGGACCTGTCTTGATGTTAGACGGTCGGAATACAACAAGGTTAAGGGAGGGCCCGTCAGTTATAATGAGCGAGCATTAGAGTGAGGGGAGGGTTTGAGGATCTTCAAGCATAGGGCCCAGTGTTGGTGTTTACAGAAGCTTGAATAAACAACAAATACAAAAATCAGTAGCTCGAGGCACCTTGGAGTGCAATTACGATAACTTTAGAGAGCAACAACTGGTGCGAAGAAATATTTTAGGAGAAACTCAGAAGCAAAATCAAGGGCATCAAAGAATTATATAGCAGGTAAGTGTATGGGGCTAGACGAGAGGACAAGAAGCATCCCACAAAACAGTCAAAGGGCGATGGTCAATAGTCAATACCGTATGAACTGGTGGAAGATAAACACTGCAACTACAACTTTGTTCGAAGGGCTAACCTGGAACATTTTTTTGGGGCAATAATTGGCGATACTTGGAAGGAACGGAACGATGCAATTTTCAATGGCATGAATTTCCTAAATGACGCGACAATGATACAGATTGCTAATGGATTGCATGCGGCTGCTTGAGAGTATGGAGTCCATGCATGGGTAAGATAATTAAGCGTAAAGAACAGGTAGAGCTGGTTGGATGGTGTAAACCCAATAGGGGGTTTATATTAAATACATATGGGAGTTGTGTCAAGACCCAAGGTAAGGAGGTGATGGGGGTGCGGTTCGTGATAAAAAGGGGAAATGGGTTCAAGGCTTCGCCATGGGCTTTCAATGCTCCATCCCGGATGTTCCCGAGGCTATAGCGTTATACGAGGGTCTTACCATGGCAGTTCGGATGAGGGTTAGGGAGCTTGAAGTGGAAATAGACTCACATAAGGTACTAAGATGAATTAATGAGGCTACTGGCAGGAGGGGCCCCATAGAATTTTGGATGGCCGGAATTAGTAAGATTTTGCACCACAACACTTCATTTGTGATTATAGGGATATAAAGGAAGGTCAAGGCCTGTGCTAATTGGCTAGCGAGACTGGGTCGGAAGCAGATGAATGTTTATATTACGTATATTGATCCTCCGGATGGGCTATAGAGAGTTCTCACCAGAGATATGTGCGCATGGAAGATACCTAGAAGGGTTTATACTTGATATTGAGGTGTTATTTAGATCGTAACTGTAGATTTTTTTAATCAGTCTTAAGAACTCCTTTGTAAGCAAAAAATATATATGTATAATATTTTATTAATAATTATTTCTAAATTATGTTTGAAAGGAAAAATTTAGTGTTCATGCATTTAGATTGTATGTAACCAACGATGTTGACCCAAAAGATTCATGGATGAAAATTGATTTCTAATAAGGTGTTCGCAGATTATTCATTGATTAATACACACAATTTAAAAAAATACACACAACCTGTTAAAATATACGTAACTCATTAAAAAATCTCATATGTTATTAAATATACAAAGATAATTCATCGACTATTCAAAATTTAAACTTGTTGAGACTAAGTGAACATATTTTTGAACCTTTTAAGCAATTAGTTATTTAACAAAAATTTCAACCCAAAGAATAAAATTAAGTAGCCAAAACTAGTGATTTTTTTTTCGATAGTAGACTTATTTGTTTAAAATGACATTAAGGGTGATTAACCCAAAAAATCCATACAAAAGAAAATGTCTGATAAGATGCATACTCGATTTGAGAAACACACACAACTGCATTAGAAGAACACGCAATCCATATATAAAAATCACACAACCCATTACAAAAAATTCCATTAAAATACTAATAATAACCAATCGATTGTTCAAAAATTAATCTTGTTGAGATAGAACATATATTTGGACCTTTTCACCAATTAATTTTTTTAACAAAAGGTTTGAACCAAAAAACAAAATAAGTGGTCAACTATAATGATTTTTTTATATAGCAAAATTATTTGTTTAAATAAAATAAAAGGTGTTTGATCCAAAATATGTGTGAAAAATGATTGTAGTTACATACACATAGCCTATGTATAAACACAAGAATCCTATTAAAAAGACGCAATCCACAAAAAATACGTAACCAATTACAAAAAATTCGTAAAACATTAAACATATAAAAGTAACTTATCAATCAAGATTAGGTGCCCGTTTGGAAGTGCTTTTTTGGAGAAGCACTTAAAAGTGCTTTTAGCATTTTAAGAGTTTTTTTTACCTTGAAAAGCACTTTTTTGAGAAGCACCAAATATGTGCTTCTTGAAAAAAGCACTTTCAATAATTTTAGATTTCAAAATTATTTTTAATAATTTTTTTAAATTTTGAATTTTATTCCAAAAGCGCTTTTTTACTCTAAAATAAGCACTTCCAAACGGCCCCTAATGAGAATAGGAGAACAATTCCTTTTATGCAACTAACTCTAAAATTAATTGAAATCATTTTTCCAACATTTCCTATTTTGAAGCATAATTAAATATAACAATATATATATAATCATGGTTCATTGATATAACTATTATCTTTATTGCTATTCGATTTTTTTAGCTCAAAATTCAAAATTAAGATTAACCAAAAATATTTGCAGAATTCAAAATCTTAAGTATATGGAGGTAGAAATTGGACTTTAAAACTGTTTAGTATTTCTTTTCTTTACTATATTTTTCTGTTTTTCTGATGAATCTAACAAGAGATATTACATTAAAAAACTAACCCAAATTTCAAAAAAGTTATTTGAAAGCATTCCTACAAGCTCGCCTATGAGAATATATGAAATTTGTTTTCTCTGTTTCACTTAACGCATGATGCTTATTTGTCAACCATATAATGAACTATTGATTTGCATACACTTAACGCAAGATGCATAGCTTAATGAGGGATAAAAGATATTGGGTCTAAAAACTTACATTAAATGTGTGCTCTATGAGTCGAGTAGAAGCATACTTAGAAAAAGACAGAACAAGAAGAAGTAAAGGGAGATTTCTTCCATAAAACCGTTGTAGGTACAACGGAATGATAATGCGCCACGTGGCGCTCAGATGATGACGTGGAGCCATCTGGTTCGTCCGCCATTTTATTAGTTTTTAATGATTTTGCAAATTGACCCTATTACCCTTCTGCAGGTAATCATTATGTGTCGTCACATCGGTGAATAGTTTTTTTTTTTTTTTTTTTTCAGTTTTTTTATTTTCGAATATTATTTTAATGTATATTTCGTTCCCAGTTATATTTATTTTGGCGGCGTTAGTGTAATTTTTTGTTTCGTAAAAGACGGCGCTTGTTATTTTTTGTTCCGTAGTCAACGGTTTCATATTGTCAACACTAAATTTACCTCATACACGTGTCACGTTCTCGGTGGTCCATTATTATATTATTATGTCCCGTCGAAGCAAGTGGATCAGCATTTATTGATGTAAAGCGTAGTGTATTTATATGTTCGTATAATGTGGGGATTATGTGTATATTTTCGTTCCGTTGTAGACGTTAATATTCGTTTTGTCGTTTTGTGATGTTTATTCTTTTGAACACGTGACAATCCTAGGGAATTTTGAAATTCATGATTTTGTTGAATTGTTTTTTAGGTAGTGGTGATTATTTCTTGTATTTAGATGTTAATCGGATTGGATTAAACCAAGTAGGTGCTAAATAAAGTCATTAATTGTGACGGGATAGGTGGTTGAGTTTGGTTTGGTAGCAAATTTATTGGGCCTTTAATGACTTCCAACCACCTACGAGTTGTCGGTATTAATGCTATTTGTAGGAAGTTTGCCTATAAAAGGAAGAGTTGGGAAGAAGCATGAATAATCATCCATAGTTGTTTTATCATTTGTAGTGTGTAGTGTATCGGTTGAGGAAACATCTAGAGGAATGTCTTCAAATGGTTAGTTCTTGATTCTTATGTAGTAGTTAGTATTTTTTTATTAGGGTTGTCGCTATATTTTAATTATTGTGTTACGAAAATACTAAATGTGCCGTTGATAGATAATATTGATGTGTCAAACTAGGTAGGAACAAACTTAACACCCTAATTGTTGGTTTATACCCTTAACCCCTTAAATGTATTTTTTGTTAGGTTTTGAAGATTTATATTATTATATTATTAAATTTCTTTATTTTGGATGAGATTTATTATTTTGTTTAAAGTTTTCGGGAAAAAAAAATTGTTTGATAAACATTTGCTATTTATTTATTAATTTGTTGAAAAATTCTAAGATGATGGTTAAATGTAATGTTCTTATGTCCGGTAAAAAAATTCATTTGCTCTTTATTTTACACGACTAATTTATTTTTTTAAATAAATTTCGTAATTTTATTGTGTTTAATATATTTTCATTACACTTTTATTTATGATAGAATTAAATTTATTAATGTATAGTTGACAATTATATCTTTTTGGATTATTGGTGTGTATTTAATTAATTTGTAGGTGATATTGTGGAAAAAAATCCAAAGACCCATCTACATCAAGCTTTAAGAATACATTATGTTTTTTTTTATCTTAGATACAAAACTTCAATATTTCCTATTGTTTAATTATATACTATATATAATTTCACGGCTTATATTTTTTTTGTAATTTAATTAAACAACTTTAATATATTATACTTTTTATGTATTCAAAATCTATACTATTTTTGTATACAAGGTAGATATAAATTCTGAACTCTACTAGTTGATACCTAATTCAATGAATACTCGTAGACGTTGTAGGAAGTTGTTCCGTAAACGTTGGTGCCAAACCGATCGAGGATGATGTTGTGACATCGTTGACCCTTTTTGATGTGATGAAGCTGAGGTTTGCTAGCGAGGAGGAAGCGTATATGTTCTACAACACTTATGCCCGTGCAATTGGTTTTAGCGTTCGTAAGGATCGGGTCTATAAAGCGGCGGGTAGTGGTGGTGAAATTGTTGGTAGGTTGTTTCTTTGTTCTTGTGCAGGAGTTCGTCAGAAACAGTACATTGAAATGAAAGATAGAGTTCGAGGTCACAGAGCAGACACAAGGTGTAATTGCAAGGCACATCTACGTATTAAATTCGAGAAAAACCTTGAATGCTTCGTAGTGACTCGAGCCGTCTTAGAGCACAATCACGTTTTGGCTCCTCCCGCTTCCGCACACTTTCTGAGGTCCCACAGGCGTATAGATGAAGGGCATCTCGATCAAGCAATATCTTTGAGAGACTCAGGTATACCAACAACAAAGATAATGGACTTGTTTGTTAGAGAGGCTGGTTCATACCAGAGCGTTGGTTTTGTGAGGAAAGACTTGTACAACGTTCTCGGTCGTTTAAGGTCGGAGGAGATTATTGAGGGGGATGTTAATGTGACACTCGCCTACTTAGAAGGTCGGTGTGAGACAGATCCCTTGTTTGTTTTTAAATACACGTTGGACGAAGAGAAACGTTTGGAGAAGTTGTTTTTTTGCGATGGTAGATCGAGGAGAGAGTTTGCGATTTACGGGGATGTCCTCGTATTTGACGCCACATACAAAACCAATGCCTACGGTTTCCCGCTTGTTGTGCTAGCAGGGGTCAACAACCACCGTAAGACTTGTATATTCGGTATTGCGTTGATTAAGTATGAAACAACGGAATCGTATGTGTGGGTACTGGAAACGTTAACTGCGGCAATGAATGGGAAGAAACCTAGATCGGTTGTTACGGACGGTGATAGATCAATGGCATCAGCGATCGAGATCGTATACCCTGGGGTAGGACACCGTTTATGCTCTTGGCATTTGAGTCGCAACGCTGTGACCAACGTGAAAGTAGAAGGATTTGGTAGCATTTTTAAGAAGGTCATGCGGCTTCCGGTTAGCGTTGATTTGTTTGAAGAAGCGTGGTGGAAGATGGTGGGGGACCATGACCTATGGGAGGACAAATGGATACGTGAGACGTACCAGAAGCGAGCTATGTGGGCCGAGGCTTATTTGAGGGGTAGTTTTTTTGGTTTCGTGAAGTCAACGCAGCGTTGCGAAGGTATGAATTCCTACGTTAATAGGTTCCTGAACAGGGGTGTCAAGTTGATTGGATTTGTCAAAGCGTTCTTGAACGGCATGATAACAATTAGGGACAACTCAAGCAAAGAAGAGTATCTCACGAACCATACGAGTCCTATAACTACCACGCTCTTGCACGATATTGAGTTAAGGGCCGGCAAACAATTCACACGTGCCCTTTTCATGAAGGTTAGGAAGGAAATTGTCCAACAAGGCGATATAACTCATGAATCAGTGTCACAGACATATGGATCTCGCACTTTCGTTGTTAAGTCATACCAATACCCAACGTTGATCAGGAAAGTATGTATTTCTAGCGATGGATCGACGTTGAGGCTAAATTGCACTTGCTTACTTTATGAATCACATGGAATACCATGCAGGCATATGTTTTACGTGATGAAATTTGAGGGGATGCGACAGATTCCAGATAGCTGTGTATTGTTTAGATGGTCCCCTGGTAGTAGTATTAACATTAGGGATAAAAATTTGGCCGATTTAAGTCAATCTGACAAGGAGATTGGACGTATGGGATACCTGAATGCGAAATGGAAAGACATGCGATACCATGCGGCGCGCAGCGACAGGGGATATAACGATACACTAGAAGCCATCACGAATGTGGTTGCCCGGACAAGCAACTTTCCAAACGCGGATGGTACGCTTCTCGAGAAACCCTCTCAACCTATAAGGAAAATAGCGGAAGATCCTGTTCTAGCACGTCCGAAAGGAACCACCACTGCTCAACCGCGTAAATGTGGTCTATGTAGACTCCCTGGACACCAGAAGAATACATGCCCCAAAAGAGGTGGGCGTCTACGCGACGAGGAATTAGACGACGAAGGATCGCCTAGTGAATCTGTTCCTGAATTCGCTTCCCAGTTTATGTATTATTAGCTAATTGTTAAGTACTTTGATTGGTATTTTGCTTAAAAATATGAAATATATTAAATTTTTATCTATTTGTGTTCCTTTTTATTAAATTTAATATATTTCTTATTTTCTCAGCTTTTTATCTATTTGTGTTCCTTTAAACATAACTAGTGGTTAGTAAGGTTTCCATGCAACTTGGTTTGACTTTTGGTCAACTTAGGGTTATTTTCTCAACTTTTTATCTATTTGTGTTCCTTTAAACATAACTAGTGGTTAGTAAGGTTTCCATGCAACTTGGTTTGACTTGTGGTCAACTTATGGATCATTTATCAACTTTTTATCTATTTGTGTTCCTTTAAACATATCTAGTGCTTAGAAAGTTTTCCATGCAACTTGGTTTGACTTTTGGTCAACTTAGGGATCATTTATCAACTTTTTATCTATTTGTGTTCCTTTAAACATAACTAGTGGTTAGTAAGGTTTCCATGCAACTTGGGTTGACTTTTGGTCAACTTAGGGATCATTTATCAACTTTTTATCTATTTGTGTTCCTTTAAACATAACTAGTGGTTAGTAAGGTTTCCATGCAACTTGGTTTGACTTTTGGTCAACTTAGGGATCATTTATCAACTTTTTATCTATTTGTGTTCCTTTAAACATAACTAGTGGTTAGTAAGGTTTCCATGCAACTTGGGTTGACTTTTGGTCAACTTAGGGATCATTTATCAACTTTTTATCTATTTGTGTTCCTTTAAACATAACTAGTGGTTAGTAAGGTTTCCATGCAACTTGGGTTGACTTTTGGTCAACTTGGGGTTCATTTATCAACTTTTTATCTATTTGTGTTCCTTTAAACATAAGTAGTGCTTAGAAAGTTTTCCATGCAACTTGGGTTGACTTTTGGTCAACTTGGGGTTCATTTATCAACTTTTTATCTATTTGTGTTCCTTTAAACATAACTAGTGCTTAGAAAGTTTTCCATGCAACTTGGGTTGACTTTTGGTCAACTTGGGGTTCATTTATCAACTTTTTATCTATTTGTGTTCCTTTAAACATAAGTAGTGCTTAGAAAGTTTTCCATGCAACTTGGGTTGACTTTTGGTCAACTTGGGGTTCATTTATCAACTTTTTATCTATTTGTGTTCCTTTAAACATAAGTAGTGCATAGAAAGTTTTCCATGCAACTTGGGTTGACTTTTGGTCAACTTAGGGATCATTTATCAACTTTTTATCTATTTGTGTTCCTTTAAACATAACTAGTGGTTAGTAAGGTTTCCATGCAACTTGGTTTGACTTTTGGTCAACTTAGGGATCATTTATCAACTTTTTATCTATTTGTGTTCCTTTAAACATAACTAGTGGTTAGTAAGGTTTCCATGCAACTTGGGTTGACTTTTGGTCAACTTGGGGTTCATTTATCAACTTTTTATCTATTTGTGTTCCTTTAAACATATCTAGTGCTTAGAAAAGTTTCCATGCCACTTGGGTTGACTTTTGGTCAACTTAGGGATCATTTATCAACTTTTTATCTATTTGTGTTCCTTTAAACATAAGTAGTGCATAGAAAGTTTTCCATGCAACTTGGGTTGACTTTTGGTCAACTTGGGGTTCATTTATCAACTTTTTATCTATTTGTGTTCCTTTAAACATAACTAGTGCTTAGAAAGTTTTCCATGCAACTTGGGTTGACTTTTGGTCAACTTGGGGTTCATTTATCAACTTTTTATCTATTTGTGTTCCTTTAAACATAAGTAGTGGTTAATAAGGTTTCCATGCAACTTGGGTTGACTTTTGGTCAACTTAGGGATCATTTATCAACTTTTTATCTATTTGTGTTCCTTTAAACATAACTAGTGGTTAGTAAGGTTTCCATGCAACTTGGGTTGACTTTTGGTCAACTTGGGGTTCATTTATCAACTTTTTATCTATTTGTGTTCCTTTAAACATAAGTAGTGCTTAGAAAGTTTTCCATGCAACTTGGGTTGACTTTTGGTCAACTTGGGGTTCATTTATCAACTTTTTATCTATTTGTGTTCCTTTAAACATAACTAGTGCTTAGAAAGTTTTCCATGCAACTTGGGTTGACTTTTGGTCAACTTGGGGTTCATTTATCAACTTTTTATCTATTTGTGTTCCTTTAAACATAACTAGTGCTTAGAAAGTTTTCCATGCAACTTGGGTTGACTTTTGGTCAACTTGGGGTTCATTTATCAACTTTTTATCTATTTGTGTTCCTTTAAACATAAGTAGTGCATAGAAAGTTTTCCATGCAACTTGGGTTGACTTTTGGTCAACTTAGGGATCATTTATCAACTTTTTATCTATTTGTGTTCCTTTAAACATAACTAGTGGTTAGTAAGGTTTCCATGCAACTTGGGTTGACTTTTGGTCAACTTAGGGATCATTTATCAACTTTTTATCTATTTGTGTTCCTTTAAACATAACTAGTGGTTAGTAAGGTTTCCATGCAACTTGGTTTGACTTCGTCGATGATGGTGTTTCGTGGGTTAAACAGCCTCTTCGCTAACTACAATTTAGGTTCTTTGTATTTGTTTTTTAATTTACATTGTAACTAAAGATTACAAAACCGTTCATGTGCTAACTGTATAGGAACTAAACGGTTTTTTTAATGTTACGTTAAACCAAGGTGTGATATCGTGGTAGTATATTCCAAAGGTTTTAGCCGTGTACATTAATGCGTATTGTGGAGGAGCAAATAAAACAAAAAAAAAAATTAATAGCCCGTTATGGGCAGGATAGATGTAGGGACGCATTGGGGTTTAATTTCAACGCCCCCAGGCAGCATTTGCGTCATGCATACCTATACACGTTATAGGTTTTATATCATGATTATTGTAGCCACCCTATTGGGTACATCTGTCTTGTCTAATTTACTCATAGCAAACCCATCCATCATCCCTCCATCGTCCTCAGAATTGGTCACACACCACTTTCAATCGCCATAACTGAACTGTAAAAACCTCCAAAACAAGCCATGGCTGAAGAAGAAATCTTTGGTTACCCAATCACTCCATACTTCATACAACGAAGTGAATCAGCTGGGTCTCAAACCCATACTAATTTGACAAATGCTGTTCCCAACGAACCCACTACGGAGAATGCCTTCATGAGGTTGAATCAACAGGTGCGCACACAGCATAGAGGCGAGGTCACAGCACAGGTTATGTTTCGTATCTTCTCCATTATAAAGTTAAAGAAAAATAGGGTTTTCCCTTCTTCGCGTATGTAGTATCGTATTTGTTACAGTTAATCTACACCTATTAATATTAATATGCATAGTATTTTTCTCTTACGCTTCAGTAATTACTGAAAGACAGAATGATTCTGTGTTGATAGTTATGACTCCATTTCGTGATTGTAAATTTTATATACTATTAGAAGCTTCTAACTGTATCTTTATGTTATTTTGTTCTACACAGCAGAACAACCCCCCTTTGCGTGTTTATGCTCGAAGGACCCGTCTTCAAGTGGTAGATATAAACTCAAGTAGTAATAGCACTCTATTGACTCTCAGTGGGGTTCCAAGCACACCTCGTTCTCCCTGTAGGATATCTTTACTTGAAGGACAAATATTAGATATGCTACACGGTATTACAAAACGTAACCTGTATTTGGAGAGGAAATGTGAAGAGTTTGCTGAGCGTATTAGCAACTTAGAGAACAAGCTCATGGCTAAGGTTGGCGACGATGTTGGAACATCTTGTTTGGGAAAAAGAATGAGGGAATTGGATTTCCCATAGTTGTCCATTACCCTATTCTCTTTACGTGGGTCAAAAATCTGGAATGCGTTCTTTGTCTTTGCATTTCAATTTATTTACACAAGGTCTATGTAATGGGTGAATTGGCAGTTTGATGTCTTGTTGTTGGACTCATTTTCATCGTGTTTAATTTTAAGTATTGCAACTTGTAATAAGTCCCTTTTGGGTGGTGTTTCGTACGTAATTGTAATGAGGTACTTTTACTTTGATTACCAATGAAACAAGGATATCATTTCGTTTTATCTATTTAAATTCAGTTTTAAGGATTGTAATGGACGAGAAATAAATAAAATCATGTCCCATGCGAATAATAAGTTGAGGTTATAACGATAATGCACAAGTATTTTCCCTTTATCTACATACACAAACGAAAAATATATATCTCAACCATGTTTCATTTACGTAAATGAGGCGTTTGTATAATTTTACAAAATATGAAATATCTAGACTACTGCAATAGATAATACTCCATGATGGTATATAACCCAAGCATTAATTAGCGTCCATTCCAAAATCTTGTAACAATCACAGCCATTCACAAACCCAATGAAATCGAGTATTTAATCGCAAAGGGTTGACACATTAGCCCTATATAAGTTGTAACAACCCCAACATATTCTTCACTAACAAATCTTTAACCTTTAAAAATTTCTTAGTGAGTCCCAAGTATGGCCGATCAAGCAGTTATTCAAAAGTTTGACAGAATATTTAAGAGGAGGTCTAACGACACAAACAACTACTTTCCCATTCGGCAACCAGCACCATATCAACCCAAAAAGACACGAAGATGGGTGAGTATGTCTAACCAACCTGAGCGTTCAAACACCGAAGAGTTTCCAGAACTTCATCAAGCTGGGGTAAGTTTTCGAACCCTAGCATCAATAACTTTTGCCGTTTATAAAACTAAAAAAAAGAAACAGATCTTAAACATGCCATAGTAGTTATCAGCATTTCTTTAATAATTGGTTCTGAATCTTTTGGTACTGTTTACGTTCTACTCACAGCCAGGCATAATAGATTTTTCTCAACCACCTTCAAGCGTGATGTTGGACAGAACAACGTCCACGAACTCGTACATAACTTCTGCAAACCCATCTTACGCAGTAGGTACCTGGGGTGCTACGCAACCCTCAAATGATGTGTTGATGACGATGGTAAAAGATCTATCAGAGAGAAATAGAGTTCTGGAAATGAAGGTTTTGAACTTTGAGTGGAGGATGTTAGGAATGGAACAGAAGTTTGAGTCTTTAACGAAAGAAAGTCATAATCCAAGGATGGAGCACAAGTTTTTTTAGTTTCGCTAGGCAATTTACGTAATCATATCAGAAACCAAAGATATGTTGTAGCTATTTTAGTTTTAACTTTGTCTTTTGTTGTTCTAATAGTCTTGTTTGACTAATCCTTTGTTAGCATACCAAGGTTTAACTGGATTTGTCCTACCTCAACCTTGTTTGGTAACATTGTGTCCCGCGTTAAACTCTATCACGTTTTTAATAAATGTGGAGATTTCCTTTTATAATTTAAGCAAACCTTTGTTATGAAAGTCTTTAACTACGAGACAAATATTATACTACTAACTAAGGTGTTCCTATTTTCCTGAATAAAGTAGTGTACTGGTGGTCCCAAAACGACATCCTGATCTATAAATACAAGTGTAGAAACCCTAGTTTTAATAAACGCAAGCCTCAGTTTTTCAAATACATTACTAGCAGCAAATTACTCTTCATATCAATAATGGTAAGATGTTATCAAGATAGCTAACATGTCTTAATAATTACCAACTATCTTAAACGTCTATTACTAACAAAAACTATATTTGTATGTTTTAGTTTTTTGATTCGTCTAGTGATTCCTCTGCCTCAACGGTATCTGGTGAGGTAATGTGTTTAGGGGACTCCAATGACATCGGTGAAGATCCAAACATGGATATGCGTTTCCATGAGATCTTATGTCCAAGGTTTGGATGCTTTCGTCCTTGTATGATACGAACCTACCCTTTCCACCTCCACAATAAAAAAGATAAGCTTT
The DNA here is from genome assembly GCA_029959085.1 of Nemophila menziesii. Lineage (NCBI taxonomy): Eukaryota > Viridiplantae > Streptophyta > Magnoliopsida > Boraginales > Hydrophyllaceae > Nemophila > Nemophila menziesii. The sequence continues at coordinate 1,731,139 of JARWIR010000013.1, forward strand.
ACCACGACTGTCCAATCCATGGATATGTAAAGTTAGTCTCACCGTATAGAGTGATGATCAAAGATTTCGTACCAACCCCGATGAGGAGATACGCGAAAGATGCCATAATCGTGGGTATGGGATTTGTCATTTGTTATTTGTCATTCATAATCCTCATGCAAACTTCATTCTATGCTTAGTTCCTGTGAGCTAAAAAAGGCAGCATTCTAGATGTATTTCCGTTATTTATTGCTTTGGCTTGTGTATGTTGTGTTGTACTTTAATGAATATTTTTATTTCGCAATGGATTTTACTAAATGAAGTAAGATTTTCTATCTGTTACTAATACGATTCAATGGTAAAATGTGAAATGTGATTGTTTCCGTTAACAAACATACCAAAAATGGATAGATTAATGTTGGGCATGGTGAAGCTATTTTGCTTCATTCATTGACGCATATAATTCAGAGGATGTAAAAAAATTAAAATTAATTGTTATTGCACATTACCATCACGTCAACCTTGTCAATCTGTCACTTGGAGTGTTAATTTTTTCCAACAAGTCACTTCCCATTGGGAAGCTAAGTCATAGGGGTTGACTTTAACTTTCCCTATTTTCCCCTAGTGTAATCATATCGTCTTCTTCACGAGTCTACCTTGATAATGATGCGCATCAAATGAAATAAAGAAATTAAGGAAAAAACGAAACGAAATAGTAAAGAAGGACTGTAAATTTGAAATAAACTATTACAAAACACTAGAAACCACCTTGTTGAATATGGAAATTTAATACGCTAACAACAATTTATTTGAAACACACAACTACCACTAGTAGAAATAGCAAGAAACAGATAACCTTCATTCCAATCCTGTACTCTGCTATGGCTTGGTTTAAGTCTGCAGATCTGGAAGGATCTTCAAAAGAGCTTACAACAGATGACGAAGTCTCTCCAACCTCCATATTAACTCCACCTTCTCGCATGGGTAAACACCAACTCCAAAAACCGCAGAAGTTGCAGTAGAAGTATAGTGCTCCAAAATTACCAGTATGTTCATTCCGAGTAATGGAAGGGTCCAGGTGATTGGGTGGGTTACATCGACATTTCACTGGAGCGACGAACACGGACCCTTTGCTTCGTTTACGACCAGCCATTGCGTATCCACCCCGTTTTATGAATTTATTATGTAATTTGCATAAATGGACAAGGAGTCGTTCTTTAAATGGGGATGTTCTTGAATATAGCCGTTGATTGTGCAACGGCATGATTTATAATGTTATTTAATTGTATGAACTGTATACGAAAAAATATCCAATAGTTTTTTTAGTTTTTTTTAAGTAAAAGCTAATAGGGATAAAGAAACCCACCTACCCCAATATTTGCTCTTCGAAGTCCACAATTTTATTTTAATTATTCGAAGGCCCATTTCCATAAGCTTTACTCTTTAAAGCACACACGCTTTACTCTTTGAATCACACATATTGCAGCGGAAAGATGAGATCATCCAAGCCATCAACCTTTGTTCCCAGATTCACAAAAACGTATAACTTGCCCAGAAAAAATAAGGTGTTTGGAGTAGTGAAGAAAACATCAATAGATAAGAAGGGGCTTATTGTCAAACCAGCCCAATCAGATTTCGATCTAGTAGATTATCTTCACAGAAGAAAGGTGGGGGATTTAAGATCTCCAATAGAGGGAGCGGGGCCATTGGAGGTTTTGAAAGAAGTACTAGAATGCAACAGAAGAGTTCTATCCGCGGTAGGGCTAATGGATCAAAGGCTGAAAAATCTCGAACAACACTTGGCTGTTATAAATCCGACTACGCACCCTACGAAAGAATTCAAGTTTTTTTAGTTTAATTTACTTTTGTTTTGTAACAACTATCTCAATGATTTGAGTAATTGTTTGTACCTGGTGTTTGGATTGTTAAAATGTATCCCCAAAACTTCCTAGATCAACTATGTTCTTTATTTGATTTATATAACATCTGTTATATAAATCATATGTTTGTGTGTTTTTTGTGTATGATACGTGTTTTGAATCCAGTCAAATAACTAAGATGATACAAGCACAAAAGAATTATGAGTTACTAAGTACTATATAATTGCCTTACACAAACATTACATTAGATAGATCATACCAAGTCCCAACATGTTTAACAAACAGACTTAATATAGTTAAGAAAACGAACATTAACGATTACAGTACATAAATTACTAAAAGAGAACACAAATTGTTAAAGACCATCGTCCCCAACATTATTTTTTTGTCCAACGACCAGCAAAACAACTAAATCATCGTTAAAAACCACAACACCAGCTAGTCTTACGTACTTAATTATTACAAGGTTCAATAAAATATCTAAGCGAATTGTAAGGACATCGGAAGAGGAATTTCGCCAAATCAAATCGCCTTTTAGCCGACTCCTTGATACCCCAGTTAATAATATCACCAGGATGCATCATCATGTTGCATACGTGTAGTGCGCAGTCAAGGGTATCCACCTGCTTGGGCACCCAAGTAGGATAATTAGGCTTCTCGATATTAAGAGGAGGTAAAACATTGTTTTCATCAACCATTCCAAGCCATTCAACTAGTCCAGCAGCCTATAGCACAAAATAAAACCCATTCATTCAAACAAACAATTTAATCAAACAAACAAAATAAAACTTTTACATACCACACTTCTGAATTGTTTTAAGAAAGAAGCACGTGGTTTAGGGGTGGGAAGCATTGAATCACAAAAATGAATTTGTTGGGCTTTAAAATCAACTATGTAGAGCATCCAATGATTCTTACGCGAGTTAACAGGTATAAACATCTGGAAAAACAACACAGCAGTATTTGATATCAAAGCAAGCTAAAAAAAATAGTATCTAGTTAAAGAATTTACCCTTTCCAAATTCTTTACAAAACCTTTGTAGTGCTTTAGTTCATAATATACACGAACATTTTCCTCCAATGTGTGCATCCCATTAACCAATTGCGTCTATGACAGTTGAGGCATTGAAATTAGTACATATAATAGGAAAAGGGTTGGTTAGGGAAGTACATTAAGAGAAAAACCTACAGCGAAATAAGTGGACATGTACCAACTCTTGCAGTGCGGATCAGTTAACTTGCTTTGCTCACTCAAAAACTCCACAACCAAATCAATAACCTAAAAGAAAATTTAATTTAACTGAAAAAAACCAAGATTCTAATAAAAATGCAAAAAGTATCAGAACTCACATCAGCTGACACATAGCAAGCAGGATCTAGTAGGTTAAGCATCTCATTCCGACTCAAATTGTAAAACGTATAGGCAATAATAGATTGACTTAAAAATTCATGAATTAGTAACAATTATAAGTAAAGGGATTAAAATAAACGAGACACAAATTGCACATGGTATACAACTCACCTGCCATCTGGTCTTGTATCACTAAGATAAGTAAGAAGCTCCTCGTCACTTTTGTTAAGGCTAATAGAAAAGGGAGACCACCCACTCTCAGGACCCAACTGAATGAAATATTGCTTATTCAACCCCTGCGTTGGAGTCCTGCACTCGCTGGAAACAACAAGAGTTTCATTAATGCCCTTACCCTTTCTACGTTGAACATCCTTACTAGGAGACTTGTACATATCGACAGGGGTATGGTTGCCTTTGTGAACACTTGATTGAACCATAGGACTTGGCGTTGGACAACCCATTTCGACATCTCTTGATACCCACGAACCCTTTGGCGAAACAACTTTCCTAGGTGTTTCTTCAGCGTTTGTATCTAAAATTCCCTTACCCTTTGCGCTTACAGACCCAGCTAAATTTTCCACGACACCCCTCAAATCTTCAAACTCCTCCCTACTTACAAATTTCTCACCAACACTACCCACAAATCCACTACGTTTCGTCATCCCCGACGATGGGGTTGCAAAAACTTCTTCAAGGTTATCATGCATAACCTCCTCCCCGTCTTCCTCATCAGGTAACTCCAACTCAACAAATCTACACCTACAGTAGTCAGTCCCCCCATAATTATTAAGCTCCTTCACTCTCTTACCAGTTTGTTTTGTGGGCCAATTTATACAAAACGGTATATTGGCTGAAACAGGTTTGTATTTGTTTATGCGCTGTACGTGTTGAAGAAATAGTACCTACCAAACATAGAGAACACTATCAATCACCACAGCAAAAAAAAACCAACTAATACAAAAATTTAAAATATCTTAAGTACCTGCAACACGTAAACGCAACCTGGAAAATATTTGGACTTAACAGTAGGGTCTGCAGAATTAAACACTCCAATCCCTGTGCAAATCTGGTCATACACAAACCGAGACCAATTGTATTTGGGAATCATTTCTGTCTCAACAACCGCGTGTAAAAATGAGATATCAAGGCCATGCACATTAGGCGTACTTAGCAAGAATGCAATCACGTACAACATAAACAAACTCTTAAACAAATCTTCATGGCTTTCACACTGCAAAAATCTATTCTCTATGATTGTCATATGAACAGCTTGCTTCTTTATAATATACCTCCTAAACGCCTTCTCCAAACATCTAACTTTACGGGGGTCACCACCACTTAAAGGGGGTAGTACATCACCATCTTTAGGAATGCCTAGCACTCTATGGACATCCATGTACGAAAATTTCAGCTCGCTTGTATTCAATTTAAAAGAACTAGTTTCTGGGTCAAATGCTTCACACATGAATTGGCAAACTTCCGCCTTCAAAACGCTCTTTGGGAACTCTAAAAGACTACCAAAACCAATCTCAATTACAGCATTTTTTTGTTGGGGACTCAATTTCTCTTTTAACGCGCTTATTTTAGTCAACGACACCCTCGAAGAGAGTTTGATCTGCAAAACAACAGCTAATCAATTGAGTTTAAAATATCTCAATAAAGGAACTACGCCATACACTCGCATTAAATTGATTGGTGCACTTTGCTCTTCCAAATACAGATATATTTCGCATTTTAAGTTACATTATAGCGTCATACATACAACACAAATCATCCATACAACCATAACCTATCATTTTTATTATCAAAAAACGTAATTTAACGACCCAAAATTATAAACTCATATAATTAGGAACTACAATCATCATACACAAATTGAATGGGTTCAAAATCAAGTCAACATACCTGCGACTCCTCCCCATTATCAGTACTTCCTTCTTCATCCAGCCCCTGATCAGCTTCATCCATTTGCTGATCTTCATCAACACGACACTGTTCTTCAGCACGTCGTTGCTTGCTTACCAAAAAACCATCTTCATATACCACTCTTCGACTATCAGGTAACGTATAAAACAGCAGCTTTTGTGCCTCCCAATCCATAATTACATTGGGGCATTTAACATGAAGATCACGCGCCATGCATTGCCTATTATCACAATTAAAATCTAACTACATATTCTGTACACAACATTAATTATTCAAAATTAACTTTCTATAACAGATACTATATTTTACTTACGCAAAATACTCTGCAGGATCCGTGGCTGGAGGAAACACTAACGAATCCGACTCTTTCCGAGCACCACTATCACGGAAATACAATCAACGAGTTAAACCTCTAAACAAAATAATACAATTAAAAACTTAACCTAAAAAATTACCCTTTTTGTGTCTTATCCTTTCCACTCTTCTTCACCATTTTCTTTTTCGATGTTAACTTTTTAATACCCAAATTTCCTGTCATACTAAAGGGGTAATCAATGGAGATGAATAAACTGAAGATGGAGTGTGTAAAAGAGTACTTACCTTCGACGATATATAAGCTACGATTTTGCAGAAATGGAGTGTAGATTGTGAGCTAGGGGAGAGGGAGTAGTCTAGGAAGAGATATAATGTGAAAGGGCAGACATTGAGCCTTGCGCTTCGTTCTTTTTTCTTTTCTTTTGGTATTAAAATTAAAACAAAGCAATGCATGTGTGACACGTGTAACAGTCAAACAGTAGCATAAAAGTATGCTTAATTATGTGAGAACGAAAAATAAAACTAGAGTAATGGGATATACAATAATAAGTAACAACGTAGGAACAAAAAAATTAACTAAAGCGTAAAGGGTAAAATAGTAAACACACATCATAACGAAAAAGTAAACAAAATACTGAACAAAATTTTTCCCTCAGCATCGAGCCACACAAAATAAAGTACAATTTAAGGGTATATGAGTAATTTTATAAATAATTTTTTTTTTTTTTTAGGAGGGTGTAGGTACAACGGATGTATGGAAGACCGACTCGAAGTAAAGCGCATACATGAAAGCCTGACATTCCTAGATGTGAGAATGAAGTCAGGTAAAATAGTGAATCTAGGTGATGCATGCATGATTGGCCTTTTGTATATTTAAATAAAAGCAAAAGGCTGCGATAGGGGGAGTAGGTGAATTATTTCTTGATATTTTGTCGAAAGGAGTAGGTGAAGTTTGACCCATTGATAATTAGGCGAAGTGAGGAAAATTAAAATCATTTCCGTCAAAACAAAAAAGTAAAATGAACATTTACAAAACTTAGTTGAATACATACTAGACTTTTTAGGTTAAAAGAAAAAGAATACATACTAAAAATATAAATCTCATATCTATTTTGCCTGCCAAACATTCTATTATATATATAGTTAATTGCGCATTTGGTCCCTGTCTTATGTAAAACAGGATAGATAATTTTTTTTCCAGTACACCACCACATAACATGTGGTATATTAGCCATTTCTTGGGATAGCTTCAAAATGTTCTACGAGCATTAAAAATACACAATTGAATTAAAAATAAACAACATTAACACGATTATTTTTTGTTACATATATAGGAGAGCCACTTTGGACTCGAGTCATTGACTCGATTCGAACCTGCACCACTAGATTAGATGACTAAAGTCCTTGCCAGTGAGCTAATTCCAACAGGTTATTAACACGATTTTTTTAATTATTCGATAAAGTATAAAAATTATCAAGAAATAATAAATTGAAATCTCTATGCGAACATTTGGTGGGGACACTTATATTATTGTTGGAACTAAGCGTTGTTATCCACTACTCAAACTAAATGGTCTCAATGTCCAAAAAAAAAAAAAAAAAAACTAAATGGTCCGCATATGACTCAACATCCTAAAAATAATTAAAATATTACGAAAAATATCAAAAGTATTACAACAAAGTTTCTTACTGCACAACCAGTTAACTCAACTATGTAAAATTTTGATATTTCTTCGTTCCTTAAAAGAGATAAAGAGAAAAGTACATAGTTTAAATCTCATCTATCAATATGTGTAATCTAGTTGACGTGTATATTTTCTATAAATTAATCATAATACACGAAAACTAGCCTAAATATCGGTGTATTAAAAAAATAAAAATGTTTCTTACTTCAAAGAATCCGTTTTCTTTATTCTTTGTTAAACTAATCCAATTTGTCCCAATGGTGGTCAATTTCTGTTGACAAACAGAAGTTGTTCCTGTCGGTGCTGTCCAACATAAACACACAGGTGTTATAATGCTTACTTATTTATATTATTTATGTGAAATAAAATATGTAAGGTATATATCATGAAAATTCTAATAATAAGTTTGGTCGTCTGTCATAAAAGAAGCCTGCTACCGGTGTTTTTAACTTTTTGGTTTTCTAATGATTCGCTTTTTGAAAATCAAAAACTTAACCAAACATATATTTGTAGATTTTATTCGGTCTGAACAATATAATTAAATTGCAAAAATAGTTCTGATTGATTTTTAAAGATGGAGAATCCGTTTTTACATGTTCTACTAATTTAGAAAGGTTAGAAAATCTATCTAAGCTTAAATTATTGTCACTTAGGTAAACTTTTAATCACCAAATCAACAATATATTGTTACTTCTCGAAACAAGAGAGAAGGAAAATTTACAAAATTCGGAAATGAAATAAATACTACGAACTACATTAGAAATAGATAGAAAGAGGTTAGGCGAGCGGTTACATGATAGCTTTTCAGTCGTTTACAACCAGTTGGTCTGTTTTGCTACAGTGTATTCGGTCCGTTTCAGTTAGGGGAGAGCATGGGTCGGTTTTACCCGGTTTTGAGGTTAGGGTAAACCGAGGGTAATATATTTCGGTTTAAGAAATTGCTTGGGTAACCCAAGGGTAGGGTAAAAAAAAGTTTACCCTCGGGTTAATTCGGGTTACCCTTCGGTTTACCCAGTTAGTCAACATTAGTCAAACTTTTTTTAATGCATGAAAAAGTTTTAAAAAATGACAAAATCTGAAAAAACCGATATTATTATACCTTTAAATATCAAAGTTATTATTTTGACATTACAAACTAAGAAGTCGTGAATCAATACTTCAAAATAAGTTATGTATGTTTGGAATATCCAATAAACCAAAGGAAAAGATTTCTCTAATATGTATGTTTTGTATTTTTTATATTACTCGGTTTTTCGGTTTGGGTAAATCTAACCCAATAGCTTGGGTAATATATAGGTAAAATATATGGACCCGAAAAATCATATGGTAACCCGATGGGTAAGGTTGACCTTGGTAAAATTAACATATATTTTAGGTCGGTTTGGTTAAAATTAACTCGGTTTTTCGGTTTCGTTAAAATTATGCTCTGCCCTAGTTTCAGTTATTTATTAGTTCGGTTGACTAGTTCAACCTTAGCGTATTCCGAGAAAACATCCGTATCCTTACACTTCCCTAATTGCATTTCCTTTGCTCCTCAAATTAATTTTCTAAGTATGTACTCAGCTCATATAGTGCTAAGTTTATGGGCATGTAAACGCTCATTTGGCTGCAGGTACTCAGCAACACGGAATGGATGCTACACGCGTCTCACGTGCACTTGAAATGCCAATTAATGTGCTGAAAAAATTCAGAAACATGGAGACATTCTTTTTGTTCCAAACAAGGAGACATTGATTGAGCATAGTTTTGACAAAAGAAAAAGAGTTCGTACTTAACAATTGTGATTATTGTGGGATCATGGAGAGCGTCGGTGGTACTAATATTTTGGGATTCAAATCAAATTCTTAAAAATGACCTTTTAAAAAAAATTACATTTTACATAAAATAAAGAATTCAAAATATAATAAAAAAATAACTAAAAAAATTTAAAAAAAACTACAAAAACTTATACTATGTATTTTATATATATAAAATATTAATTGGGCTAAAGCTAAATTTTTTTTAATAAAACAAAAAAAAAATTAGTATCCTTTAGTTTTTTATTAGAATAAAGCCAGAACTTCTTAAAAAAACATGTATTATATATTTTATATAAAAAAGGGTGAAACACTCGTATGTCCCTTTAACTTTGTCCAAAGTAGAATCAAAGTAGGGTGTTTGTTCAAAAAAACTTAGGGTTAGGTTAGAGAGCTCCTCTCCTAGATCTACTTGATCTAGCGCCTAATCTTCGGTTTCTCCTCGGATCATCTCCAACATGACGGACCCAACTCATAAGTCACAAGATCGAAGAACCCTCCCGTCCGATTTTGACCCGGGAGAGTGTAGTATGCTTCACCATGCCTCTTCCGCCAAAGAGCCACCGGACCCAACGGACCTCTCGCCGTTGGCAAACCCGGAGTTCCGGCCCCCCTCGGGCATGCCTAACCTCACGTTAGGTCATAACCCACCGGAAATTGGTCTCGATGGTGATTCATTAGAAGAGGGCGGTGCTCGGCCGAGCTCCCCTCCTTCTCCGGGGGATGCTCCGACGAATTTTGCCGGTGATTCACGAAGTGTTGGTAACCTTCCTCTACTCTCGGATACATCTCTAGAGGCTAAAGTTAAATTCTTGAAAGTGTGTGGGCATTTGGACACACAAATAGTAGAGAAAGTATGGGAAGAATTAGTGGCACACCATGTGTTTGAGAAATTGGCTAAGTCACATGCTAGAGAAAATGAAGAGCCTTTTGAAGTTGATGTTGAAGGTACTTTAGCATTAAAGAAAGTAGTTAATTTTGGGCGTGAAACAACTACCAAGGAACCCGTTACGACCGGGAAGCTTGACGCCAATGCAAAGTACCCGGAATTAAAGGAGAAGAAGACGGGCTATAAGGACATACTATTGAATAATAGGAAAGCTTCGGTTGGGAAAGAATTAGCGTATTATGAACCCGTGGAGGGAGAGATGCTTCAACTTCTTGAAACCGATGTGTTAACGATAGAGCAAGCTTTCGCCTTCTCATTAATTGGATATGTAGCCGGTAAGAAATCGCCGGATATGGAAGATATAAGGAGAACAGCGAAGGCATGGAAAGTGGAATGTAAGGTTAGAAAGCACCCCTCCGGTTGGTTAATTTTTAAATTCGAGAATGAAATTGATAAGAAGAACGTTATATCTAAAGGGCCCTATCTATCGTATGGAAAACTCTTATTACTTACGGAAATTCCGGATTTTTTTGATTTTGGGAATCTAGAGATTAAGAAGATCCCTACTTGGATTATCTTGAGAAAACTTCCGGTACAAGCACGTACGGACGAGGGATTAGCGAAAATTGCTTCTCAAGTTGGTAAACCTATCCGAACGGATGGGTTCACGGTAATTAGCGAAGACATTAGTTATGCTAGGGTACTAATCGAATTAGATTTAAGTAAGGAGAAAAAGAAAAGTATTGAATTTGGCTCTCATAAGGGGTATAAACATAGTGTAGAAGTGGAATATGAAAACCTACCCCCATGTTGTGTAAAGTGTCAAGCTTTTGGACACGAAGGAAATAGATGCTTTTATGCTAATATAATAGAGAAAAAAGTAGAGGGGTTTCGAGGCAATAAAGGAGTTAGAGGCCATGAACTAATATCGAAATATAGGGGAGAAAAAATGGCTGCTGCTCCCTCTATACTGGCGCAACAACATGTTGCAATATCTCACCACTTAGTCTTAGATGCGGGTCCCTCAAGGCATAGAGGACCTTCAATTCGGCAGAAAGTAAATGGTGGACAAGTCCACGCAGCAACTTTGAATAAGGACATTGCTTTATCCCACCATGTAGTCTCAGCGGGTCCTTCAAGGATGTATAAAGAAGCTATAATTCGGCAAGAAGGAAATGGTATACAAAAAGATAATGCTGTCCACGCAGCAGCTATTTTCCCTAGGCAGCTACCGCAACAGCATGTTGCAGATAAAGAAGTCCACGCAACAGCATGTGGTGAAATTAAATTTACTAATGGGACAGCTATAGAAGATACTAGTAATATTAAAAATGCTAATGTAGTATTACCAACTATTGAGCAGTTTTCTACTCCATCAAAGATTAAAAGAGCGAAATCGCTTGATTTAAATTTTATTCCGGAAAGTGATAGTAGTTGCGAGATTCGGGCTATCCGAGTAGGGTCAAACTCACGCTCCGCCGCTATGGTAATTTTCTCGGATTTAGAAGGGAATAACGTTGGAAATGACGGGAAAGAAAAATCGAAAAATTTAATCGAAGATTCCTTCGAGATGGTAGTGAGTAAGAAACCTAAAAAAAGAGAAGCGAGTTATAAAAAACTTACGCTAGCTAAAAATGAATATATGTGGCAAAAGAAGCAATTTTGGAAGGCACGTAGAGCTAATATTAAACGCTCAAATATGGGGAAACCCACCGAAAGTTGTAAATGATTATTACGACTTGGAATTTAAGGGGTTTCGGCTCAACCCATAAAAAGCTAGGGGTAAAAGATTTAATTAAAAAGAAAAATATAGATGTGATGGGAATATTGGAAACAAAGAGTAATACAAATAAAGTGGATTTATTTATAAATAACATGCTTAATGGGTGGAAGAGTGTTAATAACTTCGACTTAATAGAGCATGGGAGAATCCTTTTAGTTTGGGATCCGGATAAAGTACAAGTTGAGATTATCGAGAGAACATCTCAAGCTATACATTGCAAGATTGTGTGTAAGGTAACATCTCTTAGTTTATATACTTCGTTTATTTACGGACTAAATGATATTAGATTGAGAAGAAACTTGTGGAAAAATCTAATTGATTTTTCCGCTACTTTTGATGATTCGTGGCTTCTTTTGGGTGATTTCAACAATATATTAGCTTTTAATGAAAGGATTAGAGGACAAAATGTTACGGTGGGTGATTTTAAAGAATTTGCGGATTGTTGTAATCACTTAGGCCTTGAGGATATACAATATACCGGTCAATTCTTTACATGGGATAATAACCATGTTCTTAGTAAGATTGATAGAGCATTGGGTAATCGTAAGCTAGATGAATCGAATCATTATATTCAAGCCGAATTTTTACCGAAATCTAGTGTATCCGACCATTCACCTTGTATAGTTAATATTTTTTTACAAAATGTTACTAGGATTGTTCCTTTCCGTTTCTTTGATATGTGGGTGCAACATGAAGATTATTATGTAACGGTTGAAGATGGATGGAACAAGACCATGGTTGTGGGTACAAAACAATATATCCTATGTAATAAAATGAAAGCTTTGAAGTTTGACTTGAGGAAATTAAATAAGATCCACTTTTCTCATATTTCCGCAAGGGCAAAGAAAGCTAAGGAGGATCTTGAAATAGCCGAGGTACATTTCCAACAAAATTTACCTACTTCTTCATTTGATAACTTGGTTGAGATTCGGAAGAGATCTAAAACTCTTGAAATGGCCGAGATTAGTTTTCTTAAACAAAAGGCTAAGCTCGGTTATTCCCTTAAGAGTGATAGGTGTACTAAATTGTTCCATGGGCTCCTTAAAAGTAAAAATAGAAGAAGATTTATTCCGAATATTTTAAAGGAGAGTGGTGATTTAACTACTTCTAAAGATCAAGTCAATGAAACGTTCCTAAATTTTTTCAAAGGTTTATTTGGTGTTAAAGATAATACGACACATATTAATTCCGAAGTATTTGATTATGGAAGTAAAATTACTTTAGAGCAAGGAGAAGATATGTGCCGAGACATAACCGATTTGGAGATTAAAGAAGCTATTTTTAAAATAGCGAACGATAAAGCGCCCGGACCCGATGGTTATTCTTCATTATTTTTTAAGAGTTCGTGGAATATTATTGGGGAAGATGTTATGTTAGCGGTACGTGAATTCTTTACCTCCGGTTTTTTACTTAAGCAATTAAATACTACTTTTATTGCTTTAATTCCGAAGATTGATGATCCTAAAAGTGTTGATAATTTTCGGCCTATTTCGTGTTGTAACGTGGTTTATAAAGCGATTACTATGATATTAGCGGATAGATTGAAACCTTGTTTAAATAATATAGTGGATAAAGCCCAAAATGCGTTTGTTGAGGGTAGATATATGATAGAAAATATTCACCTTATGCAAGAATTATTTCGAGGTTATAATAATCAAAGTAGTTCGTCAAGATGTACTATTAAAATTGATTTTAGAAAGGCGTATGACTCTATATCATGGGACTTTATTTATGAAGTTTTAAAGGGATTAAAGTTTCCAGAAAAAATAGTAAATTGGATTATGGTGTGTGTTTCATCTCCGTTTTACTCTTTGGCTATAAATGGAGAAGTGCATGGTTTTTTTAAAGGCGAAAAAGGCTTAAGACAAGGTGATCCTATGTCTCCTTATCTATTTATTCTTTGTCTTGAATATTTCTCTAGGCTTTTAAAAAAAAATACTTGTGTTGGATTTAATTATCATCCCAAATGTGAGAAGGAAAAAATAACACATTTAGCTTTTGCGGATGATTTAATGTTACTTTCTAAAGGGGATAAAGGTTCGATTAAGATACTTATGGATAGTTTAAATGAGTTTGGAGATGTTTCGGGGCTTCGTTTAAATGTTGAAAAATCTAATATTTATTACATTGGTATCTCAAAATGATGATTTGATTAATGGAATTATACCTACGAATTTTGAGGAAGGGATTATGCCGTTTCGTTATTTAGGGGTCCCGCTAGGATCTTCTGTATTATTATCGAGAGACTATAAATCTCTTTTTGATAAATTGGAAGGTTATGTTAGGAGTTGGAGAGCCTCTTCACTTTCATTTGCGGGTAGATTGGAATTGATTAGATCGGTTCTTCAAGGGGTGATATGTTTTTGGTTTACGATCTTCCCGGTTCCGGTTGGTGTTAAAGAGAGAATTATTAGTATATGCCGTAATTTTTATTGGGATAATAAGCCACCCCAAGTTAGTTGGAAAAATATTTGTAAGCCTAAAGATGAAGGGGGACTTGGATTAAAAGATTTTGAAGCATGGAATAAAGCTTTACTTCTAAAGATGATTTGGAAAATAGTGGAAAATAAAGAATCACTTTGGATTAGGTGGATTCACGGTGAGCATTTTAATAGTAGTGGTTTTTGGGAATGGATTCCTAAAACAAATAATTCCCCACTTTTGAAAAATATTTGGGAGTTAAAAGAAATTATACGTGGGTCCCTAGGCGAAGAAGGAAGAAAAGAAATATTAGCTTTATGGTTTGCTTCCGTTAAGGCGCCCCGATCAACATATGAGGTAAATACAATAGAGTTTTATGATATATATAAATTCCCTTATGATTTATTTAGTCGTAAAGCTTTTATTAAACCTTGGGCAAATATTGTGTGGGATCCGAGTGTATTTCTGAAACATGCAATCATAGTATGGATGGCATTAAAAGAAAGACTTAAAACTAAGAATAGGATTACTTACATGGAACTTGATCCACTTTGTGATTTGTGTAAGGAAGATTTTGAATCGAATAGGCATTTATTTTTTGAATGCTCTTTTGCTAAGGCTATATGGGATGATATAAAAATGTGGCTTGGACTAGACAAGGAAATGAACACTATGCTAAGCGCTTTGAAATGGCTAAAAAAATTAAAAGCTAGAGAGAATTGGAGAAGAAAGGCTTGGAAAGTGGGTTTTGGAGCTACCGTGTATTGTATTTGGACGGCGAGAAATCACCTAGCCATGAGAGGTGCTTCCAAGACTAGAGAAATAGTAACCAAGGAAATTAAATGGTGTGTTTATTCAATCTTATTTTCCTTGTTCCCTCGGCATTCTTTTTTGGATGTGAGTGGAAGGCTAGCTTGTATTAGTATAGTATGAGGTAGTTGTTTTTTTATATTCCTTGTTGCTACCTTAAGCTTTCGAGCCTAGGTAGGTAACACCCATGTATAGTGTACAGTTTTGATATTTTAATACAACCGTTTACCCGACCCAAAAAAAAAAAACTTTGTACAAAGTGCAAGGACCGCCCTCGATCTTCATTTTTACCCTTTTACGTCCCTGATGAACACTTTTTGTGACATCGTTAGCCTTTTTTTATTTTTCAGTTAGTTGACCATTAGTCAACGCCACATGGCGCCATGTCACTGCCACCTCAACGCCACATTTGTATGGCGTCACCTCTAGTTGAACTCATTTTCCCTATGTGGCAAGGGGTTTAATTGTCTTTTTGCATATTAAAACACCCAAAAAAATCAAAACACACATTGTGGTGCGTGTTCTTAGTGTTCTTCACAAATTTGGGGCAAAAAATGCAGAGATCTTGAGAAGTAACACCTTGAGATTCAAGGACTTGTTCTGAGGTTTACATAACAAGACTTATCTCTTTCATACGCTTAATTACATCAACTGTTTGTGATTGCATAGCTTCCATAAACCATCTTCGATCATCCTCACTAATTTTACAAAATTAAACTATTAATATTAATTATTTACAAGAAAAAATCAATTCTTTTGCATAAAAAGAATTGTACCTTAGATTGCGAGGAGAATTAGTTCCATCGGAGTTAGCAATACTCCCTTTTAGTAATACATCACAGCTGGGTCCTTCCGCCATTGAAGCTTTTTCCGAAACTTGAGGGCAATACTCCATTTTAGTAATCCATCCCAGTTGGGTCCTTCCTCCATTGAAGCTTTTTCCGAAACTTGAGGGCAATACTCCATTTTAGTAATCCATTCCAGTTGGGTCCTTCTGCCATTGAAACTTTTTCCGAAAAAGAACGGTAATATTGAGTTAATCACTTTCTCAGGAATATGTAAATCAAAAGTTGTACAATGGAACTAAGATTCACACACGCATAAAATAATCATGCTTACATTCTAAAATGCAGGGGAATTAATTAATGGAAGTGAATATTTGGTACAGGTTAACTGAATTGTGTGTTATACGCAAGGCGTTTAAATGGATATTCCTTCCAAAACTTATGAAAGATGCATACTTAAACCATATGTTTGATATCAAGTTATTAATTAGTTTTATTAATTGGTATTTTCATCCTAGATGAGGGCAATACTCCATTTTAGTAATCCATCCTGTTGGCATATAGCCTCCCTTATTAGGTTGTTTTAATGTGACAAATCCTCTTGTGTTTAGTGTGCTAATTACTATTGTTATATACATTCTATCTTGCACTCTAATTCATCAAAAAGCACTTCTTTATCTTTTAGATCAAAGCTTTATTGTTATATCTTAAGAAACTAATTCTCTTACAAATACTTTTATTCATATCTTTGTGTACATTGAGAATTAGCTTTAGTGATCAACTACAAAGTTTATTAGAATGATGTTCTCTACAACTCTCGTGAAGAAGGTTTTCTGATCCGAGCATCACAGTAAAAGATATACTCACTAGAAGGTGTTTTAGACCTTTGGTGCGGTATACCGGCGGATCTAGCGGTATACCGCCCGCAGCACGGACTACACCACGGAGCAGGGCTAGTCCGTCAGAAAGCAAGTGAATTAAACGAAGGTTCATGCGGTACACCGCACGAGACCCGCGGTGCACCGCAGGTTAGGGTTTTCTGCAGCAAAATGAAGACAAAAAGGCATATATCCGTTGGGGATATTAATATATCCGTTGGAGACAAGTCTTATGACCGTTGGGAGCATTTTGCAGCTATAAATTGAAGGTCTTTCAAGGCTACAACTACACCTTCAACCCATATACACTAAGGGGCTTAATTGTTATCATCCAAGAAGGTGTCAAGAGCTATACTTGTCATATCTACTCAATCAAGGAGTTAATCAAAGGAGCTTCAAAGTTCAATCAACTCAAGAGAAGTTTTAAGCTTAGAGTTATATCATCTCTTTAGGAGTTTATTAGCAAAGTTGTTTCACCCTTCAAACACTTACATTTATCCTCTTAAGTCTACTTCTTGTAATAGATTAAGAGAGAATTAGAGTATTGGTAGTATACTTGGTGTCCTTGTGTTGTGATTACACAAGAGTTTCCTTCGTGGTTTCGAAGAGGTTGTCCTTCGTGTTATCGAAGAGGTTGTAAGGGTTATTGTGTTCTCGACCCAGTTAAGAGAGACACGGGAGTTTAGTGAAAAGCTTGAAATCCTAAGGAGGCTTCCTTAGGTAGTGGATGTAGGGAAACCGAACCACTATAAATCGTGTGTATCTTTCTATCCCTACGCTATTTACTTTCCGCACTTTACATGTTTGATTATATGCTTACTAGTATGAATATCGTGATTATGTTTATCTAGCTAATCAAACTTTGGTCTTCTAAGTTAGTAAGAGAATAGATAATCGATTTACTTGTTTAACTTATATATCGAACCACTAACTTATCCTTTGCATGATCCCATAAGTGTTTGATATATTAGTTGACTTAGAAGTTTCTCTTTAAATCATATAATTGTCCAAAAGATTTTTAATTAGGCATTAATCTTTTTAGTAATCCTATTCACCCCCCCCCCCCCTCTAGGACTTTCACATCCCAGTTGGGTTCTTCCGCCATTGAAGCTTTTTCCGAAACTTGAGGGCAATAAAGCAGTTTGGATTAGGCTTTGGGCTTGGGCTTTGGAGCGGGAGCGACAGAGAATGTGGATGATGGAGGCATTAGAGGAGAGTGATTTGCTCCTTTGAATATTCAATATCCTTCTTAAATAACTCTGTTGGAGTGATTTGCTTCTCTAAATATTGACTTTTAGGTTCTTCGATTGTTGACAAGAAGATGAATAAGGATTTTTTATTCAAAATATAATGATTTGAAAAAATTAATGACATGTAATTGAGGGTGACGGCATGCCTAGGTGGAGCAGACGTGGCGGTGAGGTGGCAGTGACATGGCGTCATGTGGCGCTGACTAACGGTCAACTAACAGAAAAATGAAAAAAGAGCTAACGGTGTCACAAAAAGTGTTCATCAGAGGCTTAATAGGGTAAAAATGAAGTTTGGGGGCGGTCCTTGCACTTTGGGCAAAGTTAAAGGGCCATACGAGGGCTTTACCCTAAAAAAATTAAGAGACCCTGTAAGAATTAGGGAGAGGGGCCCAAGGCCATTTCTTCCTTGTCCTCTTCCCAGGATCGGTCGTGCACCATAATGAATACTACAAAGGCGCGAGTCGGATCCCTTTTTGCATAGGCATTAACATTCATTTTTCTACTATTGTTGTCATCAAGTAGTGTTTTGTCACACTATTCTGAAACAACCTGTTAACATGTTTATCAACAACAATTATCTCGGAGTCATCTAAATCATTAGGTAACATTTTTTTATTTTCATTAGAAGCCAAATTGAGAAAAGGTTGTAGCTTGCGTTGAGGATCTTGAACAAGAACAACTGATTGACCTCTAAATTTATTGCCAAATTTATTGATGAGTATTCTTGCTTTATTATCTTACAATATCTTCTTCCGTCTATTCTCATTGTTCATGAAGTCACCAAGTAGTGATGCCCATGTTCCATATCCTTTGTGTAAGAGATATGACTTAATTCTTCTTAATAATGATTAAACCATTACACTAATAACCCTAGTTCCCTAACTTCCTATAAATACATATGTAGTTATTCACACAGTTGAGAATATAATTCTCTTTGTAATCTCTCTTTCATTAAAGTGAAACTCTCTCCTCTTCACATGGTTTTTCCCCGTCTTGGGTTTCCACGTAAATATTTTGTCAGTTACTTACGTGTCTGCTTTGTTCATTCGATCCTATTCTATCAAATTGGTATCAGAGTTTTAGTTTATCGTGCATAACAAGTCTCATATTTTTATTGCACAAAAATCAAGAATTTAAGAGTTATAAGAAGATTTATTAAAACTTAAAGTTTCTTCTTTTTTCTTATATTTATTTTATTTTCTGTTCTCCAATTTTCAAAAAAAAAATTAGGGTTTTGAAATTTGAAATTCTACCACAAAAATTTGACGTTTTTTGAAAGATTAGATACCCAAGGATTGTTCTAATCGTTATTGCGAACCAAATATCACTAATTTCGTTTAGCATAGAAGAAATTTGGGTCAACCTAGGGTTTTCAAAATATTTGATTAATTACTTTCAAAAATCATTTAAATTTTGGAAAGAATTATTTTCGTAGATCTGTTCTATTCTAGAAGACGATCAAATCGGCACCTTATTTGTCATTTTTGGTTCCAAATCGAGCAAGATATAAGCGGGTCAGGTTTTGCTTTGGGTCTGAAATTTTAATAGCAAGCGGGTAGAGAAGAAGGACCCAGCTGCTGGAAAAAAAATCTTGAGCTGCTTACTTCTTTTTTCACAACTTTAATATTAACCAGTTGGAGTTAGTTCTATTGGCCAGAGTCTTGGTTCTCCTTCTAAACGGTACATGTTCGAACTGAGTCAATGACTCTGAGTCCATAATGGCTCTTCAGTGTATTAAAAGAAAATTTTAATATATTTATATATATTATATTATATTATTTACTTTGACCAGCCGTCATTGACCGTTGAGTTTTGAACGTTGACTTTTTTACCCGACCCTATTAGGTGTTTTTCGACGTCTTGGCTCCGTTTTCGAGGTCAGTTTTTCCAAATTTTGAGTAATTTTACTACTTTTCTCGTATTTCTTTGTTAGTTCGTTATTATGACAACTTTAAAGTTTAAAATTACGTTATTACTATGCCAAGTTAAGATGCGAGCTAGACTCGCTAAGTTGGATTTGTATGAAGCGATATTGGAATTTGATGATATGCCTTCAACTATGACCGACGTAGAGAAAAAACAAAAGAATCTTAAGGCTCTATCACAGATTCAACTCCATCTCTTAAATCAGATTTTACAAGACGTTTTGAAAGAAAAGACTTATGTTGCTTATGGTTCAAACTGGAGCAATTATGTATGACAAAAAGTCTTATTAGCAAATTATCTCTCAAATAACTACTTTATTCTCATCGTTTGGTTGAAGCTACATTTTTAGAAGATCATATATCTGTTTTTAAGGGAATCGTATCTGATGGAAGCTTTAGAAGTCAAGTATGAAGATGAAGATTTAGCGTCAATTTTATAGTGTTCGTTACCCCCTTCGTATTCAAGTTTTAGAGATATAATATTATAAAGTCATAAAACCTTATATGTGGATGAAGTATATGAAGCCTTATACTCTAAGGAAAGGATGAAACACTTGTTGGGTGCAACCGATCCCTACGTAGAAGGCTTGTTTGTACAAGGAAAATCACATGAGTGGAAATCTGGAGGCGATAAATGGAAGACAAACAAGTTTTGCACCTACTGTTAGAAAAAAGGGCATATAATATCTGAATGTCGTATATTGCAGAATAGGAACAAGAATTCTACTCCAAATCATAACCCATATCCAGATAAATTTGGTGAAACCGGTGTCGTACAAAATGATAGTGATAGGGAAATTTTAGTGGCATGTGACGGTGAACCTAACTTAGGAGAAGAATGGGTTATGGATTTTGGCTGCACTTTTCATATGTGTCCTAATCGGGATTGTTTCTTTATATGAAATAGTATCAAAAGGTTCCATTTTAATAGGAAATAACGACTCATGCAAAATTATTGGCATTGATACAATCAGAACTAAGATGTTTGATGGGGTCATAAGAACACTTGGTAATGTGAGACATGTTCCAAAGTTGAAGAGGAGAATTATATCTCATAGTAGGCTAGACTTAAAAGGGTACACATACACTGGAGAAGGTGGAGTTCTAAAGATTTGCAAAGAAAGACGTGTTATGATGACAGGACAAAACAGGACATCAAAATTATATGTTTTGCAAGGTTCCACGATTATTGGTGATAAATGTGTTGTCTTTACTTCATTTCCAAAGAAGATACCATTAAAATTTGTCATATGCGTATAGGGCATATGAGCGAAAATGGTATGGTTGAACTAAATAGAAGAGGACTCCTCGATTGACAAAGTTTGGATAAACTTCAGCCTTGTGAATATTGTATCTTTATTTAGATCTTTGGGGGCCCTCTAGGGTGTCTTCCATGAGAGGTTCTTATTACATGTTTACTATAATTAATGACTTCTCTAAAAAAGTTTGGGTGTTCTTCTTGAAACAAAAGAATGATGCATTGTCAACCTTTAAAGAATGGAAGATCATGATCGCGAAAAAAACATGTTAGCAAATAAAACACCTTCATACTGATAGTGGTTTAGACTTTTGTTCTAATGAATTTAATGTTCTCTGTAAGTCCAAAGGTATTGTTAGACACTCAACACACTCAACCATTCCAAGTACAGTTCAGCAAAATGACGCGGCAGAACGTATAAATAGAACAATTATGGAAAAAGTAAGTTCTATGCTTTCTAACTCTAGTTTATCAAATATGTTTGGGGCCGAAGCCACTTCCACAACTATTTATCTTACCAATATTTATCTATCAATTTCCATTGACAACAAAACTCCACAAGAGGTATGGTCTGAAACTCCTCCAAAATATTCGAATCTTAAAGTTTTTGGTTGTCCAGCATATGCACATACTGATAATGGTAAATTCACTAAATTGGAACCTAGATCAAGAAAATATATATTTTTTCAATTATAAATCGTGTTACAGGTTATAAATTATGGTGTCCATAAACCAGAAAAATAGTATTTAGTAGAAATATTATTCTTGATGAGAAAGCTATGCTTCACAATTTACCCTTTAGTGATAATTGTGAAAAAGACCAGAAGTGATGCACTTTGTGCTAAAATTCCTATTTCATCGGATTTTGATTCTCGGAGGTACAAGTGTTTGCCGTTCACTTGTTACTTTCCTGATTCAAAATCTTACTGTTTGGTTATTTTGGCATGCTCTTCGATTAAGTGGCAAATGGTGTGGCTTTTTATGTGTTTGTTTTGGTTCACCGGTTGTCTCTACTTCCCCTCATTCGCAGATGGTGATTCATTTATAGCCATGATTTTTCATTTAGTAGAATCTAATTTGAGAGATTTCAAGTGTTTGCCGTTCATTTGGGGTTTCTTATGCTCAGATTGTGCTTGTTTGTCATCTCTGGCTCGCGTTTGTTCGGTGATGGTAGAGGAGCAGCTTGTGTGTAAAATTGGAATTGCAGTAGTTCCCGCAGTTTTTCGCAATTGGAAAGGTGAAGTTTTTCATGATCTTGATCAGATTTACCTCAGTTTATCCAGTTTGGTTGCAGATACAAAGTTGATTCATAGTGATTTATGTCTCATTCTACATTCTGCTCCACTTTGCATTTCGTTTGATTCGAATGCCGCAATCAGTCTTCAGCCTATACGATCTCCAAGCCCGTGCTGCTCATTGAAGAGCTTGCCTATCCTTGTTGATATTGAGAGTATGGTTAGATCCCACACACATTTCTATTTTGGGATTAGAAGGACGGCTATCATTTCGACTGTTGGGTTTGCGAACGCTTTTCCTTTTTTTACATTGCTTGGTGTTTGTAATTCGTGCTTTATTTTTATGTCTTTTCTGATTGTTTGTAATGTGTTGGAATTTCCCGCATCAACTGGAGTGGTTTTATTCCCTCTTGGTTGATTGTTCTTTTTTAATACAAGCTTGGTTGTCTAAAAAAAAAAGTACTAGAAACTACATCTCAGAATGATCCAGACATACATGATAGTGGCGATATCCCTTCACCACAACCACCACTGTATTCTATTGCAGCAAATAAACCAAGGATAAATATTAATCCCCCTCAGAGATGTGCCGCAACTGTTTGGTTGCTTATGATCTAACCATCACTCATAATAATCCGGCTAATATGATGGTAAGCCATTTCCAATTTCTAATTTTGAGCTTTGCTCGGACTTATTATAAGTTTGAGCTAACTCGGATTTAGTTGGTATTTACCTGAATTAAGCATTTTGGGGTTTTGGAAGAGGAGATATATTTGAAGATCATTGATTTATTTTCTTGACTCCTTAGTAGATTTTTTGTCAAGATGGAGATATTTTTCAAGGTAGAGATATCGCCAGGTTTTATGGGCATCATTACTGAATGTGATTTAAGGTGGAGATTGTTAGAGATATGACCCAATTCTTCTTCGTAAGCTTTGAACCATTAGATTAATAACTCTAGTTCCCTAACTTTCCTATAAATACACATGTAGTGTGTATTATTGTTCACACCCTTTAGAATATAGTTCTCCTTATAATCTCTCTTTCATTATAGTGAAACTCCTACCTCTTCCCGTGGTTTTTTCTTATCTTGGGTTTCCACATAAATCTTGTGTCAATTACTTACTTATTTGTTTTATTCCTTCGATCCTATTCTATCAATTTGAATATTTAAGCACCTCAATACCTTTCCATAGCCTTTGCAATATCTCCTGTATATTCACTTTTGAACATCATCCTTACTATATAATTTTGCAACCAAACTAATAGTTATGAAGATAAAATTCATAACCAATGCAATATGGTACCAACAATTGATTATTTATTTAAATCTAATTATTAGCATAACCTTCTTAATCTCATAATCTAATTTATATACTACCTCCATTCCATAATAATAGTCTCTTTAGCCATAATAATTATTTATTTAAATCTAATTATCAGTATAACCTTCTTAATCTCATAATCAAATTTGTTTGTTTACCTTAATCTTCAATTGTTGATGGTGTATCCAAACCGGTTGATGATGGTGGAGAAGTGTCCACGAGTAGCGACGGTTACCTTGTTAAGAGAGCGGCTTGGCGTGGGAAGGTGATGATGGTGGAGAATGGTTGGGGGCATGTTGGAGTGATTTGCTCCTTTGAATTTTGGGTTCTTCTATTGTTAAGCAAAGAAGAAATAATAATATTAATAATAATTATAATAATAATGACGTGTAATTGGTGTTGACATCGTACCTAGGTGGAGCAGACGTGGCGGTGAGGTGGCACTGACGTGGCGCCAGATGGCATTGACTAACAGTCAACTAACAGAAAATTGAAAAAAGGCTAACAGTGACAAAAAAGTTTCATTAAAGGCCTTTTTGTTACAATTTTAAAGATAAAGGGCGGATGTTGCACTTTCGCCAAAGTTAAAGGGTATCACGGGGACTTCACCCTTTGTTGTGGGAAGTACACGATCTTTTCGAAAATGTTACTACAAGTCTCTGTTTTTTGTGAAATTGATATGGAAAGTCCCTATTTTGTGTGAAATTGTGACTATTAGTGCTTGATTAAGATGAATTGATACTATAACTACATGTTTAGTGAGATTTTGATTGTCAAAGTTACTGGTTTTTGTGAATTAGAGGTTGTAATTCAAAGTGTTAAGTGTATTTGACATGATAAGTTCTAATGTCATATCCAAAGTTCGTGTGTTTCCAAAGATATTAGGGACAAGGAAATTGTGCCAAATTCGCGCATCCGCTTGAAGATATTTGTAAGGCCAAGGTGCCTTCAATTCTCCCTTATGTGATTGCACCTTCTCTTTGTCTAATACATGCTCAAAAAGTAATTCCTCATCAAAGATTTTTCGCTTAGCAACTGCTTCTTCAAATTTGCAAGAACCTTTCAATTTCTTAAACTTGAAGTGGTTCCTAATCTCCTCAACTGTGAAAGGAACTAGCTTTCCTCCAATCGGAACACCATTACTATCTCGGCTAAAGAGGCCTAAATAGAATTCCAAAACTAATTCATGACATAATTCAGAACGTCTTACCATGAACGTAGACCAACCCCTTCTCACCAAGCTCTAAGAATCTCGCGTATTCTCCATCTCCAAGTTCTTCCTTGAATACTTTCTCATAAGCAAAAGGTAGTTCTTTTAACTGTTTCTCTGCAGAAGTCTTCAGGGCCCTTGAAGTATCCTCTTTCTCTTTGGGTGCAGGATCTTGTTGAGGTTGTGTTTTCTCCTTTGCATAAGAGTAAAGCTTTTTACCATTACGATCAAACAAAGGTATCCCACTCTTCTCAACTTTCTCTTTACCCTTTGATTTAGAACTAGCACCTTTGTCAATTGATTTCTTCTTGTTTAAATCCAATCCCTTGTTACTCTTCACCTCCCTCTTGTTAGCTAAAATTGTTGTTCTATTAGTCATCTTCAATTAACCCCCAACTCAAAGCTTTAGCAACCCTTGAAATTTGAACTTGTGAAATAATGGTTGAACAAGCTTGATTTGTCCTAGGATAGGTGAATTGATGATGAATCTCTATGTGAGTGAGGTGGATTTGTAATGGGTTGGCTTGGATTTAAGAAATTGTAGGATGAATTTTGAAATTTGGCTCTTTGATTCTTCAATTTGAATGGGTTTGGTGAAGATTGGGTGTTTGATTCTCTCTTGTAATGATGTGGAGAGAAGATTTGATGTGTTTTTCTTGATGATTGGGTAGTGTTTTGGTGATTGGTGAAGGTTTTGATGAGCTTTAATGGAGTTAGGAGAGTTTTGGAGAAGAGAAAGAGGTTTAAGGTTTGATAAATTCGGAATAATGAGCATTAGATCTCCTTTATAACTTGAAACCCTTTCTTTTCTCTCTCTGGCAGCTCGTGCGGACCATGGTGCGGACCATGGGGTGTACCGCGGGGTACACCGCGACAGCTGATGGTTGAAAATTTTTGCTTTCTGGATGACACCCGTGGTAGGACCCCGTGACACGTGTTTCTGAGCTGCGGACTAGGGCGCGGTACACCGGGGGGTACCCCGCGCCTTCTGTAGCTTTCTACGTCAAAATACCCGTGGACCTCACCCCGTGGCACGTGTTTTTGCCTCGCGGACCATGGCACGGACCATGGGGTAGTCCGCGGTCAACTTTTTTCTCGGTTCTGGATCAAACCCGCGGTGCAACCCGTGGTACGGGTTTTGACCACGCGGACCATACCTGCGGTAGAGGGGGTACACCGTGGGGTAGTCCGCGCAGGTCATTCTTGCGCTCCAAAAAATTTCGTTTTCTTCCCTAACTCGATTTCTCCAATTCCTACACACCAAAAACACTAATACCTTTCTCAAATATGCATTATCAACTAAAAACAACTAAATGAAACTTAAACTAAAAACGTAAAAGACATAAAAACATAAAAAACTACGGGTTGTCTCCTGTACATCACTTTTGTTTAACGTCTTTCAAAGTTAGACGTGTTACCTCTGTCAAGATTTGCGAATATAGCCTCCCCAACAACGAGTAAGGCTATGAACGTCAACTAATCTGCGCTTGACCCCAGTTTTGGGGCGAATTTCTATCACCTTGGCTGAAACAACCTTAGTGACAATGAATGGTCCGATCCACGAGTCCTTGAAACTTCGTGGCCTATTCTCGCGTTTGTGAGCTTTCCATAGAACTTCATGGCCAACCCCAAACTCAATATTTGGCTCAGTAACCACAGGTTTTAAGTGGATCTCCTCAGGAGGGACTTTGTGATGTGAAAGACTGTGGATGATAGGAACTGTGGCATCTAACTTCCTTGGTTTCTTACCCAAGACATAGAAGGTCTCGGATACATTCTTTGCATGAAGGGTGATGGTCCCTTCTTGGAAGTTGACCACACTTTGACTTGTGGCCATGAAAGGCCGTCCAAGTATGATTGGAACCTGCTTATCTGCATCAAACTCAAGAATAACAAAGTCAGTAGGGATGGCGATATTACCTGCTCGGACTAAGACGTCCTCCACTATTCCCCATGTCCTTTTCACTGAGTTGTCAGCAAACTGCAACTTCACTGGAGTTTTCTCTGATTTCTGAAGTCCAAGTCTTTCGAACACGGACTTAGGCATAAGATTCACACCAGAACCCACATCGTACATCGCTTTCACCTTGAGCATACCATGTAATTGAATAGGAAGGTTGAAACTTCCCGGATCTTTAAGCTTTGTTGGTAGCTCTCTCTCACTTCTTTCGGTAAACCCTCAGGTTCTCTCTCGGGATCTCTACACTCGCCTCCTTTTCAGGAATAATTTGCGTACAAACTTGTTGTGGTGTAAGTCCTCTCTTCGCAATCTCAAGCATTTGGGCGTTGATATTTTCAGGTTGATACGCCTCTACAAATGTCTCGAGAACAGTGTCATCCTTAGGATTTGTATCAGGAATAGTTGATGACACTGGTTGAACAATAGGTGGCGATTCCACCTTCTCTTCTTCTTTCTCTTCATGCACAACAGGTGCAACTTCAGCTTCTGATCTTTCTTTTGAGGCTTCTTCCTCTTTTTCTTTAGCCAGCTCAGCTGCGTAATCGACCACCGATCGAATCTCCTCTTGCATCTTCCTCATTAGCTCTATAAATTCGGCTTTCTCTTGATCGTCCTTCACATAAACTTCAGAACAATCAGATTCCACGGGGCTAGACTTGGTTGATTCTTCTTCAGTACTCGGAACTTCCACGGCACTAACGGCAGCATGTGGTGCTTCCTCTTTTGCTTCTTCAATTTCAAGGCAAATAGCCTTGCAAGCCTCGAACCCAACATTGTTTTCACCTCCTTCGATTGCCTTTACTTCCTTTTGTTCTACTACATTTGTTAACACTTTGTTTAACTGTTCTACTTGAGTACTTAACATCTGAAGTATGGCATCGTGTCCTCGGACCTTCTCTTCTTGAGCGTTTATAGTCGTGTTCAAACGGTCTAGAGCTTGTACTATCTGTTGATTGTCCATAGATCCTTCTTGCGGATACTGGGGTAAAGCTTTCTGATCTAGTGAATCGGTATAGGCATCTTGAGCAGGTTATTGTGGAGGAGCAGGTCTATTCTGATATTGATTTTGGTACTGACCTCTCTGTTGGTAAGAGTTGTTCTGGGGGCGCTGTTGATAATGACTAGGATTGGCGGCCCCTTGTGGATTTGAATACTGCATACCCGGATGGTTTCGGTTGCCCCATCGGTTGGATATAAAGTAAACAGATTGCGGATTTTATTCGCACTCTTCCCATGTATGATCGTTAACTCCACATTGTTTACAACCTTGTGCTTCTTGTACTACTTTCGTAGCGGCTAAATTCTTTTCCATCGCGATTCTCAGCTCCTTGATTTGATTTTCTAACGAGGATATTTGAGCTGGGTTCGCAGTTTCTGCATCTAAACGAAGCGTTCCTCGGGTCTTTGCTACAGAAGCTCGCATTGAGGGCCAACTTCTTTCTTGTTCCATAATATTTTCCAATACCTCGGAAGCTTCATTGTGATTCATGGACACAAAATTACCCTTTCCAATGTTATCCACCTTTTCTCTACCTTTATCATTAAGGCCTTCATAGAACATAGCAAGTTGTAGAGCAGGTGTATAACCATGGAGCGGACATCTAGTTAATTTTTGTTGAAACCTTGTCCATGCTTCTCCCACTGTTTCTCCATCTTCTTGGCAAAATCTCTCAAGCTCGGCTTGATCTTTAAGTCTCATGCTCTTCGGATAAAATCGGTTAAAGAACGCGGCTTGAAGTTCTCTCCAAGAGTGAATGGTTCCATGTGGTTGTCTTTCTAGCCAATCGCTAGCTCTTCCGGTCAAGAAAAACGAAAACATATGACAATACAGTTGCTCGCGTGTAATGCCAGGAGTAATGTAGGCATCACAAATCTGCATGAACTTCTGAATCGCTTTTACCGGATCTTGAATAGCTGTACCAGTATAGAGTCCGAAACTTTGGAATTGACTGAGCATACCCGGATCGGGTCTAAATTTGATATTCGGAATCTCAGGAGGGCGGTAACCGATTGGTTGAACATGGAATGGTACATTAAGGCCAGGAAGGTCTTGTTCAACTCGGTTCTGTTGATTGTTAAGATTATTCTGCCCATTACCTCCTCCTACTGGTAGTTGTTGTCCTTCTTGTCCACCGAGTGGTGGATTTGAGCACCAAGGGGAGGATCTTGTTGACCCCCTCCAACTGGTGATTTTAGTTGGGCTGCCATTACTCTTCTCAAGGCTCTTTCCTCACGAACTCGTTTGTCGTAAGGTCTGAAGCTCCTTTCAGGCTCCGATAAAGGAGGCCAAGAATTAAACACTGTGAAACCTGAAAAAGACTAAAGCAAACCACAAGCGTAAATCTGGAAAAATAAAAAACTAAAAACTGAAAAGTAAAAACTAATTAAAAACTACTACTCGAAATAGATAACCCACACGCTAACGAGACACAAGTCCCCGGCAGCGACGCCAAAAACTTGGTGGTGCCTAGGGTGTGATAAAATTAATACAAATAAAGGTCAAGAAACTACGCACTCTCACCCTAGACAGGCACAATACTGCAAGTATTACAGGACGTATGCAAGTTTTAATGATAAGTAGAGTTCGACTTAAGTGTGTTAATCGCGTGAGTAGGAATATCGAGTAAAAGTAAATAATTAGAAGACAGTAAATTAAAGGGAACAGATTTCGAAATTCAAGAATTAAACTAATTAAAACTAGGAAAATAAATACAATAAAGTAAAAGATAAGAAATATGAGATGAGAAGTATAGCTCAGGTTTTGCTAGTATACACTAATCCTTCTAATTCTATCTATAAATCTAGTTAATAAGGGAGAATATTAGCTCTTGGTATACTTAGTCAGGATTCTAAATTCACATACCTTAGACCTTGAGAGCGACTAAGGGGGCTACGGCACAACCAAAAAGTGTTTTATCTTAGGGTTATCAAACGCCACTAAGGCCCTAAGCAAATACTGCAATCCTGGTGATATGGTGGTTAAAACAAACCCTAATGACTATCTAGTTAGAATCATGTTTTGTCAGAACTAATATCGACACTAGACATTATGTGGTGGTTCAATAGTTAAACACCCTGTCAAGGAGACCATCTAACTACTATTAAAACAATCCTAAAGTGATCAGTTCTAGGAAAGACATTAAATCAAAACACATAACCAAATATTAAGTAAGAAGCTAATATCAAATTAAAACATATAATTCCCAAAGAAACTTAGATAGAAGAATTAGAATTCATAGATTATACATATGCAAAACCCAAGCTATGGGAGGTTTAGTTCATACCTGAAGGAAATAAACTAAAAGAAATTACAAAAGACATCATCTTACTCTCTACAATAAACTGGAAGAATAAAACCTTAAGAACTAATTACTATGAGGCAAGGATTAATAGGGTAGAATTACAAGTGATATAAGGGTGTATTTATAGGTGTTTAGAAGACCTAATTCGTTTTCTTGAGGAAGAGTTAAGGTAATGGACTTCTAGCCCAACTCAAATTCGTATGGAAATAAAGATAAACACTGCTGGACCGTTTTGAGCATATCTTCTTCGTTATTGGTCGGTTTGAGCTCCATAAGATACCAAAAGAATCGCAACAGAATTATCTTGACCTTAAAGAAGGAAATCACCAGATTCGGCCTATTTCTTAGGTAAAAACGCATATCTTTGGACGTGTATGCAGAATCCCAGATTTAGGCAGCTTTTCCTTTTCCATCTTTTTCGCTTTTGTTTCCTTATCTCCAATTACCATGCAAATATCTTTCCATAAGTTGTAATCTTTGACTTGGACTCTAATTAAGCTCCATAATTATCTTTAAAGCTGCACACTAAATAAACAATTAAACCCAATATGCTCTAAAAATATTATTTCTAATAATCAAGACTCAAAATAAGAAAGTGCACTAAAACTCAAGAAAATCGACATTATTGACTTCTAAATCACTTAAAATGATGTCTCATCCTAACATTAATCTATCACAAATGAGGAGACATCAACTATCCAAGTTTTCGTTCCACAGATAACTTGATAATATTTTTAATATTACTAAACAATTAATAAAATATATGAAAATGGGACAACGAAAATTATCTGGATCTCACATATTACCTGTTTTAAAATATTTTGTTCCCGAAACTTAAAATAATTTAATTTTTAATATAAATGGGTAACAAAATATCACATGATCCCTTTTTAAACTTTTGGTGTGACGGTTTCCAAAACTTTTTTTCACAACAAACTTCATAGAAGGATATGAGAGTTTCACTTTATACTTCTTTGGATCCCAACCAGTGTTAGCGAAACCTCGGTTACGAATGAAACCACGTTCAAACACCTCCCTACGAGCCCCATAGCTAAAATCAAGGTGATAACTCAATTGAGGTTTATCTTATGTTTCTAATTTTCTATTATATATCCTCCAAAGCTCGACCTAAGGTTCCATGCTCAGAAACCTTGTCCCGACTTGTTCTACCGAGAGTGGTATCTCTTGCTCGTTCTCAGTTGATCGTAAGCCATGACCATCCGTATTAGAGAAGAGACATGTCAACTGCAAATATACGTTGATTAAGCCACACCTTAACGTGGATAACGGTTGGTTTCGCACCGGTTCGGACCAGTTCCTAGCAGACCTTGACCTTATCGGTCTAGTCTGGCTTACCGGTCCATTGCTACCGGTTACGGTCTGGTCCGTTACTTGGAATGAGGATGATGAGAACCGGACCATTAAGGGGACAGCTTAAACCGCATCTGGGTCCGGTCCGGTCCAGTTCTTAGCGGTTCTAAGTTGTAAGAAGAAGAAGAAGAAGAAGAGGAGGAAGAGGAAGAGGAGGAAGAGGAGGAAGAGGAAGAGGAGGAAGAGGAGGAAGAAGAAGAAGAAGAAGAAGAAGAAGAAGAAGAAGAAGAAGAAGAAGAAGAAGAAGAAGAAGAAGAAGAAGAAGAAGAAGAAGAAGAAGAAGAAGAAGAAGAAGAAGAAGAAGAAGAAGAAGAAGAAGAAGAAGAAGAAGAAGAAGAAGATTCTAGAGTTGTAATTTTTATAGCATTCATGTTTTTCTATCCGTACATATATTTAGTCTAGTATACTCTATGATTCTAACGTATACAACTAGTCTAGATACACCAAATTAACTAACCCAACTAACTTGTAACAAACTAAACTTAATTACTATTTGATCCCTGAATTTTGTTGTTTAGTTATCAGTTGCAGATTCTTTTTGTCGAGTATTGCAGCTGCATTCCACGATCTCCCCACAAGATGAACATGTATATTAGTGAAGGAATTTATTTGGGGGTCTACACAAGAACAAAAAAGATTAGTTGGGTTGCGTGGGACATAGTTTGTAATCCAAAATGAACGAGAGGACTGTGGTTTCGCAAAACTAGGGATATGAATCGCTCTCTCCTTGTAAAACTGGGTTGGAAGTTATTACATGATGAGAATACATTACAAATTAGGGCCTTTCTGCAAAATTATTTAAGCAAGAGTGTATTACATTATTCGGTGAAGGCGTATGATTCAAAATTTTGTCGAGCCATCACAAATATTATTGCCGTAGTTAGACGGAGATCTCGATTGGTCTTGAATAATGGATCAAGTATAGCAATCTGATTGGATGTTTGGGTACGGGACGCTCCTTTATTAGAAAGTGTATTACGAATTGTTGATCGAGAAAAGTATTTAGATAAAATAAGCGACTATGTTAGAGAGGATGGGTCATGGGAATGGGACGAGTATTGCCTACTAATAAGTTATTGGAGATTGCACGAGTGAATCAACTTCGTTTAATGGGGAATGTGGTGAGCTTTTATGGTCCTACGAGTTGAAAGGTATTTACTCGGTACAGTCAGCTATATTAGATCATCCATCGAATGTTAATAATGAAGGAATGGTGCGGGATAATATTTGGAAAGTTAGATGCCCCCAGAAGATAAGGGTGTTAATATCGCGGGCTGTCCAAGGAAGGCTTGTAATGGGACTGAATTTTTTGAAGTGTGGAATGGATGTTCTTGGTACGTGTCCTTGGTGTGGGGTTGAAGAAAGTGCTATTCATTTTTTTAGAGATTGTGTGGTGGAAAAAATCATGTGGAACAAGATCACATTAGAGGCTCGTCACAGACTTAATGACCATGGGCTTGGGAATGCGGTAAGAGACAATC
Source organism: Nemophila menziesii (assembly GCA_029959085.1). NCBI lineage: Eukaryota > Viridiplantae > Streptophyta > Magnoliopsida > Boraginales > Hydrophyllaceae > Nemophila > Nemophila menziesii. Next base: position 1,763,954 of record JARWIR010000013.1, read on the forward strand.
TGAGGAGGGAGGCAGGATCTAATTAAGTACTCGAGGGATTTGGATATGTATTTGGGGACAGCTGGACAGTCGGTTAACATCCGAGATGATCATGTAATTTCAGTTCAAATCTCACGACAGGTACACATAGGCTTTGGTCTCTGGACTGCAGCGACTTCCTTCAGCATTTGGCATGACAAATCGGATTCTTTTGCAGCAGTTTAGCACTTGGCGTGGCAGACCAGGTTCTTTGAGTATGAAGCAATAGTATAGGTAACTTTTGAACTCAGCAGCAGGACGAGTCAAGAAATCTATACCTGGTGGATGGAGACAGCTACATGTCAACCCATCTAGTAGATTATAGTGCAGAAAGTACAGCATGTATGGCAGAACAGCCCGGTGGAACTATTAGTGGGATGAGCCTTGATCCGGTAGAGTGGTGGAATAGAAATATCGCGGCGAGAGGACTTTTTGCTGGTCTAAATTGGGGGGGGTTTTTTAGTGCATTAATCGGGGTGGTGTGAAAGGAGAGAAATGAGGTGGTCTTTAATAATGGGACTTTTCCAAATTGCAAAATTTTGATCAAAAGTGCTAAATCAATTTCCTCGGAGTACCTCAAATCCTGGAGGATTCATTTGTCCAAAATTGTAGAACGGAGTTAGTTTGTGGAGTTGATCAGATGATGTAAGCCTTCTCAAGGTTACAGGCTTAATACAGATAGGAGTTGCATCAAGGCCCAAGGTAAAGGAGGAGTGGGAGGTGTAGTTAGAGACAAAGAAGGAAAATGAATACATGTGTTTTCTATGAAGTTTGAGTGTTATATGCCGGTAGTTATAGAGTTAGTAGCACTTTATAAAGGTCTATATATGGAGGAGAAACTAGGCTTAAGGGATTTAGTGATCGAGGTGGATTCGGATGAGGCTATAAGTGTGCTATTTCAAGTTGAGAGAGGAAGAGGTCCGGCCGTGTTATGGATTGAAGGTATTCTAAAGATTTTGGAAAGTAACGCGTCGTTCGTGATAAAGAAAGTATATAGAGAATCGAATATGTGTATTGATTTTTTGGCACGTATAGGACTTTTACAAACTAATGTGTATTTTACGTATATTGATCCTCCAGATGGTGCGTGGGAAACGCTTGCGAAGGATATGTTTGGTTGGGAAATACCTCGTAGGGTGTTCTCTTCAAGCATAAAAGAAATGTTGAGTGTGTATTAGTTTAATTTTCATGGTCTTAGGACCTCCATTATATTAAAAAAAAACGTAAAAATTGGTTTATATAATTAATTAAATGATTCTTAAAATTAGTTTAAAATATAATTCTTAAAAATAAAAAACATAAACAATATTTTAAAAAGGAATAATTCCAGAATTAGGTCTTAGAGCTAACATTCCTTCTAAAATTAGGATAAACATTACTTTAATTCTGAGTATAAGTCTCATTTGTAAAAAAAAATCTAAATATAGGTCAATATTAATGATCCTTACTAAATACCCTTTTTTTATTAATTTTATTATAAATATATATTAGTTAATTTTTTTAAAATAAATTTGTAGGGCTATTGTCGGTCAACTCTGACGAGTTTTTTTCTTTATTGAACTTAAATAAGCACCACATGCTTGGTATCAAGAATTACATATTTTCTTATGTCCATTGGGTTTACAAAGCCTAGAAGCGACTCATATATATTTATTTAGAAGACCAATTGCTATATAATATATTTTTGGTATATCTGGATAACATTATTGTTACATGTAGCAACATTTAAGTCATTGGCCACTTCATTTGTCAATTAGGAAGCATATTCTAGACCAAAGACCTTAGATATCTCGATTTTTACATAGGCATCAAAATTCAATGAACATCAAAATGGTGCTTTACTCTCAAAATAAATAAAATACACCATTGATTTGCTTGCCAAATCAAATAGGTTGGACGCTAAAGGAGCACATTTACATCTATCAACTACAACACTTCTCAAACTCTAAGATGGTATTCCTAATACAAATCCCACTCAATATCTTCAAGTAATAGGTTATGTTCAATATCTAACACTATCTTGACTAGATTTTTCCTTTTTTCAATAAGTTATCTCAGTTCATACATGTGCCTAGTAAAATACTTTATAATGTATTACGCTACCTCAAGGAAACACAAATCATGTACTATTTCTCAAGAGAAGCATTATCAAATTTTATTTGTCTACTAAGGGGCAAAGTCGGCTTGAACTAAATGACATTAATGTAAAATATTTTGAGTTCTCGTTTATCACTTATTCCATGAAGTATAATAGAAATTGTTGCTCAATAGTCCACATAAACTGGATATGGGGTAGTCGCCACCACAACATCATATATAATTTGAATTTAAAACTTTCTTTAAGAATTACACGTACCACAACCAATCTCTCTAACAATATTGACACAACATATCTTTGCTCTAATTCAACATTCCACTCACACATGAAACACGTTGACATCGATTTCCTCGTCATATGTGAACAAGTCGAAAACAAACAAATCAAAGTAGCGCATGTCTATTTCTTCGATCAACTCTCTAATTTTCTCACCAAACCACTATATTGGTCTCGTCATCTACAACACTACAACAAGTTTATCGTTGTTAATTGCACGTCTATCTTAACTCTTGCGGAAGATTTTAAAGAAAGAAATCATACACACAAGTCAAAAATTAAATATGATAAAAAAACATCTCTCATAATATAAGTTCAGGACCTTATCTTTCATTTAGGAGGTACAGGGTTTGAATCCACTCAGCTTTGTTATTTCTTGAGCCTTTAAAAGGGGTAAGCAAGAAGTGCAAGGTTCGAGTCCCCTCCCTGAACATAGGTAACCTTGTTCTGATTAAGTGGGAGTATGCATGAGGAGACGTGTATATTTTCTATGGGAATAGTCGTAGTGTGCGTAAGCTGGCCCGAACACCCATACATCAAAAAAATAAAAACTGATATGTATATAACTAAAAAAAAAAAATCTTACCAAAATAATATATTCCATAACTCTTCTGTGAATTATCCACAATAATTTTTTATTATAGATAGTAAAAAGTCATTTTTTTCTTCAAACTTTATGTTCATTAAAACTAAATTGGCAAAAGAGATAGTAGTAAGAGATAAGATTGCGCCTACAAACAAATTCTTTTACGTTTTTGCAAAACGTGGAAAAAATCAATTCTGGGTAGATACTTATTGATAAAGTTCTATTTCGATAGATTATGTTTTTTTCCAATATTAAATGCTATAACCACAAAGTTTGCTTGGAGATAAATCTTGCGCATACTTGTAAAAAATTAGAAAGAGAAAGAGAAAGAGAAGAAAAGACTCCCTGGTCTGAAATACATTGTTGTTGACTTTTATTCCTTTTGGGAGAATTCAACCTTTGGAGTACAATCCTTCAGAATCAAACTTATGATTCCTCTGGGTTTCGCCGCCTCAGCTGCTACAATTTGCAAAAATGCAGCTGGACTCGCAGGTATTAATAACTTCTATCTCTACTCTCCATTTCTTTTCTGTAGTTTTTGATGAATTATATATATATTATTATGATTTTTTGCCACATTTTTGCTGTTCAAGTTATGTTTTTAGATTAATCCCATCTGGGTTAATTTCAAAATTGAGTCTTTATGTTTTAATTACGTGATCTCTTGAACTTTCAACAACCTTAAGACTTTGCAATTTATCCATTGACTTTGAGATGATGTTAAAATTGATTATTTTTCATCTTCTTTGATCAATTACTGAAGCTTTTTATTGTTTTTTAATTTACAATTATAATGAAGGGTGATTTTTATTTTGTAAATGGTGATCGAAAATCACAATTTGCAAAACTTTAGCCTTCTTGGTGATTTGTAAAGATGTGTTTTTGCTATATAATACTCTTTGAGGATTTCAATATTAGAGTACATATGGTTAAAGAAATGATTTTGCATTTATAAACTAGTTAGCTACTATACCTTCAAATTAGTATGTGAATTTTGGTAAAAGTAGTATACATTTCATTTAAATTATATTATAAAAAGAAAAAACCCATTCATTTGGTCCTTATATTTGTGTATTTTTAATTGTTCAATTTCGTAAAAATGTTGATCCTTTTTTAGCATTTTGTATCACTTATTATGTTGTGACATAATTCATAATAATAGTAAAAAGATACATTAAAGGTATTTGTAACCGTCTATATAATGTAATATTCTTATTGCAGGGAACTTTTTCGCGTTTGGTCTTTTCATATCACCAATGTAAGTTCAAACTTCAAACCCCAAATATTTTCTATATTCGTACTTAAACCCCTTAACTATCTCAGACCAACATTTCGAAGAATCATCCGAAACAAATCTACCGAACAATTCTCGGGCATGCCATACATATACGCACTCTTAAACTGCTTAATTTGTGCCTGGTACGGATCGCCTTTTGTTTCTTCCGACAATTTGATGGTCCTGACAGTTAATTCAGTTGGTACTTGTTTCCAAATAATCTACATTATCCTCTTCATTATTTACACCGAGAAAACTAAAAAGGTTAGGAAATTTTTATTCAAACATATTAAATATTTATTTTAATTTTGTTTTAATTTTTTCAGTTAAAAATGATCGGGATGATGTTTTTAGTTTTCGGCTTTTTAATCGTAATTATCGCTTATAGCTTTCTTGTTAATGATCGTGAAATTCGAAGAATTTCTATTGGATTTTTAAGTTGCGCTTCTCTTATATCCATGTTTGCTTCTCCGCTATTTATAATTGTAAGTTTTTTAAATTAATTAATTTTCTAATATCTAAATTCTGAATTAATTATAATGTTTAATTTCAGAATTTGGTGATACAAACTAGAAGTGTGGAATTTATGCCGTTTTATCTTTCCTTATCAACGTTTTTAATGAGTACATCTTTTCTACTATACGGATTCTTTAATTCCGATCCCTTCATTTATGTAAGTTCTTTATATTGACATTTTAGTCCTTTATATTGTTAATAATTTAATCCTTTGTTTTTTGATTTTGTGTTACAGCTCCCAAATGGGATTGGAACAACTTTAGGTATTACACAATTGGGTTTATACTCATACTATCGAGAGGCATCAAGAGAAGACTCGAGAGACCCTTTAATTGTGTCTTATTCTTAATACCAAGAGAACATTTTATCGGGTTGTGTATATTTCGAGTTGTTTTACCATGTTATTATATGCTACGTAAATATGCTTGTTAAGTTTGTATACTAGACAAAAAGAAAAAGAAAAATATTTAGGTGTGTGTTTGATGATGACATCATCATCGATTCTTGTTTCCCTATGTGTTTCATTTGCTAAGAACGATGATTGGATTATTATAAATTAAATAAAGGTCAGGTCAATTTAAGGTTGACCAAAAGTTCAATTGAAGTATATATAAATGGAAATTTTTGTTTGACGCATTTTGATATAAGACGTTATATAACTTATCGTGATGAAATATGCCCAAGTTGTGAGATAATTGGTTGGAAAATTTTTTACTTATGAAAAGGATGAGAATGTGAAATACAAAATCTGTAAAAAAAATTGAGATTAAAATTGAGATTACAGTAGTAGGATACAAGTGGAGAGCTTAGTTTAACATAGTAAGTCCCTCAACTTAGTAGTTCTTTCAAATTCAGCCGTTTTGTCCTGAAAACACAAGCAAGAATACACGTATTATATCAGTTACAGAAAATTAAATTTACCCACACTGAAGTGAAATATTAACTGAAGCCATGCCTAAATGGAGTAGGGGAAGCTAGGAGTCTATTTTGGGTTGGCCCTATATTTTTTGAGTGATCGCACTATAGGTCCCTATATTAGTCTTTTTGAGTTAATTGCACTATAAGTCCCCTACATTTTTTTTGAGGTAATGATTTAATTTGTAAAAAGCACTTACTGGAAACAAATCTATTACTGAATTCACCTTAAAGATAATTATCTTGATCAATTTCACAACTAAACTTGATTTTGATAAGTTGGGGAGCAAGTGAAGATTCTAAAACCTCAAGGACCATAAGGTATAACATCTAAAAAAATAATTGGGTTCAAAACTTCGAGCGGACCATTCCTTGGTGTAACATGGCTCCATCACGAGGAACCATAGTACCCCTGAATTTTTGGAAAAGGAAAATTCAACCCAACAATTTTTATACTAATTTCTTATTCCTCACTATAAAAAAAATATTAACTTTGCTCCCCTCCAACTTTCCAAAATCTTCACTTGGCTCTTAGTTTTTTTTTTTTTTTATATTTTGTGGTTTATATGATAAAATATAGATTATTTTACATAATAAAGGGACCTATAGGGCAAGGATTTCGATACCTTGCTCGCCTTGGTGTCTCTGTTACTATAATGAACCGCGACACCTTTTTCATCATAAAGAATAAGACCACTAAACCTAGGAAGCTCACACTTATCACCCATAAGTATAGGTCTTTGCCATACTTGCGAATCAGAATTATGACTCTCCAAATTCACATCATCTCTAATAAGCAATGGAGAAGGACTCTCTCTTCCACTTCCTCTGATCTGGGTCCCACCCTTCTTACTCGCACCGCACCATTCCACTGAGTCCATCAACATCTTCTTCACCGGGCCGGGCCAGTTTCTTTCCATTGGGCCGTCCATGCTTAGTTTGTTTCTTCTACCCCGTCTCTTTAAAGCTGCAACTATGCAAAGCCCGATTGATAGAGCAGAAGTGCAAAGAAGCAATGCAATAGCTTTTGGTGTTGATATTTTTAGTTGGTCTTCTATATTCCATAGAACTTCCATGGATGAAGAATAGAAAAAAGCTTGGTGAAACCGCTGCATGTGTTATATTGCAGAATATATTCAAACTATAAGTTGCATTAATAGTTATAGCCGTTTGAAATTAATCAGTCACCGTTTGATTTGTTAGATAATAAAATTGTTCACGGGATCTTGAAGAGCTCTTTATATTACTTATCTGCAGCGTCAATTTAATGCCAAGACTGTGATTCAGTCCATGCATTATGTTTAGCTATCCAATTAGATTCAATCAATTACACGTGTTGTGTGACATTAATTTGCGACTTTATATGATCAAAACTAACGGCATATGCATTTCTTTTTTAAAATATATTATAACATGTAAAAGTATTACACAATAATATCCATAAAAATAATATGATTTGCCGAGAGATCATAATCTATTGAGAGTATAGGGTAGGGCGGTAAACGAGTCGAGTCGAATACTATATGTACATATTTGTTTGTTTAATTTTTCAAGCCGAGCTCAAATTTAAACGAACCGGGCAAGCCGAGCTCAAATTTTAACGAGCCGAGCACTCGACCTTCCAATGATCCAAATCAGAAATGTTAGAACTTATCTTACAAAACAAAAGGTTTTTTTACGACCTTTTTTTAGCCAAGTTTCCTACCCCGATCCCAATTAGCTAAACTCTTATCTTTGATGGCGAGGCAGTATGAAACAATCGAATTGTAAGTTGTTTTTTCATGCCTTTATGGCTTATCTATGAATATTCTATTTAAAAAAAAACATCTTTATCTACAAATATTGAGTTTTTATTAAGGTTAACGTTTTTTTATAAATAATTGGCGATATTGTATAGGAAGATTTTTTTTTTTTACGGATTTGGTACAAGGTCGGTATCCCGAACACCGCTCTTAAGCAAAATTGTATTCTTGTTAAGGGCGGTCATTCAACCACCGCCCTTACAATTTTGTCTAAGGACGGTGTTCGAGATACCTTTTTATTTGTTCCAAGTGTTCGGGATACCGTCCTTGTACTTAATTTGTAATTATTTTTCTTATTATGACAAATTTCTAATTATTTAGTAAAAAAATATTAAGATTTAAGAACTCACAAATATAGTGTCCAATGCCCATTTAAATTTTGGATAAAATTTTGATGAAAAAATATAGGGTAATTAGAGATAAATGCCTCCTTAATGATGCCTTTAATTTTTTTAAGTCTCTAATTTTCTTATTTAAAGATAAATACCTAATAGAACAATTATTTATATAGAAAACATCCTCTTTATATTTTTTATACCTATACTATCCTTATTATTAAATATATTATTTTATTTTTAATACAATATTTATTTTTAAATCTTAAACAAATAATAGGGTATTTCCACCACAACCACCACCACCACCACCACCACAACCATCACCACCTCCACCATCACAATCACCACCACCACTACAGCCACCACAACCATCACCACCTCCACCACCACAACCACCACCACCACCTACTACTAATTTCATCACACGCGCGCGTCCGTGAAATTTTTTTAAAATCGTCATAACTAATTCAAAAAAAATCAGAAAAATCGAAAAAAATCATATTTGGATAAATCAAATTAATATTTACGTCTATGATTTTTTTCGGAATTTTCTGAATTTTTTGGTTTTTTTGATTTTTTTTTTTAATTTTTTAATTCGCAGAACATGGAATTCCATGTTTTAAACAGTGAATTTCGTGTCTGCGGAAAACAAATTCCTTATATCAAAACATGGAATTCCATGTTCTGCGAATTAAAAAATTCTAAAAAATCAAAAAATTCTGAAAAAAATCATAGACGTAAATATTAATTTGCTTTATCCAAATATATAAATTTTTGATTTTTTTGATTTTTTTGATTTTTTTAGAATTAATTATGACGATTTTAAAAAAATTTCACGGACGCGCGCGCGTGTTTATTAGTTTTTGTTTTGTTTTTTCCTAATTTTTTTTTTTTTTAATTACAGGGTTAGTTTGAGATGGGGCATTTTTGTATAAAGAATCTTATTCTAGGCACTTTTTCTTAAATAAATTTTTTAATAGTCATTAATCTTTAATTGGCTCAAAAAATATATTTGAGTTTGTAGTTTTTCTTGTCAATTTCTAACAAATTAAAATCAGCTGGGTTGTTAACTTGGACAGTGACCGCTTAACGTTGACTGACTTGCTCTGTGTGTATCGCTGTAAATCAAAGATGCAGTCTTCACTTTTCACCATACATGGAGCTCCAAGAACCTTCTATACTCCCACCATAACCAATAATCTCACAACCCACAAACAATTGAAATTCAACTCACCGCCATCATCACTTTCTCTCAATACCACCACCACCCTTTATTCAGTCTCTCCAGCTTCTCATCGTCTTTCTCTTGCACCAACAAGGCCCAACATAAAACCTCTTCATTGCGACAATTCACCAAACACTTTAACTGCAAATGGAGATGATAACATTAGCTTCGGGAAACGAGTCGAAGTGTTGGGCGAGTGGATATCAACTGCGTTTCCTTTCTGGGTAGCATTGGGTTGTTTATTGGGCCTAGTTAAGCCCAATTCATACAATTGGGTATCACCAAGATGGACTATAATGGGAATTACTTTTACTATGTTGGGAATGGGAATGACTCTTACATTTGATGATCTTCGTGGTGCTTTTGCTATGCCTAAGGAGTTGTTCTCTGGCTTTCTCCTTCAATACTCGGTTTGTTTTTTCACTAACTTGTTTATTCATTTCATTTGTATATGTAACATATTTAATTTTATCATATGTAATTAGATTAATTAGTATTCCACTTTCAGATAATGCCTTTATCAGCCTTCTTTATAAGCAAACTCTTGAATCTTCCTTCACATTACGCAGCAGGTTTAATTCTTGTAGGTTGTTGCCCAGGAGGTTCGTATATATATTTTTCTTTTTATTTTTGCATATTATTAATTCATAATGTAATGTTTTATTTTTCTCAGGGACAGCAAGTAATATTGTAACATATATAGCACGGTAATAAATTATTCAAAGTTTCAATTTATTTTCATATTTAAATTATTCGTTCAACATATTCATAGACTTTATAGCATTACAGAGGAAACGTAGCACTTTCAGTGTTAATGACTGCCGCTAGTACCCTATCAGCTGCCGTAAGTAGTTCTTTCTTTTCATTCATTAAAAAAAAAATTAAATTAAAAAAAAAAATTAATTACAGGTGATGACCCCTTTGCTCACAGCCAAACTTGCCGGACAATACGTAGCCGTAGATGCAGTTGGACTATTTATATCAACTTTGCAGGTTAGTCCCTCACACCACACCCAACCCCAACTATTCTCCAACATGATTTTGTTCATTCTGTGAAAAATGAAAAACAAAAACAGGTTGTACTTCTTCCTGTCCTAGCGGGAGCATTACTAAATAAATACTTGCAAGGGGTAGTTAAATTTGTTTCCCCGATAATGCCACCTATAGCGGTGATTACAGTAGCTATACTTTGCGGGAACGCAATTGCACAAAACGCTTCAGCGATTCTTATGTCGGGTCAACAAGTGGTTTTAGCGGCAGCTTTACTTCATGCATCCGGGTTTTTCTTTGGGTATGTATTTTCACGGTTTCTCGGGATCGATGTTTCGTCGTGTAGAACTATTTCCATTGAAGTTGGTATGCAGGTATGTTATAAATTTGTAAATGATTTTGTTTTCTTATTTTGTTAATGTAAATTTTGTTAATGATTTTTTATTTTGATTAGAATTCGGTTCTTGGGGTAGTTTTGGCTACACAGCATTTTGGAAATCCTTCGACTGCGGTACCGTGTGCTGTCTCTAGCGTTTGTCATTCGATTTTTGGAAGTGTTTTAGCGGGAATTTGGCGTCGTTCCAGTCCCACCAAGATTCAGGATTGAGAGTTCTACTAGAAGAAATTAAAAACTAGGAATATCTAAGTATGAGTTTTCAATGTAATTTGGATTTTTTTTTTGTTAATTTTTATTCACTCATTTAGCGTTTTTGTTGCAAGCTCCGTGTAAGAAAAAACTAAAAAACTATTTGGTGTTTCGTTTTTCCGAAAACTAACCGAATCATCATATTCATTACATTTTAATTTCTCCTCAATCAAGTAAAGAACAATTAAGGTATATAACTTGTGGATGAATAATTTTCTGTGTAAGGAAATTGAACACTTGGTGAACTGGATCAAACACGTTTGTGCTGTATGAGATAATCTAAATCCTCTCTCTTATATCTTATATGTTAACCTCCTTCAAATTCATTATTTCAAAAAGGGGAAGGGAAGGGGTGGGTGTGGAAGCTTCTAGAAGAAAAAAGAAATAGAATTCATTTTTAAATCATGAATAATTTATTTTTTGGTCAAACTGATTGTGCTCATGTGAGTTGCACCTATAATTTTGTCATTTTTCAAATGGAATTTTGCTAAATTGCCTAACATGGACATAACTTATTATCTGACCTAGACCTGTTTGGCGCTTTTTAATAGTTTTGCCCACCGTTGGAAAAGCAAGCATAGGTTATGAATCATTTAAGATTTTTGTAAATTACATTTGAGAGATATATAATTGGAGAAGATTTTTTATATTACGGAAGTGCTCCTTAGTCACTATAGCAATTATCAACTCGTGAAATTAGCCATAATATTAATACCGCTTGCAGATTCAATATTGATTTGCAGTTGGAAGTTAAAAATCTTGTTGGTAGCTTGCAGAGTAAAGAATTAAATTAAATTTTGTACGAATGATCCTGCGTAAGTTCTGACCCAAAAAAAAAAAAAAATCTCCGTAAGCGAGACCATTAGTGACAATTTTTAGACTCTAAAACATATTTTGGAGTTTATATTGTCTTACTATTCGTAAGGATATCTATCATAAAGAGTACACGATGATAATTAAATCTTGTTTTGACATAACCAGTTGAGGTAGCTCAAATATGCACGAGGAGACGTGTATATTTCCCATATGATTAGTCGTGGTGCGCGAAATCTGGCCCGCACACCCATGGCTATATGGGTACGGTCCCATTTCGAACAAATAGCTATATGGGTACGTACCCAACCCGAACATAAAATAAATCAAAATCCCTTCACACTCGTTGTAAGGGAATTGAAAACAAATCGAAATCTCTTCTAAATCACCATTGGAAAAAAAAAATTAAGTTCAGATTCATGGCAGATGTGTTCTTGGGTTGTAACTATGGCAGAGTTGTTCTTGACAGCTGTGGGTTGTACCTATGACCCAATAACAAACACAAAACTGGTTAACTCTTCACAATGCTTCTGTTCTTGGGCTGTACCCATCAGAAACAAAAACAAGAACAAGAAATCTCTTTACACAACAAAGCAGAAAAACAAATCTCTTCAAACTTGCATCATACGAACCAAAAACAAAAAGAAATCTTTGTATTTTCATCATCATTAAAACAAAAAACAAAACAAAAATTGCACCTTCATCATCTTTAAAACCAAAAACAAAAATAAATCTTTGTACCCTCATCATATAGAACAAAAAAACAAAAATAAATATCTGCACCCTCAACATCATTTGAACAAAAAACGAAAAGAAATCTGATGGGGGAAAATGGCCGTGCAGGGCGGCGACGGTTTTCAGATGGGGGAGCCACCCGTGACGGCGGTTTTATATGGAGAATGGCCACGCACGGCGGCGGTTTTCCAATGGGGAGAATGACCACACACGGCGGCGATTTCAGACGGGGGAGAATGGCCAAACAGGCGGCGGTTTTCTTAGCAGTACAGACCTTCATTTGGGTTCTTCGCGTTTGCCAATTTGAAGATGGGTGGAGAATAGACGACGATGGGCTGGCTTGGTGGATGGTGGGGAAGGTCCACTGATAGCGCCGGTTATGGTCCACGAACATGGGTTTGGTACGGGAGAGAGAATGGACCACGATGGGCTGGTTTGGTACGGGAGAGAGAAGAGAGAGGAGTGATAAGGGAGAGAGAGTGTGAAGGTGGGATCTGATGCCCTATAGGGTTTTGTGTTTTGTTTATGGGTAGTGTGATTAAGAGAAAAGAGAGGGTGTTTTGGACATTTTAGGTGATCTAGTTAGGTTGCTAATGGTTTAGTTAAGGTAGGGATCTTTGGAGTATTATGATAAGGACTTGGGCCTTATAAAGTTAATACCCCCTATCTTTTTAGACATGTTAAGGCTGGCCCAGGCCAAGGCAGCTAAGACGGACGCTTTAGGCCCTAATTCTGAGAGGCCTATGATGGATATGTTGCTTATAAAGCATGTCAATGAGGTCTGGGTTCGAAATCCATATCATCATCAGCCTCTTTTTAATTTCTTTTCTTTCGATAATCCTCATAGGTAATTTTTTTCGCGTCTAGATAGTTGTAGGGTTCTTTTTTTTTTTTTTACTTTTTTATTCTTTTTCCGTTCTTTATTCTTTAAAATTTATTATTTTTAAAACTTTTTATTTCATTTTTTTTTTAAATCTAACTAAAAGAATAAAAAATATAAATCTTTAACGACTAATAGAAATAATCAATTTTATTTATAATATTAGGTCCATGTATTAAATTATTATTTTTAATACAAAATATTTTTCTATATCAAAATTTGTACAAAACTACATTAAATTATATTTTTTAATATATAATCATCTTATTAATTGATTATTTATAAGAATATATAATCTTGTTACTTATTTGAGATCTAAATAATTGGTAGATACAAATCTCAATAAATATTTAGTGGGGGAATTTAAACAATTTTAGTTTTGGACAGATCATTTATGTCTATGTTAGTTATGTCTCACAAATCATTTGAAGGATTTGAGTATTGTATCAAATTTAATATCGTCTTCTTTTATGTTTAACTAGTCAATTGACATATTTATGTACCTCTCGATCAATAAAACTCACCTCGAAGTTTGCATACGTAGGTTGAATTTTTTTTTGGTTACATAGGAGAGCCACTTTGGACTCGGAGTCATTGACTCGGTTTGAACCTGCACCACTAGATTGCATATGTAGGTTGAATTTATATTACTTTATCTCTCATATAACTTTTTTTTGATAAAAAAGGAAAAAACTTTAAAAAATATAACAAGACACGTGTTTCAATAGTTTATCAAAAAAAAACTAACTTTTTGAATATGTAAATTATATCAAAATATATTTTTTGATAAAGGATAAATAATTTTTATAAATAGAAATATGTTATGTTTATCAAAAAATTATGTGTTTGCAAATAAAAACAAAATTCTTTTATGAGTAAAGTATACTTTGTATAAATTTTTAATTGGGTTGTTCATTATTTTTATTAATGGAAAAAACTCATATTTTTAATCCGCTTTAGGTATCACAATGGCTCAGGGCAGCCGCGGACATGCATATACTTTCAGTGGTATGTGAGACTAGGAGAATGTATAGCTTGAAGGACAGTTGTTGTATCAGTTTTTTATGGTGACACCGAAGAAGCTTGATCCGTAATTATCTTCAGAGTAGAACGAATGGTCGTGACTTCAACTTCAAAATTGGAGGTGCCATAATAACTTGCGCAAAGCCTATTACTAATTCACCCGTCCAGTCATGCATAACAGCGCTTGCAGAAACTTTTTAAACTTTAAAGGATGAATTAACATTGACTTCGATGGAGTTAACCGCTAGTAGGACCCAATGGAAGGCGAAAATAGAGATGATTTCTACCAGTGCTAAAGGAGGAGGTTGTGGAGTAAAGTTTTTTTCTTCTAGGACAAAAACATTTCTGTAGAAAATACCGATTAGTGAGAGATATTTGTCATAACATATAATAAAGTTATCAAACACAAATTTGTTCCTCAGATGCTAAATAGTCCAAAGACACACAATTACTTTCATTAAACCATCAATTTTTTTAAGCCAAAAGGGGAAAGAGACAACAGGTTGCAAAGCCAACTAGCCATGACCAAAGGGAACTGGGGTCAACACTACACTGTAAGAGAGATAAGCACCAAATTTTTTTTAGTTCACTCACAATTAAAAAAGATATGTTCAATAGTTTCATCTTCTATAAAGCAAACTCGACAAAGATCATTATTAGAGCATCTCATATCAAAGTGATTCTTGTAGGTAAAGAGAACATTATCAATGATTCTCCACAAAAAGAATATGAATTTGGGAGGCATATGGGAAGACCAAATCAGATTAAGAAGGTTTTGATCAAAAGTGTGGGATGAAAAGGGAAGAATGGTGATTATCAACAAATGTAAGTGTATTAGTATATCATGTCTTGCATGAAAAGACACCAAATTTATTAAATGCCAAATAAGTTTTATGTTTGATAACTCTAGATGATGTTGAGGTTTAAAATTCTCTCAACTTGGGTTTCATTACAGAGGGATCTCACCAGACTAGTGTTCCAAGATTTAGTTGTAGAGTTGAATAAGTCAACAACAAATTTTGGAAAATCTGGATTGTCATTGTAGTGGGTAGATTTAGAGAGGGACACACATGTCTACTTATCTTCCGGAATAAGAGTCTCATGGCCATCCCTTATATTTTGTATATCATAAAAGAGAAATAAATATTTAACCTTAATAAGGCTATTACAAATCCAAAAAAAGATCCTAAGTTGACGTACCTTAGCAAACTTATTAATAATGGAAGTGAACACCTTTTAAGTATAAAGCTACATGGGAGTCTCAGTTGTTGAGAATTGGGCAACCTTTTTTGAGCAATAAGGGCCAGATTAAAATCTTTGAAATATTTGATACCCAGGCCTCCTTGGGTTTTAAGGGAGGCTACTTTTTCCTATCTAACCCATTGGATGTCAGATTCTTTCACATTACCCAAAAAAATTTACTAGAAAGAGAGTCAATGCATCTAATAACTCCTTTAGGGATAGAGAGGAGAGACATGAATTATGTGGAGAAAACATGGACTACAAAGGATATAAGTGTCGCTTTCCCAGCCATAAATAAGAGAGAATTCTTCCATCCATTAAACTTGGAAGCCATATTTGAACATATTCCTTCCATATCCTTTATTTTGGAGTTACCCCACTCAATAGATATCCCTAAATAAAGGGCGAGGTCAAAGGCATTTCTTAAAGTAAGAGTAAGATGGAGGATCATAACAGATAGAGTGCTTGGACTGACCATAATGGAAGATTTGTTTAATTTCAAGTAGATCCCACATGCAAATCAAAACTTATAAATGACTTCACTAAAAGCATAGATCTCCTGCATAGAGTTCCTAAGAAAAAAATTGAATCGATTGCCCAAAAAAGATTATGGATGGGGGAGATTATCTATTAAGCCTTATAATTTGGATAACAACAGTTGTAAAGTCTTACTCAATGAGATGAGAAAGGGAATTTGTGGCAATGGAGAAGAGATAAGGGGAATGTGGGTCCCATTGCCTCAGGCCCCTAGAGGGAGAGAAGGTTCTAGTGGTAGACCCATTAAAGACAGTATTGTATTTAAAAGAATAAATACAAGTTCTAATGAAGGAGATCCATGGAGTAGAAAAGAAAAATTTTCCAAGACGGTTCAGAAGGAATGATCAATCACGTTTATCATAAGCTATATGGATATCTACTTTGATAATAGAGTAGTTATCCTTAAAGTTACTCATTGGGTGTTTTAGCTTGCAAATGAATTCATGAATAAAGTGATATGTTGGTTTTTTCTCTCTTTGATAAAGAAGATTGGAAAGAAGAGAAATTTTAGGTATAATGGAACTAAGCCTGAAAACATAAACTTTGGCAAGGATTTCATAGATAAAGTTAGTGCATGAGATATGTCTGGACTTTCCTATTCTTTAAGGATTCTTGCACTTGGGGATGAGGATGATATTAGTATCATTCAATATTTCAATTGGCTATGTTGTTGAAATCGCCGCCTAGGCGTCAACCCCATCCCTTATCCGCTTACGGCTAGTAAGAATGCTAGGCGTTTTTGCTTGCTCCTTAGTCGTCGTGGAAGAGGCGCCTATCCCTCCCTAAGCGTCGATTAATGGGAAAAAATTACCACCTAGGACCTCCTTTTATTATTCTTACTCTCGATAATTCTTGAATCGATATTATAACTCTTATTTTGGTTTTTTTATAGATTTATTATTGTGTTGTTAGATGAATTTTAGTACTTAAATAGTTAAAATTGTTATAAGAGTAAATACCCATTTTCCCCCTGTACTATCACGAAATTGAAACCTTACGCCCTCGGTCCTATAAAGTTTAAATATACCCCCCTAACTTTTATTTTTGTGACTTGTTACCCCCTAATGACGGAATCCGTCCAATTTCTCTGTTAAGTATTATTTAATTTGGCTACTTACCCCCTAAGTATTACTTAATTTGCCTCCTTACCCCCTTAATTTGCGTCACACGTGGCTACTTAACAGAGGAATTAACGGATTCCGTCATCAAGGGGTAACGAGTTGCAAAAACAAAAGTTAGGAGGTAAATTTACACTTTATTCGATCGAGGGGGTAAGCTATCAATTCTATTAAAGTATTGGGGCATATAGTGTGTTTACTCTTATTATAATTATTATATATATTACTAAATATATAAGAGGGATTCAAAACCGCCTAATCCCGCCTAGGCCCCGTGTAATTCCACCGAGGCGCTAGTCCCGTGTCGACTGCCTAGACCACAAAACCGAGTTCTTCAACATAGCTCATAGGGATAATGCCATTCAAAATTCCATTACACACAACAGTGATATCCTCTTTTAGCTTATTTCAGAATTTCTAAATAAAGGCACCTGGAAAACCATCTAGGAAAGGGAACTTGAAGCCATAAGGCTATAGTCATATTTTATTAGTTAGTCATGTGAAATAAGAGACATAAAGAGTGCATTCTCCTCTGAGGAGAGAATATGGGAGATGACCTGCAAGATGGGGTCAATTTCTCTACGACCAGGATTATCAGAGAGATTATAAAAAAAATCTGAGTGATGTGGGATTGTAGCTTAGTAACAATTGAGGTCCACTACTCATTGTCCATTAGAAGGCATGTGATTTTAATTGAATCCCTCCTTATTTTAGTGGACATGTGAAAAAACTTAAGAGTTTTGGTCACCAAGTTTGAAAAAAATGATATTTTCCCCTAGTATCATAGTATTCTCCTCAAGTAACCAAAGTGCACCAATATACTTGGATATAGATGCAAATAGGTTCGACTGTGTATTCGTAAGACCTTGGGAACTACTATGTATGAGGGACAATAGTTTTTTAGCGAGGCTGCTAATAATAGTGACATTGTTTCTCACATTAGTTTTTCCACTTTGGAATACTTTTCTACATTTATGTAACCTTTTAGGTAGCCTAGAATGGGTTAGACCACTAAAAGTGAGAGATGATTAAAGACACTTAGTTATATTCTCTACACACGAAGGAATTGAAATTCAAGCTTGATAAAAAAGGGTTTAACACATTTACCTAAGGGGGAGACGGATGAGGGTAGACATATATAGAATAACAGAAGAGTGATTAGAGACTATAGGGGGACATTATTGTTGGCATATAGCCTCCCTTAATAGGTTGTTTTAATGTGACAAATCCTCTTGTGTTTAGTGTGCTAACTACTATTGTTTTATACTTTCTATCTTGCACTCTAATTCATCAAAAAGCTCATTCTTTATCTTTTAGATCAAAGCTTTATTGTTTTATCTTAAGAAACTATTTCTCATACAAATGCTATTAACCTTATCCTTGTGTACATTGAGAATTAGCTTTAGTGATCAACTACAAAGTTTATGAGAATGATGTTCTCTACAACTCTCGTGAAGAAGGTTTTCGAATCCGAGCATCATAGTAAAAGATATACTCACTAGAAGGTGTTTTAAACCTTTGGTGCGGTACACCGGAAGAAAGATGCGGTACACCGCAGAGTCACGGACCAGAGGCGCGGTGCACAGGCTAGTCCGACCAGTAAACTAAGAAATGTGCGGTACACCGGACTGAGGCGCGGTTCACCGGACTGAGGCACGGACCAGGGACACGGTGCATAGGATAGTCCGACCAGTAAGCTTGAAGTTAAGACGAACGTCTTCGCGGTGCACCGGACCATACCCGCGGTACACCGCAAAGAAGGTTTTCCTGCAGCAAAGTAAAGACAAAAGCAATAGATCCGTTGGAGATATTAATATATCCGTTGGAGACAAATCATATGACCGTTGGGAGCATTTTGCAGCTATATATTGAAGATCTTTCAAGGCTACAACCACACCTTCAACCCATATACACTTAGGGGCTTAATTGTTATCATCCAAGAAGGTGTCAAGAGCTATAATTGTCATATCTACTCATTCAAGGAGTAAATCAAAGGAGCTTCAAAGTTATTATCAACTCAAGAGAAGTATTAAGCTTATAGTTATATCATCTCTTTAGGAGTTCATTAGCAAAGTAGTTTCACCCCTTAAACACTTTGTATCTATCCTCTTAAGTCTAGGTCTTGTAATAGATAGATTAAGAGAGAATTCAAGTATAGGGAGTATACTTGGTATCCTTGTGTTGAGATAGCACAAGTGTTTGAGTATCGGGAGTATACTCGGTGTCCTTGTGTTGCGATAGCACAAGTGTTTGTCCTTCGTGTTATCGAAGAGGTTGTAAGGGTTATTGTGTTCTCGACCCGGTTAAGAGAGACACGGGAGCTTAGTGAAAAGCTTGAAATCCTAAGGAGGCTTCCTTAGGTAGTGGATGTAGGGAAACCGAACCACTATAAATCGTGTGTATCTTTCTATCCCTACTCTATTTACTTTCCGCACTTTATATGTTTGATAATATGCTAGTATGAATATTGTGATATTGATTATCTAGTTTTATCTAACATATTGTCATCTAGAGTAGTAAGAGATTAGAAACTCGTTTTACTTGATAAAATGCTTATATGGATAGTTTGATAATATTGTCTTTTAGGATTATCTAATTCATGACTATTTAGTTTTGATTACATGCTTACTAGTATGAATATAGTGATTATGTTTTTCTAGGTAATCAAACTTTGGTCTTCTAAGTTAGTAAGAGAATAGATAATCGATTTACTTGTTTAACTTATATATCGAACCTCTAACTTATCCTTTGCATGATCCCATGAGTGTTTGATATATTAGTTGTCTTAGAAGTTTTTCTCTTAAACTTATAATTGTCCAAAAGATTTTTTATTAGGCATTAAATGTTATTAGTAATCCTATTCACCCCCCTCTAGGACTTTCAATTGGTATCAGAGCCTAACTCTACGTGAATAGCTTAACCGTTAGTAGAGTAAACGATTTGGAATCTAATCTTTTGGAAGAGTTGTTTTCTACACAACCTCCATTTTCTTGTAGGTAATCGTTACTTTGCTTGGAGGAAACAAATGGAAGAATTAATATACGAAAGAACGCTCAAATCTCGAAAAAGGAAAATCCGGTGATTTCTTTTCTTTATCTCGTATATTATATTGCGTTTCCTCCTTATGGCTTGCGTTTTTAATTATGTTTTGGGTTGTGATTTGATTAGTTGTGTTTGTTGTTATCATGTTTTATCTTTGGATATTATCTTGTGATTCTTATCATTGTTTTAAATGTTATTAGTGTTATTGCATCTAATTCTCATGAATGATGTTTTTGCACTTTAGCTCTTAGAATTTTGGTAATTGCTTTTTAGTCCCCAAAATTTTCAAAATTGCACTTTGACCCCTCATAGTTATTATTTTCTCCAAAGTGTCATAGTTTGGACTTCATGATCTTTCACTTGTGAAATTTGCCATTTTAGTTCATATCTTTGAAAAATTGCATTTTTAGTCCCTACTATATGAAATTGCTTTTTAGTCCCTCAACGATTATAAATTGCACTTTTTATTCTTACAAGTTTTTATATCTTTTTAAAAGTGCCTTTTGATTGATAAAAGGGAAAAAGATCAAAGATATTAATTTACACTTTCAAATCTTAATTTATCCTTGATCACAAATTTGCATTTTCATATGGGTGAGTTTTTAAAGATATTGTTTTTCAAAAATATTTTTCCGATAATCGTTTGCATTTTCCATAACATTTCAAAAATGTTTTATGCATAGTATTATGGGAATTCTATCCATTATTGGTCATTAACTCATTTGCATGAATTTGCTTTGCTTACTATCTTTATGATGTGCTTCATTATGTGCTTATATGGTTTATTCCTTATTGTGCTAATATCTTGTATAACTTGACCTTTTCATGCTTAAAATTGCTTTGTTTTTACATTGGGTCTTTTTGTACTTTTTAGAAAATATAGGGGTATTTGTAAAATAAACTGCTTTATGTGTTTTCGGGATTTCCATGTTGAATCTTTTCAAAACAAAAGCGTTTTTAGTTGTTTTAAAATATCTCATACTATTGGGGAGTTTTCCTATAGGTTGAAAAATATTAATTTAAGATCCCTATAGTTTGAACAAATTGCATTTAGCTTTCTTATGCTTGAATTTTAGACCTTGGTCCCTATTGTCTTGAGAAAGTTTACTTAGGTCCTTGTAGGTTTTCAAAATTGCAATTAGTCCCTAAATATTTGAAAAATGCATTTTGACCCCCATACTTTTCAAAGTTTAAAATTTTACCCATAGATTTCTTAAAATCGTTAATTCTTCTTATTGGGTGTTTTTAATCTTCATATTATCCTACTTGGTTATATTTGGATAATTGGTTTAGGATGCTTTGTGTCTAACTTGGATTATTGGTTATGTTTGTTTTATGTTAGATGCTTAATCTTTATGTTTCGGATATTATTTAAATGTGTTAATAGTGCTAACATTTTCCTTGATGATATAGGTACTATTGCATCATTCATCCTTGATCTTATTCTATATTGTTTTATAGTCCCTTTAGTTTGTTCAATTAGTCTTAGTTCTTCAAATGGTTGAAAATTGCATTTAGGTCCTTTGAAGTTTTTCAAAATTGCGTTTAGTCCCTAAACTTTTGGAAAATACATCTTGACCCTTTTGCTTTTCAAAAATGACAATTTACCCCATGATTTCTTAAAATTGATTCAAATATTCTTATTGGTAAAAAGGGGAGAAATTATTGGTCAAACTTTTCAAAATTGAAACAAACATTCTATGCATTTCGTGAGGGGGAGTTTTTAGTAAATTATCTTTAAAAACTAAAATGCTTGATAAATCGTTTGCACTAATCGTTTATCTTATAATTGCACTAATCGTTTGCGTTGTTAGAAAGCTTATAAGATGAAAACCTATCGATCAAGAAGTTGGTAAAATGTCTCCATCCCTTATCTTTTCATGTTGATCTTTGTGCATCTCAAATTAAAATGTTTTAATTGCTCTTAAACCCTTGATCTCTCTATATTGTTTTTCAAAATCTATTCACTTGAGTTTTTGCTCTTCTATGATTATTTGTTTGATCTTATTATCCCATCTTTTTTATGAAGACAAAGGGGGAGAAATATGTGCACTAAAACTTTCAAAATTGCACTTTTAAATACTCACAAATGCATTTCACATCTTATATTCATCTTTACTTAAATGCTCATTGTGAGGGGGTGCTATATTTGATAAGAGCTTATACTTTCATATCATTCCTAAGGTGTTTTAGTGAAGGATTTGTCATCATCAAAAAGGGGGAGATTGTTGGCATATAGCCTCCCTTAATAGGTTGTTTTAATGTGACAAATCCTCTTGTGTTTAGTGTGCTAACTACTATTGTTTTATACTTTCTATCTTGCACTCTAATTCATCAAAAAGCTCATTCTTTATCTTTTAGATCAAAGCTTTATTGTTTTATCTTAAGAAACTATTTCTCATACAAATGCTATTAACCTTATCCTTGTGTACATTGAGAATTAGCTTTAGTGATCAACTACAAAGTTTATGAGAATGATGTTCTCTACAACTCTCGTGAAGAAGGTTTTCGAATCCGAGCATCATAGTAAAAGATATACTCACTAGAAGGTGTTTTAAACCTTTGGTGCGGTACACCGGAAGAAAGATGCGGTACACCGCAGAGTCACGGACCAGAGGCGCGGTGCACAGGCTAGTCCGACCAGTAAGCTAAGAAATGTGCGGTACACCGGACTGAGGCGCGGTTCACCGGACTGAGGCACGGACCAGGGACACGGTGCATAGGATAGTCCGACCAGTAAGCTTGAAGTTAAGACGAACGTCTTCGCGGTGCACCGGACCATACCCGCGGTACACCGCAAAGAAGGTTTTCCTGCAGCAAAATAAAGACAAAAGCAATAGATCCGTTGGAGATATTAATATATCCGTTGGAGACAAATCATATGACCGTTGGGAGCATTTTGCAGCTATATATTGAAGATCTTTCAAGGCTACAACCACACCTTCAACCCATATACACTTAGGGGCTTAATTGTTATCATCCAAGAAGGTGTCAAGAGCTATAATTGTCATATCTACTCATTCAAGGAGTAAATCAAAGGAGCTTCAAAGTTATTATCAACTCAAGAGAAGTATTAAGCTTATAGTTATATCATCTCTTTAGGAGTTCATTAGCAAAGTAGTTTCACCCCTTAAACACTTTGTATCTATCCTCTTAAGTCTAGGTCTTGTAATAGATAGATTAAGAGAGAATTCAAGTATAGGGAGTATACTTGGTATCCTTGTGTTGAGATAGCACAAGTGTTTGAGTATCGGGAGTATACTCGGTGTCCTTGTGTTGTGATAGCACAAGTGTTTGTCCTTCGTGTTATCGAAGAGGTTGTAAGGGTTATTGTGTTCTCGACCCGGTTAAGAGAGACACGGGAGCTTAGTGAAAAGCTTGAAATCCTAAGGAGGCTTCCTTAGGTAGTGGATGTAGGGAAACCGAACCACTATAAATCGTGTGTATCTTTCTATCCCTACTCTATTTACTTTCCGCACTTTATATGTTTGATAATATGCTAGTATGAATATTGTGATATTGATTATCTAGTTTTATCTAACATATTGTCATCTAGAGTAGTAAGAGATTAGAAACTCGTTTTACTTGATAAAATGCTTATATGGATAGTTTGATAATATTGTCTTTTAGGATTATCTAATTCATGACTATTTAGTTTTGATTACATGCTTACTAGTATGAATATAGTGATTATGTTTTTCTAGGTAATCAAACTTTGGTCTTCTAAGTTAGTAAGAGAATAGATAATCGATTTACTTGTTTAACTTATATATCGAACCTCTAACTTATCCTTTGCATGATCCCATGAGTGTTTGATATATTAGTTGTCTTAGAAGTTTTTCTCTTAAACTTATAATTGTCCAAAAGATTTTTTATTAGGCATTAAATGTTATTAGTAATCCTATTCACCCCCCTCTAGGACTTTCAATTATGGATTCCGATATCCGGGTATAAATAAAACCATGAGGGAGAACATAAGCCTATATCAAGTTTCTACATGATCAAGTCCTCATCATTACTATTATTTTCCACGTAAAAGAGCACCCTTTAAAGGGGATTTCATAGAGGTTATTAAGGATAATTCTATAATTAAAAAGACTCATTTCAATTAATTTCTTAGGATTGTCCTCAATTTTCTTAAAGGCGTGTCTAATATCATTAAAATCTCCTAAGAAAACCTGCAAAAAGCCAGGGTAAGACTTATAACTTTTAATAAAATCCCAAAATTTAGTTTTTTTCCTTATAAGGAAGAACATAAATAAAGTGCAATGGCCAAGTATTAAGGCCATATAAACACAATGATAAAGAAATATGATTATAGGAGTAAGAAGTAATCTCTATATCAAGATTGTCCACCACCATTAAAGCCAAACCTCCTGCAGTGCCACCAGGATCCACACAACATATCAACTTCGGTTTCAGCTTTTACGCCAATACTAATATTTTTTTTCTTTGTCTTAGTTTTGGAAAGCCTAAGAACCTAGGGCTTCTCTATAGAGAGGATCTATAAAGTTTTGTACTGTCAAGGGTGATCCCGTTCCCTAATAGTTCTACAAAACACCTATCATGGTTGTGATGGCGGTCGCACTGAGCAATCTACCAAGTCTTAATAGCTTATAATCTTCATAAAGGAAGATGAGAGAGGGATATCGAGCAACGGGGTCTCAACCATTCTACTACCTACCTCTTCAAAACTAACCATCTCTCCATGCGTTAGTTTTCACTTCATCTAGGTTGGCTTAAGTCTCTCTTCAAAAGGATGCTTTATAGTAATATAATCATTAGTATAGAGGTAATTTATGCTTGTTGATGCCAGGAAGTGAAGAACAAAGTTAGTTGTGGAATCGGATGCTAAGGTAGAGCTTGAGCAATGTGATTCAGTGATGGGGGTTTAATTGATAAAAGAACCTGAAATATTAATGGTTGGGGTAGATATGATAGTTGGAGGAGGGGTTAAAGAGAAGGGGGTTAGTTGATGGAGTGGTAGGTGAGAGGGATAAGGATTTAATATGTGAGGGGGAACGAGTAGGTGAAGTAGGAGCTTGATTTTTCGAAAGGCTATGGGGTATCTCTCCTTCACTTAAATTTTGATTCCTCAAATTGGGGTTATCCCATTAATAGCTAGTCTTCTCTTGTAAGGGAGTTCTTTTGCCCAGGTCCCTATGGACCATCTTTTTCCAACGTTGGGCTGACTTTAGTTACTTCCATTATATTTATTGGGTCAAGTTGGCCACTCTTCCTTAGATGGGTCACGAGACACAAACTGCATCTTCAAACCAAAAACATTACCTTTATCACCCTTTGTTCCCAAATCTCATGTAGTAGGCCTCTTTTTGTTACTAGAATACTTACTTAAAGCCTTATTAGACCCTATCACTCCATAACAATTACCCGTATCATAGTCCTCTTCTTTGCTTTTATCTTCTTCAATAGGGATATAATGTATCACAGAGGGTTGGGGATCATTACCATTTCGTTTTCAGAAAGACCGCCACTAGTGCGTATACCTTTTATTTTGTCTTTATCTCGATTCTTGTGCCTCTTTTTTGTATTTTGTTCACCACGTCTTGAGCGACAACCTACTACTAGACCATAACTCCTTTTTTCAACATCTTCTTCATAGGACATGTACCTTCTCTCCCCAAAATTTTAAAGGGAATGCAAAGGATCATCCAGATCTTTGAGAATCTGAATCTTGCCACCACGCCCCTTTACATGGTTCATAGTCAGAGGTCACCAAAACAAATTTTGATTGTGCCTCCTGTTCTACCAGCTTCAATTTTGAAAGCTTCACATTCACCAACAACATGAGATATATGACCATAGTAATAACATAACTATTAAACTTCTCATAACGGACCCTGACTTTTGCATCTGGAAGGGATGGCTGCCATAAACATTGTGACCAGGGAATTCTTAACTTTTCATGTAACACGGATATGAAGGGTCTTTGCAATTTCACTTATCACTTCAAAATCATATGCAAGGATGTAATAATTAAGATTTGTGCATGTATCCTAGGATTTTTTCGGAGTAATAAAATTTCAAGGAGATCTATGAATTATAACCATATAGTAGCGACCGAGAAGTCAACCTCTTCTATCACCATTTATAGGTGTCATGCATGAAGGAGTAACATGAAACCATTAACAGACCAGGGAAAAAAGTGCCAGGTTCTTAGAAGATCAACTCTTGAGTCAAAGGAGAGGAAGAAATTGTTCTTACCGGCGCTTAAGACAAGCATATTAACTTTCAAACCCCAAGATTGATTAGTTGCAATTTCCACCGTGAAAGGATTTATCTCTAAAGTAGAGATAAATTTTCTATCATTATTTTTTTATGGGTGTAGATCTCATGATCTTGGTACTCAAATTTCAGTTTCATCGATTTAAGTTTCTTCGATAGCCATTGATGAGAGCTCGAAGTTATAGTGAAAGAAGGAGATAGTTTGACAAACGTGGGATGTGAGTGAGGAAGAAAGAAATGTGAGGGAGTTATCTTAGCATAGTAAATGATGATTCTTAGATGTCAAAAAATTGTTTAACCAGTTGGGATTAGTTCACTGGCCAGGGTCTTGGTCATCCAATCTAGTGGTGCAGGTTCGAACCGAGTCAATGACTCCGAGTATAAAGTTTGCTCTCCTAATTGTTTGGAAAAGAATGTGAGTTTCCAAAAAAATAAAAAATACATAAGATAAGAGGATAAAGTAGATGAATAAATGGAAAGGTCAGTTGCCAAAGTTACAAAAGTAATAATAACTTAAAAAAATCTAAAAGACTCAAGGAAATGAAACAAGAAAGGAAAAAAAAGAATAAAAAAGGGAGCGCACTTTGTTTTGTTTCCGGGGTTATGGATTGGATTCAGTCAGCGTCACGGGGCCTGCTGATAGAGCTGGGCGGGGAGGCGATACTAGTTATCAGGTCAGAGAGAGGCCTGGCCCGTAAGCTGTGCGAGTAAGTGCAAAAGATTTTGCATCTTCTTTTCCGTCTACTAATTTTAGCTCTTCCCGTCGATCAGTGCGACTCCAAAACACACATGCAGAGAAAGCTGTAAACGATCCAGGAACTTCCATAACGTTGGCGTGATTCGGTTTGAGCAACGGATCCTGACGTGATACATCTTCTTTTTTCACTTTGTTCAAATAAAAGTTGTACCCGTACAGAATTCTTCTGTTTCTCAGTACTAATGGCCTTGAACGAGCCGGCCTGAACTGAAAAGGAATAGTTGGATTTCCTTCCGGAAGCAAAGGGCGAAAACTCCAAAACTAGTAAGGGGTGCTTGTGTTGTGGTTTTTAGTTCCTTGGCTTGTGTTCTAATAGTAACCACAGGAAGAAAGCGGGGAGCATGGAGTTTCACTCATGTTATGCCTTTGGCCCAGTTGTTGGATAATCGATAGTTGCTGTCGGATTTCCCGGTGTTTAGCAGCTAAACTGATTGCCCGATCCGATATAGTAGCAGAAAACTGAAAACAAGGGATAAGACAAGAGTAAACTAGATCATTGTATAATTATTTTTATTTTTTATAAATATTAAAAAATATAATAATTATATTTAATATTATAAAAATATTTTTTATAAAATATTGTGATATTTTAAATATGTAATGAAAATATAAATTTTAATAATTTAATAAAGATAATAATAAGAAATATTAAAAAGAAATGTTTTAAAATTTCAAGTGAATAATATTTTTATAAGTTCCTCTTTTTCTTTTTCTTTTTTTTGTTGGAAAATAAGCGTTTCCTCTGTTAAGGTTGAAGACGTAATGAAATGATACCAACAACTTTCATAACATTCCTGATTTTATTATAGGACGTTCATAACCCATTGTTGGCCCAGTTGTTGAAGCCATTTATGATACCAACAACTTTCATAATTTGACACTCAGATCCATTCCTGATTTTATATTCCCCTTCTACATGTACGTTTGTAAATCTGAACTAACCCATTTTTGACTAGTGGTTGCCACATGCATGATTTTCGAGTATTCAGTCAATTAATTAATTAAATCAGAAAAAACGTCACTTGATTACAAATATTATTATAGGACGTTCCATTCTTGTGATGGCTTCTCGAACATTTTTTTTCTTTTTGTCGCTTCTCCATATTTCGACTCATATAATTGAAGGAATTTTTTTGAATTATAAATGACAATAAAAATAAAAATAAAAATAAAAATAAAGTTTTTTTTTTGGACGTTAAATAAAATAAGAGCCAATTGTTGATTGATGCCTATTAAAAAACTTATTTAGAAAAAGGTGTCTAGAAAAAAATATTTATTGAAAACAGCCCCATCCCAAATTACCCTTATAATTAACAATTAAAAAATAAGAAAAAAACTAATAAACACGCGCGCGTCCGTGAATTTTTTTAAAATCGTCATAACTAATTCAAAAAAAATTAAAAAATTAAAAAAATTATATTTGGATAAATCAAATTAATATTTACGTCTATGATTTTTTTCGGAATTTTCTGAATTTTTTGATTTTTTTAATTTTTTTTTTCGCAGACACGGAATTTCATGTTTATTTCACGGTTTAAAACATGGAATTCCATGTTTAAAACATGGAATTCCGTGTCTGCGAAAAAAAATTAAAAAAATTCGAAAAAATTCAAAAAAAAATCAAAAAAATTCAAAAAAAAAACAAAAAAAATCATAGACGTAAATATTAATTAGATTTATTCAAAAATATTTTTTTTTTAATTTTCTAATTTTTTTTGAATTAGTTATGACGATTTTTAAAAAAATTCACGGACGCGCGCATGTGATGTAATTAGTAAAGGTATAGAAAATATAAAGGGGATGTTTTCTATAAATAATTACTTCATTAGGCATTTTTTTATAAATAAGATTATTGAAGGCATAAAAAAATAATTAGAGAGTTTAATGAGGATGTTATCAACAATAACCCCATAAAATAAAGTTGGAGTTTATATATTATAAGATTTTTAAATAAAAGAAAAAGAGAAAGAAAAACAAAAACAAAAATAATCAATGATGATACTATAGTTATAAAGGTTAAATAATAAGAATAAACACATAGATTATATTGTAAATATAAATGGGTGTGAGTGTATTTAATACAATACAATGAGACTATATGTCTAATTATTTGGTGGATAAAAATAGTAAAAAAAAAACTAATTATAAATACAATATAAAAATAAAGTAGTCTACTAAGGTAATAATAAATTATGATAGTAATATAGTTGACACCTCCTTCAAACTAAAGTAGGTTGGAGAAAAGACGACTTGAGTTTGAAATCTTAATCCAGATGGCGCGTCATGAGTGTTGTTGATTGAGAAGCGACGTGGTGACGATTTTAATGTGGTGGCGTGGTGTTGAGGTGAAAAGATGAGTCAAACGTTGAGAAACGTGAACCAAAAGCCAAATGCTGATTGAATTACTAAGATGAGACTATTGAATGACCTAACGAGATTTTAAATCCTACGAGTGGATAAATTTCGAATCCTACGAGAGGGTTAAGATTTTGAATCATACGAGAGATTCATTTCGAATCTTAAAAACGGATTAAGATTTCAAACCCTACTAGAGGATTAATTTTGAACCCTAATCAATTTCGAATCCTGCGAGAGAATTAAGAGAAGAGTAATGATATTTGTCACCCTTTTTGTATCACCCTTTTATCACCTCCTACGTGTATGCCTACATGGACCAATGAATTGATTTCTCTATCCTATTTAATTTTTCTCTATCTTTTATTCAAGGAAATCAACACATATATATAGACATGTGATAAAAGGGTGACATGAAAAGGGGTGACATATATCATTACTCTTAAGAAACAGGGTTTTTTGCGCAAAAACGATTAAAACGATAATAAAGGAGTACCATGGAAGATGGAGATTAACGACTTGCAAAAATGGATTAAACGATAACGAGAAACCACTTGAATTAGTAGCTATGATACCATATGAGATATTTAAATAAAGGGATGATAGAAATAAAAGGGAAAATAATATAATGATGATATGTGAGTCATAAAGGCTAGAGAATAAGAAATATCAAAAGGACCATGGTGTGAATATGAATTGTTGTGTTTAATACAATAGAATGAGACCATATATATATTAGGTCTAATTACTGGGTGGATAAAAAATACTAGAGACTAAACTAATTTAGAAATAAATACGATATACGATTAAACTAGTCTAATAAGGCAATAATAAATTATGGTAATAATATATTTAACATATATTATTATTTGTAATCAATAATTCTCACTCTTGTTGTATTCTATTTTGATTACTCTCTCGATCCTGTTTGAATTTTTTTCTTAATAAATTATTTTAATAGGTAGTTATTCTAACAAAAATATTTGCTCACCTTATGAAAATATTCTCTCGGTATCAAATTATGTGTGAGATTGTATTACAAGTATTTTCCAAAACTTTTATTGTAATGGTAAATCTTCTTAAATTAGATGAAAAATTATTTGCTCGCTAAAAGATGAAGAAGGGCTCAGATTAAATGATTTGGATGCATGGAACGAAACTCTTCTTATGAAAATGCTATGGCGCGTTGTAAAAAATAACAATTCTCTATGGATCAAATAGATACATAGGAATAACTTGAACAATCAGAATATTTGAAAATAAGAAGTGTCTAAATGGACTTACCATCGTTAAAAGAGATGTGGAAGTTGAAAGATGAATTAATGGGTTTTCTTGAAAATATGGATGACAGAAAAATATTGTCAAAAGTGGTTTGAAAATGTAGTAAAAACAAATAAACAACTATTGGGAATATTTATTCCGCCACTTATAAATAAACAATAACACAAACTTAGACTCTTTCTCAAAAGTCCTCCACCGTAACAAAACCATTTAACCACTACCCTCCACCATCGGTTCAAACATCTCTATCCCCTCCAGTTTAGGGAAGTGTATATCTATATAAGAACCTACCCTACAAGATCGATAATGAGTCCCACTTCTAACGGATCCCTAAAGAACAAAATACTGCTCTTATGAAGAAGAGGAAGAGTTTGAGTTGGAAAAAGGTAACACATGGGTTGATTTGGATGGCAGGTTTGATGAATGCGAGATGTTCAATGAGGAATGAGAATATAGTAATAATGAGGAATTCCCGCCAATTATCCAAAAGGAGAGCGATCACTCTGGCACGTTGATCGCCAAGACAAAATGAACACACTCTTTGGGAACTTTCAAGGCATCCGGGCCCCATTGATACTCTTGAATATTAGCTTCATGTTAGCTAGGTTTAAGCCTAGTGTGGCCATATTTTGTAGAACCATGATGAGGGAGGTGGATTCTTGAGATACCATTGGGCGTTTTCATTTTGATCGTAATTTTCTTTTTGACCCCTCCAGAACTGCTTTTCCTTCCGGGGGTTTTCTCGTCTTGTGGCATTGCTTTGCTCACCTCGATGTTTGTTTTTGTTGACAGTCTTATCTTATTTTGCGCATTAATGAAATTTTCTTTTTGTATTATTTAATTTGTATCCATGCCCCTAATGATTTTGAAGATAGGTTGAAGATTTGGAATGAACTTTCAAACTGGAGCAATAATATAACGGAACCCTGGATTATTATGGGAGATTTCAACAATGTTCTTAATATCAATGAGAAGCTGAGCACAAATCCCGTTAATTTTAACCATCTCACTGAATTCAATTTTTTTACTATTAATTCTCTAATGGGAATTAATTCTTCGCGATGTTTTTCTACCTGTTTGAATAGAAGATCCGGTGATGAACTAGTTAAAATCAAATTAGATAGAGCTTTGACAACATATGAATGGCTAAGAAATTTCCTAAGTCCTAAGTCCTAAGTCCACTTTCCACCAGCAACGTTTCTAACCACTCCCTTAATCCTAAATTATGACTCCAACAAAACACAAGGATTTCGACAATTCAAATTTGAATTTTTTTTGGCTTGATAGATTTGTATGCAAAGAAGTTGTTAGTAAAGCTTGTGGTGATCTTGGATTTATACCATCTCTTCCCAAATTTATTAATAAGATAGATGGCACAATTCGAATTTAAAAAAGTGGAGCAAGGAAGTCTTTAAAAATCATGAAGTTTAAATAAAATTACTCCAAAACGCCTTACGATAATTACAAACTCAACTCCTATACTAACCTTACAACAAGAATAAGTTAACATCAAGTCATAGATAAAATTTGTATATGAGTGTGAAGAGAAATTTTGGACTGACAAATCACGTTAAAATTGGCTCAACTTTGGTGATAAAAACACTAAGTTCTTCCATTTACCCACTATTCAAAGACGAAGCCACAACAGGATTCTTAGAATCAAGAATGATCAAGGAATATGGAAAGAGGACGCTAATGAAGTTAAAATTTGTTTTCAAGATTAATATAAGTCTCTCTTTAATGAAAAATGAATTTACCACGATCATATGGATACAACCACTCAGTATATCATACCTAAAGTTACAAATGATATGATGAGAAATTAACAAAACCATCCTTTATTGAAGAAGTTGAAAAGGTGGTTTATTAAGTAAACTTAATTAAGAATTTTGACATATTATTGAAACTTATATATTTCTTATGGTGCGGGATTTCTTTAATAATAACATCTCCCTCGATAAGATTAAAGATACACTTATTACGTTGATCCCAAAAGGAGGTTTTCAAGAAAAATTGGGTGATTATAGTCCTATTTCATGTGTTAAATTTGGTTATAAAATAATCGAGATTTTATCTAACAGATTACAGGAAATAATGGACTTAATTGTATCTCCAACACAATAAGCTTTTATTAAAGAAGATCCATTCACGATAATATAATCATAGTGGCGTCTCCTGGTGTGTAATAAAATCACACCCCTAAAGAGAGGGACACTAACCACAAGTGTATGGGTCATCCAAGTAACAAACTGATAATCGTGATTTCGTTCTCAGGGACGGATAGTTACAACTCAGGTGTTTATCGAATAAGTAGAGATAATTGTTAAAAAGTAAAATAAAATATAAAGATATTTGTTTTGGTTTTGGATTAAAACTAAAGATGCAATAAAACAAAGTACTAAAATGATTAACTGAAAAGAAATAGTAAAAGTAATAAGAGTAGACGCAAGGTGAGAGATGTACTTGAGTCTCACAAGGGATCAACCTAAGTCAATATAATTAATTTTTCTGTTTAAGGATAGATTTGGTATAGTATATTAGTCTGGACTTAATATCTCCTAGCCCCCTATCGGGTGGACCTAGGAGCTATCCTAAAGTATTATAACCCCTCCACCGTGATTATATCCACTCTCGGATGTGAAGTTCTTTACCTCTTGTCTCTGTGATTAGTCAAGCTTGTCGGTCAATAACGAACATCACACAAGTATTACCTATATCTGTAATCAAACCCCCCTGTCGGAAGATCACTTCGCCACTAAAGTGAATAACCTAATTACTAAAACCTATTTCTAGTTGTAACAGAAATAAATAGTAGATAAGCACAAAGTAATAACCAATATAAAATACTCAACTCGTATTAAATAGTAAAATCCCAAATTCAGAAAACATAAATTAAATCAACTAGGGCTTCAACCCATTATTGGGATTCTCAAGTACGTAGAAATTTAGCTCATACTAAAACTAGAAACTGGAGATAAATTAAAAACATTCATTATTGTCAACTACAGAAATAAAATAAAAAACCCAATTCAAGGATTAGATTGAGCTGATGTTGGAAGAAATGGAATTCTCCAGCTCTAACTTTTTCCTCTGCATTTTTGCTCTGACTCTAAACTTTAAAATAATGAAGCGTATGTAAAAAGGAGGTCTAAAAGCCTATTAATAATAGTCTAATTTGGAGTGGGCTTTCAAATGATAATAAGAAGTCAAATGTTGAAAATCCCAAGTCCAAATTAAAATTCCCGTAACTACTGTACAACGTGTAGTTAGGGCGGTAAATGAACCAAGCCGCTCGCGAGCAGCTCGAGCTCGGCTCGAAAAAAACTTGACTCGAGATCGTTCGTTAAACTAAACGAGCCGAGCTCGAGCCTAAAACTGAGCTCGTTTATTAAACGAGCCGGGCCGAGCCTGTTCGCGAGCTTTTCTGAAAATCTCGTGAAAAATATAAACTTATTATAAATATCTATTACATATTGATATTTGACAATTCAAAAATTTAAAACCAATTACTATATTAAAAAAACTTATCTTATCCCAACACCTACTTAATTATAAAAATTCATTCGGAATTTAACAATCCAAAGAAAGAATACGTGATTGTATTTAGTGATAGTTTACAATAGTCAATTACGTTCTAATTAAAAATTTATATAATTAAAAGATTTGCAACAATCTATCTTATAATTAATCCATAAAAGCCTAAGATAAAAGAATGGATTTCTAACTCGAAATAGATTTAAACAAGCTTTTAAGCTCGAGCTCGAAATAGATTTAAACAAGCTTTTGAGCTCGAACTCGAGCTCGAAACACTTTTAAACGAGCTTTCGAGCTCGAGCTCTGTTATATTCTCACGAGCCGAGCTCGAACACTAACTTAAAAGCTCGAGCTCGAGCTCGACTCATTTAAATTTATAAATAAATAAACAAGCTTGTACATCTACTATTCGGCTCGGCTCGTTTACAGCCCTACGTGTAGTAAAACGGCCGTAACTTTTGCGTCTCATATCCAAATCACCTGATTCCAGTTCTCAAATCTTGCTAACTCAAAGGCGCAACTTTCTCTTTTAAATCTTCAGACCTGAATCAGTGCTGATGTGGCTCGAAATAAGCAATTAGTAATAGCTTTCTACATTTTCTTCTCTTTTGGTCAACTCTTCGGGTAGTCTTTTCTTTCTTTTGACCCCTTCGTTTGATCTAAGACTTTAATTCCCACTTCTCCTCCTTCTCTTGGTGCTCCATAGCATCCATAGACCTAAGAACTTTGTAATATAAACAAACAAATTAACGCACAAAAGCTCTAAAATGCAAATAACATAATTCCAAGGGGAGAAAGTGCAATATAACGAAATAAGCATAAAAGTTTATCAAATAAGTCTATTATTCACCTAAAATGATGTCTCCTAAGGGCATATATTTAGAACAAAATGGGAGACATCACATAGCACATGTAGTTTCTTTTTTCATGCGCCCGAAAAGGAAAAAAACATAAAAATATGGAAATTATCAAGATTGATATGGTAAAAGATTATGATCAGGTAAGGTGGGATTTCATCTTAGCCGTTCTTAAAAGATTATGTTTTTATGATAAATGGATAGTTTGGATAAAAAATTGTATCTCTATGGTCACTTTGTCAAATTAGAATGAATAGGGAGAGAATGTATAATTTCACACTGGGCAGAAGGCTCAGGCAAGGTGACCCTTTATCCCCCTTTTGTTTCACTATCATGACTGAGTCTCTTATCAGTTTAATAGACAACTATATTCTTCAAAATCTTGTCAAGGTATTCAAATTAATAGGAAATGCCCCACTATCTCACACTTACTTTTGCAGATGTTTTAACATTAACAATACATATTTCCAATCTTTTAGAAAATGCCTTCAAGAATATTGTGATGGCTCTGGACAAAAGATCAATTTTGACAAGTCAGCCAGCCTATTCGGCAAAGAGATACATCAAGATATTAGGGATAAGATAACCTCATATATTAATATCAAAGAAACTAACGATCTGAGGAATTACCTCGTAATACCTCTATGCCATAAAAAGTCTAAATTTGGATCTCTAAATGGATTGCTAAAAAACTATTTTAAAAAATCGAAGGCTGGAAAGTGAAGCTTCTCTCTGTAGGTGGCAAAGAAGTTCTCATCAAATCAATTTTACAAGCCATCCCTAATTATTCTATGTCCATACTCTCATTCCCTATCTCTTTTCGTAATAAACTAATTTCTGTTAGGAGAGAAAAATAAGACTCATTGGTTGGCTTGGGAGAAAGTGGCGATTGGGAAACTCCTCGGAGATATAGGCTTCAGAGACTTCAAAAGAATGAATACAACACTGCTAGCGGCTTAAGCTTAAGAAATAATTACTAACCCATCATTGTTTGCCTCTAGGATTTTAAAAGTTATTTATTTTCCTAACAAATATTTTATGAATATCAAATTACGCCAAAGCAGAACTGGGCTAGTATTATGGAAGGAAGAGACCTTATAAAAATATTGTTGTTTACAAATTTGAAATGGTCAAGACATTGACATCTGGAACGATAAATGGGTTAATACTAGTTGGAATCTTGAGAACCTCCTAATTGTTGTATCAACAAAGTTAATCAATTATGGAAAGAAAATACCAGTCAATGTGATAAGGAAATGCTAGATAATCTTTTTCTCCAACCAATTATTCCAGATATTCTTAGGATTCATACTTTTAATGTTGACATTAAGGACAAATTAATTTGGCATTTTTCTAAAAACGGTAATTATAATAGTAAGACAGGGTACAAGGCTCTTACTGACGAAAATGTGTTTCACCAACCTCAGTCGGCTAAGTTAGAAGAGAATGGTAATCTGGTTTATGGAAAACTATGTGGGATTCTAATATACCCAACAAAATTAGAATTTTTATCTGGAGGGCATGTAAAAATGCTCTACCAACAAAATATAATTCATACAAAGAAAATGTGCAGTCTATAGCAATTGTATTTGCTTTTTAGGCTCCTGAAACTATAGAACACCTTATTTTATATAACGTCAGTAGTGCTATTTGGGCTGGATATTCACTACAAATTAAGGTGGACATTGAACATCTTTTTGATACGGACAACTGGACCTTATATATTATTAAATCCTATACGGACTAAGGATGGAACAAAAAGAAAGTGACTGATTTCATTATGATTAATGTGTGGAACATTTGGAAAGCTAAGGTGAAATTAATCCACGAAAACTGCAATATTGTTTTCACTAATAAACTTATGTGTGAACTACATGGTGTAGATTGGCGAGATCTTAGCAATCCAAATAATATGTCTCTACGTGAAGCTTCCATTTAGGAAGAGAATATACCAAATAGAGACGCATCCATCAAGTTTTATTGCGATATATCATTTAACAAATTATATGAAGCAATATGAATCAGAATTATCCAATGTCATAGGCACACGAACAGGAAAAAATGAAATTAAAAACACGGTCTTTTGTGACTTGATCCTGGAGGAAGAAACTTTGGTAGTTTGAATAGCTACTGGAAAGTACGCAGATTTTCCAGAGGAGGACAAGATTATATTTATGATAACTTGGATCTCATCCAAGGTATTGGGAGGTGTCAACAGCAAGTTGGAAAATCCAACCGATCATCTAGAAGATTATTCATATGGCCGGTGAGTTTGGCCCTATAACCTTTCAACATATTCCAAGAAGGTTAAATGGTCAAGCAGATAAACTTTCGAAAGAAGTTAGGCACATATCCACTGTAGAGTTTTATAGTTCCAAAGGAACCTTTCAAGTAGTGAGTATTTTGTTTTGTATGTAAAAAGTGGTTTGAAAATATGTAAAAAGTTTTATGATATTTTTCTCCGAAAATCTCATTCTATGCCATGAAAACACATTGTTTGAATTCCTTATCTAACTCCCAAACATATGATTATTGTATAAATATCTTTGCACCAAAGATTACGAACAATATATGAACTTGGATCTGATATGTGAGATTTGTGGAGATGATTTTAAAACAAATAATCACCTATTTTTTGATTTCTCATTCTTGAGTGATAATTTAAATTATGTGAAGTATTGGTTGGGAATTACAAATGAGATGCACACTATCTTGAACTCTCATAAATGGCTCAAGAAATTAAAAAATGGAAAAAAATGGAGAAAAAAAGCGCGAGATATTATTTTTGCGGCCACTGTTTATTTCTTTTGGAGGGTGAGAAACAAGCTAACAATTGAAAATGTCATCCCGTTTCGAGAGGGTATCTTCAAGGACGTGAGGTTACGCGTGTTTCAGATTTTAATTGTTTTGTACCCTTATATTTTTTTCGTGAATAATAGTGGATTTATTAGAGATGTGCATCAGTTAGTGTTAGTTGTATAGTTTTGAATACAATTTTAAACTTTCAAATTCAAATAGTCCATGTACATGTATCA
Organism: Nemophila menziesii; assembly: GCA_029959085.1. Lineage (NCBI taxonomy): Eukaryota > Viridiplantae > Streptophyta > Magnoliopsida > Boraginales > Hydrophyllaceae > Nemophila > Nemophila menziesii. The sequence goes on from JARWIR010000013.1 coordinate 1,802,095, forward strand.
TGTATAAGTTTTCTCGCTTTTAATACAACCGTTTACTTTAACAAAAAAAAAAAGAATTATTATATATGTATATTAAAAATATGTGAATGTTGAACCAGTTGGGTTAGCTTAATTACCCAGAGTTTTACTATTTCTTCCATATTTAAAGGGTGAAAAGTAAGAGGTCCAAGGTTTGAACTCCCTCTCTAAACATGGGTAACCTAGTTCTGATTAACCTGAGATATATATAAGGAGGCTTGCATATTCCCGTCGTGGTGCACGCAAGTTGACCCGTACCATCCATATGAAAATAAATATAAGAATGTTTATAAACTCCTTCATACACTTCTTAAAAAAATCAGATGTATTCTTTTAAAGAAAATTAAATTTTTTTTAGACTTTTTAAGAGTTTCTGATTTTCTTTAATCAAAAAAATTTCGTCAAAACTTGTTTAGGAATACTATTTTAATGAGTTAACAACAATTCTAAATAAATATAGTAATGATATATACCATTCAAAATAATATCACCCAATTACTATCCATGACGTGGCATGAATTGGTTTTCAATAAATCGTTAATTATATAGAAAAGAATAGATAATGATTTATAGTTAACCAATTCACGTCACGTCATAATTGATATACTTGGATGGTATGATGTTAAGTGGTATATATCATTACTCAAATAAATACAAACACTTATCTAAATATCTAGACGGTTTGGTAAGTGTATTAAAATCATTTTAAGTCTCTCCTATGTAACCAAAAAAAAAATCATTTTAAGCTGTCTAATTTTACAAAATAATGTTTTTATTCATTTGGAAGTTTATTAATTTATTAAAAAATATTCCAAATAAGGTTATAATAATCACAAATTCTATGTAAATCTTATGCTATGCAATGCGTACGTTTTAAATTTATTTATAAATTTAATATATAGAAATCTAGGCCGACAGAAAATGACAATTATATTTTGTATTTATGTCTGTACTCATATTGGTCCATAAATAGCTCCTAAAGTGTGGTGGCTTTTATCACATTGCTATTACTTAAATCCAAACCCCACAGAGAACCTAGCTAAGGAATACGAAAATATGGGGAGAGCTCCATGTTGTGAGAAAATAGGACTCAAGAGAGGGCCATGGACTCCTAAAGAAGATCAGATCTTGATCACTTACATCGATCAACATGGCCATGGAAATTGGAGAAAGCTTCCCAAACTAGCAGGTAATGTTCTTCATAGTCCGACCCGACCCGACTCAACCAATTTGGCTACTGATACGGATTTTAAACTGATCTTTTTTTTGCTTGACAGGTCTTCCAAGGTGCGGAAAGAGTTGCAGGCTTCGATGGGTTAATTATTTACGACCCGATATCAAAAGAGGAAACTTTACTAAAGAAGAAGAAGATACCATCATTTCATTGCACCAAGAATTAGGAAACAAGTGAGTAATGAGAAATTATCACAAATAATATGAAATGTTCAAGTTATGATAATGAGATTTTTCGCACAAAATCTTGATTTTAAGCGTTTCATTGATCATATCGGGTAATAAATCATACAATTACGTGCAGATGGTCGGAAGTTGCAGCAAAATTGCCCGGCCGAACAGACAATGAGATAAAAAATGTATGGAACACCCACCTAAAAAAAAGGCTTGACGATCAAGCGATTACTATTCCGGCCAAAACCCGGAAAACCACTCGGAAAAAGAAGTCCGAGAAAGATAAAGACACTGAAGAAAATACCGATAAGCCTGTTGCGTCTACAATGTTGCAAGAATTGCCTAATTCTCCATCAAATTCAGGGAGTGAAATTTCATCTGTCACAGTCAATGGAGCCATTGATGGTGGTCCTAGTGGTTGTTCTTCTTCATTGAACAAGTTGATGGAGGTGGAAGATGTTTTGTTCGGCTCAAATGTAATTTCCGGTGATAATCAGTCAAAGGTAGAAGATGATGCCTTAGGATTTGACCTAAACATGTATGATGATGACATTGAGTTTTGGTACAACATGTATACTAGAGACGTGGACTTTACAGAATTGCTCAGTGAGCTTTGAGCATTTATTAATCTTTTATTTTTTCTTTCCCATTCTCTTTATTTTCTGTGGGTAAAATGTGAATTTGAAAGTTGACGTGGATAAATACAAGTGCAAATTGCCAATGCTAACTTTTACTCTCTAATTAGGAATGTTAACGGTTTTTTTGAGCAAAATTCATATGTAGGATTTACCAATGGTCCTAAACATATTTTTAGATTAAATATTTTAGAAATATTATTTTTAAAATAAATTTATTTAAAAGTATAATTTTTAAGTTATTCACTAATTTCCTAAGATACTTTATAGAACTTAAGGGTAATTTGGACATTTCAAATAAGTTATATCTTTATTCAGCCACATCATAAACTAGGAACTCTATTTGCAATGTTTTAATTATCTTTAAAATCTATAGAATATCTCAGAAAATTAGTGAAATGGCCTTATATAATGTTTGAATACGGTTGGCCTTAAAATATCTCTTTTCATTTCCAGATTTCGTCAATTATTGGCTAGATATTCCAATTAATTCCCGCTATTTGATGAATATCTTGAATAATTTCAAGATTGTCAGAGTAAAAAGAACAACTCTGATAATTGAAACCAGCATCCGATCTCATGGCCAAGGATGGCCTAAATTTCACCTTCCGTGTTCGACTTAACTCTACATCTTTTCATAATTATGTGTATGAATCACCTTGTTGCTTCACCGCAACTGAAACTACCCGCCTGTTCCCATACCTTTGTGAAGGATGTATCATTAAGTCATATAGTTTCAAACTCATCTTGCAAATTAAGTTATCCATCCCCCGTCCCCACACCGGTTTTCACCCTACATCACCGCATTTTCCTCAATATTAAAGGACATACCAAACATATCATTCATTGTAGAATTAGTCATGCCAATAATTTTTTTAAAGTTTTACTTTTTGTTATAAAAAACCTTACACCCTTGCTTTCCTAATATTTTAAATCGTACACAGAATATAAGCTGCAATGATTCTTCTATGCAATCCATCACTAACATAGCTATTGATTGTCCTGGTAATCCATTCTTTAATATATCCTTTAGAATTGTGATCAGTTTTAATCTGCATTGTTGATGATGCCCAGACCGTATAACTAAATGGCCATTTAAGAAAGAGATGTTCTACCGATTCATTGCTCGATTTGCACCCTTCACATGTTGAGCTCTGTACACATCTCTTTTTTCGCAAGTTGACTTTTATGGGTAAAACTTTGTTACAATTTTTTCACACGAATACTCTAATTTTTTTTTTCCGGAACATTTGAATGTCAAACAGTCTTCCAGATCTCATTACCCATATTTTCTACCATAATATTGACGATTAACACTATGTTGAGGTTTTATCTTGAGTAAGAAAATGATAACCGGATCTAGTGCAATATTTACCATGTTTAATGTGTGGCAAAATGATTTTGTCTTCTTTGTTCAATTGCATAACTGGATCTTCGTAATCTCACGAGTTTTATCTTGGGTACAAATATTTTGGATGATATCCATGTTTCATCTTGATATGTTTTTATTGAACAATTTAGCCACAAAGTTTAGTTTGTTCTGTGAGACTTTTCAATCTTGACCCTTATATTTGTTTTAGTCCATTACCTATTTAACAGATGTACTTTTTTTGAAAATTTGTCAGCTAGATTTCTAATCACTTTTCTAATGAAGGGAAAGAAGTATTAGTAAAACAATATTACAAACTATCCTAAATTATAGAATATCCATTTTTGAGTTTCCAATATAACTATGTAAAAGATGTTTGGATTGATCCTAACTTTTGGTGTGATTCATGTCACAAGAAACTATTACACTTGGTAGCTTGAAAAAAATCACAAGATGGAAATCAATTGATGGAATTAGGTTCAGAATATTTCACAAAATAAATATTATATTATTGGTCAACAAAACATAATAATTCGATTCACTTGTAGCCAAAGTTTATATTATATTAAATCTAATATGTGGGACGCTTCGAACCATTCATAGTGCATTACTCGTTTTACAAGAAAAATTATTAAAAGGAAATAATTATTCTAAACTATGAAGAGTGACGAACGCGACCAAAAGACAATCACAAAACGTCAGACGATCATCAAGTTCAATATTGCCATGAATATTAAAAGAGAAATGATATATAATGCATGTGTTTAGTTTGATATTAGCTACACAATTATTTTCTTTTTTACTACTGGTTGACTTATTTTATTACGTGTGTCATCAAATTACTTCATTCTTACCGTTCATTTCTTTCTTTTGGCTGTCATCAACTTAGATCCCAGAATACTTTAAGCTCCTCTGAGATCTCTATAGATTAAAAATAAAATAATATAATTAGTTTTAGTCTGCAGATCCCTATAGATGTCAAAAATAAAATAAAGAGATTCCTATAGATCCTTTGTTATTTAACTAATCATTGTCATGCTAATTCGACATAAATTAGTCTCGGTTGATGTTTTTTAATCCTTAATTATTTTTAATGATGAAAAATGACTTCATAAGTTGGGTTCATTAATATTGTATTAAAAGTCCGTTTGAGATTGCTTATTAAATTAATCACTTGAAGTGATTTTAGACCAAAAAATCTACTTTACGTTCTTAAAATCAATTATAAGAAAAACACTTAATATATGATTATTAAAATAACCATTTAAAGTGATTTTAAATGTCAAAATATTTTTTAATATTTTATTCAAGAATTTCAATTTTAATTTAAAAACACTTTTTTTCTTTAAAATAATCAATCTCAAACGGACACTAAGTTGTATTGATATGAAATTTTAGATACAAATCCAAAAAAAAATCTTCATTAAAAATTAAAGGTAAAAAGAATAGGGTTTAAGGTTAACTTTTACATTAACCCATTGAACAAGGTTAGAAATCTCAAACTTCTTTCTATAAAAATCTATAATCTAACAAATTTGTACTACATTTCAGGGTTAACGGGGGATTCGGTCCACCGCCCCATAGGTCTGTCCATTTAGAATTTAGAATATTTAGAATGTATGTATACGAGATTTTAAAATAGAACTTAGATTCGATTTCAAATATATAGTCCGAAAATTTAAAAGAATACATCTATCTGAGATTCTCGAGAAAACTTTTGATAAAAGTTTCTCAAAAACCATTGGGACCAACATTTAGAATAATGATATTTCATGTTGAACTATTAGACTAAGTGAAGTAACTTCCCACTAAAGTCTTAGAGAGAGAAAAATAGGTTTAAAAGGGTTTCTTTCATAGATCTTGAGGGTCTAACATCATTCTCATTCAATTTTTCCATTATATGATTTCTCGTTCCAAGTCACACGATAGTCATGCCATTCGTTCGATGAAATCGACCACGAAGATGTCTCAAACTTCCTCCTTGAAGTCGTGTCTCAAAGAAACCACGGACCTCAATGACCTCACGTCACCTTGAACTCAGAGCCCTATTCTTCTTCAACCATGGGTAGCCTCATGTTAATCATTGAATTGCTGGAGTGGGTTTCTTTGGTCCACCTTTGGCTAGCTATTAAGGAATTATGAAGATCGGTGGTAGTACAAAGCCGATCTTGGCTAAATCTAGTCCCATTGATGTAAAGCAGAAGGAATTTAACTCTTTTTTAGATAATGCTTGGGCACAACTTAATGCCCACCAAGTATCTATGGAAAATTTCAAGCAACAAACAATAAATGTACCTCGAGTGTTTATGAGTTCAACTAAACTAACTGATAGTGAGTCTATTATAATTTATAGGGATTAACCTTACAAATTAAATAATGTGGTCGATTTGGGGTATGAGAGGACCACCCAAGAAACTGTGAATTTAGTTGAAGTCATTGTCGCCGATTTGTTAAGATCGGGTTTAATACATATGGAGGAATTGGAAGCGGTGAAAAGGGGTTATAAGAGTGTATTTCGAAATAGTATTAAGGTTTTGAAGGTATGGTTTTGAATACTTTGAACCTATATAGGGCGAAACACTACACTACTTATAAGTGATGTTATGACATTAGAGCAAGCTTTCAGATATCCTCTTATGGGGTACATTACAAATTATGGATATGGTTAGTATGATATACATTGTGAAGGAATTGGGTGTTAAGTGTAGGGTGTGAAAACATCTGAGTGCATGATTGATGACTCATTCTTTTTTATAGATTAATAGGGTCACGAGATATCATTTAATAGGGTTATTAGACTTATTTTTTGGGATTTATCCCTAGTATGTAACTTTATTTGGATTCTTTGCTTATCTCGAATATTTCGATATTTTTAGAGATTTTTGCATTAATTGTGTGTTGAGTGTGTAGCTCCAACGTATATGGATGATACGAGACCCCAACATGACACAAAGAAGTCAAAAAATTAAAGTCAACCCCAAGTCAAGGCATGAAAAGATCAAAAATTCATGTTAGGAGGTCAAGTGCATTTGTCGGTAAAACATTATAGTCAACTTGAAAGAGTCACCACACACGTTCAGTGAATATCCTGATCAAACCACTTGAGCTCAAGATAATCCTTCGAGTCGGGAGCGCAATGAGAGGATACGATTTGTGAATCAAAGTTAAGACTACAAAGTTATGCTAATGTTTCCATGGTGGCTCGAACTTGTCCAACTTTGCTTAAAAATGTTTTTGGGTTAATTTTGACCCACCCAAGTGGGCCGGACAACCCAAAAACGTTTTTACACTTATTACATATGGGAAATGAAGATTAAAAATAGGGACACAACCATTTTTTTAAGATACACATGTCTTCGAGAAGAAGCAAGGAAGTACAAGAAGTCAACTCTCACCATTGCACCATCGCTATCCATCAGTTTTAGCTAATTTAGTGTAATTATTTATATTTTTCATCATAGTTCTAATTATGTGATGTCTCCCTATTTTTGATATACTAATTTAGGTTGGAGACATCATTTTAGGTATATTTAATTAATTAATAATTGATTTTTATTCGTATTTTGATCATTTCTTATTTCTTGTCTTGATGATTTATTATTTTAGAGCATATTTGGTTTAATTTGTGTGTTAATGTGAAGCTTTAAAGATATATGGAATATAATTAGATTCTAATTCAATTCTAAAGTGATAAGAAAAGAAGATATGGAAGGAATTAAGAGATAAAAGGAAGTAGAGATAAAATAGGAAAGGAAAAGATGTCAAGTAAATCTGAAATTCTACAGCTACGTCCATTAAAGTGAAGATAACTTCAAATCAGATGGGAATTTGGATTAGAATTGGAGATAGTAAACGTATATCTTTTTGCTCCGGTCGCTTCGATATAAAGTAGGTAAAAATTGGACCAATAACGAATGAGATACGATCAAAACAAGACAACAGTGATTATCCTCTCTCCTATAATTTAAGGAACGAATTTGAGTTAGACTTGGACTCAAATTACCTACCTTTTACTCACCAGTTTCAACCTAGGGTCTTCTTAGAACCTATAAATACACCCTCTTATCGTTGTAAAAATATCCTTGGTCAGCCTTTAACATCAAAAGACCAAGAGGAAGCCTAGTTCAAGAGAGAAGAAGAGAAGAAGAGAAGAAGGAGCTTGGAAGTTGTTTATGCCATTCCAACCCTTCCCGTTTGTAACTATGTACTCTTATTTATTTCTTATGAACTAATTTATATAGCTTGAGATTAGCATATGGGCATGAACCCTAGACTTGTTTTATATGTTATTTAATTTTGGATGTCTTTTTACATTTAATTGAATTTAGTAGTGATAGCTATGTGTTATGTGCTTTGAATTAATGTATGGAGTTCTTACGATGTGCACGTATAGAATTTCCTTAGTAATTGAATTAACATCTAGAAGGGGGATTCAGTTATAGAAAACACCACATAGTCGTCTAGTGTGTGGTAATGATCCGGATGGGTTTGCCTAACTGGATAGTCATTAGGGTTTAATTTAAACACCAAGTTTTGAGACTCCTAAGTCCACCTAGAAGGGGGTTAGGAGGAATTTAGAATCCCGACTATTGTATATCACACTATTCTTCCTTAGGTAATAAACATAGAACAAGACTAGTGGGGATTGCTTGCTAGTTCTCAAGATAAAATATCATTAGCTTCTCTCTATCATATTTTACTTTCATGACTTTAATTTAAGTCTGTTTAGAGTCATACAAACCAAATAAATATTTCAGAGTCTTTCCTTTTCAGCATATTATTCTTCTAGCTTCTTTTATTTGCACTTTATATTTGCATGAGTTCTCCTAACTTTCGTAGTGTCTGAGGACGAATTCAACTTATCATTAAAACTTGAATACGATGTGTGATACTTGCAGTGAGTAACGTATTCTGGTTAGGGTGTTAGTTGCATCTTTATTTATCCATTATTTTATCACGCCCTAACAGACACCAAGTTTTTTGCGCCGCTGCCGGGGACTGCATCGTTAGTCCATGTGCTTTTATTTAGTGCTTTTATTTTTTAGTTAGTTCTATTTTACGCTTTTCTTTTTGTTTTTGTCTTTTTCAGATTTTTAGATGGAAAATCAACGGTTAGAGCTAACTATACCATAGTGCTCCCACGGCCAAAATTGTACTAAAGTCCACAATTTGAAATAAGTATTATACGTGCCGAGTATAAATTTGATAGTATTATACGTGTCGAGTACAAATTTGATAGTATTTGAAATAACAGACAAACCTGTAAAAGAAGGGCACAACCGTCCATATTAGATGATATCATGGCACATGCACTACATAATCCTGCATATAAACGAGCAAGGCATGCAGAACCCCAACTGTATATTCGAATGTCATAAAAGTTTTCGAGCAGTGGGAGATACATGCTTGAAAATAAAGCACCTCGTAAGGCCGGTAATATGACCCACCAATAACGTATAAAATATACGCCCTTGCATGTTGTCGCACTGTCTCGTCAGTTGCATTATCGGGTAGCGGGTTTGAATAAGTTTCACGTAACCAAGTCAAGCTAATAGATTTAAGACTACTATACACCTTCTGCTCTCCATTTGCTTTCACTGTTATGATCGGAAGGGGAACAACTCCCAGTAATTGCTCAAATTTTTCAGCTAAATTGTTTGTCGAAAGGATTTGATTATATGTCACAACCATCCCATCAATAGACAAGCCAAGTAATATTGCAACATCCTGCAACGTCACTGTCATCTCTCCCATTGGAAAGTGAAATGTATGTGTCTCACGTCTCCACCGCTCAACCAATGCTTGGATCAATGAGGGGTACAACCTTATTCCCGCGACTTCTGAAATGCCTCCAAATCCTGCTTCGCGGACGTAATAACTAACACGGCTGTCAAGATTCCAAGGTTTGTAGCATCTACACACCATTGGTGTGATTTCCTATTTTGCATAAATAACTAACTATATAAGCAACGTTTACAAAATAATTTTTTTATATACATGATAATTACCTCATTATTCCACACCTTTGTACTCATATGCGTTAATTGTTGCCACAAGACTGAACCATCAATTGGTCCGGTGAAATGCGTATCACAATGGACATTAGCTAAAGAGCTTCCATCATGTACATTAGTCCTCCTTAGCATTGTGAACTAGTAAAAACCTAGTGATAATCATTTTTTTTCAATATATCTAATTTTTTTTAACACAAGTCTACAATATTTACCACTAAAATGTTATATAAAATTATTTCTACACCCATTATTTTATATGACTATTATTGTATTTTACATAACTTAAATTTTGTTAATAATTTTATTTCAGTATAACTAATTGTATTTTGAACAAAAGTCTACAATATTTACCACTACAAATGTAGTAAAAAAAATCTATCTTTACACCCATTATATTTTTTATGACTATTTGTGTATTTCATATAACTAATTTTTTATAATAATTTATTTTTAATATAGTTGATAGTATTTTTTTCAACATAAGTCTACAATATTTACCACTACAAATATAATTAAAAAAATTATCTTTACACCCATTGTATTTTATATAACTATTTGTGTATTTCATATAACTAAATTTTTTATAATAATTCATTTTTAATATAGTTAATAGTATTTTTTTTTTCAACACAAGTCTACAATATTTACCCTAAGAAATGTTATAAAAAATATTTCTACACCCATTGCATTTTATATGACTATTAGTGTATTTCATATAACTGAATTTTTTATATAATTTATTTTCAATATAGCTAATAGTATTTTTTTCAACACAAATCTACAATAGTTACCACTAGAAATGTTATAAAAAATATTTCTACACCCATTTTTTTTTTTTTTTATGTATGGGTGTCCGGGCCAGCTTACTCCCATACACGCCTCCTCGGGCATACTCCCATTTAATCAAAACTAGGTTACCCATGTTCAGGGAGGAGACTCGAACCTTGCACCTCTTGCTTACCCCGGGTCCTGGCCATTGAGCTAGTCCCAATGGTTCACCCATTGTCTTTTATATGACTATTTGTGTATTTTATATAACTACTATATAATTTATTTTACTCTTAAAATTATAAAAGATATAATTAAATAAATATATATAAGGTATTAAAAAAATTATAATACAAAATTAGACAATTGTTTTAACCTATTATTTATTATATATATCTAATGATGTATTTGTAACACTACACAATAATATATTACATTTTATTAAAAAAATTACTATTTTGTATTTTATGTAACTATCATTTAATATTTTTATATCAAATAATTGCAAATGAATTAATCAAGAGATATATGAAAATTAATAATTAAATTTAACAAATAATAAACTTGGTAAAAAAATACTTACCTTTTTCTTGTAGTATTTGAAAGAAGTTGAAAGAATTAGATTAATATGGTAAGAGTAGGAATGAATAAGTAAAAGAAAGTGGGGGGCTTATATAGAATTTTGGGGTCAAACTAAACAAAAGAAAAAAAAAAATCAAAATATTCGGTCAAAAAGTAAATAATAAGATTTCTGCAAACTTTTTTTCACTTCAATCGGAGTGTTGCTGTCATGTCATCAGTCGCGTGCTGAGTCAGCGCACGACTTGCTATTTTTTTTATTTTTAAATGTTACTACTTCTTGTTAGTGTGTTAGAACTAAAAAAAAAAACTCAAGTTTCTCAGTGTTTTCTTTCTAGTTTTTCGGTATTCTGATGATCTTTAAACTTTAAAGACATGGTAATTACAATCTTTACTTGTAAATTCGTAATGATACATTTACTATTCTTTGTAAGGTTATGAAAACTATGAACTGTAGCAAATTCTGACTCCAACAAGAAAAAAAATGTAGCAAATGGGCTACGAAATGGGCAATGTGTTGCCTTTGCCGGATGTACCCAAGAGGAGTCAGAGTCAGGTATGGGTGCAAAATTGTTATGTGTGCAAATTTAAGAATCAATGTCTCATTGATTGCTCTCACAATTTAAGTCTAATTATAAATCAAGTCGATAGTTCTAATGACTAAAAATAATTTTTTTAATGATCATAAAATTATGAGATTGGATTTTAATGAAAAAGAAAACATTAATGCACTAAAAAATTTACTATTAACCGGTTCAAGCCAATAACAACACAAACTCAGGCCTAAAAATTCTGATCAAACTCGGGTCATGCATATATTGAAGAAAAACGTAACCTTGTCACAGGTTAAATTGAAAAAGTAAAATGATAGAGTAAGGTTAAATTGAAAAAGTAAAATGATAGAGGTGATTTATTGTGTAATTTGTAAGTGCTATGATATAAAAAGTGACTTTAATATTATTTAAGAGTGATACAATTCAATTTGTTAATGAAAGAACTGTTAGTAATCCAGATGTTAAATTGATGTATATATGTGTTTTCTTCTAGGTACACTTCCCGAGTAGTCAGAAAACACCTCTCTCAACCCAAACCACTAAGCCCATACATGTTTTTTCCTATACACTCACAATTTCTTTTCTACTTTCTTATTTTATTCGAGTTTATGGCTAAATTTCCAGCTTCTAGTATAGAATTCTTCGAGAATGATCTGAATGCTAAATTGATGAGGAATTTACTCTTTCACGGGATGAAAGTGGAAAATATGCAGCTTTTGATGAATCTAAGGTGTTTGTGAGGATTATTGCTTATGGATTTATCAGTTTCACTTACCTTCGCACCATTTCCATCAAGCATTGGGGTGATAAGAGAAAATTGGCGATTGAAAAGAAAGTACTAAACATTTGTCTTCTCAAGTTCAAGAACTAAGATGATTGTGGTTGGGTATGAGAAAATCGCCCTTATCATGTTTTTCGGGTTTCACGTTTTGGTTCAACAATGGGATGAAGTTATTGAAATTCAAAAAAAAAATTACTTTACTTCCTTTTGGATAAGAATGGATGACATAATTGCACTAATTTTGAAGGGGAGTAATATCAGAAAAATTGCATGGAAACTAGGTAGAGTTGAAACAATTGTTCTACCTTATCCGGAGAAGTACCACAAGTACTCCACGATGAGAGTCAGAGTCTCATGGCCTATTAACAAGACGCTTCAATCTAAATTCTACCAGAAACATCGTCAACCTAATTAGGTTTCCTACAAATTTAAGAAATTGTTTGTTTTTGTTATGCTTGTGGAATGGTCTTTAATGAAGACTGAATGCGAGATAAACTCGAAAATTCGGTCAGAGCTCCAGAAAAGTCGGCAACCCATTAACGGTGGTGGTAGTGGTTAATTCGTTTTCAAAGCGAGAATACAAATATTGAATTGGGCCCAAGACAAATAAGGTCTCCCAAGAAAAAACTGAAAGGAAAGTATAAACCTTTTTTATGTAATAGGTCTACTAACACGATCGTTTCTCTAGAAAAAGAAAATTATTGTATTTGGTAAGGAAGAAAAAGGTGCACTGAATGAAGCAAAAACTCGGCCAAATGATATTTATTGTACACAAGTCAACATGACTCATTTGTTAGGCCTACTTTACCAAACGAGACTTCTTTTCTGAATAGGCCCAATATATTACTTAACGGGTCTGAAAATATTAAAACCTCTGCTATATTTAATAGTCCACCTCCAAAACTAATATTCTACTTCACTTGATATAAAATAATAATAGGTCCAACCAAGTCTTCATTGCTCGGTCCACAACAGAAAATATAATCTGCTTATGTAATTTGGTTCAATTGAGAGAGAGAGAAATTGAGAACACGATAAGTGCGTCTGGATCTAGGGGTTGGCGAATCTAATGTATCGTTGGAGCCTTCAGCAACTCCTGTCTCCAACTATGAAGATGCACTCATGATCGACAAAGATTTTGAGAAGGTTGAGGAAACTGTGGTAGAGAATGAGGACTTCAATAAACATTAGAAAAAAAGAAATGGGTTAGTAAAGTGAGAGAATGGCTAAGGAAGTTGAAATGGTTTGCATGGTTGACCCACAACAACCCCAATCGGCTTAAAAATTTACTCTTGAACTGGCAAGGGGCTGGTACGCCCCTGACAGAGATCTCTCTAATTGATGCAATCAAGCACAACCATACTGAAAAACAATATTTTTTTTGACTAAACGAAATTAGCAAAAAACTTGACATGAATATTATTGCCTATATTAACCATATAGGCAATTCTAGGGGATCGGTTGTCTTAGCCAAAAATAACATAAAAGTTGAAAAAAATACTTGTTCATCGAATATTATTCACTGTAAAATGGACATATTGGGGATAGGGAGGTCTATGGTACTCCTTCTTCTAATAAGTCTTTCTTCATTAGTGAACTTATATCAAAGTGTCCCACTGATAAACCTTGGTCCATAATTGGTGATTTCAAGTTAACTATGAGTGTTACTGATAAATTGGGGGAGACAGACTGATAAGAATATTATTCAGATGTTTAATGATTTATAAATCATTTTGAACTCTTTGAACTCCCTCATAAGGGTGTTAAATTCACCTGGAGTTATAGGAGAAAGGGGGTCAACTGTTGACAAAGCTTTGGTTAGTAGCGAATGATTAGCACTATCTCATGATAGTTGGGTAGCTTCTCACTCAGTTGTAGGCTCTGACCACTCTCCATTAATGCTTCAATTGGGTAACTTACAAAGTAAATCTAATGGAAGATTTATTTTGGAATAGAATTGATTAAATTTGGATTCTTGTAATGAAATCATTTGAAAAAAATGGAAAAACTATAAAAACTTTGTTGGTAAGTTTATTATTAGATTACAAACGAAAATAAAAGGACTCATATTTTTCCTTACTAGATGGGTTGGGAGAGTTACTTTGAAGCAAAGAAAGTTGATAAATGAGGCCTTAAATGAATTGTAAAAAATATTTAATGTTCAGTACTCTAAACAGAATTTAGATAAATATTATTCATTACCCAAGTCCTTTGGACACCATTGTGTTAAAGAAGAGAGGTATTGGGCCTTGAGGTCTAGAAATTTATGGTTAAAACTTGAAGACAATAACTCAAAAGTATTTTCAAACAATTACTAAGGCTGGCCGGTCTAAAAATAAAATACAAGGCTAAATAGGATGATGAAAGTTGGACTGAGAAATATGATGAAATTTTTGAAGATAGAGTTGAATATTTCTCTAATGTTTTCTAATCAGTAGACCCTAGAGATTTTACTTCTGTTCTTAGTTGTATAATCCCTATAGTAGATAATGGTACGGATATTAACTTTATTAAACCAATAACTTTAGAAGAACTTAAATATGTCGTTTGGAGTTTAAATCTTGATAAGGCACCTGGCCCTAATGGTAATTTTTGCTTCTTCTTTGTTAAGTATTGAGATCTTATCAAACTTTATGTGTTTAGGGTTGTTCTTGATTTATTTAACAACAATAGTGACCTTTCAGTTATTAATGGAATTATTGTACTTCCTTCATCCATCAATGTTTGTCATGTTTTTCTTTTCACACAGATTAAGAAAAGCAATTAATCCCTTCTATTTTTACTGAACTACCCTCAACCAACTAAGTAAATGAATTCTTAATGATGATAAGCTCTTGAAAATTAAATAAGGATAAAATTTGTAGGAAATGTAAAAGTTTCTTGGTATCTCAAATGGACAACTTTTTGTGGACATCTACTTTTCGAAATTGTGACAAACATTGATGTATGGAGGGAGTAGCACTTATACCTAAATGCTTAAGCCTGGATAATATAGGTTCTTATAGATGTATTAGTTGTGCTAATTTCATTTAAAAAATTATATCCAAAATAATTACCCTAAGGATGCAGCCTTATGGGTATGTGAGTTGATGAGTCTCAATATACTTCTATACCTAGTAGGTCCATATTTGATAATATAATAATAGTTAATGAAGTAAGTCACTATTTCAAAATTAAAAGGTACCAAAAGGCTTACTCTTTTGCTACTAAGGCTGATATAGCTAAGGCATACGAGGTTGTTGAATGGCATTTCCTTTTTAAATTACTGGCTAAATAAGGATTTAGCACTATTTGGATTGAATGGGTTGAAAATTGTATCACCTCAGTCTCCTATGAAGTCGAGATAAATTGTAAGTTAACCTATTAGGGGTTCAGACAAGGTGATCTCATGTCTCCTTTTTTATTTTGTCACACAAGCATTATTTGCACTTCTTAAAGAAGCATATGTAAAAAATATACTAAAGGGAATTAATATAGATAGAGGTTCTCCTATCGTAACCCATTGCATATTTGCAAATGATAGCCTATTTTTTATGGAAGCTAATTTGGAAAATGTACTTAATTATCAATATATATTGCATAAGTACAGTTATGCTTCCGGGAAAAAGGTAAATCTAAACAAAAATGGTATTTTGTTTAGTCAAAATTCTAGTTTGGATGTTTGATCTGAGGTTACTGGGTTAATAAGTATGAATGAAAAGGTTGACCTTGGCAAATAATTAAGTGTGCCTACTTTTTGGGGTAGATCTAAAGTTAAAGGTTTGAAGTGTCTTATTCACTCTATCCTTGGAAGAATGGAGTCTTGGTATACAAAAATCCTATATACCAGTGGAAAGGAGACCCTCATTAAAGTAATAAATGCAATCTCCAAAAACCTAATGTCAGTCTTATTAAAACCCAAAAATATCACAAATCACCTTGCTTCTTTGGCATCTGATTTTCAGGGAAAACAAGGGTTGAAATAGGACTCATTATGTGAGTTGGTCCACTCTTATTAAGCATAAGTCAGATGGAGGTTTTAAAACAATATATTTTCATGCAAATAACTTGACTCTTTTAGCATCTAATGCCTAGAATTTTTTTCTAAAACCAGATAAAGTTGTTTTCAAAATGTTGAAAGGCAAGAATTCTCCTAAAAATAATTTTTGGGAATCTTTAGTTGGTAACAACTGCTCTTAAGCATCGAGGAGCATTGTGTCAGGGAGGTATATATTTATGAATGATCTCTTCTGCAACATTAAGAAGGGTGATACAGTTAACATTTGGGACCCCTATTGGATCTCAGGCATTAAAACTCTTATGAAACCAGCCAGAGTTGACACAATTTGGGTCAATGAATTAATGAATAGATAAGGTACAAGTTAGAACACTGATACCCTAAAAATATATTTAATCCCTCATGGGTTGAAACCATTTTAAATATTCACAATTCTCCTGAACAATATAACCCTCCTATGTGGGTTAAGTCCCCTACAGGTAGTGTTATTGTAAATGATTCTTATGCTCAAATTAGGATGGTACAACAAAGGGCTAAGAATGGGAAACATGTTAACAAGGGGGAATCCTCTTATATTATCCCAAAGACTATATGAAAATTTATTTGGCAGTTACAGGTGGCTCCCAAAGTCATAAATTTTTTATGGATAGCTTGTAAAAATGGGCTTTTAATTAATCATAATAGGTTCATGAGGAAAATAACCTCTAACTACTCATGTGATATATGTAGATCAGCTCCAGAAACTATTGAGCACATCATATTTCAGTGTGACTGGGCCAATGTGTGGCTAACTTCTCCACTTAATTTTCTGTCTCTCAATGGTCCCATTAATATCATGATTACATGGGTGGAATTGCTTGTGAACTACCTTAAGGATGGGACCGAAGTGAAACATTTAGGGGTGAACTAGCGTGAGAGATGGCATTGAAGCTGCCTTTTGGCTTTGTAGAAGTTGAGAGTGATAACTTCACTATTATTAACCAAGTTAATTATAGAGTTGTTAGACTATCTTGTGGTACTTGTAATCTGGTTAAGTTCATTTCTTTTTGTAAAACTAAACACAATATTAAGAACTCATGTTAGTAGAACTAGAAACAGATAGTTGATTGGGTGGCTAATCATATGCTAAGAGGCAAATTGTTTGGCCTTTGATTGTTTATCCCCCTTCTCAATTATCTAACCTTCTCAAATGTAACTTTGACACTCAAGATATTGGTTGATATTTTGTAATATTTTGGGTTTATAATGCAAGTTTATTTCGACTAAAAAAAACTAGTTGCCAATCTGGCTTCGCATATTTGGAAGGAAAGGAACAATTTTATCTTTAAAAGTGAAATGTTTGACCTTGAGATGACAATGAAAAATGATGTACATACTAATGATGAATACTTAATTCAAATGGAAAGATTTTTTAGTTCTCCTATGTTGTAGAAATCGCCTCCTAGGCACCGACTAGGCATCAACTCCCCCCTCAGCCACTTACGCCTAGTAAAAATTCTAGGCGTTTTTTACTAGCGTCTTAGAAGCCGCGGAAGAGGCCCCTAATCCTTCTAGGAACCGATTAATGGCCAAAAATAGCCGCTTAGGTGCCGATTAAATGAAAAAATGACCGCGTAAGCCTTCTTTTTATTAATCTTACTCTCGAGAATTCTTGAATTTATATTATAACTCAAATTTTAGTCTATTTATATATACTATAGCGTTGTTAGATGAATTTCATGACTAAAATAGTTAAAATTGTTATAATTACTAAGTATATATTACTAAATAAATTTTTTACAGCAGGATTCAAAACCGTGTAATCTCGCCTAGGCCCCCTTCGATCATTTAGGCCGCAAAACCCAGATCTACAGCATAGGAGTTCTCAAATATTAATACTCAAGCTGGTTCAATTGAGTAAGAAAAATCTTTGGGTGTATCTCAAAAGTTATTTTATCTAATACAGGTTGGGTCCCCTAGCTATGGTAGTATTAGGATAAACATAATTTGCAATAGTCGATATACAAATCCTAATTTTCGATATTTGATATACAAATCCTAATTTGTATGTGGCTTCTATTGCTAGGGACCCTAAGGGCAACATTTTGGATGGGAATGTGAAGTGTGTGAGAGCTTTATCAACACTAGGGCTGATGAAGTGGGAGTGGTATATCAAGCTTATAGATAGGCGGTTTCATTTCCAAGTGGAGTAGTCAATAGAGAAAACGATTATTCCACTCTTTTAAAACCTCTTATATGTAATAAAGCAAAACCATCTCATAGCATTAAACACTTGATTGAAGATATTATAGCTAATAGTTTATTTTGTAATATTAAGTATTTCCTAATTTTTAGGAGTAAAAATGTGGTAGCGGATTAGGTAGCTAAACAAGGGTTTAGAGACAAGTTGTTTTAGCTTTGATTTGTTACAATCACCCTAATTAGCTAAACTCGCGTGTAGTAATCAGAATACTATTGGAATTTTTATATCTTTTTGTAACTGTTTGTCATTATTGAAATTTTTAAAATGAGAGAGTTTTGAAGATGGTCGAATATCTTGGTAAGTTTACCCAAACTAAGGTGTCGTTTGATTTTTTTTAAGTGATAAGTATTGAATGCTGAATAACAGCTGAATAGAACTTATTCTATTAAGAGGCAGGGTATGAATGAATCAGACTCAATTTTAAATCTTAATGAATCAGACCAGTTAAGAGTTATTCAGGTCTGAATTGGTCAGAAAAACAAACAGTTTTATTGATCTAGTGTCTTAATGAATTAGATTAAGATCTCATTAAGTGTAAACAAACACCCCCTAAATGATTCATGTATATGTGTGGTGGTCCTTTGTGTGTTCTAAAAATAATGCAATAAATAATCGAACCACAACCGCAAGTGTACGGTTGTCCCAAGTAGTATAACTGATAAAACAGATTCGTTCCAAGGACGGGATGGTTGACTACAATGCTTATCTATTAATGATTGATTGCACTTATGAAAGCAAATAAAAATAATATGTTTGTTTGGTTTTGTGTTAATGCTAAGTAAATGAAAGACAAATATTAAAATGCAAATAAAAGCTAAGGCGCAAGTAAAATGATGTAAAACGCAATATGAGAAGTAGCGCTTGAGAACGCAAGGATCCTCCCAATCCTATTTCCGAACTTATGTTGTTTAAGGGCTAAATTGGTCAATTACAATGGTCGGGATTCTAAATTCCTTATACCCCCGTCAGGGTGGACTATAAAGCGATCCTAGAGTGTCACTAGTCCCGTCAGGGTAAATATGATCCACCTTTGGATGTTTAAGTTTTATTACCTCATTGGCCCTAGAATTATCTAAGTTCGTCAGAATCAATAGCTTATATCCTAGATTGAATAAATGGTTCTGTATCTAAACCCTCCGTCAGGATGATCCAATCGCCACTAATTGGAATAGCCTAAATACTAACACCTGTTCCTAGTTCATGACGCTAAAAACAGCAAATATTCTCAATTTATAGAAAAGAGTAAAAGCCCCAATCTAATTTAATTTAACAGAAACCCAAATTCAACATTCGAAATTCAATAAGATTGGGATTCACCCATTAATTGTTCTCAAGCACTATTAAATGTTTAGCTCATATTAAAAAGAAAAACTAAAGAAAAAGAAATGAGACTCATATCGTTTTACAGAAATAAAAATACAGAGAACCTAATTATGGAGTTGAATTGGCTGAGAATCGAAGATATAGACCGTCTCGAGCTCTTGCTTCTTCTTTTCCTTGTTTCTGCTTCTTCTCTGGACGCTCTCTTCTAAGGATGTTTTTAATTTGAAGAATAAATTGAGAGGTGAGAAATAATGAGGTCAAAAGCTCCTTTTATAAGCTTAAAAACGGATTAGGGCTTGGACTTAAGAATAAATCAATAATTAAATGTCCAAGCCCAATTTCTAAGTCCAAAATCCCGTAACTGCTGATACACCTTCACTAAAACGGCTTTTCCCACTTCGTTACAACTCCGATTGACCTGAAATCAGTTGCTAAATTTCCGTAACTCGATAAGGAATGTTTTCTATTCAAAGGTAAGCGGCTAAATCATCTATTAAGCACCTTAAAATCAGCAATCTTTGGCCTGGAAAACAGATTTGCAACTCTAAAATCGAATCTTTCGGGATTTATCTTCAAGCTTTGACTTCATTACACGATCTTTGACTTTAATCTTTTATTCCTCTCCTAGCTAGTATTCAAAACCTACAAGCTTTTCACTAAAAACAACCCATATTACGCGCAAAAGCTTAATAAATCAAAAATACTAAAATCTAAAGAGGAAAATTGAATTATTGCATATTAGCACCAAAAGTCTATCTAAATAATCAAATAAACACCAAAAATGATGTCTCGCAAAAGTATAAAATTAGAACATTTAGGGGGACATCAATGTGTTAAAAAATTGGAGCCTCTAAACAAAAATAAAATTGGAGCCTTTAAAAAAAATATGTAAGAGAGTCTTAGTTATTTTAAAAAAGAGAATTTATATCCCGTATTAGATGATTTAACATTAATTGTATTATGACATATTTTTTATATTTTAAATTTATAAAAACTAATTATAATAACTATTTAATTAATCTAATAACAAGTATTTTATAATTATAATTAACTATTATAATGTGAATTATTGAACATGAAAATTTTACCTAAAAACTATATCAATTTTCAGTAAATCTAATATGTATGGTTTGCCACCCACCTTGCCCCTGTTGTGACAGCAAGTTTTGTATAAAAGAAGAGAGGAGAGGTTAAGATAAAAGATTAATGCCTAAGAATCATAGTTAGAATTAATTTTCTTTCCCTTTAATTTTTATTTTTATATCTATAAAAAAACACCATATATCTAGCTCAGTTCTCTTGTTGCTTATAGAAAGGTTAATATCCAATAGGCATCTATCACCTTACATCCTTGTCTATAAAAGACATCATATTTTTTAAAGAACAGTGAGTAATTGAAAACTTCTCATTACTCAGAGTTTGAGTTATGGAAAACTTTCTATAACTCAAACGACTCTTTTTATAGTAAAGAAAAAGAAAAAACAAAATATATATGGCTTTTTATGGACAAAAAATGATGATTGAGGTAAGATGAAGTAAGAAAGAATTAAGTTTAACTTAAAGGTATTTCTTAGATAATAATCTTTAAAAAAATAGTTTAAGTTATAAAACAATTTCCCATAATTTAAATTTTGAGTTATAATTCAAAACTTAAATGATAATAGTTTATAGTGAGCATAAATCCAAAAATAAAAAGATTATAATAAAGAAAAATTCTTTCATCCAAAAGTATTATTAGTAATCATATTATGACACTTATCGGTCATTTGAACGCATATAA
The DNA here is from genome assembly GCA_029959085.1 of Nemophila menziesii. Taxonomy (NCBI): domain Eukaryota; kingdom Viridiplantae; phylum Streptophyta; class Magnoliopsida; order Boraginales; family Hydrophyllaceae; genus Nemophila; species Nemophila menziesii. The sequence goes on from JARWIR010000013.1 coordinate 1,823,562, forward strand.
AACAATTAGCATGATACGTGTCTTGTTATTATAATACAATTATTGGGTATAACATAATAATTTTTTTTAATACATATGCAAGCCACTTTGGACTCGGGAATCATTTTGATTCCGATAAGATTTGATAATTATTGGGTATAACATGATAAATTCTTTTTTTTAATACATATGAGAGCCACTTTGGACTCGAGAATTATTTTGACTCCGATAAGATTCGATCCCAGGACCTCTCAGTCTCTGTGGAGTAGCCTAACTACTAGACTAACTATCGATCTTTATAACATAATAAATTCGATCACTCATTACTGGATGAAAAAATCTTATACGATTTATTAAGTAAAAACTTTAAAAATAATAGAATCTAACACCTCATCCCATCCCCAACCCAGACTTGCTGATGTATAAATTTTTATCTTCCACCATGAATTTTTTCTGGTGTCACAACCATCTCCATCACACCAAAATAATCATCTAACATTTAATAATATCTCAAATCATCGAAACATAATTCAAATTCAAATATTTAAAAAAAAAAGAAAAAAGACAGATATTTGAATTAATGGTAAAGGATCGACTATTTGTATTCCAAATTATAGGGTCTAATTCCAGGTTTGGGGTAGAAGTAGGGATGACAACAGATCGGTTTTTTGCAAAAATTCCAAACCATAACCATAACCGTTTTTTTAATTAAAAACCACATCTTAACGGTTTTAACCATCGGTTTCATTTTTAAAACCATAACCGTATTGTTCGGTTTCGGTTTTTTAAACGGTTTTGCGGTTTTTAACCATATTCAAATGATAATTTAATGAGTAAATAGCACTTTTGCCCCCTGCGTTTATACCCGATTGACAGGTTGCCCCCTAACCTTTAAAATGCGACTCGTTCCCCCTTAAGTTTTACTTTCGTGCCCCGTTACCCCCTGACTGTGTGTTCCGTCTATTTTTGCCGTTAAAAGTGACGTGGCATTTCCATGTCACATTTTTTTTTTAATCCTAATCTTAATTAATCATTTAATTAAGTTAAAGTAAGGGTAAAATAGACTTTTTATAAATAGTTTTTATATTATTAAAAATAAATAATATAATAACCCCCCCCCCCCCCACCCCCTACCCCCTTTCTTCTTCTTCCCTAACCACCTGCAACTCTTGTTAAAAAAAAAAAAAAATCAATAAGCCTCCCTCCATCCATCCATTGAATCTCCATCCATTCTTATACTCCATTGAATCTTCTGATACAAGACCTTGTATCTTCAATTAGTTAGCTCCTTTATTACTGTGATTAGTTTACACTTTTATTTTGTACATTAGAGTTCTTTTTTCCTACGTAATACATATAAGATTTAAATGAATAATGATCTAAATAGTTGCTCAACAAGTTAGACATTATCTAAAAATGCACACAACTATATGTATTAATATCCATAAAAGGAGTGTTATTCCTTACAATTTGTTTTTGTACTTTTGATTTAACAGATGTTAAATATGGGCCCAGAAATAATGATGCAAGGTAAGAAGATACCCGATGATTTAATTGTTAATATTTTGAGCCGGTTGGCTGTAAAATCTATACTAATGGGGTGTATTCAATTGAGAATCTGTTGGATTTTTTTGGACTTCAGAAATCCAGAGAGGTATTCAATTAAGATTTTAAAAGTCTTTTAAAATCCAGGTGTATTCAATTGAGATTTTAAAAACTCTTTTAAAATCTTGGTGTATTCAATCAAGATTGTTTTAAATCCTTTAAAGTTTTAAGGTATTAAAAAGTCATTGGATTCTCCAAGTCATTAGATTTCATAGGAGTTTAGGATTCAAGTATAACTAAATAAAGACATTTACAAATCTCTCTATAAAACCTGAGATTTCAAAAAGTAAAGAAAAAAAAAATTTAAAAGATAAAAAAAAATTGAAAGATAAAAAGACCTGCAACATTTTTTCTTTGGTAAAGCAGACTTTATTATTTTTTTTCCTCTATTCGGATATATTATTTTTTAATATTTGTTAATTATTTTTAGTATAAATCAATTCATGGAAACATGATTTTTTTTCCAACCAGATACACAATCAGTACATCAAAATGATGAACTCATCATTAAAGCATGATACTGCATTTTCGTCCAATTTGAACAAAAAAAAAACATTTTCGTCCACAAAACCCAATTATGATACTGCACGTACTGTAGTATTTTTTGTAGCATTTAAAATTGAAAAAAACATAATGCTATTTGACTTTTGTAAAGTCTATTATTATTTTTCAATACTTTTATTTTAAATTTTTATTTTTATTTTTAATTATCACAATTTTTTAAATTAGAGGTTCGATTAAATTATATGTGATTTTTGTGATTCTTATCAAAATAATAAAATAACAATATTTTTGTGATTAAATGACAAACAACAATTTATATGTATTTTTTAATTCCTATAGAATTTAAAAGAATCCGTCAAAATCTATCTAGGATTTAAAAAAATCGATCAGACTCTATGCAAGAATCAAATAGAATCCGTCAAAATCTATTTAGATTTAAAACAATCCATAAGATTTTCGAAGTCAATAGAGTTTTTGAAATCCAAAAAAATCCCATAAACTCTCAATTGAATACACCCCCCTAAGATTCAGATGTGTGTGTAAGTCATGGAAAATTATCACTGAGCAAAAGTTTTTCATTGAGAAGCATCAGAAACACTCCCAAATTGTTTACGAATATGGAGATGAATATAAACCAAATGGGAATGATCAAAAATATATTTACCCTTGTGCCTGCAATGGCTTAGTTCTGGAGGTAAATAAAAAAGCTGGTGAGTGTCGCATAAGAAATTTGATTTTTATCAGAAGATTCAATGGAGTATAAGAATGGATGGAGATTCAATGGATGGATGGAGGGAGGCTTATTGATTTTTTTTTTTTTAACAAGAGTTGCAGGTGGTTGGGGAAGAAGAAGAACGGGGAAGAAGAAGAGGGGGGTAGGGGGTGCGGTGGGGTGGGGGGTTATTATATTATTTATTTTTAATAATATAAAAACTATTTATAAAAAATCTATTTTACCCTTACTTTAACTTAATTAAATGATTAATTAAGATTATGATTAAAAAAAAAATGTGACATGGAAATGCCACGTCACTTTTAACGACAAAAATGGACAGAACACACAGTCAGGGGGTAACGGGGCACGAAAGTAAAACTTAAGGGGAACGAGTCGCATTTTAAAGGTTAGGGGGCAACCTGTCAATCGGGTATAAACGCAGGGGGCAAAAGTGCTATTTACTCTAATTTAATAAATATATTAAATTTCATAAAATAAAACCACACACATAAAAGAAAAGTATAAAGTTTATAAAAAATTGTGTTAGACATTTGATTAAATTGCATATATATTATTTATTTGGTTAAATCTAATTTTTTAACTTTGCTTTTAGAATTTAAGTATATCTAATTTAACCTAAGTTATTATAAAATTTGAATATATATATATATATATGATAATAAACGATTTTCGGTTTTTCGGTTTTATTTTTATCAAAAACCATAACCTAACCTAATGGTTTTAACCACGGTTATATAATTCGGTTTTAAATCGGTTCGGTTTTTAACCGTAACCATTGCCATCTAGATAGAAGAGAGAAAATATTTAGGAGACTTAGTTTTGTATAACAATCAATGGTTCATTTTATTCATAAATGAATAGTAATAGCATAAACTTTACAAGGACGTAGTAGTAATTAGTAAACTAAACTAACTTCTCTTACACGAATAAGAAACAACATATACACTAACAAAAACCTCTAAATAATAATTAATAATAAATAATTAGTAGTAATTAAGTAAAAGCATATTGAACAGCACCAACTTCTCTATGAGCAGCAACAGCTACAGCAGCAGCAGCACCAAATTGTGATTGGGCTTGCATTAATTGGGCTTCCATAGCCATTTGACCCATTTGACTATTTAACACTTCATCATTATTACTATTATTATTACTACTCCTTCTCATATGAGGTGATGGACATATATAATACCTTCCTTCATTCCCTCCTCCATCTTTCGAATATGGTGGTAAAACTGGTCCCACAACTCTTCCTCCTTTCCCTACATATAATATATCATTCATTTTAACGAAACAAAACACACATATTTTAACTGATTTAATAAGAATTTCTCTCTTTAAATAAATACCTGGTGGGACCCGTGGTTGTGGTGGCCTTAACATATTTGTTGCATTACCAGATATTTCTTCTGCGCTTCTTTTATTATCATACACTGAATAATTCTCATGAGCTTTTGCTGGTGGGACCATACTCGAATTCACCGTAGATCTGCAAATTAAAAAAATAATCAGGACCAGAAAAATAAGAAAAAGTAAAATAAAAGAAACATTTTGAGTGACACAATGCTTTTGTTGAATTTTTAAGCAAAAAGGAATTCGATTTAATTGCACTCTGTAGGTCCCTATATAGTGCAAATATTGCACTGTAGGTCCCTAGACTATGCAAAAATTGAACTATGGATCCCGGTATTAATATTTTTGGAATTTATTTAATTATAAGTCTCTGAAATAATCAGAAATTGCACTATAGATCCCAATTTTGTTTTTAAAATTTATAACACTATAAGTCCCTATATTATGCAAAAAATGCACCTAAAATCCCAACATTAGTTTTATTTGAATTAATTGCACTACAAGTCCCTAAATTACCTTGGAAGAGAGACATGCTTTCGTTCAGGCGGAATAACGGGCCCACTTTTACCATTATTCTCCTCAAGATATGAGAATTGCCTTCTAAAATGACCAATCGCACTGTACATATTCCCAAAAATAAACAAATAAATAAAATCAGAATTCGTAATTTCGTTACAAGAGTCAAAGAAGAAAATTTCAAAAAAAATAAAAACCTTGGGTAAACAAAATTAGCGGCATTAGTCCCTGCAATATAATCCTTAAGCAATTGGGGATGATACTCCAATATTTCCCTAAAAATCAAATCCCTAATATCTTCCTTATTTACCCTCCTTCTCTCAAACTCAAATTCAATCTTCGAAATTGGTTTACACGAAGGCTCCCTTTCAACTTTCGCTAGTCCTTTAAAATACGGATGTGCTAACGCCTAATAAAAAACCCAATTCAACAAAAATTACAAAAAAGCCCCTCAAACTATATACAAAAATTACAAAAATACCTCTTCGGCCGTTAATCTCTCTTTCGGATCAAACGCTAATAGCTTCTGCATTAAATTAACCGCTAAAGGATCTGCATTCGGAAATTTACCACCAAAATTCACAGCTTCTTTTTTCTTCATATCTGATAAATATTTTCTCGCTTTATCATTTCGTACCTGTAATTATTATAATAAAATTAACTTCACATACACAAAAACATTTAATTTTTTAATTTTTTCAAATCATACACAGGAAATAGTAGAAACTGAAGGTGATCCGAGAAGATCAGTAATTAATTCGAGCTGATGAACAACACTTTTCCCCGGAAAAAGTGGTTTTCCGGTTAAAACCTCGGCAAATATACATCCGATACTCCATATATCAATAGCTGGAGTGTACTGTAAAAAAAATAAAAAAAATAAAGGTTAAAAAGATATTTATAAAAATATTGCAAATTGATCCCTGACCCAAGACCCAACAGGGTTACCTGAGAAACAGAAATTCAACTTCCAGGAGAGTTCAAATAGTCCTCCCTGAACAAGAATTGTTTTAATCTACATAGTAACTTTACTACATAATGCATAGTTTTTACTTACTTAAGGTAACTTTATTTTTACGTGTCAATTAAATCTAAAGTTTTAACGAGGATTAATCGAGTATTTACCTTCGAGAAAAACGATCCACATAGCTCTGGAGCTCGATACCATCTTGTAGCAACGTAATCCTGATTAAAGAAGTTAAAAATTAAATTTTATAATATTAAAAAAATTAAATTTATGTAAAAATACTTACTGTCCAACATACAGTAGTTGGAGAATCATTAAACGCAACTCTAGCTAATCCAAAATCGCAGATTTTGAGTTTACAATTCGCATTTGCTAATATATTCTTCGGTTTAAGATCTCGATGATATACATTTGCTGTAAAAACATAAATTTAATTAGAAAAAAACTAAAAAAAATCGAAAAACTATAAATATATATATATACAAACCTGTATGCATATATTTAAGTGCACGAAGCATTTGATAAAGGAAAAATCGATGATGTTCATGTGTTAAATCATCGTTAGCTTTAATAACTTGATGAAGATCAGATTCCATAAGCTCAAAAACTACATAAATGTCTCGAAATTCACGTCTTGAAGGTGGAAGCATAATTCGCTTTATATCAACTATATCAGGGTGTCTTAAAAGTCTAAGTAATTTTACTTCACGTAAAATTCTAATAGCATCTGAAATATGTTCGAATATATCTGTAATTTTTTTTATTGCTACTTTTTCTCCAGTGTGTGTATCAATGGCTGCACATACAACTCCATAGCTTCCTTTTCCTACTACTTCCAAGATTTTGTATCTATTTGCTTCTCCATATTCAGTGAAAAACTCGATCTCCTTAGTGTTCTGCGTGATAATTACAGATAAAAATTATAATTAATTACTGAAATAAAATTGCATAAAATTTTAACAAATCTAAAATGACAAGAATCAAGATCTAAGCTTTAAGAAATCATAATTAAAAAGTAAGGTAAACTAATTAATATAGCAATTAACAACCTTCTTTCGCTGATCTTGCTGCATCTTTAACTAATTAACAGGTAAATATCCTTGAACAGAGTCGCTTGTGTTTGAACCGAATCAAATCAATCTCAAAGAAACCCTAGATAGATTATACAAGCACTTAATTGATAATTAGAATATCAGTCGCATTTGCTCCACCTAAACGGCCGTGAATCACTGAAGAGAAATCTCTCTATGTTCTCTCTAAATTTCGTAGCAAAAGAAATGCTACTAATGCGCCGCCGTTGTCGATGCTGCACCGTCGCCGGAGCTTCTCACTCAACCACTTCTGAAACCCTAACAAAAATCAATTACACAGAATTCTATCACTAAATATACCGCTCGCTATACAACTTTAATCGGAGGGTGAAAATGAATCGGAGAGAATGCTTTGCGCAGATCTAATGAAGAGAGAGAAGGAAAGAACGAAAAAGAGACGTTGGTGAGGGGAGTATCTATATATAGAAGAAATGATGACGTGGCTTTGCTTCGTTGAGTAATTAATCCTTATCTTTTTTAAAAGAAAGGGAAACTTTATTAAATGATCCTAAACTATATAGATATAGGAAATTTATTTTGGTAAACAAAGTTTGAATTTTGTTAAATAATTTATGAACTAACCATTTTTTGTTAAGTAAAAGATATATCGTATGCGTGTAAAAAAAAAAGATAAATATATATTAGGGGTTATTGTTGAAAACATCCTCCTTAAATTCTTTAATTGTTTTTTTATGTCTTCAATAATCTTATTTATAAAAAAATGCCTAATGAAGTAATTATTTATAGAAAACATCCCCTTTATATTTTCTATACCTTTACAAATTCCATCACATGCGCGCGTCCGTGAAATTTTTTTAAAATCGTCATAACTAATTCAAAAAAAATCAGAAAATTAAATTTTTTTTTTTTTTGAATAAATCTAATTAATATTTACGTCTATGAATTTTTTTTGATTTTTTTTTAATTTTTTGAATTTTTTCGAATTTTTTTAATTTTTTTTTCGCAGACACGGAATTCCATGTTTTAAACCGTGAAATAAACATGGAATTCCATGTTTTAAACATGAAATTCCATGTTTTAAACATGAAATTTCGTGTCTGCGAAAAAAAAAATTAGAAAAATCAAAAAAAATCAAAAAATTCAGAAAATTCCGAAAAAAATCATAGACGTAAATATTAATTTGATTTATCCAAATATAATTTTTTTTGATTTTTTTGATTTTTTTTGAATTAGTTATGACGATTTTAAAAAAAAAATCACGGACGCGCGCGCGTGTTTATTAGTTTTTTTTCTTATTTTTTAATTGTTAATTATAAGAAGGCTGTTTTCAATAAATATTTTTTTCTAGGCACCTTTTTCTAAATAAGTTTTTTAATAGGCATCAATCAACAATTGGCTCTATATATATTATCTCTGTTTGGATTGAATTGGATATGATTGGAATAAACAATAAATTAAAAAATAATAATTTCTAAATTTTTTTATAAATAATTAATTTTTTGATCTTTCTATAATAAAATCATTTCAAATAATATAAGGATATTTTTTCAAATGCCATAAATAATTTTATAATTTGAAATATAATGCTCTATATAATATAAAAGGAATATAAAACCAAATTTAAAATTTTAATCACTTTTAATCATTTTTTTCTTTTTTTTTACAATTTTTTAATTCTATCTTTTCTTTTCTTTTGAAAATATGAATCTAAATAATAAGTTGATGTTATAGAAAATCTATAAAGATTATATCAAAAAAAGTGTTGGGATAATCCAAATAAAATCAAAGGTTATATTTTGTAGCTCTAACTTATGAAAATCACGCTATCAAATAATGTGATAATGTATTTTAATATCAATCAAATAAGAATATAAACATTAATAGATGATGACTTTTTAAAGTTGAATGACTTTTTTTTTTGTTTTTTTTGGACGACAAAGTTGAATGACTTTGGCCTTATAAACTTTATTAATGAGATGTGGTTAAGTACCAAATCAACTTCTAAATTTATAATCTAGCTTTCAATAAATCGTATCAATATTTTTTTTTTTTTTTTTTTGGACGTTAAATCGTACTATCAATAAAGCATGTATTTTTTTCTCGAAAGAAAGGCATGTGCCTTGCCAACTAGATAAACAATGTCATTAAATACACGCTGGATATACGGGTCCCATTACATAATTCGGCTATTTAATTTCAAAAATTAAAATTAATTTTGCATGCGAGCTATGATTCATGAACGGCTCAATTTTCAATTTTTATTTTGTACCTTTGGATGTTATAGGTAGTTTAAAATAGAGGAAATTGTATTTTGAGGTCCAGATTTTTAAAACTTTGTATTATAAGTCTTGGGTGTCGTTTGATTTTTTTAAGTGATAAATACTTAATGCTGAATAACAGCTGAATAAAACTTATTTTGTTAAGAGGCAGTGTCTGAATGAATCAGACTTGGTTCAAATCTTAATGAAACAGACCAATTAAGAGGTATTCAGATCTGAATTGGTGGGAAAAAACAAACAGTCTTATTAGACCAGTGTCTTAATGAACCAGATTAAGTGCTCATTAAGTGCAAACAAACACCCCCTTAGTTGGAAAAAGATTTTTTTTAAGTCCTACTTTTAACTACCTGGTTTGAAACTTTCCAATTTTACCCTTGCTCGTTATTGGTACGGACCATACTGACTACTTATCACGGGTTAAAAAATAACCTCATCGGTACAGACCCAACATGTGTACGGATCCTAAATGTGTTACAATGTTTGTTATTAGTCTTTTTTTTATTAAGTCATATTCATGTCTTTTATAGCTATATACGGCTAGACCCAGCTTGGTCAAATTATTTTTTGGGTTGTACCTATGCCTTACAATTTTTCAAAAAACCCAGTATAGGGTTGTAACCAACAGAATGAAATCAAAATCATGGCCCATTATATACAAATACAGTAATTACTATATGGGGCTGGCCCATGTTACACAATACACTACATGGGCTGGCCATATCACACAGTATACCCTATATGGGGCTGGTGATATCTCCCTAAATGTTCTAATTTTATGCCTTTGGGAGACATCATTTGTTGTGTTTATTTGACTATTTAGATAGACTTTTGGTATTAAAATGCAATAAAACGATTTTCCTCTTTTAATTCTAGTATTTTTCATTTATTAAATTTTTGCGCGTAATATGGGTTGTTTTGAGTAAAAATTTGTAGGTTTTGAATATTAGTTAGGAGAGGAAGCCAAGAATAAAGTCAAATATCGTGTAATGAAGTCAAAGCAAGAAGAAATATCCCGAAAGAATTGATTATTTTAAGCTGCAAATCTGGAAAGTTGTCAAAGATTTCTGATTCCGAGCAATCTAAGAGTGTATTTAGCCTCTGACTTGTGAGGAGAAAATGTTGCCAATTGAGTTACGGAACTTTAGCAACTGGAACGAGGTCAATCCGAGTTGAAACGATCCATCTAGAGCTGATTTAGTGAAGGTGGTGCAGCAGTTACGGGATTTGGGCTTAAATAGTGGACTTGGGCTTTTCTAATTTTCACTTAATCCTCATGAAAAACCCTAATCCGATTTTAGCATTATAAATAGGCCTTTAGACCTCATTATTCAGCACCTCTCATTTTATTCTTCAAATTAAATCATCCTTAGAAGAGAGTGTCCAGAGAGAAAGTCAGGAGCAAGGAAAGGGAGAAAGTTAAGAGCTGGAGAAAGTCATCTTCTCCAAATCACAGCCAAACCCAATTCTTAACTAGGTTCTATCTTTTATTTCTGTAATTGAAGACCATGAATTCTATCTGTTTTAATTTAGTTTTTCGCATTAGTATGAGCTAATTTCATTAAGTGCTTGAGAACGCATAATGGGTTAATCCCAATTTGATTTTATTTCATGTGTTTGGATTTGGGATTTTAATAATTGAAATCAAATTGGGTAAATTGTATTTTTCTTTAATTTGCTTTTAATTACTTTTATTGAATTCGCGACTCAATATTAGGACTTAGTACTTAGGCTATTCCAATTAGTGGCGATTGGATCACCTTGACGGGGGGTTTGGGTACAGAACTAATTAACCAATGTAGGATAGAAATTATTTGACTCTGACGAGCTTAATTAATCCTATGGCCAATTGGGTAGAATAGACTTAATCACTTGAGAGTGGACTATAATCACCCTGACGGGGTGTGTAGCACTTGAGAGTAGCTCCTTAGTCCACCCTGGCGGGGGTAAGGAGAATTCCGAATCCCGACCAATACATATTTACCGGTTTGTCCCTTAAACATGACATGAAATGAATGATAATTAGGTGAAATCCTTGCGTCTCTCAAGTACTGCCTTTCCCATCTTGCGTAAACACTTTAATTTCTTACGTCTAGTCCTTATTTGCATTAATTAGTATTTTACTTTATTGTCTTAGCATCAGAAAACCAAACAAACAATTCTAAAAATCATTTATTTGCTATTACGTGCAATTAACTACTATCTGATAAGCATTAGAGTCAACCATTCTGTCCCTGAGAACGAATTTGTTTTATCACTTATATTACTTGGGACAACCGTACACTTGCGGTTGTGGGTCTCTTATCCTTATTGCATTTACTTTAGAACACACAAAGGACCACCAGCTGGCCCATATTACACAAAGAACCAATGGGCCTGGCCCCATTAAGCCTAACAATACACCAAAAAAAACCAAAATTTGATCGACACTCTTCATTTCTCGGTGATGGTTTAGATCGGAGGTGGTGGTGCTCGACTTTGGGGTTGAACGGAAGTGGGGCTGGATTCTGATCTTGAACGGCAGAGGGGCTGGACCTTGGTCTTCAACGGAAGAGGGGCTGGACCCAATAACAACCCTGAGCCCAATGGGGTTGTACCCAACAAGCAGAACACGTTTTGGTCTCTCTGCGGCAACTGTTCCTCTCCACCGATGTGGCTGAGGTTCGGAGCTCAGATGGTTCACGAGAGAGAGTGTGGTGTATGTGGTGGTGTGGTGGTGATGGTGGGTTCACTGGCGGCGGCGACGTGAAGCGGCAGGGCTTTGGTGGTGGTGGTGTTGCAGATCTAAGGTGAAGCACCAGGTTTTGGGTGGTGGTCGTGGTGCAGATCTACGGTGCAGCAGCAGGCTTCTTCGAGATCGGTTGGGGGTAGTTGGTTTGGTTGTGATGAAGGTGGTGATGGGTTTGGGCTGGTGATGTTTCGGTGTTGGTGGTGGTGGGTTTCCGCAGCGCCTCATTGGGAAGGTGGGTTGGGAGGCGGCAGCAGCAGGGCTTCGGTGGTGAAGTGGAGGGGAGAGAGGGCAGCGGTGGTGAGTGGTGGAGGGGAGAGAGGACGGCGGTGATGGTAGGGGCTCGGCACTGGAAGGTTGGTAGTGGTGGTGGTAGTGGCTCGGCAGTAGGGGTGTGTTTGGGGGTGGGTGGTTCACCGGGGTAGAGAGAGAGATATAGAGAGAGCAGAGTGAATAGGGGGTAGGGGGTTCAGTTATATTAATGGAGTTTTGGGGTGGGTTTTGGCTTTTTTATTGTGGGATAAGGGGTGGGGGTATTTTTTCCATTCCCCTTACTAGTTGGACCTTCTAAGTATTAGTTAGGGGGGTGGTTTGGGATTTAAAACAAAAAGGGGTAGGGGTTTGGGCCTTATAAACTAAAGACCCCTTTAAAATATAATTAATGTTCAATAAATTTATGTAGCCTTGTTCACTATTTCGTAAAAGATACTATTTTTTTATCCTTTTAAGATATCTTGAGATTGCTTTCAGTTAACAGCAACAAATTAGTTTAAACGGATACATCAAGAATTTGTACAAAAATGTCATAAAAAACAAGTCATTAATTATTTTAAATAAAAAACACTGAAAATGATATGCATTAGACAAATATTTTTAAAAAAAAATAGCACTTTGTGTTATGGGAAAATCCTCAAAACTCAAACTGCTCTATTTTGTGCTACACTTATTTTTTGTAATCTATGAACATATGGTATATATCATATTTCATGATATTTACAACCATCGTAAGGTAAAATGCATAGAATCCAAGCACTTCGGACACGCCTTGTACCCTTGATTAAACCAACCCGTTGTGTAGGATCTCGCTGAATAATCATGAAACGTATACACAACGCAACCACGCAACAAAAAGGCCTCTTGTTTACATGCATCAAAAGTAGGGATGCATGGATCTCACACCACATTTAACTCATATATCATAGGCTGTAGGAATACGTCCAATTTTTTTCAGGACAACTTGGACCACGAATCGATACAGCTAGCATGAGCGTGGACTCTTTCATGCACAACCATGACGGTAATTTCAAAACATTCAGTATCACCGACCGCATGCTATATGGTTTGTTTTGTTTCCAAAGAATGGACAAAATCAACCAAGTGCCAAGCAAAAACAAAAATTACGAGTTTCTATAGCAAACTCTGAGTGACGCTCATCAAATCTCTTTCAACTAAGTCCATTAACTGGATGATGTAATACATCCTCGTCTATAAATTTCTTAGTCTTATTCCAAATTATTTCCTTTGCAGTATATCTCGGTGTGTACACTTGCTATAATCTTGGGGTGATAGGGAAATAAAACAAATTGTGCCGCTCTCTTCCCCTTCGTTGGGTTCCACCTAGATATGTTACAGATTGGGCATGCCTCAAATGATTTATAATCATCTCAATACAAGACACACTCATTCAAACATGCATCGATTGTTTCATAACCTAAACCCAAACTCTTTAACTTCTTGTTAGAGTCTTCATAAGATGGGGGTAAGTTATCTCCATCGGGGAAAGGTCAACTCAATAGTTGTAGGAACTCATTGAACAAAGTATTTGTCACTTATTTTTCACCTTTATATGCATCGATTTCGCAATAAAATTCAACAACCCCATTTCTGTAAAATCGGGATACAACTTGGTATTCATTTCCGCAACTAAATCATGAAAAAAACCATTTGCGTTACTTTGTATAATGGTCCCGTCTACCATTTCCATGTCCACTTCATTAATAATGCCCTTCAAATCATCTATCACATTTGTCATGTCGTCATCTAAATACAAGGAATTACATTTTAGGAATGGGTTGTACTTCACCATGCAAATTCCAAATTTCATAAGTCGATAAAAACCCATTTTTCAAAATAGTCGCTTTAGCCTCTAGCATGGTTTTTTCTGTCTCTTCATGCACCAATTACATAGACATTGGAACGCATTACAAATACCCATGTGTGAAGATGAAAACTCAATGAAAATTAACCTTACTTTGCGACTTAATCCACTCGTTATCCTTAGGCACTTCCATTTGGACTTAACTGCATCGTAAACAAAAAGTTCTCGATAAATATAATAATTTTGTGAACGAATTGTGTAATTTATATTAACATTCAATCTAATATATACATAAATTACACGATAAAAATATACTCGTAAGTCTCACTCCCATATTCAGTTACCCATTTATAAACCCTAATTTTTTTCTCATAACCCACAAAATTTAATTATTAAATTTATCCCTTTAGTTTATTTAATTATTAATCGTAGCTTAATATTATTTAACTTTAGTCCTTTACTTGAAAAACAAAACAAATATCTTTTATATTTTAGTTAATTGCAACTCAGCTCCTCTATGCTTCTTAAAAATACAAAAACATTAACCTCGTGGACCCTATCAAGAACAATAACCACTTTACTTACATTTTTATTACTTGTCTACATTTGCAAGTAGTAGCTCCCTCGAGTGTTGATTAATTTGTCATGCTCTTGGGGACAACAACAATTTTTGAGTTTTTGGGTGTAAGATTTTAATAAAATAGGAAGAATGGATTGGGTATCTTCTTCCCAATCCGTCTCGTATTTATTATGCGACGTTTTAGCGACCACGACTACAGGTCGCTAGAAGTACCGTGCATAATCCTCACCAGATCAATACCGACCAATAAAGTAGTCGTTAACGTAATTAAAATCCTTAGAGACCGCAACGTTGGTAGACAAAGGTTTTTAATCTTTTTGAAGGAGTTTTGTAAAAGTACCTTCATCGACCATACAGTGGTTGCTAAAGAGTATAGATCACTAGCGACCACTTGTTGTCAAGTAGAGAAAATTCATTTTTCTTTTAAAGTTAGGTTGAATTACCTAAAGGGTTTGAAGACCGTCTTAGTGCCACAAAAGGAACGTCTCATTTCTCTTTCCTCTAAAGGAGTCTCAGATATCTACAATGTCATGACTACTCTTATAGTGTATATATAAGACAAAAAAACTAGATTCTTCTCTCTCCTTCATTACCATTTCTCTCTCCCCTTTATCATTTATCCTCTTTTCTCCATTTCCATTTTTTTTCTATCAATACTTTTTAGCTCCGACCACAACCACATATTTTCCACCACCTATAAAAATAAACCTAATTAAATTTGGCATCGTAATATCTTTTTTTCATAACTGTGACGATTTTAGATCAAGTGATAATGACCCAAAGAGTTCTAACACCCAATATAGTTTTTCTTTAGAGGCTAACTCAATTTTGTTTTGTCCTTCAAAATGTCCAGAATGAATGTTTATCGGGTTGGAATATTATCATACTCATGGTTAATAAATTAAAAAAAAATTAAACACAACAAACATGATGATTATGTAGAGATTTTCTCATAAATGATTTTTTAAAATTCAGACAGAAAATTTTGACAGATTATCCACATTTCACTACAATCTATATTTTCTAACATTTTTAAAGTAAATAAAGTTTGGTTTGAAGTATTTTTCGTATTTAATCCATATTTTTTGGTTTCTACGTGTTAAGATATTGATTTATGATGTTTCAAACTTATTTTTACATGAGTTTGATTTATTTTTACGCTTGTTAATTGTTTCCAGCGCAATAGTCACCGTCTACTCCATCTCCTTTGTCCGGATTCTTCTCCAGACTACCATTTATGATGTTTTCAACCTTCAAATGTGACATCATTAGATGGGTTATTTTTGTTTTCAAACGGTTTATATTATTTTCAAATGGGATGTGTGTGTTTCGAATGGTTGTCGATGTGGTGTATAAGGGGAAAGGTGGATTATGTGTTATGTTTGTATAGGTTTTGTGTAGGTTTCTAATGGACTTCTTATTTCGAATGGGTTGTTTGAGTTTACAAATGAGTTGTTACATTTTTTAGTGGTGTGTGTGTGTGTGTGCGCGCACTTACGAATGATTTGCTCGCTGGATTCTAATGAACTTCTTCATTTGCGAATTGTTGTGTACATATCACAAATGGGTTAATTTATTGACGAATCTATTGTGCTTTTTTACAAATGAATTTTGAGATGAATATTACTGAAGTTTAGCATGATTTTTTTATCTAAATTTATCTATGTAAATATGCGTGATTTTTCAAATATTTTTGGCATGATATTCGCTATAATTTATATTTCTATATACGTAATTTTTTGCTGCATTTTTGGCTTTCTTTTTTAATTTTAATTAATTACACAACAGAGGCAAATAAGAATGTTTTTTCATTAATAACGGGGTCAATTCTATACACAAAATTATCCGGACTATGAATATTTTGAGTCGATCATTCATAAATTAAAAAAGTTTTGTCAAACATGTATAAATTGGAATTTAATAACTTAATTTATGTGAGCTCTCGTATAACATTATATATAATTTGAAATATCTAATTACAAAAAATGGAACATATAGATAACAATCGATACGACCTTATCTTTGCCATGTTAAGAAGAAAACATCTAAATATAAGAAAGTATATAAATGCATTTAATTAAAATGTCTATTTTATGTTTATATATATATGTAAATTTACCATTGATTTAATTAAACATTTCAGTTTTCAATTTACAATAATATGTTTTTATTTATTTTTCTAACTTCCATTATTCTATAAATTGGCATATACATATGAAGAGTAGATTGTAACTACCAAAAGAAAAAAATTTGAAGAGTGGATTACATAAGGAAAGAACTACTGATGGTGCTAATGTTGGTCAGAAGTTGGTTCGGGTTCATAATACTGATTAATTTACTTATTTTACGTAAGTCTCTAATATCAATATTTTGTTGTTATATCTGGTGCAACAAACTGCTTTAACAAGTTTGAATTAGTTCTGCTAATGACAAACTTTATAATTTTATAATGAGTCTCGTTCCTCATATATTTTGGTGCGATCCAATCTTAATATTTTTACAGTATACACATATAAAGAAAATCATGTTGGGGATTAAAACTAGTGACTCCAAAGATGACTTTGCTACAAATTTTGCATCTTTGTAAACCAAAACCCGAGTCATAGTTATGATCACAAAATTTGTCGCTTTAAGATCACTTCAAAAAAACATATTTAAGGGAATTTCAAAGTGGAAAAATAAAATTTAAGATATATTTCGTTTGAGCCATATTTAAGATATATTGGCTTATGATTAGTATATATATATATATATATATATATATATATATATATATATATTTCATAATAGTGAAAAAAGTAATTGTTTAATATATAAACTTGTACATGCATGTATCTTTAGATTTATAACTATTTTTCTTAGACATTAGAATAATGAACTAAATAATATTTTTTGTGTGTATTTTTTTGAAATAGAGAATGTGAACTTTATTGAAGGAACATTATGTGAGTCACGAAGTGAAAAATTTCACGGAATATGTTTTAGTAATGAAAATTGTGCTACCATATGTGTTAAAGAAGGCTTTGCATCAGGAAGATGTCATGGATTTAAACGTCATTGTAAATGTAATAAAGATTGTGGTACGGCCCATGTTCCTCCCGTCAATGGAGGTGGTGGAGGTGAAGTACCAGGTAGTCCTGGTGGCGATGATGGAGGCAGTGGGGGCGATACAGGTAGTGGTGGTGATACAGGAACCCCTAGTGAAGGTGGTGAACTAGATACTCTTAGTGACAATGGAGAAGGCGGCGGTGGAAGTAGTGATGGACCTAAAACTCCACTAGATGAGGGTGGAACTAATAATTTAGACATTTTTGTAAGTGATAATACTAATCAACGCAAAGATACAAGATTCTCTTCCAGTATTAGTTGCTACAACGGACATGGTTTAGGAATTCCATGTCCTTCTGAATCCAATGAGTAACACATTGTATTACAATAATACAAATAAAGGATTCCAAAAATGTAATGAAATAAAAACATATGGTTATTGAGTTAATATTGTGCTCCAACGTTAAACAATAAAGTTTTTATAAAACATGTGTATGTCTTTATTAAAATAAAAGGTCTATTTGACCTTCAATGCAAAGGAGTAAAATTTATAATAAAAATAATATAAAAAATAATAACCTAGTTAAATATGTAATTAATAAAATATAGAGTAAAGTACACCATTAAATCCTATATTATGTGGTATAAGAAAATATACATGTGCGTTTTAATACAAAACATAACCATGTGTTTTCACAAGTATTATAAATCTATTATTTTTTATAAAAATATTCTTTATAACTGTTTCTAATTTTTGTTTTCTATTTTACACCTGGTTTTATAATTATAAATCATGTTGATTATGAAATGAAAAAAATTATCCAGAATTGAGCATAAAAAAATTTGGGTTCATTCAAATTATACTAATAAAATAGCTATATAAGATGATTTTAGACTAAGATATACAAATATAATTTATTTTTGTCATAAATTATTTTTAATTAAGTGGACATACACGAACGACGTATCCAATAAAGTCACAACATGTAGAAACAACTTGTAGTAGTTTTTGATGAATTGTGCAGGTTGTATAGGTCGTTGTGCAGCTGCTTGAGACTGACATCAGCTTAAATTAGAAGTTGTGCAGCTACTTATGTTTTTTATATATATAGTTCAATATTAGAATTGTAATCAATATGAAATTATAAATTAATAATACGAGGTTAATTTTTCTCTATAAATTTATCATTGTTAATTTGATAACACGTTGTCAGCATGTGTCTATGTACAGTGTTATGCAAAATAAATTATTTACATAAAGAGGACAACAATATTTATTGTGGAATGAAGATTGTGGAATTATTTGGTTGGTTTCGTATATAAAAAAGGTAAGTTATTTACTATATATATATATGAGTGTACTTTACCTATTTGTTATAAGCCTTAAGTTTTTTTGTTTTACAAATAAATTAACTTACGCATATAAGATTTCTTACAAGCTGATCAACAAAAAAAGTATTTGCAACTCTAAGTTGTTCATATCTTTTTATGTCCATACGTGTAAGCTTTGTAAATTTATGATATTAGTATGGACCGCTCGTGTTTATTTATGCTTATTATATTCCCAAGATTCAACACAAAAGATATTGACTCCGGATTTCTTGGCACTCTTCTCATATATGCGAACTAGCTCAACAGTCAGGACCTTGTCACTCATCTAGGAGGTAAAGGGTTCGCATCCTCTCAGCCTTGTTATTTGACCATTGGGGCTAGCTCAATGGCAAGGACCTTGTCTCTCATCTAGGAGGTACAGGGTTCATCTATGAGGCAAAGGGTTCGAATCCCCTCAGCCTTGTTATTTCTTGAGCCCTTAAAAGGGGTAAAGCAAGAGGTGCAAAGTTCGAGTCCCCTCCCTGAACATGGGTAACCTTGTTCTGATTTTTTTTAATTAAGTAAGAGTATGCATGAGAAGGCGTGTATATTTCCCATGAGAATAGTCGTGGTGCGTGTTGGTGGTCCTTTGTGTGTTCTAAAATAAATGCAAATAATAATCGAACCACAACCGCAAGTGTACGGTTGTCCCAAGTAGTATAACTGATAAATCAGATTCGTTCCAAGGACGGAATGGTTGATCACAATGTCTAGCAAATAGTGATTGATGCACTTATGAAAACAAATAAAGGTAAAATGTTTGTTTGGTTTTGTTATTAGAACTAATGAATGAAAGACAAGTATTAAAATGCAAATAAAAGCTAAGACGCAAGTAAAATGATGTAAAACGCAATATGAGATGTAGCACTTGAGAACGCAAGGATCCTCCCAATCCTATTTCCTAACTTATGTTGTTTAAGGGCTAAATTAGTCAATTACAATGGTCGGGATTCTAAATTCCTTATACCCCCGTCAGGGTGGACTATAAGGCGATCTTAAAGTGTCACTAGTCCCGTCAGGGTAAATATGATCCACCGTTGGATGTTTAAGTGTTATTACCTCATTGGCCCTAGGATTAGCTAAGCTCGTCAGAATCATTAACTTCTATCCTAGATTCAATAAATATTTCCGTACCTAAACCCTCCGCCAGGATGATCCAATCGCCACTAATTGGAATAGCCTAGATACTAACACCTGTTCTTAGTTAGCTACTCCAAAAACAGTAAAATAAACTCAATTTATTGAAAAGAGTAAAAGCCCTAATTTAGTTTAATTCAATAAAAACCCAAATTCAACATTCGTTAATTAATAAAATTGGGATTCACCCATTGTTTATTCTCAAGCACTATGAATTGTTTAGCTCATATTAAAACGAAAAACGAAATTAAAAATAAAGGAATTCATATTTGATTACAAAATTAAAGATAAGAAAAACCTAATTTCCGGAATAGGAATGACTACGAACGGAGATATAGACCCTCTCCAGCTCTTGTAGCTTCTTCTTTCTTCCTTCCGTTGACTTCTCTCTGGTGTTTAATCTTGCAGAATGTGAATTGTATGTAAAATAGGAGTCCAGACCTCCTTTTATAAGTGCAAATTCGTTCTAGGGCTTGGACCAGAAAATAGAATATTAATTAAATGTCCAAGCCCACTTTCTAAGCCCAAAATCCCGTAACTGCTGATACACCTTCACTAAAACGGTTTTTCCCGATGCGTTACAACTCCGATTGACCTCATTCCAGTTGTTAAAGTTCCGTAACTCGATAAGGAATGATTTCTCTTCAAGGGTCAACAGCTAAATCATCGCTTAAGCACCTCGAAATCAGCAATCTATGGCCTGGAAAATGGATTTTCAGCTCTAAAAATAATATCTTCGGGATTTCTTTTCAAGTCTTGACTCTATCTTTTGATCTTTGACTTTCTCATCGGATTCCTCTTCTAGCTAAAATCTTCACTAAAAATACCAATATTACGCACAAAAGCTTAATAAATCAAAAATGCTAGAAATAAAAGAGGAAAATCATATTATTGCATATTTAGTCCAAAAGTCTATCGAATTGATTAAATAAACACCAAAAATGATGTCTCCTAAGGGTCGAAAATAAGAACATTTAAGGAGACATCACGTGTAAACTAGCCTGGACACCCATGTATCAAAAAAAAGGAACATCTCATTTCTCTTTCCTCTAAAGGAGTCCCAAATATCTGCAATGT
The DNA here is from genome assembly GCA_029959085.1 of Nemophila menziesii. Taxonomy (NCBI): domain Eukaryota; kingdom Viridiplantae; phylum Streptophyta; class Magnoliopsida; order Boraginales; family Hydrophyllaceae; genus Nemophila; species Nemophila menziesii. Next base: position 1,844,589 of record JARWIR010000013.1, read on the forward strand.
CATGACTACTCTTATAGTGTATATATAAGAAAAAAAATAGATTCTTCTCTCTCCTCCATTACCATTTTTCTCTCTCCTCTTTTATCATTTATTCTTTTTTCTCTATTTTCATTTTTTTCTCTTCTCCTTCATTAAGTATCATCACTTTTCAGCTCCGACCACCGTCAGTGTCGCCGGAAAAAGTACTGAATATCGGAAAAAGCTTTGAGTAACGGAAAAAGTTATTGAGTCGCCGGAAAAAATACTGAGCATCGGAAAAAAAATCTGAGTATACCTAAATTTTACTCAGTATCTGAGAATTAATGGGTATGCTCAATAACTTTGATGAGCATGTTAAATAACTTTGTTGAGTATGCTTAGTAATTTTACTGAGTATATGGAAATTTTACTAGAGTATTAGGACAAAACTATTGATTAATCTTGGGAAATTAAACAATAGATTACAAATTAAAATATGATTTAAATAATTAATTACATATTCAAATAAGGAAAAAAACAAATTACACTTCTAACTTGAATAGTAAATTCAAACAAAGGAAAAAAGAAAAATATAATATAAGAAAAATAAATAATTAGCAGCAAACTTGATGAGTACACGAAAAAAAAAGTTACAGGAAACTTACTTTTGATGAGTACATGATAAAGGAAAAAGAAAAAAACAAAGCAACGAGGAATCTTGGTCACTTCGAGCTCCTCCGCCGCAACTCGTATCTCCTGCACAGTCCACCACACTCGTATCTTCTACACAGTCCGCCGCTGGAGCTCACATTTTGCATAAGAAGCCGTGGAAGCTTGGTCCGGCGAAGCTTCAGAGATCTCCAACTCAAAACCAGAAAACTTTAGATCTAGAACGGAAAAGCTCAAATGGATCTCTTTCACTTCCCGACAAATCTTTCTTCCACCAGAGAAGATCTTCTCACTGCCGGGACTCCTCAATCTGTGCAGCAGCTGACTTGGTCTTCTCACTGCCAGTACTCACCAACTTCGTGCAGATCTTCTCACCGCCGAGATCTTCACGTAGCTCAAACGTGGCTCACTAGTAGGGATCTTCACACAAAACCTACTAGTCTTCACGAGCTACCTCGTTGGTAACCATGGTTGCCTCGCTGTAGTAGATATACTCCATGGAATCTTCAAAAATAAGTTAAGTACACGGTCACGAAACATGGCCGCTGGGTGGTTCGAGTATGGCAAAAGAAGAGAAGCGAACCTTCATGGCTGCTCGGAGGTTTATTTCATAGAAGAGTGAGCTTTTGGTGGAAACTTTTCATGGAAAATGGAGAGAATATGGGTTACGGGGAGAAAGAGAGGAGAGATAATGAGAGAATTGGAGATTTTTAGGGTTTTAGGGAAAAAATTGGCCAAAATAAATAACAAAAAAAGGTAAAAAATTAATTGGGATTTTGGCTTATAGTGTTAAATTTTATTTGTGGTCTTTAGTAAGAAGAGGAGATTGGGAAGGTGTGGTTAGGTCTTAGGGACGTGTCCTTAACACCTTTTGGGTAATACTCTCTTGAATTAATGAATTAACTAACGGCCACTGTTGTAGTCGCCAATGTAGTCAAATCATTAGTGACCAATCTTGCACTCGCCAAAGGTATAACTTCGAAACGCAGTGAAATAAAAAATAATAAAAAGTTTCACTGGTTTAGAAGTTCATTTACATGATCTAGACTTACCCGTAAAAATAACATGACATGGGTCTATCAAAGAATAGATTATCGAGACAATTGGTTGTTACACTAAAAACATACGGGATAGTAAAGTCACCCATGCGTTTTTATTATGCACGATTTGACAAATTTGGAAGACAAGGATACAAAGTTTTTTTGAAAAAAAAAAGGTGAAATACAAAAGAGATAGTTATTAGAACTAACACATCGATGATCTTTTTGGTGAGAATATCTTTGCAAACAAGCATAGAGAGATTAAAATAAGAATTATTGAAGAGGGATGTAAAAAAAGAATTTTATCCTCCACAATGAGTCAGAAATTACTTAATTGAATGGCGTGTCTTTTATCAAAGATTGAAGATCGCGGATATGGTGTCAATTACAGTGGACAAGAATGGCGAAATAACCCATACGATTCTTATGAGATGCAAAATCAGATCAAGTAGTGAAGGTGAAGTTTGGGTCATCCCTTTGGCAATAAGATTAACTAATGGTATCAATAAACAAAGTATCTCGTTTTACGCTGACAACCTATCGAAATTAACTAAACGATCCAACCAATTCTTGAAAAGAAAAAAGAAAATGGATAGAGTGAGTTTTGGGTTAAAAGGATTTTGTACTAAAAGATCTTTTAGTAGACCAACTGCTATTTTGACAAAATGTGTAAGACAAAGTATCGATATTTTTTGATAAAATTTCAATTTACTTGTCGATTCTTGTAAATATCTTGATAATATTTATAAACGTAGATGCGTTGGTAATATTTTGTTTTTTCCTTTTAATTTTTACGAGGAATGCTTTGTATTCAAGTAAAGTATATCTAAGATGGATATTTGTTCTAGTGATTTTATTTTATTTTTGTCAATTTTAGTTGTTTAATGTATTTGTGCAATGATAAAATATTCAGAATTGAACTTTTAATTGACTCTAAAACAATTCCTTTAAGAAGATGTCTCGATCTCTCAAGCATAAATCACGTTTAATTCAATTGTTTTTCAAAATATTTTTTATATTCGAAGCAAATATAAAAAGAGTAATGATATATGTCACCCATTTTCATGTCACCCTTTTATCACCCGTCTATATATATGTGTTAATTTCCTTGAATAGAAGATAGAGAAAAATTAAATAGGATAGAGAAATCAATTCATTGGTCCATATAGGCATACACATAGGAGATGATAAAAGGGTGATACAAAAAGGGTGACAAATATCATTACTCATATAAAAATTTCCTTTTTTCAAAAAGTAATATTAAAATATTAAATTAGACTATCTTTTAAATCTAATTCGAACTTTTAATATTAATTTTTGAAAAAGAAAATTCTTAAATTTGTCACGGATAAAATCATAAAAATATCCTACCGCACCTTTTTTTTTTCCAAATATCTTACCACACCACAGCTGACAGCTCCAGTGTTATTTTCAATCTTTCTTTCAAGTCTCAAGTGTATTAATAATTGATTTAAGTCCACACAGAAAACACCATTTCATGGTTGTCGAGAAAGAGATTCCTTCTTTGAACAAAAATAAGAAAGACATTCCTTCAAAGGTATGCATAATTAGTTCTTTTATGTAATCGTTGACAAAAAAAAAAGTTCTTTTATGTAAGCCACATCCATATAACATTATTGGATTGCATGATAATAAAGTGGGACAAAATTCATTTCGAGCCACATACGTATAGACTCATTGTTACGTCTTTTTACATATGGTGTTAACTTTAATATAATTATTACAATAGTGGAAAAAATAGATTATAATAATATAATTATATTTTTACTAGTAAAATTGATAAAAAAAAAAAAAATCTGCAGATAATCTAAATATTTATATTAATGATGAAGAAATTAAAAAAACAATATAGGAACTAGGACCTAATAAGGCACCGGGACTAGACATTATGAGAACCTATTGAGATAAGGCACCGGCTATAATGAATCGGCTATAATGGAAAATTCTTTAGAACCTACTGAGATATCATTAAACTTGACATTATGAGAGTACTAAATAATTTTTAGAACAATAAAAGTGATTTTACTGATATTAATCAAACATTCATCACCTTGATTCTTAAAATTAATAAACCTACTAATATCAAACACTATACACCCGTCAGTTGCTTTAATTTTATTTATAAAATTTTAGCAAGAATTTTGGTTAATAGAATACAACCTTATATGAACTCATTAGTTGGAGAAATCCAAAGTGCATTCATACCAAATAGAATGATACAAGAAAATACTACGATAGCACATGAATTAATAACACACATTAGGAGAAGGAAAAAAATCAAAAGATATATGGTGACAGTTAAAGCCGACATAAAAAAAGCATATGAATATATTGAATGAGATTTCTTACAAGATTTCATGATTAAAATAGGTTTTTAATAAAGATTGGGTAAGGAAACTTATGGTATGTATTACCTCCGTTACATACTCAGTCCAGATTAATGGTGAAATTCACCAAATTCAAAAACCCACCAAAGGAATTAGACAAGGAGACTCTCTCTATCCTTTGATCTTTTGCCTAATTTCACAATCTCTAAATGATTTAATTAGAGATAAAAAAGAAAAACAACTGCTGCAAAGAATTAAAATTGGAAATAACTATCAAGAAATAACTCATCTCCTTTTTGCTGATGACAAACTCTTTTTAAAATGCAGATAATATTGAGATACAATCCTTCAATGATATTATGAATAAATATAAAAATGTCACTGACTTATGTCTCAACCTTAATAATGTGGGGTCATTTTTATGCCTAACACACCAACTTTTATCCAAAGCTTAATGGCCAAAAGATTAAATATGAAAAAAACTAACAACCTAGGAAATTACTTAGGACTCCCAACTGAATGGAGTAGAAAAAAATCTAAAGACCTTCAATTCTAAATTGATAGGATTTTACAAAAAATTAAAAATTGGAAAACACTCTTTCTCTCTGAAGGAGTAAAAGAAATATTGATAAAGGCAATTATTCAAAGCCTACCTAACTGATGTCTCCCCATTTGTGATGATTTAATTTTAGTTAGATACATAATTTTAGGTGTATTTATTAGTTCTTAGGTCGATTTCCTCATGATTTAGTACACTTTCCAATTTCGTGTCTTGATTTGATGATTTGTTATTGTTAGAGCATATTGTGTTTAATTGTTTGTTAATTGTGAAGTTTTAAAGATATATGGAAATTAATTAGATACCAAATCAATTCTAAGAGATAAGGTAAATAAGACATACATGGACAAATGTAGATAAAGGCAACAAACATTAAAAATGAAAAGATAAAGCTGTCAAGTAAATTTGAAATTCACCAACCACGTTCAAAAACGTGATCATAACTCAAGATTGGCTAGGAATTTGGATGAATGGTCTGAACCAAAGTTGTAGAGATTTCCGAGATGATCAATTTTGACATAAAGAACGCGTCATTTGGATAAGTATTGAAGGAGGTACGGCCAAAACAAAACAACAATATAATCTTACCTTTCCTAGATTTTAGGGCTACGAATTTGAGTTGGGCTAGAAGTCCATTACTTGGGCTCCACTCCAAGAAAACGAATTAGGGATCCCTATACCCTATAAATACACCCTCGTATTAGAATAATTACATCCTTGGCTAGTCCTTAAGCCAAAAGGAAGCTTACATCAAGAGAAGAGAAGTCTGGAAGGAGCTGAACACCATATCATGTCTTCTTCAACCTTCAAAATTGTAATTGTTTTCTTTTCTTTCTTTAGTATGAACTAAATTATATTTAGCTTGAGTTTTAGCATATATGTATGAACTCTAGACTTGTTTTAAATCTATATAATTTGGGATACCATCGTATTTAATTTGAATCTATGTTTTATTCTCTGTTTATGTGTTTTACTTATTGTCTGTTTTCCTTGCGGTGCGCAACGTATAGGATTACCTTAATAGTAGTTAGATGGTCACCCGGTGGTGTGGCCTAAGGTGTGATAAAAAGATGATATAATTTAGATGCAAATAAACACCCTAAGCTAACACAGTAGTGCAAGTATTACAGGACGTATGCAAGTTTTAATGATAAGAAGATTCGTTCCTCAGAGACTGACGAAAGTTAGAGAGAACTTATGCAAATTATCAACTGCAAATATGAAAGATAGAAAAGATAATACGCAAGAGAAAGAAAGAAAAATAGATTCTTATTTTGTTTTTATAAAGAGAAAACTAAACTACTAAATTAAAAGACAGAAAATTAAATAACAGAAAAGAAAAGAAGATAGTATGAAAGTTTAGCTTGAGTAAATAGCATGTAATCCCTACTAGTTTTGTCGTTCTAAACATGTAAGGGTGAATTATGTAGTATTTCAATAATCGGTTCCAATTACGCTAGGTAGTTTTAAATAGGATTTACCTGTGTCAATAAGGCTTCCTAAGCAAACTGTTCCTGTAATTGGTAAATAGTCACATGTACTAAACCATAGTGATTATCTAGTTAGGTTGATTTGTCAGATCTAAACCGAATACTAGACGTTATGTGCTAAACATGTAATTAAACACCGTTGTCAATGGTGACCTAATTACTAGATGGTAATTCTATATGGCCTAGGTTCCACAAGAACACAGAATATACATCCAAACACATAAACAGAGAATAAAAACAATAATTCAATTTAAAACATAGAATTCCCAGATTAGATAGATGTCAATCAAAACTAGGGTTCATACATATATGCTAAAACTCAAGCTAATGGAATTTAACTCATACAAAGAAAAGAAGAGAAAAGAATTACAAAATCAAAGGTTGAAGGAGACATGATTGGTATTCTGCTCCTTCCAGACTTCTTCTCTCGTGTTGCAGCTTTCTCTTGTCCTTAAGGTCTGGCCAAGGATGATTTAAGAGTGTTAAGAGGCTGTATTTATAGTGTATAGGTTGACCTAATTCGTTTCTTGAAGGAGAGGTTAAGTAATGGACTCCAAGCCCAACTCAAATTCGTATGGAAATAAAAAGATAATTACTGCTGAACTGTTTTGAGCATATCTTCTTCGTTATTGGTCAGTTTTTGCTCCATAATATACCAAAAGAATCCTCACAGAATTATCTACGTCCCTATGAAAGGAATCTTCTAAAATCGGCTTGGTTTTGGAGTTATCACCACTTCTTTAGGCGTAGCTGCAGAAATTCAGATTTAGGCAGCTTTTCCTTTTCCTAATTGAACTCTGTTTCCTTCTATCTCCAATTTCCATGTTTATCTTCTTTCCTTTAGCTCTTTGAACCAACTTGGACTCTAATTAATTACCATATATCTCTAAAGCTTCACACTAAATAAATAATTAAACCCAATATGCTCTAAAAATATTAAATAATCAATTCAATACCCAAAATAGGAAATTGCACTAAATCAAGCTAAAATCGACCTATAAACTAATAAATACGCCTAAAATGATGTCTCTGAATTATATTTAATTATCACAAATGAGGAGACATCACCCGGAAGGGGTGTTTAACTATTGAAACACCACGTCTAGTGTCCGGATTTAGTCCTGACAACACTAAACCTAACTAGATAATCATAGGGTTTGTTTTAATCACTATCACCATGTTTGGAAAGACTACTTAGGACCCTAGTAGCATAGGTTAACCCTATTTAAGGTCGCCTCGTGGTTATGCTGTAGCCCCATTAGTCTCTCTCAAGGTCTAAGGTATGGGAATTTAGAATCCTGATTATTGCAATACTACATGATTCACTCTTACATGTTTAGAATAGACAAGCTTAGTGGGGATTGCATGCTAAGTTCTCAAGCTAAACTATCATATTATCTTCTTCTCTTTGCATTTAATTTTCTGTCTTTACTTTATTAGTTTAATTTTCTATTTACAAATACCAAACACAAATCTATTTGTCTTTTATTTTCTTGCGTATTATCTGATATAGATTTCTTATTTGTACTTGATAATTTGCATAATTTCTCTCTAACTTCCGTAGTCTCTGAGGAACGAATTCTATTTATCATTAAAACTTACATACGTCCTGCAAGACTTGTAGAACAGTGCTAGCATAGGGTGTTTATTTGCACTTATTTATATCATTATTTTATCACACCTTAGGCGACACCAAGTTTTTGGCGCCGCTGCCGGGGACTACATCAATAGTCCTTGTGCATATATCTAGTGCTTTTATTTCAGTTAGTTCTATTTTACGCTTTTGCTTTTAGTTTTGTTTTTAAAGATTTTATAGATGGCAAGCCCGAGGAGACTTGATCTTCCCATCTCATTTAGAGTGCAACCACGAGGAATCCGCACTCCAGAAATTCAAGCCGCTAAATTAAGACCAGATCCAGGCATGATAGCGCAGTTTGCGAGTCATAGACAATTTAGCAGTGCTGCACAACAAGATCTGGTCCGGTATGTTCAGAAATTCATGCAGATCTGTGACGCTTATATCATCAAAGGCGTTACACAAGAACAGATGTACTACATTATGTTCCAATTCTTTTTGACCGGAAATGCAAGCGATTGGTATGATTCCCAACACCCTGACGTTATTTCAGATTAGGACAAGCTTCAATCCAAATTCCTTGACTGATTATATCCGGTTAGTAGACGATTGAAAGATATGTTGGAACTCGAACAATTTATGCATGGAGACGGAGAAAGTGTTGGTGAAGCATGGTTACGATTTAATGAAAAGAAGACAAGATGTCCATTCCATGTATCTTCGCTTGAATATTCTTTAACCATGTTATATGGAGGACTCAATAACGAGTCCAGGGCAAGAACAGATTTGTTAGGATATGAAAGTTTTGTATTATTAGATCCTGAAGAAGCTCATACTATTATGGAGAACGTTCGTGAAGCCGAGAAAAGTTGGCCGACTGAATCAGAAAAACAAGGAGAGACTTCAGAATCTCTGAAGCTCAAAGAGTTAAACCAACAACTCGCGGAATTACGAGAACAAGCGCGATCAATAGCTTAGGTAAATCTAGTACATACTTTACCTTCATGTCCGGGTTGTGGAGCAAGAAATCATTTGTGGGGAAAGTGCATGAATAATCCAGCTTCAATTTCCTTCGCGTCTCATCAAAGAAACTGTTACTTTAATGGTTATTATCATCCTCAAGGAAATTACGCTATATCAGCCCCCACAGAATCAAAATTGGGTCGGAAATCAACAGACATATTATCAAACTCGACCTCAGTCTTATTATCCACGATAACCTATCTATCAAGAAGCGCCAGTTTATAAAGAAGCTTATCAAGAACCACCTCAATATTCAATGCAACAAGCTCCACAAGAGCAACCTTCGAGTTTGGATTCAAGTATGGCTGAGATGATGAAACTAGTTGAAGAAAATATGAAGATGAACCAGCAAAGACTCCAAACCCAATTCAAGGTGATCAAGAATCTCGAGCATACCATTTCACAGATGGCGAGTACATTGCAGTATAGGCCAAAAGGGCAACTCCCAAGTGATACTGTTGCTCCTACAGATGATGCTTGTCATGCAGTTGAATTGCAAAGTGGAAAACAATTACCTCCGCCTAGAGTAGTCACAGAACCAACCTCTTTTCCTGAGAAAGTGATTGAAGAAACAATTGAAGACAAGGTGGAAGAGGTAATTGAATAAAAGAGTGTCCCATAGAAGACACCAGAAAAAAAGAAGAGCTCAGTGGTAAATAATACACGTCCTCCTCCACCATACCCATCACGTGTCAAGAAGAAAGGCAATGAAAAAGATAAGTTCCTTGACATGGTAAACAAGTTAGATATCAACATTCCGTTTGTCTTAAATTCATGAAAGACATTCTCTCTAACAAACAAAGTTTAGAAAATGAGAAGTTTATGGTTAGCTCTCCTAGGTCAACTTGTCACCAAACCTAATGTGCAATACGTAAAATGTCGGATCACATCTATTTTTAATGTAGTTTCGCTACTTAGATTTTAAAGATAAGTTGTTCATCGCAAATGAGATGATATTATCAAATTTTTGGAATTAAAAAAAAAAAATTACTTATCAACCCATTTTTGTTATCCTTCATCAATTTGATTCTTTCATGAAATACCAGGATCTTCCATTTATATAATTTGGAGGGTATTTTCTCCAATGATAATTTATCGAAGAAGGCATTATGGAAAAATATTTTTTGACAAAAATAAAATAAAAAGGAAACTGTCAATATCAATAAAACATGGGGAGTCTTCCACCATTATATGCAAAGGGTCACCATAAATCCTCATTGAGATTGAAGAAGCTTCACTACTGATACTCTATCAGGCATACTCGGAATAGCTCCCTTTACTTGAACACAAAGCGAGGCTGCCGCAGCTGAAAATTCAAAATACTTTAATCAAATAAACAAAACAACCAAAAAAAAAAAAATTAAACAACACGAGAAAAAAAATAATTGCATACCGGCAAATCTCAAACATTCTTCTTTGGACTTCCCTTCAACAAATGCTACTGCAAAAGCAGAAGTAAAAGTATCTCCAGCTCCAGTTGTATCAAGAACTTTCGGAGCTGAAATAATCGCTTGCCTTAATGGTTCTTCTCCTTTAGTGAAAAGTGCTGACCCTTTTTCCCCAAGTTTTACCAAGACTTGTTGAACACCCTAGAAAGGAGAACAAAATAAGGACCTATAGCGCAATTTTTGCGTACTGTAAGGACTTGTAGTGCAATTAATTGGAAAGAGACTGATCTTACCATTTGATGGCATTTGTCGACTGCTTGGCTAATTTGTTCGAAAGTTTCGGTTGGCATATTTGTTAGACGTGCAAGCTCTGTTTCATTTGGGCTTAAAATATCGATTGATGATAAAAGATCTGATGGTATTGGTGAATCTACTCCTCCTACATCTAGAATTACTGGAACATTTGCAGCTTTAGCAGCCTGTATTTCATAAAAGACTAAAATACCCTTCGAATTGTTGTTCTTTTATTAATGAGAATACAAAAAAATTACTAACGTTGTCACTAATATTGGAGACTTAAGATTGGAATACAAAGTAAATGACCTCACCTTTGTAACCTCAATATTAATATAATCTATGAGACTACAACAAAAGAGATCTTACATTTAGAAAATTCAACTTTTTACCCCTTAATTTTATTTATAGTTAAAAAAATAACTTATGATCCCTCCACAGCCACCCAGGATTTTAGAAATTTCACTAGACCCCCTACTTTTTGAAATTATCTTCGCTCACATAATATAGGGACCTACAGTGCAATTAACTCCAAAATTCCTAGCTCAAGCAATACTTTTTCGACAAATTCTCACTAATCTAGAAAGCTAATTGATAAATAATAGTAATGAATGTAGGTTTAAAATCGATTATTTAGCATAATATAGGCACCTATTGTGAAATCAACACCAAAAGAACAAAAATTTCTTGCTCAAAAGTAGTCCCAAAAGTTAATTCAATAAACCAAGATTAAAAACCGAATCAAAAGGCTAAAGATCGTACCTTTGCAACTTGAACATTAACAAAATCAGGAATTTCACGTTGAAGCAAAACTATACCAGCATTTCTCACAGCTTCTAAATCCCCATCACTCAAATTCTCAGGCCAACCCACCATATTTGCACCACCCACGATAATAATCGAGTTCTGACCATCATTTTGAAGCATCACAACAGCATGACCAGTAGGTACATTTCCCCCAATACTTTTCAAATAATCAATATCCACCCCACCATTTTTTAGCGCATCAGTGATCAATTTCCCATGAGCATCTTCACCTACTTGACCTAGAAAAAAAGTTGGATACGAAAGCTTACCACCACACACTGCTTGATTCGCACCTTTACCACCGGCTAAAGTTTGACCATTCTTGGCTGAGATTGTCTCACCCTCTTTTGGTAATCTGTCAATTTCAACGTATATATCTGCATTGGCTGATCCGACAACAACCAGTGGTGGGATTTTGTCGGTTTTTGATGATTTTAAGGAAGAACATGAGATGGGTTTTTTGTGGGTTCTTGTGTTGGGGAATTGTAATGAGGTTTTGGTGAGGTTAAGGTTAAGATTGTTGGATTGTGGTTTGATTATGTTGCTGTTTTGAGATTTTGGGTGGAAAGTATTTGCGATGGTTTTCATGTTTAAGGATTCTTGTTGACTTTGCTTTTGATTTTCTTTTTCTTGTTGTTGTGTTTGAGTTTCAACCATGGCTGACGGTGACCTTCAACTGGATAATGTTTTTTTATTAACTTATTGATTGATTGTACGCGTTTTAAGGTGCGTTGATATCACTTTCCTAGATTTTTGGAATTTAATTATTGGACACTAGCTCCTCAAAAATTGTATAAATATATGGATTAGTAAGATAAAAATGTGAAGTTATATCTTTTAAAAGTAGATATGGATAATGATATAATAGGAGATAATTTTTTTCTCCAAGTGGATAAGACTATCTTAATGTGGCTTTGACTAGGATTTTTATAACATCACAATAAGATAACGATGATAGAGATTTGTATGACATTAATATAGTGATTTAGGTCAATAAATGGTGTAAAATGAACCACTATGTTTAGCCATGTGAGGAGTAATGAACTTTATATAAAGACCAAATAACACAAAAGAGCATCTTTAAAATAATCAAAAATAAACAAACATCATTAATCTTGCGTGCTAAGTGTTGAAGAACAAGTGGACAAATATTAAGAATAAAAAAAAAAGTTGATAATTTAAATTTGAATAATCTGTTATACTAAACATGTGTTATTAGTGTTTGTTTGTAAGTTTTTTTTTGAAATACTTAAAAATGTTTGTAGAACTTTTAGAGTGTTTTAGATTTTGAAAAACACTTTTAAGAAAAATATCATATTGTGGCGTTTCTTAAAAAAACCATCTATAATAATTCTAAATTTTAAAATTCTTTTCAATGATGGTTTCTAAATTTAAAATTTTATTCTAAAAATGTTTTTTTACTCTAAAATAAATATTTTCAAACGAGACCTTAGTCGGTTAGAATTAGGTTATCATTTAATTTTATTGTCTGTATATAAAAATTAATAATATATTATCAATGTAATAGATATGTATTGAAAAAAACACTTTATAAAATCTTCATATTCAGATCTCTTATATGGTATTAAAGTTTAAAAGATTTACATCTTATCATATCTTACTCTCATTTACCTTATTTTCTACCATTGAAATTTTATTTCTTCTTCAACCATGCTTATTTCTATTCTAATAATTTTGTCATTAAATTGACAAAAGATAATTATTCTACTTGGATAGCAAACTTAGTACTTTATTTTCAGAATCAATATCTATATGGTTTTTAATGGGTCATCCATAACTTCTCAGACCGACAATTTGTTATAGGCAACAACAATCAAATTGCAAGCCCTACATATACGAACTAGGTCTGAAAAGACAATCGAATCTTAAACACCCCAATGTCTTCCATGAATGAAGGGGTTCTTTCTCAAGTTATTTCTCATCAAACTTCTCATGGAATTTAGATAAATCTAAAAACAATTTTTTTTCTCAATCTTATGCTCGCACTGTACAGGTTTGAACTCAATTTGCAAATGCGAAGAAGGGAAATCAATCTGCAAATGAATATTGTCTATCCGCTTAATAATTAGTCGATGAACTTGCAATGACCGTACAACCTCTCAAGAGTGACAATATTATTTCTTATATTCTTGCAGGACTAGGCCCTGAATATGATATATTAGTGGAATTCGTATATAGTAATAGCACATATGATATCTCACTTGACAAAATTTATTCTTTATTGATCATTACTGAATCGCATCTTAACCGTCATCAACTTTCTTCTCCTACCCCTCTTGTTGAGGAAAATTATGTTCAACGCCATTCCTATTATTCTGGTAACGGGGGCAAAACAGCTAGCTTGGAAGAGGCCATCAGTATTATGCTATGGTGAAAGCAATTCATCTTACAATAACATTGGAATATATAAGCCTCCTTTAATTGTTTGTCAAGTTTGTGGGAAATCTGGTCACTCTACTTGAAAGTGTTATCATCGATTTGATAACATATCAAGGCTCTCAGCTTGCGCAAAACATGCAATCATTGGTTGCATCAAACACTGAATAATGAAGAACTGGATGTCATATGCAGACACAGGTGCAACTCACTATATCACATGATATGGCTAATCCAAACTTGAAGAAAGATGGTTATATGGATAAAAAATTCGTGAACCAAGAAGCCCAAGAGTCCACGAATCCAAAAGCTCAAAATCGATTTAATAATTTTTTTTATACGAAAAGCTTTCTTTTTATCAAAAACCCAAACGTTGTTATAGTATAGGAACAATATTAACCACTTACCTAGATAAAAACTGAAAAACTAACTTAGTGACTCGGCTACTCTATTCTTTGTTACAACCATAAACAGTAAGCTTCTAATTTTTTCCTTTGATTCTTTTGTTTTCATTTTTATGAAGCAACATAGTTTGTAATTATATGTGATTTTATATAATCATTTTAATAATTTATTAGTAGTAATATCTCTTTGTCCCTTGTGTAAACTACCAAATAGGCCATCATCATAAACAAATCTGATAAAATTTAAACAAGGACATTTTATTAATTTTTCAAGTTACAGTTTCTTAGGCCTATTCTGACATCTATTTATTGTAAAATTGGATAATGTATTTTATCATTATTAAAGGGCTTGATGTTTATTAATTTTTTTTTTGGAATTTAATTGTCTTGCACTGTTCAAAAAAGATAGGAGTGAAATTCTTTTTTAATGATATTAATACTAATCCTATTATAACTTTTATTTGCTATAAAAGCATATGAAGAATTTATGAATGTTGTTGATCATATAATCATATAATTTTAATGAATGTTGGTCTCTTTAATGATAAGTAGTATGCTAATATCATTTTTATTTGTCTAGAATTTTAAATGGATACTATCCATGAAGATGAATGTGGAGAATTTGAGAGTCAGGGAGACTGTGATATATCACCTTCTCACCAAGGTTCACAAAAATCATAACCGGAAAACTGAAAATATAGTTGGTTATAAAAGAAAGAAAAAAATTACCAATGATGTATGAGATATAAAGAGAGTCTCGAAAAGTGGATCTGGTCATGCAATATGCAGTTACTTACTGTAGAAAATTTTTAAGGCTACAAGTAAAAATTGAACTTCAAAACTTAGGAATCCCATAAAAAGATGTGTGGTGAAAAAGAATAAAACAAACGACGAGGGACTCGAAAAACAAAAGCAAACCACAACTCAAAAAACAAGTGACCGAAAAACCGAGTCAAATAATATCATACTTGACTCTGATTTTACAAGAAATAAGCTTGCTCATATGATTATTCTGCATGAGTACCCCCTTTCCATGGTTGATCACGTTAGATTTTGGGAGTTTTTTCAAAGCTTACAACCTTATTTTAAAATAATTTCTCAGAACACAATCAAGAAAGATATATTCCAAACGTATATATTGGAAAAGACAAAGTTGCAAAATGTTTTCGAAAAAAATCCAAGTCGTGTAGCTATATCAGCTGATATATGGACTTCTAACCAAAAGAAAGGATACATGAGTATCACGACACACCTTATCGATGACAATTAAATTTTACAAAGTCCTATTTTGAGGTACGATTCATTTATAAAGTCTTTAATTTTGAAATTCATCTTCAACGGTGTTTTATTATATTTAAAATAATGTATATTTTTTATAAATGCAGTTTATTTATGTGACAGCACCTCACTCAATGGAAGTGTTAGCTGAATTTTTACTTAATGGTTTGACAACATGGAATGTGAAAACCAAATTATCTACGATCACAGTGGATAATTGCTCCACAAATGATGCAATGATACGTAGGATTGTAGAAAACTTATTTACTGATTTTTTACTTGAAGGTAGACTTGCTCACATGAGGTGTTGTGCACACATTCTGAATTTGGTGGTAAAAGATGGGTCAAAAGTCATTCAGGGTGTAATAAAAAAAAATCGTAATAGTGTTCTATGTTGGCCAGGTAGTCCAGCTAGGTGGGAAAATATTGAGGAGGTGGAACATTAATTAAAAGTATCGCGTACTAAAAAATTGAGCTTTGATTGTAAAACTCAATGAAATTTCATGTATTTTATGCTTCAAGTAGTTTTTGAGTACAAATATGTATTTCCTAGAATGAGAGTTAGAGATAAAAATTACTCAAGTGTGCCATCTGAAACTGAATCAATTATAGCCAAAAAAATATCAAGAAACTGAAAGATTTTCATAGCGTGACTTCAATTTTCAATGCGACAAATATCCAACATCTAACACAACATTTGTTCAAATTTGAGAACATTTGTTCAAATTTGAGAACATTTGTTCAAATTTGTTCAAATTTATATGATAACACAACATCTAACACAACATTTGTTCAAATTTATCAGATTAGAGAAAGTTTGTGTAAATGAAGATTATCGGTAGACAAATTAATTTCTGATATGGCAGGAAAAATGTTTGATTAATTTGAGAAACATTAGAGTATTCTTCATGTTGTTTTGGGCGCATCCGGTATCTTAGATCCTAGCTATAAATTAAGAGTTATTGAGTTTTATTTTAAAAAAATATCTGGTGAATCCGCAAAGGATGAAAAAGCTCTTGTTACGATTTACTTCAAGAGTATCAAAAGAAAAGACTTCAAGTAACAATTTTTTTGGTGCATCTAATCCTAATTTGGACAACACAAGTAGTATTGTTGGGAGCGAGAAAAATATCTCATCTGATTTATTTTAGTTCCTAAATAGTGGTGTTAATGTTGAATTTGTAAAATCTGAGTTGGATCACAACTTGGAAGAGGCAACAATGCCTTAGGTTATTGAGTTTGACATTCTGAATTGGTGGAAGATATACAAGGTGAAATATCCTACTTTAAAATGGATTTTTCGAGATTTTTGGCTGTTTCAGTCTCTAGTGTTGCCTCAAGATCGACATTCTCTACGGGAGGTAGAATGGTTAGTAGTCATAGAAGTTGACTCAATCCAGATACTTTAGAGGCTCTAATGTGTCCATAAGGTTGGTGATAGGCTACAATGCAAGGTAAAATAATAATTTTATCAATGCAAAAAATGGCAAAATAACATTCTCAAGAAATTATACTATGAAATAAAAAGCTTAATCTTCTTCTTTTTTTGTCATTGGAAACAAAACACAATACTACAACATACAAAGCCTATTAAGTAACCTATAAGAACTAACAAGTGAGTAATCATTCCAACTGGATATATCAATATTTCTCCTTGTGCATCTTGCCAACGCATCTGTCGTCGTATTAAAGCATCGCTTGATGTACTTAACTTCCCGTCGAGGGCACGGACCTAGCCAATTTTTGATTTCCGAAAGAATGGGTTTGAGACTCCAATTAAGCCCGGTCTTCTTCCTAATGCCTTGAGTTAACTCAAGATTGTCAGAGTAAAACGAAATTCTCTGACTGATGAGATCGTAAGATGATCTCATGGCCAACACAACGACCCACGCTTTCCCTTCAATAACTTTGTAAATTTTGCATCTCACATTAATCTTCCTCTCAATATATCGTTTAGTATTAACTCCAATAGCAGCAACATCAGAAAGATCACCATCATCTTTAACTGAGGTATCACACATCCAGATCATGTCAGCCATGTCTTCAGCATCTGGGTTAACAACCTCACTAGCCTTATTTAATTTTTTCGAACCATCCCTACATCCACTCATCAATTTATCACCAAACAGTCTATTCATACTATCTTTACCTCTTTGAAAAATATCGCCAATATGCCAAGGTTTCCCATCGTGGAAGCATTTCATTCTTTCTTTCCAAATGTTCCACATTAACGAGAGAATATATGCTATCACAATTTTCTTATCCCAACCATTCTTAGAATAACTCTGCACTGTTTTAAGGACCCATTCCGCCATATTCTCTTGCATAGATGTATCAATTCTGATTTGGAGAGGAGATTTAGCCCATACCTCCCTACTAAATGGGCACTTAAGGATAAGATGACTCACATTTTCACCTTCAATCTCACACCATTCACAAAGATCTTCCTTTAAGCATCTTCTCCGTACCAAATTATATTTAGTTGGAATGGCATTATTGCAAACTTTCCACCCAAAATTCTTAATTTTAGCTTGAACATTGGCCCCACAGATAACATTCTAGAGTTCACTTTTCATTGCTTCTCCACTCCTAGAGGACTGACATTCATAACTGACGTATTCACTAACAATGGAATGATAACCCGACTTTGTTGAATATTCTCCATTTTTCGAGAGCAGCCAAATAATTCTATCGACCTTATTATCCTTGAAGATAGGAATTTATCTTATTTTTGCTACATAGTCATCAGGAAATAACCTCTTTAACATATCAATGTTCCAATCATTACCCTGTTCATTGATTAATTCACTGACTCTTTCAGCAGCAGAATTGTTTGGTTTCTTAGCATAAACCCCTTTTTGGATCCAACAGTGATCCCAAATATTGATAAACGCTCCATTACCCACTTGCCAGAAACAGTGTTTTTTAAGGAATTGAATACCTTTAAAAAGGCTGGCCCACGTCCATGATCTTCTCTTGTAAAGTTTAGTGTCCCAGATGTCACAATCAGGAAAGTAAATCGCTTTTAAAATTTTGGTGACAAACGAATCTGGCCTATGTATAATTCTCCAAGCTTGAGGGGCTAGCATAGCAATATTCATTTTGTGAAAGTCTCTAAATCCAAGACCCCCATTTTTTTCGCTCTAGCAATTTTCTTCCACGCAACCCAGTGAATTCTCTTTCGTTTAGCCGAATCCCACCAGAAATTAGCGACAATACTAGACATTTTTTTACAAAGCGTTTTTGGGAAATTCAAAGATCGACATAGCGTAATTCGGTATAGCTTGGAGCACAGCTTTAATTAGAGTCTCTTTACCTCCATCCGATAAAAGGTTCGCTACCCAGCTTGCAGATTTAGAAAGAAGTCTATCTTTTATATAATTGAGATTTTGACTCTTTGCTCTTTTTATAGAAAGCGGAACTCCCAAATACTTACCTAATTCATTAGTAACTTTAACGTTCAAGGTATTTGAGATTTCCCTTTGTACTTCGCTCGGCGTATTCTTGCTAAAAAATATAGAGGATTTCTCGAGATTGATACGTTGTCCCGAAGCATTACAGTAACCTCTCTGTATCTCTTGAAACGTCTCAATCTCTTTCTGGTTAATATTAACAAAAAAAGTGCATTATCCGCAAAGAGTAGATGAGTAAGACTCGGACAGTTTCTTGTAATGTTGATTCCTTTGATAGAGCCTTCTCGACAGTGAAAATTAATGAGATTAATAAGACTTTCCGTAAGAAGAGAGAATAAAAGAGGGGATAAAGGATCCCCTTGTCTAAGTCCTTGTGATGGATGGAATTTCTTTAATCGTTGGTCATTGACTTTGACTTGGAACGAGACAGATGATACACAATTCGTGATCCATTTCACCCATTTTTCGCAACAACCCATAGCTGATAATGATTTAGCTAAAAACGACCAATTAACTTGATCATATGCCTTCTCCATATCAAGTTTAATTGCAGCATAGTATTTTTCGTTCTCCTTTTATTGCTAAGATAGAAAGCAATTTCTTGCGCAATGAGAATATTATCTTGAATATTCTGGCCCTTAATAAAGGTCGTTTGTGTAGGAGACACCAATTCATCCATAAATATCTGAAGCCTTGACGCTAAGACCTTAGCTATGATATTATAATATAACTTTGCACACGAGATAGGTCTATAATCTTTTACACTTTCTTGAGACGACCCTTTAAGGATAAGGGTAATAACTGAATCGTTAATTTTCTTAAGATCAAGATTAGATTCGAAAAACTCCTTTACCATATTAAATATATCCTCTTTGATGGTGTCCCAAAAAACATGGTAAAATTTACCAGGAAGTCCATCTGGCCCAGGAGCTTTTGACCCAGACATGTCAAAGACAACTTTCGTGATTTCTTCCACTGACGGTATACTCGTAAGCTCCTCATTCATTGAATATGTTACTTTAGACGGGATGAACTGCGTAATATTCCTCTCATCACTAGTAGAGTTCTCTTTGAAGAGCTTGTGATAGTAGTCATTAATTATGTGTTCAATCTCTTTAGGCTTCCCCGTCCATTCTCCGTCGTCATTCTTTATAGCATCAATTCTGTTGATCTTCCTTCTAGACATGGTTTTAGCAAAGAAATACCGTGTATTCTTATCTCCTTTTTTAATATTGAGATCTCTAGCTCTATCCTCCCAAACCATCTCTTCGATTCTCCACAGTTCTTCAATTTCATTTCTTATTATCGCTTCCCTCATCACATCCTCCTCTTTGTACGGCCCGTTATTAATCATGATTAATTCTTTTTGTAACTCGTCAATTCTCCTTCTATTATTGTGGAATATATTTCTACTCCAACCATGTAACGCAAGGCAAGTAGCATCCCGTTTATCACAAAATTTTACAATACTATTATTATCATCTTTAGCCCTCCAACTCTCTCGAATAACCTCTTTACATTGAGAGTGTTCAATCCATCTTGATTCAAAAATAAAGTATTTGGCATACCTATCTTTTTTATTAAATCTCTTAAGGATAATCGGTGAATGATCTGAGCCAATCGCGGGTGGAACAAAAATATTAGCATCCAGAAAAGTTGCACACCAATCCATACTTGCAAGAGCACGATCCAACCTTTCTTTGACATTATCTTGGTCTTTCCTACGATTGTCACATGTATAGAAGCAACCTTTGCTTGGTATATCGACAAGGTGATTATTATTAATAAATTCGTTAAACCTAAGCACCCTATCAAGATTGGGATATTTCTTGCCCTTCTTCTCGTCAAATCTTGAGATATCATTAAAATCACCTATGATAATGAACGGTTTATCAATACTAGAGATCTTCATATTAAGTGATTTCCAAAACTTAGCTTTTTCATCCTCCTTACTTGGCGCATAGACACAACACAAAACCCAAGAAATATCTTTAGATTCATTAACTTCCAAAAGTACAAAATTCGGACACATGAACAAAACAGAGACAGAAATAGAGTCTTTCCACACCACTACAATCCCCCCAGACCTATAGGCTCTTCCTCCGGGGTCGATCACTAAATTATTATCAAAAGACTTCAAATGAGAACAAGATTTAAAATCTTTCTTTCTCAACCGACTTTCTAACAAACATGCTAATGAAATATTATTTTTTCTAGCCAAGGACTTAAACGGACTTCTTGTCAGTGGCGCCCTAGCTTCCTGACAGTTCCATACCATGAAATTATCCATCAAGCTCAGCCGCTTTACGGGACCGGCCGACGTCCGCAATCGAAACTGGAGGAGGATTTTCCTTCACGAGGTGTGCTTGATAAACAATGAACAAAGAGATTTAGAGTTTTATAGGAGCTCTCAGACTGATTAGTGGTGGTTGAATACCCCGATAAGCCTTGATCTTAAGCAGATACTAAAATGTAGAAAATAAACCGAAATAACTAAACTCCCCTAATCAAATCCTCAAACCAGAAAACCTCATAACACTTAATCGAAAGAAGATGAAAACAATCAATCACTGAAACTTCATAAAGATGACTCCGCCGTGTAACAGAGGAAAACATGGTTCTATTTTAAGGCCATCGAACATTTAGGAATAAAGCTTGAGAAGAAATTTGAAAAAAAAAAAACTTCTTATTCTAGGCCATCGATCTCTTTATTTTTTCTTTTGCATGTGATTAAAAAGCAAAATATTGAAGATCTAAGACTTTACCAGGCTAGTGAAGTACCTTTATCATAATATTGGCAGTATAAAGACTTTGATTTGAGAAAATTTAATAGAGCTGATCAGAAAGATGATACAACAGTATTTTCCATTGACTATTCTAGAAAGAGAAGCTTTTATTTTCTTGCTCAAACGGGTTAAACACCACTACATGTGGATAACGTTGATTAAGGATCTAAAACCACAGATCTACTTTCCATCCTTGCACATACCTAACACAGTAAAAGCCCAATTTGTCCCTTGCGTGTGCTTTGTTGACCGTGATTCCAATAAAAACAGTAATTAGAAGCTTTCCTCGTTCCCCTTCCCTTATTAATGAAGATAGGAGGCCAAAAGCCACTCCTTGTAAATTGAGTTACACTTCTGTGATTTATTTGATAGAGCAGACAAATTAAAGTCCAAAATAACCACACTCGCTCGCTTTGATTAGTTCCATGGATCCTGGACTCGTGCATGTGGCCCTCATCATCAAATAAACCCAATCGACTATTATTAATCAAGCCCAAAAGAAAGAGCTTGCTTAAAAACATCCGAATTTGTTGATGCATGTGTATGCATAGCCTTAAAACTTCAATCTCAGTCACATACCATGAGCAAATTAAAAAGTTTAAAAGTAAGGTAGCCTGGGAAATTAATTCAAACTATAACATAGATTCAAGACAGAAGTAAAGAGTTATATATAAGCTAAGAGATAATGACACTAGGGGTCTTGACCACACCCCCCTCTTCGAGTTGGCACCCCCACCTAGAGCCTCTTCTTACTAAAGACCTCAGAAACTTTTTAACACATGAACCCCAAAACCCCAATTACTAGACTACCCCTCTTTTGTTTTTTCTATACCTATATATACTAATTATTCCATTTCTAATTTCATTCACGTTCTAATTTCAATACCTCACCTCACTGCTTCTCTCTCCTCTCTCCTCTCAATAACCACCGACACCACCTAAATGACCACCACCACCTCCGAAATGGCCACCACCACTACCGCCGAGCACACCACCACCTTCGAAATGGCCACCACCACTACCGCCGAGCACACCACCACCACCACTGTGAAACCTAGCACTGAAGCACCACCACAACATCTAGTTTAGCTGCGAACCAGATCTGAATCTTTTCTTTTCAGATCTGTACAGTTCGATGACAAAGCTAGACCACCAGTGAAGATGCTCGCGCGTTGCAGTGAAGATTTCGACGGATTTTGCAGGGTAGCTGTTCGCCGGAGTTGCAGGGGAGCCGTTCGCCGCAGCCATGGCAGATGAAGCACTCGTCGGTGCTGGTCGCTGCTTCTTCTTCTCCAGGCCGGCGAGTGAAGAGTCGAGATCTTGGTGCTGGTCGCTGCTTCTTCTTCTCCAGGCCGGCGAGTGAAGAGTCGAGATCTTGGTGCTGGTCTCGCTGCTTCTTCTTCTCCAGGTTGCTGTTCGCCGGAGGAGAATGGTGGAGAGGAAGAGCTTGTGGTTGCTGTGGAGCTGCAGTGGTGTTGCTGTGGAGGTTCGATCTAGATGAACGGAATCCATGGAGGTGCCGAGCATTTCATCACCGGAGGTCATAGGTTCGCTGCTGCTTGCTTCGTGCTTCGCCGGACTCCTTTTTTTTTTTTTTTACTCGCGTACACAGTACGCTTTAGCTTAGGATATTTTTATTGTTTTTGAGATCTGGTTTGACCAGATCTGGTCAACTTGTAATTAGTTTAGGTTTTTTTTTATATATCTATTGTAATTGGTTTTAAATTCTGAATAGAAAGGTATTTAAATAGATACACATGAGTTTGTAGAGTATTTATGTAATTTCAAAGAGTACTCTCTATTTTTCATAGAGTACTCTCTATATTTTATAGAGTACTCCGTCTTTTTTTATAGAGTATTCGTTTAAATTGTCAGAGTATTTTTTTAATTCTCGGAGTACTCTATGTATTTCATAGAGTATCGGAAAAAACTGAGAGTACTCTGCCTTTTTCATAGAGTACTCTCAGTTTTTTCCGATACTCTATGTTTTTTCCGTTCACTGGTGGCCGGAGGTCCGTGGTCGGAGATCGGTGGTCGGTGGTCGGAGGTCGGAGATCGGAGATGGGTGGTAGGTGGTAGGTAGGTGGGTAGTGGTAGAGGAGAGAGAAACAATGGCATCATACTTTTTTGTCTTTTAGTGTTAGTAAGGGTAGGAAAGACTATTGTAAAAAATGAGGTCCCTAACAATAACAACTTTCAAGACACTACTCTATAGAGAAAAAATAGTGCTCCTAAGACCCTATATATAATTCACCCATAAGCTAATTAGAAACTAATAGAAGAGAAGAAAAGAGAAAAAGGATTTCATGTTTTTGGTTGCTTGAAGAAGATGAGAAAAGAAATTTTTTTGCTTTTTGTTTTGAACAGTAATGTTAGCTAGAGAGCATTTTTATATTATATTCAACGAATTAAAAACTTAAAATATAACAAAAAGCTTAATCTTCTGCAGTTAACAATTATGCACACGTCTCACTTACATGTTTGGTTTGTGTGTTTATGTTAAAATCCAAATGTTTAAATATGATTATTGAGTTCTTGAATGTATCTTTCTTTCGATTTTCAAGACTTGGTATCGGTTGATTATGGAAGTTTTTCCTTTATCTCTACTCGTCCAAAAAAATGTATTTGTCTTCATATTTTGCATTTGGTACTTTTTTAAATCCAAATTATACCGAATTCTCATTTATATAATGTATTTATTTGTGTTGACACTATTTATATATCTAAATCAGCTTTCTTGCTTTTGGGTAGTTGTATCTGTAAAAAGTTCAGAGTAATTATGTATTATGTTTTTATGGATGATAAAAGTGATTGTTATTTTCATATCAGCACATCTTATTTATTTTGTATTTCACATAATTTGTTTTGATCTATTATTTTTTTAGTTGTTCATTCCGTTCATATTGGCATAGTCGTTTCACAAGATAAAAAAAACTAGTTTAACTATATGCTGTCAGGAAAATACTATGTCATAATACTCAATAATCTTTAACATATAGTTATTAGAAAATGAGTTACCTTTTGCTATATAATAATTTTGATCTATTTCTTTCTTTTTTTTTTGGATTTTTTTGTTTCTTTTTTGCTTTGAACTCTTGCATTGTGTTGCCATTAGTAATAATGAAGGTATTTTGATGGTAGAGAGTGTATTTTGGCACGGTGGTTCTACTCGACAAATGATCATCCGATTATTTATGGGGTATCTAGTGGAAATTTTTATGTTTAATATAAGAAACCGTATGATTGTTTCGCCATCGATCTTTTGTGAGGCCTTAGACAAATATTATTTGAGATTCTTGTGTTAGTCCTAAACATGACATTAAGGGGGAGACTCAAGACAAATGATCGTATGACTTATTTGGAGTTGGATCCACTTTGTGCTTTATGTCGAGAAGACTTTGAGACAAATAAACACCTTTATTTTGATTGCTCTTATACTAGACATTTGGGATGAGATAAAGAAGTGGGTGGTATAAATAAAGAGAAATAGTCTCTTGAGCGCCCTTGAAGTGGCTTAAGAAACTTAAGGCCCGAGAGAATTAGAGGAGAAAGGCTTAGATGATATCTTTTGGTGCAACCGTGTATTGCATATTTAGGACAAAGAATAATTTTTCCACGAGGGTGATTCAACTTCTCGGGAAGAGGTTATTAAGGAGGTTAATTGGTGCACATATTCCATATTATTCTCTTTGTTCCCTCATTATTCCTTCTTGAATGATAGTGGGAGCTTATCATATAATTTGTATGTGATAGTTGCATATGCTTTCTTGTGATGTTTACTTGTTCAAATACTATTATGTCATTTTGACGATGAATTGAATTATATGATTATGCACATTGAATATTTATGAGTTTTAGATATATTGAATTAATTTTAAATATAACCAAGCTAAACAATCCGTTTTGGTTTTGCACAGCTTTTTAATTTTAATCGGTTATGGTTTTAGATTTTTACCCCTAATTGGTTTCGGTTTTGGTTATGTTTTTTCCTAACTTAAACGGTTTAGGTTACGGTTTTTGTTTTTTTGCGGTTAAGAGAACCGTTGCCATCCCTAGGCGTCCCTTGGGTTGATCATATTCTTTATTGGATAGTTGTTGGAAGCTTACAATACTCATTATTTACAAGACTTGACCTTTCCTTTTAGGCTCATAAAGTAAGTAAAAATTCATGCATAACTTGTTAGAACCCCTATTGGCAAGTTGTCAAGAGAATTTTGGGCTATCTGAAACACACAACATCCATTAGTCTATTTACTAGTCTGTCATCAACAAATTCTATTCAAGTTTATTCATATAAATATTGGGAAACAGATAAAGATGATCATAGCTCAATTTGAGCATATTGTATGTTTATGGGTTCTAATCTTATTTCTTGGAGCTCCAAGCAACAATTGACAGTTGCATGTAGTAGTACAAAAGCTGAATATAAATCCCTTGCAAATACAACATATGAACTACAATGACCACACTCTCTTTTGTGTGAACTTGGTCTCAAGATCTCGAATCTTTCATTTTAATGGTGTGATAATATTAGTGCCACATACATGGTCGTGAATCCTTTGTTTCATGCTCACATAAAACACATAGAGACCGATTTTCATTATGTGCGTGATCAAGTTAAAAGGAATCAACTCGATATTCATTTTATATCTAGTAAAGATCAATTTGTAGATTCTTTAACAAAGCCCGTGTCTCTTCAAAAAAATTAGACGATCTTTCCCACTCTAAATGTTCGTTAACCTTTAGATTGCGAGGGTATGTAGAAGAAAAAGTTGGCAAATGTCAGGAAGACAAGGAAGAAGATCGTTGACAATTTGAATTTGAATAGTTTGTTATTATTAGTCAAGTGTTATTAGTCTAGAATTTTAATTAGTTACTCAATCTTATCCATTGTATTATAGAAATATATAAATTTTAATCATTCAAATAGATCTAATATAAGAAAAACACTTTATACAATCTTTATATTCTTTATACTAAGGCGTAATACAAGTTTAAACGAGAGTTTAATGAGAACACAATTAAACTTTTCAACTTTATACCTTGGACATTCACTTATCATGTCATCAATGGACTCTAATGAGATGTTTGTATTGTAGAACGGGAACCCTTTTCTCCATTCAATTACTTTTTGGGTGTATCAACCTCTTTATTCTCATTCATAAGATATGTCAAAGAGAATAATGAAAAAAATTTAAGTGCACTATTGTAAGTCTCAATATTCTTATATTTTCTTTGTTGATAATCTGGTCATCTTCACAAAGGCATACTAGATTGAGTCAATTCAAGAGACATTCAAGATTTATATGATGAATGTGTCAAATAGTAAGTGCAGATAAATCGTTTATCTAATAGTATAATACTATTTT
Organism: Nemophila menziesii; assembly: GCA_029959085.1. Lineage (NCBI taxonomy): Eukaryota > Viridiplantae > Streptophyta > Magnoliopsida > Boraginales > Hydrophyllaceae > Nemophila > Nemophila menziesii. The sequence goes on from JARWIR010000013.1 coordinate 1,871,388, forward strand.
TGTGGCAGTGCAAGGGGTCTTGGTTGCTCATTAGGGAGATACATAGGTGCTCCCACCTACTCCGATCGTTGCCCGAGGTTTTTTTTGTAAAGTCATGACTAATATGTAAAACAAGTTACTGAACGGATGGCAAAGACTCTTTCGTTGGTTTGAAAAATAACTTTAGCTTAATATGTGACTGGAATTATGCCTAATTATCTAATGTAGCTATGAAGCTTCTGCCTTATGTGTGTGATGAAATAACACTTATACAACGAGACTAATTATAGGTTCTTTTTGGGAGGCCAGGAAGTTACATTAGGTGGTGTGAAGAAACCATGCAGACTGAACTTTGGTTGAAAATTACAATATGATATTGGATTTTATAGAGAACTTCCAACCAAATTGGGTTGAAAGGTGTTGCAAGATCACCTGGTTCTCTAAACAAAGGCCATGGAGCATGCATATTTCTATAATGGGTATATGCATTACGAATCGAGAATATCATCTTCGATGGGGTGTAAAGTTATCATGGAGGATGCAAAGATTCTGAAAAATTACATCATTCACGAGGAGGTCGAACATGGTACGTGATATATATGGAATTTAGAGGACTTAGTGCAATATACGTACAATTTTTTTTGCCCATTGTCACAAAATTCTAACTTTTGATGGGATTTAATCTAGAATTTGAAGTGTCCAAAAAAATTTAGGGTTTTAATTAGGGGTGCAATACTTGATCTTTTACTCTCCAAGGTGAACCTAGTAAAATATGGTCTTTTAAATAACCAACTTTATATTTTTGTGGCAATTAAGTAGAAAGTTCAAATCACGTCATTTTGAGTTGCAAATGTGCGACTAAATGTATAGCACGTGGCCGATATGTATGACATGGCGAGGTTTCTTGTTGGCATGTAACTCTTATATATATATATCTTGTCGTGTCATCCTTGGATTCTTCAATTTCACATTCGTGCATAATGACAATGACATATAATTTCTTCTTCTTGTTGAAGACGCACTAACAAGTATTGTTGTTGATGCCCAACATCAAGCCTTGTTCTTATCGCGTGAATTTGTTGCATGTTCCGTCCTTGTAGTTGATGTTAGGATCTCAAGTCGCCTATGCATGAATAATTATCAAAATTTGCAAAAAGATTCATGCAAAATCCTATATGGTTAAAATTTTAGCATGAACAAACATATAAAATAGGCAAGACACACACACACACACACACACACACACACACACACACACACATATATATATATATGTAAGACATACTTGCAAACAAGTTATTTAATATTACCTCGTATAAATTCTTAGTTGAGAATTTTTTTTGTCGTCTTGTAGTATGATGAAACTGATGAATTAGTTTTCCGCGAACCTCGAGTTTCCTTGCCAATCAACCACCACCCAAAAACTCTCTCTGACTATTTTTTGATCTTCTTCTCTAGTTTGTGATAATATCTTTTCCTTAACTGCGTTTCGACCATATGGGAGTTTGAGGGGGGGGGGGGGGGGGGGGGGGGGGGTGGAGTGTAGCCTATGTTGGTCTAAAATCTAGTGATCTAGTGTATTTGAATCATGTTGAGAGTTTTTTGATTTATTCTTTTCCAACTATTGATGTCTAATGCAATTCAATCTCTTTAATCTAATTAATTAAAGTTTTTAATAAAAAAATTATTAAATTATTTATTTAATATCTAAAGATAATAAACAATACAATAACTTAGAGAATTATCTTGTGTATTTAACTTTAATTTTCTCATTTAATTATTTTACCGTTCCATAAAAAAGATCTATAAATATATTTTTTATATTAATTCAGTAATAATTAATCCTCATTATATTCTCCATACCATTTAATCTATATTTTGTAACCTTGCTAAAATTGTTTAACAACAAACAATTATTTGACGTTTAGATGAGGGACTAAAAGACATATTTACCTTTGCCTTATAAGTACACTAAGATAATAAATTTGATATACTTAAAACTGTGTAACTGCTCTATTATGGAAATACTACTGAACTCCATCAGGTAAATATTATTTATTATAGAACATTGACTGTAAAAGATCCTTGTCTATGACCTACCAAGTTGAAATGACCAAATCACCCGTGTATCATTCAACTAGTAAACTAATGAGTTCACATCATGCATGATTATTAGAATAGTACTCAAATTACCTTCACATATATTATTTGCTTAATATCAAACACCGACTTGAAATTAATAATATCAGAATTTGTACCATAACATAATACATGCTCGGGTTTAGGCCAATCAATACAACTCTACCATGAAGTGGATATCTCATAGATTCTTTCTCGTGCGTACACATCGTGATTAGTCATATGTCGCATACCTAACATATATGAGATATAGAGTCGCGATTGGCCAACACGCATGGTATATCAAAGAATACGTACTTGATATAATTATTGCGTTCATACACACTCAAAAGTAAGAGTATCTAATCCTCTATCACTACAAAACACTTTCAAGACTTATAAAGTGATCCTTGTAAATCCCTTCTATAGATGCCGGATATACCTCGTGATTTTGATCATAAAGAATATTACTCCGACGACCGTATGCGTGCTACCTTCAGTTAGAACCAACCTTTACCATGACCTCCATGCAATCAGAGTGTCAAAAAATAATTAATTGATCAAAAAGATTTATGATGTGAGTATCTTGAGATATCGGCCTACATCATGTACATATTCATCCTTATAATCCATTGTTTCTTTATACTTCAAATATCAATTATTTTGTGATACGTTATCCGTGTTATTTTTAGTTAAATGATTACTAGAGTTAAAAGAAGATTAAAGGATTAAGTAGATACAAGAAAACATAATTATTTTTTGTAAGAGTGTAGCATATCAAAGTTGGATATTAAAGAATTTGATGTAAAACAATAATAATTTGAGAATGAAGATTGTAGAAGTTTAGGAAAGTTTAAAGAGTAGGTGTGGGTTTCTCTTTTCAAATAATAATTCTTTTATCTCATTAAGATCGCTAGATTGTTAAAGGGTAGTACATTTTAGTTCTTGCCTCTAAATTGTTTACAATCATATAAGCCTTTTTGTTGAAGAAAGATGAAACAAATAGGTTATAGTGCTGGTAATATTCATACAAAAAAAAGAATAAATACACAAATAAATTCCAAAAATGAATCTACTCAAACGTTATCGACATAGTCCGAGAGATTTGTTAACGTTTCGTATTCAAAATTTCGAATTAATCTAGAAAGCCTATTTCTTTAAAGAATAATACATAAACCACATCATGTTAACATTTTCGAACCAAGTAAATACTATGGATTCAGTCATATACATTAGATGGTCAAACAAACATAATCATAAACACTTCCAAATCCACCACCTCTTCTTTCTTTCATTACACTGTAAATGACCTTTTCAACCCTCCGTTTCACAAAAACTACCCAAACCCGTTAGTCTATCGAATATCGAATCAATCTCCAAAATTAAATCCCGGACGGATTTTTGTTCCACGACAAATAAGCTGGGTCACCCAAAGGCCTACAAAAATTACATTATTAGTCCCTATATTATTTAAATATTACACTTAAAAACTCACCTTGGTTTGAGGATATAGAGAATAATAAAACCTATTGCCATAAAAAGACAAAGTCCTCCAACTGTAAGGTATGCTTGACCTATAAAACCGTTTCTTCCACCAACCCAAGTAGTAGTTGAAACAACTAACTTTTTTTCACCGTCAAAAGAATAAGTATTATAATTATTTTCTATTACCACGGTTATTTTATCGTTAGCTTCAAGATCAACTTCTATTTTACCCCACAATTTTCGGAAATTCGGTAAAGCAGCTGTTCTCATCCATACGATTAAATCCTCTTGCTCACTCAACTGTTAATAGGGACTAAAATGTTATATATATACAAAATTAAAAGGACTAGAAAGTAAATTGAACTTACGGGTATGCTTTCATCAAGTGAAGCACCTCCAATTAAACCTCCTTTTTGAAAATTTTGTGGGTAAATATTATCTCCGAATTTATATGCTTTATCACTTTCCCAAGCTATATTTTTTTTATTGACTTTTATAGCCTTGTCACTAATTGAAAATCCGTACGTATCGTTAAATAAACTCCAAGCTATAAGTCCACATGGCACAATTGGAGCTCCGTTATATCTACTTTCTGGCTCACATGAATACGTGTCATTTGCGTGATCCTTATGGGTTAATTGCTTATCATTTCTGCTTTTCACGTATCTGTAACACACAATTTTAGTTTAGTTTAGCCCTAATTTATGTAATAAATTACGAAAATACCCTTATTACGTACCGGCGATGATTTTGATAAAAGTTATCAAGCTGATAATATATGTATATAGGTTGCTTCATCTTCTTTGGAACCTGAATAGATATTAATTAATATTATTATCAAGGACTAAATTGTAAATAAGTAAAATATTGACTTACGATTAAGTTTCGGACACAAGTTTTATTTGTGGTCGTACTTGTAATAAATGAGATTCTCTCGTCATGTCCCTTTCCTTTAATACAATCTTCATCATAACGATCAACAATTTCTACGACCTATATATAAAGAATATTTAATTGCATTATAGGTCCCTATATTATTTAAAAGAACAAAATGATGAAATAAAGGAGTGTTACATCATCTGCTGCTAATAAAGAAGCAACACCAATAGGAATAAATAGAATACCGATGCACAGAAACGCTGAAATGACCTGAAATAGGTGAAGATATTAAATTGCAAGATCAGTCCCCTATAATTTAATGAATTACAAACTTACCCATGCTGGAGTCAGAATTGGCTTGCAAGCAGGAAGTTCTTGCTGTGAGAACCTAGAATCTAAATAAATTTCGGAATCAAGAAATTGTAAAGCAATACAGAATATAAAAAATGATACGCTTATTTTTCTACTCTCTGAAGCATTTCGTCGATTACTATAAGCACAATGCATTAGTTCGATTATGAGCTGAAAACAAGCGATTGATTATAATTTATGAGGACCATCTTCATATATTTTGGCTAAGATTTAATTACGCATATAACCAAAGATTTCAAAAATAATGTTACGACGATGTAAATCATAAATTGCAAGATCACCCCTACAACTAATCAAATTTAAAATGCGACCCTTTATTTATTAACATCATATCTCATGCATGAAAAACAACGATCAAGAAATTAATAATTCTTCTAACATGCATATCAAAATCAGATAATAACGTCATAAAAAGGGGAAAATTTGCATGCATTATGATAACAATTTCAGAAAAATAACAACATATATAGATACAGAAATTGGGAAAAGAAAAATTGAAGAAATTAAAAGGTTACAATTTGGTTTCTTGGACGATGAAGGAGTTTGAGAAGATCCAGCACCAGAGCTCATCTTTATGGATAATAAATTTAAATGTTGGGTATTTTTCAGTATTTTTCTCTCTGGAGAGAGAATAAAACTTTCAAAGAAGGCTCCGGTAAGAAATAAAATCCATGGAGGTCAATCATTTACCACAGAGAGATATTGTAAATTCGTATAATTTATTTACTCTCTTCTATTATTATTATTATTGTCAATTATTTTTGACAATAAAATAAATATAAAGCTTCAAAATAAAACGTACACGTCAAAAAATTCATGATATTGTATTGATAAATATCTTACGCATTAGAGTTTTAAAATGACATCTGAGTCATGTTAAGTCTGTTTTCAAAATTTTAATATAATAAAAAGACTAATAGCGTGTACTATGGAGTAATATATAATTTCAGCCATTACCCTATGGGGAAAGTATGACATAATGCCACTCAAGTATAACAACATGACTTTATTAGGAGTAATTGTACCCTCTAAAATTTATAGGTATTAATCATTATTATAACTACTACTGCATGTACTATTAATCATTAGGTATAAGTATAAATAAAGATGTATTACTTGTGGAATGTATTATTGTAGTATCTAAGATTATAGGCCACAAATCACAAGTTAAATAAGGCTAGAGATGCCCATATGGATCCGAAATTATATATCATCAATCAATGGGGGTAATAATAACAAAAGAAACACTTATGCTTTAATGTGAGGTATGGTTCAAAGTGTGCTATTTTGGTTCACGTGTATGGGTGCAATTTTGATTTAGTGTCTCGTTATTTACTTGTTGGAGTATTTCTTTGTTTTTAGTGTCGGCTATGGACATTTTATCTACTAATGGTATTGTGGAAATTCTTTTGTTTTGTTAGTTGTTTGGGTCTTTTTTAAGCTAGGAGTTGTTCTTCTTGGCCATTCTCTTTGACACAAAGGTATAATGGTCATTGTCATTGCTCAATAAATTAAGAAGAGAAATTCTAGCAAAAGTAGATATTTCACTGTCAAAATAAATTGACTCTACAATTCACATATAAAATTTAGAAAAATATAGAATTTTTGGTAAAATCTCACGAGCCCCAAACTATTGTTAAAAGAAGGCAAAGTTACCAAAGAAATCATGTGATGTGTTAAAATATATTCTATATTTTCATGTTATAATTGATATGATCTTTAAAGATCCGTGATCATATGTTATTTTAAACATTTCTACTGCAGCAGAGAATAACTCCATAAGAATATAAATCCTATTCTATAATGAATGTTATCTATTTATTTTTAATATTTTGGACTAATAAAAAACTAAAATTGATAGTTGAATAATAAAAATAACAACTCCAATAGCTTCAATTTTAGCTAAAAACTTAAAATAGAGAACCTAATTGTAAAGAAATGTTAGCTACATGTGGTTAGCCTCTATTTCATCTTCTATTCAATTTTATAATATTTTATATTATTTTCATTAATCAAAATAAATTATTCCTAACAATCTTTTTTTATTAGTTTAACAGATATTTCCAATAAGACAACATAATTAATCTACTACATTGTCTACTTGTTACCGTTTATGTTGCAGGATCACGTTCCAGAATAAATTTATCCTCAGCTTCATTGTCTACTCGTTGTCGTTTATGTTGTTCATCCAACCGCAACCTCAGATATATAAAACGGTGTAGAATGCAATGCAGAAGACGATACTGAATAAGTAGACGATTTTAAAAAAAAGTCACATATGGTTTTTGAATTACTAATTTATAATTCGACAAAGATAAAACATCATTACTTCATAATCTAATATAAATAATCATAAGCTAATTAATATTTTTAATTATTTATCATGAACTATTATTAAATAATTGGATATAATTAAAAGATCAAAATTGAATAATATCTCATATCATATACTTTTATACTTAAGTTTTTTTTCTTGTACATATGAAAATTATATAATATATAGATATATTATTGTTATCATTTTTAAATAGTATATGAATGAAAACTTTAATTTTGAAAAAAATAACATAAGTTTAAATGTTATTCTTTAATTCATACGATTCTTTTTTTTTTGGTCGACCGGAAAAGTAGCAGTTTTACTTTCATTCGATTCTCAATCTACCAAATTGTAGGGTGATCTGCAGATGTTGATTCCTCCAAGTAGCCTGTTGCCTCGCGTTCCACGCAACTTTGTCAGGTCAACCATTAAGAAGTCTAGGGATATGCATAAAGGACACATGCTCTTGTTCTTTAGCATTCTTTAGAATACGCTTAATGTATGGTTTGACTCTCCACCACGCTGCTGGAAACGAGTGAATACCTTGAACTAAATAAAGGTTGTCCGTACAAATGAGTGTCCGTCTTCCCGAATCTCGCCTAGATAAGTCTGTAGCCTCCAGTACTGCTATCGGCTCACCTTCGGCTGCCGAATCTGCTCCCACTGTCTTAGCAAAAACTTGACGTGTCTGAGTCACACAGTCCCTTCGAACGATCCCAATCCCACTTTGTTCCGCTCGAGATGTGAAAGAGGCGTCACACGTAAAATTGAGTTGCGTCTCCAGTGGGATTTGCGGGTCGTGATAACTGGTTGTGGGTCTATCCTCAGGTGCTTCTCTGGTGGTCGTATCTACAGTCCATTCCAGGCCAAATAAACCTTTCATAGTGATATTAGTAGCAATAATAACCGAGTTAACGTTGAGGGAAGTATTCTCATGTACACTTTTTTTCATTTTATGTTTCCAAATATTCCAACAGATAAGTAAAAGATACGCCACAACTATTCCTTTGTCCCAGATTTTATTGCCGAGTGTACCAAACATCTTATTTAACCAATCTTCCAAGGTCAGTGGGTCTTCCTCTGGGATTATGAGATGGAGGGCCGAGCCCGCCCAGACCTGCCTACTAAAATCACATGTTAATAATAAATGAGTAATCGTTTCTGTTTGATCTAGACACCATTGGCAACAGTTGGTATTATAACAGTGCTTGTAAGAAAGGTTCTCTTTAGTAGGTGAAATGTTTCGACAAGCTTTTCAATTGAAATGCCTGACCTTATTAGGCACGTAGGAATTCCAAATGATGTGCAATAAGGCGGATTGATGAAGTTGAGCCTGTGTTGACGATTGTTGACTGTTTGCTAAGTGCTCTTGTGTAAGGATTTTATATCCTGATTTTGTTATGTATTCACCTGTTCTCGTAAATGGCCAGTGAAACGTATCCTGGTCCTCTTTGTTTAAGATGGGAACAATAGCTATTTCCCCGTGTACCGGCGTTGGTAGGATTGTGTCAATTACCTCCCAATCCCATTCGTCCGTCTGAGTTTTCATAAGTTGAACCACCGTTTCTATTTGTACCCCGTCTGGCCTATCCTTAATCCTCCCTGACGGAAGTTTAATTCATACGATTGGTACAATAAAATTAAAAATCAAGCTTGTCATTTAATTCCTTAATTTACTTTACATTACTATTCAATTACAATAAACAATTCTATCTAGTTTATTCCTATCCTTTTATTCTATATCCTTATCCTTAAAGATAACTATAGTTGTTACTTTAAAAAGGTTCTTAAATGTAAGGTACACATACATGTGTTGGCATTGACCAGTTGATAAATATTGAATAATGAAAATAGTCATTCAAACACATTTAGTTAAGATTAGTAAAATCAATGGATATACACTATTTATCATTTGGTTTAGGTATTAGTATAAAAATATAACCCAATCAAGATAGTCCACTTCATGTAAGTGCTTGGCTTGTAGTAGCCAACCAACTTCTTTTTGATAAAAATCATTCTCATCAAAGAACATCTTCCGTTTTTGTTGGATATGGAATTGTGCATAGTCAATATTCAACGGGTATACTGATGTCTCCTCATTTGTGATAATAAAATCTATTTCTGAGACATCATTTTAGGCGTCTTTATTAGTTTATAGGTCAAATTTAGCTTGATTTAGCGCACTTTCCTATTTTGGATCTTGAATTAATTAATTATTATTTTTAGAGCATATTGGGTTTAATTATTTATTTAGTGTGAAGCTTTAGAAATATATGGTAATTAATTAGAGTCCAAGTTGGTAAAGAGAGCTAAAGGAAAGAAGATAAACATGGGAATTGAAGATAAGGAAGTAAAAGCTAAAAACATGGAAAAGGAAAACCTGCCTTAAATCTGAATTTCTGCACCTACGACCACAAATCAGCTTATATCTCAAAATCAATGAGGCATTTGGAGAAACGGTTAAGATAAAAGTTGAAGATCTTTCCGAGACGATGAATTTGGTATACTCTTACGCATCAATCGGATAAATATTGAAGCTGCTAGGAACAAAAGAAAAACGGGGCTGATTGCGTGTTTTGGGCTACGAATTTGAGTTGGGCTTGAAGCCCATATTTACCTTTTCCTTCAAGAAAACGAATTAGGTCAACCTATACACTATAAATACAGCCTCTTAACTCTCTATCATCATCCTTGGTGAAACCTTAAGCCAAGAGGAAGCTTACAACACAAGAAAAGAAGTCTGGAAGGGTTGTGCATCATCAATGTCTTCTTCTATCTTTAAATTTGTAATTTCTTTCTTTTCTTCCATTAGTATGAACTAAATTTCTATTAGCTTGAGTTTTAGCATATATGTATGAACCCTAGTTTTGATTGACATCTATCTAATTTGGGAATTCTATGTTTTAAATTGAATTATTGTTTTTATTCTCTGTTTATGTGTTTGGATTTATATTTTGTGTTCTTGTGGATCGCGACTATATAGAATTACCATCTAGTAGTTAGGTCACCATTGACAACGGTGTTTAATTACATGTTTAGCACATAACGTCTAGTATTCGGTTTAGATCTGACAAATCAACCTAACTAGATAATCACCATGGTTTAGTGTATTGCTATTTACCAATTGCAGGAACAGTTTGCTTAGGACTCCTTATTGACACATGTAAACCCTATTTAAAACTACCTAGCGCAATTGGAACCGATTATTGAAATACTACATAATTCACCCTTACATGTTTAGAACGGCAAAACTAGTGGGGTTTACATGCTATTTACTCAAGCTATATTCTCATACTACTTCTTCTCTTGCATTTAATTTTCTGTCTTTATTTTCTTAGTTATTAATCAATTGAAAAACCAAATAAAAATCTATTTGTCTTTACTTTTTCTGTGTTTTAATTGTTCTAGCTTTTTATAATTGCACTTGATTATTGCATAAGATTCCTCTAACCTTCGTAGTCTCTGCGGAACGAATCTTACTTTATCATTAAAACTTGCATACGATCTGTATACTTGCAGAACCGTGCTCAGTTTAGGGTGTTTATTTGCATCTAATTATTATATCTCTTTATCACACCCTAGGCCACACCATATACCATGATAGAAGTATCAATGTCGACCATGTCCCCCATCTTTCAAGCAAAAAGGTCTTGATACTCCTCCAATATATGCTGAAAAGAACATTTTTATTAGTGTTGTGCAACACTCTTATTAGGATTTTACGATCAAAATTCCTGTAGGGGATGCCTAATAACCTCTCATATGGTTTTAGTTTTACCCATGACTTATCACAAGGAACATATATCTGACTTTATGTCTAGTATGGGGAGATTTATATCCATATTTGCATGTAAGTTCGAGAGAATTTCCCATAAATCCAAACATTCAACTATAATATAAGATGAACTCATGATGTCAACCATTTTCCCCGATGTATCGTTGGGTTGAAGTCCATGTAAAGATCATCAAAAAGTAGATATGATTTTCCTCCAATTGCAGTGGTAGGTTTTGTCCATCATCAATATTGGTGCTGTTGATGGTAACATCTCTATAGCCCCTTTATAATGGTGATACGAATGCAAAGTTAGTAGGACAACTTCCTAAACAAGTTGGCATGAGTTGATTCCGCACGTTGTCGTGGTGTGATGGTAGTTCTCTTCCTAGTACCAGTAATGAGAGTGGGTTTTTTTCAATTTACACATCTTTCTACACGACTAGATGCATAAGGGAATCCATAACTTCTATGTGCTTCACTATTCTCTCTTTTCTATGTTCGATTGACATGCTAATGAACTCTCAATGAGTCAATTCATGGAATTGATATGTTTTTCATAAACATGCCACAGAAAAATGTATCTCCTCCAAATGTAGTGTTGAGAAGGAACCATATGACTACTATATTAACTCTTGAATCTACCAAAAAATGCAATTGCAAACTTGTCAAACCATACATTTCATTAGCACCCTCGGAACCGGTTTTTTTCGAATTACACTCGCACATTGTTTTGGTGAGGAAATATTGTAAGAAATGTTAAAAGGAATAATGAAAAAGATGGATATGAAACCAGTTACATATTTGTTTCTAGATAGACTATATACAGTATGGATACCATCAAATGATTAAGATTGATAACTACTCCAGTGGTTAGAGTACTCTACAAAGACCAATAAATCCTGATATCGCATCTTACTGGAGTCAAAATATCCCAAGTACAAAGCAACTCTCTGATGTATTGGAAAACTAGCAAATAACCTTTAGATAACCCTCTATTTGTTTAAGAAGTGTGCACCTAGTTATTCCGTTTACTAGAGACTTATATAACTATCAAGACATGAGTATGGTAAAAGTGTGTTATCTTCAAGATTTAGACTTATATGTCAAAGAAGAGCGACAAATAGGCTTATAAAAGGAGAACTTACTCAAAACCCTATTAAGAATCCGGATTGAGGTTATTTTAAGATTTCATTTTATATTCAGTGTACATCACATTTTTTTAATATTTGAATACAAATGTAAAATATATTGCCTATATAAAAATGTTTAAATTAATTTTGATTGGAAAGATCCAACTAAAAAAGTTTTATGTTACTTAGAAACACTCCTAACTAATCAAAAATAAAATAAAATACAATCTAATCATCAAAAGATGTTTATCCCTATATATTGTATTTTTTGGACGAATCCTTATTGCATGTACCATATGTAGAGATGTGTTTCACTAAGCACATGGTTCATGTCCCCTTTAAATTTAAAAATTAGTAACTCATCTACAAATAGAATAAATAGTTGGCTTAATAACCTAATAGAGGAAATTGAAATAACATACAAAAAAGAAGATAGAATGCTAGAATTAGTATGCTACATTATTCGGAAAATTTGGAAAGAAAGAAATAACTATATTTATAATAACATTGAATGTAATCCTTTAACAAGTTAGCTTGAAACAATTGGAAAGAGTATGTTATGTCTAATAAAGAAATAGAAAACAACAATATAGAAAAGGAAGAACATAATAATAATAATAATAAACAAAATACGAATACTAATCATGATATAAATTAAAAAAACAAAGAAGATTTAGGAAAATGGACACCTTCCCTACAAAATTATTATAAAATAAATATGGATGCCAGTTTTTTAGTTAAAGGAGCTGCTATAACTTGAATAATTAGAAATGACAAAGGTATTATGATTTCAGGTTCTACTTGGAGTTCGAATACAGAGTCGATTCTTAAAGATGAAGCTTTGGAGGTACTATAAGCAACTGAATTGGCAGGAGACTACCTAGTGGGAAAGGTGATCACCGAGAATGACGCTAGTTTTATCATGCTACCTCTTTCAACTTGTTGTCCTGTTAATTCTCCATTGATTGGTAATATATTGGCGACATTTATGGATTAGCAGAGGTCTTTAGACCCACTTTTGTAGGAGTAAGAATTTGGTGGCTGACTAACAAGAACTTGCAGACACTTTGTTTGGTAACAGGTTTATTCATAAACCGACCCAGTTTACTTTTGACTGATAATTCCCCTTGTGGAATCGGCTGAACTTGACAAAAAGAAAAAAAAGAGAGATGTGTTTTAGTTTACTAACCAAATCACTCTTGGGTTTTTATCTATGAGCTATTAGGCCTCTATGTTCCCATTTTTCGTTTCATAGGCGCGTGCTTAATACGAGTGGCGTATACACGAACCACAATTGGACCCAAACGAGGAAAAGTAAACTTATAAGAATAAAAAGTGATTATTAACTAAACTTATTAATATGATCTTAATAGAATTTATTATATAAAATTATAATTTTAAAACAAAATTTATGTATTATAATAATTTAGAAAAAAATATTTATAATAACATTTTTATAAAACAAATAATTATAATTGTTTTTTAGTTTTTTGTTTATTAAATTGACGCGCATAACAATTAAAGTAAGAATTATATTTTTCAATATGCAATAATTTAAAAAATATTTATTACATACCGATTCCTATTCCAAAAATGTGTTTTCTCTTACCTAGAGGTTAGAATTAATTATTTGTTGGTCAATCTAAGTCAAATTAGAAAAAATAAATTATTCTTTTACTTTGAGAATTTTTTTTTTTTGTCAACGAGAATATCCCTTCTAAACCTAAGCTATTAAGTCTTTTATTTGTTTTTGTCGGAACAAGCTATTAGTATTAGTCACAATAAAGCAGATTAAAACTGGACCCATTTGGACACAAATAAAAGTTAAAACAAAAATATAAATAAATTATAATATAAGTGTATTATTATTAGCTAACAAAGAGATTGAAGAGCCATCTCTATCACTTCTCACCACCACACTACCTATCTCTTCCTACATTTATCATCATTTTAATGTTGTTTATTATTATCAATCGGTTTAATGATCTGGATCATTAAACAATTTTACTTCCGATTAACTTCCTTTGCTTTTTTATATCTTCTGTCTTGATTTTTGTGTTACTGTTGTAATTTTTGTGAGATGAGCAAAGAAAGGCCACCGGAGCCTCTTGATTTTTTCATCTGGACTGTTGAGGTAATTTCTTAACTTAATCTTTGTTTCGATTTCAGTTGTTGATCTTATATTGATGTCTAGATCTTAATTCTTATGAATTTCTGTACACAATAATTAATCTTCTATTACTAACTGTGGAGTCCCGAGCTATAAGTTGTTTCGATTTCAATTCATTATTGTTTAAGTTAGCTGATAAAATATAAATTAGTTTTTTTTTTTAGCTTAATTTCTAGTGGATATTGAATTAGTAATCTGATAAGAGTTAATTAGGCTATGATTATGAAGTTGATGAATTTTAATTAATCTTGTAAGTATCGATAATTAAGTAGAAGTTGCCTTTTTCTGTGTTAAGCTTTTTGAGGTGATTGTGTATTAGTGGATGAGTTTAGAGATCTAAACTGAATAGGTTTTGTACTTTAATAAGTTAATTGCACTCTAAGTCCCTGATGGATTCATCTTTATATATTGGCAGGATGTGAGTTTATGGTTGGAGGAGATAAATCTTGGTAGCTACAAACAAATATTTAAAGAAAATGGTGTAAATGGAGAATATCTTGAAGGCATGTCTATGTTTACTACTGAACAAATACTTCGTTTCATAAGAAGGTGTCACATGAAATGGGGAGATTTTATTACTCTATGCAAAGAACTCAGACGAATAAAAGGTTATTTCTCTTTTTTTAATATCACAATTTTAGCATAATTTTCAAATTTTGTTAACTGATTAGAGTGTTTTCTTTAGTGGCGTGTTTGAAAGGGGAGCAAAAGGTGCGTAGACCATGGTGGGCCCCATCGTGTATCGCAGTAATATTTGTTAACGTGGCAAAGCGTAATAGGCAATCTCGTGTGGTTTCATTGAAGCTCGAGCCTTGAAAGTAATGTGTTATTGTTATGTGGTGTTGTGTTGTATGTATGCTTTTGTGTTTTTTTCTTTCTTTAGATGAAGAAGAAAGATGATTAGTGTATCTTTCTTGTTTATTATCTTTTTAATTTCACAAACTGTTGTTGTGTCCTTAATGTAGAAACCCCTCATATATAATTTTGTAGTCTTTTATATAACTTTTACTGCATTGTATTGTAATGACTTATATATGTTGTGATAAAAATACATATTTACTTTCTTGCCAAGAAAATGTATTTTTGGCTAAGTACATTTACTTTCTTGCATATGTTTTGATTGAAAACGATGAACCATCGCCTTGAATTGAAGGCATAGTTTGAATAAATCTAATGTAATGTTATATGTAACACATGATGAGAATAACAACAAAACAGAGTAAATAAAGCCCATTTTATTTTTTAGTATATCAAATCTCTCTTCAAATGAACAAAGCAGGCATATGAGTACTGAAACCAGTTGGGCACTCAAAAGGGAGGTACCGAGTTTGAATCCCTGAATCTCCTCCCTAACAGGTGTGGAAAGAAATATGATATGAAAATCATATGAGTAGTTTACAGTTACGTGAAACTTACGCAAAGGGCAGAATAAAATCAATTAGAAGATTTAAACACAAAACTAATTATTTGCAGTGGTGAAATGTCTTAATGGTCTTGGAATGTTGTTTTCACCCAAAAAAAGTATAATATCATAGAGTGAAAATATACGTCATATGCGTTTTTAAACGAAGTCTTATTTGCTAAGACTCGAATGGACTAGAAAAATATTAATATATAATAATAAAAATTCAAATATAAGTCCAAAAATGTCAATACAACTCAAAACACCAAATTGATTCTAAGGACTTGTAATTTCGGACATGATTGTATTGAGATTTTAAAAAATCAACCCGGTTTTGAGGTTAGTTTTATCTATTGGGAGGCTAACATATGTGCAGATTTGTTGGGAAAGAAAGGAGCCATTTCGTTCGAGGGAGTTTACAAGTACGAGGATCCACCATATTTCTTATGGAGCAGTATCACAAGAGATAGGAGCGGTAGCGCGTCTCTCAGAGTTGTTTTAGAGTCCCCTTGTAGGTGTAAACTCGATGTATGCAAAAAAAAAAAAAAGATTATTTGATGGGGAAACACCTTTTATATGCAGGTCCATCTCGATTCCGCCTAGGCGTTAGAAGGTGGTTGCCCGTCTAACGATTGATCTAGGCGTGTCTAGACTGTTTTCTAAGGTTTGGAAGGCCTTTTGGAAGCGTCAAAGAGTGCGTGGGAGCATCCAAGACCGTATAAACGATTTAGGTTGCTTAGGAGCCTATACATTAAAATAAGCACATTTGTGTTTTTGAGATGTTAAATAGGTATTGTCGGGCTTCGGGTCAAGCGGTCAACTTTGGTAAATCATCTATCATATTCAGTAAAGGAATCAATGTGGAGCTTAAATCATCTATTGAAGGTATGCTGTGTATTATTAGCACAAATTCGCTTAGGAAATATTTGGAGATACCGTTAACACTGAAGCGCTCTAAAATGAAAAATTTAAACTACATTAAAGATCGGATTATCAGTAAGGCGTCAAGCTCGACATCGAAATATTTGTCTGAAGGTGGGAAGGAGGTGCTTATTAAAGATGTGCTTTAAGCAATACCCAATTATGCGATGTCAATCTTTGAATTTCCAAAGGGACTTTGTAAAAACTGTCATCGATCGTCTCTAACTTCTATTGGGATACGATGGAAAAGAAAAAGATACATTGGGTCTCTTGGAAAAAGATCGCTAGATCCAAAAAACTTGGCGGACTTGGGATCCGGGACTTCCATAAGATGAATCTTGCAATGCTCGCAAAGCAAGCATGGAGACTAATTTGTAACCCTAATACGCTAGTGGCGCAAGTTCTAAAAGGCATCTATCACCCAAACACTGATATGTGGAATGCGAAGATCAAGCAAAAAAGGTCTTGGAGCTTGTCTAGCATCCTGAAAGGCCTACAGTTGTTAAAAAAAGAATGCTGCTGGCAAATTGGAAATGGACTCACAGCAAACATTTGGGAGGATAAATGGGTGGCACCGGGAATAAAATTGGACAAATGTGAATGGTTACCGATTCAAAAAGTGGCAAAATTATTTAATAACGGATGCGAAGGATGGAACAATAATTTAATCAAGCTTATATGTAATGAGAGAGAAATTGAAGAAGTTAACAAAATAAAGTTTTTTAATATTGAGAAAGAAGACAAATTAATTTGGCCCTTCACTAAAGACGGAGAGTATTTGACTAAATCAGGTTATCATGTATTGGTGAATAAAGAAATTAGCAAGGAAGGAAGTACATCAACAAAAAAGACTCAAGAAGGTGATCCGACTCTTTGGTCGCTAATTTGGTCATCTAACGTACCAACAAGAATGAGGAACTTTGTCTGGAAAATCATTAACGACGCGCTCCCGATCAAGGAGAATTTATACAAAAGACGATGCGCTAATAATAAGATGTGCGAATGGTGCGAGGAAGCTGAGGAAACAAAAGAACATTTTTTTGTTCAATGTCCATTTAGTGCCGCTGTTTGGGCAGAATCGACACTTCAAATCAAGACTGACCAAAATGACGATATGGAATTTAAAGATTGGTTCACTAGTATTATCAAGAACTATTCGGAGAATGGATGGACAAGAAAATTCTGATTAGTAATCTGATCGTAACATTATGGAACCTTTGGAAAGCCAAAATGAAGGGATTTTTTGAGACAAAGGAATGGGATATATCAGAAATTATCAATAATTCAAATAGAATTGTCGATCGGCTTTATTGCACAAGCCAAGGGCAACTAGGAAAACGTATTATCCAAAGAGTGAGACAGCCAGAAAATGGATCAGGAGCCAACATGCCTAATGAACAAGTGGATATGATTTGGCATAATGACGCATCATTCACCGGAAAACAGGAACAAGCGGGAATCGCCTCGATTGGAATAAACAAGGATAACCAGATACTTAGCAAACAATGCAGAAAGGGGTTTTTCATGAATGCAAAGGAAGGGGAGGCGTGGGCTATTTTGCAAGCTATGAAGGCTTCTGAAGACCTTGACCGTAGAAGAATCGTCTTCTACACTGATAACCTTGAAATTGCTCAAGGTATTAATAAAAAGACAGGAATTGATTGGACGATTCGGCCTATGTACGAGCGTATTTTGCAATAGATCGCTAAATTTCCTGAATGGAAAGTGAGTTACTTAAAAAGGGAGCAGAATACTATTACGGATCTTGCGGCAAAGTTTATACAAAAGAACGGAGACATGGAAAACTGGAGATCTAGAAGCATAGACGATAGCTTAAAATTTTTTAAGCACTCATTAAAGCTTTGTAATAATTTGTAAGTTCTCTTTTTCTGACAAAAAAAAAAAAAAAGATGCCTAATTTGTCTAGGAATGAACTTGCATTTGTAAAGGCAGTCCCCATTAATATAAAAATTTATTTTGTAAAGTAAAATTCATTTAGATCAGTTAATAAAGGTTAAATGTTATATAACCAAGAGAAAAAACTAGAAAATGATCGAGGTCATTATAAATATCAATAAAATCAAAACAAACTGTATAGAATTTTGAGAATTGAGTTTCAAACCATCATTTCTTCAAAAAGATATTATTTTATTTTACATTATTTATTTTACTGGAAAGCATTAACGTTTCTTTTCAACACAATACATTAGCAATATATATTTTTACAAAATAAAATTAAAATGTTGCATAGAAGAAAACAGCTGAGACTCGTAGAGGACATAGATGCTCGAAACTATCAGCCCCGTCTGCCTAACTTTTTTGAGAACATTGAATAAAACATGTCCCGGAGAAAAAAATGTTACAGAAAAAGTATTGAGGTGAGAGAGGTTTAAACTTTTGACGAAGGGATTTCTCTTTCGCAACTGATAGAGAGTTTAAATAATTATAAAATCATAAATTATATACAATTTTGAGAGTGGTGTTTTGTTTCTTCAATAAAGTAATACTTTATTTTACATTATTTCGACTACTTAAAGAATTGGCGTTTCTTTTCAACATAATATATTTCCAATATATATTTTCTACAAAAATAAAATAAAAAATAGGTGCTCGAATGTACCGCCTGCCTAGCATCTCTGAGAACATTGAACAAGACACGTCACATAGAACAAAAAAAGTACACCCAAAAATATTGGGGTGAGAGAGGCTCGAACTCTCGACCTCATGATTTCTCTTTAGCTATGAGGTATACGCATCTTTGAGAACATTGAACAGAACACGTCATATAGGATTTCTCTTCAGCTCCGAGATCTACTCTAATCAACACCCTAATTAGGTTTCATGGCTTTAGCAATTGGACCCTCAATGCTCTTGGAATGCTCTCTTCCAAGGAGGAGGGGGGGGGGGGGGGGGGAAGAAAAAAACTCAAATAAAAGAAATATTGTAAAGTATAACAAACTACATCATGTCATCTTTCTTCATACCACAAAGAACATGCAAATGCTTATGTTCGGTTAATGCAAAATTTTGGTGGAGTAATGGGGGAAGAAACAAAATACATTGGTGCAATTGAAACGTGAACCACTACAAAATGGGATGGATAAAAGGGGTCCGAGGATGTTAATAACATAAACCTAGCCCTCGTAGATAAACACTCACTAAGCCTTCTAAAAAACCAAGACTTGTTACTCAACCAAATTTTAAAGGAAAGTATATCCCCGAAGAAAACTTCCTCAATGTAAAATCGTGACACACCCCCTTATACGGGTGGAGAAGTAAAACTCCACGATTGACGAGTTATAACATACTAAATGAACTGTAAAGTAGGAAGTGATAAACTTGCCAAACAAAAATGAACCTAGTCGACTAGCAGGAATGAAGAATTATTAAACTAAAAAACCCCCAACTGAAGAATCTCAGGCTTATTGCGATGCGAATAGTGAATACAAATACATCAAAAAACATAAAAGCACGAGAAGTCGGAATGACATGAGCCTCTAAGAAACGATCACGAGGATAATTGATGTCTCTCAATTTGTGATATATTAATCTATACTAGAGACATCATTTTAGGGCTAATTAGTATTAATTTCGGGATTTCCCCCCATTTATATATACTTTGCACTTTTGTGTCTAGTTTTAGGTGTTTTGCTATTTTATGGCCTTTTGCGTGTAATTTGCGTATAATTTGCGTGTTATTTATGTAACACTTATATATATGGAAGTTATTACACCTATGGAAATTGATTTGAAAAGGAAAAGTAGAGGAACACCCTTTGTCAAAGTAAAAAGGAAGAGTATGGATATACTCTGTATTTGGAATGTAAAGAAGCTGCCAAAACTGCACATACATCCACTAATTGATTTATTTCAGAAAAACGGTCTGGAATTAGAGAGATAATTTTATATGAGCAGCTAGATCATGAGAGGGAGAAAGAAAGAACCGAGACTGTGACTACAATTAACTCCGACGAGAGATGTAATCGTTCGTCATCCGTGTATGTGTTTTGGGAGAGAGAGGGAGAGAAAAGAACAAAAAAAGAATGATATGTTTTAATTTTGTGTTTATATACTAATGTCTGCCAGCCTACTTTTTAAAATAAGCTGACAGCTCTCCTCCTGTATCCTATATATATATATGTATGTATATATATATATATATATATATATATATATATATATATATATATATATATATATGTATGTATATTGATAGCATAGCTATGAAGGAGGCTATTATTTTACATTGTAATATCTAAGCTTATTTCCAACTAAATCTCAACCCCTTACACCTTGAGCATTGGAGTGCCAGCAAGAGCTTCATCTAGATGGTATTAACCCACTTGGGTACCAACAAGAGCTTTTACACAAATATATTACTATTAATATAAAATTAAATATCATGATTCCACGTAATCTCGCCTAGACTCCACGTAACACGCTAAGGCGCTAGTCCCCTATCGACCGCCATGGCCACAAAACAAAGATCTACATCATAGGTTCACTTCCCTTAAGTATGTTCAATTCCTTAATTTTCTTACTCTATCTCTCCTAATAAATTTCAAAATAAATACACATTTTGAAAGTGTTATGTGAATGTATATATCTGAATGAATAACAAAATAGCAAAAGATTTTCATTGAAAACTAGTAACATATTTTCCACCACCAACATATTTTCAGTGGCCAGGACCCTGTCTCTCAACTAGGAGGTACAGGGTTCGAATCCCCTCGGCCGTGTTATTTCTTGAGCCCTTAAAGGGGGTAAGCAAGGGGTGCATGGTTCGAGTCTCCTCCCTGAACATGGGTAACCTAGTTCTGATTAAGTGGGAGTATGCATGAGGAGACGTGTATATTTCCTATGGGATTAGTCGTGGTGCGCGTAAACTGGCCCGGACACCCATACATCGAAAAAAAAAAACCTAATTAAATTTGGCATCGTAATATCTTTTTTCGTAACTGTGACGATTTTAGATCAAGTGATAATGACCCAAAGAGTTTTGACACCCAATATAAATTTTCTTTAGAGGCCAACTCAATTTTGTTTTGTCTTTCAAAAGGTCTAGAATGAATGTATATCAGGTTAGAATATTATTATACTAATGGTTAATAAATTAAAAAAATAAACACAACAAACATGATGATTATGTAGAGATTTTCCCCATAATTGATTTTCAAAATTCAAATAGAAAATTTTGACAGATTCTCCACATTCACTACAATCTATATTTTATAACATTGTCAAAGTAAATAAAGTTTAGTTTGAAGTATTTTTTGTATTTAATCCATATTTTTTTTTGGTTTCAACGTGTTAATATATTGATTTCTGATGTGTCAAACTTATTTTTACATGAGCTTTGTTCATTTTTACGCTCGTTAATTGTTTTCAGCTCAATAGTCACCGTCCGCTCCATCTCCTTTCTCTGGATTCTTCTCTAGACTACCATTCATGGTGCTTTCAACTTTTGAATGTGACATCTCTAGATTGGTTGTTTCTGTTTTCAAATGGTTTATTTTTTTTGCAAATGGGGTGTGTGTGTTTCGAATAGTCGTCGATGTGGTGTATAAGGGGAAATGTGGGTTGTGTGTTATTTTTGGATAGGTTTTGTGTAGGTTTCCAATGGACTTTTTATCTCGAATGGGTTGTTTGAGTTTACAAATGAGTTGTTACATATTTGAACGGTGGCTGTTTCGTTTGCGGACATGTTGTGTACATATCACAAATGTGTGGATTTATTGACGAATTTATTATGCTTTTTTTACAAATGAGTTTTGAGATGAATATTAATTAAGGTTGACATGATTATTTATTGACAATTTATTTATGTAATATGCGCGATTTTTTGAATATTTTTGGCATGATTTTTGCTATAATTTATATCTATATATACATAAATTTTTGTTGTATTTTTGGCATTTTAATTTCAATCAATTACACAACAGAGGCAAATAAGAATGTTTTTCCATTAATAATGGGGTCGATTCTATACACAAAATTATCAGTACTATGAATATTTTGAGTCAATCATTCATAATTAAATAACTTTGGTCAAACTTCTATAATTGAAATTTAATAATTTAATGTATATGCACTTTTGTATAAGATTATATATAATTTGAAATATCTAATCCCCAAAAATGGAACATATGGAAAACAATCGACGAGACCTTATCTTTGCCATGTTAAGAAGAAAAAAATATAAATATAAGAATGTTACAAATGCATTCAATGAAGATGTCTATTTTATGATTTTTTATATATATGCAAATTTACCATTGATTTAATTAAAGATTTTTATTTTTAAATTGCAACAATTTGTTATTATTTCTTTTTCTTAACTTTCATTATTCTATTAATTGGCATATACATGTAAAGAGTAGATTGTAACTACTAAAAGAGAAAAATAAGAGACTGAAGAGTGGATTACATAAGGAAGGAACTAGTGATGGAGCTAATGTTGGCCAGAATTTGGTTCGGGCTCATAATACTGATTAATTTACTTATTTTACGTAAGTCTCTAATATCTATATTTTGTTGTTATATCTGGTGCAAAGTTTGAATTAGTTCTGCTAATGACAAACTTCATAATTTTTTCTAGTGAGTCTCGTTCCTCATATATAGTAGAGTAATCTAATCTTAATATTTTCACAGTATACACATATAAACACAGTCATTTTGGGGCTTAAAACTAGTAAGTCCAATGATGACTTTGCAACAAATTTTGCATCTTTGTAAACCAAAACCCGAGTCATTATTAAATTCACAAGATTTGTCGCTTAAAGATCGCTTCAACAAAATATATTTAAGGGAATTTTAACGTGGAAAAATAAAATTCAAGATATATTTTGTTCGAGTCATATTTAAGATTTATTTGGCTTATGATCGGTATATATATATTTCATGATAATGAGAAAAGTAATTGTTTAATATATAAACTTGTACATGCATGTATCCTTAGATTTATAACTATTTTTCTTAGACATTAGAATAACTAACTAATACTTTTTATGTGTATTATTTTGAAATAGAGAATGTGAACTTTATTGAAGGAACATTATGTGAGTCACGAAGTGAAAATTTTCACGGACTATGTTTTAGTAATGAAAATTGTGCTACCATATGTGTTAAAGAAGGCTTTGCATCAGGAAGATGTCATGGATTTAAACATCATTGTAAATGTAATAAAGATTGTGGTACGGCCCATGTTCCTCCCGTTGATGGAGGTGGTGGAGGTGAAGTACCAGGTACTCCTGGTGACGATGATGGAGGCAGTGGGGGCGATACGGGTAGTGGTGGTGATACAGGAACCCCCTAGCGAGGGTGGTGAACTAGATACTGTTAGCCTCACCTTGTTTTTATTCCCGTTTTAATATTTGACAAATCAACATTTCAACTAAAATTCATTTTGGTATCACTTAAGATGTTTTCCAAAACCCCTCTTTAGATTAGTTGTGTTTACTTCCTTGCATTTAGCTTGTTATTCAAAAGAGCAGCTCCGCGGTACACCGGATGAATCACGCGGTACACCGCAGAGTCACGGACCAGGATTGCGGTACATTGGATAGTCCGACCAGTATGCTCATGAAATGCACGGTACACCGGACCTAGGCGCGGTACACCGGACCAAGGCACGGACCAGGGTTGCGGTATATTGGATAGTCCGACCAGTAAGCTCAAAGTTTAGTCGAACAGCTCTGCGGTGCACCGGACCATATCCGCGGTACACCGCACAAGAGGGTTTTCTGCACTTTACAAGAGGACAAAGCTTATATCCGTTGGAGTTAAAATAGATCCGTTAGAGAAGAGCCTTTTGACCGTTGGACCACATTTGCAGCTATAAAATGGAGTTCATTCAAGACACAACTTAAGCCTTCCATCTACCAATCTTAAGAGCAATTAATTCTATCATTCAAGGAGGTTTCAAAGGAGCATTCAAGTCATATTTATTGGGAAGCTAATTAGTTCTTATCTACTCATTTAGGAGTTTAGTTACAAAGCTTTTTAAGCACCCCTAAACACTTTTCCCTTTCCTCTTAGTTCTTGTAATAGATTAAGAGAGTAGTGTGAGCATAGGTTCATGCTTGGTTCCTTGTGTTGGTGATAACACAAGTGTATTTCCTTCAAAGGGTTTTTGAAGTGGTTGTAAGGGTTTGTATCTCACCCGGTTAAGAGTTACGAAGATTAGTTGAGAATCTTGCAAATCCTAAGGAGGCTTCCTTAGGTAGTGGATGTAGGGAAACCGAACCACTATACATCGTTGTGTATCGTATTCTATCTCTACACTCTTTATATTTCCGCACTCTATATGCTTGATAAAATGCCTACTTGAATAGTTTGATATTATTGTCTATTAGGATTATCTAGTTTTATACTATTTAGTTTGCTAATACAATCTGATTCAAATTAGCTTTTAATTTTATTTACTTGAAATAAAATTAGCCGATTAATTTCTATTGTCCTATTCAACCCCCCTTCTAGGACGCATATAGTATATCAATTGGTATCAGAGCCTAGCTCTATTGTACTTAATCGTTTCTAG
Source organism: Nemophila menziesii (assembly GCA_029959085.1). Taxonomy (NCBI): domain Eukaryota; kingdom Viridiplantae; phylum Streptophyta; class Magnoliopsida; order Boraginales; family Hydrophyllaceae; genus Nemophila; species Nemophila menziesii. The sequence continues at coordinate 1,896,475 of JARWIR010000013.1, forward strand.
AGTTAATACGATATGGATTCTAATCAACCGGAAGGTTCATGTTCTACTAGACCTCCGCTTTTTGTAGGAAAAGACTACTTTGGATGGAAGAAGAAAATGGAGATTCATGTGAAAGGAATTGATTACTTCTTATGGCTTGCTATCAAGAAAGGTCCTTATATTCCTTATGTTACGGGTAGTACTACGGAGGTGAAAAATGAAGATGATTACAATGATCAAGACATAGCTAAACTCACCAAAAACAACAAAGCTATGAACATTCTCATTAATGGATTAAGTGTCACGGAATACGCTAGAGTTAGTGAATGCAACTCCGCTCATGAAATGTGGCAACTCTTGGAGCTATCATATCAAGGAACGGAAGATATTAAAGAAACTAAGATTGGTCTCTTTATCACTAAGTATGAGCTTTTTCGTATGGAGCCCGATGAAGCCTTGAATGCTATGCATCAAAGATTTTCTAACATTGTTAACACTTTGAAGACTCTTGGTCAAGAATACACCAACAAGGAACAATGCCGAAAAATCTTATTTGCTCTTCCAAGGAAATACAAGACAAGGATCAACTCTATAAGGGATACTAAAGATCTTTCAAAAATGACGGTTCATGAACTCATTTGCAACCTCATGACGGAGGAGCTTGTGCTTGAAGAAGAAAAGATAAGAGATGATGAGGAGAAAAAGATTAAGAAATCTATTGCTTTCCATGCTATGAGTACCAAGTTGAAAGAACGAAAAGAAAGAAAGGAAAGTGAAGAAGAAAATTCACATGAAGAAGAAACTAGTGAAGATGAAGGAGTAGCTATGTTGGCAAGAGATATGAAAAAATTCATGAGATACAAACGCTTTGCCAAGAAAGGAAGTTCTTCCTCACCTTACAAGAAGAATGATAGAGCTATCAAACAAGACGAACCCACTTGCTATCATTGCAAGAAAGTTGGTCACATCAAGACTTATTGTCCTCTTCTTCAAAAGGAGAAACCTAAGAGAGCAATGCATGCTAATATCACTTGGGATACTCAAAATTCGGAGGAAGAAGAAAGTGACAATGAAAATGTCAATCTTGTTGCTTTTATGGGAAAACTTGAAAATGATGAAGATGCTTCTTCGGATGATGATACCGGTACTACTCACTTTGCCTTTATGGCAAATCATGATGAGGTAACTCCTAAATCTAAACTCTCTTTAACTAATGATGATGCTAGTGAACAAGATATTCATGAGGCATTTGATTCTCTTTATAATGATTTTTTAAATTCTATTGAAACAAACAAAGTTTTAACAAAAGATTTAGAATTTGAGAAAAATAGAACTAAAGAGGTTTTGAAAGCTTTGGAAGATTGTCAAAATCTTTGTGATGAATGTATAGATGATAATGAAAAACTTCATCTTATTGAGAAAAATCTTTTGGAAGAAAAAGCTTTGTTAGAGAAAAAGATTGTTGATCAAAATGCCATTATTTTAAAATTTACTAGTGGGCAAGAAAACTTGGATTTAATTTTAGGTTCTCAAAGAATGGCTTGTGAAAAAAGTGGTGTTGGATATGATCCATTCACTCACCAAAAACCTTTGAAAAATGTCTTTGTAAAATCCAAAATTTCAAATGAAATTCCATCTTCTTCAAAATCTTCTATCACTTGCACCTATTGTGAAAAACTTGGTCATGATGCATCTCATTGTTACTATCGTAAATTATTGGATTTGGGATCTCTTGTGCCAATTTGGAAAAGGCCTAAATGGGTCTTAAAAAGGAAATCCACTAACCCTCATGGACCCAATCCAAATTGGGTACCTAAAGCTTAAATTATTTTTTGTATGTAGGGATTGAGCATCAAGAAGCAAAATATATGGCTACTTGATAGTGGATGCTCAAGACACATGACCGGAAATCCATCATTATTTACAAATTTATATAAAACAAAAGGTGATAGAGTTACTTTTGCCGACAACACTAAGAAACGCGTTTTGGGTAAAGGTAACATTGGTAATATGAACTCTTTACTTATCTCTAATGTGTTACTTGTTGAGGGGTCTCTCTTTTAACTTGCTTAGTATAAGTCAACTTTGTGATGTTGGTTTTAGTGTTAAATTTGAAGCATCTAGATGTGTTGTTTTCAAAAATGATGAGTTAGATACTATGTTTATTGCAAAAAGATCGGATAATGTTTTTGTTGTTGATCTTGAGAGTCTTATGTGTAAACATATTAAATGCTTATCCGTGGTAAATGATAGTTGGCTTTGGCATAGACGTTTAGGACATGCTAGCATGGATTTAATTTCAAAATTATCTAGAAAAAATCTTGTTGTTGGTTTGCCTATTTACAAATTTGATAAAGATAAATTATGTGATGCATGTCAACTTGGTAAACAACATCGTTCATCTTTTAAATCCATTAATAAGGTCATCACCGTTAGACCACTTCAATTATTGCATATGGACCTTTTTGGTCCCGTTGATGTCACTAGTTTAGGAGGGTCTAGATATGTCTTTGTTGTTGTTGATGATTACACTAGATTCACATGGGTGATGTTCCTTGCTTTGAAAAGTGATGCCTTCAATGAATTTGCAAAACTTTGTAGAAAGGTGCAAAATGAGAAAGGCTACTCTATTACATGCATTCGTAGTGATAATGGTAGTGAATATGTGAATTCTCCTTTTGTGCATTTTTGTGATGAATTTGGGATTGAGCATAATTTTTCGGCCCCTAGAACTCCCCAACAAAATGGGGTAGTGGAAAGGAAAAACCGAACTCTACAAGAAATGGCTAGAACAATGCTAAAAGAACAGCTTGCCTACATACTTTTGGGGTGAAGCCGTTCACACGGCTTGTTATGTGTTGAATAGAGTTCTTATTAGACCCATTATTAAGAAAACCCCTTATGAGCTTTGGAATGGTAGACCACCAACTATTGCTTATTTTCGTGTCTTTGGGTGCAAATGTTTTATCCTAAACACTAGGGACTATTTGGGAAAATTTGATGCTAAATCGGATGAAGGTATTTTTCTTGGTTATTCCACTAAGGGAAAAGCCTATCGCATTTTCAACAAACGTACTCGTACTATTGAGGAGTCTATGCATGTTGACTTTGATGAGACTAATCCTTTTAATATCAAGAAAGTAGTAGATGTTGAATTACATGAAGATACTCCACAAGATAAATCCTTAGAATCTCCTACTCAAGAAATAAAGTCTCATGATGAATCTCCTAAGGAAAATGATCAAATGCTAAATGAAGCTAGTACGGATTTACCAAAGTGTTGGAAACATATCAAAGATCACCCAAGTGAATTAATTCTAGGTGATCCAAAAGAAGGTGTTACCACTCGCTCTCGTATTATTGCTCTATGTGCTCATCAAGCATTCTTATCTCAAATTGAGCCCAAGAATATTAAAGAAGCATTGTTAGATGATCATTGGATTAACGCTATGCATGAAGAATTAAATCAATTTGAGCGTAGTAAAGTTTGGACATTAATGGAGAAACCAATTGGCCCTACTATCATTGGCACTAAGTGGATATTTCGCAACAAGCTAGATGACACCGGTATAATCACTAGAAATAAAGCAAGGTTAGTTGCTCAAGGATACAATCAAGAAGAAGGTATTGATTTCGATGAAGCTTTTGCTCCCGTAGCTAGACTTGAATCTATTCGTATGCTACTTGCTTTTGCTTGTTATATGAATTTTAAACTTTACCAAATGGATGTCAAAAGTGCTTTTTTAAATGGTTTTATAGACGAGGAAGTTTTCGTTAAACAACCTCCGGGTTTTGAGGATCCAAAATTTCCAAATCATGTTTTTAAACTTTCAAAGGCTTTATATGGTTTAAAACAAGCACCTCGTGCTTGGTATGAACGATTAAGCAAATTTTTATTAGATGATGGTTTTAAAAGAGGAAAAATTGACTCCACTTTATTTATAAAAAGGTCTTCAAAAGATATCCTTCTTGTTCAAATTTATGTGGATGATATTATATTTGGTGCTACTAATGAAAATCTTTGTGAGAATTTTTCTAAAAACATGCATAAGGAATTTGAGATGAGCATGATGGGAGAATTAAATTACTTTCTTGGACTTCAAATCAAGCAAATGAAAGATGGTATCTTTGTCAATCAAGCCAAATACACAAAAGAATTGATCAAAAAATTTGGACTTGAAGATGCAAAGGAAATTGGAACTCCAATGAGCACATCCACAAAATTAGACAAAGATGGAGATGGTAAGGATGTTGATGAGAAACTATATCGAGGTATGATTGGTAGCTTACTTTATTTAACCGCTTCTCGACCCGATATTATGTTCCCCGTGTGTCTTTGTGCTAGATTTCAATCTTCTCCTAAAGAAACCCATCTTAGTGCCGTTAAGCGTATTTTTAGGTATTTGAAAGGAACCCTTAGTCTAGGACTTTGGTACCCAAGATTTACCTCTTTTGAGCTAATAGGTTATTCGGATGCCGATTATGCCGGTTGTAGACTTGATAGGAAGAGTACTAGTGGTAGTTGCCAATTCTTAGGTCAATCCCTTGTTTCATGGTCTAGTAGAAAACAAAATAGTGTTGCTTTATCCACGGCCGAAGCCGAATATGTTGCGGCCGGAAATTGTGTGACTCAAATTCTTTGGATGAAACAAACCTTACTAGATTTTGGCCTAGAATATGATCGTGTTCCCATTCGTTGTGATAACACTAGTGCTATCAATCTTACCAAAAATCCTATTCAACACTCTAGAACGAAACACATAGAAATCCGTCATCATTTTATCCGAGATCACACTCAAAAAGGGGATATTGTACTTGAATTTGTCACCTCCGAAAATCAACTAGCCGATATCTTTACTAAACCTCTACCCCAAGATCTCTTTGAGAAAATTCGTTGTGAGATTGGCATGCAAATTCTCTAACCTAAGTTTCTTGCCATTGTTGTTTAGTGCTTTTTGTGTATATTCTCTTGTTGCTAATATTTTCTTGATTTTATAGGTTCTTTGAAGCTTCTAATTGTTATCCATTTATTCCTTTGGTCCTTGTTTTTTACTCAAAATATGTTTTGACCCCTTAATATTTTCAAAATCATATCATTTGTTCTTTTTGTTGTTGACAAAGGGGGAGAAATTTTAGTTAAACTTTTTCAAATGCATTTTGTGAGGGGGAGTTTTTATAAAAACTCTAGTGATTAGGTTGAGGGGGAGTTTTTGATCAAAACTTAATCGTAGGCATCTTCAAAAGTTTATGATTTGTCAAACATCAAAAAGGGGGAGATTGTTAGCCTCACCTTGTTTTTATTCCCGTTTTAATATTTGACAAATCAACATTTCAACTAAAATTCATTTTGGTATCACTTAAGATGTTTTCCAAAACCCCTCTTTAGATTAGTTGTGTTTACTTCCTTGCATTTAGCTTGTTATTCAAAAGAGCAGCTCCGCGGTACACCGGATGAATCACGCGGTACACCGCAGAGTCACGGACCAGGATTGCGGTACATTGGATAGTCCGACCAGTATGCTCATGAAATGCACGGTACACCGGACCTAGGCGCGGTACACCGGACCAAGGCACGGACCAGGGTTGCGGTATATTGGATAGTCCGACCAGTAAGCTCAAAGTTTAGTCGAACAGCTCTGCGGTGCACCGGACCATATCCGCGGTACACCGCACAAGAGGGTTTTCTGCACTTTACAAGAGGACAAAGCTTATATCCGTTGGAGTTAAAATAGATCCGTTAGAGAAGAGCCTTTTGACCGTTGGACCACATTTGCAGCTATAAAATGGAGTTCATTCAAGACACAACTTAAGCCTTCCATCTACCAATCTTAAGAGCAATTAATTCTATCATTCAAGGAGGTTTCAAAGGAGCATTCAAGTCATATTTATTGTGAAGCTAATTAGTTCTTATCTACTTATTTAGGAGTTTAGTTACAAAGCTTTTTAAGCACCCCTAAACACTTTTCCCTTTCCTCTTAGTTCTTGTAATAGATTAAGAGAGTAGTGTGAGCATAGGTTTATGCTTGGTTCCTTGTGTTGGTGATAACACAAGTGTATTTCCTTCAAAGGGTTTTTGAAGTGGTTGTAAGGGTTTGTATCTCACCCGGTTAAGAGTTACGAAGATTAGTTGAGAATCTTGCAAATCCTAAGGAGGCTTCCTTAGGTAGTGGATGTAGGGAAACCGAACCACTATACATCGTTGTGTATCGTATTCTATCTCTACACTCTTTATATTTCCGCACTCTATATGCTTGATAAAATGCCTACTTGAATAGTTTGATATTATTGTCTATTAGGATTATCTAGTTTTATACTATTTAGTTTGCTAATACAATAGGATTCAAATTAGCTTTTAATTTTATTTACTTGAAATAAAATTAGCCGATTAATTTCTATTGTCCTATTCAACCCCCCTTCTAGGACGCATATAGTATATCAGATACTCTTAGTGACAATGGAGAAGGCGGCGTCGGAGGTAGTGATGGACCTAAAACTACACTAGATGAAGGCGGATATAATAATTTGGAATTTTTTTCAAGTGATAATACCAATGAACGCAAAGATGCAGGATCCTCTTCCAGTAATGGTTGCTACAGCAGGAAAGGTTTAGGAATTCCATGTGAGCTTCTCGAATCCAATGAGTAAGACATTGTATTACTATAGTACAAATACAGGATTCCAGAAATGTAACAAAATAAAAGCATATGGTTATTGAGTTAATATTGTGTTCCAATGTTAAACTATAACGTTTTTATAAAACATGTGTATGTGTTTATTAAAATAAAAGGTCTATTTGACATTATAATTTAAAGGAATAACACTTACGATAAAAAATAATTTAAAACTATAAAAAATAATAACCTAGTTAAATATGTAATCAATAAAATATCAATAAATTTACCTTAGGGTCTTGAACACAACCCCCTCTTCAAGATAGGGACCCCGCCTAGAGCCTCTTCTTACTAAAGACCTCAGAAAGTTTTTAACACATGAACCCCAAAATCCCATTTACAATTATACCCTCTTTTGTTTTTTTATTTCTATATATACTGGTGGTCCTTTGTGTGTTCTAAAATAAATGCAAAAAGTAATCGAACCACAACCGCAAGTGTACGGTTGTCCCAAGTAATATAGTTGATAAAACAGATTCGTTCCAAGGACGGGATGGTTGATCACAATGCTTATCAAGTAATGATTAGTTGCACTTACGGAAGCAAATAAAAGTAATATGATTGATTGTTTGTTTTGTATTAATCCTAAGTATGAAAGACTAATGCGAAAATGTAAATAAATAACTATGATAAAAGTAAAACGCAAGTATGAGCAGGTAGTACTTGAGAGACGCAAGGGTTTTACTAACTATCATTCATTTCAGACATTGTGTAAGGGACAAATTGGTAAATTTTTATTGGTCGGGATTCTATATTCTCCTTACCCCCGTCAGGGTGGACTAAGGAGCAACTCTCAAGTGCTACAAACCCCGTCAGGGTGATTATAGTCCGCTCTCAAGTGTTTAAGTTTAAATTACCCAATAGGCCATAGGTTTAATTAAGCTTGTCAGAGTCAAATAATTTCTAACCCACATTCATTAACTAGTTCGGTACCTAAACCCCCCGTCAAGGTGATCCAATCGCCACTAATTGGAATAGCTTAGATACTAAGTCCTATTATTAATTGATCAGGTCAACAATAGTAATTAACCACAAATTAAAGAAAAATACGAATTACCCAATTTGATTTAAACAATAATTATCCCAAATTCAAATGTATAAAACGAAATCAAATTGGGATTAACCCGTTATGCGTTCTCAAGCACTAATCTAGTTTAGCTCATAATAATTGAAAAGACAAAAACTAAAGAAACAATTAGTTTCATCATGTTTTACAGAATAAAATAGAATACAGAGAAACCTAATTTTGGAGTTGAATTGGCTGAGAATCGGAGATATAGAACGTCTCCAGCTCTTGCTTCTTCTTTTCCTTGTTTCTGCTTCTTCTCTGGACGCTCTCTTCTAAGGATGTTTAAATTTGAAGAATAAATTGAGAGGTAAGAAATAATAAGGTCTAAAGGCCTATTTATACTAGTAAATTCGGACTAGGGTTTTATTTTAAATAAAAAGCCATTTTAGAAAAGCCCAAGTCCATAATTAAGCCCAAAATCCCGTAACTGCTGCACCACCTCCACTAAAACAGCTCTAGCCGATTCGTTATAACTCCGATTGACCTCAAATTACTTGCTAAATTTCCGTAACTCGATAAGGAACATAATCTATTCAAAGGTCAGCGGCTAAATCAACTCGTAAGTGCCTCGAAATCAGCAATCTTTGGCCTGTTTCCCAGATTTGCAGCTTCAAAATATAATTCTTTTCGGGATTTATCTCCAAGCTTTGACTCCATATCACGATCTTTGACTTTATTCTCGTGTTCCTCTCCTAGATAATATTCAAAACCTACAAACTTTTCACTAAAATACACAAGATTACGCGCAAAAGTTTAATAAATCAAAAATACTAGAAATAAAAGAGGAAATTCGGATTATTGCATATTTAGCCCAAAAGTCTATCAAATTAATCAAATAAACACCAAAAATGATGTCTCCCAAGGGCATAAAATTAGAACATTTAGGGAGACATCAAGACCCCCAACTCAAACCTTTGTCGTCCCGACAAAGCAAAACTAAAAACAGGGGAATGAAGTAGATGCAAGAGAAAATAGAAGCTAGCAAATAAACCCTAAAGCAATTCTAAAGATAAATCTCATATAGCAAACATTAAGAACTAACATATACATACACTAATCATGCAACATCAAACACAAATAAATTCAATCATAAAATTAACTTTGCAATGCTAGAAGGTTACACTTGTACTCATATCTGTATGATGGCTATAGGGTGGTCATTAATCCTAACTAGTTTTGAACGCTCCACCTAGCATATTCCCTATCAACAGAATCATAAATTCACTATGTACTTAAGAATCAACAAAGTCCTCGAGCTTGAGTTTACGCTAAAAAATGTTCCCACTCAACCCATTTGACGCGCTAATGTTGCGTCCCCATGTCAACCCAATATAAACTAAGATTATTTTTCAAAATATTCCACTTTGCCGGTTTATTTTATTCTTTCTTTTTATTTTCTTTTTCATTTCTTTTCTTCTTTCTTTTTTTTGTACAAGATACCCATGACCCTCGTTTTGATGTGAAAGGTCATGTCTCTTATAATATTTTTTTTTTCTCTTTTTTTTTCTTTTCAAATCCCGGCAAAGGGTTACAAATAATAATATCATCTACATTTTTGTGCCTCAATTCAAACACATATAATCCCTTCCCAATGTATCTTCCCAAATGTGGTCCCACCACCCCAAACTCAAGCTCGAGACTAGTCTCAGGATTGTGATTCAAGTGTGGGTCATTTGGTAATGCCTAATAATCTAAAGGATAATTGGCTTATATCGTGGCTACAAAAGAAAGGCTTAAGGCTCAAAATTGGGCTAAGACGGATAAAATTATAATAAGGGATAGCAAGCTAAAAGGCTTCAAATGGCTAACAAAGAACTGCCCCTATCATTTTCCTAAGTACATAACTTGTCTTTAGTTCATATCTAGGTGGGTTCTCTACTAATTAGGATTTCACGTTCTACACACGAAACATATTCCTTAAGTACAAGCTTATTGCTTCGTCCGACGAGAGTTTTGTTTTTTTTTTTTTTTTTTTTCCAGATTTGGTCAAGGTAGTTAGGTTAATTATTTTAATATTTTTAATTGTATATTAATTTGTATTCAAATTTGTGTAATAAATAAAGATTTTTTGTGACTATGTTTTCTTTGTTCTCTAATAATACTCATCGAATTAATAGAATACTCACCAGTTTTTAAAATACTCTGATTTTTTCTGAGAGTACTCCGTAATTTTATTCGTGCACTCGAAGAAATTTAGAGAATACTCCGCAAATTTATAGAGTACCCAGCAAATATATAGAGTACTCTATGTTTTTTTTCCGATACTCTATGTTTTATCCGATACTCTATGTTTTTTCCGGCGACCGGTGACTGGTGGTCAGAGGTCGGAGGTCGGTGGTCGGAGGTCGGTGGTAGGTGGTCGGAGGTTGAAGGTAGGTGGGTAGTGGTAGGTAGAGGAGAGAGAAATAGTGACATCACACTTTTTTGTCTTTTAGTGATAGTAAGGGTAGGAAAGACTATTGTAAAAAATGAGGTCCCTAAGAATAATAGCATTTTTGAAACTACTCTATAGAGAAGAAAGATGGTTTCCAAGACCCTATATATAATTCACCCATAAAATATAGAGTAAAGTACACCATCAAATACTATATTATGTGGTATAAGAAAATATACAGGTGGGTTTTAAGACAAAACATAACCATGTGTTTTCACAAGTATGGTAAATCTATCATTTTGGATAAAAATATTCTTTATAATTGTTTCTAATTTGTGTTTTCTATTTTACACCTGGTAGCTATATAAGATGATTTTAGACAAAGATATACAAATATAATTTATTTTTATCATAAATTATTTTTAATTAAGTGGATATACACGAACGACGTACCCAATAAAGTCACAACATGTAGAAACAACTTGTAGTAGTTCATGATGAATTATGCAGGTTATACAGGTCGTTGTGAAGCTGTTTGAGCCTGACATCAGTTTAAATGAGTAGTTACGCAACTACTTATATTATTTTATATATAGTTCAATATTCATATTGTAATCAATATGTAATTCATAAAGTAATAATACGAGGTTACTTTTCTCTAATATTTTGAGTTATCGTTGTTAAATTGATAACATGTTGTAAGCAGGAGTCTATATACGGTGTTATGAAAAATAAATTATTTATAGAAATAGGACAACAATCTTTATCGTGAAATGAAGATTGTGGAATTATTTGGTTGGTTTCGTATGTGAAAAAAGGTAAGTTATTTATTATATATATGAGTGGACTTTACCTATTTGTTATAAGCCAGAAGTTTCTTTTGTTTTACAAATAAATTACCTTACGCATATAAGATTTCTTGCAAGCTGAACAACAAAAAAAATATTTGAAACTCTAGGTTGTTCATATCCTTTTTATGTATACACGTGTAAGCTTTATAAATTTTACAATATTAGTATGGATAGCTCGTGTTCATTTATACTTAATATATTCCCACGATTCAACACAAAAGATACTGACTCCGGATTTTCCTTGCACTCTTCTCGTATATGCTCATTCAGTACACAACAAGGACGACCCTCTGCTTCTTAAGCCATCTTTAACTCGGATTGTCTTTCTTAGAGACATTCTCTAAAAATTGGTGACAACTTCTTCAATTGATTCTCTAAAGAGAAAAATTTAACATCCCCAATAGTGTCACTTTCTAAAGGTAACGTACCTCATGTGGCATTAGGAATTGGAGCTCAAGAAGGCGGCCAACTCGTCTTAGTTTCCACTATAGTCTCCATAACAATCGATACATCATTCAGATCTATTGGAAAAAAACTACACCTTCAATTTTTTTACCCTCGATCCTATGTCGTAGATCTCGGTTTGGGCGCTAGGCGGTCGACCAGGGCCTAGCGCCTAGGAGGGATTACACGGGGCCTAGGCGGAATTAGACAGTTTTGAATCCCAATGTGTAATTTTGTATATTTAGTAATATATGTAGTAATTATAGCAATTTTAACTATTTAAGTCATAAAATTCATCTAACAACACTATATTAAAATAAAAATACTAAAAATTGAGTTATAATATCAACTAAAGAATTATCGAGAATAAGAAAAAAAAAGGTCTATGTTATGTTTTTATATTATTCGACGCCTAGGAGGACATTTTTTGCCATTAATCAGTGCCTAGACGGGCTAGGCGCCTATTCCATGGCGGCTAAGGCGCTAGGCAGAAACGCCTAGGAATTTAACTAGGCGTAAGAGGCAGAGGGGGGAGTTGACGCCTACGCGGCGCCTAGACGCGCCTAGGCGGGGAGATCTACAACATAGCCTCGATCATGAACTCTCGTCTAGTCCTTTGTAAAACATCGTTAACTGAATCTTGGGGATGTAACCATGAAGTGGACATTTAGCTAACCTCTGTTGAAATCTCGTCCATGTCTTGGCGGAAATTAACAAGTTCTATTTGACCCTTCATTCTCATACACTCTGGATAGTACAGATCTAGTAATTTTTCTTGACCCCCCGTGACGTAATTGACTAAGTTGGTTGACGATCCAACCATTTACTTGCAACCTCGACCAAGAAAAACTTTAACATGAAGTAATACCTTTGCTCGCGAGTGACACCTTGAGTAAGGTAGGCATCACATATTTGCATAAACTTTTGAATAATGTGTGGCCCCGTTGTAATGTCCAGAAATCATAAACGGGTTCAACATACCCGCACCAGGATCAAATCTCATAGCTTGAATCACTAAATGGAGAATCCTTAACGGTTGAACTCGAAATTGACCTCCTTTTCCAGGAAGACCTTGTTCTCAATGCGAATTGTTTTGAATATTTAGTGGGACTCCTCCATTACCTTATAACAGTGGTTGAACTCTTGGTGGAACTTGATTATTCTTATTGATTGGTTCAAACCCAGAAGGTACAATCTCTACTCTTGGACTCCCATCATAATCTAAATTCTCTGGCACATTTATATTTTCCATCGCTTCTTGATTTCTTCGTTCTCTTTCTAGCTTTCTTTGAGCTCGTAGAACCCTCTAAGGATCATATAGCATACACAGAACCTGAAAACCCGTGAAAGACACATACAAAAAACAAGAGTTAAAACGAAAAACAACCAAATCCACTACACGAAACAAAAAGCAATAATTAACGAAATAGTCCCCGACAACAAAGAAAAAAAATTGATATCTCCTTCATTGTGATAGATTAAACTCGTCATGAGACATCAGGTCGATTCTACAAAGTACCTAACCTATGTAATTATCTGGCTAGTTAAACACGTCAGGATCACCAATGCACACGAAATGTGACTGAACTAGCTATGTTCCCAAATCCCCCGCCAGGGTATCAGTTAGGGCACTAAAGTCAATTTATATTTGATTAGGAAATATAAAGATAAATAGATAAATTTATAAACAACTAATAATAATTTCCCAATTCTATTAAACATCTAATGGTCCCAAATAACATAAAAAACATCGAAATAGTATTCTAGGTTCATACATAATTGTAAAATCAAGCTATTAAATTCAGTTCATACTAAAAGCAATAAAAATTGATGGTAAAATAATTCAAATCATGTTTAGGACAAGAAGATAATATAATTTACCTAGATTAATGGGGGGAATGGTGTAGTAGGACTCCATCTTTTATTCTTTTTTCCAGTAATTGACTTTTTACTGACTAAGGAACCTTTTCTAATGATAAAAATGGATATATATATATATATATATATATATATATATATATATGTCCAATCAATTTTTAGGTGTTGTGGGCCCCTTAAAGATGGTCCAAATCAACCCCGAACGTTTTCAAGAAAGAGTGGACTGGTTCAAGCCACAACAACTACAACTTTAATGACCTATTTATCTTAACTCCAAATCACAAACCGCCAACTCTCACGTGCTCCTGGCTCCAAATACTACCATGAAACCAAATGGATCCTCCATAATATTCATCAATTGCACGTGTTGATCTTTTCTTGCTGATTTTCAAAGCTTGCCGGTAAATCTTCTAGCTTTTTAAAAGTGGTTTTTGATCCTTTAACGCCTTGTCTTGGATTTTTCCTTTCTTTATAAACTTCTTATTCTTGTCTTGGGATCTAAAATAATCCAAATACCTAAGATCTGCACACATAACACACAAATATCTCTTTAAGTAACAATTCTCCAAAAATAGACAAGAAATGAAACTATCTAAATATTGGGAGTAACACCTCAAATAAGTACAAATAAACCAGATATAATGTCTCATGACTAGATTAATCTCTCACAATAAAGGATACATCGTCTATATATAGATGTGGCAAATCAGAAAATGCGTAAAGAAGTTAAAAGCTCTATATAATCTATTATTCAACTAAGTACGCTACTAGTCATACAACTTCGATACATCAAACATGTTAGTCTATCTTCTAAATCAAACAGATCGTTACCATTCTTACTTGATATACGGTAAAGTTCATACGAGATATTAGGATTCATAGACTACTAATCTTGCGGTACGTAACCTCAAAATCAATGGAGTAATTAATATTCATTTGATATATATATATATATATAGACAACATAGACATCATTTGCACTACGCCGCGTCAAAGGTCTCGCGACTACATGAGTAGTCGCTAAAGATAAAAAAGTAGTCGCTAGAAATAGGATCAAGGATCTAACGACTACATGTAGTCGTTAAAAATTAGTCGCGAAAAAATTGTCGTTAGAAGGTAAACCTTACGACTACACGCGAAGAAATAGTCGTTAGAGTCAGTGGAATTACTAACGACTACTTAGTAGTCGCTAGATAACGCTTCTTCTAGCGACTACTTAGTAGTAGAGAATAACTACGTTTATCATCGACTACAAAATAGTCGAGAATAGAGAAATTTATTAACGACTACAAAGTAGTCGTTATTACTACACGGTATAGCGACTACTTGATGTAGTCAATAACGACTACTATGTACTCGCTAATAGTAATTTTTTATTTAAAAAAAAAAACACAATTTTCGAATTATTTTTAATTACAATTCTGTAATTAAAAATAATTTGAAAATCATATTTTTTTATTTTTTTTAAAATAAAAAATTAATAAATAAAAATACAATTAACAATTCAAAATAATTAATTAAAATATATAATTAAACCAAAGTCAAACCAGGTCAAAGTCAAAGTCATACCAAACTACACCAAAATAAAATAAAAAGTCTTAATACAAACCAAATAAAATTAAACCAAAAGTCTTAAAACATAATAAAATAAACACCAAACAACCACAATATCTAAAATCCGAGCTTTGTATAAACGTTTTCATCATTCTCGGGCGTGTAATCATCTTCATCCATTTCAACATCTTCAACATCTTCACCAGAACTAATACTGCTACTATCATCATCTTCTTCATCTTCATCACCGCTAGGAGGAGTGGGCCCGCATTCATAGGCTGGAAGGGGGTCTCGCCTTTATCTACCCTCAACTGATTAACGTACGCGATGACATCATTCACAACAACCATCGAAAAAGGTGGAGGCGCGGTGCTAGTAGATCCTTCAGGGCGGGGGAATGGGGGAAGACCGCTGGACACTCGGAGCTCGTTAATCGCCGCCATCATCTCCTCGTGTTGCTCGTTCCGGGCTGGAGTAGTATTAGCCTTGTTCTTCTATTTTCTCGGACGGCCAATGCCCGGAATAAAGCTCCTCTTCGGTGACCCAACCGCCTTCGCGGTGCTCCTCACGTAATCGTATTGCTCCTTTTGACTCATTCCTTCCCAATCGGTTGACTCTGATTGACTTTGAGTCACCTTTTCCTTCATCGCGTCCTTGAGCAATTTCTGTTACATAATAAACAATATATCAACTAAATTTGACTTTAGATGAAAAAAATAATTAATAATAAACTAAAACAAAAAACTTACATCGGCTTTTTCGTAGCCTACCGACCTCCACTCTCTGGTCTTCTTGCTTTTCCCCACCACCTCGTAAAAACCACCCATTCGCGGAATTGGGATGTCTTGTTGGGTAGCCTCGTCCCTTATCACCAGATTCCCTCCCGGGATTAATTCTTCACCCTGTTTCAGAAAAATAAAAAATATTCAAAATAAATAAAAAATTAATAATTAAAAATTTTACTTAATTAAAAAACCACCTCGTATAGCATATCCCGAGTTCGGGAATACCTCCTCGACCCCGCTCCACTCTTGTTTTTCTACTTTTCTCGATTCTTTTTATTTTCCTTTGCTTGATTCTGAAAAAATTTAAAATTCAATTATTAATAAAAACAATTATAATTTTAAATATATACTAAAATTAAAAATAATCAAAAATTCACCTTAGCTTTTCTCGAGCCCCAATACTCACAACACTTAGCCCACACCTCATCCGATATCCAATCCGGCTTCAAACCCATTTTCCAATAATGCTTCTTCACGTAATATTTGTAATCCTTAAATCTCGTCCTCATCGTATCATCCAAGTTTCCGTAAATCGAATTCCAGTCTTTCCTCTTTCTATAAGTCTTTATGTCAAAATATTTCTGTAAAAAAATATATTATTTAAATTTAAATTAGAATAATAAATTAAGCTTTAAAAATATTAAAAATTAAATTTATACCGCTAATCTCTTAATCACGGCGTTTTTGTCCGCGTCCGGCACTTTTTTCCAAGCCGGGTGATAGGGCGGAATCCTCTCTCGTACTGCAATCCCAATCACTTGCGCAACGTGGTGCCCGTACTTGCCTGATGGACTCCACGTGTCGTCTAATATACAAAAGTTGACTGGCAAAGGCCACCCAACAGCTTTTAGTGCCCTCATCGCAGTTTTTAGGGCACCTCCACCCCTTGTTTTCCGTGCAGGGGGATCTGTTTTAACATTAAATTAATTAGCAGTGACTTTATTTTTTAAGCACGTATTGAGTTGAATTTGTTTATTTACCGGGCTGGTTTGCACAGTCGGCTAGGTTTCGGTTCAGATTCTCGTTTGGGTCCCTCCCCCCACCAGCCCCTCCGTGCTGTCGAGACATGACATCGGCCATCTAGCATTTTATAGGTAAATTAAAATACAGAATAAAAAATAAGATACAAAATACTAAATTATTACATCAACTTAAATAAAAACATGAAAATAAAATTAAATAAATTATTACAATCATAAATAAAATAAATCAAATAAATTAAAAACGTAAATAAATCATCCTTAAGCATCCAATGTATATAGCACACGTACAATCTGTATTATACAAAAAATATGTATATTAGTCATATAATAAATTAATTTACATTTTTTTTGATATTTAAAATTCTATTATTATATAATAAACTACACATATTTTTCTTAAATTGCATTAAAGTACCTAAATATTATTTTAAATTGCATAAAAGTCCATATTTAATTTTTTGTAAAATTGCATAAAAATTCCTATATATTTTTAAAAATTGCATAAAAGTCCATATTTATTTTTATAAAATTTCATGAAAGTCCCTATTTAGTTTTAAATTGCATAAAAATCCCTAAAATAATATTTTAAAAATTGCATAACGGTCCCTAAGTTATTTTTAACACAATTTCATTCTAACACATTTTTTAACACAATTTTTGCACTTTTATAATCTAAAATTTACTAAAAATCATAACAAAAATTAAAAAAATTCCCAAAAAAATCAACATAATTAATTTTCAATCTAAACCCATGAATTACATGTTTAAATTAACAAAAACCAAACCCTATTAACACTAATCATTCTCGGAATTAACAATCAAACACCAAAAACTGGAAAAAAATTTAATTAGATTTCACAAACTATATTTTTAAGGCATTTAACATCAATTTTTGGTTTAAAAAATTCATACAACAATCTAATAACACCCTACTATATTCGGAATTAAAAATAACATGTAATCATCAAAGAAAAAAAAATCAAAAATTCTTGACATGAAAATTAAAAAACAAAAATTGGTTGAAATACTAACCTTTTTGGATGAAATTGGAGTTGATTTGGTGTTGAATCCATGCCATATTGATTCGGAATGAAACACAAACAAAAAAAAAGTTAATTAGAAATGTAAAAATGGAGGAAAAAAGCTTAATATAGGATTGAAAAGAGAATAGAATGAGATTAGGGGTTGGATTTATTAACCTTTGTTGAAGATATGATGCTAGAATCACCCCTAGGAGTGGCTGAAAATGGAATGGAATGAGCTCTCGTTTTTTAGAAATTTTGTAGAAGGAATGAGAGTGAAGAAATGAGCACTCGGTTTAGATATAGGTTTTTTTTTCTAGCGACTACTTTTTGTAGTCGCTAGAGACAAGAAAGTAGTCGCTAGACAAGAGGTTACTTACACGTGTCTTGACTTTGACCACGTCAACTAGTCTTTAGCGACTACAATGTAGTCGCTAGACGTAAAACTAAAACGCGTGTCCTTTCGTGGGCGGGAAAATGGACCGCCATCGAGTAATGGGAATTAATTCGACAATTTGCGACTACAAAGTAGTCGCTAGTGGCTTATGCTTATTAGCGACTAGTTCATGAACATGAACTAGTCGCTAGAAGTGTATTGTAGTCGCTAATTTTTTTTTATTTAGAAAATAGACATAAATCCACTTACAATTACCCTATATTTTAATTCACTTCCAAATAATCATTTAAATTAAATTCAATTCCACAATCTCGATAAATTCTATTTGATTGTTTAGAGTCAAAGTTGATTGTTTAGAGTCAAAGTTGATTGTTTAGAGTCAAATGAGTGTTTAGAGTCAAAGTTGGGTGTTTAGAGTCAAAGTTGGGTGTTTAGAGTCAAAGTTGAGTGTTTAGAGTCAAAGTTGAGTGTTTATAGTCAAAGTTGATTGTTTAGAGTCAAATTTGAGTGTTTAGAGTCAAAGTTGGGTGTTTGGAGTCAAAGTTGAGTGTTTAGAGTCAAAGTTGAGAGTTTAGAGTCAAAGTTGAGTGTTTATAGTCAAAGTTGATTGTTTATAGTCAAAGTTGATTGTTTAGAGTCAAATTTGAGTGTTTAAAGTCAAAGTTGGGTGTTTAGAGTCAAAGTTGAGTGTTTAGAGTCAAAGTTGAGTGTTTATAGTCAAAGTTGATTGTTTAGAGTCAAATTTGAGTGTTTAGAGTCAAAGTTGGGTGTTTAGAGTTAAAGGTGAGTGTTTAGAGTCAAAGTTGAGTGTTTAGAATCAAAGTTGAGTGTTTATAGTCAAAGTTGATTGTTTAGAGTCAAATTTGAGTGTTTAGAGTCAAAGTTGGGTGTTTAGAGTCAAAGTTGAGTGTTTAGAGTCAAAGTTGAGTGTTTAGAGTCAAAGTTGAGTGTTTAGAGTCAAAGTTGAGTGTTTAGAGTCAAAGTTGGGTGTTTAGAGTCAAAGTTGAGTGTTTATAGACAAAGTTGATTGTTTAGAGTCAAAGTTGAGTGTTTAGAGTCAAAGTTGAGTGTTTATAGTCAAAGTTGGGTGTTTAGAGTCAAAGTTGACTGTTTAGAGTCAAAGTTGGGTGTTTAGAGTCAAAGTTGAGTGTTTAGAGTCAAAGTTGAGTGTTTATAGTCAAAGTTGGGTGTTTATAGTCAAAGTTGATTGTTTAGAGTCAAATTTGGGTGTTTAGAGTCAAAGTTGAGTGTTTATAATCAAAGTTGATTGTTTAGAGTCAAAGTTGAGTGTTTAGAGTCAAAGTTGAGTGTTTATAGTCAAAGTTGGGTGTTTAGAGTCAAAGTTGAGTGTTTAGAGTCAAAGCTGGGTGTTTAGAGTCAAAGTTGAGTGTTTAGAGTCAAAGTTGAGTGTTTATAGTCAAAGTTGGGTGTTTATAGTCAAAGTCGATTGTTTAGAGTCAAAGTTGAGTGTTTGTAGTCAAAGTTGAGTGTTTAGAGTCAAAGTTGAGTGTTTATAGTCAAAGTTGGGTGTTTATAGTCAAAGTTGATTGTTTAGAGTCAAAGTTGAGTGTTTATAGTCAAAGTTGATTGTTTAGAGTCAAAGTTGATTGTTTAGAGTCAAATTTGAGTGTTTAGAGTCAAAGTTGGGTGTTTAGAGTCAAAGTTGAGTGTTTAGAGTCAAAGTCGAGTGTTTATAGTCAAAGTTGATTGTTTAGAGTCAATAAAATGTTTTAATACAAATAAACCCAAAGAAAAAAAAACTCCTACTCAGAATCATATCCACTAACAACTATAGGTTCGTCATCGCTATCAACCTCAATAGGTTCTTCCTCATCACCGTATTCATCCAAGGTGTCATCTTCAATTTCCTCGTTTTCATCAACAACCATATCAAAATTCAAAGCAACAAAAAAATGAGCAGGGTCAATCTCGATCTCCTCGGTGGAAGCCAAGTTCACCGGATCGGAAATCGTCTCGGTGTTCACTAAAGGGATAGTCACACTCGCGTCTCCAGTGGGCATTGATTCTGCACCCCATAACTCAGGACTCCATCCATGTCTATCATTGAGTTCCCATACTACTTTCCACCCTTTTTTGATTTCCTTAAATTAATCTCGTCTATGTAAAAAAAAATTTGCTTGAGTAGCTAAGATGTACGGCTCTGATTCCCAAAAAAAATTAGACGTGTTGATAAGAGTTACCCCATTCTCTTCTCTCGGTTTACTCGTGTTATACCAATTACATTCGAACAGCACAACAGAACAGTCATCGTCATATGTGACCTCTATAACCTTGACCAATTCACCATAAAACGGTTTTACATCGTATATGGCGGATACCCCGTAATCTTGTGTCACCCTTGTTTAACCCTTTTCTTTAGTGACCCATTTAACACCATTCACAACACATGAATCGTACTTATAAACTGCACCATGAGACTTATTAGCCAATGCAATCATCTCACTTGTAGCGAATGCATCACCTTCTTTTTTCATTTCATAAACCTACAACCATAAACAAATATAACAATATTTCCTAAAATGAAATATTATTTTTGTATTTGAATGGATGTATACCTTATGCAGAAACCAGTCTCGGAAATTTTACCAGTGTTTCCTATCTTTTTCGGCTGGGGAACCCGATAACGTGGCTTTGTGTTCTCTGCACATTTGACGATCAATAATGAATAGACATTTAATAAATAAATTGAATAAACATTTAATAAATAAATTGAAAGCTTACGTCATCAAATGTTGGATTTCATCGCAATTAAGTATGATATACCAGTCGATTTGCTCCTTCTCGTTATATTCCAAATTACCATACTCTTTTTTACCTATAGGAATACATTGGCTCTTAAATACGGACGAATATTTAGGTTGAGCTTCGATATCGGTATATCTACCCGGATCATTAAACTTTTTTTTTTCTTCTTTAAGGTAACGCGATATGAATGTCAAAGTCTCCTCTACAACGTATCCCTCGGCGATTGAACCCTCCGGCCTAGCCGGGTTTCGTATGTACTCCTTCAATTTCTTTAGATACCGATCAAATGGGTACATCCAACGCATCTGAACCGGTCCCCCTAACAAAGCCTCGTCGTATAAATGAATGACCAAGTGGATCATTATATCGAAAAACGCGGGAGGTAAAATCATCTCCAATCTACACATAACTTCAACCACATTCTTCTTCCCCTTTTCTAACTCTTTCCTACTCAGATTTTTATTACACACAACTCTAAAAACGTTGGCTAGACCGATAATCGCGTCACTAATCGCTTTGTCTTCGAAAAGCCCTGGGAGACTAGCCACAAAAAGGTACTGCATCATCACGTGACAGTCGTGAGATTTCATTCCTATAATCTTGCCCAAGTCACTTTGAACGTTATTTCTCAAACTCGATGCGAATCCATCGGGAAACTTCTGTGCCTTCAGCCAGTCAAGAAATACTTTCCTTTTTTCCGTGGATAACGTATAATTAGCTCGAGGCATTACTTGTTTACCATTTCTATCTTTCAACCACAAATCTGGCCTGATATTCATTTCCTTGAGATCAATTCTCGCTTTCACGTTGTCTTTGTTAAGTTTCCCATCAAGACCTATTACTGTGCCGAGAAGAGCATCACACACGTTTTTCTCGCAATGCATGACATCAATTTTATGTTTCAACAAGTTTTCGGACCAATAAGGTAAACGATAAAAGATACTCTTTTTCTTTCAATTGAATACACGAGGACCAGTCTGTCTCACAATCTTTCCCCCAAAATCCTTGTGTTTCCCGGGAAGCACAATGGGAAGGCCATCTAACTGTCTCTGAATATCGGCATGTTTATATTTCTTCGGTGGTCGCCTCTCATCGGCTTCCTTGTACAAAATATTTTCGTTTCTAAAACGATGGTTGATAGGTAACCAACGTCTATGGTCGAAGTAAGCAACCCCTTTCTTCACGCTCAATGACGGAGTAGAATCCATGCATTCTGGACAAGCTTTGTAACCTTGACCCGACCATCCCGAGGTGTATGACCTAGCGGGAAAATCGTTAGTCGTAGACAACAAACAAACCTTCATAGTAAACTCTTCCTTCTTGTGGGCATCATAAGTAAGAATCCCCTTACCCCACAACTCGTCCAACTCATCTATAACAGGACGAAGAAAGACGTCCATGTCCTTGCCGGGTGAACGGGGTCCCGGAATTTACAAACAAAGCTGGAATGTCGTCTCCTTCATACACTCCCACGGTGGTAAGTTGTAGACGGTCAATATAACCGGCCACATGCTGTACGATTTGTTCTGCATAGAGAAAGGGCAAAAGCCATTGATACCCAAACCCAAGAAGACGTTCCGAGGTTCACTGGCAAACTCGGGATGTAACTGAACAAATCTCTTCCAACTATCTCCGTCAACCGGATGACGCAACAAATCTGGATCTGTATTCTTCCCTGTTTGGTGCCAGATCATATTTTCGGCAGTGTGTCTCGAAGCATAAAGTCGCCGCAGCCTAGGGGCAATCGGGAAATATCTGAGTTTCTTATGCGCTACCTTCAGACCCTTCTTCGGGTCCCATTATGGATTCACTACATACTGGACACTTTTCGAGGGAGGCATTCTCCTTGTAAAACAAAGTACAATCGTTCACGCAAACATCGATGGTATCGTAACCCATACCTAAATTTTTTAACTTTTTGTTGCATGCCTCGTACGAATCGGGCAGGGTATGAGGTTTGGGCAACACACGGCACAAAAGATCAAGCAACTCGGTGAAAGACGTGTTACTCCACTTGTTCCTCACCTTCACGTGCAAGAGCTTCGCAATGAAATTTAACAAACTCATGACATCACAACCAGGGTATAACTCGGTCTCTAAATCGGAAAACATCGTTTCGAATTTGCCACGAGCTGTACTGTTCGAGTCTGTCATCTCGGTGTCACCGGAATGACCACCAATCTCGTAATTAGGTCTCAAATCATTGTATACATCCAACATTTCATGTTCTTCATATCGAGTCTCGGGAATATCCTCGGTCTCACCATGCTTTGTCCAAATATCATACGTATCCATAAACCCAGACACTAAAAGATGTGACCTAACTTTGAACACCGTATACCGACGATAATTCGAACAATCATTACACGGACAAAAAATTGTTTCTTCACTAGGAGGTTTATTCTTTTCAGCAAAAGCAAGGAATGCTTCTATCCCCTTAATAAATTCACGCGAAACTTTATGAGCGGTACCAATCCAACTCTTATCAATACCCTAAGCCATAGTCAACTATTACAATATGAAAGAATACAACATAAATAAAATGAAAAAAAAATTATTACATCACCAAATAAATACATAAAAATAAAACGAGAAAAAATTATTACATCACCGATTACATAAATGAATAAAAAATAAAAAAAATTATTACATCACCGATTAATTAAATAAACATAAAATGAAAAAAATTATTACATCACCGATTATATAAATAAATATAAAATTAAAAGCACACAAAATATTACATCACCAAATAAATGCATAAATGTAAATTTAAAAGCATACAATATATAACATCACAAAATAAATACCTAAATAAAAAATTAAAAGCATACAAAATATAGCATCATACAATAATATATCATACAAATATATATATATATATATATATATATATATATATATATATATATATATATATATATATATATATATATATATGCATGTATATATATATATATTTATTTATATACTTAATATATACTTAATATAATATTTATAATTCACATAAAGTTATTAAATGATTAGAGATATATACATAGTGATATTATATATTTAGCATTAACTATACAATTGTAATCAAATAAGGGAAAAATGAAAAAGACACATACTTTTGGGCAAATTTGGAAGAAAAAATTGATAATTGAGGCGGTCCCACGTTGATGTTTGACCCGGGAAAGCTTGTCCACGTGTAGAAATACCTACTAAGTGATACTATTTAACATTTACAACACAATTGAATGAAAGTAAAAGAAATTTGAAAGAGTTTTATGGAACAAAAAATACCTACTTTGGGGCAAATTTGGAAGGAAAAATTGATAATTGAGGCGGTCCCACGTAATGATTGACCCGGGCAAGATTTTCCAAGTGTTGAAATAATTTTTGATGATGAATTGTGGAAAAAAATTGGGAGAGTTTTGAGAGAAAGAAAGAGAAATTATATAATAATGGTGTATTGAGTAAAGCAATTCGCAAGTTAATAGAAAATAAAGGATAATTTCTCTCTCTAGTTTTACGATTCTCTCGCCTCTCTCTTACGTCAAAAGGATTTTTAATTTTTTTATTTCTTAGTTTCGTCCTTAGCTTAACCTCAGATCGGTGGTGGATCACTCCGACCGGCTCCGTTCTGAGGGGTTTAAATACTTCCTATACTAGGGTAATCTTATATAGGCACCATATCTCAAGATGGGGCTTTCATCGGCTGGAGTGAAGATCAAAAAATGGAATCATAGACACTCGATTAAATCAAAGGAAATCTCTGATTCAATCTCGCATAAGGAAAACCCAAACAGGGAAGAAAGCAAAGCTAAGCAGAATTACCGAATCATAGGTCAAGAAATACCATCAAAACCTACACCATGCTGGATTAACCCTAGACTGATGGAATTAGGGTATAATCATTATAGCGAAAGAGGGGAAGACTCAAGCAAGGTAAGGTATCTATCTTTCTTATATGATTTGGAATGTTTGTCGTATATGAATTGCAGATTGGCGTGGAGAGGAAGTCTGAAATCAAAGATTATTTTAAAGAAAATAATGGAGTTCGAAATGCTGAAGGAAGATTGGGTTTATCAATCATCATTTGTGGTAAAAATGACACAGTTAACGAGAGACATGCAGACATTTTTTGAGGGTCACGAGACCATTGCAGCAACCAAGGAAGGAACGAAGAGACGCTACCTCAAGGCAGCTAGGAATATCATTACTACGCGAGCAACGAAGAGACTCAAATATTTTTCAAATAAGAAACAAACCATGCGTGGGGTAAGGTTCTTGTATAAATTCATTCGAACAGAACAAGGTAAAACCACCTACCTTTCCTCGCTTAACACTCTCTGTAATAAGCTTTTCCCCTCACTCAAAGTTAAAGAAGTTTCTCTTTCTCCTAATTACACTAACAATATTTTCCCTCCCCAACAAATTACACAATCTTTTACTAATAGCTCTTTCTGTGAGAATTGTGTTATGGCTTCTAGGGACTTCCACTCACTCCCCATCATTCCACTGACTGAACACAAGTATAGGCAGTGTTCTAAAAATCGGCCTAGGCGGCCGCCTAGGCGGCGCTTAGGCGCTAGAAGGTAGCTGAACTTCTAGAAATGGCCCAGGCGGCCTCCAGGCGGCGCCTAGGCGGTCAGAAGCTAAAAAAATTTAAAAAAATCTATTTTTTAATACAAAAAAATTAAAAAAATTATTTTTTAACACAAAAAATTATATAAATTTATTTTAAAAATTATATAAATTTAAAAAAATATTTAAATAAATATCAAAACCGCCTAGCAAGAAAACGCCTAGGCTCCGCCTAGGCGCCCGCCTAGTACCCTGGGCGCTCGAAGGTGGTCGACCGCCCGCCTAACGCCTAGCGCCTTTTAGAACACTGAGTATAGGAAGCTGGGGGTCATTGACATTGGGGTTAAAGCTCGCTTAGCTGAAAGTATGAAGGAGGAGAAGGCAATCCTATTAAAGGTCATAGGAGATTCTATAGTGTATGCAGTTCATATGAGGAAATTCATTGAAGATAGATGGGGGTATACAGGGTCACTTTCGCTTATCTGATGTTAAGACAAACACCTTCAAGCTTGAGATTTTCAATGAACGAGAATTCAAAAGAGTCTGGGAAATGCGTCCTAGTATAGTGCAGAAGATGCATATGAGCATGACTATTTGGCCTCAGGTAATTGAATTTCCTGATCTTAACACTGACTATTCTTCGATTTGAGTTCAGGTAAGAGGATTAGCTTTTAAGCAGAATAATGTAAACACTGTCAAAGCTCTAGAGATATGTTTTATCAAGGTAGAAGCCATTGATTATCCAATTGTTGCTAACTGTGACATCAAGATTTTGCGCTTCAGAGTTAGAATCAACACAAAATATCCTATACCACCTGGCACCTACCTTCTTCAAGAAGAAGGAGCAACTTGGGTTGTTTTTCAATATGAGAACACGGGCACACTTTGCTTTAGGTGTGGAAGAATAGGACATCAATATGGAGACTGCCCAGTTAGAGTCATCAGACAGGTGGAGGATATTGATGAAAGGAGGAAGGTAACTTGGAGTATTGACAACATAGCAAAATTCCCTCCCTTCAACCCTATCTACGGCCTTCACTTAAAGATTGATGGTGAGTTTGTTCATTTCTCTTATAATAACAATGAAACTCGAGGTACAGGAACAAACATGGAGATTAGAAACCCAACAAGAGGGTTAGTAATAAGAGAGCCAAGGGAAGGAGATCTTAGTAAGTTCAACTACACAAAAAACGTAGGCTCGAGCAGAATAGCAACTCAGAGGAACACAGAGGAGGAGAAGCAAGGGGAAGAAAGGGACTGGAACAATTGGAACAAACAGATGCATGATCCAAGGATTGAAATCCACGAATCAGCACAAAAAATCGAAGCTTTCAAGAGAACCCATGGAATAACTGATGAAGGAGAAGACGAGAACTCAGGAAATGTGCGAGCTGCTCTCATGGCTTTTGAAGAAGAAGTAAGGAAGATAAAGGGTAAACAAGCCATGAATCACAACACTAACAATTCCGAGAATCAAGACAGTGGATCTGAGAGCCAACATGCCATTAAAAGAAGGAGAGAACAAAGAAACTCGCAAATGGAAAATGAAATAAGCAGGAAAAAAACACAAATCACTGGTGGCTTCAAAAAGTTAAGAGTTGTGGACCCAATTGAGGACTTTGTCAACAAAAATAAATACAGCTTATTAGAAGATGAGAATGAGGAGAATGAATACATACAGAAGACTAAGGAGAAGAAGAAGGGAAGAGGAGAAGCGTCAAAAACATTAAACGAATCAGACTCCCAATTCGAGCCAGAGGAAGAACAAGAAGGCAGCTATGAGAATAGTGAAAACTACTTTGAAAAGGATTATGAGGGAGGAGGAGATGATCATGATATGAACTTCCAATATGACGATGCAGAAGAGGAGGAGATGTCCCAGAACTCAAAAAAAGGAGGCGGCTACTCCAGCAAAGCCGCGAGTTACATATGACTTCCATATTTTGGAATGTCCAGGGATTACGAGCTCCCTTGACATTAACTAGGCTCCGCTCGTTGGTGGCTCAATTTAAACCTCAGGTGGTGGTGTGCTGTGAAACAATGTTAAAGGAAGTGGATTCCTTTGACGTTGTTAAGAAGTTTGGTTTTGAAAAATCTTTTGTTGTTGAACCCACTGGAAGTGCCTCTCACTCCGGTGGTTTTCTGGTTTTATGGCACGTTGGTGTGTCTCTTGCTGTAGTGTTTTCCAATTCCTTTTTTGTCGTTGTTAAAATTAATGAATTTTCCTTTCCGTATTTCATGATCTTCATACATGCACCAAATGATCCAAATGATAGGAAAAAAATCTTTGATGAGATTTCTATATGGGCTAGTGGAATTAAAGAACCTTGGACAATTATTGGGGATTTCAACGCTATTCTCAATAATAACGAGAAACTCAGCAAGAACCCTGCAAATCTTTTACATATTAATGACTTTGTGAATTTTACATCTACTAACACTTTATGTGAGATTAAATCTAATGGGTGTTTTTTTACATGGTCAAACAGGATGGAGGGAGACAAGCATGTAAAGACAAGGATAGATCGGGGTCTCGCGAATTACGAATGGATGAGCAAATTTCCAAGGGCACAAATATTCATACCTCCGGCAATCGGGTCGGATCACTCACCCCTTATCCTTCACCATGATATTAACATGAAAACTGGAATTAAATACTTTAAATTTGAGACCCGCTGGCTAGATAATGACGAGTGTAGAGATATAGTTGACAAAAGTTGGAATGAATATAATGCTAATTTTCCCATTAAGAACTTCATAAAAAAAGAGAAAACACAAAAAAGGAACTAGTTAAATGGCACGTTAGAACTTTCAAAAATCATGACATTAGTATTAGGAACCTCCAAGAAAAACTTATAAAACTGAATAATAATACTACTACTTCGGATAAGGCTAATGAAGAGAAAATAATCAAGATAAAAAATAAAAGTTGAATATGAAAAAGAAGAAAAATACTGGAGTGATAGATCGAGGCAAAACTGGCTGATTTACGGGGATAAAAATACTAAATTCTTTCACTTAGCGACCATCCAAAGAAGGAAAATAAATCGGGTGACAAAAATTAAAGATAGTAATGATAATTGGATAGAAGAGAGCAATGATATTAAAAGTTGCTTCCAAAATTATTATAAAGAACTTTTTAAAGAAGTCGAGACCACTAAAAGTACAATGGAAAAAGCAGCAGAATTTGTTAAACCGTGCATTACGGAAGAGATGAATAAAGAACTAACTAAGAGACCCACAATGGAAGAGGTGGAAGGAGCGGTTAATTAATTATCTGCCTCTAAAGCCCCCGGACCTGATGGTCTTAAGTCTTAACGGTAAATTTTATAAAGAATTTAATTCTGGATTTCTTCGACAATAATAGCTCAGTTGAAAAAATTAATGATACTCTAATAGCTTTTATCCCAAAAGGCAATGTTCAGGAAAACCTAGGTGATTTCAGACCCATATCTTGTGTAAACTTCATCTATAAGATAATCGCAAAAATTCTCTCTAATAGACTTAGAATCTACATGAACAAAATCATTTCCCCGACCCAGTCAGCTTTTATGAAGGACAGAGCAATACAAGATAATATTATTATTGCACAGGAAATATCTTTCTTTATGAACAGGAAACGGAAAAACAAAAAGCATATGGCAGCTATAAAGATAGATATGGCAAAAGCTTATGATCAGGTACACTGGGATTTTATATTTATTATCTTAAGTAAGCTTGGGTTTTGCGAGAAATGGATAAACTGGATAAGAAATTGTATATCAACGGCATCGTTTAATATTACCCTAAACGGCGAAAGGTTAGAAAAATTTAAAGCAGGCAGAGGCATAAGACAAGGAGATCCTCTATCTCCATACCTCTTTACAATCATGACGAAATCTTTAATTAGCCTTATCGACCATGAAATAAAGGAAAAGGAAATTAGCGGTATTAAAATAAACCGTAATTGTCCTATGATCTCCCACTTATTATTTGCAGATGATTCTTTGTTCTTTATTAACATAGATGAAACTAATCTGGAAATGTTTAAACAATGTTTGACTACATATTGTGAAGGGTCAGGACAGAGGATTAACCTTAACAAATCAGCAATTTATTTCAGTAAAGAAACACCAGTAGAAAAAAGGACCGAGGTATCAGAGGCCATGCAAATAAAAGAGACGGAGGACTTAGGTTATTATCTGGGAATTCCACTCTGTCATAAGAGATCGAAAGTGGAATCTCTCGATTGGATAGCAAAAAAGCTCTTCAAGAATACAGAGGGGTGGAAAGCGAGGCTACTTTCAGAGGGGGGCAAAGAAGTTCTTATTAAAGCGATCCTTCAAGCTATTCCAAATTATTATATGTCAATTTTTTATTTCCCAATTTCTTTTTGTAATAAACTAATTTCAGCTATCTCTAATTTCTGGTGGAACGCAGGGGAGAGAAACAGGATACATTGGGTAGCTTGGGAAAAAGTGGCAATCGGGAAACTAATAGGGGGACTAGGCTTCAAAGATTTCAAAAAAATGAATACATCTCTACTTGCGAAACAAGCATGGAGAATTTTACATAGCAAGGATAATCTAGCAGCGAAACTTCTAAAAGGTATTTACTTTCCACGTTGTAGTTTCCTTGAATGTAAACTGAGACAAAGTAGAACCTGGAGCTGGGCTAGCTTAATTGAAGGAAGGGATTTTCTACTTAAACATGGCATATACGTAATAGGAAATGGTGAAAATATTAATATATGGAACAATAGGTGGATAGATACATCATGGAAAATCGAGAAACCTAAGAACTGCAAATACAAAATAGTCAAAGAATTGTTTATCGAAGGCACGACGATCTGGGGCGACGAAATTTTAGATAACCTATTTCTAGAACCACCTATACCAGTTATAAAAAGGATAAAAATCTACAACACAGAAGAAAAAGATAAATTTGTATGGCCTTTTTCAAAAGATGGTACTTATGATACAAAAACAGGTTATAAAAGATTATATAGAAAATAACCCGACAAACTCAACAGAAGTCCAGAACTACTCATCACCAATATGGAAGCTTATCTGGAATTCAAATATTCCAAAGAAAATCAAATTATTTAATTGGAGGGCGATTAAAAATGCTATACCCACCAACAAGAATCTCTATAATAGGAAATGTGCACAGTCGACAAACTGTGCCTGGTGTAATGAAGAAGGTGAAACTGTGGAGCACTTACTTCTAAAGTGCAACATGTGTAAGGATATCTGGGCAGGAACAATGGCTCAAATAAGAATAGAAGAACAAAGTGAAATTTCTATAGAAAAATGGTTCATAAAAATAGTAGATGGTTTCAAAAAAGCAGGTTGGGAAGAGCATATTATCAAATACATGATCATGATCAACCTCTGGAACATTTGGAAAGGAAAAATGAAGGGCATACATGAAAACGTTCCAGTGAATGGAACAGCCATAATTCAGAATACAAACAAACTTATGGCAGAAATTCACGGTATAGATTGGAACAAGTCTATTAATACAAAGAACCCAAATGCAACTACAACAGAAATATCTCCTACAAGAGAGGACGATAATGAGTATGAAGCCATATATTACTGTGATGCATCCTTCAACAACAAAAGCGAACCAACTGGAATAGCAGTAATTGAGAAGAACCAACACTCCCAGTTGACTATCAATCATACTTTTGATGTAGAATGCGACTCAGCGATCGAAGGTGAAGCTTTTGCAGTTCTCAAAGCAGTTGAGTTGGGTTCAAAAAACCGAAATACCAAGAAATTGGTACTCTCGGATAACCTTGAAGTAATACAAGGTATCAAGCAAGTGTCAGCAGCTCGTTGGTCAATCCAACCCATCCTTCGTTATATTATCCTCAGTTGTGGAGAGAATGGCCCAGAATTTAAACATATCAAAAGGGATCTCAACAAACTGGCGGATAAACAAGCAAAGGAAGCTAGGCACAGGGCACAGGAAGGGAATGGAAGGGTTTTTCAACCTTCCCTTTTGATCAATCTCTTTGGTAAATTAGGTATCGGATAGGTAGAACTAGAGTCTGCTGGGGACGCTAGCATCCCTTTTATTGTTCAAAAAAAAAAAAAAGTAAAGCAATTCGCAAGTTACTGGTGGAAAACCCGCTACCACTATTCGCGACTACACGAGTAGTCACTAAAGACTAAAAGGTAGTCGTTAGAAAGAACTACAAACGACTACAAAACGTAGTCGTTAAATACTCTAATATCTAGCGACTACTTAATGGCGGTGGGAAATTAATTAAAAATTACAAAAATCACTCACGACTACGTCATAAGTATTAACGACTACTCCTTGTAGTCGTTAAACGCGAAACTTACCAACGAATACGTTGTAGTCGAGAAACATTACCTGTAGTCATTAAATTGATGTAGTCGCTAGAGGCTCTGGTCTTTAGCGACTACAGCGCGTAGTCGCTAGAAAATTAGTCGAGAGAGGCTAATGCGGGAGTAGTGTTGAGTTATTGTTGAGGGTTAATTTTGGGATTTATAACTTTATTTGGAATTCTTTGGTTTTAGCTAATCTTGGATGATATATGTGTTGTTGGAGCAATTTGAGATATTTTGTGTGTTAACTGTGAAAATCCTAAGTACATGTATGATATTCGAATCCAAGATTAAGCTAGGAAGTCAAAAAGTCATGAAGAAACCGAAACCGAATTGCAAAAGTAGTCAAGAAGTTCATTTAAAGCTCAACAAAAATTACTGGCATAAAACTGCCATATCCATTCGAATGTTATAGCTCATAATTCGTGAAGAGTTTGATCATGAAATTCAAGATCAAGATATAAATTTTAGTTTAGATCTAGTAAAAATAAATGGGTCACTATTTGGAGTTGAATTGAAGAAGTTATGAATGTTCTACTAACACGACACAAATTTTCCGAATTTAGAAGAGTCCATTAGGCCAGTTTAGACTTACTAAAGTTGGCCAAATTGAGCAAAAAATTTGTCGGTGACTATATATACTAGTTTCTAGCCTGAAAACACAACATTTGTCATATTTTGGAGTATGAAAAAGCTAGAGAATGGGTAAGAAGCAAGAGTTCATCCCCAATACCTTATTACATACCTTTGACATTATAATTAGTTTAACATTCATTATGTTTCAATTCCGACTATAATTCTGACTCTTTTAGCTTTTATTTCTTTCTCCCATTAATTAGGAACTAAATTATCTAGTAGCGTAAGATGCTTTTGTATGAACCTTAAGTATTAATTAGGGCTAAATTGTATAAATGTTGAATTTTTTATTTTAATAAAACATTGGATTGTTGTTGTTGTAGTTACACTTATGCTTATTTGTAAATTCTTGTAGTAGTTCCATATATATAAGGTTTGATAGATATTAAATTACGCCTAGGAGGGGTATTTGGTAGATGAAATACGACAATTTTGCCATTTTGGGTTGAAGACTCGAATGAGATAAACTAACTAGGTAGTTTCATAAGGTTAGAACTTCAGGCGTTGAATAATTCTGTAGGATCACTCGAGATAGGTTCCTAGAAATATATTGAAGCCCCCTATATATACGGGAGGAACTTAGGGTGACTAAGAATTCCTATTAGAAACAATATCCAATTTTTCCCTTAGAATCATAAGTAAGTTCCATCTATAGTTAGTGGGGATTACAAATGTATCGAGTTACACCTTCTCCCCATTCATACAGACCTTTTAGGTTAATTTGATTAGTTAAATCATATACGAAAAATGATAGACGAACTCAATTTAATAATTTAATACTAGCGACTACTCCCACACTTGCGAGTTTGAATCTTTCGAGTGTTAATTGTCATATCACACTTCAAAAGACATGATCCTTTTTGCCCCTACCCTTCACTTGTCGATTCTAATCCCTAGGCACAATGCGTTTAGGTCCTACTGACCAGGTCACATAAGTATAAAAATATAAGGAGTACCATATTTATTCAACAAAGGGAAATTACCACAATTCCAACTAAATCCTTTGGGATTTCCTTTATTCCCTCAATCCACTATTTAGATGTGGACAATCAGATATATCGTGCACCTATGCTGTAGATCTCCCCGCTTAGGCGCGCCTAGGCGCCGCCTAGGCGTCAACTCCCCTCTCAGCCGCTTACGCCTAGTTAAAACTCTAGGCGTTTTTGCCTAGCGCCTTAGTCACCGTAGAATAGGTGCCTTGCCCGTCTAGGCCCCGATTAATGGCAAGAAATGGCCGCCTAGGCGCCGATTAATGGCAAAACATCTTAGCATAAGCATTCTTGTTATATTTCTTATTCTCGAGAGTTATTTAATTGATATTATAACTCAATATTTATTATTTTTTATATTCCTATAGTGTTGTTAGATGTATTTTATAACTTAAATGGTTAAAATTGCTATAATTACTATATATATATTAGTAAATGTACAAAATTTTACTGCCGAATTAAAAACCGTATAATTCCGCCTAGGCCCCGTATAATCCTGCCTAGGCGCTAGGCCTCGGTCGACCGCCTAGGCCGCGAAGCCGAGATCTACAGCATAGTCGTGCACAACATAAATCAACCAACTACGTAGCTTTCAGTGTGCCCTGATTTCCACAATCGACCAATAAGAACATACATTGGGTTATGACCTTATACTATATATGTAATGTAACAAAAAGGTTGAGATAATTAGTTATTTCATAATATATCTTTTAAACTGGAAATTTTCTTTATCACAACATATCCTCACCAAATTTTATTTGGGGGCCGTCTTGTACACTTACTAACTTGAGTGCCAGAGTATTGTCCATATTCTTACTCTGGATGGATCTAAGATACTTTTTTACTTTGTACTTGGGACAATGGTAGAGCCTGGTTGATATGAAGAGACTTTCTATCAGCGTAGATGGTTTTATTCGTACATCACACGTAAAAGAGACACTTTTTACCATATCACACACACACATATATATATATATATATATATATATATATATATATATATATTGATAGCATAGATATGAAGGAGGCTATCATTTTACATTGTAATATCTAAGCTTATTTCCAACTAAATCTCACCAGACCCTATATAGGGCTCTATGGTAACCCCTTACACCTTGAGCACTGGAGTTCCAGCAAGAGCTTCATCTAGATGGTACTAACCCACTTGGTTACCGACAAGAGCTTTTACACATATATATTACTATTAATATAAAATTAAATATCATGATTCAAAACCGCGTAATCTCGCCTAGGCTCCACGTAACACGCCCCTATCGACCGCCATGGCCACGAAACCAAGATCTACATCATAGGTTCACTTCCCTTAAGTATGTTCAATTCCTTAATTTTCTTACTCTATCTATCCTAATAAATTTCAAATAAACACACATTTTGAAAGTGGTATGTGCATGTAGGGCTGCAAACGAACCGAACCGAGCCAAACTTTGGCTTTCTTGAGTTTGTTTGCTAATATTTTAGTGAGCTTGAGCTTGGTTTGAGTTTGATAAGAACCGAGCCGAACCGAACTTTAGCTTTCTTGAGCTTGGTTTGTTAACTAACGAGCCCAACTCAAACAAACCCTTAGCGAACTCAAACTCGAGCCCTTGGTGAGAGTATCGGTTCATTTGCAATCCTAGATACTAGAGGTATATTTATTAGATATAAAATAAATATACTTATAAAATATAAAATATTTTATTTACGATTAATTACATATACAAAAGTTTTACGTAGTTTTGACTTTTTGTGTATATATATATAACTTTTAATTAAATATATCTACCAAGCCTATTAACGAGCTCTTACCGAACCCTTACCAAACTGTTCACGAGCTTAACGAGTCGAGCTTATATAGGTTTGAGTTTGTCTCGTTTAGTAAACGAGCCTGAATTTAAAGCTTGAGCTTGGCTTGTTTAAGTAACGAGCCGAACTCAAACAAACTCGAGCCCTTGGTGAGAGTATCGGTTCATTTGCAGCCCTATGTGCATGTATATATCTGAATGAATAACATAATAGCAAAAGATTTTCATTGAAAACTAGTAACACATATTTTCCACCACCTATATAAATAAACCTAATTAAATTTGGCATCGTAATATCTTTTTTTCGTAACTATGAATATTTTTGATCAAGTGATAATGACCCAGAGAGTTCCGACACCCAATATAGTTTTCCTTTAGAGGCCAACTCAATTTTGTTTTTCTTTCAGAAGGTCTAGAATGAATGTATATCAGGTTGGAATATTATTATACTAATGGTTAATAAATTTAAAAAAAAAACACTACAAATATGATGATTATGTAGAGATTTTTCCCATAATTGATTTTCAAAATTCAAATAGAAAATTTTGACAGATTCTATACATTTCACTACAATCTATATTTTATAACATTGTCAAAGTAAATAAAGTTTGGTTTGAAGTATTTTTTGTATTTGATCCATTTTTTTTGGTTTTTACGTGTTAAAATATTGATTTCTGATGTGTCAAACTTATTTTTACATGAGGTTTGTTCATTTTTACGCTCGTTAATTGTTTCCAGCTCAATATTCACCGTCTGCTCCATCTCCTTTCTATGGATTCTTCTCTAGACTACCATTCATGGTGCTTTCAACTTTCGAATGTGACATCACTAGATTGGTTGTTTCTGTTTTCAAATGGTTTATTTTATTTGCATATGGGGTGTGTGTGTTTCGAATAGTTGTCGATGTGGTGTATAAGGGGAAATGTGGGTTGTGTGTTATTTTTGGATAGGTTTTGTGTAGTTTTCAAATGGACTTCTTATCTCGAATGGGTTGTTTGAGTTTACAAATGAGTTGTTACATATTTGAACAGTGGCTGTTTCGTTTGCGGACCTGTTGTGTACATATCACATATGTGTGGATTTATTGACGAATTTATTATGCTTTTTTACAAATGAGTTTTGAGATGAATATTAATTAAGGTTGACATGATTATTTATTGATAATTTATTTATGTAATATGCGTGATTTTTTGATAATTTTGTGCATTATTTTTGGTATAATTTATATCTATATATACGTAGATTTTTGTTGTATTTTTGGCATTTTAATTTTAATTAATTATACAACAGAGGCATGTAAGAATGTTTTTCCATTAATAATGGAGTCGATATTATACACAAAATTATCAGTACTATGAATATTTTGAGTCAATCATTCATTAATTAAATAACTTTAGTCAAACTTATATAAATTGAAATTTAATAATTTTATGTATATGAACTTTTGTATAACATTATATATAATTTGAAATATCTAATCCCCAAAAATGGAACATATGGAAAACAATCGACGAGACCTTATCTTTGCCATGTTAAGAAGAAAAAAAAAATCTAAATATAAGAAAGTTACAAATACATTCAATGAAGATGTCTATTTTATGATTGTATATATATGCATATTTACCATTGATTTAATTAAATATTTCTATTTTTAAATTGCAACAATTTGTTATTATTTCTTTTTTTAACTTTTGTTATTCTATAAATTGGCATATACATGTAAAGAGTAGAATGTAACTACTAAAAGAAAAAAAAAAGTGAAGAGTGGATTACATAAGGAAGGAACTAGTGATGGAGCTAATGTTGGCCATAAGTTGTTTCGGGCTTATAATACTGATTAATTTACTTATTTTACGTAAGTCTCTAATATCTATATTTTGTTGTTTAACCAAACTGTTTTAAGAAGTTTGAATTAGTTCGGCTAATGACAAACTTCATAATTTTTTCTAATGAGTCTCGTTCCTAATATATAATAGAGCGATCTAATCTTAATATTTTCACAGTATACACATATAAACACAATCATTTTGGGGCATAAAACTAGTAAGTTTTGCAACAAATTTTGCATCTTTGTAAACCAAAACCCGAGTCATTGTTATAATCACAAAATTTGTCGCTTTAAGATCGCTTCAACAAAATATATTTAAGGGAATTTTAATGTGGAAAAATAAAATTCAAGATATATTTTGTTCGAGTCATATTTAAGATATATTTGGCTTATGATCGGTATATATATATATATTTCATGATAATGAGAAAAGTAATTGTTTAATATATAAACTTGTACATGCATGTATCTTTAGATTTAAACTATTTTTCATAGACATTAGAAGAACTAACTAATATTTTTTGTGTGTATTATTTTGAAATAGAGAATGTGAACTTTATTGAAGGAACATTATGTGAGTCACGAAGTGAAAGTTTTCACGGACTATGTTTTAGTAATGAAAATTGTGCTACCATATGTGTTAAAGAAGGCTTTGCAGCAGGAAGATGTCATGGATTTAAACGTCATTGTAAATGTAATAAAGATTGTGGTACGACCCATGTTCCTCCCGTCGACGGAGGTGGTGGAGGTGAAGTACCAGGTACTCCTGGTGACGATGATGGAGGCAGTGGGGGCGATACGGGTAGTGGTGGTGATACAGGAACCCCTAGCGAGGGTGGTGAACTAGATACTCTTAGTGACAATGGAGAAGGCGGCGTCGGAGGTAGTGATGGACCTAAAACTACACTAGATGAAGGTGGATATAATAATTTAGACATTTTGGTAAGTGATAATACCTATGAACGCAAAGATGTAGGATCCTCTTCTAGTAATGGTTGCTACAGCAGAAAAGGTTTAGGAATTCCATGTGAGCTTCTCGAATCCAATGAGTAAAACATTGTATTACTATAGTACAAGTAAAGGATTCCAGAAGTGTTATGAAATAAAAGCATATGGTTATTGAGTTAATATTGTGTTCCAATGTTAAACTATAAAGTTTTTATAAAACATGTGTCTGTGTTTATTAAAATAAAAGGTCTATTTGACATTAAAATTCAAAGGAGATAAAAAATAATAGCCTAGTTAAATATGTAATCAATAAAATATAGAGTAAAGTACACCATCAAATCCTATATTATGTGGTATAAGAAAACATACAAGTGGGTTTTAAGACAAAACATAACCATGTGTTTTCACAAGTATGGTAAATCTATCATTTTGGATAAAAATATTCTTTATAATTGTTTCTAATATTTTTTCTATTTTACACCTGGTTTTATAATTATAAATTATGCTCATTCTGAAATAAAAAAATATCCAGAATTGAACATAAAAAAACTTGGTTTCATTCAATTATACTAATACAATAGATATATAAGATGATTTTAGACAAAGATATACAAATATAATTTATTTTTATCATAAATTATTTTTAATTAAGTGGATATACACGAAAGACGTACCCAATAAAGTCACAACATGTAGAAACAACTTGTAGTAGTTTATGATGAATTATGTAGGTTATACAGGTCGTTGTGAAGCTTCTTGAGCCTGACACCAACTTAAATGAGTAGTTACGCAGCTACTTATATTTTTATATATATAGTTCAATATTCATATTGTAATCAATATGTAATTCATAAAGTAATAATACGAGGTTATTTTTTCTCTATATTTTGAGTTATCGTTGTTAAATTGATAACATGTTGTCAGCACGAGTCTATATACGGTGTTATGAAAAATAAATTATTTATAGAAAGAGGACAACAATATTTATCGTGAAATGAATATTGTGGAATTATTTGGTTGGTTTCGTATGTGAAAAAAAGGTAAGTTATTTATTATATATATGAGTGTACTTTACCTATTTGTTATAAGCCTGAAGTTTCTTTTGTTTTACAAATAAATTACCTTACTCATGTAAGATTTCTTGCAATCTGAAGAACAAAAAAAATATTTGCAACTCTAGGTTGTTCATATCCTTTTTATGTATACACGTGTAAGTTTTATAAATTTTACAATATTAGTATGGATGGCTCGTGTTCATTTATACATAATATATTCCCTCGATTCAACACCAAAGATACCGACTCCGTATTTTCCTTGCACT
Organism: Nemophila menziesii; assembly: GCA_029959085.1. Classification (NCBI taxonomy): domain Eukaryota; kingdom Viridiplantae; phylum Streptophyta; class Magnoliopsida; order Boraginales; family Hydrophyllaceae; genus Nemophila; species Nemophila menziesii. The sequence goes on from JARWIR010000013.1 coordinate 1,935,682, forward strand.
CTTCTCAGATATGCTCATTCAGTCCACAACGAGGACAACCCTCTGCTTCTTAAGCCATCTTTAACTCGGATTGTCTTTCTTGGAGACATTCTCTAAAAATTGGTGACAACTTCTTCAATTGATTCTCTAAAGAGCAAAATTTAACATCCCCAATAGTGTCACTTTCTAAAGGTAACGTACCTCATGTGACATTAAGAATTGGAGCTCAAGAAGGCGGCCAACTCGTCTCAGTTTCCACTATAGTCTCCATAACAATCGATACATCATTCAGATCTATTGGAAAAAAACTACACCTTCAAATTTATTGACCCTCGATCCTATGTTGTAGATCTTGGTTTTGGGCGCTAGGCGATCGACCAGGGCCTAGCGCCTAGGAGGGATTACACGGGGCCTAGGCAGAATTAGACAGTTTTGAATCCCGATGTGTAATTTTGTATATTTAGTAATATATGTAATAATTATAGCAATTTTAACTATTTAAGTCATAAAATTAATCTAACAACACTATATTAAAATAAAAATACTAAAAATTGAGTTATAATATCAACTAAAGAATTATCGAGAATAAGAAAAATAACAAAAAGGTCTATGTTGTTATGTTTTTATATTAATCGACGCCCAGGCGGATATTTTTTGCCATTAATCAGTGCCTAGACGGGCTAGGTGCCTATTCCATGTTGGCTAAGGCGCTAGGCAGAAATGCCTAGGAATTTAACTAGGCGTAAGCGGCAGAGGGGGGAGTTGACGCCTACGCGGCACCTAGACTCGCCTAGGCGGTGAGATCTACAACATAGCCTCGATCATGAACTCTCGTCTAGTCCTTTGTAAAACATCTTTAACTGAATCTTGGAGGTGTAACCATGAAGTGGACATTTAGCTAACCTCTGTTGAAATCTCGTCCATGTCTTGGCGGAAATTAACAAGTTCTATTTGACCCTTCATTCTCACACGCTCATGATAGTACGGATCTAGTAATTTTTCTTGAAGCCCCCCCGTGACGTAATTGACTAAGTTGGTTGACGATCCAACCATTTACTTGCAGCCTCGGGCAAGAAAAACTTTAACATGAAGTAATACCTTTGCTCGCGAGTGACACCTTGAGTAAGGTAGGTATCACATATTTGCATAAACTTTTGAATGATGTGTGGCCCCGTTGTAATGTCCAGAACTCATAAACGGGTTCAACATACCCGCATCAAGCTCAAATCTCATAGCTTGAATCACTAAATGGAGAATCCTTAACGGTTGAACTCGAAATTGACCTCCTTTTCCAGGAAGACCTTGTTCTCAACGCGAATTGTTTTGAATATTCAGTGGGACTCCTCCATTACCTTATAACAGTGGTTGAACTCTTGGTGGAACTTGATTATTCTGATTGATTGGTTCAAACCCAGGAGGTACAATCTCTACTCGTGGACTCCCATCATAATCTAAATTCTCTGGCACATTTATATTTTCCATCGCTTCTTGATTTCTTCGTTCTTTTTCAAGCTTTCTTTGAGCTCGTAGAACCCTCTAAGGATCGGATAGCATACACAGAACCTGAAAACCCGTGAAAGACACACACAAAAAACAAGAGTTAAAACGAAAAACAACCAAATCTACTACACTAAAGAAAAAGCAATAATTAACGAAATAGTCCCCGACAACAACAAAAAAATTTTGGTATCTCCTTCATTGTGATAGATTAATCTCGTCACGAGACATCAGGTCGATTATACAAAGTACCTAACCTATGTAATTATCCGGCTAGTTAAACACGTCAAGATCACCAATGCACACGAAATGTGACTGAACTAGCTATGTTCCCAAATCCCCCTCCAGGGTGTCTTTTAGGGCACTCAAGGCAATTTATATTTTATTAGGAAATATAAAGATAAATAGATAAATTTATAAACAACTAATAACAATTGCCCAATTCTATTAAACATCTAATGGTCCCAAATAACATCAAAAACACCGAAATAGTATTCTAGGTTCATACATAATTGTAAAATCAAGCTATTAAATTCAGTTCATACTAAAAGCAATAAAAATTGACGGTAAAATAATTCAAATCATGTTTAGGACAAGAAGATAATATAATTTACCTAGATTAATGGGGGAATGGTGTAGAAATGGTGCAGTAGGACTCCAGCTTTTATTCTTTTTTCCAGTAATTGACTTTTTACTGACTAAGGAACCTTTTCTAATGATAAAAATTGATATATATGTATATATATATCCAATTAATTTTTAGGTGTTGTGGGCCCCTTTAAGATGGTCCAAATCAACCCCGAACATTTTCAAGGAAGAGTGGACTGGTTCAAGCCACAACAACTACAACTTTAATGACCTATTCATCTTAACTCCAAATCACAAAGTGACAACTCTCACGCGCTCCTGGCTCCAAATACTACCATGAAACCAAAGGGATCCTCCAGAATATTCAGCAATTGCACGAGTTGATCTTTTCTTGCTGATTTTCAAATCTTGCCGGTAAATGTTCTAGCTTTTTAAAAGTGGTTTTCGATCCTTTAACGCCTTGTCTTGGGTTTGACCTTTCTTTATAAACTTCTTATTCTTGTCTTGGGATCTAGAATAATCCAAATACCTATGATCTGCAAACATAACACACAAATATCTATTTAAGTAACAATTCTCCAAAAATAGACAAGAAATGAGAAACTATCCAAATATTGGGAATAACACCTCAAATAAGTACAAATAAACCAAATATAATGTCTCATGACTAGATTAATCTCTCACAATAAAGGATACATCGTCTATATATAGATGTGGCAAATCAGAAAATGCGTAAAGAAGTTAAAAGCTCTATATAATCTATTATTCAACTAAGTACGCTACTAGTCATACAACTTCGATACATAAAATATGTTACTCTATCTTCTAAATCAAACAGATCGTTACCATTCTTACTTGATATACGGTAAAGTTCATACGAGATATTAGTGTTCATAGACTACTAATCTTGGGGTACGTAACCTCAAAATCAATGGAGTAATTAATATTCATTTGATATATATATATAGACATCAGCGACATCATTTGAGTTATTGTTGAGGGTTAATTTTGGGATTTATCCCTTTATTTGGAATTCTTTGGTTTTAGCTAATCTTGGATTATATATGTGTTGTAGGAGCAATTTGAGATATTTTGTGTGCTAACTGCGAAACTCCTAAGTACATGTATGATATTCGAATCCAATATTAAGCTAGGAAGTCAAAAAGTCATGAAGAAACCGAAACAGAATTGCAAAAGTAGTCAAGAAGTTCATTTAAAGCTCAACAAGAATTACTGGCATAAAACTGCCATATCCATTCGAATGTTATAGCTCATAATTGGCGAAGATTTTGATCACGAAAATTCAAGATCAAGAAATAAATTTTAGTTTAGATCTAGTAAAAATAAATGGGTCACTATTTGGAGTTGAATTGAAGAAGTTATGGATGTTTTACTAACACGACACAAATTTTAAAAATTTAGAAGAGTCCATTAAGCCAGTTTAGACTTACTAAAGTTGGCCTAATTGAGCTAAAAAAAATTCGGTGACTATATATACTAGTTTCTAGCCTGAAAACACATCGTTTATCATATTTTGGAGTAAGAAAAAGTTAGAGAATGGGTAAGAAGCAAGAGTTCATCCCCAATACCTTATTACATACCTTTGACATTATAATTAGTTTAACATTCATTATGTTTCAATCCGACTATAATTCTGACTCTTTTAGCTTTTATTTCTTTCTCCCATTAGGAACTAAATTATCTAGTAGCGTAAGATGCTTTTGTATGAACCTTAAGTATTAATTAGGGCTAAATTGTATAAATGTTGAATTTTTTATTTTAATAAAACATTGGATTGTTGTTGTTGTAGTTACACTTATGCTTATTTGTAAATTCTTGTAGTAGTTCCATATATATAAGGTTTGATAGATATTAAATTACGCCTAGGAGGGGTATTTGGTAGATGAAATACGACAATTTCGCCATTTTTGGTTGAAGACTCGAAAGAGATAAACTAACTAGGTAGCTTCATAGGGTTAAATAATTCCGTAGGATCACTCTGGAGTCAATATCTTTTGTGTTGAATCGTGGGAATATATTATGTATAAACGAACACGAGCCATCCATACGAATATTGTAAAATTTATAAAGCTTGCACGTGTATACATAAAAACGATATGAACAACCTAGAGTTGCAAATATTTTTTTTGTTCTTCAGCTTGCAAGAAATCTTATATGCGTAAGGTAATTTATTTGTAAAACAAAAGAAACTTCAGGCTTATAACAAAAAGGTAAAGTACACTCATATATATAATAAATAACTTACCTTTTTTTTCACATACGAAACCAACCAAATAATTCCACAATCTTCATTTCACGATAAATATTGTTGTCCTCTTTCTATAAATAATTTATTTTTCATAACACCGTATATAGACTCGTGCTGACAACATGTTATCAATTTAACAACGATAACTCAAAATATAGAGAAAAAGTAACCTCGTATTATTACTTTATGAATTACATATTGATTACAATATAAATATTGAACTATATATAAAAAAATATAAGTAGTTGCGTAACTACACATTTAAGTTGATGTCAGGCTCAAGCAGCTTCACAACGACCTGTATAACCTGCATAATTCATCATAAACTACTACAAGTTGTTTCTACATGTTGTGACTTTATTGGGTACGTCGTTCGTGTATATCCACTTAATTAAAAATAATTTATGGTAAAAATAAATTATATTTGTATATCTTTGTCTAAAATCATCTTATATAGCTATTGTATTAGTATAATTTGAATGAAACCAAGTTTTTTTATGTTCAATTCTGGATATTTTTTTATTTCAGAATGAGCATAATTTATAATTATAAAACCAGGTGTAAAATAGAAAGAAAAAAATTAGAAACAATTATAAAGAATATTTTTATCCAAAATGATAGATTTACCATACTTATGAAAACACATGGTTATGTTTTGTCTAAAAACCCACCTGTATATTTTCTTATACCACATAATATAGGATTTGATGGTGTACTTTACTCTATATTTTATTGATTACATATTTAACTAGGTTATTATTTTTTATGTAAGTGTTACTCCTTTGAATTTTAATGTCAAATAGACCTTTTATTTTAATAAACACAAACACGTGTTTTATAAAAACTTTATAGTTTAACATTGGAACACAATATTAACTCAATTCCCATATGCTTTTATTTCGTTACACTTCTGGAATCCTTTATTTGTACTATAGTAATACAATGTTTTACTCATTGGATTCGAGAAGCTCACATGGAATTCCTAAACCTTTCCAGCTGTAGCAACCATTACTAGAAGAGGATCCTGCATCTTTGCGTTCATTGGTATTATCACTTACAAAAATGTCTAAATTATTATATCCACCTTCATCTAGTGTAGTTTTAGGTCCATCACTACCTCCGACGCCGCCTTCTCCATTGTCACTAAGAGTATCTAGTTCACCACCCTCGCTAGGGGTTCCTGTATCACCACCACTACCCGTATCGCCCCCACTGCCTCCATCATCGTCACCAGCGCTACCAAACACAGTTAACTCAACCTAATTCAAACGTTCACTAGCTACTGAAATGTGGGATGAATCCGCTCATAGATAATACTTCCTCCGTCCACTGAAATTGTCAACTTACTAAAAATAATGTTTCAAATATATTGTTCAATTAATAGTTCAAGACACATTTTTTCCTACACTACAACCCTTATTAAAATATTAAAATTTATATTTCCAATACACATTTAAGATATCAAGATACTTTAGAGGTATTTTTGTAATGGTGAATGTATTTATTATGTTTCTTAATATATATATATATATATATATATATATATATATATATATATATATATATATATATATGTGTGTGTGTGTGTGTGTGTGTGTGTGTGTGTGTGTGTGAAAAACACAAATTTAATGAAACTGAGAGAGTACCACAAATCCGAGCAAATGTGTCGTTTTTCTTGAAAATGTGGGAATTCAAATGCATGGTATATTATCAAGAATACACAATATAACCTCCAAACATATATATACTCTCTGACATAGATATACATCCATCCATGTAAGACATATAATAACTTTTCCAAATTTTTATATAAAAGAGTAATCACTTTATTAAACTGTATATACTACTACATTCAGCATCATTAGAGACGAAATCATTAGAGACGACACATTTTTCGTCTCTAAAGATCGATCATTAGAGACAACAAAAGTCGTAGATCTTTAGAGACGAAAACTGTCGTCTTTAAAGACCAATATCTTTAGAGACTACAAGTTTTCGTTGCAACAAACATCTTTCGAGACTACTTTTTTGAATTTATATTTGATTTAAATTAATCTAAAATAAATGTCGTCTTTATTGATATTAGTCTTTAGAGACTACATGTTTTCGTCTCAAATGACCTTATTTTGTCTCTAAAGATTGGTCATTCCCAACGACATTTGTCGTCTTTATTGACACGTGGTCATTAGAGACGAAAATTTGTCTCATTAGAGACAACAAACATGTCGTCTTTATTGACCGGTGGTCATTAGAGACGAAAATTCGTCTCATTAGAGAGAAAATAAATGTCGTCTCTAATGAGCGGCGCGTAATAAATTCTAGTAATGGACAAATTCAGACATCAAGACCTAAAATCTCATTTTTAACTCCCAATCCCAAATCATAGTCCAAAAAGGTCCCACCCAAACTCTTCATACACCCACCCGGTCTTCGATACATCACTCTCGGAGGATTTCAAGGCCCACCTAGACGTGCCCCCCCACTTAAACAAGAATTTTTTCATTAATTTTTCCAAAATTAGGTATTTTATAATTTAAATCTTTTTGATTTCTTTCGAATTTATATCCTTATTTGTTTAGGTTTAGAATATACTATTGTGAACCAAATGGTATTAGATCACTAGCCAAGACCTTGGTCATCCAATCTAGTGGTGCAGGTTCGAACCGAGTCAATGAGTCCGAGTCCAAAGTGGCTCTCCTATGTAACAAAATAAAAGAATACATTATTGTGTATTAATGTGCTATATTTAGATAAATGTTTAATTTAATATATCCGTTAAATTCCCGAATTCTTTTATAAATTAAGTTTAATTTTAATAAAGACAATGACTCTGGTCAATAGGAGAGCTTGGATTATATTAATTAATGAGTAAATACCACTTTTGCCCCCTGGTTTTTCACGCGTTTGAAGTTTGCCGCCCATTGTTTAAAATGCGACTGGAAATCCCCTAACTTTTTTTTCCGTGACCTGTTGCCCCCTACTAACGTTTTCTGTCCAAAATCGTCGTTAAGTGTGACGTGGAAGGTACATGTCAGCAATTTTTTTATTCCTAATCCTAATTAATCAATTAATTAAATTAATCATATTTTTTAAAGGGCAAAATAGGTTTTTCTTAATTGTTTTAATATTATTCATAAAAAATAATAAAATAAACCCTCCCAAACCCTCCCCCCCCACCCCACCCAAACCACTAAATCTACTTCTCTCTCACCGTACTCCTTCTCCATCACTAAACCACCATCACCACCAACATCTCCCTCACTGAGACAAGCGACCCCAGCCGCCACCGCCCTTGGAGCCAACTAGCTCCTACGGCCGCCGAGCTCCTGCCGCTGCCGAGATCCTTCCACCGATCCACTGCTTCCTCTTCTATTACATTCAAGTAATTGGCATTTTTCTTTTTCTTATATATATGTTCATACTAGGTATAGCCTGTGCCTGAAGGCACTCCAAAAAACATATTCTAGTTACTTGTTCATTTACTGTTGATACATATGAAATGTTTAAAAATTAGAATGATTTTTGGTATTAAATATGTAAAAACTGAAATTATAGATAGTGTGTTATACAGAAATTATAAAAAAAATTATTATAAAATTCAAATGAACATAAATATGTGTATAATTTATCAAACGACTAATAAAGAAGTTGAAATACGAAAAAAAATTAAAAAGAAACAGAATCGAAAATACATATATGATCATTCGTCTTGTGTGCTTACTTATAATAAACATTATATTAAAACTTCAGGATATACAATATTAGTTATTGTTTGTTCACCATCGAGAAGAAGTACACTTATGCGATCATAACTCGTACATCTTGATAATGCAACATACAATTGTCCATGACTAAATACTGGTGTTCACAAATCGATCCCAACGAATTTCACAGATTGACCTTGTGATTTATTGATGGTCATGACATAGGCTAAATGCACATGAAATTGTCTCCTTGTCATCACAAAGGGTATTTCCGAGTCAGAAGGCGTCAATGATATTCTTGGAATGAATACCAAATTACCAGATTTATCTCCATTCAAAATGCGGGCTTCAATAACACGTGTTGAACATCTGACAACCAATAACCGCGTGCCATTACACAATCCATCCTTCGGGGTAATATTTCTTAACAACATGATAGGAGCACCCACTTTTAATTCCAATTTGAACGGAGGTAACCCATTTGGATTCAGTGAGTTTAAATACTCATTTGGATATCGAGATGTTATAGAATTATCTACTTGATCCTCTTCAACTATCTTATCAGCTGCTAGATACGTCTTCTGTATTTCACGAAAAATCTTAAGTGCAAGATTGTTGATCTCACTAACATCATCATTTCTCGCGGACAGTATAGGCTCCGACTATTTGTTCACGTACACCTTTTGGTACAACTGGTAAAATTTTTCGGAAATCACCTCCGAGAACAACAGTGATGCCCCCGAATGGCTTCTCATTTTTATGTATATCTTGTAACGTTCGATTAACAGCCTCAACACAATTTCGATGTTGCATCGGAACTTCATCCCAAATTATGAGACTTAATTTTTGTATCAACTTAGCCTGGAGGGATTGTTTAGAAATATGACAAATAGAATCTTCCACAATATTCAGTGTTATCGAGAATGTGGAATGTGCAGTTCGACCTCCAATCAATAACAAAGATGCGATTCCTGACGAAATTACATTAATAACAAAATAATCTAAACTCTGACATTTTGTTGATATCGTATTGTATAAAAAGATTTTTCCAGTTCCAGCACCTCCGTTCAAGAAGAAAGTTACACCTTTACTATTAAACACGGAATCAACAATCTTATCGTATGTGCGCCTTTGTGCACTGTTAAGTCGATCAACGTTTATATCTGCATCCCTATTTTTCGCATCCCTTTGAAGTTGTAAATGTTCTCTTATCAATCGATTTTCCACAACCAAGTTCCAATTCATGAGTTGTGGATTTTGTTTCAAAATTAGAGCACGGTTTATTGCGCGAGTTGTGTAGATAGTCATTTAAATTCTTTTATTTTTATGCGAAACCTGTATAATAATATCAATTATGTATTAGTTACAATATAATGACATTCGTGTTGTGTGTTTACTTATAATATACATTATTTCGAAACGTCAGGGTATACAATATTAGGTGTTGTTTATTCAACATCAAGAAGAAATACACGTATTCGATCATAAAGTGAAATTATAGGCTTACTTGAGGTCTGCGAACTTTTGCATTCGATTGGACTCGGGATGCACTCATTTTTGAGACCTTGTTTTTGTTATTCGATACGCTCGTCATTTGATAGTACAATGATCTGAAAATGTGAGGATTTATTAACATTTGGTAAATAAAACGATAAATCTATATTACATGTTATACAAATGAAACAATTAATCCAGTAATACATATACTAAAATACGACACACGTAAGTATAATTTTAATAAGTTCAACTAATTTATTTCAATACATAAAAAAGTAGTTCTCCAATACAATACAATTATTATCGAATCAAGAACAATTTATTACAAATGACTCTATGAAAACGATTATTCATGAAAAAGTAGCAAATCAATACCATAAATTTATTGTCGAATCTAGACTAATTTATTAAAATCCACTCCCAAAAACCTATTACATTGATAAATAACAACCATTCGAATATAAGGTACCCTGCTCCATGTTAGCAAGGGTTAAATCTGCTAGCATCGTAAACTCAATATCATCAAGTAAAACTTTCAAATCTTCTAGTTTATCCATATTTTTTAGTAAAGGTAGAATATTTGCTATTGGCCAATCTTGAGGAAGCGTGGCAACTATGACATATAGCAAGGGGGCAGATCTAAAGGGACGTTTGTACTACTCCTAAAGGAATAATAACTTTCTTCCTTTCGTTTAATGTGATCAAGCACATATTTAGTTGAATTCATTGGTTCGTCAGTGAATTCAGTCCATAAAAGGGTTATATTATCGTTTTCACCATATTCATCGTATGAATTTGTTATAGTCTTAGTTAGCATTTCGAGTGTGTCCATTGTATTTTTTTGTATTAGCCGGCAAAAAATAACTATGAATAGAAAAAATTATATGTAAATATTTGTATGCTATATTTTTTAAAAGTGAGTATTCGAAATGGAAAATATTATCTACAAACTTCTTAAATAGTAATACGATTACTAATTAAAATATTCAGATTCTTTTTTTAGTTTATTAACAAAAAATAAATAGGATTTTACGATTTTATAATAAAAATATAGATATACTAAATGCACAAATAGTAATTATTAATTTTAGTAGTATTTTAATTATTTAATTATTTAATTATCAATTATTTTAATATTTTTATATCAAAATACAAATATAGAAAATATTTTATTGTTTACTAAATTATTTGTATTTTCTTTTTTTAACAACTTTTTTCTTAAACCCATGTAAATTCCATTTGTTTTATATTTTTTAAAAATTCTTTTTTTTTATTAAATCCAACTAAAATGTATAACGTATTCTTGTACAAATGTAAAAATTTTAAATATATTTTTTAAAATGTAAAATTTAAGAATATATTTTTGTTTTACGATGCTACATTTTGATTGGAGATTTATGGGTAAAAGTTTTTTTTCTCAAACGATTATAGGATATATAAAATAAAAATAAAGGAGAATAATAAAGAAATTATGAGATGAATGGGGGAATTATGAGACAAATGAGGGAATTATGAGATGAATGGGGAAAATTGAGGATAAATAGGAAGAGTTAGGTTTCATTCTGCTTTATTATATAGACTAGGTATAGCCCGTGCCTGAAGGCACTCCAATAATATTCCAGTTACTTGTTCGTTTAATGTTGATACATATGAAATGTTTAAAAATTAGAATGATTTTTGGTACTGAATATGTAAAAACTAAAATTATAGATAGTGTGTTATACAGAAATTATAAAAAAATTATTATAAAATTCAAATGAACATAAATATGTGTATAATTTATCAAACAACTAATAAAGAAGTTAAATACGAAAAAAATTAAAAAGAAACAAAATCGAAAATACATATATGATCATTCGTCTTGTGTGCTTACTTATAATAAACATTATATTAAAACTTCAGGATATACAATATTAGTTGTTGTTTGCTCACCATAGGGAAGAAGTACACTTATGCGATCATAACTCGTACATCTTGATAATGCAACATACAATTGTACATGACTAAATACTGGTGTTCGCAAATCGATCCCAACGAATTTCACAGATTGACCTTGTGATTTATTGATGGTCATGGCATAGGCTAAACGCACATGAAATTGTCTCTTTGTCATCACAAAGGGTATTTCCGAGTCAGAAGGCGTCAATGATATTCTTGGAATGAATACCAAATTACCAGATTTATCTCCATTCAAAATGCGGGCTTCAATAACACGTGTTGAACATCTGACAACCAATAACCGCGTGCCATTACACAATCCATCCTTCGGGGTAATATTTCTTAACAACATGATAGGAGCACCCACTTTTAATTCCAATTTGAACAGAGGTAACCCATTTGGATTCAGTGAGTTTAAATACTCATTTGGATATCGAGATGTTATAGAATTATCTACTTGATCCTCTTCAACTATCTTATCAGCTGCTAGATACGTCTTCTGTATTTCACGAAAAATCTTAAGTGCAAGATTGTTGATCTCACTAACATCATCATTTCTCGCGGACAGTATAGTGCGTTCATTGAGATATGTGTTAGTTACAGTTTCAAGGTCATGCAAGTTAAGATATGTGGTTGATATCAAATTGTTCAAATTTGTGCACTTGCACATTGTTGTTGGGATCTCCATTAATTCTTCTGAGTTAGAGCCAATCTAGAATGATTAACAAACACTTAAATGTATGAGTATAAAAAAAATTATAACAAAATTTAGAGCCATTCAAATTACCTTTAGTAGGAAGTCGGCAAAATCAGAGTTCTCGCTAATTGAGTCGTTGAGACGCATATTAACATCTAATGTAAGCACGTGATTTTTTCTCCAAAGTATAGAACGTCTTAATGAGGCTCCGACTATATGTTTGCGTACACCTTTTGATACAACTGGTAAAATTTGTCAGAAATCACCTCCGAGAACAACATTGATGCCCCCGAATGGCTTCTCATTTTATGTATATCTTGTAACGTTCGATTAACAGCCTCAACACAATTTCGATGTTGCATCGGAACTTCATCCCAAATTATGAGACTTGTTTTTCGTATCAACTCAGCCTGGAGGGATTGTTTAGAAATATGACAAATAGAATCTTCCACAATATTCAGTGGTATCGAGAATGTGGAATGTGCAGTTCGACCTCCAATTAATAACAAAGATGCGATTCCTGACGAAGCTACATTAATCACAAAATAATCTAAACTCCGACATTTTGTTGATATCTTATTATATAAAAAGGTTTTTCCAGTTCCAGCACCTCCATTCAAGAAGAAAGTTACACCTTTACTATTAAACACAGAATCAACATCGTATGCGCGCCTTTGTGCACTGTTAAGTCGATCGACGTTTATATCTGCATCCCTATCTTTCGCTTCCCTTTGAAGTTGTAAATGTTCTCTTATCAATCGATTTTCCCCAACCAAGTTCCAATTCATGAGTTGTGGATCTTGTTTCAAAATTGGAGCATGATTTATAGCGCGAGTTGTGTCGATAGTCATTTTGATTCTTTTATTTTTCTGCGAAACCTGTATAATAATATCAATTATGTATTAGTTACAATATAATGACATTCGTGTTGTGTGTTTACTTATAATATACATTATTTCGAAACTTCAGGGTATACAATATTAGGTGTTGTTTATTCAACATCAAGAAGAAATACACATATTCGATCATAAAGTGAAATTATTGGCTTACTTGAGGTCTGCGAACTTTTACATTCGATTGGACTCAGGATGCACTCAATTTTTGATACCTTGTTTTTGTTATTCGATACGCTCATCATTTGATAGAACAATGATCTGAAAATATGAGGATTTATTAACATTTGGTAAATAAATCGATAAATCTATATTACATGTTATACAAATGAAACAATTAATCTAGTTATACATATACTGAAATACGACCCACGTAAGTAAAATTTTAATAAGTTCAACTAATTAATTTCAGTACATAAAAAAATAGTTCTCCAATACAATACAATTATTATCGAATCAAGAACAATTTATTACAAATGACTCCCTAAAAACGATTATTCATGAAAAAGTAGCAAATCGATACCATAAATTTATTGTCGAATCTAGACTAATTTATTAAAATCCACTCCAAAAAATCTATTACATTGATCAATAACGACCATTCGAATATAAGGTATCCTGCTCCATGTTAGCAAGGGTTAAATCTGCTAGCATCGTAAACTCAATATCATCAAGTTAAACTTTCAAATCTTCTAGTTTATCCATATTTTTTTAGCAAAGTTAGAATATTTGCTATTGGCCAATCTTGAGGAAGCGTGGCAACTATGACATATATCAAGGGGGCAGATCTAAAGGAACGTTTGTACTACTCCTAAAGGAATAATAACTTTCTTCCTTTCGTTTAATGTGATCAAGCACAGATTTAGTTGAATTCATTGGTTCGTCAGTGAAATCTGTCCATAGAAGGGTTATATTATCGATTTCACCATATTTATCGTATGATTTTGTTATAGTCTTAGTTAGCATTTCGAGTGTGTCAATTGTATTTTTTGTTTAATCCTGCAAAAAATAACTATGAATAGAAAAAATTATATGTAAATATTTGTATGCTATATTTTTTAAAAGTGAGTATTCGAAATGGAAAATATTATCTACAAACTACTCAAATAGTAATAATTACTAATTAAAATATTCAGATTCTTTTTTTTTTAGTTTATTAACAAAAAATAAATAGGAGTTTACGATTTTATAATAAAAATATAGATATACTAAATGCCACAAATAGTAATTATTAATTTTAGTAGTTTTTAAATTATTTAAGTATCAATTATTTTAATATTTTTATATCAAAATATAAATATAGAAAATATTTTATTGTTTACTAAATAATTTATTTTCTTTTTTTTACAACTTTTTTCTTAAACCCACGTAAATTCCATTTGTTTTATATTTTTTTAATTAAATCCAACAGAAATGTATAACGTATTCTTGTACAAATGTAAAAATTTTAAATATATTTTTTAAAATGTAAAATTTAAGAATATATTTTTTATTCTATGATGCTACGTTTTAATTGGGGATTTATGGGTAAAAGTTTTTTTTCAAACGATTATAGGATATGTAAAATGAAAATAAAGGAGAAGAATGAGGAAATTATGAGATGAATGAGGAAATTATGAGACATATGAGGGAATTATGAGATGAATGGGGAAATTTGAGGATAAATAGGGAAAGTTAGGTTTCATTCTACTTTATTATATAGATATGTGAAAACTGAAGAAGTTTTACCTAATACTGATAATTATATTTTTGTAATGAAAAGCTTACAGGTAGGTTAAAAAGTGAAATTTAGTGGGCCTTTGTATAAACTTGTTATTCTTTTTTTTTTTTGTCCAATATAAACTTGTTATTCACATATCCATTAATGATGCATTCTGTTTACGACATGTTTGAGAGAAGGTTTTGTTTTTGATTCTTGTAATGGTCGTGACTTTGGTTGGTCTTAGAGATGTAGAGATGAGTGCTTGTTTGTCCCCATTGTATTCCATTTTCACATGTATATAGACACTTCAAATTTTATCCTTGATGTATATGCTTATGTTTGAATCCTCCATTTCGAATTCTGATGTAATTTTATCCCGTCTGTATTTTATCAAAGGCTACAATTGTCTCTATTATGTCATATATCACTTAATATATGCTTTTCTATTGTCTCTACATTTTGTCATGGGTTTTGTTTCTTTTCATTAGTAGTTGTGCTAGGCCTGAACCGGTTTAATTAATGATGTGAATGGAATATTGCAGATAGAGAATGAGTCAGCATATGGTGCAGCTGGTAAAGCTTATATGAAATGGGCAGATAGAGAATGAGTCAGCATATAACAACCCAGATTTTATAATGATTTATAAGAACAAGTCAAGCTTTACTATAAAACCAAAACACGTGTTCTACCTAACGATTGTTCCTTTTCTTTTGAGTAAAAAAAAGAAATTAAATCCTTTTCCTACTTGTATCTATAAATAGGAGATCAATAGCACTCTATAAATCAATCTTCACACCCTTCTCTCTATTGTCTACTACTTTTGAGCCAAGGTCAACTCTATAGAGTTGAGTTACAAAATTGGATACTTAAAAGGATAAAAGTAGTCAAGAGGTTCCGAGGATTAAATATTGAACTTCTTGACTACTTTGCATGAAAAACCCCAAAAAAAACCGCTCGCTTAGTAGTCAAGAGGTACGGAGATTAAATTGGTCTGATGTCATGTGATGGGCATATGATGGTACCATTTCAAGCTCTTTTTTGCATGAGTAAGGAAATTGGTAGGTTAAATTAGAGTGAGATTGTTGTAACTTTGGGGAGTCTATATTTGGCATAAATGAAACTTGATCATCATACCACATTGGTGATTCATGTTCACCCATTCTTCTCATAGTAGGTAATCTTTTCTTGAATACACGACACACAACCCAGCCTTCTTCCTAAAATTAATTCAAGAAATGTACATTTATACATCAATTCTTTTTCTAAATTTAAATTATTTTTGAGTTGACTAATATACTTGCCTGAGTGAGTCCATTTTCATCCGTTTCGAGGCGGTACTCATGCATAATATAGTCTGATTTCTGACCATTTGGAGCTCTACCTTTGTAAAAAACCAAGGTTTTCCTCATACCAATCAAGTCATTTTTAGAATAAATAGCTTTATCTTGACCGGTTGCTTTCCAAAATCCTGCTGTTGTAGCTCTATTTGTGCGTGTTCCGGTGGGATATTTTTTGTCTTTATGGCTAAAGAAGAACCATTCATTTTGCTCTTCATGACCTAATTTGCATAGATCTATATACCAAATGTCAAATTACTTATGTTAATTATCAAACTTAATTAAATACCTCAAATTAACTTGCTAAAAGAGTTGATAATGGAATATACCATCAATATCCCATGGTTCGATTTTGTAAAGGTCAACATCTCTAATAACATCTAGGTCGTGAAGTTACTTTCTTTCGGAGGTAATAATCGACTAGTTCCTCATCAGTAGGATGGAATCTAAAACCAAGGGGAACATGTGAAAAGGCATCCATGGTCTTGGCGCCTTCAAATAATTAACCTGCAATTTATGTAACACATGATGTTCAGCAAGAGTAAAATGAGACTACTTTTCAATAATAGAAAGCCATCATATATATAGAGCAAACCAACTAAACATGGGTATAATTTTCTAACCTCAATCTTAATATACAAGTGATCATCAATAGGAATAGATATAGGTAGGCAGACATAGTCATTGATTAGCTAAAAAAGATGTTAGTTTAAGAAATAACCAATTGAGGTTCCTATTTATTATACTGTTCTCTGAAGAAAAATGGAACCTGCAATTTTTCATTTTCTTCTTTTTAAGAAAAGTTATGACCAAAAACAAAAAGCACAACAAATGAAATATATATAAGCTCTATCTAGTAATTTATGACATAGTTATTATCTTAGTTAGAGTAGCATTTTTATGTTATGTTTTGCAATTTGAAAATGTTAAAGTAATTTGGACTTCATGCAATTTGAAACGGATGAAAATGGACCCACTCAGGCAAGTATATTAGTCAACTCAAAAATAATTTAAATTTAGAAAAAGAATTGATGTATAAATGTACATTTCTTGAATTAATTTTAGGAAGAAGGCTGGGTTGTGTGTCGTGTATTCAAGAAAAGATTACCTACTATGAGAAGAATGGGTGAACATGAATCACCAATGTGGTATGATGATCAAGTTTCATTTATGCCAAATATAGACTCCCCAAAGTTACAACAATCTCACTCTAATTTAACCTACCAATTTCCTTACTCATGCAAAAAAGAGTTTGAAATGGTACCATCATATGCCCATCACATGACATCAGACCAATTTAATCCCCGTACCTCTTGACTACTAAGCGAGCGGTTTTTTTTGGGGTTTTTTTGGGGTTTTTCATGCAAAGTAGTCAAGAAGTTCAATATTTAATCCTCAGAACCTCTTGACTACTTTTATCCTTTTAAGTATCCAATTTTGTAACTCAACTCTATAGAGTTGACCTTGGCTCAAAAGTAGTAGACAATAGAGAGAGAAGGGTGTGAAGATTGATTTATAGAGTGCTATTGATCTCCTATTTATAGATACAAGTGGTAAAAGGATTTAATTTCTTTTTTTTACTCAAAAGAAAAGGAATAATCGTTAGGTAGAACACGTGTTTTGGTTTTATAGTAAAGCTTTTGACTTGTTCTTATAAATCATTATAAAATCTGGGTTGTTATATGCTGACTCATTCTCTATCTGCCCATTTCATATAAGCTTTACCAGCTGCACCATATGCTGACTCATTCTCTATCTGCAATATTCCATTCACATCATTAATTAAACCGGTTCAGGCCTAGCACAACTACTAATTAAAAGAAACAAAACCCATGACAAAATGTAGAGACAATAGATAAGCATATATTAAGTGATATATGACATAATAGAGACAATTGAAGCCTTTGATAAAATACAGACGGGATAAAATTACATCAGAATTCAAAATGGAGGATTCAAACATAAGCATATACATCAAGGATAAAATTTGAAGTGTCTATATACATGTGAAAATGGAATACAATGGGGACAAACAAGCACTCATCTCTACATCTCTAAGACCAACCAAAGTCACGACCATTACAAGAATCAAAAACAAAACCTTCTCTCAAACACGTCGTAAACAGAATGCATCATTAATTGATATGTGAATAACAAGTTTATACAAAGGCCCACTAAATTTCACTTTTAAACCGACCTGTAAGCTTTTCATTACAAAAATATAATTATCAGTATTAGGTAAAACTTCTTTAGTTTTCACATATATTAATTCAACAGAACATATATATAAGAAAAAGAAAAATGCCAATTACTTGAATGTAATAGAAGAGGAAGCAGTAGATCGGTGGAAGGGTCTCGGCAGCGGCAGGAGCTCGGCGGCCGTAGGAGCTAGTTGGCTCCAAGGGCGGTGGCGGCTGGGGTCGCTTGTCTCAGTGAGGGAGATGTTGGTGGTGATGGTGGTTTAGTGATGGAGAAGGAGTACGGTGAGAGAGAAGTAGATTTAGTGGTTTGGGTGAGGGTTTGGGAGATGGAAACTCATCGAGTTAGTGGCCTATTAAAAAATGATAAAGCTGAAATAAACAATTGGCGGGAAATAGACCGCCTTATTTTTTGGCTAAAAAAATTTGTTGTATCATTAGAGATAAAACAGTTAATTAAAAATTTATTTTTTTAAAATATAAGCACCAAATTAAATATAAAAAAATTGAAATAGATTAAAAAAGTTACAAAAATAATTATCGTCGATTTCGGTGATATAATTTCAAATAAAATCAATTACAATAATATAAAATTAATTTGTCTTGTAACATTCAGCAGATATGAATTTATCGTCATTCTTGTTATATATCGGTTGTTCCACCAAGTCATCTCTGTACTCATCCAATTGTTGTCTGGATTTTCACCATCATCAACCACTTGATTGTATTTTAAGTCCTTTAGATCAATCCCGATTCCTTCAGATCAATCTCAATGCCTTATTCGGTACTCAAACATAAGTGCTCCGCAACTGTGTAATCGAGTAAAGGAATGGTGATAGGTGTTACTGTTTGGCACGCCACAAATCAGGACTCCATCTATATCGGTCATTTACCTCTCATACCACTTTCTACCCCTTTTGTGACTTCTTTGAATTTATTTTATCGATATAAAAGACATTTTTGCCTAGGTAGTAAGGATATAAGGTCAGCCACTCCACCAAAAATAAGTCGTGTTGATCATGGTTGCTCCGTGTTTCGACCTTCTATATTTTAGCTCGCTCTTCGGTGTTATACCATTTACATTTTTGAACACGTTGCATAACCCAATGATCGGATCGCTCGCCGATTTATCGTCAATAAGACCGGGTGTACTAGTCGCGAAAAGAAACTGCATCATGATGTGACAGTGATGTGATTCCATACCGATTATCTTTCCCAAATCACTATGAACGTTCTCAAACTTGACGCAAATCCATCTGGAAACTTCTGCATTTTCAACCTATCGAGAAACATACGTCGCTTGTCCTATTTCATCGCATATTTTACACCCGGTAGAATCAATTTACCTCGTTCCTCGAATAACCAACTATTGTCTAATACCCATATTTTGTAGATCCCTTCTCGCTTTCACATTATCTTTGTTAATTTTTCCATCTAGTCCAACCACAATACCGACTAGACCATCACACACATTCTTTCATCTGAGAGGGCAAAACATCGATGTTATGTTTCAACAAGTTATCAGACCAATAAAGTAAACAATAAAAAGTACTTTCTTTTATTCGAATTAAATTTCGGAGGATCTGTTTGTCCACTTGTTCTTCACCTTGATGTGCATCAATTTAGCAATGAAATTCAACGAACCCATAGTCGTGGAACAAGGTTATAACTCAATTTCCATTTCTTCAAACAAAGCGTCGAAACACCCACAGTTTGTACTTTGATTATCTCGTCACCTATCTCGATATTAATATACGGCCTCAAAATCATCTATAACGTCCATACTTTCATAATCTACAATACGGGTAGAGGTATTCACAGGGATTTGTTCCATTTCACCATATTTTGACCATACCTCATAGGTGGACAAAATCCCGTTCTTTATAATATCGGCTTGTACACTAGCTATACCCTTTTACTGATTATTTAAACACTTATTACACATACAAAAACTTCGACAAGTTCTATCCATGTGATATTCTGCAAATGTAATAAAATATCTCACGCCCAACATAAATTCTTGAGTATAATAATTAATTAAGAGTAAATACCACTTTTGCCCCCTGGGTTTTCACGCGTTTGACAGTTTGCCGCCTGATGTCTCCTCATTTGTGATAGTAAAATATACTCATGAGACATCATTTTAGGCTTATTTATTAGTTTATAGGTTGATTTTAGCTTATTTTAGTGCACTTTCCTATTTTGGGTCTTGATTTGTAAAATTATTATTTTTAGAGCATATTGGGTTTAATTGTTTATTTAGTGTGAAGCTTTAAAGATAATTATGGAGATTAATTAGATTCCAAGTCAAAGAATACAACTTATGGAAGGAGATTTGCATGGAAATTGGAGATAAGGAAACAAAGGCTAAAAAGATGGAAAAGGAAAAGCTGCCTAAATATGGGATTCTGCATACACGTCCAAAGATATGCATTTTTACCTAAGAAATAGGCCGAATTTGGTAATTTCCTTCTATAGGGTCAAGATAATTCTGTTGCGATTCTTTTGGCATCTTATGGAGCAAAATCCGACCAATAACGAAGAAGATACACTCAAAACAGCGCAGCAGTGTTTATCTTTATTTCCTTAAGAATTTGAGTTGGGCTAGGAGTCCATTACTTAAGTTATCTCTAGAGAAACGAATTAGGTCAACCTCTAATTTGAACAAAAAAAAAAGGTCAACCTCTACACTATAAATACAGCCTCTTAACACTCTTAAATCATCCTTGGTGAAACCTTAAACCAAGAGGAAGCTTAGAACACAAGAGAGAAGTCTGGAAGGAGCTGTCAACAACAATGTCTTCTTCTACCTTTAATTTTGTAATTTCTTTCTTTTCTTTCATGAACTAATTTTCTTTTAGCTTAAGTTTTAGCATTAATGTATGAACCCTAGTTTTGATTGACATCTATCTAATTTGGGAATTTAATGTTTTAAATAGAATTATAGTTTTTATTCTCTGTTTATGTGTTTGGATTTATATTCTGTGTTCTTGTGGACTGCAGCCATTAGAATTACCATCTAGTAATTAGGATACCATTGACAACGGTGTTTAATTGCATGTTTAGCACATAACGTTTAGTTTTAGGTTTGATCTGACAACCCAACCTAGCTAGATAATCACTATAGTTTAGTTCTTGTGACTATTTACCAATTATAGGAAAAGTTTGCTTAGGAAGCCTTATTGACACAGGTAAATCCTGTTTTAAACTACCGATAGCATATTGGGACCGATTAGAGAAATACTACATAATTCACCCTTACATGTTTAGAACGGCAAAACTAGTGGGGATTACATGCTAATAACTTAAGCTATATTCTCACATCACTTCTCTTTCATATTTATTTTCTAGTCTTTAATTTCGTAGTCTTAATTTAGTTAATTAGAAAATCAAACAAAAATCTATTTGTCTTTACTTTTATTTGCGTTTAGTTGTTCTATCTTTAATTTATTTACACTGGGTATTTGCATAAGATTCTCCTAACCTCTGTAGTCTCTGCGGAATGAATCTTTATCTAAAACTTGCATACGATCTGTATACTTGCAGAACCGTGTAGTTCTAGGGTGTTTTTGCACTTTATTTATATCTTATTTTATCACACCCTAGGCCCCACCAAGTTTTTGGCGCCGCTGCCGGGGACTACATCGTTAGTCCTTGTGCATATATCTTGTGCTTTTATTTTTAGTTAGTTCTATTTTACGCTTTTGTTTTTAGTTTTTGTTTTTCAGATTTAGTTACAGATTGAGAACCCAAGGAGACTTGAGCTACCCATCGAGTTCAGAGTGGAGCCACGAGGAATTCGAGCTCCAGAAATCCAAGCCGCGAAATTTAAACCTGATCCTGGAATGCTAACTCAATTTGCCTCTCATGGATTATTCAGCGGAGTTGCACATCAAGATACGATTCGATATATTCAGAAATTCATGCAGATTTGTGATGCTTATATCGTAAGAGGAGTTACTAGGGAGCAAGTATATTACCTTATGTTCCAGTTCTTCTTGACCGGATGTGCAAGTGATTGGTATGATACCCAATACCCTTATATTATTCCAGATTGGGATAAGTTTCAAACAAGATTACTAGACCGTTTCTATCCGGTTAGTAGACGATTAAAAGATATGTTGGAGCTTGAACAATTTATACAGAAAGAGGAAGAGAGTTTGGGTGAAGCATGGTTACGATTTACAGAGAAGAAGGCGAGATGTCCCTATCATAGATCCTCGCCGGAATATTATTTAACCTTGTTTTATGGAGGCCTTAATGATAAATCAAGAGAGAAAGCAGATTCGTTAGGAAACGCAGGTTTTGTGTTGCTAGATCCTGAAGAAGCTGAGTTGGGAATGGAAAGAATTCTTGAGAACGAGAGAAGTTGGCCAAAAAGAGCAGAAAAAGAAGACAATTCAGAATCTCTGAAGCTTAAAGAATTGGCTAAACTACTCGAAGAACTACAAGAACAAGCCCGAACAATTGCTCAGGTGAATACAGTACGCGCAGTTCCTTCGTGTCCTGGTTGTGGATCAAGAAATCATGTGTGGGAAGGATGTATGAATAATTCAGCTGTAGTTCCCGTTCCGCAAAATAACTATTACTCTAATGGTTATACTTATCCTCAAGAAAGCTACACTAATTATCAACAACCTCCACAGCAAAAGAGTTGGGTCAGGAAGCAAGAGACTTATCATAAACCCCAACCTCAATCCTATAATCCACCACAACCTATTCAGAAAAAGGCACCCATTGTTGAGAAAACTTGTCAAGAACCGAAGAAAGATCCACCTAAACAATCAATGCAACTGGCAAAGAAAGAACAAATCCAAAGCTTGAATTCGAGTATGGCTAAATTAATGCAAGCAGTTGAGAAAATGAGTCATAGCCAACAGAAAATCCAAGCCCAGCAGAAGATTATCAAGAAACTAGAGCATACTTTATCACATATGGCGAGTGCATTACAGAATCGGCCAAAAGGGCAACTTCCAAGTGATACTATTGCTCCTAGAGATGATTCTTTCCATGCAGTTGAATTGCGAAGTGGAAAACAACTACCTCCACCAAGAAGAGAGCTTGAACCAGTCCCTATTCCAGAAACTAGGGGGAAGAAACAATCAAAGATACAGTAGAGGAGGTTGTTAAACCAAAGAGTGTCCAAACTGAGACACCTGAGAAGACAAGAAAACCAGTGGAACTTAATACACGCCCTCCACCACCATACCCTTCACGTGTCAGAAAGAAGGACAATGACCTGGAATTCAAGAATTTCGTTGAAATGTTGAAGAAGATGGAAGTTAATATACCTCTTGTTGAAGCTCTCAAGAGAATGCCGCAATATCTTAAATTCATGAAGAACATTCTCTCCAACAAACGGGGTATAGAAACTGCGGATATGAGTGGATCACCAGAGGAGTGTTATGCTATCAAGTTACCACCTGAAAAGCCCCTTTCCACGAAATCTTGGATGGAACCATCCATACTTATGAAGAATCGAGCTGAAAAGTTCGTAGGAATCAAAGGAAAGGGGTGGAAATTTCGTCATTCTTAATCAAGTTAATTTTAGTTGAACGAATTGGAGGAGTTTCGTTATCTTGCCTATGAAAATTCACGCCTCTATAAAGAGAAAACAAAGCGATGGCATGATAAACGACTCCGTCCAAAGCATTTCGAGATAGGACAGAAAGTTTTATTATACAACTCTCGATTTTCGAATTACCCAGGAAAGCTTAAATCCCGTTGGGGAGGACCTTACATTGTTACCAAAGTCACACCTCATGGAGCAATTGAGATTGAAAATCCAGCCGAACAACGGACATTCATGGTGAATGGCCAGCGTTTGAAGAGATACTATGACAGTGAGGACTTTGGGCAAGGGGAGAAAATCTTTCTTGTCGAATGCGCTTAGCCTGAGGTACACGTCTAACTCAAAGACGTTAAACAAAAGTGCTCTTGGGAGACACCCCTTGTTTTAATTGCTTTTTAGATTAGTTTTATTGCTTTGTAGTGTATAATTTTAAGTTAGTGTATATTTTTAATTGTGTTTACAAGCTAATAGGAAGAGAAAGGTAGTGTGTTATTGTGCAGGAAACGAGTTTGGGGTCAAAAGGAAAAATCTGGAGAAATTCAAGGCCTGGCGCGGACTACCCCCTGGTCCGCAGGTATGCACCGTGCCCAGAAAACCCGTACCACGGTCGGGTACCACGGGTTTCATCCAGAAAGCAAGAAAAAAATCGAGCGATAGGTGCGGTACACCGGACCCTGGTCCGCACGCCCAAAACGCGTGCCACGTGGTCGGGTACCACGGGTTTTTTGACGGAGCAGGCGCGGAATACCCCCTACATTGCACCCCTGGTCCGCAAGCACAAAACACGTGCCACGGGGTGCTACCACGGGTACAATCCAGAAACCAAAAATTTGAAGAGCTGTAAGGTCCGGTACACCGTACGTCTGGTCCGGTACACCGCAGAGAGGCGGTTTGTGAAGGAATTCTTTTCCTAATCAAACTCTTACCTTATGAGATTAACCCTAGCCTTCCATACACGAATTTTTCAGACCCAAACCCTATATATACACCTTAAAGCTTGTGCAAACCTTCACAATTAACACAACAACTCATAAAATCCTCTCCTACATCTTCCATAAACACAATTTCTTCATCAAATTCATCACACTACACCATCAAAACACCATCAAATTCAACAAGCTTTAAAGATTTCTTCCAAGATCAATCAAATAACCTTTCTCTTTCATCAATTCCAAGCAACAACATCAAGCTACACCAAATTTTCCTTAAACTTTTAATCCATCCTTGGTATAACTTGAGTTGTGGGTGAATCAAGCATGACTAACAGATCTGAAGCTATGGAATACAAGAGAAAGTGTTCAATCCTTGGGAAGAATAAGAAATTGCCTGGAGCCACCATTAAAAACCCATCAATCTTGATGAGGTTTCTGAAGAATCAAAAGAACAGGCATCTGAACAACCACTACCAAAGAAGAGATTAACTGCTAGAATGTCCATACCATCAAGGAGGCCTTTGAATAAAATAAAAATCCAAGACCAAGGTTCTTCTACCTCTTCCTCTGAAATTGTTTATGATCTTCCTCCTTGGGCTATCAAGTTACAGAACGAAGTTGAAAGATTACGTGAAGATAACAAAGACCTTTGGGTAGAAATCATGCAGTTGGAGTCACAAGTAGAAAACTTGACCTTGTATAAGGATGTTGATGATTATACCGATCCTTCGGATGACGAGGACGATATGATGGATCTCTATGGCCAACCACGTAGGTCATTCTAATTTTTCTCAATAGCTTGTATGCATTAGGTAGTTTAGTTAGTTTTATTTTAAATTTTATACCATGCTTGAGTCTTTTTCGAGTCGTGGGGACACGGCTCACTTTTGAGTTGGGGGTGGGGATTCGTTGTCCTCATCTTCTTTTCGTTTTTTGCATAAAATTTAAAATTTTTAGGTTGAATTAAGGCATAGAATATCTTGAATGTACCTATTCGATCATGATTTTATTAGGTCAATGATAGTAAGTAGTATGTTTTTGAAATATGCAACAAATTTGTTTAGATGCATGCATGAAAACAGGAAATAAAGGATAGAAAAGTTAATGAGCAATGCTAAGAAAACACGTTGAAACTTAGGAATAGTTATTTGGTGTGTAGAACGTGAGGTTTAAAATTAGTTGAAAACCCACTTGTCTATGAACTAATAATGAAAACGTAACGAAATCAGGTAGTTAGAAAAATGACTAAGGCAGTTCTTTCATGTTAAAACACTTGAAGCCTTTATACTTTCTCACCCTTTTATTTGATTATTGTTATTATTTATCCGTCTTAGCCCCTCTGAGCCTTTCTAAAGCCTTTATTGAAACACATTATAATCCATACCCTAGTTTTTAGGACTTATCTATATGACCCGCACTCGAATCGCAAAACCTGAGACACTCGTTTTAGAGCTTGAGTTTGGGGTGGTGGGTTTCATCATTAGAGAACTTTGGGAATTGGGAATTATATTTGTGGTTTTAATGATGATGAATTGTTATTATTGTAACCCTTTGCCGGGGTAATAGTGAATGAAAAAGAAGCTACGAGCTAAAATTTCCAACAAGGGCATAAAAAGAATATATATATGAGAAAAAAATAGTGTGATATCTCAACATCAAAAGAGAATCATAGCTATACAAAGAAAAAATTGATTTGAAAAGAAATTATATATTCGGACCGGCAAAGTGGATTTTATATCATCAAAGGTTTTAATTGGGATTATTGGGGATGCAAATCAAAAGCATCAATAAATTGGGTTGAATGAGAACATCTTCGAGTGAAAACTCAAGCTCTAGGGCGATTCGTTGATGGCTAGTAAGGAGAGAGCCAAAAGCTCACTTTTCATTATCCAAATATACCACACCCGTCCTTGAGCCAAGTTATAACCAAGACCTTAGGATTTTTAGCTACTAGATGGAGAAACAATTGAGCTATTAGGTAGTAGGTTAGTGGACCATTGGATGCTGTATTTGGGACCTATGAACAACCTATAGCCGTTAACCTGAACTAAGTTATCATCCTCTCTTTCTGGCATTGCGAAATTAATCTTAACTTGAATTTATGGATTGTTGATTGCATGTGTATTAAGCATCTTTGTGCATTATTTCTTGAGCATTACTACATGAGATTTTTTGGAATTTATGCTCTAGGATCATTCATTATATTTTGTTCTTGTTCTCCTCCGACTTCATCTTGTTTATTTTGACTACCCTACTGTTCTTTACTTTTATTGTATCGGGACGATACAACTTTGAGTTGGGGGTCTTGATGTCTCCTCATTTGTGATAGTAAAATATACTCATGAGACATCATTTTAGGCTTATTTATTAGTTTATAGGTTGATTTTAGCTTATTTTAGTGCACTTTCCTATTTTGGGTCTTGATTTGTAGAATTACTATTTTTAGAGCATATTAGGTTTAATTGTTTATTTAGTGTGAAACTTTAAAGATAATTATGGAGATTAATTAGAGTCCAAGTCAAAGACTACAACTTATGGAAGGAGATTTGCATGGAAATTGGAGATAAGGAAACAAAGGCTAAAAAGATGGAAAAGGAAAAGCTACCTAAATCTGGGATTCTGCATACACGTCCAAAGATATGCGTTTTTACCTAAGAAATAGGCCGAATTTGGTAATTTCCTTCTAAAGGGTCAAGATAATTCTGTTGCGATTCTTTTGGCATCTTATGGAGCAAAATCCGACCAATAACGAAGAAGATACACTCAAAACAGCGCATCAGTGTTTATCTTTATTTCCTTACGAATTTGAGTTGGGCTAGGAGTCCATTACTTAAGTTATCTCTAGAGAAACGAATTAGGTCAACCTCTACACTATAAATACAGCCTCTTAACACTCTTAAATCATCCTTGGTGAAACCTTAAACCAATAGGAAGCTTAGAACACAAGAGAGAAGTCTGGAAGGAGCTGTCAACAACAATGTCTTCTTCTACCTTTAATTTTGTAATTTCTTTCTTTTCTTTCATGAACTAATTTTCTTTTAGCTTAAGTTTTAGCATTAATGTATGAACCCTAGTTTTGATTGACATCTATCTAATTTGGGAATTTAATGTTTTAAATAGAATTATAGTTTTTATTCTCTGTTTATGTGTTTGGATTTATTTCTGTGTTCTTGTGGACTGCAGCCATTAGAATTACCATCTAGTAATTAGGATACCATTGACAACGGTGTTTAATTGCATGTTTAGCACATAACGTTTAGTTTTAGGTTTGATCTGACAACCCAACCTAGCTAG
This sequence comes from Nemophila menziesii, assembly GCA_029959085.1. Classification (NCBI taxonomy): domain Eukaryota; kingdom Viridiplantae; phylum Streptophyta; class Magnoliopsida; order Boraginales; family Hydrophyllaceae; genus Nemophila; species Nemophila menziesii. Next base: position 1,963,780 of record JARWIR010000013.1, read on the forward strand.
ATAATCACTATGGTTTAGTTCTTGTGACTATTTACCAATTACAGGAAAAGTTTGCTTAGGAAGCCTTATTGACACAGGTAAATCCTATTTTAAACTACCGATAGCATATTGGGACCGATTAGAGAAATACTACATAATTCACCCTTACATGTTTAGAACGGCAAAACTAGTGGGGATTACATGCTAATAACTTAAGCTATATTCTCACATCACTTCTCTTTCATATTTATTTTTTGTCTTTAATTTCGTAGTCTTAATTTAGTTAATTAGAAAATCAAACAAAAATCTATTTGTCTTTACTTTTATTTGCGTTTAGTTGTTCTATCTTTAATTTATTTGCACTAGGTATTTGCATAAGATTCTCCTAACCTCTGTAGTCTCTGCGGAACGAATCTTTATCTAAAACTTGCATACGATCTGTATACTTGCAGAACCGTGTAGTTCTAGGGTGTTTTTGCACTTTATTTATATCTTATTTTATCACACCCTAGGCCCCACCACCGCCCATTGTTTAAAATGCGACTGGATACCCCCTAACTTTTTTTTTTCGTGACCCGTTGCCCCCTACTAACGTTTTCCGTCCAAAATCGCCGTTAAGTGTGACGTGGAAGGTACATGTCAGGAAATTTATTATTTTTTATTCCTAGTCCTAAATAACTAATTAATTAAATTAAACTCATTTTTTTAAAGGGCAAAATAGGTTTTTATTAATTCTTTTAATATTATTAATAAAAATAATAAAATAAACCCCCTAACCCCCTAGATCTTATATAGTTTGTGTATTAATTGAATTGCCTTAATTTAACATAGCAGACAAAACAAAGCGTAAAAGGTAAACTTACAAATTGAAGCGTATATATGTATGTATAGAGAGAAATAGAAAGTGTGGAAGAAGACAAGCCCTCGATCTGCCATGAGAGGTTTGGAGATATGGTTTTTTGTTCGAGTTTTGTGTTTCGGAGAAGAACGGGAGGACGATGGTGTTTGACGAAGAAGAAGAACAAGAGGGGGGAGGGGGTTAGGGGTTAGGGAGGGTTTATTTTATTATTTTTTATGAATAATATTAAAAAAATTAAGAAAAACCCATTTTGCCCTTTAAAAAATATGTTTAATTTAATTAATTGATTAATTAGGATTAGGAATAAAAAAATAAAAAAATTGCTGACATGTACCTTCCACGTCACACTTAACGATGATTTTGGACAGAAAACGTTAGTAGGGGGCAACAGGTCACGGAAAAAAAAGTTAGTGGATATCCAGTCGCATTTTAAACAATGGGCGGCAAACTTCAAACGCGTGAAAAACCAGGGGGCAAAAGTGGTATTTACTCATTAATTAATATAATCCAAGCTCTCCTATTGACCAGAGTCATTGTCTTTATTAAAATTAAACTTAATTTATAAAAGAATTCGGGAATTTAACGGATATATTAAATTAAACATTTATCTAAATATAGCACATTAATACACAATAATGTATTCTTTTATTTTGTTACATAGGAGAGCCACTTTGGACTAGGACTCATTGACTCGGTTCGAACCTGCACCACTAGATTGGATGACCAAGGTCTTGGCTAGTGATCTAATACCATTTGGTTCACAATAGTATATTCTAAACCTAAACAAATAAGGATATAAATTCGAAAGAAATCAAAAAGATTTAAATTATAAAATACCTAATTTTGGAAATATTAATGAAAAATTTCTTGTTTAAGTGGGGGGCACGTCTAGGTGGGCCTTGAAATCCTCCGAGAGTGATGTATCGAAGACCGGGTGGGTGTATGAAGAGTTTGGGTGGGACCTTTTTGGACTATGATTTGGGATTGGGAGTTAAAAATGAGATTTTAGGTCTTGATGTCTGAATTTGTCCATTACTAGAATTTATTACGCGCCGCTCATTAGAGACGACATTTATTTTCTCTCTAATGACCACCGGTCAATATAGACGACATGTTTGTTGTCTCTAATGAGACGAATTTTCGTCTCTAATGACCACGTGTCAATAAAGACGACAAATGTCGTTGGGAATGACCAATCTTTAGAGACAAAATAAGGTCATTTGAGACGAAAACATGTAGTCTCTAAAGACTAATATCAATAAAGACGACATTTATTTTAAATTAATTTAAATCAAATATAAATTCAAAAAAGTAGTCTCGAAAGATGTTTGTTGCAACGAAAACTTGTAGTCTCTAAAGATATTGGTCTTTAAAGACGACAGTTTTTGTCTCTAAAGATCTACGACTTTTGTTGTCTCTAATGATCGATCTTTAGAGACGAAAAATGTGTTGTCTCTAATGATTTCGTCTCTAATGATGCTGAATGTAGTAGTGTATATACAGTCTAATAAAGTGATTACTCTTTTATATAAAAATTTGGAAAAGTTATTATATGTCTTACATGGATGGATGTATATCTATGTCAGAGAGTATATATATGTTTGGAGGTTATATAGTGTATTCTTGATAATATACCATGCATTTGAATTCCCACAATTTCAAGAAAAACGACACATTTGCTCGGATTTGTGGTACTCTCTCAGTTTCATTAAATTTGTGTTTTTCACACACATATATATATATATATATATATATATATATATATATATATATATGTTAAGAAACATAATAAATACATTCACCATTACAATACCTCTAAAGTATCTTGATATCTTAAATGTGTATTGGAAATATAAATTTTAATATTTTAATAAGAGTTATAGTGGAAAGTAGGAAAAAATGTGTCTTGAACTATTAATTGAACAATATATTTGAAACATTATTTTTAGTAAGTTGACAATTTCAGTGGACGGAGGAAGTATTATCTATGAGCGGATTCATAAAAGAAGGGTATCCCACATTTCAGTAGCTAGTGAACGTTTGAATTAGGTTGAGTCAACTGTGTTTGGTAGCGCTGGTGACGATGATGGAGGCAGTGGGGGCGATACGGGTAGTGGTGGTGATACAGGAACCCCTAGCGAGGGTGGTGAACTAGATACTCTTAGTGACAATGGAGAAGGCGGCGTCGGAGGTAGTGATGGACCTAAAACTACACTAGATGAAGGTGGATATAATAATTTAGACATTTTTGTAAGTGATAATACCAATGAACGCAAAGATGCAGGATCCTCTTCTAGTAATGGTTGCTACAGCAGGAAAGGTTTAGGAATTCCATGTGAGCTTCTCGAATCCAATGAGTAAAACATTGTATTACTATAGTACAAATAAAGGATTCCAGAAGTGTAACGAAATAAAAGCATATGGTTATTGAGTTAATATTGTGTTCCAATGTTAAACTATAAAGTTTTTATAAAACACGTGTCTGTGTTTATTAAAATAAAAGGTCTATTTGACATTAAGATTCAAAGGATTAACACTTACATAAAAAATAATAACCTAGTTAACTATGTAATCAATAAAATATAGAGTAAAGTACACCATCAAATCCTATATTATGTGGTATAAGAAAATATACAGGTGGGTTTTTAGACAAAACATAACCATGTGTTTTCATAAGTATGGTAAATCTATCATTTTGGATAAAAATATTCTTTATAATTGTTTCTAATTTTTTTTCTATTTTACACCTGGTTTTATAATTATAAATTATGCTCATTCTGAAATAAAAAAATATCCAGAATTGAACATAAAAAAACTTGGTTTCATTCAAATTATACTAATACAATAGCTATATAAGATGATTTTAGACAAAGATATACAAATATAATTTATTTTTATCATAAATTATTTTTAATTAAGTGGATATACACGAACGACGTACCCAATAAAGTCACAACATGTAGAAACAACTTGTAGTAGTTTATGATGAATTATGCAGGTTATACAGGTCGTTGTGAAGCTGCTTGAGCCTGACATCAGCTTAAATGTGTAGTTACGCAGCTACTTATATTTTTTTTTATATATAGTTGAATATTCATATTGTAATCAATATGTAATTCATAAAGTAATAATACGAGGTTACTTTTTCTCTATATTTTGAGTTATCGTTGTTAAATTAATAACATGTTGTCAGCACGAGTCTATATACGGTGTTATGAAAAATAAATTATTTATAGAAAGAGGACAACAATATTTATCGTGAAATGAAGATTGTGGAATTATTTGGTTGGTTTCGTATGTGAAAAAAAGGTAAGTTATTTATTATATATATGAGTGTACTTTACCTTTTTGCTATAAGCCTGAAGTTTCTTTTGTTTTACAAATAAATTACCTTACGCATATAAGATTTCTTGCAATCTGAAGAACAAAAAAAATATTTGCAACTCTAGGTTGTTCATATCCTTTTTATGTATACACGTGTAAGCTTTATAAATTTTACAATATTAGTATGGATGGCTCGTGTTCGTTTATACATAATATATTCCCACGATTCAACACAAAAGATATTGACTCCGGATTTTCCTTGCACTCTTCTCGTATATGCTCATTCAGTCCACAACGAGGACAACCCTCTACTTCTTAAACTATCTTTAACTCGGATTGTCTTTCTTGGAGACATTCTCTAAAAATTGGTGACAACTTCTTCAATTGATTCTCTAAAGAGCAAAATTTAACATCCCCAATAGTGTCACTTTCTAAAGGTAACATACCTCATACGGCATTAGGAATTGGAGCTCAAGAAGGCAGCCAACTCGTCTCAGTTTCCACTATAGTCTCCATAACAATCGATACATCATTCAGATCTATTGGAAAAAAACTACACCTTCAAATTTATTGACCCTCGATCCTATGTTGTAGATCTCAGTTTTGGGCGCTAGGCGATCGACCAGGGCCTAGCGCCTAGGAGGGATTACACGGGGCCTAGGCGGAATCAGACAGTTTTGAATCCCGATGTGTAATTTTGTATATTTAGTAATATATATGTAATAATTATAGCAATTTTAACTATTTAAGTCATAAAATTCATCTAACAACACTATATTAAAATAAAAATACTAAAAATTGAGTTATAATATCAACTAAAGAATTAACGAGAATAAGAAAAATAACAAAAAGGTCTATGCTGTTATGTTTTTATATTAATCGACGCCTAGGCGGATATTTTTTGCCATTAATTAGTGCCTAGACGGGCTAGGCACCTATTCCATGGCGGCTAAGGCGCTAGGCAGAAACGCCTAGGAATTTAACTAGGCGTAAGCGGCAGAGGGGGGAGTTGACCCCTACGAGGCGCCTAGACGCGCCTAGGCGGGGAGATCTACAACATAGCCTCGATCATGAACTCTCGTCTAGTCCTTTGTAAAACATCGTTAACTGAATCTTGGGGCTGTAACCATGAAGTGGACATTTAGCTAACCTCTGTTGAAATTTCGTCCATGTCTTGGCGGAAATTAACAAGTTCTATTTGACCCTTCATTCTCATACACTCTGGATAGTACGGATCTAGTAATTTTTCTTGAAGCCCCCCCCCTCCCCCCCCCCCCCCCCCGTGACGTAATTGACTAAGTTGGTTGACGATCCAACCATTTACTTGCAACCTCGGGCAAGAAAAACTTTAACATGAAGTAATACCTTTGCTCGCGAGTGACACCTTGAGTAAGGTAGGCATCACATATTTGCATAAACTTTTGAATGATGTGTGGCCCCGTTGTAATGTCCAGAACTCATAAACGGGTTCAACATACCCACATAAGGCTTAAATCTCATAGCTTGAATCACTAAATGGAGAATCCTTAACGGTTGAACTCGAAATTGACCTCCTTTTCCAGGAAGACCTTGTTCTCAACGCGAATTGTTTTGAATATTCAGTGGGACTCCTCCATTACCTTATAACAGTGGTTGAACTCTTGGTGGAACTTGATTATTCTGATTGATTGGTTCAAACCCAGGAGGTACAATCTCTACTCGTGGACTCCCATCATAATCTAAATTCTCTGGCACATTTATATTTTCCATCGCTTCTTGATTTCTTCGTTCTTTTTCAAGCTTTCTTTGAGCTCGTAGAACCCTCTAAGGATCGGATAGCATACACAGAACCTGAAAACCCGTGAAAGACACACACAAAAAACAAGAGTTAAAACGAAAAACAACCAAATCTACTACACTAAAGAAAAAGCAATAATTAACGAAATAGTCCCCGACAACAACAAAAAAAATTTGGTATCTCCTTCATTGTGATAGATTAATCTCGTCACGAGACATCAGGTCGATTATACAAAGTACCTAACCTATGTAATTATCCGGCTAGTTAAACACGTCAAGATCACCAATGCACACGAAATGTGACTGAACTAGCTATGTTCCCAAATCCCCTGCCAGGGTGTCTTTTAGGGGACTAAAGTAAATTTATATTTATTAGGAAATATAAAGATAAATAGATAAATTTATAAACAACTAATAACAATTGCCCAATTCTATTAAACATCTAATGGTCCCAAATAACATCAAAAACAACGAAATAGTATTCTAGGTTCATACATAATTGTAAAATCAAGATATTAAATTTAGTTCATACTAAAAGCAATAAAAATTGATGGTAAAATATTTCAAATCATGTTTAGGACAAGAAGATAATATAATTTACCTAGATTAATGGGGGAATGGTGTAGAAATGGTGCAGTAGGACTCCAGCTTTTTTTCTTTTTTCCAGTAATTGACTTTTTACTGACTAAGGAACCTTTTCTAATGATAAAAATTGACATATATATATATATGTCCAATTAATTTTTAGGTGTTGTGGGCCCCTTTAAGATGGTCCAAATCAACCCTGAACGTTTTCAAGGAAGAGTGGACTGGTTCAAGCCACAACAACTACAACTTTAATGACCTATTCATCTTAACTCCAAATCACAAACTGCCAACTCTCACGCGCTCCTGGCTCCAAATACTACCATAAAACCAAAGGGATCCTCCAGAATATTCAGCAATTGCACGTGTTGATCATTTCTTGCTGATTTTCAAATCTTGCCGGTATTTGTTCTAGCTTTTTAAAAGTGGTTTTCGATCCTTTAACGCCTTGTCTTTGGTTTGACCTTTCTTTATAAACTTCTTATTCTTGTCTTGGGATCTAGAATAATCCAAATACCTAAGATCTGCACACATAACACACAAATATCTCTTTAAGTAAGAATTCTCCAAAAATAGACAAGAAATGAGAAACTATCCAAATATTGGGAATAACACCTCAAATAAATACAAATAAACCAAATATAATGTCTCATGACTAGATCAATCTCTCACAATAAAGGATACATCGTCTATATATAGATGTGGCAAATCAGAAAATGCGTAAAGAAGTTAAAAGCTCTATATAATCTATTATTCAACTAAATACGCTACTAGTCATACAACTTCGATACATAAAACATGTTAGACTATCTTCTAAATCAAACAGATCGTTACCGTTCTTACTTGATATACGGTAAAGTTCATACGAGATATTAGGGTTCATAGACTACTAATATTGGGGTACGTTACCTCAAAATCAATTGGTGAAGAGTTTGATCATGAAATTCAAGATCAAGAAATAAATTTTAGTTTAGATCTAGTAAAAATAAATGGGTCATTCTTTGGAGTTGAATTGAAGAAGTTATGGATGTTTTACTAACACGACACAAATTATACAAATTTAGAAGAGTCCATTAAGCCAGTTTAGACTTACTAAAGTTGGCCTAATTGAGCTAAAAAAATTTCGGTGACTATATATACTAGTTTCTAGCCTGAAAACACATCGTTTATCATATTTTGGAGTAAGTAAAAGTTAGAGAATGGGTAAGAAGCAAGAGTTCATCCCCAATACCTTATTACATACCTTTGACATTATAATTAGTTTAACATTCATTATGTTTCAATTTCGACTATAATTCTGACTCTTTTAGCTTTTATTTCTTTCTCCCATTAGGAACTAAATTATCTAGTAGCGTAAGATGCTTTTGTATGAACCTTAAGTATTAATTAGGGCTAAATTGTATAAATGTTGAATTTCTTATTTTAATAAAACATTGGATTGTTGTTGTTGTAGTTACACTTATACTTATTTGTAAATTCTTGTAGTAGTTCCATATATATAAGGTTTGATAGATATTAAATTACGCCTAGGAGGGGTATTTGGTAGATGAAATACGACAATTTCGCCATTTTGGGTTGAAGACTCGAAAGAGATAAACTAACTAGGTAGTTTCATAGGGTTAGAACTTTAGGCGTTAAATAATTCCGTAGGATCACTCGAGAGAGGTTCCTGGAAATTTATTGCAGCCCCCTATATATACGGGAGGAACTTAGGGTGACTAAGAATTCCTATTTGCAACAATATCCAATTTTTCCCTTAGAATCATAAGTAAGTTCCATCTATAGTTAGTGGGATTACAAATGTATCGAGTTACACCTTCTCCCCATTCTTACAGACCTTTTAGGTTAATTTGATTAGTTAAATCATATACGGAAAATGATAGACGAACTCAATTTAATATTTCAATACTAGCGACTACTCCCACACTTGCGAGTTTGAATCTTTCGAGTGTTAATTGTCATATCATTCTTCAAAAGACATGATCCTTTTTGCCCCTACCCTTCACTTGTCGATTCTAATCCCTAGGCACAATGCGTTTAGATCCTACTGACCAGGTCACATAAGTATAAAAATATAAGGAGTACCATATTGATTCAACAAAGGGAAATTACCACAATTCCAACTAAATCCTTTGGGATTTCCTTTATTCCCTCAATCCACTATTTATATGTTGACAATCAGATATATCGTGCACAACATAAGTCAACCAACTACGTAGCTTTCAGTGTGCCCTGATTTCCACAATCGAACAATAAGAACATACATTGGGTTATGGCCTTATACTATATATGTCATGTAACAAAAATGTTGAGATAATTAATTCTTTCATAATTTATCTTTTAAACTGGAAATTTTCTTTATCACAACATATCCTCACCAAATTTTATTTGGGGGGCCGTCTTGTACACTTACTAACTTGAGTGCAAGAGTATTGTCCAGATCCTTACTCTGGATGGATCTAAGATACTTTTTTACTCTGTACTTGGGACAATGGTAGAGCCTGGTCGATATGAAGAGACTTTCTATCAGCGTAGATGGTTTTATACGTACATCACACGTGGAAGAGACACTTTTTACCATATCACATATATATATATATATATATATATATATATATATATATATATATATATATATATATTGGTAGCATAGCTATGAAGGAGGCTATCATTTTACATTGTAATATCTAAACTTATTTCCAACTAAATCTCACCAGACCCTATATAGGGCTCTATGATAACTCCTTACACCTTGAGCATTGGAGTTCCAGCAAGAGCTTCATCTAGATGGTACTAACCCACTTGGTTACCAACAAGAGCTTTTACACATATATATTACTACTAATATAAAATTAAATATCATGATTCAAAACCGCGTAATCTCGCCTAGGCTCCACGTAACACGCCTAGGCACTAGGCCCCTATCGACCGCCATGGCCACGAAACCAAGATCTACATCATAGGTTCACTTCCCTTAAGTATGTTCAATGCCTTAATTTTCTTACTCTATCTATCCTAATAAATTTCAACTAAACACACATTTTGAAAGTGGTATGTGCATGTATATATCTAAATGAATAACATAATAGCAAAAGATTTTCATTGAAAACTAGTAACACATATTTTCCACCACCTATTTAAATAAACCTAATTAAATTTGGCATCGTAATATCTTTTTTTCGTAACTATGAAGATTTTTGATCAAGTGATAATGACCCAGAGAGTTCCGACACCCAATATAGTTTTCCTTTAGAGGCCAACTCAATTTTGTTTTACTTTCAGAAGGTCTAGAATGAATGTATATCAGGTTGGAATATTATTATACGAATGGTTAATAAATTAAAAAAAACACTACAAATATGATGATTATGTAGAGATTTTTCCCATAATTGATTTTGAAAATTCAAATAGAAAATTTTGACAGATTCTATACTATTCACTACAATCTATATTTTATAACATTGTCAAAGTAAATAAATTTTGGTTTGAAGTATTTTTTGTATTTAATCCATATTTTTTTTTGGTTTTTACGTGTTAAAATATTGATTTATGATGTGTCAAACTTATTTTTACATGAGGTTTGTTCATTTTTACGCTCGTTAATTGTTTCCAGCTCAATAGTACTACCATTCATGGTGCTTTCAACTTTCGAATGTGACATCACTAGATTGGTTGTTTATGTTTTCAAATGGTTTATTTTATTTGCATATGGGGTGTGTGTGTTTCGAATAGTTGTCGATGTGGTGTATAAGGGGAAATGTGGGTTGTGTGTTATTTTTGGATAGGTTTTGTGTAGTTTTCAAATGGACTTCTTATCTCGAATGGGTTGTTTGAGTTTATAAATGAGTTGTTACATATTTGAACAGTGGCTGTTTCGTTTGCGGACCTGTTGTGTACATATCACAAATGTGTGGATTTATTGACGAATTTATTATGCTTTTTTACAAATGAGTTTTGAGATGAATATTAATTAAGGTTGACATGATTATTTATTGATAATTTATTTATGTAATATGCGTAATTTTTTGATATGTGCATGATTTTTGGTATAATTTATATCTATATATAAGTAGATTTTTGTTGTATTTTTGGCATTTTAATTTTAATTAATTATACAACAGAGGCAAGTAAGAATGTTTTTCCATTAATAATGGAGTCGATTCTATACACAAAATTATCAGTATTATGAATATTTTGAGTCAATCATTCATTAATTAAATAACTTTAGTCAAACTTGTATAAATTGAAATTTAATAATTTAATGTATATGCACTTTTGTATAACATTATATATAATTTGAAATATCTAATCCCCGAAAATGGAACATATGGAAAACAATCGACGAGACCTTATCTTTGCCATGTTAAGAAGAAAAAAAATCTAAATATAAGAAAGTTACAAATGCATTCAATGAAGATGTCTAGTTTATGATTTTATATATATGCATATTTACCATTGATTTAATTAAATATTTCTATTTTTAAATTGCAACAATCTGTTATTATTTCTTTTTCTAACTTTTTGTTATTCTATAAATTTGCATATACATGTAAAGAGTAGATTGTAACTACTAAAAGAAAAAAAAAGAGTGAAGAGTGGATTACATAAGGAAGGAACTAGTGATGGAGCTAATGTTGGCCAGAAGTTGGTTCGGGCTTATAATACTGATTAATTTACTTATTTTACGTAAGTCTCTAATATCTATATTTTGTTGTTATATCTAGTGCAACAAACTGTTTTAAGAAGTTTGAATTAGTTCTGCTAATGACAAACTTCATAATTTTTTCTAATGAGTCTCGTTCCTCATATATAATAGAGCGATCTAATCTTAATATTTTCACAGTATACACATATAAACACAATCATTTTGGGGCATAAAACTAGTAAATTCAATGATGACTTTGCAACAAATTTTGCATCTTTGTAAACCAAAACCCGAGTCATTGTTATAATCACAAAATTTGTCGCTTTAAGATCGCTTCAACAAAATATATTTAAGGGAATTTTAATGTGGAAAAATAAAATTCAAGATATATTTTGTTCGAGTCATATTTAAGATATATTTGGCTTATGATCGGTATATATATATATATATATTTCATGATAATGAGAAAAGTAATTATTTAATATATAAACTTGTACATGCATGTATCTTTAGATTTAAACTATTTTTCATAGACATTAGAAGAACTAACTAATATTTTTTGTGTGTATTATTTTGAAGTAGAGAATGTGAACTTTATTGAAGGAACATTATGTGAGTCACGAAGTGAAAGTTTTCACGGACTATGTTTTAGTAATGAAAATTGTAACACCATATGTGTTAAAGAAGGCTTTGCAGCAGGAAGATGCCATGGATTTAAACGTCATTGTAAATGTAATAAAGATTGTGGTACGGCCCATGTTCCTCCCGTCGATGGAGGTGGTGGAGGTGAAGTACCAGGTACTCCTGGTGACGATGATGGAGGCAGTGGGGGCGATACGGGTAGTGGTGGTGATACAGGAACCCCTAGCGAGGGTGGTGAACTAGATACTCTTAGTGACAATGGAGAAGGCGGCATCGGAGGTAGTGATGGACCTAAAACTACACTAGATGAAGGTGGATATAATAATTTAGACATTTTTGTAAGTGATAATACCAATGAACGCAAAGATGCAGGATCCTCTTCTAGTAATGGTTGCTACAGCAGGAAAGGTTTAGGAATTCCATGTGAGCTTCTCGAATCCAATGAGTAAAACATTGTATTACTATAGTACAAATAAAGGATTCCAGAAGTGTAACGAAATAAAAGCATATGGTTATTGAGTTAATATTGTGTTCCAATGTTAAACTATAAAGTTTTTTATAAAACATGAGTCTGTGTTTATTAAAATAAAAGGTATATTTGACATTAAAATTCAAAGGAGTAACACTTACATAAAAAATAATAACCTAGTTAAATATGTAATCAATAAAATATAGAGTAAAGTACACCATCAAATCCTATATTATGTGGTATAAGAAAATATACAGGTGGGTTTTTAGACAAAACATAACCATGTGTTTTCATAAGTATGGTAAATCTATCATTTTGGATAAAAATATTCTTTATAATTGTTTCGTTTCTAATTTTTTTTTCTATTTTACACCAGGTTTTATAATTATAAATTATGCTCATTCTGAAATAAAAAAAATATCCAGAATTGAACATAAAAAAACTTGGTTTCATTCAAATTATACTAATACAATAGCTATATAAGATGATTTTAGACAAAGATATACAAATATAATTTATTTTTATCATAAATTAGTTTTAATTAAGTGGATATACACGAACGACGTACCCAATAAAGTCACAACATGTAGAAACAACTTGTAGTAGTTTATGATGAATTATGCAGGTTATATAGGTCGTTGTGAAGCTGCTTGAGCCTGACATCAGCTTAAATGTGTAGTTACGCAGCTACTTATATTTTTTTTTATATAGTTCAATATTCATATTGTAATCAATATGTAATTCATTAAGTAATAATACGAGGTTACTTTTTCTCTATATTTTGAGTTATCGTTGTTAAATTGATAACATGTTGTAAGCACGAGTCTATATACGGTGTTATGAAAAATAAATTATTTATAGAAAGAGGACAACAATATTTATCGTGAAATGAAGATTGTGGAATTATTTGGTTGGTTTCGTATGTGAAAAAAAGTTAAGTTATTTATTATATATATGAGTGTACTTTACTTTTTTGTTATAAGCCTGAAGTTTCTTTTGTTTTACAAATAAATTACCTTACGCATATAAGATTTCTTGCAAGCTGAAGAACAAAAAAAATATTTGCAACTCTAGGTTGTTCATATCCTTTTTATGTATACACGTGTAAGCTTTATAAATTTTACAATATTAGTATGGATGGCTCGTGTTCGTTTATACATAATATATTCCCACGATTCGACACAAAAGATATTGACTCCGGATTTTCCTTGCACTCTTCTCGTATATGCTCATTCAGTCCACAACGAGGACAACCCTCTGCTTCTTAAGCCATCTTTAACTCGGATTGTCTTTCGTGGAGACATTCTCTAAAAATTGGTGACAACTTCTTCAATTGATTCTCTAAAGAACAAAATTTAACATCCCCAATAGTGTCACTTTCTAAAGGTAACGTACCTCATATGGCATTAGGAATTGGAGCTCAAGAAGGCGGACAACTCGTCTCAGTTTCCACTATAGTCTCCATAACAATCGATACATCATTCAGATCTATTGGAAAAAAACTACACCTTCAAATTTATTGACCCTCGATCCTATGTTGTAGATCTCGGTTTTGGGCGCCAGGCGATCGACCAGGGCCTAGCGCCTAGGAGGGATTACACGGAGCCTAGGCGGAATTAGACAGTTTTGAATCCCGATGTGTAATTTTGTATATTTAGTAATATATATGTAATAATTATAGCAATTTTAACTATTTAAGTCATAAAATTCATCTAACAACACTATATTAAAATAAAAATACTAAAAATTGAGTTATAATATCAACTAAAGAATTAACGAGAATAAGAAAAATAACAAAAAGGTCTATGCTGTTATGTTTTTATATTAATCGACGCCTAGCCGGATATTTTTTGCCATTAATTAGTGCCTAGACGGGCTAGGCGCCTATTCCATGGCAGCTAAGGCGCTAGGCATAAACGCCTAGGAATTTAACTAGGCGTAAGCGGCAGAGGGGGGGAGTTGACGCCTACGAGGCGCCTAGACGCGCCTAGGCGGGGTGATCTACAACATAGCCTCGATCATGAACTCTCGTCTAGTCCTTTGTAAAACATCGTTAACTGAATCTTGGGGGTGTAAACATGAAGTGGACATTTTGCTAACCTCTGTTGAAATCTCGTCCATGTCTTGGCGGAAATTAACAAGTTATATTTGACCCTTCGTTCTCATACGCTCTGGATAGTACGGATCTAGTAATTTTTCTTGAAGCCCCCCCGTGACGTAATTGACTAAGTTGGTTGACGATCCAACCATTTACTTGCAACCTCGGGCAAGAAAAACTTTAACATGAAGTAATACCTTTGCTCGCGAGTGACACCTTGAGTAAGGTAGGCATCACATATTTGCATAAACTTTTGAATGATGTGTGGCCCCGTTGTAATGTCCAGAACCCTTAACCAGGTTCAACATACCCGCATCAGGCTCAAATCTCATAGCTTGAATCACTAAATGGAGAAGTCTTAACGGTTGAACTCGAAATTGACCTCCTTTTCCAGGAAGACCTTGTTCTCAACGCGAATTGTTTTGAATATTCAGTGGGACTCCTCCATTACCTTATAACAGTGGTTGACCTCTTGGTGGAACTTGATTATTCTGATTGATTGGTTCAAACCCAGGAGGTACAATCTCTACTCGTGGACTCCCATCATAATCTAAATTCTCTAGCACATTTATATTTTCCATCGCTTCTTGATTTCTTCGTTCTTTTTCTAGCTTTCTTTGAGCTCGTAGAACCCTCTAAGGATCGGATAGCATACACAGAACCTGAAAACCCGTGAAAGACACACACAAAAAACAAGATTTAAAACGAAAAACAACCAAATCTACTACACTAAAGAAAAAGCAATAATTAACGAAATAGTCCCCGACAACAACGAAAAAAATTTGGTATCTCCTTCATTGTGATAGATTAATCTCGTCACGAGACATCAGGTCGATTCTACAAAGTACCTAACCTATGTAATTATCCGGCTACTTAAACACGTCAGGATCACCAATGCACACGAAATGTGACTGAACTAGCTATGTTCCCAAATCCCCCGCCAGGGTGCCATTTAGGGCACTAAAGTCAATTTATATTTATTAGGAAATATAAAGATAAATAGATAAATTTATAAACAACTAATAAAAATTGCCCAATTCTATTAAACATCTAATGGTCCCAAATAACATCAAAAACACCGAAATAGTATTCTAGGTTCATACATAATTGTAAAATCAAGATATTAAATTTAGTTCATACTAAAAGCAATAAAAATTGATGGTAAAATATTTCAAATAATGTTTAGGACAAGAAGATAATATAATTTACCTAGATTAATGGGGGAATGGTGTAGAAATGGTGCAGTAGGACTCCAGCTTTTATTCTTTTTTCCAGTAATTGACTTTTTACTGACTAAGGAACATTTTCTAATGATAAAAATTGATATATATATATATATATATATATATATATATATATATATATATTTCCAATTAATTTTTAGGTGTTGTGGGCCCCTTTAAGATGGTCCAAATCAACCCCGAACGTCTTCAAGGAAGAGTGGACTGGTTCAAGCCACAACAACTACAACTTTAATGACCTATTCATCTTAACTCCAAATCACAAACTGCCAACTCTCACGCGCTCCTGGCTCCAAATACTACCATGAAACCAAAGGGATCCTCCAGAATATTCAGCAATTGCACGTGTTGATCTTTTCTTGCTGATTTTCAAATCTTGCCGGTAAATGTTCTAGCTTTTTAAAAGTCGTTTTCGATCCTTTAACGCCTTGTCTTGGGTTTGACCTTTCTTTATAAACTTCTTATTCTTGTCTTGGGATCTAGAATAATCTAAATACCTAAGATCTGCACACATAACACACAAATATCTCTTTAAGTAAGAATTCTCCAAAAATAGACAAGAAATGAGAAACTATCCAAATATTGGGAATAACACCTCAAATAAGTACAAATAAACCAAATATAATGTCTCATGACTAGATTAATCTCTCACAATAAAGGATACATCGTCTATATATAGATGTGGCAAATCAGAAAATGCGTAAAGAAGATAAAAGCTCTATATAATATATTATTCAACTAAGTACGCTACTAGTCATACAACTTCGATACATAAAACATGTTAGTCTATCTTCTAAATCAAACAGATCGTTACCATTCTTACTTGATATACGGTAAAGTTCATACGAGATATTAGGGTTCATAGACTACTAATCTTGGGGTAGGTAACCTCAAAATCAATGGAGTAATTAATATTCATTTGATATATGTATAGACATCAGCGACATCATTTGAGTTATTGTTGACGGTTAATTTTGGGATTTATCCCTTTATTTGGAATTCTTTGGTTTTAGCTAATCTTGGATGATATATGTGTTGTTGGAGCAATTTGAGATATTTTGTGTGCTAACTGCGAAACTCCTAAGTACATGTATGATATTCGAATCCAATATTAAGCTAGGAAGTCAAAAAGTCATGAAGAAACCGAAACCGAATTGCAAAAGTAGTCAAGAAGTTCATTTAAAGCTCAACAAGAATTACTGGCATAAAACTGCCATATCCATTCGAATGTTATAGCTCATAATTGGTGAAGAGTTTGATCATGAAATTCAAGATCAAGAAATAAATTTTAGTTTAGGTCTAGTAAAAATAAATGGGTCACTATTTGGAGTTGAATTGAATAAGTTATGGATGTTTACTAACACGACACAAATTTTACAAATTTAGAAGAGTCCATTAAGCCAGTTTAGACTTACTAAAGTTGGCCTAATTGAGCTAAAAAAAATTCGGTGACTATATATACTAGTATCTAGCCTGAAAACACATCATTTATCATATTTTGGAGTAAGAAAAAGTTAGAGAATGGGTAAGAAGCAAGAGTTCATCCCCAATACCTTATTACATACCTTTGACATTATAATTAGTTTAACATTCATTATGTTTCAATTCCAACTATAATTCTGACTCTTTTAGCTTTTATTTCTTTCTCCCATTAATTAGGAACTAAATTATCTAGTAGCGTAAGATACTTTTGTATGAACCTTAAGTATTAATTAGGGCTAAATTGTATAAATATTGAATTTTTTATTTTAATAAAACATTGGATTGTTGTTGTTGTAGTTATACTTATGCTTATTTGTAAATTCTTGTAGTAGTTCCATATATATAAGGTTTGATAGATATTAAATTACGCCTAGGAGGGGTATTTGGTAGATGAAATACGACAATTTCGCCATTTTGGGTTGAAAACTCGAAAGAGATAAACTAACTAGGTAGTTTCATAGGGTTAGAACTTTAGGCGTTAAATAATTACGTAGGATCACTCGAGAGAGGTTCCTAGAAATATATTGCAGCCCCCTATATATACGGGAGGAACTTAGGGTGACTAAGAAGTCCTATTAGCAACAATATCCAATTTTTCCCTTAGAATCATAAGTAAGTTCCATCTATAGTTAGTGGGGATTACAAATGTATCGAGTTACACCTTCTCCCCATTCTTACAGACCTTTTAGGTTAATTTGATTAGTTAAATCATACACGAAAAAATGATAGACGAACTCAATTTAATATTTTAATACTAGCGACTACTCCCACACTTGCGAGTTTGAATCTTTCGAGTGTTAATTGTCATATCACACTTCAAAAGACATGATCCTTTTTGCCCCTACCCTTCACTTGTCGATTCTAATCCCTAGGCACAATGCGTTTAGGTCCTACTGACCAGGTCACATAAGTATAAAAATATAAGGAGTACCATATTGATTCAACAAAGGGAAATTACCACAATTCCAACTAAATCCTTTGGGATTTCCTTTATTCCCTCAATCCACTATTTAGATGTGGACAATCAGATATATCGTGCACAACATAAGTCAACCAACTACGTAGCTTTCAGTGTGCCCTGATTTCCACAATCGACCAATAAGAACATACATTGGGTTATGACCTTATACTATATATGTCATGTAACAAAAAGGTTGAGATAATTAATTCTTTCATAATTTATCTTTTAAACTGGAAATTTTCTTTATCACAACATATCCTCACCAAATTTTATTTGGGGGGCCGTCTTGTACACTTACTAACTTGAGTGCCAGAGTACTGTCCAGATTCTTACTCTGGATGGATCTAAGATACTTTTTTACTCTGTACTTGGGACAACGGTAGAGCCTGGTCGATATGAAGAAACTTTCTATCAACGTAGATGGTTTTATTCGTACATCACACGTGGAAGAGACAATTTTTACCATATCACACACACACACACACACACACACACACACATATATATATATATATATATATATATATATATATATATATATATATATATATATATATATATATATATATATATATATATATTGATAACATAGCTATGAAGGAGGCTATCATTTTACATTGTAATATCTAAGCTTATTTCCAACTAAATCTCACCAGACCCTATATAGGGTTCTATGATGACCACTTGCACCTTGAGCATTGGAGTTCCAGCAAGAGTTTCATCTAGATGGTACTAACCCACTTGGTTACCAACAAGAGCTTTTACACATATATATTACTATTAATATAAAATTAAATATCATGATTCAAAACCGCGTAATCTTGCCTAGGCTCCACGTAACACGCCTAGGCACTAGGCCCCTATCGACCGCCATGGCCACGAAACCAAGATCTACATCATAGGTTCACTTCCCTTAAGTATGTTCAATTCCTTAATTTTCTTACTCTATCTATCCTACTAAATTTCAAATAAACACACATTTTGAAAGTGATATGTGCATGTATATATCTGAATGAATAACATAATAGCTAAAGATTTTCATTGAAAACTAGTAACACATATTTTCCACCACCTATATAAATAAACCTAATTAAATTTGGCATCGTATTATCTTTTTTTCGTAACTATGAAGATTTTTGATCAAGTGATAATGACCCAGAGAGTTCCGACACCCAATATAGTTTTCCTTTAGAGGCCAACTCAATTTTGTTTTTCTTTCAGAAGGTCTAGAATGAATGTATATCAGGTTGGAATATTATTATACTAATGGTTAATAAATTTAAAAAAAACACTACAAATATGATGATTATGTAGAGATTTTTCCCATAATTGATTTTCAAAATTCAAATAGAAAATTTTGACAGATTCTATTCATTTCACTACAATCTATATTTTATAACATTGTCAAAGTAAATAAAGTTTGGTTTGAAGTATTTTTTGTATTTAATCCATATTTTTTTTTGGTTTTTACGTGTTAAAATATTGATTTCTGATGTGTCAAACTTATTTTTACATGAGGTTTGTTCATTTTTACGCTCGTTAATTGTTTCCAGCTCAATAGTCACCGTCTGCTCCATCTCCTTTCTATGGATTCTACTCTAGACTACCATTCATGGTGCTTTCAACTTTCGATTGTGACATCACTAGATTGGTTGTTTCTGTTTTCAAATGGTTTATTTTATTTGCATATGGGGTGTGTGTGTTTCGAATAGTTGTCGATGTGGTGTATAAGGGGAAATGTGGGTTGTGTGTTATTTTTGGATAGGTTTTGTGTAGTTTTCAAATGGACTTCTTATCTCGAATGGGTTGTTTGAGTTTACAAATGAGTTGTTACATATTTGAACAGTGGCTGTTTCGTTTGCGGACCTGTTGTGTACATATCACAAATGTGTGGATTTATTGACGAATTTATTATGCTTTTTTACAAATGAGTTTTGAGATGAATATTAATTAAGGTTGACATGATTATTTATTGATAATATATTTATGTAATGTGCGTGATTTTTTGATAATTTTGTGCATAATTTTTGCTATAATTTATATCTATATATACGTATATTTTTGTTGTATTTTTGGCATTCTAATTTTAATTAATTATACAACAGAGGCAAGTAAGAATGTTTTTCCATTAATAATGGAGTCGATTCTATACACAAAATTATCAGTACTATGAATATTTTGAGTCAATCATTCATTAATTAAATAACTTTAGTCAAACTTGTATAAATTGAAATTTAATAATTTAATGTATATGCACTTTTGTATAACAGTATATATAATTTGAAATATCTAATCCCCAAAAATGGAACATATGGAAAACAATCAACGAGACCTTATCTTTGCCATGTTAAGAAGAAAAAAATCTAAATATAAGAAAGTTACAAATGCATTCAATGAAGATGTCTAGTTTATGATTTTATATATATATGCATATTTACCATTGATTTAATTAAATATTTCTATTTTTAAATTGCAACAATCTGTTATTATTTCTTTTTCTAACTTTTGTTATTCTATAAATTGGCATATACATGTAAAGAGTAGATTGTAACTACTAAAAGAAAAAAAAAGTAAAGAGTGGATTACATAAGGAAGGAACTAGTGATGGAGCTAATGTTGGCCAGAAGTTGGTTCGGGCTTATAATACTGATTAATTTACTTATTTTACGTAAGTCTCTAATATCTATATTTTGTTGTTATATCTGGTGCAACAAACTGTTTTAAGAAGTTTGAATTAGTTCTGCTAATGACAAACTTCATAATTTTTTCTAATGAGTCTCGTTCCTCATATATAATAGAGCGATCTAATCTTAATATTTTCACAGTATACACATATAAACACTATCATTTTGGGGCATAAAACTAGTAAGTTCAATGATGACTTTGCAACAAATTTTGCATCTTTGTAAACCAAAACCCGAGTCATTGTTATAATCACAAAATTTGTCGCTTTAAGATCGCTTCAACAAAATATATTTAAGGGAATTTTAATGTGGAAAAATAAAATTCAAGATATATTTTGTTCGAGTCATATTTAAGTTATATTTGGCTTATGATCGGTATATATATATATATATATATATATATATATATATATATATATATATATATATATATATATATATATATATATATATATATATATATATTTCATGATAATGAGAAAAATAATTATTTAATATATAAACTTGTACATGCATGTATCTTTAGATTTAAACTATTTTTCATAGACATTAGAAGAACTAACTAATATTTTTTGTGTGTATTATTTTGAAGTAGAGAATGTGAACTTTATTGAAGGAACATTATGTGAGTCACGAAGTGAAAGTTTTCACGGACTATGTTTTAGTAATGAAAATTGTAACACCATATGTGTTAAAGAAGGCTTTGCAGCAGGAAGATGCCATGGATTTAAACGTCATTGTAAATGTAATAAAGATTGTGGTACGGCCCATGTTCCTCCCGTCGATGGAGGTGGTGGAGGTGAAGTACCAGGTACTCCTGGTGACGATGATGGAGGCAGTGGGGGCGATACGGGTAGTGGTGGTGATACAGGAACCCCTAGCGAGGGTGGTGAACTAGATACTCTTAGTGACAATGGAGAAGGCGGCATCGGAGGTAGTGATGGACCTAAAACTACACTAGATGAAGGTGGATATAATAATTTAGACATTTTTGTAAGTGATAATACCAATGAACGCAAAGATGCAGGATCCTCTTCTAGTAATGGTTGCTACAGCAGGAAAGGTTTAGGAATTCCATGTGAGCTTCTCGAATCCAATGAGTAAAACATTGTATTACTATAGTACAAATAAAGAATTCCAGAAGTGTAACGAAATAAAAGCATATGGTTATTGAGTTAATATTGTGTTCCAATGTTAAACTATAAAGTTTTTATAAAACATGTGTCTGTGTTTATTAAAATAAAAGGTCTATTTGACATTAAAATTCAAAGGAGTAACACTTACATAAAAAATAATAACCTAGTTAAATATGTAATCAATAAAATATAGAGTAAAGTACACCATCAAATCCTATATTATGGGGTATAAGAAAATATACAGGTGGGTTTTTAGACAAAACATAACCATGTGTTTTCATAAGTATGGTAAATCTATCATTTTGGATAAAAATATTCTTTATAATTGTTTCTAAATTTTTTTTCTATTTTACACCTAGTTTTATAATTATTAATTATGCTCATTCTGAAATAAAAAAAATATCCAGAATTGAACATAAAAAAACTTGGTTTCATTCAAATTATACTAATACAATAGCTATATAAGATGATTTTAGACAAAGATATACAAATATAATTTATTTTTATCATAGATTAGTTTTAATTAAGTGGATATACACGAACGACGTACCCAATAAAGTCACAACATGTAGAAAGAACTTGTAGTAGTTTATGATGAATTATGCGGGTTATACAGGTCGTTGTGAAGCTGCTTGAGCCTGACATCGGCTTAAATGTGTAGTTACGCAGCTACTTATATTTTTTTATATATAGTTCAATATTCATATTGTAATCAATATGTAATTCATAAAGTAATAATACGAGGTTACTTTTTCTCTATATTTTGAGTTATCGTTGTTAAATTGATAACATGTTGTAAGCACGAGTCTATATACGGTGTTATGAAAAATAAATTATTTATAGAAAGAGGACAACAATATTTATCGTGAAATGAAGATTGTGGAATTATTTGGTTGGTTTCGTATGTGAAAAAAAGGTAAGTTATTTATTATATATATGAGTGTACTTTACCTTTTTGTTATAAGCCTGAAGTTTCTTTTGTTTTACAAATAAATTACCTTACGCATATAAGATTTCTTGCAAGCTGAAGAACAAAAAAAATATTTGCAACTCTAGGTTGTTCATATCCTTTTTATGTATACACGTGTAAGCTTTATAAATTTTACAATATTAGTATGGATGGCTCGTGTTCGTTTATACATAATATATTCCCACGATTCAACACAAAAGATATTGACTCCGGATTTTCCTTGCACTCTTCTCGTATATGCTCATTCAGTCCACAACGAGGACAACCCTCTGCTTCTTAAGCCATCTTTAACTCGGATTGTCTTTCGTGGAGACATTCTCTAAAAATTGGTGACAACTTCTTCAATTGATTCTCTAAAGAGCAAAATTTAACATCCCCAATAGTGTCACTTTCTAAAGGTAACGTACCTCATATGGCATTAGGAATTGGAGCTCAAGAAGGCGGACAACTCGTCTCAGTTTCCACTATAGTCTCCATAACAATCGATACATCATTCAGATCTATTGGAAAAAAACTACACCTTCAAATTTATTGACCCTCGATCCTATGTTGTAGATCTCGGTTTTGGGCGCCAGGCGATCGACCAGGGCCTAGCGCCTAGGAGGGATTACACGGAGCCTAGGCGGAATTAGACAGTTTTGAATCCCGATGTGTAATTTTGTATATTTAGTAATATATATGTAATAATTATAGCAATTTTAACTATTTAAGTCATAAAATTCATCTAACAACACTATATTAAAATAAAAATACTAAAAATTGAGTTATAATATCAACTAAAGAATTAACGAGAATAAGAAAAATAACAAAAAGGTCTATGCTGTTATGTTTTTATATTAATCGACGCCTAGGCGGATATTTTTTGCCATTAATTAGTGCCTAGACGGGCTAGGCGCCTATTCCATGGCAGCTAAGGCGCTAGGCATAAACGCCTAGGAATTTAACTAGGCGTAAGCGGCAGAGGGGGGGAGTTGACGCCTACGAGGCGCCTAGACGCGCCTAGGCGGGGTGATCTACAACATAGCCTCGATCATGAACTCTCGTCTAGTCCTTTGTAAAACATCGTTAACTGAATCTTGGGGGTGTAAACATGAAGTGGACATTTTGCTAACCTCTGTTGAAATCTCGTCCATGTCTTGGCGGAAATTAACAAGTTCTATTTGACCCTTCGTTCTCATACGCTCTGGATAGTACGGATCTAGTAATTTTTCTTGAAGCCCCCCCGTGACGTAATTGACTAAGTTGGTTGACGATCCAACCATTTACTTGCAACCTCGGGCAAGAAAAACTTTAACATGAAGTAATACCTTTGCTCGCGAGTGACACCTTGAGTAAGGTAGGCATCACATATTTGCATAAACTTTTGAATGATGTGTGGCCCCGTTGTAATGTCCAGAACTCATAAACGGGTTCAACATACCCGCATCAGGCTCAAATCTCATAGCTTGAATCACTAAATGGAGAATCCTTAACGGTTGAACTCGAAATTGACCTCCTTTTCCAGGAAGACCTTGTTCTCAACGCGAATTGTTTTGAATATTCAGTGGGACTCCTCCATTACCTTATAACAGTGGTTGACCTCTTGGTGGAACTTGATTATTCTGATTGATTGGTTCAAACCCAGGAGGTACAATCTCTACTCGTGGACTCCCATCATAATCTAAATTCTCTGGCACATTTATATTTTCCATCGCTTCTTGATTTCTTCGTTCTTTTTCTAGCTTTCTTTGAGCTCGTAGAACCCTCTAAGGATCGGATAGCATACACAGAACCTGAAAACCCGTGAAAGACACACACAAAAAACAAGATTTAAAACGAAAAACAACCAAATCTACTACACTAAAGAAAAAGCAATAATTAACGAAATAGTCCCCGACAACAACGAAAATAATTTGGTATCTCCTTCATTGTGATAGATTAATCTCGTCACGAGACATCAGGTCGATTCTACAAAGTACCTAACCTATGTAATTATCCGGCTAGTTAAACACGTCAGGATCACCAATGCACACGAAATGTGACTGAACTAGCTATGTTCCCAAATCCCCCGCCAGGGTGCCATTTAGGGCACTAAAGTCAATTTATATTTATTAGGAAATATAAAGATAAATAGATAAATTTATAAACAACTAATAACAATTGCCCAATTCTATTAAACATCTAATGGTCCCAAATAACATCAAAAACACCGAAATAGTATTCTAGGTTCATACATAATTGTAAAATCAAGATATTAAATTTAGTTCATACTAAAAGCAATAAAAATTGATGGTAAAATATTTCAAATAATGTTTAGGACAAGAAGATAATATAATTTACCTAGATTAATGGGGGAATGGTGTAGAAATGGTGCAGTAGGACTCCAGCTTTTATTCTTTTTTCCAGTAATTGACTTTTTACTGACTAAGGAACCTTTTCTAATGATAAAAATTGATATATATATATATATATATATATATATATATTTCCAATTAATTTTTAGGTGTTGTGGGCCCCTTTAAGATGGTCCAAATCAACCCCGAACGTCTTCAAGGAAGAGTGGACTGGTTCAAGCCATAACAACTACAACTTTAATGACCTATTCCAGTTAACTCCAAATCACAAACTGCCAACTCTCACGCGCTCCTGGCTCCAAATACTACCATGAAACCAAAGGGATCCTCCTTGAATATTCAGCAATTGCACGTGTTGATCTTTTCTTGCTGATTTTCAAATCTTGCCGGTAAATGTTCTAGCTTTTTAAAAGTGGTTTTCGATCCTTTAACGCCTTGTCTTGGGTTTGACCTTTCTTTATAAACTTCTTATTCTTGTCTTGGGATCTAGAATAATCTAAATACCTAAAATCTGCACACATAACACACAAATATCTCTTTAAGTAAGAATTCTCCAAAAATAGACAAGAAATGAGAAACTATCCAAATATTGGGAATAACACCTCAAATAAGTACAAATAAACCAAATATAATGTCTCATGACTAGATTAATCTCTCACAATAAAGGATACGTCGTCTATATATAGATGTGGCAAATCAGAAAATGCGTAAAGAAGATAAAAGCTCTATATAATATATTATTCAACTAAGTACGCTACTAGTCATACAACTTCGATACATAAAACATGTTAGTCTATCTTCTAAATCAAACAGATCGTTACCATTCTTACTTGATATACGGTAAAGTTCATACGAGATATTAGGGTTCATAGACTACTAATCTTGGGGTAGGTAACCTCAAAATCAATGGAGTAATTAATATTCATTTGATATATGTATAGACATCAGCGACATCATTTGAGTTATTGTTGACGGTTAATTTTTGGATTTATCCCTTTATTTGGAATTCTTTGGTTTTAGCTAATCTTGGATGATATATGTGTTGTTGGAGCAATTTGAGATATTTTGTGTGCTAACTGCGAAACTCCTAAGTACATGTATGATATTCGAATCCAATATTAAGCTAGGAAGTCAAAAAGTCATGAAGAAACCGAAACCGAATTGCAAAAGTAGTCAAGAAGTTCATTTAAAGCTCAACAAGAATTACTGGCATAAAACTGCCATATCCATTCGAATGTTATAGCTCATAATTGGTGAAGAGTTTGATCATAAAATTCAAGATCAAGAAATAAATTTTAGTTTAGGTCTAGTAAAAATAAATGGGTCACTATTTGGAGTTGAATTGAATAAGTTATGGATGTTTACTAACACGACACAAATTTTACAAATTTAGAAGAGTCCATTAAGCCAGTTTAGACTTACTAAAGTTGGCCTAATTGAGCTAAAAAAAAATCGGTGACTATATATACTAGTATCTAGCCTGAAAACACATCATTTATCATATTTTGGAGTAAGAAAAAGTTAGAGAATGGGTAAGAAGCAAGAGTTCATCCCCAATACCTTATTACATACCTTTGACATTATAATTAGTTTAACATTCATTATGTTTCAATTCCGACTATAATTCTGACTCTTTTAGCTTTTATTTCTTTCTCCCATTAATTAGGAACTAAATTATCTAGTAGCGTAAGATACTTTTGTATGAACCTTAAGTATTAATTAGGGCTAAATTATATAAATGTTGAATTTTTTATTTTAATAAAACATTGGATTGTTGTTGTTGTAGTTACACTTATGCTTATTTGTAAATTCTTGTAGTAGTTCCATATATATAAGGTTTGATAGATATTAAATTACGCCTAGGAGGGGTATTTGGTAGATGAAATACGACAATTTCGCCATTTTGGGTTGAAAACTCGAAAGAGATAAACTAACTAGGTAGTTTCATAGGGTTAGAACTTTAGGCGTTAAATAATTACGTAGGATCACTCGAGAGAGGTTCCTAGAAATATATTGCAGCCCCCTATATATACGGGAGGAACTTAGGGTGACTAAGAAGTCCTATTAGCAACAATATCCAATTTTTCCCTTAGAATCATAAGTAAGTTCCATCTATAGTTAGTGGGGATTACAAATGTATCGAGTTACACCTTCTCCCCATTCTTACAGACCTTTTAGGTTAATTTGATTAGTTAAATCATACACGAAAAAATGATAGACGAACTCAATTTAATATTTTAATACTAGCGACTACTCCCACACTTGCGAGTTTGAATCTTTCGAGTGTTAATTGTCATATCACACTTCAAAAGACATGATCCTTTTTGCCCCTACCCTTCACTTGTCGATTCTAATCCCTAGGCACAATGCGTTTAGGTCCTACTGACCAGGTCACACAAGTATAAAAATATAAGGAGTACCATATTGATTCAACAAAGGGAAATTACCACAATTCCAACTAAATCCTTTGGGATTTCCTTTATTCCCTCAATCCACTATTTAGATGTGGACAATCCCTCAATCCACTTTCAGTGTGCCCTGATTTCCACAATCGACCAATAAGAACATACATTGGGTTATGACCTTATACTATATATGTCATGTAACAAAAAGGTTGAGATAATTAATTCTTTCATAATTTATCTTTTAAACTGGAAATTTTCTTTATCACAACATATCCTCACCAAATTTTATTTGGGGGGCGGTCTTGTACACTTACTAACTTGAGTGCCAGAGTACTGTCCAGATTCTTACTCTGGATGGATCTAAGATACTTTTTTACTCTGTACTTGGGACAACGGTAGAGCCTGGTCGATATGAAGAAACTTTCTATCATCGTAGATGGTTTTATTCGTACATCACACGTGGAAGAGAAAATTTTTACCATATCACACACACACACACATATATATATATATATATATATATATATATATATATATATATATATATTGATAGCATAGCTATGAAGGAGGCTATCATTTTACATTGTAATATCTAAGCTTATTTCCAACTAAATCTCACCAGACCCTATATAGGGTTCTATGATGACCACTTGCACCTTGAGCATTGGAGTTCCAGCAAGAGCTTCATCTAGATGGTACTAACCCACTTGGTTACCAACAAGAGCTTTTACACATATATATTACTATTAATATAAAATTAAATATCATGATTCAAAACCGCGTAATCTTGCCTAGGCTCCACGTAACACGCCTAGGCACTAGGCCCCTATCGACCGCCATGGCCACGAAACCAAGATCTACATCATAGGTTCACTTCCCTTAAGTATGTTCAATTCCTTAATTTTCTTACTCTATCTATCCTAATAAATTTCAAATAAACACACATTTTGAAAGTGGTATGTGCATGTATATATCTGAATGAATAACATAATAGCTAAAGATTTTCATTGAAAACTAGTAACACATATTTTCCACCACCTATATAAATAAACCTAATTAAATTTGGCATCGTAATATCTTTTTTTCGTAACTATGAAGATTTTTGATCAAGTGATAATGACCCAGAGAGTTCCGACACCCAATATAGTTTTCCTTTAGAGGCCAACTCAATTTTGTTTTTCTTTCAGAAGGTCTAGAATGAATGTATATCAGGTTGGAATATTATTATACTAATGGTTAATAAATTTAAAAAAACACTACAAATATGATGATTATGTAGAGATTTTTCCCATAATTGATTTTCAAAATTCAAATAGAAAATTTTGACAGATTCTATTCATTTCACTACAATCTATATTTTATAACATTGTCAAAGTAAATAAAGTTTGGTTTGAAGTATTTTTTGTATTTAATCCATATTTTTTTTTGGTTTTTACGTGTTAAAATATTGATTTCTGATGTGTCAAACTTATTTTTACATGAGGTTTGTTCATTTTTACGCTCGTTAATTGTTTCCAGCTCAATAGTCACCGTCTGCTCCATCTCCTTTCTATGGATTCTACTCTAGACTACCATTCATGGTGCTTTCAACTTTCGATTGTGACATCACTAGATTGGTTATTTCTGTTTTCAAATGGTTTATTTTATTTGCATATGGGGTGTGTGTGTGTTTCGAATAGTTGTCGATGTGGTGTATAAGGGGGAATGTGGGTTGTGTGTTATTTTTGGATAGGTTTTGTGTAGTTTTCAAATGGACTTCTTATCTCGAATGGGTTGTTTGAGTTTACAAATGAGTTGTTACATATTTGAACAGTGGCTGTTTCGTTTGCGGACCTGTTGTGTACATATCACAAATGTGTGGATTTATTGACGAATTTATTATGCTTTTTTACAAATGAGTTTTGAGATGAATATTAGTTAAGGTTGACATGATTATTTATTGATAATATATGAGTAATGATATTTGTCACCCTTTTTGTATCACTTTTTTATCACCTCCTACGTGTATGCCTACATGTATCAATGAATTGATTTCTCTATCCTATTTAATTTTTCTCTATCTTCTATTCAAGGTAATCAAAACATATATATAGAAGGGTGATAAATGGGTGACATGAAAAGGGGTGACATATATCATTACTCATAATATATTTATGTAATGTGCGTGATTTTTTGATAATTTTGTGCATAATTTTTGCTATAATTTATATCTATATATACGTATATTTTTGTTGTATTTTTGGCATTTTAATTTTAATTAATTATACAACAGAGGCAAGTAAGAATATTTTTCCATTAATAATGGAGTCGATTCTATACACAAAATTATCAGTACTATGAATATTTTGAGTCAATCATTCATTAATTAAATAACTTTAGTCAAACTTGTATAAATTGAAATTTAATAATTTAATGTATATGCACTTTTGTATAACATTATATATAATTTGAAATATCTAATCCCCAAAAATGGAACATATGGAAAACAATCAACGAGACCTTATCTTTGCCATGTTAAGAAGAAAAAAATCTAAATATAAGAAAGTTACAAATGCATTCAATGAAGATGTCTAGTTTATGATTTTATATATATATGCATGTTTACCATTGATTTAATTAAATATTTCTATTTTTAAATTGCAACAATTTGTTATTATTTCTTTTTCTAACTTTTGTTATTCTATAAATTTGCATATACATGTAAAGAGTAGATTGTAACTACTAAAAGAAAAAAAAGTGAAGAGTGGATTACATAAGGAAGGAACTAGTGATGGAGCTAATGTTGGCCAGAAGTTGGTTTGGGCTTATAATACTGATTAATTTACTTATTTTACGTAAGTCTCTAATATCTATATTTTGTTGTTATATCTGGTGCAACAAACTGTTTTAAGAAGTTTGAATTAGTTCTGCTAATGACAAACTTCATAATTTTTTCTAATGAGTCTCGTTCCTCATATATAATAGAGCGATCTAATCTTAATATTTTCACAGTATACACATATAAACACAATCATTTTGGGGCATAAAACTAGTAAGTTCAATGATGACTTTGCAACAAATTTTGCATCTTTGTAAACCAAAACCCGAGTCATTGTTATAATCACAAAATTTGTCGCTTTAAGATCGCTTCAACAAAATATATTTAAGGGAATTTTAATGTGGAAAAATAAAATTCAAGATATATTTTGTTCGAGTCATATTTAAGATATATTTGGCTTATGATCGGTATATATATATATATATATATATATATTTCATGATAATGAGAAAAATAATTATTTAATATATAAACTTGTACATGCATGTATCTTTAGATTTAAACTATTTTTCATAGACATTAGAAGAACTAACTAATATTTTTTGTGTGTATTATTTTGAAGTAGAGAATGTGAACTTTATTGAAGGAACATTATGTGAGTCACGAAGTGAAAGTTTTCACGGACTATGTTTTAGTAATGAAAATTGTAACACCATATGTGTTAAAGAAGGCTTTGCAGCAGGAAGATGCCATGGATTTAAACGTCATTGTAAATGTAATAAAGATTGTGGTACGGCCCATGTTCCTCCCGTCGATGGAGGTGGTGGAGGTGAAGTACCAGGTACTCCTGGTGACGATGATGGAGGCAGTGGGGGCGATACCGGTAGTGGTGGTGATACAGGAACCCCTAGCGAGGGTGGTGAACTAGATACTCTTAGTGACAATGGAGAAGGCGGCATCGGAGGTAGTGATGGACCTAAAACTACACTAGATGAAGGTGGATATAATAATTTAGACATTTTTGTAAGTGATAATACCAATGAACGCAAAGATGCAGGATCCTCTTCTAGTAATGGTTGCTACAGCAGGAAAGGTTTAGGAATTCCATGTGAGCTTCTCGAATCCAATGAGTAAAACATTGTATTACTATAGTACAAATAAAGGATTCCAGAAGTGTAACGAAATAAAAGCATATGGTTATTGAGTTAATATTGTGTTCCAATGTTAAACTATAAAGTTTTTATAAAACATGTGTCTGTGTTTATTAAAATAAAAGGTCTATTTGACATTAAAATTCAAAAGAGTAACACTTACATAAAAAATAATAACCTAGTTAAATATGTAATCAATAAAATATAGAGTAAAGTACACCATCAAATCCTATATTATGTGGTATAAGAAAATATACAGGTGGGTTTTTAGACAAAACATAACCATGTGTTTTCATAAGTATGGTAAATCTATCATTTTGGATAAAAATATTCTTTATAATTGTTTCTAATTTTTTTCTATTTTACACCTGGTTTTATAATTATAAATTATGCTCATTCTGAAATAAAAAAAATATCCAGAATTGAACATAAAAAACTTGGTTTTATTCAAATTATACTAATACAATAGCTATATAAGATAATTTTAGACAAAGATATACAAATATAATTTATTTTTATCATAAATTATTTTTAATTAAGTGTATATACACGATCGACGTACCCAATAGAGTCACAACATGTAGAAACAACTTGTAGTAGTTTATGATAAATTACGCAGGTTATACAGGTCGTTGTGAAGCTGCTTGAGCCTGACATCAGCTTAAATGTGTAGTTACGCAGCTACTTATATTTTTTTATATATAGTTCAATATTCATATTGTAATCAATATGTAATTCATAAAGTAATAATACGAGGTTACTATTTCTCTATATTTTGAGTTATCGTTGTTAAATTGATAACATGTTGTCAGTACGAGTCTATATACGGTGTTATGAAAAATAAATTATTTATAGAAAGAGGACAACAATATTTATCGTGAAATGAAGATTGTGGAATTATTTGGTTGGTTTCGTATGTGAAAAAAAGGTAAGTTACTTATTATATATATGAGTGTACTTTACCTATTTGTTATAAACCTGGAGTTTCTTTTGTTTTACAAATAAATTACCTTACGCATATAAGATTTCTTGCAAGCTGAAGAACAAAAAAAATATTTGCAACTCTAGGTTGTTCATATCCTTTTTATGTATACACGTGTAAGCTTTATAAATTTTACAATATTAGTATGGATGGCTCGTGTTCGTTTATACATAATATATTCCCACGATTCAGCACAAAAGATATTGACTCCGGATTTTCCTTGCACTCTTCTCGTATATGCTCATTCAGTCCACAACGAAGACAACCCTCTGCTTCTTAAGCCATCTATAACTCGGATTGTCTTTCTTGGAGACATTCTCTAAAAATTGGTGACAACTTCTTCAATTGATTCTCTAAAGAGCAAAATTTAACATCCCCAATAGTGTCACTTTCTAAAGGTAACGTACCTCATGTGGCATTAGGAATTAGAGCTCAAGAAGGCGGCCAACTCGTCTCAGTTTCCACTATAGTCTCCATAACAATCGATACATCATTCAGATCTATTGGAAAAAACTACACCTTCAAATTTATTGACCCTCGATGGCTCGATCATGAACTCTCGTCTAGTCCTTTAAAAAACATCGTTAACTGAATCTTGGGGGTGTAACCATGAAGTGGATATTTAGCTAACCTCTGTTGAAATCTCGTCCATGTCTTGGCGGAAATTAACAAGTTCTATTTGACCCTTCATTCTCATACACTCTGGATAATACGGATCTAGTAATTTTTCTTGAAGCCCCCCCCCCCCCCCGTGACGTAATAGACTAAGTTGGTTGACGATCCAACCATTTACTTGCAACCTCGGGCAAGAAAAACTTAAACATGAAGTAATACCTTTGCTCGCGAGTGACACCTTGAGTAAGGTAGGCATCACATATTTGCATAAACTTTTGAATGATGTGTGGCCCCGTTGTAATGTCCAGAACTCATAAACGGGTTCAACATACCCGCATCAGGCTCAAATCTCATAGCTTGTATCACTAAATGGAGAATCCTTAACGGTTGAACTCGAAATTGACCTCCTTTTCCAGGAAGACCTTGTTCTCAACGCGAATTGTTTTGAATATTCAGTGGGACTCCTCCATTACCTTATAACAGTGGTTGACCTCTTGGTGGAACTTGATTATTCTGATTGATTGGTTCAAACCCAGGAGGTACAATCTCTACTCGTGGACTCCCATCATAATCTAAATGTTCTGGCACATTTATATTTTCCATCGCTTCTTGATTTCTTCGTTCTTTTTCTAGCTTTCTTTGAGCTCGTAGAACCCTCTAAGGATCGGATAGCATACACAGAACCTGAAAACCCGTGAAAGACACACACAAAAAACAAGAGTTAAAACGAAAAACAACCAAATCTACTACACTAAAGAAAAAGCAATAATTAACGAAATAGTCCCCGACAACAACGAAAAAAATTTGGTATCTCCTTCATTGTGATAGATTAATCTCGTCACGAGACATCCGGTCGATTCTACAAAGTACCTAACCTATGTAATTATCCGGCTAGTTAAACACGTCAGGATCACCAATGCACACGAAATGTGACTGAACTAGCTATGTTCCCAAATCCCCCGCCAGGGTGTCATTTAGGGAACTAAAGTCAATTTATATTTATTAGGAAATATAAAGATAAATAGATAAATTTATAAACAACTAATAACAATTGCCCAATTCTATTAAACATCTAATGGACCCAAATAACATCAAAAACATCGAAATGGTATTCTATGTTCATACAAAATTGTTAAATCAAGCTATTAAATTTAGTTCATACTAAAAGCAATAAAAATTGATGGTAAAATAATTCAAATCATGTTTAGGACAAGAAGATAATATAATTTACCTAGATTAATGGGGGAATGGTGTAGAAATGGTGCAGTAGGACTCCAACTTTTATTCTTTTATCCAGTAATTGACTTTTTACTGACTAAGGAACCTTTTCTAATGATAAAAGTAGATATATATATTGGTGGGCCTAGGGTGTGATAAAATAAGATATAAATAACGTGCAAATAACACCCTAAAGCTACACAGTTCTGCAAGTATACAGATCGTATGCAAGTTGTAGATTAAGATTCGTTCCGCAGAGACTACGAAGGTTAGAGGAATTTTATGCAAATATCAAGTGTAATAATTAAAGCTAGAACAACTAAACGCAAATAAAAGTAAAGACAAAGAGATTTTTATTTGATTTTCTAATTAAACTAAATTAAACTAAGAATTTAAAGACAGAAATTAAATATGAAAGAGAGGTAATATGAGAATATAGCTTGAGTCACTAGCATGTAATCCCCACTAGTTTTGTCGTTCTAAACATGTAAGGGTGAATTATGTAGTATTTCAATAATCGGTTCCAATTCGCTATCGGTAGTTTAAAATAGGATTTACCTATGTCAATAAGGCTTCCTAAGCAAACTTTTCCTGTAATTGGTAAATAGTCACAAAGACTAAACCATAGTGATTATCTAGCTAGGTTGGGTTGTCAGATCAGACCTAATACTAGACGTTATGTGCTAAACATGCAATTAAACACCGTTGTCAATGGTGACCTAATTATTAGATGGTAATTCTATATGGGCGCGCATCCACAAGAATACAGAATATAAATCCAAACACATAAACAATGAATAAAAACTATAATTCAATTTAAAACATTAAGTTCCCAAATTAGATAGATGTCAATCAAAACTAGGGTTCATACATATATGCTAAAAACTCAAGCTAAAGAAATTTAGTTCATGAAAGAAAAGAAAGAAATTACAAAATTAAAGGTAGAAGAAGACATTGTGATGAACAGCTCCTTCCAGACTTCTCTCTTCTGTTGTATGCTTCCTCTTGGTTTAAGGTTTCACCAAGGATGATTTAAGAGTGTTAAGAGGCTGTATTTATAGTGTGGTCGGTTTTTGCTCCATAATATACCAAAAGAATCGTAACAGAATTATCTATGTCCCTAAGAAAGGAATCTTCCAAAATCGGCTTCCTTGTAGGAGTAATCATCACTTCTTTAGGCGTGTGCTGCAGAATCTCAGATTTAGGCAGCTTTTCCTTTTCCTAATTTTTAGCCTTTGTTTCCTTATCTTCAATTTCCATGTAAATCTCTTTCCATAAGTTGTAGTCTTTGACTTTGACTCTAATTAATATCCATAATTATCTTTAAAGCTTCACACTAAATAAACAATTAAACCCAATATGCTCTAAAAATATTATGTTACTAAATCAAGACCCAAAATAGGAAAGTGCACTAAACTAAGCTAAAATCAACCTATAAACTAATAAATAAGCCTAAAATGATGTCTCAGAAGTATATTTTATTATCACAAATGAGGAGACATCAAGACCCCCAACTCAAAGTTGTATCGTCCCGATACAATAAAAGTAAAGAACAGTAGGGTAGTCAAAATAAACAAGAAGAAGTCGGAGTAGAATAAGAACAGAACACAATGAATGATCCTAGAGCATAAATATCTAAAAAGTCTCATGTAGTAATGCTCAAGAAATAATGCACAAAGATGCTTAATATACATGTAATCAACAATCCATAAATTCAAGTTAAGATTAATTTCGCAATGCCAGAAGGAGAGGATGATAACTTAGTTCATGTTAATGGCTATAGGTTGTTCATAGGTCCCAAATACAGCATCCAATGGTCCACTTACCTACTACCTAATAGCTCAATTGTCTCTCCACCTAGTAGTTAGAAATCCTAAGGTCTTGGTTATAACTTGGCTTAAGGACGGGTGTGGTATATTTGGATAATGAAAAGTGAGTTTTTGGCTCTCTCCTCACTAGCCATCAACGAATCGCCCTAGAGCTTGAGTTTTCATTCGAAGATGTACTCACTCAACCCAATTTATTGATTCTTTTGACTTGCATCCCCAATAAATCCCAATTAAAACCTTTGATGATATAAAATCCACTTTGTCGGTCTGAATATATATTTCTTTTTCAAAATTTTCTTTTGTACAGTCATGACTCTCTTTTTTATGTTGAGATATCATACTATTTTTTTTCATATATATATATATATTCTTTTCTTTTTTATATGCCCTTGTTGGCAAATTTAGCTCGTAGCTTCTTTTTCATTCAATATTACCCCGGCAAAGGGTTACAATAATAACAATTTCATCAATAAAATCATAAATATAATACCCAAATCCCAAAGTTCCCTAATGATGAAACCCACCACCCCAAACTCAAGCTCTAAAATGAGTTGTCTCAGGTTTTGCGATTCGAGTGCGGGTCGTATAGATAAGTCCTACAAACTAAGGGTATGGATTATAATGTGTTTCAAGAAAAAGGCTTAGAAAGGCTCAGAGGGGCTAAGACGGATAAATAACAATAATCAAATAAAAAGGGTGAGAATGTATAAAAAGGCTTCAAGTGTTTTCAATATGAAAGAACTGTCTTATTCATTTTTCTAACTAGCGGATTTCGTTACGTTTTCATTATTAGTTCATAGATAAGCATGGTTTCAACTAATTTTAAACCTCACGTTCTACACACCAAATAACTCTCCCTAAGTTTCAACGTGATTTCTTAGCATTGCTCATTAACTTTTCTATCCTTTATTTCATGTTTTCATGCATGCATCTAAACAATTTTGTTGCATCTTTCAAAAACATTCTACTTACTATCATTGACCTAATAAAATCATGCTCAAATAGGTATATTCAATATATTCTATGCCTTAATTCAACCTAAAAATTTTAAATTTTATGCAAAAACAAAAAGAAGATGAGGACAACGAATCCCCACCCCCAACTCAAAAATGAGCCGTGTCCCCACGACTCGAAAAAGACTCAAGAAAGAATAAAATTTAAAATTAGCATACATATTGCACATAAAGAAATGGTAGGGAAGAAAGAAAACATACTCTTCGAGGCTATTACCTCGCCTTATTGACATTCCAAGATAGGATTTTGCTGGATTTCCTTTAATTGCTCGAGGAGTGTTGTGATGTACTCCTTTTCTTCTTTTGAAAGTTGCGTAATTACTCTCAAAACTTTAATGATCCAAGCATTGTCAATATTGTTATTTATCTTAAATTCACGTGTTTCTTCTTCACCCAACTTCTTATTCGATTTTCCGATCAAGACACGTGATCATCATAGGATATTGCATTAAATAATGACATGGGAGAGACCAAAAATCCGTATCACCTCCTCATAGATCAACAGTGTCACATCTTCTTCTTCTCCTCACACAATACAATTCACAAAAACAACGTTTAGAACGTCTTACCATGAGCGTAGACCAACCTAATCTTTCCAACTCGCCACGAATCTTCATGTATTCTCCTTTAACTTCTTCTTCAAATACTTTCTTATAAGAAAAGGTAGTTCCTTCAATTGTTTCCTTGGAGAAGCTATCAGGGCCCTTGAAGCTTTCTCTTTTTCTTCGGGTGTAGGGTCGTTGATCTGTAGAGGTTGTGTTGTTCTCTTCACTAAAGTTAGAACCTTTTTGCCCATTGAATCAACACAGCATGCTAACCTCTCTTCTTTTGACTTGTTTTACCCTTTGAATTGGAACTAGGACTTTTCTCACTTGATTTCTTCTCAATTAACCCAATACCTTGCTTTTCTTCATCTCCCTTACAGTAAATAATGTTTATATTCTCTTAATCATCTCAATTGACCCCCAACTCAAAGCTTTAACAACTCTTGAAATTTGAAACTCTTGATTATTGGTTGTACAAGCTTAATTTGGGTTAGGAAGGGTGATTTGATGATGATTCTCTATGTGGGTAAGATGGATTCTTCATGGATTGGCTTGGATCTAAGAAATTGTAGGATGAATTTTTGAAATTTAAGCTTTTGATTCTTGGATTCAAGGTGTTTTGGTATGATATGGGTGGTTGAATCATCTTTGTAATGATGTGGAGAAAGGATTGGATGTGTTTTCATGGTGATTGGGTAGTGTTTATATGATTAGGGAAGGTTTTATGAAGCTTTAATGGAGTTGGGAGAGTTTTGGGGAAGAAGGAGAAGCTTAAGGATTGAAAAATTCGTAATAGAGCAACCTCCTCACCCTTATAACCTGAAAAACGCGATTTTTTTCTCTCTCCAGCAGTTCCGGGCGGTATACCGGCCGTGGGGCCCGGTATACCGGAGTTTTGGCTTTTGAAATTTTTCCTCTCGGCATAAAACCCGTGGTGACACCCCGTGGCACGAGTTTTCTGGCCGGCATACCGGACTTCTGGCCGTATACCGGTCTGGAACGAAAACCTCCCCAACAGCTAGATCTCGAAAAGTTATGCAGTTTACGCTCAAAGATCACCTGATTCCGACATCCGAGCGCAAAGATATGACTTGCCGAAATTTTCTCAGATTGTGTCAAATTTTTTTTTCCGACACAGCGAGTGTGGGCGGTATACCGCGCATATGGTCCGGTATACCGCAAGATCTGATGCTCCAAAAATTTTCGTCTCGTCAATAAACGCGCGCCACATACCCGTGACACGGGTTTTTGCTCCCGCGGTATACCGCGCATATGGTCCGGTATACCGGACTCATTGATGTGATTTTTTTTCTCCTCGGCATAAAACACGTGGCATCCACCCGTGGTACGGGTTTTCTTCACCTGCGGTATACCGCGGCTGAGGTCCGGTATACCGCACCCCTGCTTCAGTCTTTCCGAAAAATTTCGTTCGCCTGCCTAACTCGATTTCTCCAATACCTAAGCATCAAAAACACTAATACCTTTCTCAAATATGCAATATCAACTAAATTTAACTAAGCTAAACATAAATAAATAAATAAAACTAAAAATGTAAAAACATAAAAGAAATCACGGGTTGTCTCCCGTATAGCACTTTTGTTTAACGTCTTTTAAAGTTAGACGTGTTACCTCGATTAAGGATGACGAAATTTCCACCCTTTGCCTCTAATTCCCACGAACTTTTCAGCTCGGTTCTTCATAATTATGGATGGTGACATCCAAGATTTCGTGAGACGGGGTGAATCTGGTGGTGACTGGATAATGGGAATTTTAAAACTTCCGGGATCTTCCAGCTTTGGTGGTAACTTGTTTTGACATATAGCACTACACTCCACTGGTAATCCAATTGTTTCCCCAGTTTCTATACTTTGCTTGTTGGAGAGAATGTCTTTCATGAATTTCAGATAGGTTGGCATCCTCTTGAGAGCTTCAACAATTGGTACATTAACTTCCAACTTCTTCAACATGTCAACGAACTTCTTGAATTCCAGGTCATTGTCCTTCTTTCTGACACGTGAAGGGTATGGTGTTGGAGGGCGTGTATTAAGTTCCACTGGTTTTCTTGTCTTTTTAGGTGCCTCAGTTTGGACACTCTTTGGTTTAACTACCTCCTCTACTGTATCTTTGATTATTTCTTCCCCCCTCTGTTCTGGAATAGGGACTGGTTCAGGCTCTCTTCTTGGTGGAGGTAGTTGTTTTCCACTTCGCAATTCAACTGCATGGCAAGAATCATCTCTAGGAGCAATAGTATCACTAGGCAGTTGCCCTTTTGGCCGATTTTGTAATGTACTCGCCATATGTGATAAAGTATGCTCTAGTTGCTTGATAATCTTCTGTTGGGCTTGAATCTTCTGTTGGCTACGACTCATGTTGTTTTCAACTGTTTGCATTAATTGAGCCACACTCGAATTCAAGTTTTGAATTTGTTCTTGTTTTGCCAGTTGCCTTGATTGTTCAGGTGGATCATTCTTCGGCTCTTGACAAGCTTTTTCAACAATGGGTGCCTTTTTATGAATAGGTTGTGGTGGATTATAAGATTGAGGTTGGAGTTGATGATAAGTCTCTTGATTTCTGACCCAACTTCTTTGTTGTGGAGGTTGTTGAAAATTAGTGTAGCTTTCTTGAGGATAATTATAACTATTAGAATAATAGTTATTTTGAGGATATGAAACGGAAGCTACTGCTGGATTATT
Source organism: Nemophila menziesii (assembly GCA_029959085.1). Lineage (NCBI taxonomy): Eukaryota > Viridiplantae > Streptophyta > Magnoliopsida > Boraginales > Hydrophyllaceae > Nemophila > Nemophila menziesii. The sequence continues at coordinate 2,004,173 of JARWIR010000013.1, forward strand.
CATACATCCTTCCCACACATGATTTCTTGATCCACAACCAGGACACGAAGGAATTGTACGTACTACATTCACCTGAGCAATTGTTCGGGCTTGTTCTTGCAGTTCTTCAAGTTGTTGGGCCAATTCTTTAAGCTTCAGAGATTCTGAAGTGTCTTCTTTTTCTGGTTTCTTTGGCCAACTTCTCTCGTTCTCAAGAATTCTCTCCATCCCCAACTCAGCTTCTTCAGGTTCTAGTAACACGAAACCTGCGTTTCCTAACGAATCTGTTTTCTCTCTTGATTTGTCATTAAGGCCTCCATAAAACAAGGTTAAATAATATTCCGGCGAGGATTGATGATACGGACATCTCGCCATCCTTTCTGTAAATCGTAACCATGCTTCACCCAAACTCTCTCCGTTCTCCTGTATAAATTGTTCAAGCTCCAACATATATTTTAAATGTCTACTAACCGGATAGAAACGGTCTAGGAATCTTGTTTGAAGCTTGTCCCAATCTGGAATAATATGAGGGTATTGGGTATCATACCAATCGCTTGCACATCCGGTCAAGAAGAACTGGAACATCAGGTAATATACTTGTTCCCTAGTAACTCCTCTTACGATATAAGCATCACAGATCTGCATGAATTTCTGAATATATCGGATCGGATCTTGATGTGCAGCACCGCTGAATAGTCCATGAGTTGCAAACTGAGTTAACATCCCTGGATCAGGTTTAAATTTAGCGGCTTGGATTTCTGGAGCGCGAATTCCTCGTGGCTCCACTCTGAACTCGATGGGTAGCTCAAGTCTCCTTGGGTTCTCCATCTGTAACTAAATTTGAAAAACAAAAACTAAAAGACAAAAGCGTAAAATAGAACTAACTAAAAATAAAAGCACAAGATATATGCACAAGGACTAACGATGTAGTCCCCGGTAGCGGAGCCAAAAACTTGGTGGGGCCTAGGGTGTGATAAAATAAGATATAAATAACGTGCGAATAACACCCTAAAGCTACACAGTTCTGCAAGTATACAGATCGTATGCAAGTTTTAGATTAAGATTCGTTTCGCAGAGACTACGAAGGTTAGAGGAATCTTATGCAAATATCAAGTGTAATAATTAAAGCTAGAACAGCTAAACGCAAATAAAAGTAAAGATAAAGAGATATTTATTTGATTTTCTAATTAAACTAAATTAAACTAAGAATTTAAAGACAGAAATTAAATATGAAAGAGAGGTAATATGAGAATATAGCTTGAGTCACTAGCATGTAATCCCCACTAGTTTTGCCGTTCTAAACATGTAAGGGTGAATTATGTAGTATTTCAATAATCGGTTCCAATTCGCTATCGGTAGTTTAAAATATGATTTACCTGTGTCAATAAGGCTTCCTAAGCAAACTTTTCCTGTAATTGGTAAATAGTCACAAGAACTAAACCACAGTGATTATCTAGCTAGGTTGGGTTGTCAGATCAGACCTAATACTAGACGTTATGTGCTAAACATGCAATTAAACACCGTTGTCAATGGTGACCTAATTACTAGATGGTAATTCTATATAGGCGCGCATCCACAAGAACACAGAATATAAATCCAAACACATAAACAATGAATAAAAACTATAATTCAATTTAAAACATTAAGTTCCCAAATTAGATAGATGTCAATAAAAACTAGGGTTCATACATATATGCTAAAAACTCAAGCTAAAGAAATTTATTTCATGAAAGAAAAGAAAGAAATTACAAAATTAAAGGTAGAAGAAGACATTGTGATGAACAGCTCCTTCCAGACTTCTCTCTTGTGTTGTATGCTTCCTCTTGGTTTAAGGTTTCACCAAGGATGATTTAAGAGTGTTAAGAGGCTGTATTTATAGTGTATAGGTTGACCTAATTCGTTTCTTAAGAGATAACTTAAGTAATGGACTCCTAGCCCAACTCAAATTCGTATGGAAATAAAGATAAACACTGCTGGACCGTTTTGAGTATATCTTCTTCGTTATTAGTCGGTTTGAGCTCCATAAGATACCAAAAGAATCGTAACAGAATTATCTTTGTCCGTATGAAAGAAAATTACCAAAATCGGCCTATTTCTTAGGTAAATAACCACTTCTTTAGGCGTGTACTGCAGAATTCAGATTTAGGCAGCTTTTCTTTTTCCATCTTTTTAGCTTTTGTTTCCTTATCTCCAATTACCATGCTAATCTCTTTCCATAAGTTGTAGTCTTTGACTTGGACTCTAATTAATCTACATAATAAATGGGTCACTATTTGGAGTTGAATTGAAGAAGTTATGGATGTTTTACTAACACGACACAAATTGTCCAAATTTAGAAGAGACCATTAGGCCAGTTTAGACTTACTAAAGTTGGCCTAATTGAGCTAAAAATTTGTCGGTGACTATATATACTAGTTTCTAGCCTGAAAACACATCAATTATCATATTTTTAAGTAAGAAAAAGATAGAGAATGGGTAAGAAGCAAGAGTTCATCCCAAATACCTTATTACATACCTTTGACATTATAATTAGTGTAACATTCATTATGTTTTAATTCCGACTATAATTATGACTCTTTTAGCTTTTATTTCTTTCTCCCATTAGGAACTAAATTATCTAGTAGCGTAAGATTCTTTTTATGAACCTTAAGTATTAATTAGGGCTAAATTGTATAAATGTAGAATTTTTTATTTAAATAAAATATTGGATTGTTGTTGTTGTAGTTACACTTATGCTTATCTGTAAATTCTTGTAGTAGTTCCATATATATATATATATATATATAGGTTTGATAGATATTAAATTACGCCTAGGAGGGGTATTTGGTAGATGAAATACGACAATTTCACCATTTTGGGCTGAAGACTCGAAAGAGATAAACTAACTAGGTAATTTCATAGGGTTAGAACTTTAGGCGTTAAATAATTCCGTAGGATCACTCGAGAGAGGTTCCTAGAAATATATTGCATCCCCCTATATATCCGGGAAGAACTTAGGATGACTAAGAATTCCTATTAGCAACGATATCCAATTTTTCCCTTAGAATCATAAGTAAGTTCCATCTATAGTTAGTGGGGTTTACAAATGTATCGAGTTACACCTTCTCCCCATTATTAAAGACCTTTTAGGTTAATTTTATTAGTTAAATCATATACGAAAAATGATAGACGAACTCAATTTAATATTTTAATACTAGCGACTACTCCCACACTTGCAAGTTTGAATCTTTCGAGTGTTAATTGTCATATCACACTTCAAAAGACATGATCCTTTTTGCCTCCCACCCTTCACTTGTCGATTCTAATCCCTATGCACAATGCGTTTATGTCCTACTGACCAGGTCACATAAGTATAAAAATATAAGGAGTACCATATTGATTCAACAACGGGAAATTACCACAATTCCAACTAAATCCTTTGGGATTTCCTTTATTCCCTCAATCCACTGTTTAGATGTGTACAATCAGATATATCATACACAACCTAAGTCAACCAACTACGTAGCTTTCAGTGTGCCCTGATTTCCACAATCGACCAATAAGAACATACATTGGGTTGTGACCTTATACTATATATGTCATGTAACAAAAAGGTTGAGATAATTAATTCTTTCATAATTTATCTTTTAAACTGGAAATTTTCTTTATCACAACATATCCTCACCAAAATTTTATTTGGGGGGCAGTCTTGTACACTTACTAACTTGAGTACCAGAGTATTGTCCAGATTCTTACTCTGGATGGATCTAAGATACTTTTTTACTTTGTACTTGGGACAATGGTAGAACCTGGTCGATATGAAGAGACTTTCTATCAGCGTAGATGGTTTTTTTCGTACATCACACGTGGAAGAGACACTTTTTACCTTATCATATATATATATATATATATATATATATATATATATATATATATTTTGATAGCATAGCTATGAAGGAGGCTATCATTTTACATTGTAATATCTAAGCTTATTTCCAACTAAATCTCACCAGACCCTATATAGGGCTCTATGATAACCCCTTACACCTTGAGCATTGGAGTTCCAGCAAGAGCTTCATATAGATGGTACTAACCCACTTGGTTACCAACAAGAGCTTTTACACATATATATTACTATTAATATAAAATTAAATATCATGATTCAAAACCGCGTAATCTCGCCTAGGCTCCACGTAACACGCCTAGGCGCTAGGCCCCTATCGACCGCCATGGCCACGAAACCAAGATCTACATCATAGGTTCACTTCCCTTAAGTATGTTCAATTCCTTAATTTTCTTACTCTATCTCTCCTAATAAATTTAAAATAAACACACATTTTGAAAGTGGTATGTGCATGTATATATCAGAATGAATAACATATTAGCAAAAGATTTTCATTGAAAACTAGTAACACAAATGGCCACCTAGGTCTTCTTTTTTATTTTTCTTATTCTCGAGAATTCTTGAAATGATATTATAACTCAAATTTTAGTATTTTTATATATAATATAGTATTTTTAGATGAACTTTATGACTTGAATAGTTAAGATTGTTATTATTACGTCGTATATATTAATAAATATATAAAAATTACACATCGGGATTTAAAACCCCCTAGGCCCCGTATAAACCCGCCTAGGTGCTAGACCCCAGTCGACCGCTTAGACCGCAAAACCAAGATCTATAGCATAGTGTAGGAGGTGATATAAGGGTGAACCAAAAAGGGATGATAGGAGATGTGTGAGAATGGGGTGTAGGAACCAATTCAAATAGGCAAGAGAGGTCCTAACATATCCCATATTTTCTTTGGTGATGATCTAATCCTATTTGGTGAAGCATCTTTGTTGCAGGTAAACATAATAAAGAAGGCAATGGGGATATTTTATGGAGAAGCGGGTCAAACCTTGAGTAAGGAAAAATCTCCTATTTATGTCTCGAAGAATGTTCCAGTAATAATGCAACAAGAACTAGCTGAAGCGAGTGGATTTTGCTTGCGTAATTCTTATGGGACCTACCTAAGGGCTCCGATTCAATCAGGGCGTCTTCCAAAATTTTTTACAATGGAATTATGGAGAGAATGAGAGGAAATGTAGCCGCATTGAAAGCAAAAGCTCTTTTGCTCGTGGGAAGAGTTACATTGGCACAATCAATTTTGAGCGCAATACCAACATATTAAATACAAGTAATGAAAGTTACAAGTATGTGTGCGAGGTAATTGATTAGATAGTGTGGAATTTCATATGGGGTTCTTCATCCGGAGGTAGAGAACTCCATTGGATCGTAGGATCAACTGTGTAAACCAAAAAGGGCTATATGACTAGAAATTCGAGGAGCAAAGTATTATAATATAGCGTTGTTAGCTAAACTCAGGTAGAAACTACTTAAAAATCAAAATGTTGCTTGGGTGGAAGTATTTAAGAATAAGTATTTCACAGATGGGTTATTAAATTGGGAAAGGAAAGCAGTGATTTAAGTATGTGTTAGGCGATTCTTATCAGAGCTAATTTGCTTAAGGAGGGAGTAGTACATTTAAGTGGGGAGGGAAATTATTTTAAATGGTGAAATGAAATTTAAGGTAATGGTGGGCGTATAGGTGTGATAAAATAGCGAGAATAAAAGATAAAATAAAAATAAAAACATGCACCTACTACCACGAGAAACTCATCGCAAGTGCACAGATCGTTTGCAAGTTAAGTAAAGTTCGTTCGTAGGGATTTAGTCTGCTAGATTAAATGCGTTTGAGATAGAATTGTAGAAGAGATTGATTGTTAAAACTAAAAGACCGAAATAAAGAGATAAATCTTTGAGAGAATAATTATTAACTACTAATGCAAATAAATAAACTAAAAGAATGGAGGTGAGAGATATAGCTTGAGGTTGCTAGTATTCACTTATCCTTCTAAAACAATATTCTAGTTATAAGGGTGATTAAATCTCTTTGGAGTATGTAGTTAGGATTATATATTCCTCTTAACCCCCGTCAGGGTGGACTTAGGTGGTAACCAAAAAATTACCAGGGGACTTGGGTAAGGGGACCCTGCGCTATGTGGTTGAGTCGAACCTTAGTGACTATATAGTTAGGCAAGCCCATCAGGATCACTACCGCACACTAGACGTTTATGTGGTATTTATACAATTGAATCCCCTGTCGAGGTGACAATCCAACTGCTAATGGGGATAAAAGCACATAATCGGATATATAAAATAAATAAGTATTGCAATCAATTTAAAATCACTTTCCCAAATAACATAAAATAAAGAAATATATTTCAAAGATTATACATATGCAACCTGTTGTCTCCATATTTGTGATGAATTAATTTATATAAGGCACATCATATTAGGTTCATTATATCAATTATTATGGGATTTTTCTCAATTATTAGTTACTTTCTTAATTCATGCCTTGATTTGAAGATTTATTACTTTTGTAGCGTTTTTTGTATAATTTATGTGTTAAATGTAAAGCTATTAGTTATAAGTAAATAATTAGATGCCAAATCAATGTCAAGGATTTGAGGAAAGAAGATTCAAGGTAAAATCTAGAGTTGAAAGTAAACAAAGTTGAATTAGGAAAGGAAAATCTGTCAAATAAATTTGTGATACTGGTGAGACGTTTAGTGTTTTATAGACTAAAGAAAATCGGTTAAGATTTGAAGGAGCTCTTTTAGGGTCAAATAGGTTTTTGAATTGTGGTTGTTATGATAGGTGGTACACTGAATTTGGACAAGGAACAAAGGGGGTATTCTCAAATAAATCTCCAGTGTGTATCATGTCCTATATTTTAGGAAACTAATTTGAAAATGAATAGGACTCCAATAACTTGACTTGCACTCCAATATTTTGACCTAGCACCTATAAATACATATATATACCATTGAACATTGTCCTTTCTCAGCCTTTAATCAATATTACTCTTAGAAATCATCCAAATAAGCAAGAAGACCTAGTACAAGAAGTTGGATAGTCTAAAACTCCTCTTCTCCAATCTATCCCTCTATCATTAGGGTAATTTGAATAGATTCAATAGCTTAACTATGTTCTCTAATCTCTTTATTCCTTAGTTTTATTTTTGTGTCTTTAGATAATTCTTTAATTTTATGTTATTTAGGATTAACATTTAAATTGATTGAGCTACTTGGTTACTATATATATTTGTTTTATGTGCTTTTACTTAATGATTTTAGTCCATGCGAATGCATGCGTATAGGGTTACCCCATTAGTAGTTGGATGGTTACCTCGACAGGGTGTTCAACTATTGAAACGCCACATAAATGTCTAGTGTACGGTAGTGATCCTGAAGGGCTTGCCTAACTAGATAGTGACTAAGGTATGATTTCACCACCGATCATTGCTCAGGGTCCCCTTACCCAAGTACCCTGGTAATTGTGAGGTTGCCACCTAAGTCCACCTGGTGTCGCCTAGGGTGTGATAAAATAATAGAATAAATAACGCAAATAAGAAACCTGGACTAGCACTGTACTGCAAGTACTACAGGACATATGTAAGTTTTAATGATAAGAAGATTCATTCCTCAAGGACTTAAGTGTGTTAAACGAATGGGTAAATAAATCAGATTAGCGATTAATAATTAAAAGACGGAAAATAAATACGATTGATTGAGAGATTAATGATTAAACAAATTAAAAGACAAATAATTAAATATGAAAGAATATAGATGAGAGAATATAGCTTAGGTTTTGCTAGTATGCACTAATCCTTCTATTTCTTCTATCAGTTCATAAGGGAGATAATAGCTCTTAGATTATACATAATGCAAAACCCAAGGTATGGGAAAATTAGTTCATACCTGAAGGAATAAAACTAAAAGTAAGATACATGAATGTCATCTTGCTCTCTTGAATGACTAAGATTTAATATAAGGTTTAGAACTGAGCAAGGATGATATTTACAAAGGTTAAAGGGTGTATATATAGGGGTTTAGAAGACCTAATTTGTTTTCTTGGAGTGGAATACAAGTAACTTGGACACCTAGCCCAGCTCAAATTCGTAATCCTTAAATATAGAAAAGGTAAGAAATTGTTGTTGTTTTGTTTTGGCCGTAACTCCTTCAATATAACTTCAAATTATGCGTTTTTACGTCGAAACTGATCTTCTCGGAAAGCTCTACAACCTTATTTCAGACCATTCTTCCAAATTCCTAGCCAATCTTGAGTCATGATCACTTTTATGGACGTGGCTGGTAAAATTCAGATTTACTTGGCAACTTTATCTTTCCATATCTATCTTTTCTTTCCTTTATCTCCAATTTCCATGCATATCTTCTTTACCTTATCTCTTGGAGTTGATTTGGCATCTAATTAATTACCATATACCTTTAAAACTTCACAATTAAAAACCAAATATGCTCTAAAAATATTAAATCATCAAATCAAGACAAGAAATAGGAACGTGCCATAATACATAGAAAAATCTAGTATAAGACTTCCTAAAACACCTAAAATGATGTCTCCAACTAATATTAAATCATCACAAATAGGGAGACATCAAGACCCCCAACTCAAAGTTGTTCGTCCCGATACAATAAAGATAAAAACAAAGGGAAGTCTCTAAATACACACCTAGGTCAATTAAGCATAGTGGAAGAAGCTAGCAGAATATATAGAATAGACTCAAAGATATTTACAAACTACATACCTGCATACTTGTCATATCTACCATCAACACGACTTATATTCAAGATTAGATCAGCTTCGCAATGTAAGAAGGGGAGCATCTTTACTCAGTTCACCAAGGAGGCTATAGATTGTTCATCGAACTTCACTAGTATCCAAAGATCCACTTAACTACTCTCTATTGGATCAATCACTTCTAGATTAAGGTTGTAATGTTGGCTTAGGGACGGTATGATAAGTATATTTAGATAATTTAGAGTGAGCTTTTGGCTCTTTCCTCACTAGCCATCAACGAATCTCCCTAGAGCTTGAGTTACTCTCATAAAACATTCTCACTCAACCCAATGATTTTCTTGATGCATAAGTAGCATCCCCAATAACCCAATTAAAGCATAAAGATGTTCACATAAAAATTCCACTTTGTCGGTCCAAATACATATTCTTTTCATATCAATTTTTTCTTTTGTATAGCTATGACTCTTTTTTATGTTGAGATATCATGCTATTTTTTCTCATACCTTTTTCTTTTCATGCTTTCATAGCTTTTTTCATTTACTATTACCCCGGCAAAGGGCTACAATATAAACCTGTGAATCATCAACAATACATAGAACAGGACACAATTAATAAGCTCAAAAATCCCAACCAAATAACAATTCCCATAGTGGTGGACCCACCACCCCAAACTCAAGCTCTAAAACAACTGTCTATGCATCGCGATTCGAGTGCGGGTCATATGGAAAAGTCCTAAAATCTAAAGGATATGGCTTATAATGTTGCTAATAAAAAGGCTTTAGAAAGGCTAGAAGGGGCTGAGAAGGATATTATAAAATAAATTTGGACAGTAAGCTAAAAGGCAACAAGGGGCTTATGAAAAAACCGCCTTAATCACTTTCTAAACTATGTAATTTTGTCATTGTCTTACCTTTAGCACGTTCATCAAATGGGTTTATCAACTAGCTTGGATCTCACGGCCTACACACCACTCATGGCTCCCTGAGATCGAACATACTTTCCATCGCATTGCTAACTAATCTTTTCTTTACTATCAATGTGTGTTTTCCTGCAAATACTCAAAGCATACAAAATAAAGAAACTCATAAACATACTACTTTCTATCATCGACTTTACTAAGCTTATGCTTTCAAGCTATTAAACACACTCTACATCTAATTCCCATGTATCAAAAAATTTAATTTCTACCTAAAAACAAAAAAAATCACAGAAAAATGGAGATGAGAGACAACAAATCCCCGCACCCCCAACTCAAAAATGAGGCGTGTCCCCACGACTCGAAAATGACTCAAAACAGAAATTAAAATTAGCAGATAAATCATATACATAAATGGTAAGGAAGAAAGAGAACATACCCTCGAGGCTATTGCCTCGCATTATCGACATCCAAAATAAGATTTACTGGATCTTTCTTTAATTTCTCAAGGAGTGTCATGATGTGCACTTGATTAGCTTTGATTTGTACCACATCTTTGGCTAAGGAAGTTTGAGCTGCTTCGACTTTATTCAATCGCTCCTCTACCTTTTCTTGCCAAATATGATCCTTTTCTTCTTTTGAAAGTTGCGTAATTCCCGCTCCTCTTAAAACTTTCATGATCCAAGCATTGTCAATATTATTACTTATTTTATACCCTAATTTATCTCCTTCACCCAAAATCACAATTGCTTTCCGAACAAGACACGTGATCATAGTAGGATATTTCACATTAAATAACGAAATATGAGAGATCAAAAATCGCATCACCTCCTCAAAGATCAACTATGCCACATCCACTTCTTCTCCCCTCAAAATACAATTTAAAAAGATAGCGTTCTTCTTACTTACATCCGAATTTCTTGTGTTTCCAAAGGCATTGGTGTTAAGTAAATTGTGCCAAATTCTCGTTTCCGGTTAGAGATATTTTTAAGGCCAAGGTGCCTTCAACTCTCTCTTATGTTATTTCACTTTCTCCTTATCTAAGATATGCTCAAAAAGTAAATTCCAATCAAAAGTCTTCTTATTTTCCACCGCTTATCTATACTTACATGGTCCAACCAATTTCTTAAATTGGAAGTGGTTTCTAATCTCTTCAATTGTAAAAGGAACTAACTTGCCTCTAACTGGAACACAACCTTTACTATCTCAGCTAAAGAGGCCTAAATAGAATTCGGAAACTAATTCATGGCATAAATTTGAAAGTCTTACCATGAATGCAGACCAACCCAATCTTTCACCGATCTCCAAGAATCTCTTGTACTCCCCCTTTATTAACTTCTTCTTCAAATACTTTCTCATAAGCAAAAGGAAGTTCATGTAAGTGTTTCTTTGCATAAGCTAACAAGGCCTTTGAAGCTTCTTCTTTTTCCTTGGGTGTAGGACCTTCAATCTGTAGAGGTTGCGTTGTCTTATTTATGAAAGCTGGAACGTTTCTGCCCATTGAGTTAAACACAGCTAGCTGACCTCTTTTCTCTTGACCTTTTTACCCTTTGTGTTGGAATTGGAACTTTTCTCACTTGATTTTTTCTCAATAGAACCCAATACCTTTCTTTTCTTCATCTCCCTAACAATAGATAATGTTTCCGTTCTTTTAGTCATCTCAATTAACCTCCAACTCAAAGCTTTAACCACTCTTGAATTTTGAAACTCTTGATTATTGGTTGAACAAGCTTTATTTGGGTTAGGAAAGGTGTTTCGATGAGGGTAAGATGGATTTCTTGTTGATTGGTATGAATCTAAGAAATTGTTGGAGGAATTTTTGAAATTTAAGCTTTTGATTCTTGGATTCAATGTGTTTTGGTGTGATATGGGAGGTTGAATCTTCTTTGTAATGATGTAGAGAAAGGATTGGATGCATTATTATGGTGATTGGGTAGTGTTTTGATGTTTGGTGAAGGTTTAATGGAGCTTTAATGGAGTTAAGAGGGGTTTGGGGAAGAAAGAGAGGCTCAAGGTTTAAATAATTCGTGTAGAAACTAACCTCTTCTTTAGTACCCAACTTGTAACCCTTCAAGACTGGATCTGGCGGCGCCGTGCGGTGCACCGGATGTGAGGCGCGGTACACCGGACACGAGGGTTGAAATACCTTGTTGGCGAATTCTCGATACAGTTTAGGATAGCTGGTCTTTTATCTCTCGTAATTGTACCGTAGTGGAAAACCGTCGCCACGGTTTTTGATGGTGCGGTACATCGGAGGGTTGGTGCGGTGCACCGGACCCTTCTGCTGTTCAGACCGTAGTCGTGCTGCTCGATACGGTTTTGTCTCCTTCTTCTCGGCAATATACCGTAGTGAAAACCGTCGCCACGGTTTTTGACATGCGGTACACCGGACCGACCCTACAGTACACTGTAGGAATGTTCTGGTTTTCGCCGAATTTTCGTATTTCTTTTCCTAACTCGATTCCTTACATACATAAACATCAAACACACTCATACCTTTATCAATAATGCAATATCAACTAACAAAAACTAAACTAAACAAAAATCAAAAGACATAAAGCATAAAAATTTGCAGGTTTTCTCCCGTACAGCACTTTTATTTAACGTCTTTTAAAGTTAGACGCGTTACCTTTATCAAGATGTGCGAATATAGCCTCCCCAACAACGAGTAAGGCTATGAATGTCTACTAACCTCTGTTTAATGCCCCTCTTGGGCCTGATTTCTATCACCTTAGCTGAAACAACTTCAGTGACGATTAATGGTCCTATCCACGAATCTTTGTGACTTCATGGCCTATTTTCTGGTTTGTGGGCTTTCCATGCAACTTCATGGCCGACCCCAAACTCAATGTTTGGCTCAGTATCCACAGGTTTCGTGTGGATTTCTTCTGGTAATTTGTGATGTGAAAGGATGTGGATGATAGGAACAGTGGGATCTAACTTCCATGGCTTCTGTCCCCAGACATAGAATGTCTCGGATACATTTTTAGCATGGAGGGTAACTGTTCCCACCCAGAAGTTGATAATGCTCTGACTGGTGGCCATGAAAAGCCTTCCAAGTATGATTGGAACCTGATTATCTGCATCAAAATCAAGTTATAACAAATTCGGTAGGGATGGTGATATTACCTGACCGGACGTGAACGTCCTCCACTGTTCCCCATGTCTTGGTAACTGAGTTGTCAGCAAACTGCAACTTCACTGGAGCTTTCTCTGATTTCTAAAGTCCAAGCATATCGAACACGGACTTTGGCATAAGATTCACACCTGAACCCACATCACACATAGATTTCATCTTGAGCATACCATTTATTTGAATATGAAGATTAAAGCTACCTGGATCTTTGAGCTTCAATAGTAACTCTTTCTCTACTATTCTCGAGACTCTCTCAGCATGAGCCACAGTCTCTTTCCTGGATTCTACACTCTCATGTCTCCCTTTTTATTCTAATTATATGCCCTTAGGAGACATCATTTTAGGTGATTAATTGACTTATGTGCTAGACTTTTAAGCTTATTTGGTTATATTGCGATTTCTTTCCTTGGATTTATACAAATTGTGTTTTAGAGCTTTTGTACGTTAATTTGTTTGGTTTTAGTGTAAATTTATTAGGTTTATTATTTTATGGAGTATCAAGACAAGGATAAGAAATGGGAATTAAAGTCTTGGATTGAGCGTAAAAGTCAAAGGCGAGAAAAGTTGATTCGAAGAAATTAGTAGATGGGAAGAAAATCTGGAATGCTGTTACAAATCACTTTTTTTGAACGTCTTAGTCACTGATTCGGCCTTGGAGTATGAAATAAGGCACATGCATCTCTGAGTCAGAAAGATTTTACAAGTTGAACGAAGTGATTCCGAGTCCGGACGCAAAAGTTAAATCTGTTTTAGTAACAGCTACACACCATTTACGGGATTTCATTTAAGGATTGGGCTTATATTTCATTTAACCTATTCCTTCTTTAGAGTAAGGCCCAATCCATTTTTTCCACTATAAAAGAGTCTTAGACTTCAATTTTTAATACACAACTCATATTACAAAGGAGAAACACGCCAGAGAGAAGTCAGAGAAGCAAAAAGAAGAGAAAAAACTGAAGTTGGAGAATCAATTCCTCCAACAACAGTCATATCAATCCTTCAATTAGGTTCTTAATTTTATTTCTGTAATCGACAATGAATGCTTCTTATTTAATTTCTTTAGTTTTTAATTCAGTTATGAACTAATTTACATTGTACTTGAGAATCGCATATTAGGTTGAACTCAAACTAGTTTAATTCATGTTTTTCCGATTTGGGATTTAAGTATTTAAATTGAATTAGCTATTTGTGTTGGCTTTTATTTTATGCTTGAATCATTATCTTTAGAGTCGCGAACTAGGGATAATTCTTAGTATCTAGGCTATTCAATATAGTGGCGTATTGATCACCTTGACGGGGGGTTTAGATATAGAACTAGGTAATTGCCGTTGGTATTTGTCAATGACCTTGACAGGCTTGACTAACCAATAGCCAAAGCGGTAAGTACTTAAACCATCTGAAAGTAGTTTTAATCATCCTGGCGGAGTTTAGACTACCGTAGGAGAGCTCCTTAGTCCACCCTGACGTAGGTAAGGAGACTTAGAGTATAGCAATTCATCCCTTAACAGAAAGCATTAATTAAAAAATTTGCGGTGAAACCCTTGCGTGACTCAAGTATTACTTTCTCCCCTGCGTCTATCCTACTTATTTGTATTATTTCTATTTCAGCTTAATTATTTTAGTATTTAAATTATTTTCACTTCAGTTCTAATAAACCAAAACAAACATTATATCATTTACTTTTCCGTACTTGCAATTAAATCACTATTTGATTCACACTAGAGTTGTACCTATTTCGTCCCTACGAACGAATCCGATTTATCGGTTTATTACTTGGAAAACCATCCACTTGCAGTTTGTGAGTCCTCAACTTTAGCACTTTATTTTATAATGCACAAGGACCCCCCACACTTGCTTCTTTCTTAGGGATAACTTGCGTGAAAACTTGTTGCAGTGTAAGACCTTTTTTCGCGATCTCAAGCATCTGGGCGTTGATGTTTTTCTGAGTATACGCTAGGGGTGAGCATGGTTCGGTTCGTCTCGTTTTTTGGCCAGAACCGGAACCGAACCGAATATTTCGGTTTTTTATAATTTAATAAATAAACCGGGTGGTTCGCATTTTGTTCCACATTCGGTTTTTTGTGCCGAATTTGTTCGTTTCGGTTCGGTTTTGGTTCGCTTCGAATTCGGATGCTTGGTCAATAATATATTCACCCCATTTCTTGAAATACATTGTCTAATAGAGACTAATATTCCAATACAACTATGCTACTATTACTTGTCCATGTGGGCTATTAATATATTAATTAAATATAAACATATAATCTAAAAATACTTATCTTAATTTACAATACTACAATAAATTTAAATCTATTATTTCCTATTTCATACAATCATGAGTAATGAATACTTATAATCTTAAGTGATATAAAAAAAATCTCACTAATAGCACCATCGAATAGTATAACTAAAATTTCACGTAGATGATAAATTCTTAACAAAAGTTTCTCCCACATAATTCTTATAAAAGAAGTTCACACATTCCCTATTTTTTCCTTCGTTAGTTCGGTTTTTGTTCGTTTTTTTTTTTGTTCGGTTTTACGTAGTAAACTGAACCGAACCAAAAAATTCGGTTTTTGAAAAATTTAAAACCAAACCATTTGGTTATTTTGGTTTGGTTTTTTCCGGTTTTTTGGTTCGGTTTGGTTATCTGGTTCTCATTTGCTCACCCCTAGTATACGCCTCTACAAATGTCTTGAGTTCAATGTCACCCGTCGGATTTGTATTAAGAATGGTTGGTGAAACTGTTTGAACAACAACTGGTGGCGATTCCACCTTCTCTTCTTCCTTTTTTTCTTGCACACCAGGTGCAACTTCTACTTTCAACTCTTTTGAGGCTTCTTCCACTTTTTCTTTAGCTCTTTCAGCTTGTAACTCCATAACCGATCTAATCTCTTCTTGCATATCTCTCAGAAGCTGTATAAATTCAGATTTCTTGTCAGAATCTTCATCCTCAGAACAGTCAGAGTCTTCGGGGCTAGACTTGGTCGGTTTTTCTTCAGTTTTAGGAACTTCCACGGCACTTTCGGCAGCATGCGGTACTTCCTTATTCTCTTCAGTCTCAAGGCAAATAGCCTTACAAGCTTCGAACCCAACATTGGCATCACCTCCTTCGATAGCTTTCAATTCTCTTGCTTCCATTATATTAGTTAGAACTTTATTCGTTTGTTCTACTTACGTACCTAAGATCTGAAATGAAGCTTCTTGTTCTATTAACTTCTCATTCTGTGAATGCATATTAGTGGTCATGAGATCCATGAAATTCTTCAATTGTTTATCACTCACAACTCCCTCTTGAGGATATTGCGGTAATGCCTTCTGAGCTAAAGTATCAGTATATGCATCATTAACAGGTTGTTGTGGAGGAGCAGGTCGATTATAATTCTGATTTCCCTGATATGGAGCTGGACCTCTTGGTTGGAATGAGTTATTCTGGAGGTGAGGTTGATAATAACCTGGATTAGCGGCCCCTTGTGGATTTGAATACTGCATACCCGGATGATTCATGTTACCAAATTGATAATTTCCTCAGTTGGATATGAAATAAACAGATGCTTGATTTCCTAAGCACTCTTCCCATGTATGATTTGTTACCCCACACTGTGGACAACCTTGTGCTTCTTGTACTACATTTGCTGCGGCTAAATTCTTCTGCACCTCAAGCTTGATCTCCTTGATTTGATTTTCTAACGCGGCAAACTGAGCTGAGCTTGCAGTTCCTGCGTCTAATCAAAGCGTACCTCTGTGTTTGTAGAAGGAGCTCGCGAAAGTGGCCAACTCCTTTCTGTTTCTATTATATTTTCCATACCTTCGGCGGCTTCTATAAGATCCATGGACACAAATTTTCCCTTTCCAAGACTATCTACCCTCAGTCTACTTTCGGCATTGATACCTTGATAAAATATAGCTAATTGTAAAGACGGGGTGTAACCGTGGAGTGGACATCTAGCTAACTTTTGTTGGAACCTTGTCATGCGTCTCCTACTTCTTCTCCATTCTCTTGGCAAAACTTAGCAAGCTCAATTTAGTCTTTGAGTCTCATACTCTTCGGATAAAAACGATTAAAGAATGCGGCTTGAAGTTCTTTCCAAGTCTTGATTATACCTGGTGGTTGTCTATCTATCCAATCACCAGCTTTACCGGTCAGAAAGAATGAAAACATGAGACAATACAGTTGCTCGCGTGTAATGCCTGGAGTAACATAGGCATCACAAATCTGCATGGACTTTTGATACGCTCTTACCGGATCTTGAACTGCTGCACCACTATAGAGTCCAAAACTCTGAAATTGACTAAGCATATTCTAGATCTCTGGAGGACGATAACCTAATGGTTGAACTTGGAACGGTGCTCCCAAGCCTGAGAGATTTTGTTCAATTATGTTGTTGTTTATGTTATCTTTTACCGGTGGTGGTGGTATATGTCCTAAAGGACCAAGTGGTGGATCTACTGCTTCTTGTTGTTCTGCCATAGCTCTTCTTCGGGCTCTGTCTTCTTTGATACGTTTGGTATAAGCTCTGAAGCTCTCTTCGGGCTCCGCAAGAGGAGGCCAAGGATGCACTGCTAAAACCTGAAAAAGACTAAAACAAACCAACAAGCGTTAATCTGGAAAAATAAAAATAAAAATTTAACAAAAAACTACTACCAATGAAAATAAATCACCCACACGCTAACGAGACACAATTCCCCGGTAGCGGCGCCAAAAACTTGGTGTCGCCTAGGGTGTGATAAAATAATCGAAGAAATAACGCAAATAATAACCCTAGACTAGCACAGTACTGCAAGTATTACAGGACTTATGCAAGTTTTAAAGATAAGAAGATTCGTTCCTCAGAGACTTAAGTATGTTAAACGAATGGGTAAATAAATCAAAGTAGCAATTAATAATTAAAAGACGGAAAATAAATACGATTGATTGAGAGATTACTGATTAAACAAATTAAAAGACAAATAATTAAATATAAAAGAATATAGATGAGAGAATATAGCTTAGGTTTTGCTAGTATGCACTCATCCTTCTATTTCTTCTATCAGTTCATAAGGGAGATAATAGCTCTTAGATTATACATAATGCAAAACCCAAGCTATAGGAAAATTTGTTCATACATGAAGGAATAAAACTAAAACAAAGATACATGAATGTCATCTTGCTCTCTTGAATGACTAAGAATTAATATAAGGTTTAGAACTGAGCAAGGATGATATTTACAAAGGTTAAAGGGTGTGTTTATATGGGTTTAGAAGACCTAATTCGTTTTCTTGGAGTGGAAGACAAGTAAGTTGGACTCCTAGCCCAACTCAGATTCGTAACCCTAAAATATAAAAAAGGTAAGAAATTATTTATGTTTTTTTTGCTGTAACTCCTTCAATACAGCTCCAAATGACACGTTTTTATGTCGAAACTGATCGTCTCGGAAAGCTCTACAACTTTGCTTCAGACCATTCTTCCAAATTCCTAGCCAATATTGAGTTATGATCACTTTTATGGACGTGGCTGGTGAAATTCAGGTTTACTTGGCAACTTTATCTTTCCATATCTATCTTTTCTTTCCTTTATCTCCAATTTCCATGCATATCTTCTTTACCTTATCTCTTGGAGTTGATTAGGCATCTAATTAATTACCATATACCTTTAAAGCTTCACAATTAACAAACAATTAAACCAAATATGCTCTACAAATAACAAATCATCAAATCAAGACAAGAAATAGGAAAGTGCCATAAAACGTAGAAAAATCGAGTATAAGACTTCCTAAAACACCTAAAATGATGTCTCCAACTAAGATTATATCATCGCAAATAGGGAGACATCACCACCCTGACGGGGGTTAGAGGGAATATAGAATCCTTACTATTTACACAAAAAGAGCTTTATTCACCCTTATAACTAGAATAATTTTTAGAAGAATAAGTGCATACTAGCAAACCTAAGTTACATCTCTTATCTCTAGTCTTTAGTATTTATTTATTTGCATTACTTTATGTCATTTATATTCTTAGAAAACCAAACAAATATTTATTTTTTTATTTTTCTTTTAGTTTAAACAATTAAATTCTTCTACACTTTTGTCTCAAACGCATTTAAGCTAGCGGACTAAATCTCTGCGAACGAACTTTGCTTATGTTCTATAACTTGCAAACGATCTATAATACTTACAGTGAGTTTCTCGTGGTAGTTAAGGGTTTGTGACCTTATTATTATCTTATTTATCTGTTTATTTATCACACCTTTTCCCCCACTACAAACCCAAGCTATGTGACAATCAGTTCATACTAGAAAGAAATAAACTAATGAATAGATATATACTTGTCAACTTGCTTCTATGGATGATAAACTTTATAGTAGGGATTAATATTCAAGCAAGGACATGTTTACAATGGTAAATAGGTGTATTTATAGGTGCTAGGTCGAAATCTTGGAGTATGGTCCAAGTTACTTGAGTTCTAATCCAACTCAAATTCGTATTCCTAAGTAGTAGGACATGAGAAACACGGGATATTGATTTGTGCATATCTCCTTCGTTACTGGGCAAAATTCATTGTACAACCAATCAAAACGACCGCAATTAAAAGACATTTGACCCCAGAGAGTCTCCTTCAAATTCGTAATGGATTTTATGAAGTCTTCAAAACACTGGACCTCTTTTCAGCATCACATATTTATTTGGCAGCTTTTCTTTTCCTAAATCGGCTTTGTTTCCTTTTAACTCTTGATTTTATCTTGGATCTTCTTTCCTTAACTCCTTGCAATTGATTTGGCATCTAATATATTTCCTATTACCTAAGAGTTTCACATTGACACACAAGTTATATAAAAAATGCTATAAAAATAGTAAATCTCCAAATCAAGGCATGAATTAAGAAACCATCATATAATGGGGGAAATCCCTTAACAATTAATATAATGCACCTAAAATGATGTCTCATGAATAGATTAATTCATCACAAATATGGAGACAATATGTAACTTTTCGGTTAAATCTGCGTTTAGGTGCTTAGAGAACATTCTGGTGGAGGTGTCATTCATTTGGGGTATTATATGGAAATTAGGTGTTCACAAAAAGATTGTGTGCTAATTTGGAAGGTGGCGTGGAATCGAGTATCGTCTGCTGATAATTTATACAAAAGAGGTATAATAAATTCAATGGGATGCAATGTGTGCAGAGCAGAAAAGGAGGATCTTATGCATATTTTTCTAACTTGTACATGAGCTCAAAAACTTTGGCGCGAGCTGGGATTCTCTGCTTTGAAACCTGGCTTCACTCGGATGTCAGAAACAGAAGGTAACTCAACTGCAAGGGCATGTAATGTTGTTGCTGCAGAATCTGCAGCAGGCTAGGAAGATCTTTGCAAAGTGTAGCACCTGTGGAAACTCTTGGTGGAACAGTTGTATACTCACAGGCATAGCTGCTCAGTGAAAGGCTCGTGGTTCTGGGTGACAAGAGGTGTCAAAGATTGGTTGAAGGGACATTTAACAGTTAAGGTTAGTTATAATGGGTTAG
Organism: Nemophila menziesii; assembly: GCA_029959085.1. Taxonomy (NCBI): domain Eukaryota; kingdom Viridiplantae; phylum Streptophyta; class Magnoliopsida; order Boraginales; family Hydrophyllaceae; genus Nemophila; species Nemophila menziesii. The sequence goes on from JARWIR010000013.1 coordinate 2,024,338, forward strand.
AATGGCCTGGAATTTTTGCAGCAATAGTGTGGACATTGTGTACTAGGTGGAATAAAGCATTGTTTGATTCTAGGTGGTGTACCCCTCGTTTGGATGGCTTAAAAAATAAAGTAATGAGAGTGGCAAGTGACTATGTGATGGCTTGAGGAAGGAGCGTGAAGGTAGTATAGTGGTATCCGTTCGGAGCACTTTGGTTAAATGGGTAAAGCCGATGGGGCGATATAAATTAAATGTGGATGGGAGTTTTGGAATAAAAAGTGGCAAAGCGGGAATTACGGGTTATTGAGAGATAGTGATGGTATGTTTATATCCAGTTTTACTGGGGCGTGTATGAGGGAATCCACGGCCCTATCGGAAGTGTTAGCACTTTATTTTGGTTTGTGATGGTTGATTAGTAATAGAATAGTTGAGGTCGCTATTGAAATTGACTCGAAGGAACTTTATGCGCTAGTGTAGGACGGTGGGAGTTCTAAGAGTTCGAATTGTCATATCAGTCGTGAACGCGTGGAAATTTTACGAACAAAACCAAAATTAGCATTAAGTCACATTTATCGAGAAGCTAACTTATGTGTTGATGCATTAGTGGAGAAAGGTGCTGAAATAAGTAGTTGTGCGCAGATATCAGATGACCCCTCAGATAATTTAGGAGTTTTATAATGAAGGATTAAAATAAATATACATATTTAAGAGTTATTTTAGATTTTACTTGCGGATTTTGGTTAATCTCTTTATTTTGATTCAATATAAACTTACTTAAAAGAATATCCTTTTTCATGACAACTCTTTAATCACATTTAAATGATTAGTAAACTCTCGTCAATATGATTAAAAGTTTTTTTTATAGGAGGTCCCACTCGCACTCTCGATAATATGATTAAATAATTCAATTAAAGTTAATTGGATTCAATATAATAGAAAGATAAGGTCAACATGAGTAGTAACCCCATTAGCCGTTAAATACATTTGTGTATGACGATGCTAAAATAAAAGGAAAGGGGAAAACTAGATTTGGTATTTAATTATGTCCTAGTACTATAGGCCGAATTATCTGCATTCTAACGAGTAACTGTGTATTCTGTAAGTTCATTTGGACTATGAATACAACCAGATAAATTGAGTAGGATTACTGGGGAATAGAGTGGTATATATAACCATGCCTTTTTTTTTAAGTACATGAGAGAGACACTTTGACTCGGAGTCATTTCGAATCCAATGAGATTCGATCACAGGACCTCTTAGTCTCTGCGGAGTACCTAACCACTAGGCCAACTATCGATCTCATATATATAACCATGCCTAGGATTTATGCTGGTCTCCTTAGGGGAGGATTGGTTCGACATCAGATGTAGTACTAAATAAAAAGGCAAAATCATTAAAAGTCATTGTTTTTCTTTTTTTTCTATACGTGGGTATTAAAAGTTATAGTCGGTTGAAGGGTGCTCGGAGTTTAATTGGGAGCTGATATGGAAGCTAAAGTGTCCTCAAAAAGTTAAGGTTTTGATTTGGAGGGGTGTTTGGGATAGACTTCCCACGCGCGGTAATTTAGCGAGGCGGGGTGTGATTGAGGATGTGACTTGTGTGGGGTGTGATGCAGCTATCGAAACATCTAAACATATGTTCCAGGAGTGCGCTTTATATAGGGGAGTAACTTCTCTTTGTACAGGGACCATATCGCAATTAAATAGCACTAATACACCTGTTTTGTTTTTAGGAGATGGACGGGCGCATAGCAGGCCTGGAATGGAAGGGCTGGAGGACTCGCGTGAGAGACTAGGACGAGTTCAAAGGAGCAGCTCCGGGGGTGGTTCTCGGACAGCAGAACCGCGGCCCAGGACAGGCGAGCAGCAGGCTTTTCCGGCTAGAGGACCTGATCAGCGGCGCAGGGATGGTGATGTCCAGCGAACCCAGGAAGCTGTCCAGATTGGGCCGCCACTGCTGGATGCTGATTCTGTGAAGTGGTGGACCCACATGCTGTCCGATACTATCGTCTTCAAGGGGATAGAACGTTGTATCCGTGTAGCAGCTTCAATTTGGGCAATTTGGAAAAATAGAAACGCGTCCATTTTCGAAGGTGGAACGCAGATAAAAAATGCGAACGAACTTAGTGCCATAGTCAACAACACGGCTAGGGACTATGTGAAGGCTTGGAGTAGCGAGCGAGATGGTGGGTTACTTGTGTCTTCGCGTAGTGTGCTTATTAGATGGTCTAGACCAGAAAATGCGATAAAGCTCAACATCGATGGTGCTTTTGACCATAGAGATAAGTCCGCAGGTATCGGAGGGGTATTTCGTAATAGCGTGGGGGATTTTCTAGGTGGTTTTGCAGGCTCTATTAAGGCGGATACACCGCTGGATGCGGAGAGTTTGGCACTTAGGTATGGCTTGCGCATGGCCGTATCGCGAGGAATTGTTAATTTAATCATTGAAACGGACTCGAGTGAGTTACACGCGCTAGTGAAGGGCGGTGTGAACTCAAGGGAAAGTTTAAATGTAATCCTTTGTGAGTGCAAGAATATCTTGAACGCTAATGCACATTTTGAGATTGTTTGGAACTTCCGAGAAGCGAATAACTGTGCTGATTGGTTAGCTAAGTTTGGTTTGCGAAGTAATGAGGCTCCGCTAGAGTATGTGGACCCCCCAGATGGCTTGTGGCGAACTTTAGCACGTGATCGTGTTGGTTGGGATGTGCCTAGACTTGTAACAGATAGTTAGCTTGTTTTTTTAGAAGAGTTTTCCTCTTCAGGGTCCTATGACCTCTTATGTAACAAAAAAAAATTATAGTCATCCAATCTAATCCAATCTGGTGTAGGTTTGAACATGACCACTACAAAAAATAGTATCGTTAGAGATGAGGTATATTGCGGCAACACTAACTAATGATATTTTAAAACATTAAATGGCTTCTAATTATATTTTTAGCGGCAATATTTGCCGTTATGGTTTTAAAAAAACGCTAGACGCTAGTAGGACGGTCGACCACCTTCAAACGCCTAGATGGCTAGATGGCCCACTAATCGAAATTTAGACGGATTTGAATCATAATTACATCTTAATATATTTAAAGTAGATCAATAAATAACATATATTGAACTATAAAATAATAAGTATTCACTATTATTAACCTAAAAAATGACCAATTCAAGAAATTTAGACTTGAAATTTGAAAACTCTACCTTTTTCTTTTTCTCACGCGTAACTCTAATTACCTAAGTAATTTTTTCTTTTATGTTTTGCTTATGAGTTGGGTTGGATTAAACTGTATTAATTATTTATGGACTAGCATGCTATGTAGTATTTGGGTTGGGCGACCCATTAATCCGATTGGGTAGTTCATTAATTTAATTATGCGTAGACAAACTTTCGAGCCACCTTCGAGAGAAATTTTAGGCGGATCGCACTTTGTAACGCCTAGATGGCTAGGCAGTCTTGTTTTAGAATACTGTTTGCCGCTAAAGATAAAGTCAATAAAGACAAAAATAAATAATTTGCTACAAAAAGTGTTTTTAAAGACGAACTTATTGCGGCGTATAAATAACCGTAAAATTAATAGTAAAAAATTTCCCACTAAAGACAATCTTTCTTGTAGTGGACTCCGAGTCCAATGGCTCTCATAAAAATAAAAATAGAAGTTATTGTTACATTAACACCAAAAAGAGGCATTTGGTTTCATAAGTTCTGGTTACAAAAAATCCGTAAGGATTAAAAAAGAAAAAAAAACTCAAATACTGAAGTAACACATTAAAAATTAAAAAGCTCAAGCCTGAATCTCAAACCTCGAACACTTGATAGATCCCATAGATATATCAATCTCAATCAAATTTCCCTCTTCATTCATCTTATTAATCTCTGCTAACAAATCCATAAACCTACGTTGTTTAAACATTGTTTCTGTCAAATCTTGTAGTTGTGCCTTTGGCTTTGGCTTCTTGTAATGCCCACCAGGAATAGTTATTTCAATAAGGCTTTCTTCATCTGAGATGTATCCGTCTGAGCATTCTGGACTTTGACTTAAAAAATCAACATCAGACAACAACTCTTCTTCACTTGAAAATGAATTATCATTGCTTCCACTTTCTGAATATAAATCTTCAGATCTAACCAAGTATTCATGAAACTCGTCATTACCCTTTTCAGGTGTGCAACAGAAAAGTTGTCTATGACTGTCGTGTAGTTTCGATTTGTTTTCTTGAAAGGGTTGACGAGCCTGGTTTGACGAACTGAAAATTTGGCTTTCTTCTTCACTTGAAAATGAATGATCATTGTTTTCACTTTCTGAATACAAATCTTCGGATCTAACCGAGTATTCGTGAAAATCTTCGTTACCCTTTTCAGGCGTACAACTGAGGATTTGTTTACTACTGTTGTGTAGGCTCGATCCGTGATGAGCCTCTGAGGAACTGGGAACTTGGTGTTCGAGTTTCGAGAATGTGAAAAGAATGGTTGATAAAACCAAAAGTGAAGATGTTATTAGAATAGATATAACTCCATAACCACACCATAAACTTGCAAACAATGAAAATGGGACAGCAAGAATAGCAATCCAACACTTAAATGGAGTCATTTGATGGCACAAGAAAGATTTAAAAAAAAGTGTTCTTTTAGCAAAATGTGCTTGAGAAAATGATATGTTGTTCAACAATGGGAAAAGTTATAGCTGTTCAACCCAAGCTGAGCGCTCGTTAAGTGAAATGCTCTGACTGAACAATGGCAAGAAGCTAGCCAGAAAAAACCTGAGAGAAGCTCAAAGGACAAGATGGTTAAAAGAAGGGTATTTAGATCTCTTCTTGAATGAAGAGAAAAAAGGCTTCAAGTGAAGTATGAAGGTTCATCAATGGAGTGGTATAGTGGTCAGCTCTTCTCACAAAAGATTGAATATGGAATCAAGAGAAATGACTTTGCAGTGAACTATATATTGGAATATGATAGAGACTTACTGTTGACGACCTGAAAATTGTCGGTTACTTAAAAGCAATTCTTTTGGGACCCTTTCTAATCACGTTAAAAAAAAAATTAATAAATAATTTTTTAAACATAAAAACAAATCGACAGTTTTTTTGAATGCTGTGTAATACTGTTACATTACACTAAAAGTATGTATATGGATCTCAATGGGAGGGGTTGATACGGGTTTACATGTCCTCGTACATACCCATACTCCGCCTCGTCCCGTAGCGTCCCAATTTTGTTCTTTCAATCTCTGTGAAGTTCAACAGATTACAATGCAAATTAGGCGAGAGCATAGGTATGTTTTACCCGATTTTGAAATTAGGATAAATCAAGAGTAATATATTTCGGTTTGAGAAATTGCTTAGGTAACTTAAAGGTAGGGAAAAAAAAGTTTACCCTCAGGTTAATTCAGGTTACCCTTTAAATACCTTTGGTTTACCCTCGGGGTCAACTATGGTCAAAGTTTTTTGTAACATAAAATTACTATCATTGAAAATCAAACTCGAATTACATGTATTTCAAACGAATATCTTTACAAAATAAACTTTTGAGAGTCTAAATAGTTTGTTAAATATACACTATATTAGAGTTATAAAAAAATAATATTTTCACATTAAATATTTCGATTTGGGTTTCCCTAACTCAAGGGTTTGGGTAATTTATGGGTAAAATTGTTGGACCCGAAAAATTGATAAGTAATCTGAAAGGTAAAGTTGGCCAAGTTAAATTTTTTTTTAGGTCGGTTTAACTAAAACTTGGGTCGGTTTTGGTTTTGTTAAATTATGCTCAGCCTTAAGGCAAACCATAACAATGTTATTATTTAGTAAATATATCCAAACATAATATAATAACTACTAACCAATTCAAGGAGTGTCCTCTAAGTTACAAGATGAATATAACATAATTATTGTAAGAAAACATGATACAAAATATATTTAGGTGATTTACGTATAAAGCCAATAACCTACCATTTTCGATCAAAAGGTCCAATTTAAATATATGTTGAAAATATTCTTAGTTGAATAAATTATTTTATTAAAAAATATTGGTTGAATGAAACATAAGATATTGGAGACAGATTTTATTTTTTATAAAAAATAAAATAAATCTTAATTTTTCTAAAGGACTTCAAGAATGATCAAAAAATACTAAAATATCCTTATATAATAAAAAAAATATTAAAAAACAAAAAAAAATCAAATGTTGACACTATTCATTTCCGGCCACCACCCCATTGGCCTCCTGCCACCCTCACCGACCTACAACCTCAGCCTACGACCGTCAACCTCCGGCCACACCCACAATCGGAAAAAGTATAGAGTATTAGAAAAAGTATAGAGTATCGGAAAAATATAAACTTTGTGGAGGTCAGATTTTGTGTATTTAGACCTAATAACCTAATAGCTCATTTATTTACAGATATAAGATTCAAATATCAATATGAATTATTTATCGATGATTTTGGTTAAAAAGTTTAATATACCAACATAATCATAGAAACAAAAATAATCTAAGTATTACCATTAATGTTATGTTTAAATCGCTTTGAAAGTTTATTTGTTTGGAAGTTGGGGTTCATATAATATTAACGATCATATAAAAGTATTATATAGTTTCTCATTTTCCTGAAAAAAGTTTAATGTATTTTTATCACTCGTAATCAAATTATAATTTTTAGCAAAATCTTTTTAAATGAATGGCACAAAAAGGTAGAATGAAATCAAAATTTTAGGGTTTATTTCATACTATTTTCAGAACTATTGAAACAAATCCGATAGAGATATAGGTTGACTTTTGTGTAATTTTAAGGTCGTTTTTCATATAAATCTTTCGAGTAAAAAAATCTGAATTTTATATGGTATTGGTTGGAAAAGTTCACTAGTAAACGCAACAGAAATAAATTGGTCTTGTTTTCCTCCACTTGTGATATGAATAGGGAAATAATGAGATTACAAGAGGTTCTTTCTAAATTACACCAGATGATTACCAAATACATCAACTAATAGAATACACAAAATTTAAAACAACTCACCGGGTCTGAAATGAGTCTATAACTTTACTTCTGACATTTAGAACAATCTCATAGTTGGATCTGAATTTTGACGTGTTAGGAATAACATGACAAAATTTTGTTTTAATCAAATTTGATTTGACCATCCAAATGAGTCTCTCAATATCTTTTTCCTACGGGATTTTGCGGATACTCCTCTACGCATTTCACTCTTTTGTTCTCTCTAATTCACTCTCCAAGTGTATCACTCTTGTATCTTGCTTGCTGCAAATGATAGCTAATTTTCCTCTCTCTATATAGGACCCAAGATAGGGAAATGAGAGGTCATTCAACACTTAAATTAATGGCGTAAAGATATCAAAGCATACTTGTGAATTTCCAATACACACTTTCAGAACACCAAAGTTTGAGTGGAGTGGGGTTGGTGGTAGTAATAATGGGTAGGTTTAACTTTTTTATTGGTCTTATAAGTCTGCATATAAAGTTAGTTAACAGGTTTGAGTCTGATATTCTTATTGCACTACTACAGATCGGGGATTTACCCACGACAGTTTACCGACGACACGCACACTCGTCGGTAAACTTTTGTTATTTACCGACGTGGTCTATTTTATACTGGCTTAATGGGCTTAATGGTAAGAAAAAATGGGCCTTATCAGTCAACCTTAATGGTCTCGGTCCATATTAGTTTGAATGTTCTTTTATAAAGAACTGGAACTATAAGAACTAAACCGGTCTTGTTCGGTCCTATAGTGTAAAGTAGTCGTCCCGTTCGAATTGGTTTTCGAACCGACGGTCCGTCGGTCACGGAACCAGTAAGAATCGGTCTATTTTCCAGGCTGACAAGGATACTAAGTGCAAACTAAATTATGGAAATTATCATGTAACTCAACAATGACATTTTAGTATGGAATTCTTGCTATGAGTTATGTGAATTTTCGCGTAACACAATTTTTGTGTGTTATGAATTTTTTTGCGTAACTCAACAATGTCATTCAGTCTTTGGATTTCATTTATGAATAATGAAAATTTTCGTGGAATTTAACTTTTTTGAGTTATGGAATTTCGCCCGTAACTCAATATCATTTTTACTTAGTTTACTTTTTTTTTTCTTGTTGCCTTTGCCTTACTAATACTTATTTTTTTTGAGTTATGAGAATTTTTCCGTAACTCAACAACAACATTTTATTTATTTTTGAGTTATGTGATTTATCCCGTAACTTAATAATGTCTTTTACTTACGATCTATCTATTGTTATTTTAAGTTATATAAATTATCGTAACTCAATTTTTCGAGTTATGCAATTTTTCAATAACTCAGCACCAACACTTTATTACTTATTTACCTTTATGAACATTTTACCTTTTTACATATTTAATGACTTTAATTTCTATAAGATTGGATTAATTTGTTGATCCCAACACGATTTAAACCCGTGATTTTTTTAAAAGAATAAAAAAATTGTTGATGTCAATCGAATTTGAAATCAAAACCTTTAAATGAGTGTTAAAAAGATTGTCTATTAAAAGATAATGCACATAGCTGAATGGGTTTATTGAATATTTATTCATTTAGAAACATATGCTAATAATAAATATGATCATTAATTCAAAAAATCCATAGTAAAAGAATTGTTAATTATTAAGGTTCATATTAATTGTGTACTCGTAATCCACTAAAAAATACATATAATCCGTTAAAAAGGTACTCATGGTCCGTTAAAAATATATAAACTATGAATAAAAACTAAACTCATTAAAAAGATAAAGATAACCCGTTAACAATAACAGAAATTTTAAAAAAGGAAAAAAGACTCTCAAATTATTAAGGTGAAAAAAACATATTCTTAAACCTTTTAAACCACCAACTCAATATAATTTTCACAATTCTTACCCATAGGCCTTATTTGAAAAAATGGAGATTTTTAATATTCGTAGATAGTAACGTAAATCTACCTTTTTTTTTTTTTTTCGAAACGTAAATCTACCATTTAACCCTAAATCTTAAAATTTTCTGGATAACTAGAAAAGGAGTAAAGGGGAGACAATTGCAAAAGCTGTTTAATAAAAAGTAAACCCACTTGTATCGAGCTTCACTTCAACTACTGTTTCTAAAAAACTGAAATTTTAGTATCTCAACAACAATTGATCAATAAATTGCATCACAGGTGGTCTTGGTCTTGGCTCTGGGCTCAGGCTAAACAACTTGATTCCCTTGAAAACCACAAACAATAACCTGGTCCCCCTTTGCATCAGCTTACATACAGCGTCAACACCTGGAACCAAGAAAATCCATGTGCTCTCCTCTGGGCTCACCACATGGCACTTGAGAATTCAGATCTCTTTCTATATATTTATTTATTTTCTACATCTTTTGCAACTAGTATGATTTTCTGACAAAAATAAAATCCTGAGTAGTACTTATGATTTTAAGTTACAAATCATACGGGAAGATTCACCAAGTTAGGTTCATAGGTGGACCACCTAAAATGATAATGATTTTTTTTTCGTGTAGGTTTATTTGGAATTATTTTGGAGATATTAAAGGAAATAAATAGGCAAAATATTAACTAAATAAAAGAAAATTCAAAAAAAAAAAATCGAATATATGAATTGAAAATTACAAGTATGAAAAAAAAAGTAAAAGTGATGTTTACACGCCCACCTCAGTGTCATCAAAATTACACTCTATCAATGCATTCTGCTTAGTTAACTTAGTGATGTTGTCTGCCCCAAATTTAAGATTCCTGAGAACGTGAGGAAACGATATTAAAGTGTACTGTTTAACCAAATTCTCGATTTTGAGTAGAATTGGTCGAATCTTCCAATTAGATGTTGACAACCATTGTATTCCTTGAACTAGTTCAATATTTTTTGAATAAATTGATTTAATCTTCTCATGATATCATTGACATAACTTTGTTAGTTGTAAGTCAGTGAATGGTGCCCTTCTATATATTTATTTGCATTGTGTCGCTCCTTGTGAATGATTAGTTTACGTATTTTCTATGAATTTTTTTACATAAACATGTTAGATTAATATACATAAAAGACAATATAACAATGGGATAGGAATAATGGTATATCAATTTTTTTTCTACAACATTAAAAATCCTGCTGGTAGTCAAATGTCTAACATCATGTATAACCATCAAAATGTAAAATCGTTTGAGGCGTGGACGATTCTCAAAATGCTTCAATTAATCTGTCCAGTTTGACCCATTTTTCTATCCTACCCCCTCACTGCATAGCAAATAAACCATCCTTTTGCTAATCAAACCGTTAATAGAGGCGATAATGGATTTCCACTTTAATATTGAACAATATCCCCGTTGAATTATCCTACTCAAGTATTGAATATTTTGATTAATATTTGGTACACCTTTGAAGGGTAAACCCCTCGTGTGGCCCCTTATCTTTCCCGAAAATACAGCGGAGGTACCCTTTCTATAAAATTCTTCTAAACGGGCCTTTATGTTCCATTTTCAACAATAGTGTCCCTTTTTTAACATTTATATCAGTTGACCGTTAGTCAACGCCGCGTGGAGCCACGACAGTGCCACATCCTCTCCATATTAGCATGACGTCATCAGCATTTACACATTTTTTTTAAAATCATTGTATTTTTTAAAAAATCCTTCTTCTTCTTTCTCCCGCACAAGAAAATCGCCGCCACTCGTGTCCATTCTCCACCATCATCAACCGACTTTGCTACTCCATCAACAATCGAAGAACCCAAATTAAGGTAAAAACTGAACATTTTCAACATAATTAATATTATTTTCTCAAGGAAGTAAAGAAAGCTATGTGTTCATTTTGATAAATTAAGGAAGATTAATCATCGGTGATGGCGAAATATGGTGTGTTTTAAGGCGATCCGAGTATGTCAGCAAAGGCGACGAAACTGAAGAAGGAATTACAATGAATGGTGAAAGGTATCGTGAGTGAAGATGAAATTAATATTGACGTCGTTGATAAAGCTCAAGAACTCTTACGTGCTTTAAAGGAATTGAAGATAAAGAAATCTTTATCTTTTAAATAACGCAAAGATGAGCCACATCTGATGACGGTCACGGTGCTGGAGGAGTTTAAATGTCCATTTTCTAAAGAGCTTACAAGAGATCATGTTATTGTCTCCACTGGTCAGGTATAATTTCAGTTACACTTTTCTTCATTAACTTTTTGAAAAAAAAAATTGTGTGGAAATTTGGTTAATTGTTATTCTTTCGAAATTGATGTCCAAAGATTTAAACTTTAAGTACAAGGTAAGCAAGAATTATCCAGTTTGAGTGTTGATGTCCAAAGATTTGAAAAAAAAATTGGGGTTTGATTTCAAAGTCAGGATTCATGGAACGTGTTACCTCTATAGAATATAATGTTTTAGTTTTGTATTCTTTTTCTTTTTTGTAATACGATTGATTGCTTAATGATATGGATTTGGTGCAGAGTTGTGATAGACCCTTCATTCAGAAATGGTCAAAATCTGGGAATAGGACATGTCTAAGAACTCAACGAGTACTCTCACACACCTCGCTTACACCTAATTCCTTGATTCGAGAAATAATATCTCAATGGTGTAAGAATAATGGAATTAAATTACCAGATGCTATTCAATATTCAAATGAAGAAGGATTAACAGAAGCTGACAATGACCATTTTATCTCTTTACTCCAAAAGTTATCTTCATCGGCATCTGATAAAAAAGAATCTACTAAAGAATTGCGTTTATTAACTAAATAAATGCCTTCATTTTGTACACTATTTGGTGAGACCAGTGATTCGATTCGTCAAGTACTCAAACCACTTTCTTGGATCAGGTCTATTAGCTCTGTTTCACATAATCTTCAAGAAGATGTAATAACAACGCTTTCAAATCTACCGATACATGATAACAATAAAAAGATTGTGTTATTAGCGGATCTTGACCAGCCTCTATCTCGATCATGTTGCTTTCAAATCTCGCCGTAAAATGGATATTTGGTGCAATCACTGGAGTGGTAATTTGTTTTAAATTGCTTTTTTCTTTTCTTTTTTTTATAGTAAATATCCATTTGGTGCAACCGCTGTAGTGAGCAATTTAGTCTTACACTGCATTTTTTGAATTGTTTTGCAATAAATATCCATTTGGTGCAACTGTTGGAGTGAGCAATTTGGTCTTAAACTGCATTTTCTTAATTACATTTTTTGCAGAGAGCGGCTTGTATTTTTCTGTTTTTACCTTAATTTGGGTTCTTTGATAGTTGATGGAGTATCAAAGTCGGTTGATGATGAAGGAGAATGGACACGAGTGGCGACGATTTCTTGTGAGGAAGAGCGAAGAAGAAGGATTTAAGAAAATTAATGATGTGTAAATGCTGCTGACACCATGCTGATGTGGCGAGGACGTGGCATTGAGGTGGAGCCATGCGGCGTTGACTAGCGGTCAACTGACAATAATGTTAAAAAAGCGTCACGGTTGTCGCAAAATGGAACGTAAAGGTCCGTTTTGAAGAATTTTATAGATAGGGTACCTCCGCTGCATTATTTGGGAAAGGTAAGAGGCCACACAAGGGATTTACCCAACTTTTGAATGTAACTAGAGGTACCTACCTAGAAAGAGAGTCAGCCATCATCAGACTCTTCTTATCACACCAGTCTTGATGGTGGTGGTTTCAAGTGTCATCTTTGTTTGATGACAAAATCAACATATTTATCTTCTCCGTTTAGTTTTGAATTTTCGACAACGATGAAAGAAGTAATGGTGGCAACAACTCCCGTCTTCGTCTTTTGTAGTAGGAACCTCATCATTTGAACGCAACATCAATATTATCATCCTAGTCAAGTAGCAAAAGCAGCACGAAACCCTAATAAATCACATCCTTCATCAATTATAGTTTACCGCAACAATAAATAACCTTATTCTTCATCAGCTGCAACAACATACACCATAACAATGGTGGCTGTGGTCAAAAATGATTTTTCTAGTGTAACAGGTAGGGATGGGTGGGTGGCTAGTTATGATCCACATCATAGGTAATATCATTTTGGATGATACCCAACATTATTCCTTTTTAATGAGTAATACTGAGTATCATCTAAATATGATCCATGATGCGCATTATGAGTGGTCTAATTATAGAAGAAAAAAATAATTATGTGAGAAAAACAACATGATGAATCACTTATAATCTATATCATAGATGATATTTGGATGATATATTTTTAAATAATATTAATATTATTCTTTTTTAATAGTAATTGAGAAATTAATAAATAAACATTAAGTACACATGTATAACTTTTTTCATCAGTTGGAAAAATGAAGGCGGAGGAGAGAGAAAGTTCTGGTTCTCTCTTGTCTCTCTTCCTTCCTTCGATTATTTTCAGTTTTTACTCTTTCCTTCTCAAATCTTTTGATCTCTCTGATGCTAAGATACTTTTTTTGGGTGAAACACATATTGATGGTGCTCTATTTTGATTTGGTTACGAAGAAGCGGTCGACTGGTTTGTTTGGATATTATCTCCTTCTCGAGGCAGACTGGCGGCAGACGGACTGGTGTTGGGCGGTGATGGACTACGGTAAACGTGATGGGCCTGGGAATTTTGGGTGGACGAGATACGCCATACGGGGGCCACGAAGTAGACAGATTAGGGTTACAGATGTGAAGGAGCGTGTAAGGTACGGTTTTCAAGACGAATCTTTTGGACTGGAAAATAGACACGGCGATGAAGACGAAGGGTGGGGAGGAGACGGAGGGCTACTCCTTCCCATTAGAATGTCAAGTGGGCGCTGATTCGTGGGCCTGCCCCAACTGGAGTATTAGTTTTCCGCGAAAATTATCGTTATTGTCTCATAATGTTTGATATTCGTGAAGTTTTATTGATTCAATTGGAGGTTGTATTGTCGATTTAGTTTGAGCACCTGTTTGTTTACTTTAGACATTTCAGTTTGGTAAGGCTGATGAGGCAAATGATTGATTATAGAATTAGTTGGTTTTTATTTCAAATTGAAAGATTTAAGTTATTTCTTAGTTTGATTAGAATACAATATACTTCAAAACTTTGGATGAATTTGGAAACTAAGAGATTCATCTATGGTGATCGGATTCAGATGAAGAAACACCCATAGTCGTTCCTCTGGTGTAACCCATATATTGGGTTTTTGGGGGGAGTTGCGGTGTTTTATACTGCTTCAGGTCACGGTTGCGGAGTTAACCGTGATTAGATACCTCCCGTTGTGGTGGGGATCTTGTATCTTCGTTTGGTGTTCGGGTGTTTGTTGTTTTTTCAATGGGGGAATGGTTAAACTGGAGGGTCTATTTGGTTACTGGCTTTATGACATTGAAGAGATTTCGGTTCTACGGACTGATGCAGGAATATCGTTGTTGTGTGTTTTGTATAAGGGATAATTTCCTAAGGGGTATCAATCAGATCCGATTTTTGACTTTTGGGTGTCCAAAGTTTTAAAACTGACAAATCAGTACCCAAGGTTTTATTTTTGTGACTCCGTTAATACCTGCGTCATTTTCTCCGTTTAGTGTCACGTGGTGCATACATGTCGCATACGTGGCAAGCGGAAAATATGCCACACAAGCGCCACATAGGTGCCACGCAGGCACCACGTGATACTTAACAAAGAAACTGATGACTGGTACTAATGTGGTCAAATAAAAACTTGGGTACTGATTTGTTACTTTTAAAACCTTGAACCTCCAAAAGTCAAAATTTGAAACGTTAGTTATCTACGGGTATATTTTCCTTTTGTATAATATAGAAAGTGTGTTGTATTTTGTTTGATTAAATAGAATGTTACTTTCCCAAAAAAAAATATAGTAGACATGTATAAGGAAAAAATAGATAATTTAATTAATTGCATATAATTGGATAATAATAGGTAAGTGATACTTAATTGGACTCAGAAAGATGGTGACTTTTTAAGCATATAAACTAAAGATGATCAAACCTTTTCAATGCAAGTACATTGAGTTTGGACGTATATTGAGAGTAATTGGCTTAAGGGGTAAAGGACTCATTAATCTTCTATGTCTCCTTTTAGTTATTTACTCATTTATAAATATAATAGTGCTAAGTACATCTTATGATTATCGAATCTCGATGAGTATTATTTAAGATAAAATTAGCTTGATCTAAATCATGATTTTCTCTATTATTTCTGCCTTTAATGATGGTTTGTGCATATGCTTTACGGCCATGTGGGTCATCAGTAATTTAATTACGATTCTACTCTTAGTCACCATTTTGCAATATAAGCACGGTCATGCATGTTCTTGAGTAAAATTCTTATGTCCTTTCACCTCGTCATTCAGATGTTAAGGCTATAGATCTTGGAAAAGCGTTTTTTCTTTTGTTTTCAAAGTTTTTTATAAAAAATCAAATTACCTAATTATGTAACCCTACTACTAAAAACAATTAATATACACTAGCTTATTCCTTATCGGAAAAAGTCTATTAAATTCTTCATAGAGATCTCATAAGTAGAGACCGCATGTATCACCTAAAATCCTTAGCTAAGGTTATTAGCCAGCATGCTGAAAGATCGTGGAACATTGCCCAAAAAAATGAATTTTTTTATTTTCAGTCAATATATATTTAATATTTTACACAATCTAACTAGTTTGTTAGGCTGGAGGACGATTTCGTTATGCCTTAAATTGTACCAAGGCTATGTGAGAAAATCATTATACTCAATATATCCATTGTTGTTGTTATTTTTGTTGTATCAAGAATTGCTAAAATTTCGGTTTTTTTGGACCTGCAATCGTAACACTTCGTCCATACTTTACTATTTTGCACATCCTGTTGTCTTACTGTATAACCCCACAGGAGTATTATTTTCAAACCCAACAAATTATGCATCACAAAAAAAGTTAAAATTATTAAATTAAAAAGTGATTTACTTATTAGGTTCCCATCAATTTCAACTAAAAAAGTTTAAACCAAATAAATATTTAATATACCCTTTTCTAAACAAATCATTGTATAAAAAAATATTTAGTTTACATAATTAGAAAATTATATAATTGAAACATTTTCAAATTACAAAATTCTAAACCGAAATATTTCTATAACTACTCCATAATCTAAAACTAAACTATTTCATAATTTTTCATATTCCATAAAAATCGTCAAACCTGCATGTAAAAAAAATCAATCAAAGAATATGGCTAAAACATGGGTTGGCAGTGTAAAACAAAGGTTGATAGTACAAAAATAATGGGATGATAGTACAAAACATTGGGTTAACAATATCTTTCAAATTTTTACATAAACACATTTTCATATTAACGATAATATAAAACTTTTTAAAAGAAAATTATAAATTTTAAGATAAAGAAAAAGAATTATACAACCAAAAACGTTGAAAAATTTCAGAATTAAAAAAGTAAATATTAAAAAAAAACATAAACCTAAAACTCGTCTGTTTAGTTGTGAAAAATAATTTTTTACCATAATTTTTGTTCTTCGATTGTTGATGGCGTAGCCAAACGGATTGATGGTGGTGAAAAATGTCCCCAGATGGCGGCGGTTTTCTTGTACAATTGTTGATGGCATAGCCAAGCTAGGGTGATGGTGGTGGACAATGGACTTAGAGTGACGATTGATTTCTTATGCAGAGAACAAATAGTTTGGTGGGAAGGAGGTAATGCTTAAGAGATTTCTATCTATTTATTTTTTCAATGTGAATATGAAGTAATGAGTTTTAGGTTTTATTGTAATTCACGTTGATTTTTTCTTTTCTTTTCTTTTGTCTTGTTAAAAGTGAAAAGATTAGTTTTTAATTTTATGTTTTATTGTTTTTAACATTAATAACTTAAATATATAAGCTTATATTTATTTTATTTTTTATAATTTAGGGGTAGAAATGGAAAATCAGAAGAAATGTGGATTTTTTAAGGGAGTAAAAAAATTGTTGGCTTGATTAGTGATGAGTTTTGTGTATTTGGACTTAATAGGCTAATTACTCTAAATTAAATATGATTGTTTTTCTTAATTCTTTTATAATTTTGGGAGAAGTGGAAAAGATTATCCATGTTTTAATAGTCTCACGTTAAAATTTGAGAAGAAAATGGTTGGAATTACTAAAATTAAAGAGTTTTATTTTATTAATTCTTTCTTTCTCTTGGGAGAAGTGGAAAAACTTTTTATTAGTTAAAAAGTACCACCTAGAAAATGGAGAAGAAAATAAAAGACAATCCGACCAAGAATTGATGGCTCATTGACTCGAAGTAATTCGGAATATTGCATCATCAAGACCTCTTAACATAGCTATTAAGGGAGTAACAATATCTTGGTAAAATAACGTCTGCGTTAATGAACTTTTATCATCGACCAATTAATGTGCATTATAAGCATTTAATGTGTCTCTTTAATTCAGTTGTTGCGGAAGTTACAAAAGTTTGGTTAAGATAAGCATCTAAATTAATGAGTCTTTATCACCGACCATTAATGTGAATTAATGAGCATTTATGTGACAGTTTTTTGGTTTGTTCCTTCTCCTATAAATAGTGACTTTGTCACTTGCATTTCTAGAGAGAATAGAATACTATTCTAGAGAGAATAAAGAATTAAGAAATTCAGAAGAATGAAATAGTACGTTGTTCTCAATGATTAGTCAAATTTTTTTGACATAGAGATTGGAGTAATAGAGGGATACAATAGTTAGAGTTACCGGTACTCCCGGAATACTTTTTTAATGCTACATGTTTTTGTGTATTTGTATCTATATTATTTTCTGAATATTTCCGTGTAATTTCTTTTTCCATTTCTTGTAATAGTTGTAGTATTACGGTTTTTGGGATACATTTATATTCCAACTTGCCATTTTATCGTAACTGTTGTAATGTTACATTTGTCAGAATATTTTTATATGAAATCAACTTTTACTTTACAACTATTACAAGAAATGGGAAAATAACTTACACGGAAATATTCAATAAATAATCTAGATACGAATACATAATATCATGCAGCGTTAAAAAGGGTATTTCATAAGTACCAACATCTTTAACAATCATATCCCTCTATTACTCTAATCTCTATGTAAAATATGATTTGACTAATCAATGAGAAGAGAGTATTTTATTCTTCTGAATTTTTTAGTTCTCTATTCTCTGAAGAACATTTTTCTATATTCTGTAGAAATGCAAGCGACGAAATCACTATTTATAGGAGAAGGAACAAACCAAAAAACCGTCATATAAATGCTCATTAATTCATATTAATGGGCGGTGGTGGTCCTTTGTGTGTTCTAAAAATAAATGCAAAAGTAAAGAGAACCACTACCGCAAGTGTACGGTTGTCCCAAGTAATATAGTTGATAAAACAGATTCGTTCCAAGGACGGAATGGTTGATCACAATGTCTAGCAAATAGTGATTGATGCACTTATGAAAATAAAAGACAATAATATGTTTGTTTGGTTTTGTATTAATCCTAAGGAATGAAAGACAAATATTAAAATGCAAATAAAAGTTAAGACGCAAGTAAGAGCAGGTAGTACTTGAGAGGCGCAAGGGTTTACCTAACTATCATTCATTTCATACATTGTTTAAGGGACAAATTGGTAAATTTGTATTGGTCGGGATTCTATAATCTCCTTACCCCCGTCAGGGTGGACTAAAGAGCAACTTTCAAGTGCTACAAACCCCGTCAGGGTGATTATAGTCCACTCTCAAGTGATTAAGTCTAAATTACCCAATAGGCCATAGGTTTAATTAAGCTCGTCAGAGTCAAATAATTTCTAACCTACATTCATTAATTATTTCTGTACCTAAACCCCCCGTCAAGGTGATCCAATCGCCACTAATTGGAATAGCCTAGATACTAAGTCCTATCATTGGTTAATTACGTCAATAATAGTAATTAAAATGCAAATTAAAGAAAAATACAATTTACCCAATTTGATTTAAATAATAAATATCCCAAATCCAAATGTATAGAATGAAATCAAATTAGGATTAACCCATTATGCGTTCTCAAGCACTAATTTAGTTTAGCTCATAATAATTGAAAAGACAAAAACTAAAGAAACAAATAGGTTCATCATGTTTTACAGAATAAAATAGAATACAGAGAAACCTAATTTTGGAGTTGAATTGGCTGAGAATCGGAGATATAAACCGTCTCCAGCTCTTGCTTCTTCTTTTCCTTGTTTCTGCTTCTTCTCTGGACGCTCTCTTCTAAGGATGTTTTAATTTTAAGTATAAAATGAGAGGTGTTTGACTCTCTCTCTAAGGATTTGTAAATTGAAGAAAAATATGAGAGGTGAGAAATACTGAGGTCAAAATCTCCTTTTATAAGGTTAAAAACGGATTAGGGCTTGGACCTAATAATAAAACACTAATTAAATGTCCAAACCCAATTTCTAAGCCCAAAATCCCGTAACTGCTGATACACCTTCACTAAAACGGCTTTTCCCGATGCGTTATGACTTCGATTGACCTCATTCCAGTTGCTAAAGTTCCGTAACTCGATAAGGAATGATTTCTCTTCAAAGGTCAGCGGCTAAATCATCGCTTAAGCACCTCGAAATCAGCAATCTATGGCCTGGAAAATGGATTTTCAGCTCTAAAAATAATATCTTCGGGATTTATCTTCGAGTTTTGACTCTATCTCTTGATCTTTGACTTTCTCCTCGGATTCCTCTTCTAGATAACATCTAAAACTTGTAAAATCTTCACTAAAAATACCAATATTACGCGCAAAAGCTTAATAAATCAAAAATGCTAAAAATGAAAGAGGAAAATCATATTATTGCATATTTAGTCCAAAAGTCTATCAAATTGATTAAATAAACACCAAAAATGATGTCTCCTAAGGGTCGAAAATACGAACAATTAAGGAGACATCAAGACCCCCAACTCAAACCTTTGTCGTCCCGACAAAGCAAAACTAAAAACAAGGGGAGTGAAGTAGATGCAAGAGAAAATAGAAGCTAGCAAATAAACCCTAAAGCAATGCTAAAGATAAATCTCATATAGAAACATTAAGAACTAACATATACATACACTAATCATGCAACATCAAACATAAATAATCTCAATCATAAAATTAAAGTCGCAAT
Source organism: Nemophila menziesii (assembly GCA_029959085.1). Classification (NCBI taxonomy): domain Eukaryota; kingdom Viridiplantae; phylum Streptophyta; class Magnoliopsida; order Boraginales; family Hydrophyllaceae; genus Nemophila; species Nemophila menziesii. The sequence continues at coordinate 2,044,358 of JARWIR010000013.1, forward strand.
GCTTGAAGGTTACACTTGTACTCATCTCTGTATGATGGCTATAGGGTGGTCATTAATCATAAATCGCTTTGATTGTTCCACCTAAATATTCCCTATCAACAGAAGTATAAATTCACTATGTATTTAAGAATCAAGAGGTCTTTATGGTTTTAATATTGGCTTAAGGACGGTATGGATATATATTTGGTAAATTTGAAGTGAGCTTTTGGCTCTCTCCTCACTTACCATCCACATGTCCTCGAGCTTGAGTTACGCTAAAAAATGTTCTCACTCACCCATTTGACGCGCTAATGTTGCGTCCCAAATGTCAACCCAATATAAACTAAGATGATTTCCAAAAATATTCCACTTTGCCGATTTATTTATTCTTTCTTTCTTTTTATTTTCTTTTTCATTTCTTTTCTCTTTTTTTTTTGTACAAGATACCCATGACCATCATTTTGATGTGAAAGGTCATGTCTCTTATAAATATTTTTCTTTTCTTTTTCTTTTTCTTTTTCAAATCTCGGCAAAGGGTTACAAACAATAATATCATCTACATTTTTGTGCCTCAATACAAACACATATAATCCCTTCCCAATTTATCTTCCCAAATGTGGTCCCACCACCCCAAACTCAAGCTCGAGACAAGTCTCGGGGTTGTGATTCAAGTGCGGGTCATTTGGTCATGCCTAATAATCTAAAGGATAATGGGCTTATATCGTGGCTACAAAAGAAAAGGCTTAAGGCTCAAAATTGGGCTGAGACGGATAAAATTATAATATAAGGGATAGCAAGCTAAAAGGCTTCAAATGGCTTAACAAAGAACTGCCCCTATCATTTTCCTAAGTACATGGCTTGTCTTTAGTTCATATCTAGGTGGGTTCTCTACTAATTAGGATTTCACGTTCTACACACCAAACATATTCCTTAAGTACAAGCTTACTTCATTTGCATTGTTCATTAATTTTTCCTATCAATTACCTATGTTCGCATGCAATTGTAAGTGCGTTCTATATCAATCCCTAAAGTCCACTATTTACTATCATAGATTCATCCAAAGTATGCTTAAAAGGGATATTTAAAATCTTCTACAGTCAAACACAACTCCTAATTATTTTATTGAAAGCAATTAAAACAAATAAACACATAAAAACTGGGATGAGGCAACGAACCCCACCCCAAACTCAAAAATGAGTCGTGTCCCCACGACTCGAAAAGATTCAAAGCAATAAAATAATCTACACTAATGAGAAAGGAAAGAAAACGTATCTTAACCAGCGCGAGGCTGGTGTCGGTGTTGCGTCCAAGTTGAGGTTTCGAATTCTTCTTCATCAATGGTTTCCTTTATATTGTTCTTCATCACCTCGAACTTTTTCAATTTTTCCACGTTTTCATTTATTACTTGCCCTCTAAGCATCATCTCTTCTATTAAGATCTTCCCTGAATATCCAATTCTCTTTCTTCACCATGTTCTTCGTACCTTTTCCAACCTTCATGGTCATCTCTGATGACCCCAAACTCAAAGCTTCAAGACCCTCAAAAGGTTTGGATAAAATTGTGATTTTAGTGTTCTTGAAGGTTTGGGTTTGAATTATGGATGAGTACTAGTCTTATAAGGAGTTTTAACAGATATTATATCAAGGGAGACAAACATTTCCAACCAAGTGTGACTGACTATGCAAATCCCATTATTGTATTAATGCATTTTACCCCTAGATAATCTTCACCCACATCTTTTTTTCATAAATAAAAGATTGGAAGTAGTAAGTCCCATGAAAGATAGTACCAAAAGATGGTCATATGTCATTCACATATTGATAAAAGTATAACACAACCTAATCCATCTTTTATTAAGATACTATTTTATTAGCAAGGTGCCCATTTAACAACACTAAATGATTTCCTAAATTTTCATACTTTATCTCCTTGATCTGAAACCACCAACCCTTCATGTTGCACCATATAGATCTCTTCACATAGATCTTCATTCACACATAGATTTAATATCCAAATTATATATTAACACGTTTGTGAATGATATTTAGTGCAACAAGAGTTAAATAGTGGTAATGCAAGGGTCAAATTAATACTTAAACTTATGTAATGTGAAAAATTAAGGACTTGTCCTTAAGTCGATTCACTTTTCCAACTTGTATGGGACCAGTTGGATCTTTTTGGGTCATTCCCAGGTGACGTATTTCTTCTAATTATAATCATTACCCTATATACCTTTTCTAAACAGATTCCCATATAGTCTTTGCGGACTTCTCAATGGCTACCAGGTCAAAGGTGGAGTTCGTCACTATATTTAAGATCCATCGATTAACCACTGAATTGAGTTTCTTGAATCCAACTTCGAGAACCGCAACCCTAGCCTAGTGTTCTTTGGTAATTTCTACTTTTCCCTCAATGACGGGGAGTACCTCGAGAACAGAAAGATCTAGTTCATATGGGTCAAGGCATATCAGTGGTTTTTGTGTACAACATTTTTAGTTAAAACAATTGAAAGACTCCAACATAATCACGTCAAGAATAGCTTTTGCGTTCAAGGATGAAACAATCGCCGAAATAGAAAAACTATTTTACAATAAGTGATATTATAATATCTTTTTTAAATTGTTTGTAAAAACTAACAATATCATTGGAAGTAAAAATTGATTTCATATAAAAATATTCCGAATAGTCCTACTTAGAAAATGGAGGAAAAAATAAAAGACAAACAGACCAAGAATTAATGGCTCTTGATTGAAAAGAATTTATCACCAATCATTAAGTCGTCATCAAGTAAAGGAAATTATTTTATATTGAGTTATTTTCTTAAAAGGTCCACAAACTCAATAACCCACCCCTAAAGAGTCCAACCAATTATTTCATCCTAAGAAGGTCCAGCGTTTTATTTGATATACCATCCTTACCCCTAGTAATTGATTTTATCAGATTCTTCCATATTATCTCAATCAATTAATATCTTTTGTAACTGATTTCTATTTTAAATCATATCTAATTAATGCCAAAATAAAAAAAGAAATCAATTCATATGAAACCTAAAAGAAAAAGTAAACGCTGGAGAACAGCCAACCACCACTCCCTTCACGCCGCCCCTCTTCGTCGCTCCACAACCGCCTCCATCTCCATCTCCATCGTGCAACACCGCTTGTAACAATCTCCCACGGTTGTGAAGCACAACGCCACCAATCCTTCTTAGGCGCCCTAATCTATTTGTAACATTATCCTCCGCCACCACCAGATGCTTCGAACAAGAAGATCCGTAAGCCGTACACCATAACCAAGTCTAGAGAAAGTTGGACAGATTAAGAACATGACAAGTTTCTCGAAGCCCTTCAACTGTAATTTCTCTTACAGTAACTTGATGTAGTAATGAATACAGGGAAAATCAGGTGTTTGAGTTATATGGAAAAGAGTTTTTATGCCTAACAAAGTATTAAATTGCTGATACTTTGAAGGATAGGAAAAAAAAAGTTCCTTAATCATCATTCTCTCATTTAATTGGAATATCCTTAACCAGGTTTGATCGTGATTGGAAGAAAATAGAAGATTTTGTTGGTTCAAAAACAGTAATTCAGGTGCTTGTTCTATTTTGATAATGCCATGTGTCGGTAATTGCTTCCATTTGTTCTCAATTTGCTTCCCTCTGTTTTCTAATCTCACCCGGCTATGTGAAACCAAACTTTTGTACAATAGGGAATTTTCGAAATTATTCTTTGACATATACATAAGGCTTGAAATTATTATCTTCCCTAACAAGAATATGTTTACTTGTACTAACTAGTTCATTAGTACAGATTCAAAGTCATGCACAGAAATACTTCTTGAAGGTCCAAAAGAACGGGACAGTTGTTCATGTTCCACCACCTCGTCTTAAGCGAAAAGCTACTCATCCTTACCCTCAAAAGGCATTGAAAGATGGGGTGTCCGTACTATCATTTGAACTAGTGGTTTGTAATTACTGGTGTTTGGACTATATGAAAAAAGGACGGGTTAATAGGGTAGGTGTGGTGGCGTGTCTTTTATTTATATGGGTTATGTGTGTGATATTGATGGTGTGCTAGTTAATATCGGTGGTTTGTAAATACTGGTCTTTGGACGGTATGAAAAAAGGATGGGTTAATAGGGTAGGTGTGGTGGCATGTGTATATAATTAAATGGGTTATATACGACAGATTATATTTTGATCTGATTACCACGATTACCGTCAAAAAAATATTAAAGATATATAATAATTGATTTCTATTCGATTTACTCATTTTGTTTTGTATTTTAATTAATTTTTGGCAATTCTTTCCTTTTTGTTTTGATATTAATTGATTGGTTACATATAATTAGGAGATTAGTTTTGGTAAGTCAAAAAATATTAATATAACAGAAGGGCAATCCAGACTTTTTGAGTGGGTTGGACTTTATGGGCAACTGACAATAAAGTATAGACTCTATCAGGCAACCTTTTATATTTAATAATTTCTAATGATTTTTTTTTCAAATAATAATGTGGTACTATTAGTATCCACTTCTACCAAAAGTATGAAATAAATTAAGAGCCAATTGTTGATTGATGCCTATTAAAAAACTTATTTAGAAAAAGGTGCCTAGAAAAAAGTATTTATTGAAAACAGCCTTCTTATAATTAACAATTAAAAAATAAGAAAAAAACTAATAAACACGCGCGCGTCCGTGAAATTTTTTTAAAATCGTCATAACTAATTCAAAAAAAATCAAAAAAATCAAAAAAAATTATATTTGGATAAATCAAATTAATATTTACGTCTATGATTTTTTTCGGAATTTTCTGAATTTTTTGATTTTTTTTGATTTTTTTAATTTTTTTTTCGCAGCCACGAAATTTCATGTTTAAAACATGGAATTTCATGTTTAAAACATGGAATTTCATGTTTATTTCACGGTTTAAAACATGGAATTCCGTATCTGCGAAAAAAAAATTAAAAAAAATCGAAAAAATTCAAAAAAAATCAAAAAAATTCAAAAAATTCAAAAAAAATCAAAAAAATTCATAGACGTAAATATTAATTAGATTTATTCAAAAATATTTTTTTTTTAATTTTCTGATTTTTTTTGAATTAGTTATGACGATTTTAAAAAAATTTCACGGACGCGCGCATGTGATGGAATTAGTAAAGGTATAGAAAATATAAAGGGGATGTTTTCTATAAATAATTACTTCATTAGGCATTTTTTTATAAATAAGATTATTAAAGGCATAAAAAAACAATTAAAGAATTTAAAAAAGATGTTTTCAACAATAACCCCATAAATGAATTATCTTTCAGTTGCGCTTATCTCTTCGAGTTAAGAATTATCCTACCGGTGGTATTCTGTATTGTGAATTTCTTTATTTCGGTCAGTACTAAACAACCCCGTCTTTGATTTTCTATTATATTAATTATATGGTTTATATAAAAAAAATTATGTAGTATCTTGCATTTTTCGCCCTGCAAATATTCCACAATGTGAATATGACATATGCCGTGATGGCTCTTTCATTCAATCCTTCTTTCTCGTATTGCTCTACAACTTTGATCATCCAATTTGCTGATTTGATGTTTGTGTGCTTAGTAACCAAACCATCAATCCAATAAGTTAATTGTTTGTCATCAATTATTTATCCGTCAATTCATGTTTATTTTTTTCATTATCCGTCAATTCTCTTTCCATCAATTCATTAATTTGTATTTGTGAAATTGTGCTAGTTATATTTTTTCATAAATAAGAGGCTTAAAAATCGTTAAGAATATAAAATTACAAAAAGAACAAAAATTCTTATTCTAAATCTAATACAACTCTAGCAGTTGCACGCTCACTTCTGTCTCTCATAATTAAATTCACAAGATATTCAGGGGGACCATTAAGATCTACCGGATTCGTGTTCATAGTTTCCCCTTCCTTTGCTAATCTATCAGCACAAAAATTAGCTTCTCTAAATACATGATTCGCTTCCAGATTGGGGTATTGTTCCAAAATTGTGCAGCATTCTTTAAGGATTGAAACTTGGCGGCTACCTAAGTTTCCACCGCCCTTCACTAGCGCGTGGAACTTCCTCGAGTCCCTCTCATAGTGAGTTGAGCTCCCACCGCCCTTCACTAGCGCGTGGAGCTCCTCCGAATCCGTCTCAATACAAAACACTGTATAGCCCTTATTGATAGCCCATTTCAAACCAAAATGTAATGCAAATAACTCTGAGGTGAATGGAGAATTTGCCAAATAGCTACCCACAAAACCAGAAATACATGAGCCATACCTGTCCCTCAAAATACCACCAATACCAGCGGTGCGATTCGCGGGGAAGAAGTTGCCGTCAACATTCAGCTTAAAGCCACGTATAGGCTTTACCCACTTAATCATTACATTTCTTGCTACCTTTATTATACCCCCATCAAAACTCTTCCCAAGCTAAAATAAAATTCCTAGCTAGTGAAAAGATTTCCCGCTTTAATTCTAGTACATGGGAAACATTTACATTTTCATTAAAAAGAAAAAAAATTGCGCTTAGCCCATATAACCCCAAATGCAGCTACAAACACATACGACCAGTCTAAGCCTCCAATTCGAGATTTGGAGCGAAGGTGCCCCTCCACCTAATTCTTTACTGTAAACTCGCTATTTATCTCAAAAGGTTGACTCCCAGCTGCGGATCCAACTTGCGCTTGGTGGACAGCAGCTCTCGAACGGCGTGATAGCTCCCAGCTCCGGTTCAGCTGCAGCAGCTCCGCCAGGTCCTACTCCATCAGCGGACCAGCTTCATTATGCAGCAGATCCACGTCCCAGGTTCCAGCAGAAAATCCAGGTTCGTTCTCCCTCCCTTCAGAAGCAGAAGCTCCAGCATCATTAGCCCTCCACCCAGCAGCAACATGCGACCAGAAACCATCCAGTTGTCCTCTCGAAGCACCTGCAGCACCACTCCTCCAAGCAGCAGCAGCCGAGCTCCTCAAACCTGCATCAAAACCCAATAAATGCCACACAATAATCGCAACCTTGCATTTTAAAAACACGTGAAAAAAATCTTCCCTTTCCGCTCTGCAAACGCCACAGTTCTTTGACTCTAAAACGTTCCTTTTGTATAAGTTTTCAGTCGTTGCGACCCGATTTAGCACCTCTCCATAAGAAAAGTTAAGTCTTTTGCGAACACTTAAGCTTCCAGATCAATTCCCATTTAAACGACATGTCCAAATTGTCTTCATTAAAATACATGAAGGCTCACTTAACAGAAAAAAGACCCGAATTCTCCAATCTCCATGTTATTCCTGTGTCCATAGCGTTATTCGACACAACAATACCATCACGAATGGATTCTAGACCATTTAGTATAGCCCTACATATACTCGACTCATTCCCATTTCAATCACGATTCAAGATTCCATTCTTAAAGTATTTGTTCCTAAGAACTTCAATCCAAGCTACCGGACGATCATTCTGGATAATCTTCCACACAAGTTTAACAAGAAGAGCCAAGTTGTACTTCTCCACACTTCGTATACCAAGGCATCCATTCTCCTTTGGCTTGCAAATCTGATCCCATGCAACCCAGTGAATCTTCTTCTCCAAAACATATGAACCCCAAATGAAATCTCGAACAACTATATCGGTTTCTTTACAGACATACTTCAGCAACTTCAGCACTTGCATTTGGTATACCGGTATTACGTTGAGAACCGATTGAGCTAATGTTGCGCGACCCGCTAGTGAAAGTGTCTTTGTTTTCCACATAGCGAGTTTACTTCTCATTTTTTCTATTATCCCTTTGTAGAATCACTTCGGTAATCTCTCCGAGTGAAAAGGAACTCCTAAGTAAGTACCAAAAGAGTCACAAAGACTAAACCCACTTGACACTGCTAGCTCCTTTTGCGTCAAAATAGGAACATTCCTCGAGAAATAAATCAAAGACTTTTCAGCACTGATAGTCTTCCCCGCCTCCTTACAGAAAATATCCATAGCCTCATGAATTACCTGTACCTGCAAAAACTAAGCCTCACCAAATAATATTAAATCATCAGCAAAGAATAAGTGAGATAATTTAGGGCCATTTCGACCAATTTGGATCTCATTCCACTTTCCCTCTGTGCATAACTCTTGAATTAGTAGCGATAGTCTCTCCATACACATAACAAATATGTAAGGGGAGAAGGGGTCCCCTTATCAGATACCACGGTGGGGTTTAAAAGCGGAAGTGGTTCTCTATTCCAAAGGACTCGCATCTCATTCTTCTTCATACTTGACATGACAATCTTAACCCAACTATCTGGAAACCCAAAATGTCTAATTGTATCTTCAATGAACTCCCATCTGATTTTATCATATGCTTTAGCAAGATCGATTTTAACCGCCATAATTCCTTTTGCTCCTTGCTGATGCCTCATCTTGTGATCCACCTCACGAACAAGCACCACATTATCTATTGTAGAGCGACCTGGCAAAAAACTACTTTGGCAAGGGTCAATCATGTTAGACAGAATAGGCCTTAGTCTATTGACCATAGCCTTCATAATAAATTTAACAGGTGAATTCATAAGACTAATAGGACAAAATAAGCGTACCCGATTCGGGTCTGGTACTTTAGGTATTAAGTGTATAAGTGTACAGTTCAGACCCGAAGGTAGATGACCTGATTGAACTGTTTCCCTAACCATCTTGCAAACTGAGGGTCCCACAGTGGCCCAACATTTCTGATAGAATAACATACCATCCGGTCCAGGTCCTTTAGTTGGGTTCGACTAGATGACCACCAACTGAATTTCTTCATCGGTAAAGGGTAGCTCAAGTGCACTAAATTCATTAACCGCGATTGGACCCACTTGCGGTAGTGAAAATCCAACAATACCGTCCATGGGTTGTTCACATAATACCACAAAATAATCCTGCACCATTTGTTTTAACAACTCCTCATCTTCAACCCAAACATCTATATCATTTATTAGTCTTGTGCAAAAGGCCTTCTTTATTTTTATAGAAGCAGCTATTTGGTAGAAGCGCGTATTCCTATCTCCCGATTCAATCCACTCACGCGAATTCTGAAATTGCATTGCTTCTTCTTGTTCAAGAACATCCTTATATTCTTTTGTCAATTGAATACCCATATGTCAAAGCGAAGAATTATAGGACACTTGTAATGATTTCTGAATTCCTCTAATCCTCGCGTTTAGAACTATTTTCTTTTGATTTAAATCACCAAATACCTCCTTCTTCCATTTATTAATCTATTCTTGGATTGTCACTACTCTATCACTGATGCCTATATTATTACCATCCCAGCGATTATCCACAAACTCCTGAAACCCTTTATGAAGACACCAAGTTGTTTCGAATCGGAAGCGTCGAGAATTTATTTTCGGTCTTTGATTCGGACAAACTTGGATTAGGATTGGCATATGGTCCGAGTGGACCCTAGCCAGGTGAGTAACTCTCGTGTTCGGGAATAAGTTTTTCCATTCCACATTACCGTAAACTCTATCAAGTCGTTCCAAAATGCGTTGACCCGAGTTCCAAGAGTCGCACCATGTATACCGTGGACCCTCAAATCCTAAGTCAATCAAATTACAGCTATATCTCCATTCCTCAAACTTCTCCATTCTTCTAGAAACCCCAGGAACTCCACATTTTTTATCAATTTCTAATCCAACTTGATTAAAATCCCCCGCTACAAGCCAAGGAGATTGTAAGTTACAGAAAGCTTGATGAAGTGCATCCCATAACAAATCCCTTGTCTTATAATCTAGGCTCGCGTAAATAGCCAAAAAGGTCCAAGGTGTACACCCACTTTGTGATATCTCAACATTTATTACTTGGCGACTAGCGGATAAAACACGAACATTAATATCTGAATCATTCCAAAGTAACCATATTCCACCAATGTAGCATTCCGAGTCAACTCTAATTGAATTATCCATCTGAAGCAAATTAATAATATTGTTGGCAGCTACCCCGCTAACACGAGGTTCCACAATCACGGTTAACCAAACATTATTAGCAGTCATCATGTCCCGAAGTACCCGTCGAAACCTTGATTTTGCCGCACCGTAGCAATTCCATACTAAAATATTAATAGGGTGCTTGGATTTTCCCCAAGTTATACCTGAAACATCTGAACAACTCATTAAATAATTATTAATTACGGAAAGTACCTCATGGTTCATTATGCGCGAGAATCCATGAACGTGTCTTCATCCCCACTCCCATTTTGATGCTCTCGCTGGTGTTGTTCACCTTCGACTGATGCCTGGACCTGGCTATCGAGCCACATGGTGTCCTCGGCATCACTACCATCCGCACTCTCCCATAACGGGTCTGGTGGCATTGGCGCCATGTTACTGTTAGCTGCAAAACCGAGGGGGCTGCTCGCCTCGCCATTTTCTGTAGCAGCGGCTTCTGCAGCCTTCGGTGAAGCAACTACAGTACCTGCAACTTCTGAATTTATTAAAATTTCATCATGGTCCCTGCCTAAATACCCCTTCTCCACTACTGTAACATCAACCAGTCCCTCCAAAGCACCTCCCAGCACCATATCACCACCTGCCATGCGCCCACTCTCCAAGCCCAAGTCCGCTATCTCAAGTCCACCCTTATTGTTCCCCACTTTCTTTCCCTCTTTCATACCCTTTTTTCCAGTTTTTTTACCTTCTGACCTCGCCCCATTACAGACTTCCAAGACATTGATTTCTTGCACCTCTACTTCATCAACTAGTACACCTCGTCTCTCATAACTTGGAGTAGCAATTATATTATGACCTCTCGCGCTCCCACTTTTCTTATTGTTCATGCTAGCCCAAGACACACTCTTGCCTTTGTTACTAGCACTTTTTGTCCCCAAGATTTTCCCTTTACTTGGTATACTTTACCCAAAATGCCTTTTCTCACTAGTCCTGTCATCCATCCTTAGAGCATCATATCTTGTTCCAAATCCATTTTGACCAATTGATTTTGCCGTATTGTTCACAGTACCTCTACCTTGTCCCTTATTCCCCCGTCTCACCATCATCCACTCCCCATATATAGGCTTACTAGTTGGAACCTCTATCTCTCGCTCAACCATCGTTTCTTTTCCTCTGCTAGTACTTATATCCTCTTCCATTTTGGACCCAATATTTGGGGGACAATTTTCCTTTCTATGACCAAACTTACCACATTCAAAGCAAATCAATTGTAGACCTTCGTACTCTACTTTGCATATATCTGAACCAATTCGTACCTCCGGTTCAAGTGGTTTTTTTAAATCAAGCTCAATAGTCAACCTTGCATAATTACCTCTTAGTCTAGCTTTCGTCATAGGGTCAATTCTCACTGTTCGGCCTAGTTTATTCCCTATTTTTCTCAAGATACGTGCGGTATAGTTTTGCATACCTACATTTAAAATCCTAACCCAGGCTGTTGTTGTTGTTATTGAGTTGGATATCGCACTGAAGCTTGGGGTCCACTCCCTAACAACTAAGTAATGATCAAGCACCATCCAAGGTCCACCTGAAAGCGCAAAGTCAAAATCCTCTCTCTTTTCAAATTTTACCATGTAATATCCATGTCCAACATCTACTAATTCGAAATGCCCCTTCGGAGTCCATATTTGCCTTAACTTAGATGACAAATAGGTAAAACCAACATCTCTACCTAATAGCCTAATTACCGCTTTGTTACGCCACAATCTAATCCCTTCTTGAATCTCATCTCTCGTTCTAATGACAGTAGGAATAGCATCCTCGATCCCACTATCATCATCGTCCTCAATTAAATCCTCCAACTCTAAGAATTCATCCTCCCCCATTATTCGATTAGTTTTAGATTCTTCACAATTCTCCATTATTGGGATAACTATATTATTACCGGTCACAGTTCGCTTCCAACTATCTAATTTAGGCTTAGCAAAAGCACCAGAATTATTACCTGATATACCATTGAAGCGCACTCCAGTAGCTGACGCTTGAAACAAAACGGGCCCCATTGGATCATCACCGCCGACAGGCGCATCTGTTCTCCCCACCGGCGATGCGCGAGGCCTCTTGCCCGCTCTACCCTCGAGCGCTGCAGATGACAGCAAAGGGAAATCCTCCAGAGGGAGGTTTTTGCCATGAGACTCGATAAGTGATTGGTTAGTCGTCGTTGTTGTGTCCATGATGACCGTCATTGTGTTCTCCGGAGGAAGATTCCCCGGCGGTGGTGCGTCGCCGACCAGAAGGTGCGGCATAGCAGCCATTTCCGTTTGAAAGTTTTTTTTTTTAAGAACGTAAATTGCATAGCGTTTGAAAAGTATTAAGTCTTTTTATTAAATGTTCTATTTATTTTCTTTCGTCGCATGACAGTAATAAGTGCAATTTGATGTAACCACTGGGACTAGCTCAGTGGCCAGGACCCTGTCTCTCAACTAGGAGGTACAGGGTTCGAATCCCCTCAGTTGTGTTATTTCTTGAGCCCTTAAAGGGGGTAAGCAAGGGGTGCATGGTTCGAGTCTCCTCCCTGAACATGGGTAACCTAGTTCTGATTAAGTGGGAGTATGCATAAGGAGGCGTGTATATTTCCTATGGGATTAGTCGTGGTGCGCGTAAGCTGGCCCGGACACCCATACATCGAAAAAGAAAAAGAAAAAGTGCAATTTGATGTGATGATTTAGCGCATTTATTTTTTCACCACATTCTTATTTAAGTATGTCCAAATTTTATATTAGAAAAATAATAATAGTTATTTTATTGATTATAATTGATTTTGAAGATAGTTTTTCAACTATTAATCCTAATATTTTTTATGTCATATTGTATATGACATTACAAAAGAGTAATTAATTTGTCATGCATACCGTTTAAAATATAATAAAAAATAAAGAAAATAAAAATATATATTATGGATAGGCACTACCGCGCGTGCAGTTTCTAGAGACTACAAATATAGTTGCTAATGAGTGAAATAGTCGTCGATAAAGAGCGTTTTTATCTTTAGTGACTACACGTCGCTAGTAAATTATCGTTAAAGATATGTTTCGCGACCAAAATCTTTGACGTAGCCGCGAATGACCAAACTTTATTTGCGACTATAAAAATAGTCACTAGTTGTCTTATTATTAGCGACGACATCTTGTTGTCGCTAATAACATATAATGGCGACCACCTTTTGTAGTCGCTATATTGATAATCTATCGATAACAACAAAGTTGTTGCTAATAACAAAATAACTAGCAACTACATTTTCTCTTCTTTTTTTCGACTATAATGTAGTCACTAAATGGATTTTTTTTTAAATTCAAAATTTTTAATTTTCATTTTAGTTATATTATGAATACCAATATTTTAATAAATAATTAAAAAAATCAAATATTTAACAAAAATCAACATTAAAATAGATAAAAGTCAAGATAGACCCAAAAAGTCAATACATAAAATAGAGTCAAAATAAACCAACAAGTCAATACAATGCTACGGATTAGACAACCGGTCAACATCTTCTTCTTCTTCCTCCTCTTCTTCTACTCTTTAATCTTCGGGGAGGGCGGGGTGAATGGGCCAAGACCAACTCCGACCCTTAGACTATTCAAAGTCTCCATAGACGCTTCTAAGTGGTTGATCGAGTAACGACGGGTATGTGTGATGGATGTGGAACTAGTCGATGATCTATTTGATGTAGGATTGATAGGGGAGAGACCTTGAGTTGCGTGAAACTTGTTCATAGATGCCATCATTTTGTTGAGTCTCTATTCATTTTCTTTACTCGAAAGATCCGTCTCAGGAATGCAGGCTTTTTTCGCAGGAAGACCCACTCCAGGTGCACAACTCCGCAATCATGGGCCTATGCCTTCGTCAACTACTTCTTTCAAGGCATCGATTTGATCTTACAAAATCGATTCGTGAGTAGAGGACGACCCTTTTGATGACCTATCCTGTGACTCAGTCACTTTCCTTTACAGCTTCTCACGAAGAACATCCTGTTGCATTAAATAAAAATATTTCAAATACAAATAAATTTCAAAACATTAAGTAGTATAAACGTTAAGTTTTAAAAAAATAATAATCTCACGTTACTTTTTTATACTTGTCGCTTTTCCACTGATCACTTTTATAATCGAACCCCATGTGCTCGAAAAAACCACCCAAAGGTGGAAGTGGTCTCTCCTCTTGTGTCTGCTCATCAACGAAAACCAACGGTTCCTTAGTTGGTTTTTTCAACTTTCCATGTTCAATAACATTGTAAAATGATTATATATTATAAATTTATAAAACTAACTAATATATTTTATTACAAAAAAAATTGTACCTCATATATTATTTCCCAAGTTTGGGAATAATTCCTTGATCCAGCTCCACTCGGCTTGATCTGTTTCTTTTGGTTATCCGAATTGTCCTTTGTGATTCTGTTTCAATATAATTCAAAAAAATTAGTTACACGTAATTAACAACATGTATAATAAAATAGAACTTTTATACCTGATTATTAATGTCATCCCACATCTTGCAGCTTTTTTTCCAATTTTCCTCCAATACATCAGTCGTGACCTTATTCAAATTGTAATAATTTGTCTTCAAGTAGTTCTTCGAAACTTTGTACCTCTTCGACTATCATTTCTTTAAGTTGTTCGCTATTTTTCTCCAATCACCCCTTAGTCTCCACCCCTCTATGTCAAAAAATTCTTGTAATCGCATAAGAATAGCATTTTCAAGTTATCGGGCACGCCTGTCTGTTTCTTATAGAATAGAGGCACTTTCTCTCAGACTGTCATACCTACCGTTTGGGCCACATGTTTCTCATACTCGCTTGTTTGGTTCCATGTGCCATCCATTATACAAAAGTAGATTGGTAGAGGGTGTCATAATTTTGCTAAGGCATGTAGTACCGTCTTGAGGGATGCGGACCCTTAGGTCTTCTTTTTTGTTTCTCTGTTTTAATACACACAGAATAGTATTGCTAAAGTTAGGTTTGGATTGCGAGATGGATCTCTGTCATCATAATCCCCGCCGTGATTACGCGTCATAACATCAACCAATATAATTGCGAAATATTAAATAAAAATAAATTAATTAATTACAATGATAAATAAATATTACAGTCCGATGAATAAATTAATAAACTATTATATTACTGAAATAATAAATATAAAATAATTTGATAAAATATATTAAAAACTAACACATTCGATTAGAATTTATAATAAAAATAACAAGTCACTCCATTTGAAAAAAAAAATAGAAGCTGTAATTTCGTTTTCTTACAAAAAAAATTTAAAGTCCTTTTAAAAAAAAGTATTATGCTTTTCTATTTCAAAAATTTCTTTTTAAGACCTAAAATTTCATAAAATTTCTTTTAACTCTTTTTTTTTCAAAATTACCCTCAAGTGCTTTTTCTTTTACATAATTTTCTTTCAATTCTTTTTTTTTTTAAAATTACTTTTAAGTCTTTTTCTTTTTACAAAATTTTCTTTCAAGTCCTTTTTTTTTCACAGAATTACTTAAATCCTTTATTTTACAAAATTTTCTTTTAAGTCATTTTATTTTATAAAAATTGCTTTTAAGTCTTTTTTTTTTTACAAAATTTTCTTTTATTTCCTTTTCTTTACAAAAGTTTCTTTTAATACCTTTTTTTACAAAAATTACTCTTAAGTCCTTTTTTTAACAAAAATTTCAACTAAGTCCTTCTTTTGACAAAATTTTATATTAACTCCCAATATTTATTATATAAATTCTATATTTATTTCTATAACTTTTAAAATTATAATATAAGTTCCTTATTTAGGCAAAATTGCAAAAAAGGTCCTTACAAAATATTCTAAAAATTCTAAAAAAAATCCAAAAACTAACAACTAATCTAAAACTTATAATTTATTAACCAAACAACTAATTAATCAGTAATTATATACTAATCAAACTCACATAACCCTAATTTTTTGACCTATAACAATTTTTATCAAATTAATTTTAAAAGACATCATAACATCACATTTTACACACAATACACATAGTAAAACGCCTTCTACTAAATTTAGAATTCATAACTTACTAATAATAACCAACAATTTTCTATATGTAAATTGTAAAATTAACCAAAAACCCAAAAACACAAAGCTAGAATCCATACCTTTACGTGGAAATTTATGTTTGATTGTTGAAAAATCCATGCTAGAATCAAGAAATCAAAAAATGCAACATATACAAATATAAGTTTAAATTTTGATTAAAAAAACTTGAAGATTAAAAGGTATTTTAATGCAAGGAATCATTACCTTTTTCGTGTTTTTGATGTTGTTGTTGCAAGAAATCGGCTCAGATTGATGCTATGGAGTGATTTGCTCTCGATTTGGAAGTTAGTGTTTTAAATAAAGTAGAATTGAGCTCTGTAAGGTTTTATAACCATTTGTTATTAGCGACGACATAAAGTCGTTTCTAATGACAAGAAAGTCGTCGTCAATGGAAGACACGTGGAATTCTACAATTCACGTCATTTGGGTGTCCTTTTTTTGCGACGACACATATCGTCACATGTAAAAGAAGTCGTCTCAAAAGCCCATATGCGGAAAAATAGTCTCCCAAATCGACCTGCCAAAATTTTCAAAGACATTGGTGACTACATAAGTCGTCAATAATGATAATTTGTCATTAGCGACAAGTTCTAACGCATAAAATTGTCTCTAATGACAAATTATCATTAGCAACGACATTTTCAGACCCGCGACCACAAAAGTCGTCACTAGTGACAAATTTAATTGATTTTTTCTTTTTTAAAATAATTTTAAAACCTTTTTTTATTTTAACACTATCAAAATATAAATCATAAAATCATAAACAACATAATATAAGTAAATATATTTAACGATCCTAAAATTCGAATAAAAATCACTCAAATTTAGAAAACATAAAACGATAAAGTATTTCACTAATTAGTTTCGTATCCACTAGTTTCTATAGGTTCTTCATCACTATCCATGTTTATTGATTCATTTAATTGTTCATCTCCATACTCGTCCCATGTGTCATAAAATGTCTCCTTGTCGTCATCAATAATTGTATCATTCCCCAATAGAGGTGGGTCAAACCCGATCTTCTCATTAGTTGTCAAGTTTAGTCGTGAGTAATCTGTCTTCGTGTTCACCAAAAGAATCGTGATAGGATCGTTTGTCAGTAGATAGTGATTCTGCACCTAATAACCAGGGACTCCATCCGTGCCGATCGTTGATTTCTCAAACGGCTTTCCACCCTTTTAATGATTTTCTTGCATTAATCTCGTCAATGTAAAACACTTTTTTGCCTTGCTTTGCTAAGTTGTATGACTCATCCCTCCAAAAAAAAGTAGATGTGTTGATAAAGGTTACCCCATGTTCTTTATTCACATTGCTAATTTTATACCACTTACACTCTAATAACACAACAGAACAACCACCAATGAATGTAACCTCTAAGATCTTGATTAATTCACCATAAAACGGTGCCCCATCATATATGGCACATACTCGGTAATCCTGAGTCAACTTTTATTCTTCCTTCTCACGAGTAATCCATTTGACACCGTTCACAGCACATGAATCATATCTATGAACCAGACGATGAGACATGCTCACCAAGGACATCATCTCAGGGGTAGCCAATACACCACTAGCCTTGTGCATTGCATAAATGTACCAAAAAATATGAAGAATTATTACTTTGAAAATAATTGTGTATTATTAAAAAAAAATATTATATACCATATCCATAAACCACTTCTTGAAAATTTGTTAGTGCGCCCACTCTACAGCATTAACATGGACCGATAGCGTGGATTTGTGTCCACTACATTTAAGAAAAAAGTAAAAAATAATTTGCATTCAAAATAACAAAATTAATTTATTTTTACTTACGCCATGTGTGGTTGGATCTCGTCGCAATTAGATAAAATATACCAGTTGATTTTATCATTCTCTTTATGTGGTAAATGACCAAACTCTTTTTTACCAACTAGACTAGACTAATTTTTTAAAACGGATAGCACTTTTGGTTTGGGCAGTGGCTCATTGTATCTACCAGGATCGTTGAACTTTGTTTTTTCTTCTTGAAATTAACGTGATATAAATGTCAATGTCTCTTCCACCCACGTACTCCTCGGCGATTGAACCCTCCAGCCTAGCAAGGTTTCGAATATACTCTTTTAACTTTTTAAAATACTTTTCAAATGGGTACATCTACCGAATTTTAAGCGGACCACCTAATATTGTTTCGTTGTATAAGTGTATGACCAGGTGGATCATTATATCAAAAAAGCAGGAGGCGAAATCATTTCTAGTTTGCACTTCCTACAACCACTCCAGCCTTCGCCGATTTCAACTCTTTCCTACTGATATTCTTCTTACAAATGACTCTAAATATATTAGCTAACCCAATAATCGGATCGTTAATCGATTTATCATCTATAAGCCCGGGAATACTAGCCACGAAAAGATACTACATCATTAAGTGACAGTCATTTGATTTTATTCCAATGATTTTTCCCGTATCACTCTGAACATTATTCCTCAAACTAGATGCGAAACCATCGGGAGAATTCTGTGCTTTCAACCAGTCAAGAAATACTCTCTGTTCATTCGGTGTCAACGTATATTTTGCTCGCTTTAGTATCGTTTTACCTCCTTTTGAGAACAACAACAAATCTTTCTTGATGACTATATCTTTAAGATCCATTCTCGCTTTCACGTTATCTCAGTTTATTTTCCCATCAAGGCCTAAAACTGTACCGAGAAAACTATTGCACACATTCTTCTCGCAATGCATAACATTGATGTTATGTTTTAACAAATTCTCCGACCAATAAGGTAAGTGATAAGAAATACTATGTTTCTTCCAATTGAGCTCATGGTGACCAGTTTTCTTTGTCGTCTTACCCCTAAAATCCTTGTGTTTACCAGGAAACACAATGGGAAACCGATCTAACTGTGTCTGAATATCGGTCGGACTATGTTTTCTCGGGAGGGCCCTATGCTAGGTACTCGAATATGTAATTGTGTTTTTTTAAACCGATGTCTCATTGGTAACCAACGTCTGTGATCAAAATAAACTACCCATTTTTTCACCTTTTTCGACGGAGTAAATAATCCATGCATTCAGGGCACGCTAAGTATCCTTGACCATGTCAACCAGACGTGTATGACCTATCAGGATAATCATTAGTCGTGGACAACAAACAAACATTCATTGTAAACTCTTGTTTCATATGAGCGTCATACGTAAGAATCGTTGTTTCCCACAACATGTACAACTCATCCATAACATGGCAGAGAAAGACATCCATGTCCTTACCGGGTGAACGCGGACCTGAAATCAACAAACAAAGCTAAAATGTGGTTTCCTTCATGCATACCACGGTAGCAAGTTGTAGAGGGTAATATAATTGGACACATGCTATATGAGTTGTTCAGCATATAGAACTAAAATAAACCATCAATACCCAGACCCAAGAATATATTCTGAGGTTTACTAGCAAACTCAGGATGTAACTCTACAAATCTTTTCCAGCTATCACCATCAACGTGATGGCGTAACACATCTGGATCGGTACTCTTAGCGATATGGTGCCATATCATGTCTTCGGCGGTGTGCTTCGAAGCGTATAGTCGTTGCAACTTCGACGCAATAAAAAATAACAAAGTATTTTATACAGTACTTCCTTACGATTCTTCGGATCCCATCTAGATCCACTACATATTGAACACTTCTCGAGGTATTCATTCTCCTAGTAATAAAGGGCACAACCATTCAAGCAAAGATCAATCGAACGGTACCCCATACCCATACTTTTCAACTGTTTGTTGCATTCCTCGTAAGACCCAGGCAAATTTTGAGGTTTTAGCAGAACACAAACCACCAATTCCGAGAGCTCGGTGAATAGTGTATTAGTCCACTTGTTCTTCACCTTTATGTGCATTAGTTTGGCAATGAAATTCAAGGAACTCGTCACTATGGATCCAGGGTATAATTCGGCCTGTAATTCCTCGAACGACGCTACGGAACTGTCACGACTTGTTTGATGCACGTCTTTCATCTTGGTATCACCCGAATGACCACCAACATCGTAAGTGTGTTTCAAATCGTCTTACACGTTCAATATTTCATTGTCTAAATTTTCCTCGAGAATTTCTAAATTTTCACCGTGTTTTATCCCAACCTCATACGTAGACATAAACCTGAACTTTAGAAGGTGAGCCCTAACCTTTTGCGTGAGAAATCGACGATTATTTTAACATTCATTACTCAGGCAAAACATATAACCATTAAAACCATCTTATTTTTCAACAAAACCAATAAATTCTTCTAAACCATCAATATATTCAACCGTAAGATAATTATATGTTTTAATCCAACTCTTAACAATACCCCAAGACATATTTTAATAACAATATGATATAACTAAACAAATACAAAAATATAAAAATAAATAAAAAATACAATCAATAAACTTAATCATATCATATAACATATAATACGCAAATATAATCAATACAATCAAATTTTAAAAAGTTTGAATTTTAATAAAATACCAATATTTGGTTGGAGAAATTGAAAATTGAGTAGGTCTCACGTTGAAGATGAACCCGGGAATAGTATAAAATAAAGTGGAGAAACGATTGATGAAAATTATAATAAAAATTAGTTAGGGTTTAAGAGAAAAGTGTTTTTTGGGTATAAATTTCGTTTGGAAAAAACCTGCACACTGCCATAAATATGGAAATGTCATTAGCGACGACATTTTTGTCATAACTAATGAGAATATTGTAGTCGTTAATAGTGTCTAACAACGACTACTTTTGTCGTCGTTAAAAATTTTGTTTTCCGCTATTCCATTTTTAAAATAAAAATTATATCAAAATGTAATTACAAACAATAGCGAATACTTCGAAAGAATTCACGACAACATTTTGTCGACATTAACTAAAAAACAATGTAGCGACTACAAATGTCGTCGTAGATAAAATTTCGTCGCTAATGTAGACTATTAGCGACGATAATTATGTCGTTCCTAAAAAACTCGTCGCTGAAGAAACTAGTAAGGGTCCATAATTTGAATCTCACGTAGAAGCTCCAAAAATATAGGGACGGTCCTTGATGGCAGGGGCGGATCCAGAAGTTAAATCGAGGGGGGGCTTGAAATATACAAAAATTTAGGGGTTAACGCTTTTCAAAATTTTTTAAGGTAAAAAAAGGATAAATATGTTATGAATAAGTTATTATAGTGTATGTCCAAAGGCCAAAGGTCTTACTATTTATTTCTTACATATGTGGCAAATGAATAGTCATTTGTTACCCTATAAATATAAGGATTATTCTTTTGTAATGAGACTAGTGATCTTGTGAATACATGAAACAAATTATCTCCATCTTTATCTTCTTCTTTAGTTTATAATGATATTTCCCTCTCTATAATTCTCCATCTAGTTTAGCTTATATCATCCTAGTTTATAACACGTTATCAACACGAGTCTCTGCCGATCGAATCAAGGAAGATTATTTCCAGGTATGATTTATATTGTTCTAATTTATATATTTCTTTTCACAAAGAAAATAAGAGAGGGCAACCGATAAATATTAGATGGACTTCCATTGCATCCTATACAATACTCATATACTATTCAAGCAGACAAATCGGTTATCACTTTAAAAAAAATATTGAGGCCTGAAACCTATATGTAAATGTAATTTTGAATGGCTTAAAAATGAAACGAGATGTTTTTCTAGGCTTGAAGCCTACAATGCCCGAAGCATGGAAAAATAACCGTATAAGCATGGAAAAATAATCGTATAGGCCTGAAGCCTAAATTTTATATTATAGGCTCGAAGCCTAGGAAATAAAATATATGCACGAAGCATAAAATCGAAAACTTAAAGGCCAGAAATTATATCATATGGAGTAACATATGTGTGCTTTTCAATGGAATGTTGAATTTTAATAGTGGCTAGTCATATGCCTTATCTAAAGTGTAACAACAATGATTATTATTGTTTTTTTATATTCGGCTCTACTATGAAAACAAAAGAAAAATTGTAAGACTATGATGTTGTCCGACATAAAAGTTTTGATTTGGATAAATCAACTCATAGACTCGAAGTCTAAAAATAAATTTATATGCTTGAAGCATATAAGCAAATTATCTAAAGGTTTGAAGCCTAGATCAAACTTTAAAGGCTAGAAGCATATATCAATTTTTGTTAGAAAAAAAAAAGGAATTACACCAAAGAATTAAGAAATAAAGTGTAATAGCTAATATAAATTTAAATGACTATTTTTTCATGAATTTCCTTAATATTGAAAAATCATTAAAGAAATAAATCGAGAAATAAACTAGACATCCATGAAGGGTGCAATGAAATTATATGTCCGAACGAAATTATTTCTTTCAAGAAAAGGTTACAACAAACTTTATATGCTAGAAGCACAACACAAAGTTTATAGGCTCGAAGCCTAAAAACAAAATCTCATATCCCAGAAGTATAAAATTAATCCTATTGGCCTGAAGTCTTAATTGTTATAGGCCCGATGACTAAAGATAAAAAAATAATGTCTATAGCATAGTATTACTATTAAGGTCCAAATCTTAAATGAAAATATTTATGCCGGAAGCATAAATTGAGTATTTTTGACATGAAAGTTATAACAAATCTCAATAGACCAGAAGTCTATGTAATGGATCGAAAATTAAAAAAAAAGTAGGTCTGAAGCAAAGATAAAATTATGATGAATAACTCATATGGGTTTCATGAATATTTAAGAATGGTATTTTTTTTTCAAATAAAAGGAATATAGACTATCTTTTAAAAGACATGATGATGAAATTATTCCAAGTTTTATGAACCCGGAGTTCATTGATTACACAATAATAAAGATACTTTTATGAACCAGAGGTTTGTTCATATATATAAATAATTCCTGAAGCAATATAATGAAGTGTAAGTTCGTTAAAAAAATGATTCTATTTATGAAAATGACATAAAATTAGGGGGAGAAAGTTGAACCAAATAATTTTATGAACTGAACCAAATTTTGCGATAATTTATGCAAGATATGCGTGATAAAGGTTTCGAACCTGCATCCTCCCTTATGAATGTTTATAGTGTTACCATTTGGACAGTTTAATAATTTGTTAATAAATTGGACAAAAACAAATGTTAGTACAATTTCAGGTACTACTAAATTAAGTGAGGATTTCAAACGGGCAAATGTAATATTATCGAGTGGAACAAGTACACGTCTCCTTGTATCAGATCACGCATATACTCCTGAAGTAGCTATAGAGCGAATAAAAGGTTTATAAAATATTATGAGATTGTTTGTCTCGTAAGAAGAAAAGTAATGAATTTGATATAATCATAATTCGTGTTCCATTTACATAATACTATTCCCTGAAGTGATAAAAATTACGTTCCCTAAATGAATTGAATAGCTTTCAAATGCATATAAAAATAAACATTGTGGTGACAAAATTTGATAGAATAAAATGACATTCTCTGGCTCAAAACCATTCCATGTAGTGGATGGAATTGCATTACTTGTAACGATTGTTAAATTATTCAATCTCTTTGAAAATAGATATAGAAACGAAAATGGTAGAGTTAAAGCCGATTAAAAACTGTATTCCTTGGCTAAAACCATAACTTGAAGTGAATGGAAGTGTGTTTCTAGAAGAAAATACAATGTCTTTCAATGTGTCTTAAATTGACATCTTGATGACCCAAAATTCAGACGAGGTTAAGGTAAGAAAAAGAAAATCCTTACCACCAGAAGTGGAATAATAAGGAATATCTTGAAAGTAAAAGGTCACGGTAAATAAGCCATCACAAAATGATAAGCATGATTATTATCGATAAAGTGGAACTATATAGTGTTTGCGTACTCGTAGAATACTAAAACATTTAGTTGATCTAATTAAAAGTTTTTGGATGCCCAAAAGTTATGTTACCTTGTGGTACAAAATTGGAAAATTATGTTAAAAGTAAATCCCAAATAAATTTACTAAATTTAAAGGATAATATCCAAAATTAGTAATCTGTATAAGCCTCAAGTGTACGTAACAATGTATATCTTTTGCATTATTTACTAAAAGTCTCATCAGAAGTGCGTAGGAAAATAAAATATGCTATTTCTTTGGGGTTATATAATATACAGATTCGAGCAGTTGAAACACTCATTGTGCAAAAGAAAAGATGTCATAATCCAAAGAACTTTGTATTTTTAAATGACTGATTTGGTCACGTAGTGATAGTAATGATATGTTGACTAATAAATTACTCATTTGGTTACTACTTAAACGAACCAGAAGATTCATTTTACCAAGTGACTACCCCTTATTATGGGGGAGAGACAAGGTAACTTGAAGTTGCGTGACGTATAGACAAGGCAACCTAAAGTTGCGTGACGTATCGTGGAATAAAATTTATTTTATCATTTCTATACACAAACTAAAGAATAGGAACTTGAAGTTTAAAGGAGTATCCATTTGCAGAGTATTGCAAATAATATAACTACTACATTCGCAAGTATGTAGAATATTTCAAGATCCCATAATATGTTGTCAAACGCTCCAACATAGGTTATTGTCTCATATAGACACATAAAAAATATTCCAGCGAATGTATCAAACCAACGCATGAAGCGTGGTGAACATGTAATGTATCTAACCAACACGTGAAGTTTGTTAGATTTGTAATACATATAACCAACACATGAAGTGTGGTAAGCCTGCCGTTTTAAAGTATACCATGCCCCAAAGAAGAAAATCTCATGAGTAAATGATTAAATGGTAAATATTGTGGAATGTGCACTCCACATGATACGACAGGAATTATTAAGCCAACTAATGTTGGCACATGAATTTCTCTTACAGAAAGTAATGGTCATGAAAGGACCTAGGTACCTAAATAAGAGAAAAGTTATTATTAGTCTACTGAAAATATTTAAAATTGTTAGAATAGTTTATGGGATTGATATATTTTCATTTAATATAGCGCTTGAAATAAATAATAAGGATCCTAAACCAAAAAAAATGGTGAAATATGTCGACGACAATAGAAAGTGTAACAGTGAATTTTGAAATTAAAAAAAAAAACTACTTGTATCACGAAGGTTCTGCAGAAACCTAGAATTAACTATGGGGAGACGTCCTCATTCTTATGATATTGATACAGTGTAGTGATTATTAGATGGATATTAAAGTTTTTTTTGATAAACAAAATAGGTGCTAGAAGCATGACATGTGCCCAAACAAAAAAAAAGGTGTTTGAAAGCACAACAAGTGCCTGAAGCACGATAGGTACTTGAAGTACTTAGAGTGTTTAAATATGAAATTACCGAAGATTGAGAAGTTACTGAAATTTAAAAGTTCCTAGAGTATAAAAGTTCTTGAAGTACGTAATTTATTTAAATCTAAAGAGAAAAGTGTATGAATTATGAAAGGATACTCTGTAATTGTTCTCATAATGAAAAGAATGTGATATTTGCGTATTGTACTCTTTTTCCTTCACTAAGGTTTTTTCCCACTGAGTTTTTCCTAGTAAGGTTTTAACGAGGCATGCAAATATTCATTGTCATAGGAAGTATAAACTCTTTTATTGATCAAGAAAATGATATTACTATCACTAAATACCCTCAAGTAAAAATCCAGAAGATTTACTAATTAAAGTTTCATTAATGACGACATCAAGGTACAAATATATTTAGAAATAAGTAATGTCGTAATGAGGGGGAGATTATATTGAATTTCGCAATATTTTTCCTTCACCACGATTTTTTTCCCATTGGGTTTTCCTGGTAAGGTTTTAACAAGACAAACTGAATATGTGTCATAACCCCCAAGGATTAGTGTACTCTTTTTCCTTCATCAAGTTTTGTCCCAATGGGTTTTCTTGATAAGGTTTTAATGATGCATATCTTTCAGTGAATATCCAAGGGGGAGTGGTATGAAATATGTATTAAGTGGATGATTCAACATACGAAAAGAAAGTGTGGTCTATCCCCAACAAGAATATAGTGATGGTATTTTATGAGGATATTATTACTTGTACCACACATAATTATAATGACTACATCAAAGGAGACAAAACATAACATATTTCAGCAAAGTCTCCTACACACACGAGCTACAGAAGAATGTGGATATTGACACTCGACAGATACAATCACGCACGAATTTTGTAAATTTTCCTGATAAAATCATTGTCAACAACAATATTCAAGAAGTAGGTCCACAATATTGAAATACGACAACTAATAGATCTCTTGCCAACATCAGGGGGAGCGTAAATAAGACTGTACTCTTTTCCCTTCGTCCAAGTTTTGTCCTAATGGGTTTTCTTGGCAAGGTTTTAACGAGGCAGCGTTTCAAGATGATTAGTTCTATCTATATGTACTCTTTTCCCTTCGACCAAGTTTTTATCCCACAGGGTTTTCTTGGCAAGGTTTTAACGAGGCATATTTCATAATGGATGGACATCCAAGGGGGAGTGTTATGAATAAGTTATTATAGTGGATGTCCAAAGGCCAAAGGTCTTACTATTTATTTCTTACATATGTGGCAAATGAATAGTCATTTGTTACCCTATAAATATAAGGATTATTCTTTTGTAATGAAACTAGTGATCTTGTGAATACATGAAACAAATTATCTCCATCTTTATCTTCTTCTTTAGTTTATAATGATATTTCTCTCTCTATAATTCTCCATCTAGTATAGCTTATATCATCCTAGTTTATAACAAAATAAACATATAATTAATAATGTCAAAATACAAATATAAAAATTCAATACGGATTTCAAAATAATTTTTAATATTTGTTACAAACATTAAAATTTAAATTGAAAATCGCTTATCTCTAAAAAATAATCAATCCGACGCTTATTTGTGAATCATTATATGTATATTTGTGAAAAATAATAAAACAAAAGCTATGATTCAAACACGTGACCTTTAAGATAAATTTTAATATGCAAAGATACTAAACCACTAAGCTATAATGACTTGTATGTTTTTTATCGCATGCACGTATCAGATAAACTTTCAGTGAGAGTTAATAATTTTTCGAGTCAAAATTACGTTGACGTATTTTAAAATTTACGAGTTCAGGGTGGGCTTGAGCCCCCCCTGGGCCTAAGGTGGGTCCGCCCCTGCTTGATGGCATTAAAGTTTCCGCTAGATCTAGAAGAAAGAAGAAGACAGCAACTCCACCCATGGGCATATATTCTATCCATTTGTGATATCTTGAAACCCTTTGATATTAAAAATTCTAATTATGTTAATGTGATTTTTCTGTCTCTTGGCTTTGGCTGGTGTTGTTTGTATGATTCAGTGCAAACCATTTCCAATCCTCAAGGTAGTGTTAGTCACTAATGTTTCATCGTTATTTTCAAGATGGCACCAGAGCCTCAAGAGAGACCATAAACATCCCCATTGATCGGATCCATCCATTTGTTCAAACACCTGGTTTGGTTTGCTTGTTTGCGTCTATACAAATTGAACCTTCTTCTTTTATTCTTCACCATGTGATTTTATATAACTCCCACAACATTGAGCAAGCCTGCAAGCAGGGCCGGTCCTGTAGTAAAGCAAAATACGCGGCCGCTTAGGGCCCCCGATTTTTTGACATTTATGTGTGGTATATATATCTTTGATTTAAATGATTATATAGACGTAGTATGATTAGTTTGGTGGTAAAGTTGTATGTTTTCATTTATGAGGCCTAGAGTTTGAACCACTAATAGTAATAATATTTTTATTTTATTTATATAGAGGGCCCCATTTCGTGAGTTTGCTTAAGGCCCCCGAAATGTCAGGGCCGGCCCTGCCTGCAAGCCTGCAAACCCCAATCACCCCAAGGTAAGTAAACTTTTAATTGCCAAATAAGCCACTTGAGTACATGATTTCCATCCTTAAAAGTTGTTGTATGTGATCGTGTAATATGAGCACACATAGAAAATAATGGAACATGAATTACGTGAACCATATTCCATGTTCCATATTGTGAATCTTTTCGGATAAACTATTTGTTGCGAGAACTTTTTCAATCAACAACTCTCATTACGTGTAAATTAACAAAGAAATCTCATTACATAAATTAAATCATACTCACATCTATAAACAAAGTTTTTTACTTTTGTAAATAATAAATGAAGGTTTCAAATAATAAGATTATAGAGAATTTGGTTCCAAGTATCAGGAACTCCTGCTAAGCACCAATGAGTGCAGTCCATTCCAGTATTCCCATTTAAGCCGTAAATGGAAGGATGTCCATCTTTACGAAGTTGCGAAAGGTAAGTTATATCAAGCAATTTCACTTCCACCTTTTCGATTCTGCTTAATACTTTCTTCAGAACCGTTAATTGTGGTGGTGGCCGTGGCGGCAAGCCTCCACCTAATATTGGCTCATTCTGGCCTATGCAAGATTTTACCCCCGGTTCATTCCACTCGCTTCCGCTGATAATTAATAAAATTAAACATCACTTTTGGATATTACAAATAAATGTGTAAGCATGGGAATTTACGGTACTTACTTGTAATGCGATGGTGAAATGCCTTGAAAGAAAACTCGAGTATTGGCAGGATCAAGTTTGGTATCAACCCATGTAGCCCAAGTATTTAGAGCTTTTTCAAATGCATTAATTGGATTCATGTCTTTGTAAATCTCATTCCCAACTTGAATATAATCCCATCTACACCATTAAAATAGTATATTAATATTGATAATGAAATTAATATGCCTAATTAAGAATTGATGGTTGATTTAGTTAATTAAACCCCATCTTGAGAGTTTCATTTCGAGTCTCATATATGAATGGACCGGACTGATCAAAATTAAGATTAAGAAATTAAGCATGATTAAGATATATGTTCATGTATATATATAACTCACGGTTGGCCAGCTCCTCTACGGTACCACCAATTCCATGTATTGAAGATAAGCATGTCAATTCCTTTCCATAGCTTGTCCCCAATCTCAATTGAATCTAGTTTTAGAATTCTACCTTGTGGTCCATTTATAAGATCAACCAGAAATAGATTTCGATCAAGCATCACTTTAACTTTAAACTCCTGTGAAAAAATATTAGATTAATGAATATTACTAAGTATGAAAGTTGCATGTATCCGTAAAATTATCAAATTAATTCACTCGATGTTTTCATGTCAATTTATCATAAGTTCAAATCTTTTATGTTGATTACTATGATTTTAATACTTGTTTTATCACGTAAAAAATGCCGTGGGACTCACCGATTCAGTTCTACGAGCTTGTCAATTTTCGGTTCGGTTCGGTTTAAATATTATCAAATATCTAAACCTAACCTATAACCTAACCTCGATTCGGTTGTATATATATATTGGTTTGATTGCCGTTCAGTTCCGGTTTTAGCTTATTGGTTCGGTTTGGTTACTGAAAGCAAGCAAGTCTAATTCGAAATATTACACTGATCAATTGTTACATTGATATGTTAGGTAAAAAACTCCAGACAAATGTTTTTGTATAACACTCTATCTAATACTAGTGCCTGTTAAAAGAGTAAAAACCAGCAGTGTACTGAAAAAAAATCACGAATCAAAACATACAGACTATTATAGTCTATAGATCAAATGAATTTTTTTCCCAAAGTTAAAGGGGAGTGAATCAATATTACCATAAATGGGTTGAATAAAATATAGACGGAGAAGAGAGGTTGGTTTAATGTACAACTAATGAGAAATAATGGGGAGGAATAACAGCCACGGCATTAGAGCTAAATAATTTCTGCATTTATACAAGAAAATATAATAATTAACTCACTAGCCTTTACTTTTGGATAATTAATTCTTTTGAAACATTATTCTAGATTATTTTGAAATTAATATTCGGAATTTATCCTTGATTTAGGATATGACTTCATAACTATTATTTGAAACTCAAGTGTTTTATAGTTGTTTGAGGTACTTCTGTTGAAACTCAAGTGTTTTATAGTTGTTTGAGGTACATTTGTTTAAATTATGTAGCTTTTAAAATTAAAAAGATCCAAGATTGTAAAAATCAAGTTAGAATATCAAAAAAATTCGAAAGTTTCTAAGATGAATGGAAACTAGATCGAGATAAACTAAGAATTTAAAAAAGTCAAAGAACTAAAAATAAAAATACAAATTTGTCAACTTCAAAAGAATTAAGAAAAATAATTGACAAAAAATCTGATCATTCCCTTTAGACACAAGATATTCTTTGGATTCTAGTAAGCGCGATGAGAAACGAGGATCAATTATGAGTTAAGACAAAAAAATATAAACGTTTTGGCAAGATAAGTAGAGTTGTCCAATTTTAGCAAAAAAAATCACGGATCGCTTTTGACCCAAGTTTTGGGTCGAGTGCTTAAACCTCTGAATTTACTTAGTATATAATAGTAATTTTTAACTTTTCAGACACACTTTACTTATTATTAACTTGCGAGGCAAGAAAGAAGCAAGTTAAGTAAGGCAAGAGACCAAACAACACCATATTTCATTTATGTAATTCTTCTTTCCTCAAACTCCATATTTATTTTTATTTCGAGTATGAGCTAAAATTTTAATTAGTTTTAGATGTCTAATTTGTGAACATTATTGACAAATATTTGATTATTTATAATTATTGTGATTTTTTTAGTTTGGAATAACTTGGGTAAATTTATTTGAATTTGTTATGTGGCCACATAATTGAATTCCTTTAACTTATGAATTCATCCTAGAAGGGAGATTAATAGGTGGATCTAAATAATAATCTTATAAATTTATCTTAAGAATCGAAAGATTTAAATAGTTTATATAGTCGTTATGTGAGTTTAATTTAGAAAGTGTCTTATAAATGTGTAGATTTATTCAGAAGGAAATTCTAGTTTTAGAAGGTAGCCCCTAATTAACTTGAAGGGACTTAGGTGAAATATAGAATTCTGGTAAATTTGAAACTATCAATATACTCTGTAATCAAGTAATCATAATAGTTGTTGATTTGGTGAGTATAGATATTCCAGGCTAACTTCCCTACTCGAGTTAAATCTCCTTTAATTTATTTTCATTTTATTTTAGTAATCTCATAATTTAGTTTTGGTTTTAATCACAAAAAACAATTCTTTCGTAGTTTATTTTTAGTATAACGAAATCCTCAACCCTAGTTAAAAGCTGTATAATTAACCTTACAATCCATATAGAGATGATTTTACATATTTTTTCCTGATTGTCAATATTATATCACACTCTGGAGCTACCAGTACGATTATATACCGAATATGTATGTGTTTAAACAAAGATGTAAATATGTTATATATAACAAATATGGAAGTATTTCCAAAGATATAGTTCTTTTAGGAAGGGTATGGTAGATTTTGGAGTAATACTATCTCTTTAAAGAGGAAAAATATGTACTAGAATTCATTAGGATATTTATTTTTTCCCCACCTATAAAGTACTTAACAACCTACTAAGTTGATAATCGTAAAATATTTATCATCCCCAATGGTTAAAACCTTTAAACGTCATTATAGATGATATCTGGGTGATAACTTTTCTCTCTCTAACATGATTGGACCATTTACCATCCATATCATGAGTGATTTTTGGGTGATAACTTCTTAGGTGATACCCAACATTACCCCCAATGAGCAATATTGGGTATTACCCAAATATCATCCATGATGTGGATGATAAATGATCCAATTACATCATTTTTCTTTCTTGGTTGGATTTTTTCTCTCTTTTACAGGATTGAGTCATTTACAATCCACTTCATGGGTGATCTTTGGATGATACCCAACAATATAACTTATTACTTAAATTGTGAAGAAGAGCTAATTAATAAATATAACTTATTAACAACACCAATCAATTTTTGGTTATCAATGTATGCATCATCAAAATCATTATGGGATAGACTTAACTTTATTAGAAGTAATTTTATGGATCTGGGGCAGGCCACAAATTTTTCTTATTTTGGGTAAAATTATTGTGGATCAGACGGTGTGGGTTAACATAACTAGTAATAGAAATTTCTCCCTACTTATATTACAATGTACAGTATTGGAAGGTTTCGCGGGACAGAACGAGAGGGTTTGACAGTTTACCAATTCTAACTGGATTTAAACATAAGCCAATATAATGGAAATTAGAAAAACTTTGGAATAACTAAAAATAATGTGCATTCATGCTTAATCTTGAAAATCAAGAAAAATGCAATATATATTTTGTTATTAAAAAATAATATATATTTAAAATCAACTTATATGTTGGGTGACTAAATTATAAAGTGAAATTCCAATGGTCGCATTCAAAAATTTAGTCGTTTATATACTTTTGACGTGTGTGCTAAATTGGCGAGTGTATTAGTCAACAAAAACTAATGACCAAAAAAATCATCAAAAATTGATAGAGCACAACTATTTTTTGGTAAGCCCCGACTACAATTGTATGTCTATTTATATGCATTAATTCGATCAGAGGTATATATACTAGATTATGTGAATTAATTTTGAGATTTTGACCCAAGGGGTAAGACCCATCCATTAATTCTAACCCAATCCCATCTTTTATTTCTTCTCACTAAAGACCTCAAACAAATTTTAACACTATAGCCTAAAATCCCATTTACCTATTTACCCCTTTTTGTTTTTCATCCCTACATATATTGATATTTTTCAGAAAAAATCATAAATCCTAACAATCCTATCTCTCGCTCTCTATTTTTACACCAACCCTGCACCTATCTCTCTCTCTATTTTTAAACCACCCCACCGTGAACCCTCCCTTCTCACATCGGCACCACCACATCGGCGGGGATCTAGCAGCTAACATCGGCGGTGAGAAGCAGCTAACGTTGGCTGTGAGACGCAGCGAACAGATCGAGCTCAGAAAGTCTTCGAACGGGATCGTCCCCCATGGAAACTCATATCGTCTTCTTCGTCTTCACTGCCATGGCTGCACAATGGCGGTGATCTTCTGCTCAACGACGTCGGGGATCCAGCAGCTAACGGCGGCGAGATCTGCACCAATGGAGAGGAGCAGCTCCGGTTCGAAGCAGTCCCTTCATCTCCCTCCTTGCTCGCGACCTTCGAGCTCCACCGAGAAGAGGAGCAGCTCCGGTTCGAAGGAGATAAAGAGCCCAGGTCGAGCTTCATTAATCCACTCCTCCAGCAGTTCCAGCGTGAAGCAAATGAGAAATAGGTGACCTCCGCTCCTAAGATCCGTTTGTGAAGCCAAATCCGCCGTGAGCTCGTCTCCTTCCATGCTCCAAGCTCATTCAATCTCCGGTGAAGGTGAGTTCCATCCTTTGCCAGCTTCTTCGAGCAATGCTTCTTCACCAGCTTCGAGCATTGCTTTTTCGCGCCTGGTTCGCCCGTTCGTGAAGTTCGTTGGGAAATACGAGCCTTTATTTTTGTAAGATCTGGTCAAACCAGATTTTTAGAACGTTTTTTATTTTATTTTTTTGTAATTAGGCTTGTTCCTTTTCTTTTTGTTTAATAGTTGTTGTAAATAGTTAGGTTTTTGTTCTGCTGTAATAATAAATGTGTGTAAAAGTGATACTCATCATTTTTTAATAATACTTAACTTTTTCTTATCGAATACTCTGCTCTTTTAATAGCATACTCTGCTTTTTTATAGTATACTCATCATTTTGTCGAAACTCATCATTTTTTTGTCGAAACTCATCATTTTTGTAGGAAACTCATTATTTTTTTAACTCATCACTTTTTGTAGAAAACTCATCATTTTTCGGTGACTGGAGGTCGGTTGTCGGCGGTCGGGTGATCGGAGGTCGGAGGTCGGAGGTCGGAGGTGGTCGGAGGCCGGAGATAGGTTGGTAGTGGAAAGAGATGAATAGTGACATCACCTTTTTGTCTTTTAATGTTAGTAAGGGTATTTTAGTATTTGGTCATTATTGAAGTCCTTTTAAAGAAATGAGATTTCTACTAGTTTTTTTGCAGGTGTTTTTTTGTTGTCAAAAGAGTACTCGGTGTTTGTTTCGCCGTTAAATGTTTTTTCCATCTCCTTATTTAGCTAAAAAATTAGTTTGTAATTTCAATGCGCTAAGCATTGGTTATCTTCTATGTAATCCTATTTTTATTATGAGTATTGATAGATGTTACCACTATCACCCTTTTATCACTTTTTTTATATAGTTTGATTTTCTTAAATAGAATATAGGGAGAGATTTATTAGAATATAAAATTCAAGTCATTAAAGTATGTAAACATTATACCTCGAAGATGATAAAGAGTGGTAAAAAAGATTAATGTATGTCATTACTCGTTATCTTTTATTATACAAGTATTTTTTGATTAAACAAATCAAAACATTTATATTTCCTATATAACTCTTATTATATAACTATCTCATAAAACATTTTTATATATAGTAGAGAAAGTCAAAACTTGTTATTATTGTATGGATGAAAATACAACGAAAACATCGCATCAAGGATGAAATGAGTTATATGGAATTGGTTCTACTTTGTGAATTATGTGGTGACGACTTTGATTCTAGGGTGATTTATCTATAAGGTCTTGGAGAAAAACTTGGTGGTCTATAGGGAATATGTAGCTAGGTTTTGCTTTAAAGAGGTCAACACCCACAAATACTAAAACACCATCAAATAAAATAAAAACAACGTAAAGATATAAACAAATGGCATCAAGCATGGATCACCAAATTAGTGAGTCGTGAGTATCAGCTCATTGAGTATCAACTCACTGAGTATCGATACTTTCCAACTCTGGCCACCATCCACCGACCACCGCTAGTTTCTCTGGTGATTTTACTGAGTGCTCGGAAATTTTCTAGATTCAGAAATTTTACTGAGTGCTTGAAAATTTTACTGACTACGTCAGAGTAATTGTTATTTACCAAGTGGTCAGATGTTTTAGTGAGTGGTCGAATAAAGTCACTGAATACTGCAATAAACTACTGAGTATCAAAGAAACTGAGTGCAATTTTTCACTAAGTATCGGAGATTCACTGAGTATGCTCAGTGAGATACTAAAGATAATCAGTAAAAATCACTAAGCATTTTATAAACAACACTGAGTAGAATAAAAGATGCATAAAAAATCAAATATATTGTCAGAAAAAAAAATTATTTAAACTACGCATAACTTACAAATTATTTACATGAAAAAGAAAAGAAAAAAAATACTAATTTGTTACAATAATGAAATGTTTACAAAAAAACTGTTGCTAACCAAATTGTTTTGTTGAGTATAGACAAAGTAAAAGAAAAAGAAAAAAAAGAAAAACAAAAGAAAAACAAAGAAAAACAAAGGAAAACAAAATAACAAATTAGTTGTTGCCATTTTTTTAACACCAGAGCAACAACTTCTCGTTGGAGATCTTCTTCTTACCGGCGGAACCACCACCATTTTCACCATAGCCTAAAAAATGAGCAGAAAAGATAGAACTCTGCTCAAGAAGAGAGGCTTGTTCTCGAACAACATGGAGCACAAAATGAAAAAAAGAAGACAACATTCGGTTCTCGAATACCATGGCAGCTTCAATCTCCAAGGTTATTGAAACTCAAGACCTCTCCAGGAACCACAAACAGAAGCTTGAGACCTCGGCCACGGAGCTGCTCGTGAAGTTTCTATCTTCGACAGAAATCACTGCTAGAAGCTTCGAACAAGCTTCACTTTTACCTATATTCACGGGCAGAATCTTGAGCTCGCCCATGGATCTGCTTGTGAAGTTGTTGTCTTCGAAGGAAACGTAGTAGTTGTTAGAACACTCGGTTAAAGCTCTGATATCTGAGCTTAAAGGACTTATTGTTCTTCTTAGCTCCGACGAAAGAGTGACTTCTTCTCCATGGTTGTTCATAGCTCCGACGTGGCCATGGAAGTTGTTCAAGCCATGGATTTGGTGAAGCCTTATTCGTTTTATCTGTAACTAGCTTCAAAAATGAAGAAAAGAAAGGGGGCATTTTTTAGTAGTGAGAGGAGAGAAGAATGAGAAACTGTGAGTGGAAAGAAGAAAGAAGAATCGTGAGTGAATAGGATATTTGTGAGTGGAGGGAGAAATATTTGTAGAGTTTAAAAAAATTGTGAGATAATACAATATATATATATAGTAAAGAAAAATAAAAGAAGGTATAATGGGTAAGAGAAATTTAGAAAAAATTGGCATATAGTATTGAATTTTGTTTGTTGCCTTTAGTAAGAATGGTGAATTGGGTAAGGATAATTAGGTCTATAAAGGGGGGTTTCAAACCTTTTGGGTAAAAATCTCTTGAATCTAACAGTATCTGTTCTTTGAGTGTGGTTTTTGCTAAAAGTATTTATAATGATATAAAGAGATGGTTAGTTATTGTAAAAGAGATGAGTACTATATTGAGTGCTCTCAAGTGACTTATAAAATTTAAGGCTCAGATTGATTGGAAGAGCAAGAAATAAAGAATCACCTTTACCGCGATTATTCATTATATTATGGCTGATGAGAAACAATCCTACTAGAAAGGTGGAACTCTTTCCAATAAAAGGGTAGTAAAAGAAAATATATAGAATATCTTTTCTATTTTATTTGTTATATCCTCATATTATACTTTCAAAGATAATTGTTGAATTTCACATTATCTCTTAAGACAATTAAACTAACCAAATAGATATAAATCATCTTAGAGTTTAAGTAGATAGGAATTTTGTGTTATGTAACATTTTTTATATATTTTAAGGAAATCGTTTATTCCTGCCAAAAAAAAAATCTAATTATAAAAGTATTGGAACCTCAAGTGGACACCAATAATTTGTCAATTCAATTAGCTAATAAAGTTAATAAAGTTAGCATAATGGCACATAGTGGGCTCTTTGAATAAATCTTGAAAACCATCTTATAATTGCATATCACAAAACTTAGCAAAAAAAAAAAGGGTAAATTTGTATTTTTAGGTTAATTATTAGAAAGAATTAAAACGGTATATTTTGGGACAAATTTAAGAGTAGGTTAGAATAGATTGCAACTCATCCTAGTCTATGAGATATCATTACAATTAACCTAGTTTTTTTTTTAAAACTGGTAAAACATACATAAAAAATTTACAACCCTTTAGTTAGAAACTTAATCCTTTCAAACTAAAAATTTATACATGAATTTTACTAAAACAATATACTATATTGTATACACTAAAATTTACTTTTTTTTTTTGGACAACATTAAAACTTACTATTCAATCTGATTGATTAATCTTTCAAGCAACTTAGTACATAAAAAAAATTACATATTAGGAACACCATTATTGACGTATAGATAAAGGTGATGAAAAATCAAATGATTATTGATCACTTTACCACTGTTAAATCAAATATTTAATAATGTAAATCTTTTAAGATAATAATTTTTAAAGTTTTTTTATTCTATACCTTTTATAAAGAAAGATTAGTCTTTACAAGCAATTATTGTGAAAACATTTAATAATATAAATCTTTTAAGATGGTATTTTGTAAAGTTTTTAATCAAAGACTAATCATAATCAATTGCACTAGCTCAACTGACCAAACTCTTGCTATTTCTTTAACACTTGAAGGGGAGGTACAGGATTCGAATCTCCTCATTAACGGGTGTAAAGTAAGGGGTACAAGACTCGAACCCCTCCCTTAATATGTGTAACCTAGTTTTGATTTACCTCGGAATATACATGAGGAGACGTGTATCCAAAAAAAAAAACTAATATTTACAAGCAATTATAGTGGCATTGAAGGTGATACTATAAAAAAATTTAACGATTTAGATTCGTATACGAGTATGAGAAAGCTATAAGAAAGTAAATTTGGGTTTGTATACAAGGGTAACCTAGTCTTGATATATATGGGGAGGCGTGTACATCACAATTGAAACTGATGCAACTGTTTATTTCATACATTACTGTCTCCTAGCCTCGCCTACCATTAGTATACATGTCTATCCTAGAAAACATTAGAAGGTTTGCTAAAGCTCTCTCAACTATCAAGATCAAAGGTATAAAAAGAATAACTATTAGTGTAGTAGATTGATTTGAAAAAAAAGTTAACTTTATTCTCTTTTTGAATTGATGTAATAATTTCTCTGATGAATTTAAAACTGTCATAATTTGATACTATTTTTGTAACTCAAAAAAATTGACTAGCCCCCTTAATTCTCCGATATAAAATTAAAATTGAGTAGTTTTGATTTAGGTTGGAAAAAAGTTATACCGTAAATTCCAAAGCGGAGACGAAACCCTTTCTAGTCAAATTATATTTGACTTGAGGTATTGCACTATAAAGCATGCATGACATCGACTCCCATTGGTTTAGACTTAGAGAATCTCCAACAAATATCACACTCTTTCCTCTTAATTTCTCCAACAAATCACGTCCGTCAAAACTAAAAATATACGAAATATATTTATTCTTAATTAGTTTTTCCAATTATATAGAAAAATTAAGTCAAATACTAATTTACATATTATAATATTTTTATTTGACAAAAATGAAAGTACGTAGATTTCTAAATGCCCGTTTAAGATTGATTGTTTTAAAGACAAATATGTTTTTTAATTAAAATTTTAATATTTGTAAAAAATATTAAAAAATATTTTAACATCTATTTTAAGTAATTTTTTTAATAATCACCTGAGTAGTGCTTTTTCTAAAAATAACTTTAAAGGTCTAGAGAATTTAAAATAACTTCAAATGATTATTTTAAAAAACAATTCCAAACGGGTTCTCAATGTGATTTTTTTTAGACAAAATCAATGTGAATTTAATATGACGCAATTGCACCTATATTTTTTAGTATATTCAATATAAAGAAAAGCAAAATTTTAATTGTTAAAATACATTGTGACTATTCATCTATTCCTTGAAGAAACAATAATTTTAAAAATAATGAAAGCTAAGCCTGAAGGTACCTTGCTAACTCACAGTCATGGGGTTGCCATTTGTATTTAGCGTACATGTCATCGGGACGGCCATTCTTTTGGCAGCTGAATACACGCTGTATGAAAGGACATGTAGTGGAGTTATATAGAGGATATGAAGAAGAATCAAGAATCCAACTTCCATTGAAGTAGTCGCATGAGTCATTTTCAGCATTTTCAGCTTTTGCTTGGTTAAGAAGAATAAAAGATATTTGAAGAAGAAGATGAGAAATGAGTAGCACGCGGATTGTGTAATATTTCATCCACAACCCCATCTAAAAGTATTGTGTTTTGCTGGCGAAACAATTTAAATATAGAGAAAAAGACTTAGTAGGTATTTATGGAATTCGAAAAGAGACCTGTGTATTTATACTATAAAATATGATTTTTAGGTACCGAACTTTTTTTTTTGTCCAACCGTTAGTGTTTTCTGTTATCTCATACATTAAGTATGATGTGGAGTTTATTTGGACTTGGTTTCCTTTTATTTTGAAAGGTATACTTAATGTGTGAGATAACGGAAAATACTAACGGTTGGACAAAAAAAAAAGTTAGGTACTTAAAATTTTTATTTTATAATATAAATACTTAAAAGTCCTTTTTCGAATTTCATAAATATCCATAAAGTATTTTTCTCACACAAAGAATATAAACATATAAATAGTGCGTGGCTTTTGTTAATTAAGTTGAATATAGTTTTCTATATGGAGTGAATGGTGAAAACCATTATAATTGTTGTCCAATCTTGATTTATTTTCAAATGAGATTTTTTTTCATACATAAGAGGCTTAAAATAAGTCGTTAAGCAGAAAAGTTAAAGATATATATGGACAAAAGTCCTTATTGATATTCTAATACAACTCTAGCAGTTGCACGCTCGCTCCTATCACTAGTTATAAGATTCCACAAATAATCAGGAGGATCATTAAAAATCACGGGTTGCTCATTCATATTTGCTCCTTCCCTTGCTAGTTTGTCTGCGTAAAAGTTCGCTTCTCTAAAAATATGTGTTAACTTGAAGCTCGTACTTTTATCTAACATTTCCCAGCATTCCTGAGCAAGTGAGACGCAGCGACTACTTGGATTCTCACCGCCCTTCACTAGCGCGTGGAATCCCCTCGAGGCCTGATCAATGTGATGATTTGAACTCCCACCGTCCTTCACTAGCGTGTGGAGTTCCTCTGAATCCGTCTCAATACACAAGTCTTTATAACCATTTTTACTTGCCCATCTCAAGCCGAAGTGCAGCGCAAACATTTCCGAAACTAGAGGGGAAATTGCCAAACAAGGACCAACAAAGCCCGATATACAAGAACCATTCATGTCCCTAATAATTTAAAAGAGATTTTTAACCTTTAATAATTCACTTTATTGAAAACTTTCGCTAAATTAAATATCTGTAAAGAACCTCACCTCTATATTCGATACTTCAATTATTTTAACTATTATATTTAATTTTTAATTATATAAATAAATAATGAATTTATTTAATTTTTAATAAATACTATTGTACTTATTACCTCCGCCACCACTACCACCAATTTAGTTTTTTCTTCTTTTTTTTGTAAAATTTTGGCAACCACATTCAAAAACTGCTGCAGCCACCACCACATTTGGGGAAAAAATTCTTTGAAATATTTTTAACCACCGTTGCGGTCACCACCGCCTCCACCACCTTTGACCATTTTTTTTTTAATTTTCAAAAAGAATTCGACCACTAACGCAACCACCACCACCCCACAAGCTAGTATTTTTTTTAAAATATGCCACCACCACATTCGGTCACTACTGACACAACATGTACTTTAGGATTTTTTTTTCCGCATACATGATTTTTATTATTCGGAACAAGAAAATTGTTATTCGAAACAAGGATTTTTCATTGTTCAAAACAACAAAATTCATTGTTTCAGATAATGAATTTTTTGTTCTTAACTATGAATTTCTTGTTCTTAACAGTGAATTTATGTTCCGAACAATGAATTTCATTTTTTGCAAGCAGCTGACCAAATATCAGATCAAGGAAAAACTGGATAGGTTGTTGACATCAGTAGGAGAGGCTAGTGGTGATACCGGTTAAAACAAACTGGTCGAAGATGGTGGTAGTTGTAGTGGTAATCGGTGGTGTTGTCCAAAAAATTTAAAATGAAGTATTAAAAAAATTGTCTGGGTGTGGTGGTGGTTGCAGGTCAGTAGTGGTGCCTAAAACGTTTTTTTGAAAAACTGACTGAAGTAAGTGTTGGTGGTGGTGGTTGCAGCGGTGGTCAGTGGTGGTGCCTAAAACGTTTTTTTGAAAAGCTGAATGAAGTAAGTGTTGGTGGTGGTGGCTGCAGCGGTGATCAGTGGTGGTGCCCAAAATTTATTAAAAAAAACAAAAACTGGTCGGAGGAGTTGATGGTGGTGGCTGTAGAGGTGGTCAATGGTAGTGTTCGAAATTTTATAATAAACAAACTTATCGGAGGTTCTGGTGGTGGTGCCTGAAATTTTTTACCAATAAAAAATGATAACTGGCGATAATAAAGGTGGTAATGACAGTGTTGATGGTAGTGGCTGGAGATTTTAATAGAATTAGTTAAATGTAAATAATTAATAAATAATTAAATAATTAAATAGATACTTTTTTCAAAAATAATTTTAATCAAGAATCTTATTAGAGTTTGTTTT
This sequence comes from Nemophila menziesii, assembly GCA_029959085.1. Classification (NCBI taxonomy): domain Eukaryota; kingdom Viridiplantae; phylum Streptophyta; class Magnoliopsida; order Boraginales; family Hydrophyllaceae; genus Nemophila; species Nemophila menziesii. The sequence goes on from JARWIR010000013.1 coordinate 2,085,842, forward strand.
TTTTTTTCATTACAACTGAGGTCAAAGACCTTAACAAAGACACATTACTAGGCTAATCAAGCTCCCGTGGGAGAAACTAGAATATATCTAGGAGAGGCTACACCACATGCATCACTCATCATGAACTTCCTTAAACCTTCAGGAGGTTCCCTGTAATATTGTATCACATCCTCTTCTAGACGCGCCCCTAATTTCGCCAAAAAATCCGCACAACGGTTAGCTTCCCTATACACGTGTATGAGCTCATATCCCGGGTGATTTGCAAGAATATTTTTACAGTCCTTGATAATACTATCTAGCCAATTCCCATTGTTCCCACCGCCCTTCACTAGCGCGTGTAACTCTAGCGAATCGGTTTCGATAGTTATTATCACTTCCTCCCTTTTCACGGCTAAAGTTAGCCCAAAATGTAAAGCTATTAACTCCGCTTGAAAAACAGAACAAGCCTTAGTTGCTCCCGCAAATCCTCCTAGAAATTTCCCGTCACCATCTCGAAAGATACCTCCCACACCCGCTATTGAGGCTCCTTGATTTAAGCTCCCGTCTATATTTAATTTTATCCCATTTGTTGGCTTTACCCATTTCACAAGTATACTCTTAGCGGAAGAGATTAATCCACCATCTAACTCTTTGCCCCACGCTCGAATATAATTAATCGCAGCATTTTGCACTATGTTCCTCAAAGAAAATATTGATTTCCTTTGGTTATTGCTATTGAAAATTCTGTCGTTTCGATCTACCCAAATTGTCCAAACAATCGCCAGAGCTACTATTCGTAATTCCAATCCTTTATACACCTCGCTACAACTAAATAATTTCCGGAAAAATTCTGCAGAAGCTAGTTGTTCCTGTCCCTGCTGTGGAAAGCTGCTACCTGCGTTAATATTTATAATGCCTTGATCCATTTCTGCTGCTGTTCTCTCGCTAGGATGCTGTGGTGCTGCACCTGGAGGGTTCGAGCGCCATCCTCTAGCTTGATCAGTAGCGTTCCAGTCCAGTCCCGCAGCAGAAACTTCTCGGAACAGGCCATCTTCTTGGATTTCTTCTAGGCCCAATACAGAGTTACAGGTTACAGTAACTGATTCATTCCTAGCCCCTACTATCCTAGCTTGCTTTCGGATATCTGCTAGACCAGGCCAAGACTCCCACAAACCATCATACTTAATACAATCCCGGAATAAGTGAATTTCCGTTTCCACGGCCAAGCCACAACCATTGCACACCTCATCCATTCCAATTCCACGCCGAACTAAGTTAGAAGCAGTAGGTAATTTACCCAATATTATTCTCCAAATCAATACTTTAACTTTTTGCGGACATTTTAGCGACCATATTTTTTCCCATTTAAAACGCGTATCAGTATCGCTCGATCGTATACTATTATATCCAGACTTCACCGAATAGACTCCATTATTTTCATGCTTCCATTTATATACAAAACCTTGCGCATTTTGAAGCTGTACCACTCCTTCGAGAAGAATTTTCTTGCCTTCAAGTAAGCCTTTGCAAAGTCTCGAGTCAGTTGGCTTGACACAACGATTAAGAAACCCGTCACTAAAATACTTGTGAGTTAATGCCGTTACCCATAATGCTTGATTCCCTTGAATAATTTTCCATCCTAATTTTCCAAGCAAAGCTAGGTTGAAATTCTTCGTATCACGGAATCCTAGACCACCTTCCTTCTTGGACCTACATAACTTTTCCCACGATAACCAATGTATTTTCCGTGACTCCTCGCCACTTCCCCAAACAAAATCTCGAATTATCTTGTCCACCTCATTGCATACGTATACTGGCAGCTTTGATGTTTGCATCACATAAGTAGGAATAGCACTTAGCACTGATTTGGCTAAGGTGATTCTCCCCGCCAATGATAAATTTTGGGCTTTCCAGTTAGCGAGTTTACTCTTCATGTTCATTGAAATTCTTCGATAGAAACCCCTTGGGGGGCGACTCGAGACGATAGGGGCTCCAAGATAAGTACCAACCGACTCGCTTAAGACAAAACCACTTCGCTGAGCAAGATTAATTTTCGCAACTTGTGACAAATTTCTAGAGAAGCAAATGATCGATTTTTCTTCGCTAACCTTATGACCCGCCTCCATACAAAAATTGTCTAAAACCATCTTCATTAAATCAACCTGCGATTCACTAGCTTCCGCGAATAAAATGAGATCATCAGCGAAAAATACATGAGAAATAGGAGGACCGTTCTTACTAAGAAACACCGGCTTCCATTGATTACTAATGCATAGATTGTTTATCAGAATAGATAAACGCTCCATACACATCACGAATAAATAGGGGGAAAGGGGGTCCCCTTGCCGAATACCTCTCTGGGGTGTAAACGCTTCAAGAGGGTCACCATTCCATAGCACCTGCATTGTGTTAGTACGCATAGCGGAGATGATAATTTGTATCCAGGATGAAGGAAACCCGAATGTGGCCATGGTATCTTCTAAAAAGCGCCAGCTCAGTCGATCATAGGCTTTAGCAAGGTCTATTTTAACTGTCATACACCCAACCAAACCCGTCTTCTTATACATCATAGTTGAGACTTCCTGGACTAGAACTATGTTATCTGTCGTGGACCTGCCCGGTAGGAAGCTCGTTTGATTCGGACCAATGCGATCAGCTAGTATAGGTCTCAATCTGTTCACCATAGCGGACATAACAAACTTAACCGGAACATTAATTAGACTTATGGGACGAAAGTCACTAACCATTACTGGATCACTTTTTTTCGGTATAAGGTGAATCAAAGTACCATTTAGACTTGGTTCAAAGACCCCCGAAGTAACGCTATTTCTCACCATATTACAAACCGCAGGACCTACTGTCTCCCAACTTTTCTGATAAAACGCCGTGGACATCCCATCTGGGCCCGGAGCCTTATCTGGATTAGCCCGAAAAACTACCTCTTTTATCTCCTCATTCGAAAAATCTTCTGATAGTTTGGCCTTTTCGCTACCGCTTAGTGAAAGTAATCGCGGAAGCGAAAAGGGACCTATGAATTCCGCCTCTTTCGAATATAAGCCTATGAAAAAATCTCGAACTAGGACTTTTAAATCCTCTTCCTCCGTTACCCAATTATCTGTCTCATTTTTTAGCCTATAAACTCGAACTTTCTTTTTCTTACGAATTGTGGCTAAGTGATAGTATTTCGTATTGCGGTCCCCGGATCTAATCCACTTCTCTTTTGATCTTTGAAACCACATGTATTCCTCCCTTTCTAGAACACCCAGATACTCATCTCTTAACTCTTTCCCAAGCCGAAATAGAAACGGATTGTATTTACGGTCCAACGCTAGTTGTATACCCTTCAATCTTGCATTTAATGACCTCTTTTTCCTGTTAATATCTCCGAATACCTCGTTCTTCCAAACCCGGAATTGACTTTGCATATACGATATGTTGACTCCTAGTTCACCATCCCCTCCAGGCCAATTGGAATGAACAAAACTTTTAAAATCTTTATGCAGACACCATGCTGATTCAAAACGGAAACGGCTCCTTCTATTAGCTGAATTCCCATCTCCCTTCAATTGAATTAATAATGGCATGTGGTCTGAATGTGCACGATCGAGGTGTAATACTTTAGCCTGCGGAAATAAAGATAGAAAATTAGTATTCCCGTAAGCTCTGTCAAGTCGCCGCATAATTCGCTGGCCCGTATTCCACGAATCGCTCCAGGTGAATCTTGGACCTTCAAACCCCATATCTATTAGACCACAGTCATGTCTCCATTCCTCGAATTTTTCCATCCGTCTAGTAACCCCTAATGTTCCTCCTCTCTTATCTTCCTCCTTTCCGACTTGATTAAAATCGCCAGCAATTAACCACGGATCCATACAATCTTGAAACGCATCCTTGAGAGCTAACCAAAGTTCTTCTCTTTCTGGAGCTTGAGTTCTCGCATATATGGCCGAAAAAATCCACGAATCACAACCCGACTTCGATATCTCTAGATTAATGACTTGACGCCCCGCCGAAACGACTTTAATATCAATATCTGTGTCATCCCAAATTAACCAAATACCTCCTTTATATGTCTCAGCTTCCACTCTTAATGAATTAGCCTTCCCTAAACTCTTTATAATATCGTTTGCCCTCTCACCACTTGCTCGCGGTTCGACAATGACAGTTAACCATACTTTATGCGTGTAAATCATGTCAGTAACCACTCTCCGGAAATTATCCGCACAAGCGCCATGACAGTTCCACACGAGAATATTCAGCGGATGTAATAGACCACTCCATCCCTGTGAGTTAATATTTGGTGTACACATATATAAACAATATGATTGGTTAAAAGTACCGTATGAGTCTAATTCGAGGCCTGAACCATGAGCGAATCTTCCTCCGTAAATTCATTAATATGCTCAGAGTCGCCTTCTGTTATTGTAGGCGAACCAGGAGGAACAGCCACCTGTACCTGCTCCGAAACCATGATCCTATCATCAGCTGGAGGATATCTCGAAGCTTCTGCCACTCGCGGTCCCTGGTCCACTTCATTGATGTTCACGGAGCTGAAATTTACCTCCATATCGCTTCTGTTATTAATGCTTATTTGCCCAGAAGAAAATTTATCAGATTGTTTATCTTGTCCAGCCCCTGGTGCTTCGCTTCTTATCCCATGAATACTACTGACCTGTACTGTTCCAATATCTCCTGAAATATCAGCCCCTGAACTTTTGTCCCCCATATTTTCAATTAAGTCCACAAAAGCCCCACTAGTCTTGCCACTGTCCAGCCCCTTCAAACCATTCGCCCCATGTTCTGTTCCCTCACTAACCAGCTCTTTAGTACTCTGATTTCTCACAGCCGAAGTACTACCAAATTCGAAGTTCACCCCTCCATTATTATTTTTAAGTTTCCACATTTTCTCAAAAGAAGTATCAGCAATTATTTTATGACCCGTCTCCTTGCTATTACTTTTTTTAGCTGTATTACCCACCTTATTGTTCCCTTTCCCCCACTCGCTTGATTTTCCGGATTTGTTTTGATTACCAAAAATGTTTTTCCGTCCTGATATTTCCCCGCTATTTTCATCCTCTACGAATAGCGATTCATATCGAGATCCCTGAGATTTCAATTTAATATCACCCGTCTTCAAGTTACTCCTGCCATTCGCTCCTTGTTTACGCATCCCGCCTTTATTATTATTCCTTTGTACCATCATCCATTCTCCAAAAGAAGGTTGTTCCTTCTCGACTATTTTAATAACTTCACAATCCTCCACTATATTCTTCCCCCTATCAGCAGTACTCGAAACTTTAAGCTGGTTTTCCTTAAGGCTCGGGCAACTTTCCTTCTGATGTCCAAAGCGACCACATTCGAAACAAATCATGTGAAGGCCTTCATATTCTACATTACAATTCTCTCCTCCAATGTGTATTTTTGGAACTAACGGTTTATTCAAATCTAATTCGACCGCTAATCTCGCGTAGTTCCCCCGTTTTCTAGTTTTCGTTAGAGGGTCAATCCGAACAGTTCGACCAATAAGGTCCCCCATCTTTCTTAGAATACGCATTGTATAATTTTGCATTCCCACATTAGACACCCTTACCCACGCCGTTGTAGTAGAGAAGTTTGTTACGTGAGGCTTAAAATCGGGAGTCCATTCACGGACTATCAAGTAGCGGTCATATATCATCCAAGGTCCTCCTCCTAACGCAAAGTTTAAATCATCTCGATTCGAGAACTTGACCATGAAAAACCCGTGTCCAACATCTACAAGCTCAAAGACCCCTTTAGGGTTCCAAATCTGATTGAGCTTTGTCAAGAGGTAATTATAACCCACTTTATAGCCTAACAATTTGATAACGAGTGTATTACTCCATAGCTCAATGCCTTCTATTATTTCTTCTCGAGACCGTATAACCTGTGGAATTTCCAAATTCTCTATAGCCTTGTCATCTTCTATAGCCGAGGTGAAGTCACGCGCCTCCTCGAATACCTTGACCTTTTCGTTTGTATCACTAATATCTACTATTGCAGGTATAATATTATTAGAACCTGTTAGTGCATTATGCCAGCCCGTGACTTTCCTGGGAGGGTTCGCCGCTGCATCAACATGCATAACTGGAGCTGCTTGTTCACCGTTGAAGCCGGGGCTATTACTGTTTCCCCGAGCGCGCTTAGTGGTTCTATGAACAGCCATTGCTGTTTTCAGGCTGGGGAAGGCTGCCGCGGCCGGTTCGTTCACAGTTTGCACGTCGGTAACCATGTCTTCATGGTGACAGACCTTCTCAGTAGCATCATTAGGCACCGTTGGTAACGGTGGTTCCGTCATGACTTGGATTGAAGAGAGTTCGCTGCGCCGGTGTTACTTTGCCGTTGAAACCCTATTCTTAGTTATTATTAGAGTTTGTTTTAACATAAGTTTTAATGTGTTGTTTCTTATTAATGCCTCTTTTTGAAAAGCATAGATTTTATTTTCTTTAATTCATTAACTTGTTTCATTCTTGTATGTCTCCACATTTAGGAAAATGTGTCCATATTTATAAAAATAACTATTTTATATATATTTGTTTATTTTAAAAAGACACTGTTTAATAATTAATATCTACTTTATCTTTAATTAAATATTAAAAAATTATGTTTTCAATAAAAAATTAAGATATCAATGAAGGATTCTTACCCAAATATTTTGTATCTCAATATTTTTCTACAAAGAGTCCAAGTCAATTTCAAGTCAAAACAGGACAATAATATTAGGGAGGCCAATGGTTATAATATTAACTGAAACTGATGGATTTTTTATGCGGTAAAAAAATGTTAGTGGAACCGATGGTACATCCATAAAGGTTTGGTTCTCACAAAAGGTAACCAGTAGATAATTCGTTAGGATTTGGTTTTTTACAATAATCTGACGAATACTCCAAGATCCGAATAAAGTATAAGAAATGAAAAATAAAATATATATACTATATATAAAGATATTCTATATATACAAAAATCATACATAATATCGACCAAATAAAATATTTCATACATAAGATACCGAATTAATTTATCTGATTTACCAATATATTGCCTAATACCTAATTATGGTCACACAATAATTAAGTACCTAATTTCATAGTTCAAAACTATTTTATATGATTTTTTATTTAAAGCCTATTGAACAATTACGGATGCGGATACACCGCGGATAATCCGCATATGTCGTAGATGCAGATTTGGTAAATAATTCTAAAATACGATAGTTAATGGATGCGGATCTGGTTACGGTTTTTGCCATTTTTTTAGGACATTTTATTCGTTGCCATCCCTAAATAATATCCTCCCAACCTATTGCACACGCGACAAGTGCAACCCAATTGTTAACATTATTTTGCTCCCACAATCCCTAGAAAATAATTGAACCCTTTGCACAAAATCATGGCAATAAATCAAGATATTGTTACGATTCTTCTAATGATAAATGATGGATTGTCTTCTTAAAAACGACAAGTCATCTTCATACAAATGTTTGGTTATCTTTATATAACTTGGATTTGCCTTCTCAACGATTATGGTGGGTTGTCTTCTTAACAAATGATGGGTTGTCGTTATATAATATTGGGTTGTCTTCTCAACGATTATGGTGCGTTGTCTTCTTAACAATGGTGGGTTGTCTTCGACATTGAAGAAGATTGTCAGAAATTCAGAACAAAGATAATTACTTTAGATAGAGAAATAACAAATGGAATAGAAATGACTAATTCATGTAAAAGAAAGAAAATCACGGTTTCGAAATCATGGTATATTTGTATCAAAACAGTAAAAATCAATAGAGATTGAATGATTAAATAAAAAAATACGACAGATACTGGTATCAATTCGAATAACTTAGGTAGAGATTCACAATGGAGTAATATTTTTTGCAGTGGCTTAAAGATTCAAACAAAACACATATCTAGTTTTGATAAGTAGAAGATTGTGGAAAGATTTTTGTTTGAATTTATGAATTATGGTATGGAAAAATTGTGATATTTTTTATATAGAAAGATTTTTCTTTTGTTGACGCATTTATATATGGTATAGGGGCAAAGTGGTTAAATGATGATTAGTATTCCTAATAATACTTTAGATCTTTAAAATCACTTTTTGGAAAAGCACTAGCTAAGTGCCCGTTTGGAAGTGCTTTTCTTGAGAAGCACTAGCTTGTGATTTAGGATCTCAAATTATTTTTTAATACAAATATTAAAATTTTAATTAAAAAGTTCTTTTGGATTTAAAACAATCAATCCTAAACGGGAACTAATTTTAGGACCTTAATATTGACTTGTAATAAAATGATTATTTTGTTTAGGACTAATTAAATAATTATCCCTTTTAAATTTTTTTTATATTGATAGATGACTTTTATTAAATTATGTGCAAAACCAAAGTAGACACAATTTATGGGACGAAAGGAGTATTATGTATGACCCGCGCCTAAAAACATTATACAAAGAGTGATCTCACCCTTCTATATATATGTTTTGATTTTCTTGAATATACGACAGAGAAAAAATAACTAAGATAGAGAAATCAATTCATTGGTACATATAAACATACACCTAGGAGGTGATAAAAGGGTGATACAAAAAGGTTGACATCTATCATTACTCTTACAAACACTAAAAAGGAACCTTAAAATTACATCATAAATAAACAATACTTGAGATAAATGAGAGGAAAAAAATACTCGTCATTTTTACTGTTTGCAACTCGCAATTGGTCTGTGCATTATGCAAAATATCCAACTATGCGCATGCATAATAAACGAGTAATAACTATCATTATAAGGGAAAATGGATGTGTTTAGTTCATTACATATCACAAATATTGGAATTATGTCCGAATTATAATCGTCTTATAAATAATTGAACACGTATATGTATTGTGAAAGCTAATGGTTATCCATACAATATTGATTAAATTAATTATATCTTCGAATCTATGACAATTTTGTCCAAAAAAAAAAATCTATGATAGTCATATATTATTATTGTAGTCATCTACATATTATACACAAATACTTAATTAATTAATTAGAATCATAAAGAGTCGTGATAATGAGATTATAATTTATAAGATTTAATTTGAACTTGTTCTTACTAATGGGGTCACCGAGTTAGGATATATATGATCCAGATACATTAATATGTAGTTAACAAGTATTTTTTGAATAGATACTTGTCGCTCTCATTTATTGAGTTAGGTACATAGACAACATTGAATTTGGATCACTTTAAGAACAAAAGAGGGAAATAAACTTGTATTGTCCAAGTCTTGACTCACTAGTCAAAGACCAAATATATCATTATAAATAGAAAACTTACTAGATAGATTTTATTATATTTTTGTACAACTTATTCTTTTTTACAAAAATAAGGAGACTAGTTTTTTGTCCTTCTCTAATCCTCTTCTTCTAAATGTCAGAAATATTTTAGAGTTCTATATTCAAGTCAAGTCTTTTGGAAGCATAATAAACTCAATGTAGAAAGTATATAGGTTTCATATTGTCGTCTCCAAGTTGTGATAAAATAACGTAACAAAACACACACCTTGACAAAGCTAACTACCTCAAGTGTATGGAGGGTCGAAAAGTACTAAAGTAAGTATAAGAGTATAGTCTCCACCGGGACATAAGTCATTAGATTTAAACTTGTGTTCTTAAAAAATTAGAGGATTTAGATGTTGTAACTAAAACCGAAATAAAAGAATCAGATTGTTATTTTATTTTTTATTAAGAAATAAGATGCAATAATAACTAGCTTAATTAAACTAAGAAAGCAAATAAATATATTACAAAGAATAAGTGAGATATTAGCTCGAGTTTGTTAGTATTCCCTTATCCTACTAAGTCGGTGATTTTAGTTATAAGGGAGAATTGGGGTCGTTATGCTAATCGGGATTCTAATATCCTCCTAACTCCCGCCAGGGTAGCTTAGAAGTTTCTACGCAAAATCTTGGCGATATACACTAACTCTATGTGATTATCCAGCTAGGCATGTCTGTCAAGATCACTACCGAACACCGAACGTATATGAACCATGTATGTCCTTGAACCCTCCATCCCCTGCCAAGGTGACAACTTAGTTACTTAGATCAATATGTAAGTGATCCAAGTTATAGAAAGCATAATTTAAAACAATTCATATTCAGCTAACAAATTTCTCAATTTAAGTTAAAAGTAATTCTAAAATATCATAAAATCATCAATCAAGTATTCAAGGTTATTTCATAATGTAAACTCAAGCTAGGGAAATTTAGTGCATACTTAAATAAAGAAAAATAATATCAAGTATTTAAGAATAATGTTTAAGACAAGAAACAAATGTTAATTACCCCAATGACAAAGGTAGAAAAGTGCAGAAGTGGAGCAGTAAGACTCCAGCTTCTGTTGTCTTCTACTTTAGGCGATTTTTCTCTCTGCTCTTCTAAATCTCCTTAAAACTGAATAAGTAGCCTAATCTAATGATAAAACTGATATTTAAAAGTCCAATTGTGTTTTATGGGTTGCGGGCCTCTTTTAAGTGACCTAATCCCACCCAAAAACGTTTTCCTAGAAGAGTGATCTAGTTCGAACCACGGCGGCTACAACTTTAATAACTTTTTCAGTTAAGCTCCAAATCACAAACTGTAAGTTCCTACGCGCTTCTAACTCCAAGTACTATTTGTAAACCAAAGGGCTCCTCAAGAATCTTCATCAGTCTCACCTGGTAGCTCCAACAAGTCACTTTTCAAATCTGGCCAACAATTACTTTCACTTTCTAAAAGTGGTTTCTTGGTCCTTTAACTCTTTTCTTTTGGTTTGACATTTCTTTCTTGACTTCATATCATCGTCTTGTTATCTAATAGCATCCAAGTACCTAAGAGTTGCACACTTAACACACAAATTACGCACAAATGGCTCTAAAAGTAACAATTCTCCAAAACTAGACAAGGAACGAGAAACTATCAAATAATAGGGAATAACCCCTCAACTAAATAAAATATAACCCTAAAAGGATGTCTCCATACTGGATTAATTTATCACATAAATGGAGACATAACATACACTTTGAAACTTAGGCAAAACTCTCCAACAAAGTATGTGCAGTCCAAGGTATAAAAAATACTTTTATGTTGAATTTTATTCATACTAGATTAATATTTTGTATGTTATTTGCTAAGTTTCACATTACATTGTGTGATATATGTAGTAACATATTCTTCAACAAAATGATGGAAGTCGTACAAAAATAATTGTCACTTTTCTCAACTTAATTTGCTTTTAAGTATCGATTTGCAATTGTTCTTGTGAAACATCATTCATCACTCCTATGTGTATAAACTTTAGAGACCACATAGGTGGTTGCTAAAGGTACTGAAAATGGTCGCTAGAATATTTAACGAGCGATTATGGTCGCCAAGGATTGGTTGCTAGTGTTTCATCATTAGAGACACCTTTTATTGATTATTGATAAGCATTGTCGGCCACCTACTTTCTGTGACCGCTTAAGGTTTCGGTTAAGGGTATCATAATTAGTGACAACCATAGTCGTTGCTAGATGTCCATAACCTTTTCCAACTGATGTGTGGTTGCTAGAAGAGTGGAATCTGTGTCGACTGGTGGGTGGTCGGTAGAGTTTGCATATTTTAGCGACCATCTTCGTGGTCAATAAATGACTAAAATAAAAAAAACCAAATTAATTTACAAACCGGTTAAATAAAAGTTCGATTAAAATAAATTACGAATGGAAAAAAATTAGAAATAAAAATGTGAATAAATATAAATTACAAAACAAAATAAAATACAAATTAAATACAGATTGGATGGTCGGAGGTGGTGGTGGTAGCGGCAGCTGTGGTCGATGGTGGTGCTCGATCTTTATTTAGAAAATAGACCAGTGGTGGTGGTGATGGTGGTAGGGTCGTTGGATGGTGGTGATGGTGATAGGGTAGTGGTAGGACGGTTGTAGTAGGGGGAGAGGGGGTTAGTGGAGTTGATGGTGTTGGTGGAAGGTTGTAATAGGTAGTTAAATTTAAATAATAAATAATAGAGTAATTAAAATGATTACATAAGAGTATTTTTTGTTTTAGACGCATATAAGAGCATTTTTATTTAAAAATGTTTTTTTTTTGTTACATGATAGAGTTGGTTCAGACATGTACCATCTAGATGGATAATCAAGTATTTGGTCAGTTAAGCCAACTTCAATGGATTTAAAAATGTTTTTAATAAATATATTTGATTAAGAGTTATTTTTAACAAATAAGTTTTTTTAATGAATAATTTGTAATTAATGGCTCTACTTATAATTAACTAAAATAGCGAACAAAATCTTGAAGTCCTTATTTGATAGTGGCTACTACACATAAATAACATATTTAACATTTAATACAATAGTCAAGACATACAAAGCAGAATTAAAAGTTTACACAAATGAAAATACTTATCATACGAAATCGGGTGAAACATCACCCTAATAACATTCAATTGGTTCAGTATAAAACCTTAAAGACCTAAATAGTTGACACAAACCAACAGAGTAGCAATAGACCATATCACGAAAGTACTTTGGCGCATCACCGTAGGGTGCGATGTTGTTGAACCACCACTGTATTGGTAATCAGGGCGGTAATAAAAAGGTGCCGGAGGTGAATTTTGTTGGCCGCCAGGCCCGCCACAACACTGGACAGGTGGTCCAGGTGGAGGTGGTGGACAATTGGCTTGACCACCGGACGAAGGTGGAGACGGGACAACATATATTGGTGGTTGATGGTTACAATTGGCCGGATATTGACAGATACTAGCATTCAAAGGAGTATTCCCTCCATCGCCGTAAACTTCTTGTTTTTCTTCCCCATAAGCACTAGACAATAATAGAATAAGTGCTAGCAAAAACATGATTTTGAGAAATAATAGATAATAATTGCTAGTAATATCGGAAATGAGGAACACACAAGGCTACTATTTACTATAGAGCACTTGTATTTATAATGGCTTAATATTAAATAATTTAATTTTTCAAATTTTGTTAGCGGCATGAAATTGTGTGTGTTGTGCCACATAACCACAAATGACGCTTTAACATGCAAGGTGGCATTTAAGTGAATGAGTTATCTGCATGGCGGAAATAGAACAAACTGGTAATGAATCAGCAAAATCAACCCGTTAGTGCATGTGCTTGGCAAATTTAAAAGGGACAAGGCATTTGTGTATATATCATCAATGTATATTAAGACAGTGATGACAACGTGTTGAATTTGTCCTTAATATGATGATAACGCGGGTTTGGAATGCACTTTCCTCTCTCGGTTACATTGTTAAATAATATGACAATTTTAAAATGACTTTGCTTTCTTTATTTGTCCTTTCTATATAACCTAGAAGTCGGAGCTCCATTGAACATGTTTATACTGTTGTGTATTTGAGAACCTTCTCTTACATACATGAATAAAAATTGTTAAGACTAGTTATGGATTTGGACTAGAAGTAACGGGGCTTAACGTGGATGGACCAAAGCCCAAAGTCGTATTACATTAACAAGGGCAGAGTAATTGACTTATACAATTAAAATGGCCATTACATAAATTCCAGAAGATCTCGTCCCAAATGAATTAAGAGCCCATTATGGTTTGGCCCAACCTTGTCAATCCTTCGAGCATGCCATCCAAAGCCATTAATTTCATCACGAACGATGAAATCTTTACAACATTGTTTCAAATGAACCTCACAAGTCATTGAGTTTTTTTTTTATTTTTCACGCATAATACATTTTAACGAAGCATGATTCCAAAAACTATCATCCGACTCCTAATCGAGAAAATTGAGAAATTAGTGAATCAAAGCTGTTTCTCTCTTCCCGTTGTGCCCTGTGTCTGGCTTGTTTAGCTAAGTTGTTTGCACGACCGTTGAACTGCACAAGACATTGAGTTCAAATGACTCTATAGTCCTTCGGTAGGCTACATGGTGCACACACCATGCAATCCGAGACTCAAACATGGAGTCTTAACAATATACCCATATTTTTTTTTCTTTTCCTAAAAGCTATATTAAAGATATTGAACTACATACATTATCCAACCAATTTCAAAATTGAAACAAAAAACAGGACCGATCTAACATTTTATGGATCTACAAACTTTAAAAAGTAAGCCCCTTAAAAAGAATTACATTAAAAAAAATTTAATATTCACCAATTATTTTTATCATAAATTTAAGTAGTTAAAAATATAAAATAAATGAATAAATATATTTTAGTAGATATAAAATTTATAAATAAATACCATAATAAATGAAAAAGAAAAAAAGTATATCTGTGATATCAATATTAAAAAAATAGTAATTTAAAAAAAATAGTCTAGTATTTATATATTTTGGATTAGGACAAAACTGGGCTTTTTTAAATAAAAAAAATTCATACTTATAACAAAAAAATATAGGGTCCAAAAACTATAAGAATTGCGAAGGAGCCCAAGGTCATAGCCTCATTGGCTTTCTTCTAGGACCAGCCATACAAAGAAGTCAAAACAAGAAACAACAACCCAACAAACTTAAAACACAAAAAATTGAAATAGAGACACCTTCGCAAAATGCATCAAACGACACCATAAACTTGTTACAAATACACTTCAAAGAGTCTCAAATATATGATCATTGAGAAGACAATTTCAAACCTCGAAAAAACAGGAAACAAGTCAACTACCATAACGTCCACGAGGAGCAAGACAGTAAAAAATAGTTCAAAGATTCTACAGTAGTTGCAAGAGAATCATGACTCTTGGTGGCCCCTAAACCATCAAACTTTTTACCAACAAAGGTGAAACAATAGAAAACATAAGGGAGGTTGAAACCAAAACAAACAACAACCAACTGTAGGGCATCCAAAGCCGCCAGAAGAAAAATCCCACAAGATCAGATAATAAAACTAATGAGTCAACGACAAATACCAATTGATAATCATACCAACCTGAGACCCCAACAAAATGTAGCAACGAAACCCACAAACCAGCTGCATAAGCTACATAGTCCTTCGGTAGGCTACATGGTGCACACACCATGCAATCCGGGACTCAAATATGGAGTCTTAACAATATACCCTTTTTTTTCTTTTCCTAAAAGCTATATTAAAGATATTGAACTACATACATTATCCAACCAATTTCAAAATTGAAACAAAAAAACAGGACCGATCTGACATTTTATGGATCTACAAACTTTAAAAAGTAAGCCCCTTAAAAAGAATTACATTAAAAAAATTTAAATATTTACCAATTATTTTTATCATAAATTTAAGTAGTTAAAATATAAAATAAATGAATAAATATATTTTAGTAGATATAAATTTATAAATAAATACCATAGTAAATGAAAAAGAAAAAAAGTATACCTGTGATATCAATATTAAAAAAATAGTAATTTAAAAAAAAAATAGTCTAGTATTTATATATTTTGGATTAAGACAAAACTGGGCTTTTTTAAATAAAAAAAAATTCATACTTATAACAAAAAAATATAGGGCCCAAAAATTATAAGAATTGCGAAGGAGCCCAAGGTTATAGCCTCATTGGCTTTCTTCCAGGACCAGCCATACAAAGAAGTCAAAACAAGAAACAACAACCCAACAAACTTAAAACACAAAAAATTGAAATAGAGACACCTTCGCAAAATGCACCAAACGACACCATAAACTTGTTACAAATACACTTCAAAGAATCTCAAATATATGATCATTGAGAAGACAATTTCAAACCTCGAGAAAACGGGAAACAAGTCAACTACCATAAAGTCCACGAGGAGCAAGACAGTAAAAAATAGTTCAAAGATTCTAACAGTAGTTGCAAGAGAATCATGACTCTTGGTGACCCCTAAACCATCAAACTTTTTACCAACAAAGGTGAAACAATAGAAAACATAAGGGAGGTTGGAACCAAAACAAACAACAACCAACTGTAGGGCATCTAAAGCCGCCTGAAGAAAAATCCCACAAGATCGGATAATAAAACTAATGAGTCAACGACAAACACCAATTGATAATCATACCAACCTGAGACCCCAACAAAATGTAGCAACGAAACCCACAAACCAGCTGCATAAGCAGATTCAGTATTGGAAGTAGAAATCACGGGGATCTTAAGAGTTACGGAAATGGCAGCAAAGTTCTTTTTTGGAAGTGGTATCACCGAGAATGACGCTGAGGCGATTATGAAGTCCATATCTTCTTGCCTTAACATTTCAAGTCATTCAATTAAAAATATTGTTTGTAATATCTATTATTTTGCGGAACTTTCTAACCCTAGTTATTCTCTTATCTCTAGGAGTAGAAACTTGGTAGCCGAGTGGGTTGCCAAACATGAGCTTTTAAGCACATTGTTTAAAATTAGGATACCTGTATTCCTTCCCAGTTGGCTACCATCTTTAGTAGTGATATCAAACTTATAGGAGTATTATACGGGTAGGCTAAATTTGTAACCTTTTAGAACCTTTATCTATCTTATTATGCTTTAGAATTAAAAAAAAAAGGAAATTAGATTGTAAAGCCTCAAATTCAAAAACTTTATATTATACCTCCCAACTAAAAATTAATCCTATAAACATCCAATTCCCAACTAGTTGGTTAGGTTGTTGTCTATTTTACCCCTGCCCGTGATGGGTACGGACCGTTAAGTTACATTTTACTTTAAGTCACCTCCTATACGTCCCAGCCCCATCTCGATTACTAAATCGGTGGGTACGGACCCTAAACCACAAAAACAAACCTATACTGACTCTCAACAAAAATATCATCCAAATCAACCCAATTACCATCAACACACGAACTGAAAACAATCCAAATCAACACAATTACCATCAACACACAAACTAAAAACAAAGCATTCAATAACTGCATTTACCAAATTAATTTACAAACTAACCAAAATTCATTTACAAAAAATCAGCTGGAATTTCATTTATCAAATTCATTTACAAACAAACCAAAATATAAACTAGTAAACCAACTAGTTTACTAAATTCAAATTCACTGGGCTAATCAACAATGGGAAATTCATTTACAGTGGAGATGATGAGTTGATTCTTTAGTGCTGGGTTGATTTCCTAAACTGCTTTGATTTCAAAGAAATCAGTTGCAAAAAGAGTTGTGATCAAACACACTAAGATTCCCATGGAACTAATCAACAATGGGAAGCACATAGCTGTGAATTCATGGTTGTTTCCACATTATCACCAACATTATCAGCAATCACCTGGAACCATCACGGGTTCACGCTTAAACAGTCTGGACTCATCACGAATACCACAAACAATGGGGCTGGAACGCACAAACCAAACCACAATCAACTATGGTGGGCAAGGTGATTACTGCACCAATTAACACAGAATAAACAAGGCAAATTCAGTGATTCCATTAAATCAATTGGTATACGAGTTATTTTGAATATTTACAAAACCGTGGATATGCTTGGGCTGGACCCATGGCCCACTGTCGCTTCAACCTCGCTGGTGATGGGGCTTAGCCATGATCGGGTACAATGTCCATGGTGGTGAAGATGGGTTTCACGATGGTGGGGTGGGTTGTGTTGATGTTGCTGATGGTGGGGCTTCCTGATTTGGGCCTCGTATGGTGGTGGCAGCGGAGGTGAGTGAAGATGCTGCTGTTGATGTTGGTTGGGGATCAATATCAGTGGTGGATTTGGGCTTAGCCAAGCTTCGATTGTGAGATAGTGGGGTGGGGTGGGTTGATGTTGCTGATGGTGGGGAAGTTGGTTTTCAGGTGGGTGGGGTGGATTTGACGCCGATGATGGTGGGGATGGTTATGAAGGTGGATGGTGGCCATGGTGATGAAGGTTTGGGGTCGGTGGGCAACGACAGGATGGGTGGGTGGGTTTGTTTCTGGTGGTGATGGGAGGTGGTGGTGAGTTGCTTTGTTGGGGTTGGGTGGGTCTGATTCTAGGGGCGGTGGTGGGTTGATTGGGTGGGTCTGATTGTAGGGGGTGGTGGGTTGCTTGGTTGGGGTTGGGTGGGTCTGATTGTAGGGGTGGTGGTGGGTTGCTTTGGGTGGGTCTGATTGTAGGGTGGCGGTGGTGGTTGCTTGGTTTGATCAGAGAATGGGAGTGGAGTGGAGGGGGGGGGGAGTTCGGGTATGCTGTTGGAGAAGAAGGGGTTGGGTAGGATTATATAGAGGGCATTATTGGGCTATTTGGGGATTGTTGGTGAATTAGTTGAAACCCAACTACTAGTTGGGTTTGAGGATATTTTTAATAAATTGGGTGTTAAGGTTGGCCTTATAAATTTAATGGCCAAAAAAAAATCACAATGAAATGACAAGTCAAAACCCAGAATGCATAAGGGTAACTATGTCCTTTTGTGCCCCTTATTAATATCAAATCAAAATCAAGAGTTTCCCCTTGCGCAGTTTGGCAGTGAAGAAGAAGAAAACAAAGAGAGAAATGTCACTGGGGTATGCAGAAAAGCTTACATATAGAGAAGATGTGGGCAATGTTGGAATGGACGAGATTTTCGACCCATCTCACCTTTTACACCATAAGGTTGGTTACTCTTTTTTTGATTTTTGAAAGTTTTTTCTACTCATACTGCACACAACCCGTTTGATAACAATTTTCTTTCAAAATGAGCATCAATAGCTAGTGGACCGAGCTAATAAAATTTACTTGTCGGAACAATTTTGATTTAAAACAACATTTCGATAAATTCCTACATTTGTTGGAAATACTGATACCTAGCTTTCGTTTTCGCATTTTCATAAATTTTACCTAACATTTGATCTACAATGGCAGATCGAGCAGCTCGGTACGATGATTGCAGAGGTTAATCTCTTTCACGACTCAATAATTTTCTAATATTTTTACATTTTTGTTGACTAGCAAAGAGTAAATTCCATATTACCAATTATTTTTCAACTTTGAATTGCAGAGTAAGCATCTAGTAGTATTTACAGGTGCAGGAATCTCAACTTCTTCTGGAATACCTGATTTTCGAGGTCCAAAAGGTGTTTGGACACTTCAGGTACCAATTATAACTCCATAATTGATGGTATAACTGTAAATTCACCCCTTAATTTGTCTAATTTCCTGTTTCATTGTGTTTCAGCGTGAAGGTAAAGGTGTACCCGAAGCATCTTTACCATTTGATCGTGCCTTGCCAAGTATGACTCACATGGCGTTAGTTCAACTAGAAAAAGCCGGAATCTTAAAATTTGTTATTAGCCAGGTTAGAAAATTTAATTTCCTATTTCTGTTTGCATAAAAAAATTAATTAAATATTATAACAGAATGTGGATAGTCTTCATCTTCGGTCCGGAATTCCAAGGGAAAAGCTTGCAGAGTTACATGGTAACTCATTCAGGGAAATTTGCCCTTCATGTAAAGTCGAGTAAGAATTTATACATTATTTTTCGTTTAATTATGTGTATATAAAGTTTAGTATTGATTATTAATTATAAACGCAATAATTGATGTATGAAGATATGTAAGGGACTTTGAGATAGAAACTATTGGGTTAAAAGTGACACCTAGGCGTTGTTGTAATAATAACTGTGGAGCAAAACTTAAAGACTCGGTTCTTGACTGGGAGGTACTTTTTATTTATTTTTTAATTTTTTTTAAAAACTTAAAATTACTTAAATATCCTTTGAATTACAATTCTGTGTAGGATGCTTTACCTCCTAAAGAGATAAATGCAGCTGAAAAACATTGTAAAATGGCTGATCTTGTCTTATGTTTAGGCACCAGGTTAGTCCCAAAGGTGTTTAATTTTTCACGCATATATAATTGAATTAATTGCACAGTTAGTCCCTATGGTCTAAAAATGCCACGAAAAGTTCTTATGAACGATATTTATGAGCACTACAGGTCCTTATAAATATCGTTTATAGGTTCCTTTCGTGAGCATAGGAACTAGAGGACTCCTATTTCAGAGACCACAGGGACTAAAGTTGCAATTTAGTATCTGTTCTTATGCTTTTTAGCTACTCTCCACAGTTTAATCGTCACTCCTGCATGCAACTTGCCCTTAAAATGTCTACGTGGTGGGGGCAAAATAGTAATTGTCAACCTTCAGGTTATTCTTTTCATTCCTCATCATAAATATATATTTTTTAATTGCGACTTTATATTATAAATAAATTGTTCAGGCAACTCCAAAGGATAAGAAAGCCAATTTGGTGATTCACGGGCTTGTTGACAAGGTATAAATAAATAATAATAATTTATAAGCTTCAATTTAATTGTAAACTCACATTAAATAATTAAAAATAATAAATAATGCGTAATAAATAGGTAATAGCTGGGGTAATGAACGCTCTTAATCTGCATATTCCTCCATATATACGAATTGATCAGTTCCAGGTCATATTTAGCCAATCACGTTCAATTGGAGGTATTATTATTATTTTTTTAAAATAAAATAAAAATAAATATGCTAAATAATCGACTCATTTTACAGAGAATAAATATGGTAAATGGTCCCTTAAAATTATTAGTGTACATGGAGAAAGTGCTCCATTACTATTCATTAAATCAGTTGAGGTATATAATATATTCTCCTATGTTTGGGTTATTATCCTTTACTTTTCAGGTATACCTTAAATCTTGCAAATATTTTCCTAGGTTTCTTTTCCAGAAAGTCCCTTATTAAAAACTGGAGTTTTGGAGAAACAACCCTTTATACTGAAAAGGTACAATGTGCGAATATACTTTATAATTGAATATTTTAAGCAATACATTTTGTATTTATTTAATATGGAATTTCAGGGAAACAATACCTGACAAAATTCTGGTGAAGATTAATTTTAGTGATGGATGTGCTTGTGAATTTACTCAGTTCGAGTTTTCGGTAAATTTTGAGGTATTCTGATCATGTGGTATAGTATAGGGGCTTATAGTGCAATTAAGTGAAAAATAATTGGGATGTGCAGGAACTAAAGGAGGGTATAAGTGAAAATAAAGATGATATGATTAAGAAGCTTAAGGAAATAGCAATGGAAGATGAAGAATGTAGGGGACAAGTTATGGAAATTGATAGAAAGATTTTGTCAGTACAAAAGAGAATTTCTATGTATGGTGTTGTGACAAATATTGTTAGATATGATGATTGTCTTGTAAGTGAAGATAAAGGAGGAGGATCTCTGAAGAAACGGAAAGTTGAAAGTTAGTTAACTTTTAAGTTTAGTTTATGTGTGTATATAATAAGTATGTTTAAACGATCCTTTTGTGGATAACATGGATTAGTTCTTCAAGTGTGAATATAAGCTTAACCCAAGCATGATATATTTGTCTAAGGATATACTTGCTCTATCTATTTATTCTTCCGAGGAATAAACAATCTTATCTGACAATTGGGAATCATACAAATCATAAAAATCTGGTTATCAACACAAAATTTTCCACATTCATTGAATCAAGTTCCAATGAGTTTTCTATAAAAATAAAATAAAAATAGAAACGTAGAATCTCATAAAATGATTCTTGAAGTGGACCCAAAAAATTAATGTAGAGCACGAAAAAAACTAAACGTATGCGCTGTGGCAGACATGTGAAATACTACTACATCTCTTATTATACATCCTTAAAAAATGATTGAATTTTAAAACGTCAATCCGTATATGCAATCAAAATAAGTTTTGGTTATTGAAAGGGAGTTAATCTAGGGAGAAATTGGAAACCTATCGACCTTCAATTGATTTGACTGTGTTTTGTTTGCTCAAGTCCGGGGTAGGCTAGTCTTCTTTTGAAAGTTTTCAAGTTGGGTATCCATTACTTGCAAATGAGGAAATAGTCACCAATAGAGAGATTCCTCCCACACCAAGTTAGTATAGTGGGAATAGTCGTGTACCTTTGATTTTTAGAAAAAAAGAAATTATAGGAGTTCTTAGACCTATATACATTCGTGAACTTGTATCATCGTATTTAGGAAATGCCACCCATAAAGGATTATTAATCCCCAAACTTTTATAAAGTTTTTTATGTATTGAACCATGACCCTAATACTAGTATAATATATATAAGTCGACACCAATTAGGCCAAATTGCTTTTTTGTCATGTAAAATTGTTGGTGATGTTTTGAATTTTTTTTGATCGGTGATATTTTTTGATATCATGTTATTGATCTGATTTAAAGTAAAAAATCATTAACCATTTCAAATTACACAATTCATTAGGCCTTCCAATAATCTTGCTTTTGGCTTTTTTGATAATTTAAATGGTTCTACAAATTTTATACTTTATAGAAAATTTACAAATAATTTTTTAAAAGGTTATCTATTTATTAAAATAGTTATTTCGAAGTAATTATATTTGTTGACCGACCAAAAAAAGTAATTATATTTGTTTATATAATATATTGAATATTTTTTTCTAGATTAAAATTTTTAAGATATTAAAAATATTTTATTAATAAAGAGCTACAAAAGCTCAATTATTATTTCTTAGTTTTAAAGAATGATAGTAAATCTAAAAGATCAATACTAAATAAAAATGTTAGTTTAACAAGAACCACACACATGTAATTTATTGATAAATATACATTATTCATTGAAAAAAAGATACGCAATTCATTAAAAAATATATACTCATTAAAAATACAAAGATAACTTATCTATTAATCAAAATTTAGACTTGTTAAAGTGAGAAAATATGTTTTTAGATTTTTTGTGCAATTAAATCTTTAAAAGGAAAAAATAGACATATAATTTTTTAAAAGTAGAGTCCCATTTTGAATCATTATTTTATACTAATTTTTTTTAATTTGGTCAAAAAATTTATTTATTTTTTTGGTTTAGGTCATATCTTTTATTTTTATTTTTTCTAATTTTGGTCGCTAATATATTATTTCTTTCAATATTTATATTTTTATGAATATGAAGCAAAAATTAATGACATAATATTTTCATATCTTTCTTATTTACTGATGTTTTTCCTTCCTATATTTAAAATGGTAAGTATTAAGAAAAAAAATACTTGTAATCAAAATTGGAGAAAAACGAAAGATATGACCTAAATTTGAAAAAAAAAATATAATGAGTAAATATCATTTTTAGGTCAAACGTATTTATAGACAATACTAATTTTATTAAATATTTTAGAGTAAAGATATATATCACCTTATTTTTGCTTCACTTTTATATCACCTCATATGTGGAGGTTTTAAGCACCAATCAAATTGTTTCTCTTTTTTATTTTTTTATTTTCTCTCTCTTTTGTTTGGTGCCACATAAAATGACATGTAGAAGGTGAAATAAGGGAAAATAAATATAGATGATATATAGCAATGCTTAATATTTTATTGACTTGAAGACCAATTTAGACCTTTCAAATACATTACATATTTTTCCATTGGTCACATTACAAATTAAAAGAATTATATAAAATATTTATTTTCTTTAAAATTTATAAAAATTTAACATAATTATGAAAAATCTAAATTAATATTCTAAAATATATTTGACCTGAAAATTATATTTTTAAAATATCTTAAAACCTATTTTTAAAACATACTTACTTTTAATATTTGCTCAAAACATAATCAAATTTGAGGAAAATTTTACTCATTTTTCAAGAACGGGGGGACTGCAAAATTAAGTGGAACAATGATGGTACCTCAGCCGCCTTTGAAAGATCATGCATCCCGTTATCTATTCAATGACACAATTATGGTGTGAGGTGGGAGTGGGATTAGGTGAAAAGTGTATTACATTAATGATATAGTCGTGAAATGAAGTGGTATGAGTCAATATAGCCGGTCTAATATTGTCAAAAATAAAAATTATACAGCCGGTCTAACCGCATAGACTATGTTACGCATAGGGTCCCGTCCATAAACGGTTTCACTAAAGCAAACAAACTCAACTTAACTTGTAATATAATTTTATTCATAAAACAAAATCATAAACTATTTATTAATTTGTAAATTAATTTTATTTATCAATTAAATATCATAAAACTTTCTTTTTCTAGTCTGTATTTGATATTAGAACATTCCATTAGCTAAATATTTATAAACGAGATCGATAGTTGGCCTAGTGGTTAGGTTACTCCGCAAAGACAAGGTCCTGGAATCCAATTTCATTGGAGTTATTTACTCCGAGTCTAAAGTGGCTCTCTTATGTATAAAAAAAAAAAATTATAAACAATTTGACCTTAGTTTAAAAAAATACTAGTTCAGATTCCTTAAAGAAATTAAACAAAAAAGTAGAATAAATTTGTTTAAACATCGATTAATTTCGACTCATTTAATTACTCCTCATAGCACACCAGAGCACAAGGACAAGCAATTATTCAAAAATAAAGCAATTAGCTTTGTCTTTTATCTCCTATTTTGCAGCCCGCCTTTGCTGAACCCATCTTTCTCCCTCTATATATATATATAAGAGCTGAGCTAACTCTGGACTTACCATTGACGATCCAACCAACTAACCACCAACAATTCACAGGTACCTACTTTTTTTTCTTACTCCAAAAGATTTTTCAGTTTCTTCACGAATCAATTCTCGTTCATTCATATCACCATTTTACGCACGTGCACTTAATCTCCAGATCCGTTTCATGATTATACACGTATATATATGCATGTATATATGTAATGCGTTTTTCTTTTCACCGATCGAATGTAATGAGTTTAGATCTGCTCATAATTGTTGTACGTTTCTTTGTATTTAACTCGTTCTTGACGTTGAATCTTCCTTTTCTTTTTTCCGTTTAATCCGTTAGAGTAACGGTTTATATATTGATTACGAGCTGGAAAATGATTGTTTATAATAGATGTGTTCTTTAATTCAATAATTAGAATAAATAATAACGTTGTAGTGTTGAATTTCTACTTTTTCTATGTATTGTTTGCAGTTTTACTTCTAGTAATGTGGAGAAATAAAGCTTAATATAGCTAACTTGTTAATATTATGCGATGTTTATACCGTTCCTAATTAAATTTGTATGAAGCAGATACATAAATCATTAATCTCATGGCACCAACAGCTAGCTCAGGAGATTCGATTAAGCCTAGAGGTATCAATTTCACCTCCTTTTCTTCTTATGAGCTAATAATTAAATGCATATTCGATCAATACATACATTATTTAGGTGCTCATATACAGTTAATAATAAACGCTCTGTTTTTTTCAAATAGATGTTTGTGTAGTTGGTGTAGCACGTACACCAATGGGTGGTTTTCTCGGCTCACTTTCATCATTACCTGCAACTAAACTTGGATCAATAGCTATTGAAAGTAAGATAATCATCATTTCTCTTCTATCTCATAAATGTGGGCCCATTGCATACTAATAATTCATGTATATTAAACCTATTTAGGTGCACTTAAGAGAGCAAATATAGATCCATCATTAGTACAAGAAGTTTTCTTTGGAAATGTACTTAGCGCAAATTTAGGGCAAGCTCCTGCTAGACAAGCAGCTTTAGGTGCAGGTATACCTGATACAGTGGTCTGTACCACACTTAACAAAGTTTGTGCATCAGGAATGAAAGGTATGTGTATGTTTATGTGTCTGTGCTTGATTTTTTATTTTATTTTGAATTTATTGTGACAAAGAATGTTTTATTCTTGTTATTTCAGCAACTATACTTGCAGCACAAACTATTCTATTGGGTATTAATGATGTTGTAGTAGCTGGTGGTATGGAAAGTATGTCTAATTGCCCTAAATATCTCGCAGAAGCAAGGTTTGTGTGTGTTTGTGTGTGTGTTTTGATTTGATAATAAAAAATTATTTTATAATATTGAAATAATTGCAGAAAGGGGTCTAGACTTGGACATGATTCACTTGTTGATGGAATGTTAAAAGATGGATTATGGGATGTGTATAATGATGTAGGAATGGGTGTTTGTGCTGAAATATGTGTCGAAAATCATAAAATCTCAAGAGAAGAACAGGTTATTATTTTCTATTTATTGCATTTAGGTCCTTCTATTATTCGTAATCTTAATTTTTTACCTTATGCAGGATGATTATGCTGTTCAAAGCTTTGAACGTGGTATTGCTGCTCAAAGTGGAGGTTCCTTTACATGGGAAATTGCACCGGTAATTATTAAGTGATACAATTATTTTGTAAATTAATTTATTATAATATCAATAAATTAATTATTTATAGGTTGAGGTACCTGGGGGAAGAGGAAAACCAGCAACTATTGTTGATAAAGATGATGGTCTAGGAAAGGTGAACTTTCACATTTTATTTACTGATTCACATATTTTTTTGTTCTTTTTTTTTTAAAAAAATTATTTATTTATTGGTCCTCCATTTTTTCAGTTTGATGCAGCGAAATTAAGAAAGCTTCGACCTAGTTTTAAGGAAACTGGAGGCACTGTTACTGCAGGAAATGCTTCGAGTATAAGGTGTGTGTTAGCTACTCTTATGCAATTTTTGCATAATATAGGGACTTGGTTAGAAATTAATTAAGTTATTAATTGTTTTCATCTCCAGTGATGGTGCTGCTGCACTAGTGTTGGTAAGTGGAGAAAAGGCACTTAAACTTGGACTTCAAGTTATTGCAAAGATCTCAGGATATGCAGATGCTGCTCAGGTACTGTTTCGATGCTTTCTTATCTTCATTTGCAATTTAGTCCCTTGCAAAATAAATTGAAATTTGATTATTGAGTGGGCCCCACTATAGGCACCGGAATTATTTACCACAGCTCCCGCTATTGCTATTCCTAAAGCTATTACAAATGCGGGTTTAGAGCCTTCTCAGATTGATTTTTACGAGATTAATGAAGCATTTGCGGTAATTTTCTATAGTTTTAAATCATTTTTTGTAATTTCTATGCATATTAAAATATTTAATTATTTAATTATATGGTATATTCAGGTTGTGGCTCTTGCAAACCAAAAGCTTCTTGGTCTTGGTTCTGTAAGTTGTTTTATTCTTCTCATTCTAAAAAAATAAAAAATAAAATAAAAAAGTGGTTATAAGTTATAACTAAGTTATGGTGTTGCAGGAAAAAGTGAATGTACATGGTGGAGCAATATCTTTGGGGCATCCTTTAGGTTGTAGTGGAGCTCGTATCTTGGTTACACTATTGGGGGTGAGTTTTTGATATTAAGAAATGACTAATTTGCCCTTGGCTAAGTTTATTCAATTATTTGTTGCTAAAAATGAAAGGAATGTTTCAGGTATTGAAAGAGAAGAAGGGAAAATACGGAGTAGGGGGTGTTTGCAATGGAGGAGGTGGTGCTTCTGCCCTAGTTGTAGAACTTGTATAATTTTTTTGTTAAATTTGGTACAACGGATTAGATTTTGATTTTAGCTATGATCGGAATTTTAATGTTGTGTCTGTTGTTGTTTCGAATTATTATGTTGTCGAATAATGAAATGGAAAATGTTTTCCTATTCTGAAAAGAGAAAAGAGATCTTTTATCACCTATATACTTAACTGCTTCATTGAGGACCAATTATAAAAGGGGAATCTCAAGGGATTTCAGATTTTGCATGATCCTACCTGGAGTTTTTTTTTCTTTTAGCATCATTTTCCTAAGTAATTGGCAATTTGACACCTATATAGAAGTTTTTGCAAAATTGGCACAAGGGCCGTGGTCAAACTTTCGCCCTTTTAAGAAGGGCCGTGGTCAAACTTCCGCCCTTCTAAGAAGGGCGGCAATCTTGACCCAGCCCTTCTTAGAAGGGCGGAAGTTTGACCACGGCCCATGTGCCAGTTTTGCAATTCTTCCTCTATACGTGTCAAATTGCCAAATATTTCCAAAAGTAGTGCTAAAAGCAAAAAAAACTCTCCTACCTGCCTTGTCATACATGCTATATTTGCATATTTCAATTTTATTTGAATGTAATGGGAAAAAAGTCTGTTAGTGTAGTTGCATCTGGTCAATCTTTGAACCTCTATAGTCTATATTTCTTCCTTATCTTTTAGCCCTAAAACAAATGATTGGGGGTCAAGAACTCAATTGTGCAAACTCTCGGGATCACTCTTGTGGTGGCCTGCGGAAAGTAATTGGAAGCTGTCACTCATATCCACAATTCTGAATTTTATTGTAAACATATTTCATATCTCTCCTTCTCCAAAATATTAATACAAATAAACTTAAGGCTCGCTTTGAATGGCTTATCTTACAGTAAAAAAAGTAATTTTAAAATAAAATTAAAATATTTAAAAAAAAAAGATTAAATTTTTTTAAAATGTAGAATCATTTTAGATATTTTTTTTTTTTTAAATATACATATTTGGTGTTTTATCTAAAATTACTTTTCAAGGTAAAAATTACTTGTAAAGATCTAAAAGCATTTTTAAGTGCTTTAACAAGCACTTAACTCGTGGAGTTTTTGGTGGAACTGATGAGAGCAAAAGAATTCATTGGATAACCAAGGAATTCTTTAACAAAATCACAACTTCCCATGAATTCAGATTGAAATATTTCAAAACGTATAATACTATAATGTAACTTTACTTGCCAATCAAGTATGATAATTTTTTTTTAGAATTTGGGTACCCTAGTTGGACATATCTTGAAAAGTATTTATTTTTGCGGTGCTCTTTCTGAGATGTGTCAATTGAAAAATATATATCTTAGGTATGGAGAAGTATTATAAAAGGAAAAGAAGTTATTAAATCGAGAGGATGTAAATCCATTGGATATGAGACTAGGATATTAGACCATTAGATTTGGGACATTATATCCATATGGCACTAAAACTATTAAAGAAAAGGAAACCATCCGGATAGACATCCCCAATCCACCAATTAAGGTTGCATACATCATTAACCTAATGGCTAGAGCTTGGAACAGAATCCGGGTATGTAAATCTATGGATTTTGATACTGTAAAATAGATCTTATTAATCTTGTTACACTATCAAGATCAACCAAACACCCTGCTCTGGCCCCTCATGGAATACGACAAGTACACAATCACATCATCGTATATTTAGGCCTTAGAATATGATAATGAACCAATGCATGATAGTCCTTACTAGGCCGAGTACCAACTTCAATAAAGGGTGTAAAAACTGATTTGGAAAAGATATTGACCCCTAAAGATCAAGTTTTTTTTAGAAGCTATGTTGTAGATCTCGGTTTCGCGGCCTAGGCGGTCGACCGGGGACTAGCGCCTAGGCGGGATTACACGGTTTTGAATCTGCTTGTGTAATTTTGTATATTTAGTAATATTTACATAGAAATTATAACAATTTAACTATTTAAGTCCTAAAAACATCTAACAACACTATAGTAAATATAAAAATACTAAAATTTGAGTTATAATATTAATTCAAGAATTCTCAAGAATAAGAAAAATAAAAAGAAGGCTTGTGCAGCAATAATCTACCATTAATCAGCACATAGGCAGTCATATTTCGTCGTTAATCGGTGCCTAGGCGGGCAAAGCGCCTCTTCCATTGCGACTAAGGCGCTAGGCAAAAACACCTAGATTACTAGACGTGCGCGGCTGAGGGGGGAGTTGACGCCTAGGCGGCGATTTCTGCAACATAGTTTGGAAGACATACACAAAATTACTACCGACCGGAGAGAGTAGTAACATGTGAAGTATGCCTCATAGCCAACCTACGATATCTATAAGAAATAGATTGAATCAGTAGAACACGTACTCTTTTAATACCCTTTGACACGAAGTTTTTGGTTTACCTCACCTATCTCGACCTTAACCAGTATATATTATCACACAAAATTGAGTGTGTAGGATTGCTAAAGAATAAGATCGTCTCAAAATTGGACTATTCTTATTTGAATATATGGAATGCAATAAATAAGTACATCATGGAAAACACTCATACAATCTATAGTAATATCCTTTTATGCAATTGCACTCGTGGACCCTCATGGAGTAGTAACATATTTCATTGGGAGGAACCGTGAATGGGTTGTAGCAAGTATACATGCCTTGATCTCCTTTGTTTAGTTTTTTAGCTAGACCCTCATGGAGTAGTAACGTATTTCATTGGGAGGAAGCGTGAATGGGTTGTAGTCAGCAAGTATACATGCCTTGATCTCCCTTGTTCAGTTTTTTAGCTGAGTGCCTTATCTTCAGAACTTCTAATGTATGCAAGTCAGACAACCTATGATAACATTACCATCAAGAATAATGCTTTAACAGTGACCCGAGCTAATTTGTCCCATTTTGATTATTTGACGAGATTTCTAGTCCTGGAGAACGTACGGATAACTACTAAACGTGTATATTAGGAGATTATATCTAATAAAATTATTGATTAGAATTTTATTCTAAATTTTATTTTTTAATTAGATTCTTTTACTTTGTATTGTTTAATATATTATTTTTCGACCTATATCCATCGAGAATAGGTAATATTTAATATATTGCCATATTTATTGAAGAAAAAATCAAATGGCATATTTATTGAAAAGAAAAAAATCCACTTGAAAAATAATAATTAAAAAAGCATTATTCTAAGAGCCATTATTTAGAATTAATGAAGAGTAGAAAACAAAAGATAGTGGGGCCCACATTGGCCTGTAAAAGGAGCAGCTGGATAACTGACCCAGCCCAATTTCCATCTGATCGTCTCTCTCACGCGATTCATTCTCTCTTCCTCTCTCGCTCGGCTCCCTCTAGCTCAACTCATGGCGGTATTATTTTCTTCATTTCCTTATATTATTTATTATCTGTTACTCTTATAATTGTTTTTTGATGAATCAAACAAGGATTTCTGATTGCAACTAAGTTGTGATTAGGATCTTCTTGAGATAAAAAATAATTATTGTGATTAATTATAAATTGTAGATGATAGATTTCAATGAAATAATTACTTTATTGTTTCCATTTCAATAAATTATGACTTTTTAGTCGCAATTCTAAAGTAGGTAGAAAGTAATTTTTAGCTCTGTTTGGATGCTTTGATGCTTGATGATCATTTAAAAAAGTTGTTAATTGACTCATAAATTAAATCGAATCAGTAGTCAAAGTTTTTATATATTGATTATGAGTAATGCTGGATATCACCCCAAATCACATCGCCTTTATATCGCCTCCTAGGTGGACCAATCACAAAGGACAGAGAAAATGATAAATCAGGAAAGAGAACTCATATGATTGGTTAATTTGAAATCCACGTAGGAGGCGATATAAAGGCGATGTGATTTGGGGTGATATCCAGCATTACTCATTGATTATCTATGGTATGTGTTTCCTTTCAATAAATTATTACACCATTGAAATCTTTGAAAAGGTTAATTGCACAATTGGACCCTTTCAATATATTAATTGCACCATTGGACCCTTTCAAAAGATTAATTGCACTATTTGACCCTTTTAAAAAACTAGCATATATGCTTCTCTGTTATAAACCAGAGTTCGAAATCTACCCCCCAACGATGGGTATATTTGGCTATTGCGCTTAACACAAGGACCAATTGTGCAATTAACCATAATGAAATTACTTTGTTTGCCTTTTCTTAGGAAAGAGGTCG
This sequence comes from Nemophila menziesii, assembly GCA_029959085.1. NCBI lineage: Eukaryota > Viridiplantae > Streptophyta > Magnoliopsida > Boraginales > Hydrophyllaceae > Nemophila > Nemophila menziesii. The sequence continues at coordinate 2,117,230 of JARWIR010000013.1, forward strand.
ACCTTTGCCTAAATTTGGAGAATGGGATGTAAACGATCCAGCTTCTGCTGAGGGCTTTACCGTCATTTTCAACAAAGCGAGGAACGAGAAGAAGACAGGTGTCAAGCCTGATTCACCATCAAAGGAAGGTTCAAGTTACAAGCCTGAAGAAACTCTTGGCAAGCCTCAATCTGTAAGTTTTAGCATTAATTGTTTTTTTTTTTTGGTAAATGATTCTATTTTTTTTTTTTTAATAATATAGGGACTTATAGTGCAATTAATATTTAATTATTATATTTTTTACTGCAGAAGAAATGGTTTTGCTGTGTGTAGTGTTGCCCTGCTGTTTGGACAGCATAGACAGGAGCTGTAGGCAAGCTGTGATAAGTCATGCTGGAAGTTTGTTTGTTTGTTTGTGGATTTTAAGGTTTAGATGAGAGAAATGTTATTTGTCTATCTAACTTTATTTCAATCGTTTGTTATAATCTATGATGTGGATTATTTTTCCAATGTTTTTTTTTCTGTCTTTTTATATGATTTAATAATTTAATATCAATGTTGCTCTTTTGATAAACTAGAGCAATTTCAGTTATGTCTTCTAACCCGATGGTCATAATTTGTTGTCCACACATCGTGATTACCTACAATAGTTTTAAGCTTATTACACCTAAATGTTCCCGGACTCTAAAATACTGATTCTGCTTTCGAAATTAGCGTACAGTATATACAAGATAATACATTTGTTGCTATCATAAAAGGTAAAAACAAATTTTATTTTTTTTTTGTTCGAAATAAAAGGTAAAAACAAATTAAGTAATGAAAGTAAATGTTGATTTTCTCTTATATATCTCCTCAACTATATGAAATGTTAGTAATTTAATCTTACATGCCCAATTAGATAAGAGGTTAGTAATTTTAGGTGTTATCAAATCACTGTAATTTTCGGTTAAGAAAGTTTGGTCAAGAAAGTTTCATATATCACTTATTTCATTATACTATAAATTGTCTTCTAATTTCTGTATATTACACTTTTCACCAAACTAGTGGCTAATGTTCTGGGCAGTGTATAACCAATTAATTTTAGTCAACCTATATATATCCACTTGTGTTACCAAACTTTAATGTATGATAGAGTATGCAAATTTATCTTATTTTATTTTTATATACATGACTAGTAGATTAAAGTTATAATTTGAATACATGAATATAAAGTTAAATTTGAATTTAGAAATTTGAAGATTATGAATAAAATATTAAATCAATATTCTTATAATAATAAAAAGCATTTATACTACCCTAATAAAAAGTATAAGAATTGTAAAAGTGATTTAGATTAAATGGAGTAAGAACAACAATCTTGATAATTTTTTTAGTATTTGGATTTTTTTAATTTATGAAGTAGGAAAAACATTCAAACGATTCCTTAACATTACACCTCAATTTGATTTGAAATAAAAGTTAAAATTGCTAAATAATCTCAATTTATTAAATAGTTACATATAAATAATATTATATTATATATTATATATTAGAGATAATATCAAATTAAGTCTAAAAACACAACATATATATAGTTACAATATATATTTACAATAAGAAAATGTATCATCAACGTATATAAATTAGTGTGGAATTAATAATTCATTTTTATATAAATATTGTTTAATATTGTTCATAAAAGGTTGTTAGGATTCTTTTGGAATAAATGGGACGTGTCATGGTAAAAAACATGGGAAATCATTTTTGCTAGTGAACACCTATGAGATCTTGGAAATTATATTTGTGTCCAGGAAGAATCACCTAAACTATTTTTTTTAATGAATCAATTATAGATTAATGCTTATTAAAAAACTTATTTAAAGAAAGGTGTCTAAAATAAGATACTTTATAGATTATAGCCCCATCCCAAACTATCCCTATAGTTAAAAATTAAAAAAAAAAAATTAGAAAAAAAAACAAAACAAAAACTAATAACCACACGCGCGCGTCCGTAAATTCTTTTAAAATCGTCATAACTAATTCTAAAAAATCAAAAAAATAAAAATTTTATATATTTGAATACAGCAAATTAATATTTAGGTCTATGATTTTTTCGGAGTTTTTTGAATTTTTTGATTTTTTTGAATTTTTTTAAAATTTTTTAATTCCCAGACACGGAATTCCATGTTTTAAACATGAAATTCCATGTTTTGAAATACTGAATTTGTTTTCCGCAGACACAAAATTCACTGTTTTAAACATGGAATTTCATGTCTGCGGAAAAAAAAAAATCAAAAAATTCAAAAAAATAAAAAAAATCATAAACGTAAATATTAATTTGCTTTATCCAAAAATGCAAATTTATTAATTTTCTGGTTTTTTTTGAATTAGTTATGACGATTTTAAAAAAAAATTCACGGACGCGCGCGTGTGATGAAATTAGTAGTAGTAGTAGGTGGTGGTGGTGGTTGTGGTGGTGGTTGTGGTGGCTGTAGTGGTGGTGGTGGTTGTGGTGGTGGTGGTGGTGGTAGAAGTACCATATTATTTGTTTAATATTTAAAAATAAATATTGTATTAAAAATAAAATAATATATTTAATAATAAGGATAGTAAAGTTATAAAAAATATAAAGGAGATGTTTTCTATAATTACTTAATTAAGGAGACATTTATCTCTAAATAAAAAAATTAGAGACTTAAAAAAATTAGAGCCTTAATTAAAGAGGCATTTATCTCTAATTACCCCTTTTTTAAAAAGCCCTTGAATTTATAGGTAAAAAATACCCCTTAAGGTATATATATGATAAAAAAGTATTTTCTCTCTTCTACATTACCATTTTGTTCAAAGCAAACGTCCGGACATTATAACATTTATCTCTCTCCTTTCTTTCTATTTCTTTTAAACACTTCATCTTCTTGCATTTCTCTCTTTTCTATCAGCTTCATAGCATGAATAAACTAACATCAAACCCTACTATGTAAAGTGCCTGTTTGGGATTGCTTTTTAAAATAATCACTTAAAATGATTTTAGATCCATAATAATATTTTATACTCTAAAAATCACTTTTAGGAAAAGCACTAGATTAGTGATTATTAAAATAATCACTTAAAGTGATTTTAGATGTCAAAGTATTTTTTTAATATTTTTTACAAATATTTAAATTTTAATCAAAAAACGCTTTTAGCTCCAAAATAATCAATCCCAAACGGGCTCAAAATCGACGAAGAAAATGAAAGAAGGCAAACGCAGGCTACTCAATGAACTCGACGGAGAAGACAAAGGCAGAAAAAGCTCAGGCGAGCTACTCAATATAGTGATATACTCAACTACGAAGAAGAAGGCAAAAAAAGCACAATATACTCAGTAAAGAGCTTATTAAGAGGTATTATCGACTTGATATTAGCTTTTTACAGGTTTCACTTATGGTTTTATTGAGTAGCATCGAAACTACAATGAAGCTACTGAGTAGTACCCGCTATTGAAGGACTCAAAGCCTTCGTTGCTGCATTTGAGTTTTGAGTGTACCCAGTAAATTTATTTGTGTAGTGGAATGCTCAATACTAAGATATTTATGTTATGCATGTCTTTAACTATGATATTTTTTCAACTACTCCATTCCATATGTGATCATTTATTGTACTCAAAATATGCTAGTATTCAGAATATGATTGTTGTTTATACTCTGAAAATGCTAGTACTCAGTATGTGTTTTTTTATTATTACTCGAGAAAAATGATTATAATCAGCTGGTACTTATTATATTGAATTTACTAGTGTAATGGTCAATATTTAGTAAATTGTGTGATACATTACTGATTTGTGTTACTCATTAAGTTGTTTGGCTTATACTCAGTATTCAGTAATTTGAGGATTTTTATGATTAGTGATTTGTTATACTCAATAACTTTTTAATACTCAATTGTTTATGATTTTTATAATCAGTAATTTGTAACTAATAACATTTACTCAACCATAATTTAATGAGCGTGATGATACTCATAAAATTCTATGATTCAGAGACTCTGAGTTTGTTGTTGATTGCTTTTTTTTGGCTTCTAAGTTGGTCATATTATGGACTCAATTGATTTTTTTTGGGACATTGTACTCAATTGATTTGAATTGTGATTGTCGCAGATGATGTAAAATGGTGTATAATACCGATCAACATTGGTGGGTTCGTTCAATATCTTGAAAAAACCATAGATGTTTCCTGCACATTTAGCTAAGTGCCAAGTGCCATAGAACACCATTCTACAGACTAGATAGGGTTGTATAATAGACAAGATATGTATAGCCACTTCAAGAAATCTGATCACGTGGTTAAGCAAATCATCGAGTGATATGATCGAAAGGCTAGAAGGATTATCATCGGGAGAAAAAGCCTTTAAAGATTTTTTTTCGACGAGTCAAACAAGGATTTCTGATTGCAACTAAGTTGTGATTAGGATCTTCTCGAGAGATAGTTAATTACTTGTCATTAATTATAAATTACTCTATTATTTCATTTCTGGAAATTATGACTTTTTAGTCGCATTTCTAAAATAGGTAGAAAGTAATTTTTAGCTCTGTTTGGATGCATTGATGCTTGATTACCATTTTAAAAGGTTGTTAATTGACTCATAAATTAAATCTAATAAGTAGCATAAGTTTCTAATACATTGATTATCTATGGTATGTGTTTCCTTTCAATATATTTACTGCACCATTTGATCTTTTAAAAGGTGAATTGCACTATTCGACCCTTTCAAAAGATTAATTGCACCATTCGACCCTTTCAAAATATTGATTACTCTACTTGACCCTTTCAAAACTAGCATATATGCTTCTCTGTTATATACTAAAGTTTGAAATCTACCCCTCCACCGATGGGTATATTTGCCTATTGCGAGTAATATAGAAACCAATGGTGCAATTAACCATAATGAAATTGAATTGTTTGTATGCTCATTTTTGCACATTAGATAATAAACTTTACAAGTCTTTTCTTAGGAAAGAGGCCGACCTTTTCTTAAATTTGGAGAATGGGATGTTAACGATCCAGCTTCCGCTGAGGGCTTTACTATCATTTTCAACAGAGCGGGGAACACGAAAAAGACAGGTGCCAAGCCCGAATCACCGTCAAGGGAAGGTTCTAGTTACCTAAAATAACTCGGCAAGCCTCAACCCGTAAGTTTTAGCATTGATTGTTTGTTGGTAAATGATTGTTTTTCTGCATAATAGAGGGACCTATAGTGCAATTAATATTTAATTCTTACATTCTTGATTGCAGAAGAAATGGTTATAGACATGAGCTGTAGGCAAGCTGTGATAAGTCATGCTGGAAGTTTGTTGTTTGTTTCTGGATTTTAAGGTTTATATGAGAGGAGTGTTATTTGTCTATCCAACTTTATTTCAATCGCTTGTTATAATCTATGATGTGGATTATTTTTCTAATTATTATTTTTCCATCTTTTTATAAGATTTGATTATTTAATATATGATGTTATTTTGGATGAGATCCACTGTTGCTCTTTTGAAAAACTAGAGCAATTCTAATTATATTTTCTAACCCGTTGGTCATATTTTTGTTGCCCAAATATCATAATTACTTATAATAAGGTTATGTTTTAATTGATTATAATTTTAAGCTTATTACATCTAAATGTTCCTGGAGTATAAACAATTAGATAGTAGTAACCCACATCTCTTTCAATAAATTTGTTGGATTCAACCTTAATATTAAGTTTGTATAAAATATTGATTATGCATATGAAAATAACGTATACAAGATAATACATCAGTTCCTATCATAAAAGGTGAAAATAAATTAAAAAAATGGAAGTAGATATTGATTTTCCCATTTCACAAGAAAACAGATTTTAAAAAATGTAACTGTTATTTTACATTACATATTGCAACATGTAAGACCGACTCTTACATTCCTCCTCAATTAGATGAGAGGTTAGTAACTTATTCTTCGGTGCTTTGGTGGAAACATTGTGGAATGAAGTGTAATTGTGAGGAAAGCACGGTACTTAGCTGCAAGTTTTGTCAAGGCATGGGCATTCACTCCAGGTAAACTCTTGCGCAAGAATATAGTGAAATTTCAAATTGGTGGAATGGAGCAAACCGGATTGCGGGTTTAAACTTAAACGGATGGCAGTCATTATAGTTGGAACAACGCGGGTGGGGCCAGAGGTGTTACAAGGGATTCGCAAGGTCTTTGGGTGATCGGGTTCTCAATGCGGATTGAGTGTCATTTACCCGTGATTACGGAGCTGGTCGCGTGGTATGAAGGTATGAAGTTAGCGGAAAAGATAGGAATCAAGGATTTGTGTGTGGAAATTGATTCAAGAGATGCTATCGACTTAGTATTCCGGGCGACAGGAGGAAGGGGACTGGCGGCGTCATGGATTATGGAAATACGAATAATCTTGGGCGAGAAATAACTCTTTTTTAGTCAAACACATATATAAGGAAGTGAATGAGTGTGCAGATTGGATGGCTCGTCCATGATTCTTTCAAGTGGAGGAGTACATTACATTTGTTGACCCTTCAGATTAAGCAAACTCGCGAGGCATATCTTCGAATGAAAGACGCCAAGGTTGATCTTGATCCTCCGGATCGGAGCAAGCTCACGAGAGATTTTCGAATGAAAGACGTCAAGGTTGATCTTTAGCTCGGGTTTGTTTTCTAAAGTGTTAGATTGGATTTCCAAGGTCTATTTAGACTCACGAGAGATAGATTTAAATGAAAGATGCCAAAGTTAATTTTTTACTGGTATCTATTTTATTATATTTCCACGGGTCTATTTAGACCTCCACTGTAAAAAAAGAAGTAATTTATTCTCACATGTCCGATTAGAGAAGGGGTTAATAATTCTAGGTGTTATCAAATCACTGCAATTTGTGGTCAAGAAAGTTTCATATGTCACTTATTTCACCAAACTATACCTTGTCATTCAATTTGTGTATATCACACTTGTTTCACCAAACAATATTGTATCATCCCATTGGTGTACAACCAATTAATTTCATCAAAATATAAGTTAGGAATCTTTTACCTATATATATCTACTTGGGTTACCAAACTATAATTTGTCATACATGATGTTCATTTATGTTATTTGATCTTTTATCTGTCAACGTGTTTATTAACATAAATGTGATTAATATAAAAATTCAAAGGTATTGGACAAAATATTAAATTAATTCTTTTATAGTAATATAAGTAATTTATACTACACTTATAAAAAAGTATAAGAATTATGAAAGTGAATTCAATTAAATGAAGTGAAAAAATAAACTTGATAATTTTTTTAATATTTGGATTCTTTTGTATATATGAAATAGCCAAAAAAAAAAGATTCCTTAATATCACACCTCAATTTTATTTAAAATAAAAGTTAAAGTTGTTAATTTACAAAAAAATATACATATAAATAATATAATATTATAGAATCCATTATATTTGTAAATTACATATTATTTTGTAATTACTATACTTATAAAATGTATCAACCGTATGTATGTAATTACAATTCATATTTACGATAAAGAAATGTATCATCAACATATATAAATTGGTGTGGAATCAGTAATAGTTAACTTTTATATAAAAAATAATAATTTATAACATTGTTTAATATCATTCACAAAGGGTTTTGGGGATAGTTCAGAGTAAATGGGATGTGTCACAGTCAGGTACATGGGATATCATTCTTGCTATTCGTAAGGATCTCAAGAATGAAAATAAATATTTTGGGGACATTTTTATTAATCAAAGGAAGTGATTATTAGCATCCAAACTACATGGGATTCATACATCCCTCCGGGGGTCATACAACTCATCGATATGTCTTCTTAGTATACGGTTAATGAACGAGTATGAAAGTGTCTCAGAGTAGATAGAGATGATATGGTTTCAGAAGTCAAGATCAAACTGGAATGTCTCTGGGGAGCAGAACACGAGGCTATCTCATCTATCTAATATTAAGAGAAAAAATAAATCACGTTGCTCGAGGCTCATGGATGACTCAAACAATTAAACTAATGGTGGGCGGTCTGTGGAGGTTAGTCGAAAACTGATTTGAGCAGTTGTATAAAATTCCTCTAGAACATCAGTGTGGCTTTCTCCCTCCCAAAGGTGGCGTTCAATGGGGAAGAAGGCATTTAGTTATTGGCAGATGTCAAAGTAGATGAGGAAATCAAATGTGAAGTCTTTCAGTCGAATCTGACTAAGGCTCTAGGTCACATGACATGTCAGATATGTTCTTTCGAAAAAAACTGGGAAACTGTGGGATCTTTAATTTATGATATGGTTTGGGAGCTATCGGTGTAGGGTGTCTTCTTCCTTGACTCAATGGCACGCTCATCCACCTTATCCCAAAGGTAATGAATCTAGTTTGGGTAAGTCATTTTTTCCTAATTAGTCTTATTAATGTTAATTGTAAATTTATTACGACGACTACAGTTATTAGGTTGTGCATGATGATAACTGAATCTATTGGTCCCTATCAAGGTACCTTCTTACCTGGTCGGTTCACCTAGGGATGGCAACGGATCGGTTTTTTGCAAAAATTTCAAAACCCATAACCATAACCGTTTTTATAATTAAAAACCATATCCTAACGGTTTTAACCATCGGTTTCGTTTTTTAAAACCATAACCGTATTGTTCGGTTTCGGTTTTTTAAACGGTTTTGCGGTTTTTAACCATATTCAAATGATAATTTAATAAATATATTAAATTTCATAAATAAAACCACACATATAAATGAAAACTACAAAGTTTATAAAAAGTTGTGTTAACATTTGATTAAATTGCATATTTATTATTTATTTGGTTAAATATAATATTTTGATTTTGCTTTTAAAATTTCAATATATCTAATTTAACCTAAGTTATTATAAAATTTGAAAATATATATGATAATAAACGGTTTTCGGTTTTTTGGTTTTATTTTTATCAAAAACCATAACCTAACGGTTTTAACCATCGGTTACACTTTTCAAAACCATAACCTAATGGTTTTAACCACGGTTATATAATTCGGTTTTTAATCGGTTCGGTTATCATCGGTTTCGGTTTTTAACCGTAACCATTGCCATCCCTAGGTTCACCAAATATAACACTATGATGGTACAAGAGACGAACCACGGGATACGCCGTGTTATATGTGCATGTGGTCTCATGGCAATTAAAATTGATTTGACAAAAATATTTGATAAACTATAGTGGGTCTTCATTAAGGAACTATTAAACACTCTGGATTTCCACACTCCTGGTGTCTTTTATCGTCTTATCTATGGGGTCTAATGACATGCAGGTGATGTAGAAAGTGGGATTCCCTTGTCAGCATTCACACCTTATAAGGAAATCTGACATGAGAACCCATTGTCCCTCTAAAAATTCATCATGTTCATAGAGTACCTTTCCTTGTTCATTTAAGAGTTATGTGAGATGGATGAGTGGTTTCATATGCGTTAACAATGGCAAGGATCGCCTATCTCACACATCACTAAAATATTGTCATTTAGGTGGATCCTAAGAGAGAGAGAGAGAGAGAGAGAGAGAGAGAGAGAGAGAGAGAGAGAGAGAGAGAGAGAGAGAGAGAGAGAGAGAGAGAGAGAGAGAGAGAGAGAGAGAGAGAGAGAGTTGACCATTTAAAATCCACTTAAGTCGTACTAATATTTTAGTTAGGTTGTTTGAGATGATATCCCATATTACTTTTTAAAAAGAATATTTTAATTATATATTGTTCTAAGCAAATTAATATTTTAAGCAATTATACATGTGTATTGTATGGATACAATTCCAAAAATTATTTAGGCCCTAAACGGTTGTCCCCCCGTCTCTCCTCACCTATGATCGAAATTTTCACTTCTAATTAAAATAAGTGAATAACGGTAACCCGAGTTGAGAAAAATATCACCACATTTCTACTTTAATAGTTTCTAGTTATAAATTTATCAATTTAAATAATAAACTCATTTACTCTCAATTTCTCTATCATTATCATACCATAGTGGAATAATCCTTAATATCATGTAGCTAATCATCCAAGATCGGAGAAGCCACACACTAGTTACATGTAGGGATGGCAATAAGGGAAGGTTTGGGACGAGATTACCGATCCCTACATCGAATCTGGTAACAAAAAAAATGAAGACCCAAAACCTGCATCATCCCCGCGTCAATTTTCCTCATCCCCCAAGCCTTCTTCTCTAAATTCTTGTGGGAATTGAGTTCTATTTGCGGGGTTCTTTTGTTACTATTTATATCAAGCATATGTGTACGTATATTTTATTAGGTAAATACTACATATGGATTTTTTTTTCGGTCGAGACAGATATATCTTTATCTTTATGACATGTGGTTGTCATGGACCCTGATCTATCAAAAAATCTGAAATGACTGGTTATTTTTTCCTTGACAAACTCTATTTAACATTTTAAAACCCTCTAATATTTAGAATTAGAGAGTTAAAAATACCTGAAGTACCTGCAAACTCGTCTCATTAACATCACTAGTCACATGTGTATAACACATTCATATACACATACAGACACCCCATCCCCACCTTCACTACACACCCAACAACATTTATTTTCAAACTTATAGTTAGTCTTCCCTACCCTCTTCAGTAATGGTAAAATTTTAAAATTTTATCTCTAGGCTTATGATATAGATATAGCTTTTTCCTCAATGATAATTCAATTTTAATATCTGAGAAAAATACCATACAATAGTTCAATAGACTATATAAAAAAAAAAATCTATGCCAACCCAAAACTATAAAATTTTGTTAAAACATTAACAAAAAAATTGATATGAACCATATAAATAGATGTAACTGTAATAAGATGAACACTAACCAACACATCCTTAAGGAGAAGTGAGAACTATTGAATAATATGTCAGCCAACACATACCTCATCTCTTGCAACTTCTCTTCTTCCCCACTCAAAACTAAAAACTTCTTTTCTTACTCTTCTTCTTTCAAACCTTCATCTCAACACTTAAACAAACCCCAATTCAATTACAAAGCTCACAATCTTATCTCACCACCTTTTCACTACAAAAATCATCCTCACCTCCTCCAAATTCGCCATTCTTCACTCGAACCTCAAAATGTTCTTGACAAAGACGAAGAAGAACAAGAAGAAGGTCTTACTAAAACCAATAATCGCGAAAATGAAGAAGAAAATGATTGGACCACTTCACTCTTGCTATTTGTTTTCTGGGGTGGTCTAATGTACTATGTTACCTTTATCGCACCTAATCAAACCCCGGTAATAATAATAATAAATTAATTACTCCTTGTTTACAGATTTTATCAATAAATTGTTATCGATTTAAATATTTACAGGCCACGGATATGTATCTAGTGCAAAAGCTATCAAATTTAAAAGGAGATGATGGATTTCAAGTGAATCAAGTGATCGTTAATTTATGGTATCTTATGGCTTTATGGCCATTACTATATTGTATGCTTTTGCATCCAACTGCTCGAAGGTAAATCCAGAACCCCATTTTTTTATATGGTTTAATCCCCTATCTTACAAAAGTAATTACATTTTAATCCCTCATCTTTGTAGCTCGAAGAGCAAAGTACCCGTGTGGCCATTTACTGTACTTTCGTTTCTAGGTGGGGCCTACGTTCTTATTCCATATTTTGTTCTTTGGAAACCTCCACCCCCACCTGTTGAAGAATCTGAGCTCAAAAAATGGCCTCTTAATTTTCTCGAATCAAAATTAACTTCCGGGGTAAGAATACTTATCTTAACAAATTGCGCCATTAGTCCCTGTATTTTACAAAATGCAAAAAACGGCCTTGTGTTTTAAAAGGTATATCTCAGCCCTTCTAATAAAAGTATAAAACACATGGCTGTTATTCAGACTTGTGTATAATATAACAAAGGGACTCTAATGGTAATATTTTATAGAAATGTCTGATAAATGGAGGACTAATTTGCAAATCAGTTTGCATTAGTGGCAGGACTAGGTCTATTAGTGTCCGCTGGATTATCTAACGCAGATGTTTGGAAAGAATTTTTCCAGTATTTCGGAGGAAGTAAATTGGTAGGTGCTTTGTTCATAATACAAGGAAATAGATGCATATACAATAAATAATTTATTTGGCCCTTTTATCTTTCACTTTTTTTTTTAATGAAATTTTTTAGTTTCTTATCTTTTGATTTTGTGACAGTGTTAGTCTTTTTTTTTTTTATATCCAATCACATTATATGCATCAAATCTATGTGTCACCATATCATTGATGTTATAAAAAACTATAATACCCTTAAAATTGTCATTTTGCTATTTTTGCATATGATAATGGAGGACTAACATTGTCACAAAATCGAAAGATTAGGGAGTAAATTGTTACACGTTTGTACAATGAGGGACTAATATTATCTACGAAATTGCAAAATAAAAGGATTCTAATGTTACTTTTGCAAGGTAAGGGACTAAAATGCAAATCATATGTTGCAGGTTCATGCAACCGGCCTTGATTTTTGTCTATGCTCAGCATTTGCTCCTTTCTGGGTTTACAATGACATGACTACTCGAAAGTGGTAAGTTCCTCATCATTAAATTTTATTTTGCTAAATCACATATTCATAGATATAATACACAATTTAAATTCAATTTTCTTTTTGTTTTCTTTTTTATAAATACAGGTATGATAAAGGATTTTGGCTTCTCCCTTTATCAGTTATTCCATTTTTGGGTCCCGCTTTATATCTTCTTCTAAGGCCATCATTATCCGAAATAACCCAAGCTACAATAGAATTAGAAGGAGAATAATGTAAAAACCTCCATTTAGTTTTATTTCTTCTTTTTTTATGTCAAGATCTCTCATAAACTGTATCTTAAAGCATAAATCCGTTTCATAAATATCAATAAAACATGGCAACAACACATTGTGTCTTTTTCCTGTCACTTAATTTGATGATATACAAACATCAAAAAAGCTCACCAAGAAAACACTTATTCAAATTAAACCAAAATAAAAAATAAAAAAAATCAATGATAAAGCTTTTCAAGATCATCTTTGAACTTCGCCTTGATTTGTTCCCTCTTTAACTTCAAAGCAGCAGTTACTAAACCCGACTCTGGGGTCCACGGTTCCGGAACCAATTTAATCTTCGCCGGAAGTTCAAATTTGTCCAATTTTGCAACTTTACCTACCTATAAATAATTATTCAAATTTACATCAATAGTCCCTCTAATAATATAATCAAATCAAATGGTACCTGGGAAAGTGATTGTTGAACTTCCTTAATAGCTTCTTCTTTATCACACAATTCAGAGAATTCTTTAAAATTAATTCCAGAATCTTGGGCCCACTTTTCGAGGGCTTGACTAGCAGGGACTATTAAAGCAACACAATAGTTATGGAAAGGATCTGCGTGTATCATTATACTGTCTACATAATTGCTTCCTGCTAAAGCCGCTTCAATCTGGATGAATTTTAGTTAATATAGAGGGACTTATAGTGTAATTAATTAATTTAAATATTATGTAAATACCTTTCCAAGTGAAATATATTCACCATGTTGAAGTTTAACAATGTCTTTTTTCCTGTCTATTATTTCAAGACATCCATCTGGATGAAACCTTCCAATATCACCCGAGTAAAACCATCTCATTCCCTTTTCATCAACCTGAAATTGTGGGTCCCACGTCATATTTGATTTTCCAATATTGCATTTTACCCCCTATAATGTCAAAATTTTACCTAACTTCCCCCTAGGTTGAACAAAATATTTTACCACCATAGGGGGTAAGTAGGGCGCACGTTTGAAACTAAAAGGGTGTAAAAGCGCACTTATTGAAAACTACGAGGGTTTAAAATGCAAAAACAATACCTTGTAAACTTCATCAGTTTTAGCTTCATTGTTAAAATAACCAGCTGTAACACTGGCCCCACCAATCACAACTTCTCCACGTGGCATTGGATTATCCGATATTTTATAACCACCTTCTTCCCAAGTAACAAGCTGTAAAAAAAAATCAGAATAATCAATTTACCTTTTCAGTCCTTCATATATCATATCTTTTACAGTTTAGTCCCTTAACTATTAAACGTAACAATCCAGTCTCTTATCTTTTCATTTCATAACAAATTAGTCCATTTTTTTATCTCACGTTACATTAAATCCACATGAAACTACTAATTCTTACAAAAAGACTAAAATACCCCTACCTTAATAAAGCTACAAGGAAGAGGAGGGCCCACACGACCAACAGATATATCATCAGCTTCAGAAAACGCAGCACCAGCACAAGTCTCCGTCAATCCATATCCTTGACCAATCGGAGCCCTTAACAAAAAAACAAAAAATTAAACATAAACTCATCAAATTAAAATAAAAAAATAACACAAAATTACCCCATGCAAATATTAATAAATCTTTGTGTATCACCAGACAAAGGGGCCCCACCACAAAGCATAAACCTTATTTTCCCACCAAGAATAGATCGAATCTTACTAAAAACAATCAAATCCCATATTTTTGTCTCTAAATACCATGATCCAAACCAGCTTCCTTCAATTGAAGCTAATCGTCTCTTATACGCAATATTAAACAATTTTTTAACGGACCCACCTTTCTCTTCAACCTAAAAATATTCAAAATTAGTTTTACAAAATGTTTTTTTTTAGAAAAAAAAAAAAGAAAAAACCTTTTTCAAAACACCATCTCGGACACGATCGAGAATAGCTGGTACAGCTGCCATTAAAGTAGGTTTTAAAGCTGAAGCATCTCCTAAAGTTCCTTTTTTTATTTTATTCGAAGTATCTGTAAATGTTAAAGCTGTTCCATACCCTATTGATGCGCCAGCTGTCAACATTACAGACTACAAAAAAATCACAAATCATTTAGCAACTATCAAAAATTACAAATTTACCCCCAGTTGACAAAATGTCAAAAAAAACCATGGTTTTCCAATTTGTGACAACTAATTACATCAAGGGGTAAATAGTAATTTTACCTCAGCAGCTAATTCGAATACATGAGCTAAAGGTAAATAAGCCAAATACACGTCACTTTTTCCAATATCTGGTATAACAGTCATAACTGCTGAAGCAGTTGCTACTATGTTATTATGAGATATCATAACACCCTATAAAATCAATAATATATTAGATAAATATAAATTAATTAAAAGAAATAAAAAATTGGTTGAAGATAAATTTTACCTTTGGCATACCAGTACTACCACTAGTGTACATAATTACGGCTATGTCCTTTTTAATCGGGAGTCTAGCTGGAACAGGGTTACTTTTACCAGCTTTTTCAACTTCTGATAGGGATAAAACCGTCCAATTGGTACCATTTTCGGAGTCTATTGTAATACCTTCATCTTCAAAGTAGACAACATTTTGTATAGTTTTAAAACTCGAACTTAATGAGTAAAGTTTCTTTAATTGCTTTGAATCACAAATCAACGTTGAAACTTGAGTCTGTCATATATTTTAGGCCTTTATAAGCAAAAATCTCAAAGAAAAAGGACCTATATAGTAATTTCGTTAATTACCTCGTTTAGTGAATGGATCAAAGCATCATCTCCTAAAGATGAATAGATAGTTACAACAGTAAGATTTTGACGAAAACTTCCCTGAATACAAAAACAAGTATTATTAATATTCTTTTATAATACCAGGGGTAATTTGGGTATATAAAATTAATTACCTGAAAAGCGATGAACCATTCAGCACGAGTTTCAGCGAAAATAGCAACACGAGTTTCCAAATCATGACCAATTTTCACAAGACCAGAAGCAAAGTTTTTAGCACGTTCGAATATTTGACCATAAGTTTCCCAATGATACTCACTTAAATGAAGCTTTTCGAATTTTTTACCATTACTAGCTTCGATAAACTCTTTAGTAATTACTTTGCGGGTCCCGAGAAAACGTTCTTGTGAGTGTTTTTTACAGGATTGTTCGAATAAATCAGCCATTGTTGATGCACCTTCCCATGGTACTTCAACTAAAGTAGTGTATCGAGAGTTTCTTATAGTGTAACCTTCTTCACCACCTACTTGAGCTGTAACACCTCTTTGTTTTTTCTTTGTAAATGTTGAGGAAAAGATTAGAGGAATTATTACTGCAGCTATTACACCCCCAATTACTGTGTAATTAATGAATCCCTCCATTTTGTAATTATCGAAAGTTCTTCAACTTTATAATCTGTAAGATTAACGAGGAATTGTGAGATTATCCCAATTTTTAATTAGCTAAATGAACGAGGAAATAGTCAAATAGCTCGTGATTGATGAAACCTATCAATGTATTCTTCTTTCTGAGCTAATAATCAATTAATCGCATACAGTAATTACATAAATAAGATGGGTATATAGATGATTAGGCAGATCATGAATACAGAGCCATTAAAATGAAACATTTTGAATCAATTAATATAAATACAGAGTCAATTGAGTGACCTAAAACGAGAATTAATCATAAAAACCCTCATAAAATTAAAAGATAGAAGGGAAAAAATAAAAATTGGTGGATCGAATTACCTTTTTAATAGATTTGTGGAGTGATGAATTGGGTTTTTGATTTATTCTTAAAGAGAGAAGTGGGTAAAGTGTTGTGAGTGGCTCATGCAAGATGAGGAAAGTTGATGAAAGCCTTTCTGGAAGGAACCGATATTTATATATAATCTACACTCATGGCTTCTTATTTACCATGAATCTTGACATTTTCTCCAGTTTTAAAATTGGTTTTAAATATTTATTATAAATATGGTTGGAATATTGCACTTTTATTTTATTTTTTTACATATCACTATATTTTTTTTCTTTTTTTGGTTACATAGGAGGGCCACTTTGGACTCGGAGTCATTAATTCCGAAACTACACCACTAGATTGGATGACAAAGGCTCTGCTGGCCAGTGAACTAATCCCATCTAATTACATATATCTATACTTAACCATTAAACAAAAAAGAAAGAAAATAAATAATTAAAAAAACAATTTAATTGATGATTCAATCATCAATATAAAAACGGAACTAAAGATTACACAAATATATGGAAGACGTGTATATTTTCTATAGGATTAGTCGTAATATGTAAAAGTTGGCTCAGATCACTCACGTACTAAAGAAAAATGATCGAAACAAATAAATATGATATATCATTAACCATATTGTTGTTAAGTATATGATTGTTTATTCAACTAAAAAAAGTATATAATTATTTTTTACTAGATATATTCAAGATTGAGATAGTACTACCTAAATGCAATTTAGTTTAATTTAATGATTGGTATAAATTTTATTGACCAAAAGGTCTGAAAATCAAATATGTTTTATAAACAAATTTTATATATGGTTGTATGGAAAGGGTATTAAAAATTTAAAAATTATTGTGATATATTTATGATACCTTTAACCAATAAATTAAATTAGAATCAATACAATTGTTTTTACAATCTCTCATCATAATAATATAACTATTTGTGTGGGTAAATGTGGTATTTAATCTCTAAAATTGTTTTTATTGTAAACAATGTATTCTTATATGTTCGAAAATCAAATTTTAAATTAGTGTTTTTATTTGTATCATATAAGCGAACATTGTATGATCATCGTATTCATGTGAAATTACCTTTATTAATCGTGTTCAAATTATTTAAAATTAGAGTTTTCGCTTACAAGATTATTTTTATTAGAGTGTTCATCTGTTTCGGATTTTATTATCATCAAAATTGTGTGATGATCATCAGTTTCATGTAAATTTATCATTGTTAATCTTGTTCAAACGTTTTCAATTGAAAAAATTCAGTCAAATGCTTGATTTTAATATTGGTTTTTTTACTCAAACAGACCGTAGCCCAACGTTTTGCCACAAATGGTCCACTCATTTTATAGTCTATCTGGAACAAAAATACTCGCGTATTAACACACGCGCTTTGGCATGGTTACCTAGGAAACACAAAAGACTCACTGAAGAACCCTCTCTCTCTCTCTCTCTCTCTCTCTCTCTCTTTGCTGTGATTGAAGCAATCTTACTCCACCGTGATTAAAGCAACGATGAAGAGCAATCTTCATTAAACCCATCAAATGTATAGCTTGTGTATTCACCGTAAGATCAATCTTACTCCACCGTGATCGAAGCAACGATGAATCCTAAATCAAAAGATTCACCAAATAACCCTATCTTTGCTGTGTAAGATAAATAATAGAATATAATGAGGATCGATAAGATGCTCGACCGATAGGAAGAGGTTCAAGAGGGCTAAAGTTTGACTCAATAAGGGCTCTATCTCATCGGAATAGAAGGAAAATCCGTGAATCCCTTATCAAAGGAGTGGACTCAGAAAACTCCACTCCATCTGAAGAGGCGGCCTTCGAAGATTTGCGCCAGTTGTGGATTTTTGAAATCCGACAACGTGTATGAACCAATAAAAACTCATCATCCAAGAAAAAAATTATTGCAACCCATCAATTTGAAGTGCGCGTAGTGTCGTCTCCCAAGGTGTAATAAAAATAACTAACAAATCGACACCTCGATAGATCACTCCCCGCAAGTGTACGTTTCGTTCGCAGGTAATAACGTAAGTAATGATATCGTTCTCCACAAGGGTTGAAGTCGTTAATGTCAAGCTCGTGTTCTTAAAGAGTGTACATAATTCAGTCGTTATAAGTAAAAGACATAAATAAAAATTAAAATATTTATTCATTATTCTTTTAAACTAAGACGCAAGAATTAAAACTAATTATTTAGTTAATAAAGCAAGTAAATAAACTATAGCTCAAGATGTAAATAATCATCTAGTGTGACAATGATTTATTCTAGTTATAAGGGTGAATTTTGGCGATTCCTTGTTAATTGAGCTTCTAACTTCTTTCTAACTCCCGTCAAGATAGCTTAGACAGATGCCTAACTATTATTGGAGTCCTCAGGTGAGATTATTCTACGCAACAACTTGGCGTTACAAGTTACTTAGCCTATGTGATTATCCAGGATATGCAAGTCTGTCAAGATCACTACCGCACACTAGACAAAAATGAACTAGTTTTGTTCCTAAAACCACTGCTAGGGTGACAGATTTAGATACTAAGCCTATCTATAGTTATTCAATCTACAGAAGACATAAATTAACTCAATTCATATGCAACAACTAATAAACTCAACTAAATAAATATCCCAAATATCATTAAAAAAGAATCAATAGTCATTCAAGGTTCATGCATAAATCAACTATGGCTATAAGGAATTTAATTCATAATTAAAGAAAAAAAATCAAAGAATAGAAGTATAAGAACCATGTTTAAGACATCAAAATAATACTAGATTACCCCAAAAGGCTAGGTTTAATTGTGGAACAATGTAGAAGTTGTTCACTGGGGCTCCAACTTCTTCTTTAGGTGTGTCTCTTGACTTCTAATGTTGTAATTCTGAATAATATTGATCAAGGACCCTCTTCTAATGATAACAACTTATATATATATATATATATGTGTGTGTGTGTGTGTGTATATATAGAGAGAGAGATTTCAGATCATTTTATGAGTTGTGGGCCTCTTTTAAGAAATATAATCTAACCCACACACGTTTTCAAGGAAGAGTAGATTGGTCCGAGTCACGACAGTTGTATCTTTAATAACCTCTTCAATTCAACTTCAAACACAAACCATTAGTCCCTACGTGCATCTAACTTCAAGTACTATTTAGAAACTAGAGGGATATTCCAGAATCTTCATCAATTTCACGCGGTGACACCAACAAGTTGATTTCTAAATTTGGCTGGCAACTGCACTTGCTTTCCAAAAGTGGCTTTTTGGTCCTTTAACTCCTTGCTATGGGTTTCACCTTCATTTATCGACTTATTATGGGTTTCACCTTCATTGTTGCCTACTCGTTATAATAATGTTTATTTACATGTAATTGGTAGTCATTAGTGTGTTGCCTACTTGTTTAATAAACCGTCTATTTCTGAGATATAGTTGACTTTCCGAGAGTCCCAATATCTTATGCTGATGAAAGTGTATTACACGAGACCAGCAGTAATGATTTACCAAAACAATCTATCTTTTTTCGGCCTATGATGAAATAAAATATTCAGAGACCTAAAAATAACATATACTATATAAGAATTAGACGAAATTGTGAAAGTTACAGATTATCCAGAAATTTTTAACGCAGAACCAACCCAAATCTACTCAACATCTTAACATGAACCATAACAAGTTACGAAGGCTTGTAACATTTTTGCCAGTGATTTTGTAATATATTGATGAACTTGTAATATTTTGTAGATAAACTTGACGTACTTTATGATTTAACTTGTAATATTTGAAAAAAAACTTATAATATGTTATAATAAGCAGGTCTTGGATGGATTAATAATTTTTTTTCAATACATGAGAGAGCTACTTTGAACTCGGAGTAAATGACTCCAATGAGATTCGATCTCAGGACCTCTTGGTCTCCGCGGAGTAACCTAACCACTAGGCCAACTATCGAGCTTAATTAATAAATTTTTATATGTTAAATTATATTATTTTGGTTTGATTTTGTATGTTTTACCGTTACATTTTGTATTTAGTAAAAAAAACTAGATTTTTAAATTATCTTTGAATACATTTGGGATTAACTAGTGTATTGGATAACTTAAAATATAGTAAATCTTTAACCTTTTTTTTCCGTTACATAAAAGGCCGTAAACGACCGGGATCAAAACTTCCCACAAAAAATTAACTATCAATGATTATTCTAGGCATCGCCTAACCATATCGGTCACGCGTTAATAAACGCCATAACCCATCTGGTGGATCTCTAAACGGAGAAGGCCCCTCCTCGCTCTTCATTCTGAGTTTTGCCATCCAATCCGCGCAACGGTTTGTTTCTCGATAAATCCAAATCAACTCAAAGTTCTCTTTAGACGCTAGTATTTCGCGACACGCACATACTATATCATTTGAAAAGCCTCTTGAATTTGTATCGCCCTTCACTAGCGCATGCAATTCACTCAAATCTATTTCTATAATAAGAGAGTTATATAACCATGACTTTTTTTTTTTGACAGAAAAAAGAAAATTACATGGCCTTATCATTACATAATTTAGAAAGAAAGTGAAACGAGCTAATCACTGAGAAGTTCTTCCATCTCAATAAATCCACGTTCTTTTTAGCACATTTGGCTAAAGCGTCCGCAATCGTATTATATTCTCTACCAAAATATAATGCAAAGAATTCCGCCTCAATAACGCAATTTGAATCTTTAACTTATTTTCATCCATGACAAAACTTAAACTCATTTATCTTATCTTTATCTTTTATCTTATTTTTATCTTACATTTCAATCCGGGACAAATGTAGACCGTGTTTATTTTTATCTTAAATTCCAATCCGGGATAAATGTAGACCGTGTTTACCGGTCGGTGATGAACTATGTAGAGGATTTTTTTTTTTTTTTGGTCGAAAATGTAGAGGAATTTGACTAAACATCTATATAGAGATCTTCGTCACGTGTCATATGGCACACACCTCTATGACCAGGTGTCCAGGTCTCCACTCTCCAGGTCTCATATGATTTTAATGATCTAGATTTTTCCACTTGCCCAATTTCAATTAAATACCTTGTCCAGATTGTATTAAATACTCTACATTGTAAAGACGGAACAATATAGTAGTACTATAAACAAAGGATAAAAAAAATTCTATTACATACACCTAATATTTTATGTTAAATTTATTTAAAAATAGATTTCATTAATTATAACTGATGATAAAAAAATACAATAATATTAACAGATTATGTTAATTATAATGAAGAGAGAGAAATTCAAAAAAAAACTTTTATATTATTTAAACTTTTTAATTCTTTTTCTTTTATCATTATGTTAAAATTCCAAAGAAGGGAACAAGGATGGGTTAATATCCTCTTAAATCAAAATAGCAAACCAACTTTCTATTTAGATTACACAATAACTTAGATAAAAAGATTATTATAATACCTTTATTATAGTTGTTGTCTTAGAGTACTACGAGATTTTCTTAGAGTACTCCGAGATTTTCTTAGAGTACTCCGAGATTTTATTAATGCACTCCGAGATTTTATTAGTGCACTCGAAAAATTTAGAGAGTACTCCGCAAATTTATAGAGTACTCTATGTTTTTTCCGATACTCTATATTTTTTCCGGTGACTGGTTGTCGGTTGTCGGTGGTCGGAGGTCGGAGGTCGGTGGTAGGTGGTCGGAGGTTGGAGGTAGGTGGGTAGTTGTAGATAGTGGAGAGAGAAACAGTGACATCACACTTTTGTTGTCTTTTAGTGTTATACTTTATAGAGAAGAAAGATTGTCTCTAAGACCCTATATATAATTCAACCTAAAAATTTACTTTTTACCTTTTTCTTTTTTGTCTAAGGTGTAAGATACCTATCATAGAGTAGAAATTAATTATAAAGATAACAATTGATGCCGCAAGTCGAGAAACACTACGGCCTTCTCTTTTTTTTTTTTTTTTGGTCGGAGGGTTACGCAAAAACTCCTATCTATCCGATCCTTAATTTTGAAAACCCCGTCGTAATCCCATTGATATCCATTCCGTGTCCTCTGGCTCCGCACCTAGCATTTTTCGTAAGCCTGTCCGTCTGGCTATTCAATCTCCTCGGCAGGTAATTGGAGAAGACTTTATGGCTTAATCAATTCAATAATATTTTAATACTTATGTATTAATGTTACCGTGCAAGAAATATACTGATGCATTTAATTTTCATTTTCTCATTGTTGACAATAAAGAGTTTTTTTTACTTGTAACGTATTTTAAAAAAATAATTACAGAAAAAAATTAAATGATAAAATAATTACAAAAGTAACGTATAGGCGCTCCTCGGAGGAGCGCCTCTTTCAATTAAATAAGTCCAGTACTTTAATTCAGCCCATTAAACTTAATTATAAAACGCTCTTAACAAGAGCGTCTTTAGAAAAAAAAAAAATCACAGAGTTGGCCAACGATCTCTTCCTTATGTGCTAAAACTCGAATTATGTGATCTAAATTTATATTCATTACACAACTAAGTTTATTTCTAATTTTGTCATATAAAAAGAAGAAAGAGTTTTATCTCAATCAACAGCGTTAATGCCTTAACAAAGCTTGCCCCAAATGCTTTATTACGGTAATTTTGTATCCATGATACGAGATAAAGGACTTAAAACAATAATTAATCAAGGTATTGGAAGGTTTAGTTCCTTGTATCCTGGTGACATATGTGCTGATAAATTAAAAACAATGATTATGAGTATGATAATTAAGTATTTTAAATATATGTTAATAATATACAAAAAGAAGATATGCCGTGTAAACGTTTTTATGAGATATAAAATATATAATTTGTAAAATGTATCTTAACAATGTACTACTTTCTGTTGTTCATACTTTAACATTCTTGGACATCATTTAATCATATATAAAAGATGAATCTTTTCTTCTTCTATAATAAAATCGAGATAAGTTTGGTTGTGTCGTGAACATAAATTTAGACCTCATAACCACAAGTTTAAGCACATGGGTTCATAAGAAGAGATCGATGGCCAATCTTTCAATTTTTTTTTTTGTAAAAGCGCTCTTAACATGAGCGCCTCATAATTAAACTTAATGGACTCAATTAACGGACTGGGCTTATTTAATTAGGAGAGGCGCTCCTTTAAAGAGCGTGTTGTAAATTCCTATCACGATTAACCTCCAAATCACACTACTCAAGTAACCAAAAGCGTAAGAAATAAAGCAAGAAAGTAAGAACACAGAATTTATCGTGGTTCAGTCAAATTGACCTACATCCACGTTGAGCTCCGATGAGAGGTGCTCAACCACTAGAAATCACAAGAGATACAATATTCAGATCACCTTACAATACCAAACCACTCAATCAATAGAATACCGCTTCTAATCTAATTCTCGAACCCTAAAAGACTCAATAAGGCTATCTAGTGATTAATCAAGATGATTATCACAAATTACACGAGATATTACAACCAAGAAGCTATCTAATCGATTACAAGAAGAATCAGAGATTGATCTTCTACAAACTAGGGTTTAGTGTATGAGAGATGCGAGAGAGGACGCGTAAGTTGAGAGAGAAGGGTTATGACTTCGGTCAACCCCAATTTTCTTATATAAGAGACAAAAGCCAAGAGCGAATGAGAGCCGTTAGATGTAAATAAGATCAAGCGCCCGAGATTTAGCCACGTCATTAAGTAATCAGCCAACCAAATTAAAACACTTCACCAAATATATATCCACATAATATATATATATATATATATATATATATATATATATATTCTTCAATCTCCACCTTGAAGTGTTCATCCTCCACCTCCACCTGAAACTGCACCCTATGAGATTTCCAGCTAGCATGAGCCATCTCCATCATCATCTCAACCCAAATACCTGCACAACATTAACCAATAGAAAGCAAATCCAAGCAATGCTTGAACTTGACATTAGTAACAATTTTAGTACCAAAATCAGCAGGATTATCCTCAGTAGCAACCTTTAACAACTTAACTTCACCACTAGGCAGTATATCTCTTATATAATGATACTTAACATCAATGTGTTTGGTTCTTTCATGATATACTGGGTTTTTACTCAGTTGAATTGCACTTTGACTGTCAGAAAATATAGTAGCCTTACCCTTAACTATACAAGCTTCAGATAACAAGTTTTGAAGCCAAATTGCCTCTTTAGTTGAATCAGTTATAGCCACATACTCAGATTCAGTAGTGGACAAAGCTACCAAAGGTTGAAGTTGAGACTTCCAAGAAATGCAATTACCTTCAAGAGTAAAGCAGTAAGAGGTAGTAGACTTTCTTGAGTCTCTATCTCCATCAAAATTAGAATCAACATATCCAACTAACTCAAAAGGTATGTTATGATTCCCATAACACAGTCCAACTCCCAAAGTACTTCCAACATATGCAAGAACATGTTTAAGAGCACACCAATGATCCCAACCAGGATTTGACATGTACCTGCTCAGTAAAGATATAGCAAAGGACAAATCTGGTCTAGTACTAATCATAGCATACATGAGGGGCCCTATAACATTAGCATATGGGACTGAATTCATCTTAACAATATCAGACTGTGACTTGGGGCACAAATGTTTAGATAAAACAAAATGACCTGCCAAAGGAGTCATAACAGTTTTACAATTCAAGCTACCAAATTTTGAAATTACTTTTCTCAAGTAAGGTTCCTGGTGAAGCTTAATCATGCATTTATCTCTATCTCTATCAATCATCATCTCTAAGACTTTCTTAGCATTACCAAGGTCTTTCATATCAAATTCCTTACTAAGTTTTTTCTTTAACTCAGATATATACTTAAGGGACTTAGAAATAATGAGCATATCATCAACATAGAGTAAAACATACACATGATGATCAGTTTTAACAGATAGATACAAGCAAGCATCATAATCAGATCTCACATAGTCACATTTAAGCATAAATGAGTCAAACTTCTTATACCATTGTCTAGGGGACTGTTTTAAACCATAAAGAGATTTTTTCAATAAACATACATGATCAGGCAGTTTAGGGTCAATAAAACCCTCAGGTTGTCTCATAAAAATAGTTTCCTCAAGGTCACCATGTAAGAAAGCAGTCTTAACATCTAATTGCTCAATTTCAAGGTTATGAACACTCATCCGCTAGAGTTTATTGATCCTCCGGAGTATCTTTCGAAGTTGATTATGAGGGACCGAAGTGATTATGCAACTGCTAGAGTTGCATTAGAGTATTAATAAGAACTTTGTTCTTCTTGTAATTTACTATTCTTAACGGCTTTAAAACCTCTCTTGTATGCAAAAAAAAAGCACATATATTTTTAAATATTTTTTTCTAATCATTATGCAAATATTGTCTAAATTAAAATGATAAATTGCTTGAGCACTAAATACCTATCAAATAGTTGATTCCAAGATCCGTCACTAAATACCTTCCTGGATGAAATTTGCAACTAGCTTGAGCACTTAATACGTTTCATATAGGTGATTCCAAGATCGGTAACCTTCCAGGATGAAATTTGCAACCCTTTTTATATTTGTGAGTCTTTTTTTTTTTGCATACATAGGAGGCTATAAAGCCGTTTAGAAAATCAGATTACATATAGAACAAAAGTTCTTATTCGCTATCTAATGCAACTCTAACAGTTGCATAACCACTTCTATCACGTGTAATCAATCTCCAAAGGTAATCCGGTGGATCAGTAAATATTTCTGGTTGAGAAGACATCATTGCTCCTTCTTTAGCAAGCTTGTCTGCACAGCAGTTAGCTTCACGAAATACATGGTTAAGCTCAAAATAAGAAAAACTTCTCAACAAGGCACCACACTCTTTTATCATTGAAACATAGTGACTATCTAAACTCCCACCGCCCTTCACTAGCGCATGGAGTTTCCCCGAGTCCATCTCATAGTGAGTAGAGCTCCCACCGCCCTTCACTAGCGCATGGA
Organism: Nemophila menziesii; assembly: GCA_029959085.1. NCBI lineage: Eukaryota > Viridiplantae > Streptophyta > Magnoliopsida > Boraginales > Hydrophyllaceae > Nemophila > Nemophila menziesii. The sequence goes on from JARWIR010000013.1 coordinate 2,143,658, forward strand.
GCTCCTCCGAATCTGTTTCAACAACCAACTCAGTATAGCCATTATTCCTAGCCCACTTAAGACCAAAGTGTAGAGCAACCAACTCAGAGATAAAAGGAGATATAAACGTACAAGCACCCATAAATCCAGAAATGCAAGCACCATCCTTATCTCTTATTATACCACCAATACCTGCCATTCTTTTCGCGTTAAAATAGCTACCATCGGTATTGAGTTTAAAGCCTCTAGTAGGCTTTTCCCACTTAACCATCACGTTACTAGCCATCTTGATTAAACCACCATCGAAAGATTTTCCCCAAGCTAAAACAAAGCTACTAGCTAATGTGAATATCTCTCTTTTAAGTTCCATTACATGAGGAATATGATAGCTCTCATTGAAAATAATTGCATTTCTTTTAGTCCATATCGTCCATAGCGCAGCTATAAACACATAAGGCCATTCCAATCCGTCAATTCGTGCCTTGGATCGAAGATGGCCTTCAATCCAGGCTTTAACACCCCAAGGATCAGCTGCATTAGCTCCATTCCAGGGATTAGACCCTCCTTGTTGCAGTATTCCAGCATTTGCAGCAGCTCCATGTTCCTGCCGCGGAAAGGAGGCTTGATTTGCAGCAGTCAGGCGCGTCAATGGGGCTCGGTTCAGCAGCCAGGACCTGTTCAGCAGCGCCAGCGAGCTCCTGTCCAGGGTCTTCAACGGTTCTCGCGCCAACAGTTCCCCATCCAGGTCCAGTCCAGCAGCGATTCCTTCCTGCCACGCCAGGTCAGTAGCTGCTGTCCTTTGCCAAGCTTCAACAGCTCCTGCCTCCCTACCTGAAATTAACCCCAATAAGTTCCAAACTAACATAGCAACTTTGCATTTTAAAAAAGTATGAATTAGATCTTCCCTTTCGGCCCCGCATACACCGCATGATCTTGATTCAACGACCCTTCTCCTATATAGGTTCTCCGAAGTAGCGACCCTATTAAGCACCAACCTCCACAAGAAAACTCGGATTTTTTGCGAGCATTTCAACTTCCACACAAGATCCCACCTAAATGACTCATCTTCCTCTTTGTCTTCCAAACTCATGAAAGCCGATTTTACAGTAAAAGAGCATGAGTTCGTAAACTTCCATTTTATTTTCGATTCAAACTCATTACTTTGGTCAATAAACCCCTCTCGAAAAGCCTCTATGCCCGCTAGTATAGCTTGACAAATGTTGGACTCCTTACCATTTCTAACACGCTTCAACACCCCGTTTCGGAAGTACTTATTTCTGAGTATCTCCACCCAAGCTACGGGCTGATCTTGTTGACTAAGTTTCCATCCAAGCTTTGCTAGTAAAGAAAGATTGTATCTCTCAGCACTTCTTATACCAAGACCCCCCTTCATCTTCGGTTTACACACCTGGTCCCACGCAACCCAATGTATTTTCCTTTCCATTCCTGACGAACCCCAAATAAAATCTCTTACCACTCTATCAATCTCTTTACATACATATTTGGGCAATTTCAACACTTGCATTTGATAAACCGGCATTGCATTTAACACCGATTGGGCTAGCGTGATACGGCCGGCAAGGGATAGCGTCTTTGTTTTCCATGTAGCTAATTTACCACGCATTTTTTCCACTATTCCTTTGTAAAACCCCTTGGGAAGCCTCCCCGAAAGAATAGGCACTCCAAGATACATACCAAAAGAACTACTGTGACAGAACCCACTAGCCAAAGCAAGTTCATTTTGTATTTGTTCCGGAACATTTTGCGAGAAATATATCAGAGATTTTTCCACACTAATTGTCTGTCCAGCCTCTTTACAGAAAGTATCCATCGCTTCCTTTATCACCTGTACCTGCAAAAAAGAAGCCTCACCAAACAAAATTAGATCATCCGCAAAAAACAAATGAGATAACTTGGGACCTTGGCGACCAATCTGGATCTCTTTCCATTTCCCCGCATTACACAACTCCTGAATTAATAAGGATAATCTTTCCATACACAAGACGAAGATATATGGCGATAGGGGGTCCCCTTGACGGATTCCACGATGAGGGGTGAAAAGAGGTAGCGGCTCCCCATTCCAAAGAACCCTCATTTCATTTTCTTTCATGCTAGTCATGATAAGCTTGACCCAACACTCCGGAAAACCAAAATACCTTATCGTTTCCTCAATAAATTCCCAACGAATCTTATCATATGCCTTTGCAAGATCGATCTTCACGGCCATGATACCTTTATTACCCTTGAGATGACGCATCTTATGGTCCACTTCTCGAACAAGCACTACATTATCAACCGTGGAACGACCCGGAAGAAAACTACTTTGACAAGGTCCAATAATACCCGAAAGAATAGGCCGTAACCTATTAACCATCGCCTTCATTATGAACTTTACCAGGCAATTTATGAGGCTAATCGGCCGAAACAACTGCACTCTACTGGGGTCCGGTACTTTCGGAATAAGGTGTATGAGAGTCCCATTCAACCCCGGAGGTATATGACCTGTAACAATTGCTTCCCGAACCATCGCACAAACTGAAGGACCCACAGAAGACCAACACTTTTGGTAGAACGCTGCTGACATACCATCCGGACCAGGAGCTTTAGTCGGATTTGATTGAAATACCACAATTCGAATTTCTTCATCGGAGAACGGCTGTTCAAGAACTCTAGTGACCTCTCTGTCTAGGGGTCCCACAATCGGTAGGATACACCCCTCCATGAGATCATCTGGTTCCGCGTACAGAGATGTATAATAATCACGGACCATAGACTTTAGACTACCCTCATCTTCAACCCAAGTATCCAAATTATTAAGCAATCTTGTGCAATTAGCTTTTTTCTTCCGTACAGAAGCTGCAATCTGATAAAACCTTGTATTTCTATCCCCGGATTCCACCCACTTATCTCTCGATTTCTGGAAGTACATCATTTCCTCTTGCTCAAGCACACTTTCGTACTCCTTCGTTAATTGATAGCCCAAATTTCTGAGTGAAGCATTGTACGAAACCTGAAGCGATCTTTGTATACCTCTAATTCTTGCTGTTAATTTTCTTTTCTTGCGATTAAGGTCCCCAAAAACCTCCATTTTCCATTTATTTATATGACTCTGAATAGCTACTATACCTTCTCCAATACCCACCCTGTCTCCTTCCCAATTTTCCTTTACAAAGTCTAGGAATCCCTTATGAAGACACCAAGCTGCTTCAAATCTGAATCGCCTTGAGTTAGTTTTTGGTCTGTGATTCGGGCAAACTTGAATTAAAATTGGCATATGGTCCGAATGGACCCTTGCCAAATGTATAACCCGCGTATTCGGAAACTGATTCTGCCATTCCACATTTCCATAAGCCCTATCTAACCTTTCCATAATTCTCTGACCCGAATTCCATGAATCACTCCACGTATAACGAGGTCCTTCAAATCCGAGATCAATCAACCCACAACTATGCCTCCATTCTTCGAACTTTTCCATTCTTCTTGATACTCCGGTAGTCCCTCCCTTCTTATCAATCTCTAATCCAACTTGGTTGAAATCCCCAGCGACTAACCACGGTAACTGTATATCATGGAAAGCATGGTGTAGTGCATCCCATAGTACATCTCTCTGTTTATAACTTGGGCTTGCATACACGGCTGAGAAAATCCACGATTTACACCCATTTTGGCTTACCTCTATATTAATAACCTGGCGACCAGCTGAAAGGACCCTTATATTAATGTTTGAGTCATTCCATACTAACCAGATTCCACCGCTATAACATTCCGAATCTACCCTAACCGAATTATCTTTCTGTAAAGAGTTGATTACATTATTGGCTGATACACCGCTGATACGGGGTTCAACTATGACTGTAAGCCACACATTATGATTTGTCATCATATCTCGCAACACTTGTCTAAACCTCGGTTTGGCCGCACCATAGCAATTCCAAATCAAAATGTTAATGGGATGTTTGGAATTTTCCCATAAATTTTCTGAAACACTCAATAAACTCATTAAATATAAATTTAAAATACAAGGGGTACCTCGTGGCGCATTAGGCGCGAGTCTCCATTTCCGTGTCATCGTCCATCCTCCTAACCTCCTGTACTTGTTCTTGGGAATTAGTTTCGGAGGTTTCCTGGACTTGGCTCTCTAACCATGTGATGTCGCCTCCATCTTCACTTGTTGCAGCATCCCATACGGGATCGGGTGGTCGCGGGGCTGGTATGAACACTTCTTGATCATCACAGAGGCTCGGCTGCTCTACTTCAGTAGCTTCTGCAGCGCTGACCTGCTTGTGTTGGGGGGTCGGCGGACCTGAATCAACAAAATAAAGTTTTGCTTTATTTGCAAAACGGTCCCTGAGATTACTTTCTGCAGCAGCTACAACAATTTCCACCAAGCCATCCGTTTCAGCATTAATTCCAGGCCCCACCGAGGAGCTGTTACCCACACCAGTAGTCAACCTTCTATCCGCTCCACCCTTGCTCGAAGTACTACCATTACGCGCCTCTTTCGTCCCTTTTTTGTTTGCTTTTTTATTCCCCATCCTTGCCCCATTAATCACCTCATCATCTCCAATCTCGCATACCTCAACTTCGTCTATCAAAACCCGCCTCTGCTCAAAGTTTGGTGTCGTTATTACCCCGTGTCCCTTGGTTCCTCCAGATTTTTTGTTCCCTGTACCATTCCCTACTACGCTCTTCCCTTTATTCCCATTTGTTTTCGATCCCGAACCTTGACCCTTACTCAGTATACTCTGAGCATTGAAACGAATTGCATTTGGGTTTTCATCCATTCTTAGAGCATCGAACCGATTCCCCAGATTGTTATTTAGTTGAGCTTTTCCCGTGTTGTTTCCGGAATTCCGTCCATTCCCTCTATTCCCTCTTCTCACAGTCATCCATTCCCCGTACTTGTCCTTACTAGCCGGTATTTCAATGACTCCTTCTACACTCGTCTCTTTTTCTTTCACACTTTCCTTGTCTACTTCCATTCTAGTATCTACGTTGGGTGGACAATTTTCCTTCTTGTGACCGAACTTACCACAATCAAAGCAAATCAAGTGAAGCCCTTCATATTCTACCCTACATATATCCGTCCCAATCCTCACTTCGGGTTCCAAAGGTTTTTTCAGATCTAATTCGATAGCTAGCCTAGCGTAGTTGCCACGTAATCTACCCTTTGTCATAGGGTCAATTTTGATAGTGCGGCCAAGCTTATCGCCTATTTTTCTCAAGATTCTAGCCGTATAATTTTGCATACCTACATTTGAAACTCTTACCCACGCCGTTGTCGTTGTAATTGAATTAGACGCCGCATTGAAAGCCGGAGTCCATTCCCTTACAATCAAGTAATGATCAAGAATCATCCAAGGACCACCCGAAATTGCGAAATCGAAGTCATCTCTTTGTCCAAATTTTACCATGTAGTAACCATGGCCTACGTCTACGAGCTCGAAGTGCCCTTTCGGGGCCCAGATTTGCCTCAATTTCGAAAGTAAATACGTAAACCCAACTTCCCTTCCCAATAATCGAATCACAGCAGTATTCCTCCATAATCTAACCCCCTCTTGAATCTCCTCTCTCGTTCTAATTACAGTCGGGATCGAATCAACTATTATATCCTCATCATCATCCTCTATTAATTCTTCTAGTTCATAGTAATCCTCTTCCCCCCTTGCCTGATTAGTCTTAATTTCATCTTTATCCTCAATAATTGGGATTATTATATTGTTCCCGGTCACTGTTCCTTTCCAACTACCCATAATTGGTTTAGTAAAAGGGTTCGAGCTATTACCTTTATTCATTATTGGCACAGCAGGAGCAGTCACTGGCTGGTTCGCGGCAGCCACAGATGAGTTCGCAGCATCCGGTATTAGCGAGCCATTACCCATTAAAACCGAATTGACAGGCCCAACCGGCGCCGATTTGTTGCCATTTTCTGCAGCGACACCCTCCAGGATTGATCGAGACCTCTTGCCTGTTCTTCCATCTTGGATAGCAGCAATTAATTCTGGAAAATCAGTCATGTGTTGGTCATGAGAGGAAGAATCATTGAGTGTTGTTACCATAGCCCTAGTCGCCTCCACCATGGGGTCCGGTGAAGGGTCGGCTTGTGGCTTTTCGCCGGCCAGAATTGGCGGCGGAGTGGCCATGAAAGTTTGAAAGTTTGTTTTTTGGTGCGTTATTTGCGGAGCAGAAAAAATTCCCGTTAAAAATTCTCTCACGATTTTCCTTATACCTTATTCGCACATACGAAACCTCCTAATTACTGAATTTCAAATAAATGTTATTTGTGAGTCTTGAGATGCAATCAAAAGCACATATTCTTAGTGTATTAAACTTAACAACTCAATTATTGAAGTTTAATTCAAAGAAAACATATGTACTTACGTTTCTTGATAAATTGAAGCAAATAAAAGATTAAGTTTCTATATTAAAAAAAAAAAAAAAATCCAACACTTCAACAGTTCAGGCAAAAAGCACGATTCAAAGAAGATACAGCTAAAGATTATTATTTAAGGTATCATTATATACATTAAGCAATCAAAGATAGATAACTCTAAACTTTATAATCAGATCAGTACCACCACATGTATCTCGTAGTATTAAAGTTGAGTCATCCCCTAAGATACAAAACTCATGTGAGCGGTATAAGAGCCCGAGATATATGGTAAAAGAATAAACTCAAGAATCAGACTCTCATTTAGCAAATGACAAATCCAAGCCCACATTCTTTACTATCCTCATAATTTTGTTTGTTCGATATGTTAGACTTTAATGCAATTCTCTGATTAAAAAAAGTCCTCTTCCAGTTAAATGTAACAATAAGAGATTTTTGAAATAACAACATTTATAAAAATGAACCAGAAAACAACTACTAACCAAGATATGGTCGAGCTCTTGTTATAGCGTGAGATATTGGATAAGATAACTTTTTTTTTTTTTACATCGGAGACCCAACAGGGTCGGAGATATTGGATAAGATAATTGATCATACAATTATATGAATTTGCCACTTTACTACATTTATTATCTAGATTATTGTCGATATATATTCCCTACGCATTTGATCTTGGTTCCATAGTTTTACCAAATGAACCATCCACTCAAAGTTATTCATCATCTCAAATTTGAGCAAGAACTGGAATAAAAATGCAAAAGAAACATATAAAAAACAATTCCATTTCACTAAATATTATATAGCATAAGATGTAGAGTATAGTACCATAATAAGGAAAGAGTAAGGAAGACCTGTCCTCCTTATATAGTCTACTTTTTCAGAAGTCTTAATAGCTTTTCATTCAGTTTTGCCTCAACATTTGCACACTTATACTAAGCTACCATTCTAGTTTCTGCAAGTTGTTTGTGTATTTCTCCTGTGCTTGAGATTTCATTCTTTCAGCCTTCACCTATATTCAAGAATCACAAACAATTTTGCCACAAAACCAGTATTACAGACCTATATATAATGCAATTAATTAAAATTGATTCAATTCAATTACTCGTCAACTCCACTTTCCATATTTCCATGTCAACTTTCCTCTTCTCATGATTTTCCCAGGATTGTATCTTCACCTTCAAAGCGTAATTGTCTCTTAATGGCAAAAGTAGTTGAAATTACTGAGGTTTTTCCTGGATAATCCATCAAGGAAGGACACTCTTTGAAATTACCCCCTGAATTGTTCCTTGACTACATCCACACTTTATTAGAGACAGCAGAGAGGACCTGAACCAACCTTCCATGACCAAAGCAGTAGCTTGCCAACGGTGTAGAGAAGATGTTGTTTGCGGTGGTTCATGTCATGCCGAGGCTTTAAAGAAGGCTACATTTCTTCGTTTCTCATATCCTAGAGATCACAAACGACTCGCCCATGAAATAGATGTAGACCTAATGTCGGAGAGTTCCATGAAAAGTCCCATGAAGTTGATGTGTAGCTGAAGTTGAGGTCAGCTGACAAGGAGAAAATAGGAGTCGAACAAATGACGGCTCGATCGCGTTTCATTTTAATGGTGATGGAAACTAATTTTTCGAGATCTATCGACAATGTTTATTCCTTGAAATGGAGATGTAAACTTGATGTCTCCATATTTGTGATAGATTAATCTAGTCACGATATCATCTTAGGTTCCTTATCTGCCGAGCCTTGTTTGGGAAATTTATTATATTTAGAGTATTTTAGGTGTAATTTATGTGTTAAGTGTACAACTCTTAGTTACAAAGATGATATTAAATTTAAAATCATGTATAACAAGTCGAGGAAGGAGCTCAAAGAAGGAAAACAAGAGTAAAAGACTAAAGAAACCGTTTAAGAATGTGCAAGAGTTGTCGGTCAGATTTTGGAAGTAAAGTGTTTGTGATGACACGTGATATTTACAAATAATTTGAATGAGATCTTTTATATCCAGCTAGGTCTCTGAGTTAGGAAAACGTGACTATTGATAGTTTGTGATTTGGAGTTGTAACGAAGAAGTTATGAATTCCACAGCTGACGTGACGCAAACCAATTACTCTTGGAGGAAAACTTTTTTGGGATGGGCTAGTTCATTTAAATGAATCTCATGACCCGTAAAAATGTTTTCTAACCTATAAGTATCATATCTTAACATTAGAAACATGTCTTTTGCTGCCTGTGCTTAGTTTTTATCCAGAACTTCATCAAAGAGAGAAGCAATTCGACCTGTAGTCTGTAGAAGGAATAAACAGAGCTGGAGCATCACAACATCAATTTTGCATCTCTCTATATCTATTATTAGGGTAACTAGCGTTATATTTTTGTCTTAACCTTGTATTTAAGCTATTTATTCCTAGTATAATTATCCACCATTATCTCTTTTGCTTGAGGATTGTTAATAGTATGAACCATTGATTATTGTTTTATATTTAACTGATTTGGGATATTTATATTTAATTGAATTGAGTTTTTTTCCATTGATTATATGCTTAAACTTATTTGTTTTTGTGCCCTGATCAAGTATTATATAGTGTTAGTAATCTTGACTGTCGCTCGGGAGGGGGGGTTGGATTACCAAAATAGCATATAAACGCTTGGTGTGCGTTAGTGAATCAGGAGGTCTTGACTAACCAAGTAGTCCCTAGGGTTTAATCAACTAGTATTCAAAAGCATTTGTAGGGTCACTCCAGAGAGGTCTTTAGTGTCGTATGATAACTTCCTATCTACCCGGGAGGGATTTGGGAAGATTATTGAATCCCAACTAGTGTGAAAAAGCCAATCCACCATTGATTAGAATATCAATTCTGTAGGATAGGTACGCAATTACAACCCTTAGCTATTAACTTATTTGCACTTTTAGTTAGTTATTAGAAAACAGAACAACATTCATTATCTTTTTATCTTGTAATTAAACATCATAAACTATATACACTATTAGTGAACACAAGTTTGAATTAACTATCTAAATCCTTGAGGAACGAACGTTATTTACTTACTTATTTCTTGTAACGATCTGTACACTTGCAGAGAGTTAATCATTGTTCTTGAGGTATGTGCCTTTATGGTGGATTAATTTACAAAGCAACGTTTAGAGTTTTTTATGTGGTAGAGTTGCTTGGTGCGTGGCATGGATGTGGCGGTGGTATAACCTTGATGTAGTGGCGACGTGTAGAGAATGAGTGGATTATTAAGAGAAAACGTATTGAGTCAAAATGTTTTTTCTGATTTTTGTTTTGTTTTATTATATTAATTTTTATTTGAAGATAGTTTTATCTTTTTTGATCAAAAGGTTTAAAATGAAAGAAAGGTTTGGGTTTTGTTTGGTTCGTGAAAATATTTTCTATTTTCATTTTTAGATTATATTTTCAGAAAATGTCTTTCGTTTTTTTATATTATCAAAAAATATGGAAAACTTTGATTTCACGTTCTCCAACATAGCAGCATTTATGTTTTATTTTCCAAAAATCTATTTTCATTTTCTTCAACCAAATACGTTTTTATTTTTATTTTGAAAAAAAATGAAAACAGAAAATACCATTATTTTCACGAACCAAACAAGGCCTTGGTTTTCCTATAATTAGAAAATAATTCAAGGCCTAAATTGAGAATTCACTGTATAAAAAAAAAATAAAGAATATAAAGTAGTCTAACCAACCCCTTTCTCCACCTCAAATTAGGGTTTAAGGTAACCCCTCAGAAGACAGAAAGCATCAGCAGCTCAAGCTAAGCAAGCAGTCATGGGGAAGAAACGTGACAGAATAACCAACCCGGAGCCGTCTCCGTTCTTATCCGCCGATGACTCTAAATCCACTTCCCGGAAACGCTCCAAAGCCCCCAAATCCCACCAGGAACAACAAAAGGTTAGCTCTTTCCCCTCTCTCTCTCTTTCCACTCTATTCATCTTAATTGCATTCATATAATTCATATATGTCCCCATTTATACATGAAATTAATTGTATTTATGTATGTATGTGTGTATCGTGCAGCTTGTACCAAAGGGAATGACATCGAAGATATTAAAGGAGGCTATGATTCAGCAGAAAGAAATGGAAGAAGAGGAAACTCATGAGAAAAATCCTAATAATTCTTTGCTTAATCTTTCCGAACATGAAACAGTTACTGCTGAGGTAGCTGAGGAGGAACCTGATATCGATGATTTTAATGGCTTTTCCGAGACTCAAAGTCAATATGGCGGATTCGAGGTTAGTGATATATATACTCAACATTATTCTCAATTTATAATGCAATTTAGTCTCAAATTGATGTTATAACGGTACAAATCAGTGTTATACTATCTAATCTGATATAATTGGCTAATTACAATAACTCAGGGACCAATGCTGCAATTAATTAGTGTTTTAGGTGAAATTTATTATTCATTTAATCACTTGGAGTGTTTTTTAATAGGATGAGATTGATGAAGAAGATGAAAAGCTCTTGAATGCCTTTTTATCTACTGATAATTTACCACAACGCACATTAGCTGATATAATTGTTGAGAAAATTAAAGAAAAAGATGCCCAAGTTTCATCAGGTATACCATAACATCCCAAATCTTTGCACCATTAGTCCCTGTAACATTTCTCTTTCTTTTACAGAAGTACGACCTTTACCCAAATTAGACAATTCAATCATAGAGTTATACAAAGGGTATGTTATGTTAATTCTTTCATGTTTTTGTAAAATATCATAATAGTAAATAATATATACATAATTTATGTAGTGTTGGGAAGCTTTTGAACAAATATACATCAGGAAAAATGCCGAAAGCTTTTAAACACATACCTTCAACACAAATGTGGGAAGAAATTTTATACTTAACTGAACCTGAAAAATGGTCACCAAATGCTATGTATCAAGCTACAAGAATATTTGCTTCAAATATGGGTGTTAAAAGAGCTGAACGATTTTATAAACTTGTTTTACTTCCACGTGTAAGAGATGATATTAAGAAGAATAAAAGACTTCACTTTGCTTTATATCAATCCTTGAAAAAATCTCTATACAAACCTGCTGCTTTTAATAAAGGAATCTTATTCCCTTTATGCGAGGTAATGTAATAATTTTTTTTTTCGTTTTTTTAGTAGTAATTAAACTATTTTAACTTTTTTTTTTTACAGTCAAAGACTTGTACTTTGAGAGAGGCTGTTATAATTGGGAGTATTATGGAGAAAGTTTCAATTCCTCCACTTCATTCTAGGTACAAAAAGGAGTTTTAATTGTGTCTAAATAAAGCACGTTAAGTATTTGTTAAAATGTCTCACTTATTTTCTTTGTTGATTTGTAGTGTTGCATTGTTGAAACTAGCGGAAATGGAATACTGTGGCACAACTAGGTATTAATTAGACTTTTCGTAATGTTTTATCTTTTTTATCATTGTTGTGTATAAATTTATAACATTTTTAATCTTGTATTGATTTATTGTAGTTACTTTATAAAGTTACTAATAGAGAAGAAATATGCGTTACCTTATCGTGTACTTGATGCAATGACGGATCATTTTATGAGATTTTACGAGGATTCGAGAATAATGCCTGTGATTTGGCATCAATCTCTTCTTGCTTTTGTACAAAGGTAAGTTTTATTTTTTTATTTTTATTATCTATAATTATATTTGACTTACTCAAAATTTTGTCAAACAGGTATAAAAATGAGATCACTAAGGATGACAAAGAGAACTTTAAGACACTTTTTGAAAGGCAAAGGCATAAGCTAGTATGTCATTTACTTAAAAACTTGGTTCCCATTCGTAAAATACCAAATTACCCTTTTTATATTGATAACTTTTGAAATATTTAATCGTGTTATAATTTCAGGTAACACCAGAGATTTTGAGGGAGTTACAAAATAGTCGTAGCCGTGGGGAAAAAGAGGATATTCAAATGTTAATTTATATCCTTTTCTTTGTTTATTTATTTTTATTTTTTAAATATTTATATGAGTTGGATATAAAATGTTTATTTTCCTTAACTAATTATTACCTGCCCCTGGTTCTGTGATCAATAAAACAATCGAAGAAGATAGGTTTGATATTCCAGAAGTGCCCATGGAAGAGGATTAAGGATTTTCATATATGAGCAGACTATTCAAGCCTTTATAAAATATTTTATTATACAGTAAAATTGATTGTAACGTGAAGAAATCACTAATTATTTGTTAAAATTTTGATGGCGTGAGATTGTTTTTATTTTTTATATGTTGCTTTCTGGGTGATAATTGATTTTTGATTTTATTATAATTGAAATTTTATTAGACGTATATAAGTTGTTTTCATTTCGAATTGTCTGACTATGATGTTTGGAATGGGAAAGTTGAGAGTCAATGTTGAGGGTGAGGTATGCAGTGATGTCATTGGTGGAATTAAAAGATAGAGAAGGAATCAGAAAAGGTGAATTAAGATGAATAGGAGTGTGACACATAAGCCACTCTCTTTTTATTATACTTTGTTGATTTCCACGTCACAACTTTTGTTTCTTGACACGTTGGCTTTCTTTTAGTAGTATCTATAGCTTTCTACTTTTGGTAGAAAAAACTATAATATCAAGGTCATCTTTTATTTGTTTTTATTTTTTGGCCAAAATGAATTTTGCGTCACATAATTGGGACACATGTTAAACCATAGGAAATTAGAAAAAAAAATTCTGAAAGATCAATTCTAAAGATAACAGGTTAATTGAGCAAAGATCCCAAAATTGATGTGTTTCTTTAGTAATTTACACTTATAATTGAGTGCAAAGTATAAAAAGGAGATGAGATGCAAGAACTAGAGAATGAAATACTAATTAATCAAATGGTAATATATTTAACCTAACACTAGTTAGCAAAATTGTCTCCCCAATTATAAGCTCTATTAACGTGCATGGTGGTGGAGAATTCTTAATAATTGGTTTGAAATCATGACATATTTTCTCAATTTTTTTTCCTTTATGTAACATTTTGAAGAATATCAATTTATTATTTATGCTACATTCGTAGTATTGATCACAATTCTAGTTGATATCGAACCTTCGGCTATAGGAGAATCAACATCACAACTGTTACAATTTGTAGTAAATTAATTTTACAGTTTATTTGGTGGGTTCTCTCACATATTAGATCTGTCCAAACTCTATACTATTCCATAAAAGAAGGTATATATCATTATCTACGAGTTTGCTTGTTCCATTAATATGAGTTTCCACCAATGGAGAAGGAGACGTATTTGGAAGAAGATATGGCAATGATTGTATACTATTAGTGACACAACATACCAGACATTTGGGTGATCAATTATTTTAGGAATGAACAGGATATTGGAGGACACCTGCTCACCAAATGACCACAAATAGTAGCATGGACTTCGGGAATGTAATCTAAGGACCTACATTGACATTCTTGTTTTTTTTATTCCTGTTCAAAAAATAAGCTAATGTTAGGTTTGTGTTCCTCAATGAAAAGAAAAGATAAGTTAAAAGAAAAACTCCAAAATCTTTGAAATAAGATTACTCATTCACACATTTAGTGATAAGAAGTCGATAAATGCATTCTTCAAGCGGGAAATATGACAAACATGCCACTTATATTCGGATTTTTGTTAAAAGAGAACGGACATTCCATTTAATTTTAGTTCCATTTAGTTTTAGTCAATGATTTATGCCCTAAACAATCACAAGGTTAATAGATACAATCACCACTACTATTGTTTTAAATTATTTTCCGAATCATCTTAAATCCTTCAAGAACCACATAAGTTTCTCCTTGAAAAATGGATTTATATAAGGACCTAGTCTTTGAATAATGATATTAGCCGGTTGATCATCTCTATTGGTTCATTCTTTATAATAAAAGAAGTACTATTATACTAGTACTTATATTTTGGTTTTATAATTTTAATATATCTAAGTTCACCTAAATTATTATTGAATATGAAAATATATAAGATAATAAACGGTTTTTGATTATTCAGTTTGATTTTTATCTAAAACCATAACCAGGGGCGGAGCTGTGTACAAGGAAGGGGGGTCCATGGCCCCCCCTGATTTTAATTTTTTTTTTATAACTATCTCAAAAAAAAAAGAAAAAATTTATAAGTAAATAACCCTTGAATTTTTTAAATATCTTCATTTGGTCTCCCCTAACTTTTAAAATTTATTTTATTAAGCTTTAAATTATTTATTTATAGGATTTTTTTTATTTTTTTATAACAAAATATATGTTATTTTGTATTAAAAAAGAAACTTATAGCATAAATAATTAGGAAAATCAATATCGAGATTTATATTGCAATCTTTACATAATATAGAGACCTTTTAGTGCAATTTCTCCTAATATAGGGACCTATTTTGCAATTTTTGCATGATATTTTGACTTATAGTGCAAATAAAACCGAAAAAAAAATTTCGGAGGCGTTGCCCCCGAACCCCCTTGGCCCCCCCTTACAGAAAATCCTGGCTCCGCCCCTGACCATAACCTAACGGTTTTAACAATCGTTTACATTTTTCGAAACCATAACCTAATGTTTTTAACCACAGTTACATAATTCGGTTTTTATTCGGTTCGGTTATCATCAGTATCGGTTTTTACCTGTAACCATTGTCATCCCTAATTATAAGCAGAGTAAAATATACTAAGATTTTTATATATTGACTATGGTTTTCAAATGTATGGTAGAAAAAGATTTTTTTTTTTTCAAAAATGAAAGTAGTTTGTCTTTAGAAACTTCCTAGCTAGTTAATGGTATAATGGTACTACAATGTTGCGACTACAATTTGTATGTGCATAATGGTTACTACAATGTTAGTACAGGGACATTTTCCAAAATCACCAATTATTAGTTGCGACAAACATTGTGTTGATTGCATAAAAGTGGCATGGAAGAAGACACTTCATCATATATACAATATGCGTAGCAATTTGTTTTTTTTTTTTAATTCCATCAGATTCTTATCTATTTCTTAATTTTCGTAACCAACCCCTGAAAATCGACAGCTCGTCATAGTCTAAACCTGGACCAATGTCGCATATCGGCACAATAAGCAGAAATTCATTAGCTTAAACTTAAAGGAATTTTGTCTTTCGCCTACTTTGATATCTGTATGTGGTCCTCTCTTTTCTAAGAGTTATGTTGTAATGAACCAAAAAAAAAAAAAAATCATTGTAGAGGTAATTTAAGATTTTCTCCCCTTTGTCAAATAGGTGATCTTGAACACGTTTGATTATGTCTTTACCGAGAGGTCTTGGGATCGAATCTCATTGGAGTCTTTACTCCGAGTCCAAAGTGGCTCTCTCATGTATTAAAAAAAAAAAAATCATGTTTCACGCATCGAGTTTAAAATAGTCTTTCCATTATCCCGTTTAGCTACTCAAGTAGCTAAAACAAATAGACAAAGATTATGTGTGGTATATGTAGAAATAATATAAGACTATATGCACAACAAGTAAAGCCGGCTTAACAAATCAAGATATGTTTAGTTTCGTAAAGTAAGATTTTTTCTGAGGCCTTTTTATTAACTATAAAAAATTTATTTCGATAAAATCGAGACCCGTTTTTATCAAAAAAAATTTGGGACCTAAAACAGCCAGCCACCTTGTAGTTTTGCTCAAGAACCGGTCCTGACAATAAGATAAACACACAATACTGAAAAACCAAAATTCATTTTTTTAATTAATCGAAATATAATTCTAATAAAAAAATACGATATTTAAATAGTATATATATATATCATACCCTCATATGATTAAAGTATGAAAATGCAATATAAAATATTGAACCACCTCAAAAGTCAATGAACGAAAACTCGAGACGCAAAACTAATTTTCTGAAATAGAGTATCCATTTAATGGCCCTAAAAGAATCAATACACTAAAAAAAACTCATATATAATCACCCAGTTTTGATTGTGTATGCGTGTTTTAGTGAAAAACCTTCTGAAAAACATTAAAAACCCTTCAAAGCAGATTTATAGGTTTTATGATGATCTAAACAAATCCAAATCTTCATTAGATCGAAAGACTATTTAGGAGATTGACCGGGTTCGTGATGTGCTAGTGATGTCTCTTATTTTGTAATAGATTTATAGATTCACAAGACATCATTTGTAAAGGTTTTAGTGCTTTAATAGGGGGGGGGGAATTTATCCGTTTATTTTATTTATTTAGTTATTGGCTTATTCTTGGATTTATACTTGTTTTGGTACATTTTGAGATGATTTGTACGTTAAGTATGTATCTCATAGGAACATGGTAAATCCGGAGATTGAAGTAAGAGCTAAGGAGTATAAAAACCAAGAAACAACTCATGAAAGTTAGGAAGCAAGTAATGTCACAAAGTTACCATAAATAGCACATAAAGTTTCAATATGAAATCGCCACTAGCTTGCAAACATTGCACAACTATTGGGGTTGCATTAAAGGTTGGTTCTTGTACAAAGTTTAGCTCTTGAAGTCTAATTCGTGGGCTAAAGCGGACCGCAATTCCAAATTTGTATGAAAAAATATGATTTTTTTGGTAACAATGACATGTGTTAACAAATTCCTACGAATTATCTTGTGGGCTAAGCAATACGAAATCTATTTTCCTTCCTTAATCCTACAAAATACCCACAAATTTGGCTTTATAAAGTACTTGTTTAGCATGAGAAAAACACACCTCAATGCATTTCATCATTCATTCATTAGTTTTAGCTTGGGTAGTAAGAGAGAAAGTAATGAGAGTACGACAACAACATAAGATCTATATTTGTTGTAGTTTTTCTTCTCTTAAACTCCATATTATGTCTTTATTTATTGTTTTTCATTATCCAAACATGAACTAACCATCTTTTAACTTGGATTTCACATGTATAAAACCTAGTTATGGTTTGGGATTCTATTCTACAATTGGGATTACATGCTAATTTAAATTGATTGGATTGCTTGTTTATTATAATTCTCGTACTTCATGCAATTATTTATCTTGACCACATTATTGAGTTGTGCCAGCTATTAAATTATGTCTGGGAGGGGGATTTGGTAGTGGAAAATAGATTATAACTGTTTAGTTGAGTTTACTAATTAGAAGATCTAAACTAGTTAGATATTCACATAGGGTTTGAACTTTAGGCGTTATGCATAGGATTCACCTGGAGAGGTTCCTAGGGTTAAATAGAATCCCCTACTTATTCGAAATGAACTTATAGAGACTTTAGAATCCCAGTTAGCAAGTGCAATACCCAATTTTCCCTTATATCACGAATAGTCCTAATTCATGATAATTGTGAGTACACCGTATTGAGATATACTTCTCATCAATTCTATCTTTGTAATTTGCTTCTCTAGTCTTTAATTTATTGTCTTAGTAGTTAATATCAAACCAAAAAACCAAATACACATTTCTTTTCTTTTACCTCAACAAAATATCTAATCTAAAGCTAAAATTATGCATTAACACTTTATTACCTGTGGAGACTAACTTATTTATCAATTTTATTACTTCTGACTACTTGTACACTTGCAAGTTTTTATCATCCGAGTGGTAGATTTATTATCACACACTGGAGCTCAACAACTAGTTAGTGTGATGTTCCTTCGAAGTTGAATCTTTTAATGGAACACTATCCACTTCCCTAATAACTTTAAAAATATCAATAATATAATCAAAAAACTTTACTCACTACTAGAATAAATTAATAAAAACTCCATTAACGCTAATTTACTGGCTATTCCTAAGGAAATAACTAATTACCAATTTATGGGTCTGTAATGAACTTCATTAAAATACAATAACTAAGGTTTAGTTGGTTTTTGAAGGTGATAGAAACACAAACTTTTTCCACACCTCCATAAGAAAAGAAGAGCAAATAATGCTATTGTTTGGCTACAAAACTCTAAAGAAAATTTCATCAAGTATCCTATTTGTTCTCTCATAAGGTAACCTATACTTTATAGATTTATACTCTTCATTTGGCCCTAAAGTCTTTCCCAAAATAAAAATTACAAGAGTTCACAAGCCTAATGCGCTAGGATAAAACACGAAGTCCGTTTAACAGACTAGGCTGGAGAGTTGGCCTCTACATTTATAAAAGAGTAATGTTGAGTATCACCCAAAAAGATATCACCCACATATCACCCATGATGTATTTAAAGTGTTATAATCATAGAATAAAGAGAGAAAAATGACGCAGGAAAGAGAAATAACACGATTGGACCATTTCAAATTCATATCACGGGTGATGTTTGGGTGATTCATTTTCGGGTGATACCCAACATTAATCTTCCTAGAATGGGATCTATGAGTAGATCTAGATCTTCCCATGTAAAATTTTACGGATTTAGGCAGTAGATGTTTCACACCCATCTTGATTTTAGCGGATAATAAAGCTCCAAAATGACTTTTAAGATGTTAGACTCATTAATGGCTGAGTCAAGATTTTCACCATTAGAAAGTAGGCACATGTATATCAATTCCAACACCCCATGTACTTGCAAGGAGTAACACTCTCACTCTTATTGATGCAAATCACCTCGTCCGTAGGAGCTACTAATATACTCTTGATTAAAGTTGATTGAGTTTAACTAATGTAATTCATGAAAAATCAGAGTTTATTGAAAGGGTCTTATAGCATATTTTATAAATAAATATAGAACAATTGATTGACACATAATCAGAGACAATATTTTTCTTATTTGGAATGAGAGTAATAGGGCGTAGTCGATGAATTCCAAAGAATTGTGTTACTGTGCACGCCTTCCCGGGAACATTCTACTAAATTGGGTACTATTTCCTATCTAAAAAATAATTGTGTACTAAGCATGAGATTTCTTCCCCTTCTAAGTGGATTTCTGGAAAAAATATCTAAAATTCTAATGAATCCTCCAACAAAGTCAAGACCTTCATTTGTAAATGCATGCAGAATGCCTTACCATTGAGAGATAATTTGCTCAAAAAAATTTCTCACCCGCAGCTATGTGCTTCAGCTGTCCAAGGATCAACGAATATGTTACTCACCTCCTACTTAAATGAAATAAATATTTATATGTACTGTAGGATATCAATTATAGAACTACGAATTCAACTAGAGTTGTTCTTATCCTTTAAAGATTGATTTTGTAAGATTCTTGAAGCATGTAATGGGGGTGGTGGCTAAAACTAATTGTTAAAACCTTCATAATGATCTCCATTTAGAACATTAGGAAGAACAAGATGAAGATTATCCATGGAGTGGTAGGTAGACAAAGTCACTAGGAAGATGATGCCTTGGTTATTCTTATTGAGCAATAGTCGGCAGAGCCAATAATTAAATAGAAATCAATCCTCTCACTACCTAAGCCTTCTGATCAGAATAGTTGTAGTCATATGGTTGATGCCATATTTACCTCTCATTGGAGAAAATACAATCCAAACAAATAATTCAATCACCATGAATTATATAACAATTAATTAAGTAATCCTAAGCATACTACAATTAAAATTCTCTCATAAAAATCCCTGAGAGAGAGAGAGAGAGAGAGAGAGAGAGAGAGAGAGAGACCCAGTTAGGATAAATGATAAATTTTCCTAAACCTAATTAGGATGTGTGATTAATTCTCATCCCACGATTGCAAATCGAATCACATGAATAGTTGTCTAAATCCACGATTAAACCCATTTTACGATTAAATCATTAAGGTAACCCACTATAAGGCCTTTGTAATGGGTAGCATAATAATTACGAAATAACATTCAATATACAAACACTCATTTCAATTAAATAAGGAATTATCCTATAATCACGAATCAAAAGTAAATAACCAACATAAAGAAATAAAATACGGAAAAACGAGATAAGATATACCATAAAAGGAATTTAAGAGTTGCTTCTTAACAATGGAGATTTTAACCTTCTTGAATGTGATAACCCCTGCCCCTTTCTCTATAATATTGTGTCTAATTAGGTTATATAGTGTTATATTCTCACGCTTATGATATATTAAACATTACCCAATGACTCTCCAACCTGTGGGTTAAATTAACTCTCCAATTGGGTCAAACCTCAAATATCATGGAAGAACAGGGCATTTCACCTAAAATAGCTCATATGTATCATGGCTAGCCCATGTGTGATCCCTTATAACTCCGTATGCGCCTTGTCCATGGTAGGGTTCTTCAACCTATGTCGACTTCACAAATATGCCCAAAACTTTCTCGTGCAACCTTTAATTTTTATGTATATTTTGAAGCTTCGAAAACTAGACTTTATGGGATTTCCAATAGTATGTGGATAACCTCCTAGGTCTACTCCAATATTTCTTGGAACATTGTTGAACTTAGGTGGACCATTTACTTTTAGTGCTTTTACGAGATTTTACCATTCATTTGATGGTGTTTCCAGAGCCTATTCCGTTCTTCAACCTTATCCTTTTCCATTCATGATAGCTTGTATCGTATATATCTTAATCCGACACATCAATCAAATAAAAATATGCACCAAAACAACACACGTATCTTAAGATATATAATAATGTTAAAGGTACAATATCACTTATTAAATTACCATTCAAACCAACAAAAGGACCCAAAATAATATATCAATTATGATAAATACAAATCCAAAATACAAGACACCATAGATATATCCATGTCATATTGTTATTGTTCTTAAGGTTCTACAAAAAGTAACTATCATTAAACCCAAGCCGGTTTGTTAAAAGACGACGTGCATAAATCTTATGACAAGATTGAATAGGACTTTCTAAGGAATATTGGTTTCCATACTTCTAATGTCGAATCAGGATCAACTAGGATCGAAATAAAGCATTGGGCCGAACTCTTCTTTGGTGTCAAGGTAATAGCTATGAATAGTCATCGACTTCCGAGAAAGGGTAAAATAATGGGACCTATTATGGGACATACAATGCATTACAGAAGTATGCTCATTACTTTCAACCGGGTATTTCTATTCCACCTCTTAGAAAGAAAAGAACTTAAATCAAAATACTTAATAGTATGGCGATACATTTATACAAAACTTCTACCCCAAGCACACACAATGAAACCGTAGACAGTCAAGTGAAATCCAATCCACAAAATAATATTCCCTTGTGATAAAATAGGATATGGACAAAGTAATTACTATAACAATCTCTAATTTACATAATAGATTCACTAGAGAAATTTAAACTCTCTAGTGAAATCAGACAAGACTACCCCTTACCGTTTTAACTATTAACCTCAGAAACTCAAGTTTTAACTATTTATTGGATGGTAAAATTGTCAAAAGCTAGGTCTCTTGCTTTAAAGTCTACAACAATTTGGTTACCCACTTCCTCTTTGTAGACGACTATATGTAAACTATTTTCATTTTAGCTAACTCAGTGAGGTCTTGCACCTATTTTATACTTTAGTCAAACGTTAGACCTCAATACACACCCTATTTTGTTTATCAATAACTCATCCACTATCTTAAATTATAAGTCTTACTCCACTCTTAAAGTCACTGAAACTCATAACCTAGGGAAAAACTTAGGTCTTTCCACATCTTCTGAAGGTTCCAAAGTTGAAAACCTAAATATTTTGTTGGACAATATACAAAGTAGGTTTCAAGTTTAGAAAATCAATGTCTTCCCTAAGGGATATTGTGTTAATTATATATGTGGTTTCAAATCTCCCTACTTATGTAGTTTCCACTTTCACACTACCTATTACTTTCATAGCTTAAGTTCACTCGATTATTATTAACTTTTGGTGGAGTAAGGAAAAATCTAAAGGAACCAACTAGATAAATAATAGATCTTCTTCCAATCAAACCTAGTTGTTAGACATGGACATAGAAATCTTCATATTTTTGATTTGGCTATAATTTATAAATAGGGTTAGAGATTTAGAGCATGTGAAAATTTATTTTTTTAATCCTTTTAAAAGGTTTATACTTAGATGGTAAAATATTTGGATTGCAAATCGAAAAGAAAAATCTATTTGATTTAGGAAAAGAATTATACAAGGTCTAAGTATTTTGAATATATATGGGTGCCATTTTGATTCACGTATGATTGGACCCAAGACCTCTTGGTCATTGATGTGTACTCTAACCACTAGAGCATTATCTATCTTCGAGTCTGGAATTCCTTATAAACAAAGTTATATGTACTATTGGAAATGGATATTTAATCCATATTTGGAATGAAAAGTATATTGATGCACTTCTAGAATTGCCCCTAATGTATCAACTATTAAAATGGTACACCAACTCTTTAACATTAACTCACCTTCTTGTTTACTTCACCAAAACTTCAACTCTTACAGTGGAGATAAATTTTTATATATATACCTACATGAAGAGACCATTGTACATAAGGGAAGAATGACCGACCTTCCATGACACACAAAACAAAGGGACCTATTTCAGTTTTATATATTTTTCTTTTAATATATTTAATGTAGGCAAAAAAAATTAATCCGACTAAGGTCAAAGTGCAAGTAAATATTCATAATTCATTCTATTTCAATTCAGGCTTGTCTATCTTTGTCGAATCACAAAATACCTCTTCATTATCTTTCCACTAGCAATTCTTTGAAATATCTATCCATTACTATTCTCGATACTTTTTCTCTTGCTTTCATATTTAATCTATAAAACATTAATTTATCATTAATCATGTCTTGTAATTAGGTAAAAAAATGATATATATATATATATATATATATATATATATAACTAAAGAATATTTCCTAATTAGTTTTCTAATAAAAAAGATCATGTAAATTTAAATTAAGTTTTTTTATTGATTTTTATATTATATGTATTTGATAAAATTGATTTATTTTTTAGATATTATTGACTAATTATGTACAAAATTAATTGATGTGTAGAGGTACATGAAAAATAAATTATAGGAAAAATGTATATTATGTTAGACAAGTTTAAGCTTTTATTTGATATACACCATGATTAATATCATATATTTTAGCTTAAATAAAAAATATATGATTATGAAAAATTTATTTAACCAACATAAATTTTATATAAAATGAATTAAACAATTTACTTTTTATTTTTATGAATAATATTTAACAATATTATAAATTTTATATTTGTTATAATTATAACTACTATCTCTAATTATATATAAGTATAATGATTTAAGAGAATATTATATAAGTAAAATATACCATTAAATTCTATATTATTATATTAGTCTCATGGACTATCTTAATACGTTGTGAATATGTGATAAATCTAAATTTTATTTCAAGTAAAAATAAGGTGCCACATCAAAAAGCAATTTTAAAATATTTCAAGTACCTTATAAGTGAAAAAAAATCCAAATATTAAAGAAAATAATCAAGGCATTAACCCAAAATTTTTATAATATTCAAGTAGTTTAACTCAAACCTCATATTCTCAACTCTTACTCTCTCTTACACATTCTACACCTCATCTCACCACAACGGGAAAAAAAAATTCATTTTCACACCTATTTTGATTCTTTGTTAGTATGTAATATAATTTATTTTTACTACTACAATAGACTTAATCTAGAGTTATGTCTAGAATTTTCAAATTTTCATCCTCAAACTATACCTAAAACTACTAGAGTAAAATCTAATATAAAAAGAAATGAGAAAAACCATTTCACCTACTTTTTTTCATTTAATCTAAATCCATGTCCCAAAAGTCACAAACTTGTAACCTTTGCCGCCGAACACCTTTCTTCACTGCCTTACCTCGCTCAATACCTCCACCTCATAACCTCATCTCCGCCTCTTTAAAAATGTAAGGAAGACATGACATGGGCAATTTTAAGACAAGCAAATTGAATAGGAGCTAAATCTTGATCAATTGGGTGGAAAAGGAGGTCACTCCTCCCAAAGAACCAAACCTTCAACCTCAACAACAAGACTACACCAAATATTCTTGAGAATAACTCAATGGTGAATTCATAAGATAAACTAGGAATGACATTACATATATTTGAATGTATGCTCATAGATTCATCTTTTGATCTAAACAAGGCTTTACATTACATACATTTAGATGGATTGGGATAGCCTTAAGAGGGGGTGGAGAAGTCACGAGAATAACTCTCAACCTTTCCCATCAACATCCCTTGTTATTATACACAAAATAAAGAAATTTAATGACTCTACCATAAATTTAATAAACAAATTGATTGTCAAAAACATGTAGCAACACTTAGAGAATCCAAGCTGTATACTCTTTCATTATTTACACAAAACAGAGTTGATGATACAGAGACATACATACACACTACATATATCTGGTACAATGCTAACTATATACAACCGCATGAACATATATATGCCCGAATCAATAACTAGAAACCAGCTGAGCTCCAATGCTAACTACATCCATAAGCTACAAGCTGGTTCCTGAATACCATTTACAGAAAATAACACTAAATTATCTAAAACTATAAACTACTAGGAATTTCCGGCGATGTATTACGAATCATCCCTCTGGCAAATCCCTAGTGTAGTACTGTCTCGTCAAAATCATGCCTGGTTTACTAAATCCTTCGCACTCACAAATGTGCCATGGAAACCATAAGGCACTCGTGAAGGTAGCTTCACCGAGGCCTCGAGTTTCATAGTCATTGCATTAACGATTCTGAGCTCTGATTTCCCAGAATTCTCATCGTGCACGAAGCTGAGTATATATCCATCATCTTCTGCTTCAGGATTCGAGTCTCTAGGAAGAAACAGAGGCTCTCCACCATATTTTTTGTCACCGTATATATGTTTCTTGATTTCACCAGTGAAAAGATCGACTTTAGCGAAACCTGATACTTTTGGCCATGGCTCAGCTATAGCTAAATACGCGTACCTGGTTTTTCTTCCAAGCATATTTCGATTCACCATTCCTGCTTCTAAATTCACTTCTTCATCAGGTTTTGTAATGATG
This sequence comes from Nemophila menziesii, assembly GCA_029959085.1. Lineage (NCBI taxonomy): Eukaryota > Viridiplantae > Streptophyta > Magnoliopsida > Boraginales > Hydrophyllaceae > Nemophila > Nemophila menziesii. The sequence goes on from JARWIR010000013.1 coordinate 2,168,937, forward strand.
GGTTTTCTTGTGGATTTTCCAGTCTTCAAATTTAGTCGAATTTCGGATAAGACACTTTGTAATCCTTCATCACATTCGTTGAAAATTGAATCTGGTGGAGTCATACATGAACCGATTACTACAATTTCGTTACTTTCAGGCTCTTCCCAAGCATTCCAGAGATGAAAACAGAAGCAATCAGGAACTTCGATCCATTTCATATCCGAAGCATCATTAGCATATTTGTTTAATATCCCGAATCTTGATACTTTGTTCTTGTTGTACACTACTGGTGATCCACCATTGATCATTTCAGATAACTTGAACACCACTTGTTGATCAGGAACTATCACGAAATTCTCCGTGATGGCGAAATCATGCATCATAGTTGGTTCAGAAACTGGGATTTCAACATCATTAGATTTCTCACCATTGGGTGAAAATCTGAAGTATTTAAGATATGGTTTCTGAATCACATCGTAGCTTAAAGCAAAAAGCTCCCCAGAAACAGGGTCAAGCTTTGGATGAGCTATCATGGTGGAATTCAATTGTCCATTGAAATTGTATCTTTCAACTGTTTCAAGATCACCCGAAGGCAATACACGAACATGGTATGGCAAATCATCTTCGGACATAGCTAACAAGCGATTATTAAAGTAGACTAAACCTGCGTTAGCCACTCCAGTACCTTGACTATTATCAACAAGACCAAAAAGTCCACGTGTATAGAATAATAACAGCCTCGCAATGCCTGAATGACCATGTAATTCACCAATGGCTTTCGGAAAAACTGGCCTACCTAAGGCACGTTCTTGTACAAGCCTTTGAGTCTCGGTGAAACGACAAGCATAGCTTGCTTCGCCATTCTTGAACTGTACAGCGTGGATCATACCATCTCCGTCGAAGAAATGATGTCCAGCAATGGGCTCAAAAAGTGGATTTGCCCCATTTCTTACATACAAACCTTGAATAGATTCTGGAATTTTCCCAGTCACAGAAAGTGAATGTTGAACAGGATGTTCTGGGACAGGAGCGAAATTTCCAGAAATTTGAATTCCAGGGTCTGCTGTTTTTGGTAAAGGGTGTTTAAGTTCTCTCTCTGTTAATGCATTCTCCACAGCATTTATTCCCATTGATGCAAGTTTTTGTAGTATGTTCCATTGAGGACTTAATGAAAAATTCTGTTTTGTGCATGCATTATTTGTGGACAGTGTAGTAGTAGCAATTGCAGCTTGTGTTTGATGTGATTTCGAGGTAAAGGATTGAGAATTTCGATGGTTCGGTTTTGGCTTTACGGATTTAGTGCGATTACTTTGCTTCATGAATGATATAGAATTTGAACAAGAGCTCAAGTCTATTGATCTTGAAGATGAAATTTTAGGTTTCAACCATGAATTTGTTGTTGTTGCAGTGGAAGCCATGGCTGTTACTTTAAGTGTCTTTGGGTTTTTTGTTTGCGATTGTATAAAAGAATGTTGATTTAAGCTTATAAGAGAATGTTTAAGAAAACAGAGAAATGTTGAATGGTTTTTGAATAAAGATGCGAAAGAGAGGAGAATATATATAGAGTGAGTAGGATTCATGAAGGACCGTATCTATCATATCAAAGAAGACCACGTGTTAGATACATGGTAAAGAGGGGGAGTTTAAGGGTTCATAATACATCATGTGGGGGAATGGGGGAGGGGTCATAGTTTCGTCAAAGTTTGACACGATTTCAACATCTTTTTTTCTATTTCTATTTGTTGGCTTATGATCAATCTTCCACCTAGTATGAGCGCATCTTTTATGGGTTTAAGAATATGTTTTTTTAGGTTATAGTAAGTTCATAGTGTTCGAATAATAGGAAACATTTGAGTAGTTTAATATGAGGATATACTAAAGAATATGTTGATGGAAGAGTGGAGGTTAAGGTAGTTAAGATGGTTTCTTTTATTTTTTTTCTCTCCATACAATCGAAGTGGAATATTAATATTAACTAAGATGTATACTGTGTAACATGTGTCGAACACTTAATTATAGACCGTCAATCGATTGTCGTTTATACATGCACCAAAATTTTCTCATTAGCTGTCTAGTACACGATCTAGAAGAGTGTGGTGTAACAATGATCATCAAACACACGTTTTGTTCGCATTATTCTGTTTATTAAGTATTATATTCTATAAATTTGAATATCTGAGACAATGATCTCGATTTTCTTTTTGTATTTGCATTCTTCTCCGTTATAGTGTAATGGAAATATTTTTTAAACGGTTGTTTAACATGACACTTTATTTGTAATTGAAATAAAAATTATATTTGTCTCATATTCACAATTTGCTTAAAATTCACATAAAACTAATATGATATTATAAATTTTTATGATATCTAAATATCATATATCATTCTTTTAAATCACAAAAACTATAAAATATTAATTTACATATAATTTAAATTTTAGTAAAGAAATTCTATCATCACACATATAAATTATGTTAAATCAAATATAAATATGAAATATCACAAAATAAAATTTATAACAACGTTTAATATTCTGGTAGTTGACCCGAAAGAGTCCAAGGGAGTAGTAGATTGACCATAAAATATCTTATTATTTTTAGAAATTTCAAGACAACAATATCCCTTTAAATAATATACAAAAATAATCACATCAAACAAAATATATCATATTAATAAACAAAAGAAAAAAAAAGAATAATACAAAAGATAAAAGAAATCCTAGTAATTAGTACACCCCCATCCACACCACCACCACCTCAATATAGGAGGTATTAACAATAATAAGTGTAGTTTCATTGGTGCGAGCGATTTTGCGATGTTTTAGGAGCAAATTACACTCATTTTTGAAGAAAAAAAATGTGAGAATCAATTAAAAAAAATATGAGAAATAACTGTTAATTCTGATGGATAAAATCTCATTAGCATTCAAAGCATAAATTCTCATGATGGGTAAACTTTCATCAACATTCAATGTACATATAATTCTGATGGATAAAACCTCATTATCATTCAAAGCACATATGATTTTGATGGGTAAAATCTCATAAATGCTGAAGATGAAATAATAATAACACTTCGATGATAATTGAAATTCCGTTGACGTCTAAAAATTTAAAATAAAATAAAGGAACAACAAATTTAGAGAGAGTAAATTAATTTGTAGAGTAGTATAAAAGAGAGACGATAAATTGATTGCGAAAAGAGTAAATTAATTAATTGTGTATGTTAAAATAATATTATGTATGTTAAAATATGGGAAATAAGAAGCTAAGCATGTAGTGACGTTTCTAGGATTTTGGATGTTTATCTATTCCTAGAAAGAGAAATGCTCGTTTTCATATCCTTTACTATCTCGAGAAGAGAATAAGGTTTAATATACCTAAAAAGCTTGAGTTTAGAGTCTGTAAACCTCAATAAGGGATGGTGTTGCGTTCATCATATCGTTTTCTTTTGGTTAAGGGAATTATCTCCTTCATAAAAGGAATGCCTCTCTTAGACAATGGTTTCCTACTATCCACCACTTTCCTCATCTTAGTTCGGTTTTGTGCGTGGAGTTTCTCCTTCTTTTTGCTTAGACAAGGCTTTATGGATTCTTGATGGGGTGTCTTCCCTTTGTTTCTCCCTTGCAAGGAAGGGTGATTTCCTATATTCAAATCTTAGGGTATATCATTGGGCTTTTGTTGATAAACTTTTGTCTGATGAAGAGTTCATTCTTATACCCCCCCCCCCCCCCAAGATGACTGTTTTTGGTTCAGATGAATGGAATCTTGCTTGGATTTTGTGTGTACGTGAAACACACAATACTTAGTTTTGTGTACTTCTGGATCACACAAATCTCGATTTTGTGTGTTCCAGTTTTGTGTATTCCTTGAACACACAAAATCACATACCCTATTATACTAGTCAATCTTATCATTCTTTGTGATTTTGTATATTACGAGAATACACAAAACTCTATTTTTTTGTATTCCCAGGACATTCAAAATCACAGACCCCATCATATTAGTTTTTTTCTTCTTTTTTAGGAATATGCTCTAGGGTTTTTAGGTTTAGTGTTATTGTTCTTGTAATTTAAGGTTTAGGGGTTTAGGGTTAAGGTTTAAGGTTTGTAAATTTAGGGTTTCATATTTAGGGTTTGGAGTTAGGGTTAGTGTTTTTAGATTTAGGATTAGGGTTTAGAGGCTATGGTTTAGAGTTTTTAGGTGTAGAGCTTATTAATTTTAGATTTTATGGTTTTCAGGGTTGAAGTTTTATGGTTTTTAGGGTTGAGATTTTTATGGTTTTTAGGGTTGAGATTTTTATGGTTTTTAGTGTTGAAATTTTATGGTTTTTAGTTTTCAGGGTCTCCGAAACTGAAGTAATAGACTCCGATTCTTTTAACTTTTGAGTATTATGTCATCACACAAAACAGTCGGGTTGTGTGTTCACGTGATACACAAAATCACAGACAACATAGGGCGTGACTAAAAGGGAATACGTGATTTTGTGTGTTCCAGTAATACACAAATTACTGTTTTGTGTATTACAGCAACACACAAATTAACAGAAAAGGATTGGATAAAAGGAGAATATATCAAGATAGTTAAAAATAAGTGAAAATAGGGTATATACGATTAATAAAGAGAAAAAATGATTTTGTTAAAAACAAATGTTTTAGATTGATTATATGATCTTTTATATTGTAGGAATACATAAATATATTTTTATGCATTGTAGGAACACATAAAACTGAATATCAAAATAAAAAGATCAAAAAAATTCGAAACAAAATTCATAGATGTAGTATAATCTTGCCCCGTCCAAAAATACAGTTTTTTAATTTTTCTGATTTTTTTGGTATTAATTATGAAGGCAAAATCACATACCCCGTCATATTAGTTTTTTTCTCTTTTTTTAGTATATAGGCTCTAGGTTTTTTAGGTTTAGTGTTATTGTTCTTTTGATTTAAGATTTAGGGTTTAGGGTTTAGGTTTAAGGTTTTTAAATTTAGGGTTTGGAGTTATGGTTAGTGTTTTTTAGTTTTAGGATTAGGGTTTAGAGGATATGGTTTAGAGTTTTTAGGTTTAAAGCTAATTAATTTTAGGTTATATGGTTTTTAGGTTGAGGTTTTACGGTTTTTAGGGTTGAGGTTTTTTGGTTTTTAGTGTTGAAATTTTATGGTTTTTTAGTTTTTAAGGTCTGCGATGCTAAAGTAATAGACTTTGATTCTTCTAAGTTTTGTGTATTACATTATTACACAAAATAGTTGATTTGTGTGTTCATGTGATACACAAAAACACACACTAGAAAAATGTATGACTAAAAAGGAATACGTGATTTTGCGTGTTTCTGTAATACACACCAATTGACATAAAGGGATTGGATAATAGGAGAATATATCAAGATGGTTAAAAAGAAGTAAAAATAGGAAAGATGCGATTAATAAAGAGAAAAAATAATTTTGGTAAAAAAATGAATGTTATAGGTTGATTATATGATTTTTTATATTATAGGAATACATAAATATAATTTTGTGTAAAGGCGGGAGTGGGTGGTGTATTCAGGACGTACATGGCAACTTTGTATGTGAACTGGTTCTTTCAGAGTTACTTCGGTTTTCCACTCGGAACTAATAACACTAAACTTGGGTATTCAAATGGAAATCGAGCTAAACTTTGATAAATTAATAGTGGAAACCGATTAGTTAGAGCTACACGCGCTAGTGAAGGGCGGTGTGAGCAATAGGAATTGGGAGAACACATTGATTAGAGAATGCAGGGACCTACTTGCAAATAATTGTTGATTTGAGCTGAATCATGTTTACAGAGAAGCAAATTGTTGTGCTGATTGGATGGCGAAATGGGGAACAGTTAGGGAGGAAGTCACGTGCCGCTACATCGAACCCCCTGACGGTCTGAAGAAATTTCTTATGAAAGATAAATGTGGTGTTGCCACTCCTAAATTAATTGTAACCTCTCCTTCGGGAGCATAGTAAGTTAGTAATTTCATACTGATCTTTTAGACCTCAAATGTATGGAAAAGAATATAATTTTGTGTACTATGGAAACACATAAAACTGAATATCAAAATTTAAAAAAAAAAAAATTCACATATGTAGATATGAACTTGTCCCGTCCAAAAATACAATTTTTTATTTTTTCTGATATTTTTGGTATTAATTATGAAATTACAAAAAAATTGACAGACGAGATTGTGTGGTGGAATTGACAAATCTATTTTTCTATATTACTGCAATACACAAAATGTAATATCGAAATCTTAAAAAAAAATCAAAAAATACAAAAGAATCCAAAAAAAAATTTATAGACGTAGATATTAATTTGTTTCGTCTAAAAATACAATTTTTTTTCTTTTTCCTGTTTTTTAAAATTAATTATGATTTTTTTTAAAAATAAATTCACAGATGCATGCGTTTAGTAAAATTAGTTGGTGGCGACGACAGTGGCGGAACTAGTTCGTAGTGGTGGTCGATAGAGAATAATGGAGGTGATGTGGTGGTCGGTGGAGAATACATAAGATGGTGGTGATAGTCGGTAGTGAATGAGTTGGTGGTGGTCGGTGATGGTTACTGCATTTTATTAATCTTCTATTCAAGGAAATCAATACATATATATAGAAGGGTGATAAAAGGGTGACATGAAAAGGGGTGACATATATCATTACTCATAAAGAGTAATGATATTTGTCACCCTTTTTGTATCACCCTTTTATCACCTCCTACGTGTATGCCTACATGGACCAATGAATTGATTTCTCTATCCTATTTAATTTTTATTAATCTTCTATTCAAGGAAATCAATACATATATATAGAAGGGTGATAAAAGGGTGACATGAAAAGGGGTGACATATATCATTACTCATAAGAGTAATGATATATGTCACCCCTTTTCATGTCACCCTTTTATCACCCTTCTATATATATGTATTGATTTCCTTGAATAGAAGATTAATAAAAATTAAATAGGATAGAGAAATCAATTCATTGGTCCATGTAGGCATACACGTAGGAGGTAAAGAGTAATGATATTTGTCACCCTTTTTGTATCACCCTTTTATCACCTCCTACGTGTATGCCTACATGGACCAATGAATTGATTTCTCTATCCTATTTAATTTTTATTAATCTTCTATTCAAGGAAATCAATACATATATATAGAAGGGTGATAAAAGGGTGACATGAAAAGGGGTGACATATATCATTACTCAAGAATAAAATATATATATATATATATATATATATATATATATATATATATATATATATATATATATATATATATATATATATATATATATATCATAAATGGTGTAGGTTATATGAATTAAATATTATATATAATTACAATAATAATTAGTAGGTTAAGCAAAAACAAGATGTGGGCCGTGCTCGGTGGGTCATGATGGGATAGATGAGAATCCTATACTTACAGATGATGTTGATAATATTTGACTTAGCGATTCTTCTTTTAGTAATACATGGAAGCCAGCTAGCATGGTGTCGATTGCGATTAATAAGGATGGAGAAGTTTTACACAAGATTACTAAGAGGGACAGAGTTAATATCATCGCGGAGGAAGAAGCGTGGGCCGTTCTATTGGCCATGAGATCTGCAGTAGATCTCGGTTTTTATAGTTGTTCATTTTACTTTGATAATCTTGAAGTTATTCAAGGCATTAACCACAGGGAAGGAATTAGTTGGAGAATTCGCCCGATGATTGCTGAAGCCTGGGGGTGGATAGGTCGATTCCCATATTGGAAAATCGCTCACATTCGGAGGAAGTTTAACAGAGTAGCTGATAAGATGTCTAAATATGGTAGGCTGAATATCGACGTGTCCAAATGTCCTACCAAGTCAGTGATCAAGTTTTTTAACAGTTTGAATAATCTATGTACTAATTGAGGCATAGGCGTCTGTTTTCTGTTTTTCAGTTTTTGACAAAAAAAAATTATATTTAAGTAATGCTTTTTTGTTTTGTTTGAATTGAATATTAATTTTGTAGTTGCAATTAAGCGAGAGAGATTTACTTTACTTGTAAATTGCCTCATAGTTTAATGCATTTCAAGTCTTTTTAAATTTATGTATAAGATTTTATCATAGATAATAACTCATATACATGATCTTCAAAATTTTCTAATCTTTTACTTTATGTGTTATGGTAAAGTGTTCATTTTTATACTTTTTTTGGTCAGATTACGGTAAAGTTATGATATCATTCCATTTAGGAAAAATGTGACATCTTTCGGTGTTACTACTAAGGGTGTTGGGTGGAAGGTTATTGGTTGATTCTATAAGGCTAAACCCCGCGTTGAAACCTCAAAAGGGTACGTGGCAGTTTGGTAGTTCAAATAGTTACTAAACCTACCTAAATCAACATCACATCAATTGACCCACACGCTTAACCCCAACAACAACTAAAACAACTCCATTTCATATCCTTCTACATTCATCCAATTAAAACATAATAAAATTCATTAGCAGAGTATTATATTTTGACATTGCTTTACCTTTTTTTAATCGAGAATGAAGTGATCCACCAAAAGTTGATATCTTTTAGGTTTAATATAAAAGATTGGTATGTATAACTAGCTTTACAAATACAAAGGATAAGCATCGTGCCTAATATGTTGTGTTTTTAAAAGATCAAGATTAAGTCGAATGAGAATTCTTTTGTTCAACCATTTGTTCATTTGTTCACAATACTACTAGGTTTGTCTCAAAAGCTTCTCAAATTCCTTATAAATCCAAAATACTAGTACTAAATTATTAACCCCCTTTATTTCACAGGATATTTATTAAATAATTAATAAAAATATTTAATTGTTAAATAAAGTTTTCAATAATTTATTTTATAAAAAAATACCTAATAAAATAATTATTTATAAAAAAATATATTCTCCATTTTTTTTATACCTTTACTATCCTTATTATTATATATTATTTTATTTTCAATACAATATTTATTTTTTAATATTAAACAAATAATAGGGTACTTCTACCACTACCACCACATCCATCACCACCACCACCAACACCATGTATTTAACCACCACTACAGCCACCACAACCACAATCACCACCACCACCACCTATTACTATTTTAATAACTCATGCGCGCGTCCGTGAATTATTTTTAAAAAAAATTGTCATAACTAATTCTAAAAAAATTATATTTTTGGATAAAGCAAATTAGTATTTACGTTTATGGTTTTTTTTTTATTCTTTTGACTTTTTAGTTATTTTTCGCAAACATGAAATTCACTGTTCGAAAAAGTGATTTTTTTCTCCGCAAACATAAAATTCACTGTTTGAAATAATGAATTTCGTGTCCACGAAAAAAATTCAAAAAAATCGTAGACGTAAATATTAATTTGATTTATCCAAAAATACAAATTTTTTTATTTTCTGATTTTTTTAAAATTAGTTATGACAATTTAAAAAGAACACGGACGCTCGCGCGTGTATGATGGAATTAGTAATAGGTGGTTGTGGTGGTGGTGGTAGTGGTTGTTGTTGTTATGGTGGTGGTGCTTGTGGTGGTGGTTGAGGTTGTAGTGGTGGTGGTTGTTGTGGTAGTGGGGTGGTAGTGGTGGTTGTTGTGGTAGTGGTGGTTGTGGGGGTGATAGGTGGTGGTGGTGGGGTAGTGGTGGTAGAAAGTTGTAATAGGGTGGTTAATTTAAAATGATAAATAAAAGAGTAATTAAAAAGGGGTGATTTACTCATGAAGTCCACAGACTATTGTCAGTTGCCCATCAGGTCCAACCCACCCCAAAAGTCGAAATTGCCCTTTCTGCTCCATTAATATCTTTTGACTTACCAAAACTAATCCTAATTATATGCAATCAATTAATTAATATAAAAAAAGGAAATAATTGCCAAATATATTAAATTAAAGCACAAAATAAAACAAATAAACTAATAGAAAATCACTTATTATATATCTTTAATAAATTAAAACCAAATACATTAAATTAAAGCACAAAATAACACCAGTATTTTACAACCCATCGATATTAACTAGCACACCATCGATATTCCACACATAACCCGTCTGTTTTTCATACAGTCCAAAACAACAGTATTTACAACCCATCGATATTAACTAGCACACCGATGGTATGACAGTTAAAAGTCGATGGTTTGACAGTTAAACTTGATGGTGTACAATGTAAAACAATGATGTGCATAGCACAACGATGGTATGACAGTTAAAAGTCGATGGTTTGACAGTTAAACTTGATGGTGTACAATGTAAAACAGTGATGTGCACCACCACCTTGCACAATGACCTAGAACCACCACTTCGCAACACCAAGTCGAACCACCACCACGCAGCCAGGTTCGTTGAGAAGCTTGTTCGCTGCTGGATCTTCGCCGCCGTTCGCCACCATGGCATGGACGCTTTTCGGCGGATATTCGAAGGGATCTTCAACACAGATCATCATAACAGTGATGTGATTGATGTGTCCGGATTTGGGTGTGTTGATCGGGATCACGGACTAGCGGAGGGGGCGCTGAGCGCGGCATCGGGATGGTGGCCTTCGTTGTTGTTCGTGGTTCGAAGAGGAGGAGTGCGATGAGTGGGGTCTGCTGCTCGAAGGTCGCTGGAGATGGCCGAAAATGGCGGTGGTGGATTGGAGTTTCGATCGAAAGAAGACTATGGGGGTGCTGTGATGGTCGTTGCTGTTATGGAGAAGAACGGCGATGGCTGGCTTGGCTTCCTTCGTTTATTGTGGTCGAGCACTGAGCAATACAGGATTTGTGGAAGAGGAGGATGATTTTCATGTCGATGGATATTAAAGAGCTAAAAATAAGGGATTTATTAGATATGCTGAAAATAGGGAATTGGTTATAGACTAAAAATAAGGAAAGTCTGATTTGATCCTGTGTAGGGGTATTGAGGGGATAGTAAAATAGAAGGTGGACCTGATGGGGGAAAAAAATGGGGTTGGACCTAATGGGAGTGGGAAGTTGGGTTCTAGGACTATATAAGTTAATATCTCAATTAAAAAGATTATATAAGGGTATTTTATCAATTTTAATAAATAATTTTACTAGGGGATATTTTTAGCTTATAAGTTTTTTAATAGGCATTTATAGATTAATGACTCTTATTTTAAAATGTTCAGCCACTTTGTTCTTCACACATATTGAAAAATATAATAATTATGGTCTCTATTACAAAATTACTACATTCATTCGTTGATAATTGACACTTTAAAGTATTTTATACATATTAAGAAACCTAAAAAATAGAAAAGATTTAATTAAAATGACCAACATAACCTTATTTGATTAAAAAGAAAAAAATTAATAATTAGGTGTTGAGAGAATTTAAAAAGAGGGTAAAATAGAAATTATAGCGTTAACATATATTCTAGAATGAATTTTTGGCCTAAAGTATCTATTATAATGGAATGGAGATAGTACTTCGTAAACTATCTTGATATCTTAAATGTATATTGAAAGTATAAATTTTAATATCTTAATAAAGATAATGAAAGAAAAAAATTGAAAAATGTATACTAAAATTCTATTTGGATAATTATTTTGAAACAATATTTTCAGTAAATGGACAAATATCTTAAAATAAAGAGAGTATTAAATTTTTTTAAATTAGAAACATATCTAACAAAGCAACTCCAAAAAATTCTAGTTCCTACTTTAAAAAACATATCTTTGAAGAATAGTATGTTGATTTAAATGTTAGTAACTTCGAAATTCTCAGTTTTTTTGTACATGAGTGATCCGGGATTACTTGCGCGCACCACAACCAATCCCACAGGGATATACACGCATCCCCATGTATACTTTTAGGTAAATTAGAACTAGGTTACCCATGTTCAAGGAGTGGTTCAAGCCTTGCACCTCTTACTTTACACCTGTTAGGGAGAGGATTCGAACTCTAGACCTCCCATTTAAGTGATGAAGAAATAACAATGCTCTAACCAGTTAAGCTAACCCAACTGGTTTAAAATTCTCAGTTTAGACTCGAAAAAGATGAAAATTTTGATAAAAACTTGATGGATGGACAAACAAATAAAAAATGGTGATTAATGTTGAATTATTTTTTTTGGGTTGGGTAAGTGGTTAGATTAAAAACAAAGAAAATTGTACAGAATATAAATATTCACCTACCTAGGTCCGAAAGTTTAAGGTAGCAACACGTTTATGCATTAATAACTATCTCACAGTTATACAAGTTGAATACCCACTATTATCCAAAAGGACATGATGAAGGAATAAATCGAATACTATGGAATAAGTGCACCATTTTATCTCCTTAACAATCGCTTCCGGAGAAGATGGATCGTCTCTCATGACAAGATTATTTCTTACTCTCCATATGCAATAAACAGTAGCTCCAAAAAACTATCCTCCAAACCTTTTTTCTCCAATTCTCACGAGTTTTGAACTTCTTAAACCACTTTGATGCACTCAATAATATGTTCATCTCCTTATCGATTCTCATCCACTTCTTAACCTCATCACATATATCTCTAGCATAAGCACATTAGAAATAAAGATACTTGTTTGACTCAAAATCCCCACCACATAATGCACAAAGTGGATCCAATTTTAAGCAAGTCATACAATCTATCGTCTTGAGCCTCTCCTTTAGTGTCACCCAAACAACAATGACATGTTTAGGAGTAACGTAAGGATCTCAAATAATATTTGCCCAAGACTTCACATACGATCATCGAGAAAACAAGTCTTAAGGTTTCTTATATAACATAAAAGTCATCACTAGATACCTCATGAATAATCAAATGGTCTTTTGTCTAGGAGAACCACCGAGACAAGATAACTCTCCACTATCCACCCCAAGTGTCCCTCTAATCACCTCCTTAAACTCCCAAATGTTCTTCAACAACAAAAAATCTATCTTTCTCAGTTTCCACTCCTAAAAGTTCACATTATGAAGATATTACACATGGATCCATTTGATCCAAAGAGAATCCTTTTTCACAGCTATCTTCCAAAGCATCTTAATTAAGAATGCTTTGTTCCAAGCACCCAACTCTTTCAAACCTAGACCACCCTCATCTTTCAGAAACAAATATTACTCTATTTAATTTTTTGACAGCTTTCTATCCTAATAAAAAATTCTACAAATGCTTATGACTTGATCTTGAACACCATACAGAACCAAAAGTATAGTGAACCAAAAATAAATAAACCCTTGAAGAATAGATCTGATAAGTTCCAATCTTCTTGCGAAAGAAAGGGATGTTGTATTCCATAATCTCACATACCTCTTTAATTTGTCAAAAAGAGGTTTGTAATCTATAGAATCAAAACCAAAGCAGCAAAAGGTACTCTCAAATGTCAATAAGGCATCTCTCTTATATCCAAGCGTGTAGTTTTCAAGATATTACCTAGCTCTTCACTTATAACCCCCACATAATAAATATTTGATATTTTAATATTCAAATGAAGACCCAAACATTCTCCAAACTCTTCAAGTTATCCATAAGAGACTTGACAGACATATGATCTCCTTTGGAGAGAAGCATTAAATCATCAGCGAAGACAAGATGAGTAATCTTCACTTTTTAAAAAATAACACTAGGGATGATACTTGAAATTTTGATTTCTATTTTTCTTCAAAAGCCTCGAAAGATATTCAAGACAAATAATAAAAAGTTTGAGCAATTAGAGGTGCTTTAAACTAGGAATAAAGATGAAACTAGTGTCATAGACCTTGAATGAAGTATTTGAGCAATTAGAGGTGCTTTAATCCAAAATAAAGTTAAAACTAGTGCCATAGATATGTTGTGCTAGTACAATATGAACACTAAACCAGGAATTAATTAAATAATCTCTAGTGTTTGAGCAATTAGAGATGCTTTAAACCATGAATAAAGTAAAAACTAGTGTCATAGGTGGATTGTTGCAGGTACATGTGTGTTGAGACTGACTCGCTGAACTTTACGCGCTAGTGAAAGGTGGTGGTGGTTCTAGGGGCAAGTCTTCTCCCATTTGAAGAGAGTGTTGTGAGACTCTAAATAGTTTTTAAGGGTTTGAGATAATCATATCTATCGTGAAGTGAATAAGTGTGCGTATGTGATGGTAAACAAAGGGGCAGAGATGAATGCGGAACCCATGGAGTTTGGCGATCCATAAGAGTATATTTGGTCTATTATAAAACGAAGAATAATATTGGTTGTTATGTGACTAGATTGATTTTAGACTCCCCTTGAGGGTTTTGTAAGTTGTTCTTAGCTTACGGTTTTCCAGCCTCATATGTATGCAGAAAAATATGAATACTGATCGAAACATGAAAATCACAAGAATTATATATAAAATAAAAAAGGAAGTTACAAAAAGTTACACGTAGATAAATAACTATTACAACCAAATATGTACAACAAATTTTAGATACTCTGAGTAATAACGTGAACTCTACAAGCACTTTGTTAAAAAATGATTTTTGGGGTATGACTGGTATCCTTAGAAACGTTAAGAAGGAAGGTTGAGAGTTTTCATTTTTCTGGTGAATTATTGTCTTCTCTTGGCGTGTTCTCTCAACTGACATCCTCCTCTTATATAGTAGTTTGGGAAGCTTCAAAAATAATTCACATTAAATACAACCAGATAGAGTCCATCATAAAGACAAAAACATTTTTATTATAAAGCCAGAGTCGTTGTCCATCTTCTTTAATTCATGACATGAACCTGTACGATTCTCTTCAAAAAGGAGAGGACGAATTTGGACAAGATTTGTAACTCTTGTAATAGTTTAGTCATAAGTGTGGGATTTTCAGACCGTATGGAATGGAAGAATTCTTAACGATCGTTTAGTGCGTGAGTTATGAAGATGACTGAAAACTCTTCGAAAGGGTATGTGTAGACTCAATCGTAACTCGATAGATATCCGCTCCGAAATATATTTTAGTTTTACTTCTTAATTCCTCAAATTGGTGTTCTTCTTTTCTACGTGCATGAAACTGATTAAAGAAATATTTGTGTTTCCTTTAATTTGTTAACAATCCTCTGCTCAGGCACTAGGAAAAAAGGTGAACAATTTTTTGTGCGAACTAGCGTTGGGTGATTTGTACTTAAGTGGCAATATCTTTCGATTCAATTGACACATAATGAGGTGAGGCAACCACAAAATCCTATCAAGTGAACATACTCTTGATCTTGATATTTTTTGGTTGAAACCCTCATAACACATACTCTAACCACTAATAATTATAAATTCCTCGATCATTACTATTTGTTACACTTAGTGATCTTCAAGAATGTGTACCCAAGGTATACTATTCCTCTAGGGTCTCGATATCATTAAGATCGCTAGAGATCAACCTTACCGAATTCATCAAGTCTTTCTCAAAAGGACCACCACTACATGCTATGAATTCATCATGGGTTATAATATCCTCTTTAAAATCTTCAAGATTGTGTATCAAATGTAGACTACCTCTCTAGAGACTCGAGATCATGTTAGGGGCAATTAAACTCAACCTCATTGGTCAATTAATCAAGTCCTTCTCATTAGGACCACCACTACTGCTACAAATTCTTTAAGAGTTTATACATTCACTAGTAAAATATTTAAAGAGCTATATGCCTCAACCTCAATGACGAATTCATCAAGTCCTTATCAACTGAACTACCACTACTTTCTATGTATTCATTAAGAGTTTATACATTCACCAGTAATAGCTTTAAAGAGCAATATGCCTCAACCTCAACGCCTATGCTGTAGATCTCCCCGCCTAGGCGCGCCTAGGCGCCGTGTAGGCGTCAACTCCCCCCTCAAGCGCTTACGCCTAGTTAGAACTCTAGGCGTTTTTGCCTAGCGCCTTAGTCGCCGTGGAATAGGCGCCTAGCCCGTTTAGGCACCGATTAATGACAAAAAATGGCTGCCTAGGCGCCGATTAATGGCAAAACATGCCCACACAGTCCTTCTTGTTATTTTTCTTATTCTCGAGAATTTTTTAATTGATATTATAACTCAATTTTTATTATTTTTATATATACTATAGTGTTGTTAGATGAATTTTATTACTGAAATAGTTAAAATTGATATGATTACTACATATATTACTAAATATATAAAATTACACAGCTGGATTCAGAACCGTATAATTCCGCTTAGGCCCCGTGTAATCCCGCCTAGGCGCTAGGCCCGGGTCGACCGCCTAGGCCTCAAAACCGAGATCTACAGCATAGCTCAACGCTGAACTCGTCAAGTTCTTCTCAATAAGACCACCACTACTTGATATGAATTCATTAAGAGTTTTCACCAATAAGACTATAAAGAGCAATATACCTCAACCTTAATAATGAATTCATCAACTCCTTATAAATAGTACCACCACCACTTTCTATGAATTCATTAAGAGTTTATAAGCTCTTGTTTACATGCAAATTTCATGCCATTTGGATGGGAAGATAGTGCATCATATATTCTCTATAATGGGCTTTAGCCTCATCCTCCTCGATGGTTTGGGACAACACTCCTAGTTAAGCCTTTAGCAAACGTATTAAACAAATTCTTTTTTGATTGTTCATACTCCAAGTATAACACACCATTCTTCAGTTATTGTTTTACTGAACCATGTTTGATGCAAATATATCATCTATTTCCATTGTAGACGTTGTTGCAAGCGACAACAACAAATTATTGCGAATCAAAATGAATACACACGGGTGTGGCACTTCATTTCCCATAGTGTCACATCTTCTAGGAGACTTCTCAACCACTCAGCTTCTTACCCTGCCAACTCTAGTTCTATGAACTCAGAATACATGGTGGAGCGTGTTATACAACTCTGCTTCAAGGACATCCACAATATAGTACCTCATCTTAAGGAGCATACACGACCACTGGTGGATCTAACTTCATCATCTTCTAAGATTCAGTTTGCATCATAAAATCCTTCAAGAACTGCAGGAAACTTGTTAAAGTGTAGACCTAGATCAATAATATCTCTCAAGTACTTTAATAAATGACGAAGAGCAACCCAATGGTCATTACTTAGGTTATGAGTATAACAACTGAGTCTACTTATGACATAAGCAATATTAGGTCGGTTATTAATTAAAAACATCACACTTCCTATAAGTTTATCATACTTATTCTGGGATACAATATCTTCATATTTTTTACACAAATGAATACTAGAATCATAAGGAGTTTTAACACGTATCACATCAAAAGAGTCAAATTTCTTCAACATCTGTTCTACATAATGAGACTGATTAAGGGAAATACCATTACTACGTCTAATGATTTTTACCCCTAAAATCACATCAACTTTCCCTATATCTTTCATATCAAACTTAGAAGACAAAAAGCATTAAGTCTCTTTAATAATATGAATACATGTACTAAAGTAGGCATTTCATCCACATAGAGACATATGAAACACAATACGATTCAACTACGTTATAGTAAACATAAGAGTCAGAGGTGTTAACTACAAAGCCATCTTTAATCAAGGTATTGTTCAACTTTTTGTATTGTCGTTTAGGTGCCTGTTTTAAGTTGCAACTTCCTATGGTTACATGCTTTATCCCCTTGACACAGAACCACACACCCATCAGGTTTCACAATATAAATCTCTTCACCTAGATTTCCATTCAAAAAATGATTTTAACATCCAGCTGATGTATAACTAGTTCGTGAGTGACAACTAGTACAATTGGGGCCCTAATAGTGTGTACAATTGGGAATTAAGTTGATAATTGTGAGTAAGTAGGAAGTAATTTGCTCCTTCCTTTTTTTTGGAAAGAAAAGCGTGGAATCGTAATTAATTGAAAATTATCTCTTTAATAATATCAATTAAAAATATATAAAATACTTTTTAACTTGTTACATTGTCTTCAAAAAATATTCTAGATGTCATGGCATCTTTATATCTTGTCAACTAAAATATTTTCATGTAAAGGTCACCTATTATTTATTGTTGTTTATCATACGCAGTACTAAAATAATTTACAACAGTCTTACACTGACATAATTAGTTAAATATAAATTTATGAAATATAGATGGTTGTTGATGTATTTTTTGAAAATTAAATTACTAAGAAAATGAATTGTTATCATCAAGTGATTGACAGTAAAGTCGTGAAAGTTAAATTTGACAAGAATCCGTTACAACTCTTTACGTATTCACACATACGATGAAAAATCAATGGATTCGAGTCTTTAGCACCAACAAGGAGTTTGCTTTTATCATTAATGATTTATAGACTTTCATTGAACCACACAAAAAATTCAAGATACGAGAATTCTCAAATCATATCCGACTTTTTGTTTAATGAAAGGTGTGAAAATCATACCACCGGTCAAAGTCACTGAACTTTGTTTTTTTTGCAAATTATATCTCATGAGCTTGTATGTCAATAAGGGTGAAACTCATTAAGTGGTATTATTAGTCTAATCTCTCTACGCCTCTCTTCCCTCTCTAAAATTTTAAAACCCTAAGCCCTCTTTACTTTTACGGCCGCCATTACTGATTTTCAGATCGGTGATGGCGGCCACCCCACCTTTCCTTGTTTTATCCTTTTCTCTTTTTCCTTATAGTTTTCCTTTGTGTTATCCTAAATATCCTGCCCTAATCACCTCTCAGTCTTCCCAAATTTACAGACACCTATTTGAAGAATTGGGTTACCATTTTTCTGAGATAGGTTTCAGATCTGTGTTCATCCTTTCTTGGTGGTCTTCTATTTTCTTCCAAAGTTGCTGGTTCCTGAAAAATCAATTCATAAAAGTAACTGTTTCCTCCCTTTCATTGTATTCCAGAAATTATCCTTTGTTTGTGGAGACAAAGTTGTGTGCGACTGTGATGACATTAATCACTTCCGCCAGTTTCCCTTTGTGCGGCCATTTTATTCATTTTCTTGGTACAATGAAATCTGGGTTTGGAAAAGATGAGAAACCCAAACCTTTTGGCAGAATGGTTCATGTTCTTTATTGGGCTTTTTGGGCCTTGTTGGGTCTAATTGTAAACACGTTTGGATTGTGCTTTGGTTCTTGGAAACTTGGTTTCTTGGGCTTTGGCTGTGTTTGTTTATGGCAGTGCGTGAAGACTGATTCACGGGTTTGGAAATCGGTTGGTACTTTTGAAGTTAGCCTTGATGATTCTTCATCTTTCCTGATTGAGGATGCTACTTCTTTATTCATCCCCATCCCTTCTTGGTCTCCTCTTCAGACTTACACCTTAATCACTGTTTTCATTATCTTTTACTTAGAAATTGCAGTTGCAGCCACAGTTGTTTCATTTTGGAAGGGTGAAGTTATTTCTGGTTTTGGTCAGTATATCCTCATCTATTCCAATTTTCAAGCAGAAATTAAGGCGATTCGTGGTGATCTATGTTTCGTCTCAGACTCTGCTTCACAATGCATTATGATTGAAACTAATGCAGCAGCCGATCTTCAGCCTATACAGTCTCCGAGCACGTACTGCTCTTTGAAGAGTATGTCTATCCTTGAAGATTTTAAAAGTATGGCTAGATCCCACACACAATTCATTTATCATGGGATTAGAAGGACGGCTAACAAATCGATTGTTTGGATTGCAAGAGCTTTTTCTAGATTATTTTTGTCTTTGATTGGTGTTTGTTATTTATCCCTTGTTTTTTATTTTGTCTTGTTTAGTTGTAATTTCTTTGGTTTTCTTGTTTCAGCTGGAGTGGAATTTTTTCTTCTCGGTTGATTGTTTTAATACAAGGCTTGTTGACTAAAAAAAAAATAAGGGTAAAAAAAATATTATTATTTTCTAAAATCCAAATAAAAAATACAAAAAATTCTTTGTAAATTGTATTCAGCACAAAAATTCCTAATCCAAACAATTTTTTTGGGGTTAGGTAAACGATTGTACTAATATAAAATAACCGTACACTATACAAGAAAGTTATCTACCTAAGCCAAAAGGTTAAAGATAGCAACTAAGAAGTTTAAAACGACTACCTCATACTAATCATCCACCATCATCCATAAACAAAGGATAAGAAAACAAAAAAAAAATGAAAAACCTTTTCTTGTTTTATATATATATATATATATATATATATATATATATATATATATATATGAATACAAACAAACCCTTAGTTCAACTATAGAACTAGAATCATAAAAAGCTAAATCCGCAATCTACCCAAAATATGCAAACTTTATATCATCAGCTAGAGACCATATCTTTGTTCAAATTTTATATAATCATCTTTATATACCTTTTAATAATAGATATTGGCACCACATAGTTTCATGGATGACCTCCTAATCCACAAAAAGGGGGCATATTATATTCTGTAATTTTTGCAATCTTTAGTCAGATCACATCCAAATTAACTTTTGGAAATCTTAAATGCGCTTAGCAATAGTTCACCAACATATATTTATGTTTTTTTTATTGTTTTGTAATTAAGTGCTATAATTTCATTATACAAGTAAAGAGTTTAAGTTGGATTAAATACCTTTTTCTATACTCAATAGTTTTAATTAAACACATTCTAAATATTCTTTTTACTTGTCCTCGTGCGACATCCAATTATTTTATTATATGCCAGATGCAAATCAAGAAGTGAGTTTTATCATTTATGAGTTTTGATCTCCCATATGTAAGAGAAATCAACAAATGAGTTGAAATCGAAATTGATGGAACAGTTGGATAACAAATTGCATTACTACATGGACTACACCAAAGTCATAATAGTATTGTGAACATGTCTTCACTATATATCCTGACAGTTCAAATAATTGAAGTATTGGTACTATTTCAACAGGAGATATATGCAATTAAGCATTACTTTGAACTATATTAAAAAAGTAATGCTGGATATCACCTCAAATCGCATCACTCTTTTATCACTTCTTACGTGGATTTTAAATTAACCAATCATATGATTTCTCTTTCTTGATTTATTATTTTCTCTCTCCTTTATGATTGGTCCACGTAGGAGGCGATAAAAAAGTGATACGATTTGAGGTGATATTCAACATTACTTATATTAAAATTAGGAGTTTTGAAAAAGTATGATTCCAAAAGGATTTAAATTATCTTCTCACCCTTAATTGATTTAATCAGTATTCTGTGAAAAAGGGACGACAAGCTTGAACAAAGCCCATGGGTGCCCATATGGACTTGACATCTATGTTCATACACTGTCGAACAAAAAGGACAATTGCTCTTAAACTTGATAATTACAAACTATAGTTTTTTTATTTACGAGTAATGCTGGATATCACCTCAAATTGCATTACCTTTATATTGCCTTCTAGATGGATTTTAAATACATCAATAATGTGATTTTTCTTTCCTGATTTATCATTGTCTCTTTCTTTTATGATTGATCCACATAAGGAGCGATATAAAAATGATACTATTTGGGGTGATATCCAGCATTACTCTTTTTTTTTGAGTACATGAGAGAGCCACTTTGGACTCGGAGTCATTTCGACTCCAATGAGATTCGATCCCAGGACCTCTTGGTCTCTGCGGAGTAGCCTAACCACTAAGCCAACTATCTATCTCAATAATCATGTCTTATATACCTGAGATATTAATTCACAAATAAATATTACAAAATTTATTTGTTAAAAATATACTTTAATAAAATTATTAATTAAAAACATCTCTTAACAAAAATATATTTTTACATAAGAATATTATTGCCTAATAAAAATAGTTAATTATTAAAAATAGCATCCAATAAATATAGTATTTTGTTTTTAAATATTAAAAAATAATATGCCACCACCACCACCACCATGTAAAAAAAATTTAACAACCGCTACAGCCACCACCACCACCTCCATCTAATACTATTCTATATCACACGCGCGTGTTCGTGATTTTTTTTTTTAAATAGTCATAACTAATTCTAAAAAAAAACAGAAAAACAGAAAAATTTGCATTTTTTAACAAAACAAATTAATATTTACGTATATGATTCTTTTTTTTTAAAAAAATTCGCAAACATAAAATTCACTGTTTGAACAACGAATTTCATTTATGCGCAAAAAAAAATCATAGACGTAAATATTAATTTGTCGCGTTCAAAAATGCATTTTTTTTCTGATTTTTTTAGAATTATTTATGACAATTTTAATAAAAAATCCTACACGCACGCGTGTGATGGAATTGGTAGTAAATGGTGGTTGTTGTTGTTGTTGTGGAGGTGGTGGTGGCTATGGTTGTAGTTGTTGTTGTTGTGGTGGTGGTGGCAGAGCCGGTCTTGAGCAGGTGCAACCGGGACAATCGCACAGGGCCCAAAATTTACAAGGGCCCATTTTCTAATTTATGTTTTATATAAAATATAATATTAAAGACCCGTATACATTCCAATTTTTGTATCTTTAAACAACATGGTTGCTTACCAGATTTTAGATTCCATTTTCCAATATAGAGAACCCTTCCAATCCTCAAAAAATATTTGTCCGTTTCTTTATTGATTTAAACAATCATTTTCAGGCAAAAAAATGCTATATAAACACATAAGCATGGTATCACTCAAAAACATTTATACTTCTGTTTTCATCTTATTTCATTTTTTCAGGTATTTTTATTCTTAATTTCTAAATTAAGTTCCTATTTTATTGTTATTTTATAGTCAAATATTATATTTTATAATTAATAAATATATTAATTTTATAATTTAATGGAGACCAATTCTTTTGTAATCAATAAATTTGTTGGCAGGGATGTTTTTATGATTTGAAAACATGATAGTGTTAGATTTATATTAGTTTTTATTTTTAAAATTGCAATGTCTGAGTTTCCATCAAGTTATGTTTTATTCGAACATATATAGGAAAGAATTTTTTATTTATTTTAATAAATTATAATAGAGTAAAGGTTTTTATATTTTCAATCCAGTTAATTATTTTTTGTTTGGAGAATGCAGTACACATGGTACTTATTTGTTTAGACAAATGCACAAGTTTTTTTGTTTCCAATTTTCCAGATTCCTCAATTGATGATGCAGATGAATTCATCAGACATCAATTTTTCCTAATTATAAAAACAGCATTTTTTTATGTATTAAATACTAATTATAAATTATTTAATATACTTCTTTTGTAAGCATTTAGCATCAAATAAAAAACCTGGTGAATTCAAACAACAATTTGTAAATGTATTCAGTATTAATAAATAATTATTAAAAAATTATCCTATTAAGTCTTAAACAAGACTTTAAATTTTTTTAATTTGTCTGAGGTTTTATTTCATTAGTTTTGTCTCATATACAAATTTATAATGAGATATTAAATTTTTTTATTAATGTAAAATTATATTTAATGAAAATTTAGTTTTATTAATATGTAATTTTGATTTAAATTATTATGATCTTATTATATTATTACTTATTTTGATATGAAGGCCCATTTTAAATTTTCGCTCAGGACCCCAAACTCGACAGGACCGACTCTGGGTGGTGTTTGTGGTTGTTGTTGTTATTGTGGTTGAAATTGTGGTGGTGGTGGTGGTCGAGGTTGTAGGGGTGGTGGTGGTTTTGGTAAGGGGAGGGTGTGGTGGGTGGTGGTGGGTGGTGGTGGTGGTGGCGGTGGTGGTTTCAGTGGCGGTGCTGGTTTTGGTGGTGGGGGTGGTGGTGGTGAAAAGTTGTAATAGAGTGGTTAAGTTTAAATGATAAATAATAGAGTAATTAAAAAAATTATATAAGGGTATTTTTGTCAAAGGATGTTTTCAATAAATAATTTTATTGGAAGATATTTTTAACAAATAAGTTTTTTAATAGGCAATTATAGATTAATAACTCATATTAGTATTTAAAAAAAATATAATATTATATGTATTATTTGTGGAAATATCCGGAACGAGTATTCAGAAAAAATATTAAAAATATAATTTTTTTTTTTAAAATCAAAATTAGAATTTGGATCATAAACTCCAAATTTGAAATATGTAATTTCAATTCCATTACAAAACAAAATCGGAAAAAATCGGAATCGAAATACAAAAATCGAAAGGGAAAAAAACAACTCCAAATACATTGTAACCAGAATCGGTCAAAAATGAAAAACTTACGTACCAATTTCGACCTCTATATACATGTATTCAAATTTGATAAAAAAAATATGACGATCATCTCTCTCTCTCCTAATATATCATATCATGTTGTAAAATAGTCGAGTTGCAAGATTGAGTTTCAAACAAGGTTTAAACAAAGAAATTAAAGAAAACAGAAAGTAAAGAACACAGGATATATCGTGGTTCGACAAAATAGTCTACATCCATGTTGGGCTCGGATTTGAGAGCGCCAATCCACTATCACCACTGTTATCACCGGTTACAATCTTCACAATTACAGAAAATCTTAAACCCTAAGTGTAGAACCAGCAAATCTAACCAATACTCAACTACGCTGAATATCTAATCAACAAGATTCAAGGAAATAACAAGATTGCACTAACTATTACAGAGGATTTAAGCTTTGAATACAAAGTAGAGCAAACCCTACTTTGACTCGTAAAAGAGGCGAGAAAGATATTCTAAAAAGAGCGAAGGAAAGAATGAATGAGTTGTGAAGAGAAGAGGTCTTTTATATGAGACATCTTTTGGTTAAATCTCAGCCATCCATTTGATATAAGATCAACGCTCCACAATATATCTGAGTTTGACTTAATTAAACGACACTGTAAGGCTGAGTGTAGAGTCAATAGCACAAAGACAATCTGACTAAGACTTCTACATAGGATGTTGACTTGGTCAAATTTCCACGTCAGCTCAAACACTTCACAAATTCCTACATCTCTACCTTGAAGTGTATATCATCAAGGATCAGCTACAAGAACGTCATCTCCAGCATCAGTAATAGAGGAGGCACATTTCAAATCTTCATTTCCAAAGTACTTTTACATCATTCAACCAATACATAACAAATCCAAACAAAGTTTGAGTTTGCAGTTAGGCACTAGTTTAGTACCAAATCAGAAGGATTAAGTTTAGAAGAGATTTTCTCTAACTTCACTTCATTATTTGCAATTATATCCTTAATGAAGTGATATTTTACATCAATATACCTTGTTCTTTCATGATACACAGGGTTTTTACTCAAGTGTATATCACTTTGACTGTATGAATAGATGACAGAAGTACACATCACCAATTTCACTTCCTTAAGAAAATTCTGTAACCAAATAGCTTCATTTACATAGTCAATTATAGCAACATACTCAGATTCAGTTGTGAAAAGAGTAACTAAAGGTTGAAGTTGAAATTTCCAGGATATGCAACTTTTTCCTATAGTAAAACAGTAGGCAGTAGTAGATTTTCTTGAATCTCTACAACCTACAAAGTCTGAATCTACATATCCAACAAGCTCAAAGTGACAGTTGTGATTACCATATATCAAACCAATATTCAAAGTAGAATTCACATAAGCCAACACATGTTTAATAGATAACCAATGATCATGGCCAGGATTTGACATAATCTACTAAGAAAGGATATAGAAAAGGACAAATCAGGCCTAGTGATAATCATAGCATACATAAGTGAACCCACACATTTGAATAAGACACATTTTCCATTTTCAGAATACCAGACTGAGACTTGGAGCACAATTGTTTAGACAAAACAAAATGACCAACCAAAGGAATCTGTACATGTTTGCAATTCAAGTTACCATACTTAAAAATAATTTTTTCCAAATATGGTTCCTGATGTAACCTAAATATGCAATTAATTCTATCTCAATCAATAATTATACCTAGAATTTTTCTAGCATGCCTAAATATGTCATATCAAACTCAGATTTCAAAGTACATTTCAACTTATCAATTTAAGACATAGAATTGCATATAATCAACATATCATCCATATACAGAATAATATAAAGAGTAAATAACACTTTTGCCCCCTGGGTTTATACGCGATTGACAGGTTGCCCCCTAACTCTTAAAATGCGCCTCGTTGCCCCCTAAGATTTGTTTTTGTGACCCGTTACCCCCTACTGCGTGTTCCGTCCATTTTTTCCGTTAAAAGTGACGTGGAATTTCCATGTCACAATTTTTTTTTTTTTTTTTAATCCAGATGTCAATTGATTATTTAATTAATTTAAACCAAGGGCAAAAAAGAAATTTCATTAATAGGTTTTATAATATTAAATATAATTAATATAATAACCACCCCCCACCCCACCCACCCCACCCCTACCCCCCCCCCCCCCTCTTCCCCTTCTTCTTCCCCATTCTTCTTCTTCCCGACACCACCTGCAACTTTTCTTAAAAAAAAAAAAAAAAAAAAAAATCAGCAAACTTCTTGCAAAGTTAATCAGCAAACTTCGAATTGTAAATAAGCAAGATTAATCTCTTTACAAGCTGAATAATAACGTATAATTGTTGCTTGAACAAAATCATAACAATCAAATCCTCTTTTCAATTTTTTATGATTGTTATGATAATTTCTTAATCTCTTCTCCGAATTTCAGAAATTATTTTCAGAATTTTGTTATGATTCTTGAACAAAATTCTTTATCCTTCATGTAATTGTATAATGTAATTGCTTTATCATAGTTTCCTGTACGTGAATAAGCATGGAGGATTGTAGTCCATGCTCGAACATCTAATGAATAGTTATTTAAGGGAATTAAATCGAACAGTTTTGATGTAACAATGTATTGTGACTCTCTTGCTAAAATTCGTACCATATATTCAAGAATTTGGTCGTCTAAGAAATTGTGAGTGTTGGAATTCAATACTACGACCCATTCAAACAATAAAACGGCTCTTTCCCAATTACCCAAAACATCTAAACCTTTTAATAAACTGAAGAAATCAACTTGAAGTAATTCTAAGTTGATAGTGTCGAAAAAGGAATATAAATTTGAAATGGGTTGTTCAAGAATGGAGTATAGAATTGACTTACTCTTGGTAGAGAGAAATTCAAGCTCAGCTTGATGATTACGAGCATCGTAAATTTGTGGAAGAGAGGTGAAATGAGGTGTTTTAATGGGTGAAGAGGGCTTGGAGATATTGAGAAGGTGTTGAAGAAGAGAATCGAAAGGGAGTGTCTTTGATGCTGTTAATGGAAATTGGTGCTGTAATGGAGGAAGGAGCAAAATGGTACCATTACCATTACCATTAGTAGAGTAATGGATAAAGAATTATAACAAAATCATAACAATCAAATCCTCTTTTCAATTTTTTATGATTGTTATGATAATTTCTTAATCTCTTCTCCGAATTTCAGAAATTATTTTCAGAATTTTGTTATGATTCTTGAACAAAATCATAACAATCATTCATAACGTACTAATATAATACTTGACAGATTTGTATAAGTTATCACATGATTGTTGTCCTTTAATACCTCCTGACCATGCTGTTCATTAGTGATTACATGGTCAAACATCATTTCGCAAATTTGAATACCATTCACTAACCTTGGAGCACTGGAGTTGACTTCAACAACTTCTGCTTGTCGCCTAAGTTGGAAGAGATTGTTTTTTTTTTTTTTTTTTTTTATGAAAAGGAGTTGCAGGTCAGATCGGGGAAGAAGAAGGGGAAGAAGAAGAAGGGGAGGGGGGGGGGGGGGGGGGTAGGGGGTGCGGTGGGGGTGGGGGGTGGGGGTGGGGGTGGGGGGGTGCTATTTTATTATTTATATTTAATATTATAAAAACTATATATAAAATTTCTTTTTTACCCCTGTTTTAAATTAATTAAAAACGGAATTAACACCTGGATTAAAAAAAAAAAAAAAATTGTGACATGGAAATGCCACGTCACTTTTAACGGAAAAAATGGACGGAACACGCAGTAGGGGGTAACGGGTCACAAAAACAAATCTTAGGGGGCAACGAGGCGCATTTTAAGAGTTAGGGGGCAACCTGTCAATCGCGTATAAACCCAGGGGGCAAAAGTGTTATTTACTCTAATATAAATCCCACAATTTTATTTCCAAGTAAAATAAAAACAGACATCATATTTAGACCTCATGAAACCAAGTGACAAAACAAAAGAATCAAACCTTTTATACTGTTGTCTTGGAGACTATTTTAATCTATAGAGAGATTTTTTAAGTAAGCAGATATGATCAGGTAATTTTAGATCATGATAGCGTTCAGGTTGTCTAACATAGATAGTTTCATCCAAGATTCCATGGGTGTCTTTTTTTTTTGGACATTATTAGTCGGAGGTTCAGACCTCTGATTTAGTCAAAGGATATTTTTAGATACTTCATGGGAGTCCGAAGTTTTGGTTTTTAAAAAAGAAATAACTCTCGATGCTAAAATCATATCTTACGCGTGTGCTCCTCAAATTATGGTCCTCAATATAGTAAACCAACTAAAACTCGCCTGCAAGTGCCACCTTATTCAAGAATTGACAAAGTGATCTATAATCTATACAAACTTTATCTATACATTCATACTATATCTCTCGACAAGCAGACAATTCTTCCCCTCCATGGCCCATTCTTGAAGAATTATCGAGAAAGCATAATCAACTGACGAAGCAAATTAAATGTGAAAATCGCTGGGATATTTTTGCAAATATGTGGGGTCTTCTTAATACTACAACAACCACAGTGCAAATTAATTGATGATTTAGATTCTTTTGGAAATTCATTGAAAAAAAAAAAGATTCTTTTGGAAATTGGAATATAACCCGGGGTTGAGCCAGATTTTGCCTTGCGCAGTTGTGTGACAACCGGTTGGGGGTAACACTTTTCAAAAAATAAAAATTAGAGTTAATTCCACTCGACTAAATCTTTATATTATGCAAAAATTGCAATATATAATTTTCATATTAGTTTTTTTGATATACATTACAGTACAACTCTTTTATATTATACGAAATAACCCATATGTTATCATTGAAAAAAAATGCAACATTAAGTAATTAGGATTAGCTCACGGGCCAGGGCCTTGGTAATCCAATCTAATGGTGCAATCCGAATCGAGTCAATAACTCCGAATCTAAAGTAACTCTCCTATATAAACAAAAAAAATACAACATTCATAGAAATAAAATAATCAAAGCATTATAACATAAATTTGAAAACGAGGAATCAATTAAAGATTATGAAAATTTCAAAAAAACGTAAGATAATAAATCAAAAAAATTGAACGATGAAAAATAATTATTCTAGAAAATCAGGAATTCTACTACCCATATAGCATAGCAGTAGCTTCAACCTTAAAATATAACTCTTAAGTAAAAAAATTATAAGTTAAAATAGGTTAAAAAAAAATCTTCTTTATTTCAAATTTCACAATGCTAACTCATAACAAAGATCTTTACCCATGATACAAGAAAGGAAATTTACAGTATAAATACTTCTTATCTAGTCAATAAAAATACACCAAAGGATGGTATATAACAACAACCTTATCCAGTTAATAAAAATACACTACAGGATGAGATGATCATACATGATCAATAACCTTCTAATTCAAATAAACATTCAAAAATCTCATGGAAAACCATATGAAGCCTTAACATACCATCTAAGGTTAAAAATGTCCTATGTAGGGTATGTAATGGAGCTTTTACTTCAAAGGTTAACAAATTTGATAAACACTGCATTCTTAAAAATATATGTAAACTCTGTAATGAACATTGAAACCATTTAATATCTTTTACTAGGAGTGCAGTTGGCTCAGGGTTGCCTAGTTTTCCACTCCCATGGACATCAAGCTAAAAAAATGAAAAGATTAGATAGAATTGAGGACTGGATCCTTGAACTAATTCATAGAACATGTACAACAAAAGAAAATCTTAACAACTACATGATAGAGAAGGTAGTCATGATATGTTGGCATATATGGAAAGAAACAAATAATAAACTTTATAAGAATGTGAATAATTCCCCATTAAAAACAGCTTTAAAAGCTAAAATTGCCTATGATGAATATTATAATCTAATTACTAATTATGAGGCAATTAGTTCCACTCATGGAATACATAAAAAAGATACACAACCAATCATATATTGTAAAGAAAAAGAGTAAGATGATGAGTAAACCCCTGCTAAACATTAATATAGATGCATCTTTTATTGACTACAATAAAAAAAACGCTTCTTGTATTACAAATTTGCAGGGTATCATTGTGGGAGGCAAAGCTTGGAATTTCGAGGCTCAGTCAGCGCAGGAAGTTGGAGCTTTGGGGATTAAAAATGTCATGATTCAAGTGCAAGCCTACAAAAATAATTCAATAACTATTTTGAGTGATGGTTATATAATTATTTCCCTTATTGGATGTAATATAATGCCAGTTAATATATTTTTGTATAGCATAGCTAAATATATTCTAAACTTAGCTAGTTATATGGACATTGAATTCACATTCGTTTCTTGAAAGATGATCAGGCTCCCCGACTGGGTAGTCAAACAACAGCTACGTGGCATGTTCTTTGGTAACTAGGCACATCACCTCACCCCCCCCCTCCCGAGTTAGCTTATATAATTCTTTTGGCTATAAGCCTACGAGCGTTGGGTGATTTTTTCACCCTATTTTGTTTTTTATGAAATTTATGCAATTGACTAAAAAAACTAGATTATGATGTTAATAAGAAATCTCTATCTTATTTGATGTTTTACAACCGAATCGTTAAATTTCTGTTGACATCATATTAGAAAATAAATACTAAAAAACTAAGATTCAATTATCATCATTTCACCCATTTTAAAACATTTTAATTGTATCTATATATTGAAATTCGTCTACATGTAAATGTGCGTGTTAAAGTATATTTGTATGATTATGGTTAGACCAGAGTAGGTCCAACCGCCCAATGATCCAAAGTAAGCCAAAGCCACCTCTTGAACATGTATGAGATATATATAGGATCTTGCAGCGCATAATGTTCCTGTGGGAATCCATTCCCGAAGAGGGCATTTTTTTTTCAAGTAGGTTGAATGTAATGACCCCCTCTTCGCATATCTGTTGTGAAAAAAATAATTATATGACTTATACGAGTATTGTAAGGTAAAGTTATTTCCTCGGTTAACCAATTGGGATAGTTGAAAAGAGGTCCCAATGGATATTTTTATACGCGTACAATATGAGCCATGTTCATAGGCTTCGTTGCGAATACGAGGGCATGACAATTTGATATTGTGAAAAAAATATGGCTATAGCTACGTTATAATTTGAAAATTGTAAAACATCCGTTTTTTAGGTATTTTCTTCTCATTTTAATTTTTTATGCTATTTGTTAACTTTTACCGTATTTATAATTCTTAAAATTGCTTTATATATATATATATATATATATATATATATATATATATATATATATATAATTCTAAATCGGTTTTAAAATTACCTTTTTAATACATTTAATTAAAATTTTGTTCATGAATTTATATATCTCCATATCTTAGTAATTTTAAAAAAAATATTTACGTTTATATTTTTTATATGCAAATTATGTAACTTTATTTTAGAGTTCAGTGATATTTTTTAGGACTTTATTTATTATTAATAGAAATATAAATTATTCTTTGATATAATATAAGTATTTCAGGTTTTATATTATTTTATACGATTTAATTTATTTTGTGATCAGATGTGTGTCTCTGTGTCGCTGGGTTAACACCTTTAGCAATAACTAATTTGGTCCCTGAAGACCTACTTTAATCTTTAGCGGCAACAGTTCGTCATTAAAGGCTAGTAGCTACAAATTTGTCATTAAAATACCATTTAGCGACCAAAATAAAACAAAATTGGTTGGTATTTCAAAGTTACCTTTAGCGACATAAAAACTTTCTTTTTAGCAACAACATCAAAAGTCTTTAGCGATGACATGACGTCGCAAAAGAGTGGGCCAATGTAGACTACATTCAAATCTCTTCAGCGTTGACTTGATGTCGCTACTGATTTTTTTGATTTAGAAAAAATCAAAATTCGATTATAAAATCATGATTTCAGTTTAAACTTGTTTCAAAACCATTTACAATCTTTCTATACCAAATATACAAGACAATGATAGAACGGTAATCTATACTATTCGTTTAAATATCAAATGTTAACAAAATGTTACATTTTAACAATTGCATTATAATCCAAAATGTTTACAATCATTATTTAATTTAAATGAACACATGTCTTGAGCGATGTGTGCTTGATTACATGTCTCAGATGAAATTGGTTCAACAAGTGAAAAACTTTTAACAAATGAAGTCTTACTAATAATCTAACAACGATACTGGTAAAAAGTTACATCCTATAGACTAGTTTGTTTCATAACCATCTGTGTCCAGTTCTATGACGTACTTGTCATTGTTGATGTATAACGACTATTCCAATGTGTCTACATAGTCATCTCAATACTCATCTCATACATCATCATGTAGTTCATCATCATCTTCAATGGACAAATTGTGTTCCACTGTGTCTCGATCAGAAAAGGTGTACACACCTTCTCCTTTGACTTAATCCAACGCTTGTCTATTGGAAAATCCATCAACTATACTTATTCAAAAATGCTACAAAGTGGATACCCATGTATGTAATCTATGTTGTGGAACTATATATTACTCGTGTACCCGTCATATTATAAACCATCTAGTCAATCTGACATGAGTAAGGTTGCAAATGAATCGAGTTAAGCCGAACTTTAACTTTCTTGAGTTTGGGTTCCTAATATTTTTAGTGAGCTTGAGCTTGAAGGGAACCGAGCCGAGTCAAACTTTAGCTTTATTGAGCTTGGTTTGTAAACTAATGAGCCGAACTCAAACAAACCCTTAGCGAACTCATTTTTTCCAAGCTTGAGTTAGGCTCGGATTGGTTTGTTTAAGACTCATCTTAATCTCGTTTATTTTTCTATTATATATATATATATGTATATATAAACTATACTTATTAGATATAGAATATTTTGGTTATGATTAATAACATATACAAAAGTTTTACGTAGTTTTAACTTTTTGTGTGTGTATATATATATATATATATATATATATATATATATATATATATATATAATTTTTAATTGAATAAATCTACCAAGCCTATTAACGATCTCTTAAAGAACCCTTAACAAACTGTTCACGAGCTTAACGTATCGAGCTTATACACGTTTGAGTTCGCCTCGTTTAGTAAACGAGTCTGAATTTAAAACTTGAGCTTGGCTTGTTTAACAAACGAGCCAAAATCAGACAAACCCTTAGCAAACTCAATCTTGAGCCTTTGGTGAGAGTATCAGTTCATTTGTAACTTAGACATGAGCTTGTTTGAAGTTTTTATTATGTTGTCCTCTTCAATATTTATATTTTCATATAGAGCTTTCATCTTTGCTTTCCATATGTTTCACATGCAAATCATAATATAGTCTGTTATTATATTCATATCCCATCCTTTCTCTGTATATGCTTCATCTGTTTTAATGATCCATTCTCCCGAATTGTTATCAATTTTTTCATCTATCTTTAGCTGTAGAGATGTACCTGCCCAAATTTCTTTGCAAATATTACATTACAATATTAAGTGTTTGACCGTTCTGATTTATTATAATACCATATACATTTGGATGAATCAGCATATTTCCTTTTGTATAATGTTTTTGTGGGGATCGCGTTATTACATGCCTTCCATAATTTTTTTTGGAATATTCGAATTCCATACAATTTTCTACACTGGTGAATTGTATCTTACTAGATCTTTTAGTTTGAGGTTGTATTTTCACCTGTTCTTCTGTGAGTGTCTTATAACATGTTTTAGTATTTCCATCAATAGCAAATGGCCAATACAACTTATCCTTAGACTTAGTGTCAATAATAATCCTGGCAATAGAAGGGATAATGGGTTTTGGGAATAAATTGTCAAGAATATCAAGATTCCAGCCATAAGATTCTGATATCATTAATTGACTTACCTTAGTAATGCTACAACTCGAATGTTTTTCCAATTCCTAATCGATATCTATCAATCTGTCTTTTCAGATATCAATATCCTCTCCATTCCCGATTTGATATATCCCATATTTTTTGATGAAATCTTTTCCTTCCATTATACTTGCCCAAATCCCGGTTCTACAATGTATTGATTTAATATCAATAAACATATTGTTATTAAAATAAATACCTTTTAATAGTTTTGCCGAAAGTATTGTTGGATGAGTCATGATTCTCCAAGCTTGTGCTACCAAAAGAGCCATATTCATTCTTTTAAAGTCCTTGAAACCTAATCCTTCAATTAATTTCCAAAATACTACTTTTTCCCTCGCCATCCGATGAATCTTATTTCTTTCTCCTGAATTCCATCAAAAATCGGTTATAGTAGAGATTAATTTGTTACAAAAAGAAATCAGAAATAAACAAATTGACATATAATACTTAGGTATTGCTTGTAGAATATCCTTTATAAGTAATTCCTTCCCTCCGTCCGATGATAGTTTTTCTTACCATCCTTTTGTATGTTTGAAAATCCTTTTTGCAATCCAATCAAGCGTTTCTAAATTAGATCTTTTCTAGACATATGGGGATTCCTAGGTAATTCCCTAAATCCTATGTTTCTTTAATATTGATTTCATTAGATACATATTCTCTTTTATATTGTGGGGTTTCCTTACTAAAGATAATCGTCGATTTATCGAAGTTAATTCTTTGCCCTGATCTTGTATAGTAAATGTTAAGTCATTCTCTAAAAGCATGTATATTAGTCTCATCTATGGTAATGAAGAAAAAAGAGTCATCTGTAAAAAGTAGGTGTGAAATGCTGGGACGATTTTTGTTAATTAGAATACATTGAATAAGTCCATGAAGGACATAACTAATGAGAGATTCGGTCGTAATGGTAAAAAAAGGTGACAGAGGGTCCCCTTGTCTTAGCCCTCAACCTAGAGAAAATTCACTAAGTCTTTCACAATTAAGATTAATATGAAAAGAAACATTAGTAATGAAATTCTTGATCTATAAAGTCCATTTGTTACGGAAACCTTTTTTCTTAAGACAATGAGTAAAAACTCCCAGCGTACCCGATCGTATGCCTTAGCCATATCAATTTTTATTGCTGCCACGTGCCTTTTGTTTTTACTTTTCCTTCTCATGAAGATAGAAATTTTTTGTGCTATTATTATATTATCTTGTATAGCTCGGCCAAATCATATTATGTTGGGAAAACAATATCATTCATAAAGCCCTGGAGTCTATTAGATAAATTTTTTGTAATAGTTTTGTAGCCAAAGTTAACACACGATATGGCTAGATAACCCCCTAATTTTCTTGTGTATCCCCTTTCGGAAGGAGTGAAATTAGAGTATCATTGAGACTATCTAAAGTAATATTATTAGAAAATAACTCTAAAACCATGTTATAAATCTCCTCTTTAATAATATCCCATAATTCCTTATAGAACTTACTATTCAGTCCGTCAGGTTTTGGAGCTTTGGAAGATGCTAGATCATGAACTGCTTTTTCCACTTCTTCCATTGATGGAATTGCTATTAGACAGTTATTCATTTGTTGATTAACTTTAGGTTTAATAAATTGTGTTGATTTTTCCATGTTTTCATAACTGGTTGTTTCTTTTGAAAAAGGGTTACGTAAATTTTTTGGAAACTATATTTAACCTCTAAAGAGTCTTCTTTCCAGTTACCTTCTTCATCTTTAATTTTAGTAATTCTATTAAGTTTTCTTCTTTCAATATTTGATAATGAATCTTGTTTTTGCATTTTTATATCTATATACTAACCAATTTTGTCTAGACCTGTCAGCCTAGTATTTTTCCTCACATTCATATTCAAATTTAACTTTTTCTTTTATCTCCTTATCCTCTTCTTGGTTTGGTACATTGTTGTTAATTTTCGTAAGCCGTTCTTGAAGGATTTTTATATGCGTTTCATGATTTTTAAAAGTCTCCCTAGCCCATTTTTTGAGTTCACTAATTTTGTAAATATAATTGGTCATGGGAGGATCAATTTTGAGAATAACCCAACCCATCTCAATGGTACTTCTATAGTTAATATTATCAAGCCAAGACGATTCGAACTTAAAATATTTTGTACTATGTTTCATATTAATATCATAATGTAAGAGTAGCGGAGAGTGGTCTGAACCAATTGCCAGTGTAATGAACACCTCAACCCTTGGAAAAAGGTTCTTTCACTCATAGGTAGCCAAAGCTCTGCCTATTTTTGTTTTGACGTGTTTTTCACCTTTTTCCTGTTAGACCAAGTGAAAAAACAACCATTAGATTTAATTTCTATAAGAGAGTTGTTATATGTAAAGTTTATGAATTCATTTATGTGATTAATATTTGCTTGATTAGTACTAAGTTTCTCTTTAATATTGAGGATATCATAAAAATCTTCTATGATTGTCCAAGGCTCAAAGATATCTTTGCTCCAATTAGATATATCATACCAAATCATATTCCTTTTGTTAATATCATTAGGGGAATGTACGCAGACCATATAATAAGTAAAAAAACTTCATTAATACGAAGGATGACAGCATAAGCGCAGCTGAAGGAAATTCAAGGCATACAAACGGATGAGACAAAACAAAAAAACCACTGGAATGAAACGCACTTCGTGTGGGATCAACAAAAAACTGTTACAGAATCCAAAATATTGGACTAAGTCTTGGGAGTCCACCTCTTAACATAGTCTCACAAAATATAGCTAAACCCGAACAAAAACGAACCAACAACGAACCAATATTTGAAACCGTCAAGGGGGCTTAGATCCCTTAGCAGATCCAAAAAAGTGTACTCAGATAACCTCCGTAGATTTTCTACGGGAGTAGCCGCCTCCCTTTTGGTTGTCTTTGGGGTTAAATTCCTCCTCTTTCGCATCATCATATATAAAATTTATGTCATTGTCCAAATTCTTCCCTTCAAAATTGTTCCCTAAGTAGTTACCTTCATTCTTGTCACTTCCTTCTTTGTCTTCTTCAGGTTT
The DNA here is from genome assembly GCA_029959085.1 of Nemophila menziesii. Taxonomy (NCBI): domain Eukaryota; kingdom Viridiplantae; phylum Streptophyta; class Magnoliopsida; order Boraginales; family Hydrophyllaceae; genus Nemophila; species Nemophila menziesii. The sequence continues at coordinate 2,205,753 of JARWIR010000013.1, forward strand.
CATTTGAGAATCATAGTCCTCAATCATTTTTGAGATATCCTAATTATCTTCATAAGTTTTGTTCCCCACCTCATCATTATGGTCTTGTTCATTTTCTAGGATGCTTAATTGATTCTCATTAGTATATCCCTCACTAATATCTATCACACGTAGCCTTTTAAGTTTCTAGTAATCAAAGGATTTCCTTTATATCTCATTTTACCACTAACCATTGTTTTAAGATCCTTTCTTCTTTTGATTGTTTGTTACTTCTCAAAGGGTCCATCTATACTAGAAGAGCTTTCAACAGTCAGACTTGCCTTCTGTTTACCTTTAAGTTTGTGTGATTCCTCTCCTTCTCTGGCCTTCTTCCCTTGTTCAGCATCTTCATTTTCACCTCCTTTTTACCATGCGCCATGTTGTTCTTGATAACCTCTAGTTTTCGTGTTGAGTTATTAAGTTCATTCCCCAGTTTATCAATTTGTTTGTTCTAGTCATCCCACTCTTGTTGCTTGATCTCTTTCTCCTCCGCCAAATCTCTATTTACAACCATGCGACTTCCTCCTTCCTTCTTTGTGTACTTATAATTGCTCAAGTCTACCACTAGATTTTCTCTAATAACAATGCCTCCCGTAATCCTATTGTTTGTTGTATTCCTACCTGTAAATCCCATCTCCCGTTTATCGTTATACAAATAGCAAATAAACTTCCCATCAATTTTGAGTTGAAGCCCATAACAGGGGTTGAAAGGTGGAAACTTTGCTATATTGTCTATGCTCCAACTGACCTTTCTTATTTCATCGACGTCGTCCATATTCTTAACACTTTTAACCTTACACTCTCCAAATTGGTGTCCAATTCTACCGCATCTAAAACAGAGGGAGCCTGTGTTTTCATATTGAAAAATCACCCAGTCAGCTCCCTCTTCTTGAAGGAGATAGGGACCAGGTGGTAATGGGTGATTGACATTGAATTTGACACGGAATATTAGTGCTTTAATATCAATATTTGGTACCACAGGGTAGTTTATAACTTCAATCTTAATGCAACATACCTCGAGAGCTCGTACCATATTTATATTGTTTTGTTTGAAGGCCAAGCCTTTAACTTGAACCCATATAGACTAGTACTCCTTAGGCAAGTCACGAAAGTCCACCACATGAGGCCACAAGGTCATACTTAGGTGCATTTTAAGAAAAACACAAGGTCTTATTTCCCATACTCTTTTGAATTCCCTTTCGCTGAAAATCTCTAGCTTGAACATGTTGGGTTTTATTTCTGTAACATGGAAGTTCCCTTGAATATCCCACTTCTCCTCAATGATTTTCCTAAGTCCCATTGCATAAACTGCCGTATCACCAATAGCTTTGAGGATTATAGTCGTATCCTCGTTAAGACTATCAACATGACGAGCTTTAATTTCTATATTGATCACCCCAAGTTTCCTGATGTGTCGATTAGGAAAAATAGGAAGAGCATGGCATTCGCGAGTTTCCATAGTAGATGATAGGAAGATCAGTTAAGAACCATAAAGTAAGCAAAGAGAGAAGAAGATAATAATGGTTACGAACAAAGAAAATAGAAGGATTGGAATAGAAGAAGTCAGGGCGTATTATAGTAAGAAGATATAGAATCTTGAATGTAAGTAAGAGCACATATACCTATTCGAAGGAGGTAATACGCCTTTTATAGAACTTATCATATGAGAAACGAGAAGTATCCTCGACATTGCAACTAAGTGTGAGTCTCTTAAGCTTCCAAATTAGCTGATTGGTAAAACTAAGGTAATTATTGTAATTTTCTTGTGTAAAACCAACAAACAAGTTATTTGATAAGTATGTAGATAACCCGGTAATAACTATTTCCCTTGCTTGATGGTAGGTTCTGAAACGCCTTCCCTTATCTGAGAATAGGACACACACTTCCTTGCAAAAAATTAGCTATATCACTTACTGATGTTATTAGCTTTTTTTTATCCCATAAATCAAAATTATAGTCGTTAACAATATAATTATAACAGGTAGATGGTCTACAATTCTTGAAGAGTCGTGAGATAGAACTCTTATAACATCTAAGCTTATAGTGAGAGCTCGATTTTGTATCTTTATACATACGATAGCAAGCTATCTCATTGCGATCATCAGGGTCTAAGATCCGAAAAGCCCTAAAAACCTTCCTAAGCACCCTATTAAAATCATAGGGTTTGATGTTCGTGCATGTATCTCCAAGCTTCCAAGATGCTTCTCCCTTCCTCCTATTAGACCTATATTTAATTACCATAAATAAAACCGTGTGAATAAAATCTTTGAAAGCATAGATATGATTTGGGAAAAGGAAAATTAATTTCATTGGACGATGAACACATCTTCAGATTCTTCTTGGTGAGTGGGTGATGGATTACCGGAGAGAGAAAGAGATCGGTGACGGGTGGTTGTGGATTTGGTTAGAAAGAAAAAGGCGTAATCTTAATGAAAGAAAGTTTATTTAACATTTAATGATTTATATATTATTTACTATTTCTTATTTACTTTGTAGTTAATATATGTGTGAATTGACATATATTGTTCTCTAAGTATAACTATATTAGGTTATCATAATTGTGTATCACTAATGAAAATCTCTCTTTTCTTTTTATTATTTATGAAATATTTGAGAGGTAATTAGTAGAAAGTTTTTCATATTTTAATCGTTTTGACTTTATTTCTAACAAAAAAAATAGTTGTTTTTTCCAATAATTTATCATACGTTAGTCATGTCTTTATTCAATCACTGAAGATTAATTTTAAGAGGAAATACCCCATTTGCCCCTGGTTTTTAACGCGATTGACAAGTTGCCGCCCACTGTTTAAAATGCGACTGGATACCCCCTAACTTTTGTTTTTCTTACTCGTTGCCCCCTACTAACGTTTTCCGTCCAAAATCGCCGTTAAGTATGACATGGAAGGCACATGCTAGCATTTTTATTATTTTTTTATTCTTAATCCTAATTAATTAATTAATTATATTAAACCAAGTTTTTTAAAGGGTAAAATAATTTTTTCTTAATAGTTTTAATATTATTAATAAAAATAATAATATAACACCCCCACCCCCTACAGAAACACCCACTTAACCCCTACCCCTCCGCCCCCTCCTCTCTTTTGTCCTCGTCTTCCCATACTTCTTCTTCTTCCCCGACAGACCTCTGTTTCTTCCAAAAAAAACTCAAGCAAAATACAAAATACAAAATATAAACTCAAACAAAATACATCTCCAGCACTCCTCAATTCTTTACCCTATCTGCAAAATACATAATATAAACTACTGTAAAATAGAAATTACATCTCCAGCAAGTTTCTAAATGGATACTGTAAAATAGAATACCCTTTAAATTGCACCGAATATTGCAATTAAACTTATAGGAAATCATGAGGTTAAAAAACATTGGATCAAAAGCATATTATTATCTGGGAATTATATGGTATTCAGAACATGAACATCTTAGAATTTTTTATCATCTCTTTTATTAAAATGTAGAACGAAAGTACAATGTGGGGTATATAATGAAATTTTGGAAACTATAAGGGATTGGATTTAACTAAAGGAGGAACAGTTAATGCCGCTGAGTCTTTTGATCGATTCTTATAGTTTAGGATTAGAAAATAGGATTCCAGATTGTCAGAATCTGCTCGGAAACAAATTGGTGTCTTGCCCATGTATTGGAATATAAACTTACCTCTCTTCCTCTTTGTACACTGAACATAGCAGCATATTTTTTTAAATGGTTATTTGAATGTGGTCGAGTATACATTTTTGGACGTAAAATGAATAACGTGAAAAATAGTGAACGAATGACTCAGTTTGGGAACTCCAATGATGATCAATCTAACATTATAGCCAAAAGGAGGTTGTATAGAAAGCTTGGAACTGTAATTGCTATAAATTAACAAAACTAGTGGAAATATGATTATCTTTTCCTAGTGATGATGTGATGCATTCACAATTTCATCATTTCACATGACACCAATTAATTGCAATATTAATTGCAATATTGGGTGCAATTCAAAAGCAGGGCCGGCCCTGACATTTCGGGGGCCCTAAGCAAACTCACAAAATAGGGCCCTCTACATAAATAAAATAAAAATATTATTACCATTAATTATTCGAACTCTAGACCTCATAAATGAAAACGTACAACCCTACCACCAAACTAATCATACTACATCAGTATGATCATTTAAATCAAAGATATATATACCACACATAATATATTTAGATAATCGGGGGGCCCTGAAAATGCCAAAATATCGGGGGCCCTAAGCGGCCGCGTCTTTTGCTTTACTACAGGACCGGCCCTGTTCAAAAGGTATTTTATTTTACTGTATACATTTAGAAACTTGCTGGAGATGTAATTTCTATTTTACAGTAGTTTATATTCTGTATTTTGCAGATATAGTAAATAATTGAGGAGTGCTGGAGATGTATTTTGCTTGAGTTTTTTTTTTTTTTTTTTGAAGAAACAGAGGTCTGTTGGGGAAGAAGACGAAGAATGGGAAGACGAGGAAGAAAGAGAGGAGGGGGTGGGGGGTGTTATTTTATTATTTTTATTAATAATATTAAAACTATTAAGAAATATTTATTTTACCTTTTAAAAAACTTGGTTTAATATAATTAATTGATTAATTAGGATTAAGACTAAAAAAAAACAATAAAAATACGGGATGTGCCTTCCATGTTATACTTAACGGCGATTTTGGACGGAAAACGTTAGTAGAAGGCAACGAGTCACGAAAACAAAAGTTAGGGGGTACTCAGTCGTATTTTAAACAATAGGAGGCAACCTATCAATCACATTAAAAATCAGGAGACAATAGATGTATTTTCTTTTATTTTAATTACTGGAAAAGAAAATTTCTCCATTAAATTCCATTTAGCAATCATAGCATTGACTCGTAATTACCACTTCAAGTTGACAAATTAAAAAGAAAATTGATACATATATAGGTGTTACAAGCACCTGCAACCAAGTGTCCTGTTTTTGTGTGTTTTTGTTTGGACTTGCAAGAACGTAATCAATGAGATAGATCCACAATCAGTTATCGAAATTTCAATTAGTACGTTGAATATGATTGATATCAGCAAATTTTTCATTAAAGCAAATAAAACTCACAAAATGTTCAGTTAATCTAGGCGATGCGACAGAAAACGTGTCTTGTCTTGTCCTCTTTAAAAAAAGAAGTCAAGTGAGACACTTGTTTCCATTTAGTTTATTCAAAAGGATTTATTCTGCTAGCTAATATTCATGTACAAATTTGGAGGCTTAATTGGTTTTTGCCAAAGAGGACCAATATAATTTTTGGTTAATGTTTAATAGGCACCTGCCACCTTATATTTTTTATAATGAAAAGAAATTGATTAAATTCACAATGTATCTTAAGATCATAAAGATTGTAGGTCTTGATAATAATGTTACATATGATAATTATTATAATCAGCTTTTTCTTTTTCTTTTGGTACGTAGATTATCCGGACCACCTTGTGCGAATCACGACTAATTCTACAGAAATATACACGTTTTTCCATGTGTATTCCTAGGTAAAGTAAAAAAAATCCTTATTAAAAAACTTATTTAAAAAAAGGTACTTATAATAAGATACCTTATAGAAAACAACCCTACCCCAAACTACCCATATAATTAACAATTAAAAAATAATTAGAAAAAAAAGACAAAACAAAAACTAATAAACACACGTGCTCGTCCGTGAGATTTTTTTCAAATCGTCATAACTAATTCTAAAAGAATCAAAAAAATAAAAAACTTATATATTTGGATAAATCAAATTAATATTTACGTCTATGATTTTTTTTTAATTTTTTTAATTTTTTTTCGCAGATACGTTTTAAAAATGGAATTCCGTGTCTGCAAAAAAAGAATCACTATTTTAAACATGGAATTTCATGTATGCGAAAAAACAATTAAAAAAAACAAAAAAACTATTGACGTAAAAATTAATTTGCTTTATCCAAGAATACAATTTTTTTTTATTTTTCTGATATTTTTTGAATTAGTTATGACGATTTTAAAAAAAATTCACGGACGCGCGCGTGTGTGATGGAATTAGTAGTAGTAGGTAGTGGTGGGTGGTGGTTGTGGTTGTTGTGGTGGTGGTGCTTGCTGTGGTGGTGGTGCTTGCTGTGGTGGTGGTGGTTAAATACATGGTGGTGGTACCCTATTATTTGTTTAATATTTAAAATTAATATTGTATTAAAATAAAATAATATATGTAATAATAAGGGTAGTAAAGGGATGAAAAATATAAAAGGGAGGTTTTCTATAAATAATTACTTCATTAGGCATATTTTTATAAAATAAATTAGTGAAGGCTTAAAAAAAATATTAAACTACTCTATGAGGATGTTTTTACTAATAACCTGAAATTAAAACTAGTTTACCCATATTCAGGGAAAAGTTCGAGCCTTATACCTCTTACTTTACACCCATTAGAGAAAGAATTCGAACATAATCAGTTTTGTTGTGTGTTGAAGGAACTAAATGATAAAGCTTTATTATGTAGACGTTATTTTGGGAAAAAATATCGTGGATACTTAAAATTCTGTTTGGTCTGTGAAAATATTTTATATTTTTGTTTTTAGAGTTTGTTTTCAAAAAAATGATTTTCGTTGTTTTTTTAATATTTTTAAAAAATATAAAAAATATCAAATTCACGTTTTCAATAGAGCAGCGTTTTCATTTAATTTTTTAGAAAACTATTTCCATTTTCTCTATCCAAACACGTTTTTATTAGTATTCTGAATAATATAGAGCATGAAAACAGAAAATTTCTATTATTTTCACGAACCAAACGGAGTCTAAAGTTTTTCGTTTTGAACCAATATATATTCAAAAAGGTTTCAAAAATGGATAAACAGGTACCCAATGTTTCATTTTTTATCTTTTATTAGTACTGATCTTTAGTCCGATGTTAAGTGATAGCATGACAAGGATAAAACAAGTATTTCAAAATTAAAATAATCTTTAATTAAATAAAAAATGATATGCCACATCAGCATTTAATATGTATTTAAGGACGAGTATTAACGGAAAGTAAAAGTGAAAATGATAGGTACCTGAATGTCCTGTCAAAATTTTAACTATCCATAAAAAATTTGATCGATTTCTTGTTTTTCCTTAAAAATAGTATTAAATCATCTGCAAAACTAAATGAGTGATCTTTTATTTCCCACAGTGGCCAGGGTTTAGTAAATAACCAATTTGTATATTGAAAAACTCTAAAAAATATATTTTAGTTTAGATAAATGAATATATTTAAGCAACTTGCAGCCAAATGCTCTCTTTCTCTTTTTTCCCCCCGTATACTTGCTAAATGCTCTCAGTACACTAGATATAGTGGCAAAACTGTTTTAACAACAAATGCCCAGTATAGTAGTAGAGTATTCATTGTTAGCTTACTGGTCGGTCATATCAAGAAGTCAACTCCATTTAGCAAATTGTATTGGTCAAACGAAGATGATATTGGCCCCCCAGACAAAGAGCCGACAAATTAGGAAACTGCCGCCAACCTCATTTGTACCAATATATGGGCAACGGCCAATAGGAGTTGCGAACTTCCTTTCACAACCTCAATTATGGGAACTTCTTTTACTGACTCACCACCATTTGTTCTTCATATCACCCATTATTTGAAAAGATAGATACTTGCTTTAGATTTTTTCTTTTTTTTCCTTTTGGTGATTTAGTGACGTCCCTGATATTTATATATAATTATATATTTTGTCTTTTCTCTGTAAATTATCCACTTATTAAATATATAGTTTCAAATATATGATCTATATATTATCAGATACTTCATGCTATTACAGGAAAAAACATAATACACACCTTACCATTTTTATATCAGTTGATGGATCTTTTTTAAAGAAACTAACAAAGAAACTGTCGCTTGTATTTTCATTAACACATAGGACCAATTTTTTAGCAGAAAAACTTAAAAATTTTGCGCAAATTATCCAGAAAAAGTTAAAGCTATTGGTATTTGAAATCCTGTCAAGGAACCAACCTCTCAACTCTCAAGAGAGTTGTTTTGAAGAATGACGGCCTAACCCTTATAAAGCCACTTATGGAGTGTAAAAATTAGAAAATCGTCATTTACTCCACATTCATGAATATATCCAAACATTTGCTAGCACTCTAAGTATAATTTTCCTTTTTGTTTCACAGAAATTCAACCAAGCCGCTGATTAATTGTGACGAGGGTAATATCAAGCCAAATTTCCTCATGATTAGGTGTTTTCAAACCCCCCCCCCCCCCCCCCTTCCCTATTTTCATATTATCTAATCTTATTCATCTTGCCTTTGTTTCTTTGGGCATTGACTAGATATATTTACTGAACTCGTTGTAATGTATTGATCTAAAGTAAAAAAATCAATCAGTGAAACAAATAAGAATATGTCCAAATTTATTTTTATTCATTACTCCTTCCTTTATCTAAATATCAGACCCCATCCAAACTTAAATATAAACCTTTTAGTTTTTTTCCTAATTTTACTAATTGATTTAATTTTTAGTCCCTGGATATAGGACCCTTTATATGTTTATTTATTCTATACAGATTTATATAAAACCCCTAGAAATTTTATTACCTGTTTTAGTGTTGGATTATACATAATTCATTCTACCAAGATCGGTCTAACACAAACTTGTTTAACTTGTCGAACATATTGGATTTAATCACATATTCAATAAAAAAAATTGAAAACTTATACTTGTAATTTTTGGAGGTTTTTCTAAATATTATTTATAATAAATTTTAAAAAAGAAAAGAAAAAAACAACATGACCAACACTTACAAGAGATTTGAATCGTATATTTTTTAAAATGAACATATTATATTTCTAATATGTTAACTTATCATTCATGTCTTTTTAATAAAAGAAATATAGACATATATATATTATAATTTTCAAAACAGGGTATTAAAAACATTAAAATTTTGGGAGCCTGAATCGGTTACGTCTTTTGCGTATATGATCTGGACCAGCCCTGCCTCATATGATCGTAATTATTTATTATATATCAATCTATTTATTTTAGTAAAACAAATGTCCTACTAACTTTGTAGAAGATTGTAGGTTGGTTACAAAGTTATTAAAGGATAATATTATAGTTATTCATTAGGGTTCATTTCTTTGAGAACATAATGTATTAATAGAAAGATAAAAGAATAGTAAAGACAAAAAAACACACATTAGCAAAAAAAATTATATTTAATTCATGATTGAATAACCTTATTTGTATTAGATTTTTTTTTTATATATTAAGCATATGGGCATCTCAGTTAGGCTAAGTCCAATAGGACCCCAATTGTAGCAAAAAGCTACAATTAGGGGTTGAATAATGAAAAATCAGCTCCAACAGGTTCCCAATTCTGGCTAAAGCCAGAATAGGGAACCCGATTCTTAAGAAATGTTAGCTACATGTGGCTAACCCCAATCTCATCCCCAATTTGATTTTTTAATATTTTATATCATTTTCATTAACCAAAACAACATATTTCTAACAATCTATTTTATTAATTTCACACATATTTTTAATAAAACCTCATAATTAATCTACTTATATTATTAATTTATTTTATTATTTGAATATTAATGGCTTCGATTATATTCTTTGAATAAAATTTGAAAAACTAATACTTTTAAAATTCTCGTATAGAAGTAAATAATAGACATATTATTATAAAAATATTACGATAAATAATAACTATATTTATTTTTAGTAATATATAATAAAAAAAATTAATATTAAATATTAATTTTAATTTCAAATATTTGTGCTTAAATTAAAAATAAACATATAAATAAAAAATTTAAATTATTATAAATTATTTAAAAATAGAAAAATTGTTGAAATAAATTTTAAATAAGATTGGGAGATTGAAATTGGGGAGCTGTTGGAGTAAAACTGTTTTTAAAGTTGCTATTTGAAAGAAACACCCTGTTTGACTCCCAATTCTGGCTTTCTAATTGGGTAGCTGTTGGACTTAGCCTTAGATGGTATTATATTTTTACTCACATTTCACTTCCACTTCCTAAAAATTGAATGATTTTCTTAAATAATGTCTAACTTATTAAATATGGTGTATCAAAAATATTGTTTATTTAAAATATGAAAAATAAAAATTCAACTTTTTCTATTATTACTTTTATTAAAAAAATTCAAATTTATATTTACAACACATATTCAAAATATCAAGACACTTTATGATGGATAAATTTGTAATGATATATGTAATTATTCGGTTTTTTAATTTGTATGAAAAATTAAGTAGACATTATTTTAAGATGAAGAGATATATTGTTATACGCTTATCTACTATTTTTTGTAGTGTTATTCGATTTATTAATTTTAATATCTATTCTTAAGGAAAGTATTTTTTCATAATGGTATAATTAAGAAAGTAATCCTTGCTTGGATCTTTGCTTGTAATTGACATTTTATTTTTGTCAAATAGAAGTGTTTTTATGATAAAATTAAATTATTAGATGCTAGAAGATCAAACAATTAAATGTTTTATAGGTGAATTATGCTGGTTTTGTTTGCTATTTACATAATATCTCCTACTCCAAGTGGCATCTTTGTGGTATTTTGACATTTTTCCACTCGTGAAACTTCCATACAATGCATGGTGCTTAATTTGAAGATGACTTGACGTGACCAACTTTAGTTCGTGCCTTTTTATTTTTGTTCAAATAGTTCGTGCCGGAACATCCATTAGCTAAACAAATGAAGTTTGTAAGGGTATAAGTAGGTCTTGACGTTTTCTCCAATACTTGCAATTATTTTGCATCATCTCATAGACTCATATATTATCCATGTGTCACATTTCACTTCATAAGAATTTCGTTTACGCGTTAATCAATTTCATTTATTTCTTTTCAAACCCAAATATGTACTTTTTGAAAGCGTTGACATGGTCCTTAAAATGGTTTTGGATGTTTTACAAACCTTAGTAAACGGTTATCATGAAATCTTGAATAAGTTATTTAGGTTCAGAGGGAAACAGACCAATTTGTGGACTAATTTGTCAACCCATTATAATCATTCCCTCAAAAATTGCGAAGAAAACCGTCACCACCACCCTCTTCCCCTTAGGAAGAAAAAGACCCCCGCCCCTGCTTTCCATCTTTGTTAAAAAAAAAAGGGAAAAAATCCTTTCTACCTGACTAGTATACACCCAACAATTAGTTTTCATCAGCTAAAATTTTATTTATTTATTTTGAGATCGATAGTTGGCCTAGTGGTTAAGTTACTCCGCAAAGACCAAGAGGTCCTGGGATCGAATCTCATTGAAGTTATTTACTCCGAATCCAGAATGGCTCTCTCATGTATTAAAAAAAAATTCCTTTTATAAAAAACCAAAACATCAAATATCTTTGTTTTAATTTCTTCATCTACTACGTTTAATACAATAAATTTACATCATTTTGAGTTATTTTACCTTATTACATTTACATCACTTTGAGTTATTTTACCTACCAATCACGAGAAATCTTATAGATAACTAAAATGTCAAATTCTATGATAATAATGAAACAAACAATAACGGAGAGGAGGATGAAAGAATTTACTCTCTCCCTTGACACTAACTTACTTCATGTTAAGTTTGATTAAGTTAAGATCTTTGCTAGAATTGTTGCATCGGATACTCACTACTACAGATCTGGTCTTTAGGGACGACAAAATTAGTGGCGACCCGCGTTTCGTCGCTAGTTTTCACAGTTAGCAACGACCGCGCGATTTCGTCGCTAAACAATTAAAAATTCCTCGCTAATTTTAAGCTTGTTAAAGACGACAAAATTTCGTCGTTAGAGAATACGAAATTCGCCGCTAATATTGTATATTTTTTTGATTATTTTTTTCATAAAAAGGTCGTCGCTAAATGTCTTTGGTTATTAGCGACGAGAGATGTCGTCGCTAGGTTTCATTACACGCGACAAAAATTTGCAAAATTAGCGACGAAACGCGGGTCGCCGAAGAAAAAACGTAAAACAAAACAGTTTCAGTTTTTTCAGATTAGGAAATACCCCATTATTAATTTTTTTTCTCCCACTTTCTCTCAAAACCCTAACTCCTATTTTCCCAAATCTTTACTACTTGATTCTCTAAATCATCTAACACCATTCTTAGGTCCATATTCGAGTTTGGGCAAGGTCAATGTACATATTCTTCATCCAATTCAAGGTATTTTTCAAAAAATACAATTTTTTATTTATTTTGTTGAATATAATGGTGAATTGCATGATTTAATGTTTGATTAGGTTAATAAATAATTGTTACACCATTAACGAGTCCACATTCAAGGTGGGGTATGGTCAATCTTCAATCTTTCCATCTAATTCAAGGTATTTTCAATAAAATTCACACTTTCTATAATTTGATTTATTTATTATAATTGTTAATAAATATGTGATCACATTGTCTAAAATGTGATTAGGGTAATAAATACTTGTTTAATGATTTTATTTTTGATTGATATGTTGTAAATCATGTAATTTTTCATTTATGTTTATTAATTTCTTATATATATATATATATATATATATATATATATATATATATATATATATTTGTTTAATTAGTTATATATGAAATTGTTTTTCTATTTAATAGTTTGTAATTTTAATTCATGCAATGTGTTGTAATTTTAATTTCTTTTATTCATTTAGGTTGTAATTTTTATTTTTTTTATCATTTGGGTTGTAATAATTATTTATTTTACTTTCATATGCATGTAGTTGCTTAGCTATATCAAATTGTTATTAAAAGATGTCTTCGGGTCTTGATAAGAGTTGGATCAAAGCCACTGACCTTTTGTCAGGAAGAATATATTTATGGTGTAACAGGTTTTGTCGAGTTTTCCGTCAAACTAGTTGGTTTTAATGACTATATGTTTTGCCCATGTAATCGTTGTGCGAATAATCGTCGATATCCATCACAAACGGTTAGGGCTCACCTTTTACTGCATGGGGTTATGTCCACGTATGAGGTTTGGACAAAACACAGTGAAATACTAGACATTCCCGAAGAAACCGTGCCAAATCCAGAAAATGAAATGTTAAATGCGTGTGACGATTTGAGAACAGTTACGAAGTTGGTGGACATTCGGGTGTTACCGTGATGACCGACGCACATCAAACTAGTCGTGTCATTTTTTAAGCTATGTTCGAGGAAATGGAGACAAATTATATCCTGGATTTCACAGTGATGAGTTCCTTGAATTTCATTGCAAAGCTTATGCACATAAAGGTAAAAACAAGTGGACTAACACATCTTTCACCGAGCTTTTGGAATTGGTTGGGCATGTTTTGTCCAAATCTCACAATTTGCCTGGGTCTTACGAGGAATGCAATAAGAAGTTGAAAAGTATGGGTATGGGTTACACTACTATTGATGTTTGCTTGAATGATTGTGTCATTTTATACAAGGAGAATGAATTCCTCGACAAGTGTCCATTATGCAGTGAGTGTAGATGGGATCAGAAAAAGGGCTCGGAAAGTACCCCATAAAAAGCTTCGTTATTTTCCGATTGCCCCGAGGTTGCAACGTCTATACGCTTTGAAGCACACCGTCGAAGAAATGATATGGCACCATACCGGAAAGAGTACCGATCCAGATGTGTTATGTCATCCGGTTGATGGTGATAGTCGGAAGAGATTTGCAGAGCTACATCCTAAGTTTGCTAGCGAACCTCGTAATGAATATTTGGGTCTCGGTATCAATGGTTTTTGTCTGTTCTCTATGCAGAACAACTCGTACAGCATGTGGCCAATTATATTGACCGTCTACAACTTGCCACCGTGGGTATGCATGAAGGAAACCACATTTCAGCTTTGTTTGTTGATTTTGGGTCCTCGTTCACCCAGTAAAGACATGGATGTCTATCTCCGCCTTATCATAGATGAGTTGGACATGTTGTGGGAAACAGGGATCTCTACGTATGATGCTCATGCCAAGCAAGTGTTTACGATGAAAGTTTGTTTGTTGTCCACCACTAATGACTACCCCGCTAGGTCATACACATTAGATTGGCAGGGTCAAGGTTACTTAGCGTGTCCAGAATGCATGGATTCTACTCCGTCGTTGAAGGTGAAAAAAGGTGTAGTATATTTTGATCATAGAAGATGGTTATCTACGAGACATCAGCTTAGAAAAGACAAAACTTTGTATTCTCGTGAAGAGTTCAAGGCCCCCCGAGGAAATATAGTCTGGGCGATATTCAAAAACAGCTAGATGGGTTGCCCACTGTGTTTCTTAGTAAACACAAGGATTTTGGGGGCAAGGCGACGAAAAAAACTGGTCTTCGCGAGTTTAACTGGAAGAAAAAGAGCATTTTTTTATCGCTTACCTTGTTGGTCGGAAAATCTGTTAAAATATAATATTTATGTTATGCATTGCGAGAAGAATGTGTGTGATAGTTTTGCTCAGTACAGTTGTAGGACTTGATGGGAAACCCAACAAAGATAAAGCGAAGACGAGAATGGATCTTAAAGATAAGTGCATCAGGAAAGAATTGTGTTTGATAACAAGAGGAGGTAAATCGGTACTCAAGCGAGGAAAGTATACATTGTCTACCGATAAGCGAATATTATTTCTTGACTGGTTGAAGACACAAGAATTTCCAAATAGTTTCGCGTCTAGTTTGAGGAATAATGTACAAAGCGGCACGAGTAGGATTATTGGAATGAAATCGCACGACTGTTACGTAATGATGCGGTATCTTTTCGTGGCTAGTTGACCCAGGCTTATAGAGGATAAATCAATTAGCGATGCGATTATTGGGTTGGCTAACGTGTTTAGAGTCGTTTGTAACAAGAACTTGAGTAGGAAAGAGTTGGAATCTGGTAAGGCGGGAGTGGTTGAAGTGATGTGCAAACTAGAATTGATTTTACCTCCCGTATTTTTTGATATAATGATCCACTTTGTGATACACTTATACGACGAAACATTATTATGGGGTCCTGTTCAAATGCGGTGGAGGTATCTATTTGAAAGGTATTTTTAAAAAGTTAAAAGAGTATATTCGGAACCCTGCTAGGTGGTGTCGCCTAGGGTGTGATAAAAATAAGATAAAATAAGCCAGAAAACAATGCACTAATCACCATAGACAGGCACGGCACTGCAAGTATTACAGGACGTATGCAAGTTTTAATGATAAGAAAAATTCGTTCTTAGGGACTTAGTGTGTTACACGAATGAACAAATAATTAAGAGTAGCAA
Source organism: Nemophila menziesii (assembly GCA_029959085.1). NCBI lineage: Eukaryota > Viridiplantae > Streptophyta > Magnoliopsida > Boraginales > Hydrophyllaceae > Nemophila > Nemophila menziesii. The sequence goes on from JARWIR010000013.1 coordinate 2,221,010, forward strand.
GTAATTAATTAAAGGAAACCGAAAATAAGGATGATTGATTGAGAGATTGAAAATTAAACTTAAATAAAAATTAAGACAATAAAGTAAATATGAGAAAGTATAGCTTAGGTTTTGCTAGTATGCACTACTCCTTCTAATTCTTTCTATCAAATTCAGTTAATAAGGGAGATAATAGCTCTTAAATACTTAGTCAGGATTCTAAATTCCCATTCCTTAGATCTTGAGAGTGACTAAGGGGGCTACGGCACAACCACGAGGTAGTTTAAAATAGGGTTTTCAAGCGCTACCAAGGCCCTAAACAAACAATTCCTTCAATTGGTGATATGGTGATTAAAACATACCCTAATGACTATCTAGTTAGGATCGATGTTATCAGAACCAATACCGGACACTAGAAATTATGTGGTGTTTCAAAAATTAGACACCCCTTCCGGGCGACCATCTAACTACTATCAAGAAAGCTTAAAGTGATCAGGTTTAGGACAAGCAATAATTCAAAACACATAAACAAATATATGGGTAAGCAGCTAATATCAAATTAAAACATATAATTCCCAAAGAAACTTAGATATAAAGAAAATAAAATTCATAGATTATACATAATGCAAAACCCAAGCTATGGGAAAATTAATTCATACCTGAAAGAAATAAACTAAAAGAATGATACAAAGATATCATCTTGCTCTCTTCAATAACTCTAATGATATAAAACTTAAGGACTAATTTATGAGAGGCAAGGATTAAACCTATGCCTTGGATTTGAGCAAGGGTGACTTTACAAAGTTTTAAGGGTGTATCTATAGGTATTTAGAAGACCTAATTCGTTTTTCTTGGAGTGGAAGAAAAGTAACTTGGACTCCAAGCCCAACTCAAATTTGTAACCCTAAAATATAGAAAAGGTAATAATCTACCGCTGTTTTGTTTTGGCCGTAACTCTTTCAATACTTTTCCGTTTGACGCGTTCCAATAGTAGAAACCGATTGTCTCGGAAAGATCTTTAACTTTGCTTCAGACCATTCTTCCAAATTCCTAGCCAATCTTGAGTTATTATCACTTCTATGGTCGTAGGTGCTGGAATTCAGATTTATTTGGCAACTTTATCTTTCCATATCTTATATTTTCCTTTCTTTTCTCCAATTTCCATGTATATCTTCTTTCCTTTATCTCTTAGAATTGACTTGGCATCTAATTAGTCTCCATATAATCTTTAAAGTTTCACACTAAATAAATAATTAAACCCAATATGCTCTAAAAATAATAAATCGTTAAATCAAGACAAGAAATAGGAAAGTGCACTAATTCATATGAAAATAGAGTATTTAGACTTTTAAAGCACTAAAAATGACGTCTCCACTTAATATTAAATCATCACAAATGGGGAGACATCACTAGGCCAGAGGGTTCAATCGCTGAGGGTTATGTGGTCGAGGAGACGTTGACATTCATATCACGGTATCTTCGAGAAGAAAAGACAAAGTTTAATGATCCGGGTAGATACAACGACCCACTGCCCAAACCAAAAGAGCTATCCGTTTTTAAGAGTTAGTGTACTCCCGTTGGTAAAAAAAGAGTTTGGTCATTTACCACGTAAAATGAAAGAGGAAATCACCTGGTACATTCTGAATAATTGTGACGAGATCGAAACATACATGACTTAAGTAACCGTAATTTATGTTTGAAAATTTATTTGCTCATTAATTTTTATTATTTTCTTACAATTTAGAGAACATAAATCCACGTTATCGGGGACGGCTAAAGAAGTAGAGGAGATGCACCGACAAACGTTTAAGGGGTGGTTTTTGGAAAAGGTACGTAACATGTCCATTAAGTTGGAAATTCCCATGTTAGGAAACTTCCATTAAGTTGGAAACATTCCTTAGTTGGAAACATTCCTTAGTTGGAAACTTTCCATTTTATGAAGCTTTCCTTATATGGAAACTTTCATGAAGTTGTAAAATTTTCTTATTTAGAAACTTTCCTGATTTGGAAATGTTCCTTAGTTGGAAACTTTCCTTAGTTGGAAAGTTGACTTATGTGGAAGCTTGCCTTATTTGGAAATTTGCCTTATTTGGAAACTTTCCTTATGTGAAAACCTTCCTTAGTTGGAAACTTTCCTTATTTGGGAAGTTACTTAATTGACGGTTACTTAACTCTTATTACGTTTGCTAGATTTATGCAATGCGCATGGCTTTTGATCCAATCGCTACACCTGAGATGGTGTCCTTGGCGAGCATGTCTTATGGTCCGGTCCGTACATACGATTCATGTATCGTGAATGGTGTCAAATGGGTTACTAGTGCAAAAGAAGGAAAAAAAGTAACTCAAGATTACGGAGTATCTGCCATGTATAATGAGACCCCTTTTTACGGTGAATTAGTGAAAATTGTAGAAGTTACATTCAATGATGGTTGTATTGTTGTGTTAGACGTTTGTAAGTGGTATAACACATCAAAGGTAAAGAAATAACACGAGGTAACCTTCATCAACACATTTGCTTTTTGATGGGAGACACCGTACATTTTTAGCAACGCAAGCCAAAAAGGTGTTATACATTGACGAGATCAATACACGGAAAACAATGAAAGGATGGAAAGCCGTTTGAGAAATCAACGATCGTCACGGGTGGAGCCCCGAGTTATGGGGTGCGGAGTCATTATCTACTGATAATGCGCGTATCACGATTCCGTTGGGAAACGCGGAGACAGAATACTCGCAACTAAACTTGGATACTAATGAAGAGATCGTGTTTGACACGGAGACACTCATCAGTAATTTGCATGTTGACTTGGTTTTTTATGAAGACGAGGAGATGTTAGATGACACATGGGAGTAGTACGGAGATGAGGAACCTATTACGGTTGATAATGATAAGGAGCCTGTAGACACTAGCGGATACGAAACTAATTAGATATTTGATTTTTAAGCATTTTATGTTCATTTGTCAAATTTTCTTAGATATGATTTGATTTTAATTTTAAGGTTGTTACAATGTTGTTAAAATTTCATTTGTCGATTAATTTTGATGTTTAATTGTGTTATTTTAAATTTATGATGTAGTAAATAAGTATAATTTTAATCAATAAGAAGTTTAAAAAAAAAATTAGCAACGACTTTCAATTGTTAGCGACGAAGTTCAAGCTAAGAACTCGTCTCTAATATTTAGCGAAGACATTCAACCACTTTGCGACGACATTAGTCGTTGCTAACATCGCCAAAATTTTCAATTTGTCAATTTGGGCGGTCAAAATTCCTGCCCATCCATATTCGTGATGACACGTAAAGATAGCGACGACGCGTATCGTCGCTAAGTAAGGACACGCAAAAGTCGTGCGTACTTTACGTGACGCGTGGCAAAGTTAGCAACGAATTTTAATAAATTAGCGACCACACGGGTCGTCGCTAACCTGAAAAATCTTTAAAACCCTACCGTGAGCTCATTTGCTCACTTACACCACATCTAAAAATTTCTAATTCCACCCAAAATCATCTCAATTCCATTTCCGAGCAAAATGCAAGGAAGATTCAAGCCATTAACCTTCACAACAAGGTATAATCCATCTTCTATATTAATTATTATCAATTTTTTTTTAACTTTTCTTATTCTAATCTTTTTTTTGTTTATGACAATCTTTGCTTGGCATTGCTTCTTCAACATCACAAGATCATTTCCTACGTAAAAGGTGCAATTTTCGTCCAACTTTTGCTATTACTTTTTTTATTGCAAAATTAGTGTTTGTATTAGGTTTTTAATAAATCCGAATTATATATGGTTTTTTTTAGGTGTTTTGAAACTAGAATTGTGTTCATAACATGATATTTATATGATTCATGATTTTTACATATAGAAATTAATTTTAAGGTTGTTCTAATGTTGTTAAAATGTTATTTGTAATTTTGATGTTTAATTGTTTTATTTTAAATTTAAGATGTAGTAAATAAGTATAATTTTAATCAATAAGAAGTTTTTTTTAAAATTCGCGACGACTTTCAATTGTTAGCGACGAAATTCAAGCTAAGAACTCGTCGCTAATATTTAGCGACGACATTCAACCACTTTGCGGCGACATTAGTCGCCGCTAACATCGCCAAAAATTTCGATTGGTCAATTTGGGCGGTTTAGAATTCCCGCCCATTCATATTCGCGATGACACGCAAAGATAGCGACAACGCGTGTCGTCGCTAAGTAACGAAACACAAAAGTCGTGTGTACGTTACGTGACGCGTGGCAAAGTTAGCGACGAGTTTTAATAAATTAGCGACGACACGGGTCGTCGCTAACATAAAAAACTATAAAACCCTACCGTGAACTCATTTGCTCACTTACAACACATCTAAAAATTTCCGATTCCGCCCAAAATCATCTCAATTCCATTTCCGAGCAAAATCCAAGGAAGAGTCAAGCCATTAACCTTCATAACAAGGTATAATCCATCTTCTATATTAATTAATATCAATTTTTTTAACTTTTTTTATTCTAATATTTTTTTTGTTTATGATAATCTTTGCTTGGCATGGCTTCTTCAACATCACAAGATCATTTCGTACGTAAAAGGTGCAATTTTCGTCCAACTTTTTCTATCAATTTTTTTTATTGCAAAAATTAGTGTTTGTATTAGGTTTTTTAATAAATCCTAATTATATATGGTTTTTTTAGGTGTTTTGAAACTAGAATTGTGTTCATAACATGATATTTATATGATTTGTGGTTTTTTACATATAGAAATTAATTTTAAGGTTGTTACCATGTTGTTAAAATGTTATTTGTCGATTAATTTTGATGTTTAATTGTGTTATTTTAAATTTAAGAAGTAGTAAATAAGTATAATTTTAATCAATAAGAAGTTTAAAAAAAAAAAATTAGCGACGACTTTCAATTGTTAGCGACGAAATTCAAGCTAAGAACTCGTTGCTAATATTTAACGACGACATTCAACCACTTTGCGACGACATTAGTCGTCGCTAACATCGCCAAAATTTTCGATTGGTCAATTTGGTCGGTCAGAATTCCCGCCCATTCATATTCGCGATGACACGTAAAGATAGCGACGACGCGTGTCGTCGCTAAGTAAGGACACACAAAAGTCGTGTGTACGTTACGTGACGTGTGGCAAAGTTAGCGACGAGTTTTAATAAATTAGCGACGACACGGGTCGTCGCTAACATGAAAAATCTATAAAACCCTACCGTGAGCTCATTTGCTCGCTTACAACACATCTAAAAATTTCCAATTCCACCCAAAATCATCTCAATTCCATTTCCAAGCAAAATCCAAGGAAGATTCAAGCCATTAACCTTCATAACAAGGTATAATCCATCTTCTATTTTAATTATTTTCAATTTTTTCTAATCTTTTTTTTGTTTATGATAATCTTTGCTTGGCATGGCTTCTCCAACATCACAATATCATTTCCAACGTAAAAGGTGCAATTTTCGTCCAACTTTTGTTGTTAATTTTTTTATTGCAACAATTAGTGTTTGTAGTAGGTTTTTTAATAAATCTGAATTATATATGGTTTTTTAGGTGTTTTGAAACTAGAATTGTGTTCATAACATGATATTTATATGATTTGTGATTTTTACATATAGAAATTAATTTTTTATATATTTGATTGCAAAAAATTGTGTTTGTATATGGGTTTATAGTAAATCTGAGTTATATGAGTAATGCTGGATATCACCTCAAATCACATCGCCTTAATATCACCTCCTATGTGGATTTCAAATTAACCAATCATATGATTTCTCTTTCCTGACTTATCATTTTCTCTCTCCTTTGTGATTGGTCCACATAGGAGGTGATATTAAGGCGATGTGATTTGGGGTGATATCCAGCATTACTCGAGTTATATATGGGGTTTTAGGTGTTTTGAAACTAGAATTGTGTTCATAACATGATATTTATATGATTTGTGATTTTTACATATAGAAATTAATTTCTTTTTTAATTTTTGATTGCATTTTTTTTGTTTGGATACGGTTTTTTAATAAATCCGAGTTATATATGGGTAATTTTAGGAGTTTTGAAACTAGAATTGTGTTTATATGATTTGTGTATAGAGAATTTGATAAGAGATTTTTAAAAAAATTGTTAAATATGTTTAGGGTTTTAGGAAAATATTTGGGGAAAAAAAGTTAAATAAAAAACTATAGTATCTTTTTTTGAATTAAAAAACTATTTGTAAATATAATAAGGTTAAGAATTTTTTTTTTTTAAAATTCGTTAAAAAGGCCTTATAAGAAAAGTTTCCATTTTAGGAAACTATACTTTTTAGAGAAGTTTCCCTTGGAGACTTTCCATTTTAGGAAACTTTACTTTGTAGAGAATTTTTCTCAAAAGAAAACTTTCCTAAAAGGTATAGTTTCCTAAAATGGAAACTTGTCTTATTTGGAGACTTTCCATTTTAGGAAACTTTACTATTTTAAGGACTAAATTATTATTTTTTGCTACAGAAGCCATTCGGATCGGATTAATCGTATATTTATTTTATTTTATTATATATGTATTATTTGTAATAATTAATTTATTCGATCGGTTTGTAATAATCATTTTTTTGTTTGTTATTATAGATATATTATTTATAATATTTTATTTTTATTTCTTTCCGTTAAATTATAGATGGCTGATGTTATGTCTCGAGGATACGACGGTGATTGACATGGCCGGGATCCTTCTAGGAAACCGGACCGCACACTATCCACATGTGCCGACCCGTCTGGTAATTAAAATATTTAAAACATAAAACTTTATCAATTTAAATTTAATTCAATTTTTCTTAAACCAGAAAAACGCAAAAGAAAATCATGAGGTACTAATGCATTAAAGATTGCTTTTGAAGCCCTAGAGAAAGTAGGTTACCCTTTATTAGTAGAGTTTTGTATGCTAGATGAGACGTGGAACCCTATCGGGGAGTATGGTCACCACGTTTCACGGGTTATAAGGGAGACTGTACGAGAGAATGTCCCCTCTTGCTACAGAATCTGGAAGGAGGTGCCTGATGGGATGAAAGCTACTATCATGGACAGATTAAAACAATTTATTTACCTCGATAGCTGGCGTAACAGACCCGACTGGCCGGAAATCCAAAAACATTTGAACAAAAGCCAGTCGACTAGGTATAGGGGGTGGAAGGGTGACTTGAACAAAGCCTACTATAATAAGAAGAAAACGCCGCCTGATGTTGATCCGTTAATTTGGAAGAGGAGTTATGCGATGTGAGATAACAAGGACTCCCAGGTAGCAAATTTTAATATTTAAAAAAAATTAACGTTTTTGAAATATATTGAAACAGGAGCAGGCTGCTACCAACAAGGCGAACATGAAGAAAAAGAAAAAATCGGGCAAGGCCGGTTTGAGAAATTATTCGCAGACCCGAGAGATCATTCATAAGGTATAGTCTTTGATTTTCAAAAATTAAATTAGTTACTTTAATTAATTATTAATATATATTGTTTAAAATGTTATTGCACAGGGGAAGCTGAAAAAGAAGACAAAGGAACGGTTATATTGTTTTGACGAGTCTACCTAAGAGGAGAGAGAACTGCCAAATCTTGGGGGGGTTTCCAGTAAATGAATTACGACTCCGACAAAGACAGTGGAGGAACCCGACATACAAATAGTGTAACGTAACTGTTTTTTCCTTTTCCTATTTAAATTAAATTTATTTAAATATATTAATTAATTTTTCTATTTTAGAAAAGTTTTCATTTTAGGAAAGTTTCCTAAAATGAAAATGTTCCTTATTTGGAAAGTTTCCCAAAATAGAAAATTTCCTTTTTTAGTTTTTTAAATTGTCTTCTTTAAATAATTATTAATTTATTTTTAATGGCTTGTAACAGGATGTGTATCGGGGGAAGCTTAAGCAGATAGTTTGCGAGAAAAGGGCAAGGTCATCTGGTGGGACCGCCTCTGAAGTGCCGATGAGAGACCAGATCGACGCCATGAAAAAGGCCTTTGAATAAGTCATGGGCCCACCAAAGACGGATTGGATAACTGGATTCGGACAGGTCCATAAGAAGGCCCATATCTCCCAGCCGGATCCATTAGTTTGGCGAATTACGGAGAGGCTAGATGTGATGATGGCGGCAATGAACGAGTTTCGTGCACTTCAAGGTCTCCCTCTTATCGAGGCTCCGCCTTTATCGACTCCCTCCACAGCTACCCCGATTGGCGATCACTTTTCGACGAGCATACTTGACACGGCTATGGCGGCGTTGAATGAGATGAGGGCCACTCAAGGTCTTGCCTCGATCCCCCTCCGAAGCACCGAGAGCAGATGAAGACGATGAAGATGGTGACAGGACGAAGATTTGGATGCTCCTTAACTTTATTTATATTTTATTTTGATGTATTTTGACTATTTATGTTATGTTTGACTTTTTTGGTTATGTTTGACTTATTAATATTTTTAAATTAAATTAAATTGAGTTTTGCTTTCCGATTAATATTTAAGATTTTTAATTATTTATTATATATATTTGTATAATTATGAAAATAAAAATAAATTTATAAATAAATTTAAAATATAAATTATATAAAAAAGATAAATTAAATTAAATATATTAAAATCAAAATTATAATTCAGGTCTCGGAAAAAAAAAGATCAGCGACAACATATTCGACGCCCTTTTAGAATAACAAGTCGTCGCTAGTACTTTGAATAATGACCGACGACAACATGACGACGAGTTATACCGTCACCTATATTCTAGGATAGCGGCGAAGCTTGGTCGTCGCTGACAAACATTAATCAGCGACGAGTCTTGTTTTCGCAAAGGCGCCCCACGAATTCGCGGCAAACCACTGCGTTTCGTCGCAAGATCGACTTCTCCCTACGACTTTCTAGCGATGACTTATTAGCGACGAGTCGTCGTCGCTAAACGTCTTTAGCGACGTCTTTTCATTATCCGCGACGAACGCTGGTCGTCGCTTAATCAAGCGAATGTAGTAGTGACTGTTAGTTTTAGTTACTCGAAAAAAGTTATTCGCCAAAATTAGGGAGTTAAAGGGAGAAGTAACACTGAGAAAAGAGGTACTAGTGTCTGTATTATAAGTTTTGAGAAGCAAGAAGATTGTGATTTGGTGTGGAAAAACAGTATCTACTATATTTTCAGTTTTCATGATTTTCTTGAAAAATGGGATGAGTGTCTAGCTATTCCCGCTTTGCTTGGGAAAAACCTTTTTTTGGATTAGAATAGATTGTATTCCCCCATTTGTTCATTTACCGTTCACTTCTTCAGTAACACAACACCTCATCTCCCCATATTTTCTCCATTAAGTCTCTTATTATCTCATCCTAAGTTGTTAATCTCATGCCTTTTATTTCATACGACTCTCTCCCCTTAGCCAAAAGGCCTCAACATCCTTAATCTCGATGTGTTAGACATATGTGTAAAAGTGGCTGGAATAACTTTTACTGATGAAGGGATTAATATTTAGCAAAATTCATTCATCAATTTTGAGAGAGAATGTTTTGAGTGATGTTAAGATATCAACAAAATAAAATCCCACAACAATCATATAACGATGCAGTTCCTTTTTGTTGAGAGTGTTGCAAATTAATTAAGCAAAAAATGGTTATCGATGCCACAGTGGGTAGTGTAATATTTTTTGTATGGTTTGTAAGCGCAATTTGAGTATGTGTGGACTAAAAAAAGAAAAAATATTCTGACGTACAAGTTTGAGATGATATTCCACTGACTTTTTCCGATATTATGATCCATCTGGTCATTCACTAACAAAGAAGTCCTACTTGATGGACCGGTGCATATACGTCAGATGTACCCTTTTAGAGTATTATTTGAGGAAGTTAAAGAAGCACATGCAAAATATGGTAAAGTTAGAAGGTTCAATAGCAAAGGCTTACATTGTTGATGAAACTTTGACTTTCATATGATGTTATCTCAAAGATGAAAATTCCAATTTTAACTATCCTAAGAGATATGTCATTCCATTTTTGGAACCATAAGAGATAAATTTTTAGAAGTCAATGTCACCCGGTGGGAAAAAAGAGTTATATTTATCATCTACATCGACATGGATATGATATTTTGGTGCATTCTACGAAGTTACAAGGAAATACAAGTTTATATCGAATAAATACATTACGTATATAATTTTTTTGTTACTTTATTATTTATATGCCTCGTATAACAAAAAGATATTATATTTCAGGGAACACATGGCGATGCTAGCTAGTCATATAAATATGTAAAAACTCATCGAAGAGAATTTAACCACTGGTTCTTGGAGAAGGTAGAACGTATTTCAATATCATTATAATAATCAAGATAGTAAAACTCACTATTTTTTCCAATGACAGTTTTTAAACATGAAGGTTGTCCACAATCCAGTTGCAACCTTATAATTCCAACTTGTGCCTGACGGTCTGCACTGTTCCACGTAGATATATGATACGTGTGTCACTAATAGGGTCAAATGGGTCTGACGTGAGAAAGGGGGAAAACAAATCACTGCAGACTATAGTGTTCTTGTTTTGCCGAGGTCGTTAGTTGGTATGGTGAATTGATTAATGTTTTCAAGGTAGATTTTGGTAAAGAATGTTCATTAACGGTGCTCGAGTACAAGTGATATAACATCGATGCAAAAAAGGGAAAAATTGAAACAATCACGGCGTGACCAGAATCGACACTAGTTCATACTAGTACAAAGATGAACTAAACTTTCTAGCTAATCCAGCAAAGAAGGCGTTCTACCTTGATGATTTAGTGCACGTTAAGGAATCGCGACGTGGTGCGCGGAAAGTTTTTTGGTAAGTGAGCAATCGTCATGGATGAAGTGTAGATTTATTGGGTGCCGAGTTGAAACTTAATCCCTCGTAAGCAATACCCATACCCATTATGAATGGCACCACATATATAGATGGGTTACGTATGAATAACGGAGAATACACCAAAGTCGATCCAGAGAGATAAAGCATGGTCCTACTATTGAAGAAGTTGAAGAAGAGTTGGAAGATACTGGGACGAGTACGCAAATGAGGTTGATAATATTGATGTCCACCAGGCCAGGGACATAGATAGCGACTATGACGTTATAGATCTTGAGAGGAAACCGAATAGTCATATATATTATAGTGTATTAAGCATACCTGTTTTAAAATTTTGTTACTTTTCGTGCTGATTATTCAAATTTAGTGTATTTCATACAGTGTTATTAATTTCAGTTAGATTGTATAAGCTATGTTTAGCAGGTGTAGAAAAATATTGTATATTAAATAGTTTTAGAGTTATATTTTTTTCTTAGACAAAGTTAAAGCGACCAGTGGTTTGGTCGCCAAACGCAATTATTAAAAAACCCATTACCTATTGTCTATGCTGTAGATCTCGGTTTAGGATGCTAGGCGGTCGACCGGGGCCTAGCGCTTAGGCGGGATTACACGGGGACTAGGCGGAATTATATGGTTTTGAATCTTGATGTGTAATTTTGTATATTTAGTAATATATATGTAGTAATTATAGCAATTTTAAACTATTTAAGTCATAAAATTCATCTAACAACACTATAGTAAATATAAAAATACTAAAAATTGAGTTATAATATCAACTAAATAATTCTCAAGAATATAAAAAATAACAAAAAGGTCTATGCGGGCATGTTTTTCCAATAATCGCGGCCTAGTCAGTCATTTGTTGCCATTAATCGATGCCTAGACGGGCTAGGCGCCTATTACACGGCGACTAAGGCGCTGGGCAAAAAAAGCCTAGAATTTTAACTAGGCGTAAGCGGCTGAGGGGGGAGTTGACGCCTAGGCGGCGCCTAGACGCGTTTAGGTGGGGAGACAGCATAGCCTATCGTACACAAAGCGGTAAAGGTTGGTTGACAACAAACTATATAAGTGGCCAATAACAGTCCTCACTGTTTAACGACCGTGTTTTTTTAAGTGGTCGCAGTTTGACTCCTTTACCGACCCTCATCTAGCGACGACTATCGGTTGCTAAAACTAAAACCTATCATTAGCGACTGAGGAAGCCACCAATAGCGACAACACTGGCGGTTACTAAAGGTGAATTTTGCAACAATGTCGAGTATAGTACGAATTTACTCTATTTTTAATTTAGGAAGAAAGGTGAGAAAAAAATACATTATCCTTTACTGGAGACATATTTAGACAATTTCCAGAGTTCAATTTTAATTTTTTGTAATTTATAGTCACAGTTAAAAAATGTTCGACTGTTTTTCTAATATATTAGTTTTCCCCTGAGTAAATTTAACCTTCAATTTTATTTGACCGAGATTCTTGTTGAAAATTAAAGAGAACGTTAATCGTTTTTTAATGCTCTTGGAGAAATATAACAGCAAAAGTCTTTTCCTTGAAAAGTCTCAACACGAAAATAGAGATGTGAATAATATTAGTTTATAATCTATACATTTCAAAGATTAAAGACATGATGTCCTAGCCTAGTTGGAGGTTAGGTCCTATAAAATACAACCAACTAGGGTTCAAAGCCTTTTGAATACTATTTTGGGGATGAGATTCAAACCCAGTATGCTCCCCTTGTCAAAAGAATCGTCCAGGTTCATGCCAATTATTGTGAACGCTTTGAAACTCACAAGACTACTATATAAAGAGGTTGAAATCATATTGTTCAAGACGCCAAAATTTATCTTCGACTTCCAGAATGGAAAAACTCTCTCCTCCTCTCCAAGATGTTTCCGATCTTAGAATAGAGTAGTAATAGTAATCTCTTTGGGAGTACCGACCATACCTGGAAAATCTTTCTTTTTTTATGTTAGGAGTCACGCTATTACTTGATGGTTTTGAGATATGTTGTTAGTTTTTTGTTGCAATGTTTATTTATCTATGTATAAATTGTTGTAAGTTTATTTCCGAAACAAATATATAATTTTTTAAATTACTAATTTACGATGTGATCCGTGTTTTAGTTTTACCAACAATTCTTTGCTCCAATATTTAAGTCAATTCATTTAACCTTCTAACTTTTAATTACCGATAAAAAAAAATTTTGAATTCACCATGATCATATCATATATGCACACTATACTTGATTACATAACCATTTATATTTTACATCCATATGCTAATTAATTATGGTCAAGATTTTGGAAGGGAGTACGAATACGGTTATCCGGTATTTCTAATGAAATTCATCTGACATGAAATAGTTATTTATTAATAATTGATATTGAAAATGTGGATGCAACCCTAATCGTGTCATTTGGTGAATGTCATTGCCATTAGCTCTAAGATCTTGTGAAGTCAGTGTTGGCCACCCCAAGTTGATAAAGTTGATCCCTTTTAACAAGTGGTCGCATAATTATATAGTCTCGCAGTCTAATGCCAGTATTGCTGGTGATTAGAAATACTTTTAGTAGTTATGAAATTATAAGATCAAATTTTACCAGGACCCATGATAATTTTTGTAACGTAACTTTTTCATAAGTAAGCGGATCTAATCTGAACGAAAAGTACAAATAAATCTGCTTGTTCATAATCCATTGTGGTTTTTCTTTTCCATTTTTACTAGTGACCTCAGTGTTCCACTGTTCCTTTCCTTTTTGATTTTCTTTGGGTTTGGTGGAATTTTTGTGAAGCTTTATTAAAAGGAGAGACGCGAGTTAGCATTTTGATTTGCTATTTGCTATTTAGATTATTCATTTGCCTAAAAAAATCATATGTTCCATCATATATAAAAATAATAGCGGACAAATATAACAGTTTTATGTCTTTTCTTTTTCAATTTTTTCGAATTTAAACTTCTTTAGCCACTTAAGAATACTCAAAATAGTACTAGTTTGAGTATCCTTTTCTAATATTCAACCATCTTTTCTAAAGGTGAGCAAAACAAAAATAAATATCAAACAGATTCCAAAAATCGAAAAAAACGAAAACCAACAAAACCATTTTTTTCGGGATAAACTTTTTTAAAAACCGAAAAAGTTCGGTTCAGTACGGTCTTTCCATGCTAAACCGAAACGAAAAACCGAACTGAGAAAAAAATACAAAAACTAAAGTAGGTCTCTAATTTATTTTGAGTTTTGAATAATCTCTTTATCCTTAATTAAGAGATTTTTGAATATAATTTATATTCTTGAAGAGATTATGATAAGGGGATAGAAAATTGAGTAAATTTGTAAACATAACTGCTCATATATGGCATGCACCGCCCCTAAAATATGTGATAACATGCAACGTATCTTTACATTAATCATTAGTCCATATATTAATAGATCCTTCGTTTATTGGAATTTCTTAAAGGTAAAGTATACACATTAAATTATGTAAGTATTCCTTTGAAATTAATTTTTTACAATTAATGCGTAATATTTCAGTTCCAAAAATGCAATTTTTCTGCATGGGTCAATAACAGGAAAATCAAACACTTCATATATGGATTTGTTAGAAAATAAAAAGTCTCTAGTAAACTCCATTGAAATCTATCCAACTATCAAATCAAACACATACCAAAATCGAAAATATACCAAAACGAACATATACCGAACCAAAAACCGACAAAACAAAATCGATAAAAACCGTTGCGGTTCGGTACCGCCACCTATAAAATAAAACCATTCGGTTTTGGTTTCGTTTTTGGCAAAAAATCGAGCCGAGCCAAACTGTGCTCGTCCCTAATCTTTTCATATCCTCCCTAACATTCTTAGCAAATTCGCACTCAAAGAATATGTGCTTGTTTGACCCAAAAATTTCACCCACACGATTCACAAAGTGGATCCAATTACATGTAACTCATTATATCCTTAGTGTGAAGTCTATGTTGTATTGCCATCCATGCAATAATAGCGTGTTTGGGGACAACACAAGGGTCCCACACAATGTTTACCCAAATTTTAGGAAAAGATCGACTATGAAAACTATTATAAGGTGATTGATGTCTCCTCATTTGTGATAGATTTATATTAGGATGAGACATCATTTTTAGTGATTTAGAAATCATAATAGTCGATTTTCTTGAGAATTAGTGCACTTTCCTATTTTGAGTCTTAATTTAGTGAATTATTATTTTTAGAGCATATTGGGTTTAATTGTTTATTTAGTGTGAAGCTTTAAAGATAATTATGGAGATTAATTAGAGTCCAAGTCAAAGACTACAAGATATGGAAAGAGATTAGCATGGTAATTGGAGATAAGGAAAGAAAGACTAAAAATTGGAAAAGGAAAAGCTGTCTAAATCTGAATTTCTGCAGCAACGCCTAAAGAAGTGGTGATAACTCCAAAAGCAAGACGATTTTGGTAAATTCCTTTAATAGGGACGTAGATAATTCGCTGAGAATTCTTTTGGTATATTGTGGAGCAAAAACCGACCAATAACGAAGAAGATATGCTCAAGACAAGTCAGCGGAATTTATCTTTATTTCCATACGAATTTGAGTTGGGTTTGGAGTCCACTACTTTACCTCTCCCTCAAGAAAATGAATTAGGTCTTCTAAACACCTATAAATACACCCTTATATCACTTGTAAATCATCCTCGCCTCATAGTAATTAGTTCTTAAGGTTTTATTCTTCCAGTTTATTGTAGAGAGCAAGATGATGTCTTTTGTAATTTCTTTTAGTTTATTTCCATCAGGTATGAACTAAACTCCCCATAGCTTGGGTTTTGCATCATGTATAAACTATGAATTCTAATTCTTCTATCTAAGTTTCTTTGGGAATTACATGTTTCAATCTGATATTAGCTTCTTACCTTTATATTTGTTTATGTGTTTTGATTTATTGTATATCCTAGAACTGATCACTTTAGGCTTTCTTAATAGTAATTAGATGGTCACCTTAGCTGGGTGTCTAATTATTGAAACACCACATAACGTCTAGTCTCGATATTAGTCCTGACAAAACTGATTCTAACTAGATAGTCATTAGGGTATGATTTAATCACCATATCACCAATTGAGTGAATTGTTTGCTTAGGGCCTTAGTAGCGTTTGATACCCCTATTTAAAACAGCCTCTTGGTTGTGCCGTAGCCCCCTTAGTCGCTCTCAAGGTCTAAGGAATGAGAATTTAGAATCCCGACTAAGTATACAAGAGCTAATATTCTCCCTTATTAACTAGATCTAATAGAAAGAATTAGAAGGATTAGTGCATACTAGCAAAACCTAAGTTATATTTCTCATCTTATATTCTTCGTATTTTATTTTATTGCTTTTATTTTCAAAGTTTAATTATTAAATTCGAAAATCTATTTGCTTTTATTTTCTGTCTTTGATTATTTACTTTTACTCGATATTTCTACCCACGTGATTAACACACTTAAGTCCCTGAGAACGAACTCAACTTATCAACTAAAACTTGCATACGTCCTATAATACTTGCAGTACTGTGCCTGTCTAGGGTGAGAGTGCGTAGTTTTCTAGACTATATTTTATCTTATTTTTATCACACCCTAGGCGACACCAGTGATTTATATACCGCAAAAAACTCACCACTACGCGACTCAAAAGGAACAAGTTGATCCTTAAGGGTGGAGAACCAATGATGCAACACCTTTACTCCTCAATCAGTTCCTACCGAAGTGCCAATGTGTTCCTTTAGCTCTCATAGTTGTTTGGAAAATGGAGAATCCAAATTTTTTACTTTCCATTCCAAAAAAATTATATTTTTCAACTATTTCCCATGCACCCATTTTTTCCACAAAACATCTTTTTTCCATCATAATTTTCTACATCATCTTCATGAGTAAAGATTTATTCCAAACTCCAAGATTATTAAGCCTAGTCCTATTTCATCATTTGGTGTTGTTATGGTCATCCATTTAATTTGTGGAGATTTCTCATCCCAATAAAAACTCCTACACTCATGATTTTATCACGAACAGAAAATGGTACCAGAGAGATGGATACACAAAAGCATACGACCCTTGAAGTACCGACCGAATAAGCTCAAGACGGCCCATATAAGAGAGAAAAAGAGAATTCCAAGACCGAACACAACTTTCTAAAATATCAATTAGAGACTTATAATCTCTCAAAAATAAGATCGAATCACCAAGAGGTACACCAAAGTAACAAAACAGAATCAACCCTTTTTCAAGTTGTGTAGTTTCCAAAATTTCTTCAACAATCTCATCTTTAATACACATAAAATAAATATTTGATATTAGAATATTTAGATGAAGGTCCGAACACTTACTAAACTCCTCTAAACTTTCCATAAGAATTTATACCGAGGCATGATCTTTTTGGCTAGAAGCATGAGATCATCGGCAAAAGTAAGATAAGTGATCTTATTTTTTCCACACTTCGGATGGTACATAAACCCAATATTTGAGTTCTTCTACAATAGTACCGATAAGTATTTAAGACACAAAATTAAGAAGTATGGAGAAAGAGTATAACTTTTTCTTAAGTCTTTTTCTCCTTTGAAGAAGCCATGAACTTCCCAATTAAGTGAAACCAAGTATGAAGGTGTGGTGACGCATTCTATAACCCAATTCACAAACAATTTCGGAAACTTTACACCTTTTAGTACCTCTTGAAGAAAATCCCAAGAAAACGAATCATACTCTTTGCACAATCGATCTTGATAGTGCATCTGAGCGAGCTACTTGATGTCTCCCTAAATGTTCTAATTTTATGCCCTTGGGAGACATCATTTTTTGTGTTTATTTGACTATTTAGATAGACTTTTGGTATTAAAATGCAATAAATTGATTTTCCTCTTTTAATTCTAGTATTTTTCATTTATTAAACTTTTGCGCGTAATATGGTTTGTTTTGAGTGAAAAGTTGTAGGTTTTGAATACTAGATAGGAGAGGAACCCAAGAATAAAGTCAAAGATCGTGTAATGAAGTCAAAGCAAGAAGAAATATCCCGAAAGAATTGAGAATTTCAAGTTACAAATCTGGAAAGTTGATAAATATTGCTTATTTCAAGCCATCTAAGAGTGGATTTAGCATCTGACTTGTGAAGATAATTTGTTCCCCATTGAGTTACGGAAATTTAGCAACTGGAATTGGGTCAATCCGAGTTGAAACGAGCCGGTTAGAGCTATTTTAGTGGAGGTGGTACAGCAGTTACGGGATTTGGACTTAAATTATGGACTTGGGCTTTTTAATATTTGACTAATTAACCTAAGTAAAAGCCCTAGTCCGAATTTAGCACTATAAATAGGCATTTAGACCTCATTATTCAGCACCTCTTTGGTGGTCTTTTGTGTGTTCTAAAAAATGATGCAAATGATAACCGAACCACAACCGCAAGTGTACGGTTGTCCCAAGTAGTAATAAGGATAATACAGATTCGTTCCAAGGACGGGATGGTTGACTACAATGTTTAGCAGATAATGATTGGTTGCACTTATGAAAGCAAGTAAATAAAATATGTTTGTTTGGTTTTGTTGATTAAAACTACTAAATGAAAACAAATTATAAATGCAAGTAAAAGCTAAGACGCAAGTAAAATGAGTGAAAATGCAGTATGAGAAGTAGTACTTGAGAACACAAGGATCCTCCTAATCTTATTTCCTAACTTATGTTGTTTAAGGGCTAAATCGGTCAATTACAATGGTCGGGATTCTAAATTCCTTATACCCCCGTCAGGGTGGACTATAAGGCAATCCTAAAGTGTCACTAGTCCCGTCAGGGTAAATATGATCCACCGTTGGATGTTTAAGTTTTATTACCTCATTGGCCCTAGAATTAGCTAAGTTCGTCAGAATCAATAGCTTTTATCCTAGATTGAATAATTAATTCTATACCTAAACCCTCCGTCAGGATGATCCACACGCCACATATGTGGAATAGCCTAGATACTAATACCTGTTCTTAGTTCGCGACTCTAAAAACGGTAAATAATCACAAATGATCGAAAAGAGTAATAGACCCAATCTAATTTAATTTAACATAAACCCAAATTCAACATTCGTTATTTCATAAAATTAAGATTCACCCATTGTTTGTTCTCAAGCACTATGAAAAGCTTAGCTCATATTAAAAGGAAATACTAAATTAAAAGAAATGGAATTCATATTTGATTACAAAATTAAAATTGAAAGAAACCTAATTTCCGGAGTTGGAATGACTACGAACAGAGATATAGACCCTCTCCAGCTCTTGTAGCTTCTTCTTTATTCCTTCTGTTGCTTCTCTCTGGTGTTTAATCTTGTGGAATGTGAATTGTGTGAAAAATAGAAGTCCAAACCTCCTTTTATAAGCATAAAAACGGATTAGGGCTTGGACCAGAAAATAAAATACTAATTAAATGTCCAAGCCCAAATTATAAGCCCAAAGTCCCGTAACTGCTGATACACCTTCACTAAAACGGCTTTTCCCGATGCGTTATGACTCCGATTGACCTCATTTCAGTTGCTAAAGTTCCGTAACTCGATAAGGAATGATTTCTCTTCAAAGGTCAGCGGCTAAATCATCGCTTAAGCACCTCGAAATTAGAAATCTATGGCCTGGAAAATGGATTTTCAGCTCTAAAAATATTATCTTCGGGATTTATCTTCAAGTCTTGACTCTAATTCACGATCTTTGACTTTCTCCTCGGATTCCTCTCCTAGCTAACATCTAAAACCTGTAAACTTTTCACTAAAAATACCAATATTACGCGCAAAAGTTTAATAAATTAAAAATGCTAGAAATAAAAAGGAAATTCTGGATTATTGCATATTAAGTCCAAAAGTCTATCAAATTAATTAAATAAACACAAAAAATGATGTCTCCCAAGGGTCGAAAATAAGAACAATTAGGGAGACATCACTCTTATTTTATTCTTCAATTCAAATCATCCTTAGAAGAGAGTGTCCAGAGAGAAAGTCAGAAGCAAGGAAAAGGAGCAAGCTAAGAGCTGGAGAAAGTCATCTTCTCCAAATCACAGCCAAACCCAATTTCTAATTAGGTTCTATATTTTATTTCTGTAATTGAAGAACATGAATTCTTTCTGTTTTAATTTAGTTTTTCGCATTAGTATGAACTAATTTCATTAAGTGCTTGAGAACGCATAATGGGTTAATCCCAATTTGATTTTATTTCATGTGTTTGGATTTGGGATTTTAATAATTGAAACTTGGGTAAATTGTATTTTTCTTTAATTTTCTTTTATTTACTTTTATTGAATTCGTGACTCAATATTAGGACTTAGTATCTAGGCTATTCCAATTAGTGGCGATTGGATCACCTTGACAGGGGGTCTGGGTACAGAACTAGTTAATGAATGTAGGTTAGAAATTAGAGACTCTGACGAGCTTAATTAAACCTATGGCCTATTGGGTAAATTAGACTTAATCACTTGAGAGTGGACTATAATCACCCTGACGGGGTTTGTAGCACTTGAGAGTAGCTCCTTAGTCCACCCTAACGGGGGTAAGGAGAATTCCAAATCCCGACTAATACATATTTACCGATTTGTCCCTTAAACATGACATGAAATGAATGATAATTAGGTGAAACCCTTGCGTCTCTCAAGTACTGCCTTTCCTACCTTGCGTTAACACTTTATTTTCTTGCGTCTAGTTAATCATTTGCATTAATTTAGTATTTTAATTCCTTGCCTTAGCATTAGAAAACCAATACAACCATTCTAAAAATCATTTACTTGTTTTCACGTGCAATTAACTATTATCTGATAAGCATTAGAGTCAACCATTCCGTCCCTGAGAACGAATCTGTATTATCACTTATATTACTTGGGACAACCGTACACTTGCGGTTGTGGTTCTCTTATCCTTATTGCATATTTTCTAGAACACACAAAGGACCACCACTACCATTGTTGTTACAGCCTTTCAAGAGCTCTTTCATTAATTGGATATTCTTAGCCATCGATCTTCCAGAGACAAAGACATTTTGTAATTTATCTATGATCTCTTCAACCACCGGTTTCATGCGATCTACAATAATTATGGAATTTATTTATAAATTACATTGCAAAAAGAGATCGGTATATAATCCCCAACAATCAACAAACTATATTTTTTAGGAATAATAGCAATAATAGTAGTATTCAATTATGTAAGAAAAAAATTGCAAACAAAAGATTCACGTACTGCTTGTATTACTTCATCCTCAATGAGCTCCCAAGGTCTCTTGAAGAAGAGATAAAAAATATACATCGGGTCCGAGCGCTTTATCACCGACTATACGAAAAATAACCTCTTTAATTTCTTCGTAGAAAATATATTTACACAACTCCAAGCCTTGGTCTTGTGTCAAAATATTACCCATATAAAAAACCCCACAATTCACACTATCGGTCTCAAATTTCATACCCAAGAAACTCTTATGATAATCCAAAAATGCATCTATTACTTGGGCACTAGAAGTAGTATCTTCACCATTAGAAAGTTGAACTTAGCAATAAAACTTCTACGTTGTTTACTCTTCGTGAGCCCATGTAATATTTTAGCACGCCTATCGCTTTTCAAGTTGTAGCCAAACTTAGCTTTTTGTTGAAGAAAAATAATTTCCGCTTTCTCAAGTCTACTAACTTCTTTCAGAATCTCAACCAACTTCTTTGAATCCATATCATTTGCAATATTATTTTGGAAGTTTATTTCGGCCTCTTCCAAAACTTCTCTTGACCTTTTAGCTCTTTCAATATGTGAGAAGTGGTCTTTGTTTAAACGCCTTACAACCAATCTCACTAGTCTTTATGCTCTATCCACATTTAATGAATCAGAACGGGGTAACTCTCTTAATATTTTGTAGAAATAAAGTCACAACACATGGTGGATGATCCAAAACGCTTGATTTTGGAAGGAGATCTGCATGAACATGATGATCTGAAGCATCTAATTTTCTATTTCCTATGTAAATAAATGACTCAGTTATTGAATGTCCTCGAGTACTGAATCACAGCAATCTGCAAATTCATTTTTATCTTCCATATATACTACCTTTCCATTCTTCTTTTCATTGTGATTTAGAATATTGTTGAACACTCCATGGAGTAGCCACATATCATCAAAAGTAGTAGCATGATCCACTATTTTTTTCCACGAGTCCCTCCTTTCTATCTTGTCATTTAAACCATAAATAAAATAAGTATAAGGGCTAATAAATGTTACCTTACATATATTTTGCAATGAATGGCCTGAAGGGTAATCATAAGAACATCCACTTCAACTTTATATGGGTTCCATATCACCAAAATTCTTCTGTGATCAATAGTATCAATATCTACGTGTTTCAAACCATGTAGCATAGTGTACATAAAAGTATTTACACTGATTCTATAACTTTTTGTTTCCAAAATACCCATAACATGTATATTCTTCCTTTAAATTAGTCTCACTATCCCTCGCTTCTTATTGGGTGAGGCGAATCCCCATGTGTTCCAAGTTGTAATAATCACGAGGGAGTTTTTAGGGGTAACCCCTTATTTGCGCTCTCCATGTTAACTCTCTTAGCTCTCCAAAAAATTATCTTTTGCCTTGTTAGTTCCATTTTAATTATAATTTCTTTCTTTCACTCTTGAGCCGTTTCTTTGTTATTTTTCAAACCATGATCCAAACGGCTCGTCGAACCCCAAAAATGTCCCAATACCCGGAATCTCATGCCTTTAAATACTCAAAAAACCTAAAAAAAACCTTGTCTTTTTACCACGTGCACTTTTCCCAGCCTTTGTAAATATTTCTCGCTAACTAACCTAACACAATCACCTCCTTTATCCACCAAATTACCCTCTAATCTTATCCCATCTTTGAAATGTTGTTGATTCAAAAAATCTGCAGCGATTTGGAGCTGCTGCTTCATACAAATTTTTGTAGTTGATCGATTCTCTTGCTCGTCACTGCTGCTCGGAATAGCTGTTGTAGCTACTATTTTTTTCTTATCCGCAGGTTCTAGCTAATGTCTTTTCCTACATCTTTTTCACTAACTGCTGATAGGATAACTTAGCATCAAGATTGGCTGAGCTATTTTCCTGCTATAAAAGATCTCATGAGCTGCTACACGAGCCTGCAACAACACAAATCCTCCTGCTACACTCAAATTATGGAGGAGTTTTTTCGGAAGTTGCATGAGCACTAGATTTCGGCTTCAAATGTGCACAAAGTTCCAATTCACGATGTAGTTTATTAACGTCATTCTCAATAGAAATTTGTCCTACACCAACTCCCAGTTCAGGCACTCTAGCTGATTTTTTCACCTCATTTGCGACAACTACTATAACTGAAGGCACCTTTTTATTATCCAAGGTTTGTTCAACTTTTGACCATGAACCTTATGATCGTTACATTTTCTTCCAATAATGTTTGTATAACTTTCCATGTGCATCACCCTATTAGTATCGTAAAAAACATAAACTTTAGACATGCCCATAAACCTTGCACTTCTTACAACAAAGTGGTAAGTTTTTATATTCCACTTTGACTATAAAATCCCTTCCCTTCCTTGATCCAATTTCAAGAAACTCCTTTTTATTTTTTTTTAACAAATCTCAACTAAAACACGAGTAATTTCCTCAATCTCACAAGTAACCCCATCGGTTCGAATAGGCTTCCCAACTTAGGATGCTTTTCTTGCATATCCAAGAGTTGTTCGGGCTTGTTCCGGGAGATTTCTCAAGATGATACAAGAAGTAATTTTTGTGATTTCAAAGTTGCTAAAATCTAAAAAACCAGAGATTTCAAATAATAAGATAACTCAACCATAAGAAGTAAGTCCCTCATGTAAGTATGAGTTTCCTATCTTCGTCTATATAAAACTTGATCATTAAACAACTATTCGGGTGTCTTCTCACATTACATTTAACATTCCATTCCTTCACAATGCTCCTTATATATTCCATATACATATTTCTCCTACCCGCTACATATCAAATTAGCGAGTACCCAAACGCTTGCTTTATTTTTAGTATATCACAATCTTTCAAGATTAGCTTATCCACTTTAATAAGTTCAAAGTATTGTAGCTCAATACCCACCTAAGGTTTCCTTTTATTGATGATCACATTTTTTATTCCATCTTCTTACTCTTCTCTTCCTTCATATGGGTTTTCCTTCATCAGTGACAAGGTTCCCAACCATATTCATGGGTTTTTTGGTGGTCCTTTCATGCCCTAAATCGACCATATTCTTTGATGTATAAGAATTTTCAATTTTTTTTATTTGAAGCATTTTCACAAACATTTGGTGAGCAAATAATTCATCCCAAGCTTTATCTAACGTAGCTATGTCTTTCTCATCCACACCATGAAATAACCTAGCTTTAGACTCCAAGGAGATATCAAATTCACCTAAGTTGGAAAATCATTCACTTCTCACACCAAAAATCATGGCATTTTCCTTTTTCCCCAAAAGTGACTTTTTCCCGAGCATCCTTAACTTTTACCTCCTTGGTGGTGCAAACGGTGAGACGAGGTGTCTCCATGGTATTCTCTTCCAATTGAAGTAAAGAGGAGACCTCAAATTCATCCTCCCTAATTGATTCTAGCCTAGGGGTTTTCTCCCAAGAAACACCCTTTTGTTTTGTTCTTGAATGCCATCCATAAGAGCTCCAAAAGAACCATCTTCCGGTGAGTCATGAAGGGGTTGATAAAGAGAAACGTATAGTTGATAAGTAATGTCGCCTACTCAAGGAGAAGAAACTCAAAAGTAATTTTCAATCTAACCGTCCATAAAGAGAAGTGTATAATTGATAAGCAAATATTGATAACCCTCAATATTTCAATAATATTTTATCTGGTGAATTTGTTTTCCATTTCAATTATGATATTATCTCTATTCTTTGTTTAATCCATAAATTTATTTTCCTAAAATCTTATTTAATACCTGTTAATCAGATATGATTTGAAATGCATATGAGTATCCTATACAATATATTTTGTTACAACCATTGTTTGTAATATAATTTTGACTCGCTGAATGAATATGTATACAAATTTGTCTTATTTATCGAACTAAATCACCCGCAATGCACCCGCAAACTACCCAACCCGAAACTCAATGGTTTATACAATGTATTGGGCGGGTGCGGGTCTCATTTTTCCAAACCTGCACAAAAATAGGAGGTTTGTGGGTTGGATATTTTTAATCCAAAACCGACCCGTGCACACCCCTAGTTATGATAGATCCCTTCGATAGAATCCTATGAGAATAAGTTATAAGAAAGCGTAGATTGCAGTGTAAAATTATAGAAGGAATGAGTAATTATATATTCTAGTAAACGTCATAAACCACAACACATATGCCTGCCTGAATGAAATAAGGTATTCAACTTGCACCCCAATTATGTAATGGGTTGACCCATACTTTATGCACTGTATCTGGTTGTGCCTGAAAAAAGTTGGCAATGTATATAATGACATCTGACAGAGATAGTTGGAACATGGAGTTATCTCTCGGAAAACAAATTATTTCTCAAGGTGCTCGAAACTTATTTCACCCGTTGGCATGATCGAGAAGTGTTGGTCCTTGGTTGCCTGGCGGATGTGTGACATATTAGTAATCCTATTATAGATGTGTCAAATTTGTGTCTTGTATCATGGTCATTACATCGTTAATTGTCCAATTGGTCTCACATGATTATAGTTTTGGCAAATATTTGAAGGGATTCTCAACTGATTATTGAGAGGATGCAAACGACATTGTGTAACTATCACAACCAGGGTCACACCACGTAAAGACGAGAGCTATTTGAATAACAAAGTTCAACCCAATACTAAACAATTTATCAAAAAATGAATTTATGCATTAATTGAGTTGTTAAATTTGCTGCCCACCATACCCATGATTATATCTTACTTGAATCCTCAAATTCTGGTGAATTTTGACGATGGATCGTTATGATTGAACTACTACAATGGATTTATTATCTTTGCTATTAGTTCCCGTCCAATACGTATAAAAAAAGAAGTATACAATATAAAAATAAAAAAATAACTCTTTTTTGACATATCTATCTTTGATTACACTTAAACGAACAACAAAAAGCCAAAAAGTACCCTTCACAAAACCACCACGCAAAAACCACTCCAACTTAGGTGATCAAAATCGTTACAGAAAATACAAAATAAAAATAAGATAAAGTTCCTTGAAAGATTTTCATTTACTATTTTATTAATATTTTTTTATTAATTTTTATTTATCTGTTTGCTATTATCAACATTTCCATATTTTGTTTTATTTCTGACCTTTTTCTCCAAATGGGTCTGTAATTGTATAGAGAATCCACTTTTAGCGATCATCCAAATCTACCCAAAAAAAAAAAAACTCTCTTGATTGATCTCTTTATTCGTTTATAGAGAGCTCACTGTGATTGAATTCTATATAAATTTTAAATCTTTTCTGATTTTTCAATTAAAGTTCGAGTCTTTTCGTGTTTTCCCTTTGTGGGTTGTGGTGTTTTGATTCAATGGCGGCAGGTGCAGAGGTGAACGATGAGACAGTAGTGGTGGTGGAAGTGGAAGCTGCTCCGGTCACTGTTGATACTGTTAAATCCACTGATAATATTAATGTTGATATTAATTCGAATTCCGATGATGTTAAGGTGTCGGAAAATGATGATTACGTTTCCGACATGTTGAAGAAACTCAAGCTAAATCCAATGGCGAAAGAGTTCTTTCCTTCTTCGCATAATCGTGATCCATCGGGTCTTAACAATTTCGTTATTATCTCACCTAATAAGATTTCAAACAACGATGATTCCCCGACTGATAATCGAAGGGTATTAAACACAATTCTTATTACGTTAGATTTGATTCATGTTGATAATTCAATGTTTCCTTATTGAGCTCCATATGTTTGTTAATATGATTTTACCATTTTTTAATATTTTGTTATTTCCAGAGAAGAAATAATTATAATCAGGGTAGAAAAAGATTGAATGGTCGAGTCTTTAGGGCTCAAAGAGAAGATAGTATTAGACGAACTGTCTATGTTTCAGACCTTGATCAAAATGTAAGTAAAAATTAAATTTTAATTCAATTCAATATATTAATTTCTATTTAAATAGGTTACTGAAGAGCGCCTTGCTGGATTATTTTGTGCTTATGGACAAGTAAGTTAGTTTTAGTTTTACCCATTTAGTCCTTTATCTTTAACCTTTTTAACACTTTAGTCCCTTTACTTTTCCAGGTAGTTGATTGTCGAGTATGTGGTGATCCTCATTCACGCCTTCGATTTGCCTTTGTTGAGTTTGCAGATGAGTGTATGTAAAATATTAATTTTTAATTTTTTTTTCACTTTTTAATGACATGGCAAGGTTATTTAATGTTTATATAGATTCGGCAAATGGAGCTCTTTCACTTTCCGGAACAATCTTAGGCTTTTCTCAGATCAAAGTTTTACCTTCAAAGACTGCTATTTTACCTGTTAATCCTACTTTCCTTCCAAGGGTGAGGCAAATTTCTTAGGGACTTATAGTGCAATTATTGTTAATAATGTTGTCATTTTGTTGTTTTGTGTATAGTCGGAAGATGAACGTGAAATGTGTGCAAGGACTGTGTACTGTACAAATATTGACAAGAAGGTAAGTCCTTACTTTTCGGGAAAAGGTCCCTGAGTTTTATACAATTCACCTTATGGTCCTCCAAGTTTTTAGAATCTTTACTTTTAATAGTTGTGAAATTGTGTCTAGATAATTATATGCGTTTGTAGATTTGTAAATGAAAAACATAAAGTATAAAAAAATTAGTTTAGGGACTTATAGTGCAATATTAATATAGGGATGTATAGTGCAATTAACTCAAACTATTTGTGTCCATTTTTTCTTGATTTTTGAACAGGTCTCTCAACTTGATGTCAAAATATTTTTCGAATCAAGATGTGGTGAGGTTAGTAATATTTTCTCAAAAAAGAAAAAGAAAACTGTATAAAAATTTCTGGTGAATTTTGCAAATTAGTCCCTGAATAAATGTTTACAGGTTTCTCGTTTAAGGCTTTTGGGTGATCAGGTGCACTCTACACGTATTGCCTTTGTGGAATTCATCATGGTAAGTTTATATAAATTGCGCCATTAGTCCCTCTATTTTACAAACATTTACAAAACAACCCTAATACCTTCTTTACAGGCTGAGAGTGCAATTCTAGCTTTAGATTGTTGTGGTGAGGTATTGGGATCTCAACGCATCAGGTAAATCCGTAATTTTTTTATTTTTTTTTAAACTTTTACGGTTTAAAATAACTTTGATTTAATTACAGGGTTAGTCCTTCAAAAACCCCTGTAAGGCCAAGGTCTCCTCGTGCTTCTTCAACTCAGTGAGTTCGAATCTGGAAGAAATTACAATGAGAGGCCTTATTGAAGAAGGAATTTCGATTTTTTTCCACTTCTATTTCGCTAAAATTTGCTATTTATTTCAACTAGACGTAACTTTTATTAACTTGTTTCACGTGAAGTTTTTTTTTTTTTACTGAGTTATTTAATATTTACGTAATTTAACTTAATTGTTTATTTAAGTTTTGACGTTGATTAGTAATTATTGCAATATTATTATCCAGAGTCAATGTAATGGTTTAGTAATTGTGATGTGACTTGGGAAATTAATATAGAATTTAAATGTTTCAAATCCTCAAAAGGACATGAATTTTTATCTCGATTTGAAAAACTAATCTTAAAAGGGTATTTTTGTCTTAGGTTTTGAAAATCTTATTGCTTCCCCAACTTTATAATTTGTCCTTTTAGGTTTTGATTTACTTAATATGAATAAAGTTTTCTATGATAAAAAAATATATGTTATTGAGACTTATAGCAAACTAACCTAAAATAATTAACATGGTTACTTAATATGAATAAAGTTTTCTATGATAAAATATATGTTATTGAGACTTATAGCAAACTAACCTAAAATAATTAACATGGGAACCTATATTGCAGTTTCCCTATAATATAGGGACTGATAGTGCAATTATTTCATTAAGAAATTTGTGGCATGCTCTCGCAACGAAAAATAATTTGTTTAAAATACAGGGTTGCTTTTTTTAATATTTTGTATAACACAATCTAATACTCTGACACACCAGTGATGTATAATAATTTAAAGTTTGCATGTTTTTTTTTCCTTTTATGTGTAATTAAAAAGTAATACGTATCGTCATGGACCATTGTTCGAAGGAGTTTGACAAAATTAATGTTCTTGAAACATATGTGGGACCTATTAATTAAAAAGAAGTTTACGTATCTCCATGGAGTTTAACAAATTATGGTTGTTGAAACAATTGTGGGACCCAACACCAGTCAATCGTTGTCATGGCCCAAAGGCCCCAAACTCCGAAGAAACTTCCCCAATTGACTTAGCAGCAAAGAATACGAATCCTTTTATGGGATTCGGAGTGTTTTTCTATCTTTATTTTTTCGTACTCGTTTGATTTTGTTATTTAACTATTGTTTCGATTGTTGTTTTAAATTTTTTTGTTAAAGGTATTACTGGATGTTTGTTTATTTTTTATCCCAATTGGGTAGAACAATGATGGTTACGCCGAAGAGAGAGACGATCGTTTTGGGCTTCCGATTTTCAATGTTATTAGGGACTCCCAATTTATGAAAGATTTTACATAGAGGGGCTTTATTTTGTAAATTTGTTTGGGCCCATATGTCAAGACCTTCCTTGTCAGGTTCGGCTTTGATGACGTGATGTCGGTTCTTGGAGTTTTTTGTCAGAATATACCTGACAAACAAAGAAATGACAGAAGTATACCAAGGTGGAAAGTAATTTCAAGAGTATACCATTTCGGTAACCCAGTTACCAAAAAGCTCTTTTTCGGTAACCCAGTTGCCGAAATGGACCCCGTGTATTTTGCGCGTCCACCGCCTTCCCCCTCCTATAAATACCCCCCTCCTCTTCACTCTATTACTCACACCATCACTCAATTTTCCCTCCATTACTCTATTCTCTCTACTCACGGTAAGGTTTGTTCCTTTTTTTTCATTTTCTTTTAATTTAGATTATTGTTTAATGTTTAATGTTTAATGTTTATTTTCTTTATACCTTTTAGATTTTTAAGTTTTGTTCCACCTCTTATATCCTCTACGGAAAAAGGTATGTGTTTCTATCTTTTACTTTTAATTCAAGTTATTATTTAATTATTAATGTTTATTTAATTTATTTTATAATATTTATATTTTATGTAGAATAGTTAAACTTAAATTAGGTTAATATTATTATAATTAGTTGAAATATAAATAATGATAAGATATATTACTATATATATATTTATTTTAAGTTAAATAAATTATTGTAATATATTTAGATTTATATTAGTTTGAAAAAAATGCGTTAATATTAGTTTAAATAATATATTGTTACATATTTTAGAGTTGTTTTCTTGATATTGTTAGTCAATTATTTTAGAGTTTAGGAGATTATTTTTAAAAAAATTACATTATTAGTAAATAAATAAAAAACTAATTTAGAGTAATAGATTCTAGATTTATAAATATCGAGATGTATAAAAAATTATTTGTCTTAAACATTAATTATCGAGATGTAGCAACAGATATTTGATTATAACAATTATTTGTGTTATATTAGGAATTTAAAGATGTATACCTCACAAGGTTCACAGGGTGAGAGTAGTAGTAGTTTAGATGTAAGTTACGATAAAAACTTTTTATGGCTTCAAGACAACCATAGGAGCTCTAAGATCTTTGAGGTAATTTTAGTTGGTGTAAAATATATTATGTTTATGTAATTATTATTTATTCTATACTTATTTTAATACTTATATATTAGGACAAAAATTATGATTACCGGCTTAAGTACTATAGAAATGCGTCGTGGTGCTTGAACGACGCTCGAGTGAGGCAAATTGTCACGGACGCGGGTTTCGGGTGTATTGAGTCATACGCGAGTATAATTTTAGATCATGCACTATTAAAGGCATTAGGCGAGAGATGGCGGCGCGAGACACACACATTTCTCATGCGTGGTGGTGAGATTACAGTGACATTGCAAGATGTTGCAATGATTTTAGGAGTGCCTATTGATGGTGAGCCCGTCATCGCTGTCAACACTGATGAGGATATCCATGACATGTGTCATCGACTACTAGGTGCCTCTTCAGACGATTCACGTGACAAAAAAGTGAAAACTTTGAAGTCGCAGTGGCTGATATCGAATTTTCAAGACCTACCTGAAAACCCTACCCAAGAGAATTTAACATTTCAAGCATGTGCATACATATTATATGCACTGGGTATGCTTTTTTTCCCTGATGCTTCAGGTAATAGTATTAATTTAAAGTAGGTGCCACTTGTCGAGGATCTAAATGCCATCAGGGGATATAGTTGGGGCTCGGCAATTCTTGCTTCGTTGTACTCCGCATTGTGTGCGTGCACTGTACATGGTGGAATTCATACGTTTAAAGGATGTGCTATCCTACTTCAGGTAATACGTTATATTCTCATTTTATATATTGGTTTTCAATTCTCATTTTATATTCTTAATTTTTAATTTATTTATATGATACAGATTTGGTCCTGGGAACACTTTCATGTTGGTCGTCCGATAATGGAAAGGTTAAAACCTGTTCACCAGAAGTGTTTTGCCTAATTGTAAGTAAAAACAAATAACACTTTATGGTGTCGCCTAGAGTGTGATAAAAATAAGATAAATAAAGTCTAGAAAACTACGCACTCTCACCCTAGACAGGTACAGTACTGCAAGTATTACAGGACGTATGCAAGTTTTAGTTAGTAAGTTGAGTTCGTTCTCAGGGACTTAAGTGTGTTAATCACGTGGGTAGGGATTACGAGTAAAAGTAAATAATTAAAGACAGAAAATAAAAGCAAATAGATTTCGAAATTAAGAATTAAAACTAAGAAAATAAAAACAATAAAATAAATACGAAGAATATGAGATGAGAAGTATAGCTTAGGTTTTGCTAGTATGCACTAATCCTTCTAATTCTTTCTATTAGATCTAGTTAATAAGGGAGAATATTAGCTCTTGTACACTTAGTCAGGATTCTAAATTCCCATTCCTTAGACCTTGAGAGCGACTAAGGGGGCTACGGCACAACCAAGAAGCTGTTTCAAATAGGGTTATCAAACGCTACTAAGTCCCTAAGCAAACAATTCATTCAATTGGTGATATGGTGATTAAATTATACCCTAATGACTATCTAGTTAGAATTAGTTTTGTCAGGACTAATATCGACACTAGACGTTATGTGGTGTTTCAATAATTAGACACCTAGCTAAGGCGATCATCTAACTACTATTAAGGTAATCCTAAACGTTGCACACCGCAAGGAAAACAGTCATTAAACCAAAACACATAAACAAATATAAGAGTAAGCAGCTAATATCAATTTAAAACATATAATTCCCAAAGAAACTTAGATAGAAGAATTAGAATTCATAGTTTATACATGATGAAAAACCCAAGCTATGGGAAGTTTAGTTCATACCTGATGGAAATAAACTAAAAGAAATTACAAAGGACATCATCTTGCTCTCTACAATAAACTGGAAGAATAAAACCTTAAGAACTAATTACTATGAGGCAAGGATGATTTACAAGTGATATAAGGGTGTATTTATAGGTGTTTAGAAGACCTAATTCGTTTTCTTGAGGGAGAGGTTAAGTAATGGACTCCAAGCCCAACTCAAATTCGTATGGAAATAAAGATAAACACTGCTGGACTGTTTTGAGCATATCTTCTTTGTTATTGGTCGGTTTTTGCTCCACAATATACCAAAAGAATCCTCAGCGAATTATCTACGTCCCTATGAAGGGAATTTACCAAAATCGGCTTTTTTTTTGGAGTTATCACCACTTCTTTAGGCGTTGCTGCAGAAATTCAGATTTAGGCAGCTTTTCATTTTCCATATTTTTAGCTTTTGTTTCCTTATCTCCAATTACCATGCTAATCTCTTTCCATATCTTGTAGTCTTTGACTTGGACTCTAATTAATCTCCATAATTATCTTTAAAGCTTCACACTAAATAAACAATTAAACCCAAAATGCTCTAAAAATAATAATTCACTAAATCAAGACTCAAAATAGGAAAGTGCACTATTTCTCAAGAAAATCGACTATTATGACTTCTAAATCACTAAAAATGATGTCTCATCCTAATATAAATCTATCACAAATGAGGAGACATCACTTTATTAACCCAGTGTTCTTTTAGTTATAGTGTTTCGTTGTGTATGACTTTGTAGTTGGAACGGAGATAAAAAAATTACTCAAATTTTGAAAAGTTCTCAATTGCAGCTATATAGAGATGAGTTTGATAATCAAGAACATAGTCAGGTATAACGCTAATTCTTAATTTATTTTTATAGTAGATTAATTTTTATATTTACCATAGGTTATTTGGCGCCCATATGACGATGAGCGGGTTGCAACAGTAGTCAATATATGCACTGAAGGCGCTGACATTTACAGTTCCATGGTTCCACAATTTTGTTTTTCCGTCATAGAGTATTATCGTCCAGAACGGGTTATGCACCAACTTGAAGGTATATTCTACATACCGCCAGAAGTCGACCATAGAACCGATGAGTTACATGATAAGAGTAGGGGCGGAAACATATTTTTAATGAAATGCTCCAACAATGGGAAGAGCGTGAAAATCGCCAGGTTGAACCTGAACATTGTACAGCTGAGGAGTATGCTTTGTGGTATTTTAGTGTTACCCGTAAAATTGTTATGCGACCTTTAGAACGGGATACATGTGCTATATTGGAGGAAGATGTCCAACCATCAAGTACTAAACAAGAAACCGATTTTCGGCCGCGGGGCAGCCAACTGACGTATCAGGTACATTAGGCTTTAACTAATATTCTGTTTTTGGACTCTATGTTTTAAAAAATGATCATCTTTATTGTAGATGCAACAAGTTACTGAATCCGCTATTCAAGATACACGAGAAGCAGTTTTACACGTTACCCGATACGGTGATCGTGGTTCACAAAAATGGCTTAGGCAACAGGCAAATCATCTAAAGGATCTTGGGTTGCACGATGCACTAGACGAAATATTAAATGAGTTCGAGGGCCTATCAATTTTACCAGATAATGTATCTCCACCACCGCCTGAAGGTTCTTCATCTAGACGTGTGCGATTTAGAAGGGATAATTTAGGTTAAATACTACGTGTTAGTTTTTTATAATTATTTATGTATTAATTTTTGTTGCTTGATTGCATGTTAAATACTACGTGTTAGTTTTTTATAATTATTTATGTATTAATTTCTGTTGCTTGATTGCTTGTTAAATACTACGTGTTACTTACTAATGTTTGGTGCTTGATTGATTCGCAAATACTTACTAAAAAGTTAATATTCTCATTAAAAACGATAGTTAGGATTACATAAAACATCACAAAAATAATCATGCTTTGCACGTTTTCCTATTGTGACCAGGTTGCTTGCATTTGCCGCAGTTAATGGTACCAGTTTTTTCTCTTGCATCCATTTCATTATGAATGCGAGACGTCTTTCTTCGACCACGTTTCGTAATAAATCTACTAGGATCTCCCACAACCTCTACTCCCTCATAATTTGGCCAATAATAGGGGTCAGCCATGACGTTAAAGCTCGGCAGCCACTGGTTGTGATGTGCTTGGCTAGTAAAGTACGGGGAAACCATATCCTTTTCACCCAAATTTCAACACGCACCAACTGTCAGTGCATGTGGACATGGTATGTGAAATATCTGCCATTCTCCACAATCACAAGAGCGGTCTGTAAGATTTACCCTGAAAAATCCTGGAGCTACCCTTCCTGCGGAAGTGTATTCGCGGTATGCCTCCACTTCGTATAGACCCTCCGCATGGTTGAAACCTATGCATCTACACTCCCTGGACTTTGCAGTACTAAGATCGATCAAATTCTGAATGATAAACGGAAATATTTTACCGAGATTCTCTGGGGCGCCCGTGTCTTTCCGTCTAAGTGTGAAATAATCGTTGGACCGATAGAATGTTAGCAATACGATTGCAGTCATGGGCAACCCTCTAGATCCTTTCATCACGTTGTTGAAAATTTTGGCCAAATTTGTGGTCAAAACACCATATCAGTAACCTCCATCGTGCACGAGCGACCATTGATCGAGGGGGATTCTCTCGATCCATTTCTTGTAGGCTAGTGTTGTACAAAAATGAGTATATTCTTCTTCGAATTTCCACTTGCAACTGCGACTCGCCATCGTGTACAAGAAGTGCTTCATCGTGCGATTTTTAAATCTGGTGTTGAAATTACTTACGATGTGCGCACACAAAATCGATGTTTAGCAGTCGGCAGATGTATTTGCACCGCCTGAATAAAGCCAGCATGTCGATCTGACATGATACACAGATCACGTTGCGTTACGAGTTCTCTCAAACACCTACAAAAAAACCCCCACGAATCTGCCGTCTCGCTGTCGACTATGGCAATGGATAAGGGAAAGAGTTGATTAACAGAATCGTATGCGACACCGACGAGTAACTTACCGTTGTATTTTTCCGTATAAATGAGTACCGTCAATACTCAACAACGACCTACAAAATCGGAAGCCTTCAATAGCGGCTCCAAATGCCCAGAAGACTATTTCGAATGTTGCGGTGTTTGTGGAATGCTTGATGAAACGATGATTAAATTGTACAACACTTCCAGGGTTTGAGCGCACGATCTCCACGAAGAGTCTTGGGAGCTTTGGAAACGCTTCCTCATGGGTACCAAACATTCTCTCTAAGACTTTTTGTTTCGCACGCCAAGCCTTCGAATACGATATATTGTATTTGAATTGTTGGGAGATGCTTTCCCTTATACCTAAGATGGGTAACCCTAAATCAACTCTCACTAAGTGGTGCACCTTTTCAGCCACAAACTCAGATGTGATGTTGCGATGATCCTTCAACACAACTTCATACCGACATGAGTGAGGTTCGTTTAACTTTGATACAACCCACATCATCGCACTTTTCCGTAACGAAAAACGACAGCTCCATCGACAACCTGTATCTTTCATTTTACATACAAGAGAAACGTGATCAACATCAGTCCTTTTCACCGAGAATT
This sequence comes from Nemophila menziesii, assembly GCA_029959085.1. NCBI lineage: Eukaryota > Viridiplantae > Streptophyta > Magnoliopsida > Boraginales > Hydrophyllaceae > Nemophila > Nemophila menziesii. The sequence continues at coordinate 2,256,897 of JARWIR010000013.1, forward strand.
GGTGGTGTCTAGCTATGTGCCATGCTTTGATGGCGTCCGTAAATGCCTCCTTTGAGTAAAACGTCGTCCCATTACTTATATCACCAGCCTCTCCCACTGAATCATTATAAAAATTCGCCCAATCACTGCAGACGTTTTGATCAGCCCAAGAAACATCTACAAATCCAGGATGAGGAGGTTCCATGATTTTTGGTGGGGCCTCCTCATCGGTTGACGACCCTTCACTATCGGTATCCGAATATTCTCCATCGTTGGACATCGTATCATCCTCGGGATTATATTCCTCATCGCTTGAAAACCTATCCTCATCAGGGATATAGATTTCATTCATAGTGTTTGGATCCACTTTAAATAATGCCTCAGTAGATGTTGGAGTACCTGATACAACATGTGATCTACGAATTACCCTTTCAGTGTTAACATAATCTTGTTGTCGTGAAAAATCTACATATAACTCGATATATCCATTAGTCGATTCCCGTTGCCGATTAACCATTAACTGAATAATCCCGGAATCATTTACATGGAGCAAATCGTACATCGAAGGATCCCGACTTAATGACATCCTCCACTGGATCTGGACATCAACCTTTTCAACATCAAAACTGAAACCTTGACATATGATTCTTTTTAGCTGGATTATTAACGTATTATCTTCTACTAGAATGGAAATACTATTTCCACCATTATAAGAGACACCACCATTAGCTTGGCGGTAAATGCTACCATTAAAATAACACTGGAAATATATTGCCATATGACCTACACAGTTAACAACAAAACGTTAATATTTATTATAAATATAACAACAATAACTTATAAACGAATATAATAACATATTATTTTATATTTATCAAATATTATTAATATAGTTAGCAAAAAAAATTAATTATACAAACAAAACTTACTTAATAGATTGTAAACCGAGGTTGAAGTAACAATTAGAAATAATTATAAGAGAGGATAAAATTAGAAAGAATAAGTAAAGAGAGGAAGAGAAGATTGGTGTGAGATTGAATGATTTTGGTGGTGTTATTTATAGGGGAGAAAAAGGGTAATTTAGGGATAAAATTTGATAGTTGGGAATTAAATTGGTAGGTATTGGATGAAATCGACGAGGATCATCAACGTGGACAATCCGATACGAGGATCGATGATTTGGCACGGTACAAAACCATTTCGGTAACTGGGTTACCGAAAAAGAGCATTTCAGTAACTGGGTTACCGCAAAAGCTCTATTTCGGTAACTGGGTTACCGAAATGGTATACTCTTGAAATTACTTTCCACCTTGGTATACTTCTGCCATTTCTTTGTTTGTCAGGTATATTCTGACAAAAAACTCTGGTTCTTGTAAGATTTAGTTTACGGTTTGCAGGATTTTAGGACTCCAATATTTGATTTTTTATTTTGGGACTATAGTTCTTTTGTTTCCTCTTTTTGTTTACTATCGTGCCCACTTTCTATTTTCTACTTTTCTATGAGGTTATATAGGAACGATTTTTTCTTGATCTCTCGAACCTGTAGAGGTAGTTTAGTTTTTTATCGATAAAATTGTTTCAAAAAATAACAAAAGAGTAGGGTACAAAGGGTTAACTAATAACTAATCGGTTGGTTAAAATCACCAAAATCTTGGCCATATCGTTGATTGAGAATGATAACCAGTTATCTCGTAGTAAGTTACGTATGAAACTCCTAGCAAGGAGGTCAAACTCTTCATTTCTATTTATTAGAAACATGCCTAATAGAAATAAGAGATTTATTACAAATAAACTCCCTAATATTAAGTATAAGAGGTTTGACTTTCCAGTTAGATACAAAGCCAAATGCTCGGCTTCGGGGAATTCCAAGACAATTTTTGTGAATAAAAACCATCCTATCACTGAAGCAGTCTGCTGCTAAGTAGGCTTTCGTAATTGTTGTTGTTTCACCCTCCATAGGATCCTTACTCCAAAGGGCTTCCCCGTCATAGAAAATAGGAACTTGGTGTCTCATATTTCGTGATAGAAAATTGTATCACGAGACATCATTTTAGGGGTATTTAGGACTTAGTTGAGGGATTTTTTCTATTATTTGATGTTTTACACTTTCTTGTCTAGTTTCAGGGTTTATGTTATTTCTAGAGTGTCTATAGGTTCTCTTTGAGAAGTGCATAATGGATTTTGATTTTTTTTGTCAAAAGCATGATATATAAAACTAAGATAGTTCAAAAGGTTATAAATTAGCTTATCCCCGTAGACTCGTTTTCACTACATAAAATATTAGCTAAATAGGTTGGAATACAAGTATTTCAATTACCAAACACCGTGCTTAAGAGCTCTTGTTTGACAACTCAGTCGGCTGTCTTATTTTTTTCTCCTAAAAATAAGAGTAAAACTAGATTTTGACAACTTCGCAAAATCATAAATATCACAAATAATGTTATGAATTGAGCGACACATAATTGTTTAATTAGGAGAAAAAGACTTCATAATTTTTTCTGTGTCATTCTCTAATTTCACGCTTCGCAAGGGGTAATCTGACGCCACCTCTGTTGCTATTAAGATGTCCGTCGCTTTTGCCTCTACAATTGAATCTACTCTAATTTTCCAACTTTTCTGATACAAAATCACCATTGGAGTTTCTTACTATACATGCAATTACAACTCATTTTCTAAAAAAATTGCATTACAATTAATTTTAAAATAATTTAGCAGCAGTTTTATCTATTTATCTTTGAATTTGACACGAATATTATCATTTGAAGATATACGTACAAAACAAAAACAATACATGTATAACATTATTTTTTTTCGAAAGTATAACATTATCTTTACCTAGTATGTATATAATACACTTATGACTTATATCCTACTCCTACTCTATACTACGACTTAGCCAAGTAGAAAAAAAAAAAAAAACGAGGTCAATATAGCAACAAAAAAGTAAAAACAAGTGGATCAACCAATGACCACCTGTTATAAAGAAAAAGAGGTAACATAGAGTCATAGATTTGTTAAATTATAATGTCGTTGATAACATGATAAGATATTGGTTAGGTTAAGGTCTAGCTAATCAAGACAATCTCTTGTCTTTTGTATTTTTCCGGGCCGAGTTGTTAATGTTTGTTAATTAAGGACACGGTAGTCACGAAAGCAAAAATTATGTTAATTGTCAACAAACTTACACCTCCATAATGTCACCCACTTTTATATTTTCCTACTTATTCTCCCTAACTAACTAATTTTGTTATCCATGAGGGTTGATTTTCACTAAATATGCCAATTTAGTGTTCCCATCTTTGTCCTTACACATGTCCTAGATTTTCTCTTGGGAAAAGGCAAAGAGGTGTGTTGATTGTAAATTTAAATTTGAGAAAATAACACATATTTAGGAGTTTACAACAAAATGAAATAAAAATTAAAGGGATAATTCTCGTTTATATTTAGTAAAACATCTTTCTTTGATTATAAGCCAAGCATAAAATAATTCTCGTTTAATAACTTTTTACTAAAATTGACAAAAATGACCTGAAATAATAATTAACTAAAAAAAATCGTATGAAAATAATAAACAACTAACACCTAGCTCTAATTTACCATGAGAATATATATGGGGAGACATATATATCTCCGTGGAATTAGTCGGATGCACACAAGCTAGCCCGGATCACTCATGTAACAAAAAAAAAAACACATAATACACATTACATACATTCATTCTAGAGGAAAATACTTTTTAAAACTCAAAATTCAAAAACTATATTTTTAAAGTCTCAACTAGAAAAAAAAAAATCCTATAAAAAGAATAAATTTATTTTTCTGTTTTAGATTTTTACTTTTATATCAATTTTTATTTGTCGTTGGATACATACCTAATTAATGTCTATACCCCATTTTTTGTAAATTAGCCCATTAGTACGTACTCATGGGTGTGCCTTTGCTGAATACTTGACTAGGTTACAATTCTTTTTGGATATGTACCTATTTTCCAGTAGGGTACGTACCTATGTCGTTTATTAAACGTTACAAAGTCATTTTTATATAATTTCATTATAAGTCCTAATAACACTTGAGCATAAACCTAATTGGTTTTTGTCCATGTTAAAGTCTAGGAGGGTTTGTATCCAGTATCCAATTTAGAAAATAGAAGGTGTGTGTACCCAAGATCTCGTACCCAAGTAGAACGAATCCCAGATGGATACATATCTCGTATTTAATTCAAAAATAGCAGGTACCCGTACGCAAATAGTCATACCCAATTAGAAGACCATCTGCAACAGACCAAATCCAGCAGTTGTTCCAAACAGATTTTTACTGCAAAACAATGAAACATGATAAAACCTCTTCACATTTGGATTGGAACAAAAAACAAAAAGTTAATATCTTCACACTAGCATTGGAGTAAAAAACAATAATAAAATCCTTCACACTCGCATAGGAACAAAAAAAAATATATCTCTTCACCCTCATTGTCACTCGCATTGGAATAAAAATTAAAAACAAATCTCTTCACAATATTTGTACCTAAGTACTCGTACCCAAGTTGCCGTACCCAAGTTGTCGTACCCCAGTTGACTATCTCCGGCAGAAAGCTTGAATAATTTCATAACAAAAGAAGAAAAGAAAAAGTAAACTTTTAAAAACAATGAAATCTTCACACTCGCATTGGAGAAAAACAAAAAACAACACACTCTGGAACAAAAAAATAAAATAATTTTTTTTACCTTTATTTGGGTTCTTTGCAAGCCGTTTGATGATGATGGAGAATGGTGGAGGATAGTTCAACTTTGAACGAGAAATTAAAGAAGATAGCCTAAAGATACCAAAATCTAAATTAGCTGAAAAGGTAGATAAACTCAAAGAAGAGGAGAAGGAAAATATAGAACTAGAAGGAGATAAAAAAATAATTGCTACTAGATAATACAAACTCCACCGAAGAACTAGAAAAAATGGATAGAATGTACAAGAAACTAGCGTATGAAAAAATTAGATGAAGAAGATAAGACTAAACGATCTAGGTGTGGAAGAAGTTGTCGCGAAGAAAATTTGAGGATGATCAATGGTTGAAAGTAGTGGACAAATTTGTTTCAAAAGCAACCGTTTAAGAAAGTAAAGCGAAAAAGAAGGTACAAACAAGAAAAACAACCAACCAATGAGAAAGAAAGAAGGCAAAAGTGTTGTAGATGGGTAATAAGAAGAAGAATAAGAAGAGAGTGTTGATGAATAAAAGAATGGTGTCGAGGATATAAAATATGAAAAGGATAAATTGGTGTTATAAAATAACTAACGATAAAGTCCAGGGCAGCGAGACCAAAGTCTCGTTGTCTCCCAAGATATGATAAAATATTGATGCTAAACACACACCTCGAGAGAACTAATACTTTCTGCAAGTGTACAGATCATTGACAAGTAATAAGTAGAGTATCGTCTCCTCAGGAAATTAGGTCGTTAGCTTCGACTCGTGTTTTATGAAAGCGTAGATGGTTTTAGATGTTCAAACTAAAAGACGAAATTAAAGGAATAATTTTTTTTTTGTTTTTTGAATAATAACTACGATGCAAATAAGAAATTAATATAAGAATGCAATAAATAAGATTATTAAGAGTGGATGATATATTAGCTTGAGTTTGCTAGTATGCGTTTATCCAACTGAATCGATAAATCTAATTATGAGGTGGATTGATCTTTACAACTAATCAGATTATATTATCCTTCTAACTCCCGTTAGGGTAGCTTCGAAGGCCACCGACTCTTACTAGTGTCCTTGGGTAAGATTGTTCTATGCAAAAGCTGACGATATGAACTAACCCTATATGATTATTCAGTTAGGAAAGCCCGTTAGGATTACTAGCAAACACCAAACAAATATGAACCGCTTAAGTCCTTAAACCCTACGCCAGGTGATAGTCTAAGAACTTGGGTCAATTGATAGGTGCACAAGCGTTAATTAAAATAATTCATACTTAACTATAATTTAAATGCCCAATTCAATTTAACATAAATTTTTAATAACATAAATTATCATACAGGGCCGGTCCTGACATTTCGGAGGCCTAAGGCAAACTTTAAAAAATGGGCCCCTAAAAAGTTACAAGTTATATAAAATAAAAAATTCAAAATATAATAAAAAAATAATCAAATAAATTTTAAAGGAAAAAATATCTAAATCTTTTTTAAGTTAACATGTAATATTAATATATAAAAAAAATTAACTTAATTAAATATTTTTATAACTAAAAATATAATCTAATATTTTTTATTTCAGGTGGGCTAAAACTGAGCCTTTGTAATAAAAAGAAAAGACCTAGAATTATATGAGTTGGGAAAGAGCACAAAACCATGAATAAAACTAGGCCTTTTTAATAAAAAAAATTATACGGGGGCCCTAAAATTATATGAGTTGGGGAGGGGCCCAAGGCCATGGCCTCCTTGGCCTCTCCCCAGGACCGGCCCTGTTATCATATATAATAATCAAGGTTTTTACAATTAAGCAAACCCAAGCTATGTAAATTTAGTGCATAGCTAAAGAAATAAAACTAAAGAGTAAAAAGTTTAGAAACATGGTTAAGCCAAGAAACTAAAACTAATTACAATAATTGTAGTGATGGAATGATGCAGAAGTGCTATTGTAATACTCTAACTACTTATGTTGCTTCCTCCTCCTCCTCCTCTCTCTCTCTCTCTCTCTCTCTCTCTCTCTCTCTCTCTCTCTCTCTCTCTCTCTCTCTCTCTCTCTCTCTCTCTCTCTCTGGTCAAAATTTTGAACAAAAACCAAGATACACCCTTCTCTAATGTTAATTTTTTATTTATAGGCACATAAACATTTTATGGGCCATGGGTTTCTTTTAAGTGACCTAACCAAACCCAAAAATGTTTTCTTTTAAGAGTGGACTGGTTCGAGGCACAATAGTTGTAACATAAATAACTTTTTCATTTCAGCTCCAAATCACAAACCGTCGAATCCTACGTGTTCCCAACTTCAAATAATATATAGATATCAAAGGGATCCTCCATAATATTTGTCAATATTGTGTGGCACCTCAAACAATTCATTTTATATATATAGCCGATAACTCTTTCACGTTCTAAAAATGGCTTATTTGTCCTTAAACTTTTTTTCCGCTTGATCTTCTTTTCTCGACCTATTATCTATTATTTGAGATCTAATATTATCCATGTATGTAAGATTTTTACACTTAACACACAAAAATTACATATAAATAGTTGTAAAAGTAACAATTCTCCAAAACTAGACAAGAAACGAGAAACTATTGAATAATAAGAAAAAATTCCTCGACTAAGCACAATATGAACCTAAGATGATGTCTCATGACTAGATTAATCTATCACAAATATAGAGACATCTATATTAAAACATTCGGGTTTATTTTATTATTTGAAAACATAATCTATCTATACTAGTGGTGGAATTGTAACGGAAATCTCTGATTTCCGATCGATTTCAATCAAAAAATTCTGCATTTGGAATTGCTTTTCTACCTTTTAATTCTAATTTTTTATGCATTATTTTGGAACGAAATTGAAATTACATATTAAAAAAATTAGAATTTTCGATTTCTGGTTTTCTTTCAGAGATTTTCCAAATATTTTTTTGAATGCTCATTCAGGATATTTTCAAGATTATTAAATATTATATTTATATAAAGCTCTAAATATATACACACATTTTAATACTATTTATATACATCTTCTTGTTTTAGAAGAATAATTGGATAAATTTAATGAATTTAATTTATAACGGTAAGTTCTTACATCTTCAATAACTTTCCACTTAATTTTTTTTTTAAAGAACTAATTACATGCTAAAAGTTATGTATGGAAAATTAAATTAATAATGTTGAGATAGATAGTTGGCCTAGTGGTTAGGCTACTCCGCAGAGATCAAGAGGTCCTGGGATCGAATCTCATTAGAGTCGAAATGACTCCGAGCCCAAAGTAGCTCTCTCATGTACTAAAAAAAAAATTAAATTAATAATGTTGTTTCGTATTATAATTTTATTTGTAGATATATAGGTATAATGATAATATTTATATAATTTTAGGAAAAAATATAATATTATAAAATTTGCAAAAGTGAATATTTCAAAAAAAAAGAAAAAAGTTGGAAATTATCTGAGTGGGATCGAAAAAAGAAATTTTTTAATTTTTTCGAATCAAAAGAATCCAATTCAATTTCAATCAAAATTCAAAATTTAATTTCGATTTTTTTTAAGCAAAGGGACTAACATATTAATAAAGGCGAAAGGAGTCAACCAACTTCTGTCGCAACAAAAGAGCCAAAGTCATTACAAATTAAAGAGTTCAAATCTAAAGGAATGTTACAAATCCATGAAGGAGATAAAACAGAATTGGAAAAAGCTTTAGCTAGCAAATCAGCGACCTTATTAGTTGTTCTTCTAACACCACATATACGAAGATTGATGTGGTCTTCATCGATGATAGCCCTGTCTTTCCAAAGACAGTTTGGGCTCGAAGAATATATGGCTTTTAAAACAGCTTCTGCATCAGTTTCGATCCTGTTGCAAAGGGGAGCTTGGTCTAAAGCAAATTGAACACCATTTCTCAGAGCTTTAGCTTCAGCTTCAAAACTGGAGGAGGTAGTAATATCCATGGCATAACCATTAATAATCTCACATTTCCAGTTACGGATCACTGCGGTTGTTGTAGCTTTTCCATTCATGAAGGAGGCATCAACATTCATCTTTAGAAATTGCTGGGAAGGAGGTGACCAAGAAGGGATAGAGGAGAGTCATTCATTTCTCAAGTTATGTAAGGGGCTCATCATAGCTTAGATCTCCATTGAAAAGAACTTCCTGTGGAAAATATCAAGTAGATTAATGCAAGAGTCAAAATCAATGGGGATATCATGAAATACAAACTTATTCCTAGTGAGCCAAATAACCCAAAGACAAAGGATAATAGTCAACAAGAGACTCGTTTTTTCTTTTAAATAACCACCATTATCAATAATGATACCTATCCAAGAATTAATACCAGAGTTATAAAAGGGATGAATAAGGAAATGTAGAGGGGACAATAACCAAAATTTCCTACTCCATTCACATTTTAGAAACAAGTGCTCGATGGATTCTTCTTTTTTAGGCAAATATGGAAAAGATCTGTACTAGAGCATTTCCTCGAGAACCTGTTCTGTTCAGTAGAAAGGGCATCCATAATGACACGCCAGAAGAAGAATTTAAATTTAGGGGGAGCACTAGATTCCTAAATCAACTTAAGTAAATCAGTATTAGGGTAGAAAGAAGAGCCTGGACGATAGGAGGGGACAATGAGAGGGGAAATAGCACTCTGATAACCAGATTTGCAAGGGTACTTACTGATATTCTATATGCGTCCTAGAAGGGGGGTTGAATAGGACTACGGAAATTAATCGGCTAATTAAATTCTAAGTAAATAAAATTAAAAGCTAATTTAAATCCTATTCTCTTTCTAAACTAGATGGACATGAGTTTGATAAATGAGCAATAGATAGTAATCACCTAGATATTCATACAAGCATATTATCAAACAATTAGAGTGCGGAAGTAAATAGTTTAGGGAAAGAAAATACTCAAGCATGTATAGTGGTTCGGTTTCCCTACTCCACTACCTAAGGTAGCCACCTTAGGATTTTCAAGCTGCTTTACTAAGCTCCGTGTCTCTCTTAACCGGGGCGAGAACACAATACCCGTTTACAACCTCTTCGATAACACGAAGGACAACCTCTTGTGTAATCACAACACAAGGACAACCTCTTGTGTAATCACAACACAAGGACACCAAGTATAATCCCTATACTCACACACTCTCTTAATCTAACTATTACAAAGACTAGACTAAGAGGAAGAATCAAGTGTTTGAATGGTTTTACAATAGTGATGAACTCCTAAAGAGTGGATATGACTTTATAGCATAAAGAGAATGATTTTGACTATGATTAGCTTCTTGACACCTTCATGAATGATCACAATTAAGCCCCTAAATGTTGGTGGATGAATGGTGTAAGTTGTGTCTTCAAAGAGCTTTAATTTATAGCTGAAATAAGCTTCCAACGGTCAAAAGGCTTCTATCTAACGGATAGATTTTAACTCCAACGGATATAAGCTTTGTCTTGTTCTAATAGTGCAGAAAACCCTTTCTCGCGGTGTACCGCGGATATGGTGCGGTGTACCGCACTTCTCAACGTAATGATTTCATAGCTGACTGACGGGCTACCCCATGCACCGTGTACTTGGTCCGCAACCTTGATCCGGTGTACCGCGCCTTCGGTCCGGTGTACCGCACATTTTCTTGCTTACTGTTCGGGCTAGCTATGCACCGCGCCTTTGGTCCGTGGTACTGCGGTGTACCGCAGATGTGGTCCGGTGTACCGCACAACTATACTAATGAAGCTCAAGTTCAAGGATGTAATGTACTGTTTGGGAAATAGTTTAAAACACGATTTGGCAAATATTAAAACAAGATTAAAAGGACGTTAGACCAACACTTACCATCTATAGTATATGGCCAAATCAAAGAGAGTTCTTGGGTGGTCCAAGGAATGTTAAGCTTAATAATAACAGAGACCACCTCAGGAGGGAATAGATAATTCAACATATCAACCTTCCAAGCCTTAGTTGTAGTATGAATCAGACAAGCTACAAATTTAGGAAAAGAAGGATCCTCATAATAATTACTTAGTTTCTCAATAATCTTACCAATCTAGTTGTCTTTCCATATAAAAGTACAATGTACATCACCAATTGGTTTAATTAAGTTAGATTTAAGGAAAGAACACCCCTTGCGAATCCTGTTCCAAATCCAAGAACCCCCCTATCTCCCAAGTATCGAGCATATCCTTATCGGGGGAGTAAATCCCTTTAAGGACCTGGTGAACAAGAGATGAAGGGCGAATAAGAATAGACCATGCATGTTTAGCGAGGAGGGCTAGATTGAAGGCTTCCAAGTTTTTAATACCTAAACCTCCAGAATTCTTGGGTGAAGCTATTTTATTCCAATTAATCCATTGGATACCTTGGTCAACTTCATTCTCCCAAAGAAAATGGCAGGTTAGGGAGTTAATCTTTTTAATAACCCCTTTAGGAATAGCCAATAAGGACATGAAGTAAGTGGGAAAAGCATGAATAATAGAGAAATGAGCACTGCTTTCCCAGCCATTGACAACAAAGATTTTTTCCAACCACTTAACTTAGATGCCGTTTTAATAATTTAGGAATCCATAGCCTTTGTTTTTGAGTTTCCCCATTCAGTAGGTGATCCCAAATAAAGACCAAGATCCTCAGTAATAAGCATACGATAAGCATCAGAGATTAAGTTCCTCATGAAAGGAGAGCAATTAGGACTAAGAAAAATGGATGATTTATTAAAGTTAATAGAAAGCCCAGAAGTAAAGCAAAATTTGTATAGAGTCTCCTTGAAAGCATGAATTTCCATAACATAATTCCTAAGAAAAAATATTGAGTCATCAGCAAAAAGGAGATGGTGAACGTGAGGGCCTTGCTTACTTAGTTGGATACCTTTGATATCACCTAATAAGAAGTCTTTTTCGATGAGGATGGAAAGAACATTAGAAACAATAGTAAATAAGTAAGGGGAAAGGGGGTCTCCTTGGCGAAGACCCCGAGTAGGATTAAAAGCGCCAACTTTTTAATCATTGATCAGGACATTGAATTTCTCAGATGTAACACATTCTCGGAGGAAGGCAATCCAATTTTAATTGAATCTTAGTTTATGAAGGACAAAAAAAAGGAAGGGTCACCTAACCCTATCATAAGCTTTGTGGATATCAGCTTTAATAATAGAATAACTGTCTTTCGAATTCTTCCTTAGATGTCTGAGCTTGTGAATAACTTCATGAACAATAATGATGTTATCTTGGATAAGTCTATCCTTTCTAAAGGCAGATTGACATGGGTATATGATATTGGGAATGATATTGGTGAGCCTTAAAACCATGACTTTGGATAAAATCTTGTAGAGGAAATTTGTGCAAGAGATAGGCCTATACTGTCCATATTTTTGTGGGTTCTTACCTTTAGGAATGAGGACAATATTGGTTTCACTAATGTACCCTAAAGAGATTGAACCCAGAAGGACTTCATTGCAAATAGAGAGGATGTCATCCTTAAATAACTCCCAGAATTTACGAAAAAAGGATTCAGGAAAACCATCTGGCCCAGGAGCTTTAGAAGCTCCTAAGAACCAAGTAGCATTTTTCAGTTCCTCATGGCAAATAGGGTATAAGAGCATATCATTCTGAGTTTAAGTAACAAGAGGAGCTACATTATTGATAATAGGTTCGATCACTCGAGACCCAGCATTTGATTATAACTCCTTAAAAACCCAAGAATATGATCATATAGCTCGCTTCTACAAGAGGTCTAAGAATTATCATCCTTAAGAAGGGAGATCATTTTATTGGAGGCTCTTCTTAAGAGAGTTGAAATATGGAAGAATTTAGAGTTCCTATCACAAGGTAAGCCATAAACCCTAGAGCGAGTAGCCCAATATTTCTCTTCAAGGGACCAGAAGTATTCAATTTCTTTCGAAATTGAAGAAAACTGTTCCTTTAAAGATCCATCTAGGCCATTAGGGCTGACTTGCATAAGAGTTTCTAGTTTTTTAGAAAGGATATTGATAATAGTAGCATTATTTTTAAGATTAGATTTCTTCCAACGGAGAATTGTTTTCTTACACCTTAATAATCTCTTCGGGAATCTGGATAGGGGAGGGCCAGAGAAATTACGAGATGAACTAAGGCATTCCTTAATAGCATTGGAGCAAGTATCAATATCTAGCCATGTGGGATCAAGTTTAAAAGCAGGTCTAGAAAGAAATAAGGGTGGATCATCCCAATGCAGGTCCATAGGAGAATGGTCAGACCCAATGGGGGGATAATTATGGATCCAAGCATCAAGGGAAAAATTAAACCACGAAGCAGAACCTAAACCTCTATCTAATTTCTGAAGGATGAGTCTATCATCACTTCGATTATTCCTCCAAGTAAAGGAGCAACCTTTGGAAGGAATTTCGTTAAGCTCATTAAGGATGATGTTATTATTAAAGGTTCTCATCTCAGAAGGACTCTTACCCAGACCCCCACCCTTTCTTGAGCAATACGTATATCATTATAATCACCAATGAAGATATTAGAGACAATGGGATCATTCTTAGTTGTTTTTTCAATAAAATCACAAAACAGTTTTTTACTATCAGTATTAGGGAGGGTATAGACAAAATGAATAAACCAAGAACTACCAGAATCAGGGGGAATAGATAAAGAGATATGATTGAAAGAGGAAGAAATTACCTCAGCATGCCAATCATCCACCACAAAAATAGCAAGACCTCCTGATATACCAACTAGGTCAACACTCCATAGCAGTTTTATTTTTAACTTCTTCTCAAATACCAACAACTTCTTTCAGTTGGTCTTAGTCTCGGATAGACCAATGACCAAGGGATTCTCCTTAGAAAGTAAATCTCTAAGGTTTTGGTCTGTCAAAGGGGGGGGGGGGCGTACCTTGACAGTTCCAAAAAACGCCTATCATGGGATTTGTGGGGGTTGCTCAATGCAACCACCCATATTCCCAGGAGCAATAGTAACAAGGGGAACAACATCAACCGCCATATCAAGAAGAACTTCAACCAAACCGTCCTCGACTTCTTAAAAACCAACCATTTCAGAATGCGATAATTTTCGCTTCTTAGCACTAGGCCCACCTTAATCTTCCACTGGACGCTCTATGGAAATGGGGATGTCAATGAAAGAGAAGGAGGAATCATGAACTGGGGTATCAGGGACCAGATAAGTGCTTGGAGATACCGTAGGAGCTGAGGAGTCTGAAGAGGGTGATATTGAGTTCTTAACCACCACATGGGAATCAACCATCGGAGTAGAGGCAGTTTCGTCATTAGTATGTGAAGGAGATGAAGAGATTTGTATAGGAATGGGATTAGGGGGTATTGGGGAGGGAGGAGGGGTATTTGGTAAAGGGGTGTTGAAGGGGGTAGTAGGGGAAGAGGGGTTAGCTGATGGGGAGGTAATAAGTGGAGGTTGATTTTAGTTCCTATTGATATTCAGGCGACCCATTGAAGGTTAGTTTTACCACGAGTGGGGTTAGATCTAGACCATGTTCTGATGGACCACCGATTACCTATAACAGGCCTATCACTCTCAGACCCTTCTTTTTTAATGGGCCAGGCAGACCATTTTTCCTTTGAAGATTCACCAACCATCTTCCTTTTTTATCCAGACTAGTTAGAAGAGGGGTGGATCTATTACCGTGATGGGTGGGCCTCGACTCAGATCTACAAACTGAACTTTTCACGTGAGCAGAAGTGGGAGAAGAATCTTGTTTTTTAACAGAGGAGGAAATGTGATCAACACCGGTCGGGTCAGAGGAAACATCTTTTAATATCTCATTGACCACCAACGCATAACTCTTTTCAGGATCCGAGAAACAACCTCAGATGAAAGAAGGAATGTCTTCATCTTTACTACCACCAAACTTATCCTTAGCTTTAGTATTGACAGAAGGGGGACCAGTAATTTGTCGCGGTTTTGAGGTAACGTCATCCGAAGAGGGTCTGACTGAATCTTCGCTTCCAGTAATAATGTGTGAGGGGTCATCTAAATCATCAACAACCTGAATGTTCCTTCCTTAACCATTGACTGGAGTAATACTCATCCAATCACCAAATAAAAAACAAACATGACTGGTGTCGACTAGGGTGTGATAAAAATATGATATAAATAGGTGCAAAAGTAGACACCCTAGCCTAGCACGGTTCTGCAAGTATACGGGACGTATGCAAGTTTTATTGATAAATAAGATTCGTTCCGCAGAGACTACAAAAGTTAAGAAGAACTTATGCAAATTATCAAGTGCATATATGAAAGCTAAATCAGATTAATACGCAGGAAAATAATAGAAAAAAGATTTTTGCTTGATTTTCAAATAAGAAAAATAGACTAATAATTTAAAAGACAGAAAAGTAAATAAAAGAGAAGAAAAATAGTATGATAGTTTAGCTTGAGAAATTAGCAAGTAATCCCCACTAGTTTTGTTTATTCTATCGTGTAAGGGTGAATCATATGATATGCAATAATCAGGATTCTAAATTCCCATACCTTAGACCTTGAGAGCGACTAAGGGGATACTTCACAACCATGAGGCAGCCTAAACTTAGGGTTATCAAGCACCACCAAGGCCCTAAGCAACTTAATTCCAAACATGGTGATAGTGGTGAAAACATACCCTAATGATTATCTAGTTAGGCTGATTTGTCAGGTCTAAGCCATGTTCTAGATGTTATGTGGTGTTTCAATAATTAGACATCCCTTCCGGGTGACCATCTAACTATTATTAAGGTAATCCTATACGTTGTACACCACAAGGAAAACAGATAATAAATCAAAACACATAAACAGAGAATAAAACATGAATTCAGATTAAATACGATGTATCCCAAATAAGATAGAAAAACTAGGGTTCATACATATATGCTAACTCTAAAGCTAAAATTATTTAGTTCATATGATAGAAAGAAAAAGAAGAAAACAAATTTAAAGGTTGAAGAAGACATGATATGGTGTTCAGCTCCTTCCAGACTTTTTCTCTTGTGTTATATGCTTCCTCTTGGCTTAAGGGGTGCCAAGGATGTGTTTCTTCTGATAAGAGGGTGTATTTACAGGGTATAGGAACCCCTAAAAAACGTTTCTTGGAGTATAAGGTAGGTATTGGACTCCAAGCCCAACTCAAACTCGTAACCCTAGAATATAGAAAAGGTAAGATTTTGATGTTGTTTTGTTTTGGCCGTAACTGATTCAATACTTATCTGTTTGACGTGTTCCAATAGTCGAAACTGATCGTCTCGGAAAGCTCTTTAACTTTGATTCAGACTATTCTTCCAAATTCCTAGCCAATCTTGAGATATAAGTCCTTTTGTGGTCGTAGATGCTGGAATTTAGATTTATTTGACAACTTTATCTTTTCCTTTTTCATGTTTCTTGCATTTATCTCCAATTTCCATGTTTATCCTCTTTCCTTTATCTCTTAGAATTAACTTGGCCTCTAATAAATTACCATATATCTTTAAAGCTTCACAATTAACAAACAATTAAACCCAATATGCTTTACAAATAATAAATAATTAAATCAAGACACGAAATAGGAAAGTGTACTAAATCATGAGAAAATCGACCTATAACCTAATAAATACCCCTAAAATGATGTCTCTAACTAAGATTAAATCATGACAAATGGGGAGACATCAATGACCACGAAGTCTCTTTTGTTCTTCCTTATAAAGGCTACACTCACCAGCTGTATGTGATAATATCCCGCAAAAGAAGCAAAACTTACTTAACTTTTTGAATCCGATCTTCACTTCAAGGGAAAGAAGAGAAGGTCTCTCAATGTTAATAAAACGAACAAGGGGTTTCTCCAGTTTCCACAAGGCTCGTACACGAAGGAGTTTCGTGGCGTCATTAACTTCATTAATGTCATTGGGTATAGTCAAGGTTTTTGCAAATATCTTTAGCATTGTCAGGGGTAGCAAACGTCGGGGGGAGGTTTTGAAAATGGATCCAGAAGGTAGTTGTAGAGAAATCAGCCTCCACCATCGACATCTCTGGATGCCAAGCTTGAAGGAGGAGTAAATGGCCATTTACTGACCAAGGAAGAAAGTTCCAGGTATTCAACAGATCATCACGAGATTCAAAAATAAGGGAAAAGATATTAAATCCTACTGAGACTACATGCATGCGAGATCTAAGCCCCAAGATCTATTCCCTGCAGATTCTACAGTTGCTGGAGTTATCTCAGTGCTAGAAAGGACTTCCGATAAAAGCATGAATCTCTGAGAGTAGATCTCGTCTTGTTTGAAGGAAGGAGTGAGCTTCATGGTGATAATAGGGTCGGACGCCATTGTTTAGTGAGCAAAGAAGCGAGAGAGTAGGGGAAACAGAGAGTTTGTGTGATACGCAAAAGAGAAAGGGAGATAAGGAGGCAGTAGTAATATAAGGGAATGAGAAGCGTATCAAATACGAATTAAAGAGAGAGACAAAGTAATTAATAAAGGCAATTAAAAGAACAAGGATCAAGAGTAACTCGGGAATGATTGAGAATGTAAAGGAGAGTGATGAGGATATGCACGTTTGTACATAACAAGGGTATAATAATGAGGATGTAACTTGGTATTAAACAAAGGAGACTCCATTGAAGAAGAACTTTACTGCATGATGAGAGAGAAAGTCAAACTTCTAGAAAGAAGGAGGAGAAAAGGCCAGCGGCATTTCAATACCAATTTTGGACATGGTTCTAAAAGGTGCTAGGCGCTACTAGGGCGGTCGACCACCTTCGAGCGCCTAGATGGCTAGGCGGCCTATTAATCGGAATTTAGGCGGTTTTTATATTATTTTACATTAAATATATATTAGTAATACATTGAATTGACTATTATTTAAATCCTAATATACTTTAAGTAGATCAATTTAACATAAATAATATATATTTTATTATATAATTATAACATTTTATTATTTTTAACCTAAAAAATGACCAATTCAAGAAATTAGACTTGAAAATTTGAACAAGCATACCTTCTTTTTTTCTCGCGCGTTCAAACTCTAAATTAAGTAGTTCTTTCTTTATTTTTTGCTTATGTGTTGAGTTTGATTAGATTGAAGTAGTTATTTATTGGCTAGTATGCTAGGTAGTATTTTGTTTGGGGGACCCATTAATCCGATTGGGTAGTTTATTAATTATATTATTCGTAGACGAACCTTCGAGCCACCTTCGAGAGAAATTCTAGGCGGAATGCACTTTAGAACGCCTAGTCGGAGCGCCTAGTCGGCTAGGCGGCCTTGTTTTAGAACACTGATTTTGGAACACCCAAATTTTTTTATTTTTAAATTTATTTTCAAAATATTCACTTTCATAAATCTAATTCTTTTAATTGAACCAAATAGTTACAAAATGTACTAGATTGCGAAACCAAACCAATAGTGACGGTCTTATACAAAAAAAAAAATAGAAAACTTTTGGACTAATGATTACCAACTTTGGAAAAAAAGGAAAAAAGATTACCCCACCAAAAGCCAAGACAAAGCGAGGTAGCTATTTAACAAAAAAACAAAAGAAATGTTCCTTGCAGGAACATTTCACAACAAACATAATTATTTAATTTCGTCATCAAACACTTTTGGTCTTTGAGGCTTAAAAATCAAACACAACCGTTGAAACAAGTTACAGTAATACACTTCCTTCCTCCTATTCGATTCTTTTCTGGTTTATCACTCTACCTTTTTTTTTTTTTTTTTGACAAAAAATCACTCTACCTTTACACGCTTTAGGTTACTTGGTTGTAAAATATCCCGTTAGAATTGTTCGAAGAGTAATTTTGGGATTTAACTCTCTCCATGGAAATATCTTTTACTATATTTATATTTGAAATAAATAAAAAATAATATTATATACTATCTAAATTCATACCAACTAATATACCATAGTATATATCTTACTCATAAATAAATTTAAGTTTAAAGGCAGAATAAATTTTCTACTCTAAAAATATCATTCATTCTAAATTAGAAATTATAGAAAATGGGAAGTGATGGTTTCATTTGTTTATGGTCCATCTAACATCTAAAAAAAAACTTATTTTCTTAAATCAACTGCAAAATTTGAGCCTGAATAATATATCGTGGTATATAATTGGTGATTTTAACCTTATACATTTTCTTTCTAAAAAATTAGAGAATTATAAGTCAAAAAAATTAGAGAATTATAAGTCAAACAAGAAAAAAATGAACCTTTTTAAATGTGGCACCTAAAGTGGAGTTTTTTAAGCAAAACATTTTTTAGATAAAAAATAGGCAAATAAGCACCCATGTGAAAAAAAAAATCTGAAATATGTCACTCTTGCCGTTGTCAAATCACCAATTTTCACTTAATTCGTTAATCTGCTAAAAAGGTCAAACCACCCATGTTGAGTGCTAAGGTTATCATCAATTAATTTCTCATGATATGTAACAAAAGCTATATTTCCAGTAATTAGTATACATACACTTTTTTTTTCTGAAGGTTATTTGGTAGAGACTTTTAAAGATTTTGTCAGATACTTTTACACTCTACTTCTATATATATATATATATATATATATATATATATATATATATATATATATATATATATATAATATATTATTTCCTTTCAAAAAGAAAATAAAGGATTAGAGTTTTTGAGCTCATGTACACCTGATCACAACCTCCATTGTTTTTACTATGACCTTTGAGATGTCTAGTGATGAGAATAAGAAAGACACAGTGTTTAATAGTTTACCATCTATGAAATCTAAACTATTCTCATAGGTTAGTTCATCTCAACATAACAGCATGCGAACAGAGACGATACGATCCTCGGAGGAAGAAGTGGAACATCCAGGTGCAGCTTTACCTATGTTAGATAGCAGGTGGTGGTCGCGTAATCTAGCTTCTAAGGGTATGTTCTCCGGGGTGATGTGGAGTATATTTTTGGAGCGATCATTGAGGTAATATGGAAGGCACGTAATGATATTATCTTTAACGGAGGCGAGCCAATTTCAGGTAGAGATATGTTACGGAAAGCTCGATTCTTAGCTCACTCCTATGCTAGATCTTGGGGAAATTTCTCCGGAAGTCTACCAATCAATAGAAACTTTGTTAAATTTGTTGGGTGGTGTAAGCCAACGAGTGGGGTTAAGCTTAATACGGACGATAGCTACAATGGTTGGAGCAAGGAAGGTGGAGGAGGTGGTTCAATAAGGGACGTAGAAGGTAATTGGTTAGGTGGTTTTTGGATGAAGATTCACCATAATTCTCCGGTGATTGTGGAATTGATAGCCTTATGGGAGGGGTTTAAACTACTTGAAACATTGCATTTGAGGGAGGTAAGTGTAGAGGTTGATTTGCGTGAAGTTTTCGAGCTGATACGAAGCGTGGAGAGGGATAAAGTACCAGCGGCGTTCTGGGTCGATCAAATCCGGCGGATTATGGGGCGCAATAGTTTGTTCACCATTGGGTTTATCTTTAGTGAGGCGAATCACTACGCCGATTGGTTGGCTCGATCCGGGCTAGCGCAAGAGGGAAATTATTGTTCATACATGGATCCACCTAAAGGGATTTGGAAGCTTCTTACACGTGATCGGATGGGTTGGAAGACACCTAGAGCTATATTTAGTAATGCGTGACTACATGATGTACTAGCTTAGCATTTCACGATCCTCTGGATCTCCCTGTAACAAAAAAACATAATTTAATTTAATCTTAAAATATTTATCGATGATTTCTTCATGTTTGTGCAGTTGATATTTTCATTATGAGTTATACTATATATTCAATACTGGTGCTTATATTAAGGTAATAGGCAGAAATCTTTATAGCAATTTTTTTATTTTATATGGACTTAATGGTGCAATTTTAGTATAATATAAGTACCTATAAAGCAATTATTTTGGAAAAATAGGTCCAGTGTATTTTTTTCGTGGTATAGGGGCTTATAGTGCATTTTTTGTATAATTTAGGGACCTATAATGCAATTAAACTGGAAAAAATTCACCTTTCACCCTCCCCATTTTAGAATTTTCACTTGTTCCTCCAACTTTTATAATTGCTCGTATACTTTTATTTTTTCTATACTAAAATGTAAGTTATTCTTGTAAATGGTTTGGAATGTAAGATGTCTGGTAGCACGTTTAAGGTATTTGAGATGGTGGCCCTTGACTTTTTAAGAAAAGAATAATTGTACCCATATATTATATTGTTTACCTTATGTCCCACATTTTCTTCAAATCTTTTATGCTCTGGATATAGAAGATCCTTTTTTTTGAGTTGGTAGCAAAAGAAACAATGCATCGACCATGCTAAAGGAGAAAGGTTTCATCAAACTTTGAAGACAACCTCGTTATATTATTCACCTTCTTTGTCATTATACTACGGTATGCAATTTTTGAATTATTGTAGGATTTACAACAATGGAGACGGAGTTGGTCCCGCTGAGTGTAATTGTAAGCCATTGGTGTCAACATATAGGGTTGGTTGGATGATTTTAAGTAGCAAATATAGATAATTTTGTAGCGATCTACTACTTTTTTAGGTAAGGGGTATAACACAGGGACCAGATTTACAATTAACCTTATCTTATGATCATGGACCAGGTGAGTAAATCTCAATAATATAGTGATTTATTTTCCACCTAAAACTTGCGTATTTTTTACTATTAATATTTTGAATCTTATCCAGGCTTTGAAGTCAGGGCTGATCTTACCCGAAAGTCTAGGGATCAGCCATTAAAATCATACTCGAACCATTGGCTTTGTTATTCAATTATTATTTTTTAGATTTTAACCATACCTGAACTTAGATTCTACAAACATATTAAAGATTACTAAAATAAGATCACTCATACAACAAAAATCTCTAAAATATTTAAAAATAGTGTTGGTATTTAATTAAATTAGATATTTGTTAATTAGTTGGTTACATCTATTATTCAGATTTTGATTTTGGGATTTGAATATACCTTTTGACCTTGATTTTTTGGATTATTTTATATCTAAAACCATATACTAGCAATTTAACCATCAATTACACATTTATAAATCATAACCTAATGGTTTAAGCATGGTTGTAGGATTAGAATCTAATCGGTTCATTTAGCCATCAATTTTGATTTTCAACCATAACTATAACCATCTCGAGTTGTGATCATCACCCCATCAACAAAGTTTCAAACAACACTCAACAAAAATTGTAAACACATACAACCCATTTATATATGGATGGGTTATGATCGCACAAATGAGTACAACATAATGGTTAATAGTTATCAGACATTGAACCCCAAACTAAAACAACAACATCTTAATGAGAATTAATCTAGATAAAAACATCAGTTGATCAGATGTATACCAATAATAAAAAATAGAAATCAAATCGAGATAAATGACAAAAAAAAGTTTCAAAATTACCTGATATATGATAATGGATGGAGATCGATATTGATTTGAATTTTGGAATTAAACAATATGATGATAATTGCCTTGATTAGGCGGAGATTAAGTAAAAAGAAAATCACATATAAATTTGTTATCATAATTCTTTCTTAAAAGCAAACTAATTGTTTATTAAGGACAAACTATTAAGATTGGGCTATTGAAACAATATTCAGGGTTTTCTCAGTAAAAAGTTTTATCTTTTAGGTCAAGTTTCTTTTTTGGTCTAAGATCTTTTGGGTCATTTTCACAATAGAATATATTTTAGGCATTAAGTAAGACTGGATTTTGTAAAATTTTATTTTTTGTATATGTATATTTGACATTTTTTTTTGCCAAAAAGGAAGATTGTATTAAAAAGCCAAACATTATATAAGAGTATCATTTGAAACTGATAGAGGAATTCACATATAAAGACGTGGAAATTAACAGTGAAATTCAAAGACTTCAACGGTGGAGAAGACTTAAGACAAGGTGACCCCCTCTCACCTTATCTTTTTATTTTATACCTTTAATATCTCTCTAGAATTTCGAAGAAATAAATGTATAGTGGATTTGATTTGATTATCATCTAAATTGTGGTAAGCTCAAGATAACACACTTGGCATATGCCGACGATCTTATGTTACTATCAAAAGGTGACCCGGAATCTGTAAAAAGTTTTATGTATTGTTTGAAGAGTTTTGCAAAGTGAAGTGCTTCAGTTAATGTGTTCAAATGTAATCTATATTACGTGGGGATCAAAAAGTATAAACTTTAGAAAATCTTTGAGATCTCACAACTTACAAAGGGAGAAATTTCATTTCGCTATCTTGGTTATTGCTTGGAGTTTTGGTATTATTTTTAGCGATTACAAGTGACTCATTGATGAATTGGAAGCTATGTTAATATAATGTAATGCTTTTTCTTTGTATTATGCGGGTCGCTTAGAATTTATTCGATCAATTCTGCAAGAGGTAGTATGCTTTTGGTTGGCCATTTATCCGACATGCCTTGTCTGGGAGATCGTATTGTTAGTATTTTTAGAGATTTCTATTGGGATGGTAAGTTTCAACAAATAAGATGGAAAACAATTTGTTCCCCAAAAATTGAGGGGGTCTTTAGTTAAAGGATTTGGGTGCTTGGAGCAAAACTCTCTATTCATGAAAATGTTATGGTGGATTGTATGTAAGAAAGATTCTCTATGAATACATTTGGAATACTTGACATATTAGAGTGTTTGGGGATGAGATGTGGTTTGAATTGATTCGCCTTTGCTGAAAGAAGTTTGAAGATTGAAGGATAAAATAATGACTTGTTTTTGGGTTGTGAATGGTGGAAAATGTTTTCGAAGTGGTTTTGTAATATGGAGATGCTAGAACCCACTATTGTGAAAAATTTCTCCGCCCTCGATCTTCTTAGTGGAAATTATTTTGCTATGTACAAGAAGTCTTATGACATTTTCCGCTGTCGGTCTTCTTTAAGGTCATGGACGAATATAGTTTAGGATCCTTGTTTAACCTCCCAACATGCTATCATTGTATGAATGACTTTACAACAAATACTAGAAACCAAGGAAATTGTGATGTATATAGAATTTGAAACATCTTGTACTATGTATGGTGATAATTATGAATAAGTACCTATATTTTAGTGTGCTTTTACTATTGTGATTTGGAGGATATGTAAAATTGGTTAGGTATCAACAAAGAGATGATTACTATTTTGACCTCTATCAAATGGGCCAATAAGTTTAAAGATCAGAAGAATTGTAGAATAAAAATGAGAAGTATTACTTTTATGACCACATATTATTTCAATTGGAGAGAGAGAAACAAGTTAGCATTTGAAGAAATAAATATATCTTGTGAAGACATTATGAAAGAAGTGAAATTTTGTACATTTTCGATTTTATTTGCATTGTACATACACTCATATCTCTTTTATAAATTATAATGGGTTTATTACGGATGTGAATTAATGGTGCCCATCGTTTAATTTGTTAACTATTTTAAGATTTCAGATTTAAACATTTGTTGAACCTGTAACGTGTATAATTTTTCTCATATTGATACAACAGTGTAAACAAATAAATAATAAGATACATAATACAAGAAAATACGAATGATAAAATAAAATAAATTACGACCACTTTGGTTAATTCAATTGGTTAAGGTTTTGTTACATTTTTGCACGAATATAAATAAGAGGTACAATGTTCTCTAGCAAAAAAAAAAATACAATATCTGAATTATTTATTAAATATGAGTAATCTAATTTTAATTTATCATATCTAAAAAGATGTGCATATTTTCAATAAAATTACTCGTGGTACATGGAAAATGGGCTGACCACCCATGTTATAAGAAAAGAATAACATAATCATTCAATTAACGTATCAAATAATCATACGTAATATTTCTTGTTCAATTAGTAATCATATCTATAAAAAAGATTATAGTATACTACAAGGTTCTAAAAGAATAAGTCGTGATTTTTAGTCTTTTACAAATTTTTTATTGCCAACCAAAATCATACACTTTCCGTCGAGATAGATATACACCTTTTTTTAGTCAAGATAGAGACGTCTTATTTAGCCTTTTTTTTGTGAAGTGACGTCCTATTTAGCCGAAAGAGATATACAACTATAAAAAACAAACAACGGCCCACAACAATTTGTTATTTTATAACTCTTGAGAATTTAATAATATAATTAATGAAATGTTTTACTTATGTGTTAATTTTAATGTGGTGGATTTCGATAATTGAAATTCGATTAATTGGGTTCCATTAATTTTATAGAGATATTATATAAAAACGCTAGAATACAATTATAAATGAGAATAAAAATAAGAATGAAAAATAAAAAACTTTAGTATTGAGCCAAAAGTCAATCAATACTAATTTGATCAGCTATGGTTGAGTACTTTCGATCATTTAAACAATCTATTAATAAATTTTAAACGATTTTTTTAAATGATTTTAGTATTATTAAATGGGGCAATGCCCAATTAATTATACGGAAAGTAAAAATTCTCAATTAATTATAACTTCAACTTAATTCATATTTACGTAAAAAAGAAATAAAAGATTACAAAAATACCCGTAGACAATTAATTACTTTAATTATAATAATATTTTTTTATCTTTTTTTTAATTTTTTTTTCAATTTTTTTTAATGCATGAACACACAATTTTGAGATTTGTGTGTCGCATGAACACACAAAATTGGAACAACCAAAATTAAGAATACACAAATCTGAGATTTGTGTGTTCCAGTAATACACAATTTTGCGATTTGTGTGTTCAGGAATACATAAAATTGAAACAAACAAAATCAAGTTTTGTGTATTACATGAATACACAAATTTGATTTATATGTGCTCCCGGATTGCACAAACCTGAGACTTGTGTGTTCCAGGAACACACAAATCAGAGACTTGTGTGTTCCATGAATACACAGAATTGGAACAAACAAAATCAAGTTTTGTGTATTCTAGGAATATATAAATTCGATTCTTATGTGTTCTATGAATACACAAATTTGAGATTTGAGTGTTTCATGAATACACAAATCTTATATTTGTGCGTTCTAAGAATACACAATTCTTAGATTTGTGTGTTCCAGGAATACACGGAATTGGAATAAACAAAATCAAATTTTGTGTGACCTGGAACACACAAAACCCTAAAACATAAACACACAAAAATAATAAAAAAGTGTTGGACAAAAAGATAATATATCAAGATAGTTAAAGACAAATAAAAATAGGGTATATGCGATTAATAAATAGAAAAAAACAATTTTGGTAAAGAAGAGAATAGATCGATATATGACTTTGTGTGTTATAGGAACACATAAATCTATATTTGTGTGTTACAGCAACACATAACTCGAAATTTCGATTTAAAAAAAACAATTCGGGGAAAAAAAATTCGAAAAAAATACACTAAAAAAAATCGGAAAAAAAATTATAAAAATAAATTCGAAAAGAAAAATTAAAAAAAACTGAAAAAAATTAAAAATTAAATATTAAAAAAATAAAATAAAAATCTATAAAAAAATAAAAAAATCACATAAGGGTAACATTGGAAGGTAAATATAACAATGTGTTTAATTGGGAAGTAAGTTGTAAATTTGTGAGTAAGTAGAAAGTAACTTCTCCCTTTTTTTTAAAATAGAAAAGTAAGGAATTGTAATTAATTGAGAATTATCTCTTATTAAATATTTATTTATTTATTTTAATAATAATTAAATCCTATTATATTTAAAAATAATCAATTAAACAAACTAATATAAATTTATTGTAAAATAATAATAAACTATTTTTATTAACCTAAAGTTGATCAAGTTAAAAAATATAGACTTAAAATTTTAATTTATAAAAAGAATCACAATATCTTCTTCTTGTCTAAATTTTTTATCTTTATGTGTATGGTTGTATATTTTTTTATATTATTGTAAAGGCTAATCACTTAAGTCATAATTCGACACTAGGATTAAAAAATATTTTATCAAATCGTAAGGGTTATCTAACAGGTTTAGTTGGTTGACTAATTGGGTTAGACAATTTATTAAGGGTGGATGGGTCTTGAAATTTATTTTAGTGCTAGAAAGAAATATCCTATTTCTCTCCTCTCTAAAAGAGTCTCTAAAATCTAAAGTATCATTCCTTATAATGTATATAAAATAAAAAATAGATTTTTTTTCTTTTTTCTATTACTATTTTTTCTCTCTTTTCTTATAATTTTTTATTTTTTCCCTGTTACCATTTTTCTTTCTTCTCCTTCATTAAGTATCAATACTTTTCAAAACCAACTATAACCACTGACCACAGGATAAGATAGTGTATATGGAATCAAATTCGTTTGTGATAGTGTGGTGACAATTTTGAGACAAATAACCATCTATTCTTCGAATCGTACCCTTTCTAGTGATATTTGAAAAGAGGTAAAAAATTGGTTAGGTATCACCAAAAATGCAAATATTATTTTAAACTCTTTCAAATAGTTTAAGAAGTTACTAGACGGAGAAAATTGAAAAATAATGTGAAATATATCGTCTTTGTACAATCGAATTTCATTTAGAATGCGATGAACAAACTTGTTAGGAAGGATGTCACACCATTCACGTCACAAAATTCTCAAGAAATGAAAATTTGTATGTTTTATATTCTATTTACATATACATTAATGTTGGTAAATACGTAAATAAAACACTACTATAAATTTTCAAATTTAAATATACATTGAACCATGCAAAGATTTTCCCTTAAAAGAAAAAATAAATTAAGACAAGTAAAAAGTAATTACACCCAAAAATAAATTTAGAAAGTAAAATTAAAATCCACATAATACAGATAACTGTAAAATGTATAGATACATATATACACAAGAATAGATCAGAGAAACATCTGATCTTGCTCTCTACGATATCTTACCCCTCCTCCCTTACTCAACCAAAACCAAATGTAGAAGAAACCTTTTCTTTTCATTCTTTTACTACAAATATTGCAATATTTCACGGTTAGTTTTCTTCACATCTCTCATTTATTTCTTAAATTTCAATAAATCTTTGGTGGGTATGTTCTATTCTCTTACACAGTTTCCATCTTTACAGGAAATTTCGAATTTCCCCCTTTTTTAATTTCGCAATTTCAGGTGATTTTGATAGTTTTTTAGCATGAACTGTGCGAATTAAGTGATATTTTGTGGTGGGTATATTTCATATTTGGTTGATTTTCGATATATACATACATAATTGGATGGGGAATAAGTTGGGGAGGAGAAGGCAAGTGGTAGATGAGAAGTACACAAGGCCTCAAGGGTTGTACCAACACAAAGATGTGGATCATAAGAAGCTTCGAAAGCTTATACTTGACTCAAAATTAGCTCCTTGTTTTCCTGGTGATGATGAAATTGGATTTGATCTTGAAGAATGCCCCATCTGCTTCTTGGTAAGTCTTTATATCTTCCGAAATGTAATTATTGGGTTTTTTTTTTTTCTCAATATTTTGGAATTTATATTGATTCCCATACAAAAAACTTGAATTACTTTGTTTTGAATAGTTTGGATGTTTGTTATTGTGAAAATGATTGATTTTTTGTACCTATGCTGTTCTTTAGATGATTTTCTCGGGTAAATACGCACTATGCTACAAGATCTTTAATATTTTTGACAAGTTACACCCCTATCTTTTAATTTTAACCTTTTACTCAACTATCTTTCGATTTTCAAGTGCAAATTCAAAATATAATGGAGGAAAAAGGTCCAAATTGAAAGATAGGGGAAGAATATGCGAAGAAGTACAAAAATTTTGTGCTATACTTGATGAGTTTTGATTTTTTAAGTCTTATTAAAATTTTCCATTGACTTTGAAAAATTTCTTCAGTATTATCCAAGTCTTAATCGCTCAAGGTGTTGCATGAAAGGAATTTGCACAGGTAAGTCTTTTTTTTTTTTTAAAAAACTCTTAAAGTGTTAATGTATAAAATATCTGTAAGATAAGATAAATTGAATTTTTTGTTTTCCTATATCAGAGTGTTTTTTGCAGATGAAGACCCCTAATTCAACCCGTCCAACTCAGTATCCTTAATTATATTTCATTTCAATTTTTTGAATTTTTTTTTAATGTTTTTGTTCCTTAATTAAGTTTAGATGTCCATTTTGTAAAACCTCGAATTATGCTGTGGAATTTCGTGGTGTAAAGACCAAGGAAGAAAAAGGATTGGAGCAAATTGTAAGTCATACTTGACTATTGACAATTTAGTCCTTTATCTTGTAAAAGTAACATTTTAGTCCCTTGCTTAATTAGGAAGAACAAAGAGTAATAGAAGCGAAAATAAGAATGAGAAGACAAGAACTTGAAGATGAAGAGGAAATGATGATAAAAAGACGAGAAATGGCTTCTACAAGCATTATTAATACACAAACTGTATCCGAGTCTGAAAATAGCGCCACATCAGCAACTCTTGTTGAAGGTGGGCCCAGGGAATTAGTTACTACTACTTCACAAGAATCAAGACCTTTTCCCCCAATTAAACAACCTCCTCCTCGTCCTAGACAAAATAGGTACACATCTCTCTTTCTCTTTAATAATTGCACTATAAGTCCCTCATGTTTTTGTACTTATAAAAATACAGGGAAGATGGATTTGATCTTGATCTTGAAGATATAATGGTTATGGAAGCTATTTGGTTATCTATTCAGGTACTTTGTTGAATAAATATAACATATTTTCGTCCCTAATGGTATAATATTTTGTATTATAGGAGAATGGAAAGCAAGGAAATAATAGTGATTCATCAGCTCATACAGAACATTATAACAACATAGGAGCAGAAGATAGAGAGATGGGCCCACAAGTAGGTGGATCGTCATCATCACCTTCAGGTGGACTAGCATGCGCAATAGCAGCTTTAGCGGAGAGACAACAAAGTGGAGGAGAATCTTCTTCATCTGTTAACTATGGAGAAAACATAAATAGAAATACAAATATAAATACATATTCGAGATATAATAGAGAAGATGAAGAATGGGTAGATCATAGATCAGAAATGGGTGAAGCAGGAACAAGTTATGGAGGTTCACAAGAAGATATTATAGTTGAAGAAGAATATATGACTACTAATAATACAAATAGTGTTGTTCCTGAAAGTTTTGAAGAACAAATGATGTTAGCTATGGCTGTTTCTTTAGCTGAAGCTCAAGCTAGAACTAGTACTACTACTCAAGCTCTTGCATGGCAATAATGTTTAGTTACTTTAAAAACATACACTTTTACGACTTATGGT
This sequence comes from Nemophila menziesii, assembly GCA_029959085.1. Taxonomy (NCBI): domain Eukaryota; kingdom Viridiplantae; phylum Streptophyta; class Magnoliopsida; order Boraginales; family Hydrophyllaceae; genus Nemophila; species Nemophila menziesii. Next base: position 2,286,702 of record JARWIR010000013.1, read on the forward strand.
GAATGTTATGGATATTTTAAATCTTTAGTGTTTTAAATGCGTATATCAAACTTGGCTTATGATAGTATGGTTTTAACATAAATCCTAGAGACCTAGGTGGGGACTAAGCATTTTTTTCTTAGATGGGTTTGAATTTTATTAAATATATATTATATATTATCAGTTTATATATTGTAAATCTATTAAAAATAATAGAAAGAATAAGGTAACATATTTAAAAAAACTTATAAAATTATATATATTATTTAGGTGAATGATAGTCGATTATATTTGAATATATTTTTAGGTTTATATAACTTTTTAAATTAGTTTTATATAATTTTTTGTTTAAAAAAATATAATTTTCAATTTTTTGTTTCAAAAAATGATTTTTTAAATTTTTTTAGCCTTCAAACCGTCTAGGCCTGTCTCGGACCTTCTGGAACCGCTTAGACCATTTTTGGAACGTAGGCTATTTTCTAACGTCTAGGCGCTGTCTAGGTAGATTTTTATAACTTAAGGATTTAACTGATGAAAACATGTGTTCTGAACAAAACAAATCGAGTAAAACCGGAACATATGTATGGGAGGAATCTAAAAATTAGAGTCCAAATTCCACCAAAGAGAATTTTTAAAGCCTAGTTAAAAAATAGTTCTAAATATTTTTGGTTGGATTTTTTCCAATTTTTTCCTTTTCATTTTTTTTCTTCACAGTAAATCGTTTTTTTTGTTCTTTTCATTTAACGGATGGGTCCGTACCCGTGGGTACATACCTATGTTTGTGTTTTACGTTTTTAAAGGCGGATAAAATGATTTTTTATACAAGTGCAGTTAGTGTTTGTTCATATGATAGTCCAAATTCACAAGGTGTTGTACCCAGTTCTTGGTTTTTGTATATGTCCAATGTTCCGGTTTTGTCCAAGCGCATGTCCAATGAAATCCAATGGAGTTCGTGTACCCAAAGGTCTGTACCCAAACCCATTTTTTTCCATGTTCATGCCAATCTGTTCAGTAAGGGCGGTACCTAATTACTATTAACTCATTTTTAGTCCAATTATTTGTTACAAATAATTGCTTTACCAAGAAACAAGAAATATATTGTCAAGTAGGGCTGGACCCACGTGGCTATACGCAACGTGCTAGACCCAAGTGGCTATAACTACCCAATTTGTTACCTGCAAAACAACAATGGGTCATGTTTAGATTTAATTAAAAAAACAAAACTAGACAGAAATTAAACAAAAGGGATAGAACTATGGAAAATATTTTTATACAGATTCAAAGATGTCCAAGTTTATTTTTTAAAAAATACAACAAAAAATACTAAACCCAAGGGGCCAGACACATGATTTCTTTTTAAAAAAAAAAAGACTGGACCCAAATTAGACATTGAAAAACATTAGAACATTTTACCCAACAAGACTAGATCCAACAAGGCTGGACCCAATGGGGCTGGACCAGCGTGGCTGAGCCCAAACAGGCTGGACCAGCGCCTAACCTGCAGACACGTTTAAAAAAAAACTAGACCTGACCTTGCGAGGGGAGGTGGGAAGGCGAACGGGGAAGAGATCGATGGCGGTCTGGTTGAAGGGCGTCGCTGGTGTGGGGGCGTCGCTTCGATGGAGAGCTGGTGCAGGGTGGTGGTTGGGAAATGGGTGGCGAGAGTGACAGCGCGGCTGGAGAGCTTCGTTGTAGCGATGAAAACAAAACTAAGGACGGTGATGGGTGTGTGGCGTTGCTTCGATGGAGATCTGGTGCAGGGTGGTGGTTGGGTGGCGAGAGTGACAGCGCGGCTGGAGTGCTTCGGTGACAGTGGTGGGAGGCGCTGGTCCAGTTCGGTGACAGTGGTGGGAGGCGTTGGTCCAGTTCGGATCTAGAGGAGAGGAGGGGAAACTCATATCTGGGTGAAGAGGAAGGGGAACGCTGTGAAGAAGAACAGAAGGTGCCCCAGGTGGGAAGGTGGTGGTGATGGCGCGGCCACTGGGGGAAGGTGGTGGTGGGTGCGCAGCCATTGTGGGAAGGTGGGAAGTTTATGGACGGTGGGTGGGTGAAAAAGTAGGGGAAGAGGGATACACAGGGAGCACACAGAGAAGGAGTCGAATTTGTGGATCCAAAACCTATATTGGGTTTTTGTTTTGGGTAAAATGTATATCACATTGTATAAAAGGGTTGGGGTGATTTTTTGGTCTTTTTCCCTTCTTTAGTTGGGTTCTGATAGAGTAGTTAGTGTTTAGTTGGGGTTGAGCCTTTGTTTATTAAGGTTGAAATCACGGGGCTTCAAAAAATAAACCCCCCTATGTATGGAGCGTGCAAAACATGCGCCTATCTAACCTCTGGTGCGTGATTTTTCATGTGCTTGGACTGGTACCCTGATGCTGTTTTCGAGCAAATTCTTTTGGAATTTTGCACTGAATTTTTTTTTTAATGAAAATAAAGATACTACCTCCATTTCATAATAATAGGCTCTTTAGCCATAAAAAAGTATTCCATAATATGTGTCACATTTAGAGTTCCAAGACATAATAAATGATCTTTTTCCTATTATACCTTTTTCTTAAAATCTCTTACCAACTAAACATTTAATTTTCTCTCTCTTATAATTAGGGATATATTAGTCATTTTGAACTATATTCTTTCTACTTTTTAAGTTTCTTAATATGTGTGAAATTTTTTAAAGAGTCAATTATTAAGGAATGAAGGTAGTATGATTTTATGTCATTAAAATCTATGTGTAATATAGTGTACCATACTTTTGGTACACGGTTTCTCAAAATAGTAAGCTCGTTCCAAATTAAGGAAGTAAACTTATATATGTTATTATTTATTCGATACTAATATTTTTTAAATTAATTTCATTGGTCTCATATTTGGAGGCCTACAATATAAATTTTTCTTAAAGATTGTTTTGATCTTTTAGTTAGAGTTTGTTAATAACATGAGTAATAATAAATATCATATTTTTTTCCATATGTTAGAAGGAAAGTCATTCAACACTTGTATTTATGGAAGGAAAGTCATTCAACACTTGTATTTATGGAGTGAAAATATCAAAGCAATCATATGTATTTCCAATACACTCTTTCACAATTCAAATGTTTGACTTTATTTTTTCCAATAAACTTTTCAAATACCAATGTGTCATTTGTCCTCCAATGAAGATGAACCAACCGAACACCTATTTAATTTTCTTATATAACTTTATAACATTTAACTAAATGTTTTTGAGAAAAATTTGAACGCATAGGCTATAGTGAGTTACTCTGAGAGATCTCTAAGAAAAAAGTTGGATTACAATACATATATTTCTTCACTACTTAACTTTCAAAAGTCAAAAAATAAGTATTGAAGATTATGACAATAATCACTTATAACAAGTTAAAAACTAAAGGATTAGTGAAAAGAAGAAGTTCAACTACTGTCCATGCGAAGATTATATGATTTGAGAGTTTTTTCTTATCTATACAATGTGTGTATATATAAAACATTAAGTAAATCAAAGTAAAATACAATTAACGACAGATCTCTAAAAAACCTAAACTTTAGATATCGATTTTAATCTCGATAATTAAGTCATTTTTTTCATATAAATTACTTCGTTTATGTATTCTTATTTACTAATAATTTATAATGATATAAAAAATCACATTGCCACACCTCGTCGCCATACCTCGTCACCTCACCTCGTCGTCACCCTAGTATAAAAAAATTATGCACAACCATTGCCCTGTTTCTAAAGGGGCGGTTGGCGAGGGTGGCAATTGAATTCCATTTTACGAGTGTCACCCTCCGTGCCAACAATTTGTCGACAATCAGTCTGCCCCATCCCATCCCTTATTCGTTGAGATTGCCTCATTCGATATTATGAACATATGTCATTTTATAATTTATATATATATATATATATATATATATATAATGTAATCCAATGACAAATCTATGTTGAGGCTTGGTGGGCTCAAACCCAAACTCAATTAAAAAAAATTATGATGAGTGATTTATTGTTACTATTTTTTTAGTTTAAGAATATTGATATACGTTTTTGGTGGGTCATGGGGTGTGATAAAATTAACGATAAATAACAGGACATACTAACCGCAAGTGTACGTGTCGTTCCAAGTAATAGATAAATTTTAGGGACTTCGTTCTCCGGGGATTGGTCTGGTATAACTCTGTGTTCAAAAGATAAATAGTAGTAATTGCAAATACAAAAAATTAAAGATATAAGAATTTTGTTCGGTTTTGAAGATTAAACTACTGGACACAAACATATAAGTAACTAAAGATTAACAGAAAGTAAATGAATTAAAAGTAAAGAGATGTAGACGCAAAGATAAGAGGTGTACTTGAGTCTCACAAGGGATCCACCTAAATTCATATAATTAATACTTCTGTTTAAGGGTAAAGTCGGTATTTATGTACTACAAACCCCGTCAGGGCGATTATAAGCTACTTTCGGATTTTGAAGTGTTTACCCAATTGGTTGCGTGGTTAGTCAACCCCGTCAGGATCATTGACGAATACCACACATTTATTACCTATGTTCGTAATTAAACCCCCCGTCAAGGTGATCACCGCCGCTAGTGAATAACCTAATTACTAATACCTAATTCTAATTGGCCAAATTAAAAGTAGTAAATAAGATCGCGACAATAGTCAATACAAAATACCTAACTTAGATTAAATTAAATAATCCCAAAATCGGAAAACTATTTGTATAAATTAGGGCTTAACCCATAATTGCGATTCTCAAGCACTAAATGTTTAGCTCATATTCAAAGTAAAAGTAATTATTAAATTAAAAGTACTCATAATTCATAAACAGAAAAAGGATAAGGAACCTAATTAAAGGAATTGGTTGAGCTGCTGTGGAAGAAGAATGACTTCTCCAACTCTTCCTCTGCCTTTTTGCTCTCTTCTAACTCTTGGAAAAATATGAAGCGTACTGAAAAATGAGGTCTAAAAGGCTATTTATGCCAATCAAATTGGATTGGGCTTTTATTTTTAATTAAATGATTAAAAAGCTCAAGTCCAATTGGTAATTCCCGTAACTGTTGTACACACTGTAGTAAAACAGGCGTAACTTTTGCGTCTTAAGTCCAAATCCGCTGATTCCATCCCTCAGTTCGAGCTAACTCAGAGGCGCAACTTTCTCCTTTGAATTTCCAGACCTGAAGCAGTACCGTTTTGGCTCAAAATCAGCAAGAAGTAACATTTATCCAGATTTTTATGCTTTTCTTCAACTCATTGAGTGGCACTTTCTCTCTTTTGACCTCTCCACTTGATCTAAGACTTTAAAATTCACTTCTCCTTTTCATCTTGGTTCTCCACAACGTCCATGCACCTAAGAACTTTATACTAAAAACAAATGAATTAACGCACAAAAGCCCTAAGAACGCAAATAACATAATTTCGAGAGGAGAAAGTGCAATATGATATAATAAATACAAAATTCTGTCTAATAAGTCGAATTTATATCTAAAATGATATCACCTAAGGGCATATATTTATCACAAGTAGGGAGACATCAGTTTTCTATACAACCCTTCTAATAATAACAAAGTAAAAATTTCATTATTCAATATATATATATATATATTCATAGCGGCGGAGCCAGGTGATGACTATGGGGTCCATGCCCCCCTCCCCCCCGCGAGTTTTTGAAAAAAGAAAAACTATAACTACTTTAAAAAAATTATAAGTAAATTAACCTTCAAATTTTTATAAAAGAAATCATTTGACCCCCCTAATTTTTGAAGTTTATTTTTGGATTAATGTCCAAGAAACTCTTCACACTAGTTTTGATTCCTGATCACCACAACTATCATTATTCTGACCATAAAAGGCACCATACATTTTGTTTTTTCCTTTTTTTACCCAATAAGAGAGCAATTTGAGTTATAGGAAGCTTTCCAGAACTCAAATTTTGAGCTATGGAAAAATTTCCAGAACTCAGCTTTTGAGTTTTGAATTTTTTTCCAGAACGCATTGTTCTTTAAAAAAGACAGTGCCTTTACAGGATAGTGGACAAGGTGCAGGAGTTCATTGAGCATTAACTTTTTATTTTATTAGGCTTTAAATTATTTTACTTATAGAATTTTTCTACTATTTTACAAAAAAATATATGTTTTTTTTTTGCTAAGCCAGCCAGATTTAATCATATATCAAAACAAATAGAGTTTTACACTTAAGTCATGGTCAAACACTTTGACCAGACATAATAAAACAAAATAGAAACAAAATACCCTAACTAGTACGGGTCATAACCCAACACAACAAACCACTAGTACTCAAAAGTACAACACAATCTATTACAAACCCTAACTCTCTCTCCATATCTTCATCTCCGCTTCTATCTCCTCTCTGGCGAAACTCTACAGATTCACCATGTTTTCTATCATTCGGCTCGAGATCTTCTCCATAATACCTTCCTCAGTTAAGAAGGTTTGGCTGAAGATGCGGTTGTTTCTCTCCTCCCAGATCGTATGAACTGCAATCTGTAGAATCAATCTGGTAATCTCGCCCTCAATTCTCTTAGATTTTTGCATATCGATGTATTTAAGAATAGAGCTTAAATCACTCCTCTGTAATCTCACCCTCGCTTTCTTCTTGCATATGTTCCAAATACGTTTCGTACAAGGGAAATTCCAGAAGAGATGATCTCTATCTTCGCTATTAATCTTACAAAACTCACATATAGGGTTTGATATTAAACCCCACCTCAATAATCGCTGTTTTGTTGGTAGTTTGTCCAGATTCCCCATCCATAGGATGAATTTATACTTGGGTAAGGCTTTATTCTTCCAAACAGAAGAAAACCATTGATTTTTTATGCCTTTAACCCTAATTTCCTCATAAATTTCTGAGAATTTGAAATTACCTCTTTTTGTGCAGGTACAGCTAATAGAGTCTTTGTTATTTGAGATTGTAATATCCTTAGTAAGCTCATTCATAAACCTCAGTTCAGCTGGTCATTTCCAATTTCCTTTATATATAAATTGAGAGACCTTACTCTTAGTATAATAACCTGAAGCCAAATTGCTACAGCTCAATTCATTAAGTGTTCTATTGTTTGGTAACCAATAATCCCACCAGAGAGCTATATCCTTACCATTACCCACCTTATACCTGATGAGCTTCTTAGCAACAAAACATATGTTATTTTGTATAAACAAAGAAATTTATAGAACAATTAATTTAAAAAATTAATATCGGGACTTATATTGCAATCTTTATATAATATAGGTATCTATAGTGGAATCTTGCATAATATAAAGACCTATATATTTTGCAAATTTTGCATAATATATAATCTTATACTGCAAATATGGCTTTTTTGTTCGGGCGTTGCCCGAAACCCCTTGGTTCTCCTAGCAAAATTTCTTTGACTTTGTATATTAAAAAAAAAAAAAATCAGATGACATTGCAATGGTCCTGTTGCAACAGTGCCATTTTTTGTAGTGGCGACACCTCAGTTTTTAAGATTGATATAAATAGTCTAGTTGTTAGAATATTCAGAGATCCTAAACATGTTGCAGTTAATAATCAATTCATGTTGACTACCCCGTCCTATTGCAAGTACTCAAGCATGATGTTAAGGTAATTTGATCAAGCAAGAGATCGTGGACCAAGACATGCATTATTGCTCAAGGAATCAAACCATATTTTATGCAGGAAATCAATCTAGTTAATTAAGAGGAAACACTAGTGATCATCTAATAATAATAATAATAATATAGCAGATCAAATCAAATCAAATCAAATCGTATTAGTAATCTAATTGGTAAATACTAAATAACAAACTGAGTTAGGTCATCGTATAAATCCTATCGGCTCAATTCACTGGCGGTGTTCAAAAATTTAGAATCTTACAAATTACCATTTAATCTGCTTTAAACAAGATGCATGGTTTCATGCGTAAAAACTGCAGGTTAGAGCTCACATTTTCATAAAATGGCTGATGAACCTTCGATCAGTCACAAATATCTCTCATGCACAACGAACAATTAATATAGATAATATTCGTTGTTTTACAGCTAAATCCTTTTTATATACTTTGAGAAACATCCTAATTGATCATATTTTGTTTTTAGTACACTATTCGATTTAATTATAGCGGCCGAGTTATAAAAATGTTCCATGAAGTAGTAATAACTTGAGGTAATGGTCCCTACAAAGTTGAGAATACATATAGATTAAAGTGAATAGTTTACTTAAAAAAAAGTCAGAATGCTTTTCAAATTATATAAAGAAGAAAACAAATTTAGTGGTAAGCCAACCAATATTATTAAAACTATTTGTTGGGCATGAGAATCAATTGTGACTGATCGAGGGTTCATCAACCATCCTTAAAATATGGGTTAACTCCCTTGAGCGATAATGCAGGGCTCTAGTAATGTTGTCCCTATATATGTCTCTAATGATAAGTAACTAAGTTCATCTCTAGTCATAATATTGTAGACAAAACCTAATAGTCAATAATATAACCTATCGATAACAACTAAACAAGTACTTCATCCCTAATTGTATTATCACATTAAGGACGAATTTATCTGTATATAATGATGTCGTCTCTAAAGACACAATTAGTTATAGTGAAATATAAAATATTAATTAGTTAAGGTTAGGTCAATTGGCTATGACTTTGGCTCTCATCTCATCTAGAAGGTATATGATTATCATTTCACTGCACATAGGTATATCATCCATGTAAAAAAATAAATAAATAAAAAATATTTACCAAAATAAAATTAGCTTCATATACGGTCCACATATTTGAGTGTCATATGTACATAAATATAAGAAATCAATGGGTGGAAGTCATAAATCTTGATTTTTCCTCTATTTTAGTTAAGGTAAGGTATTGATTGGTATTTTATAATCGATTTAAGCATAAATATAATAATATTATAAAGAAGAGAGGAAAATCAAGAATTATTTTCTAGATTTTTGAGAAAACATGACAAAGGAGAGAGGAAATTAGATTAGTGATTTTTGTTTTATATTTCCATGATCATGCCGTTATAGATAAGTAGGAAATTTTGGTAGAGATTTGTTGTTGCATAATAAATAATTTTTTTTATTAATAATGAATTACCCAATTAGAAAGAAAACGAAACAAAACCATGACACCCAACAATTGAAATCATGGAAGTTGATCTTTATAAATCAAATAGTTGTCCTGGCTGGTACCTAGGCACTACTGGAATTCGAATGTTTACCGACGACACGTGTCGTCGGTAAACACCGTCAATTCGTCGCTAACATGGATTACCGACGACGTCTCGTCGTTAAGACGTCGTTACCAGAAATTGGTCGGTAAATCAAGACTTACCGGCGAATAATGCACAATTCGTCGCTAATTTTGACGACGATACGACGTCGTCGTTGATTGGTAAGATTAGCGACGAGTACCTTCGCCGGTAAAATATAATTTGTTTTTATTTTTTTTTCGTGGCCGATAATTGATTTTATTTATTCTTTTTTTTATTTTTCTAATTGCCGACAAGATTTACCGACGACCTGTTGTCGGTAATTTAAGTTTTATGTTTTTTTTCGTATTGTTTCGTATAATAATTAGTTGTATCGATCCAACTCTTATCCAAATCCGGATTCATCTCTTGCCAACAATTTTATACAACTAGACAAATAAAATATTTAATTATTACAACCCAATTAAAAAGAATAATAAAAATTACAACACAATAAATGACATAATAAATATTACAAACCATTGAATGAATAAAATTACAAACCATTGAATAAATAAAATTACAACACAATATATCGATAATAAATTTCATATAATTAATAAAACAAATAAAAATATATGAACACAAAAAATTAAATACAACCAAACATGCATACTACAAGACATAATAATAAAAAAATAAACCATATCATATGTAATTCATCAACCTAATCATGTATAATTATAGCAACTAACATATATCAATTACAAAAAAATGAAAAAGCATGAAATTTCTTGAAAATACCTTGAATTGGATGGTTAAGAAGAGGATTGATGACCACAAACCACCTAGACAATGTACTAATTCACCTAATCACATCATATATCAACAATTAAACACAATTAAAAAAAAAAATTATATTTTAAAAACATGAATTTTCATGAATTTACCTTAAATTATGTGATGAAAATGGATATTGATAATGCCCCACCTTGATTATGGACCCGGGAATGGTGCAAGACAAATTGGAGAATCAATTAGGGGGAAAAAAAAAATTCTGTGATTTTTTGGGAGAAATTCGGAGGTGTTTTAATTTGTGTGGGTGTTTTATGAGATAAAAAAACTGCTGGCTACAAAAATACACACAGACAATTACCGACGACACGTAAATTCGCCGGTAATTTTAAATCGTCGTCGGTAATTACCTTCCAAAACGTCGTCGTCATCTTTTCGCGACGCCACTTTTTCGTTTAAAAAAATAAAAATTCACACCAATAAATTAGCGACGAAGTCGATACTATTCACGACGACGTTTTGTCGGCAATATTTAGCGACAACTACGTCGTCGGTAATCTTGGCCACTTACCGACGACCCGTGATTCGCCGGTGATCTGTCGTCGGTAAACGACCGAATTGTAGTAGTGAGGATTATTCACCTAGGATTATGTTCCTAGTAACTAGGACTTGAATATTAAAAATACTTAAAGATCTTATAATCAAATACTCACTCCGTTTAAGAATTAATGTTCACATTATTAAAAATAGTGTCCGAAAATTATTGTCTACTTAAAATATCTAGATATTTTTTTCCAACTTTTCCTATTGTTACCTTTATTAAAAAAAATTAAATTTATGTTTCTTATACATATTTAAATTATCAAGACACTTTATAAGAAGTAAATTTGTAAATATTATATGTAATTATTAGATTTCTTATTTTATGTGAAAAGAAAAATAGACATTATTTTTATAACAGAAGAAGTAGTTGTAGAGGAAAGATAGGAATGATAATTCATTTCCTAAAGTAGTAATCGATCCCTATTGAGGTTCTTTTGTGTTATTTTTAATGTGGTAATTGGCTTTTAAGTCCTGATGTATGCATACAAAATAATAATAATAATTAAAATATATATATATATATATATATATATATATATATATATATATATATATATATATATATATATATATATATGAAATAAAATGATGCCTTAATTTATTAATTAATTGTTATAAAACATTATAATTTTAATATCATTTATTATTAAGTGATTGATTTTATATAAGATTTGAGATTAAGGGCTTAAAAATTCGAATAAAAATTAAAGATTGATAACTGCTTAAAATTCTGTGAGCAATTCTGCAAACTCCACATCTCTAGTACAAATGTTGTACCAAAACTCTAAGTCATCATCTTGCATGGTTGAGTCAAATCCAAACCCATAGTCTTCCACCATTGACTGATGATCACCGGAAAATATATCTGAGTCGTACAAAACGTCTTCCACCTCACGCAACATGTTCAATGAATATGAACAATCGCTAGCACCGCCATCAATTGCTCCATTCATGGTAACGGATGAATTATCACTCTCTGTATTTGATATAGAATTTGGCATTTCTTGCAGCATTGTACTCGAGTGAACAGAGTTATTGGTATTTTCTTCGGTATGATCCACCTTGGACTGATTATCACATGGAAATATATTCAAGTCGGAGAAAAAGTCTTCCGCCTCCAGTAACGTGTCCAATGAATATGAATAACCACTAGCGCCACCATCAATGGTTCCATGCATGGTGATGGATAAATTTTCACTCTCTGTATTTGATGGAGAATTTAGCAATTCCTGCAGCAATTTATCTGTGTTTTCTTCCGTGAACACCACCTTTGACTGATGATCATCGGAGAATATATTTGAGTCGTACAAAACATTTTCCACCTCCATCAAATTGTTCAATGAATTTGAACAACCGTTAGTACTGCCGTCATTAATGGCTCCATTCATGGATAAATTTTCACTCCCTGAATTTGATGGCGAATTTGGCAATTCTTGTAGCACAGTAGAGCTAACAGTCTTTTTGTTGTTGGTATTTTCTTGTGTGTCTTTATTAGTTTTGGACTTCTTTTTTCGTGTATTTTTCTCGGTTTTGGTGTGAGCTTGATCATCAACCTTTTTCTTTAGGTGGGTATTCCATATATTCTTTATTTCATTGTCTGTCCGGCCCGGCAATCTTGCTGCAACTTCTGACCATCTGCGCATGCATGATTGTTAGATCGATAATTAGTCGAGATTTGACTATATGGGTTATGCGCAAATAATGCTTTCATTCAAAATTTGAAGTAAAAACTTATCAGGATAAATTCTGTAAAAGATTGAGGGCAACTTGATCGATCATTACTCACTTGTTTCCTAATTCTTGGTGCAATGCGATGATGGTATCTTCCTCTTCTTTAGTAAAGTTCCCTCTTTTGATATCGGGTCGCAAATAATTAACCCATCGAAGTCTGCAACTCTTTCCGCACCTTAACAAACCTGTCCATTAAAAAAGATTGAGTTAAAGCAAGTATTGGTACAAGCCAAAAGGGCTGGAACATGTGGCAAGTAGGAAGAATATTACCGGCTAGTTTGGGAAGCTTTCTCCAATTACCATTGCCATGTTGATTGATGTGAGTGATCAAAATCTGATCTTCTTTAGGAGTCCATGGCCCTCTCTTAAGTCCTGTTTTCTCACAACATGGAGCTCTTCCCATATTTTTGGCTTTTACGTTCTCTATAAGGCTTTGAATTTTACTTACACCACACTATATACCACACAGTGGGGTCTATTTACGGACTATTGACAAAACATAAATAAATGTACATGCCGGCCTCGATCTCTGCATTTTAGATTTATAATAGAATTTAAAGACATGCATTGAGTAAGGAATTACTACTATATAGAATTTGTGATTATTGACTTCTTTTTTTGGTTTCATTAGTTAATGGACTAAACCCACATATCATGGATCTCGATGCCAAAAAGAATAACTAAAGGATTAAACGTGATAGTTTTATGCGATAAATAATGACACATGGCTAGTAAAAGTTGTCTGAGTGTAATAAATGCCTCAGTTGGCATTTCAGCAACTAACATGGTTTTAAAAAAAAGTAAGGGGAAAAGGGTTTCGTCACCTAGGGTTTCTATTGTTAATGTCTTTAAAGATGGTAAAAGATGTAGATCTAGGATATACTTGAATCATTGAATGAATGAATTAGGGTCAATTCTTTCTCATAATATTCAAACACTTACAGGGCTGGTCGCCAACAAACCCGTTAGTAAGCATATTTGAGCCCTATCATTGGCTTCTTGAGTATCAAATTACTCGGTCAGACCACGTCATATAAGTCTTGGGAAATTAGAATAACGAGATTAGTTCGATATAAGTTTTTCTAACAATAGAGCTGCTATTGCGTGTGTTAACAGGGACTACAATGGCAAGGTACTGGAAAGCAAAGCTTGGGAAGTGAATGCGGAGTCTCCAATTGAAACAGAATTCCTTGGTATACTTAAAGCTTGTGTGATTGCTCGTGATTTGAAGGAATCAAAAGCAATTATAGAGAGTGACTGCCAAAGGATTATACTTACTTTACAAATGAACACTTTTATTCATATTCCTAAGATTTGTAATATTATTAAAAGTATTTATTTTATTTCGAAAATTTGTAAACCTATCTTTAAATGGACTAGTAGGGATAGGAATGTCTTAGTTGATGGATTAGCCAAACGAAAGCTTCTTAGCAACTCGAATGGCTCACATTCTATTGTGAATCCAAGTAGGCTAGATTATTTTAACAACTCTGATGCCTTTCCTTCGGGAATTGGCTAATTTTGTAATCGGTTTTTATTTAGTTTAATATATTATGCTTGGAACAAAAAAAAAGATATAAGTTCTTCTCACAATTCCAACTCCTTTAAAATTTCCTATATTGATGTTATCTCTTAAATTTGGATGAGTAGGATCAAATTTTCCGTACATAGTTTTGATCACCCACGGTTACAATATCGGTTATTAGAAAGGATATTCTTCGTTTAAATTTAGTCTTTAAAGATACAATTTTATCAATTAAAACAACATTTCATCTGTAATAATTAGTCGGTAAAAATCCATACATAAAGATATCTTTTGCAAGGAAAAGTGGTCTGTCATCGAAATTGGCCATAAGTTATTAGAGATGACTTATATTGTTGGTAATAATTTCGTCGGTATTGACAGTGCATCAATACTAACAAATTGTGTCAGTTGTTGTCGTATTACTAAAGAGGACATGTTTGGTCTCTATTGATTAGTGGGTAACAGGTTGCTAATCTTTACCGACTAGGTTAATACTAACGACATATATCGTCTGTATTGACCTTTTTTTAAAAATAGTTGTATTTAAATATTAGTTTTATTATTTAATTTATATATTTAATTTTTTGTTAGTTAAAATTAACTTTGCCGAACGACTGGCCGCTGGAAGTAAGTTTTGTCAACCCTTGCTTACCAGATTCGTTGATTATGACAATCACTCTCCAAATTTCAAAACATATGATAATGAATTTAAGTCTCGGCGGATCTCTTCCTTTTGCTCTTCGGAGGTGGGCCCACTCCAACCATCCAGCTCCGGGAAGTACTACCCATGACCTTATTGGCAGCCACAACCACCTGATCCACCATCTCATTTTAGGTTACTTCCGGGGCTATATTAGAGGCTTCGGTGGAGCCAGACTGCGATCTCTGGGTGATTATGCTGCACATTTGCTCCCTCAACACCTCCTATTACGTACCATATTAACATTATTAATATTTTTCTCAATTATAAGGATTTAAAAAAAATATTTAAGCAATCAACTTACATGGGTGTATATTCATATGCGATTGATCCTCCATTCACGCTTATTCTTGTCATAGCCGACCCTCTTAATTTTTTTTGCCATCATTGGGAGGGGTATTTGCTCCCCCTCACTCTCTACCGGGTTCTCTTCCTCCTGTAGTTCCTCGAATCCACCTCGTTCGACATTTTAGCAAACATATTCAATGTATTCTTTTGTAACAAAATAATATACCTCGAATAAATCTGCTCGCTGCTTAATTATTTGACCCACCCCACTTGGCCTTGTTTGTTTGGCCCGATTCGCGTTATTAGCCTCCGCCTGATTCTGTATTTTTGAAAAATATTAATTTTTAAGGTCCATATTAAATAATTAAGAAATAATACAAATGTGTTATTGATCACAAATCGGAACTCCATCCGTGTCAGATTTTGAATATATTCTTTTAATGTTTCAAGTACCTCTCAAACGGGTACACGCATTAGAACCAGACCTCCTAAGTGTGCTTTCTCGTATAAATATATTACAAGGTGGACCATAATGTCAAAAGTACTGGAGGAAACATCAATTCAAGCTTGCACATAAACACCACCACTTCAAAAAAAAAATTATTTCCAATTCTCGCATACTAGATTCTTTTTACAAACATACTTGAACACGTTGCATAATTCAATGATCAGATGCTCACTGACTTGTCATCGATAAATCCAGGTTTACTGGCCATGAGAAAAAACTGTATCATGATGTGCCTGTCATGAGATTTCATACCGATGATCTTTCCCAAATCACTCTAAACGTTATTTCTCACACTAGACGCAAATCCATCGGGAATTTTCTACGCTTTCAACAAATAGAAAAACATGTCGCTTGTCCGTGGAAACACATACTTTGCACACAGTTGGATCAACTTATGCTTATCCTCGGATAACCAAAACTCTTGTCTGATTCCCATATTTTATAGATCCTTTCTCTCTTTTACATTATCTTTGTTAATTTTTCCAACAATTCCAACCACACTACGAGTAAACTATCATACATATTCTTTTCACAATGTATAACGTCAATGTTACGTTTCAACAAGTTTCAATCCAATACGGTAAACGATAGAAAATACCTTCTTTATTCCATTTAAATTCTCGGGGACCTGTTTGCTTTCTTTCCTTTCCACCAAAATCTGTGTGTTTACCGGGAAACACAATAGACAATCCATCTAACTATGTTTGCATATCGACGAGACTATGATTCCTTAGCGGGGCCTTATCCTCGATTTTCATGTACGAAGATACGTCTTTTCTTAATGAATGAGGAATAGGTAACCACCTTTTGTGATCAAAATACACAAAACCTTTACTCACACGCAAGGACGGTGTGGAATCCATGCATTCAGGGCAAGTTTTGTAACCTTGACCCGACCATTTGAAGTGTATGGCCTAGCTGGGAAAATGTTAGTCGTGAACAACAAACACACCTTCAATATGATATCTCCCTTCATATGAGCATCATACGTGAGGATCCCCATGTCCCACAATATTTCCAACTCATCAATAATATGACAGAGAAAGACATCCATATCTTTACCCGATGAAGTCAGACCCAGAATCAACAAAGTAAGCATAAACGTGGATTATTTCATGCATAAACATAGTGGAAATGTGTAGATTGTTAGTACATCTAGCCACATGCTATATGAGTTTTTTTGCATGGAGAGCGAACAAAATCTGTCGATACAAAACATAATCATACATTATGTTGGAAAAAGTTTGATGAGAAACATATTGAATTTGCTAGTGAACCACGAAATGTACAATTTTGGGTTGTACTTGATGTAGAAAGATGGAATTAGTTAGTGGTGATCGGTGGCGAAAATAGTTGGTGGTGGTAGACGAAGGTGCTGGTGGTTGGCAGAGAATAATGGAGATGGCGGTGGTGGTGGATGTAAGTGGTTGTGTTGGTTATGGATGGATGAGGTGGTGGTTGTGGTGGTGGTGGTAATGCATGAGGTGGTGGTGGGGTGGTGATAGTCGTGGTGGATTCACGAGGTGGTGGTGGTGGATGCATGTGGTTGTGGTGGTGTTGGATACAAGTGGTGGTTATGGTGGTGGTGGATGCATAAGGTAGTGGTGGTGGTAGTGGTGGTGAGTGCATGTGGTGGTGGTAGTGGTGAATGTATGAGGTGGTGGTAGTGGTGGTAAATGTATGAGGTGATGGTGGTTATGGGTGAAGGTAGTGGTAGTGGTAGTAGTTGTGCTCGAAGGAAAATGTACGAAATGATGGTGATAGTTGGTAATAAATGCATGAGGTGGTGGTGGTGGTCGGTAGCGATGACCGAATTTTAGAATAAAAAGAAAAGAAAATAAATAAATATTATATTATAAATATATATATAATAGAAAATAATAATAATTAAAATAACATTAGACGTAGTAGAATATAAATGAGGAATATACGTTTTTAGGCCTCAAATTTTGAAATGAAGATTTTAAAGGTCTGGTTAGATGTTATGTCTTTGAAAGGCCTGGTTATGATTTTACTGGTTTCTGGTTAGATTTTTTGGGGTATATACCCACTATTTTTTGGGGGTATAAACCCACTATTTTCTGGGTAGATTTTTTTAATTACGATATAAGTCATTGTTGTTCAAAATGTTGTTCTAGTCAGTTCTTTTCTCCTTTTCAGGTCAGTTTTTTTTTCCTTGTTCAAGTTAGTCGAAGGTGGTGGTGAAGTACAGTTCAATGATTAAGATCCATACCCACTAAAAAGTGAAAACTGTGGATAAAGACCCACAAAAACAACAAAACAGTAGGTATAAACCCCAAAAAAAGCAAAACAGTGGGCTTATACCCCCAAAAAAATTCGCATATACCCTACTTTGTTGTACCCATATCCAGTAGTTACCCCCAACTAGTTTTTTACCTGCAAATAAAGATAACAGAAACACAATGAAACAACAGATCTTGTTGGAACAAAAAATCAAAACAAAAATAGAAAAGAAAAAGTTGAAAAACAATCAAACACTAACGGTGGTAAGGATGCAGATTTGGTGAGCTTCCACTGTCCACGACGAGGGTGAAGAACGGCGGCAGATTTGGATTGGAAAGATGCAGATCTGGGTGGTAAGGATGCAGATTTGGGTGGGAAGGATATGGTTTCCTCCGGTGAGGTCCACTAACGGTGGAGAATGTACCTGATGTGGAGAATGGCGGAGTGATTTGGCCTGAGAATGGCCACAGAATGGCGGCGAGATTGGCCTGAGAATGGCCACGTAGTGGCGGCGAGATTCGAATAGAATGACCACGGAATGGCGGCGAGATTCGGGAGGCGCCGATGGGTTGTTGGTGGGAAGGTGACCGCGAGGAGAGTAGGCCGGAAAAGGAAAGCGGACGAGACAGTATGGGAGAGAGGGGATGAAACAGGTTCTCAATTTCTAAACCTAATAGGAGGGGAGAGGATAGTTTTATAGCTAATTGGGTTTTAATGGGTCGTTACTAAGAGGCATCTATTCAATAAACACAAGTATAAGTGGGTCTTTAAACCTCTTTTACCTAATATAAATATACCAATATAAATATAGTAAAGTATTTAGTTAGGAATTAATCTTTTAAAATATTATTAAGTAGAAAAAAGTTTTCCTCCTTTTTTTTAGAGAAACTTGAAGACCTAATTCTTAAGAAAAGAAAAGAACTCATAAGTCTTTGTTGTTTTTGTATGCGTTAGTCTTCGTTGGTTAATTTCATTTTTTGCTTATAACTGTATAAGACAATAGTGTACTACTCAGATGTGAAATACACTTTATATAGTACAGTAATGTTATGATTAAAATTTAAGAGCTTGTAAATCACAGTCAAAGTTATAAAACACTAACACTTATTGGTCTTAACAGTGAAAGAGTGACTTCACAATCACTTGATGCAGACTCTCTTGACAACCTATAAGGATAAGGAGTAATCATACTTCTTAAATTATATTTGAGCAAACGAGAAGGATTTAGTATCTCTTACCGACCTTTTGACCTCGTAAGTATGCCATCTCTGAAAGTTATCATTCGAGGCTAATGATGTGCCTTGCAGATCATACTTGAGTCCACCAAAGGTATGTTTCGTATTCTCTATATACCTTATATTTTTGGGTGTAAAGAACTCTTACGATATGACCTTGAATCAAATCTTTGTGTTAAATTTCTTATATAAGCGGTATTTTGAGTGTTTCTCAAATTAATTAACAGTCATAGATTTAGTTGTATTTAGCTTCTTTGTTGTTATAGCTTTTGAGAACCCTTTACCTAATCCAAAAAAAGCAACTATTTACAAGTCATTTTACAAGTTAAAATTCTGCTCTAATTGCCACCATTGAACAAGGTACCTTTCGCCTGATTCACTGAACCTCTAAACAAATTCATGTTAATTCTGATATTGATTTTGATGTGATTCACTAGCTTCTCATCAGTCACGCAAACTTTACCATGACTTTGTGAACTCAATTAAGGTGACATACACAAAACTAGCATCTAGAGTTATGAACACATTCAGGGCCGGTCCTGACGTTTTAGGGGCCCAAAGCAAACTTTAAAATATGGGCCCCAAAAAAAATCTTAGGTGTACCATAAACGGTTTGTTTTACTTAACTTAATTAAACAATTTTAAAATAAAAATAAAAAAGACATACTAGCATTTTTGTTTAAAGTTAGGCTAAAGTTGGGCTTTTTTAATTAAAAAAATTATACTATATATGCAAAAAGAACATTTGGGGCCTAAAAGCGATAAGAATTGTGGGAGGGCCAAGGCGATGGCCTCCTTGGCCTCCACTCAGGACCGTCTCTGAACACACTGTCATTTCTATAAACTCTATCTTATAACCTTACTAAAATTACTTTCTCTACCCTTGGTCTCGAACAATCTCGTCACCTGAATTCTGTTAGTTATGATTTAGTTGAGAATATAAAGTTGCATGCGGGTATTATTAGGACCCTAACACTGTAGATTAGGAATATTCATATGCACCCTTACCCGACACTTGTTACCAAGAACACTTTCAATGAATTCTTTAGAACTATTTCCTGCAATGCTAAGAACATAAATTTTATGAAATGTTAAACATACATTAATTGATTATGATTTATTTTTCCAGCACATTTTTAACAGTTTAATCACATAAATTATTGAGCTTATAGAATCAACAAATTATTTAAAGTTTCAAACTACAACATAATTTTATAAAATTGGATTTCAGTACAATATCGAAACCTACTTTTCCTTAACTGCAACAGAAAAACAGACTAAACAGACTAAAATGTATCGTCCATGTCTTCCATTTCGGTCTCGGTCCGTCCCTTAAACCGACCGGTCCGGTCCGGTTCGTTGGACCGATAAACCGGTCCGGTAGCCAGGTTGAGTTCCATTTAACCCTAGTTTCTTAAAATGTATGCGTAGTGAGGCTAAAAGGGTCGCTTAGCCAGTATATTAATTATTTACCCCCTTCTAATGAGTTCAATTTTCTTTATCCCCCTTAATATGAGAAAGATTTTTTTATTTGTTTTTACATAAGAAATAGGCAACAAAGAGTTGAACAAAAAGGAAAACTGAATTTATTAAAAGAAAAAGTTCAAATAAACATAATACAAGCAGGAATCACAACTTATTAATCTAGTAGATGAACTAAAACAACAAAACCGGATTATGAATCCGTTATAACAGAAATACAACAAAAGATCACTCTTGAATGATGAGAATAAGATGATACGTACTAGGAGCTTATTATGTTGGTGATAAAGTAACTGCCTTGTGCTCAGAAAAAATTTACTTAGTGAAGTCAATCTTGATGTTGTCAATGGTGACCTTCTCACCAGCAGATTTTGGAATAATAGTAATTAAAATGAACTCATCACCATCAGCACCCAAATCCTCCAATATATCATTCAAACCAATGGTCATGCTAGTTGTAGCTTCACCAGCATGAGCATGATTCCCTCCACCGTGAGGAATAGTCTGGAAAGTTCCAGCAAACTCAGCCTTGCTTAACACATCACCAACCTCATCTTCATCATTGATAAATACATCAAATCTCACGTTGCCATCCATGGGATACTCAATACCTTCTATCACAAGCTTCTCTTGCTTCTTCTTCTTTTGTGCACTGGACCTAGATTTCTTCTGCCTTTGAACCAATACCTTCAACACCTTGTCTAGCTTGGCTGGGAATGTTTTGGCCACAGATTGAGCTGCAGTGTTGTTAACAACGTCTATCTTTGTCAATTTTGGCATTGGCCTAGCTTGAAGCCATGGCAATTCCATTGGTTGATACTCGTATCCCATTTTCAAGTCACTGAGAGAGTCTTCAACGGTAACATACACAGGTTTGCTCTTTTCATCCCAGAAGAAGAACTGAGAATTTAACCATGCCGCGTTGTTGAAGTTTTTCCCTCCTAACTTTTGCCAGACTGACCACATACGATCTACGTTTGCATGGTGAGAGAAGAAAATCGGGTCTTTAGCAGCAGAGTAGAAGGTTCCCATGTCTTCACCATAGTTTGGAGGAGTAGCAGTTAGATCTTCTACACTTCCAGTCCATACATGGACCGGATTATGTGGCGACAATTCAAGAGAACCAGCACCAGGGTTTGGTTGACTACCATAGTAATATGGTTTTCCCATGAAAGCTTCAGCATCATAAGCATTAGTAACCATGTGCCTATACATAACTGCAAGGTTATTACATACTTTTTGGATATCGGGTGTCCTCGGTGGGTTACCGGATGGATTGGCAAAATCAACTACACTGGGTGGTAGGTTAGCTTGGTTACGTTTAGGGTCATATGCTGAATTTGGAATTGAAGGGTCAAGAGGTGATTGTTGTGGAACAAACAAGCCTGGCATGGTCATACCACAGGGAGTATCCCAATTCCAGTATGGTAAAGCGAAAGTCGGATCATCAATTAATTCACCCGCGATTTTCTCAAAGAAATATAAATACCACCTGTGGAATGGAAGGAAGAACCACGAACCGTGAATTTGGAACAATATTTCATTCCCTGCATCGTCTTTAACACCGGTCGGGTAGCCGAAATTGCAGTAAGCACAATGAATGTTTGCTTGTTGGTAGTAACTCCTTGGATCAGAATCCGGAAGATCCTTCATGGCTTGAATAGCTTTAAAGTATTTCTCCATGTATTTATCATCTACCAAATGAGCAGCTGGTCGGATTCTCTTGTTAGTGGCGTCAGGGGTGTGCTTCAAAACCTCGGATGCTGGGATAGGTGGGCAACAATTGTATGGTACTACGATATTTTCCGCTGGGTCAGTTCCATCATAATTAATATAAGCGGTCCCACAGTCGGAGGGCTTAGGGTATGGTACGAATTGTCCAGTTCCAATATCATCTGCTAGGGCTAATTGATTTCCCACCATATTGGCTGTACCATATAGACCACCAAGACCAAGAAGCATATTTCTTCTATCGAGTTTCCCAAAGGGAGTTTCGGCAGATTGAGAGTTAAGACGATTATCACCTTCGGATGCTTTGCACGACAATTTGAGGCATTGCCTACGTTTTGCATTGCCAAGAAGTTGGGATGGCTTAGATGGTAAGGGGGAGAGGGAGGTGAAGGAATAAACAATGGAAGCCATAGATAGACAGCTTTAAGTGAATTGTGGTGTGCTTTCTAGAGTCGATCATCCCCAGTTTATACAGTTCGAATTTCACATCTTCGTTTAATTATTTATTGTCCACAGGCCATAACATTTATCATAGACCTTTTCTAATTTTTACAACAAAGTCATATACTTTGAAATGTTTAGGGAGGCACGATGGCATAGTGGTGGCCTGGTGGGTGTTGCTTATTTATATTACACTAAACCACGATGGCATACTAGGGAGGTAAAATAGTTATTTTTTAAATTAAAAAATGACACTACAAGAAAACAGGATTTCGCAACAATTTTCTGCGAATGCTTACATATGTGTCGCCATATGGGGATAGAAATTTATTTTTAGCGACGCGCTAATATACAAATATCATTATATATGTATAACGATATCAACATTTTAAACGTCCCTAAATATCCAATATTAGGTGAGACCGTTTTCTAGGCGTCTCTATTACACGTTTATCACAAGGTTTAGTTTTAGGGTGTTCTTAGTACTCGTTTATCATGACGTTTGGGTTTTAAGTGTCATAATATCTTTGTGTATATTTTTTAGGCATCCCTATTATTTCTCTACTATAACACACTACTACATATCGTTTATTTAGCGACGAAACCTGATTAGCGACGAAAGAATTCGTCGCAAATAAGCTACATGTTAGCGACACCGCGATTTCGTTGCTAAATAATTAAAAATTCGTTGCTAACATCGGCATTTTTTTTTGCTCGAAAAAGTCGTCGCTGAAGATCTTTCCTACTAACGACAACGATAGAATTCGTCGATAGTATTCGTTTCTAGCGACGTTTTTTTACTACTTTACCAACGACTTTTTTCGTCGCTAATAAAAAAACGTATTTAACGAAGACATCAGGTCAAAAAAAATTTCTCCCACACTCTATCAAAACCTTAACTCCTATTTGTCCTAATCTTTACCACTTGATTCTCCAATTCATTTTACACCATTTCCGGGACCAATATTCAAGGTGGGGCATGGTCAATCTACAATTCTCGAACCAAATCAAGGTATTTTCCATAAAATTCAATTTTTTTTATTTTGATTTTTTTTATTATAATTGTGAATTACATTCTATATTATTTGATTAGATTACTAAATACTTGTTACACCATTACCGGGTCCATATTCAAGGTGGGGCATGGTCAATCTTCAATTTCTCCAACAAAAAAAATCAAGGTATTTTCCATAATATTCAAACTTTTTAAATTTTGAATTTTTTAATTATTGTGCATTACATGCTATAAGAGTTTATTAAGTTAATAAATACTTGTTTTATGATTGTCTTTTTCATTAGTATGTTGCAAATTATGCATGTGTTCACGTATTTATATTTTTTTCTTATAATTTTGTAGTTGTTTAATTAGTTACATGAATTTGTTTATTCATTTATTGGTTTGTAATTTTTATTCAATTATTGTTTTGTAATTAATATATTATTTATTTAATCATTAGGTTGTAATTTTTATTAATTTATTCATTGGGTTGTAATTTTTATTAATTTATTCATTGGGTTGTAATAATTATTTATTTTATTCTTATATTTTTGTAGTTGTTTAGTTATATCAAATTATGATTAAAAGATGGTTTCGGGTAATTATTTTATGCTTTATACAAAAAGTCTTATGATTTATTTTGGTGGAAAACTTTTGTGAAGTCTTGGACTAAAATTATTTGGGACTCGTGGGTAAATCCTAAACATGCAATTATTGTTTGTGGCTTTGAGAGTGAGGCTTAAAACTACGGATCGCATGACTTATTTGGAGTTGGATCCAGTTTGTGCTTTATGTGGTGAAAACTTTGAGTCATACAAGCACCTCTTTTTTTATTGTGTTTTTGCAAGGGAGATTTAGGATGAAATAAAGACTTGGCTAGGGATAAATAAGAAAATGAATACCCTACTTAGTGCATTAAAATGACTCAAGAAACTTAGAGCTTGAGAGAATTGGAGGAGAAAGGTATGCAGGATTGGTTTTGGAACTACCGTATATTGTATTTGGAAGACGAAATATTACGTACCTCACTATGAAGGGTGATTCTACCTCTAAGGAACACGGTTACCAAAGAAATAAAGTGGTCTATTTTTTCATTTTGTATTCCGTGTTCTCTTATATTTTTTTAAATGATAGTGGATGACTGGTTTGTATTAGTATGAGTTAGTTGTTTAGTTTTTTTTTGCTACTTTCAACTTTCAGGCTTAAATAAGTAACTCTTTTTGTACAGTGTATAGTTATTGTCTATTAATACAACCGTTTACCTAACCCAAAAAAAAAAACAAATTCTTTTGCATACAATTGTATAAGACAGTAGTGTACTACTAAGTTGTGAAGTACACTTTATGAAGTACAATAATGTTATGATTTGAGTTTAAGAGCTTCAGAGCTTGCACATCACAGTCAAATGTATAATACGCTAATCATTAATTGTTGGTCTTAACAGTGCAAGAGTGACTCCATAATCGCTTACAGACTCTCTCTCGACAGCCTATAAGGATAAGGAGATGTCATACTCCTCAAATTATATTTGAGCAAACGAGAAGAGACATTGTCTCTTACCGATCTTTGCCCTAACTAAAAGTTATCATCTGAGGCTAATGATGTGCCTTGCACATCATACTTAAGTCCATCAAAGTTATGTTCTGTATACTCTATATGATCTTGAATTAAATCTTCGTGTTAATTTTCTTATGTAAGCGTTATTTTACGAATTTTATTTAATTACCATTCCCGGTTTTTTATTATTCTTACACATTTTGATTTTGATTTTTTTGTTTTGTTACCGTTAAAAAGAAGATAAACATTTAACCTGTTAGGAAATATGTTCTTTCCCATCTTTTATTCGCTAAGTAAATAATTTTGTTAGCAATAAACATATACAACACTAATCAGGTAATTACACCTGATCAATCAAACTAAACTTAAATATCAATTTAACATCTATCTAACAACAAGAAACAACTATTTACAAGCCATGTCACAAGTTAATATTCTGCTCTAACTGTCACCATTGAACAAAATACCTTTCGCCTGATTCACTGAACCTCTAAACAAATTCATGTTCATACTCATATTGTGTTTAATATGATTCACTAGCTTCTCATCAGTCCCGCAAACTTTACAATGACTTGTGAACTCAATTAAGGTGACATACACGAAACTAGCATCTATAGTTATGAACACACTGTCATTTCTTGAAACTCTACCTTATAACCTTACTAAAATTACTTTTTCTACCCTTAGTCTCGAACTATCCCATCACCTGAATTCTATTAGTTACGATTTAGTTGAGAACATAAAGTTGCATGAGGGTATTATTAGACCCTAACATTGTGGATTAGGAATATTCGTATTCACCCTTACCCGACTCTAGTTACCAAGAAACCTTTCTATAAATTCTTTCGAACTATTCCTTGTATTGCTAAGAGCATAAAATTTAGGGTGAATTATATATAGGGTCTTGGAGACAAATTGTCTTCTCTATAGAGTAGTTTCTTAAATGGCATTCTTCTTAGGGACCTCAATTTTGACAATAGTCTTTCCTACCCTTACTATCACTAAAAGACAAAAAAATGTGATGTCACTGTTTCTCTCTCCTCTACCTACCACTACCCACCTACCTCCAACCTCTGACCATCTACCACCGACCACCGACCATCGACCTCCGACCACCGACCACCGACCACCTCAGGCCACCAGTCACCGGAAAAACATACAGTATCGAAAAAAATTGAGAGTACTCTCAGTTTTTCCCGATACCAGTCACCGGAAAAAACATAGAGTATCGGAAAAAACTGAGAGTACTCTATGAAAAAGAGAGAGTACTCTCGGTTTTTCCCGATACTCTATGAAAAAAGAGAGAGTACTCCGAGAATTAAAAGAATACTCTAACAATTTAACCGAAATACTTTATAAAAAAGTCGGAGTACTCTATAAAATAGATGGAGTACTCTTAGAAATGACATAAATACTCTATAAAAACAAGGCATAAAAATAGTCAAAAAAAAGCTTTTATTCACATTTATTACACTTTTTTAAACAATTACAAAGGAATATACAATTAAAAATTAAAAAAATAATAACTATTCTGTTTGACCATTGACCAGATCTAGATCTGAAATGAAAAAAAAAAAAAAAAAAGAGGATTCTCGTCGACAGCCACTGCAAAAACACAAAGGCTTCTAATAACACCATCACCTAACCACCATTGAAGGTCCACAGCTCGCGGTGGTTCTCTGGTTCTCCGGCATGACCTGAAAGGGAGCTTCATCCGGCGAGCTCGTGGTGGTTCTCCGGCCTGGATCTAGCGAGCTTCGAACCACGAAGCTTCTGGTCTTCTTCTCCGGCGAATAACTGCCGCTGCAAATCACTTCTCCGGCCTGGATCTAGCAAGCTTCGAACCACGAATCTTCTGGCCTTCTTCTCCGGCGAAGCACGGCCACTGCAACTCACTTCTCTGGCCTAGATCTGGCGGGCTTCGACACTGCAGCACATCAGCGGCGAGCTTCGTTGCGGAGCTTCATCACCTCGGCTCCTTCTCCGGCGAAGCACAAGCACTGCACAAAAGTCACCTGCGAGCTTCTCCAGTAAACGAGCTCCGGCGAGCTACATCATCTCGACTGAAAAGGGAGCTCACGGATCTGTAACGAGTGGGTTTGGGGGCTGGGGGGAGGAGAGAGAGATAGGGGAGGAGGGATATGGTGGTGGTGGTGGTTGTTTTCATGGAGGAGGATAGTGGTGGTGGCGGTTTGGGAGATGGGGAGGAGAGAGAAATAGGTGAGGAGGAGAGGTAAGAGAATAATGAGAGATTAAAATAAACGTGAAATGTAATATTTGGTATATATAGAGGGAAAGAAAACAAAAGGGGGGTAGTTTAGTAATTGGGGTTTTTTGGTTCATGTGTTAAAAAGTGTCTCAGGTCTTTAGTAAGAAGAGGCTCTAGGCCGGGTCCCCATCTTGAAGAGGGGGGTGTGGTCAAGACCCTACATGTAATTATCTCTAAAATTTATAAGATGTCAAACATACACTACACCGCGTAAAGAGCATTCGCGACTACAGTAGTCGCGAATGATGGAAAAAACAGTCACGAAAAACAAAATTGGGATCTACGACTACATGTAGTCGTGTAAGCTTAGTCGCTAAAAACTCGTCGTTAGAAGTCATATCTAACGATGGAAGTCAACAAGTAGTCGCTAGAAGCTATGTGGTAATTCACGACTACATTGTAGTCGTAGATTACTTGTATATTACTGACAACAAAGTAGTCGTGAATGTTAGTGTCATTTACGACTACACGTAGTCGCAAAGCGTATACTAATTAACGACTACAATGTAGTCGCAAATAGTGCATAATTAGCGACTACATCTAATTGTTTTTCTCGACTACATGTAGTCGCTAATAGTTTTTTTTGAAATAAAAAAAATGATTCTGAATTATATTTAATTGCAATATTGCAATTAAAAATAATTCTAAAATCATAATTTTTTTTAAATAAAAAATTTACGATTAATAATTAAAATACCAATTAATAATTAAAAATACCAATTATAAATCAAAATAATTAATTATAATACCAAAATCATCCATAGTCAAACCAAAAGTCAACCCAAGTCCAAACATAAACATAATCAAAGTCATATTACATCACCAAAATAATTTAAAATAAACACCAACATAAACAACTAAAGGCCATATAACCAGGTCTTCTCTTCTCCCTCGGACTCATCACCATCTTCATTTTCATCACTCTCTTCACCTTCTTCTTCATCATCTAGACTCTCGGATGCACTACCTATAGGAGGAGTAAGGTTCGCAGGTATAGGCTGGAAAGGTGGCAAACCTTGCTGGACTCTCATCTCATTAATCCATCCCATCGCATCAGTCACAACTGCCCGAGAATAAACCGGAGGCTCAATGCTCGAAGAGGGTATATCAGGGCGTCTGTACTGTGGAAGTCCTTGGGCTACTCGAAGCTCATTTATTACCTCCATCATCATCACGTTCTGCTCGTCTTGTGTCCGGGTAGTCGAAGGACTCGAGCAACGCTTCTTCTTTTTTGGTCGACCCATACCCAGTGTCTAGCTCCTCTTTGGCGACCCAACAACCTTTTTAGCAGTTTCCCTCACCGAATCGATTTGCTCCTTCTGCGACAACGCACGAGCTACAGTTGACTCAGATTGACTATGAGTCACTTGATCTTTCATAGCATCCCTTAACAATTTATGTTTAATTTTAGAAAAGGAAAAAAATTAATATTAAAATCAATTTTAGTACTATCTTTTTAGTCCTTTTAATTTCATAAAAAACATTTCAAAACAAATTATATTCCTAATTAATTCCAAGATGGTCTTTTATTTTTTTTAAATTGCAATTTGGTCCCTATATTTTTATATAAACACTTTTAGGCCACAAAAAGTCAAATTACATGCAATTTTTAATTTCATATTAATACTTTTAATTTTGTTAAAATCCTTAAAACCCCTAATAAAACCATAATATTATACAATTAATTTTTTGACAATCAAGCATCAAAATGCTGTCTAAACTAACATAAAACACACCCAAATAACACCTATGATTCTCGAATTTCTTATCATCACAACAAAAAATGGAAAAAAAATCATTAAATTTAATCACATAATTTTTTCCCATTTTAGCTTCATATATGTGTTAAAACTAACATTTATACTATCCTAAACCTACCACAGATTTTCGGAATTAACAATAAGATCAAAAAATCATAAAAAAAAAATTTAAAAAAAAAACATGAAAATTAAAACACAAATAATGGTTGAAAAACATACCTTTTTTGCTGAAATAGAAGCTCTTTTGATGTAGATTCCATGCCCACATCATTCGGATTTAAACACAAAGGAAAAAAATATAGGTTAATGAAAAAAAGTATTGAAATCACAAGAAAATAATGGAATAAATGGCTAAAAGCATGATTTTATACCTTCGGTGATGATTAAAAGGTGTTTCTAGCTTCAATCGAAGCTAGGAATGGAAGATTTCGCGAGAGAGCTGCGTTTTTTGTGTTTTGTATAAGGAAAGAATGAAGTGTAAGGGCTCGGTAGTAGTACATATAGGACGTTCTATTTAGAGACTACTTGATGTAGTCGCGAAACATTAAGAATTTCGTCACAAATAACAAGCCTGACTGACACATGTCGGTATGTTGACCGCCAAATAGGTTTTTTGCGACTACGTGGTAGTCGCTAAGCGTTAGAAATTAACGTGTGTCCTTCCATTAGGCGGGAAAGTGGACCGCCAATATTTTAATGGATAATTAATTCACAGATAGCGACTACTTTGTAGTCGCTAGTATGTGTCCACTTTTACCGACTAGTTCGTAAGTATGACCTAGTCGCGAATGATATTTGTCATTAGCGACTAGTTCATACTTATGAACTAGTCGGTAAAGGCCCAAGTAGTCGCTAATAACCTTTTTTTTAATTCAAAATGAACAATTTAAATTTGGAACGAGCTATTAACTTAATGTAATACAATTCCAAACAATCAAAAAACATAATCAAATTCCAAACAATCAAAAACACGTAATCAAAATCCAAACAATAAAAAAACACGTAATCAAAATCCAAACAACCAAAAACCACGTAATCGTAAAAAAAAAATCCTCAAATCAGTCTGTCTCATAACCACTCGTGTCAACAACTTCCTCATCACTATCAACGTATATTGGTTCCTCTATCTCATCGCCGGCATACTTGTCAATCGCGTCGTCCAAAAACTCATCCTCCTCTTCAATAAATAAAGCTACATGCAAATGAGAAGGGTCAAACGGGATCTCCTCACCAGTTGTCAAGAGTAACTGTGAGTATTCCGTCTCGGTGTTCACCAAAGGGATCGTGATACTCTCGTTTCCAGTAGGCAGTGATTCTGCACCCCATAACTCGGGACTCCATTCATGTCTATCATTGATTTCCCAAACTACTTTGCACCTTTTTTGCGTTTTCCTTGAATTAATCTCATCAATGTAAAACACTTTTTTTTGCTTGTGTCGCTAAGATGTTCTCTCCAAAAAAACTAGACGTGTTAATAAAGGTTACCCCATTCTATGTCCTCGCAGTACTCGTGTTATACCAATTACACTCGAATAACACAACAGAACAACCACCATCAAATGTTACCTCTACAATCTTGACTAATTCACCGTAATCCGGTTTTTCTTCGTACATGGTGCATATCCCGTAATCCTGAGTCACTCTTGTTTCACCCTTTTCACGAGTAGCCCATTTGACACCATTCACAACACATGAATCATACTTATAAACTGCACCATGAGACTTACTAGCCAATAAATCATCTCATTGGTAGCAAATGCATCACCGTCTTTTTCTATTTCATAAACCTACAAACTTAAAAAATTATAACAATATTGTCTAATATTGAATCTTAATTTGGTATTTAAATGAATCTATACCTTATGCATAATCCAGTCTCGGAAATTTTGCCGGACAAACAAAGTTTCTTTAAAATCATCTGTTTTTTTTAGCAAATGCAAGAAATTCTTTTGTCCCCTTAATAAATTCATACGAAACACGGTGATCGGTAGTAATCCAACTTTTAACAATACCCAAAGACATCCTCTATTACCAGTATAAAAGAGAATACAAATAAATAACTCATAAATAAAATAAAAAAATAAAAATTATTCCATCACCAATTAAATACATAAATATAAAAGTAAATACATAAAAATTATTACATCACCAAATTAATTAAATACATATAAAATGAAATATATATAAATTATTACATCACCAAATTAATTAAATACATATAAATTAATCATACTTTTATCAATACTGAAGCCATCCTCTATTACCACTATGATCAATGATTCTAATATAAGGGAATACAAAATAAAAACTCATTTATGCATTTATTTCTCATACAGTAATATATCATATATATAGATCATATAAAATTAGAACATGTTTCTAACAACCTAGCTAGTAATACTATTTAGCATGAACTACACAATTGTAATCAAATAAAAGAAATTTTGTAAAAGTTTTATAGAAGAAAAAATACCTAATTTTTGACAAATTTAAATGGAGAAAATGATCATTGAGTAGGTCCCACGTTGTTGATTGGCCCGGGAAAGCTTTTCCACGTGTTGAAATACCTAGTAATACTATTTAGCATTAACTACACAATTGTAATCAAATAAAAAAAATTTGAAAAAGTTTTATAGAAGAAAAAATACCTAATTTTGGGTGATATTAAATGTAGAAATTGATAATTGAGTAGGTCCCACGTTGTTGATTGGTCCGGGAAAACTTTTCCACGTGTTGAAATAATATTTGATGTTGATTTGTGGAAAAAAATTTGGAGAGCTTTGAGAGCATGGTGGGTAAGTTATAAAATAGTGGGTCTTGATGATCCCAATTCGCAACTTACTGTAATAAATACGCTACAACCATTCGCGACTACACGACTAGTCGCCAAAGATAAAGCTGTAGTTGCTATTAATAACCACTAACGACTACTCTTGTAGTCGTAAAACGTTAAACTTCATTAGCGACTACAATATGTCGGTGGAAAAAATAATTAAAAAATAAAAAACAATAGCGACTTCTTGCATAATACTAACGACTATTTCCTATAGTCGTTAAAAACAAAAATTATATACGACTACTTTGTAGTCAAGAAAAGTATAGAGTAGTCGTTAAAAAAATGTAGTTGTTAGAGATATAATATTTAGCGACTACAACAGGTAGTCGCTAAAACTTTAGTTGCGAGAAAACTCGCGTGTAGTAGTGATACGTTAATTGATTATGAATTATTTTTTCCAACACATTTTTAATAGTTGTAATCAAATGAATTATTAAGCTAACAGAATCAATAAATTATTTAAAGTTTCAAACTTTAACATAATCTTTTAATTAAATTGGATTTCAGTAAAACCTTGAAACCAGTCACTATTACGTCAGTCTTCTGGCTACTAGAGGTAGTAAGAGAAAACCTTTTTGCCACCGTCAAGCAGTTGCCAGAGTTAAATGCCCAATAAACGTAAAAAACAATTAAAAGGTACCATCTCCGATCAAAAAAGCCACCTCTAGCGACCACCTGTTGTTGTTAGAGATGTAATATTTTTGCCACCTGTTGTTGCTAGAGATGTAATATTTTTGTCAGACTACTTTTATGGCTGGTAAAAGTCCAAATCATTTATCTGACCATGATTAGTTTTCGCTAGCCAACCTTCTTGCGACACTTGATTAGCCATGGTGGACTTAAATTGTCCATCCATTTCAATTTCAGTGTCTTTACCGACCATTTAGTTTACCCGTAAGTCGCTAGAAGATTAAAACATTTAAAATTGAGGGAACCACTAATTAATGAATAGTTAAGGGAAAGTTTAGGCATTATGACCCATTTTATATTGTTACAATAAAGTAGGTTCTTCCCTTCAACCACTTATACGGTAGTATCAAGACCTAAAACTCCGGGCTATAAGCTGGGATTTAGAGGAAGATGCCATACATTCACTAACGGTGGGGAGAGGAAGCTGCGGAAAGGCAATCCATTTAACCCTAGTTTTTTAAAATGTATGTATAGTGAGGCTAAAAAGGGTCGTTTAGCCGGTATATTTATTATTTACCCCCTTCTATTGAGTTCAATTTCCATTATCCCACTTAATATGAGTAAGATTCTTGGATTTTGTTTTTACATAGGAAACAAAGACTTGAACAAAAAAGAAAACCAATTTATTAAAAGAGAAAGTTCAAATAAACATAATACAAGCAGGAATCACAACTTATTAATCTAGTAGATGAACTAAAACAACAAAGTTATCCCGGATTATGAATCCGATATAACAGAAATACAACAAAAGATCACTTTTGGATGATCAGAATAAGATGATAGTAGGAGCTTATTATGTTGGTGATAAAGTAACTGCCTTGTGCTCCGAAAAAATTTACTTAGTGAAGTCAATCTTGATGTTGTCAATGGTGACCTTCTCACCAGCAGATTTTGGAATAATAGTAATTAAAATGAATTCATCACCATCAGCATCTAAATCCTCCAATATATCATTCAAACCAATAGTCATGCTAGTTGTAGTTTCACCAGCATGAGCGTGGTTCCCTCCACCGTGAGGAATAGATTGAAAAGTTCCAGCAAACTCAGCCTTGCTTAACACATCACCAACCTCATCTTCATCATTGATAAAGATATCAAATCTCACGTTATCATCCATGGGATACTCAATACCCTCGATCACAAGCTTCTCTTGCTTCTTCTTCTTATGTGCCTTGGACCTGGATTTCTTCGGCCTTTGAACCAATACCTTCAATACCTTGTCTAGCTTGGCTGGTAATGTTTTGGCCACAGATTGAGCTGACGTGTTGTTAACAATGTCGGTTTTTGTCAATCTTGGCATTGGCCTAGCTTGAAGCCATGGCAACTCCATTGGTTGATATTCGTAACCCATTTTCACGTCACTGATACAATCTTCAACGGTAACATACACAGGGTTGCTCTTTTCATCCCAGAAGAAGAACTGAGAGTTCAACCATGCCGTATTGTTGAAGTCTTTCCCTCCTAATCTTTGCCAAATTGACCACATACGATCAACGTTTGCATGGTGAGAGAAGAAAATCGGGTCTTTACCAGCAGAATAGAAGTTACCCATGTCTTCACCATAGATTGGAACAGGAATAGCATTTAGATCGGTAGGACGTCCAGTCCATTGATGACCTTGACTATGTGGGGAAGATTCGATCGAACCAGCACCAGGGCTTGCTGTAGAACCGTAGTAATATGGTTTTCCCAAGAAAGCTTCAGCATCATAAGCGTTAGTGACCATTTGCCTATACATGACTGCAAGGTTATTACACACTTTCTGAATATCGGGTGATATAGGTGGGATAGAAGCTGGATTGGCAAAATCAATGACACTTGGTGGTGCGTTAGCTGGGTTACGGAGTGGGTCATATGCTGAATTTGGAACTGAAGGGTCAATAGGTGAAAATTCTGGAACAAACAAGCCTGGCATGGTCATACCACAGGGAGTATCCCAATTCCAGTATGGTAAAGCGAAAGTTGGATCATCGATTAATTCACCAGCAATCTTCTCGAAGAAATATAAATACAACCTGTGGAAGGGAAAGAATAACCACGACCTGTGAATTTGGTACATTATTTCATTACCTGCTTCATCTTTAACACCGGTTGGGTACCCGTTGTTACAGTAAGCGCAATGGATGTTTCCTTGTTGATAGAAACTTCTTGGATCGGAATTAGGAAGATCCCTCATGGCTTGAATGGCTTTAATATATTTCTCCACGTATTTATCATCCACTAAATGAGCAGCTGGTCGGATTCTCTTGTTATTAGCGTTAGGGATGTGCCTCAAAACCTCGGATGTTGGGACGGGTGGGCAACAACTGTATGGTACTTCGACATTAGCAGATGGGTTAGTCGGATTATAAGAAATATAGGCGGTCCCACAATCAGCTGGATTAGGGTATGGTACGGGTAATCCGGTTCCAACATCATCAGCTAGGGCTAATTGGTTGCCAACCATATTGGCGGTACCATATAGCCCTCCAAAACCGAGAAGCATATTTCTTCTATCGAGTTTTCCAAGGGGAGTACTTTCGGCAGATTGTGATTTCGGAGTTCGATTATCACCTCCCGGGGCTTTGCATGACACTTTGAGGAGTTGGTTACGTTTTGCATTGCCGAGAAGTTGGGAGGGCTTAGATAGAAAGGGGGAGGAAGAGGTGAAGGAAGAAGCAAATGTAGTAGGGCAAGAAGCAATAGAAGCCATAGCTAGATAAGTGTATGGTGTTGTGTGTTTTCTATAATCGATCGTCCTGGTTTAAATAGTCCAAATATTCAGATCTATGTTAAATTCTTTATTGGCCAAAGGTCTTAAGGTTTAGCATTGGACATTTGTTAATTCTTAAAACAAATTTATTAACTTAGATCTCTCTTAGATCCAATATATAGTTCCGTGCATTTAATGCGATAGTAAAATCACTTCAATTATAATGTATGAGACCATGAACTTGTAAATCTCATCGCTAATAACTTGAAACAATCAAAATTAAGGATGAGGTTGGTTGGTGTTGCTTATTTTAAGTTCATACAAAACTGAAGCACGATGGTCTAGTGGAGGCAAAATGCCGATTTTTATATTACAAGATTGAAACGCTATCACGAAAAGGTATGTCTTTAGTCTTTTATATGAAATCATGGAATGAAGTTGAGTAGTAATTGAATATTTTTTAAAGTGTTTATGGTGGATTATATTGTAAATTATTATACACATCCACACAAACCGGGTCGGGAAAGCCAAGAATATTTTCATGTGGAATATCATATTCATTTTGGTGTTAGACCATTACTATATATCGCTTAAATAGCGACCCAGGTTTCTAGCAACGACATGAAAGTCGTCGCTAGTAATGGTCTATAGCAACGGAAGCATATTAGCGACGGCAAAAATTCGTCGATAGTATGATTTTACTTTAGCGACGCCGCGATTTCGACGCTAAGTGTTTAAAAAGCTGTCGCTAGTATCTTTTTTTCATTTTGTTTTTTTTTAAACTTGAATTACTAGCGACGACATATGTCGCCGTGAGTAATGATTAATAACGACGACTTATGTCGTTGCTATTAAAAAAACGTATTTCTAAATAAAAATTTCCAAAAAAAATATTTTTTTCCCACTTTCTTTCAAAACCCTAACTCCCACTTGCTCTAATCTTTACCACTTCGTTCTCCACTTCATCTTACACCATTCCCAGGTCCATATTCAACGTGAGGCATGGTCAATCTCCAATTTCTCCAACCAAATCAAGATATTTTCCTAAAATTTAAACTTTTCAAAATTTTATTTTTTTGATTATAATTGTGAATTCATGCTATATGATTAATTTAGATTAATAAATACTTGTTTTATAATTGTGTTTTTGATTTGTATGAGATAAATTATGTATATGTTTATTTATTTTTATTTATTCTTATATTTTTGTAGTGGCTTAATTAGTTATATCAAATTGTTTATTCATTCATTGGTTTGTAGTTTTTATTCATTCATTGGGTTGTAATTATATTCATTTTTTTAATCGAAATAAACTTAACATATATGAAGAAAATTACAATCATCCAATCCCTAAGGGGTGGAAATCCAACAAGAGAAGTTTGGCTAATTGAGGAGGGGGAACAAGGTTCCAAATACTAAACAAAGAGTCCTTAAGCTTCTGTTTAGTAACCCAATCAGCACAAGAGTTTCTAGATCTCTTAGCAAAAGAGATTTTAAGTTTACAAACCAACTTACATCTAGCAATACAATTTACAAAATTCTAGAATTACAAGAGATTTTACTACCAAAAACAGTTTGGTCCACTAAACCTTTACAATCACTCTCAATTTCCACTTTTCCTCGGGGGTAGGTAGCTGCAATCTTACAAGCCTCCACCATGCCTCTAGCTCCAGCTTCCATCGCCGAGTTGACTGTAATAATTAGGGCCTTTCCATCAATCATCTTTCCAAAAGAATCCCTAACAATACAAGTACAAGAAGCTTGCTTAGTAATATAATTAAATGATGCATCGCAATTAATTTTAAACTTTCCATTACAAGGTGGAATCAACCCTGTTTTACATTCATAATTCCCAATTCTTGCCACTGAGTTGTTAAAAACTCTTCCTGGTGACAATCATTTTTATAACATTTTCATTCTCATTTTGCTTTGAGTTGTTAACTTATTTTGCCTCAGTTATGTTTCTTGTAGCAAGAAAATAATCATCACTGTCTTTAAGGGCCTCTTGTAAGGTAATCATAGGGTCAGGTAGCACACCTCTGAAAATATATTCATTTCTTCCTTTTCATATAGCCCAAGCTATATAAAAGGCAGTTTCACCAAGTCTAGTATCTGTAATATCAGATTCAGTGATACATTGCCTTAAAAAATTGATCCACCTTTTAACATTACAGGTAGGTTGAGTAAGAGCTTTAAAGCATAATGGACTAGCCATCCACACAGCTTTAGCCCAAGAACAGTGAAACAAGAGGTGCTCAACATTCTCAATTCCTGAATCACAAAGTTGACAAAGTGATGAATCATCTGACTTTCTTTATTTCCTGTTTTCATTAGTAGGTAAAGCATTTTCACAACATTTCCATATAATTTTTTTGAATTTTGGTTGAACTTTCATTTTCCAAATTAACTCCCAATCATCAGATTGTAATTTAAAAGAAGATTCAGCCTCTTTTTTATTCTTATTCATTTCAACTTTATGTTGTGCCTTCCAAAGTATCTGTTATAAATCATGGAAAGACGTGCCAGGAGATTTGAAGCCAGACGTTATTCATCGTATATCTGTAATTTTATAATTTTTTTTATATTATAAAATTCTAGATAATTTATTTAAATGGCTGACTTGATTATGTTGAATACATGGTTCTTTTATAGAGGGGCTGAGGCAAAGAGGTGATTGGGAAGAGATCGTCAATAACCTTAATTCGAGCATGTGATTCTGATACAAAGACTATAAATACCATGTCAAGAAGCACTACTATTTGAATGGAAAGAAACCCGATGACGTGAGTGATGAAAACCAGGATAAAAGTTGTGCGATTTTGGACGCGACTGCTAATACATGATTTTATTACTATATGTTATCAATTTTTTTATATTAAAATAAACCAGAATCAAGCCAAGGCAAATAAGAAAAATTGGAAGAAGCTGAAGAGGACTAGTGAGGCAGGATCGAGGAACTATTACCAAACTCGGGATATCATTTACGAGGTACATAATATTTTCTAAGTAAATATTTTAAATAAGTATAAAAATTCTTTAGAATGATAGTTGCACAATTGAATGGAACAGGGAAAGGTAAAAAAAACCCGTCCTGGGTTCGTTGGTGGTGACTGATGAATCAACTTAGCAACAAATCTCAATTCCACCAATGGGTGGCTTCTTTGAGGAAGTAGGCCGGGATAAAAATACGAAGAAGTGGAGGACCGAGAAATACAAATTGTCCGACGTAAGTATTTATTTATTAAAACTTAATATTTAAAACAAAACAAATTAAATTTTATGTCTTAAGGAAAAATTGAAAGAGAAAGTGACCCAGACTCAATTTGGGTCAACTGAAACTCCGTCCTCCGCTCGTGATTTGACACTTAAGGGGTAAGTAGATGACGAGGAAGCAACTAAGAAGTGTATGGGCCCGTCGAAGAGGAGTTGGGCACCAGGTGTAGGTTTGCCAACTAAGAAAATACGAGTTTTCGGAGCTGGTCCTTCTTCTGCCCTAGCCAAGACGATTAGTATAGCAATATGATGGCAGTTGTGAATGAGTTTCGCGTAGCCCAGGGACTTCCACCATATGTTCCTCCAGCTTCTTGATCTACTTCTTCGACTACTAGCACCCGTCCCCCTAGTTATCGATGGCATATGTGACCGAAGCGATGGAGTTTATCAATCAGATGAGGGCACAATTGAGTTTTACCCCTTTCACTCCAATACCACAAAACCCTCTGATGGGTCAATCTATAGCTGGTTTATCTAATATCCGAGTACTCGTGGATGAAGAAGAAGATGAAGTAGGTTTAAAGACGAAAGTGAGGAAGAAGAAGAAGTTTGTTTATATATTCGTTAGTTTATGGATGTGTATGGTTGATTTTGGTTGTTTTTTGTCGTTTTAACCGATTATCCATGTATTTTGACTCTATGTTATATTTCCGTTTGACTTTCTATTTATGTTTTGACTTTATTTTGTAGTTGACGGTGACTTCATTTTAATATATTAATAGTAGTTTCTTTTTAAATACTTTTATGCATTGTTTATATCAATTCTAATTAAATTAAAGTAAAGCCCAAATTTATTTATTTATTTTTTAAAAAAAAAA
This sequence comes from Nemophila menziesii, assembly GCA_029959085.1. Taxonomy (NCBI): domain Eukaryota; kingdom Viridiplantae; phylum Streptophyta; class Magnoliopsida; order Boraginales; family Hydrophyllaceae; genus Nemophila; species Nemophila menziesii. The sequence continues at coordinate 2,326,044 of JARWIR010000013.1, forward strand.
AGTCATTTTCGACTACATTGTAGTCGCCAATGATATACTCCATGTAGTCGCGAATAAACTATCTCTTACGAGTACAAGATAGTCGCAGTTTTGAGTCTCAATGTAGTCGCAGATAACTACATTGTAGTCAAGAAGTTAAGGAAGTTCACGACTACATAAGTAGTCGGTAGTAACAATGAATCACGACTACATAATGTAGCCGTTAATATTATCAATAAACAACTACTGTTGTAGTCGTAAATATAAATTGTGTTTTAGCAAAGACAAACCATGAAATAATTGTGAAAGAGTGTCTCTAACGAAGATTTACTAGCGACCGAATATCAGTGACTACTTGTAGTTGTTCTGATAAAATGTGACTTTCGCGACTATTTTTTTTACCATTAGCAACTGCAAATGTATTCACGAGAATGCAACCGTACTTTAGTCCTATTTTCTCGCAACATGGAGCTTTCCCCGCTCTCTCCATATATTGTGGACTTTTACTTCTCTAAAAGGCTTTAATTTTACTTACACCACACTATACTACTACATACACTATACGATACTACTCTTTTTGCTCCACAAAACTTTTCCACTTAGCTTTCATGTTAATTAAGAAACATAGTACTTGCATTTACCATTACAAAAATTCCTCGCATAAAATATCTTGATATTTTAAATGTATATTAGAAATATAAATTTTAATATTTTAATAATAATAATAGTGCAAAAGATAATAAAAAAAATATTGAAATTCTAAATACACATTATATTTAGAATATTATTTTTAATAAGTAGACAATGTGCCCGTTTGGGATTGCTTTTTAAAATAATCACTAAAAGTGATTTTAGATCCATAGCAATATTTTAGACTCTTAAAATCACTTTTAGGAAAAGCACTAGATTAGTGATTATTAAAATAACCACTTAAAGTAATTTTAGATGTCAAAATATTTTTTAATATTTTTTATAAATATTTTAATTTTAATCAAAAGTGCTTTTAGCTCTAAAATAATCAATCCCAAACGGGCTTAGGGCCCGTTTGGAAGTGCTTATTTTAGAGTAAAAAAGCACTTTTAGAATAAAATTCAAAATTTGAAAAAATTATTAAAAATAATTTTGAAATCTAAAATTATTTTAAGTGCTTTTTTTAAAAAGCGTCTAATAGGTGCTTCTCAAAAAGTGCTTTTCAAAGTCAAAAAAATTCTTAAAATGCTAAAAGCACTTTTAAATACTTCTCCAAAAGCACTTCCAAACAACACTAATATCTATAAAACCAGACACAATACACAATAGTATACTCCGCACGCATGTACATGTCGGCCTTGATCTCCGCATTTAGATTTATAGTAATAAAAATAAAAAACATGCATTGTTTAAGGAATTAATACTATATAGAATTTGTGATTCTCTGTTTCATTAGTTAATGGACTATATCCAATGAGATCATGGATCTCGATGCCAAAATGATAACTAAAGAAACGTGTTAATTTATGCGATAAATAATGACATTTAATGGCTACTAAAAGTTGTCTGAGTGTAGTACTAGTTTAACCCTTCCGGTTAACTCAATGATCAGAACCTTGTCTCTCATCTAGGAGGTACATAGTTCGAATGAGGAGACGTGTATATTTTCTACGAGAATAGTCGTAGTGCGTGTAAACTGGCTTGGACACCCCTATATCAAAAAAAAAAAAAAAATACTAGTCTTTAATGATATTTTAACGGTAATTTGTATTGTAACAACATTAAAATGACCTTCAATTATATTTTTAGCGGAAATATTTGCCGCTAAAAAAAGTCAATAGAGACAAAAATAGGTAATTTACTATAAAAGGTATTTTTAGAGACAAACTTATTGCAGCGAATAAATAGCGACGTCGTTTAAAAAAAAAAATTTACGTAACAAAAACTAGACATGCAAAAAAATGATATAAATCTATCTTGCACGTGAAGGGACGTATTAAACCTATAATACTTATATATAATGTATAAAATAACTCCTTATTTAAAAGGGCTAATTATTTTTTCAAAAAAATTATACATATATTTTTAAACATATTTAAATCTGGGTTGTCTTAGGTCCTCCAAGTCAACATATAAATCCGCCATTGATCATGAATGAACCACTTGGATTAATCCAGTGGAGCCCAGGAGATAGGATATTTGGCCCCCACTAAGGTATTAGTTAAATTTCTCAATCCAAAAAAATAAAAAATCCAAAAAAAAATAAAAAGAAAGATTCTGGAAAAATACGACTATTAGACAATTCTATTTTTTTTACATAAACACTAGTTTTTAAATTCAATTATTTTCATATACTAATTCTAAAGATATTATTATTATTATTATTGTTATTTTTATAAAGTAGTCTAACTTTATCATTATTTAATAGATGGTTGTTTCTTTAAAAATGTTTTTTTCTCTCACCTTCCCTAATCCCCCTCCTCTTCTGCAATTTCTCCATTAAAATTACATTTCAAGGTGATCTCGACTATCCTTTGAAACTCATAGTCACGTCCCTACATTCCAACCTCAACACTCTCCTATATTTCCTTTTTCCTTTTCCCTTATATTGGTTTTCTATGCACCATTTACACCATGAATTTCTACTCATCAAACCACCCATATGCTAAAGAGGGGAATTTAGTCATTACCCCAGACTCAAATTCCAAATACAAATTTGTTAAGGAATACAAACTAGTATAAAAAATCATGTTCAAAGAGAGAATCAATTAACATAAACAAATTTTGGGCTTTGAAAGAACAAGGGGAAACCGAAAAATAAGGACTGGATGAATACATATTAAAGCTCAAGAATGAATATGACCTCAACAAGGTTTGGTCTCAAAGGCCATGGACTGTCATGGGTAGACATTTTGCGTTTAAGAAGTTCTGTACAAGAACTAAAATTGATGTTGACCATACTACTCTATGTGTGTAATTAACAGGTAAACCTGCAAATCTCTTAACTGTGAAATGCATTGAGAAACTCATGTCACACTTTAGGAAAGTCTATGAAATCGAATTGCCAGAATCAGAAGTGATTGATGAAAAATCCATCACTCGTATTCAACTTGATTAGGATCTCAAAAACCCAATTATATCTGGTATTAATTACTAGGAGGATGAGAATACATAAACATGGATTAATTTTTGATATGAAAACATTGGACAAGTATGCTACTTTGTGGGTTATTTGATCATGAAGAAAAAGAGTGCAAATATATGAGGGTTGAACCAAAGCTTAGCAGGCTGGATTAAGCTCTCAACTCGTGGCCCATCTAAATATTCACTATTCTATAAAGCTAGAAATGATACTACCTCTGTGAAATTGCTTAAAGGAGGAAAGAAATCATTAAAATCGAGTTGGAATTTGCACTCGGTGAAACCTAACTTGGAGAAGGCTAAATCACTCAATCCTAACTCGAGGAACTCAGCTGGTACGAGTCACAATACCAGTACAACCATCACGAGTACGAGGAGTGAGAAGAGCAAATATCCGAAAAAAATTGAATTTAGTGCTAGTAAAGGACAAGAAAGAGCTAAAAAAACAAAACCAGTACGAGGTAGTGGTAGCACAAACAAATTCTGATGAAGATAAAATAAAAAGGATGGAAAGTATAAAACAAAGAAAAGGAATTTGCTGACTTAGCATGACAGCTGGCAAACAATCTTTCTTCCCCACCGATTAATATTAATGGAATAACATTCGGGTTGGTTCCTAGCCCAAGTCAAAGTGGTCAATTGGGGGTCAACCTTTCTGACCCTAAGGTTGAGTTTTCGCCTAACATCTACTCAACCAACCCTAACCTTAACCAGGAGAAATTGTCCAACTCAACCAAACACAACCTCTCCCCTATCCCTCTTTCTTCACCATTTACCCCCAAATTATCTCAAAACCTAATTCCCAACCCTAACACCATTTCACCACCTCACACCCAAAATTTATCTAACCTAAACAACCCCATAACAAATCTTACTACCCCGAATTCTCGTATCAACTTTGAATTAACCTATAAAGTAAAAGGTACCCGTACCTCTATTAGGAAGTGAACAGTAATTAACAAAGCTTCAAGAGTTTTCTTCTCTGAAAAGAATCACTATAAACATTTGTGGGATGCTAGAAATGGTAAGAAAGTGGTGGGAGAAAATCCTACTTCTTCTGATCAAAGTATGGATGTTGATAATGAAGAGAACAGGGTAGATATCAAGGAGTCAACTGATATGGTTTGCGGGATTGTCCTAGATCAATCCCACGAGGAGATATGATACAAATAGCCTTGAACTGCCAAGGGATTGGCACACCCTTGGCGTTCCAGACCCTCATCGATATTGGGAGGCGATATTGACCCGAGGCAATCTTCCTCTCTGAAACTAAAAATCAATTACATGTTATTTATAATTTGGCCAACACTCTTAGTATGCACCTAATAACTACAATGGACCCATGTGGATTAAGTGGGGGTTTGTCTTTGATTAGTAAGCATGAAAAAAAATATTAAAGTCATTAATAAGGATGAAAATTTTATTCATTGTGAAGTTTTAGATATTCGTGGGGTTAAATCCTTCACTACTTTTGTCTATGGTTCACCCCATGACCCAGAAAAAATTAATTCTCTGGAAAATTGAAACTTTGTGCCCCTAATGATAACTCGGCTTAGAACTTATTGAGGGAATTCAATAATCATATATATTTAAGTGAAAAACTTGGGGGTGATAACAAGATTACTAAAAATATAGAAGAGTTTAACTCTTTTATAAAAAACAACAATCTTCATCAGTCCATTAATAAGGGTGTTTCCTTTTCTTGGTTTAATAGGAGGGCTGGTAAAAACCTTATTAAAATTCTACTGGATAAATGTCTCTATAATTCTGAATAGGCTACATTATATCTTGATGCCTGGGTTACTCTACTTCCAGCTCTAGGTTCTGCTCACAACCCCTTGATCCTCCATCTCGAAGATGTACCTAAACCTTCTCTTAAAAGATTTTATTTTAAAAAATTCTGGATGGAGGAAAGAGATTGCTATGAAATAATCCAGAATGAGTGGAAGTATAGAAACTCTATTAAGACCATCTCTAAAAATAGACTTTGCAGTAACCTAAATGTGTAAAAGGCTTTTAATTGTGTAGAGTAAAAGGAAATTTAATAATAGTAGGAAATTTTTTGATGATCATATGAAGAAATTAGAAATTTTGACTAACTCTACTTGTCTCTCTGACCATGACAAGGATGAGTATAATAATATTGTTAAAGAGATTGAAATCACCTGGAAAAGGGACAAAGATTTTTGGGCTTCTCGTTCTAGAATAACTTGGCTTAAAAGTGGAGATAAAAATACAGAATTTTTCCATGCTGCCACTAAAGAAAAAAGAAAAATTCAAAAAAAATTCAAAATTCAAAACGAAGAGGATGAATGGCTTAATTAATGATGATAGTGAGATTAAAAATAATATTTTATACTATTTTAATACTGTATACAATTCAGTGGGAGATAAAGACTTTAGTAGTATTACTGAGATTATTAAACCTACCATCACATATAATATGAATTGCTCTTTGATGAAATCTATTAAGATCTCAGAGATTGAAAATGCGGTTAATGAATTAGGTTCTAGCAAAGCACTGGCCCCTGATGGTTTCCCAGGCTTTTTCTACAAAACATATTGGCAAATTATCAAACTTGATGTTATAAAAATTGTTAATAATTTTTGGTATAACAACTCTAGTTTGGAAGAGGTCAATCACACTTATATATCGCTCATCCCTAAAATTGATAACTCCGCTACTATAAAATACTTTAGACCAATAAGTGTATCAAACTTAATCCTGAGTGATTGTAAACAGGTTACAACCCCTTATGACTCATATTATTGAAGAAAACCAACTGGTTTTTGTCCCTGGAAGACATATTCAGGAGAATTCAATGATTGTGCATGAAATTTGTAATTATATAAAAGATAAAAGAGACATTATAAAATATAGTATGATTATTAAAGCGGATATGCAAATATCTTATGAATTTGTTGAGTGGGACATTCTTTATAGCCTTATGATTAAATTAGGCTTTGAAGAAGATGGTGTGACCTCGTCATTATCTGTGTTACATCAGTGTCCTACTTAGACCTTATTAATGGACAACCTCACCCCTTACTAAACCTAGAAGAGGTATAAGGCAGGGGGACCCCTTATCACCCTTATTATTTTTTATTATTACCCAAACTCTCTCAGCTTTGGTTAATAATAAAGTCGGACAAGGTTTACTTGTAGGTATTACTATAGCAAGGAAATGTCCTAAACTTACACACCTATTATTTGCAGATGATAGCGTTTTTTTCCCTTAGAGCTAGTTATGAAGAAACAAACAATTTTAATGACATTATTAACAAGTATGCTTTAGCCACTGGTTTAACTCTTAATTTTAATAAATGTGGGATAAAATTTAGTAGCAACACTCCTCACCACATTCAATATTTTTTGCCTCTAGATTGAATATGAAGATAACAAGTAACCTAGGGACCTACCTTGGATTGCCCACTGAGTGGGGTAGGTCCACGGTGAGAGATCTTAATCTACTTCTTGAATAGGTCATTAAAAGAATTGATAATTGGAAAAACTTATTTCTTAGTGATGTTGGGAAGGATACCCTTATCAAAGTTGTCCTTCAAAGCATCCCTAATTACTACATGTCTTCCTATCTCCCGCCTCTTAAGATTTGTGATCTTATCTCATCACAAATTGCTAAATTTGGTGGGGAACAAAAGGAAAAAAAAATCACTGGGGTAATTAGAACTCTTTAACTAGTAGTAAGTTTAAAGGTGGGCTTGGTTATAGGAATTTGCATCTCATGAATATTTTTATGCTTGGGAAACAAGCTTGGAATGTTATTACTAATACTGACTCTCTTCTACATAGGGTGTTAAAAGGTAAATATTTTCCTAATACTAATTTCTTCCAAGCTGAACTTGGTTACTCTCCCTCTTGGGGATGGAGAAGCCTTTTGGATGGGAGAGGCTTCATTATTAAACATCTCAAGTGGAAGATTGGAGATGGTACTAGTATTAATATCCATTCTCATAGTTGGATTCATAACTGTGATAAAGTTACTCCCCCTAATAATAATAATATTCATTTGGGTGAGTGACTTGATTATTAAGGATACTAGAAACTGGAATATTGAGATTATTAAACAAAATTACCCTAAGGATATTTGTAATAAAAATATTCATATGTTCATTCCCCTTATACCTTTAAAAGATAGTTGCTATTGGGATTTAAATTCTAGTGGAAACTATAGTGTTAAGATTGCATATCATTTTCTTAAAGAGGAATTGGATAAAAAAGAGCTTATGAAGCAGCCTACAAAACCTTCATTCTCGCATAATATTGATCCCCAAGTATGGAAAGTCATTTGGAAACTAAAAGTCCCACTGAAAATTAAAAATTTCATGTGGAAAGCTGTAAAAAATCTTTTGCCTACTAATGAAAATTTATTCCTAAGGAAAGCTTTGGATACCACCTACGGTAACATTTGTAATGAGAAGCCAAAAACTTTAGAACATATAATATTTGGTTGTACTTGGGCTAAGGCATTTTGGTTGACTTCTAACCTCACTTTGAGAACTAGCAACTAGTGTAACATTAAACTGGACAATTGGATGGCTGATCTCTTACTTAAGATAGTCAACAAAAGACCAAATCTCCTTACCTAGGAGAACAAATTGCTATCACTGCTTGACACATTTGGAAATGAAGGAATTGTTTTTCTTCAATAATATGAAACATTGTCCTCTATATAACATATCAAAAGCTCAATCTCTTTGGAGAGAACAAAGTATTATAATAAACCCCGAGGACGATCTTATGAATCTGAGGGTAAAAAAATAATCAAATGATTATGTGGGACATTGAAATTGAGGATCAACACCCTAAGGATAACTTACATAGTCTGAAGGATAAGAATAAACAAGATAACTGTGGTCTAAATGATCTTGATACTTTGGTAAATGGTATTAATAATAATATAAACAAAGAAGTGGTGCATACTACAAGTACTAATACAGATAGGATTGCTCAACTGCCTAGTTTAAATACTTCTAATATTACTACTAAAAACTCAACAAGTATATGGGATCCCCCTCCCAAGAATTAGTACAAAATAAATTGTGTCGCTTTATATAAAATTACTAACTCTTCTATTGCATGTATTGCTAAGGATTGTAATGGGAAAGTCATTAAATACAACTCTTGGGAAATCGGAGCAGAAAATTCCATGGAAGCCGAAGCACTAGGGATCTTGAAGGCATGTATGTGGGCTCATGATTTCAAGAACACAAGATGCATCGTAGAGAACGATTGCAAGAAGATCTTGGACCCTCTCGCTTCTAACTTTCCAGTAGCTAGTTTAAGAATTAGTAGTATTATTCATAGTATTTGTTTTGTAACTGGAAGTTGAACTCCACTTTTATCTTGTATTTCGAAGAAAAAAAAAAATGTAGTTGCAGATTGGTTAGCCAAAAACTCGCCAAGTGGAAATAGTTTAGGCTTAGGTAGGGCCACACCCCCCCAATTAGCGAAACTAATCTTAAATGAAACCTCTCGGACAAGAGTTGGTTAAAACACCGTTTCGTAATCGCATTTGGATTGAGTTTAAATGAAAGTTGTTAGAACAAAAAAAAAAGCAGCCGTAACACTTTAGAATAATTATCACCCAAGAATTGTAGTCTATAGGAAAATATTAGAAAAGAAGAATTATATATTCATTTTCATGGATGAGTCTTTCTTTCTGAATATTTCTTTCTGAATATGTATTCCTTACTTTCACGAATAACTAAGTATCCTATAACTTGGGATATTCTTAATAGATATTGTATTGCTTTGCTTTTGAATATTTCTTTGTGAAATTTGGTACATTTATCATGTGTGATGTACTTCCATATATATATTGAGTGTTCAGTTTTTCATGAGTCTTGACACATCTTTTTTGTAAAGAGATTCATGCTTTTTTTGTCATAAGCATAAGATATTTAAGACAAAATAAAATGGTTACATCATCCAATACTTGTAGGTTTATAATCATTCTTAGTGAAAATGGCTAACTGAGAAAGAGGGTTAACTCAATTTGTAAACAATATTTCAAAAAACAATTATTTAGCAATTTAGCCAACATATCTAAGGGTAAACAAAAATATCATTACCCTATTATATGGTGGTGATGTAATGTCGTCAATCAAAATACACAACCTTTTATTAGGCGGTTTTGTTTTTAGGCAAGAGGTCTAATCATATTAATCATTACTAGGGGTGGAAATCGGAGGGAACGGATCGGAAGAAGGGTCTTTCGGAAAATTTCCAATTTTTTTCGGAATACATTTTTCCTGTTCCAATTCCGTTCCTATTTTTCGGAACTAGAAAAAAAAGTTCCGAATTCGGAATTTCGGAATTTATTGGAAATTCGGAAATTTCGGCACGGAAATTTCGGAACTTTTGGTTCGGAAAATTCGGAACTTTTGGTTTGGAATTTCGGAACTTTTGGTTCAAAAATTACGAAACTTATAATTAAAATTTGAAACATTAATTAAATTAATATTTTAAGTTAAAAATAATTCAATTTTTTTAAAATTCCAAAAGTAATACCTTAATTTGATTTCCTTGATGGCATAACCAACTTAGGTTGATGATGTTGGAGAATGATCCAAGAGTGGCATGTGCAGGAGAGCAGCTTGTTGGGAAGGTGAGTTTTGAAGAGATTTTTTTTTTTAATGCGAGTGTGAATAGTTGGTGGTTTAGCCTCTTACAGGTATTATAAGTATCATGTTTCATTGTTTTTCTTTTTAGAACATAAAAATAAATGCTTCATTGTTGTTCACGTTTACTTTTTCTTTTCTTTTTTGTTTTGAAATTTTCTAACGTGTTTCTGGTTGTATAATTTTCTTTTATCTTAATATTCTATTATTTATTTAATATACGCAACGTAAATTTGAAAATAAAAATCGGAACAAACATCGGATCGGAAAAGTCGGAAATTTCGGAAATTTATATGTAGTTCCAATTCCGATCCGATTTTTTGGGAAAAATCGGAAATCGGAATTTCGGAACCTTAAAATTCTGTTCCGAAACCGGAATTTTCGGATCGGAAAAGTCGGAAATCGGAAATTTCGGATCCGATTTCCACCCCTAATCATTACTAATGCTACATTTGGATTTTGGGAATGTAAATTCTTCTTCCTAATTCTTACAACTTTAACTTCAGATGTTGTTCAGTAAAAAAATTCCAGGCATACCCTTCAATGTATCCCCTTATTATCCGACAGATACTATGATGGTAGAAATTGACGACATGTGGCAACAAATTAGCGAAGGGAAAGGGATGGGGTTTTGAAATAGATTTTCGATAGCATGTAATGGAATTTAAAAGAAATAGTTCACTTGGTGGTTGGTAAAATATTATAACTTCAAATTGGTACAAACCGCAAATAATTTGAACGAGTTAATATCTTTACCGACCACCTGTTGGTTAGTAAAAAAACATTTGTTTTTTAGGTTATCAATGCCGACAACTTTATTTGTCGCTAATGGTTTCTCTCTTTTAGCGACTACTATTTTGTCTGTTTCTACATATTTTTTAAGAGATATATATACCGACCAATATGTGGTCGCTAATAGTTTAGAAGTTTTACCAACCACTTGGAGGTCAGTGATACATTTTTTTTTCTATGTTATATTAGTTAGGACCACTAAGGTTGTCGCTGAAAACATTTAAAAAAAAAATCTAGCGACTAAATTCGATCACCAGATATAGTGATCATGTTGGCGGCCGCTAATCGCTGGAAATCCCGCGTGTAGTAGTGCTTAAATGAATCGTGTTTATGAAAATAGTAGGAACAAGTTCGAACTTTATTTGAAAGTGTAAACAATATAAATACGAGGTTTACGGATTACCTCCTACAACGGAAGTGGATCGTCTTGCCAAAGTCGACGTGAATCCTTACTCGAAGAAATTCAATTGTCCACAAGTTATGATACCCTTTAATGTTTAATTGCTTGAGAGAAATCAAAGACTATGAGAAATGGAAAAAATATATTGTCTGGTATTTTTTTCTACCTAATACGTATGTAAGATATCTCAAGGCAAAAAAGTTGACTTATTCATTCTGACAAAATATATTATCCAACCAGCTAAAAGTAAGAAATAAAAAATACAAAATCCTAAAATTGCCTAATACTTTCAACAAAATAATTCCATTCCTAGATGGTGTAAGCTATGTTGTAGATGCAGACTCAGCCGCTTACGCCTAATTAAAATTCTAGGTGTTTTCGCCTAGTGCCTTAGTCGTTGTAAAATAGGCGCCTAGCCCGTCTAGGCACCGGCTAATGGAAAATAATGGTTGTCTAGGCTCCGATTAATGGCAAAACATGCCCGCACTGGCCATCTTGTTATTTTTCTTATTCTCAAGAATTCTTTAATTGATATTATAACTCAATTTTTAGTATTTTTATATTTACTATAGTATTTTTAGATGAATTTTATGACTTAAATAGTTAAAATTGCTATAATTACTACATATATATTACTAAATATACAAAATTACACATCGGGATTCAAAACCGTAAAATTCAACCTAGGCCCCGTGTAATCCCGTCTAGGCGTTAGGCCCTGGTCGACCGCCTAGACCGCAAAACCGAGATCTACAGCATAGGGTGTAAGTTCCATTTTTATTTTCCTCTTATACGACAATTATGCTCAACGCTGAGAGAAATAATTCCACTAAGTCCCCATGTAAAGCAACATTCTAAAAAATCACATAAGTGATGCTAAAATTAGAGTTCAGAATATATTTACACCCGAAAAGAAAAATTAAAGAATAATATTATTCATTCAAACCAGGTTAGCTAGCTCATCTGGCCAAGGCTCTGTCTCTCAAGTGAGAGGTACAGGGTTCGAATCCCATTGATTTGCCTGGAGGTATGGTTGGGGAGGCAGTCATATCTCCCGTGGGACTAGTCGGGTGTAAGCCCGGAACCCTCGTACGAAAAAAATTATTCATTAATGCATAGATACAACTTTTTGATCTTGTGCACTGCAAGAGATTCCAATCCATTTGCACAGAGATTCATCAAAATCTTTCCAGTCACTTAGAGCATTCTTTGTGTCATTTAAAGTTCTTTTTATCTCCTACAATATCAATACCACATTATAATAAAAACAATATTGTCAAAACGAACATATAACGGAGCTCCAAAATTCTATATAGTGGACATGTTTTAAAAAAACTATCCAGATAAATCTTGAGCATAATTGGTTGAATACTCGAGCCTTCAGGATTAACACTTAAAACTAATATTATATACTTCCAGTAGTGTCAGGCAGTCATGGGCAATACCTCATATCTAATATGATGAAAAAGATTGAAAACTAAAAAATGGTAAAAACTTCATGCGTGAAGGTACTTGTGTAAAATTTAATTTATATATATATATATATACACACTCACACACACATACACTAGAATATAATGCGTGCAATGGTAATATATGTTGGTGATGGTGTTTTCTAAGTATACAACCTTCACATTCCTTATCTTTATCTTGAACTTCTGGAAGACCTTGAACCATATTCCTTTGATGTAACACCTTTAGGCTATTTAAATTCAAATGGCCTAATCTTTTGTGCTAAATCCATAAATTATCAATAGTCCTAACCTTCATTGCAATGTCACCCTTGTACTTATAATAAATGTAAAGTTTCTTTCCTACATATTTACCTTTGCAATGACTTGTTTTGAATTCTCAAATATTGGCATCTTGGGTCATTTGTTGAGAATTGTGAAACCAACTTTTCTAAAGTAAAGACCATATACATGCTCCACCATTTAACTAACGCTTAACAGATTTTGTTTTAGCGCATGAATATGAAACACATCTCCCATGACACTCGTTCTTGTCTTAGATTGGATTCCAATGGTTCCTTTTTCATGGTCAGAAACTACATCACCGTTCTACATTCTTACTCGAGAAGTTATGCAGTATCCATGTCAAGAAAAATATTTTTCTCACCTGACATATGAGAACTACAACCACTGCCCAAATACCATATATCATAATTTTTCGTATTTGCAACTTGACAAGAGTAGAATAGATTATCTTGGTCTTTTTTTTTCTTCAATGAAACTTGTATATTGCATATAATTTTAATCGACAATATTTTTAGATATGCTCAAACTTTTTGCAGTTATGACATTGTGATTTTTTTTTAAATCAACAATATTTTTCTGGATGTTTTTTTACAAATCTTGCATTTTGAAAGATGACCTTTATAGTCAAATTTTCTTTCAAATAGTTATCTTCCTAATCCTCTTGAACTTTGACCACAATCGTTACTTCTTCCTCTTGATGATTCACCTATGCCATAATTTGTTTGTTTGAATTCTTGTCCTGGAAAATTCAGTTTGGTTTAACAATACACTCTCAATGGGTTTTCTGAGTTTCGTTTCAACCTTTTTTCAAATGGTTATAAAGAACTCATCAACTCTTGAACACTCATTGATGATATATCTTCTGTATCCACATTGACTCTGTTTTTTGAATAAAAAAATTTTGATAAGTTAATAAGATTTTTTATATAATTCTTTTATCAGACCGATTTTATCCATTCATATTCATTTGTTTTACTATTTATGTAAATTGATTTCAAAAAATTGTCTAAAATCTCGTTTTCTTTCATTTTTGTATTTATAACTCTCTCCTAAAAGTAGGTAGTTCAATAGATCTAACGTTTTCATCTCTTTAATATTTCTGATTGAAAGTATCCCTAACTTTTTTTGCTCTGGTTGCTTTCATGATTTTAAAAAAAAAGTGAAACTGATATTCCTTCTTGAATGTAATAAAGAGTTGTACCATCCTTTTATATTATTGATCTCAATATGTTGAGTTGATTTTTATTAAACTATGTTGTATTTAAGGCTGCACATATCTACCCTCAACCAGATCCCAGGAACCTTTAGATACCAAGACCATCTTTATTTTGATATTCCAAAAATCAAAACGGTCACCATCAAAAAGTGGAAATGCTAATTTTTTGTGTGGATGAGACATTGCTTGTTATGAGTATTTTCACAACCAAACTCTGATATCACTTTATAATGGGTGTTGGTAAATATTGTGTAGAGAAAGAATAAAAATTTATAATAAAAGAGAATAAAAAAGTTTTGTTTACTATTAACTTGTTGTTTCTTATTTTGTGAATAGATTACAACTTATGCAAACTACTTCACTATTTATACTAGTGGATGACTATTCTAATTTTTTTACATTAATTAGAAGAGTAATGATATATACCACTCAATATATTACCCATAACGTGATACATAATTTATTTATTTTCTAGACTTGATTGGCAATTTATTTTCAATCAAATCACGTGACGTCATTGATGGTATGTTGGGTGACATAAATTTAAGTGGTATATATCATTAATCTAATTAAGAATATATGAATTTAATATTAAATATGGATACATGAATGAAATTCTAAGAACATAATACATTGTATTATATATATTATAAGGTGACTTATACAATTTTCAAAACAAGATCCATGTATTTGTTATATCTGAGGAACATTATTCAATATTATTTTCTAAGATTATAATTTCAATTTACAGATAATTTAGTTTACGTTTATAACTAATTCGCAAGAAAAGAAAAAACTCATGTCTTCGTTGTTTTTATATGCGTCATTAGTCTTCGTTGTTAAATTCTATTGTATAAGAGAGTAGTGTACTACTCAGATGTGAAGTACACTTTATGAAGTACAGTAATGTTATGATTAGAATTTAAGAGCTTATACATCACATTCAAAGGTATAAAACACTAATCACTTGTTGGTCTTAACAGTGCAAGAGTGACTCTATAATCAGTTGATGCAGACTCTCCCGACAGCCTATAACCATAAATTATATTTAAGCAAACGAGAAGGATTTTGTGAGAATCTCTTACCGACCTTTTGACCTCATAAGTATGCCCTCACTATAAGTTATCATCCGAGGCTAATGATGTGCTTTGCAGATCATACTTGAGTCCAGCAAAGGTATATTCCGTATTCTCTATATATCTTATATTTTTTGGGGTAAAGAACTCCCACGATATGATTTAAATTAAATCTTCGTGTTAAATTTCTTATATAAAGATATGATCTTTAATTAATTCCTCGTGTTAAATTTCTTATATAAGCGGGATTTTTAAGAATTTTTGTTTAAATTAATTAACAGTCACAGTTTTTTATTCTTATACATTTTTATATTGATATCTTTGTTTTATTCCCATTAAACATTTATCTTCTTAGGATTTTTGTTCTTTCCCATCTTTATTTGCTAAGTAAATAAATTTGTTAGCAATAAACATTTACAACACTAATCAAGTAATTACACCTGATTAATCAAACACAACTTAAATCAAGTTAACATCTATCTAACAACAAGAAGCGACTATTTACACGCCATTTTACAAGTTAAAATTCTGCTCTAACTGACACCATTGAACAAGATACCTTTCGCCCTATTCAAAGAACCTCTATAAATATTAATATTCATTCTCATATTCAGTTTAATGTGATTTATTAGCTTCTCATCAGTCTCGCAAAATTTGCCATGACTTGTGAACTCAATTAAGGTGACATACACAAAAATCGCATCTATATTTATGAACATACTGTCATTTCTTGAAGCTCTATCTTATAACGTTATTAAAATTATTTTTTTACCTTTGGTCTGAACAATCCCATCACCTGAATTCAATTAGCTACGATATTGTTGAGAACATAAAGTTGCATGAGTGTATTATTGGTTACCTAACATTGTGGATCAGGAATGTTCATATGCACCCTTACCCGACTCTTGTTACCAAGGAAACTTTCTATGAATTTTTTAGAACCATTACCTGCATTGCTAAGAACATAAATTCTATTAGATTTTAAACATGCATTCACACTACTACATGCGGTTTTGTTTTGCGAGGAGAGATTTAGCGAGGACATCAAAGATTGCATCTTTCACGAGGAATTTAAATGGCAAGGACATTTGTCGACGCCTATATGGGATCGGATGATCGGGGATGAAAAAGAAATAAAAAGTAATTATGTCTTCACGAAAGATACTATAGTTTGTGAAGACATCTTTGTCGTCGCCTTTTGTCGATCTTTCATGAGGACATTTAATGTCTTTAACGAGGACAATGTCCTCACAATGAAAAGTCAAGGCATTTTCTGGCGGTTCGCCTTCTCGCTAATTAATTTCATCAGTCTTTAGCAAGAACATTGGTCATTGCCAAAGATCACCGAGAATAATATACACACATCGTACTTCCTTTCTCCACCTCTGTTAAAAACTTACCTACAATTATCCGGCTACTCCAAGCACACAAGTTATCTCCTATTGCTAGTATTGATTCCAGTCGACTACAACAACAAATTTCAACAAGTTACGAAAATCATTGATTTCAATTTTTTTCAATTTTAAAATTTATAAAACCTAATATTCTTCTTTTCTTTACTATGCTTGTGTGTAATTGCGAAGAGTTATGGTTTTGTGAAGTTTCTCATCCAATTATCAAGGTATGTTTTCTCTTTTTTATTTTAATTTTAATAAATTAATTTCATTTTACATGTTTGCTAGCCTCTTCATATAATTTCTGATGCGTTAAGATTATGTTATTAAATAGAGTAGTACGAGAGAAATTACATGAAGGGGTCAATGATCGTTCCTATGACATTCATCAATACATCTTCCAGGTTTATTAAATAGTCAACATGTTTTTGAAAATCTATTTTATTGTCAATTTCTATTACTGATTATGTAGTGATGTTAAAATTGTATTAGATTGGAGAGTAGAGGGATGCTTGCATTTCTATGCTCAATCGTCTTACTTCATTTTGGTTTCAAGAGCTTTGTCAGTTAGAGGTTAGTTGCAATTATTCACTTAATTAAATGCTTCATTTAGGATATATAATACTATTTTTTTGTATTTCTTTGTTTAAATTCCTCCCCCTTACACTTTAGTATGTGTATTAGTGTCTCCATGAAAATGATCTCAAAGCCACTTGTAAGGAAACTTGTAAAAGAACTGTCCGGTCTCCTTTTAACCCGACTTAACCCAAAAATATGTAAGAAATTAAGTGACATAGGAAGGCAAGGTGCTATTAAAGCAATATTTACCTATATCGGTTTTGTGTATTTTGAAAATGTTGCTGATTGCACAACTGGTCTGTGTTATGTGAAACGACCACGTGTTCAAAAAGTAGCAAGTATACTTAGCATTGCAAATTTACCCCTCCAACAGGGTATATTTACTATTTTGCATAACAGAGGGACCAATAGTGCAGTTTAGACATTTTGTGGAATTGATTGATAATAACTACACCTTGATTTTCTTGATTTTGGTGCTACCAATTTCATAGCATAATGTGAAACTTCTGGTTTATTAGCAATGAAGATTATTGCCTTACATGTTTTTGTTTATAATGATTAGATTAAAGCTCCAGTGATTGTAGTGGGTTGCAAGTTATATAAGAGAGATGAGGATTATGATATGATTCTAGAGCATGTCATGGCTACTATTATGCAACAATTTAGAGAGATTGAGACTTCTGTGTTATTTCACCAATGGTCCCTGTTTTCTGCAGTATAGCCAAGTATTATATACGCCTTTACCCTCGTGTTATTCCAAAACATTGTATTATTGGTCTCTTAGGAGGAGGGGAGGAATTTGCAACATTAGTGTATCAATGTGTAAATTTATTAAAAAGAGCTAATATATATATATATATATAAATGACCTTGATGCAGGCAAGGTGTGATGGTAATGAAATAGTTGAAGCATTGATTTCAAATAGCGCAACATTTGAGACGAAAACATTTTTCTCACAAGTAAGCCGTCTCTTTCGAAATCAAAATCAAGTGTATTTTGTTTAACAAGTTAATTTTTAGATCATAATTCACGTACAGGAAAAGTATCTGTTGAAGAAGCAAAATAAATATGTTCCTAGAGTACTAATAAGACGTCCATTTGCTCAAAAGTTAGTAACATTTACAATTACTAATTGACCATTCTATCCCTCGTCATTTTCGAAATTGCATCATATGTGAAGCCTACTTCAAAAAACATCCCGAGAAACTTGGGTAACACTCTCATTACTTGTATTTCTTTACAAGTAATTATTATAAGAGTAATGATATTTGTCACCCTTTTTGTATCACTCTTTTATCACCTCCTACGTGTATGCCTACATGTACCAATGAATGGATTTCTCTATCCTAATTAATTTTTCTCTATCTTCTATTCAAGGAAATCAATACATATATATAGAAGGGTGATAAAAGGGTGATATGAAAAGGGGTGACATATATCATTACTCTTATTATAATGTATTTACCATTTATAATGCGTGATTACAAATGTATAAAAATGTATTTTTTTACAGGTTTGGTTTTTGGACAACCTTACTATATTTCATTTTTATATTTGTGGAAAAATCAGTAGAAATCAAATCAATTATGATTAAATTTACTATAATTATTTTGCTAGAATCACTATAGAATATTGTAACATATATTTAGGATGTAAATATTTCTTAATTATAGGAATTTCTTATTTTCTTTGTTTTATATATATGTATCTTTTACCTATGAATAAAAACACATTCCAGTAATCTTTTTCCATATGGTATCAGAGCTCAAATTTTCTGGGCTTCTCCTCATTTTATTTTATTAATTTTATTGTCAGTTTCTTCATGGATGATACTACCAATCTTAATGGTGAAAGTGAAACCCAAGTCGAACGAGTTTCTATCACCAATCTTAATGGTGGAAGTGAAACTCGAGTCGAACGATTTTCTCCCGTCGCTACTTTTTCCAGTAGTAATATTTCATCCTTTCATATCACAGCCCACAAATTAGACGGAAAAAATTACCTACAGTGGGCACAATACGTAAAAATAGTCATATGTGGTCAAGGTAAACTTGGTTACATCACTGGAGAACTTCCTACTCCTGATGTGACCGACCCTACCTATAAGACATGGTTAGCCGAGAACTCTATCATTCTTTCTTGGCTTATCAACTCCATGGAACCAAAAATCAGTCGCCGTTATCTTTTTTTAAAACAGCAAAAGAAATATGGGATGCAAGTCGCCAGATTTACTCCAATCTCGGAATTGCTTCCCAAATTTTTGAACTTTGTTCGAAATTAAAAGCAGTGAAACAAGGCACTAATCAGTCACTCAATATTATTCTGATCTTCAAGATCTTTGGCAGGAACTTGATCTCTTTATTAATGACGATTCGTCATGTGATAAATGTAGTGCTAAATATATAAGCAGGCTTGAAAACGAACGAGTTTTTGATTTTCTTGTTGGTCTAAACAAGAATCTTGATGAGGTACGAGGTCGAGTGATGGCACGATATCCATTTCCTACAACGGATGAGGCATTTCCTGAGGTACGCCGTGAAGAGAGTCGTCGCAAGGTAATGTTAACCGATGACCCACCAATTCACTCAACAATATCAGAAGGACCAGCTTTGGTGTCAAAAAACTTCTCCCGTGGGAAGATTAACAATGATCCTCGCATGAACAAACGAGGTGAACGACCTTGGTGTGATCATTGTAGTCGTCCCGGTCATACTCGAGAAAAGTGTTGGCAACTCCAGGGGAAACCAACCAATTGGCAACCGCGAAAAATGACCAAAGGACGTGCATACCATAGCCAAGACACGGTTGCCTCATTCAACAAAGAGCAAGTTGAGCATCTATATCGCTTTTTCAGTCAGTCATCCATCAATGCTAACGCCTCATCAGGTTCTGGTAAATCTGAGACAACCCTAAATTCCTTTGTTTCCTCAAAAGATCCTTGGATCATTGATTTCGGTGCCTCCGCACATATGACAGGTAGCTTCAATAATTTTTATTCATATATTCTATATTCAAATCATACTACTGTAAAAATTTCGGATGGATCCTTAAACTCTGTTGTCGGAATCGGCACCATAATACTTTCTCCCAATCTTGTTCCCAAATCAGTTCTTCATGTTCCTGCTCTAAAATACAACTTGATCTCTGTTAGTAAACTTACTCGAGATAATCACTGTATTGCTAATTTCTTATCATTGTCATGTCAATTTCAGGACCTATCATCGGGGAAGACGATTGACAGTGTTAGAATTCATGATGGTCTTTATTATTTTGAAAATAATATCCTAAAGGATAAACAAGCTTTTGTGGTTGGTATTATTTCAACATCTGTTTCTAGTATTGAAAAGGATAAGGTTATGGCACTATAGACTCGGTCATACTAGCTATTCTTATTTGAAACGCTTGTTCCCATCATTATTTGTCAATGAAAATTCTATTTCCTTTCAATGTGATATATGCCAACTCTCCAAACACACTCGTACTTCCTTTCCAACTAAACCATACACACCATCTACTCCACTCTCGTTAATTCATAGTGATATATGGGGACCATAAAAAATTACCACTTGTAATGGCAAAAAATGGTTCATCACATTCATTGATGACCACACACGCATTACTTGGGTCTATTTACTTCGAGAAAAATCTGAAACTTCTGAAATTTTTCAAAACTTCCACAAAATGATTCAAAATCAATTCCAAGCGAACATCAAAACTTTTCGAACAGATAATGGAAAAGAATATATCAATTCTACTCTTAGAGAATATCTCTTGAAACATGGAATTCTCCATCAAAGCTCATGTGTTGACACTCCACAACAAAATGGAGTGTCTGAAAGAAAAAATCGTCACCTACTTGAGGTAGCTCGAGCCTTAATGATTACCATGAATGTCCCAAAATACCTATGGGGAGATGCTAAATTAACAGCCGCATACCTTATCAATCGACTACCAAATCGTATAATCAATTTTGAAACACCTTTCGCCCTTCTCACTAAATACTTCACACACATCTCCTCTTCCAACGCTCTTCCTTTAAGAACATTTGGATGTACATCGTTTGTTCACATTCATGGTCGTCATAGAAATAAACTTGATCCTCGTGCGATCAAAACAGTTTTCATTGGATATTCTCCTACTCAAAAAGGTTATCGATGTTATTGTCCTCGCACAAAAAATATATATGTATCGTGCGATGTTACATTTTTCGAAGATACACCTTATTTCTCTACAATTTCGTTTCAGGGGGAGAATAAGGATCAAGAAACTTGTTGTACTTGGGACACTCTCGACTTTCCATTGTTTGAAGTTGAAAATATCATAGAACCTCATCCTTCGAGTTCAACTAAAGTTACATCTGATTCAATATTCATTCCTAAGAGTATTCTAAATCTAGAATCAAGCCCGCCATCGGCACCTAACAATATATCAATAACAGAAACAAGGGGAGAATCAATTCAACCAGAGTTACGTGTTTACTCTAGAAGGAAAATAGTTCAAGGAAATAAAGAAATCATGAATTCTACGCATGGTCAAGAAGTTGAACTGGTGATGGGAACTCATAATCCAATTGAGTCAAGTAACAAAAAATCTAAATCTGATCTAGATGCTCCTATAGATTTAAGAAAAGGTGTTAGGTGTTGCACTCAACATCCTATTTCAAAGTTCATCTCCTATTCAAATTTGTCATCTTCCTTTCATGCTTTTACTTCAAATCTTTCTAGTGTTGTGATTCCTAGATCTATTGAAGAGGCGTTAGCAATCCCTAAATGGAAAGCTGCTATATATGATGAGATGCATGCTCTTAAAAAGAACAATACTTGGAGTTTAGTAGAATTACCGAAGGAAAGGAATACAGTCGGATGTAAATGGGTATTCACGATTAAATATAAAGCTGATGGTGTCGTAGAAAGGTACAAGTCAAGGTTGGTGGCAAGAGGTTTTACGCAAACATATGGTATTGACTATACTAAAACTTTTTCTCATGTTGCCAAACTCAATACCATCAGAATATTACTTTCATTGGCTGCAAATTCTGATTGGCCACTACATCAACTTGATGTGAAAAATGCGTTCCTTAATGGTGAACTTGAATATGAGGTTTACATGAGTCAACCACCAGGTTTTGAAGAAAGTCTGAAAAATCAGTTTGTTTGTAGGCTCAAAAAGTCACTCTATGGTTAAAGCAATCTCCACGCGCTTTGTTTGATCGTTTTTCAAAAGTAATCAAGAAGTTTGGATATATTCAAGGACAAACAGATCATACAATGTTTGTCAAACACTCTGAAGGTGAAAAGATAGTTATTTTAATTGTATATGTGGATGATATCATCGTTACAGGTAATAATATTGAAGAAATAGAAAGAATCAAAAAGATGATGGTGAAGGAATCTGAAGTTAAAGATCTTGTAGATTTAAAGTATTTTTTGGGGATGGAATTTGCAAGAAGTAAGAAAGGAATTTCTCTATCTCAAAGAAAATACACTTTGGATCTCTTAGAAGAAACTGGCATGCTAGGATGTAAACCAAGTAAAACTCCAATTGAACTTGGTAACAAGAAAAAATTCTTTGAAGGAGATCCCGTCAATAAAGAAAGTTATCAATGTCTCGTCGGAAAACTTATTTATCTCTCGCATACGAGACCTGACATAGCGTTTGCTGTAAGTTTTGTAAGTCGGTATATGCATGCGTCGTGTCAAGGTCATTTGAATATTGTGTATAGAATTTTGAGGTATTTGAAGCAAAAACCTGAAAAACGGTTATTTTATGCTAAAACTGATGATCGGAAGATTAGAGCTTTTGCTGATGCAGATTGGGCAGGCTCTATCGACGAAAGAAGGTCAACATCTGGCTACTGTGCTTTATTATGGGGAAACTTGGTGACATGGAGAAGTAAAAAACAATCTGTTGTTGCACGAAGTAGTGCGGAAGCTGAATATAGAGCATTGGCTCATGGAGTTTGTGAAGTTATTTGGATAAGGAGAGTAATGAATGAGTTAAAAATTAGATATGATGAGCTTATACAACTGTATTGTGATAACAAATCAGCTATAAATATAGCTCACAATCCTGTCCATCATGATAAAACTAGGCATGTTGAAGTAGATCAAAATTTTATCAAGGAAAAACTTGAAAGCGGCATGATTCACATTGAGTATAGACCTACTTCTCAACAACTAGCTGATATACTCACAAAAAGATTACCTGACCAATCATTCGAGATTCTTGTGAGCAAGCTTGGCCTCATCAACATCTACAGCCAAGCTTGAGGGGGAGTGTGGAAAAATCAGTAGAAAATCAAATCAATTATGATTCAATTTACTATAATTATATTGCTAGAATCACTATAGAATATTGTAGCATATATTTAGGATGTAAATATTCCTTAATTATAGGGATTTCTGATTTTCTTTGTACTATATATATGTTTTTTTACCTATGAATAAAAACACATCCCAGCAATCTTTTTCCATAATATTACAGTTGGTTTCCTTTAAATAAGCTGGAAATTTTTGGTGAACAAATAGAATAATGAAAATTATGTACTTGAAGATTTCTTCAATATGTTTTATAAGTATATTTATTCATGATTGAATAATGCTTCATGAAATTGTTTGTTCAAGCAATGTGTGTTGCTCTTCTTTTTAATGTTGTTTTAAGTATATTTATTTATGTTTAAATAATACTTGTACATTTGTTTGATAGGTGGAGTTGGGTAATTTCAAAAATTTGTCACATCAGGCTCTGGAATTCATTCTCAATAATATTTTCTCACTTGGATTACATGAAATGAGTAAAGTTGGATGTTCATTCTAACAGAAATTAATGATCAGACTCTACTTTTTGTTTTATTTTCGTGAAGCTATCTCAGATAATTTACACGTCTATAGAGAAGAATGTGTACGGCCTCTACAGGAGATGGTATTTATTAACTATTACATCATTAACTACAAGAAGCTTTTTACACATATATGGTATTTATTGTTTCCTTTTCAGGTGTAACTCACATAGACACTGATGCTCAGTTCTATGTTCAACATGTGGTGCATAAATGGTTTATACACGAATGAGAAATCGTACTGGATCTATTCTTGTACAGAAGCTACGGGCACATCTTAATGACGCCAAATATTTTTTTATGTTGATCATTGGTGTGTTTGTGAATGCGTTGTGTGATATTATTATAATGGTTGTGAACACACAATTCTTTGAATGGTGATTTGAAAGCGTTAGCGACTATAACTGCAATTATCAATGGAATGGGTTTGATCGGAGCTGCTATCGGACCGTCGTTGGCCAACTACATTTCAACTATAAAATGTATGAAAATTGATTCTTAAGAATGGATAGTTTATCTCTTCTTCTTTCACTAGCGAATGTGAGTGTTGTGGCAGAGCGTTTTTTACTTTCTTTTCTATTAACTGATTCATAGTTTTTCGAAGTGATTATCAACAGGTATTGATTATGTATATAATACATATCGTGGAACTACCAAATCCACTTGATATCACAAGAATATTCAACTTCAACACTATGTTTAAGGATAGTAAATACGAATATATTGAAAGTTATGAAAATTTTCTTGAATCTTTTTTTAATTGCATCATTGGTCCTTGTAATATATTTATTTGTGCAGTTTGAAGAGGAGTTATATACTGGTTACTACATAAATCAGCCCGATTTGGTATGAGAAAAGTTAAATGAGGTATCGTGTGCAGTTAGCTCATACATATTTAATATAAAGGACCTATAGTGTAATTTTTTGCATTATATAAGGGGCCTTTAGTGCAATAAACTCAACACCCTCAAACAGAATCCCTAGCTTTGGACCAAAATGAAATTGTTGCATAATACAGGGACCTATAGAGTAATCATCTCAAAATATAAGACTCCTATAATTCAATTTTTTCATAATATAGGGGTCTTCTTTGCATGTAAGAAACATTAATAAACAAAAAAATAATTATAAAAAAAGGTAGTTGCGAGGACAATGTCCTTGCAAAAGAAATATCTTCGCAAAAGAGGGTAGTGAGGACAATTGTCCTCACGAATGACTTGGTCAACTACGAACACAATGTCTTCGCTAAAGATAGCATCTCTTTCGTGACGACGCACACAAGTCCTCGCGTAATGGTCTTTTGCGACGAATCTTTAGCAAGCAACTTTTAGCGACGACATACTATGTCTTTCGCGACGACAAATGTCGTCGCGAAAGGTGAAATACGCAACATTGTCATTGGTTATGATTTATTATTTCCAGCACTTTTGAAATATTCATAATCTTATGAACTATTGAACTTATAGTATACATAAATTATTCAAACTCCAACGTAATATTTTAAAATTAGATTTCAATTCAACCTCGAAACCTACTCTCCGTAAACTAACTGCAACAGAAAAATAGACTAAATAAAGTAACCAGTCACTACTACTTCAATCTTCTAGTGACCAATGGTGGTCGCAAGAGAAAACCTTTTCACGACTGTGTAGTGTTTGTCAGAGTTGAATGGTTAAAAAATTAAAAAAAATTGTACTTTTGCCGACCTAGCGACCAATCTGGTCGTCTGTGGTGGTCGCAAGAGAACCTTTTCACGACTGTCTAGTGATCGGCAATGTTAAATGTCTAATGGAAATAAAGTAAAAGGAAGATTCGCCACCGACCAAGAAGCCACCTCAGTTGTCGCTAGAGATCTAATATTTTTGTCGACTATTTTTATGGCCGGTAAAAATTCAAATTATTTACTGACCGTGGTAGCTTCTCGCTATAGCCAGCCTGGTCGCTAGTAGTAGCTAATGTTGAAGTACTTCTACCGACCACCTGATTAACCCTAGTTTCTTAAAATGTATTTATAGTCAGCCTGGTTATCGTGTATGGGGTATCGGTTCGACGGACCGGTCCGAATCGTTACTCGCCGGTGACGAACCGAGACCGGTGGCGCGGCGGTGAACGGAACGACACGGAACGGCGGTTATGCTATAGTTCGTTTTTTCAGTTTCTGTAAAATCCCTTTGGACCGGTCCGTAACGGATACCGACCGTTACCTTTTTTTTAATATAAAAGCCCAAACCATACCCAGCCCACACGGCCGCTGTCATACACTGCGCATCCATAACCAGTGCTTCACGGAGAAGGTAGTAGAATTCTTGTTTTTGTGAGGTTAAGGCCGATGGGTAAAAAGGAGAAAGAAGCTGGAGCAAGGTGTTGTTTTAGGATTGTGAATAAGCGCGATGTTTATTTGACGGAGTTTGCTAATTGCTAACGAAAATGACTATCTCCGGCTAAAGAGGCTTCGAGGGCGTCATTTCACATTCGATGCCTCGTTTACCGAATCAACTACTCAGCCAGAGGTTTATTCCACCCACCACGTATGTACCACATTAATAAGATTATCTCTTATCCATTGCTCATGAATTACATTTAGTTATTTAATTCTGTGCAAGCTTATAATTTAATCTAAAGTTATATGTCATATCATTTTGTAAATGAAATCGGATGTAGTCTTATTTAACTGCAAAATGATGAATTTCACGTAAATCTTTACTATGATACAAAATGATAGTCTGCTTATAAAATATAATGTCAAATTGCTTACTTTTGTTTCATAATTTTATTTTTCACACGATGTTATGAACTATGTGTTTTATTTCCCACGTTTCCACATTCGCTTGTCTTTTTCCCTTTTTCGTAACATAAAACATTGCATTAAATTTCAGAACAGCAGAGCTAGTTGAAGCTGTTTTACAGGGAAGAAACGGTTCAGTGTTCTGCTATGGTGCAACAGGAGCTGGAAAAACATACACAATGCTAGGTACGGTGGTTTACCAGGGACTAAGATGCAATTTACCCTTCAAATTGCACCAGTAGTCCTTCAATTAAGTCAAATTGCAATTTAACATAATTTGTTTTAACTTTTGACAGATAGGAGAATATGAAAAGAAAAAAAAACCGATAGTGGGACCGGACCGGGTCCGAAACCGGTAAACCGGTCCCTGTTATCGGTCGGTTATTTGGAATTTAGGAACGGAAAACCGGACCGGACCGAGACCGATAGCGGAGGTCCGGTAAACCGGTCCGGCACGATAAAAACCGGTCCGAAGCCGGACCGGTACGACCGTTAAGCAGGCTGAATTTATAGTGAGGCTATAAAGGATCGTTTAGCCAGTAAATTAACTTTTTGTCCCCCTTCTATTGAGTTCAATTTACTGTATCCCACTTATATGAGTAAGATTCTGGATATGATTTTACATAAGAGAAAAGCAACAGAGACTTGAACAGAAAGGAAAACTGATCGAAGTTATTACAAGAAAAAGTTCAACGATATAAATTACGAGCAGGAATCACAACTTATTTGTGGTAAATGAACAAAAACAAGAAAGACATCTCGGATTATGTATCCGTGACCAAGGAAATAAATGAAATAAATGATACTAGGAGCTTATTGTGTTGATGATAAGATAACTGCCTTGTGCTCCAAAAAAATTTAATTAGTGAAGTCAATCTTGATGTTGTCAATGGTGACCTTCTCACCAGCAGATTTTGGAATAATAGTAATCAAAATGAACTCATCACCATCAGCATCTAAATCCTCCAATATATCGTTCAAACCAATAGTCATGCTAGTTGTAGCTTCACCAGCTGCATGAGCGTGGTTTCCTCCACCGTGAGGAATAGTCTGGAATGTTCCAGCAAACTCAGCTTTGCTCAACACATCACCAACCTCATCTTCATCATTGATAAATACATCAAATCTCACGTTATCATCCATGGGATACTCAATACCTTCAATCACAAGCTTCTCTTGCTTCTTCTTCTTATGTGCTTTTGACCTGGATTTCTTGGGCCTTTGAACCAATACCTTCAACACCTTATCTAGCTTGGCTGGTAATGTTTTGGCCACAGATTGAGCTGCAGTGTTGTTAACAATGTCGATCTTTGTCAATCTTGGCATTGGCCTAGCTTGAAGCCATGGCAACTCCATTGGTTGATACTCGTATCCCATTTTCAAGTCGTTAAGACAGTCTTCAACGGTAACATACACAGGTTTTCTTTTTTCATCCCAGAAGAAGAATTGAGAGTTCAAAAATGCGGTGTGGTTGAAGTTTTTCCCTCCTAACCTTTGCCAGACTGACCACATACGATCTACGTTTGCATGGTGAGCATAGAAAATTGGGTCTTTACCAGCAGTGTAGAAGTTACCCATGTCTTCACCATAGTTTGGAGGAGTAGCAGTGACATCTCTAGGACGTCCAGCCCATTGATGAACTGCATTATGTGGGGAAGATTCGATTGAACCAGCACCAGGGTTTGGTTGACTACCATAGTAATATGGTTTTCCCATGAAAGCTTCAGCATCATATGCATTAGTAACCATCTGCCTATACATGACTGCAAGGTTATTACACAATTTCTGTATATCGGGTGATGTAGGTGGGATAGAATTTGGATTGGCAAAATCAAGGACACTTGGTGGATTGTTAGCTTGGTTACGTAATGCGTCATATGCTGAATTTGGAATTGAAGGGTCAAGTGGTGACTGTGGTGGAACAAACAAGCCTGGCATGGTCATACCACAAGGAGTATCCCAATTCCAGTATGGTAAAGCGAAAGTTGGATCATCGATTAATTCACCAGCAATCTTCTCGAAGAAATATAAATACCACCTGTGGAATGGAAGGAAGAACCACGAACCATGAACTTGATACAATATTTCATTCCCTGCTTCGTCTTTAACACCGGTTGGGTAACCGTAGTTACAGTAAGCACAATGAATATTTGCTTGTTGATAGAAACTCCTTGGATCGGAATCAGGAAGATCTCTCATGGCTTGAATGGCTTTAATATATTTCTCCACGTATTTATCGTCCACCAAATGAGCAGCTGGTCGGATTCTCTTGTGAGTAGCGTCAGGTTTGTGCTTTAAAATCTCGGATGCTGGGACGGGTGGGCAACAATTGTATGGTACTACAATATTTTTTGATGGGTCAGTTGCATTATAAGTAATATAAGCGGTCCCACAATCGGCTGGGTTAGGGTATGGTACAAATTGTCCGGTTCCGACATCGTCAGCTAGAGCTAATTGGTTTCCGACCATATTGGCGGTACCATAGAGCCCTCCTAGACCGAGAAGCATATTTCTTCTATCAAGTTTTCCAAGGGGAGTTTCGGCAGATTGTGATTTGGGAGTTCGATTATCACCTCCCGGGGCTTTGCATGATACTTTGAGGCGTTGGCTACGTTTCACATTGCCCAGAAGTTGGGACGGCTTAGATGGTAAAGGGGAGGAGGAGATGAAGGAAGAAGCAAATGTAGTAGTAGGGCAAGAGGCAATAGAAGCCATATTTAGATAGCTTTAAGTGAATGATGGTGTGCTTTCTAGAGTCGATCCTTCCTGGTTTTTATAGTCCAAATATTCAGATCTATGGTGAATTCTTTAATGGCCAAATAACCATAACGTTTAGCATGGCCATTTGTTAACTTAGTTCTGTCTTAGATCCAATAGTTTCGTGCATTTAATGCGATAATTAAATCATGTCAATTATAATCTATGAGACCATGAATTCGTAAACCTCATCGCTAATAACTTGAAAGAATCAAAAGATGGGGTTGATGGGTGCTGCTTATCTAAATTCATACAAAACTGAACCACGATGGTCTAATGGAGGCAAAATGTCTGATTTTTTAGTCACAAGATCAAAACGCTATCACGAAAGGTATGCCATTTGTATAAAATCATGGAAATGAAACTATATTAAGTTTGAAGATGAAGTTGACTAGTAATTGAATTTTTTTTTTAAAGTGTTTATGGTGGATTATATTGTTAATTATTATACACACATCTACACAAACCGGGCCGGGAAAGCCAAGAATACTTTCACGTGGAATATCATATTCATCTATCTTGGTATTAGACACAAACATGTATATATAGTTATGAGCTATAAAATAAATAAAGGATTAATTCTCCCTCGTTACTATCATTATTTTTTATCCATAAAAAACATTATACATGTTGCTTTTTGCTTATTTTTGCCCATAAAAAAGTTGTTTGAATATGGAAAACTTACCAAAACTCAGATTTTGAGTTTTGAGAAACTTTTCTATTGTTCCTTAAAAAAGACAGTGTCTTTTACAGGATAGTGGACAAAACTGCCGGGGTTTATTGAGTATTAGCCTTAAAATAAATAACATTTATACGTGTACATCTTATCAATCAGAAATATTTGACGACTCAATTAATCAGAACATGAATGAGATGCTTTAGAAAATGAATTTCGGCTAGTCCCTGCCAGTCTGCCACAATCTATTTACTTACTAGAAGGTTTTGTAAGAGTTGGTATTGGCTAGGGTATAAAATGTAAGATTATTTTTGTTTATCTTTGCACTACTAGTAAAAACTTATTTTTGAAACCCCAAATATATATGTTTTTTTTTTGATCGACATGGTTGAACATGAGCGGTTACCATAAAAAACCACGATTAAATCCTCCCATGAGGTGATTAAATCCAGGTGCTAGGCCTAAGGGATCACTCCGAGGAAAACCCCCGATTCAACCCTTTTGTAGTGAATCGAGTCATGACGGTTAAACCTGCATTAAACCTCGATTTAATTCTTTAAGGGGGTTATAGAGTTTGAGGGATAGGCTTGAGGGACGTTAAAACCCTGATTCTTCCTTTAGACTAGTTATCGAGTCCAGGCAATTCACTTTACGCGATTACTTTGGTCAAAACTCGATTAAATAATTCAGTAGTGTTATTGACACTACTGTTAGCCTAAGGTGTCACTCTGGTAAAACCTCGATTCAACCTTTAGACAAGTTATTTAGTCCAGCTGGTTCAGTCAACACGGTTACTCTGGTAAAACCTTGATTAAATCCTCTAATGGAGTTATTAAGTTTGGTGTTAGGACTAAGGGGTCACTTCAGTAAAATCTCTACTCAACCTTTAGACAGGTTATTGAGTTCAGACGGTTCAACATACGTGATTACTCTGGTTAACCTTGATTAAATACTCTAGTAAGGTTATTGAGTCTGGTGTTAGGCATAAGGGTTCATTCAGGTTAATCTCGATGCAACCTCTAGACAGGTCATCGAGTCCAAACAATTCAACCTATTCGGTTACTCTAGTCAAACCCTGATTTATTCCTTCATTTGGGTCATTAAATCTAGAGTTAGGACTAAGGGGCCACTCCGGTGAAACCTCAATTCAATATCTCAACATGTCATAAATAAAAAACTTTGACTGACTCTTAGTCAGGATATTGAGTGAAAGTAGTAATATCTTTGTAGCCACTTAATAAAACCTCGATCTGAATATTAGTCAGGACAACGAGTAAAATTATTTAGATCTCTGTGATCACTTAAAAAAAAAACTTGACACTTAGTCAGGACATCGAGGAAAAAATAGTTAG
Source organism: Nemophila menziesii (assembly GCA_029959085.1). Lineage (NCBI taxonomy): Eukaryota > Viridiplantae > Streptophyta > Magnoliopsida > Boraginales > Hydrophyllaceae > Nemophila > Nemophila menziesii. The sequence goes on from JARWIR010000013.1 coordinate 2,357,399, forward strand.
ATATTCGTGATCAATTCAAAGAGTCAAAGCAGTTAGATCTCCATGATCACTTAAAAAACCTCGATCTGACTCTTAGTTAGGACATCGAGTAAACGTAGTGAGATCTCCGTGACCACTTCAATAAAACGAAAACCTCGACCTAAATCACAGTCATGACATCGGGTAAAAGTAGTTAGATCTGTGTGATCACTTAAAAAATGAATTCTTCGACTTAACTTTTAATCAAGACATCGAATAAAGGTAGTTAGATCTCCGTGATCACTTCAAAAGAACAAAAACTCGACCCAACTCTTAGTCGGGGCATTGAGTGGAAGTAGTTAAATCTAAATAATCACTTTAATAAAACAAAAACCTTGAACTGGCTCTTAGTATGTATATCAAGTAAAAGTATTTGTATCTCCGTAGTCACTTGACAAAAAAAGAACCTCACCTTGGATCTCAATCTGGTTATCGAGTGCAAATAGTTAGAATATGTGATCGCTCTGAAAACAAAAATCTCGACTTGACTCTTAGTCAGGATGTCGAGTGCACATAGTTAAATATTTAAAGCCATGTCATTAATAGATTTTTACTTTTTCTCTAATTATATTACTTGTTCAATCAATCAGGTCTTGCTTACTACATCAATACCTCGCGTAACCAACAGCTTAATTACGTCAATAAACATAACTAGTAAAATATGTTCTATAAGTTTGGCGTCATCTGTGGGAATGACAAGTTCATCACCGATTGAGCTACCACCGTGGAATTTGCAAGGTCACATCCTGAGCTCAATATCGATGCTAATGACCTAAAAAAGTGTTATTAGAATTGAGCTATAGTGGTAAAACTATTGGTTGAAGTGTCGTCAGATTCCGCCGATCATAAAATGAAGCTATTTGAGATCCTCATCGTAGAGAAAATATCCCAGGTATGCCCGGAACAAGAAGAAAACAAAGACTTCTTTTCTTAGAAACATAAGATATTATCCACCATTTGAACGTCAAACCCGATGCAAATCCCAAATGGGGTGTTTTCAAGCTTTGTAAAAGCAAAAATAGTCCCTCTTGGGGATGGAAATTCCTTATAATGGGCAGGGAAGTGTTTAAAAACACATATATTGGAAAATTAGAGATAGGTAAACAATTGAGATTTAAAAAAATAGTTGGAAAATATAAAATATGTCAAAGATCTAGTGTGTGTATTTCAGCACCTTAGGGGACAATAATATAAAAGATGCTTATCACATGCTTAAAGAAAAATTTGGATAGCGATTGAAAACATACTATCAGCTGAAGAAAATTTGTTTAGTAGAAAATACAGTGAATCCAAAATTTGTAAGATTTGCAACAATGCAACTAAAAATGTTGAAGATTTACTATTTCCATGTCTATGGGCCAAAAATACTTGGTTCATAGGGTCCTTAAAATATTAAAACTTGTAACGAATCCACTAATAGACTAGATAATTGGAATTCAAACAATATTAAATAAATTACTGTTATTTTAAAAAAAGATGACCTAATTTTAAAATTAATTTGTAAATTGTTTGGCGGATTAGGAAAAGTATGAATAGTTTTGTTTATAATAATGTAAAATGTGACCCTTCAATTACTATAATATTAGCCAATGAATCATGAAAAAAACAACTAAAAAATTCTGACACTGATTAGCAAAATCCATGTGACCTTAATATTAGGGTGATTGGCCTATAGGGTCTTGGATACTAGTTTTTTAGCCTAAAGGAACTAGTAGGAATCTTACTTCTTTAAAGGGACCTCAAAGATGACCAAATACTAAACTACCCTTACTAACACTAAAAGACCGAAAGGAGTGATGTCACTGTTCATCTCTCTCCAATACCACACCCATATTTGACCTCCGACCACCTCCGAGCTCTGACCACCGACCCCGACCACCGACCACCGACCTCCGATCTCTGGTCACCGGAAAAAATGATGAGTTTCCTACAAAAATTGATGAGTTTCAAAAAAATGATGAGTTGCCTAAAAAATGATGAGTTTCGACAAAAAATGATGAGTTTCGACAAAAAATGGTGAGTTTCGACAAAAAAAATGATGAGTTTCGACATAAAAGTACTGAGTATTATTAAAAAACGATGAGTATCACTTTTACAAGCTATTTATTACAAAATTGAATAAAAAAACTAATTTACATCAGCTATTAAAGACAAAAGGAAAAGAAAAAATCTTAAACTACCTATGTTGACCAAATCTGGTCAAACTACCCCTCTAAGCATTCGAAAAAAAAGTTGGATCTTGTCTTCTCCGTGAAGCTCGCTGCTTCCAACATCCATGGAGCTCGAACAGAGCTCAAACCTTGCACATATAAACTCGGTGTTTCGAGATGGCTGAGAAATGAAGTCACGCAAATCACGAACGGAACACCACTGTTGGATCATCTTCTTCTTCGTGGTGTTGTTCTTCACCACAACAACGAACTCAAAGAGAGGCGATGGAGATGAGAGCTTCGTGCTTCACTTCTCGAACAATGCAAGCTGGAAACCTAGGTGTTGGTGGTGCAAGGCGAACCAACAACCTTCATCTCCGGTTAGTTGATTTCCGGCGAGGTGAAGCTGGAGCAGAACGGAGACTTGTTGCGGTTGTCTTCTCCGACCACCAGCATGAACATATCTGCAAGGAGAGCGAACGAGAGGTGTTTGGCGGAACTTGACTCCTTCTTCGAATCAGCATCTTCAGCATCTTCATGTTGGATTTCGGCGCAGGATCTCGGCGGTGGATCACGGCAGTCAAGCTCTGCCCGACTGTGGATCTCGGACACCAGAGACGTTGGACTTCATTAATGCCTCGAATCAGACGGTGGATCTGCTCTTTGCTGCAACATTGCTTCTCCGGCGAGCTGATTTGTTTTTCTGCTGCCGGAGATGAAAGGAGCAGACATAAACGAGAGAGAAATGAGTTTAGGGTTTTAATAAAATACTCCCTCCGTCCACAAATGTTTGTCACAATTTCTAAAAATGGATGTCCACAAAAGGTTGTCATTTTAAAATATCAAGAAGCTTTTTTACATATTCTACCAAGTTTACCCTTATTTAATTTTCAAAAAGTAGAAGGCATTAATTGCTTTTCTTAATCATTAAATAGTTGGTTGAGGGTAATTTAGTAAAAATTGAAGGCATTAATTACTTTTCTTAATCTATGTGAAAAAAAAGGTATGACAAACATTTGTGGACGGAGGGAGTAGTAATTTCTGAAAATAAAATACTATATATAAGAAAAACAAAACAAAAGGGGATAATTTTGTAAATGAGGATTTAACCATTAGTGTTAAAATCTTATTGAGGTCCTTAGTAAGAAGAACAAAAGAAGGGGGTTGGGTTAGGACTAGAGGGTGGGTGTTCAAGACCCCTTTGGTCATAGTCTCTTAATATTAAGGATTAACAAGGAACAATAACTAGGGAACAACCTATACCATTACCCCTCATTAACATTAATATAACAAACATGATTGATAATAATAACAACAAGAGAGGAAATTGGAAAACCTCCTTCTCTTAACAAAGTAAAAATTAATCGTGATGCTACGTTTTTTTTACCTTGTAACTGCATTAGAATATATTGTTAGAGATTCCAAAGGTATATATACTGTAGGAAAAATGAAAAACAAACATAAACTCTGCAATTGAAGCAAGAGCAATAGGTAATTTGGAAGCTACTGAAATGGCAAGAGAATACACGAAGGGTAGCATCAGCATTTAGAATGGATACCGTTTGATTATGAAGCCGCTAGCCTTCTTCTCTCCCCTTAATCATATTAAAATTTGTAATTTTATTTCCAATATTTATGGATACGTCGAACTATCTAACCCATTTTTTGTTCCTGTCCCTATGGAGGATAACTAGGGATAACAATGGTTAAAATATTAATTGTAAATGATGGATATACGATGCGATAAAAAATCCGTTAGTGGAACCAATGGTGCATCCATGAGGGTTTGGTTCTCACAAAAGGTAACTAATGAATAATCCGTTACGATTTGATATTTTACAATAATCCGACTGATAATCCAAAATCCTAATAAAGTATAAAAATAAAAAATAAAAATATATATACTATATAAAGATATTCTATATCTACAAAAGTCATACATAATATCGACCAAATAAATCCATATATAAAATATCTAAGTGATTATTATCTAGTTTATTATTATATTACCTAATACATATTTATGATCTTCCAATTATGAAGTACTTAATTTTATAGTTTTAAAATATATTATAAGATTTTTTTTATTTGAAACCTAATGAACAATTACATATGCAGATTAATCGTGGATAATCTGTATCCGTCGTGGATGCAGATTTGGTAAATAATTCTAAAATTTGATGATTAATGAATGCGGATTTGATTATCGTTTTTTTTTTGATAAATGTGATATGGTTAAACATTTTTCGAGAATATTCAATTCGTTGTCATCCTTAAGAATAACTCTGAGACCAATTAGGTTACTCAGCAAGAGTTTTTTGCCATTTTGTTTAACAATTGATTTCTTATAAAATCGTCTTAGTTAACCTTTATCTTTATTTTTAATTATTCTTTAAAAGGAAATGACTAATTGTTAATAATTTTAAACCTTTATTTATATTAGTCGTCTTTCGGAAAAAAAAAAAAACTACTACCATAATTACACATAGTATTGAAACAAAGAAAACTCCAAACTCCCGCAAATCCTATGGGCTCACAAGATAATACTGCTAGCATTTTAACCCATGTCAAACGAAAAAAATATAAACGTGATTACTTAATCATATCAATAATCCAGTCTTTGATACCTTGATTGCATCAAAAGTATTATCCATTTGTATGTGCCATGTGCTAAGCCCGACCAAGGAATCAGGTAGTAATTGTTAACTGATCACACTTATAATATGAGGACAAAGAAATTTAAAACAGTATAATTAAAGCATCAACCCCTTTGTTGTTACTTTCTCCGTCCATTTTTATTTGTCCTTCTTTTTAAAAAAAGGTGTCCAACAATATTTGTCCCTTTTATATTATCAAGACATTTTTTCTCCCATTTTTCCAATATCACCCCTAGTTAATTAGTTAAAAATAATGGTGCATTAAATGACATTCTACTTAATAAATAAGAGTAATATAGTAAAAAAGAAGTGTATTTAATGTCTTTTTTAATCTTTGTGCCACAAAAAGTAGGACAAATAAAAATGGACGGAAGGAGTAATATTTATATTTAATGGCCAAGGCTATAGTAATTATGAATACTCATTTAGCATCTAATTTTCTAAAGGAGGATTACTAAAACAGTAAATGTCTCGTTTACCTCTTAAAGTATGACAGCATTGTTTGCCCTCTACTAAGTTTTTTAATACTGGATGCTTCTTAAGTATTATTTCGTGACTAGGTAACCTATTTTTACGGGACCCGTTAACTTTTTCCATTAAGTCATTACATGCAGGTCATGTGTCCTATTCTTTTCTCTTAACTAAAAATTATTTTTCTTAATAATTAAATAAAACCTATTTTTTAACAAGGACAAAATTGACATTTCTTAACTTTCAAACTTTCAAACCTCAAATCTACGAACCTTCAAATCTCCAAACCTTCAAACTCCAATACTTCAAATCTTCAAACCTTTCAAACCTTCAAATATTCAAACCTTCATACTCCACCAATTCTTCTTACCATATGAATCAACAAATATAGTGAATGTATGACAATCTGGGAAAACTCGACAATCAAACATCTCAGTCAGCATATTAGCCTCTTCCCACTTACCAAAATTACACAAACCTTAGATCAACGAATAATAAGTGAAATTATTTGGGGGTAACAATATCAAGCTTAATTCCGTTTTTTTTTTATAATATCCATCACTCTCTCTGCATCTCTTACTACCTTTCTTACCATATGAATCAACAAATATAGTGAATGTACCACTTTGCCGGATGTTTATTTTTTCATTTTTTTTCTTTTTCTTTTCTCTTTTTTTTTGTACAGTTTCAAACCGGGTTCCCGGTTTCTACTGTATTGGATTTTCGAAATTTTTATTTTTTCTTTATTTTTCAAATTTTTCTCATTCCCGGCAAAGGGTTACAAGTATACATCATCTGCAATTGTGCTACAATACAAAGAACATCAATCCCTACCCAATAAGTTCCCCATAAGTGGACCCACCACCCCAAACTCAAGCTCGAGACATGTCTTAGGATTGTGATTCAAGTGCGGGTCATATGGTCATGCTTAATATTCTAAGGGATAATGGCTTATATCGTGGCTACAAAGAAAAGGCTAAATGCTCAAAGTGGGCTAAGACGGATAATAATTAATACAAGGGATAGAAGGCTAAAAAGTCACAAATGGCTAACAAAGAACTGCCCCTATCATTTTCCTAAGTACATAGCTCGTCTTTAGTTCATATCTAGGTGGGTTCTCTACTAATTAGGATTTCACGTTCTACACACCAAACATATTCCTTAAGTACAAGTTTACTTCATTTGCATTGTTCATTAATTTTTCCTATCAATTACCTATGTTTGCATGCAATTCTAAATGCGTTTTATATCAATTTCTAAAGTCCACTATTTACTATCATAGATTCATCAAAAGTATGCTTAAATGGATATTTAAAATCTTCTACAGTCAAATGCAACTCCGAAAATTCTTTTATTGAAAGCAAATAAAACAAGTAACAAATAAAAACTGGGATGAGGCGACGAACCCCACCCCAAACTCAAAAATGAGTCGTGTCCCCACGACTCGAAAAAGACTCAAAGCAATTAAACTAATCTACACTAAAAAGGGAGGATTAGAAAACGTATCTTAACCAGCGCGTGGCTGGTTATCGGTGTTGCGTCCATGAACCTTATCTCGCGTTTGGACATCGTAAGTTGCGTTTTGAACGGATAAAGTTCAGCTTGTTTGTAACGTTTCCCAAAATATCAATCATCGCATCCGTATTTTCTTCCAACACTTTAATCTTCGATTCCAATTCATCATCGGATTAATCTTTTCCTGACGTTCTGGTTCATCAATCAATTTCCTCTTCTTCGGATTAGCCTTAATCAGATATTCTTTCCTCTTGGATGCAGCTTTAACCTTGGATTAGGAATCTTAACAGCTTGTTCTTGAATAACACCAAAAGTGTTTCTGTTTCTATGAAACTTCCTTCGATAAGCGCATATGAAATCGTTTGTGCTAGCCCTCTCGTTCCACCCCAAACTCAAAACTTCAAATAGTGAAAAGCTTAGAACTTTGAGGTTTTGAGGTTTAAAACTTGAAGATTATGGTGGGATATGAGATGGGTAAAGGCTAATTGATGTGGGGGAAGAGGGAATATGGTTTAATTTGAAGTTCAGATGAAGAACAATCTTGGAGAAAAGTGGGAACTTTCTGGTTTTTTGGATAGGAGATGAGTTGATTGTATGTTTGCGTGGTGAAAGAGGGTAAGATTTGATGATTGTGTAGTTGTAGATGATGATTTTCGGGAAATTTTGGGTTTTGGAAGTGTTTTTGGAGGCTGGCTTGAAGAAAGAGGTAAAAATCTAGGGCTAAAAAGCTAAAAACCGGCCTGTCACTGAAGAAACCGGGTTCCCGGTTTCGCGTCGCTGTGTCTGCGCGAAAAAATAAAATTTTTGTACTTTAATTTTCTCTTTTTTTTTACCTCAAAACGCAAATAATGGCTGGACCCCAAAACGCTGGGTCAGAACTTTTACCCTTCGAAACCGGGTACCCGGTTTGTGCGAAACCGGGATCCCGGTTTGCGTTGATGGCACCGGTGGAGACGCAACCCAAGACGCAGCGAAGGGCTGACCCCAAAACGCTGGGTCAGAACTCTCGAATTTTCCAGCTCTCGAAACCAGGTACCCGGTTTGTGCAAACCGGGGCCCCGGTTCGCGTCGATGCGCGAATGGACACGCGGCCTCTTGCGTCTCATGGGTTGGGTACCAGCGTCGCAACCGGGTTCCCGGTTTTCCCCTCGAAAACCACCCATTTTTCTTCTATTTTCGCTTTTTCGACCCTAAACTCATGACCTTTTTACCCCTGAAATCATCAAAAACAACTACCCTTCCTCATTTCTTACTAATAAACACTAAATTAACGAAAATCAAACAAAATTAAACTACGATAAATAAAAACTTAAACTAATATACAAGAAATGACTTTTGTTTAACGTCTTTAAGCTCGACGGGTTACCTCATTCATTAGTCATTGACATAACCTCCCCAGCAGTGAGTGAGGTTGTCAATATTTGCAACTCGAAATTTACATCCCTTAGCTTTTATGCCCACTAGTTTATCTGAGATAACCTTCGTGACCATGAATGGTCCTAGCCAAGAACTTTTTGATTCACGTACCTTTGGAGGGGGGTCCGGTTTCTTCATAGCTACTTCTTCACCTACTTAGAACCCCTTTTTCTTTCTTTCTTTCTTAGGTTCCTTCGGAACCTTCGTGGCACGTGCTTTCTCTTTCTTCTTCGCATGATTGAGTTGTGGATTTTTAGGGTATGGAGGAGCTTTAATTGGTGGTTTCTTTCGTAGCTCTTTTTCCTCCACCCCTAAAGTGTCCACAACATTAATTGGCTCTTTTCTTACCGGTTCCATTACATCTAGACGAAAACATTCTTCCTTGGAATCCGGAAACCTCATAGGTCTAAACACATTAAAATTCATTTCCTCGTCTTGGATTCTCATAATCATCTCTCTGTTTTCTACATCAATTAAGGTACGCCCCGTGGCTAGGAATGGTCTTCCCAAAATAATGGGGAGATTCCTATCCGCGTCGTAATCAAGTATAACGAAATCAGCGGGAAAAATTAACGTACTCGCCTTAACGAGGACATCTTCGATTCGACCTTCTAGATGTGCAAGAGATCGATCCGCCATTTGCAAGACCATAGAAGTAGATCTTGCCTCTCCTATTTTCAGCTTCTCAAAGATTGATTTGGGCATAAGATTAATACTTGCACCCAATCGCATAGTGCTTTTCCTTGCCATTCATCACCAATAGATATCGGAATTGTGAAACTCCCAGGATCAAGTAGCTTTGGAGGTAACTTACTTTGACAAATGGCTCTACATTCTTCGGGTAAACCAATCATCTCGTTATCACAATACGGCCTTTTGTTAGTGAGAGCTGTTTTCAAAAACCTCGCATACTTAGGTATATCTCGAATAGCTTTTAACAATGGTATGTTGATGTTAAGATTACTTACCTTATACAAGAATTTTTGATATTCAGTCGTGTCATCCTTCTTTTGAACTCGCGATGGAAATGGTGGAGGCGGACGATTGATTATAATATCATTTTTCTTTTTCGGACTCTCAATGGGCCTCTCCACTTCTTCAACTTCCACTTCTTTCTCTTTACTCACCTTATCCTTTTCTTTTCTAACTTCTTTTTCTTTCATAACCGGAAAAGGGGGTGGAGGAAGGTTCTTACCACTTCTGAGAGTAATAGCTTTACAGTCTTCGATGTGGATTGGATTCTCAGTGTCACTAGGAAGTTGCCCTTGTGGACGTTGATTAAGTTGTTTTGTGATTTGATCCATTTGGTTCTGTAATAGTTTGATACTTTCGTCAAACACTTGTTGATTCTGAATAGCTTGCGTCTGGAGAGCAATTAGGTTCTCAACGATTCTCTGAAGGGTAATCACACCTTCTTGTGGGTGGGAAGGTAAGGCTTTTTGGTTCATGGTTTCATTGTAAGTGTCTTGAGGAGCTTGTCTTTGTATATAGTTTCCTTGATTCTGTCCCCCTTGATAATTATTATGTGGTCTTGGGTTGAAATTGTTACCTTGGGGATGCGGCTGATACGCATATGTAAGATTGGCTACCCCATTAGGATTTGAGTATTGAAACCCAAGATGGTTTCTGTTAGGCTGATATCCATTACCACTTGAATTAAAGTTTCCTCTGTTGGAGACAAACATCACAGGCTCTTGATTATTCGGACAACTCTCCTCATCATGATCATTTACACCACAATATGAACACATATAAACTTCTTGTGCAGCTTGCACAGCTACCTTCTTACCCGAAAATCCTTCTTTTACAGCTAAAGTGAGCTGTTTTAATTGTTGCTCTATGGTGGTTTGAATCTTATTCTCAAGGGTAGCGAACTTTTCTTCGATATTAACTTTATTCACTCCTTTAACTGGGGTTCTTACTGAATTCCATCCAACTTCATTTTTTACCGTTCTCTCTAGGATGAGTTTCACATGAGCCGGTTGAACTTGTAAAAACCCAGCACCACATAGCAAATCTAAGTCTTTTCTTGAAGTCCCATCAAGACCTTTGTAAAATAAATTAGATGTTTTTGTTCTGAAAGGTCATGATCAGGAACTCTACGTAAGCACATCTGAAATCTTGTCCAGCTTTTACCCAAGGTTTCATCATATTCTTTACGGAAATGAGTTAATTCAAGTTGATCATCTAACCGCATGTTACTTGGGTAGTACCTGTCAAAGAAAACAGTTTCTAGTTGATCCCAATTTGTTATCTTCGTAGGCTCTTGTGTATCGTGCCATTCACTAGCTCCATCAATAACGAAAAATCGAAACGCAGCAAAATACATTTGTTCCTTTGAAACCCCTTGTGTGATATAAGAATCACATATCTGCTTGAATTTCTGTACTGCTCGGACAGGATCTTCTCCAGCTTTACCACGAAAGTTTCCAAAACTTTGGAATTGAGCTACATACCCGAATCTGGACGAAACCTCGGAATATCTATATCTGGAGCACCTACCCCTAGAGAAGGAGCACGGAATGGAACTTCTTCTGGACCATTAACAAACCAGGGATCTTGGTTATTTGCCATTTCTTTTTCCTCTTTTTCTTGTTCTCTTCTTTTCTTATTTGCAAGTCTGATTAACGAATCCGGATTATCAAGGATTCGAACTTGTGGTTCAAATCTAAGCTTTCTTCGCATGCACCAAACCTAAAAATTCTGAAAGAGAAGAACAAACAAAAAGCGTAAAACTGATAAAAATAAAAATAAATGCAACTATCACTAAAGGATAAACACCGTGGTCACACGCTACCGTCCTCCGGTAGTGGCGCCAAAAACTTGGTGGTCCTTTGTGTGTTCTAAAATAAATGCAAAAAGTAATTGAACCACAACCGCAAGTGTACGGTTGTCCCAAGTAATAATAGTGATAACAGATTCGTTCTCAGGGACGGTTGGTTAACTACAATGCTTATCAGATAATGAATGGTTGCACTTATGAAAGCAGATAAAAGATATAATGATTGGTTGGTTGGTTGTATTAATTCTAATAATGAAAGATTAAAGTAAAAATGCAAATAAATACTAAGACGCAAATAAATAAAGGTAAGACGCAAATATGAGAAGGCAGTACTTGAGAAACGCAAGGGATCCTCCTAATTCTATTTCATAACATATGTTGTTTAAGGGTTAAATTGGTCAATTAACATTGGTCGGGATTCTAAATTCCTTGTACCCCCGTCAGGGTGGACTACACGGCTATTCTAGAGTGTCACTAGTCCCGTCGGGGGTAAATATGATCCACTTTCGAATGATTAAGTAATTTTACCACATTGGCCCTAAAATTAACTTAGCTCGTCAGAGTCAAATAGTTTCGATTATAGATTGAGTAATTAAATCCATACCTAAACCCTCCGTCAGGATGATCCACACGCCACATATGTGGAATAGCCTAGATACTAACACATGTTCTTGGTTAATTACTCCGAAAACAGTAACTAATCTCAAATTACAGAAAAATGTAAAAGACCCAATTTAATTTAATTTATTAAAACCCAAATTCAGACATATGAAATTCAACAGAATAGGGATTCACCCATTAAGCATTCTCAAGTACTATTAAGGAAGTTAGCTCATGATAAAAGAATTTAAAACTAAATTAAAAGAAAGGGAACTCATAGTGTTTTACAGAATTAAAAATAAAGAAAACCTAATTCCCGGAATTGGATTTGGCTGAGAATGGAGATATAGACACTCTCCAGCTCTACGGCTTTCTTCTTCTTCCTTCGTTGACTTCTCTCTGATGCTTACGCTTATGAATAATGAGTTGTATGAAAAATAGAAGTCAAAAGCCCCTTTTATAATAATAAAAACGGATGAGGCCTTGGACTTAAGATTAATCACTAATTAAAAGCCCAAGTCCATTTTCTAAGCCCAAAATCCCGTAACTGCTGCACCACCTCCACTAAAACAGCTCTAGCCGATTTATTATAACTCCGATTGACCTGAAATCACTTGCTGAATTTCCGTAACTCGATAAGGAACATATTTTCTTCAAAGGTCAGTGGCTAAATAAACTCGTAAGTGCCTCGAAATCAGCAATCTTTGTCATGTTTTCCAGATTTGCAACTCCAAAATATAATTCTTTCGGGATTTATCTTCAAGCTTTGACTCCATATCACGATCTTTGACTCTCTTCTCGGATTCCTTTCCTAGCTAATATTCAAAACCTACAAACTTTTCACTAAAATACACAAGATTACGCGCAAAAGTTTAATAAATCAAAAATACTAGAAATAAAGTAGGAATTCTGGATTATTGCATTTTTAACTCAAAAGTCTATCAAAATATTCAATTAAACATAAAAAATGATGTCTCCCAAGGGTCTAAAATAGGAACAATTAGGGAGACATCAATAAGATCATATTTGATGCTAGTGTTTTTTGTAGAAGTCATCAGAGCCACCATCTGGACCAGGGTATTTATTACTCCCTAGAATTCAAACAACTTTTTTTACTTCCTCAAGAGAGATAGGTTGTTCAAGGGTCATATTCATTTATTTTGTTACAGTAGAAGTGATTTTGTTAAGAATTGATTGGTAGATTTAGGACATGAAGACTGAAGTTGTGTATGTATTACTATAGTGTTCAATAGTAAGAGATTCAACCTCTTTTTAATCATCACACCAAGTACCATCATTTTTTAAGATTCTCAAGATTTTATTTTGTTTTCTTCTAGTTTTGTAGAGTTGTGAAAGAATGCAGTATTCTTGTCACCTAGATTCACCCATTGAAATCTAGATTTCTCTTTCCAATAAAGTTTCTCTTTATTCCAGAAGTTGTTTAATTGGCTAGAAATAAACTTATGTTTTTCCCAATTAGTGCGGGATTCAGAGTTGAGCTTTTCAAGTTTCTCCATAAGATATTTTATAATGTTTCTATTATTGTTCCTTCTCTTCTTATTCCACAATGTAATTAGGAGAGCAATATGGTGTAGTTTGTTACCAAATTTTACAATGCCTCTATAAATATTAAGAGAATAAGAATTCCAGTGGGATTTGATGATATTTTGAACTTCTTTTTCAGAGTTCCAACTTTTTTGATAGATAGATCTATTAAATCTGTTGTGTTTTGGGATATCAGTGTGAAGAATAAGTAAACTGTGTTCTGAGCCAATGGCTGGAAGAGTGGCAATCCAAGCATTTGGATAAGTGGCATCTCATTCAAGGTTGGCAATTCCCTTATCAATTTTTTCTTTATCAACTGATCACCACTTCTTCTGTTATTCCAGGTGAGTAACAACCTTTAGTTGTGATATCAAGTAAGTTGTTTAGATTCATAAAAGAGTTAAGTTTACTTTCAGTAGTATTTTGTTTTTTTCAATACCACCCATCTTTTCATATTTATACCTTATAAGCTTGAAATCACCTGTAAAGAACTAGAGTACATTGTTTTCATTTTCCATAAGATTTGTGATATTAGTAAGATTTTTTTGTTTCTCATTCTCATAAGAAGAAATATAAATATATATGGGTAGAGATTCAATCACCATATCATCTATAATTTGACAGTGGATTTAATATTTCGAGTAGCTTAATAGACATATATAAAGGTCAAATTTAGTTAAAAGGAGTTATCCACCAGATTTTCCTTTAGGTTCAACAGTGTATATGACTTTCATATTCGGAGAATTAGCTAATGCATCAGTTTTTGTATAAGAATTTAGAGTTTCACTAATAAATAATACCTTAGGATGATGGCTTTTGACCGTATCTTTGAGTGATAGAATTGTCAAGGGGGTACCAATCACTTAACAATTCCAACTAAATTGTATCATGTACCTATATGGGTTTGTTCAAGGACACACCCGTAAACCTTTTTTTCAATTTTGCTGCTTTGTAGAATAATGTTAGTATAAATTGATTTTACCTTCTTATTATCATCATTGAATGAAGTTTCTGGAGTGCTATTATCGTTGATTACATATGGGATTGCTTTTTTTTTTCATCGATTCACCCAAAGTTTGTCAAAATTTGAAGCTTAAATTGATCCTTTATTGGCATTCTATTTCTCCAGCTGAGATTTATATTCATAAACACGGTGGTGGGTCGGTGTTTCAGCATCATCGTATAGAGAGATTGGGATGGGATTGGTAGTTTCAAATTTGCTGGTGTTGTTTATGTCGTGGTGTTGTTTGTTTTCATAACTGGGGATTAACTTGTAGTGCTTTGGTTAGATGTTTTAGAAGTGTAATAGATAGGAATAAAGTGTTTATCTATTATGATATCAGGTGTCTCATTAGATCTGAATAGAAGAGTGGAAGGTGTGGTGGGGATTTGTTTGGGTGCGGATTCCTGAGCTGGCGTGTTGAAGATTGTATTTTTCAATTCCTCCTTTATATTTGACCAAGACTTTATTTGACCCTCACTTTTTTTCTTTTTTATGGTTGGGTCTATCATGAATAGATGCTAAATCAGAGCCTTTTTCTCTCTCTATTTTCTCGTAGTTGTACGATTTGCCCCATTTATTCTCCAACCAGTTTTGCCTTGTTCAGTGTTCATCTTTGTGTCGTAAGCATTGAATGAAACTTGCGGGGCTTATCAACATTTGATATTTATTCTTTATTGCTTAGGGTTTTGTGGCTGATGAATAGTGGGTTTATTTTGTGAGTTTTGAGTGTAACTCGGTGGTGGGTTATAACTCGGTTGTGGGTTTTGAAATTGTTTTTGAATCAGAATCTCGTTAGATTTTGGTTCAAAACCATGAATGAGTTTCGAGAGCTTGAATTTTAGTTTGGTTTTATTTTGACAAACTATTTCTTCATGATCTAGCATACCACATAGAAAACATAATTCACAGAGTTTCTTGCATTTAAGCATACTTCTTATATGATGACCATATCCAAGATTAATGTTGTATGATACTTGTACAAGTTTGAATATGTCCCAGTCAACATGAATGCACAGAGCACTGAATTCCTTGAAGCTTTTGAATGGAGGTAAATAGATTTTCTCAACTCTACCTAGTTTGCTTCTAATTTTAAAGGCATTGTCTTCATTGATGAGAAGCGGTGGTATATCATGTATCTGTATGATGAAGGACGTAGTAGTGAGCTGGGTGTCAGCAAGGAGTTTAGTTGTATCCCATCTTTGAAGTAGGACATGTTTTCCCACCAAGTTCCAAGGTCTGTTGCTCCACACCTTCTCCAAATCATCACTTGATCCAAAGGTAATGATGCAGGTGTTAAAACATCTTTTTTCTGTGTGAACTTTGCCTTTAAATCCCCACGAGTTAGTGATATTTTTCTTAAGTAATTAAAATGCATGCCTTTGTTTGCAACTATTTTCGCATACAGTTTAGGACCTTCAAATTGTGCATAGATTGAGTTTGGGTCAGAGGTAAGGATGAGAGATTCATCTTCATTGTTTGCATTTTTCCTGATGAAGAATTCCATGATATAATATTTAAGTAGTGATTACTGAAGGTGCAATTAATGCGAGAAATAAATGCAATGTATTAAAGCTCGGTTGGTAGGATTCAAGAGAAATAAAGATTTGTTTAGATAAAGAGTGTAACTGTAGATTCAATAATGAAAAAAAATTGTTATGTATGCAGTATAATTTTTCTATTTTAAGGAAGATGAGTGTAAGTGACATTTTGGGGTAAACGTTTGGTGGTGGGGTGGTGGTGGTGGGATTTCTGGAAAGGCAAAACTCAACTTTCCTAAGGGGGAACTGTCTGAGAGATTTCTTGATATTAACTAATTGGAAATGACAATATATATTATATAGTTTGTATTATAATTTTTCAGGACAGTTTCTAAAATCTAGTTTAATATGTTTAAACAAAACGAGGGCTCATATTTACAAATGTGGCAGTTGTTTTAAAGGGTTTGTTCTTATTCACAAGGCTAGATTTAGATTATGTTCGACAAAATGTCATGATTGTGATGGAGTAAAGCCAAAATATGATAAATCTTAGAAAAGGTGGTACCTGAAGAAGGTGATGAACACTGGATGATGACATCGGAGACTTCGAGAACATGGAGATAGTATTTCTGGAGAAAAAGGCAACTACAAAGAAGTATTAGGGTGTTTATAAGAGATTATTAGGCTTCCTTAGAAAGACATAATTATTCTAGGAAATAGTTTTAGCATGTGGTTGAGTATCGTGCACGACAGGCACATAACAGTCAAAAGGTTGCACGTCGAAAGTATTTGCGAGAAAACAAAATCTGCAAAAAAAAGTACACCATACTCGATCAGTCAATATTCCTTAGTAGCATTCAAGTAATGGATTCTAGCTTAACATTATAAACCTTCTTTAGAAAAATTCACATCCATTTCACCAGAATCCAAGGGATAATTGATAAGTTCAAATCATTCTTGGCCAGGCAGTGGCCAAAATAATGGCTCAACCTTTTAACTCGGGATCACCTAACATCACTCGTCCACCTGTAGAGTTATTATATCGAATAAAGGCACGCCATATCGTCTACGTCGACTGCCCTTATTATACATCTCGGTCATGTCGACTTACGATCGACCCATCACTGTCCTCGGCTAAAGCCATGCCCGATTGGTGGGGGATCCCATCCTTCTCGACCAATAAGTCGGGTCGAAGGTGAAAATCGTGGAAGATATGGTAAGTAGAGATATATTTTCCAATCAAATCTATTTGGGAATTAACCTAGATAATATCAGTTGAAGGCCTAGTACGACCTAAAATTTAGCGGCTTAAGACCAGACCTCTACATGAAAGGTATTGCGCTTATATATACAAGGAGACATTCATTAATCAAATCTCTTACTTTTTCTCTCTAAAGATCTTTGAAACTCATATACAACCCATATCTTTATAGTACTAACTTGAGTGTCGGGATAATATTGGGAGTACACCGCTCTTTCGGCTTTTACATGTACCCCTTATGACTTAATCAAGTAGAGTTTTGTACTATATGTTTGTTTTGTCTGTGAGATATGTATAGGTTTTCCTTAAAACTCACTAAAAGCACCACGATGGAAAAATCATCATGGAATACAAAACTAGAAGTTAGGTATCACAGCTTCCTGCACAAGAGGGTTCACCAGCGGGAGAATGAAAGGTAGATATTTTTTATTTATTAGTATTACACTTCATGCTTCATACTACATTCAATACAAATCGTTTATGTAAGTTTTGATTTAGCCATAAAAGAAACTAACTACTTGTGAATTATTCTAGTTAGGCTAAAAAGCTCGTTAGAATCTGTTCAATAAGATAAACAAACAAGTTTGGAAGTTGGTGGTGGTTAGGGTGTGATAAAAAAAATGATATAAATATTAAAAGAACTAAACACCCTAGCCCACTATGTTACTCACTGCAAGTAGACCGTATGCAAGTTTAATTGATAAGTAGAATTCGTTCTTAGGGACTACGAAAGTTAGATGTAGATAATGAATTTATAAAGTGCAATAAAAGAAGTATATAAAGTAATACGCAAAATGACTCTACAAATACTTTTTGGTTTTTTAGGACTCTAACAGTCAACTACTAAAAACAAAGACAGGAAAATAAATAGAAAGAAAGAAGTAGTATGAGAGTTTAGCTCGAGATATAGTAAGTAATCCCAACTAGCCTTGTTCTATGATTATTTATCTAAGGGAAAATTGTGTGATATGCAATAGCCAGGATTCTATATTCCTCCTAACACCTTTCTAGGTGGACTTAGGAGGCGACCTAACAATTACCAAGGGACTTGGTAAGGGGACCATGCGCAATGATCAATGGTTAATCTCAATCCCTAGTGAGTAGTGACTATCTAGTTAGGCAAGCCCGTCAGGATCATTACCGCACACTAGACATTTATGTGGTGTTTCAATAATTAGACACCCCTTCCGGGTGACCATCCAAATACTATGGTAATCCTATACATTTGCAACCGCAAGAACTGCAGACAATATATTAAAGCACGTAAAAACAAAGATAGCACTAGTAAATTCAATTAAATATATAAGAACATCCCAAATTAAAATAGATATAAAACAAGTCTAGGGTTCATACCCTTATGCTAATCTCAATCTAAATAGAATTAGTTCATACTTGAGAGAGAACTAAAGAAATTAAATTATAAAGGTGAAGGGTTGGAATGGCATGAACAGCTTCCAACTCCTTCTTATCTTCTTGTCACTTGCTTCTATATTGACTAAGGTTGATTAGGAACAACAAGGATGATTTCTCCAAGGTATGAATGGATATATATATATATATATATATATATATATATATATATATATATATATATATATATATATATATATATATATATATATTCCTTTGGTCGAAAATATGGAGTAATCCCCAAGCTAAGGAGTCTTAGTCTTACCAAAATTCGTATTCCTAAATATTAGGACAGGATAAACCTTTGCAGATTAATTTAGTCATATATCCTTCGTTACTTATCATAGTTTAATGTAAGACCAGTCAAAATGGATGCAATTAAAAGATCTATAAGCTGGTGAAAGGGATCCTCCAAATCGTGACCGACTTCCTGCATCAATTTAATTAGTGAACGTATCTGCAATTTCGGCAGCTTCTTTACTTTTCAAATATATCCAAAATTTTCCTTTTTGATTATGACTAAGGGATTTCCTTTACTTTTCCACTTCAAATCAATTTACATAGGTGTAATAGCTTCCATATACCTAAGTGCTACACAAATTACGCGCAAAAGCTCACAAAATGTCAAAACACCTAAAACTATATAAGAAAGTGTAACGTATGATTAAATGGGGGAAATCCCAAAATTAAATACTAATTACCGCTAAAATGATAAAATTTGAAAATGTGAGTCCTAGCAATGTTCAAACCTACATAAGTTAGGATCCAATGAGAAAAACCTAGCAAAAATCCAACAAATACTTTTCAAAAAAGCCATGCCCTCAAAGTCTTCTACCAGACCGAGTATATCGGGGGGAGGAATCATTCAAAGCAGTAAACAATAATAGCAAAGGCCAAATCCATCTTGCCAGCAAAATCATAAACCTAACAATCGAGTCTAGAAACCTCAAAAATCCAGATCTTCTTTTAAACAAGAAGAACATCAGGTTTTAAAGGGATACTTAATGGTGATAAAATACCATGCAAGCCTCAAAAGCAAAAGGTGTCGCCTTACATTCTCTGCACGACCTATCCTCCTCAAAAATTAAAAGACTGTCAAGACCTCAGTAGACAACGAGGTAAGAACACTAGGACCACACACAACATATAACTCTCCACATCTACCACATCGCTTCAAGATATCGATCTAGGGTTACCCACAAACCCCACTTTGCTATTATTTGGAGTGGGCCACTAAGAAGACACAATGCACATTACATTAGTGATAGGCCTGGAAATATAGGTCTATTAGGTTCAGGTAGTGGAAATAATAGGGAGGAAGAGAGTATGTGTTAGTCTAGGGATTAATATATATAAAGCTACTATATTCCGTTATCAATCATGTTATCACTCGTAACTCGGCAAAATTTAAGTCATATTATTAATGGAGTTTATCTTTTCTCTAGGTTATCTTGTTTCCTTCTACAACCAATTCATTACTTACAATTCTATTTCTCGGTCCAAACACTTTGATTCACTTCGATAAAACCCATTTACTTTAACAAAAACCTAACTGTAAAATGTGTCTTATCAATATGTGATAGAAAGAAAATACAACTTACACCTCGAACAAGTGGAATATCGAACATGACGCACAATGTGTGACCAACTCATCGAGAAGACCACGAAGACCTCGAGAGATCCCGAGGTAAGAGGATATGGAGCTTGTAGAAGAAGATGTCCACCGAACTCCTTCACTGTACACGAAGATAACCAGGGAGAACGCCCCACGATCTCATCTAAGGTCACTGTTGAACATCGCCTACTATGAAGATACGTGACTCATTATTACAATACATGGTCCATGAAAATAGAAAGAGCGATTTGAAAATGGTGGAGATACTGGAAGGGGAGAGAGCTATCACATAGACTAATAATTTTTAGTATAAATAGAGTTGTTGTAATACATAATTAATCATGTAATTACTCGGTTAATTTACACCAACTTATATTGATATAAATCAAATTTCTCTCTTATTGCATATCTTTTGTATTGCTAATCTATTATTGCGATATTAAACAAACATTTAAATACTTTCATTTACTAAATGCATCTTCCTTAGTTTGATAAATTCTATCTGGTAGAATATATTTTATCAATACATCATTATTAACGTGACCCAACTGAAGAAATATTTGATAAGGGACTAATGATTCTCCAAAAATGAAGTTTGGGGATTATTTAGGTAAGTTCAAAAATTCAGATATTATTTGGTTAATTAGCCCATAATTAGGGATCATAGAGTTTTCCCTTTTCTAATCATTGATGATGGAAAAAAAAAACCAATAGTTCATTCTTGAAAGAAAGAAAAAAATCTAATCACCAATACACGAATACACAATATAATGGGTAATAGAAAAAATATATTTCCACACTATTAGCTAGATCTCAAAATAAGGTTATCAAATCCTAAAAAATCTTTATATAAATTAATTATGACAACTTGCTCCAATAATTATAGCTATGCCAATATATTTTTTACAGATGCTTAAGTTAATGAAAGAATTTCTTGGCTGTGCATGATAAAATCTTCTATATATATACAGCTATATAAAATATCATTAATACATAGCACAGACTCAGTATTTATGAAGTCAAAGTAGGCAAATGCAATTGCAAACGCGCTAACGTAACATGGAGTATATTAAATAAGAAGTGGTAGCTAGCCAGCGTATTTTGTGTTGTTCATAAACGTGATTGATTGATTATGATTATCTAATCATGAATCGATAATCATATCTATGTAATCCAATTTGTACAGAGTAACACATATTATATTCGCAGCAGTATCGGTAATTGGATTAGTGGATTTTTGAGTGATACCAAGTGTTTAGGGTCTACAGAGTCATGTCCAAAAGTCTATGCTATGTAACGAGGTGTTACGTTTTTTTTTTTTTGTTCAAATAAGGTGTTACGTTGTTCGATCAACCGAATAAATACTGGAAAATGGGAGGGATGCGAATTTTATTCGAAAAAGCTTGATTAAGAATGCGGGATTGAAGATGGTAAAACTATATCAAGAGGTAAATAAATTATACAGATTGAGATTGATCACCAACATCATAATCTAGAGATTGAAATGTAGTGTGATGTATTTTTTTCAAACAAATGGGACCTTTTAAGAATAGTGGTAGTAGAATTCAACAAAAATACTAAGACAACTTTCACATACAGTGGCGACCTGAAATGCAACTCAATAGTGGAAGGAGAAGCATATGCTGTACTAAAAGCTGCAGAAATAGGAGCGGAATTCAAAGGGAAAAGGAAAGTTATTTTTTCGGATAACCTTGAGATTATTCAAGGTATTAAGCAGGTGTCAGTTGCGCGTTGGAATATCCAACTTATTCTTCATAAAATTATTCACAAAGCTGGTGAGATTGGGCAAGTTTCGTTTTGCCACATCAATCGAAGACTCAACAACAAAGCGGGTAAAGTTGCAAAAGAGACTAGACACGGGGCAATTTCTAAACGTCTGTCGATGCTTAGTCTTTTTGACATTTCGGCTAGATTATGTAAGATAGGAATAGGTTAAACATTTCTTTCTTTTGGTGCCATTTGGCACCTCCCATTGTCAATCAAAAAAAAAAAAAAAAGATGGTGTAGTTTATTGTTGGGGTATTAACTTTATAAAGCCAATATCCCATACCCCTTTATAATATAAAGCCCATTCCCAAAAACTAGTTAGAATTCCAACTAAAAGGGATAAAAAACCCAAAACACCCCCACCCTCACTACTCACAGTAAAACACAACAAATCCACACACCAAACCATTATACGAACGAAAACCCACCCCATCAATTCCCACTCTGCTCTCTCTTTAGTCTTTCTCTCTCCCTCTCTGTATAATAGCCACCGAACCCCCAGCAAACCATTGACCACCACTCCCTTCTCTTTCTCTCTCCCTCTCTGTAAAATGGCCACCGAGCCACCCCACCACCAACCCATTGACCACCAACACTCCTCTGTGAACCAGCACCACCATCACTGCCGCCCATCACAGAAACACCACCACCACCACCCTTCCCTCATCTCCCTTCCATCATCACCATGAACGAACCCACCTCTATCATCACCATGAACGAGCTCACCCCCCTTCGATCTGAGCTTCATGTCAGAGCCGCAGCGCCGTTCGAGTTGGTGTGATTCGTGGCTAACTCCGGCGAAGCTTTCTGGTTCGAGTTGGTGTGGTACGTTGCTGCTGCAGATCCAGGTTCGAGATCCAGCGCCGCTGCAGATCCATCAACCCCAACCTCGCCGCTGCTGTAGAGGGGCCGATCTGCTCTCCTACCACCCATCTTTGCTCTGTGACTAAACCAACCTCCACCACCGAGAAAGACAGCCCATAGAAGACGAAGTCAGCCCCTTCCTACCGTTCGTCTTCCCTGTCGACCCATCACCACCAGATTTGCTCTGTGACTAGATCTAACACCACCACCGACAAATGCTCAGAGGAATGCTCGATCTGGTTTCAATCCTAAACGAAATCCCCCCGTCACAGGCCCATGCTTCCTTCGTCAATCGATTTGCAATTTTTTTTAATGTCGTTCGATTATTGGGGCTAGCCCCAGGTTGTGTTTGTTATGGGTCCAGCCCCATATAGTTGGGTTGTAGGTAATGGGGCTGGCCCATGAGCCCATACATGTAACCAGATTTATAAAGTATGCATTTGATCCAAAGTTTAACTTAATTATGCTTGTGTATTGTTTTGGTCTATATGGGTACAACTCACTTCATTTAAAAATTATTCTTTTGTTCATATTGTTCATAAAGGGTACAGACCCATTTGATTTTTGTTATATATGGTTCTGATTTGGGGTTTGTTCTTATGGGGCCAACCCCTTAGTTGGTTTTGTGCATAATGGGGCTGGCCCCCGGTTGGTTTTGTTCATTATGGGGCCAGCCCCGTGTAACCCTATACCAGAAAACCAACCTAAAAACTTAGTTGAGATTAATTAAAAATAAAATAAAAATGTCAAAACGGGATGGGTCTGTACCCATCACGAGCAGGGGTAAAACAGACAAAACCTTAACAAGAAAGTTAGAAAATGGCTTTAAAAAATAACTTTTCCTAACTATGCTTTATTATATAAAGTTATTGGTTTTTTGGCTGCAATCTGTATTTTCCTCTTTATTGTTTACGTAAGTGTCTATGATACAATATATTGGCAACAATATTGTGCAATCGTTACTTTTTGTGTGTGAATGCAGCACGCTTAAGTGCCCCGATCGAGGAATGAATGGTACACGGAACACCGTTTGGAAGTCTTTTTTTAAAAAGCATTTAAAAATGATTTGATATTTAAAAATATCTTAGACCTTTTTTAGAAAAATCACCAAATACATGCCTTTTTTTTTAAAACATTTAAAAGTAATTTTAGATAATAAAATTATTTTTAATAATTTTTTCAAAATTTAATTAAAAACATTTTTTTACTTTAAAATAAACACTTTCAAACGAGCTCTAAGCTAAGTCTAACAGTTTTTCAATAAATTTGTCAGAATTAGAGTCAAATACCTATTATCTATTGAATATATTACTTCCATAAAAGAACTTCACTCTCTAACAACATTTCAATTTTAACCTCCCAAAAAACTCTATTTTAATTTTATTTTAGAAATTCTTAAATTAATTAATTCACTAATTTTTAAAATTCTCACACAATTATTTATTTATTATTTTACTTTCATATTTAGTATAAAATATTCAAAAAAAAATATATTGTTAATATTTAAATTATAATTCTTAAAAGAATAATTAAACAAGTTTTCTTTCTTTTTTCAGTTGAAACAGTTTCTTTTGGTCAATATTCAATAACATTAAAATATTAGGACTATTTAATAAATTATGACGATACGATTTTTTTTAATTAAATTTCTTTGTTAAATAAATCTCTTAATTAATAATTTTTTAGTGATTGCAATTTTTTATTAATTTTTTAAGTAATAATAAAAATATATACATACATAATATTAATAATTGAATAACTTATTATATAAAACTTTATTATATATATATAGATATATAAAATGGGAAAATGACCCAAAAAATCAAAATAATATTATTTTCAGCCCAATAACATCAATGACAAAATTTCTTCCCAATAACATCATTAACTAAATTTTGTCCTTGACGGGAATCGTCCTTGACGGGAATCGTCCTTGACGGGAATCGTCCTTGATGGGAATCGTCCTTGACGGGAATCGTCCTTGATGGGAATCGTCCTTGACGGGAATCGTCCTTGACGGGTAAACATGTAATTTTATAATAGTAAGTTAATGGATGATTCTTTGGGGCAAGTATAATATTATTTTGATTTTTTGGGTCATTGACCCATATAAAATAACAGTAATAATATTCATAATAGTAATAAAAATAAAAATAATAATAATGATATTTATTAATAATGATGATGCTAATAATAATAAGAAAAATAAAAAATAAGATGTAGCTAGTTTTTTTACTAGCTACATGTAGCTACAAAATAGGATGAATTGGAAACATTGGGACTAGATCAATGGTCAGGACCTTGTCTCTCATTTAGGAGGTACAGGGTTCGAATCCCCCCAGAATAGTCATGGTGCGCGTAAGCTGGCCCAAACACCCATACATAAAAAAAAAAAAAAAAGGATGAATTGGATACCCCAGTATTAGTAATTGGTTTCTCATTGTTGTAATTCTTAACTAAACAACTTAATATAATAAACTAAAATCATTTTTGTAAAAAATAGTAGAGAATTAATTAATTTAAATTAGATTTTACTTTCACAATTTATAAAATACTTTTACTAAAATACTCATCAATATTTTTGTTACGGGTAATTGATCCAAGGCCACTCAAAAAATTATAAACCTGAAAAATGGGATATTTATTTTTTAAGGCCCAAATACTATAGATCTTTATAATATAAAGTCTAGCAATAACTAAGTCACTGAAAGCCAACTAAAAGGCTAACAATGCCTAAACTACCTTCTTAAGCCTTTTACCGACTAGGAAAAACGAAAAAACCAAACCCCAACACTATTAAGCAATCGACCCCCTCTCCTCTATCTCATCTCACTCTCTACACAATCAAATCTCACCCCCTCTCTCTCTCTCTCTCTCTCTCTCTCTCTCTCTCTCTCTCTCTCTCTCTCTCTCTCTCTCTCTCTCTCTCTCTCTCTCCCTCTGAACAATCAAACCATCATCGTCTTCATCACCACCACCACCCCCTGTGCTCGGTTCTCACCTTCATCACCATCAACAAACCCCTCTGCTCAGATCTCACCTTCATCACCAACTCTTCACCTCCCCTCTCAAGAATCCTCACTGCCATCGCAACCCCCCCTACTCTCTGGTGTCACCTTCGTGACGCCTTACAGAAGAGAACCTCCGGCATCATGGCCCCCTCGCCACCATCTTCATCAGCTCTTACCATCTCACCATCTTCATCCCCATAAAAACTGCACCGTCTGTCACCAGAACCCACCGTTCTCGCTTGGATCTCACCATACCGTCAAGAAATCCACCGCTGCATGGCCCATTCTCCACCAAAAAACGAAGATCTGGAGAACTGGAAGACCGGTCGTCGTTCATCACCATGTGGATTCGCACCAAACCGTCGCACCAAGCCTCACTCCTCCATCGCACCGGCGCACATCCACCGCTTGTGAGATCCAGAACCCACACCATCTGAAAACCTAACCCACAACCATCACCCCCATGGGTACAACCCCGTGAAGTGCATACACACCATTGGTCCAACCCAATCAAAATCACCACCATGGGTACAGCCCCGTAAAAGCCATCCATCCATGGGTCCAGCCTAAGCAACACTGTGGATACAACCCCGTGAATACGCGTCTGATTTATTTTTTTGTTTTCTATTTTCATTTCCGCTTCAATTTTTGTAAGACATTCGTTAATGTTTTTTATATGATGATGATTGAACCTTGATTTGTTGTTCTTTTTTGTTCCAATAATTTGTGTTAAACGATTTTGATTTGTTATTGTTACAATTCATTTGTTTTGTGGGGTTGTTATGAAGATTGGCTTTTTATTCTTTGTGAGTTTGTGTAGATTTTTATTTATGTGTTTTGGTCATGATGGGTACAGCCCAATGAACTGGGGACTTTTGCAAAAATGGATTGTAATGGGCCATGGGTACATTCCTTTTTTATAAACGACACGGGTCCGTACTTTTCGAACATAGTTGTGAGCGCTCGTGTGTCCGTGCCATCGAAAAAACTAGAAATTTTTTTGTTTAGACCAAGAAGGGTAAAAACGTCAAAAACCCAACTAAAGTATTGGAAACTGGACTTAAAAAGAACAAATTTTTTGTTGGGCTTAAAATATAAACTTTGGAAAATGTTGGCCTCATTTTGTATTTTCCAAAAATTATTTAGAATTCAAATTTTTTTAACTCGGTTTAAATTTTATACTCTTAAAAGAAAACAATTTCATCGACCAATTAAGTTAGAGGATTCTACAAAATAAAGCCTAAATGGTAACTAAAGGTGTTTTTAAAGCCTAGTTACTAAAACCTTCATTATAAGGCCTAGTTACATTTTTTGCTTGGATTTTTTCCAGCTATACCCTTTTCAATTATTTTTTTATCAGAAATTCGTTTTTATTCTTTATCATCTTTTCTTTAAACGAATGGGTCCGTACCCATGGGTACGGACCTATATTAGGTTTCAGTTTTTTAAGGTAAGTAAAAAGATTTTTTTTATATATTTGCAATTATTTTTGTCCATCTTTATCGGGTATTTCGTCAATATAATTTTCCAAATACCCATAGGGCTGTACCGCGTCCATGTCCTATGAAGTCAAAAAGATGTCTAAGTCAAAGTACAGGTACAATGAAGTCAAAAATTGTCCTAGTCCACACCTATAAGGATGTACCCCAAGCTCGTTTGTCCAAATACATGTCCAATGAAAGCAAAAAGTTGTCCAAGTCTGTGCCTTTAGGGATGTACCAAGCCCAAACCCTCACACACTCAAGTCCAACTACACATAAGACTAACAATACACATAAGACTAACAAAATGGGCTAGACCCCTTACCCAAATAACCCTCACAAACCCAAGAAAAACAAAATGGGCTGAACCCCTTACCCAATCACATTAACTACATAACACGGCAAAAAAAAAGACTCTTACTCACGGCAAAAAAATAAAAAGAGAAAGAAAGGACTCTAACGAATGGGCTTTACCCATGGCTGGAACTAGGGCTGGACCTAGGGATAGACATAGGGCTGGACCTATCTCACCAAACTCACAACAGCAGTAACAAACTCACGACATAGGGATAGACATAGGTCTGGTTCGATTGCTGTCTAGCGGGAGGGTGGAAGAGTGGCGGAGATCTGAGGAGTGGCGGAGTGCGAACGGTGGGATTTGGATGGTGGTCTTCGTGGCAGATTCGCTGGTGGTCTTCGTGGTGGTCTTCGTGGCAGATTCGCTGGTGGTCTTCGTGGTGGTGGCTCTCGATGGTGGTCTTCACAGCAGATCGGAGTGATGGTGGTCTTCGTGGTGGTGGCTCTTCGTGGTGGTGGCTCTTCGTGGCTCTTTGTGGTGGTTGCTCTTTGTGGCTCTTCACAGCAGATCGGAGTGATGGTGGTCTTCAGATCTGCAGCGCAGCTTCGGAGGAGAAGAGATGAGCGCGGCTTCGTGGTGGTGGTGATTGTTAAGATCTGCAGCTGGGCTTCGGAAGAGAAGAGATGAGCATGGCTTCGTGGCTTCGGAGGAGTGTTGCACGAGCAGTGAGGGAGGAGGGCATCGGTGGCTCTATGGTGAGAGAGGTGGTTCGGTGGTGGGAAGGTGGGATATAGAGAGAGGGGAGAGAGAAGAAACCGAAACCCCTATATAGGTTTTTGGTTTTTGTTTTTTGTTTTCCACTGTGTGGTGTATTGTAGTGTATAGAGAGGAGAGGGTGTATTTGGTCTTTTTGGTGTTTTTAGTTAGGGTGGGATGACTAGTTAGCAGCTGAAAAGGTTTGGGCTTTATAATGTTAATATGTAGGTTACTAGGCTTTATAAAATAATTTAACCAATAGGCTGGGAAACTAGATTAGATTTTCAAAAATTTTGAGAAAAGAGAAAGAATTTGTGTTTAAGGCTGTTAAGAACAATAACATAATTCAAAGGACTAAAAAACCTTTGAAAAACAAGTTCAAAAAGAAAGTTGAGATGCTTGAAGAAGGAGAGATAAATACTAACAAAGTATATGTTGAGAAGAACAAAGGAGTTATGAATTCTATTCAAAACCCACTCATAACCCCTACTATCAAATTGGATCAAGCTATTATTCAAGGTGTTTCATTTAAATCTGAATTGAGGCCATTTAAAAATAATTAGATATTTAATTTGTGTGGTGCTAATGAGGCTAATATTAAGCTTAGTCCCTTGATTGAGCTAGAAGATAAAGTGAAAATTGATTCATCAATTACATATAACTCTGACCAAACTATTTGCTTTGGTTCTCTAGAAAGGAATAAAACTAGAACTAAGCAAGTTAGAGAGGATCTTGGACTCTCAAATGATGATGAACTGGGCTCTCAAGTATCAGCAACTCTTATTGCCCCTATTACTGGTGGTGATGATGAGATGGTTGATACTTTTGAGCTTGGAAAAAATGAAAATGAAGATAATATTGAGAATTGGTATGATGAAGGTTTACAAGAAGAAATGGAAGCTGAAGAGGTTTGCGGGGTTGACCCATATCAACCCCAAAACCCTCAATGATACAAGCCTGGAACTGTCAAGGCATGGGCACAGCCTTGACAGAAATGAGCTTGGTGGATATGATCAAGACTCATCATTTAGAGGTACTTTTTCTATCTGAAACTAAACAAAAACTTGAATTTTTAATTTCTTTGTGTAATAAACTTAAATTGACACTTTGTTTCACAAGTGGACCCAATTGGTTTATCTGGGGGATTAGCAGTTTTTGTTAAAGAGGCTGAGAACTTTAATCTTGTAAGTTCTGATAAGAGTTTAATTCAATGTACTTACTTCAGCTCTAATATTGAAATGTGTGAAATTAACTTCATCTATGGCCCTACTGCAGATGAGGAAAAAAGTTCATTTTTGAGAAAACTAAATGATTTAATTCATGTTGAGAAACATTGGTGTATTATGGGGGATTTTAATTTGATTAGATATCCTTCTGAAAAAATGGGTGGAAATATGAACTCAGTTCATAAAAGAAATATGTCTATTTTCAATGCATTTATAGACTCTAATGTCTTGTTTGACTTACCAGCCTCTGGATGTAATTTCTCTTGGTCCAACAAGAGAAATGGCAACCAGCTGATTAAGCAAAGACTTGATAGAATACTTGTTAATCAGGAATGGATGGCACTCTATCCAAATTCTTGGACTGAAGTGCTACCTCCTCTTGGATCTGACCATTCTCCAATTATTCTCAACTTTGGGATTTTCACCAATTGTCATAAGAAAAGATTCATTTTAGAGAAAGGATGGATTTTGGATAAGAATTTGTGTAAAATCATTATTAAGAAATGGAAAAAAGGTCAAATTATGGACTTGAGAGGTATTTCTTCTATGAAATACAAATTATCTCAAATTCAAAAACATATATATATTTCTGGGCAAGGAAAAGAATCCTTAACAACAGGATTCTTATTAAAAAAAAATCTTGATCAGTTGGAAATTATCTTCAATAAACCATATAGTGATGGAAATGAAACCTTATTTCATTCTCTGAGTATGGAACTTGAAGAATTTTGGAAAAAAGAGGAACTTTATTGGTCAATGAGATCAAAAAATAATTGGTTGAGGCTTGGGGATAAAAACTCAAAGTTTTTTCATGCATCAACTAAGGTTAAGAGATCTAGAAATAGAATCTCTAAAATTAAGGATGAAAATGGAATTTGGACCTCAGATTCTAATGTTGTCTAAAAAGAGATCGTGGGATACTATAATAATATATTTAAAACTGTGGGCTACAGGAATTATCAGCCCATTCTTGATAAAGTTAAAAAGGTTGTTACTGAAGATATGAATAACTCCTTAACTAAAAATGTGGATATAGATGAAGTTAAATAAGCCATTTGGTCCCTAGGGAGTGATAAGTCTCCTGGACCAGATGGTTTTGGGGGTTTTTTCTTCAAAAAATTTTGGGAAGTTCTCAAGTTTGATTTAGTGGCTCTAATATCAGATTTTATATTGAATAACTCTTCTTTGGAAGACATCAATAGTACTATTATAGCACTTATTCCAAAGTGTGAAAATCCAGACACAGTAGCCTCTTTTAGACCTATAAGCTGTGCAAACTTTATTTATAAGGTCATATCTAAAATCTTGACTCTTAGACTTCAGGAATGGATTGGTAGTTTGATCTCTGAGACTCAAACTGTCTTCATTCCAAATAGATCTATCTTTGAGAATGTGCTAATAGCTCAGGAAGTCTCTCATTACCTGAACAATAAAAGGGACACTAAAAAATACTCTTTAGCCATTAAGGCTGATATGAGTAAGGCCTATGAAAACATTGAGTGGGATTTTTTGAAGGATGTTCTTTTATGTATGGGTTTTCACCCTTCCTGGGTGGGTTGGATCATGAATTGTGTCACTACGGTTTCCTATAAAGTCCAAATTAATGGAGTTCTTCATGATATTGATAAACCCCAGAAAGGTTTAAGGCAGGGGGACCCTCTATCCCCTTACCTGTTCTGTATTGTAACCCAAGCACTCACTCACCTTATTGACTTCTATGTGGAAATGGGATTGTTTAAAGGCATCACCATTTCTAGAGGTGCTCCTATGGTTACACATATTTTGTTTGCAGATGATAGCTTGTTTTTTCTTGAAGCAAGTGAAAATAATATTGACATCTTCAATAATATTATGCATTGGTACACTTTTGCCTCTGGACAGAAGTTAAACCTTAATAAAAGTGGGGTTTTCTTCTCCAAAAATACACCACAACACTTGAGGGGCAACTTCTCTTCACTTCTGAGAATGAATAAAATAGAACATTTGGGTAAATATCTTGGCATACCCTCATCTTGGGGCAAATCTAAGGTGAAGTCCCTTGAGAGGTTAATTGAAAAGGTTATGAAAAATATGGAAAGATGGGACACTAAAATGCTTTCTAAAAGTGGGAAAGAAATTCTAATTAAGGCAGTGGTTAGGGCTATCCCTAACTATATTATGTCAGTTTTTTTAATCCCTAAGAAAATAACCTCTCACCTTACCTCACTTATCTCTAATTTTTATTGGGATAACCAAGGTGAAGGTAGGTTCCATTGGATCAAATGGCAAACACTTATGAATAGTAAAGATGATGAAGGTCTTGGGTTTAAAGAATTTCGCTGTCAAAATCTTGCATTATTAGCATCTAATGCTTGGAAATTTAATTTGAATAAGAATCCTTTACTGTATAAACTTTTTAAAGGGAAGTACTTCCCTACTATTGATTTCTTCAAAGCTCAGATAAGTAGTAACTGTTCATGGGGCTGGAAAAGCCTTATTGAAGGTAGAAATTGTTTTATTAAAGATTTGAAATGGAATGTAGGTGATGGTAAGACTCTGGATTTTTGGACAGACAATTGGATTCCTTCAGCTACTGTTCTTGTTAAACCTAATGATTGTACTTTATATAGTGTTGTAGATTTTATTGATCCACTGACTTTTACTTGGAAGTTGGATTTGTTAAATGTGTTCTTGCCTCCTACAACTGTAGCAACCATAACCTCTATTTTCTTGTCACAATACAACTATGAGGATGTGCCTTTCTGGCCTTTCTCTTCAAGTGGTAGGGTATCAGTGAAAGAAATGTATCAAAGGTTATGGATGGCTCGGATGGAGAAGGACAAGAATAGTGGGAAAGATAAAGGAGAACAATCTTTTATGCTTCAGTCTAAGGACTGGAGAACAGTGTGGGGTATGAATGTGGCCCCAAAGGTTAAAAATTTTATTTGGAAATGTTGTGAGAATGCTTTACCAACAAATGAAAATAGAAAAATGAGGAAATCTTGTGAATCAGATGTTTGTTCTATTTG
Organism: Nemophila menziesii; assembly: GCA_029959085.1. NCBI lineage: Eukaryota > Viridiplantae > Streptophyta > Magnoliopsida > Boraginales > Hydrophyllaceae > Nemophila > Nemophila menziesii. The sequence goes on from JARWIR010000013.1 coordinate 2,389,752, forward strand.
TGAGTAGGAATCTGAGAATGTGGAGCATATGATTTTTCATTGTTCATGGGCCAGGGCTGTTTGGTTAGCCAGCCCACTTAACTTTTTTTCTTTAACTGCTCCTTCTTTCAATTTCAGAAAATGGATTAATTTTATTAGACTTAGTCTTGTTGAGACTGAATTTAATAAAAGAGGACTTGGTGAATTGGCTTTTTACATTGTTTGGACTATTTGGAAAGCAAGAAATGAAGCAATTTTTAGAGGCTCAGTCCCTGATCCTTTAAATGTTTTATCAGAAGCAACAAAAGCCTATGATGATTTCTTATTGTCTAAAAGAATATACTCTGAGGCAAATAAAGATAACAATTCAGGAGAAAGGACTGGTACTAGTTCACTTTCTAACACTTCATACAATAATGCAACTCAGGTGCAAACCTTGAGAGAGGGCAGAAATGGAAGATGGATCCCACCTTTATCAGGATGTTTCAAATTGAATTGTGATGCATCTTTTGAATATAAAACTAATGTAGCCTCATATGATTGTATTCTCAGGGATTCAAGAGGGAATTTAGTTGATGGTGTAGGTGAAATATTCACCGTTCGAAATGAAAAGAAATGAAACGCAATTCAAAACAGAAATAGAAAATCGATTTAAAGCGTGAACTAGCTATTACAAACGAAAATCAAAACTTACACGGAATACAAAGCAAAAAACGATTACACGGAAATAAGCTTAGCGTTTAAAAGATATTCCGGCGTGCCGGTATCTTCAAACGGAAAAGACTAGAGGACTACAACTACTACGGTTTATCTCTGAAGTGAGTAGGTAGAGAGCGTTTTGCTTTAGCTTTGTTGTGATTTTCGTAGTTGATACTGCTGAGGAGTGAACTCTATTTATAGGGGGAGGGAGAGTTTGAAACCTTTGACCAAAGTAACGGACCAATCAATTCCACGATTCCCTCCTACTAATTGATTGACCGTTTTCTGATTTGATTCTTCTAATCCCACGTTTTAGTTGACTCCTTTAATCCACACGTTTTGGATTCATGTGTAACTGCTGGTTGACTTGTTGACTTGGCCAGCTGATGGATTAACCTTTAACGCACGCGTGATTTGTGGAATCTTTGATTTTACGTTTTACCTTTGTTTGATTGCTAACGACCCTATAATAGCTGATGGTAAAACTTGATTCATTTTTCATTTTTTGACTCCACAAACTCCCCAAACTCCCCACGAACCACGACCCACGACCCACGCCCACGCCCACGCCCACGCCCACGCCCACGCCCACGCCCACGCCCACGCCCACGCCCACGCCCACGCCCACGCTGCCGCCGCCGGTGCCGGGCCGGGCCGGGCGGGTGGGTGGTGGTGGTGGTGGTGCGCGCGTGTGGCCTTCTCCATTGCTTTTTCATGTTCATGGTGTTGGGCTCTTTGGAAGCTAATGCCATCACATTTGTTAAAAATACTTTTTGCCTCTTCCTTTCTACCGATGTGGGAGAAAGAAATGCCACTTCCACTTTAAATGGTCCAACAATCCCCCACACATTTGAAGTGTCAACAGAGGTTTGGAGAGAAAGTGATCAGGTTTCCACGACTTTCATCGTTTGGGTGAATTGTACTTAAGTGCCAATATCTTTCGATTTGAATTGTCACGTAGTGAAGTGAGGCAACCACCGAATTCCGTTTAAAGTGAACCTAGTCTTGAACTTTTAACGGTTTTCGATTGAGGCCCTCACAACACATACTCTATCCTGTTGAAAGTTATGGTTACCTCGAACCTCACCTTCCAGTTGAGTTCATCAAGTCCTTTTAAAGGACCACCCTTGCGGGCTATGAACTTTTGTGAATACCTTTATTTACATTTGTTCAAGGACGTCTCCTTAACATTTTGTTCATAAAGGTTTGGGTTTTTCTACTACCCTTGAATTCATCAGGTCCTTCTCGAAAGGACCACCATAAAGGCTATGAATTCTGATTCATCAAGTCCTTCTCAAAAGGACCACTATGAATGGCTATGAATCTATATTGCTTTAGTTTTATGCCATAGGGATGGATGGAGATCATCTTGACTCAAGAGTCACATGTTCCCCCATTAATGGGTCTCAACCCCATCCCCCTCGACGTTTCCCGGACCACTCTCCTGGGTAGGCCTTTGGTAAAAGGATCAGCGAGATTCTCTTCTGATCGTACATACTCCAAGGCTATCACACCATTCTTCGGTAACTGTTTTACTGAGCCATGTCTGATGCGTATATGTCTCTTCTTTCCATTGTAGGCACTTTGATGAGCGACTGCAATGGCTGCTTGTGAATCACAATGAATACACACATGTGTGGCCTTACCTTCCCAAAGGGGCACATCTGATTAGAGACTTCTCAACCACTCAGCTTCTTGTCCAGCCATTTCTAGTGCTATAAACTCAGACTCCATGGTGGAGCGTGCTATACAAGTTTGTTTGGAGGACTTCCACGATATAGCACCTCCTCCTAAGGAGAAAACATAACCACTGGTGGAGTTAACTTCGTCATTGTTAGAGATCCAGTTTGCATCACAGAATCCCTCAAGAACTGTAGGGAATGAGCTGAAATGCAGACCTAGATCCATAGTACCTCGCAGATACTTTGGAAGCCGACGAAGTGCAACCCAGTGGTCATTACTCGGGTTATGAGTATAGCGACTAAGTCTACTAACGGCGTAGGCAATATCGGGTCGAGTGTAGTTCATTAAGAACATCACACTACCTATGATTTTGGCATATTCATTTTGGGATACAGCATCTCCAGAATTTTTAGACAAATAAATACTAGAATCATAGGGAGTATTTACAGGTGTCACCTCAAAGGAGTCGAATTTCTTCAACATCCTTTCTACGTAATGAGACTGACTCAGGGAAATACCATTACTGCTCCTAATGATTTTTACCCCAAGAATTACATCTGCTTCTCCCATGTCTTTCATGTCAAACTTAGAAGACAAGAAGCGTTTGGTCTCATTTATGGTATGAAGAGAAGTGCCGAAGATGAGCATGTCATCTACATACAGGCAGATGATAGTACACTCTGATCCTCTTACTTTGGAGTAAACACATGAGTCAGAAGTGTTGACCACAAACCCATTGGAGATAAGGGTACTATCGAGTTTTTCATACCATTTTTTGGGTGCCTGTTTTAAGCCATACAAAGACTTCTTTAACTTGCACACCGTATCCCATTGACCAGGAACCACACACCCTTCAGGCTGGGCCATATAGATCTCTTCATCTAGGTCCCCATTCAGAAACGCAGTCTTAACATCCATCTGATGTATGACAAGTTTGTGAATGACCGCAAGAGCGATGAGGGTCCTAATGGTGGCGATTTTGGTCACAGGGGAATAAGTGTCGAAGTAATCAAGGCCTTTCTTTTGGGTGAAACCCTTAATGACAAGCCTAGCTTTGAATTTTTCTATTTAGCCATCAGGCCTCAGCTTTTTCTTAAAAATCCATTTGCTGTTTATGGGTTTGCTGCCTTTGGGTAAGTCAGTTAATTCCCACGTATGATTACTTCTAATAGACTCAAGTTCGCTATTAATAGCTTCCTTCCAAAAACTAGCATCTACCGATCTCAAAGCATCGGCATAAGTTTTTGGGTCTTCCTCCATGAGGAGACAGGTGACAACCTGTTCACTTATCAGGTCAATGTGAAGACCTTCGGTTAAGAAGGCTGTGATAAAATCAGGTCCGAAACTGGACTCGGTCCTACGCCTCTTACTCCTCCTAAGTTCTTCCTCAGGAATACTACTAGGCACATAGGAGGTGGAGGGGCCAGGGGCACTATCACATAAAGGAACATTAACCTCATCAGATAAGTTACTAGAAGACAAAGGAGCATCAACACTATGCAAAGTTTTCAAAGGGAAGATGTTTTCAAAGAATTCAGCATCTCTAGATTCAAACACGGAGTTATCATATAATGATAGGAATCTATAGGTTGCACTATTCTGAGCATACCCTATGAAAACGGAGTCTATTGTTTTGGGTCCAACAGTGACTGTTTTAAAATCGGGTAGTTTGACTTTAGCCAGACACCCCCACACTTTTAAAAATTTCAGGTTAGGTGGAAACCCTTTCCACATCTCGTAGGGGGTCTTATCTAGGGATTTATGGGGTACCCTATTAAGGACATAACATGCTGATAGAACAGCTTCCCCCCACATGTTGGTTGGTAAACCTGAACTTATTAACATAGCATTCATAGTCTCTTTAAGGGATCTATTTTTCCTCTCAGCTATGCCATTTTGTTGGGGTGTATAGGGGGCACTAAGTTCGTGGATTATCCCATTTATTTCACAAAACTCTTTAAGTGAATTAGAACTATATTCGCCTCCTCTATCTGACCTAAGTCTTTTGATTTTACAGTCTAGTTGATTTTCTACTTCAGCTTTGTATTTTAAAAACGCGTTTTCCGCCTCGTCTTTAGTTTTAAGAAGATACACTTTAGTGAACCTAGAGTAGTCATCTACAAAGGTTATATAGTAAAGTTTTCCTCCTCTACTAGCGGAGTTTTTAAAATCAGCTAAGTCAGAATGCACTAATTCAAGGAGACTAGTCTTTCTAGTGGTCATGGGCTTAAAGGGCTTCTTCGCAAGTTTGGACTCAACACAAATTTGACATTTGGAAAAGTCATCTATTTTATTGAGGGGTATTAGTCCAAGTTCTTTAAGCCTTTTAATAGAGGAGATATTAAGGTGACCTAGTCTACAATGCCAAGTGTCAAGAGATTCAACAACATAAGCAAAATCAGAGGCATTCTCATTCATTGGTACAGTATTTAAAACAAACAAACCACCATTCATGTACCCTTTCCCCACAAATTCATCATTTTTGGTAATAGCCATTTTCCCCCCTTCAAATACAAGTTTAAGGCCTACTTTATTAAGAAGAGCTCCGGAAACGAGGTTCCTACGGAGACAGGGGACGAAGAGAACATCATTCAACTCTAAGGTTTTACCAGAAGTGAGTTTGAGAGAAACCTGTCCTTTACCGAAGACCATGGCGGTTGAGGAGTCACCCATGTAGACAAATTCACCATTTGTTGCTTCTTCGAATTTCTTGAACATGGATCTCGTTTAGCAGAAATGACAAGAAGCTCCAGTGTCAAGAATCCACTCGGTTTTGTTCTCAATTAAGTTTACCTCAACCATCACTGCAGCAATAACTTCTTCGGTCTCGACCAGATTTGCGGCAGGTTTGGGACCTTGATCAGCTCTAAGTTTGCACTCGAAAGCCTTATGTCCTTCCTTCCCACAACAGTAGCACGCTCCTTTGGGTTTTTGAATCTTACCAGAGGTTTTGAACCCACCACCTTTGGAGTTTCCGCGATTCTTGTTTCCCCCAGATTTGGATTTGTTGTGGCCTTGTTGTTTACCCTTTCCTTTGAACCTGCCTTTGTTACCTTCACTAGAACTTTCAACAAGATTAGCTTTGGAGGATTGAGTAGGAAAAGAGATAGACCTGTCTTTGAGTCGATTAGCCTCTTCGACTTGAATGTGGCTAATCAGCTCTTGTAGTGTCATTTCCTTCTTCTTGTGCTTTAGTTGATTACAGTATTCGCTCCAGGAAGGTGGAAATTTTTCTAGCAGGATATTGGCTTGGAGAATTTCACACATTTTCATACCTTCAGCAATCACATCCGCGCAAAGGTTCTCATAGACGTGGGGTTGTTCGGTCATGGGTTTTTGATCGGTGAGACGAAAGTTGTACCAAGCCCCAGTGACATATTTCTTTTTACCCGAATCCTCAGCCCCATATTTTTTCTCAAGTGTCTCCCATATGATCTTTGCCGATTTTTCTTTGGCAAGAAGATAAAAAATGAGGTTTGAGACATTGTTCAACATCCACCCTCGAGCCATGGTATTAGCTCGTTTAAACTTGGCTTCCAGAGCAAGATTCCTAGTCTGTTCTTCTTCAGTGGGAACCCCATTGTCCACTAAATGTGGAGGATCCTCGTATAAAACGAAGTCCAGTTCGTACTGTTCAAGACAGATAAGGATCTTTTGTGCCCAACGTTTGTAGTTGGAACCATTAAGAGATTCCACCTGATTCACGTTGGGAAAAGCCTTTGCAATGATGAAGCAACTGCCGTGTTTTGAAAAGCCATTTCAGAAAAAAGGAGAACGGTGAAAAACAAAAACCGGGATGTCTTTTAAAATTGTAGGTGAAATATTCACCGCTCGAAATGAAAAGAAATGAAAGGCAATTCAAAACAGAAATAGAAAAATCGATTTAAAGCGTGAACTAGCTATTACAAACGAAAATCAAAACTTACACGGAATACAAAGCAAAAAACGATTACACGGAAATAAGCCTAGCGTTTAAAAGATATTCCGGCGTGCCGGTATCTTCAAACGGAAAAGACTAGAGGACTACAACTACTACGGTTTATCTCTGAAGTGAGTAGGTAGAGAGAGCGTTTTGCTTTAGCTTTGTTATGATTTTCGTAGTTGATACTGCTGAGGAGTGAACTCTATTTATAGGGGGAGGGGGAGTTTGAAACCTTTGACCAAAGTAACGGACCAATCAATTCCACGATTCCCTCCTACTAATTGATTGACCGTTTTCTGATTTGATTCTTCTAATCCCACGTTTTAGTTGACTCCTTTAATCCACACGTTTTGGATTCATGTGTAACTGCTGGTTGACTTGTTGACTTGGCCAGCTGATGGATTAACCTTTAACGCACGCGTGATTTGTGGAATCTTTGATTTTACGTTTTACCTTTGTTTGATTGCTAACGACCCTATAATAGCTGATGGTAAAACTTGATTCATTTTTCATTTTTTGACTCCCCAAACTCCCCACGAACCAAGACCCACGACCCACGACCCACGACTCACGACCACGCTGCCGCCGGTGCCGGTGCCGGGCCGGGCGGGGGGGTGGTGGTGGTGGTGGTGCGCGCGTGTGGCCTTCTCCATTGCTTTTTCATGTTCATGGTGTTGGGCTCTTTGGAAGCTAATGCCATCACATTTGTTAAAAATACTTTTTGCCTCTTCCTTTCTACCGATGTGGGAGAAAGAAATGCCACTTCCACTTTAAATGGTCCAACAGATGGTTGTACAAGGAAATTTTTTGCAAACTCTCCACTTGAAGCAGAGGCTAGAGGTCTTGTGAAAGCTTGCGAGTTAGCATCAAGACTCCCCCTAGGCAAAGCTGAAGTAGAGACTGACTGTCAAGCCTTAGTTTTACAACTTTCTAAGAATGTTAAATCTTTTTGTAATATTCGAGGTTTTATGAATTGTATTAGTAAACTTAAGAAGGACTGTAATATTAAAATCTCCTTTATTAGGACGTCAAAAAACTTGTGTGCAGACTGGGTGGCAAAACAGGAGATTAAAAACTCTTTGTTTAGCCTTTGGAAGTTTTTTCCTCCTCCCAAGCTTGCCTTACTTTTAGCTGCTGACTTTAGTCCTACTGAGATAGGGTGATGTAATTTTTGAAGTTTCTATTTATGCTTTTTTCGACAAAAAAAAAAATGTATTGACTCAATCAATTTCTTAACGTTGGAACAAGTCGTCGCTGTATACCACAGTCCAAAGATCACGCTCCTTGCTGTAGATCCAAATTAACAATACTAAAAATATTTGCACTATCTAAGTGAATCATAAAATTAAACTTTTCACGTGGGACATGTCTGGAATTTAAAAGCGAGAGGACGATATCTATTGTCTTGGTGACTTGTTGACACGTTGCCATCTTGTAAAATATTTAGTGACGATTAACAAAGTTTCTTTTTCTAAGTAAAAGATTTTCTAAATATTAAATTATTTATAGTAACAGAATAGATACATGCCACGTATGCTATATGCTATACTATATATATTTATTTGTTACATAGAACAGTTACTTTGAATAAATCTTGGATTCAGAGTCATTGACTCGGTTTAAAACTACACCACTAGATTGGATGACATTAAAATATATATAGAATATACTATGTTTATTTTATCAAATTAGAGTTACAAAAAAAAACTGAATAATCAATCCAATGATAAAAAAAATTTAATGACCAAACAGATTTAAAATTAATTTTATTATACTCATACAAAATTTGAATTTATCTATAAAAAATTTACTTATAAAGATTTATATATAAACTATTGTTAATTTCTATCCATTAGAATCATATTTTTATGGATATTTTATGACTAATTACATCCATAGAAGAAAAATATCAAATTAAGTAAAAATAATATTAAAATAGCCTCAAAATCCTATAAAATATAACACAAAAACAAATAAAATAAACTCATAAAATAACAATACAACCAACAGAATCGACCAATCTTTGAATCTAAGAATATAATCAACCACAACTATAGAAAACCGAACTTTGAAAAATATGACCCACACCGACAATCATAGAAGTCAAAAGAAAAAACATAGAGGTACATCACCACCAAACTATCTACTAAGTAATGAGACACAACCAAACCTCCCTCGCTCACCAATAACAGCGAGAGCAACTAGGCAAAGCCAAACTCGACAACAAACTAGGTGTCCAAAATACTACAATGAAACACTTAACAGAAGGAAATGTCTAACCACTGGATGCTCACATATTGAGAACACCACACAGAAAAATGATAAAAGTCATGATATGACGCCATTCTCACTAGGTCTGAGCCAATCAAAACTGATAATACTAAACTGCAAAAATCATTTGATTCACTACCTGAATTTTAAAAAAACGATGATTTTGGGTTGGGATCGGTTTTACTATGTGAAGTCGAAACTGAAACACTGAATGTCTGGAAGGTATACTGGAAATCATGATAACGATGTCTTAATAACATTGTAAGTAGTCACTAAGTCATTTATTATACCTTTCCCTTGGTAATAATCCGACAGCGAGCACTTTTGAGGTCTCAAATGGCTTAAAATAAGTCCCCTCCCCCCATCATGGATTTTTTTATCTAGAACTTTAGCATTAATATAAATAATTATGCATTAGTGATATTACGAGACATGACCCTAATTCATCATCGGATTATGTCATATGATGCCAATTATAGATGAAATACTTGCAACAATACCCAAAATTTCACTTTCTTAGCAATCGTATAATAAACTTGGTCAATGATTGCTTTGAAGAAAACTGGTGCAATTTAACCTTTTATATTGACCGGTATAGACTGAATGCTTCTAGAATGGAACTTTAGAAACATATGAAAGACAGTCGTAGTCATGCCCTTCACTAGTCTAGAACCGATTTTGAACCCAAAACTATACTAAAACCTATTCAATCGAACTAAAAAAACGATGAAACCAAATTGTCACTAGTTGTCTGGTTCGGGACATATATCCCTAAAAACCAAACCATCCGGTTTTGGTCCTAGCTTAAACCCAAAATCAAACCATTCATCACGATACTCAACCCTAATTCTCACAATGAAATAGGAAATCTAGTTAAAATCAGTCTCAAACCTATCTAGATAGAAGGCAAAAACCAACACAACTAAACAATAAATGGAAAAAAAAACTGCAATCCAACTTATAAATAAAAGAAGAAATTAAAATCAGTAATAAAGATTTACCAATACATTACCATTCAAATTGTTGAGTATACATGTGATAGACGATCACGATCGATCAAAATAATAAGAGAAAGTAGGGTGAAGGAAACACAAAGCCGAATCCAAGAGAGGCTGAGAGATTAACTCGGTAAAGATAGAGAATCTTTTTCATTATAACGTTATGAGGTAGTTTTTGTTTAAGTTTAATGTCCAATAGATCCCAGCAGCTAAGTGCACCACTTCTTAAGAACTATGGCTTCTTTTAGACTAGTATGCCTTTCTTAAAAGGCCCTAGTTCGAATCTTGTCGTCATCAAGAAATTGATTCTGATCTGATTTAAACAACTATAGATCATAAACCATGTTAAGTAAAAGCGAAGAAAATAATCAAGTTCTAAATTAACAAAATTAAGGTATTTTCAATGATCATGACTCAAAAAATTGAGTTAAAAATTCTTATAACTCAAAAGGTTAAGTGATGTCTCCTTAATTGTTCTTATTTTCGACCCTTCAGAGACATCATTTTTTGTGTTTATTTAATCAATTTGATAGACTTTTGGACTAAATATGCAATAATATGATTTTCCTCTTTTATTTCTAGCATTTTTAATTTATTAAGCTTTTGCACGTAATATTGGTATTTTTAGTGTAAATTTTACAGGTTTTAGATGTTAGCTAGGAGAGGAATCCGAGGAGAAAGTCAAAGATCATGATATGGAGTCAAGACTTGAAGATAAATCCCGAAGATATTATTTTTAGAGCTGAAAATCTATTTTCCAGGCCATAGATTGCTGATTTCGAGGTGCTTAAGAGATGATTTAGCCGCTGATCTTTGAAGAGAAAACATTCCTTATCGAGTTACGGAACTTTAGCAACTGGAATTAGGTCAATCGGAGTCATAACGAAGCGGGAAAAGCCGTTTTAGTGAAGGTGTATCAGCAGTTACGGGATTTAGGGCTTGGACATTTAATTAGTGTTTTATTCTTAGGTCCAAGCCCTAATCCGTTTTTACACTTATAAAAGGAGCCTTTGACTTCTATTTTCATAACAATTCACATTGTACAAGATTAAACACCAGAGAGAAGCAACAGAAGGAAGAAAGAAGAAGCTGCAAGAGCTGGAGAGGGTCTATATCTCCGTTCGCAGTCATTCCTATTCCGGAAATTAGGTTCTTTTATCTTTAATTTTATAAAACAATATGAATTCCCTTTTATTTAATTTAGTTTTGTTTTCAATTAATATGAGCTAAACACATTTTAGCGCTTGAGAATGCCATATGGGTAATTCCCAAATCTTATTGAATTTCATATGTTGAATTTGGGTTTCTATTAAATTAAATTAAATTGTGTCTTATACCCTTTTCGATAAATTGAGAATATTTACTGTTTTTAGCGTCATGAACTAGGAACAAGTGTTAGTATCTATGCTATTCCAATTAGTGGCAATTGGATCATCCTGACGGAGGGTTTAGGTACAGAACCATTTATTCAATCTAGGATAGAAGCTATTGATTCTGACGAACTTAGCTAATCCTAGGGCCAATGAGGTAATAAAACTTAAACATCAAAAAGTGGATCATATTTACCCTGACGGGACTAGTGACACTCTAGGATCGCCTTATAGTCCACCCTGACGGGGGTATAAGGAATTTAGAATCCCGACCATCGTAATTGACCAATTTAACCCTTAAACAGCATAGGTTATGAAATAGGATTAGGATGACCCCTTGCGTTCTCAAGTGCTATCTTCTCATACTTGCGTTTTACATCATTTTACTTGCGTCTTAACTTTTAATTGCATTTTCCATTTAGTCTTTTATTATTTAGCATTAATACAAAAACCAATCAAACATATTATCTTTATTTGCTTTCATAAGTGCAATCATTCATTGGTGGATAAGCATTGTAGTCAACCATCCCGTCCTTGGTACGAATCTGTTTTATCAACTATATTACTTGGGACAACCGTACACTTGCGGTTGTGGTTCGATTATTTATTGCATTATTTTTAGAACACACAAAGGACCACCATTAAGTTGTGAGGAAATTCCCATAACTAATAATAGGGAAAAACACAAAGTGGATGTTATTGCTGAGTTAACACAAGAAGTTGAGTTACGGAATAAATTTCCGTAATTCATAAGCGGAAAAACTAAGTCAATGTTGCTGAATTACTAGGAAAATTCCCATAACTCATAAAATTTTAGATTGTTCATTCACATGATTAAATATGTGATTCAAGAAATGTAGTTGAAATGCTGTATTTCGCAGCTGATAGAATATGTCAACAGTTATTTGGGTAATCTCTGCAGTGTCATTAAACTTTTCTTCATTTAAAGTAAGGGTATAACTGAAAAAACTCGAAATGTGGTGATAAAAATGAGCTACAAATTTTTTAAGGGAAAAATCATTTATAAAATAGACTTTAGCTCCCTTACCCCTCCCCCAAGTCTAAAAGTACTCTAAAAAATTTGCGGGCATGTCGTCCCATAACCTACTACTTTTTTACCCACCGGAAATCCATATGGATCCGTCCTTGTACCTTTTACGAACAAGTTTAAACCAACTGTGAGGAGAGGGAATTAATGAAAAACAGGAAGTTATTGGATATCAATCTTTTTTATTTATATATTTTTTGTTTTTTAATAGAATTTCGATCTAACATGAAACTAAAATAGAAATGAATTGACAATCACTATCATTTAACATTATGTTAAGTATGTATGTGCATGAAAATTAACGAGCACCTGCATCTTTTTTCTACAACTTTTAAAACTCCTACTGGTAGCATTTGTAGGAGTGCGCATTCTCTCATATATACTAGATTGGAAACTAGAGATTGGCACACCCTCACTATCATCCCTCTTAATGATCAAAGGAAAAAATCTTAGGTGTGATAGACATGGGGATTAAGACTCGGGTTATGGAATTCTTTGAGAAGAGCTCGTATCCTTCGTGTCATCGGGGATAATAGGATCCTTCCTTATGAGTTTTGAAAATATATTAAATAAAAGTGACACATTGGAGGAGACAATATAATTACTGAGATTCGAGCAAACACTTTCAAACTGGAAGTCTTTGAGGATTTGGAGTTCAATAGATTGTGGACTCTGCGTCTTGGTGTGATCTTGGGCATGCATGTGAGCATTAGTAGACAGTGCTTCTTCATCTTCAAGATGTCCCAATATACAACTCTTCCATTTGAGTCCAGGTGAAGGGGCTAGCTTTCATCAAGAATAATATGAAGACTCTCAAGGCGTTAGGAAGATGTTATTTTTTTAATTTGGAAAACTTTGATATCCCGGAAGTAGTGTTGGATGATGTAAAATTTCTTAGGTTTTGTGTGTGGTTTCACATCAAAAAGCCTCTCCCCTAGTGATTACCTCAAATAGGAGGATGGGGCAGGTTGGGTTACTTTTCAATTAAAAATGTTGGATCACTGTGTTTATTTGTGGTTGCATTGGATATAGAGTCAAAAACTGTAATGTTCAAGTGGTTAAGAATGTGGATGACATAGATGATCGCAAATTGGTGACGTGGATGGTGGAAAACATAGTCAAGTTCCCCCCAACCAAACTATGCATGGTATTCGTATTAAGATGTGAGGTGATTTTTCTACTACCCTTCCATCTTTATGATGGAATGGAGACACTGATGGTTCTTCTGGTGGATGAGGGGGAGATCGAGCGACTATACTGGTCACACTAACCAGGATGTACATATGGGAGGAGAAACTCATGTGAGGGATAACAACATGTATCAATGTATGAGACAGAAAAGGGATCGAAGATTTGATGAACAAGGTGTCAAGAACTTAGGAGATCTGGTCTTCTATAAGAGATCCTTTTTTAAGATGCTTGACAAGCTGATATAGAAGTCAAACAAAAAAAGTGTTGATCAAGCTATGAATAATGAGCAAGTGGGTATTCAGATGGAGGAAACGCTGGAAAATTTAGGGAACATTTGGTTGGTTTTTTTTAGGACAGACCCTATACCTAATGTCTTTGTTTCTAATCAGGATGATAGGATATATAGTCAACTCAACAAAGGAAAATGCATTGTGTTTAAGGAAACTGGGAAAATAGACGAGGAATGGCATCTTACGGAGAAGCATTTAATTTGAAGCACAAAAGTGAATTCATGTCTAAGGTTATGGAGAAACAAATAAAATGAGGTTCACTACAGAGGTTTCTAGTGTCGAAGGTTTAAGCATTAAGGATAGTAGTGAGAGTAAGAAAAATGAGTCATCCTGATGGACAAGAATGTAAGATAAACTTATCATATCTCACACTTGAGGAGCATGGACGTAGAGTCACCAATTTCACTGACGATGATTTGCAAGAAGACCCAAAAGAGGAGGGCCCATTGAATGTGTATAGTGCTGAAAATGATGAGTTGTATATGGTGAGTGATGATTCAGATAGTGGAGAAGGTTTTGTGAAGGTTTATCCTCAAGACTTCCAGTAGTTTTGGTTCGGAAAAAGGAAGATCAGCCTTTCTCTTAAGGTGGTCGCCAAAGTTCAATGAGTACAATATTTCGGAACTTTCAGGGAATTTAGGTGCCCCTGACGGCCTCCAATATTAAGTCTGTCTTGCCAAAGTTTAAACCAGGAATTGCATGTTTTTGTGAAACGATGATGCACGAAGTTAACTCCTGTGATATCATTAGATATTTTAATTATGATAGTTTTGTTAAGGATCCCACGGGTATGGCCTATCATTCGTTTTTTTGATAGTTTGGAAATCCTTTATCCGTCTAGATATTATATTTTGTAGTGATCGCCACATTATCATGCATATCAATAAAAAAAATTGTACTATGCTATATGTATTCATGCCCCTAACTTATTCAAAAACGTAAACAACTTTGGGAAGAAATAACAAATTGGAAACATAATATAAACCAACCTTGGATAATAAAAGGAGATTTTAATGAGGTGTTTTATACAAATGAGAAACTTATCCGTATCCTAGCTAATAGAAATCATATTTTGGAATTTAAGAATTTTACTTATAATAATAGACTTATTGATATTCATTCTTATGGTTGCTATTATACTTGGACTAATAGAAGAACTGATAATGATTACGTCAAGATAAAACTTGATCGAGCACTTGCCTCTCATGATTGGATTAACAAGTACCATAAATGCGCAAGTTTTTATACCATCAGCGGTGGGCTCGGATCACTCGCCGCTAATTTTATAATATGAAAACACAATGAGACGAGAACAAATGTTTAGATTTGAATTGTACTGGGTAGATAAAGAGTTAAAACATGAAGTCCTACATAATGCATGGGCAAGCCAGGGAATGTGATTTCTTTACCAAACTTCATTTGGAAATGGGATACAATTATTGGAGCGCTAAAAGTGTAGTGTATAACCTTTGAGAACCATGAAGAAAAAATACGAAAAATTAAATATAGACTCAAAAAAATAACCAATTCGATGCCAACATCAGAATCACAAGAAGATAAAAGGAACTTACAACTACAAATTAAATGAGAATTCAAATGTGAGAAAAGTTATTGGTTAAACAGTGCCCGACAAACTTGGCTAGATTGTGGGGATCGACATACCAGAATTTTCTTTATCCCCACAACACAATGCATGAATCATAAAAAAATTAAAAAAGAATTAAAGACAATGAAAGAAATTAGAAAAATGAAGTCTTAGAAGCAAGAAACTATTTTCAAATTTTTTACAAAGATCTTTTCATATAACAAGAGGCGATAAGGGAACATATGGAGGAAACCTCTCAATTCATCCAATCAAATGTCACCCCACAAATGAATAATGAATTGGCAAAACCACCCTCCATGGAAGAAATGGAAAAGGTTGTAAAAGAGAAGTCCCCAAATAAGGCACCTGGATGGGACGGACTTAATGGTAAGTTTTATCAGGAATTATGGGCCACAACTAAACATGATGTCATTCTTATGGTCCAATATTTTTTCAATAACAACATTTCTTTGGAAAATTTAAATGGTACTCTTATCGCACTTGTTCCTAAAGGTGATTCCCATGAAAAATTAGGAGATTATAGACCAATTGCCTATATTAATTTTAAATATAAAATAATTACCAAAATCTTATCTAATAGATTACAAGGATATATGTATACTATTGTATAGCCTACGTAAACTGTGTTTATTAAAGGTATGGTAATATTAGACATTATTATAATAGCACATGAAATATCATTTTATATGAAGAAAAGAAGGAAAGACCACAAACACATGGCGACACTAAAAATTGACATGGCTAAAGCATATTATCAGGTACGATGAAAATTTATTCTTAATAGCCTTAGAAAATTAGGTTTTTGTGAAAATGGATTCAGTGGATCAAGAATTGCATAACGACATCGACTATGCAGATTAACCTAAATGGAGATAGATTAGGAAAGTTTAAACCAATTAGAGTTTTACGCTAAGAGGATCCCTTGTCAGTGTTTCTATTTACTCTCATGACAGAATCTTTTATTAGCCTAATTACAATGTCATTAGTAACGGTATAATAAAAGGGATACAAGTCACCGGGAATCGCGTGATTATATCACATCTTTTTTTCCCGAACAACTCACTCTTTTTTCTCTCCATTGATGATACATTACAGACTTTCCAAAATGTATGGCAACATATTGTACAGGGTTAGGAGAACAAATTAGTTTTGGGAAATCGACGATTTTTTTCAGCAAAGAAACACCAAAGAAAATTCAGACTCTACAACTCGAAGACTACAAATCATGAAAACAGAGGATCTGGGGAAATACTTTGGTATACTACTATGCCATAGAAGATCGAAAGTAGTATCACTGACATAGGTTGCAATTTTTTTTTTCAGATATACAGATGGTTGGAAAGCACAACTACTTTCAGAATGAGGAAAGGAGGAAAGAGGTTCTAATAAAGGCTATCCTGGTATACTCTACGTCAGTTTCTCTTGCCTAGTTTCATTTTATAGGAAAACTCATCTCCTCTATCTCAAACTTTTAGTGGAATCCAGTGGAATGTAATAGAATTCACTGGATGGCCTGAGAAATATTGACATTAGCAAACTATTGGGGGAATTGGAGTCAAAGATCTCAAAACGATGAATACAACTCTATTCGTAGCACAAGTTTGGAGAATAATAAATGAACCAGATACACTAGTTGCAAGATAACTTATCATAAGTCCAATATTATGAATGTGAATTTAAGACAAAATCGAACGTGTTCGTGAGAAAGTATAATAAAAGGAAGAATTTTTCTAAAAAAAACATGGGACATGTCAAATTGGAAATGGAGAAACAACCAAATATGGAAAGATAAATGGATAAACACCAATTTAGAGTTGAAAAAACCTCACACCTGCCATCTAAATAGTCAATCAATTATGGAAAGAAGAAGAGTGGGAATGGGACACAAAACTGTTAGATAACATATTTCCTTTCCCCATAATTCTTGAAATCACAAAAATAAATATATATCTATCAGACATAATGGATAAATTTATTTTCCTACATGCTAAAAATAAAAAGTATACTACTAAAATTGGGTACAAAATACTTACTAACGAACAAGTGATTAATGAACCACAAGCAATAGTCACATCCGAATCTAGGGAGGAATCTTTATGGAAAGACATCTGGAACAATAACATACCAACAAAAATAAGGATTTTTGTATGGGAAGCATGTAACGATGATATATCGACAAATGAAATTTTAAGGAGAAAAGTGCGCAGATACCGGGGATAGTCTATGGTGCCAAAATCGAAAGGAGTCGTCTGAACATCTATTGCTGACATGTCAAGTGTTACACTCAATCTGAGTAGGCTCAACTTTTCAAATCATGTTTTATGATATTGATACTATTTCTATTATCTTGGTTATTATGGATTGTTAAAACATTTACAGAATGCGGATAACCAAAAAGTATTATTATTTCTTATCCTCGCATAATTATATATAATATATAGAATGAGAAAATGAAAGAATTGCATGAAGACAAATGTATTGATGCAGATAAAGTTATAGAGTCAACAAAGTCACTTATGAAGGAACTGTTTGGAACAACTTGGAGAAAACTGGCAACCAGAGTGGATGTACAAAACGACACACCGGGAGAGCCAAATCAATCAGATGGACACCATGTATGGTCCAATCTCCTTCAAATATATCCCTAGAAAGCTGAACGGACATGCAAACAGGCTTGCAAACTAGCGAGACATTGCGCCAATTGTAATTTTCACTATGAAGGTTTTCAGGTTTATGGTGGTTTCAACAAATCCGGAATTGGATGAGCGAATCAAGAAGAAATTCCTTCCAAAAAAAGAATATTCGCTTTAGGATGTGTGCGTGTGTCTTATTCTCTTTTTGTTTTTAGTTTAGAAATCTAATAATTTTGGGTATCTAGTTGAACTTTTTCGACCGAAAAAAAAAAGAAGTCAAACTTTAGTTTATAATATACCAATTAAATACAGATTATCTTCTAAAATAGTTTCTTGAACCTACGCAACTAGGTTTATAAGGATTTAATTTATGCTTGAAATTTGATATCGATTATATCAATTATTGCGAGGAGACTTAAGGGTAGGAATCAGATCCAAATTTTTTGATTTTTGATTTTTTCGATTCGAAAATTCTGATTTTGCAACATATTTTTTAATATTCTAATTTTTAAAATTCGGATTTCCGGGTTTCTGTAAAAAATCAGTTTGAAAACAGAGTTACGTATAAATTTCTGATATTTCTGATATCCAATCTGATTCTTAATTCTGATTTTACATTGTACTATTATTTCCAATATATTTCCGATTATGAATTATTATACTTATTAATTAATATATACACACACACATATATATATATATATATATATAGTATAATATATAATATAATATACAATCAATTGTAGATAAAATTATTCAAGTCAATGAGAGTCAACCCACCCAAAAACCCTCTCTAGCCACTCATATCACCTAAATTTTATTCCATAGAATCTTTTTAGTTTTCCAACACTTATCCACCTTTTTCCCACCTTTTAGCTTTTTCTTTTAGCTGATTTGGTGTTTATCCCAAAATCTGGGATCTATCACCAAGTCATCTTCAAAAATTCAACCATTCTTATCCAAACATTTAACCGACAAATCATTACACAATACACTACCAACCCCTAACCTTCACAATAAACTCTCTGAAAATGACGAAAGTGATAAAATCAAACAAAGAAAACAAATCTAACAGCTCAAATCCAAAATCAAAGACGAAATATACGAACATCACAAAGCTAATGTTCTCTCCTCCCAGTTCTGAACCTGGTGAAGAGAGTAGCGTAGCTCGTGAGTCGATTAAAGCTGTTGAGTCGGTAGAAGAAGATGTTAATCAAACGCCGATGACTACTCCGATTCAAACTGTAAAAGAGAAACCGGAAGATCCGGTTGAGAAAGAACAACCGAAAGGAGTTTCGTGGTCAAAATTGTTTGGATGTGCGAAAGGCTCAGCTAAACTTGAACATCATGAGCCGGTAAACATTCAAGGTAAAAGAGTTGTTAAACCACCTCTAGATGTTTTAGAAGAAGGAGCCGAGCAGTGGGTGAACTGTCTTATTGGACAATTCATTGATAATCCACCTCCATTCTATGCTATTACCAATTTTGTGAGGTATCAATGGAACAAAATGGGCAAAGTAGAAATTAAGTCGAATCAGATGGGGAGTTTTGTCTTCAAATTTGAGAATCAACAATTTTACAACAAAGCTTTGGAGCAGCTATGGCATATTAATGGTAAGCCGTTACTTCTTCGTCCATGGGTAGCTGGTATGCAATTTGATAAACTTGACATAGCTAAGATTCCTATATGGGTGAAACTAATCAATGTACCTATGGAGTTATGGACACAAAGAGGATTAGGCTATGTAGCTAGTGGTGTTGGTATACCAATTCAGATGGACAGTGTTACTGAGACTAAATCCAGACTTGGATATGCCAGGGTGTGTGTAGAGATTGATATAAAAGATGAGTTGCCTGAGAATGTTTTAGTGGATATAGGTGCAGATGAATTTCAGGAAGTTAAGGTTGAGTATGAGTGGAAACCTTTGGTGTGTAAAAAGTGTAATAAGTTAGGGCATGTGGACGCAAAGTGTAAGAATATACAAAAACTCTGGATGCCAAAACAAGTTAGCACTAATGAAATTGATAAAGGTAAAGCAGTTGTTAATGAATGGCAAGTGGTTAAGAGTAATAAAAACTCAGCAAACAATATTGGATCAACCTCAGTTGCCTTAAGTAATTCATTCAGTAGATTACAGAATGGTGATAAGAGTCAAATTGACAAAGATATTCTGACATTTATTGATCATGAAGGTGGAGAAGAGATTCCTAAACCACCAAATATATGATTGTAGCATCTTGGAATGTGAGGGGGTTTAATAGTCTCCTCAGACAATTAGATGTTAAAAGTTTTATTGTTAATAATAAAGTTGGGGTAATTGGACTTTTGGAGACAAAAGTTAAGTATAACAATTATCCTGGAATAATTAGTGCACATTTTTCTCATCTTGAGATGTTGCACAACTATAGTAAAGATGATAGTGGAAGGATATGGGTGTTATGGGATAAGAAACAAGTAGAAATTAATTTGATTGATCAAACATCTCAAGTCATGATGCTTCAGATCAAAGAGAAGGATAATGGTGAAATAATTTATATTGGAATGGTTTATGCTAGTAACTCAGATGAAGATAGAAGGCTATTGTGGAGTGATATGGTAAAATGGAGTAAGGTATATGATAAAGAAAGGTTGTGTTTTATGGGTGATTTCAATGAGATTTTAAAAATAGAAGATAGGTTGAATTGTACTGACTTAGAGAAGGGAGCTTATGAGTTCATAGATTGTATTGATGAATCAGGTTTATATGAGCACAATTGTGGAGGTCAATACTATACATGGACCAATAAGAGCACAAGTGATCAATTTAGAGCTAGTAAAATCGACAGGGTGTTTATTAACAATAGATGGATGGATTCTTTAAAGTCTAATGTGATTATTCATCCACCATCTTCCTCAGATCATTGCGCAATTAAGATAAATATTGGTGGTGAGAAGAGGTTCATTCCTAGCCAGTTCAGGTTCTTCAATATCTGGGCTAAACATGACAAATATATAGACATTGTGAAGGAAGCTTGGAATATCAGAGTGGATGGGAATGGTATGTATAGAGTGTGTGCTAAACAGAAAAATGTAAAGGCTGCTCTCAAGAAGTTCAATAATATATACTTCAAAAAGAACAGCTTAGAGATTGAACAAATGAAAGCTCAACTAGATGATATTCAAATGAAGATTATGACTGGTAACACCAACTCCATTGTACTACAAGAGGAGAAAATATTAAATACTAAACTTCAGGAAGCTATTAATATACAATATAGTGTTATGAGGCAAAAAGCAAAAGGTGTTGCTATTAATGAAATGGATGGTAACTCAGCTTATTTTTATAAAGTTGTTAAAGGAAGAATAGTGAGAAACACTATATCAACTCTTATCACTGACACAGGAGAAGTAATAGATGATCCTAATCTTATTAAGCAAGAATTTATTCAATTTTATACTCAGCTGCTAGGAACTGAAGATATAAATGAAGAGTTCTGTTCTAGTGAAACTATTCAAAGATTAATCAATACTCAAGTTACTAAAGAGCAGAATGATGAACTTATAGCTCCAATCACAGATGCAGAAATCAAAGAAGCAGTTTTCTCTATAGGTGAAAATAGAAGCCCTGGACCTGATGGCCTTAATTCCACTTTTTATAAGTCTTCTTGGAGTGTTATTGGACAGGAATTTACTCAAGCTGTCAAAGAATCACTCAATAATTGCAAGATACTATCTCAAATTAATGCAACTAATATTGTGCTCATACCAAAAGAAAAAGATGCTTCAAGTGTAAAAAAGTTCAGGCCTATCTCCTGTACTAACATCTCATACAAAACTATCTCAAGAGTGATCTGCAAAAGATTAAAAAAGGTAATGAACTCTATAATATCATTAAACCAAGCTGCTTATGTGAGTAATAGATATATAGGTGATAACATTCTAGTTGCTCAAGAGATTGTATTGGGATATGATAAGAAGAATTCTGCTCCTAAGTGTACAATCAACTTGGACCTTCAAAAGGCATATGATAGTGTCAACTGGAGGTTTTTACTAAATGTATTAAAAGCCTTTAATTTACCTGACAAGTTTATAAAATGGGTTAAAATGTGTGTATGCACAACATCTTATTCTGTGTGTATTAATGGTGAGAGTTGTGGGTATTTTAAAGGGAAGAGAGGCTTGAGGCAGGGTGATCCTCTCTCACCCTACCTGTTTGCCATGTGTATGGAAGTCTTTACAGGTTTATTTAATGAAATTGGCAATAAAAGCAGCTTTAACTATCATCAGAAATGTGAGATGATGAAATTAAACCACATCATATTTGCAGATGACTTGTTAATCTTCTTAAAAGCTGATATTGAATCTGCTAGAGAAGTTAAAAAAGGACTTGAATTATTCTCCAGGATGTCAGGATTAAATATTAACTATAATAAGAGTGAAATTTATTATGGTGGTGCTAATCATGATTTAAGGATCAAAATTTCTGAGGTGTTAGAGATTAAGATGGGATGCTTGCCAGTTAGATATCTTGGAGTTCCCTTATTATCAAAAAAGTTGAGTGTTGAAGAGGGTAACAAACTTGTGCATAAGATTTATAGTAGTATAAATCAATGGTCTTCTAAGCTTCTCTCTTACTCGGGTAGAGTGGAACTAATCAAGAGTGTTTTAATTAGTAAAATCTTGTATTGGTGCCGAGTTTTCTTGTTGCCAAAACAAGTTATATACAAATTAAATCAGCTAATGAAGAGATTTCTATGGAATGGTAATAATGATGGAGCTCAAGGAGCAAAGATAGCTTGGGATAAAGTATGTACTAGCAAGCAAGAAGGTGGATTAGGAATTCCGAGAATTGAAAATATAAATTTAGCTTGTCTATTGTACACTTTTTGGAGAATGTATGCTCAAAAAGACAATTTGTGGAGTAAATGGGTTAAATGCAATATAGTCAAAAATAATTGCATTTGGGCCATTGAAGAAAAGCAGGCTCATTCTTGGATATGGAAGAAACTTCTCAAAGTCAGGAAAATAGCTTACAATTTCATCTATCATAAAGTCAACAATGGGAAAGAGACTTATATTATATGGGACAGGTGGATTGATATGAAGAGTGCTCAGGAGATTATTGGCATTGAGCTTAATAAGATTGATATAAACAGTGATAAAACTGTCTCAAGCTGCTATGGAGGTAGAAGATGGAGACTTCCACCTACTATAGGTAAGATTTTGCCTCTCATTTATAATTTTCAGCTAAACAATAAAGAAGATGTTAAAGTTTGGACTGAAAATGTCAAAATGAAGTTTTCTTTCAAGAAAACTCTTGCTAAGATCAACCTTAATGAGGACTCAGATCAAGTGATTTGGTATAATCTTGTATGGTGTAAGAGCAACATTCCGAGGTGTGCTTTCATAACATGGATAGCAGTGATGGATAGATTAAGCACCAAAGAAAGAATGATGCAGTGGGGAAATAATATTAACCCTCTGTGTTCTCTTTGCAAAGCTGCAGTGGAAACTAGTTCTCACCTTTTCTTTGAATGTTCTTTTAGTAAAAGGGTGTTGAAGAATATTTTAAACAAATGTAATGTTAGATATATACCGAAAGATTTTGAAGAGATATGCAAGGAGGTGAACAAGTTTAATAGCAAAGAGCTTACAATCCTGGTTAGTAACATCTTCACTTCTTATATATATAATTTGTGGTGGTTGAGGAATGAGATTGAACATGGAGGAAGGGTTATAAATGAAGATCAGTTATGTAAAAAGATTGAAGGTATGGTTAAAATGAAGTTACTGGTGAGAAAGATGAAGAATAAAGAGATTAAAGAGATGATTGATAAGTTAGACTAGTGGATATCGGTTTCTTATTCTTGTAATTAGGCCCATTTACTTTATTATCTTTATATGTAGTGGGCTTTTAATTAGACAAAGTTGTAATAGTGGTTATGTTTAAAATGTAGTGAGGAGTAGGCAATTGGGCCGATAAGTGATAAGGTCCTGATTTGGGCCTTAGTAGTTTGTAGGCTTTAATTGTAAAGATATTGGAGGTTGATTTATTATTAATATAGTTTGATTTGATGATCAAAAAAAAAGAATATACAATCAATTTATATAAAATATATAATATAATTACATAACTTACAAAGAGTCATAGTCGTTTGACCTCTAGTTTGTCGAGAATAGTATACTAACATACTAAGATGAAGTGGTATACCATCTAATTGATATGAATTGTTTTAAATTTTTGATATTACGATATAATTTTCAATTATGTAAATATAATTAATTTAGTATGATATTATTTTAAAATGTAAAAAATAATTGAAATGGATATTTAATTTTTTAAAGAATAAATGTTTATTCTGAAATAATATATGATTTTGAAATTTCCGATTTTTGAACCACAAATTCCAAACGGAAAATTCCAAAATGTCCGAACCGAAATTTTTGTATCTTCGAAAAATTCCGAATTCGGAACCTTTTTTCCGATTTCAAAATTTTTTTCGATCGAAATCAAAATGGAAAAATCCATTTTGAAAAGATTTAGAAAATTTTGGAAATACCACTTTTTCCAATCCATTGCGTCAGATTTCCACCCCTAATGAGACCAAAATAACCCTTAGCTTGATGGTTTTTTTATGTAACAAATAAATTTTGAAAGAAAAACTTTAAGTGAGGAGAAAGTCAAAAGATCCACAAAATTTTTCTCGTAAGAGTTATTTTCAAGGGTGAGTGAGGAGACAAAATTAGTGGCTTATAGGGAACATGTGGCTAAGTTCTTCTTCAAAGAGGCCATCATCTAATTTTATAGGTGACCAAATACTAAAATACCTTCAAATAAAACAAACATCACATAAACAAAAAAAAAGTGGCAATGCCTTAGGAAATAAAAATGCAAACTTACTTTGATTAAATAAGACTCAACCATGAATTGGTTGTTCTAAAGTCGCCAGAAAAGAATTATTTTTTGATGAGAAACCGCCAGGGACGGAGCTACGTTGTAGCTTTTGGGGCCTGGGCCCCCTCAATTTTTTTTAAAAATTATCTTTTTACCCTTATAAAAAATAAAAAACGAAAAATTTATAAGGTTCGGCCCCCCAAATTTTTGAACTATATCCCTTGGCCCCCCCAAATATAAAATCCTGGTTCCGTCCCTGGAAACCGCTATGATATGTTTATTATAACTGAAGATAAAGAAATCAACGAGTACATTATGTTAGAGAACTTTTAAACTAGGAATGAAGATAGATAGTTATCAAACAGAGTCTTGTGGTTTGTTTGATAGAAATGAAAACGAAAATGAAAATGGTAGATTGGCCCGGTTTGTTGAAAATATTTTCTATTTTTATTTTAAGATTAAATTTTCAGAAAAAAAAATTTTGTTTTTAATATTTTAAAAAATATAGAAAACGTCGATTTCACGTTCTCCAATAAGCAATATTTTCATTTTATTTTCCATTATTTTTAGCCAAACACATTTTTATTACTATTTTGAATAATATAGAAAATTAAAACAAAAAATACCCATTATTTTTACAAACCAAACAGGGTCACATGAGGTATTGTTTGAATATTGGAGATGCATGGTCATGAGCTCTTAGTTATTCAGAATAATAAAATATAACACTAAAATTTTATCAGTGATGTAGCGGAATTTTTTACCCAAAAAATCATAACTAATTTAATTGAATATACATTATCTATCAATCAAGTAGTTTAAATTGAGAAATTAAAATTATTAATACTACTTTATGAATGATATTTTGGTAGTATAATTTTTTTGTGATATATATATCATTACTCATTTATTTATGATTTCATCGACTTGTACATCTGATAAAATTTTAAATAATTAAGGCAACTAGGCTGGTTGTAACTCACATTAATTAAATAAAATATGAATATTTGTTGTATTTAAATGAAATAGTGAACCTAATCTATGTTGTAGATCTCGGTTTCGCGGTCTAGGCGGTCGACTGGGGCCTAGCACCTAGGAAGGATTATACGAAGCCTAGGTGGGATTAAGCGGTTTTGAATCTTGGTATGTAATTTTGTATATTTAGTAATATATACATAGTAATTATCACAATTCTAACTATTTAAGACATAAAATTCATCTAACAACACTGTAGTTAATATAAAAATACTAAAATTTGAGTTATAATATCAATTCAAGAATTATTGAGAATACGAAAAACAAAAAGAAGGCCTAGGCGGCCATTTTTTCCCATTAATCGGCACCTAAGCGGGCTAGGTGCCTCTTCCACGGTGACTAGGGCGCTAAGCAAAAACGTCTAGCATTTTTACTAGGCGTAAGTGGTTGAGGGGGGAGTTGACACCTAAATGGCGCCTAGGTGGTGATTTCTACAACATAGAACCTAAGTCTTTTTTTGGTAAAAAATGAATATCATTGAAATAAGAGTGTCAGATTGTTACAAAGGGGGAAGGGAAAGGGTGTGGGTGAGGGGAGGGGTTACAACAAAAAGGTAAAAACAAACAGAAAAGGCGAGAGAATAACAAGAGAAACGGTCCCAAGCCAGCATTCCAAATAGGTTTTGTCCAGTTGATATACGCCGGGAGAGAAGCTACATAAGTAGCTGGAACTAGAAGGATCAGAGATCCACCATTAATCAGGAGAAACGCCAATATGGACATAAAAAGTCGATCAAGTCAAAACCATAGCCTATAGTAATGATAAAAATCACCTATCCTCCGATAGTACCACTAAAACTAATGGTAAGGGTTTGTTGTTCAGATGAATACATAAGCACAAAGTAGATGAAAAGGTGGCTTAGTAGGAATCCATCTACCATCTTTTGAAGAACATTAAGAAACACTCACACCCAAGCAAACACATTAAACTTTTGCGAGGCAATTTAGGAAACACCTTAGTTGAATTGACCCTTATCTTTTCACAAATCTCTTGTGGAAAACCCCTAAAAGTTTCGCGTTGCTGGTCCACCACTACTGGTAAATCTCGATACAATTAATATTTTCATAAGAAGTTATATGCCTCACACAAGTCATGTAGCTATCTATTGTTATGTTGGTTGCATCTTTTCTCCAAGATTACAAAAGAAAAATTCGCTAAATTGTGGAATGCCATGTGAAAAGTGATAACTAAATATCGAACTATTTTAGACACATGCATCCAAAAAGGGGGAAACTCGTGATTCCTTAGGATCAACACATAGTAAGGTTGCGAAGGACTGAAGAACTTATTAACCAAGCTTAGCATATAATGTCCAAAGCAATGCTAAAACTCATTCTCAAATATAAAGATCCGCAAGTCTTGTGGAAAAATATCCAAAGTGATAAGCAACTCCCATGATCAATGTCATATAAATCCACATGATTCTCTAAATTCTTGTCTTCAAATGATGACTCCTTGGTCACGAGCACCATGTGATAAAAATGGAAATAGTTCATCTTAAGCCACGCACAAGAGTAACATCTAAAATTCTTCTTTATTTTATTTTAAAAACTTTAAGGAGGTTTTCCATTTATCCACATGGACATCTAGTAAAATGAACCCCAAAAGTTATAGCCTTGTAGCGAAAGACGCTACAAGACAAAGTTTGCCAAACTAAAACCATCCAAAGTGGGTCACTGATGTCTACATATTTGTGATGAATTAATATATTTATGAGACATCATTTTAGTGTATTATGTTCTTAGTTGAGGGATTTTTCCCTATTAATCTTTACTTTCTCAATTCATGCCTTGATTTGGAGGTTTAGAACTTTTAGAGCGTTTTTAGTGTAATTTGTGTGTTAAATGTGAAGCTCTTAGGTACAATGATGATATTAAATTCCAAATCAACGTTAAGGAGTTGAGGAAAAAATATCCAAGGCGAAATCAAGAGTTAAACAGAAAAAAACTGTTTTTAAGAAACTGCAAAAACTTCCAAAAGTTGTTGTCCAGCTGTAAAGACGTGTAGTATTTCAAATGATGCGCAAGATCGACAAGGAATTTGAAGGAGCTCTTTTATATCTAGAAAGGTTTTTGAATTTCTCGCTTGCATAACAAGATCATTGGATTTGGAGTTGTAACGAAGGAGTTAGATTTATACAAATTTCAAATGTCAACCAGTCCTATTGTTAAGAAAAACGAGTTTGAGTTGGATTAGGACTCCAAGACTTGTGGTACACGACCTAGATATCGACCCTACACCTATATATATGACTACTTACCTTTGTAAACCTTTCCTTGCTTGTACTTACATCCATAATATTCAATAAATTCATAGGAGGAAGCAAGTTGTCCTATACAGGAAGACAAGAAGTTGGAGAGTTAAACATTCCTCTTAACCCTCCTTCCACTCTACCATTAAGGTAATTTATCTTAGATTCTTGTTTTAACCATGTTTGTAAGTTATTTTATTTTGTTTTATTTATTTAATTATGAACTAATTTTCTCATAGTTTGGGTTTGCACTATGTATAATCCTTGAATTCAATTTCTATATTCTATGTTAGCAGGGAAAATGACAGTTAATTGATTAGAGCTTTTCATTATATATTTGTATTTTGTGTTTGACTTATTCCAGCCATAGAACTGGCCAATCTTAGGACTTCCCTATGTAGTTGGATTGTCACCTAGCAAGGGATTCAGTTATAGACAACGTCGCGTAATCGTTTAGTGTGCGATAGTGATCTTGACGAGCTTACCTAACTAGATAGTCGATAGGGTTAGATTTCCATCACCGATCTCTGCGCGAGGTCCCCTTACCTAAGTCCCTTGTAGTGTTGAGGTTGCCTTCTACGCTACCCTGGCGGGAGTTAGAAGGATTATAGAACCCTGTCTATTTATGTTTGCTCAAATCGCCCTTATAATTAGAATTTTTATTTAGAAGGATAGGTGCATACTAGCAAGCTATGCTATATTTTATCCCCATTCTTAGTAGTTTAGTTATCTGCATTAGTTTAATTATTGTCTATAATTCCTTGTTTGAAAACCCAACAAATATTTATCTTTTTATTTGTCTTTTAGTTTAAACAATTAATCTCTTCTACACTTCTTCTCTAAACACAAGTTGATCAAACAGACTAAATCCCTAAGAACGAATCTTACTTATTAACTATACTTGTAAACAATCTGTGCATTCGCAGTGAATTTCTCGTGGTATTAGTGTATGCGTGTTCTTATTACTATCTTTATTTATCTTTTATTTTATCACGTCTTTGTCTCAACCGACCACCCCTCCCTCTTGCATTACTGATGAGTTGATTAGATATCCAAAGTAACTAATGTGTATTCAAATGCTCACACGAGACTCGGTTTCTTCCAAAATCAGAATTATGGTAGAGATAT
This sequence comes from Nemophila menziesii, assembly GCA_029959085.1. NCBI lineage: Eukaryota > Viridiplantae > Streptophyta > Magnoliopsida > Boraginales > Hydrophyllaceae > Nemophila > Nemophila menziesii. The sequence continues at coordinate 2,418,731 of JARWIR010000013.1, forward strand.
ACTTTGATCTTTATTTGACTAATTATCCTTACCATTATCTTCTTAGTACTAATGAAGTTGTGGAGAATTTTTATCTTCATATAGGTTCCAAACCCAAGATAAAGCACAATGTGGATAATACTTCTGCAGATAATCACAAACATTAATGCACGCTGTTCTCTAGGCGTAAAGCTGCGGGAGAAAATACCTTCCACAAAATGATAAATAAAGCATCAAATCCCATAAAATTATAGAGGAGTGGGACCTATAGACTAGATGGATGCTAAAAGAAGATGGTTGTCCAACGGTTTGAACTCAAAGATCATACTACCAACGATCTGACCGCCAATGATCTAAACAACATTTGTCTGAACTCCTTAAAATATCATTCGTTAAGAGATCGAAATAAGTGTAGTTTCCCACAACTAACACCCACGTTGAAGACATAGACATGTAAGTTATACATAGATGAAAGCAACACCAACTTTCTCCAAGAATAGACCAGATTCGTAAAACTGGAGTGTGGACTTTTGGATCTCAATAAGATTTCCACAGGAAATTGCAAACATTGCAAAGAAGTAATCCTTGAGGATATTTATGTTGTTAGAGTAGTAATTATTAATCCAAACCTGCAGCAAGGGACAATGCATCCTACAAAGTGAACTACCCCTAGGATCAACAGATTACCCACTAGAAAACTTCCTCGGTATATAAACTATTCCTACTGCCAAAAAAGCATCTAAGGATATTAAAATTGCTCACTCGCTAGCCCTTAAGAAGTTTTTCCACTTATTAATACTCCCCCCGTTCCTAAAAGGTTGTCACATTTGCTTTTGCACACAAATTAAGAAATGTAATTTATTATTCATGTGATTACTAAAAGGCCCCCATAAAGTGTCTTGATATCTTAAATGTGTATTGGGAACATATATTATAATATTTAATTAGAGGTAAAAGTGGTATAAAGAATAAAAAAATGTCTTGGTTTTCTAAAATGACAACCTTTTTAGACCAACTATTTTTAGTATAAGTGACAACCTTTTAGGAACGGAGGGAGTAGTAAAAAGATCAACCCAAGGTCCCCCAATCTTAGAGTATGGAATCAACAACGAAATATGAACCTCATTTGAAAATAAGGTGAGATTTTCATCACTATGAACCTAGGCGTGGGAAAAAAACCTTATCATTAGCCAAGAATGAATTACGACAAAAGGATCGAGTAAAGGTGATATGTGAACGGAAAGTATAATGCTTAATAGATCCAAAAATATGAACTTGCTACACAGGCAAGGGCAATTGAACTGGAAAAACACTAAAACAGTTTCAAATTAAAAAAAAAATCAAGTAAGCATACAAGTTGAGAGGCTAAACAAAAGTATTCTCTGAGAAGTCCTAATGATCAATTTAGAGAGCGAGAGAGAATTACCTTACTCAAATGTTCTATGGCTCCACTAGAAATAATATAACTAAATTCACAACACTCCAAAGAGGGAACCAAACAAAAAAACTCGTTAACCAAAAAACAAGGTGAAGGATTGGCACGCTTCTTGGAAGTGTTGATCAATGGGTTTTCCTTCGACGTTGATATAGAGGAGGTTTCCAACTACCCGAACTCTAACGATCAAACCGCCAATGATCTGACCACCAACGAAGTGAAACTCCGACTATCTGACTGCTGACGATCTAAATCCATTTTGACCACTAACTATTCTAAAGAAACTTGTATGCTAAGATTTGAGAACATCTAGCCCATTGTACCTGAGAAACAATGGATACACATAAGGATGAAAAATTGCAATACTTAGGTCCCTGCAGCCAACAATGAGTTCGTTCATGATCCAAGCAAGAACTTCTCCTAATATTTTTGGACCGAGAGTCCAATGAGACTAAAAGGTGAGGAATAAAGCCTGAACTAGTGTCTTCCATTTTATTTTGAAAGCAGGATTCCAAAACTTCATCCTTAGAATTACCGTTACCAAAGCTATAATCCATTATAAACTTCCTGCAACTCTTAGAAACCCGATGTGTTAAACCTCAACAAGACTTTATAGCCAAACGTCTTTTGGAGTAGAAATTTATCCGAGAAACCCGATGTGTTTTTCAACCAAAGCGAACGAAGAAAATTTCCAAATTTAGCTGGAATATCAAAGAGATCAAGAGTAGTTCTTAAGTAAGATTTAAAAGAAGAGGTAGTGAATCAAAAGTAAGACGAAATCTATTCGATAATCCTAAGAATTGTTTAGCCACATTTACACTTAACGGATAACAAGGAATAAACTCGGATTTGAGAGACTTATCAAGACAAATCTTCTTATGACAATCATTAGAAAATGGATAAAGACTTTACTCTTGAGGGAAGTAGAATGGAAGAAAAGGAGAAAAGATCTCTTGTTATTCAAAGAAACAACTTGTTTCCGCCATAAAAGTATCATAACTTAAGATAAAAGTTTTTTAAATTTCAGAGAGAAGCTACGCAATGAGTTTTAGCTTAAACACAACCCTCAACCTAGTTATAATTAAAGTACAATATTGTCCACTGTAACACTTGAAAAATTTCATGTTATAGGTCAAATTCACCTTCAACCTTAATACAAAATTCATTTCCATAATTTTTATGCTAAAAAGATGCTTTTCTCGATAGAGTTTTCATCTTTTAATTCAAAAATCAGACAATTTGCCTCCACTAGATTATCGTGGTTCAGTTTTTTAAGAATATATAAGCAAAACCCACCAACCCCTCTCTATATTCAACTATGTTTTGATTCTTTCAAGTTGTAAACGACGAGATTTACATGTTAATGGTCTCGCGCTTTATTATTGACTTGATTTAATTATGGCATTAAATGTAAGAAATTATTGGATCTAAGACAGAAATAAAATATATATAACTGTTTTAACAATTAACTAATGTCCATGCTAAAAGTTATGTCCATTGGCCAATAAAGAATTCACCATAGATCTGAATATTTGGACTATAAAAACCAGGAAGGATCGACTCTAGAAAGCACACCATCATTCACTTAAAGCTATCTAAATATGGCTTCTATTGCCTCTTGCCCTACTACTACATTTGCTTCTTCCTTCATCTCCTCCTCCCCCTTTCAATCTAAGCCGTCTCAACTTCTGGGCAATGTGAAACGTAGCCAACGCCTCAAAGTATCATGCAAAGCCCCGGGAGGTGATAATCGAACTCCCAAATCACAATCTGCCGAAACTCCCCTTGGAAAACTTGATAGAAGAAATATGCTTCTCGGTCTAGGAGGGCTCTATGGTACCGCCAATATGGTCGGAAACCAATTAGCTCTAGCTGACGATGTCGGAACCGGACAATTTGTACCATACCCTAACCCAGCCGATTGTGGGACCGCTTATATTACTTATAATGCAACTGACCCATCAAAAAATATTGTAGTACCATACAATTGTTGCCCACCCGTCCCAGCATCCGAGATTTTAAAGCACAAACCTGACGCTACTCACAAGAGAATCCGACCAGCTGCTCATTTGGTGGACGATAAATACGTGGAGAAATATATTAAAGCCATTCAAGCCATGAGAGATCTTCCTGATTCCGATCCAAGGAGTTTCTATCAACAAGCAAATATTCATTGTGCTTACTGTAACTACGGTTACCCAACCGGTGTTAAAGACGAAGCAGGTAATGAAATATTGTATCAAGTTCACGGTTCGTGGTTCTTCCTTCCATTCCACAGGTGGTATTTATATTTCTTCGAGAAGATTGCTGGTGAATTAATCGATGATCCAACTTTCGCTTTACCATACTGGAATTGGGATACTCCTTGTGGTATGACCATGCCAGGCTTATTTGTTCCACCACAGTCACCACTTGACCCTTCAAAACCAAATTCAGCATATGACGCATTACGTAACCAAGCTAACAATCCACCAAGTGTCCTTGATTTTGCCAATCCAAATTCTATCCCACCTACATCACCCGATATACAGAAACTGTGTAATAACCTTGCAGTCATGTATAGGCAAATGGTTACTAATGCATATGATGCTGAAGCTTTCATGGGAAAACCATATTACTATGGTAGTCAACCAAACCCTGGTGCTGGTTCAATCGAATCTTCCCCACATAATGCAGTTCATCAATGGGCTGGACGTCCTAGAGATGTCACTGCTACTCCTCCAAACTATGGTGAAGACATGGGTAACTTCTACACTGCTGGTAAAGACCCGATTTTCTATGCTCACCATGCAAACGTAGATCGTATGTGGTCAGTCTGGCAAAGGTTAGGAGGGAAAAACTTCAACCACACCGCATTTTTGAACTCTCAATTCTTCTTCTGGGATGAAAAAAGCAAACCTGTGTATGTTACCGTTGAAGACTGTCTTAACGACTTGAAAATGGGATACGAGTATCAACCAATGGAGTTGCCATGGCTTCAAGCTAGGCCAATGCCAAGATTGACAAAGATCGACATTGTTAACAACACTGCAGCTCAATCTGTCGCCAAAACATTACCAGCCAAGCTAGATAAGGTGTTGAAGGTATTGGTTCAAAGGCCAAAGAAATCCAGGTCAAAAGCACATAAGAAGAAGAAGCAAGAGAAGCTTGTGATTGAAGGTATTGAGTATCCCATGGATGACAACGTGAGATTTGATGTATTTATCAATGATGAAGATGAGGTTGGTGATGTGTTAAGCAAAGCTGAGTTTGCTGGAACATTCCAGACTATTCCTCACGGTGGAGGAAACCACGCTCATGCTGCAGGTGAAGCTACAACTAGCATGACTATTGGTTTGAACGATATATTGGAGGATTTAGATGCTGATGGTGATGAATTCATTTTGATTACTATTATTCCAAAATCTGCTGGTGAGAAGGTCACCATTGACAACATCAAGATTGACTTCACTAATTAAATTTTTTCGGAGCACAAGGCAGTTATCTTATCATCAACACAATAAGCTCCTAGTATCATCTTATTCTGATCATGTAAAGTGATCTTTGTTGTATTTCCGTTATAACGGATTCATAATCCGAAATAACTTTGTTGTTTTAGTTCATCTACCAGATCTAATAAGTTGTGATTCCTGCTTGTATCATGTTTAGTTGAACTTTTTCTTTTAATAAATTCAGATTTTCCTTTGTACGAATCTTTTGCCGATCTCTTAACAAATCCTAGACTCTTACTCATAGTCAGTCTTAGAAAAAAAAGGTTGCACTGCTTCTACTAATTAATCAGCATAAAATATAGATAGCCTAATAAAATATATTTTATCAAATCTAACAACTCACATATCTTTTATTTAATCTAACAACTCATGTCTACCTAGCTAGTCTACTAATTTATACATTAAATAAAAAATTAACTCAAGTCACCACCTAACCAATATATACATAAAAAGTAGTAAAAAATATCACTTGGGATGATTTCGGACAGAGACAAAAAAAGAAATATAGGGAAAAGATACTAAGAAGAAAAAAGTTAGGGTTTTTTAAAATTTCAAGCCAAAAGAGTTATCTATGGTTAGGTTCATATGAATTTTTTATTATAACTTATTGTGTTATTTATTTAAATTAATCTACTGTTAAGTTTATTTAAAATATATTATTTTATTAGTTATACATAATTTTAATAAAGTAATTTTAAAACCACATACATTTTAATTAGTAGATCGGTTATTATCGAGACACTCTCGCGCCCGTATGTCTAACTTTTTTTCGAACAATTAACGTATTAAGTGTGTAATAAATAATTATTGAACTCTACTGCGGGATCAGAAACAAGTAAGAAACTTTTTATCATAACCAATATGTTTGTTATACATCAAACTAAGTCAACATAGACTTTTTAAGCTTAATTGTCATTTTCACTAGATTCGAACTATGTATTTCTTAAAAAAATAAACATAATCGTGGCTAGTTTTAGGTAATTTTGATACTATATATTGGTATTAAAAATTTTAAATATGCATAACTACGTTTTTATTTTAATTTTAACTCTTGATACTATAAATAATATATTGGTACTAAAAGCCATTCACATAACTATGTTTTTTTTAAGTATAGTTGTTGAGATGAAAAATTGAATATATCTACCAAATTTATTGGCAATGAAATAAAATATTAAGCCACGTTTTAGAACAAAAAAAATATTAAAGTCTTTCATGCAATCAAGGAGAGTAGTTGGCAATTTTCAGGAGTAGAAAATGAGTGCAATTTGTCAAGAATGGAAGGATGGGTAGGTGTCAATATGGTGTTTAGGTCAAGTTTGAATTTTATATGTTAGAAAATTCTTCCTTATAATAAGATCACAGCTCCCTCTGTAATTATTGATAATAGATTAATATACACTCGACCAATCTTTTGAAGCATTATAATGATCGTGGTGTGATAGGGGCGGACTAAAATATTCAATGATGGTTAACTTAAGGAAGTACTCTAAAAGAATGAATTTTTCAAGTTATTTTTTAGATATGAATAATGTAAGAGAAAAGAGGCGAATTAATAGACATGAAAATCTTAGAAAGAATTGAATGAATCTGAAGGAGGTGCTGCATCGACCCTCGGTAGTAGTAGTAGTAAAATATTATGATAGTTCAGTCAACCATAGATAGTAGGCAGGGATGAATTGAACCAATATTTCACTAAAAGATTACCATCTTTTAAGAAGAAAAAATAACAGTCGTGATACCTAATTATTTAAAAAATTATAATGACATATAAATTTTATAGGGGTGAATTATATATAGGGTATTGGAGACACTATTTTTTCTTTATAGAATAGTGTTTTGAAAGTTGTTATTCTTATGGACCTCATTTTTTACAATAGTCTTTCCTACCCTTACTATCACTAAAAGACAAAAGTGTGATGTCACTGTTTCTCTCTCCTTTACCTACCACTACCCACCTACCTCCAACCACCTACCACCGACCTCCGACCACCGACAACCGACCTCCGCCATCGACCTCCGACCACCGACCTCCGACCTCCGACCACCAGTCACCGGTCACCGGAAAAAACATAGAGTACTCCGAGAAAAACATAGAGTACTCCGAAAAAAACATAGAGTACTCCGAGAATTAAACGAATTAAATGAATACTCTATAAAAAAAAGTCGGGTACTCTATGAAATAGTCGGAGTACTCTATAAAATATTCGGAGTACTCTAAAAAAATTGGTGAGTATTTTTAACAAATAGAGAGTAATTTAAAAAAGAAATGAGTAAATAATAAAAATAGTGAGTATTATTCAATTATTCAAACAATTAGATTATTACACAATCAGAAAAAAAAATCTATCTGGTTTGACCAGATCTAGATCTGGTCAACCATGTCAAACTAAAAAAAAAATTCTCTTCACGCGTGAAACACCATCTTCGTCGCTGCAGCCATGAACACAACTAACACCATTCCGCCACCACCACCATAACACCACCACCACTACCGAAATAGCTACACAACAAACACCATTCCGCCACCACCACCATAACACCACCACCACCACCGAAATAGCTACACAACAAACAACATTCCGCCACCACAACCAATGGTGTTGCAGCTAGCTTCCTCCTGCGCAGATCTCCGGCGAGGCTAGGGTTTCACTGGAAACCCGACGGTGTTGGAACGAGGAAGAGCAGCAAGGATCGACATTGACCATAGCCATTACCTTTTCGCTGCTTCACCATGGCTCGAACACCTCAGCTGGAGAAAACTGCTGGATCTCGTCGGAGCTCGATCCTCGCTGGAGCTCGAACACCATGGCTTGAAGAAAACTGCTGGATCTCGTCGGAGCTCGAACACCATGGCTTGAAGAAAACTGCTGGATCTCGTCGGAGCTCGAACACCATGGCTTGAAGAAAACTGCTGGATCTCGTCGGAGCTCGAACACCATGGCTTGAAGAAAACTGCTGGATCTCGTCGGAGCTCGAACACCATGGCTTGAAGAAAACTGCTGGATCTCGGATCTCGGAGGTGGTGGTGGCTGATGGCGGCAGTCGGAGATCCATAGCAGGCAAAAGAGGATGCAGTTTCCATGGATGCTTGTTGGAGAAGAAGAAATAGCCATGGCTGCATTTTCGGTGGTGGTGGTTGTGTTAGGGTGGTGGTGGTGGCGGTTTGGGTAGGAGAGAGAGTTAGGGGAGGAGAGAGATGTGAGAGAAGAGAGAGAATAATTATCTGTGAAATGTAATATTTAGTATATATAGGGAAAAAAAAAACAAAAGAGGGTAGTCTAGTAATTGGGGTTTTGGGGTTCATGTGTTAAAAACTTGCTGAGGTCTTTAGTAAAAAGAGACTCTAGGTAGGGGTGCTAACTTGAAGAGGGGGGTGTGGTCAAGACCCTAAGTGTCATTTTCTCATTTTATATTTAAATTATTTGTGCTTATTAATTCGTGTTTCCTCTTCGTTGTATCATAGTTTCTACAATCAAAGGTGAATTTTTATTTTTTGAAATTTGTATAGTACTTTCGTATATGATGTATCCGTAGTATACACAGAAGATCGAAAAGAACAAAGATCTTAGAAGATAATTTTTTTATAAGTTCTTCCAATTGTATTTAGCCGAAAATAAAACAAACATAATGCTTATACAAGATAGATCAAATATGACAATTTGTGGGTAAATTATTCAAATAAAATAATCCTTAAAATACTGGGTTTCCAAAATAATCTAAAAAGAAGTGCGTTGGATTTCAAAACGTTGAAATATTTTGAGTTGTTTATTTGATAGAAAAAGTTCTATATTTCGATTTTAAAAGAACCAAGACAAATTAAGAGCCTGTTTGGGATTGTTTTTTAAAATAATCACTTAAATTAATTTTAGATTCTTAATAATAATTTAGACCGTTAAAATTACTTTTAGGAAAAGTACTAACCAAGTGATTATTATAAAAATCACTTAAAATGATTTTGGATGTCAAAATATTTTTTAATAATTTTTACAAATATTAAAATTTTACTTGAAAAACGCTTTTACCTCTAAAATAATCAATCCCAAACGAGCACTAAAATTTACTTCTAGCAACAAATGAAAAGAAAAGCGATCCCTAACGACCAACTTCAGTAGGTTAAGTCAATCATTTTATTAACACATTTGATCTAAATGTTGTCCCAAATTCTGGTAATAATAATTCAAACTCTGTAACTCAAGGTTTACACCTTAGAGAAGACAGAGGGGAGAAATGGAAACCACCTTCAGCTGGTTTATTTAAAATCAGTTGTGATGCTTCCTTTGATAAAAACTCTAACAAGGCCTCTTATGCTTGTATAACTCGAAATTCTGCAGGTAGCATTGTGGATGGATTTGCGAGGAAGATTAAGGCTAACTCAATTATTGAAGCAGAGGCAAGGGGGATGATTAATGCTTGTAAGATGGCTTCCAAATTTCCTCTTGGCTCGGTTGAAATAGAAAATGATAGTCTTCTTTTAGTAAATCAACTATCTTTTGGTAGTAAAGTGTATTGTAATATTTTGAACTTAGTTAGATACATTCTAAGTTGTAAAATTAAGTTTCAGATTAAAATCTCCTTTGTGAGGAGATCAAAAAACTTTGCAACTGATTGGGTGGCTAAACAAGTGCTTAAAGGCGCCTTGTTTAGCCTTTGGAGCTTTTTTCCACCTTCTCAATTAGCTAAAATCTTGGTTAGAGACTTAGATCCATTAGGGATTGGCTAATTTGTAATTTTAAAGTTTTTTAATATATGCTTCTTTCGACTAAAAAAAAAATCATTTTATTAACACGAAGAGAACGAAACGAGCTTAATGATACAAGTTCACTTATACTCCTTTCTCAGTTAAATTTTATTTGTTCAACTTCTTACTAAAAGATATTTAATATTGTTTTTTTTTTACCTTTTTTTAATATTATTTGAATTAAATAGTAAAATAATTGTAATTAATAATCTCATATATACTAATGAATGATAGTTTTGTAAAAAGAAAGCATTAAATATTTTTTTAATTTTTGTACACAAATAAAACTAAACAAAGAGAATATATAAATAATATATGTCGTCTAGTTAAATTAACACAAAAGAACATAGAGAGTATAGTCTAGGGATATGCAATGTCTCTACTTATATATATTTTCAGGTAAATCAGAATTAAATTATCTATATTTAGGAAAAGATTTCAAACTTTGTATCTTCTATTTCTTATTTTTAAGTAAAAATAAAATAAAAATTCTTATATTTTAAGTAAAAATAAAATAAGAAGATCCAACAAGTTAAGCTAACCTAACTAGTTGATATGTTTTTAAGTAAATATGAAATAAGAAAGTCTAGCAAGATGAACTAACCCACTTGGTTGATTTTATCATGTGTACATTATGCTAATTTTATTAAAAATATCAAAGGACTTTCTAGTATAATAAATATAATTATAACTCCAAAATTTAACTCAGTATCATACAAATATATTATTAAAGAACAACATTACCTTAATAATATTAATTTATAAATTCCTAATTCTAATAAGCTCATTTTATTAATTATATTAGTAATTTATTTTATTTAAAGTTTAAATTAAATTTTTTTAATACATTATAATCTTAATACATTTAATAAAATCTCTTCCAATTTTATTAGTTGGACAAAATTCCATTCATAATCTTAAAAGCTTTTAATTACTATAGAGTTCTCCACTAACAAATATCACCTTATCAAAATATAATGTTTATAGAGAATAAGGAACATACCTTTGGCGGACTTACAAGGATTAGTTGGTCCCTTTTGAAATTGAAGACCAAAAATTAGTGATTATTATTTCCAATTTAGTGATCTCGATCTGTCCTCTCTTAATGTGTTTAGGTCGTTAATTAATACCAGTAGACTATAATGTACAAACTCTTAACTCTTATAATTACATAATTGTACTTGACAAAGTGTACTTCATAACTGAGTAGTACATTTTTGTGTTCCATCGAATTAAAAAATGGAGACTAATGAGTAATAACGACGAAGTCGTGAAGATTCCTCATTGGCCATTAATATATTCTAGTATGTGGCAGATCTATGGTTTAAGAGGTAACTGAATAGTTTCTTCGGTTGGGTTTGGCATAATTAGCCTCTTTACTTTAGTATACTTTAGCTCAGCTACTTTTGGGCTGATAAGCGTTTACAATTTTTGGTAAACTAGTTGGTTGTGTGAGTCCTAAATGAATTTAACAAGTTGAAGATTTGTATCATTAAAAAATATATGGATCTGTCGCAAATTCTATCATAGTTTTTATTTTATTATTACTTAGTGCTTTAATACTTAGTAGCCACGGTTGGTTTTTTGCTAGTCTTTTTCATCGTTAAAGAAAGATATTAGGTAGAAAAGTTACGTGTCAGCGCAGGGGCGGAGCCAGGATTAGTCATTAGAGGGGGCCAAGGGGGTTCGGAGGCAATGCGTCGAATTTTTTTTTTTCCGAGTTATGTGCAATATAAGTCCTTATATTATGTAAAACAGTAAAATAAATCCTTATATTTTACAAAATTACACTATAAATTCTATATTAGGTAAAAATTGCACTATATGTTTTTAGTACTATAAATCTTAATATTAATTATTTAAATTAACTATTCTATAAATATTATAATTATAAGGTTAATAAGATAAATTTTAAAAGTTAAGAGGGCTAAAAGGCGATTTTAAAAAGTTTTGGGATGATAAATAACTATAATTAATTTTTTATTTTATTTAATAAGTAGTATTTTTTTTTTGAAAAGTCAGGGGGCCATGGTCCCCCCTGGGGTATGCATGGCTCCGTCCCTGGTTCAGCGTATACGATATATTTCTAGAAGATATATAATAAACAAATTAGCATATTTATTTGCAAATAGCTTCTTTTCTTAATACTCTTATACTTCTTGAAACCCTCCAGATCATTGATATTTATTTTATTGTAATTTATATATATAGTAATGTAATGAGAAAGCAAAGAAACAGTATAGATATACATTAAAGGAAAGAAAAAGAAGAAAAACACGAAATAAAACAAAGATAGAATTTACGAAATATCAATGTGTTTTTTAGTGATACAAATCTTCAACTCGTTAAATCTATTTAGGACTCACACCAACATAACCAACATAACCAACTAGTTCCATCTCAATCATAATCCTAGTTCCATCTCAATTATAATCTGCACTCGCCAGTGATGCTTTGAGAAGTATACTAAATATAAGTTGCCACTTCTGATAAAAAATATACATTTGTTTTTCTAAAAAAAAAGAGTTGCACAATAGTACCATATTCTTAATTACCAATCACTGCAAGATAACATAATTAGGCCAACAATCCAAAGAAGGTCAATATAATTGAATAATACTCCACAACCAAATATTATAATCATGAAATATATAAAAACATTAACCCTAGAGTCATAAAATTATTTTTTTGGAGAATATCATGTTAAGCGGATCATATTTCAACGAAACATAATTTTTATCATTTTTGAAAAAAAATTAACGACTTGGAGAATTAATACGGCCGCAAAATTACATATAACCCGATAATATCTTGCTGAGTTTGTGGTATCAAAAGGTTAACGATCTGTGGTAAACAAGAAAAAATAAAGAACATTGATGTAAAAAGGGAAAAAAGTTTCAAATTCTTACATTATTGGAAGTTTAATTTTTTAGTAGGTAGCCCCTTTTTTCGATATATACTCAAATAACCAAGGAAGAATATAATTATAGATAAGAATTTAAACCAATATCATACTCCCTCCGTCCATAAATATTTGTCACAATTTTTAAAAATAGATGTCCACAAAAGATTGTCTATTTAAGATACCAAGGAACTTTTTTACACTTTTTACCAATTTTATCCCTATTTAATATTCAAAAGTTTATCTTCATTAAATTCATTTACTTAGTAAGTTGAGGGTAGATTAGTAAAGATTAATTGCTTTTCTTAATCTGCAAACATTAATGGACGAATGAAGTATTATAAAAGAGAACAACAAAGAATATCATATTTTATTTCCGATTAAGTAGAATCCTTTCTTCAACGTCCACTAAATCAACTGAGACACCTGATCATTTGTTTCTAAATAATTTATAAGATTAACAAATCTAATTCTAATTTTGATTTTTTTTGTTTCTAAAATAATCTGATTAGAGACCATCCAATTATTTTCACCATCAAAATTTTGAGCAACAGCAAAATATAGCTTTTCCGAGTCTTTCTTGAACTCTAATAGAAAATATACCATGTATATAATCAAAGATAGCAAATATACCCTTCTATATAGCAAAGAAAAAAATGCACGTGAAAAAACAACGATTCAAGGTTTGTCATGACTACTTTTACAATACATTATCATTGTAAACTATATAGTTGTTAATTAGTATTTGGTAGCTAAACAAAAAATGAACCAAACCGTACCTATGTATTTATTGTATTTGCAGCCAACATTCATATTCTTTTTTTGTCAATATACCTAAACAAAAAAGTATTTCAATCTAACCTCAACATCAATAACAAGTTGAAAATCACACTGGATCATGATGCACCCTGAAATATTCAACACATGTAAAGACTCAATCATTTGTTTCATTTAAAACCATATTCTGAATTTACAAACCTTAAGCTCTAAAATTCGTTGAAACTCAAAAAAGTGTTCCTTTGGAAAGTAAAGCGCAATAACTACCATCTACAAAATCAACGGGGATAATATTACATGTATATAAAAAATTGATTCTAAACTAATATAACGCCATAGGGGTAAAATTCTAGTTTCATTTGGTTTAATCCTGAACCTATAAGACCAACTTCAAAAACCTTGTATTAAGGCCTTCATACCCCTCATTGTACCCTTCTTTGTAATGGGTGTCTTCTAGATTTAATGATAGACTCAAATATGTCTTCCATTGAAATGGGTTCTTGTAAGCCCATAAGACCATCTCCAGCTGTTGCGCCAACTTGATATTTACTGCAAAACAATTCAAAAAAGCAATATGAGACCAAATTGCTCACCCCAACAGTCACGGTAAATCATGGAACCCACAAAACTCACACGCCATCCCTTACCCATATACGCTAATGTAGGATTTGTATAAAAATATATTAAACAACACGACTATCATTATAATTAAATTAGATAATTCTGAAAAATTGTAAAAGTAATGAGATTATGTTAAAAATAATTCCATTTTTTAGAGTTCCAATAGTAATTTTTTTTTTACCTTGATTTGGATTATTCGCCAGACCGATTGATGGTGGTGGAGAATGGCCCCCGAGTGGTGGCGGTTTTCTTGTGCAGTAGAGCGGCTTGTTTGGAAGGTGAGTCTGAAGAGATTCCTTTCTGTTTTTTGTTCCAATGAATGCTAAATGTTAGTATGAAGAGATGAGTTTTAGGTTTTAAAGTATCATTTGTAAAAATTAATTTTTTACCTTAATTGATGATGGTGGAGAATGGTCGACGAGTTTTCTTTTGTTCAGAAGAGTGGCTTGATGGGAAGGTGAGTGTGAAGGGATTTCTTTTTTTCTTTTTTGTTCAAATGCAGGAGAGCGGCTTGGTGGGAAGGTGAGTGAGAAGAGAATTCTTTTTATGTTTTTTTCCATTGAATGACCGTGAAGAAGATATATTTATGAGTTATATGATACGTGATATATGAGAGTTATAAGGAGTTAAACGGGGGAATTTTGAGTTAAATGGGGAACGAGGAAAAATAAGGAAAAATAGATACGACTAAGTTGTATTATGTAATATAGATATGATTTGGATCTGGTATTCTATTACTTGGGCCTATTATTCATAATTTTATCGTGTAATTTATCTTTGGTTAGTTCAACTTTTAATTTAAATAAAAGGCTTCTAATCAAAATTGTATGCTTGAAAATTGCAATAGCGGAGGGTGCTGCCCTATATATACCCGTGTTTCCTAATTAAAATCTTTTGACAAGATTTTATTTTCATACAATTGAGGGTTAGAAGCCGTTAATTAACTAAAATAAGCTAACTAACACTCTTATGAGAGATCTAATTCAATTTTAGAGTCACACATTCACTCCTATCTCTCGTAATAAAGCTCCATAGATAATCTGAGGGAACTTCGAACATGCATGGACTAACGCTCACTTCTGCTCCTTTCCTTGCCAACATATCTGCAGAAAGCTGTGTCTCACGATAAATATGACCCACCTTCAATTTAGGATGTGTTCATGATATTTCCATACAATCTCTCCCAATATGACAATTCCAATTCATGTAGCTACCAACGCTTTTCAGTAGCGCGTGAAACTCCTTTGAATCGGTCTCAATTTCCAGCTCCCTCAAACCTTTTCTAAATACCCATCTCAAACCAAAGTGTAGCGATAACGCCTCCGAAAGGAAAGAAGATTCCATTACACAAGCACCCTAAAAGCCAGATAAGAATGTATTTTTGCTATCTCTTACAATCCCACCTATCCCGACTCTACCTTGCGCTAAATCATAGATTCCATCCATGTTTAACTTATACCGTCTAACCAGTTTCACCCACTTGACCAAGAGATTTAGAGTTGATACAATAACCCCGCCATCACTCCTTTTTCCCTAAGCCAACGCAAAATCTCTTTCCAAGCGTAACATATCACTCTTTAATCCACCCACATGAAGAGCACAATCCGACTGCTGGAAATGGACTTGTTCCTCTTGTCCCAAATGGTCCAAATAGCTGCAGCAAATATTAGAGGCCATTCAAGGCCTTCAAGCATAATATAAGCACCCAGATGGCCATCTAGCCATTGTTGTATTCCCTCAATTACCGCAGAGTTGTACCCTTGCACCGAACAACCCCCATACACAACACCCTGCAAACTTGTCCACCGACTCCATTTTTACTACATTGTCCAGAGTGGTTCCAGTCCAGGCGTAGTCCTAGCTGCACCATCCTCGAGGCACCCCACCGTAGTAGTTCTCCTCCCACTTGCTGCATAATTTACCTGAGAAAGTGAAGACCCCAGGCCCAAGCTTCTCCACAATCCATTGGCGACAGTACAATCCATAAATATATGTTGGACGTCCTCCTTATCCGCCCCACATATACTACACTCCATCGACTCAATTAAATCCCTCTTATACAAAGTCTTCACGGATAAAATCCTATTTCTAGCGATCCTCTAAAGTAAGAGACAAATCTTTTGGGAACACTTAATTTTCCAGATTCTTCTCCAATTAAAATTCTTATCAACAATATTGTTTTCAAGGCAATTAAACGCAGACTAAACTGTAAAAATACTTGAGGCTTCATGACGCCATTTGGGGTAACTTCATGCCCCACCTGACAGCTCGATTACTCCATCCCTTAGCACTTCAGTTTCTATAAGAATAGCCTTACATATACTAGAGTCGCTACCCTTTTGATCATGATTCATCAGACCCTCCTTAAAGTATTTATTTTGAAAACATCCAACACACCACTTTTTCGCCCTGAAGTAGTTTCCATCCAATCTTTTCTTATAGCGCTAATATTATAATTTTTCCACCCTGGATTCCTAAGCCTCCTGCACTTTTCAGTTTACACACATGATCCCACGAGACCCAATGAAGCTTCCTCTTTTCAACCAAGGACCCCCCATATAAAGTCTCTTACAATCTGGTCGATCTTCTCATATACATAACCCAATAATTTCATCACTTGCATTTGATAAGTCAAGATTGCACATAGTACCGATTATGCCAATGTCTCACCCCCGCTAGCGACAAAGTTTTTGCCTTCTATGCGGCTAACTGTCCTCTTATTCTTTCAATTATTATCTTGTAGAAACCTTTAGATAGCCGACCTAATTGAATAAGGTTACCCAAGTGAGTCCCAAACGAATCGTTAAGGCAAAATCCACCACCTTCTATCCATTTGTCACGACCATTTATTAATCTAGTTCACTTTGAACTCTTCTTTCGTACTATCATTGAGAAGTGATAAAATCGTGTATTATGCTCACCAGATTTAATCCATTTCTCCTTTGATTTTTGAAACTACATAATCTCCTCTTGCTCAAGTAAACTCTCATACTTCCCCATGAATCGATTACCCAACCGACGAAGCGACTCATTATACGACCACTGAAGAGCCTTTTGGATACCCCCGATTCTTGCTACTAAGTTTATTTTTTTCCAATAAATGTCACCAAAAATTTCAATTTTCCATTTACTTAGATGTCTCTGGATGGACAAGACACCTTTCCCAACTCCAACATGTGCCCTTTCCATTTTTCCTTCACAAAGTCCTGAAAGTCTTTATAGAAGCACTAAGCCGCTTCAAATCTAAAGCGGCAAGGATGAACTTTTAGCTTCCGAAATGGGTAAACTTGTATCAAAATCGGCATATGGTCTGAATATATCTGTGCTAAGTGACTAATATGAGTGTTTGGGAAATGAGTTTTCCATTTCATGTTTCTATACACCTATCCAGCCGCTCCATTATCTGTTGACTTGTATTCCAAGAATCCCACCAAGTGAAGCACGACCCTTCTAACCCAAGATCAATCAAACTACAAATTTTTCTCCATTTCTCAAATCTATTCATCTGTCTCGACACACCACTTAGCCTGCCTCGTTTACACTCATCCTTATCGATTTGGTTGAAATCCCCAGCTACTAACCACAGAATTTGCAAGTTATTAAATGATTGATGGAGTGCATCCCTATTTATTATTTTTCCTTATAGTGATTAGGTGCACATACTAAAAAAACCATGAATCACACCCAGATTGACTCACCTCAATGTTTATCACTTGTCGAGCGGCCGAAAGAACATGAACTGTTATATCCGAGTTGTCCTAATGATCCATATCCCTTCTTTATAACATTCCAAATCGACTCTTACTGAATTAACTTTATGTGACGAATTTATAATTTTATCCACCTTTACCCCCGCTAAGTTGAGGTTCAACTATCACTGTAAGCCACTCTTTGTGACTCATCATCATGTCCTTTACGACCCAAAAAAACTTCAGATTAGCCGCTTTGTATCAATTCCAAACTAGAATATTCAAAAGATGTCTCGAATTTTCCCAAGTACTCCCTATAACATTTTAGGTACACATTAATAATAATCAAATCAATAAATGGGAGGGGTAATACCCGAGGGCATATCAGAGTTAACGCGTGGACATCTCTACATCTACCATATTTTGCTCCTGCCCCCATCAGACTGCTAGTTTACCTGCCTTTCTGTTACTTGGATTTCCAACATATATTGGTCCACCCCACTCACGGTAGAAGCTCTTTCCAACGTATTAAGACAGCTAAGTGGGTCCTTTCCTAACTCCGTCGAAACCAGTAAAAGGTCCGACTCAGCTGTTGTTGGTGTTTTATGATTTTGTGTCTCAGCATTACTTATAATTGCAACCATGTCCCTCCCAATCTCCGGTTGCTCAATTGTCACATCTACCAAGTCTTTCACCCCTTTCCCAACATCCAGCCTACTATTGCTCCCCCCTTGCACCCCCAAATTCACTACTTCCCCATTCTTACTCCCCACAACCCCCAAATTTTTCTTTTTATGCCCAAATGCCTCCTTATCATGTACTACCATTGTTGGTGTCGCCTAGGGTGTGATAAAAATAAGATAAAATAAAGTCTAGAAAACTACGCACTCTCACCCTAGACAGGCACAGTACTGCAAGTATTACAGGACGTATGCAAGTTTTAGTTGATAAGTTGAGTTCGTTCTCAGGGACTTAAGTGTGTTAATCACGTGGGTATAAATAACGAGTAAAATTAAATAATTAAAGACAGAAAATAAAAGCAATATAATTTTGAATTAACTAATTAAACTAAGAAAATAAAAGACAATAAAGTAAATACGAAGAATATGAGATGAGAAGTATAGCTTAGGTTTTGCTAGTATACACTAATCCTTCTAATTCTTTCTATTAGATCTAGTTAATAAGGGAGAATATTAGCTCTTGTATACTTAGTCAGGATTCTAAATTCCCATACCTTAGACCTTGAGAGCGACTAAGGGGGCTACGGCACAACCGAGAAGCTGTTTCAAATAGGGTTATCAAACGCTACTAAGGCCCTAAGCAAACAATTCATTCCTTGGTGATATGGTGATTAAAACAAACCCTAATGACTATCTAGTTAGAATCAGTTTTGTCAGGACTAATATCTGACACTAGACGTTATGTGGTGTTTCAATAATTAGACACCCATCTAAGGCGATCATCTAACTATTATTAAGGTAATCCTATACTCGTGCACTAGCAAGGAAAACAATCATTAAATCAAAACACATAATCAAATATAAGAGTAAGCAGCTAATATCAATTTAAAACATATAATTCCCAAAGAAACTTAGATAGAAGAATTAGAATTCATAGATTATACATGATGCAAAACCCAAGCTATGGGGAGTTTAGTTCATACCTGATGGAAATAAACTAAAAGAAATTACAAAAGACATCATCTTGCTCTCTACAATAAACTGGAAGAATAAAACCTTAAGAACTAATTACTATGAGGCAATGATTGCTAGGGTGTTTTTACAAGTGATATAAGGGTGTATTTATAGGTGTTTAGAAGACCTAATTCGTTTTCTTGAGGGAGAGGTTAAGTAGTGGACTCCAAGCCCAACTCAAATTCGTATGGAAATAAAGATAAATTCTGCTGAACTGTTTTGAGCATATCTTCTTCGTTATTGGTCGGTTTTTGCTCCATAATATACCAAAAGAATCCTCAGCGAATTATCTACTTCCCTATGAAAGGAATTTACCAAAATCGGCTTCTTTGTTGGAGTTATCGCCACTTCTTTAGGCGTTGCTGCAGAAATTCAGATTTAGGTAGCTTTTCCTTTTCCATCTTTTTAGCTTTTGTTTCCTTATCTCCAATTACCTTGCTAATCTCTTTCCATATATTGTAGTCTTTGACTTGGACTCTAATTAATCTTCATAATTATCTTTAAAGCTACACACTAAATAAACAATTAAACCCAATATGCTCTAAAAATATTATTTTACTAAATCAAGACTCAAAATAGGAAAGTGCACTATTTCTCAAGAAAATCGACATTAATGACTTCTAAATCACTAAAAATGATGTCTCATCCTAATATAAATCTATCACAAATGAGGAGACATCAAGACCCCCAACTCAAAGTTGTATCGTCCTGATACAATAAAGATAAAAACAAAGGGAAGTCTATAAATACACACTTATGAAATTTTCAATACAATGGGAAGAACATAGCAGAATATATAGAATAAACCTAAAGCAACAACTCAGAAAATTTCATGCAATAATATTCATAAACTACATACATGTACACTTCTCATATCCACAATCAACACGGCTTGAATTCAAGATCAGATTAGTTTCGCAATGTAAGAAGGATTGAGACTTTACTTAGTTCCCCAAGGAAGCTATAGATTGTTCATCAAACCTCACTAGTATTCAAAGATCCATTCAACTACTCTCTAATGGCTCAACTACTTCTCAATTACATATCAAAGAATCAAAAGGTCTTTAAGGTTGTAATTTAGGCTTAGGGACGGTATGATAGTATATTTGGATAATTAAGAGTGAGCTTTTGGCTCTCTCCTCACTAGCCATCAACGAATCGCCCTAGAGCTTGATTTACTCTCATAAAACGTTTCTCACTCAACCCAATGAATTCCTTGATGTATAAAATAGCATCCCCAACAACCCAATTAAAGCATAAGATGTTCACCTAAAATTCCACTATGCCGGTCCGAATATATATATATAATATATATCCATATATATATATCCCTAAGGGGGTATAAAGAAGGGCCGGGATTGATTATTAGCCAAAAATATGTTACAACCGACAATTCAGATCGTTTCATTACTTAAAGAATTAAAAAATGCCAAAATTACCCTTGGTATATATATTACCTATTAAAAGAAGAATCTAAAAATAAAACACTCCACTCAGACACTCGCCTACCTCTCTCTCACCGTTATTATTTCTTTTCCTTTATCTTCTTTTTCGTTCGATATTTCCTTATCGTTTCGTGAAACAGACGAACAACTCACACCGGTGACACTCACACCGGTCACCGACGACACTCACACCGCTCACCGGCGACACTCACACCGCTCACCGGCGACACCTCCATCTGCCGCCTCACCATCAAACCAGTCTCCAACCGCCACTGAAAAATCACCATCTTCCTTTCGTTCTAGCCTCATCGCCGTATCTCGCCCTACCTCCGGTGAAAAGCTCATTGAAGATCTCTCTCAAGATCGTCGTATCTCCCCTGTCTCCGGTCTCGATTCACGGAGGCGTGGTGGTGATTTCCTCCCATTAAACTTCAAATAGCAAAACCATATGGTACTAAAGGTGTTCGATTAAAGGCCTCACCCCTAGCTCCGTTATCAATTGGATGCCTGACTCTGCTTGATCCATATTAGAATGCTCCGAACACAAAGGTACGCTCTCTACTCGATTGTTATAAATGTGATTTGTATTTTTTCTTTCTTCAGCTCTCTTACTCACACACGCAGTTGAAGTTGTTTGAATTTGTTCGATTGATTGAATTTTGTTGATTGATTGAAATTTGTTTGAATTTTTGATTTATTTGTGTCAAGTTTATGAAATATCTATAGAAATTGTTTAATTAATGTTTGCTTCTGTATCAAAATAGATAAATCTCATACACACACTTGAAATTTGTTTGAATTTGTTTGATTGACTGAATTTTATTTGAATCGTGAGGACGATTGTGTGTGCGTGAGTGTGTGATATAGGGACTTACAGTGCAATTTTGCATAATATAGGGACCTCACTGCACTTTGTTATAGTATCCGATGCACTTGATTATTTGTCTCCCAAATATCTCAACAAGACTGTTCATGAATTAGCCAGGGTAGCTGCTGATGGTATTGTTATATTTTCAGGTAATTTTTTTAATTCGCAAAATGGTCCCTTAACTATAGCCCATTTGTTAGCCTCACCTTGTTTTTATTCCCGTTTTAATATTCGACAAATCATCATTTAAACTAAAATTCATTTGGTATCACTTTCAAAGGTTTTCCAAAACCCCTCATTAGATTAGTTGTCTTTAAATCCTTGATCTTAAGCTTGATCTTCAAAAGAACAGCGTCGCGGTACACCGGACAAGAGCTGCGGTACACCGCAGTACCACGGACCAAAGGCGCGGTGCACAGGCTAGTCCGACCAGTAAGCTAAGTAAATGTGCGGTACACCGGACTGAGGCGCGGTACACCGGATTGAGGCGCGGACCAGGAACACGGTGCATAGGGTAGCCCGTCAGTCAGCTATGAAATTAAGACGAGGAGAATTGCGGTGCACCGGACCATACCCGCGGTACACCGCGAGAAAGGGTTTCTGCGCTATTACTAGAGGACAAAGCTTATATCCGTTGGAGTTTAAATCTATCCGTTAGATAGAAGCCTTTTGACCGTTGGAAGCTTATTTCAGCTATATATTGAAGCTCATTCAAGACACCAATCATCCCTTCCATCTACCAATCTTAAGAGCAATTAATATTATCATTGAAGAAGGTTTCAAAGGAGCATTCAAGTCATATTCATTCTCAAGCTACATAGTTTATATCCACTCATTTAGGAGTTTAATTACAAAGCTTTTATAGCACCCCTAAACACTTTTCCTTTCCTCTTAGTTCTTGTAATAGATTAAGAGAGTAGTGTGAGTATAGGTTCTATACTTGGTTCCTTGTGTTGGTGATAACACAAGTGTATTTCCTTCAAGGTTTTTGAAGAGGTTGTAATAGGGTTTGTAATCTCACCCGGGTTAAAGAGTTACGAAGATTAGTTAAGAATCTTGCAAATCCTAAGGAGGCTTCCTTAGGTAGTGGATGTAGGGAAACCGAACCACTATACATCGTTGTGTATCTTTCTATCCCTACACTCTTTACATTTCCGCACTCTATATGCTTGATAAAATGCTTACATGAATAGTTTGATAATATTGTCTTTTAGGATTATCTAGTTCTTGACTATTTAGCTTGCTAAAACAATAGGATTCAAATTAGCTTTTAATTTTATTTACTTGAAATAAAATTAGCCGATTAATTTCAATTGTCCTATTCAACCCCCCTTCTAGGACGCATATAGAATATCAATTGGTATCAGATCCTAGCTCTATTGTACTTTATCGTTTCTAGAGTTAATACGATATGGACTCTAATCAACCGGAAGGTTCATGTTCTACTAGACCTCCGCTTTTTGTAGGAAAAGACTATTTTGGATGGAAAAAGAAAATGGAAATACATGTCAAAGGAATCGATTACTTTTTGTGGCTTACTATCAAGAAGGGTCCTTACATTCCTTACGTTGATGGTAGTACAACGGAGGAGAAAGATGAAGATGCTTACAATGCTCAAGACATAGTTAAACTCACCAAAAACAACAAAGCTATGAACATACTCATTAATGGTTTGAGTGTCACGGAATATGCTAGAGTGAGTGAATGCAATTCGGCTCATGAAATGTGGCAACTCTTGGAGCTATCATATCAAGGAACGGAAGATGTTAAAGAAACTAAGATTGGTCTTTTCATCACCAAATATGAACTATTTCGTATGGAGCCCGATGAAGCCTTAAATGCTATGCATCAAAGATTTTCTAACATTGTCAACACCTTGAAGACTCTTGGTCAAGAGTACACCAACAAAGGACAATGCTGAAAGATCTTATTTGCTCTTCCAAAGAAATACAAATCAAAAATCAACTCTATAAGAGATACTAAAGATCTTTCAAAAATGACGGTTCATGAACTCATTTGCAACCTCATGACGGAAGAGCTCGTGCTTGAAGAAGAAAAGATAAGAGATGATGAGGAGAAGAAGATTAAGAAATCCATTGCTTTCCATGCCTTGAGTAGTAAGTTGAAAGAACGAAAAGAAAGGAAGGAAAGTGAAGAATAAGAAAATTCACATGAAGAAGAAACTAGTGAAGATGAAGGAGTAGCTATGTTGGCAAGAGATATGAAAAAATTTATGAGATACAAACGCTTTGCCAAGAATGGAAGTTCATCCACACCCTATAAGAAGAATGTTAGAGCTATCAAACAAGATGAACCCACTTGCTATCATTGCAAGAAAGTTGGTCACATCAAAACCTATTGTCCTCTTCTTCAAAAGGAGAATCCGAAGAGAGCAATGCATGCTAATATCACTTGGGATACTCAAAATTCGGATAAAGAAGAAAGTGATAATGAGAATGTTAATCTTGTTGCTTTTATGGGAGAACTTGGAAATGATGAAGATGCTTCTTCGGATGATGATACCGGTTCAACTCACTTTGCCTTTATGGCAAACCATGATGAGGTAACTCCTAAGTCTAAACTCTCTTTATCTAATGATGATGCTAGTGAGCAAGATATTCATGAGGCATTTGATTCTCTTTACAATGATTTCTTAAACTCTATTGAAACAAACAAAGTTTTAACAAAAGATTTAGAAATTGAGAAAAATAGAACTAAAGAGGTTTTGAAAGTTTTGGAAGATTGTCAAAATCTTTGTGATGAATGTATAGATGAAAATGAGAAACTTCATCTTATTGAGAAAAATCTTTTGGAAGAAAAATCTTTGTTAGAGAAAAAGATTGTTGATCAAAATGGTATATTTTAAAATTTACAAATAGGCAAGAAAACTTGGAATTGATTTTAGGTTCTCAAAAAATGGCTTTTGAAAAAAGTGGTGTTGGATATGATCCATCAACTAAACAAAAACTCTTGAAAAATGTTTTTGTAAAATCAAAAATTTCAAATGCAATTCCATCTTCTTCAAAATCTTCTGTCACTTGCACTTATTGTGAAAAACTTGGTCATGATGCATCTCATTGTTACTATCGTAAATTATTGGATTTGGGATCTCTTGTGCCACTTTGGAAAAGGCCTATATGGGCTATAAAAAGAAAATCCACTAACCCTCATGGACCCAAACCAAATTGGGTACCTAAAGCCTAAATTATTTTTGTGTGTAGGGACTGAGCATCAAGAAGCAAAATATATGGCTCCTTGATAGTGGATGCTCAAGACATATGACCGGGAACCCATCATTATTTACACATCTATATAAAACAAAAGGTGATAGAGTTACTTTTGCCGACAATACTAAAAAACGCGTTTTGGGTAAAGGTAACATTGGTATATGAATTCTTTACTTATCTCAAATGTTTTGCTTGTTGAGGGTCTATCTTTTAACTTGCTTAGTATAAGTCAACTTTGTGATGTTGGTTATAGTGTTAAATTTGAAGCATCTAGATGCATTGTTTTAAAAAATGATGAGTTAGATACTATCTTTATTGCTAAAAGATCGGATAATGTTTTTGTTGTTGATCTTGAGAGTCTTATGTGTCAACGTATTAAATGCTTATCCGTAGTAAATGATAGTTGGCTTTGGCATAGACGTTTAGGACATGCTAGCATGGATTTGATTTCAAAATTGTCTAGAAAAAATCTTGTTGTTGGTTTGCCTATTTATAAGTTTGATAAAGATAAATTATGTGATGCATGTCAACTTGGTAAACAACATCGTTCATCTTTTAAATCCATAAATAAGGTCAGCACCGTTAGGCCACTTCAATTATTGCATATGGATCTTTTTGGTCCCGTTGATGTTACTAGTCTAGGAGGATCTAGATATGTCTTTGTTGTTGTTGATGATTACACTAGATATACATGGGTGATGTTCCTTGCTTTAAAAAATTAAGCCTTCAATGAATTTGCAAAACTTTGTAGAAAGGGTGATCTACACTTGGGGTGTCCATCTACACTTGGGGCAAATCATAAATCTCAAGATTTCTTCGAAAAAGTACCTGCTAGAGAAAGCCATGTGAAAGCATTATTTGCGGAGAATGTGGTGAGTAAGATCGAAAAGGAATCTGGATCGAAAATCAGAATCGATACAAATTTATAATTGTAAGTGGTAAAGATAGGTTAATTGTAAAAAAAATGTGTTGATGCTGTTATAAAATTAAAGAGGGGAGTGAGAAATTTGTATAACCTTCATTATCACAAGTTATACTTGAATAATTCTAAGTATACTCAGGAAATTATGGTGCAATTTGTCTTGAAATATCATCATTTTCTCTAAATACAATCCATGCTATCGGCATAAATTACTCTAAACATGATTGAATTTTTGGGGTATTGATTTGATCTTCGCTGAGTTTTTTAGTCTTGATTCGATCATCATTGGATTTCAGAATCTTGATATGAAGTTTAGAAGCTTCTTTGAAACTACTCGGGGTATATATTATAATTCAGATGTTTGTAGTTCCATGTTTCCGATTACTTTATCAATAAAAAACACAGATTTTTTCTGGGAATAGATTTTTTCCATTCCAATTCCCGAATTTTAGATTTTTTTTGGGTGAAAAAGTGACTCTTTTTGAGGTATGTTAGACCATCTCCAGCAATTGCTCACTCCAGCTATTCACTATTTACTGCAATTCAAAAAATACAGTATTAGACCATATTGCTCACTCCAATAATCACGACAAATTATGGGACCCATAAAACTCACAAGTCATACGGTAAAAGGATTCCAACGGTCATAAGATTTTTTTTAGACAAAGGGACTAATATATTAAAATAAAGGTGAAAGGAGTTAACCAACCCCAGTCACCACAAAATCAGCAAAGTCATTACAAACGATAGTTTTTAAATCCAGAGGAATATTACAAATCCAATTAGGGGATAACAAAGAATGAGAAAAAGCTTTGGCAAGCCAGTTAGCAACCTTGTTAGCTGTTCTACGAATACCACTAATACGTAAATTGATGTGGTCTTTAGCCATGTTTCTGATATCTTCAAGGATAGCCCTGTCCTTCCAAGGACAGTTCGTGCTCGAGGAGTACATGGCCTTCAAAACAGCTTCTGCATCAGTCTCGATACTGTTGCAAAGGGGAGCATGATCTAGAACAAACTGAACGCCACTTCGGATTGCTTTAGCTTCAGCTTCAAAACTGGATGAGGCAGAAATGTTCATAGCGTAGCCATTAATAATTTCACCCTTCCAATTGCGGATTACTGCAGCTGTCGTGGCTTTCCCATTCTTAAAAGAAGCATCTACATTCATTTTAAAAGCCTGCTGAGGAGGGGGAGACCAAATGGGGATAGAGGAGAGCCAATCATTTCGCAAATTATCTGGGGTAGAGGAAGGATCAACTGTATCAGATACATCAACAGAGAAAACTTGCCTGCGAAAAATATTAATAAGTTCACAGCAAGAATCATAGTTAATAGGGGAAGCATTAAAAACAAAGCTATTCCTAGTCAACCAAATAACCCAGAAACAAAGGATAACAGTTAAAAGTAGGTCCATTTTTCCTTTAGAATTACACCCTGTTTCAACAATATTACCAATCCAAGAATTAATACCAAAGTCATAAAAATGTGGAATGTGACAGTGAAGGGGGGATAATAGCCAGAACCTCCTGGTCCATTCGCATTTAAGGAAAAGATGCTCAAGGGATTCTTCTTCTTTTAGGCAAATGTGGCACAGATCAGTGGAAGAACATCTTCTGTAAAATCTGTTCTGTTCCGTAGAAAGAGCATTCATAATAATGCGCCAGAAGAAGAATTTGAATTTGGGAGGAGCACCAGAATTCCAACACAGTTTAAGGAGATCAGAGTTGGATTGTGATGAGGGTCCAGGGGGGAGGGGGATGATTAAACCTTCCACAGCTAAGTGATATCCTGATTTACAAGAATATAATCCATCTTTGGTATAAGGCCAGATGAAATTATTACTTTGGTTAGTCCAAGGGATATTGATCTTAACAATAGACGCGACAGTTTCAGGATTAAACAGAGGGATGAGCATATCCATCTTCCAAGATTTGGAGGAGGACATAAACAGATCAGCGACATATTTGGGGAAGGAAGGATCATCAGAGTAAAAGCTCGGTTTCTCAAGAATATTCCCCAACCAGTTATCCTCCCAGATAAGGGTGGAGTGGCCATCTCCAATAGGTTTAATTAACCGGGGTTTAAGGAAGGAGCAACCCTTACGAATGCTGTTCCAAATCCAAGATCCCCCCTAATATCAGAAGTATCCAACATGTCCTTGTCAGAAAAGTAGATACCTTTAAGAATTTGATGAACAAGGGATTCAGGGCGAGAGAGTATAGACCAGGCCTGTTTAGACAGAAGGGCAATATTGAAAGCTTCAAGATTTTTGATACCCAGCCCTCCAGATTCTTTAGGTGAGGCAACACGATTCCAGCTAATCCAGTGAATTCCTTGATCATCCTCATTACCCCTAAGGAAGTGACACGTGAGGGAGTTGATTTTACGGATAACCCCCTTAGGGAGAGCTAAGAGAGACATGAAGTACGTGGGGAACGCATGGATAACAGAGGAGATTAGGACGGCTTTCCCCGCCATTGAGAGAAGGGATTTCTTCCAACCACTTAATTTTGACGCTGTTTTCGCAATTAATGAATCAAAAGCTTTGACCTTAGAGTTTCCCCACGCAGTAGGTAATCCCAAATAAAGGCCAAGATCTTCAGTTAAGGGCATACGAAAAGAAACAGAAATCAAATTCCTCATATGAGGGGGGCAGTTGGGACTGATAAAAATCGATGATTTGTTAAGATTGATAGACAGACCAGAAGCAAAGCAGAATTTATAAAGTGTTTCTTTGAAAGCGTGAATCTCCAAAGGAGAGTTTCTCAGGAAAAAGATAGAATCATCTGCGAAAAGCAGGTGATGAATATGAGGACCATTTTTGCTTAACTGGATGCCTTTAATATCTCCCGAGTTAAAATCATTTTCAATGAGGAGGGATAAAACATTGGAGACAATGGTGAATAAATAGGGTGATAGGGGGTCACCTTGGCGAAGACCACGGGAAGGTTTAAAATTACCAGCATTTTGACCATTGATTAACACATTAAAGCTAACCGAGGTGACACATTCCCTGATAAGGGCTATCCATTTTTCATTAAACCCAAGTATATGAAGGATGGAAAAAAGAAAGGGCCATCTGACTCTATCATAAGCTTTATGAAGATCAGCTTTAATGATGGAGTAGCTGTCCTTCGAGTTTTTCCTAAGATGTTTCAGTTTATGAATGACTTCATGGACTATAATGATATTGTCTTGGATGAGCCTGCCTTTAATAAAGGCAGATTGACAAGGGGATATGATTAGAGGGATGATAGTAGTAAGTCTAAGGACTATAACCTTGGAAAGGATTTTGTAGAGAAAATTGGTGCAAGAGATGGGTCTGTACTGGCTAATTCTTTGGGGATTATTGCATTTAGGAATAAGGACTATATTAGTATCGCTGATTTGACCAAGGGAGATGGAACCCAAAAGGATCCCATTACAAATAGCCAGAATATCATCCTTAAGTAAATCCCAGAATTTACGAAAGAAAGAACCCGGAAAACCATCAGGCCCCGGGGCTTTAGAAGCCCCTAATAGCCATGTGGCTTTCTTAAGTTCATCAAGAGATATAGGGGAAAGGAGCATATCATTTTGAGCTTGGGAAATCATGGGAGAGACTTTATTGATGATAGGGTCAATCAAACGAGACTCTGTATCAGAATAGAGATCTTTAAAGAATCCTACAACATGGCTATGAAGTTCAGCACTACCCGAGGTCCATGATTCATCAACTTTGAGAAGGGATACAATTTTGTTAGAAGCTCTCCTTAGACGAGTAGAGAGGTGAAAGAATTTAGAGTTCCCATCACCTAATTGAGCCACAAGACCCTAGAGCGAGTAGCCCAGTATTTTTCTTCAAGGGACCAAAAATATTCAATATCTTTCGTTATTGAAGAAAATTGCTCCTGTAAAGAACCATCAAGGCCAGCAGGGTTCTCTTGCATAAGGGCTTCTAACCTTTTAGAAAGGATATTGATGATTACAGCATTGTTTTTAAGGTTAGCTTTTTTCCAACGAAGAATAGTCTTTTTGCACCTAGTTAACCTTTTAGGAAAACGGGAAGATGGGGGCCCCGCAAAAAGACGGGAAGAGGTAAGACATGTTTTAATAGCCGATGAACAAGATTCAATGTCCAGCCAAGTAGGATCAAGTCTAAAAGCGGGTCTAGGGATGGACAAAGGTTTATCATCCCAATGCAGGACCATGGGGGAATGATCAGAACCAATAGGAGGGTGATTATGGACCCATGCACTAAGGAATAGATTGAACCAAAGAGAGGAACCCAAGCCTCTATCAAGCTTTTGGAGGATGAGGTCATCATCACTACGGTTATTTCTCCAGGTAAAGGAGCAGCCTTTAGAGGGGATCTCACTAAGTTCATTACGGGTGATATTATTATTAAAGATTCTCAATTCCGAGGGACTTCTACTCAACCCCCCAAATTTTTCCTGAGCATTTCTAATATCATTAAAGTCTCCTATAAATAAATGGGGGGAAAGGGGGTTATCATTGGAAGTGTTATCAATAAAGTCCCACAACAATTTTTTACTATCAGGGTTGGGGAGGGTGTAAATGAAATGCAAATACCAACAAGAATTCGAAACAGGAGGGATAGATAGGGAGATATGGTTTATAGAGGAAGAGATTACCTCGGCGTGCCAGTCCTCCATAACAAAGATAGCTAAGCCTCCTGATATCCCAACTGGGTCAATACTCCATAGCAGTTTAATCTTTAACTTCTTAGCAAAAATCAATAATTTCTTCTTCTTCGTCTTGGTTTCGGAAAGACCAATAACCCGGGGATTCTCCTTAGAAATCAGATCTCTAAGGTTCTGGACTGTCAAGGGTGACCCCGAACCTTGACAGTTCCAAAAGATTCCGATCATGGGTTAGGTGGGGGTTGCTCAATGCAACCACCCACGTTTTCAGGCTCTACCATCACTAAGGGAGCAGCATCAATAGCCATATCGAGAAGAGGGACCTCGACCAAACCGTCCTCACCTTCTGTGAACCCAACCATTTCATCAAGTAGGATCTTGCGTTTCTTCGCACTAGGGCCTCCTTGATTACATACTGGGCGCTCTATCGCAATAGGGATTTCTGTGAGGGCATGGGAGCTGTCATGAATAGGGGTATCTGGTACCAGATAAGAGCTGGGTGACACCATCGGAGTAGATGATTCAGATGAGGGGGAAATAGGGTTTTCTGCCACCAAAGGAGAGGTCTCCTGACCCGGGTCAACCATCGGAGTATCCACCATTTGTGTAGAAGCTGTTTCTTCATTGTTGAGTGAAGGGGATGAGAGTATCAGAATGGGTATGGGATTAGTAGGGGATGGAGATGGAGAGGGAGTACAGGGTAGAGGTGTATTAAAAGGGGTAGGAGGAGATGAGGGAATAATGGGAGGAGGTGGGGGAAGCGATGTATTAGCAGGGTTTTTCTTCAAGTCCAGGTTAACCCATTGGAGGCTAGTTTTACCATGAGTAGGGTTGGATCTGGACCAAGTACGAATCGACCAACGATTACCAAACTTGGGTTTAGCACTGTCGGAGCCTTCTTTCTTAATGGGCCAAGCAGGCCATTTCTCCTTAGAGGGCTCACCAATTTGTTTTCTTTTAGACCCGGACCAGTTGGATGAGGGTTTGGATCTCGCATTAAAGGGTGTGGACTTTGACTCAAGTCTCCGACCAGATGGAGAATTTTGACTAGAGATCTGTACCGAATCTTGTTGTTTATTCGAAGAAGGTTTGAAGATGTGGTCTACCCCGGTCGGATCCGAGGAAACATCTTTTAAAAGCTCTTTAACAACCAAAGAATATCCCTTTTCAGGATCTGAGGAGCAGCCACGTAGGAAGGGAGGAATGTTATCATAATTATTTTCAACAGTTTTCCCTTTTTCAGAAGTATTAACTGAGGAGGGACCAGTAATTTGTCTTGGTTTAGACGTAACATCATCAGATGAAGGAATAAAGGAATCCTCACTTCCAGAAATTATATGTGAGGGGTCATCAAGATCATCTACCACCTGTATATTCTTGCCTCTTCCTTTCACTGGAGTGATACTCATCCAGTCACCAAACGGAAAAGGAACTCTACCACGAAGTCTTTTCTGTTCTGCTTTGTATAAATCACATTCTCCAGCCGTGTGTGAAAGCAGACCACAGAAGAAGCAAAACTTGCTGAGCTTTTCAAATCTGACTTTATCCTCCAAGGATGGAAGTGAAGGTCTCTCAATGTTAAAAGATCGGATGAGGGGTTTATCCACTTTCCATAAGACACGAACTCGGAGGAGCTTAGTAGTTACGTTAACTTCATTAATGTCATAAGCAAGGAGGGTGCAATCAATATTTTTACAAATATCTTTTGCGTTATCGAGGGTAGCAAACGCAGAAGGTAAGTTTTGAAAATGGACCCAGAAGGTAGCTGTAGAAAAATCAGCTTCTACCATGGACATCTCAGGATGCCAAGCTTGAAGGAGGAGTAGATGGCCATTAATGGACCATGGTCTGAAGTTCCAGGTATTAAGTAAGTCATCACGAGACTCAAATATGAGGAAGAAGGTATTAAAACCCACAGGAGTG
Organism: Nemophila menziesii; assembly: GCA_029959085.1. Lineage (NCBI taxonomy): Eukaryota > Viridiplantae > Streptophyta > Magnoliopsida > Boraginales > Hydrophyllaceae > Nemophila > Nemophila menziesii. The sequence goes on from JARWIR010000013.1 coordinate 2,451,091, forward strand.
ACATGCATACAAGATCTAAGACCCCAAGATCTATTAGCTGCTGATTCTACCGTGGTTGGAGTTACCTCGGATTTAGAGAGTATCTTAGAGAGGAGCATGAATCGGCGAGAGAGAATATCATCTTGTTTGAATGAAGGGGTTAATTTCATTGAGATTAACGGATTAGAAGCCATGGCGGATTTAGGGAGTTGGTAATACTAAGACTGAGAGAGAGAGAGAAGGACGGAAGAGTGGGTGAAAGTGAAAGAAAGAGGATAAGCAGAAGTATAAAAAGGGATATGAGGCGTATCGGATACGTCTAGGGAAGGAACAAATACAAGGGGAGGATAACAGTAATAAAGACTACACTAATCAATAAACTTGAAAATGATTAACCGCGTGGAGGAAGAAATGAGTAGAGAGAGAAGTGTGATTGTAGAGACCAAGGAGAATAGGGATAATAAATGGGGGGTATATCAAGAAGAGACTCCATTAACGCAAAGCTTCAAGAGGAGAGAGAAAGAATTTTTAGAGAGAAGGAGGAGAACATATAATCCAATGGTGGCTCATGATTTCTTATTCGGACTTACGGTCATAAGATGGCCATGATAGGATTTGTATAAAAATATAATAAACTGTAATTTTAACTTAAATCAAATAATTTTGAAAAATTGTAAAAGCGATGATATTAGGTTAAAAACAATTAAGTTTTGTAACTTAGGGTTCTTTGCCAAGCCAATAATGGTGGAGAATAGTCCACGAGAGCTACTTGGCGGAAAGATAGGTTCAATAAGATTTCTTTTTGTTTTTTGTTCTAATGCGAGTGTAAAGAGATGGGTTTGAAGTTTTATCACGTTTCATTGTTTTATTCTTTTTGAACATAAAAATATTTCATTGTTTTTCAACGTTTTTTTTTATGTTATGAATTTTTTCCAAGTATTTGCTTGAATACTTTTTTTAATATTAAAATTTATTATTTAACTAATATTCAGAATATAAAATTAGAATTTTTGGACTGAAAAAATCAAAAATCTAAAATTTCGGATCGATTTCACCCTTACCTCCATACCACCATGTTCTTTAAGGGTTGGGAGACACCATAGCAACACCTTACATGCTTTATTAATTTACAGATGGAATGACTTCTATTATAGATACAAATTACTACAATTTTTTTCTATAATCAACTATACTATACAACTATAAATACGAAAGAAATAGCTTCTCTAAAAAAATTCTTTGATCATATTGTGGGAAATATGTTTTTATATATGATTGTCATTCAAGTATTGATATAAACTAAATTATGAATTTTGCACTATCAATTATAATTTTTTAAATTATTGTTTGTCTAAGTATCTTTAGTACGGACCCTTCCCTAGAATTAGCTTAAAAATGATAATTTTCAAAAAGTCTAATATAAAAAATAACGTGTAATATTGCCTAAAACTGGAATACATATATATGAAATATATACATATGTAGAGTACTGGATAGATATTCATCTTATTTTTGTAGAGTTATAAATGAAATGTATAAATACACTTAAAAGATTGTAATTATATGTATTGATATATTTTTTTATCATTTTCATTTAACTTGTTTTTACAGTAACATAATGATTTTCACTTCTTTTATATATAATTCAATTATGAATTTTACACAATTTATTATAAAATTTTAAATTCATTTTAGCCCAAGTACCTTCAGGTACGGGGCATTCCCTAGTATATATATATATATATATATATATATATATATATATATATATATATTTCTTTTAATGCCCTTGTTGGCAAATTTAGCTCGTAGCTTCTTTTTCATTCACTATTACCCCGGCAAAGGGTTATAATAAAATCTGTGAACCATCATCAATATAAAGCACAAAGCACAATTAATAAGCTCAAAAATCCCAACCCAATAACAATTCCCATAATGGTGGACCCACCATCCCAAACTCAAGCTCAAAAACAACTGTCTATGCATCGCGATTCGAGTGCGGGTCATATGGAAAAGTCCTATAATCTAAAGGGATGTGGCTTATAATGTGTTTCAATAAAAAGCTTAGAAAGGCTAGAAGGGGCTGAGAAGGATATAGCATATAAAATCAAAATAACAAGGTGAGAAGGTATAAAAAAGCTTCAGAGGCTTCAAATATGAAAGAACCGCCTTAATCACTTTCTACACTATGTAATTTCGTTATTTTCTTACCTTTAGCACTTTCATCAAATAGTTTTGTCAACTAGCTTGGATCTCACGGCCTACACACTTCAAGGTTTCCTGAGATCGAACATTCTTTCTATCGCATTGCTCACTAATCTTTTCTTTACTATCAACGTGTGTTTTCCTGCAAATACTCAAAGCATACAAATAAAATAGCTCATAAACATACTACTTAATATCATCAATTCACTGAGCTTATGCTTTCAAGCTATTAAACACACTCTACATCTAATTCCCTTGTATCAAAAATTTTAATTTCTACCTAAAAACAGAAAAATGGAGATGAGAGACAACAGATCCCCACACCCCCAACTCAAAAATGGGTCGTGTCCCCACGACTCGAAAAAGACTCGAAACAGAAATTAAAATTAGCAGACAAACATATTTACAGAAATGGTAAGGAAGAAAGAAAACATACTTTCGAGGCTTATTGCCTCGCATCATTGACATCCAAGGTAGGATTTGCTGGATTTTTCGTTAATTGCTCCAGGAGTTTCATGATATGCACTTGATTAGCGTTGATTTGTGCCACATCATTGACTAAAGAAGTTTGAGCTGCTTCAAATTTCGTTAAACGCTCTTCCATCTTCTCTTGCCAACTTTGCTCCTTTTCTTCTTTCGAGACTTGCGTAGAACCCGCTCTTCGAAAGATATCCCTGATCCAAGCATTATCAATATAACTCGCCTTAAACTCGAGTTTCTCTTCTTCACCCAACGTAATATTCGCTTTTCGCACAAGACACGTGATCATAGTAGGAAATTTAACATTATAAACTGATTTAGGAGAGACCAAAAATCGTATCACCTTTTCATAGATCAACTGTGCCACATCTATTTCTACTCCTCTCAAAATACAATCCAACAGTAGAGCGTTCTGCATAGTCACATCCAAAGTTCGTGTGTTTCCAAAAACATTAGGAATAAGGAAATTGTGCCAAATTCTCGCATCCGATTGAAGATATTTGTAAGGCCAAGGTGCCTTCAATTCTCCCTTATGTGATTGCACTTTCTCCTTGTCTAATACATGCTCAAAAATTAATTCCTCATCAAAGATTTTTTGTTTAGCAACCGCTTCTTCAAATTTGCAATAACCTTTCAATTTCTTAAACTTGAAGTGGTTTCTAATCTCATCAAATGTGAAAGGAACTAGCTTTCCTCTAATCGGAACACAACCTTTACTATCTCGGCTAAAGAGGCCTAAATAGAATTCCAAAACTAACTCATGACATAATTCAGAATGTCTTACCATGAACGTAGACCAACCCAATTTCTCGCCAAGCTCTAAGAATCTCGCGTATTCTCCTGTACCAACTTCTTCCTTGAATACTTTCTCATAAGCAAAAGGTAGTTCTTTTAATTGTTTCTCTGCAGAAGCTTTCAGGGCCCTTGAAGCTTCCTCTTTCTCCTTGGGTGTAGGACCTTGTGGAAGTTGTGTTTTCTCCTTTGCATAAAAGTAAAGCTTTTTACCATTACGATCAAGCAAAGTTATACCTCCATCTTCAACATCGTCTTTACCCTTTGATTTAGAACTAGAACCTTTGTTATTTGATTTCTTCTTGATTAAATCCAATCCCTTGCTTTTATTCACCTCCCTCTTGTTAGCTAATATTCTTGTTCTATTAGTCATCCTCAATCAACCCCCAACTCAAAGCTTTAGCAACCCTTGAAATTTGAACTTGTGAATTTTTGGTTGAACAAGGTTGATTTGGTTTAGGATAGGTGAATTGATGATGAATCTCTATGTGGGTGAGGTGGATTTGTGATGGGTTGGCTTGGATTTAAGAAATTGTAGGATGAATTGTGAAAATTTAAGCTCTTGATTCTTCAATTTGATTGATTTGGTGAGGATTGGGTGCTTGAATCTCTCTTGTAATGATGTGGAGTAAAGGTTTAATGTGTTTTTCTTGATGATTGGGTAGTGTTTTGATGATTGGTGAAGGTTTTTATGAGTTTCAATGGAGTTGGGAGAGTTTTGGAGAAGAGAAAGAGGCTTGAGGTTTAAGAAATTCGGAATAATGGCTTCATACCTATTTTATAAGCTTCAATTCGCAACTTTCTCTCTCCAGCGGCGCGGCGCGGTGCATGGCTGCGGTACATGGGTACACCGCATGGGTATACCGCAGCTTCTGTAGCTTGAAAAAATTTTGCGTCGGCAAAATACCCGTGGTAGCTACCCCGTGGCACGGGTTTTGGGCGTGCGCTGCATGGCGCGGTATAGGGTCCGGTGTACAGGACCCATCAGCTTGATTTTTTTTCTCTTCTCGGCATAAAACACGTGGCAGCTACCCGTGGTACGGGTTTTCTTCACCTGCGGTATACCGGGGCTGATGTCCGGTATACCGCACCCCTGCTTCAGTTTTTCCGAAAAAAATTTGTTCGCCTTCCCTAACTCGATTTCTCCAATACCTAATCATCAAAAACACTAGTACCTTTCTCAAATATGCATTATCAACTAAAAACAACTAATCTAAACATAAACTAAAAACGTAAAAGACATAAAAACTACGGGTTGTCTCCCGTACAACACTTTTGTTTAACGTCTTTCAAAGTTAGACGTGTTACCTCTATCAAGATTTGCGAATATAGCCTCCCCAACAACGAGTTAGGCTATGAACGTCAACTAATCTGCACTTGACCCCCGTTTTGGGTCGAATTTCTATCACCTTGGCTGAAACAACCTTAGTGACAATGAATGGTCCCATCCACGAGTCTTTGAAACTACGTGGCCTATTCTCGCGTTTGTGAGCTTTCCATAGAACTTCATGGCCAACCCCAAACTCAATGTTTGGCTCAGTATCCACAGGCTTTAAGTGGATCTTCTCCGGAGGGACTTTGTGATGTGAAAGGCTGTGGATGACAGGAACGGTGGGATCTAACTTCCTCGGTTTCTTACCCAAGACATAGAAGGTCTCAGATACATTCTTTGCATGAACGGTAATGGTCCCTTCTTGGAAGTTGATTACACTTTGACTTGTGGCCATGAAAGGCCGTCCAAGTATGATTGGAACCTGCTTATCTGCATCAAACTCAAGTATAACAAAGTTAGTAGGGATGGCGATATTACCTGCACGGACTAAGACGTCCTCCATTGTTCCCCATATCCTCTTAACTGAGTTGTCAGCGAACTGCAACTTCACTGGAGTTTTCTCTGATTTCTGAAGTCCAAGTCTCTCGAACACAGACTTAGGCATAAGATTCACACCAGAACCCACATCGTACATAGCTTTCACTTTGAGCATACCATTGATTTGAATAGGAAGGTTAAAACTTACCGGATCTTTAAGCTTTGTTGGTAGCTCTCGTTCACTTCTTCTCGAAACCCTCAGGTTCTCTCTTGGGATCTCTACACTCGCTTCTTTCTCAGGAATAACTTGCGTAAAAACTTGTTGCGGTGTAAGTCCTTTCTTTGCAATCTCAAGCATTTGGGCGTTGATATTTTCAGGTGTATACGCCTCTACAAATGTCTTGAGTTCAGTGTCATCCTTAGGATTTGTATCAGGAATAGTTGATGACACTGGTTGAACAATAGGTGGCGATTCCACCTTCTCTTCTTCTTTCTCTTCTTGCACAGCAGGTGCAACTTCATCTTCAACTTTCGAATTTAGCTCAGCTTGATAATCCATAACCGATCGAATTTCCTCTTGCATCTTCTTCAGAAGTTGAATAAACTCGGCTTTTTCTTGATCGTCCTCCACATAAACCTCAGAACAGTCAGATTCCATGGGGCTAGACTTGGTTGGTTCTTCTTCGGTACTTGGAACTTCCACGGCACTAACGACAACATGCGATACTTCCTTCTGTTCTTCTTCAGTTTCAAGGCAAATAGCCTTGCAAGCTTCGAACCCAACATTGTTTTCACCTCCTTCGATTGCCTTCACTTCTTTCTGTTCCATTAAATTTGTTAGAACTTTGTTTAACTGTTCTACTTGAGTACCTAAAATCTGAAGTGCGGCATCTTGTCCTCGAACTTTCTCTTCCTGAGCGTTCATATTCGTGTTCAAACGGTTCAAGATTTGTATTACTTGCTGATTATCCATAGATCCTTCTTGAGGAAATTAAGGTAAAGCTTTCTGATCTAACGTATCGGTATAGGCATCTTGAACAGGTTGTTGAGGGGGAGCAGGTCTATTTTGATATTGATTCTGGTACTGACCTCTCGGTTGGAAAGAGTTGTTCTGGGGTTGCGGTTGATAATGACCAGGATTAGCGGCCCCTTGTGGATTTGAATACTGCATACCCAGATGATTTCGGTTACCCCATTGATAACCTCCGCGGTTGGATATAAAGTAAACAGATTGTGGATTTGATTCGCACTCTTCCCATGTATGATTATTAACCCCACATTGTTGACAACCTTGTGCTTCTTGTACTACGTTTGTTGCGGCTAAATTCTTTTGCATCTCTAACTTCAGCTCTTTGATTTGATTTTCTAATGCGGATATTTGAGCTGAGTTCGCAGTTTCTGCATCTAAACGAAGCGTTCCTCGGGTCTTTGCCACAGAAGCTCGCGTTGAAGGTCAACTTCTTTCTTGTTCCATGATATTTTCTAAAACCTCGGAAGCTTCATTATGATTCATGGACACGAAATTACCCTTTCCAATGTTATCCACCTTCTCTCTACCTTTATTATTAAGACCTTCATAGAATATAGCAAGTTGTAGAGCGGGTGTATAACCATGGAGCGGACATCTAGCTAATTTATGTTGAAACCTTGTCCATGATTCTCATACTGTTTCTCCATCTTCTTGACAAAATCTTGCAAGCTCGGTTTGATCTTTGAGTCTCATGCTCTTCGGATAAAAGCGGTTAAAGAATGCGGCTTAAAGTTCTGCCCAAGAATTAATTGTTCCATGTGGTTGTCTTTCTAGCCAATCGCTAGCTCTACCGGTCAAGAAGAACGAAAACATATGACAATACAGTTGCTCGCGTGTAATGCCAGGAGTAATATAGGCATCACAAATCTGCATGAACTTCTGAATCGATCTTACCGGATCTTGAATTGTTGTACCACTGTAGAGTCCAAAACTTTGAAACTGACTAAGCATACCCGGATCGGGTCTAAATTTGATATTCTGGATCTCTGGAGGTCAGTAACCTATTGGTTGAACATGGAATGGTACATGAAGACCAAGGAGGTCTTGCTGTACTCGATTCTGTTGATTAACGTTATTCTGCCCATTACCTCCTCCTAAAGGATGTTGTTGTTGTCCTTGTATACCAGGTGGATCTTGTTGTTGTATCCCAGGTGGATCCAGCTGTGGTCCACCAGGTGGAATTAATTGGGGTCCTCTCGGTGGGACTCCAAGTGGTGGATCTAGTTGGGCTGCCATTTCTCTTCTTAAGGCTCTTTCCTCACGAACTCGTTTGTTGTAAGGTCTGAAGCTCCTCTCAGGCTCCGATAAAGGAGGCCAAGAATTAAACACTGTGAAACCTGAAAAAGACTAAAGCAAACCACAAGCGTAAATCCGGAAAAAAAAACTAAAAACTGAAAAATAAAAGCTAATTAAAAACTACTACTTGAAATAGATAACCCACACGCTAACGAGACACAAGTCCCCGGCACGGCGCCAAAAACTTGGTGTCGCCTAGGGTGTGATAAAAATAAGATAAAATAAAGTCTAGAAAACTACGCACTCTCACCCTAGACATGCACAGTACTGCAAGTATTACAGGACGTATGCAAGTTTTAGTTGATAAGTTGAGTTCGTTCTCAGGGACTTAAGTGTGTTAATCACGTGGGTAGAAATAACGAGTAAAAGTAAATAATTAAAGACATAAAATAAAAGCAATAGAATTTCGAATTAACTAATTAAACTAGGAAAAATAAAAAGACAATAAAGTAAATACGAAGAATATGAGATGAGAAGTGTAGCTTAGGTTTTGCTAGTATGCACTAATCCTTCTAATTCTTTCTATTAGATCTAGTTAATAAGGGAGAATATTAGCTCTTGTATACTTAGTCAGGATTCTAAATTCCCATACCTTAGACCTTGAGAGCGACTAAGGGGCTACGGCACAACCGAGAAGCTGTTTCAAATAGGGTTATCAAGGTCTAAGGTATGGGAATTTAGAATCCTGACTAACGGGGCTACGGCACAACCGAGAAGCTGTTTCAAATAGGGTTATCAAACGCTACTAAGGCCTAAGCAAACAATTCATTCATTGGTGATATGGTGATTAAAACAAACCCTAATGACTATCTAGTTAGAATCAGTTTTGTCAGGACTAATATCGGACACTAGACGTTATGTGGTGTTTCAATAATTAGACACCCATCTAAGGCGATCATCTAACTATTATTAAGGTAATCCTGTACTCGTGCACTAGCAAGGAAAACAATCATTAAATCAAAACACATAATCAAATATAAGAGTAAGCAACTAATATCAATTTAAAACATATAATTCCCAAAGAAACTTAGATAGAAGAATTAGAATTCATAGATTATACATGATGCAAAACCCAAGCTATGGGTAGTTTAGTTCATACCTGATGGAAATAAACTAAAAGAAATTACAAAAGATATCATCTTGCTCTCTACAATAAACTGGAAGAATAAAACCTTAAGAACTAATTACTATGAGGCAAGGATTGCTAGGGTGCTTTTACAAGTGATATAAGGGTGTATTTATAGGTGTTTAGAAGACCTAATTCGTTTTCTTGAGGGAGAGGTTAAGTAGTGGACTCCAAGCCCAACTCAAATTCGTATGGAAATAAAGATAAATTCTGCTGAACTGTTTTGAGCATATCTTCTTCGTTATTGGTCGGTTTTTGCTCCATAATATACCAAAAGAATCCTCAGCGAATTATCTACGTCCCCTTGAAAGGAATTTACCGAAATCGGCTTCTTTGTTGGAGTTACCGCCACTTCTTTAGGCGTTGCTGCAGAAATTCAGATTTAGGTAGCTTTTCCTTTTCCATCTTTTTAGCTTTTGTTTCCTTATCTCCAATTACCATGCTAATCTCTTTCCATATATTGTAGTCTTTGACTTGGACTCTAATTAATCTCCATAATTATCTTTAAAGCTACACACCAAATAAACAATTAAAACCCAATATGCTCTAAAAATATTATTTTACTAAATCAAGACTCAAAATAGGAAAGTGCACTATTTCTCAAGAAAATCGACATTAATGACTTCTAAATCACTAAAAATGATGTCTCATCCTAATATAAATCTATCACAAATGAAGAGACATCAGTTGTAGCCTTGGATTCATAATTTTTTTACGCTTCTTTTGTTGCTAAAAATTGGCGTCACTACAACTCGGTGGCCCCGTGTCTCCCCAGCTCCAACAAAGCTCCTATTTATTCACAACCAGCCCCTTCCCCTTTTTATTTACACCTTTACCCCTGATCTTTTCCTTTTTTTATATAAACCATGCATAGGGTTTCCCTCTCATTAATACCCTCATCATCCACCCTTAGAGCCTCGAACTTCAAGCCCAGTCCTTTATTAGGAAAAGAAAACCTTTGAAAATTTGGACCGCTCCCCTCATTCCCTTTTTCATTCCCCCGATTACCTCTTCAAACCGTCATCCACTCACCATACCTCTCCTTCTCCACAGGAATCCCTCCTCCACTCACGATATGATGCACTTTACCATGATTCATTACCTCCCCGACGTGAAGGACCCTCACTCCATTCGGTGGGAAATTGTTTTTTCAATGTTAGAATTTCCGACACCCAAAGTATATAAGATGTAAGCCTTCGTACTACACCTTACACACTTAAGTTCAAGCGGTTTATCTAAATCGATCTTGATTGCCAACCACACATAGTTCCCCCTAAGTTTCCCTTTGGTCAACAGGTCAATTCTAACAGTTCTTCCTATTTTGTCCTCTATATTCCTTAATATTCTAGTAGTGTAATTATGCATCCCCACATTCTATATTCTAACTGAAGCTATTTTAGTAGTTATTTAGTTAGTTAATGCATTAATTTTTTGGGTCCATTCCCGCACACTAAATAGTGGTCCAACACCATCAACGGTCCACCCAAAATGGAAAACTAATAACCATCCTTATTTGCAAATGTCACCATGTAGTACTCGTGCCGCACATCTACTAACTCTAACTGTCCTACAAGGTTCTATATCTGTCGCAATCTAGAAGAAAGATACATAACCCATCACATTTTACTTTAACAGTAAAATAACACAAATTAATAATTTAGGGTGCAATTCTCGGGTCGATCAATTTTTTGGTGATTTATCTATAAATTAATGATTAATTTGTATTCGTATTTGTAGATTTTTTAAAATAAATTAAATACTGTTATAAACCCATATATGGATATTCATTCTAGCCCATGGGCTTGTAGTCAAGCCCATGAACAACAGGATTTAGGGTTACCTGTTACTTATAAAATAGGAGTCCCTACTATGTAATTCACACACTTCTGATAATCAATTCTCTACTATTCTCTCAGTTCATAATACGTTATCAGCACGGTAGCCTCTACCATTTAAAAAGGTAACTGTTTTTTTAAAAATCTTATAATATATCATATCGTCTTGTCTTATGTTTACATTTTATACAAGACAAATAATTAGATTCTCTGATCCAAAGCAGTTCACTAAAGACGATAGTGTTTGATTTTGATATACATGTTATATTAATCATTAAATATACTTTGATGGTTTTCTTTTCGTTGAACAATAGGGTGAAGTATTGATCCTTTGATCTACTCGATCAAAATAATAATAACATAAGATCTTTTATCTATTGAAGCAATTTTTTAGCCTATTTTTTTAATCCAAATTGGTCAATGTTCTCTTTGTTTCAAACTGGTCTGTTTTTTTCCTAAAAACTTCCAGACATGCATACACATAATCACTTTTTACTTATCATAAAAATCATACACATGGATCAATATTTTAAGAAAAAAACCAATTTAAAGATACGTTAAAAAAGGCATGTCAATTAAAATATTATATAATTATTTTCCTTTTATATCGTGTATCGATTCTTCTTATATATTAGTATTCCAAATATATTTTAAAGTGAATTTTTCATTTATTTATGAAAAATATTCACCATATCTCTCATTTTATGAGTAAATAGGGTATATAAATAAAAAATTATTTTTATTTTATGTTTACATCCGCTGATATAACATAACATATGGGAAAAATAGGACGTATACATAAGTTATATATGTATTTTATGCATATGTGTTGATATATGTATAACTTTATGTAACTTATGGGAATGCATAATATTTAGATAAAAACAAATGAAACGAAATATAGAGCAACTAAAGATATATTTTGTCGCATATATCGCATAACCTAAGAAATAAAAAATATTTATTTGATCTTCAAGCTTCCAAAATGAATGTCAATACCATATCTGGTACATCTAACATAATAAAAGTATTTGAAAAAACTTTTATTGTGCTTCTAAGATTTTCATTAATCCAAAATTCAAATAAATTTTTGTGAGAAAATATATGATGATATGAATTATATATGAAATTTCTAGAAACCCAAAATTACATTTCCTAAAAACATTGAGTTCAATAAGAGATATTTTGAATTTAGTAAATAAATCTACTAAATTTAAAGAGTGAATCATTTTTTGATTCTATCACTTATATTTGAAAAATATCACTATATGTTATATTTTGCCAACATTATCATATGTATATTTGGTGATATAAATTATACTAGAATATTCACAAGTTATAATATTAAAGATCGAGATTATCAAATGAATATTAGGAAATCAAGGGATAAACACGAGTCTAGCATATTTATTTACTGAATCGTCTTTGAGGAATTTCTAAGACCATTGCTCATTATAATACTTCTTTACTGGTCAAAGACTAAAATTATATCCATCAAGATATTTTGATTGTGCAATTTCTATTACAATTTCTCCACCATCGTACACAAAGATGGATTTTGAGAACATGTTATATATGACATTCTCAAGAATAGGGGAAGAATTAAAAAGAAAACAAATTACCAAAATATAAGAATACGCCATTTATATCGATCTTTATACACTCATTCAAATGATTGAAAATATTGTAAAGGTGTAGTGACTAAGTCTTAGTAACTAGTTATCAATGCTCCTGACTAGATTTATGTCTCAGAAGAGCTATCTAATAAAATTAGACTATTGTACACTTAAAGAGAAATAAATCTATTTGGTTCCAAAGATAGCATAAAGGAGCAGCAACATGAGCAAGTTGTTGATTTTGAGACTTTTGACATCTTATAAATGTCAAGTAGTGTATATAACTGAAATTAAAAATACTTCTACTGAGTATCATATATTTGATAATATATTGAGATCTCAATAAATTATTCTAATCATGATCGAATATTTATGTATACGCACAATAACTATTGATTTATGAATGAAATCGAGAATTTTTTTTAATTAAAATGTCTAAATAAACTGACTAGCAATTAGTATAAAGACATAAATAGAGCAATTTTTTAATTTCACTTGTACGACGTGAAATTTTCATAATTGTGAAACGAATGTGCTGCAAGGGGGAGTTACTATACAAATCGTATGTTGTAGCACACATAATTTATTTATTAAAGAGATATAGTCTCCGGTGGTTGATGCACTTTTATTTGCTAATATTTTTATGAAAGACTTCATAAGACTTATGTCGAGCACTTTACATCATTATATATGAAATAAACGTCAATCAAATTTATGTCGTATTATTTATTACTCCTATTAAATGTCTCAAGTTATACACCATTGTGTTATACTTACATCAGGGGGAGACATTTACGCAATGCACTCTTTTTCCCTTAGCATAGGTTTTTTCCCACTGAGTTTTCCTTGCAAGATTTTTAATTAGGCAATTTATATAAACGTATTGAAGAATACTATACTCTTTTTCCTTTACTAAGATTTTGTCCCATTGTGTTTTTATTAGAAAGGTTTTAGTAAGATATATTCTCAAAATTAAATATTTAAGGGAAATGCAATCTTTCAACAAAAAAACAAAGTCCAATAATATGCTACTTGTATCGTTCAAGACAAAGAAAACTATATCAAAGGTGAGCGAACCAAACATATCTCTCCAAACTTATCCTTTAGATATGAACTCTTGAATAAATGTGAAATAGATGTTCATCAAATCTGTTCAAGTGACAGTTTAGACGATTTATTTACAAAGGCATTACCTACATCTACATTCAAGAATTTAATACACAAGATTGACATGCATCGACTTCAAGATCTTTATTGAGAGGCTGACAAGAGTGGGAGACAAATATGCATTACACTCCGTTCCTTCATCAAGGTATTGTCCTAATAGGTTTTCCTGATAAAGATTTTTTAATGAGGTAGTTTAGAAAGCGTATAAAGAAATGTACTATTTTTCCTTCACAAGATTTTTTCCTACTAGGTTTTTTAGGAAGGCACGAGGCATATTCTTAGGGATTGAATATACAAGGGGGGGTGTTATAAACCCATATATGGATATTCATTCCAGCCCATGGGCTTGTAGTCCATCCCATGAGAACTAGGGTTTAGGGCTACCTATTACTTATAAATAAGAGCTACAAGCCCATGAGCACTAGGGATTAGGGCTACCTATTACTTATAAATAGGTGTCCCTACTATGTAATTCACACTTCTGGTAATTATTTCTCTATTATTCTCTTTGTTCATAACAAATACTTGTTTTCTTTAGATTAAAGAAAAAGTGAAACAAAATCAATGTAAGTTTCATATTCATATTTCATTGATCATTAAATTATTTTAGAATTATGACTTAATTGTAGGATTTTTAGATTTGAAAAAAACGTGATCTAAGATCAACAAAATTTACTAGTAATAATGTTTAATGATCATTTTTTGAAGCAAATAAAATATCTTTAAATAAAATTTACTCCTACTCACATCATATTATACTATAGAGGACATATTAGGTGGTATAAATTTGAATAATATTTATTATTATTTTAATAAAAATTCAAATGATTTATTGATATTTTTCTCTAATTTAGGAATATTGATATACGTTTTCTTACAAGCCTTTTTTTTCAGGACTTGTAAGTTTTCTAATGATAAAGAAAAACTAACAAATTAATTTTCTAATATTGTAAACAGAAGGATATATAGGATGAAGATTCACTACAGCGAGGCTTGTCTTTAACGAGGACCGTGTCCATCGCTAAAGACAGGAAAAGTCCTCGCTAAAGACTATTTTGGTCTTTTGCAAGGACCGATCCTCGCTAAAGACTCCTCGTTAAAGATTCGTCGCGATAGACCCCCCAATCGCGACGACTTCACGTGTCGTCGCGTGAGCCACCTATCTTTAGCGAGGACTCCAAGTCGTCGCTAATGATAAGGTCTTTTGCGATGACTATGTCCTCGCACAAGTCTTAGTCAATTGAGACGACTTAGTCGTCGCCTTTACTGGAAACTCTTTAGCGAGGACATTGACTTTATTATTTGCGACGACAATGTCCTCGCTAAAGACCATTTTTTTAAATTTATTTAGTTAATTTTATTTCAATTATAATATTTATTTATTTACTGTTTTTTATTTTTATTTGAATTTTATTTATTTATTTCTATATATGAAACGAGAAAAAATAATACAATACGAAAACTAAATTAACCGATAGTCAAAGTCATACATATCAAAGTCTAAACTAGTCAAAGCCATATAAAGTTAATAATTACAAACTGAAAGTCGAAAATAGTAAAAGTCATAAATAGTCAACACAAAGTCTAAATAACATAAATAGTCAACCAACTAACACACCAACTAAGGATTAGATAAATCTTCATCTTCATCATCTTCTTCACCTTGGTCCATAAGATGGAGGCGCAAGCTTGACGGAGTAGAGGTAGTGGGTCAGGATTGGGCTCGGGATCGGGAAGGACCAGCAGGAGCAGCAGATGGATTGCCGGATGGAGGGACAAGTGGTTCCTCGTGTCCACGTTCTTCGCGGCACCTATTGAGCAAGGTGATGGATGTACTCATCTGTGAGTCCATTGCCTCCTTCTTCGGTCGCGTACTAGCAGTGGAAGCCGAGGATCGTGAAATGTTGTCTGGCACCGGGTCCTTGCCTATGGAGACAAGGAACTCGTTCAGGGACTTCATCAGCCACTCTTAGTTCCGAAGCATGCTCTCACTTACCGGATCCCAAGCATTAGCAGACCTCATCTTCTCCGGAAGTGGGTGGCCAAATCCCAGGATCCAGTAGCAGGTCCCGTCTCCTAACCCTAATCGGGTCGCCTCCATCACCGCGTCTACCTCCTCCTATTGCGTCATGGGGGGGTGAACAAGATAAGTCTGCGCTTTGGCTTTGTGATTCCCAAACTCTATTCTCAAGAATCAGCCTCAACGCTCTCTGTACAATAAAATAAATATATTGAAATATTAAAATATAACAAATAGTACGATATATTAAAATTTTAAACTTACGTCTGCTCTCTCTTACTTGGGGCTCCTCCACCCGTTCTTCTTACTGCTCCACCCGATCTTGAAGAAGAATCTTTTTATTTCTGGTAGAGGAACTGCTTCCCCGTCATCCCCGGCCACTTGAGGGGGTTGACTACTCCCCTCTCCCTATAAAAAGTCAAACAGTCAAATAAAGATATTTAAAAAAATATTTTAAAAAAATATATTACCTCCATCAAATTATCCCTCCACCTGGTGTAGCTCATAGATCTGGCCCCGCTATAGTTTTAAAGCAACTCCATATTATCCTTATTCACTTTAGCTTGATGATATGTTTTAAACAAGGAATGAAAAAAAATTGTTAGTCAATTAAGATAATATTTTGTTTAATACAAGTTTAGATAGTACAATTACCTGAGCTCGCTCCGAGTCCCACACCTTCAAAGTGCGCTCCCAATTTTCGGGTGTTTGGTCATCCGGTTTCTGCCGGGACTCATAATATTTTCTCTTCAATCTATTCTTGTGGTCTCTATACCCCTTACGACATTTGTTGGTTATCATCTGTTGGATATCCCTCCAATCTTGGCCGGCCTGCTAATCCTCCACCAAGAAAAATTCCTGTTTACAAATAAGTTAAGTTAAATATATTTTTTTAGATAACAATAAACAAATAAAAAAAATATTTAGCCGGCTTACTCCTAATCGAGTCACAATATTTGTCTGGTCTTCTTCAGGGACATCTGTCCAGAACATGTGGTAAAGCGGAACATTCTCCCCAATGGTGTGATTAATTACCTGAGTCACGTGGTGGGAGTATTTTCCCACCGGGTTCCAGGTTAAGTCGTATGTACAAAAATCAATCCGAAGCCTACCTCTGTGCCTCAAAGCATACATTCTCTGTAACCTAGGCGCAATAGAAAAATAACGCAGCTTCTTATGCGACACTTTCTTCCCCTTCTTCGGGTCCCACCTTGATTCTCCACAAACTGGACATTTCTCAAGATTCTCATTCTCTATGTAAAACAACGCACAATCATTCAAACACATGTCGATCGTGGTGTATCCCATATCCAAACTTTTCAACTTTCTGTTACAATCCGCATATGAATCTGGTAAGTTATGAGGTTCAGGCAAAACACGACCCAACAACTAAAGAAGTACGGTAAACGAGGTGTTCGTCCACTTGTTCTTCACTTTCACATGCATTAGCTTTGCTATGAAATTCAAAGAAATCATCGTAGTACAACCGGAGTACAAATATGTCTCCATTTCTTTGAACACCGCGTTGAAAGACCCACGACCACTTCCATTGACATTCTTGTCAAGCATCTCGGTGTCCCCGAAATTCCCACCAGTTTCAAATGTGGGTCCTAAATCATGAATTACATTACTCATTACATTATTATCGTTTAGTTGATCCATGGGAATTACTACTTCCCGGTGTTTCGTCCAAACCTCATACTCTGGCCAAATACCCCACTTATATAGATGCCCTTGAACTTCGGCTAGTGTAAACTTTCGATTATTATAACAATGACTATGCGGACAATATATTCTACCAGCGTGATCCAAATTATTGGAGGCAAACTCAATAAAGTGTATTATACCATTTATATATTCCTTCTTAACCTTAATCTTTGATTTAATCCAACTCTTTCCATTCTCTAAAGTAAATTAAAACGCTAATTATTATTTCAAATGGTTTAATTTAAATACTACTTAAATCATACGATTATAAAGATTTACATCAATCCCAATATTTTATGAAAAAATAACTACGACCCCTAAAATTTATAAAATTGTCAATTATACCCCTAAAGTTACTTTTTAAATGTCACTAATCCACCTAAAGTTTACTAAATGTCACTAAGGCACCTAAAGTTTAATAAATTTCACTAAGGTACCTAAAGTTCAATAAATATCCAATTTTACTACTATAGTTTAATAAATTTCTATAAGGCACCTAAAGTTTAAAAAAAATCAATTTTTATCACTAAAGTTAAAAAAATTCCCTAAGGCACCTAAGGTTCATTAAAATTCCAATTTTAACACTAAAATTTATTAAAATTCTATAAGGCACCTAAAGTTTAATAAAATTAAAATTTTACCACTAAAGATAATCCAAAATTCACTAAGGCCCCTAAGGTTCAGTAAAAATCCAATTTTACCACTAAAGTTTATTAGATTCAATAAGGCACCTCAAGTTTAATAATATTACACTTTAATCCCTACATTGTATAACAATCTCTTAAAGGCCACTAAAGTTTTCAAACAGTACTCTAAAACACGTAAATTTTATTCAAATATCACTTTTACCCCTAAAATTTAATTAATACAATAAGGCTCCTAATGTTTATTATTATTACACTTTAACCCCTATATTTAATGAAAAATATACTGATGCACCTAAAGTTTAATAAAAATACACTTATACCCCTAAAGTTTTAAAAAATTCTAAAAATTCAACTACATTTTATTAAATTGTCATTATAATACCTAGAATCATAATCAATTATGAAGATGCCCCTAAAGAAATCTAATTTGTTCACAAATATCCATACATTAATTTTTCATTATTAAAACATCACCTAAAATTGTTATAACTCAATAACCAAATTAAAATTATAACACAAAATTCTAAAAAAATTATTATATAACAAAAAATGAAAAAATATCACACATAAAACAATAAACACTACTACATGCACTTATATAATACAATATATAACAACAATTACACAATATAAATAAATAAAAGAAAAGAAATAGAAAATACCTTTTTGTGGAGAAATTGATGAAAAAAATTGCTTGAAAATGTGACCAAAAAGAGATAGATGAATCGGAGAAACTTCGTTATTGATTGATCCAGATTTTTTTGAGGATTAAGGAAAAAATTTGGGAGAATTTTGGGGTTTCTTTTGAGTTTTTTGGGATTTCTGTTCGCATTAATGGCCAATTGCCGAGTGGTTGTATTAAATACGGTGAACTCTTTAGCGAGGACATGAGGTCCTCGCTAAAGACCCAAAAAGTTGTTGCAAAAGAAACCCTTTAGCGAGGACCAACATGTACTCGTTAAAGAGAGGGCCCTTTAGCGAGGACATCCAACGACTACTTTCTTTTTTTATTATTTTTCATCGCGTAAAATTTCCGCCACTTATAGGTGACGACTTTGTCGTCGCAAAAGCCGGTCCTCGCTTAAGAACCTGCGTGTAGTATTGATTGAAAATCCCAATAATAATAGTTTCCTTAATATCATGACTCAAAATGAACACTTTATCTAAAAAAAACTTTCATATCTTATTTTATTCGTTCATATATAAAAAAAAACGAAAAAATCGGTGATGTTGTCTCTCCCCGAACCTTTTTATATACTAAAGACCGCTCTTTTTTGTATATTTAGGAAAGTATGTTCGATTGAGAATCTATTTGATTTTTTTAAATTTTGAAAGTTGGAAGCCATTCAATTAAAAATTTAATAGTTTTTAAAATTTTGATGTATTCAATTAAGATTCTAAACAATATTTTAAATCTTGATGTAATTAGTTAAGAGTATTTTAAATATTTTAAAATTTTGTAGTATTGAGAACTATTTGAACTTTAAAAGTCATCGAATTTTATAGAAGATTAAAGCCTGGATGTAAAAAAAGACATCTTTAAAAAAAATTCAGAGATGAGATTTATAACATCTATAGAAAAAAATATGAAATTGAAACATGACCATTTCTCTGAAAAAACATATCGAATTTTTTTATTCAATTACTTTAATTATTATATTTATCAAAATATATTTATAGTTGGTGAAAGTTCTTTCTCATATAGTATAATGATATAAAATCTAATTTTATCTTTTACTTTTGAATCACCTCAAAAAAACTAATTTTTTTTATAGTAAATAGTTTAGATTTGCTGAAGTTCATGATTATTAAAAAATGTCATATTTACGTGAATTGAACAAGTTTTACTTGTAAAATTAAGAATTCATTTTCAAGTAAATTTATCAATGATTGATTTCATTCAACTTATTCGAATAGAAATTACTCGTATTATTCATGAAACACAAAATTAACCAATTCTAAAACGGCGATAACGATCTTTGATTATCTTCTCCATTATTTGTCTCCCTAATATCCAAAAAACAAAATTGGCATAATTGTTTATTATTCGATTGTCAATTATTCTGAGTAAGTGATATGTTATTAATAAATATAGAACTATAAAAAATAATTGAAAGGGGCAAAGTATAAAGAAAAATTATTAATATGGATATAATTATTAAGTTTAATTTTGACATAAAAATAAAATAAATCTATCAAAATTTACAATATATAAAGTTAGAAAAAATCTGTCAAATTTCTAAACAAAATCAAAATGAATATGAATATGTTAAATTTCCTATAGAGATGAAGCCATCTATAAAGTTTATAAATTTTTTGAAATCTAAAATTATCCTACAAGTTCTAATTGAAATACACCCTCTTAGATATGCCACTGTTTCAATAAGTAGAATTTTCTTGAGTTTTTTACAATGATAAACCCTTTTCTAAAACAATTTGCATATTTAACCATTTTAAAAACTATTTACAAAAATATACTATTTTGGAAGAATTTGAGATTTCGAAACAAGTATATTTACTTTTCTCAATCCACTTTGCTCAATAAACTTTACTCAACAAAGCTTTAAAAAAGAAAAATTTAGATAGCAATACCAGTAGCCCAAACCAAAATAAATATATACCAAACCAAAAAAACAATAGCAAATTAAATGGTTTTTTAATTATTTTATTATGTATAAAAATATATATAATATTTGATTAATACTATCTTAAAAATAAGTTACCATTAAAATATAATTATGATTAAATAAAATGATATTAATTTTGTTTAGGTTTAAATTTATATTTTATACTAATTTAAACTTAATTTACTTAATTTTTAATTACATACTAACACCACCTCTAGTGTCGAACCACCATAACCATCGCTGAACCTACATATTCAACCACCGTGGTGCCATTGCCCACCACTACCAACCACCTCTAAAGAATTCATCGTCACCATCGTTGTCGATTTTCGATGAATTCATGTATTATAGTATGGAAAAATTAGAATAATTATTATATATTAATTTATAATTTGTATTGTTTCAAAATAAGATAATTAAACTTTTTTTATTATATTTAATGTGACAAAAATCTTAAATTCTATATTTGTCACACTAACACTGAAATAAAGTTTAAAATTCTAACAATGTAAAATTAAAATTTAGTGTTAGTTTAGTGTGACAAAAATTAAATTTAGGTTTTTTGTCAAAATATATTAAAAAATTTAAATTATTATATTTTAAAAACAATACTAATTCTAAACTAATATATCATCTATTATTCTAATTTATCCATGCTGATAAATAAATTGGTGGAGCGCTTCGTCGAAAATCGGTGATGATGACAACGATGAATTCTTTGGTGGTGGCTAGTGGTGGTGGGCGATGGAACCACGGTGGCCGAATATTAGTTCAGTGATAGTAATAGTGATGCGACAACAGAGTTGGTGCACTACTACACTCAAACTTTCTCGCGACTAATGTTTTCGCGACTACTACATGTAGTCGCTAAAAAGTATACATCTAACGACTACATCGTATTAACGACTACTTCATACTTATTTCGACTACAATGTAGTCGTACTTAAGTTTTGCTTTTCTCTACTACAAGAAGTAGTTGTTAGTAATGTACAAGTAGTTGCTACTTGTTTTAATTTTTTAATTATTTTTGCCACCGACTTTGTGTAGTCGCTAATGAATGATATCTTTTTATGACTACCTTATGTAGTCGCTAGTTGTTACTATTAACGACGACATTTGCATCATTAGCGACTACTTCTTATAGTCGCTAATGTATGTCGTGTATTTATGACAGTGGGTTTCTTTTTCGGATCCTCAAACACCCATTATTTTATGATTTTCCCACTATTCTTTCAAAAATCTCCCAATTTTTTCCCACAATTCATCATCAAATATTATTTCAACACGTGGAAAAGCTTTCCTGGACCAATCAACAACGTGGGACCTTCTTAATTATCAATTTCCCCATCTAAAGTTTCTCAAAAGTAGGTATTTTTTGTTCTATAAAACTCTTTCAAATTTCTTTTATTTGCATACAATTGTGTAGTTAATGCTAAATAGTATTAATTACTAGGTATTTCAACACGTGGAAAACCTTTCCCGGGTCATTCAACAACGTGAGACCTCCTCAATTATCAATTTCTTCTTCTAAATTTGTCCAAAAGTAGGTATTTTTCTTTTATAAAATTTTTTTCATCTCTTTTGTATTTGATTACAACTGTATAGTTAATGCTAAATATATAGTATCACTACGTATCTCGAAACATCTTATAATTTTATATGATATATTATTGTATGAGAAATAAATGCATAGATGAGATATATATTTATTTGGTGATGTAATATTTTGTATGCATTTCATTTTATATTTATGTATTTATTTGGTGATGTAATATTTTGTATGCTTTTAATTTTGTATTTATGTATTTATTTGGTGATGTAATATTTTGTATACTTTAATTTTATATTTATGTATTCAATTGGTGATGTAATAATTTTTTTTCATTTTATATTTATGTATTTAATTGGTGATGTAATAATTTTTTTCATTTTATATTTATGTATTTAATTGGTGATGTAATAATTTTCTTTTTCATTTTCTTTTTATGTATTTAATTGGTGATGTAATAATTTTTTTCATTATACTTATGAGACATTTATGTTGTATTCTTTTATATTGGAGTAGTTGTTTATATTGGTAGTAGAGGATGGCCTCGGGTATTGATAAAAGTTGGATTACTTCCGCTCATCGTGTTTCGTGTGAATTTGTTAAGGGGATAGAAGAATTTCTCGCTTTTGCTCAAAAAAATAAAGATGTTGAAGAAACTTTGTTTTGTCCGTGTAATGAGTGTTCGAATTATCGTCGGTTTGAAGTGGTCAAAGTTAGGGCACACCTTTTAAAATTTGGGTTTTTGTCCACGTATGAGATTTGGACAAAGCATGGTGAGAACGAGGAAATTCTCGAGACTCGATATGAAGAAAATGAAATGTTGAATGTCTACGAAGATTTGAGACCTAATTATGAGGGAAGTGGTCATTTGGGTGACACCGAGATGATAGACTCAAACAGTTCAACACGTGGAAAATTCGAAACGATGTTTTCCGAATTAGAAACCGAGTTATACCCTGGTTGTACAGTAATGAGTTTATTAAATTTCATTGTGAAGCTAATGCACGTGAAGGTGAAGAACAAGTGGACTAACACGTCTTTCACCGAGTTGCTTGATCTTCTGTGTCGTGTGTTGCCCAAACCTCATACCTTGCCCGAGTCATACGAGTGTGCAGCAAAAAGTTAAAAAGTTTAGGTATGGGGTACAATACCATCGATGTTTGCGTGAACGATTGTGCTTTATTTTACAAGGAGAATGACTCACTCGATAACTGTCCAGTGTGTAGTGAATCCAGATGGGACCCGAAGAAGGGACAAAAAGTAGCTCATAAGAAACTATGATATTTCCCAATTGCCCCGAGGTTGCAGCGACTTTATGCTTCGAGACACACTGCCGAAAATATGATTTGGCACCGCACATGGAAGAGTACAGATCCATATTTGTTGTGTCATCCAGTTGATGGCGATAGTTTGAAGAGATTTGTTCAGTTACATCTTGAGTTTGCTAGTAAACCTCGGATTGTGTTCTTGGGTTTTGGTATCGATGTTTTTTGTCCTTTCTTTATGCAGAACAACTCGTACAACATGTGGCCGGCTATATTGACCGTCTACAACTTACCACCGTGGGAGTCTATGAAGGAGACGACATTCCAGCTTTGTTTGTTGATTCCTGGTCCCCGTTCACCCGGCAAGGACATGGATGTTGGTGTCGCTTAGGGTGTGATAATAATATGATAACTAAACGCTGAAAATAATGCACTAAAGCACCCTAGACAAGCACAGTACTGCAAGTATTACATGACGTATGCAAGTTTTAATGATAAGTTAGATTCGTTCTCAGGGACTTAGTGTGTTATACGTTATGAGCAATAATAGCGAGTAGAAAGTAATCAATTAAAAGACAGAAAATAAATATGATTGATTGAGAGAATATTAATTAAACTAATGAAAATTAAAGTCAATAAATTAAATACGAAGAAATATGAGATGAGAAATATAGCTTAGGTTTTGCTAGTATGCACTAATCTTTCTAATTCTTTCGATCAATTCTAGTTAATAAGGGAGATAATTAGCTCTTAGATACTTAGTCAGGATTCTAAATTTCCTCTCTTAGACCTTGAGTGCGCTTAAGGGGGCTACGAACACACCACGAGACTGTTTAAAATAGGGTTATCAAGCGCTACCAAGTTCCTAAGCAAACAATTCCAAACATGGTGATAGTGGTTAAAATATACCCTAATGACTATCTAGTTAGAATTAGTGTTATCAAGACCAATATCAGACACTAGACGTTATGTGGTGTTTCAATAATTAGACACCCAGCTAAGGTGATCATCTAACTACTATTAAGGTAATCCTATACGTTGCGCACCGCAAGGAAAACAAACAATAAATCAAAACACATAAACAAATATATAGGTAAGAAGATAATATCAGATTAAAACATATAATTCCCAAAGAAACTTAGATAGAAAGAAAATAGAATTCATAGATTATACATAATGCAAAACTCAATCTATGGGAAAATTAGTTCATACCTGAAGGAAATAAACTAAAACAAATAATAAAAGACTTCATCTTGCACTCTTCAATAATTCTGATGATAATAAACCTAAGGACTAATTAATCTGAGGCAAGGATGATTTACAAGTGATATAAGGGTGTATTTATAGGTGTAAAGAAGCCCTAATTCGTTTTCTTGAAGGAGAAGGTAAATAATGGACTCCAACCCCAACTCAAATTCGTAACCTAATATATACCCCGTTTTTGTTTTGGTCCTAACAGCTTCAATACTTATGCATTTGACGTGTATGAGTAGTCGAAAATTCATTGACTCGGAAAGATATTTAACTTTTCTCTTGACCGTTCTTCCAAATTCCTCACCTGTTTTGAGATATAAGCCCATTTGTGGTCGTGACTGGTGAAATTCAGATTTATTTGGCAGCTTTATCTTTCCATACTTTAGATTTTGTTTCCTTATCTCCAATTTCCATGCATATCTTCTTTCCTTATCTTCTTAGAATTGACTTGGTATTTAATTAATCTCCATATATATCTTTAAAGCTTCACACTAAATAAATAATTAAACCCAATATGCTCTAAAAATAATAATTCATTAAATCAAGACTAGAAATAGGAAAGTGCAATATATCATGTGAAAATCGACTAGAAAGACTTCTAAAACACTAAAAATGATGTCTCCACTTAATATTAAATCATCACAAATGGGGAGACATCAGATATCTTTCTTCGACATGTTATAGATGAGTTGGACGAGTTGTGGGATAAAGGGATCCTTACGTATGATGCCCACAAGAAGGAAGAGTCTACGATGAAGGTTTGTTTGTTGTCCACGACTAATGATTACCCCGCTAGGTCATACACTTCGGGATGGTTGGATCAAGATTACTTAGATTGTCCAGAATGCATGGATTCTACTCCATCATTGAGGGTGAGGAAAGGGGTTGTTTACTTTGACCATAGACGTTGGTTACCTGCCTCACATTGATTTAGAAAAGACAAGGTTTCGTACACCGCTTCCGATTATAGGGTCCCACCGAAGAAATCTACTCCTGTCGATATTCAGACACAGTTAGATGGGCTTTCCATTGTGTTTCCCGGTAAACACAAGGATTTTGGGGGCAAGATAGTGAAGCAAACTGTTCCACTGCGATTCAATTGGAAGAAAAAGAGTATTTTTTATCGTTTACCTTATTGGTCCAAAAATTTGTTGAAACATAACATCGACGTTATGCATTGCGAGAAAAATGTGTGTGATAGTTTGCTCGGTACAGTTATAAGTCTTGATGGGAAAGTAAAAAAAGATAACGTGAAAGCGAGAATGGATCTTAAGGATATGAACATCAGGAAAGATTTGTGGTTGTCATCAAGAGACGGTAAACCGATATTGAAACGAGCAAAGCATACTTTGTCAACGGAAAAGCGGAAAATATTTCTTGACTGGCTGAAGGCACAGAAGTTTCCCGATGGTTTCGCATCCAGTTTGAGAAATAATGTTCAAAGTGACTTGGGCAAGATTATCGGAATGAAATCTCACGATTGTCACGTGATGATGCAGTATCTTTTCGTGGCTAGTATCCCAAGGCTTATCGAAGACAAAGCGATTAGTGATGTGATTATTGGGTTAGCTAACGTGTTTAGAGTCGTTTGTAATAAAAATCTCAGCAGGAAAGTGTTAGAATCGGGTAAGGCGAAAGTGGTTGAAGTTATGTGTAGACTGGAAATGATTTTGCCTCCCGCGTTTTTCGATATAATGATCCGCCTGGTTATACACTTATACGACGAAGCTTTGTTAGGGGGACCGGTACAGATGCGTTGGATGTACCCGTTTGAGCGGTATCTAAAGAAGTTAAAGGAGTACATACGAAACCAGGCTAGGCCGGAGGGTTCAATCACCGAGGGGTACGTCGTAGAGGAGACTTTGACTTTCATATCGCGTTATCTTCAAGAAGAAAAAAAAGTTCAATGAACCTGGTAGATATACCGAGACTGGAGCTCAACCTAAAGAGTTATCTGTATTTAAGAGTCAGTGTACTCCACTCGGTAAAAAAGAGTATTATGTTTTGCAATACTTTGAGAAGGAGCAAATCAACTGGTACATCCTACTTAATTGCGACAGAATCCAACATTTGATGACGTAAGTTGATCAGTTTATTTGTTACTTTTTAATTTTGTTTGAAAAACGTATTGAATTTAATATTCAAATGTGCAGAGAACACAAAGCCACCCTATCGGGCCCTGAAGCTGATAAAGTTAGGAAACACTGGCAAAATTTTCGAGATTGGTTTTTGCATAAGGTATACATTCATTCAAATACCAATTTAGGTCTCAATATTTGACAAAGTGGTTATTATTATTTTTGTTTGTAGGTTTATGATATGGAAAAAGACGGCAATGCAATTGCTACTAGTGAGATGATTTCGTTGGCTAGTAAGTCTCATGGTGTAATTTATAAGTACGATTCATGTGTTTTGAACGGTGTCAAATGGGTTACTCGTGACAAGGGGGAAAAAAGGGTGACTCAAGATTACGGGGTATGCACCATGTACGATGATAAACCATATTACGGTGAATTAGTCAAGATTGTAGAGGTAACATTTGACGGTGGTTATTCAGTTGTGCTTTTCAAGTGTAATTGGTATAACACGAGTACTAGGAGGACAAAGAATGGGGTAACCATTATTAACACATCTACTTTTTTTGGAGAGACGAGCCATACATCTTAGCCGCACAAGCGAAAAAAGTATTTTATATTAATGAGATTAATTCAAGGAAATCACAAAAAGGGTGGAAAGTTGTTTGGGAAATCAACGATAGACATGGATGGAGCCCCGAGTTATGGGGTGCAGAATCACTACCTACTGAAAACGAGAGTGTCACGATCCCTTTAGTGAACACCGAGACGGATTACTCACAGTTACATTTGAAAAATGGTGAGGAGATCCCATTTGACCCTTCTCTATTGCACGTAGCTTTAATTATTGATGAAAAGGATGAGCTTTTTTATGACACGATGGACGAGTATGCCGACGATGAAGAAGAGGAACCAATCTACGTTGATAGTGATGAGGAAGTGGTTGACACGAGTGGTTACGAGACAGACTGATTTAAGGAATTTTATGATTACGTGTTTTTTATTTTTTGGATTTTGATTACGTGTTTTTCATTGTTTAGAATTTTATTATGTTTTGTTATTGTTTGGAATTGTATTACGTTAAGCTTATTGTGTGTTTGAAATTATAATTGTTCATTTTCCATTTAAAAAAAAAAAAAGGTTATTCGCGACTACTTTGTGTATAAACTAGTCGTGAATGCTTTGTGTCATTTGCGACTAGTTTATACGCATAAACTAGTTGTCAAAAAGAAGAAAATCTCTAGCGACTACAAAGTATCGCTAATCACGAAATAAATATCCACTAATTGTTGGTGCTCCACTTTCCCGCCCATCGAAAAGACACGCGTTAAATTTGAGCATTTCGCGACTACTTTGTAGTCGGGAAAAACTAATTAGGTCACAACTTACCAACACGTACATCACCTCCTTTACCGACTATTTTCTAACCTTTAGCGACTACCTCATGTAGTCGGTAATGAGAGAGTCCTATATGTATCTGCTGAGACAAAAGAGCTTCATTATTTCCTTATACAAAACCCAAAAATTCCGAGCTCTCTCTGCAAATCCGCCCTTCCAAGCTCCAATCAAAGCTGAAAACACGCTCCAATCAACACGTAAGGCAATAAAATCGTTCTTTTATCAACTTATTCCAATGTATTCTTAAGATATCAATCCACTTTCTTCTTTTTTTTTTTGCTAACCTATTTTTTCTCTTTTGTGTATAAATCCGATTGATGTTGGCATGGCCTCTATACCAAAATAGCTTCAATTTCAGCATATAAGGTAAGTTTTTCAACAATCTTTTGTTTTTTGAATTTTTATGTTTTTTTTTTATTGTTTTTTTCTTTGATTAGTTGATGTTTATGTGATTTCCGAGTGTACTTGGAAGTTTTAGGATATTAGAAATGATACTTTTAACACAAAATAGATGCTAAAATGCTTAAAAATGTATGTGATTAATTGTAATGATTTTTTTCCATTTTTTTGTGATGATTATGAAATCCGATGTTATTAGGGTGTGTTTTAGGTTAGCTTAGATTGATTTTTTATGCTTGATAATGAAAAAAATAATGGTATAATATTAGGGTTTTTGTTAAGGGTTTTTTAGGATTTTAGAATGTACACTCAAAAAGAAAATTTGTGGAGCCTATGGGTTCATCAGAATATAGTTAAAGGTATGTGCATATGGAGTCTTGATCTTAAACAGGCACACTCTTGGGTTTGGAAACAAATCTTAAAGGTTAGGAACACTGCCTATAATTTTATTACTCACGAGATAAAAAATGGTGAAAAATAAATTTCTCATATGGGACAGATGGGTTAATGGTGAAAGCCCAAAAGATATTTTAAATATTGATGGGTTAAATCTTGATTTGAATAAGAACAAAACTGTCTGCTCAGTATTTGGGGGAAATAGGTGGAGACTTCCTCCTGTAATAGGTAAAATTCTTCCTATTATTAAGGGTTTTAGTCTTTCAAATGGTGATGATAAAATAGTATGGAGAGAGAGCTGTAATAATAAGTTTTCATTTAAGAAAACCTTGGATGCCATAGAAACTGAGAAAGCTGAAGTGGTATGGTTTAAAATAGTTTGGACAAAATCTTGTATACCTAGGTGTGCTTTCATTGCTTGGTTGTGCTGCCAAGATAGACTTGCAACTAAAGCAAGGTTAAATAGTTGGGGGTTACAAGTAAACATTTTATGTACATTTTGCTCAGCAGGTATTGAGGATGTTGATCACCTCTTTGTGAACTGCACTTTTACTAAGAGAATTCTTCTGAGGGTACTCGGGTTTTGTCAGTTAAGCTTTAATCCGAATGGTTTAAATAATCTGATAGTATATCTGTGCAAAATCTCTAGTGATGAAATGGTGGATATAGTGGGTTCCTTCTTCTCCACATATATTTACTGTGTGTGGTGGGAAAGGAATGAAAGAATACATGGGGGACCTGCGCTAAATGAAGACCAACTATGGAAGAAAATGTTTAGCTTGATCCATGTGAAGATAAGGAGAAAGAAATACAAGACCAAAGGAGCATGCTCGTTAGCTAGAAACTTTGAGTCCATGTAGTATTGGGCTGCTTTATTATTAGTTAATATGTAATGGGCCTAATGTAACGGATTAAATGTAATAGACTAATAGACTAGGCGTGTCTTAGTTTTAGTCTTGTGTTAAAGTTTGTAATGTTACATTTTGTGTTGAGCTTTATTAATAAAAGTTTTGATTTACCGATCAAAAAAAAAATTGCATCTAATTTGAGTTTTTGTGGCCTAAAAGTGTTTAAATAAAAACATAGGGATCAAATTGAAATTTAAAAAAAAATTAAAACACCATCTTGGAATTAATTAGGAATTTTTATGATATTAAAAGGACTAAAAACAAATTACTAAAAAAAATTAAATTAATGTAGTGGGACTAAAATGCAGTTTTACATGAAAATTAAATATAAAAAGAATGAATTAAAATGGATTTTTAAAAATTAAAAAAAACAAATTTGTATATTTAAAAAATTAATACTTTGAAAAAATAACAATTTATCGAAAAAGTTTAAAAATATAAAAAGGCCCAATTTGCAAATTTAACAAATAGTTAAAAACAAAATTATATATATTTTTATTTATTAATTTATGACTAATATAATTTTTTGTGTAATACATATTGTATTTGGTTGGAATACTGGAAGTTTTATTTTAATTTTAGAGTTATCTAATTTATTTCATTTATTTTATTTGTTTGTGTAATATTTATTTTGTATGTAATTTGTATTTAAATTGTATTTAATTTATCTTTCATTTGTAACAATTTGGTGATGTAACAATTTAGATTTAATTATTATTTATCTTTTTTAAATAAATTGCAAAATATTAGATGACCGACGTGATCTCTAGGACACACGGAGGGGGCGGTGGGGGCCGAGACCCAAACCGAAATCCAAACAGAAACCTTGCTAACTGTAACACCCAAGACGGTAAATAAAAAATTTATATCAGAAATAATTTTAAATGTAACTTATATGATAATTAAATATAATTTAAAACAGAACCAGTTAAGCGGAAAGTACGAGGAAATGCGTCACTAAAATCTGCCGTTAGGGCCCTAAAATCTGTAGGGTATCCACTGCCGATCGATTTATGTATTTTAGACGACACATGGAACCCATCTGGTAAGTACGGGAAACATGTTAGCCAGGTGATCGGGCTAATTGTTCGAGAGAGGATACCCCCATGCTACAAATCGTGGAGTAAAGTTCCAATAGCCGACAAAATATCCGTTATTAAGCAATTATCGGTAAATATTAATACTTATATATATTAATTTATTAATTTAATTTGACATTAAAAATAATCTTGAATGTAGCAATTTTTTGATATACCTAACTGGAGGAGAAGGGATGATTGAAGGTTTATATCTGGTAATTTGGATGATACAATGCGATTAAGGTACAAAGACTACAAATATGATACGAAGAGGGAATTACTTGAAGGGTAAGAAACCTAGTGATTTATCTGATGAGATCTGGAAGAGGTGTTGTGATTTGTGGGTTCGAAGGAGGCGAAGGTATACTTATATATTTTTTTAAATTATATAATTTAGATTATATATAAATTTATTAATACTTGTGTTTTAAATTCTTTAGAACCAAGCAAACACGAATAAATTAAACCGAAAGAAACAAAAGAATAAGAGTGGAGCGGGGTCTCGTAAATATTCCCGAACTCAGGATATGCTTTACGAGGTACTTTGTTGTATATGTATAGATATTGTATTTTGAATAGATTTTAATTATATTATGAATGAAACAGGGTGTTGAGAATTTGATCCCGGGTGGGAGGGTGGTAGCTAGGGATGACGCGACTCAAGAAGACATCTCGTATTCCTCAAATGGGTGGATTTTTCGAAGTGGTGGGCAAGAGTAAGAAAACATAGCAGTGGAGGTCCGAGGGTTATAGGAACGCTGATGTAAGTTTCTTTTAAAAGTAAAATTTAAATTTAAATTTTATTCATAAATTGATCTTAATAATTTTTTTTCGTGTCTATAATTAAACAGAAATTGTTAAGGGATGCTATGAAAGATCAAGTGACTCAGAGTCAACTGGATGAAGGCTTAGCTCGTGAGTTGTCGCAAAAGGAGCAAATCGATGCGGTGAGAAAAACTGCTACAAAGGCTGTTGGGTCGCCAAAGAGGAGTTGGACGCCGGGTGTGGGTCGACCCAAAAAGAAGAAGAGTCCTTCGACCACCCCGGCATAAGACGAGCATAATGCGATGATGATGGCGGCAATAAATGAGCTTCGAGTAGCCAAGGACTTCTAGAGTATAGACGCCCTGATCGAACCTCTACTAGCGATGAGCCTTTAGTGTTTTCTCGGGCTGTTGTGAGTGATGTGATGGGATGGATTAACGAGATGAGAGCACGTAAAGGTTTGCCGCCTTTTCAGCCTATGCCTCCTACTGGTAGTGCATCCGAGAGACTAGTTGATAAAGATGGTGATGAAGAGATGGGCGAAGATGATGATGACGAGTCCGAGGGAGAAGAGGAGACCCGTTTATATGGCCTTTAGTTGATTATTTTTAACTATTTTGGTGATGTAATATGACTTTGACTTTGTTTGAATGTATTTGACTTTGGTTATCTTTGGATTATTTTGGTATTTTAATTATTTATTTTGGTTTATAATTGGTATTTTAATTATTGTATTTTTTTTAAATATGATTTTAGAATTATTTTTAATTGCAATATTGTAATTAAATATAATTCAGAATCATATTTTTTTTATTTAAAAAAAAAATCACTATTAGCGACTACTCGTAGTCGCGAAAACGAAGTATCTGTAGTCACTAATAATCAACAAGTTGCGACTATCTGTAGTCGTTAATTGGAAAGAAATTTACGACTACATTGTAGTCTGCAATATATAAGTAATGAACGATTACTTAGTAGTCGTCATTAATTAAGACATTTACGACTACACCAATAGTCAGTAATAATTACGCAATCCACGACTAGTAGTCGCAACTACCGAATCACTTCTACCGACTAATTATTAGGCGTGCGTCGTTAGTTATGACTTCTAACGACAAGTTTCTCGCGACTAAGTTCTTACGACTACATGTAGTCGGCAGAGACTAGAATCGCTTTTCACGACTACTTTTTTGTTCTTTAGCGACTACAGATGTAGTCGCCAGAGGTGTTACGCGGTGTAGTGGTGGTGATATGTAATTAAGAATTGAGTAAATTAACTTTAAATTAGTGTAGAATATAAATTTAAACCTAAACAAAATTAATATTATTTTATTTAATACATAATTTTAATGGTAATTTATATTTAAAATAATAATAAAATATTATATATTTTATATTTTTAAAAAAATAAAAATCATCTAACTTGCTATTGTTTTTTTTCTCTTTGGTTGGATTTTAAATTTGTTTTGATTTGAGTTACTACATTTTCAATGAGATTTTATTTTCCAAAGCTTTGTTAAGCGAAGTTTTAAATGAGCAAAAGTGGATATACTTGTTCTATATACCATTTAAAATCGTACCACCTAATTATTATTCATGACGTGGCGTGAATTGTTTAGTAATAAATAGTTAATCAAATTAAAAAAATAAATAAATTAACAATTTATAACCAACTAATTTATTCATGCTACGTTACGAGTGATAAAATTTTGAATGGTATATGTCATTACTTTTTCTGTAAATAGTTTTTAAAATGGTTAAATATATAAATTATTTTAGAAAAAGGTCTATAATTGAAAAAAAAAAAAAAAACTCAGTTTTCTTTGCTACTAAACCAATGTGGCTTTAGAACAAAAAAAAAACCAATGTGGTGGACCAGTGAAGTTATTATAAGTATATCCAAGATCAAATCGTGCTTTGATCAGATTCGGACCTTGTCCCAAATAGGTGTGTATTACGGGAAAAATTTGGGTACACCTAGACTATATGTGGGTCGGTAGTTTTGTAATAAAAAATAATATAGTTATGTATTATAGTAGAGAAATAAAGATATGTCATGTTCCGTCAAATTTTAAATTTTAAATTTTGTCTTTTGCTTTTTTTTTTTTTCTTTTCTTAGTTTGTTCTTTATGTTTATTTTGTTTCAATTTTTTAGTCCATTCATTATACTATTTTTTTTAATGGTACACAAAAATAATTCCATCCAAAAAAAAATAGAAAAATTTAAAAAAAAATTGATAAAAATTTATTCTTTTTGATTTTTTTATAGAAGATATAAGAGTCACGGAGATTATTTTAAAATAATTTTTTAAAATTAGATTTTAATTTTTTTTAATATTATCCGAGCGCCACTTTGGACTCAGAGGTATTGATTCGCTTTGAACCTGTACCGCTTAAAAGAAGAACCAAGACTCTGGTCAGTTGAGCTAACCCCAACTGGTTAAATTAGATTTTAAATTATATGGTTGGTATAATAGAAGATCATAATTTTTAAATATAGTCAAACTGAATGAGACGTGTAAGTTTGTTTATTTAACTTCTCGAACGAGTTAATATTAACGAGTATAAAGTTCTATTAACTTTTAAATATATATTTAATATTAAACTTTAATAATATATTTACAAGTTAATATACGATTATATAACAATTCGAGAATATAAACGAACAATTAACGAAACAGTTCGAATGAACTCGTTTTATAACTGAGTTTTAATTTAAGTTTAAAGTTGTTTATAAAATAAACGTGTTTTTTCTCGAGTCGAGCGTCAACTGCTCCCGTATGGCTTGATTCATTTATCAATTTAAAATCTAATTTAAAATTTTGTTTTTAAACAATATCCTTCACTCTTATATCTTTTATGAAAAAATTTAAAAATTTAATTATTTATCAATTTTTTCTTATTTTCCTATATTAATTTTAAACGAAATATTTTTCTATACCTATAAAAATAGCATAATGAATGGCCTAAAAAAGTTGAAACCAAAAAAGAATATAGAACGAACTAAAAAAAAAAAGCAAAAAGCAAAATTAAAAAATTGGTTGACATCAGTGACATAGCTGCTTCTCTCTTATATAGAACATTAATATTTTATTATAGAACTACAGGCCCACAAATAGGTATGGTTTACACAAGTTTCTTCCGTGTATTACGGGTCATGGGAAATGACAAAAATTTATTAATCAAGGACCTATTCATTTAAATTGTCTTTTTTATTCCTCATAATATTCATGCTTAATTTAGCCCTCTAGAGTAGTAACTTGTTTGCTTTTCCTTTTTAATGAAAAGATACAGGGATAATTAAAAGGAGAAAGGAATTACTGTTCTTTTATCACAAACTCTAACAACTAAATTTATCAATTGGTTAAACAAAACGATTTTGACCAAGAATAATAAACAAAACGATCTAAACTATATATAATTTCACAAATATTACACATTCTATGATTGTTTGAGAATAAGAAATTGCTATTGAAAGGTGTGAGTGATATCACTTTTAATCCAACAAAATGGATGATATCACCAACTGTTTAATCCACGAATAATGATATATACTACCAAATTCATACTATCCAAATACCACTCAGTGGTGTGGCGTGAATTGGTTGGTTACAAATCTATAATCAAATCAAGAAAATAAATACATTAACAATTTGTAACCAACCAATTCACACCCGGTCATTAGGTGGTATTTGGGTGGTATAAATTTGGATAGTATATATTACTACTCTTAATCCACATACATGGTAGTATATATATATATATATATATATATATATAGATATATAACGTTATGAATTTTGTCCAAAAAACAAATATAGTTATGAAATTTTTATATTTAACTAGTTAGAGTTAGTTTAATTAGAAAAAATCTTTGTTTTCCTTATAAATGGTAATATGTTCGAAGTAAATCAACGACTCCAAGTCTAAAATTGTTTTCCAATGTATAAAAAAACAAAATATTCGTTGTTGGATATTTTCGATAAAGTTATAGCGTGTAGAACGACTTGCAACACTTTATGATGAACCAGGCAGTTGCGCAACTACTTGAACCTCACATCAGTTTAACCTAGTAGTTGTGCAACTATTTATATTTTTTTATATATAGTTCGATATTTGTATCAATCTGTAACTGATCGTAAACTTTATGAGTCTCACATCAATTTAAGTTAGTAGTTGTGCAACTACTTATGTTTTTTTACATATAACTCGATATTTGTATCATTCTGTAACCGAATCTGAATTTCAAAAATAATACGATATTATATTTCTATATTTTAATTTATTATCGTTAATATTATAACACATTATCAACACGAGTTTCTACCGTATTCAATTAATTTGAATTTTGAAGATTATTTTGTATATACCTCTTCAAGCAAAAATTATATGATCAATCTTGTTGCTGGATTTTCCTCAGGAAGCATTCTCACGAGTAAATGAGAAGTCTTGTAAGTTATTTTAAACTCGATTACTTTTAGGAAACAAGCCTTCGTTTATTATTTTATTTTTTCAAAAGTGTAGTTTTTTTTTGTTACAAAAGAGGTCCAAGGACAGTTGAAAAGAAACAAATCTACCACTTTATCTGTCAAACCCATGCTAGAAATTAACCTGAGTGTCTTCCAACCAACACTATCGCGTGAGAGTAAAATCCAAATCCCACCAGGTGGATCAATATGCACAAAGTATACATGATCATGATATATACCTTATGAGCTAATTAATATGCGTCTTTGTGAACAGTTAAGCCGATCAACATATATATTGTAATCCATATCTTTACACAACTGAGTTCTAATTTCTCGTTCATTACAGCATCAAAGGAAAGTCACTTAAATC
The DNA here is from genome assembly GCA_029959085.1 of Nemophila menziesii. NCBI lineage: Eukaryota > Viridiplantae > Streptophyta > Magnoliopsida > Boraginales > Hydrophyllaceae > Nemophila > Nemophila menziesii. Next base: position 2,487,355 of record JARWIR010000013.1, read on the forward strand.
TTTTCCAGATTCGATCAACGATTCATTTATTAGATATAAGTCGTGGTCTTCCACGTCTTTTTTGGTGGGATCGAGAATATCATATGATGTATGAATCGTGTGTGCAAGATCATCACATTTGTGCACTGAAAAAAAATTCCCCAGTTTTTGTGGAAGACATGGAGTTAATATGATCGAAAATAACCTCGTCAATTGATATCTGGTTTGCATATCTAAAGCCTCTTTCAGACATTACACCCACTCACCATCGTTCTCTAACAGTTCTCTAGCCGAACACACTAACTTAAAAGTATCGAACAGTTGTTCGTTGGATGTACGTAAGCACTCAAATTATTGGGGTCCTTTGACGATAGTGTCATCAAACAAAGGTAAAATCTTTTCCCACAGTTAGGGCTAGCATAATACATGCGTCCAATAGAGAAACATTTTTTAACGTCCAAATCTTTTCTCGCATATTCCAAACAAAGTGTTGTGGGAATTACTAATATGTAAATTCATGTGTACATTCATTTTATGTGCAACAATAAAAAAATCTTGTTAATGTTGATTTTTGAATACTAACACCAGAATTAATAGAATCCATTGAATTAACTAGACGAAACACAACTTAATCCCCTCCCCCGGCAAATATAGATGTAATCATACTGCTTGGGGCTTTCTTCATGCAAAGGATATCAAAATATACATCATGCTACTTCATGGAGTCCGATATATCTTGAATCAAGATGTTGTTGAACATCATCTACACCCAACACAATCATTTCACGATAATAACCTTTGCATATGTAATTATGGATGTACTTGACACACCTTGTTCCCGCACAAACTTCAACATTAATGTGACCATAAAATATCTCGGGAATGTATGGATTGTAACATCCCTATTATCCATGTTAACACCCCTCACTTCGAAAACACGGCCATCATCACGGCGACGAAAAATTGGATATCCGTTTGGGTCTAACTATTACGCGAAAAAATATAACTCGATATCTATTTCATCGAGGTTTGTTATTACATTGTTGTTGGAAAAAAAAAGAAATACTATGTTCTATAATTACAAATTACTTGATTGAAAAAATTATATTTACGACTTTTGAAAACGCAATATCTTCTTCTTCTTCACAATTTTTTACATGATCAAGATTACATACAAAATAAGTTATTTCTCATAGCATGCACCCTTTTCAGGGTTTAACCATCAAATAGCAACAACAGTACCATCAGGAAAACTATAAAAAAAATGCAGTCTTACTCAAGTATTTTAGTATAAGGAAGATAACACAAACCTTTTGATGTATATTCACATATCCACGTGTAAATAAGCTAATCGGAAGAAATATGTAATGTAGAACATTTTATTATAGAGTAAATAACACAAACCTTTTGATATATATTTTCATATCCATGGGTAAATAAAATAATAAGAGGAAATATGTAAAACATATTAGTATAGGGTAAATTGCACAAACCTTTATGATGACACCCGACTAAGACACGACTGTTTAGATTTTGATAATTTGTGAACTATTTCTCCATTTTTTAATTTTTATTTATTGATTATGTAATTACAATACTTTATGCATATTTATAGTTTTTCTTGTTAATCTGTTTAAAAAAATTGAATATCTGTTTAAAATTCAAAATATTTCAAAAACATGGATCATTTAAAATAAGTAAAATAATTATTTATATTTATGTTCTTTTAATTTTAATTATATTTTGTCTTTAGTGACCATCGCGTGGTCGCTAAATGAATACAATTTACTATTGTACTCTTAGCTTGTCGTCGCTAAACCAACATGAAAGTAGTCGCTAAATAGCTATAACAATTCTATCTTTAGCAGCCACACTTTTATAAAGTTGTCGCCAAAACTGGCTTTTAGTTACAAATGTTTAATAATAATGTATTGATGACTAATGTTCGTCGCCAAATATCAAATAAATATCAAATAAGATTAATAGGCACTAAACGTTGAGCTTCTATAGCGATTACAAAAGTGCTCGCTAAAAGTTCATTCGGTAGCAGTGTAAACTATCACCTTTTGCAATTAATACTCTACTATAATATTCATATACTGAGGAGTATATCTGTATATGTTTGAAGGTCATAGTAAAAGAAACTCCATTTTGTTTCACTTTTTGCACGTCTTACAAAACTCAAGCAGACGAGAGGCAACAATCAACAATAGTGTAACACATAGTGGATGTGTGATATTAATGGTTGACATAAATTACCATGATTTAAGAGTCTTAGTTGAGGCCAGGGAAGGGGCCTGTGATAATCTCACGTTATTTAAGGAACAGGGGTTAGAGGAGTACTACTGAGTACTGAAGTATATACTCCATATATAACTAATTGAAAGAAATGAAGACATTAATTAGACAATCTCATGTGAAGCTTAAATTTTCTCCAACTACTCCCAACCCCAACCATTACGCTACATTTAATGATGACCACATCTTGTCTCATTCAAATTTTATTGAAACTACTTAGTACTAGTACTAATTTTTTTTTTTTGAACAAAATAGTACTTATTCATTTAGTATATTATTTTTTACGTTATGCCTCGTGAGAAAACGGTCGAATTAGGCCGTATTTGATAGATTTGTTAAACCAACCCTAGCAAGGTTGGAAGTTAAAATAAGAAAATTAACCCTACTTTTCTAAACCTAAACCGTATATATATGTCGAGTTATAACAGAAAATAAATGAGTCAAATTATACTCAAAGATCCTAATCCTATAGGGATCAAATCATAAATAGTTATACTTACTCTCCTACCACAAAAGAGTCAAATTATAAATTATGAGGATTCTACAATTTAGAGCCTAAATGGCAACCAAAGGTGTTTTTAAATCTTAGTTAGAAATTTGTTCTAGTTAAAGCCTAGTTTCAAATTTGAGTTGGATTTTTCCATCTATACCCTTTTCAATTATTTTTTTTTTCAGAAATTCGTTTTTATTCTTTTTCTTATTTTCTTAAACGAATGGATCCGTACACATGGGTACGGACATATATTTAGATGTGTCCAGACATGTGTCCAGACATATATATTAGTGTGTACAGACCTATATTTTTTTTATGTTTTTAAGGTGTCTTTTGTGCCGATTTTTTTTTGTATATGTTCATTTTCTCAGACATGTCCAAGTACGTGTACCCAATGGTCCGTACACAAGTCATTATTTGTCCATATTTAGGCTAATGTGTCCATTAATATATTGGAAAGGCTGTAATTAGTGTCCATATTTATACAGATTCTTCAAGATTAATGTGTAATTGGTGTTTAGTTTTCACCTACAAAATTAACAAAACATTTTAGAGTTTAATGAATTAAGACACGGTTTTAAAAAAAAAAATTATTGGCTGAGCCCATCAGGTCTGGACACATTGTGTCCTGGCCCAACAAGTCTGAACCCAAGTTATCTGGACCAATGGGCTTGTAAGAAATGAAAAAAAAAACCAGAAAGGCCTCTGGAACAATAGTCTGGCCTTAAACGTGTCTGGACCAGAATGGAACTAAACAATAGAATGAAAGTTGAGGTTGGGGTGGACATGAATGAGATAGCTTGTCCCATATGGGGCTGGACCAGAATGGAAGAGTGGCTGGACCTGGACCTATGGCTGGAACAACGCTGGACCAAGGGGGCTCAACGTGTCTGGACATTCGACGAACATAGATCGGAGAAGATGAATAGAGGCGGTGGTTGCTCTTCACAGCAGATCGTGGTGGTGGTTGCTCTTCACAGCAGATCATGGTGGTGGTTGCTCTTCACAGCAGATCGTGGTGGTCATGGTGGTGGTTGCTCTTCACGGCAGATCGTGGCTCTTCGTGGTGGTTGTTTTGCGTGGCTCTTCAGATCGGTGGAAGCTTGGTGTTGAAGCTTGTGTTGCAGATCGGTGGTGGGAAGGTTGCTGCAGCCGAATGGTGTTGCAGATCTGCAGCAGTGGTGGTGGTGGTCCGCAGATCTGGGAAGGTGCTGATGAAGGAGGGCATCGGTGGTGGGAAGGTGGTGATGAAGGAGGGCAACGGTGGTGGGTGAAGGAGGAGGAGGGGCGGTGGGTTGAGGGAGGGGTTGTGGAGTGGTTTGTGTTCTTGAGCACAGTGAGAGCAGAGAGAAGCACAGAGAGAGAGTGAGGTTTGGATCGAGCAAACCCTATATGGGTGTTTTGTTTTGGATAAAATGTTTTCACTGTATAAGATGTTATGGGGGTGGGTTTTTGGTCTTTTTCTCCTCTTTAGTTAGCTTCTGATTGTATAATAAGGGGTAGTTAAGTTTAGGCTTTAGTTTGAAACTTTGTATGACTTGGGGTTTTAAACATTAATTTACCCATAAATTATTAATAATATACACATTAAACTTAAAAGAATCAAATTAGATATATTAATAAAAGGATTAATGTCTAAAAAATCTCTTAAATTAGAATTAATTCTCTTTTACTATAGTCATTATCTTTTCGTCCATAAAAAAAACAGTTTAAGTTATGGAAAAATTTCCAAAACTCAAATTTTAAGGTGTGTAAAAAGTTCCAAAACTCAGGTTTTAAAATTTCATAATTTTATGAGAAGTTTCATTGCATTGCTTTACACTTGTTTTCAGCTCCTTTGTGGAAACTTTTTTTATTCTTGGGCCTACGTTTTTTCTTATATTGTCGGGACGACAATGAATTAAGTTGGGGTTGTTGGTGTATCGCCTTTTGTCATGGTGTATAATATATTGAGATGTCACTTCTTTGGGGGTTAGTTTAAAGTTGAGATTTCTCCCATTATTTGGTATATATATAGTCTTTGGCTAATTTTAATGATTCGCGTATTTTAAAGCATTTTGTGAGTTGTTTTGTATTTTATAGGTGATACTTGTAGGAACACGTGAGGCGAAGATTAGTTGACGAGCTAAGGAGTCGAAAAGAAAAGAGGACCCATCAAGAACACGATAATATACCACAATTAACTTGAGAACGTATAAAAATACAATTGAAGCTCAAATAGAGAAGTGTGTTACAACAGACCCAGCACTTCAAATCGATGTTACGATCGATACGAGAGGAATCAGAAGTTGTGGGCTAGTCCATTGGAAAAGGAAAATTGCTACTTGATTGTGGTGGACTCATATTTGATTAGTTTAAGTCCATGAACTACACTTGGATTGGAGGGGGGTTTAAGGAGGAGAACTAGAAGATATGAGTTTTTATATCTTATAAAATCAGAAAATCATAGGTATTCGCATAGCCATGACATGGGTTAATATCTAATTTGCATATGGTACTTAGGTCCATCCGAGAGGATTTCCTATATCTAAAGGTTGTCTCCAATCATCTAGGAGGGATTTAGTTAGACTTTTGAATCCCGGTTAGTATGAACAATAAGTCTTTTCCCTTGTTGAATATGAATAGCCCAACTCAAGTTCTTAGATGTTATAATTCATCATGAGCTCTCTCTCTCTCTCTCTCTCTCTCTCTCTCTCTCTCTCTCTCTCTCTCTCACGCTTATTGCTCTTCGTTTAAAACTTATCTTTAGTTCGTGACGTGAGCTCTTCAGTTCTACCTCTCTCTCAGATTCTCAACCCTCCAAAGTCTCATCCTTCTTTCCAAGCAGGCGGCAAAGGGTGTTTTCTCAACAATTTCATTGCCTAAGGCCTCTCTGACCTTGGTTTAGTCTGATTTGACGCAAACTGCTAAAACCTAATTCAGCTCAACGTAAGATAGCCAAAGTGAGATACTTCGCCCTCTCTCTCTCTCTCTCTCTCTCTCTCTCTCTCTCTCTCTCTCTCTCTCTCTCTCTCTCTCTCTCTCTCTCTCCCTCTCCCCCTCCCTCTCCCCCTCCCCCTCCCCCTCCCTCTCCCCTCTCTCTCTCTCTCTCTCTCTCTCTCTCTCTCTCTCTCTCTCTCTCACGCTTATTGCTCTTCGTTTAAAACTTATCTTTAGTTCGTGACGTGATCTCTTCAGTTCTACCTCTCTCCCAGATTCTCAACCCTCCAAAGTCTCATCCTTCTTTCCAAGCAGGCGGCAAAGGGTGTTTTCTCAACAATTTCATTGCCTAAGGCCTCTCTGACCTTGGTTTAGTCTGATTTGACGCGAACTGCTAAAACCTAATTCAGCTCAACGTAAGATAGCCAAAGTGAGATACTTCTCTCTCTCTCTCTCTCTCTCTCTCTCTCTCTCTCTCTCTCTCTCTCTCTCTCTCTCTCTCTCTCTCTCTCTCTCTCTCTCTTTTTTAATTTACTCCTTGAAATTATAGTATTTGTAGCTTGATAACCATATTCCCTTTCCTATTTGCTTCACATAACAATTTTCCATACTCGATTAACACACAAAATTAACCATACTGATTCCTTGGGAGACAATCTTCATTTTAAATCACTTTATTACTTACATTAATCAATACACTTGCATAGCAACAACAATGGTTCGAAAGTAAGCCAAACATAATGATAAAATTGTTTCTAGTAAGCATTTTAACCCAAGAAGTTACGCAACCCGTTTAAAATATCAAAGTAAAAAAGATATGATATTGTGGCTTAAGAAAACGAAAGACGTAGATTCATGATTACGCCAGACAAAGTACAACTAATCTGGTAGTGCTCCCATGAACTACAAATATGATAGAAAATTTGTTTTAGTTTTTTAATAAATAAATAATAAATGATCTATAAATATATTAATTAAATTAAGAAAAGGTACCTTGCGATAAAATTTAAATAATTTGACAGTTTGTCGTTGATTTTTCTTTTTTTTTATATTTTAGATATATTTGGAAAAAGAATAATCATTTGTCCCAAGAAAAAAGGAAAAAGAATAATCCTCTTTGGAAAATCTCATTCTTCTTTGAATAAACATCTGACTTGATAAAATATCAAGTTTAAAAAGTTGGCACCGCATCTGCCTTAAATGCATCTTTACGATAATGGTTGATAGAAAAGAGCCAAAGAGTACCACAAAGAGTTCTATATTTAATTTATCCATTCAAATCTTTACAATTTCAAAGTTGCATGCGTGGTACTCCAATTTGGACTCTTGCTGGCTGGCTGAATTATGTTTTGAGGGTTGACAACTAAAGTCAATCACTTATTGTATCTTTTTTAATTAGTTACAAAAACATGCAACTAAAGGCAAAATGATTCTTTTATACAACCCACCTAAAATTTCGATTACATTTATCAAGAGTAGTGATATACTATACTCCATGTTGGAACAAAAAAAAAGTGATATACTCTACATTTTTTTAAAGCATCTTATATTAAAATAAATTACAAGTTACAAAAAATCGCGGTTTGACCAACCAAACCTGTAAACAAATACACAACGAAAAACTAAAACAAAAGACAAACGAAAAAAACAAACGAACACGGGGGCGAGATAAACTCAAACATCAAGAGGAAATCCAGAAACGAGAGAGCCACCGAAGTAGCAGGTAGGGATGGGTCAAGGGACCATGATCATTAAGAAGGAAAATCTCAAGTCTCGAGACGAGGGGGAGAAAATCGACTACCATTTCACTAACCAACGTGATGGGCAACTCAATGGCCGAGACGACAGTTGCATTGACGAAGATCTTGGTAGCCCTCTGATCAAAGAAGGTATCACTAGCCCAAGTGATAATAACGAAACCAGAGACTGGGTGAACCATAAGAGTAACCACACACCCAAACTAAAGACACACACAATGCTTCTCCAGTTGATCCAAACAAACGCAATCCAGATTAGTCAAACAAGCAAATTCCGTCACAAGAGACCCCAAATGAACGACAAACAATTGAAGTTTCTCAAATCAGTTTCAACTGTATGAATAATTGTGGCTTCAAGTGAATCACCGCCTGCAATTGTAGGGATATCACAAAAACCGGAAAAGCAACACGAGCACAGAAACAACCACCACTCATGCCAAACTAACCAAGAACAGGTCAAACTAACTGAACAATAAGATATCGAACAGAAAAAGTGGCGAGTGAACGGCAAACATCCGGAACTCCAGAAGTCGAAACCCATTGAATGAGTTACAATAACCCCGAGTGCATAACCACAAGTCCTTAGAGAGTGAAAGCAAAAAGACGCAGCTAACAAAATAAACCCACAAACACAAATCCACCAAGTTTTTACCTTTCCAAAAAACCCCCAACAATCCCCGCAAAAGAAGAACCCAAATACCCCTCCAAAACAGCACACCAGAAAAGAGAAAAAGAAGGGAGGCATCCATCCTTACCAAAATCACAAAGCGGCGATTCCAACAGCAAGAAAAATACGTTCACCCACAAAGCCTCTTAAAAAACCCAAAACCAAGATCGAACAATCTCGTAGAAAATGGTTTCACTAGAATCGTAGATCCAAGCAGCAGAATACCAAAGACTGGTGAAGTCAAGATGTCCCAAAGAAGAAAGATTCACATAACCAGAAAAAACTGACGAATTAGAGGAGTTTATCTTATGTAATGGACCTGAAAAGGAACAAAGCTGGACCTTTGGGCCTGAAAGTGGTCCAGATCTGGAGGACCCGCTTGGAAAATGAGAAGGATGTGTGAGCGTTGGCGGGCTGTGGTGAAGGAAGTAATGGGCATTGTCACTACAAATGGGAGAGCAAGAAACATGGACAATGAGAAGCGGCTTGGACGGAAGAATTTCTATTGTAGGGAAGGAAAGTCAGCGGCAATGGATGCAAAAAAGAACAGAAACAGAAAAAGGAAAAGATAAAAGGGAAGAAAGGTAAAGAAGACAAAGGGAAAGAGGAGGGGGGCGCCATCACCAGCATAGAGGCCACCGGTAACAGCGACCGGTTAGGTTTAATTTTGTGTGTAAAAATAGAAAGTCTTTGTAAGAGTTAGACAATGTGAGGGTAAAGCTTTTTCCGAAATCTTAGTTTACTTTTGTTTTTATATACTATACATGATTGATACTTTAATTACAAGAATATTATTAATTTCTTTATTTTTTAAATTTAATTCTAATATACTTTCAGTTATATAATATCACATGATAATTAATATATAATATATTAATGATATTTATAATCACTCTTCAATTAGTGATTTACACATGAAATCTATGACCTATTCATTCCTGTAAAAAAAAGTTCAGTCTAAACAAATATTTAAAATTCTTTTTTTCAAACAAATCAATTCATAAGAGAATATTTACTTTTCATACCTAAAAAACTATATGGATACAATATTTTAAGGTTACAAAATTTTAAAACTAAAATATTTATATAATTACAATATTCTGTGTTTTAAAACTAACCCATTTCATAATATTTTCTATTTTATAACAAAGAATTAAATCACTTTCTTGAATCGTCAAACTTATATGTTCATAAAAATACAAAACAAAAAACAATTAGAAATCAGGAGCTGGATTATAAATAAAACATAGGAGGTTGATAAAACAAAAATAGTCATGTGACACTATAAAAACCGTGGGTTGACAATGCAAAAACAGTGGGTGAAACCACAAAAACTGTGGGTTGACAGTGCAAAAATAGTTAGTGACAGTGTAAAAGTAGTGGGTTGACAGTACAAAAATAATAGGATGATATACAAAACACTGGGTCAGCAATACCCTTCAAATTTTCACATAAACACGATTTCACATTAATATAAAACCTTTCAAAATAAAATTAGAATTTTTAGGATAGAATAAAATAATAATATACAACCGGAAACGTTGAAAAATTTTAGGACCAAAAAAAAAGTAAACGTTGAGAAACAATAAAACATAAAACCTAAAACTCATCTCTTATAAAGAAAAAAAGTATATAACTGGAAACGTTGACAAAATTTAGAACAAAAAAAAAGTAAATGTTGAAGAACAATGAAACGTAAACCCTAAAACTCATCTCTTTCACATATCGCAATTATTGGAACAAAAAACATATAAGAAATTTCTTAACGTTCATCTTCCCTGAATGGCAGCGGTTTTCTTGTGCAGGAGAATGGCCCCCGAATAACGGCGTTTTTTTCCTTAATTTGGGTTCTTCGATTGTTCATGGCATAACAAAGCTGGTTTGATGATGGTGGAGAATGGTTCCCGAGCGGCATCAGCTTTCTTATGCAGGAGTGACTTGGTGGGAAGGTGAGTGTTAAGAGATTTCTTTTATATTTTATGTTCCAATAAATGCGAGTATGAAAGAGACGAGTTTTAGGTTTTATGTTGAAATTTTTTTTAACATTTACTTTTTTCTGTGGTTCTGAAATTTTGTATTATTTTTTATTCAATAATATATATAAGGTAATGTTAATTTTATTAATTTGAATATAGGAGTAGAAACGGTAAAACTGAAAAAATATGGACCTTTTCAGAGAATAAAAAATCTATAAACTTCATAAAGTGGTTTATTATGTATTTTAACTCTTTAGACTATATATATATATATATATATATATATATATATATATATATATATATATATATATATATATATATATATATATATATATATATATATATATATATATATATATATAAACTTTTATATTTCATACCAAAGAAACTACATGTGGTAAGATATTTTGCACGTACCCATATATTAACACTAAAAAGAAGTATGATTTTAAATTTGATTCAAACAATATGTCATAGATATTTTAAATTTAGAGAAAAATACGTTATGGATATCTATAAAGTTTTCAAAAAGACATATGAGTATTAGGAAAGGATTTTTGGGTACCCAACGTTTCGATTTGGTCTAACCGATGGTATCCGCAGTTTATTTCACGTTAAGTGCCTAAGTGGTAAATACTTTTTGACTAGAATAAAAGAGAAAAAGACAAAAGGGTACCAAAGGAATTTGTAAAAGGACAAATAGATACACATACTCTTTCTACGTCAACATTTGACGGCTTAATTGATGGCAGATACTAACAGTTGGACAAAATCGAAACATTAGGTACCCATAAGTCCTTTTTCATAGTATGGGTACTCAGATGTTCTTTCACAAATTTCTGGGATACCCATGATATCTTTTTGCCTTAAATTAAACTAAATCCGTACATTTATTTGTACGTACACCAACACTTGAAGATACAAACGAATGGTTAAATTAATTCTACCTATAATCTCAATCTCACATTTATATTCTAAGCTACCTCTCTTTGTTGTGCATTTATATCCTCTTATCATTTATTGTAATGTCTTTCCTACTTAAAGACAAACATAATGAGCTTTATGTCCATGCTAAGTTTGATGAACCAAAGCTATTTTCTAGAATAGTTGCTTCTGGCGCCATTAGCTTTGCTAGCTAAAAAACAAAATTATTACCCAACACTGGGGATTTAAAGGTAAAACTACCATAGAGAAAAGAGGCATAAACGTATGTATCATCAACTTTGAAAAAATAAGAAGATTATAATCATGTTTGGGAGAACAAACCTTCCCTTGTTTTTGGGTGTCATGTTCTTCTTCATAATGGGAAGAATGTATAGCTAATCTAATTTTGATCGAGAAAACTTTTTTTTGTATTAGAATTGATGTGATTCCGCCTTTGTTCATCAAGGATAACAATGTCAATAAAATAGCGACGAAACAGGGAAGAGTAAAGAAGATAGTTCTACCTGAACCAAACAACTTTCAAGAAAAAAAAGTGTTAGAGTGAGGGTATCTTGGAAAATCGATAAAAATCTTGAGGTGGGATTTCACTTTCATCCTCGAAATAGGGATCGGACTTGCGTAACCTATAAATTTGAAAAATTATTTGATTTTCTCTATAGTTGTAATATTCTCTCTCATGAGGAAAAAGAGTGTGATCACCATACTAAATTGAATACCAAGCTAGGAAACTATATCAGAGCAATTAATGGTTTTTCAGCCACCAGAAATGGGTTCAGAGGTTTTGTTTTCAAGGCAACACATTCTAACATCGATATCAGAGTTGGTCAGAGCAAAAGTAAGAAAAGACTGTTGAAAAATAGAAACAAGATTGAGAAGGGTAAGATTTCAGTTCCTAGGGAAGACAAGAATGAAGAGATATCTAATTTAGGGAAGAAAACGTAGTATATGGCAGGAAATAGGGTTCAGGTTATGTTGAATACCCCAAATATTGACTTGGGCCCAACTACTTTTTAAAGAGTTACTATGACCCATAATATTAGGCCTCTTAATAATTCTAAGTTGAAAATACTTTGTGGCACAATCCAAAAAGGCCCATTACACTCTGCAAATTACACTGGTCATAAGGAGATGCTTTTACTAGCCCTAATGTAATAATAGCCCATGGGATTACGGAGAATTTGAACAAGGACATTTAATTTGGGACTCTGGAAAAAAATAAAAAAGAACTCAACAAGTCATAGTAGACCTAGGACTTTCACTTGAAGATGAAATGTTCAATGATGACATTTGCTCTGCAACTCTTATCAACACCTATGAAGAAGATACAGTGGCAGATAAATATCAAGGAGTTGACAATGAGAAGCGGTACAAGAGAAAAAATATGAATTCCTTGAAGAAGTAGAGATGGATAAACGGGATTCTGATGGAATGAATGAAGAATATGATTCGCTTCCGGATGAAGATGTTTATAGGGTTGTCCCACAACAACCCCAATAAGATAGATGATACAAGGGTGGAATTGTTAGGGGATTGGTACGCCTCTAACAGAGATGAGCTTGTCAGACTCTATTAAAGATCAAAGTATCGAGGTACTATTCATCTCTGAAACTAAACAAAAACTTAATTTTATTGAGAAAATAGTATTAAACTGAATATTAGCATTGTTGCCTATGTTGATCCTAAGGGACTGTCGGGTGGTCTAGCTGTTTTTGCTAAAGATAACTCTCATTTTAACTTAATTAGTTGTAACAAGAATATTATTAAAACTTCATATAATATTGATTATGTGGATTATTATAAAAAAGAATTTGTTTATGGGCCTGCTAATGGAAATGTAAAACTTAAATTCCTTAATAATAATGTTGATGAAAACCCTATTAACTACCCTTGGTGTATCATTGGTGACTTTAATCTCATAAAGATACTCCAATGATAAGTTTGGAGGGGGGAACCTGAACAAAAAATAATAATGGAATGGTTTAACAACTTTGTTAATAACTCTGAAGTTATTGAAATTCCTACTAAGGGATGTAATTACACTTGTTAAAATAAGATAAATGGGAATGAGTTGATTAAACAAGTTCTTGATAGAATTTTTTGTCAATGAGGTATGGTTAGCTAAGTGTCCAGATTGATAGAACGTTGTTTTACCATCCATTGGCTCTGTCTATAGCCCTATTATGGTTAATTTAGGGGTTTGTAATTGCAAGAAGAGGAATATATTCATATTTGATAAGAATTGGATCATTTGTCAAGTTGTGACCATGTTATTAAGGACTCTTGGGGAAGCTTCAAAAATATCGTGGGCAGAGTTATATTTAACTTTAAACTTAAAAGAGTTACTAAGAATATATCACTTTGGGCTAGAAAAAGAACACTGAATAATGGAATTATGATCAACAACACTTTGAAAAGTATTTAGAAGTTATATGATGAATCTTTATTTGAAGTTAATTAGGAGAATCTTATTAAGTTAGCCAGTTTCATGAAGATCATAGGCTAAAGGAAGAAAATAATTGGGCCATGAGGTCCAAGAACAACTGGCTTAAGCTAGATATAAGAACACTAAGTATTTTCAAGCTACTACTAGGCTTAAAAGATCAAAAATAAAATTTTGATATTAATTAGTAGATGGCTCTTGAACTCAAAATGAGGTGAATGTAGTTAAGGAAGTCTTTTCATATTAAAAAAAAATATCTACAAAAGTGTTGGGTGAGGGATTTCTCACCCATTTTAAAATGTGTTAAAAAGATAACTTGTGATATGAACAAGGAACTTATTAAAATGGTTAATGTATTAGAAGTCAAAGATGTTGTATGGTCCTTAGTCTCAAAAAAATCGCCACGCTCTGGTGGGTATGCGAGTTTCCTCTTCAAACACTATTAGGATTTGATCAAAGTTGACCTTCTTAGGGTTGTCTCAAATTTTATTGTGAATAACTCTAATACGGGGGATATTAATAAATATATCATTGCCCTTATCCCAAAGTGTATAAATCCCGATTCCATTAGTGACTATAGGCCAATTAGTTGTGCTAATATTGTTTATAAGATTATTTCTAAAATCTGAGCTAATAGACTTCAACCTTGGTTGAATATTATCATTACAAAATATAAATTTCCTTCATCTCGGGAAAATCAATCTTTGAGAATATACTTATAGCTTAAGAAGCTAGTCACTATTTGAAGAATAAAAGAAATGCTAAAACCTATCATATAGCTATAAAAGTTGTTATTCGTAAGGCATATGAAAATATTGAATGAGACTTCTTGATTGACCTTTTGTTAAGTATGGGTTTTAATAAAAAACTGGGTTGACTGAATTAAAAATTGTATAACTTCAATCACTTATGAAATCTAATGGAAAATTTTACCCGATTGAGACCCCTAAAAAAGGTTTAAGGTAAGGGGTGCCTCTTTCCCATTCCTTTACAATAATGTTACTTAAGCACTCTCAGCCCTTATTTATTATAATGTGGGTAAAGGTTTGTTAAGGGGTTTAAAAATTGCTAGAGGGTCCCAAAACTGACACATGTTTTGTTTGCTAATGATAGTTTCTTTTTTCCTCGAAGCTAGTAAACATAATATTGATACTTTTATTTATATCATGAATTTGTATGAGTTTGTTTCTAGGTATAAAGTTAACCTTAATAAAAGTGGGGGTATTGTTTAGCAAAAATACTCCAAATGAAATTAAAAATGATCTGGATAAACGTCTAAGGATGAATAAGCTTGAAGATCTAGGTAAATACCCGGGCATACCCTTAGGGTGGGGTAGATATAAAGTAAGAGCTGTTAAATGGCTTATTCATATGATTATTAAAAGAATGGGATACAAAAATACTTTCTAATAGTGGTAAATATGGCTTGATAAAATCCATAATAAGTGACATTCCAAATCATGTAACGTTAGTTCCTTTTTATTCCTAAGAAAGTCACAAATCACTTAGACTCACTTATTTCAATTTTTTATTAAGATAATAAAGGTGGAGTTAGAGTGAACTGGATAAAATGGGAAACTCTGATGAATTGTAAGTCAGAAGGAGGCATGTGATTTAAGGATGTTGTTATATAAAATGTATCCCTTCTAATTTCTAACGCATAGCAAATTATGACAAAAACAAACCCTTTACTCTATAGATTAGTTAAAGGGAGTATATTCCTAATAGTAATTTCTTGGAGGCAATTTTAGGCAGTAACTATTCACGAGGCTGGAAGAACCTAATCAGTGGCATGGATTTCTATTAAAATAATATAAAATGGACAGTTGACAATGGGTACTCTATTCATATTTGGGGTGATCAATGGATCCCAAATCTCCAACTTTTACAAAACCTAATGGATTATTTCTAATGAATGTAGAACATCTTATTAACTCTGATGGGTTAAGTTGGAATCTGAATCTTTTAAATAGGCTTTTCATTAATACTGTCGCAACAAACATTATTAAAATATTTCTTCCTATTAACTATTGTAAAGATGTGATATTTTGGAGCATATAAAAACAGGAGATGTTAATGTTAAGGTTTGTTATAATCTACTAAGGAAGGCTCAACAAGACTTAGTGGAAAGGCAGAATACAAATAAAGGTAGCTCATCTTTCAAGATGACTAACAGTTCCTGGAAATATATTTGGGATTAAACGTCCCTCCTAAGGTGCGGAATTTCATTTAGAAAATCTTGTAAGAATGGGCTTCATACTAATGAAAATAGAATGATAAGAAGGTACTACAAGCTCTACTTGTCAAATATGTGGAGTTGCCTATGAATCTATTGAAGACTTGTTATTTCATTTCTACTGGGCAAGAGCTACATAGCTTGCTAGCCAACTCAATATTATATCCACTAATGACACAAAACCGGTGTTACTAGTAGGATGGAATTTATCAAAATATACTCCTATAAATCTAATAACCCATCCCCTGACACTGGGGAGTTGGAATCAATTATTGCTTGGCAGATATTGGAAAAAAGAAATGATTTTTATATTCAAAAGTTATAAGCCTGACCCTATCTATATTGTGGAAGAAGAATTAAAAGCATGTGATGAGTATATTAAAGTAAATTCTAAAAATCCTGAGGCTAATTATACTTTAAACTCAAAGTTGGTCCAAAGTAATGAGTATAAGGGTAATAATAGTGTTATACACAATACTGGGGACACCAAATTATTATTTAAAAACAGTTTGTCCCCCCTAATAGTGGTAAATTTAAGATTAATAGTGATACTTCTTGGGATTGTAAATCTAACAATATTGTTATCTCTTGTGTTTTGAGAAATTCTACATGTACAATGTTGTATGGATCGACTTACTCATTCTGCAGTTGAGGCTGAAGTTAGGAGAATTCAAGTGGTGTATAGAATGGAAGGTAGGCTTCCAGTCAATGTTGAGTGTCAGACTTTAATAAACCGACTCAACTTAAGCAGTAGTTCCTATTCTAGTAACATTTATATTTTGATGAAAGTATTTTGGTATTGTAAGAGTCACTGTAAGTATAAGTTATTTTTTGTTAGAGGAAATTGTAATATGACGGCTGAATGGGTGTCTAAACAAATGCCTAAAGACAATTTGTTTGATTTTAGGATGTATAATCCCTTTCCTAATTAGCTAGACTAATTTTTTTTATAACAATGCTATATGTATTGGCTAATTTTGTAATGAACTGTTTTTTTTGGGTCGGTGTTGCACTATCCTTTCCGAAACCCAGTCAACCCATTCTTTTTTTTAACCTATCAACTAGCTCCGTTAAATTAATCTGCTGCTAGATTGTGGCCCTCAGTCTAGCTGACTTTGCAGTCTTGTCTACACAACCATTCCGCTGTCTCTGGATATGAAGGAACATGATTGGTTCGTAGGACCAAGCAAATTTCTTGATCTTTCTTAATGTTGGATGGATTCTCCAATTTGTTGTTGACAGTTTCCTTGTACCTTGAATCACCTCAAGGTTATAGAGAAAAAAACCTTCTCCCTGTTGTCAAACGTTTTGTAAAGTTTAGTAGCTTCCAAAACTGCTTCTGCTTACCCCTCAATTATGTGGTCAACCATAATGCATCTCTCAAAACTTTTCTCTTGACCTGTTGTTTTATCAATGTAAAATGATTTGTATCTCTGTTGGTTCATGAAATTTTCTTGAAGGAGGCATCACATAGAAAGATAATATCAGCCCCGTTTTTATTAATATTTCCCTGTTTCCGCTCCCCGGACTTGTTGGGCGCTATTTGGTAAGCTTTGTCAGTCAATACCAAATAGTTCCCTCATTGCCTGGTTTGTATTTTGTATTACATCATCCGCTACAATATATTTGTCTTTGTGAATTTCTTTCATTTTTGCTTTCCATGTATTCCATATGAGTACGCCTACTAACACAATTACTACCCTCCATTCCAACCTCCTTTAATGTATGTTTTTAGAATCTCTTTAATCCACTCTCCCAGATCCAACTCAGTATTTTCCCTGGATTCTAATATGCAGTGCCGAGCCTTCCCAAATAACTTGACAAACTCTACAGCCGAGGAATATGTGTGTAACCTATTCTCGTCCTAGATGGCACCAGCTGCAGTTCTCAGACTCTGCGCATTTTCTTTTGAGTAAGTTCTCATTCATTGGAATTGCATTGTTACAAGCTTTCCATAATAAAATTCTAACTTTTGGTAGTATATTAGAGCTCCAAATTATTTTCCAGAGTTATAGTCTGGAATTTTCCTGTCTAGTTGAAGCCTACGGTCCATTTATTTAAATTTTCTCTATAAGTGTTTTATATCCAATTTTTGTCGTGTATTTCCCATTTTGTGAGAAAGGCTAGATAAGAGTATCCCTTTCATTAGTATTATACAACTTATTTTTTGTATTTTCTCAATAATATGTTGTGGTATTATTTCATCAAGAAGATCCAGATTCCATTTATTAGTACCTTTTTTCCTAAGTTATGACACCTTTTGTAGCTCGTAGCCTTTAGGTTTCTTGATTTTCCAATTCGTTTCGATCCATTTATCTTTCCAAATGTTGGTTTCTTCCCTCCCTCCAATTTTATGGATTCCTCGTTCTTTTATAAAATCTCTGCCTTCCATGATACTGGCCTAGGATCATGTTCCACTTTGTCTTAGTTTTATGTGCATAAAATCTATTTTTGGAAAATAAACCCATTTAAGCAATTTTGCTGCCAATGTTTGGGTAGTTAAGAATTATCCAAGCTTGCGTCCCAAGGAGTGCAGTATTCATTCTCTTAAAATCCTTGAAAAAGTCCCACCTAACACCTTCCCGACCACAACTTTTTCCCAGACAAACCAGTGTATTCTATTATGTTCGCTCAAGCTCCACCAGAAATTTGAGATGACCGACATAAGTTTTCTGCAAAAAGACAAGGGGTAAGAGAAAATAGACATAGAGTATACTGAAATGGCTTGCATGATTGCCTTGATTAGTATTTATTTCCCTCCAATTGAAATAATATAGGCTTTCCAAACCTCGATTCTTTTCAAAATTCTTTCCGCAATCCTATTGAGGGACTCCACTTTAGATCTTGTATGGCACAATAGGATTCCAAGGTATTTCCTGAGATCCTCTGTTTCGCTTAACTTTGTAGCATCACAAACCCACTTCCTAACCTCACTTGGTGTGTCTTTACTGAAATGCATTTCTGATTTTGTATAATTGATCCTTAGTCTTGAAGAACTAGTGTATAGGTTGATACTTTTCGTGAAGGCTTTTACTTTTTCTTCATCGAGATTTAGAAAGAACATTGAGTCATCTGCAAAAAGAAGATGTGTTAATTTTGGACAATTTCTAGAAATTTGTATACCTTGAATCCTTCCTTTGTTGATGTTGCTCTCAAATATACTAATTAGTGATTCTGTCATAAAGTAAAAAGAAAGGGAGACAGAGGGTCGCCTTATCTCAGTCCCCTTATCGGCGAGAATTTACCTATTCGGTTCCCATTTATATTGATTTGAAAAGATACTGTGGAAATACAATTATCAATCCAAATGATCCATTTATCAAAGAATCTAATCTTTTTGAGCACCTTTCCTGAAAACGGCTAGCTAACTTGATCGTAATCTTTTGCCATATCCAACTTGATTGCTGCCATATGTTTTTTGATCTTCCTTTTTCTCTTCATATAGAAATAGACTTCTTGTGCCATAAATATATTATCTTGGATTGCCTTTCCCTTTATAAAAGTTGTTTGTGTAGGTGATATGATAGAGTCCATATAAGCTTGGAGCTTGTTAGCCAAAATTCTTGCAATAATTTTGTAACCGAAGTTCACTCATGAAATAGTTCTATAATCACCTACTTTTATTTAGGTGTCCCCTTTAGGTATAAGTGTTATTAAAATATCATTGAGAGTTTCAAGGTAAATATTTTTTTCAAAGAAATCTTTCACCATGTTGAAAATGTCCCATTTTATAGTCTCCCATAACTCGTGATACGATTTTCCGTTTAACACATCGGCTCTTGGAGCTTTTCACCCTAACATCTCGTAGACCGCTGTTTTAACCTCTTCCATTGTCACATACCTAGTAATGCTATTATTGATTTATTCTTTGATCTTTGTATTATATTTTCCATCGCTTCATCCTCAAACTGTCTGTAAGTCTCACTATATGTATTTTTGAACGAATTTTGTAAAAAATTTCTTTCCTCGTCATCATTGTCAATCCATTCGTCGTCATAATTTTTATTATGTTGATTCTAATATTTGTCCTCCTTCCTTGAGTGCTAGATAAAGAAAAACTAAGTATTTTTGTCTCCGCATTTGAGCCAAATCTGCCACGATCTATCAGCCTAATATTTCTCTTCTCGTATGTAAGCTTCTCTTATTTCGTCCTTCGCTCTTTTTTCCTCCTTGATCAAATTATGTCGGTGGAGGTTGTTTATTTTTGTGAGCCTTTTTCGAAGTCTTCTTTTAATTCTTTCATTGTTTTTAAAGGTATTTTTGCTCCATAAGTCGAGTACCTGAATGGTAGTATCCCTCTTATTTAAGTAAGTGTCAATCACTACCCGGATCCTCACAGATCCTTAACCATCTCTTTGCAGTTTTTGTTAGCGAGTCAGAAGATATCGAATTCAAACATCTTTTACCTTATTTGTTCGTTTGGGTCATGTAGTACAGAATCAAGGGGGAAAGGTCCAAACTTATAGTGGGGGGAATTTATAAGAGCGTTTGGAAATTTTATAAGCCAGCCATGTGTTACAAAAACCCTATCCAAAGTGAAATCTTATGTACTAAAAAAACCTATCTAGTTTTTCACAAACCAATTTGTTATCAATTTGTCTGTTAGAGCATATGTAAAAATAACCCATGAATTTTAGCTCAATGAGACTATTTTCACATATGTAGTTATTAAAATAAATTTACCTATTTTTAAGTTAAAATATCACACCAAGTGAATATATAACATAGAATCCAAAATTTTGGGATGTAATATTTTATTCATTTTTTATGACTTCGAACGTGTGATAACATGTTTTGTTTGTTAGAATTATGGCGTAATTTTGATGATTAAGCGAATCTATTAAACATTTGTACATGATGAATGCCGATATTCCTTTATTAGTGTCTTTATATGCAATCATCGAAAGTCTTTACAAAGTTTCCTTTTACTTGATTGTTTTTCAAATACTATTTGCATGAGCCAAATTCAAACTTTTAATTACTACCCAAGTTTTGTCCCAAAAAGAATATTATTACCAAGAAAAAAGCAAAATCTTACGCATAGTAGCAAAGGAACGTTTATGACATTAAAGATTTTTTTTCAACCGGATATTAATAGCAGGGCCGGTCCTGTAGTAAAGCAAAAGACGCGGCCGCTTAGGGTCCCCGATTTTTTGACGTTTTTAAGGGCCTCCATCATCTAAATATGTTATGTGTGTATATGTATATATGTCCCAATTTGAATAATTATATAAAAGTAGTATTAGTAGTTTGGTGGTAATATGGCATGTTTTTATTTAGGAGGTCTAGAGTTCAAACCATGTTAATAGAAATAATATTTTTATTTATGTAGAGGGCCCCATTTTGTGAGTTCGCTTAGGGCCCCCGAAATGTCAGGGCCGGCCCTGATTAACAGTATATAGATAGAATATTACAAAAGTCACCCACTACCTTCAAAATATTGTCAAGTTCCAAACGTAGAATTAGAAAATGGTGATTTGTTTTGTGCAATAATCCTACATTAAAAAAAAATATCTTTGAGATTTTCTGTCTAAGTCACTATTTCAATTACAAACAATAATAATAGTTATATAGAATTTTATGCATTAAAACCACAGCTATTCCTACCATCATCTCTCGGGTGCCCGTATTTATCCTTGTTCATGAGATGAAATATTATGACTCATAAGACTATAAACTCGACTTTTTTGACGTGACAATAATGAAGTAAAGCCCGTGCGCATTGACGAATTCCTGTCTGATTGGAAAAGGCTTCTAAGGAGTCACCAGTTTCAAAACTGGTCCTCCGCCTTACTGAACGCGTAATGTAATTAACCAATATGTTTAAACCGCATGAAACTTTGACGGTTACTTGATTTTCCTTCCCGCCATCATAGTTCACGAATCGTGAATAGTATCGAGAATCGAAATATCAATTTTTTGATACGTGTATCATATCGAATCGTGAATAGTAGCGATTCAGATATTAATTTGAAAATATAATATTATTTAATATATATGATTTTATAAAATTAAAATTAAAATTACTTGTAAATATCAAAATAAATTATAATAATATTTTAAGATAAATAGTGCAAAACATGTTAGGTTTTTCTTCTTTTTCTCTTGATTCGAACTAATAGAAGATAAAGAAGACTAATATTATTTTATATTATAATATTAATTTGTTAGCTTTATTAAGACGACACCGTATAATTATGAGTTAGTTATAAAGTGTTCACGAAGCATTCACAAAATCTCTTATGAAAGAAGTTTTTAAGCGACAAAGATTAGAAAAAAAAACCCAGAAAAATC
This sequence comes from Nemophila menziesii, assembly GCA_029959085.1. Lineage (NCBI taxonomy): Eukaryota > Viridiplantae > Streptophyta > Magnoliopsida > Boraginales > Hydrophyllaceae > Nemophila > Nemophila menziesii. Next base: position 2,509,362 of record JARWIR010000013.1, read on the forward strand.
ACTTAATAATTCTGTTATTGAAACATCAGATAACGCCTATTAGGCTTTAACAAAGGCATCTCTATATCAATTGATCATAATATAGGTTTTTTTCTGTTTTTCTTTTTACATCTTTGTTTGAGTTTGAACGCTCTGATTCTCGATAGATACGAGTCAGAGCGATCCACACCGATTTCAAACGAGTCAAACTGATTTTTGCCATACTCCGATTCCAAGTATGATACAAATTGAAATGATAGTGATTCGTAATCGTACCGTACGATTCATATCATGAATCATACGATAATGAACAGAGCCCACCACTGACAATTACATGATACCTTGAATAATTTCAAGGTTATCGAAAAACAGACTGGATTAATAAGCAACAAATTCAACACTTTAAAGATTGTCTTTATATTTTTTTACGTATTCTTTTTTATTATAAAAGATGGTCTAAAAATTGTGAAAAAAAACTATAGAAAACTAATGTTCACGAAAAGGATAATGTACGTTATCTATATTTGTTATTTACATATTACTTTTTTCGTCCATTTTTGTAAAAAAAGATATATAATATTATTTGTTTATTTTTTACTACCAAAATACATTTTTTTTTATGTTTTTCAATATTATCTTTAATTAAATAATAAAAAAAATTATAATAAATAAATCCATGTATTAGTTAAGAACAATTGTGTAAAAAATATATAAAATATTAATTTTCATACACAAAAAAAATAGACAATTAAAAGTGGACAGAATTACCTTTTGTGAATAAGTTTGCTAGACTATATTACATCATCGAGGACATTCAAAATTCTTTGAAATACTAGTTTAAACATTGTACTTCGTAATCATGGCCATTATAAATATTATACTCCCTAATAATGGCCATAAAACTCCATTATATTATCGTTTATTTATTTGTGTTTTTTTATAAAAAGTTAGACAAATTTACACGATGGTTCAAAATTACGGGGATGTAATCCTATAATTTCGGATTTGCCCTAACATAAATTGATTATTTTCAATCCTATAATTTCGGATTGAAGATATTTTTAAAAATCGATCTTACAAGTTTTTATTTTAAAAATTAAAATAAATTTAAGGTTCATATCATAGTTACTTGATAGACTGTAGCATGTTTATCTATTTTGAGATGGGGGAATATTCAAACAAGAAAATATAATAAACAAGTATCATGAACCCAAAATTTTAATCAAGACAATTGAGTTTGAAAATATAATTTGAAAAAGGAACACAAAGAGACAAGAGTAACTAGGGAAAGATATCGTATTGGTTTTCAATAAGTTAAGGTTCCGAGATTTTATTAATTAATATCCATATTTCTCCTTCCTCAAACGTTTTTTTTTTTTCGAAACAAAATAAATAAGGAGTATTAAAATGATGAAAGTATACAAGTTACAAGAAAAAAAATACAGAACAATCTCGAACACAAACTCCCATCCTATAAGCACCAATTACGAATAAATTGCAGATCGAGACCCCTCAAAGAATAAAAAATCGCTGAACCTCCCACATTCAAATATACTACCTATTTTGTCCTCTTTCACCCCATTAACAGAGTTAGTAACAGTTACTCCCCCTTTACCCCACAACCTCACTACCTTTAATTCAAACTTCAAACCTCAAACGTCTCTCTCTGGGTTGTGTACAAATTTAACCGAGCCTGCACTCTCGTGCTTCAAAAAGAGGGGTCAAAATAAAACTGCCTTTATAACTACCACTATACCGCTAAAAGGTTAAGTCATTTCTTCACTTTTTTCCTTTGTCTTCTCTAGTCTGCTATACACACTCCACCCATATAAGTGTCGTTTCAGCCTCTACGTAAATCTTCTCCCAAGTGGAGCAAATTAAGGGTAAGATTCTTCCCATTTTGCCATGTTCCAAATGATCATAGTTTTGTACAAGAATGTTTTCGTATCTTCATTACATTTTAAACGTTTAGATCTACTGTTTGGACGTCAATATAATGGTATTATGTTAAACTATCACTTCAAAATGATTTAGTTTTTAAGTCTAGAGCTTTAATAATAGTCAGATCTTGTGGTATTTATTATGATCATGAATATTTCACTGTATAATAATGAATGTTTGTGAATATATGTACTTTTCAGTTGCTAAACATTCTATTCTTGTGTGACTTATTCATTCTTATTTTAGATACCTTCATTTCTTATTGTCAGTTGTCATAAAGGGTAAATTTTTTGAAAAAAAAAAGTAAATTATAAAGTGCCCTTTTAATTTTTAAATCTTAGCCACATTTTATTGTATTTTTTGTTTGTCGGAAAAGTAGCTATAGTTAACATATAAGTACATAAATACTGTTCTTGTTCTTCCTTACGAGAGGCACGTCTTTTAATGATTATATGTTTTTATGTGTATGGTGGTGACAAATCTCTGTGCAAAATCTACTTTCACTCTGTTCAATAATAGTAAGCTTTAGCAGCATTTATACATGGTCCTTGTATTTCTTTATGTGTAATATGTTTGTTTCTTGAATATTTCTAATTACTATATATTTCTTAGCAGATCATACAGTAACTTTTTAGCAGCTAGTAAATTATCAAATGCCAAGATCAAGGTAATTAATTTAATTTCTCATATGTTAATATATATATATATGTATATAATACTAATGGAATAATATTACAGAGGTACAGAAATGCTTCAAAGGCAATCTCCAAGAGTTCCATCACAACTTAGAACATCAAGTTCTGATTCCACAACTGATCGGAGTCCAAAACTAGGAGGAACAGTTGATAGAAGATCTCCACGTGGGACCCAATCTGATCCACCTGTGAATCAAAAGAAACTCGGGACACGTATCGCTGATTTGGAATCTCAACTTGGTCAAGCTCAAGTTGAGTTAAAGAGTCTCAAGGATCAGTTAGTATCAGCCGAAGCTGCGAAAAAAGCCGCTCAAGAACTTCTCGAGAAGAAAATAAAGAAACCTAAGAATGTAGTCAAAGTGAAGACCGTTAAAAAAGATAACAAAAGTACAATTTGCGAAGTTTTAGATGAAACCCAACAAGAAACTGATGTTTTCGAAGTCCCGATCGAGCCGAAAGTTGATCTTAGTGAACCGATTGTTGAAGAAGAATCGGAAGTTAAAGTAATTGATTCATCATTAGCCATTGAAGAAACAGAGTTAGCTCTCAAGAACGATGAGATAGAGTCTTTAAAGGCTAAACTAGACTTGTTCCGTGAAGAAAACGATAACTTGAAGACTCGGTTAAGTGATACCTTAGTAGAAGTTTCGTCGTATAAAGTGAAGGAAGAGGAAATGAGTTTGAAGTTAAGTGAGTTAACTCAAGTTAAAGAAGAGCTTGAAGAAAGTAAAATAAAGAATATTGAAGTTAACGAGAAGTTAGAAGCTACGGAGAAAGTAAAGGAAGGGTTAGAAATGGAGATGAAGAAGCTAAGAATACAAACTGATCAATGGAGAAAAGCTGCTGACGCAGCAGCTTCAGTCTTAGCGGGTGATATGGAGATGCATGATCGAAGGATTTCTGAACGATGTGGATCGATGGATAAACATTATGGTGGTAGTAATTTCTTTGAACAATCGGGTAATTATATTGGTTCACCGGGTTTAGTTGATGAATCGGAAGATGTTTATGGGAATGGAAAGAGGAAAGGTATTAGAATGTTTGGTGATTTATGGAAAAAGAAGGGACATAAATGAAGATTTAGTATTTTTATAAGATTTCTTTTGTTTTCATTCTCTTGTTTTAGTTTGTGTACTTGTTGTTGGTTTGGTACTTGGTAAGTAGTAAGGGATAATTATTAGCCTTCTTGGCTGATCTTGTTAGTGGTTTTATGAATTAGATTTTGTGATGGAATTCTTTTTTGTGATATATATTGCTTATGGAGTTTTTTCTTGCTAGTGATTTTGGTGATACACTTATTTTTTATTTGTTTTATGCTTAGTCATTTGATTTCGTTTTGTTGAATCCTCGTTTGCGACTCTGGAAACTTTCTAATGGTTTTAGAGAGGAGGTAAAAGAATTCATGAGGACTAGATTTTTGTATACTGAATTCTCTTTTGTGATTCTGGTTTCCTTTGCTTAGAATTCGTTAGTTTCTGATTTTATCTCGATGTTTGGAGAGTTTTTTTTTTTTATTTAGAAATTTCTAACAATTTTATAAGAGATAAAAAATTAGTGAGATCTTCAGCGATGCAGCCAACCTTGCGGCATGACAAAATGTTCCTTGCAAAACAAAAAAGGTAAATCCCTCGTATGACCTTTTAACTTTGTTCAAAGTGCACGGGTCGTTCCCGATTTTCATTTTTATCCTTTTACGTCCCTTATCTTCACATGTTGTGACACCGTTAGCCCTTTTCCCATTTTTCTGTCAGTTGACCGTTAGTCAACGCCACATGACGCCACGTCACTGCCACCTCAGCGCCAACTCATCACCGTCTCTAACGGTTAATTAAAAAAAAACTTTGAAGGTTTGAAACCTTCAAATCATCAACAATGAAGGATTCAGAAAATACTAAAAAAACAAAACACATCTCTATATCTTTGTTTCTACGATAAACCAACCATTTCATTTCTCAAAATCATCCATGGCTAATAACAACACCCCCAAGCAAAATGGCGGTCGTAGCAAACCCACATCGTTTTCCTTCTTCTCCGATCACTTTATTTTCGCCGGTGGTGCTCTGGTAGCTTGTTTACTTTTTTGGGCTATCTGGTCTTTTGCTATCCCAAGCCCAACCTCAAACACAGGCCTAAAACTCCAAACAAATCCCACTTTCACACTCGCCGAGCCCATACCCGAAACTCACCAATCTCTAGATACAACAAATTCACATAACGACAATCGCCTCCTCGATCCGCCCAACCCGACGTTTTACGATGACCCGAAATTAACCTACACTATAGAGCGGCCGATGAAGAACTGGGACGAAAAGAGACAAGAATGGCTGATGCTCCATCCATCCTTCGCCAACGGAGCAAAGGAACGGGTAATATGGTTAAAGATAAAAGGCATCCACGAAATAAGGAAATATTTTTGTTACTTGAAACACTTACTTCATTGATGAAACTTGTTCATATTAATGCTTTGAATGTCGAGGAAGAGCATACAACGCAGATTTTTCTATATAATCATTTTGTATAATAGAGATACAAAAGTTTTAATTATTTTGAATGTTCTTAATTTTGTTTACTTTTTAATATTTTTAATATTTATTCTAAAATATTCCAATTAATACTTGAGTTCGATGTATTCAATCCTTCAATAGTAGTTTTGTAAAAGGATTTACTGGGTTCTGCAATAAATTTTTGAATTTTCTATTACTTACATTTTAATTGATTGAGATTATTCTTTGTCTCTAGAAAGTAAGGCTTAGATATTTTCTCAGTTCTGATTTACCGAGTTACTGTCAAATGAGGACTTGATCAGGTCTGGCTTCAATTCGTTCCTTTGTTTCAATTCTCTACACCTTGTTTCTCCAGTAGCTCTGTTTAAGGGGTACTGTTTGAGTTTTAATAATCTACAAATATTTCTTTTGATTTTATCTAACTCTCCTGAACGATTAGAAGAAATGAGGCTCAATTGGTTTGATATGGGATAATGGGGACGGTGGTTTGGGTTTTATCATTGTTTTAATCGATTGTTTAATGGGGTTGAGCATTTTTTGAGTTTTAATGGAGTGTAATTGAAGCATTTTTTTTATTTTTCCTCCATTGTTGAAGGTTTGAAGGATTCAAACCTTCAAAGGTTTTTTTTAAAGTTAGAGATGAAGCTTACAATGACGAAGAGTACTGGCGGTGAGGTGGCGGTGAGGTGGAAGTGACGTGGCGCCATGTGGCGTTGACTAACGGTCAACTGACAAAAAAATGGAAAAAGGGCTAATGGTGTCACAAAAAAGTTAAAATAAGGGGCGTAAAAGGGTAACAATGAAAATCGGGGGCGGCCCGTGCACTTTGGGCAAAGTTAGAGGGCCACACGAGGGCTTTACCCAAACAAAAATGATGTTTAACTGTTTGGTTAGAAATTTGTTCCATGTTGTTAAGGTGCGATAGGATATATGATGATGAATTTTGTTAAAAATGTAAATATAAAATTATTAAATAATTGAATTACGGTCGGAACAAAATTATCATGTAGTTGTTATACAATGCTTGGCTGATAATATGACTAAAAATGAAAAAATTGATTAATTTTAATTAGTACTTGATTAAATATGATACTTTATTAGGAGTCAAAATAATTTATATAAAATTCCAAAATAATTTTTGTATATAACCTGTATAATCACAAAATATAAAAATACAAAATATAAAAATTCATGGAAAAAAAGTATCGCAATATTAAAATTGTTCGCTAATAATCAAATGATTTTTAAGTTTATATATAAAAATGTAACCAATTGAATTTCACATCAAATTTATTCTTTTACAAATTAAGATTGTGAGAAGAAAATTACATAACGTATTAACATATTTCTTGTAAAAAAAATTATGACAAGAGAATCGGACATAACGTATTTGTAAAAATTGATTTATTATGATGGTGTGGTGGTATGTTTATGTGCATGGGTGGTGGTGATGTGGTATGTATGTGTATGGATGAGGTGGGGTGGGTGGGTGGTAAGGGTGGTGATGGTGTCTATGCGTGTATGGTGATGGTATGTATGGTTGAGGTTGGGATTGTGTGTATTTGTGTGTGTATGGGTGGTGATTGTGTATGGTGGTGATGGTAGGGTGTGTGTGTGTGGGGTTGTGGAAGTGCATATATATATATATATATGTATGTGTGTGTGTGTGTGTGTGTGAAAATATGTATATATATTTGTGTGAATAAGTGTTTACAAATATGCTTGTGGTATGCGTGGTGGTGGTAGTGGCGAATGTGTGTCAGTTGGATGGTGTGTATAGTGATGGTGGGGTGAGGTGTGCAGGGTGGTGGTGTGATGGGGGTTGTGTGTGTGGTGTTGGTGTTGGTGGATGTTTATGGTCAGGTGGTCTTTGTGGATGTCTAGGTTCATGCAGTGTATGTATCGTGTTGGTTCGGTAGTAATGTGTATGGTGGCAGTTGGATAGTGGTGTAATAAGTAATGGTTTGCGTGTTTATGTATATATGTGAGTAAAATATGGTGATGGTAGTGGTGGTGGTGTGGCAGTGAATATTTGTTAGGTGGGTGGAGATAATGGTGCTTGTTGAAAACATATTAGTATGGATAAAATCTCATTCATGATATAACGTGAATGGATAATACCATAACTACAGATGGAATAAGTATTACCATATTCATGTGATTAACATTCCCATGTTTAAAGATTCTCATTTATTTTAAATCATATCAAGAATGAAATTCAACAATAACTGACATTTCATTTCTATATTTATTACCGCATATCAATCTTAAGGTCAAGGTTAAGGGTAAGGTTAAGGTCAAGTTTAAGGTCAAGGTTAAGGTCAAGGTCAAGGTCAAGGTTAAGGTTAATGTTAAGGTTGAAGTCTAGGTTAAGGTTAAGGTTAAGGTTATGGTTATGGTTAAGGTTAAGGTTAAGGTTGAGGTTGATGTTGAGATTGAGATTGAGGTTGAAGTCGAGGTTGAGGTTGAGGTTGAGGTCAAGGTTAAGGTGAAGTTGAAGATGAAGGCTAAGGTCAAGGTCAAGGTCAAGGTTTAGGTCAAGGTTAAAGTTAAGGTTAAGGTTAAGGTTAAGATTAAGGTTAATGTTAAGGTTAAGATTAAGGTTAATGTTAAGGTTAAGGTTAAAGTTAAGGTTAATGTTAAGTTTAAGGTTAAGGTTAAGGTTAAGGTCAGAATTAAGGTTAAAGTTTAGATTATTTTTTAAGGTTAAGGTTAAGATTATTTTTTAATATACTAACACATATCCAAAAAACTTTTAATTTATTGTTCATGTTATTTAATTTGTTGTACACATTTATTTTATGTTTATGATACATTTGTTGTACTTATCTTGTATGTATTTTTTTAAACAAATTATTTCATGCTTATAATAAATTTGTTGTATTTATCTTGCATGAATTCTTATAATCAAATTAGTTCATGGCTAAAAGTATAAGATTCAAACTTTATGGCCTATTGTTCAAACTTCAAGATTCAATATTCATAAAGAAAAAAGTTTGTTCTATTAAAGAAAAATCAAACTCAGGTCTTATGGTGAAATTTAGATATCCAAGCTGTTGGGACGATAAAAATTTAAAGAACTGCAGTTAAGTGACAATTAAGTATTTTATCATTAAAAATAATTAATCTAATTAATACAAATGAGTGAATTAACGGGTCACAAACAACCCCGTCTGTTTTTTATATAAAAGATTTAGATCGTTTAAAAAAGTCTGTTTTATTATAGCCGTCTCCAAAGGCCTTACACAAAATTCAACTGTCATATTGTATTTTAAATTATCAAAGTTATACTTTTTAGAAATCTTAATATTTTTAGACCATATTTTTTTCATAAATAATTTTCTGAAAATATTCAAAAGCATGTAATGATCAATGTTGGAATTATCGAAATTAAGATTCTTTTTTGTCAGTAGAGAAAAAAGATAAATCAAAGATTAGGTTCATAAATTTATTTTCAAGAAGATATTCTTTGTTTTTTTATCAAACACATAAAGAGAAAAGGATTTTAAATTCCAACCAAAATAAAAAAGAATCAAGTGAAGGATTTATTAGTCAAAAAACATTTAATATCATTAATGCAAATGAATAAGATAGGTGTTTAAAACGATGATGACTGTTTTTTATATAAACGGTTTCGTATTGTCTAATAGTTTGTTTTATAAAATAGATTTTAGACCATTTTTTTTCATAAATTTATGAAAATATTCAAAAGCATGTCGTGATCAACACTAAATATTATTGAAATTAAGATTTTTTTTTTTCAATAGAGAAAGGGGATAAGTCAAAGATTAGGATGAGAAGTTTGTTTAATTTGAAAGTTATTCTTTATTTTATTTATAAAAAGCATAAAAGAAAAGGAATTTGAATTCTAACAAAAAATAAAAGGAATTGATTACAAAAATTTAATTGTCATAACCATTTAATATCATTAATGCAAAGGAATAAAATGTGGGGTTTAAAACAATCCTGGCCGCTCTTTATATAGATGATCCAGACCATCGAGTAATTTGTTTTATACGATAGACTAGGTAAAACCCGTGTCTGAAGACACTCAAGAAGAAAAATATTCTGTTGACGGAGATCGAACCTAGGTTCCTTGGGTGAAAGTCAAGGTTAATGTCAAGGTTAAGGTTAATGTTAATGTCAAGGTTAAGGTTAAGGTTTAGGTCAAGTTCAAGGTTTAGGTTAAGGGTCATGGTTAAGGATTAGGTCAAGGTTAAGGTTAAAATTAGGGTTTAAAATTTAATGTTGAAGGTTTAAGGTTAAGGTTCAATAAGATATAAGGTTTAAGGTAAAATATTAGCGCGATGAATCTTCAATTGGTTCAGATTAAAGTTAAGATGAAATTTAGGGTTAAGGTTGAAATATCAAGGTTTAAGGTAAAGTTTAAGGTTAAGGTTATGGTTAAAGTTAAGTTTAAGGTTTAAGGTTTAAGGTTTAAGTTTAAGGTTAAGGTTAAGTTTTAACTTTAAGGTTCAGGTTAAAAAAGTTAAGATTAAGGTGAGGTTGAGGTTAAGGTTAAGGTTTAGCATAAAGTCAAGGTTCAATGTTTAAGAGTTAAGGTTAAAGTTATGGTGAAGGTGAAGGTGAAGATTAAGGTTTATGGTTTATGATTTAAGGTTTAAGGTTAAGGTTAAATTCAAGAATAAAGTTAAAGTTAAGGTAAAGATTATGGTTAAGGTTAAGTTTAAGGTTAAATATAAGGTTAAGGGTAGTTAAGCGTAAAATTAAGTTTAGGTTTAAAGTTAAGGTTAAGGTTAAGGGGTTAAGAGTTATGGTTAAGGTTAATGTTAAGTTAAAAGTTAAGGTTAAGGTCAAGGTTATGGTTAAGATCAAGATGAAGATTAAGATTTATAGTTTAAGGTTTAGGTATTAAGGTTTAAGATTTAAGGATAAGGTTAAGTTGAAGGTTAAAGTTGAGGTTAAGATTATGGTTGAGGTTAAGTTTAATGTTAAATTTAAGGTTAAGGCTAAGGGTAAGGTTTAGGTTAAGGTTAAGGTAAAGTTTAAGTTTAAAGGCTTTTGATACAATTAATTGGAGGTACTTATTCCAACTACTTCAAATCATGGGATTTGATAAAAAGCTTATATCTTGGGTCAAGATGTGTATTTCAACACCTATGTTCTCTTTGTGCATTAATGGTAGTGTGTGTGGTTATTTCAAAGGAGAAAGAGGACTAAGACAAGGTGATCCTTTATCTCCTTATCTATTTGTTATATGTATGCAAGGTTTCTCTTCTATTCTTGAGAAAGTGGCAAATAATCAAGCTTTTACTTATCACCCTAATTGTGCTAGAATGGGTTTGAACCACCTTATATTTGCGGATGATTGTTTAGTTTTCTTTAACGGTGATAAAGACTCGGCTATGAGACTAAAACAAGGCCTAGATCTCTTCTCTAGACTCTCTGGCCTTAAAATAAGCCCTGAAAAGAGTGAGCTTTATATGGGAGGTTGTAATAAAGACCTTCATGATGATTTGAGCTGTATTCTCAATGTTAAAAAGGGCAAACTTCCTGTTAGATATCTTGGGGCTCCTTTAACTACAAAAGGTCCTAATAGCCTAATGTGTGCTACCCTTATTAATAATATTGTGGGAAGTGTTGAAGGGTGGATGCATAAATTTCTTACATTTGCGGGAAGGCTTCATTTAATCAAAAGTGTTTTACAAAGTAAAGCTAGATATTGGTGTAATGTAATGATACTTCCAATGGGAGTTATTCATGAGATAGAATCACTCTTGAGTAGGTTCCTTTGGAAAGGTAATACTAATGATTTTCATGGTGCTAAAGTGGCTTGGAAAGAATTATGTCAAAGCAAGGAAAATGGAGGACTAGGCATACCTAATCTTCTCCAAATCAATCAAGTTGCTATTCTTAAAGCTTTTTGGAGAATGTATGGCTATAAAGATAATATTTGGTCTCAATGGGTATACTCAAATTGGCTAAGGAACAAGAGTATATGGAGCATTACATGTGATAATAGCCTTCCTTGGACATGGAGAGCTATGCTTAATATAAGGTACCTTGCTTTTAAATATATTATACATGAGGTTGGAAATGGCAAGAGAACCTATATGTTAGATGATAAATGGATAAAAGGGAAGTGTGTAGGTGATATTTGTGAAAAAAAGGATGCTATCTCTTTGGGAAATTACAATATTAACAAAAAGGTGGTGGACTATTATGTGGGGAGGAGGTGGAGGTTTCCACCTAGGCTTAACAAGGTGTATGAGGTGGTAAAGGATATGGTGCTTAATGAAGAACATGACACTATAAGATGGGGAGATAAAGGCTTTAGGACCTCGGATGTTATGTATGATCTAAGGGGTCCTAATGAGAAAACTAAATGGTATAGTGTGGTGTGGCATAAATGGAGTATGCCAAAGCACAATTTTTGTGCTTGGTTAATTTGTAAGGATAGGTTAAGCACAAAGGATAGGCTTAGTAAGTGGGGTATGGAAGTGGACAAGATGTGCAACCTTTGCTTTGAAGATCATAAATCTAGGGATCATTTATTTGTGAAGTGCAAACTCACTACTTTGGCTTGGAAGGAGATTTGTGCTCTTCACAATTGGCACAACTCGGGTAGTACATGGGAAGAAAGACTTGATTTTATGCTTAAATTTAATGGTAACACCTTAAAAGATACTATATCAAACATTTCTTTCCTTAGTTTTCTTTATTGTATTTGGGATGTGAGGAATAAACAAGAGTTTAAGAAGATATATCCCAAATATGAGGATATTGTGAAAATAGTTGTGAAAGATGTTCAATATACACTTTGGAATAGAAAGTTATTTAAGAGGAGTGTTGAGAATATGAGATTGGTGGCAAGATGGAAGATACATGGAGTACTCAAGTGAGGAGAGCAAGAAGATCAAGGAGGATAGCTTGGATCTTGGACCTAGTATAAGACTTTAGCAATTGTTGTATAGGGTTTTTTTACTTTACTTTGATTTTTTTATAGCAATGGTTGTATAGGTTGTTTTGCAAGTTGATAGGTTTACTTTCTAGTAAATGTTGTATAGGGTTTGTTTTTCCTAGCCATGCTTGTTTTTGAGTCAAAAACAAGTAGGGGTTTGATTTGTACTTGTCATTTTGTGGATATAAAATGGTAAGTTTGATCAAAAAAAAAAAAAAAAAAAAAAAAAAAAAGTTTAAGTTTAAGGTTATAGGTAATGTTAGGTTAAGGTTCAAAATTTGTTTAAGGTTAATAGTTAAAGGGTTGAGGTTAAGATTAATGTTAAAGATTTAAAGGTCATGGTTAGGTTTAAGGTTAAGGTTAAAGTTATGGTTAAGGTTAAAGTTTATGATATTGCCATCCATTCTTTTAAAACTAGATTATAAAATGTTTTTGTCAAAATTTATTTATTAAAAAAATAATTAATAAAATATTTTATTAATGGATTGTCTAATATATTTTTGACATCTATGTTCTATTATAATATTTTAGTTACCTTATATTAGAAGAAGTAATTAATACATTAAGGCAAAAAAGTAAAATATGAAATTTTAGACCATTCCAATTTTTAAGAGAATTAATATTGCTATCTTGAATATATTGATATATATGTATTAAAAAACCTATAGATTATAATATTTTTTTTTTATCAAATCTTATTTATTAAAAAATACTAATCAAAGATTTTGTATATGCATTGTCTAATAGTATATTTTTTATATTTATTTTCTATTATAATATTTTGACTATATTATATAGAAATAATTAATGTCATTAAGGTAAATGGAATAAAATATGAGATTTCTGACAAACCTGAACTCTTTTTATGTAAAGCATCTAAATCATCTAGTAATGTGTTTTATAATATAAATTTTAGACTATCATTTTTCTATAAATAAAGTTATAAAAATATGAGATTATTACCCAAAGGGTCTTGAAATCACTACACCGTGACCTAACAAGACCGCCTCTTTTGGCTCTTCTTACTAAAGGCCACAAACAAAAATTAACACTATATTCCAAAATTCCAATTACTTTTTTACCCTTTTTTATTTTTTATTTTCTATATATATTAGTTTTATCTTGAAAAAAATTTAAAACCCTAAATTATATTCTCTTTCCTACTCTATCTTTCTTCTTCACGTAATAAATATCACTCTATAGCTAAAAACTAAATTTCACTCCATTTACACCTCCTCTATTTGTGCTTTGGAGATGAATCCCACCTCCTTCATGGTGCACCAGATCTGCTCGTCCGTTCGACTCCAACAAATATCTGGTCCAAATCTGAAGATTTATTGTTTTGGGTTTTATTTTAAGAATAATCCTGCTAAACTAATTAGTTTATCTGTTGAACGGCGATAATAATTTTCTAAATGTTGACTTAAAGTTTCTCCAAATATAATTCCTTTTATGCAATTTAATTGGGAACAAACCTTTAATTTTGGGCTCAAGTAATTCGGAAGAAATAAATCAGTGGTCATTGTTGCCAATAGTGGCGTCGTCGTGGCACGTGAAACCTTTGTTAGCCATCATCACTATGTCTTTTTTCTTTTGTCGAAGTCCTAGTAGTTATATTTGATCTGTGTCTATTTGTGTTCATATACTTTAACATATCTGAGCTCCTTTGATTAGTTTTTCAATTGAAAATTCATTTTCAATAAACACTTCAGTGCACGTGTATATGTGTGTATTCTTCATCATCATTATCTTCTTCTTGGTCAACAACAATATGAGAGAATAATTTTGTTAACAATTTTTTTTCATATAGCAATTTTAAATTACTTTATTCTTTTTTTAATACTTAGCAATTTTTTTAATACAATAAACAAATTTTAATTAAGAAAATAATAGAACTCGACAATTTTTTCCTTCATGCTCAGTAAAGTTACTGAGCATACGAGCATGCTCAGTAAAGTGACTCAACAAAAAATTCGAATAATTAGCAAAAAATTTCGATACTCAGCACTTTTTTCGATACTCAGTAACTTTTTTCATGCTCAGTACTTCATGCTCACTACTCCATGCTCAGTACTTTTTTCATGCTCAGTACTCCATACTCAGAACTCTATGCTCAGTACTTATTCCATACTCAGTACTTTATACCCAGTACTTTATACTCAGTACTTTATACTCAGAACTTTTTCCATACTCAGTACTTTATGCTCAGAACTTTTTCCATACTCAGTACTTTATGCTCAGAACTTTTTCCGGCGGTGGCCGGTGGTGGTCGGCGGTGGTCGGAGCTGGAAATTATTGATAGTTAATGAAGGAGGAGAGAGAAAAAATAATAAAGTAGGAGAGAGATTAATGGTAATAGAGGAGAGAGAGTAATCGGTAATGGAGGAGAGAGAAAAATCTATTTTTTTGTCTTATATACTCTAGAAGGGTAGTAATGACATTTGTCAATTTTGAGGCCTCTAAGTAGAAGAGAGAAATCACTTGGTTCCTATATGGCACAATGATTCTCCTCAAGACCTCTTGGGTAATTGACCCTAAAAATATTTAAAAACATGCAGTGATTAATATTGAAAATTAACAAAATCAAGATTTTTTTTATTCAATAGGAAAAGGGCCTAAGTCAAAGATTAGGTTCAGAAATTTGTTTTCATTGAAGAAGTTTTTTTTTTGTTTAATCAAACAGATAAAAGAAAAGGAATTTAAATTCCAAAAAAATGATAAAAAGAATTAATTGAAGAAATTTTCTAGTTAAAAATATTTAATATCATTAATGCAAAGAAATAAAATCTGAGGTTTAAAACGATCATGGTCGCTTTTTATACAAACAATTCAAACCGTTAAATTGATTGTTTTATAAGATAGATTTTAGACCATCGTTTTTTTAGAATAATGTTGTGTATATATCACCTAAAAATCAATCATCCAAAACCCATTCGTAATGTGGATTTTGGGTGAATTAGGATCCTCTCCTAACTTGGATTCTGTACTAACTATCCTAACTCCAATCACAATTAAGTAATTGGTTTTTAGTATTATTTTTATTTATAATTTATTTCTCTCTCTTCATAATATATCTCACATAGTAATTCAATTATAAATAAAAATAATACTAAAAACTAATTACTTAATTGTGATTGGAGTTAGGATAGTTAGTATAGAATTCAAGTTAGGAGAGGATCCGTCCAATCATGGAAGAGAGAGAGAGAGAGAGAGAGAGAGAGAGAGAGAGAGAGAGAGAGAGAGAGAGAGAGAGAGAGAGAGAGAGAGAGAGAGAGAGAGAGAGAGAGAGAGAGAGAGAGAGAGAAATAGTCAGGAAAGATAAACTTATAATTGGACCACCTAAAATCCACATCATAGATAATTTTTAGTTATTTGCTTTTTTAATAGGGGGAATATTAATATAGAGCCCCATGACTTCAATACTTCCAAATTAAAGCCCAACCCCAAACCTTTAGTTACTACTCAACTACTACCCAACTAGTATATAGCAAAATACCCAAAAACCCCTACCATTTCTAATCTATACAGTGAAAAACAAAAACCAAAAACAAAAGACTCATATAGGGTTTCGATCAAAACCTATTCTCTGTCTTCACTGTGCCGTGCCACTGCTCGATGCCCTCCTCCCCCTTCTCCTCCGTATTCCCAGCCCCACCATCCAACCTTCTTTCTCTCTCGCCGCCCCAACGCTGCCTCCAGATCTGCAGAAGGCGCTGCTGCTGCTGCTGTGACGAAGGCGCTGCAGAACCTTCTTTCTCTCATCTCTGCTCCGATGCTCCTCACTGTGTCTTCTCCAACGTTTTCCACCGTCTTCGATCTGAACGACGACGTTCGTCGCTGCAGAGCCATTCTCGCGCCTTCGATCTGAACGAAGACGTTCCTCGCTGTAGAGCCATTCTCGCGACTCCACCCCAGAACCTTTCTCGCGGCAGAGCCATTGTCGCGCCTCCAGCCCAGACCCTTCCTCGTTGCAGAGCCATTCTCGCGCCTCCAACCCAGACCCTTTCTTCTCCAACGTTTTCCACCGTCTTCGATCTGAACGAAGACGTTTAGGGTCCAGCAAAAGGTTAGGGTCTAGCCCATTTGGTAATTCTCTCATTTTTTTGTTGCTGTGCGCGTGGTGTTAGGGTCCAGCATGGGTTAGCCACATGGGTCCAGCCACATTGGGCCAGACATCTCAGATCATAAGGTTATATAACATCTATTTTTCTCTTTTTAGTTAGTGTCCAGCCCGTAATGTTTGTTATTCTTTGTTGTTACAGGTAATAAAGCGAGTGTGTGGGTTAAAGGGTCCAGCCCAATTAATTAGTCTTGGATTTTAGTTGGATAAATTGGGTTTGGGTATAGCCCTATGGGCATAGACTTAGACAACTTTTGATTTCATTTTGATTTCATTAGACATGTATTTGGACAAACGGGCTTGGGTACAACCCTAGGGGTGCAGACTTGAACAATTTTTTATTTCATTGGACATGGACTTGACTTGGGCAATTTTTAAACATGGACTTGGTACAGCCCTATGGACACATACTTGGACAACCTTTGAAAAAAACGAAAATTATGTACAACCCTAAGTGTATTTGGACTATATAAAAAAGATTTAAAAACCTTTAAAAAACAAAAAACCAATAAAAAGTCTGTACCTATGTGTACGGATCTATCCGCTAAGTAGAAATAATAAAAAACAAATTACTGGAAAAAAAAAAGGAAAAAGGTAGAATTGAGAAAAATCCAACCAAAATTTGAAACTAGACTTTATTTAGAACAAATTTCTAACTATGCTTTAAAATGGGAGTGGGGTTGGAATTAGGTTATTTTTTGAAGTTTCTTCTTTTTAATAATATCGAAGTTACTCATTTTTTTATATATAATTTTCTGAAAATATTTAAAAGCGCATGTAGTAATCAATGTTGAAAATTATCGAAATTAAGTTTTTCTTTTGTGAATAAAGAAAGGGGCTAAGTCAAAAATTAAGTTCAGAATTTGTATTCATCAAAGATGTTATTTTTTGTTTTTTATCAAACACATTAAAAGAAATGAAATTTGAATTCCAACCAAAAATAAAAAGGATTCATTAAAGAAATTTATTAGTTAAAAATATTTAATATTATTAAGCAAACAAATAAAATGTAAAGTTTAAATATAAACGATCTGGAACATCTGAGTAGTTTGTTTTATAAGATTGTTTTAGAATTATTAAAGGAAACAACCTATTCAATATATAAGGTTACCCTTTCATTAAATATGGATGTAATTCACACAAATATAAGTTTTCTATATTTTTTCAATGGCAATATAATGTTTAATAACTGAATGATTATAAGAAATATAAATACCTATTACACTTCCTTATGAACAATCTGTCTCATTTTAATATCTATTTGCAAGGAAAGCATATGTTCCTTTAAAACACGAATCACTTTACTACAAAGATTGGGTGATCAATCGATCATGTATCACCATGTCAAATTACTAGTAGCTAGTGTCTTCTACACCATCTTTGCACTTTCTTATGTACCATCTATTGTTTTAGTATCAAATGCTCTTAAACTGAAACTTGTTCACATTGATTCTCCATACTCTCCTTTATACAAAGCAAATCTTTCTACCATCCAAAGATTACAAAGAGATAGTGAAATCTCTCATTCAAGAGCTTCTTATTATGGATCAATTTCAAAGAACAAAGCTTTCCAAATTCCATTAACATATCATCCTCCAATTTACAGTGTCCAGGTAGGTATAGGTAGACATGCTGCCACGCAATACCTTAGTTTCGATACAGGTAGTTATCTTACTTGGACACAATGCACACCTTGCATCGAATGCTTCCATCAAGAGTCACCTTTGTTCGATCCCACTGATTCTAGAACCTTTGTAAAGATGAATTCATCCCATCATTTATCAAGAGGGCTTGGTTGCACTTCCAGTAAATGTGTATATCATATCAAATATCATAGTAACGAAGAAACGAATGGGTATCTAGCCACTGAAACTTTTAAGTTGGGCGAAGATAGCTACAATGGTGTGGTTTTTGGATGCGGAACAAAAAATACTGGATGGCCAGAATCTTTTAAGGTGGTTTCCGGGGTTTTAGGAATGAACAAAAGTCCGCTTTCTATTGTTCGTCAACTCGAACATTATACTAAAAATCGTTTCTCATATTGCATACCATCTTCTCACTCGACAAATTCATATATAAAATTTGGTCGTGAAGCTACTATAAATTCAAGACATGTCCAAACAATTCCTTTCGTTCAGGAAACGCACGGTTTACACTACAATATAAAATTGATTGATGTTACCGTTGCTGGACATCGATTAAGATTACGACACTCAATTTTTTCAGAAGGCTGCATTCTTGACGCAGGGGCAGCTTACTCTGTCATGAAACAAGAAGCTTTTGATTTTGTCATTGCTGCATTTGCAAGATACTTTGACCAGTTTGATTCTATAATAAGACGTCGTGGAGGATTAAGACCACTTTGTTATAGATATAAACCACATCATACCTTCAATCATTTTCCGAGTATGATATTTCACTTTGAAGGGGCAGATCTTGAAGTTCCACCAACGAGCTTGTTTTATTTTTCCAACCTCTACTTCTGTCTCGAAATAGAGGGTGCTCCAGATATAACTCTCTTGGGAAATTTTCAACAACGGAATGTACGATTTCTATATGATATTGGAAGGGAGACACTTTCATTTGCTAAAGAGGATTGTTCCTAAGATACTTCTTAACCTATTTGCATAAAAATCTATTTTCATTCTTGCATAATAATACTTAAAAGATATGTTCTTTTTTTTTTTATCTAATGTTGTTTGTTCCCCCGATGAAATAATATGCAGTTAATAGTGAATGAAACTCATAAAATTCATTACATAATGTGCAATAGTTTTTTATTTTTTTAATACACGTGTGTTCGGAATAGCTTTCGCGCATAACGACTAATCTTATTGGTTTTAGTCAATTAAACTAACCCAACTGATTATAATATGCAATAACTTGATGGAAGGTCAAGTCGAAAGTCTAAGTGTTCTGACTGATAGTCAAAATTAGTTATGATCGTATTGCATCTTCTTTCCCTTTCTTTCTTGTGGACCAAGTGTCAGGGTGACTAACGGTTCGGGTAAACCGGTCCTACGGACCGGACCGGAACCGCCGGTCAACAGCGGCACGGCACGGAACGAACCGAAATCCCCTATATACCGGGCCGGTTCTTGATGTTTAGAAATTTATTAGGGCCCGGACCGGAATGGAACCGGCCCTATAAGTTTTTTTTTCAATAATTATAGGCCTTGTATAATGTTTTGATTCGAAACCCAAAACCCAACCCAAGACCGGCCCTCTACTCTTTGCACCCTTATTTCATTATTCTCAGCGCCAATCCATCCACCTCTTTCTTGTTCCCATTTCATTCTTTCGACCAATTCAACTCTCAATCCAATTCCAATTAATTTTTCTCCTTTGTTGTTGAAGTAACTAACCCATACTTCACCATTAACAACATTATTATCATCCCGCACAGCTTTGTACCCGGAAACATAGACGATCTCAGGTTCAAGAGAAGCATCCACAGCCACAGAGTTCCCTTCATTATATCGATTCTGACATGAAAAGATCTTTTCCCATTTTCTTTCAAGTGTTATCTCGTAGAATACTGATCTTTTTATCTGATCTCCCAGTGTTCCTTCTTTGATGAACATGAAAGGGGTGTACCAGTTTCCAATAACAACGGATTCCGAGTGATTGAAACCTGGAAAAACTTGGCGAAGGGAAGCGTTAGGACCTGCAGCTTCTCGTAATTGATAGTGTTTAGGGGTTTTGGCCTTAATGTTCCAACCTTTTCTTCTCAAGAACCTCGGAGGAAAACCATCGGGAGCAATAGATTTGGCTTGGAAATTTGCATTGCTTAGCAATCCTTGGTGACCTTTAATCTTAAATTGAAATTGCTGATACACATTGAGGGGATCAAATTGCCTTGGTTTAATATCGGAGACAACAAGGCAGAAACAGCAGCTTTGCTTGTCTTCCTCCCGTGAAGAAGATCCGGACCGGTAAGCACCGCTAAGAACCGGACCGGAACCGGTTTAAGCGGTCCCCTTAATGGTCCGGTTCTCAACATCCCAAATCCAAGTAACGGCACAGACCGGGACCGGTAACCTGGGACGTGTAAGCGGATCAGACCGATAAGGTCCTAGACCGCTAGGAACTGGCACGAAACCGAACCGGAACGCCCGTTAGCCACCCTGAACCAAGTGATAGCATGTGTAAATGAAGATCACTCTATTTTAACTTATGGATTGTTATCCCACGTCCTTATTTGCATAGGACACATATATGATACGCTAGATAGGAATAAGACTATTAGGAATAAAATCGAACCACTCATAATAAAAAACTCTAATATATTGAGAGATCAAGAGAACAGTTGTTCATCACAATTAAAATGGCATATTTAAGTAATACACTAGCCGCTCCCTCTCGATGTACTTTTTTTTTCAAATGATATTATATAATACGAAACAAATTACAAGAATTCAATCAATGAATCAATGCATGAAGTAAGAGAGTCAAGGGAGAGCAGATTAGCTAACTAGGGAGGAAGTCAAACCCTCCAATCACCAAATACATTTTCATTTAGCTTATGTATGGTGACCTAATCGCTACACGGTTATTCTTGCGAGAAACAAGAGAAAATAAAAATCTACAAAACTCAGCAGTAACATAAATTATTTTCAAAATATTACAACAATATAAAATGGAGCAAGGAGAGGAGAATGAAAGAGAAAGAACAATAGAAAAACAATCATTCTTTATTACCACCAAGCCAGCAGGGAACTCAGTAGCCACCTCACATCCCCACATCACTCCCAGGACTTCAGCTTCACCAAAATTGCAAGTTTTAGTGAACTTAGCATCTCCATCAATAATCTTTCCAAAAGAATCCATGATTACATAAACAATAGCATATTTATTAGCTAAATAGGAAGCATCAGTATTTATCTTAACATAGTTAATAGGGGGAGCTTTCCAATTGCTAGAATTCTTGTCAGATTTACCAAGATTTGGATTTATATCAGGAATGCATTTATTAGTATCTTTATTATCATTATATTTATTTTCCATCAACTTAGGATTTTTTGAATCATTAGGATTTATATTAGCTTTCTTATAGTCCTTCCAATTTTTAAAGATAAAATACAAATTAACAAAGGATCAGGAATAACCCCATCGAAAGTGAAGTTATTTCTTCCCTTCCAAATATGCCAGCACATATTACATATAAGCTCAGCATCCATTATATTATCATCCTCAAGGTCTTCTAAGATGCAATAAGATTTAATAACCAGTCCCCCAATCTTAGTAATACTGTAATTTTTTGTTCTAAGGGACATGCGAGAGCTAAACCACACAGTCTTGGCCCAAGAACAAGCAAAATGAAGATGTTCAATAGATTCATCACCTTCATTACACAAGTTATACTTTTTATTTTTGGAGCATTTTCTATTATACATATCCAACTTAGTAGGTAATTTGTCTCTGATACATTTATACATGAAATTCTTAATTTTAGGAGAACATTTCATTCCCCAAATTTTTTTGCAAATATTTTTATCATAAGTATATGAAGATGAAGTAACTGTAGAGTAAAATTGCTTCATATTTTTCTCATTTTTTTTAATTAACCGAGTAATTACCATCTCTAGATGGACTCCAGATACAAAAATCTTGACATTCAAAAGAGGCATACTCATGTTTAATATAGTATTAGCAATATTACCCTTAAATTGTTTACAAATCTACTATTCATTCCAGGTAATATTATCAGTATTATTAAAATTCCTTAAAAAATGATAGAATTATCTTTGGGTCTGATAATTTTATTAGTATTACTAATCCATATGTCTCTTTGAACATTGATATTAATACCATTACCCAGTTTCCAAGTAATAACTCTTTCAAAAACTTTTTTACCTTTTAATATCACTCTCCGGCCAAGTGAAGGGTATGAGCCTATCTTAGCTCCCAAGAAAGTATTATTACGATGATACTTGCCTTTATACAACTTGGGCTATTAATAAATCACGGTTTTGCATAATAAACCAATGCTTGTTTACCAAGCAGATCTTGGTTCATAATGTTAATATTTCTAAAGCCTAAACTTCCCTCAAATTTTGAAGAACAAAGTAAATCCCATTTTAAGAAATGTGTACCTCTTTTATTATTTTTACCCCACCAGAACTTTGCTATAATACTGTTAATAGTATTGCAAATGTTTTTGGGAAGCAAGAACCTAGACGTAAGATAATTTGGCAAGCTCTGAAGAACTTCCTTAATCAATATTTCTTTACCTGCATCAAATAGAAAAATAGTTTGCCAATTTTCTATCTTTTTTAAAATTCTAATAATAATCCACTCAAAATCTATACTTTTATTTTTGTTCCAGTTAGTTGGGATGCCCAGATAAGAACCTAGGGTCTCAACATGATTCATATTAAGTTGGTGAGACAAAATACATTTAATATAACTTGGGGTATTATTGCTGAACAAAATACCATATTTATCAAGGTTTAAACAAAGACATGTAGCTTTACTGAAATTTCTCATGATGTCATTAAAAGTTTTCAAATCCTTATAAGTAGCTTTAAGGAAAAAAATACTATCATCTGCGAAAAAAAGATGAGTTATCACAGGGAAATTTCTACCAATTTTGAAACCTTCAAGAAGTTCATTATTAACCTTATCTTTCACTAAAATATTGAGCATTTGTGTTACAATACAAAATAGGAAATGAGACAGATGATCACCATGTATTAGTCCTCTAGAAGGTCTTTCTAATTTGTAGTCTTTACCATTTATTATAAAAGCATAACTAACTGTAATCACACAATTCAATATTCTCTATACCTATTTAGTATGAAAGCCCAAATTAATGAGTAGCTTTTCTAAGAAACCCCATTCAATAAATTCATAGACTTTTTTAACATCTGCCTTAATAGCCATAATGTATCGTTGAGTATCTTTTTTCCTTTTAATACGAGTAATAATCTCATGGGAGACAAGAATATTTTCTTGTATATTTCTATCAGGGATAAAACCTGATTGATTTCTATCAACAATGAAAGGAATCAATGGTTTTAATCTATTAACAAGACTTCTGGATATAATTTTATAAATAAAATTGGTATAGCTTATAGGTCTATATTGGCTCACCTCAGTTGGACAAGCGACTTTGGGTATGAGGGCTATGGAAGTTTGATTAATTGTCTCAAGGGTACCATTGTTACACCAGAAATCATTTATAATTCTTATGACGTCTAGTTTTATTAAATCCCAATAGGTTGTGTCGGAAATACTAGTGTAACCATCAGGACCAAGTGATTTATTAAAACCTAGCTCCCATGTAGTTGTCTTGACTTCATCATAGGTGATATTTTTACTAAGCTTTCTTTCATCTTATCATTTACCACTGGTTGTACAAGATTTAACACATCAATGTAATCTCTTTGCCCCACAGTATGGTAGATCTTATTATAGTAATCTATGAACAAATTGATAATTTCCTTATCATTGTCAACCCCATTCATTCATATGATTCTTAATTCTCTTTATAGTATTGATTTTCCTTCTATTTCTTGTACAACCATGGTAACAAGCTGTATTTTTTTCTCCTTCTTTGAGCCAAATATTGCGAGACTTATCCTTCCAATACATCTCTTCTCTAGCCCATGCCTGTTTAATTTTTTTGATAAAGACATTATACTCAGTCCAATCCCCTTTATTAGTGTTGTTGTTGGATAATACTTTGAGCTCCTCCATTAGCTTATCAATGTTTTGTCTATTATTATTGAATTTAATTCTGTTCCATTTTTGCAGCTTTATTTTTGCAATTTTCAGTTTAAAATTGATAACTTTGGTAGGAATACCCCTAAGGATTTTATTCTATTCCCAAACCTTTTTAATAATGTGTTAACAATCTTTTTCAGCAGCCCAATAAGATTGGAAAAAGAATATCTTCTTTTTCCTAATATTATTAACCTCATGAAATAGGATCAAAGGACAATGATCTGATCCCACATCAGGAAGAACTGAAAGCCAGGCATCAGGGTATAAAAGATACCAACCAGTAGAGACTAAAGCTCTATCTAATACAGTTTTAATTAAGTCATTACCATTTCTTTTGTTTGTCCTAGTGAACTCAGAACCAAACCTTGGAATTTCTTCCAAAGTTAAATTATTAATAGTTTTCTCAAAACACTTCATAGTACCTTTATTAGTTTTATTGCCCCTAATTTTTTCAGATAAATTTCTCACAACATTAAAATCACCTATAACAAGCCAAGGGTAGTTTTTGTAAAAACAATCCTCAATTTTACACAGAGTGGAGCTTTTATAAACTCCCGGGAGCACCATAAACATAAGTATATTTAATAACTTTGTCTTTCTTAATCAAAGTATCAACAAAACTTTCATTAGCATCAATAATTTCAATATTAACAGAATCTTTCACAAAAAGAGCAACTCCCCCACCCAACCCAATGTGGTCAAGTGTAAAGTAGTCATCAACGGATCACGTATCTTATATAAAATAATTATATATTTATTAACACGGCCCTCAAGTTGGTGTAAAGATATCTAGCATGCCCAAGTTTCTTATGTGATACGTGATGGTTGTCTACAAAGAATATTTTGTCAAGACATCTGCAACTTAATGAGAGTGGATATATATAAATGGAACCGATTATCCTGTTTTCAATTTTTTTTAATGTTTCCATCGATTTCAACATGCTTAGCTTCTTTAATTATAGTCACAATACAGCTTCATAAGAATAACTTATGGGACTCTCAAGGTTGTTCAAGACCCTTTTTAACCACGAAACCTTGCACACTCCTAGATCCATTAGTTTTGGTGGTTAAAAAGGGTCATGAACGACCTTGAGAGACCCATAAGTTTTTCTATGAATCTATATTGTGACAATAAAGCATCTATTTGGTATTGCTCAGAATCCAGTTTTACATGACAAAACTAAACAAGTGGTAGTCGAAGAAATTTTTATAAAGAAAAAAACTTGAAGAAAAGACAATCTGTTGTAAATGTTTATCCATATAATATCCACACAGGACTAACTTTTCTTTGGTTTACAGGAATGATGATCAGCGACTAAACCTTGACTGGGCAGCTATAATGAAGATATGCATAGCCATAGCAAAAGGCTTAGCCTATCTTCACGAAGAATCACGAATAAAAATTGTCCATAGAGATATAAAGGCTACAAATGTCTTTCTTGATAAGGATTTAACTGCTAAGATATCAGATTTTGGTTTAATGAAGAAGAGCACACTCAAATTAGCACACGAATTATCGGAACAGTGTAAACCTTTTTCTCCTTTATTTGTCTTTTTGATCTAAACTTTATATTTAAAATTCAGTATTCTAAGCTTGTACTTTTCATCGTTCACTTATATAACATCTATCTAATTGTCGTATATATCTATGACGATATAAATTGTTACACATTCGGCTTGTTAATTTTATTTTACAAAGGCTACATGGCCCCAGAATATGCAACGAGGGGTTATTTGACGGATAAGCAGATGTTTATAGTTTCAGAATTGTTGCACTTTAAATTGTAAGTGGGAAGAGTAACACAAAATACAGGCCGAAGGGGGAGTTAGTGAACCTGCTTGATTGGGTAAAGTATCTCTACAATCTTTCTTTTCCTAATTCTATCTTTGTAGGGGTCAGAATAGGACCTAGACCCGCGTTCACAAGGATCAAACCCATGTGATTTGGAGCCAATTATATAGAAAGTCAAGTCCCCCAAAACTAAGACATTTAAGACAGATTGAAATAGAAATAAAAGATCTCCTTGCCTTAGGTTATAAGGCTTGCTATTAAGTTTTTATCTTCCATTTTCAATCTTTTAATTGATTTTTTAGAGCATAGTTTGTACAATTTATATATTCTTTTATGAATAATTTTATATATGCCAATTAATCTCTCTTTTTTGTGTAATCAAATACGTAGGCTAATGAGTTACAAGAACAAGAAAGCCTCTTAGAACTTGTTGATCGCATTCTTGGATCGACGTATCCACAGAATGTTGGCAAAAGATCTTTGTGAAATAAGCCTAAATGTATTTTTCGTGACAAATTATCTTCTAAAAACTATCCAACTTTTATATGAACTGCAACTACTCCCAAATTCC
The DNA here is from genome assembly GCA_029959085.1 of Nemophila menziesii. Lineage (NCBI taxonomy): Eukaryota > Viridiplantae > Streptophyta > Magnoliopsida > Boraginales > Hydrophyllaceae > Nemophila > Nemophila menziesii. The sequence continues at coordinate 2,535,614 of JARWIR010000013.1, forward strand.
CTTCTTAGGTACATCTCTTGAATAAAACATTTCTACTTTGCATCTTCATTCTTACAAAAATATGCACTTCTAGTTTCATAGCTAATACTCATGTTTTGTGTTATATCTTTGTGTGTGTTTTGAATTGGCTTCAATTCTTTACTAACAAATAATTTCATTTTGAACAACTTGCATGAATAAATGATAGTGATTTGAGCATTGTATAAAAAATTTAATGGTTCAAAATGCAGGGTTTTGTAAAAAATGTCAACCCGCTTTAAAACGAGATTTAAATATCATCCATAAACATAACCAAAATTTGTAAAATATATTTTGGATTATTATTTGTTGGATCGTTAAATACTCAATGATAAAATGGTACACTTGCCAAAAGCTGGTTCCTAAATTGACAAAATGGGTTCCCGAGTTCAACAAATCAATTTTTTTCAAAAAATGTTATAAATACCCCTACACTCAATCACTGAATACACCTTTGATCATCCTAAAATTCTATTACTCTCAAGCTTTAATTCAATCTTCCTCAATACGTCTCAGCACTCAATCCATTCTTTGAATATCTTAACTAAAAGGCTTGATAATCTCTTTCTTACATCTACTATATTAGGAGCATTTATACTTCACTGTAAACACTTAAAGCTACAAATTACTTTACTATGTCTCTATATTAGAAATTAGTTCCATTATATCAAGAGAAGAGGGGATTTTATCTCTTTTAAGATGAGAAGACTTCCATTGGAAGTGGATACTTGTGTAGGTGAAACACAAGGGTTTTTAGTTCGAGGTTTTTGATTTTGGGTTATGAGTTAGTCGGGAAAAATTTCATTTTCTATTAATTTGTATCTCACATTTAAGAGGTACTAGAGCTTAGTGCAAAAATAGCTTTAAAATCCTAAGGGGCAGACTCTAGGTAGTGGATGTAGAGTAACCGAAATACTCAAAACGTTTGCGTAATCTCTAAAGCTTTTATTTAAATTATGCTTTGTATTTTTTTGCGTTTAGATAAGTTTTTCCTATTCCTTACTGTCTATTTACTCTAGCTCTCTAAGTGTTCGGTAAATTATCTCAACTATTTTTCAAACCTATGTTATATTCCAAATTATTTTGTATTAGTAGTAATCTTTATTATTGTCCTATTCATCCCATCTAGGACTAACAGTTTCTATAGCTCGTAAACTGATTTAACATACCCAAATCAGGCTTAAATATTTTGGCCTGATCAATTGGTGGGTGGATCCTTAGTGGTTGAAGCAAAACTTTAAACCGTGTCCCAGTGGTTGCATAAATATTTGATCTAGATACAACTGATATTGTACCCCTCCGTAGTTCACTCACTACAACATTTTAGCTCTTAAGTAACACTTTTATTTATCTATTTTTAAACCGTTGCGAGAGACAACTTTGTGCAATTGTTTCCGCACATGTTGCTTGATTTTATTAGCTTTATGAAACGGTTTTATGGAATCGTTGCATTATATAATAATTGTAACGATTTTTTTACGATGACTTATTTGCAACACGTTATATATACTTGCTTAACCTTCTTGCAATGGTTTTTTGACGTGGATTTATTTGCAACACATTATATACTATTGCTTAATTTTTTGGCAATGGGTTTATAGTAATTTATTTTTGCAACACGCTATATACCATTGCTTAACTTTCTTGCAATGGTTATTTAATAAAACATGTTGTATAATTTATAAGTGTTGATTATACAAGACACACACACACACACACACACACACACACACACATATATATATATATATATATATATATATATATATATCATTTAGGTTAATCGTTTCTACAATAAATAATTGCAATTATTTATTAAATGATTTACATAATACATAGCCTGTCATATTTTACATCCCATTATATACAAATATTTCTAGATGGATACACAAAAAACGTATATGGATGATTTAATGAGAAAAGAAGACATATTCACTTCTCTATTTATAGTTTTATACCTTAAATGATGTAATCAGTATAATATATCACAAATACCTTCAATCTATTATGCGTCTAAGTCTCTACCTCTAAACTTACACTCTAATGCACTAATGACATCCTTGAAATCAACCTCCGCACTAAATTTCAATTCTCCTCTGCTTACTATAAGCTCTCGTAAAGAGCTACCAATTTTGTGATTAGCGGCGACTTGAGAGATTAGTCTTCCAACTCCCCCATTACGCTACCTAGAGTCTAGAAACCCATTTGTGTTAAAATTCCACGTCTTGTATGTGAGTTCCACATGTTCCATCTGGTTCAATGAAACCGTAGCTTAATTACTCCAAGGACGAATGTAGCCGGGTTCTCGCCCTTTTGTTTTTTAGCCACTGCCGCATTGGGCGGAATTAGGTTTATTCTAAAAAATACAATTTTTTCTTGCAAATTTCACACAACCCAAATGATCGCTTTGAATAATATGTTCCAAGGACTGAGATGTCTCCTTCCGATATGGTTTAAGGGTAAAATAATGTTTATCGCATTATCGTCACCCAAGAGCTAGATTCTTGTTGACACTCTAATACTCAATCCACGTGAGTCATATAACTAGTGGTATTTCCACTCTAATATCGTTGTAATCAAAGGATCGTGTAATCACAAGACAAACTATAAACCACTTTATCAATAGAGATCACGTTTTCTAATTTGTTTTATCTATTTGTTCATACTTAGCTAAACACTTCAACTAAATATATTATATTTCATCCAAATCAAACACTTTAACCGAACTAGTAAAATTCGTCACCCAATTAAACAATGCAATTTTTAAGTATATCTATTTTTTCATATTTATATTATGAGTTAAAAGGTAATTATTGCGACAAAAAAAATTAAAAGATGTTTAACAAAATAACTAATAAAAAGAAAAATTCATAAATTAACAAAATAAAAAAATAAAATTTCATTCCACCTTTTTTTTTTGAATAGCCACCTTATTTAATTTCTTTTTCCATTTTCTTATTGAGTTTTTCCCTATTGAACAAAAAAATTGAGTTTTCAACGTGTGAGTTTTCCCCTTTTTTCCCACTTTTTTTCCCACACTTTTTTTTCCTTTTCCTGCAATAATTCTGTACCCTTAATTAACTTTTTACCTTTTCTAATATTTTACTCTAAATACACTATCAAATTGGCGGCAATAACCATAGTTTTCCCACTACTTTTTTTTCGCACCCTTTTTTTTCCCCTTCTCAACAATAATACACCCTTAATTAACTCTTTACCTTTTCTATTCCTTTACTCTAAATACATCATTAAAGAATCAAGTTATTTTTCATTTACTCTCTAAAAAAATCAAAATAGTGGCTGCTACAACAAGTTAATTGTTCATTAGAATTCATACGAGTAGGTATGTCTATCTATTTTACCATACTGATAAAAAATTGTGATTATTTTAATTTTTATTAATTTTATTGTTTATTTTTTGGTCATTGTTGTTTGTTTGTATGATTAAATGCTTATTTGTTCTATAATCACTTACGTGAATGGGTCTAGAGTTTAATTTTGGGTAAAATTTTAATGGGTCTAATTATATATGATTTTTTTTAATTAGAATCTACAAGATCGTTAAAAACATTAAGAGAATGGATGATAAAAAGTGTGTAATGCAATCTTTTTGGGTAAATTTTGTGCAGATTTGAAATGTTTGTGTTGATTAATAATATGGTCTAATTTCAGTTCTAAAAAACAGAAAGGATTTAATTTGGCCGATAAAAAAAAAATCTATTTTCAGTATTTTGACAACTGTAGTATTCTTCCTTATTTGCTCTAATAAATATCATTCATTATTTATCTTTCATGTATCAGTATATTTTTTATAATGGATAAAAGTTGGATTAATTTTGCAAGAGAAAGTGATGAGTACATTAATGGTTTTAATTATTTTTTGGATCACTCTTTCGAAAGAGTAGCGCTAGATAACCAAATTCTTTGCCCTTGTCACAAATGTTTTAATGGTTATTGGTATACAAGAGAAGAAGTCTATGACCATGTAATTACTTGGGGAATCAGGAAAGAATACAGTACATCTACATGGGTTTGGCATGGAGAAGATGAGACAGTGAATTACGCAAAGAATTTTGCTGGTTATAAAACAACTAAAAGAAATGATGATATAGATGGAATGTTAAATGATACCTATAGAGGATTCTCAAAAATAGATGGAGAAAGGATTGACCAAGGGCCTAATGCTGAAGCAAAAAAAATTCTACAAATTAGTCGAAGAGGCTCAACAAGATTTATATCCTGATTGCAAAAATTTCTCTACACTTTCTTTTACAATTCGCTTATATCATTTGAAATATCTTCATGGATGGATGGAGTAATAATTCATTTACTTCTCTTCTTGAGCTATTGAAGGAGGCCGTTCCTAGTTTAAAAATTCCAGAGTCCTTTTATCAAGCAAAGAAGATGGTAAAAGATTTAGGACTTCATTATAATAAAATTGATGCCTGTCCAAATGATTGTATGCTTTATCGGAAAGAATACAAGGACAAAACATCGTGTCATGTGTGTGGGACCTCTAGGTGGAAATTAAAAGAAGATTAACAATGTGAAGAGGATGAAGAATTAAATACTCGTGAAGTACCAGCTAAGGTATTATGACACTTTCCTTTAATCCCAAGACTTCAAAGGTTGTTCATGTGTTCAAAGACATCGAGTTTAATGAGATGGCATAAGGATAATTATTCTACAGATGGAAAATTGAAGCACCCCTGTGATGGAGAGACATGGAGATCATTTGATAATTAATTAATGATTTTTCATCTGAAGCAAGAAATGTAAGAATAGGACTTGCATCAGATGGATTCAACCCTTTTAGGACAATGTATCAACCTCATAGTAGTACGTAGCCAGTTGTTCTAACTATTTACAACTTACCTCCAAAATTATGCATGAAGCCTGAATATCTTCTTCTGTCTTTAATAATTCCTGGCCCCCGTTCTCCGGGTAATGATATTGATGTTTTCTTATAACCAGTCATTGATGAATTAAATGAGTTATGGCTTCCAGGTGTTGATACTTATGATGCCTCAAGTAACCAGACATTCAAGATGCGTGTTGTTGTATTAGGGACAATTAGCGATTTTCCTGGATTAGCCATGTTGTCAGGGTGGAGTACTAAGGGAAAATTAGCATGTCCTTGTTGTAAGTATGAGACATGTTCTTTATACTTAAAAAACAGCCATAAACATTGTTACATGTGTCATCGTAGGTGGTTGAATAAAGATCATCGATGGAGACGTGATAAAAAATCTTTTAATGGAGACGTTGAACTTCGAACGGAACCTCCTTTATTAACAGGTAGTGAAATGTTAGAATGTCTTGATGGGTTTGAAAATGTTTTTGGAAAAACAAAAAAGACGAAGGGAATCATTAACACTCCATTGAAAAAAAATGTATCTTTTATGAGTTACCATATTGGAAATATATCTCATCTCCGCACAATCTGGATGTGATGCATATAGAAAAAAATATATGTGATAGTATCCTTGGAACATTGCTGGATGTCCCAGGTAAAAAAAAAAGACCATGCAAAGGCTCGGCTTGATTTGAGATATTTAGGGAGAAGAAGCAATCTTCATCCTACAGAATCAACAGATCGTCGGCGAACAGTTCTTCCAAAAGCATGCTTTTCAATGACCCCACAGGAAAAAACTATGTTTTGTACTGTATTAAAAAGTGTAAAACTTCCAGATGGTTATGCATCAAATATTTCCAAGTGTGTACAAGTCGATGATAAAAAGATTTCAGGTTATAAGAGCCATGATGCCCATTTTATATTGCATTACTTGCTCCAAGTTGCAATAAGAAGAACATTACCCAGTGAAGTAATTATTCCGTTAATGAGGTTGGGTGCATTCTATCGGAATTTATGTAGCAAAGTCATTCACTTGGATGACCTCGAATCATTACAAAATGAGATTACTGAAACACTTTGCCAACTAGAGAGAATATTTCCGCCTAGCTTCTTTGATATCATGGTGCATTTATCAATTCATTTAGTGAATGAAGTTAGAATGGGAGGGCCTATTATGTTTCGTTGGATGTATCCTATAGAGAGATATTTGTGTAAATTAAAGTCATATGTTCGCAATAGAAGCCGTCCAGAAGGATCAATTGCTGAAGGTTATTTAGCTGAAGAATGTTTAACTTTTTGTTCAAGATATTTATCGGATCATGTCAAGACGAAGATAAATAGATTTTCTCGCAATTTGGTTCAAGGCATTGTTGACGGAGGAACCCCTTCTCTTTTCCCTAATGTGGGACACCCTTTGGGGGGAAAGAAAGGAAAGAAAGGTAAATGCATCTCGCTTGAGTTGTCAATATAGACTAAAGCACATCGATACGTATTGTTCAACTGTGATGAAGTTCAAGATTATATACGGTAATAATGTACAATTTACTTCGTTGATGTATTTATTTATAATATGTTACTAACATATACTTATATTTTAAATTTATAATGTATTGAACATGAGGATATCATTAACAAACAATCTAAAAGAAAAAGATGGTCTAAAGCTCAAAGTAACAGTCAAGATTTTTGCCAATGGTTTGAAAGTCGTGTATTGAATCAAGATGTTCCTGAAAAAGTTAAAGTTTTATCCATGGGTCCTAATTTTGTGGCGAAAAGGTACAAGGGATATATGATAAATGGTTTTAGGTATAATACCATGCAACGAGATGCTAAGTGTACAACTCAGAACAGTGGAGTTACTTTAACAGCGGAGACGTCTAGTTTTGCTAGTTCTAGGGATCAAAATCCAATCACGGGGAATGTTAGATATTATGGATCGATACAAGAGATCATTGAGATTGATTACTATGGTCACTTTAAAACAGTGCTTTTCAAATGTAAATGGTTTCTAGTAGAAGATGATATCCACGGTCTCGTGCGTGTCAATCAAAAGAAGTTTTGCTTTACAGATGATCCTTTTGTACTTGCACTTCAAGTATCTCAGTGCTTTTATTTACAAGATCCCACTAATGTAGATTGACACTATGCAATAAGGTTTATTTATAAGGATCTAATGGATTCAGAAGATGGTGATAATTACCAAGATACAGAATGTGAAAGGATAGAGTATACGTTCAACACGAATCACATAGTTGATAACGATTTTGAGTGGTTAAGGGAAGGTGTTACGGGAACTACACTAGACATACCATTACATGAGCTTAATCATGGGATAAAATATGATAGTAATGATGAGGAGGACTCTGAAAATGAGAATGATTAGATTTTTGATAAACTATTTATGATTTATCTTATGTTATTTTTAATATTCATAAACAGTACTTTATGTTTTTCTATCTTTTATGTTTCATATTTAAATTACTTTTTATTGCCTTTTTTCTTTTGTTCGAGTTATATATTATTGTCACACACTTGTTTGTAATATTATGTAGATCGATGGCGATGGTTTTGTAATAACATGTGATATTTCAGGATCATATTATCGTGCACAGTTTTAGAGTGGAGGACTTTCTGAATTTGTCATTGAATAATTCCAAGGTATTTATTGATTTTAATTCATATTATATTCATATTTATAGATATCTAATGCTGTAATTTATTTCGAATCTATCTGAATAAATATTAAATTTTTAATCTCTATAGGCTTTCAAATTTCATGGATTTTAATATTGAATTGCACTACAATGGGTGGTGCATTGAACAACCAAGAAGATGTTATCTCAATCAACGGCGTGCAACATTAAGTGACTGCAATACTAGAGGGTTGGACCTGAGCAAAATTAAAGATTACTGTAGTGTTTGTGTTGGTAGCAAGCCAACACGTTTCTATTATTGTCCAAGTAATATGCCAATACAATTTTGTTTAAAACCATTACATAATGAAGATGATGTTGTAAATCTTAGAAAACACATCACAACAGAGATCGAAGATCGACAGCGTGATGTACATATATATACAGAGTACATTTCAACTGAGACAAAAAAATGACTCGTCAGAATGATGATGCAAGAGTCACAAAGAGACACCGTTCTGGAAATAATTTGAAAAAAAGTGCAAAAGAGAAAAAATCTTCTCGAAATGATGATCTAGACAAACAGGTTTGTTGTTCATTTATGTGTTTAAGACAGGTTGTGAAATATTTTCTTAGATCGTAGAAATTTAATCATTATGCTACTTTGCTGATATCTAATTCAACGAAAACTATTTGTAGTTGAAAAGAGATGTATTAGTGAACAAAAATAAATCTCTTAAGAGGAAGATTACCAAAAAAAAGATGTAAGCAAATTTCTGAAAAACACTTTGATCAAGATGACAGGTATTCTATTGAGCAAGAGATACATGAAAATCACAAGAAATCTTAAAGTCCATCTATAAACACGTTGAATCTACAACAGAATGCTCAAGAAGATATGGAAATTGAACAAGAGCATGATCAAGACCAAACTAATTTTATTGTTTCCAAAACTACAACTTCAAAAGTGATCACATGTATTTAAATATTGTATTCACAAAGTGAAATGACTTCAGTTATTATGTAACTTCTAGCAACATACAATTAATTAGTCCAATGTATAGTATTTCACTTGTTCAACAAATTTCGGTTCCTAAGAAGAAAACAAGAGGACCAACTGAACTGAAGAAAGTCCATGCACGACCATTTGAAGATCGAAAGTTGGTCACAGTGAATTCATATGGACAGCCGATTGGACCATATACTAGTACTGTTCATGAATTTAGTTTATTTTTGGAAACATTGGCCAGGAATGCTATAATGTGTCCTCTGACTTTCATCAATTGGAAGAAGGTCCCGAAAGAGAAAAAACATCAATGTGGAACTATGTAAATGTAATTAAATTGAGGTTTACCTTTTGTATGAATTGATGATGATTTAATATAGATAATAAATATTTTATATTGCAGCAAAAGTACATTATTCCTATCGAAGCAAAAAAATGGGTTATGTCTACTATAAATAATTCTTGGAGAGTGCACAAAAGCAGAATCAACAAGAAACACTTCGCTCAATACACAAATGATAAAGATATGTGGATAAATTGTCCTAAAAATATTCCTGAACATCATTTTAGAATTCTTTTAAACCATTAGAAAAAGGAAGAAGTACAGGTAATAAAAAACTAAAATATATTTTTATGTTCAGTTAAAGTTCTGGTCTAGTGATCTCATTTTGTAAGTTCTTAACTAGTTATAAAATATGGTTGGATTTTTTTAAGGTTACTTTATTACATAGCAGAATGAAGAGGCTGTACAAGTAAAAGTCCTAACATAATAAATTTTTATATTTAAAAAGAAGTTTCATATCAATTTCAGGATGTTAGTAAAAGGAATGCAACTAATAGGGCTATGCTGAAGTATATGCATCGATCCGGTACAACTAGTTTTGCAACTATACGGAATGCTATGGTAAATCTGTTTATTTACTTATATATTGATAAAAAGTGTTCTATTTTAGTTTTAAATTTAATCTTTCATTTAAATTTGTGTCTAATTAATCATTTGGTACATTCTTGTAATAGAAAGAAAAGAGTGCAAACCAAGAAGAGCCCACACAAGCACAGTTATTTATAGAAACACAGAAAAGAAAGCCTGAAAAGAGATATGATATAGAGACCGAAGACATGATAGTAAGTGTAAATTATATCCAATTAATTTTTGTTTATATAAATTTTTTGTTTATATAGTATTTAACGCATTATATGATTTACGAAGACCCAATTGGTGAATCTATCTGAGAACTCCCAAAATTCAGAAGATATTTTTTTTGAGGCTTTTGGGAAGGAGAAACCTGGACGTTTTCGTACTTATGGACAAGGAGTGACTCTGACTTCCTTGAAGAAGCAACTTCATATTCAGAATATCGAGAAAGCGCACATGGAAAACGTAGAGCAATTGGAGGAAAAAATGAAGAAGAAGATGGATGCATATACTGTGTTACAAATGGAGTACAAACAATACTAATGCATTTAAAATAAATGAACCCTGGGTTGATTATTGATGATAATATGCTTGCACCATTATTAATTCAAGCTTCTAGTGACAAAGATAACGTAATTGCAGAAGATATAGATTCTAATGAGGTAATTGTTAATTTTAAATAGATATTTGATTATAGTATAACATGAATATCCAAATAATATTTGTACTTGTGTTAACAAAAAATAGTAGCATAATATTGTGATTTTCAGATGTAGTTTGTAATATTAAGATCTTTTTATTCTTTATCCTTGCATGGAGAAACTTCAGATGAAGAGGGTTATGCTTCTTATGAAGAAGTGGAAGATTATTAAGTTTTTAGTAGGTTTTAGTTTGCTTTGTTTTTAGTTGACAACTAGCAAAATTTATTTTGAAACATTATTAATACTTTTCAATCTAATTTTTTTTTGATATCTTAAACAAATTACTGTGATATCATTATCTTTTACAATTGTGCCAATGTTGACAATATATGTATTATAAACTCATTACAAAATGCTGAATGATATTAATAGAACTAGTGAAATTTTTGCTAGTACTAAAAAATCGTCGCAAAAACGTAGAATTTAACTAATTAAAATCGTTGCTAGCACTCATACAAAACCGTGAAAAAAATTAGTAAACAACATTGCGAAAAAGTGAAAAAACCTTCAATTAAACTGTTACAAAAAATAAAAAACCATTGCCACCGTTTATGAAAAACTGTTGCAATAATTTATACAAAATGCTACAAGAATTTAATAAAACCATTACTAGTAGTGATCAAATTTGTTAAAAAAAATAAATAAAAGTGTTACAAAAAGAAGTAATACCATTGCAAGAAATGAATAATATCGTTACGAAAGGAATAAACAGTGTTGCTAGTATTTGTAAAATTCATTGCCATAACCGACAAAAATAGTTGTAAAACCATTGCCGTATGTGTAAAAAATTGTTGCTTAATATATATAAAATCTTGCTATAGATACTTAACGTGTTGCAATAATTGAAAAAAAAAACATTACAAAATATAATAAAGTTGTTGCCCATAAATTTTTTATATCATGGAGCTAAAAAAATAAACCATTGCTAAAAGTATCAATTGCAATGGATTTTGACCGTTACAATTAATTTATAAAAAACCATTGCTTTAGGATTAAGCAACACATAGCAAATTCAACGCCTAGAAAACCATTGCATAAAGACATGTGCAATGGTTTTTTGGTGTTTTGTAACAGTTTTTAAATGTTGCAAGATAGTCAAATTGTGGTAGTGACTTAAGGGACAAAAGTATTGTTATTGTTATTACCCCCAAGTGGGTTTTGATCTCTAGGAGGTTGTTGAACTTCTAGGGGTCCTTGTAGATTCAGATGAACTTTGACCTAGTTATTAAGCATAACTTGTATGGGTAATCCATATGAACCAATTGGATTCTCGAGCATCAGCCCTAGTACAACCAGATATCCATTCACATTTAAAATTTTTTGTTCAGCCATCTCACATGTAGTCTCTTACTTTTTCTTCTCTATTTCTCTTTTTGATGTTGCCGGAATAATTTTCTGAGATTTGAGAGCATGCAGCAACTTAAATACATGAAAAGTATTGACCAAAGAGCAAGCGTAAAACCTTCACAATAAAATAACCAAACAAAACTTAAAACACTATTAGTATCTCAGTCCCAAAAAACTGAGCCACAAAATTGTGGTCTCTCTGAGTGTGAGGTCATTTATACACTAGAGAAGGTAACTCTCTCCAATTGTATAAAATTATTCCAAGTAGTATATTTAGTAGTAAAACAATTCTCCATAGAGATCGTCATACCAAATATTGTAAATTAAATTAAAAAATCGTTATGCAATAAAAATTAAAGATGTTAAAGATAGAATTTTATTCTAAGACTCATATTTAATAATTAACGGGCTATAAATAAACAAATAGATAAACTTTGAGGAGAGAAAACTAGATTTGGATGAACTAATTCACCAAAGACTTCCAAATTTGTTTTAAGGTGAATGCGTGTGATGTTAAACTATTCATATTAACCAGGACTCTAAATCATCCTAAACCTCTCCTGAGTGATTAGTTGACTACCTTTTAATATTATAAATTCCTCTCGGATAGACCTACAAATATTTTAGACACTTGTTGGTTTTAGCCATTAACGCCAATGTAAATTTCTATGATCTCCTGTTGCAATAGGCAATAAACACGCCTATTATCTAGTTCCACCTATAGATACCCACCAGATGTAATTTATAAATTAAGGTTAATCAATTACGTATATTTTGTAAAGAAAAACTTGTATACAATAATAATATTCAATACGACTATATATGCATCAATTAAGAAAAAGCCCCAAATTCTTACAAAAACCCTAATTTATAATTCGAGGGTTCATAGAGAATCAACCCAAGCTAAAGAGAAGTTTTGTTCATGCGAAATTAAAATATATATATATATATATATATATATATATATATATATAGTAATAGTTTGAAATAATAAATAGGAAATAGAAGTAAAGGAAAAATTATATCAATGAAAGATGATGTTGCTTAATTTCCTCTTGCCTTCTCTTGAGTTAAATAATGATAAATTAGTAAAAAAGTGTGCTAAAACTTATTTATATTGTTTGTGGGTATCTATTAGTACAACCCATTTATCAATATAGTTCATTACTTGGTCGACAAGAAATTCACCAGAATTCGGACTCCTCACATTGTTTTCACCAAAATATAAATAGAGACGTCTAAGCTCAGGCGAACTAGACTTCAAGAGCTATCCATTTTTATAAAATTCAACCTCAAATTCCTCTCAAATCATCCTAGTCATTGGTATTTATAGTTGGCAAAAGATTCAGCAAAAATGTACTTGTACTGCTAATGACTCTTTTGGACTTCTTTGGTCCACTTGTAATCAAATTTGGGCTTTTCCATGGATTTATTCTTGCACTTTTTTTCTCCTTAGCTATTGATTCAAGCTTTTGATTCCATGTGGTCTTATGATTTTTACTTATAATGCACAAAAATACCTCAAAACACTCCAAAAATACGTGGATTATTGATGTTAGCTAGAGACTATAATGAAGCCATATTATGAGATAAATATAAACTATTAACCTCTTAAATCCCTAAAAATGATGTATCATGTCTATACAAACTCATCACAAAATACGAGACATAACAAGGGAAATTGTACTTGGGTTTCAACAAGTTAAGGTAATACTAAGTTTTTTGCCATATAAATCCTTAAGCATGTTGGTGAGAATTGAATGCTTGTTAAACAACCTTTTGGACGAGTTGTTCCCGATTTGGACCAGGATGCTGAAATGGAGATTTAGTTTCTTTTCCTATGCGGTCTCATAAATTGTTGACAGGTTTGTTACATATTTGAGAGACAATTATAAAATAGTGATGTTCCCACACATAACGCCAAACTAACATGGTAGAAAACAAACTTTCAAAATTTCCTCGATGGAGACCTTGATTTTGTCTCTTGAAAGAGTTTTCTTACCTTATCTTTTTTTCTTGTAAAACACACACAAGCGTCAACACATGCATGTGGTAGAAAAATGTCTTCTGATTACACTAAAATGCTCAAGTTAGTAGAGCAACTATGTAAGAAGCCTCTCAAGAATTTATTGAAGGATTAATCTAAAGAAAAATCTTTGTAATGTATGCATAACACATAAGTAATATATCATGACCTTATAAAAGTGATTGTTGTCGTCTATTTATAGTGCGGTAAATTATTAGTGGATAACAATCCTACTGACTTTTAGAGAACTTAAAATGGCTTCAGCAAAAGTCAAAGTGGTTTGATTTATAATAAAATTTGGTTATGATCGTTTTGCACCATTTTTCAGTATCTTACAACATACTATACATCTAAATATTATATTAAATAACTTCCTAGGACGCACTCAAGGAAATGATAACACGGTTGAGGAGAAATTTAAATCTATTAAGTATGATTGTGATTATACAAAAGTTGTTGACTAACTATCATAATTCCAGTCTTAACATTGTATTAATGTTATTGTAATTATTGTTCTTTATGTTAAACAAAATATGTGATACCCGGTTATAATTTAGAAGACACTTTTAAAGTTAGTTGGTCTTATTAATAATTGGTTAAAAATCAAGGACTAAAGTGTGAATACTAGTTAATATAAATGTTTTATATATTAACAAAGAAAAAGAAAAAAGAAAAAGAGAAAAGAAAATCAGTCGCCTTTGTTGATCAAAAAAATAAAAAAATAAAATAAAGATGTTGTGGGCGTTTCTTTAGAAGCCAGCAATGTGGGCTTCGTGTAATGGTGGGGTGACTCCTCCAAATGAATATTAGCTTTAATAGATTTTTGCACTTTGCACTGATATAGAATAAAAGAAGTAAAATCTAAAAAGTCTCCGAGCCCGTTTGTAATTGCTTTTCAAAATAATCACTTGAAGTGATTTTTGATCCATAAATATATTTTAGATTAGGTGATTTACTCATGAAGTCCACAGACTATTGTTAGTTGCCCATCAGATCCAACCCACCCCAAAAGTCGAAATTGCCCTTCTGCTCCATTAATATCTTTTGACTTACCAAAACTAATTTCCTAATTATATGCAATCAATCAATTAATATAAGAAAAGGAAATAATTGCCAAATATATTAAATTAAAGCACAAAATAAAACAATAAACTAATAGAAAAACACTTATATATATCTTTAATAAATTAAAACCAAATACATTAAATCAAAGCCCAAAATAACACAAGTATTTACAACCCATCGATATTACCTAGCACACCATCGATATTACACACATAACCCGTCTGTTTTTCATACAGTCCAAAACAACAGTATTTACAACCCATCGATATTAACTAGCACACCGATGGTATGACAGTTAAAAGTCGATGGTTTGACAGTTAAACTTGATGGTGTACAATGTAAAACAGTGATGTGCATAACACAACGATGGTATGACAGTTAAAAGTCGATGGTTTGACAGTTAACCTTGATGGTGTACAAATGTAAAACAGTGATGTGCACCACCACCTTGCACAATGACCTAGAACCACCACTTTGCAACACCAAGTCGAACCACCACCACGCAGCTAGGTTCGTTGAGAAGCTTGTTCGCTGCTGGATCTTCGCCGCCGTTCGCCACCATGCCATGGACGCTCTTCGGCGGATATTCGACGGGATCTTCAACACAGATCATCATAACAGTGATGTGATTGATGTGGCCGGATTTGGGTGTGTTGATCGGGGTCACGGACTAGCGGAGGGGGCGCTGAGCGCGACATCGGGATGGTGGCCTTCGTTGCTGTTCGTGGTTCGAAGAGGAGGAGTGCGATGAGTGGAGTCTGCTGCTCGGAGGTCGCTGGAGATGGCCGGAAATGGCGGTGGTGGATCGGAGTTTCGATCGGAAGAAGACTATGGGGGTGCTGTGATGGTCGCTACTGTTATGGAGAAGAACGGCGATGGCTGGCTTGGGTTCCTTCGTTTATTGTGGTCGAGCATTGAGCAATACAGGATTTGTGGAAGAGGAGGATGATTTTCATTTGGATGATTATTAAAAAGCTAAAAATAAGGGATTTATTAGATATGCTGAAAATAAGGAATTGGTTATAAACTAAAAATAAGGAAAGTCAATATCTGATTTGATCCTGTGTAGGGGTATTGAGGGGATAGTAAAATGGAAGGTGGACCTGATGGAGGAAAAAAATGGGGTTGGACCTAATGGGGGTGGGAAGTTGAGTTCTAGGACTATATAAGTTAATATCTCTTTTAGATTCTTAAAAAACTTCTAGGAAAAACACTAGAATAATCAATTAAAGTGATTTTAGATGTCAATATATTTTTTACAAATATATTGATTTTAATCAAAAAACGCTTTTAGCTCTAAAATAAGCTTAGCTTTCTTGTGCCGATAAGGTAATTCTTTTTTTATGGTAGGATGTGTGTTTACATATTTATATATATTTTTTTCCAATTTAGCAGTGTTGTTATTCTAAAAAAATTAATTCAAAAGTGATTATATTTTTATACATATTTTTTTGACTATGTGTACTAATTTTTTTTTCAAAGATGATTATGTATTAATTTGTTTCTTATTTCTTTACTTTTCATTTTTTATTGTATTTCGTACAAACTATTTTTCAAAATTAATTTGTTTTTGCTTTTTATTTAATTGTATTCAAACTGTTATTTTTTTCTCCAAAATTAAATTTTTGATTATTTATTTAATAATAAAATTGGTATGGAAAAAACTCAAAATTGTAAAAAAAAGCTACCAAATTATTTGTAAAAGAAATTTTAAAATCACGACTATATTGTAGAAAATATTTAAAGAGTTAAACGGTAAATCGAGACCTAACAATTAAATAAAATTAAATAATAATATTATTATATAATATTTTGATATTGCTAACAATGTAAGTTATTATTAACAATGAATAAGAAAAACCTAGTGAACAAAGTTACTTGGTATCATGGTGACTTCTCAAGTAGAAGTCGCGTGTATTAGGGATGTTTGCTTAACCTAACAAAGTTCTAAAAAGTGATAGTCGTTAGGTTAGATATTGACCACCTTCGAGCGTCCAAACGGGTGATGTAGAGGGAGTTAAAGGGAGGTCTAGGCGATTTTGAGTATTATATTTTCAAAATTATATGTTATTGGTTTATTTATTTTTTAAGTCTAGACAATTTTTTTAAAAGACTATAGAAGACACTTGGAAAAAACCATACAAGCATATATTACTTTTTAAATTTAATAATATAGTCGTGAATTTAAATTTCTTTTTAAAATAATTTGATAGTTTTTTTTTACAATTTTGAGTTTTTCATACAAGTTTTTCTATCAAATAATTGATCAAAAACTTTTATTTTGAAAAAAAAAGTTTTGTTTGAATTACAATTAAAAAAAGAAGAAAAAATTAATTTTTAAAAAATATTCTATACTATCTACAACAAAAAGGATTGACCAAAAAAAAATACAACAAAAAGAAAAGTAAAAAGTGAAAAGTAAAAGAATTTAAACAAAAACAGATTTCAATACAAATTACACAAGCACAGTCTAAAATAAAATAAAATTAATTCAAATATAAAGATAAAGAGAAGTGAGGTGGATAAATATAATATTTAAAATTCTTATAAGTAAAACTTGTGGTTAAAATTTTGACACCTAAGTACTTGTAAAGACTAGTAAAGGATACTATTAGTTGAGGATACATTTCCAATTAATAAAGAAAGAAAAGCAAGTGAAAGCTAAAAGGGTGAACACCCCGTGAAACCCCTTAAGTTTTCCAAAGTGCAGAAACCGCCCCTTATCTTTTTGTTTCTTCAAAAAATGCCCTTTAGGAAACTTTTCTTGTCACCGTTAGCCTTTTTTTCCATTTTCTGTCAGTTGGCCGTTAGTCAATGCCATTTGGCTTGGCGCCATGTCAACGCCATGTCACCGACACGTAAGCTCCACCTAAGCCTGACGTCACCACCAGCTGAAAGTTTTTTTATTACGTGGCATGGGCAAACTCATCTTTTCCATTTCTTTCTTACCCTAATACCAAACAATCACTCCCACTTTCCCAATCCAACACTTCTCCAATCCCGTTCTTTTTCTCCGTTACCGTCGCCCTTCGTCTCCGATGGTAGGCTCCAGAAGCACGACGGAATCATCTCTGATGCGTGACCCAGATAAGGATGAATGGGTGTGCTACTACGGTTCACGATGCAAGGTTAATACGTCATGGACCGATATGAACCCAGGACGTCGGTTACTTGGGTGCGCAAAGTTTCCGGCGTCGGAGACTAAATGTTCGTTCTTCTCGTGGTTAGATTCGCCTATATGTCCAAGAGGAAGAGTAGTGATTTCAGGGTTGCTCAGATCGATGTCCCGGGAAGATAACAAAATCGGAGCTCTGAAATGCGATGAAGGTAAATCTCCGAAGATATGGCTTTTTTGTTTGTATTTTGTGTTAGGTTTTGTAGTCTCTAAGATGTTTTAGATCGAGTTAGTGTGTTTTTAGTGATGTTTTGGTGTTCTTGTTATTGGTTGATTGTAGCTAATATGTATTTTCTGGGTTTATTCTGGATATTATCAGTTTATTTGTTCTTCGCGTTCTGGGTTTGATTGAATTTTTGAAGTTTATTTGTTCTTTGCATTCTGGGAAATTTAACATATAGACTTACCGAGAAGGTGATGATTTAGCTCCGTAAGTATTTTATATGTTACCCTATGGCCCTTTATGTTGTATATTATAGATTTAATGGCCCCTTAACTTTTAGTTAGTTACCCGTATGGACTTAAGTTTTTACGCGTATTGAATATGTCTCATTAAAGCGAAGCGTTTTTTTTAAGAGAAAAGTTAATTTTTGTATTTCGGTGCTTAGTTTCAAGACAGAAAGGTGAAACGTTTTTCTGCATGTACTTATTAGTTTTCTTGGGTAGTTCTAAAACCACATTGGGTTAGCAAAACCGTGTATCAGATTAATCATTATCCATACCCCCTATTCCCTATATATACATTTCAAATAGTAATACCCTTAACACTTAAAATCTCAAGCGAGAGTTGTAAGACATTGTTAAAGAACAACAACCATCAAAATGGATTGTCAACAAGGTCAATTGGACAAGGGAAAAAAGAGTAAGTATTTAATTTTTTTTAAATAGTAAGTAATAATTTTTAAACTACACTATTCTGGGTTTCCACTAAAAGTTTAGAAAAAAAGTTTATTTTTATTGTTGATTCTGATTATTATTAGTTCAATAACTCTTATTTTTCCCCTTTTTTAAATATGCTAGTCTTAAAATATTGAGACGTGTAGTCCTCAGGCTCAAGACCCACTGAAGATAATGCAGAAATGATGTGGACACATGGTATCCCCGACAAATCCCATCCTCTACATGCACATGTAAAAGTGGTCAAATCAACCGCAAATTGTGCCCCACTAGTCCCCTTGACATGGAAACAGTTTGAACCACAATGCAAAGGTATCCACTTTGAGGACCACTTCTTTCTATCATTCATAATTTTTCTAATTTTGGGACAAATATTAACTTGCCATCTAGATATCCACCTCCTATTTTTTTCTAGCCTTTTAAGTAAGTATAACCTAATACGCTCTAGACACACTAACACACTTGACTCTCTAGCATCCAACAACTGTTTATTCCAAGGCTCACACATATTGTTTAACAATACATCACAATGTGTATTGGTTCTAAAGTGAGACCTACTCCAATACCTGGGGTGTTCTTTTGCGAGCCACTCATACGCTTCACCATCCATGCTTTTAATAACCTCCATGACATTCGTAAACCTCTCAACATACGTAGCTCTAGCCGCCTCCCACATTTTGTCTTTAAGTGCAAATGAACCGTGTTTTTTTTTTAAATTTTGATGGAGATGTCGAACACAATGTCTGTGTTCAATATTTGGCAACAATTCCTCAATGGCTATACCTAACCCCTGTGTGGATGGAAAAACAAAAAAACAAACAAACGTTACAACACTTGTATTAAGTAATAAGTAAAAAAAAGAACTAAAAATAGAGTTAAAAACAAATACTTTTTGCTTGTCGGTAATAAAAACCCACATCTCAGGTTCATTAATATCAAGGTCTTCAACTAATAAACTAACAAACCACCTCTAAGTATCTAAATTCTCATTTTCAACCAAACTATAACAAATTGGATAAATGAAATTGTTAGCATCCATCCCCACCGCAGCCAAAATCACACCAGGGTGAGGTCCTTTGAGATGACAACCATCCAAGCCTACAACCCTTCTACAACCAGCTAAAACCCCCACTTTCAGAGGCTCTAAACAACAATAGAACCTTAAGAACCTGTGCTCTCTAGTAACTTCATCTTCCTCAGTTTTAAAAAATACAGTAGACCCCAAATTTGTCCTTAAAAGCTCAACACAATAGTTGTTAAGCAAGCTATACTGGTCTAAGAAATAAAATTCATCTAGTGACCTACCCTTCTTGATGGTCCTATATGCTTGCCTCCTACTAATGCTTACATGTAGATCATGCAAGACTTTCTCTTGTAAATCAATAGCTTTAATGTTCGAGTTCATCTTCAACTGATGAGAATATCTCTTAGATAGTACAGTGGAATTCACATGCCTACTATTCAACGCACAACCACAAGTGTGTTTTTTGTTTAAAGTATGGATTTGAAAGCTTCCATTCTCACACACAGTTGCATAAATGAACCATAAACAATTCTTAACTCTACACCTCGCTCTAACTCTCCCAGGTTCATTACATGGGAACCAAATATTCCTAATTTCGGAAATAGTTGTTGCTCTAACGGCATCCTTGAATTCACTACCATTAGAGAAGATCATACCCACCTCTAACTTTGGGTCATCCATATCCGCAGAAACTTTAAACCTGGGACGAATCCCCTTTTGAATACCAAAACGTTGACCTGCATCCTCTTCCGACGAACCTTCCAAACTATTCAATTGCTCAGAAGCCTCCCCTGAACACTCGTTAAAATCGTCATCGTTGATTTCAGGTAACAATTTTGGACATGGTAGGTCTAACCCGTTTATGTTAATCGAAGGTGAGGAACCAACACCAGCAAATTCAATGCGTATATCGACATTGTCCTGGTACAATATATCGTCTTCGTCATCTTCCACGTTGTTATCACTATCATGGAAGGAGAAATCTGAGCCACTGATTCAACTAATGGAGTCTAGAAGAAAAAAGAAGTAAATACAAAAATTATTAACTATCTATGGAAAATAATGAATACCTTAGAACCCTAGACCGAAAATAGAACGTTCAGTGACGTGGGGGAAGTAATTAATTACCTGAATCACTCTATATTTCATTCAAAACAGCCATTTATACGGTATAATTAGCGTGTGTATGCCTCAAGTTCTTGATCTTGAAAATCTGCTACTTTTTCCACCAAACTGTGACAAACACCAAGAACACCTATTACTGTGTGTTTTCGATCCGTTTTTGTTATGTTTGTGTTTAACCTGAAGTCAAAGGGTCGATGTAGGTAAAGGGTAAGAAAGAAATGGAAAAGATGAGTTTGCCCATGCCACGTAATAAAAAAACTTTCAGTTGGTGGTGACGTCAGGCTTAGGTGGAGCTTACGTGTCGGTGATATGGCGCTAAATGGCATTAACTAACGGTCAACTGACATAAAATGGAAAAAAGGGTTAACGGTGACAAAAAAAGTTTCCTAAAGGGCGTTTTTTGGAAAAAAATGATAAAGGGCGGTGTCTTCACTTTGGCGAAACTTAAGGGGCTTCACAGGGTGTGCACCCAAGCTAAAAAGAATGAATAATCATTAAAGGTGATGTTAATATACATATCATGTATAGTTAAAAGTTGTGTAAGATTGGTCATTTCTTGGTGTTGTGTAGGCTTAGGAACGTAAACAACGAAATAGAAGAAAGATAATTGGAATTCTAGCATAGAGAATATTAAAATAAAATTAATTAAGAATATAAGGAAGGTGATAAATGGTTATAGGAATTATAGTATATTTATTTTATGTGTATAAGATATAAATTATTCTATGAATTTATATTTCATAATTATCTAGAATTGATTTGGAAGTTACATTTTAGGAGGATCATAGATATATTTGAAAGCACGGTTGAGGTAAGTCGGACTCCCTTCCTTATGTCGATTTACGATATTGTGTTATCGGCATTTATTTAAATTGTATATATTGAGATCACGTGAAATATGATTATAACTTGTGAAATACGTTTAGTTGTGTACGAGACCAATACGTGTTATGTGATCATTGGGGTTGCGACACATATCTGACAGGTGAAATTGCCGAGGTACTGTGGTAGTACTGATAAGTACTATGGTAGTACTGAATGTGGTGTGCCGTAGGTGGAAAGATCCACTACGGGTGTGTGGGGTGGTCCTATATGTTGCCCCTGGGGGGTCGGAGTTGGCAG
Organism: Nemophila menziesii; assembly: GCA_029959085.1. Lineage (NCBI taxonomy): Eukaryota > Viridiplantae > Streptophyta > Magnoliopsida > Boraginales > Hydrophyllaceae > Nemophila > Nemophila menziesii. The sequence continues at coordinate 2,557,524 of JARWIR010000013.1, forward strand.
GAAAAGGCATGGTAATAAGGGGCGTCTACCGAGGCACTAGTGAGTGTCAAATATTAGTTATCGCAGCTCTAAGTAGTGTGTGTGCATGATCCTTTATATTCGAGGCTAGTGATGGCCGGTTACTGAATGATATTATGTCATACATGCATTTAACTTATATGTCATTGATTATAATTAATGTTATAATGTTGTTATGTGAATCCCCTTCTGGGAGACGTTTCGATTTATTGAGCTTGTGTAGCTCATTCGTTATTTTACTGTGTAGGGGAAAGTGGGCTAGGAAATTACCAAGTGAGATAGTGCGTTAACCACCGCTATAATTATTAGTTTGCGTATTGGACCAGAGGTATAGGCGAGTCGCGATATTGTTTCTTAAATAAACAGCAAGACTGTAAAATATACAAATATTAGTAAAGTTAAAATTGACCTTAATCGGTTGTAAATATTAAATTTGGTTAGGTCGCGTTGCAGGCTTAGGTGGTTTGACTTAAGTATGCGGCATGTCGCTCTGAGTTTCGGTGGTGGAAATTCGGGGCGTGACAGTGTGGTATCAGAGCAATAGGTTGACGATGAGTGAGATCCAGGTTATGGGTAGCTAGACCTTAGTGGTCGACTTTAGATTTATATTGTTAGGTTGTGTGTCTTAATTTATAATGTGGCTGGCGAGTCTTCGGTTTTATTTTACAGGATTTAGGTTATGTATATACTCGTGTATCGAACAACGTGATAACAGGTAAATTAAATTATTTTAATGTGTGTTTATATATTTTATGTGAAATGTGGATGGTAATTAAGTATATGTCTTAAAATTGAATTTGGACTATTATTAAGAGGTGAGATTTTTATCGAAAATCTAAATACTAAAATAAAATGGTGTAATTATTGTGGAGGACTGGAAATTCTGTTGATGGCGTATCAATACTTTTTCGTGTCTCGTATATATAATTTTTTTAACATGAGGATAAAAAAAAGGGTTCCTATTATAACATAGTTATAATGAACATTCTGTGTGTGAAAGTTGTGTAGTCCACGTGAGAGATTAAGAATACTACTTAATTTAAATCACTAAGATATGACGTATTGTGATAAAATATTGGGGGTGTACGGGTTGTCAACATTATCACGATCGTATTGATATACTCAAGGAGTCGATAAGATCTTGAAGTCCATTTAAGGATCACCCTCCAGACCCTCGAGAAGGAATGTTTGTTTGCTAATTTAAGAAATGTGAATTTTGGTTGAGCAACGTAGCTTTCTTTGGACATGTCATATCTAAAAAACGACATGTCAGTGGATCCCTAAGAGATTGAAGTTGTGAGTAACTGGCCAGGGCCGACTTCGGTTACAGAGATAAGTAGTTTTTGGGAGTAGCAGGTTACCAAATAAATTTTGTAGAAGGATTCTCAGGGTTGGCAGAACCTTTGACACAACTAATTTGAAAGAGTACAAAGTTTGTATATACTGCTTTTGCGATATATAGTGATGCTTCAAGAAGTGGTTTGGGTTGTGTACGGATGCAGCAGGTGAAAATAATTATTTATGTGTCTCGAAATTAATGAGTTTTGAGAATAAACTATTTGACTCACGTCTTGGAGTTAGCTGCAGTTGTTTTTGCACTTGAGCTTTTGCGTCATTATCTTTATGGGGTTGCGCGTGATGGTTACACTGATCATCAGAGTTAAAAGTATATTTTCACTCAGAAGGAATCTAAGGGGGAAGGTGAACATCGTGGCAGACACTTTGAGTAGGAGGTCGTTTCCTATTGTGGGTACTTAATAAATTTGAAAGTTTGGAACTAAAGACTATGACTCCCGATCAAAAGGTTCTGATGGCTCATTTGACTCTCTATCCTACCTTGATGGATCAAATTATAGTCGATCAACCAAATGATCCGTTTTTGCAGAAGGTTAAGGAAAAGTTGAGAGAAGGGGAAGAATCTGAGTTTCGAATTCAAGATGATGTAGATATTGTGAGTGAGTAAAGGAAAGGGATGGAGCTTGTTGTGAGTTTAAGTTTATACGCTTCACGAGTCTAAAAAAATCAGTGTCCCATTACACGAACATCCTAATCTGTTTCCCACTAGCTTACTAGCTGCTGAACCTGCTCTTCAGAGCTTCGAAAAGATTCTAAATATTGGTACTACTATTTTCCATTATAATTACTAAGAAAGATCTAACCCCACTTTCTGCGAAACATCTACAAATTCAATAGTTTCTGATGCAACCTCGAATTCAGAATAGATTTGTGTTTCATTAGAGGTACAAGCTCGTGATCATGAATTCACTTGGATTAAGAGGTCAGGAAGAAACTCTCAAGGATAAAGAGATAGATCACTTATGTAAAGAAGAACGAACATAATCGTGTAACACAATGTTCTGGAGTTATTCGAGAAGTTGAAAAAAATCCTTGAAAACAACGATCGATTTTGAGAACGATGGGAAACAAATCTTTAAATACAAGAGATGTATTCTAGCTATACTCCTTGCACGTGTATGTAATCATTATATCAGCCGTAATGGTACTTGAAAAGCCGACTGATTGGTTTAAAAGTGCGAAAGTTACTCACAACTGCTATTATAAAAATCAAAGAGGTTATCAACTTTAGCCAAGCTGACATAGTCAAGGGGTGAGATAAAGAATTATGCTCTAAAGTTGGTGCGTGTTGTATCAAAAAGTTTTGTACTGGCTATATTGAACATGAATTGGATAGTACGTCTACATGGGTACCAAATGAGATCGTGTCAAATAAAGATCCAAGATATACCTCGGGATTTTAGAAAAGTATGCAAGAAGTTATGGGCACCGAATTGAGTTTAAGTACCGCCTTCCATCACCATACTAATGGTCAAACCAAAAAGACAATCCAGATTTTGGAAGATTTACTTTGCTCATGTATTATGGACGTTAAAGGTAATCAGGATTCATATACTCCGTTGATTGAGTTCTCTTATAATAACAACTATCAGTCCAGTATACAAATTACCCTTATGAAGCTCTCTATGGAATAAAATGCAAGACCCCATTGTATTGGGATCTTGGTGAAAGGAAAGTAATAGGTCCACATCTCCTCGAGGAGACTAAGGAAAAAGTTAAACTTATTCGAGCGAGAATTAAAATAGCTTAAGACATGCGAAGGAGTTGGGCGAACTTGAAACATAAAGCGCTTTTTAAGATATCGCCCACTAGAGGCGTGAGTAGGTTCGAGGAAAACTAAATGCTCGATAAGTTGGCCATATATAAATTTTAAGAGCGAATAGGCGAGGTCGCTTATAAAGATGCTCAACCGCCATCTTTAGCAGGCACCCACAATGTAATCCATATTCCGTAGTTGCGCAAATACGTACCGGATTCGAGTCATATCCTGTTGTACGATCAGTTACAGGTACGAGACAACCTAATGTATAAGAAGCATCTATTGGTATTGTTGATAAAAAGGACCAAGCCCTTTGACGCCACACTAAACCATATGTAAAGGTTCAATGGAGTTCTAATCGTACTAAGAGAGAAGCCACGTGGGAATAGGAGTCGGAGATGCGAGAGAAGTGTCTGTCTATATTCGCTGACCAAGGTTACTAAGTATGTTTCGGGACGAAACTTTTTAAAATGTGGTGATAATGTGATACCCGGTTATAATTTAGAAGACACTTTTAAAGTTAGTGGGTCTTATTAATAATTGGTTAAAAATTAAGGACTAAAGTGTTAATACTAGTTAATATAAATGTTTAATATTTTTATTAATAAAGAAAAAGAAAAAAAAGAGAAAAGAAAACCAACCGCCTTTGTTGATCAAATAAATTAATAAAATAAAAAAAGATGTCGTGGAAGTTTCCAGCAATGTGGGCTTCGTGTAATGGGAGGGTGACTCCTCCAAATGCATATTAGCCTTAATAGAACTGATATAGAATAAAGGAAGTAAAAACTAAAAAGTCTCGATCGTAGCTTAACCTTGGCTTTCTTGTGCTGATAAAGTAATTCTTTTTTTTCGATGTATGGGTGTCCGGACCAGCTTATTTGTAAGGTATTCTTTTTTTATAGTAGGATGTGTGTTTAATATATCTATATATTTGTTTTGTATGTTAGTATTATGGAGGAAATAAGTTATATATTTATTAGTGGTGTAATTAATGGAAAGTGATTTATAAAGAAAAAAAGCAAGTGTAAGCTAAAAAGAATGAATAATTGTTAAAGGTGATGTTAATATAAATATATTGTATAGTTAAAAGTTGTGTAAGATTGGTCATTTCTTGGTCTTGTGTAGGCTTAGGAATATAAACAAGAAAATAGAAGAAAGATAATTGAAATTCTAACCTAGAGAATATTAAAATAAAATTAATTAAAAATATGTAGAAGGTGATAAATGGCTATAAGAATCATAGTAGTATGGGATTTTTGTTAAACGATGTCTAATAAAAAAATATAATTATTAAATTAATTTTTCAATAATTTATTTAATTAAAGAAATACTCAATAAAATAATTATTTATAGAAAACATTTTCTTTATATTTTTTATACTTTTATTATTTTTAATGTTAAATATATATTTTATTTTAAATTTAATATTTATTTTTAAATATTAAACAAATAATAAAGTATTTCCACATCCACTACCACCACCACTATCATGTATTTAACCACCACTATAACCACCACAACCATCACCACCTCTACCACCACCACCAACACCACCACCTACTACTAATTCTATCACACACGCGCGTCCGTGAAATTCTTTTAAAATCGTCATAACTATTTCTAAAAAGATTAGAAAAATAAAAAAAATTCCATTTTTGAACAAGCAAATTAATATTAATGTCTATGAATTTTTTTGATTTTTTTTGTTTTTCTAATTTTTTTTTCACAGACACGGATTTTCATGTTTAACTTAAGGTCGTCTTGCAGGCTTAGGTGGTTTGACTTAAGTATACGGCATGTCGCACTCTGAGTTTCGGTGGTCGAAATCAAGACGTGACAAAATAACCATATATAATAATGTTAAATCAATCCATATAATTTTGTATTATGCTTAAACATTTGTTGTTTGGGTGCTTAAAAGGTCGCAGTATCTTTCAATAAATTAAATGAAACAACTCATTGAATTTTAAATGTTTACCTTTATGGTGTCATTTGCACAAATATAATTGTGCAAATACTGTTTTTTATAATTGTGAAACTATATTATCATCAAGTTTTTACAAACATCATTCTTTTGATAAAATGCCTACCTAAGCGTATTATAATTACATGTTACGGTCCTTATGAACAATTTGTCTTAATTAAAAAACTATTTAAAAAGAAAACAATGTTTAATTCAACAATATTAATCTGCGTTGGTTTTTAAAAAGGTGACATGTGATCTATATCTTTTTCTTAAATCTCTCTTATGAATGAAGATGTTTATTTTTGAACAAAAAATTAACTCTAAGAATATATATATATATATATATATATATATATATATATATATATATATATATATATATATATATATATATATATATATATATATATATATATATATATATATATATATATATATATATATATATATATATTTGTGTGTATGTGTATGTATGGTTATGTATATGTGTGTTTTTATATGTGACGAATATTTTTTAAACAGTTTCTGGTCATTTAAAAATTGTTCCACATAAATCGTGGTATATGCTTCTCAAGTTTCCAACATTTCTATTCCCATACACTAGGGTTTTCTTCCAAATTTTTTCACTGAGATTCTATTTCCCACACCATCGATATTTTTCTCTAATTTAGGTTGATTGTTTCATCAATTGAGATATGCACCAGAGTATTTGAGCCCATGACCATGAAGTCTCAACCTTTATATATATATATATATATATATATATATATATATATATATATATATATATATATATATATATATATATTACTGTATATTATATTTGCATAAAGAAAAAAGTTTTAAATGACCCCATCTTTTGCATGTCTCCTTAACATGACTCGAACTTTTGAAATGAGCTTCCAAGGTTATAAGTTTATTTTGTTGCAAAAAGTTAGCCGTTTTCTAATTTTTTCTAGAAAAAATCTCATGCATGATATACTTATGTTTTTATAAGATATTTTAAAGGGTTAATGCCCAATAGACACCTACCACCTTAATCTTTTGCCCATAAAAGGCACCATCTTTTTTAATGAACAACGAGTAATGGGAAACTTCCCATTACTCAAAGTTTGAGTAGTGGGAAGTTTCCCATTACTCAACGTTTGAGTAGTGGGAAGCTTCCCATAACTCAAACGACTCTTTTATTGGAAAAAAAATGAAAAAGCAAAAATATGTGTGCCTTTTATGGGCAAAAAAATAATGGTTGGGGTGAGAGGGAGTTAATTCTAATTTGAAGTGTTTCTTGGACAATAATCCTATTTTTTATTTTTAAATGCCATTTTATTCTTTGGTGGTTATGAAGTTACCCATACGTGTCTTGCACATATAAATTATATTCACATTTTTAATGGACTAATTAAAATTCGTCAAAAATAAAAAATATAACCTTATTTCAAAAGATCTGGTTATACTAAATATAAAGTAGTTATAAGTATATTAAATTAGAAGGAACACAAATAATTTTAAGATTATATTATTCAAATATATTAAATTGATATTCCAAAAATAATATAACATCATATAAATTAAATGATACAGTCAATTTTATATAAAAGATGTGTAATATATTTTCTTAGAAATTTAATTATACGACCCTTCCTATAATCAATATAAAAAATGAGTTTTTTTTGAATAAAAATGTATAATATACATAAATATAATTTTTTTCATATACTTTAATGGTAATACCAAAATTAAGTAATTGAATTATTATAAAAAAATGCATTGTTTATTATCTTCTTATTAATGCAAATATCATCTTAATAAAAGGGGAGCGGAAATGAATGAAGAGGTTCAGGTGTTGGTGGACCCTCCAGATTATCTATGGCAGGATATCACGAGAGATAAAAGTGGATGTAGGGTGCCTAGACTAGTGATAGAACCCCGTTTGGGGTCTTAGTTGATGTTTTAATCAACTTCGGTTTTATTTTAAAGCCTCATATGTATGAAAAAAAAAAAAATGCTTACGTAAGTATATTATATATAGAATTCACACTCCCTTAACAATTTGCAAGGAAAATACATTTCCATTAAACCAAGCATCAAATTATCGATCATGTCTCAACTTATCACGTTTTTAGTAGCCAGTGTCGTCTACATCATCTTTACACTTTCTTTTATCCCGTCCATTGTTTCTATGTCAAATATTCCTAGACTAAAACTTGTTCACATAGACTCTCCACACTCTCCTCTCTACCAAGCAAATCTTTCAACCATTCAAAGATCACAAAGAGATAGTGATATCTCTTATTCAAGAACTTCTTATTACGGGTCAATTTCAACGAACAAAAATGTCCGAATTCCGAGCCACTATATTAATTCCCTTTTCACCGTTGATATAAAAATTGGCATACTTCCCGTCGATCAAACCCTTCATTTTGATACAGGCAGTGATCTTACTTGGGTACAATGCGAACCTTGTAGCATATGCTTCCAGCAACATTCACATAGATTTGATCCCAGTAAATCTATAGGTGGTGAAAGGTTGAGGCGGCATTATGAATATTCGGATTGGTTTAATTGCGATTCCGAGAAATGTTATTATGAAAGGAGTTATATCACCGGGCCGAGATCGAGAGGGTTTGTAGGAACTGAAACTTTCTATATGGGAAATAATCATAGAAAATTGGTTTATGGTTGCGGAACACATAATACAGGATTCCCAAATGGCTATGGGGATTCTGGGATATTAGGAATGAATAAGTATCCGCTTTCTTTTTTGAGTCAACTTAAGCACATTACTAATAATCGTTTCTCATATTGCATACCAAATTTAGAATCGAGTTCTACAGATGTAACATTTGGTCAGGAGGCTATTATATCATCAAGACATATTCAAACAATTCGTTTTATTGAGGATGACCATTACAAACTAAACTTGATTGATTTTAGTGTTAACGGAAGACGACTGGAATTACCACATGAGACTTTTTCAGATGGCATTATTATTGACTCAGGAGCAACTATGAGTATCATTAAACAAGAAGCTTTAAATGCTGTGATAAATGAATTGGAGGGATACTTTAAACAGTTAAAATTTAAAAGGTATGTTAAAGAAGGACAAAGAGAACTTTGCTATAAACATAAAAAAAATTACAATTTTAATCATCTTCCAAGCATGACATTTCACTTTCGAGGGGCGGATGTTGAAGTTCCACCAGCAAATTTGTTTAGAACTTTTGATACTCACTTATGCCTTGAGATGGTGGGTCATCCAAGTGTATTACTCTGGGGAAGTTTTCAACAAAAAGGCATGCGATTTGTGTATGATAATAACAGGGAGACACTTTCATTTGGAATCGAGAATTGTTAGAAGATACAACTTCGACTATATCTATAGATTATATATAGATGTACTTTGATTCTCACATAATAAAATATAACAATAAATTATTTATTTTCTTGCCATTGAGCCTTGTACGGTCCAGATAAAATAACAATACGTTAGTATTGGATAATGCGCTTAAATAACTTGATCAATAATTAAGGTGATTTAGTTGGTAGTCAAAATCTACGTTTACGTGATACCCCAGTGATAGCCCATGTATCTGAAGATCATGGTGGATCGCCTTTATTGTAGCATATGCATATGAATAGTTTCCCGACCGAAAAAAAAATATGCATATGAATAGTCATTTAACATCCTTAATCACCTAGGATATACTTGAGATATTGACAACACGCTCAAGGATAATTAAGTTTATAACATACACCCATCAAATATAAATATTCCTCCATATGTTAGAAATCGTGTCGGGTGCATTTTTTAAGTTTGCATTGTATTAGAAATCACCGCCTAGTCGTCAACTTCCCCTTTAGCCGCTTACGTCTAATAAAAATGCTAAGCATTTTCTCTAGCGTCTTAGTTATTATGGAAGAGATGCCTATCTCGCCTAAGCATCAATTAATGGAAAAAAATGTTATTAAAATAACCACCAGTTGTACAAAAGAAATGGTTTCCCAAAAAGAAAAATAATGAGAATAAAAAACGAGTTTAAGTGTAAACAAACTATTACACGGAAAAAACGAAATAACAATTACACGGAAATTGAAATAACGTTTACACGGAAATTGAAATAACAATACAAGGAAATTCCAATAACAATACACGTAAAACGGAAATACACTTACACGATAAAGAAAAACGAAGTCAACGTCAAACTATGGTTGTTAAAAAGATATTCCGGCGTGACCGGTATCTCTAACAGAACTAAAACTACGTTTAGGAAAATATAGAGAGAAGGTGGTGAGGCAGAGAGTTTTTCCTTGGTGTATTTTCGTAGCTTCTGAAAGTGGAGTGAGTGCTCTTTATATAGGGGAGTGTAGAGGAGGACTCAAGCCTTCAGAAACGTCTCCATTAAGGCCCACGATTTCCTCCCGAAATTGACTTAATTGGGTTGACGTTTTTGATTGTCTTGTAACCCCCACGTTTTTGATTTGATTTGATTTTCTGTAACAGCTTAGTTGACCTCCTTTGATATTCCCACGTGTTTGACTTGTCTAAGTAACAGCTGCTGGGATATTCTTTCACCTTAAGCGTGCGAGATTGGTGGAGATTTGTCTCTACGTTTAAGTTGAGTAGTCAACCCCCCACTATAAGAGCTGGTACAAAATCCATTTCATTTTTCATTTTTTGACTCCCCAAACTCCCCAAACTCCCCACGACCCACGACCCACGCCCCACGCCTTACGCCGTCGCCGTCGCCGGTGCCGGTGCCTGGCGGGTGGGTGGTGGTGGTGGTGCGCGCGTGTGGCCTAGATCAATGCCTTGCCATGTGCATGATTATTGGGTATTTGGACTAAGTTGATATCACAAAGTATAAAAAAAGCTATAACTCTTTATAACCCACCGATGTGGGAAGAGTTTAAAAACCAAATTTGACTATCAAATGAACTACTGGTCATAACAGATGTCCAACAATCCCCCACACATTTGAATGTCAACAAAAGGTTTGGTGAGAAGGTTCCAGAAAGAAGAATGGGTGAATTGTACTTAAGTGTCAATATCTTGCGATTTGAATTGACACGTAGTGAAGCGAGGCAACCACCGAATTCCGTTTAAGTGAACTTACTATTGAACTTTAACGGTTATCGATCGAGACCCTCACAGCACATACTCTACCCGATTCAAGGTTATGGTTCCCTCTAACCTCACCTTTCGGTTCATCAATCCCTTCTCTAAGGACCACCCTTTACGGGCTATGAACTTGGTGTATTTATTCATTTGAGAGGGGTGTAAGGACGTCTCCTCAGCACTCTACCATGAATATTTGGGTTTCAATGTTACCCTTGAATTCATCAAGTCCTTCTCAAAAGAACCACCATAAAGGCTATGAATTCAATGTGAGTTCAACACTCGATACGTCTTTTTCATCAAGTCCTTCTCAAAAGGACCACCACAAGTGGCTATGAACAAGACGATTTAGGTTTGAGCCTTAGGGATGGGGAAATTACATTGACTCATTAGTCACATGTTCCCACTTAGTGGGTTTTAGTCCCATCCCCCTCGACGTCTCCAGGACTAGTCTCCTGGTCAAGCCTTTGGTGAACGGATCAGCTAGATTCTTATCTGATCGTACAAATTCCAAGGCTATCCCACCATTCTTCAGTAATTGTCTTACTGACCCATGTCTGATGCGAATATGTCTCTTCTTCCCATTATAGGCGCTATTATGAGCGACTCCAATGGCTGCTTGTGAATCACAGTGGATACATACAGGTGTGGCACTTCCTTCCCAAAGTGGCACATCCGATAAGAGACTTCTCAACCATTCACCTTCTTGCCCAGCTAACTCTAGTGCTATGAACTCAGACTCCATGGTGGAGCGTGCTATACAAGTCTGCTTGGAAGACTTCCACGATATAGCACCTCCCCCTAAGGAGAACACATAACCACTGGTGGAGTTTACTTCGTCATTGTCAGAGATCCAGTTTGCATCACAAAAACCCTCAAGGACTGCAGGGAATTTGTTATAGTGCAAGCCTAGATCGATGGTACCCCTCAAGTATTTCAATAGACGGCGAAGTGCAACCCAGTGGTCACTACTCGGGTTATGAGTATAGCGACTAAGTCTACTCACGGTATAGGCAATATCGGGTCGAGTATAGTTCATTAAAAACATTACACTTCCTAAGATTTTAGCATATTCATTTTGGGATACAGCATCCCCAACATGTTTGGATAAGTTAATGCTAGAATCATAAGGAGTATTTACAGGCGTTACCTCAAAGGAATTGAACTTCTTCAGCATCCTTTCTACGTAATGAGATTGATTCAGGGTAATACCATTACTGCTTCTAATGATTTTTACCCCAAGTATTACATCAGCTTCTCCCATATCTTTCATGTCGAATTTGGAAGACAAGAAGCGTTTAATCTCATTTATAATATGAATAGTAGTACCAAAGATGAGCATGTCATCTACATAAAGGCAGATGATAACACACTCTGAATTTGTTACCTTGGAGTAAACACATGAATCAGAAGTGTTAGCTATAAACCCATATGAAATGAGAGTACTATCTAGTTTTTCATACCATTTTTTCGGTGCCTGTTTCAAACCATACAAGGATTTTTTCAACTTACACACTTTGTCTCCTTGACCAGGGACCACACACCCTTCAGGTTGAGCCATGTAGATCTCTTCATCTAGATCTCCGTTCAAGAACGCGGTTTTGACATTCATTTGATGTATTACAAGTTCGTGAATGACGGCTAAAGCAATAAGGGTTCTTATCGTGGCAATTTTGGTCACTGGGGAATAAGTGTCAAAGTAGTCTAGACCTTTCTTTTGGGTGAAGCCCTTAATAACAAGTCTGGCTTTGAATTTTTCTATTGAGCCATCGGGTCTCAATTTTTTCTTAAAAATCCATTTGCTATTAATAGGTTTGCTACCCCTAGGTAAATCGGTTAATTCCCATGTATGGTTACTTTTAATTGACTCAAGTTCACTGTTAATAGCCTCTTTCCAAAAACTAGCATCTATAGATTTTAAAGCATCATCATAAGTTTTTGGGTCATCCTCCATGAGGAAGCAATTGACTACCTGTTCGTCTAATAGATCAATGTGAGAACCTTCTGTTATAAAGGCTGTTATAAAGTCAGGGCCGAAGCTAGACTCGATCCTGCGCCTCTTACTTCTCCTAGGTTCTTCCTCGGGAATACTACTAGGCTCCATGGAAGTGGAGGGGTTAGGAAAAACATCACAAAGAGGTACCACATCATTAGTAGATAAATTATCAACATGTAAAGAAGCATTGACAGTATTTAAATCTTTCAAAGGAAAAACATGTTCAAAGAATTCAGCGTCTCTAGATTCACAAATAGAGTTATCTTCTAATGACAAGAATCTGTATGCCGCACTATTCTGAGCGTACCCTATGAAAATTGAGTCAACGGTTTAGGGTCCAACGGTGATAGTTTTAAAATCAGGTAGTTTGACTTTGGCTAGGCACCCCCACACTTTTAAAAATTTCAGGTTTGGTGGAAAACCCTTCCACATTTTATACGGGGTCTTTTCTAGGGATTTATGAGGTACCCTATTAAGTACATAACAGGCTGATAGGACAGCTTCCCCCCACATGTTGTTTGGTAAACCTGAACTTATTAACATGGCATTCATAGTCTCTTTAAGGGACTTATTCTTCCTTTCTGCTATGTCATTTTGTTGGGGGTGTATAAGGGGCACTAAGTTCGTGGATAATTCCATTTGTTTCACAAAACTCTTTAAGGAAATTGGAACTATACTCGCCTCCTCTATCGGACCTAAGTCGTTTGATTTTACAATCTAGTTGGTTTTCAACTTCGGCTTTATATTTTAAAAACGCATTTTCCGCCTCATCTTTAGTTTTAAGAAGATACACTTTAGTAAACCTAGAGTAGTCATCTACGAAGGTTATGTAATAAAGTTTTCCTCCTCTACTCGCGGAGTTTTTAAAATCAGCTAAGTCCGAATGAACTAATTCAAGTAATTTGGTTTGTCTCGTGGTAACGGATTTAAAAGGTTTTTTCGCAAGTTTGGACTCTACACATATTTGACATTTTTCAAAGTCATCCACGTTGTTAACGGGAATTAGTCCAAGATTTTTAAGCCTTTTAATAGACGCAACATTTAAATGGCCTAGTCTACCGTGCCACGTTTGAACGGACTCAACAATATAAGCGGAATTAGATGCATTCTCATTAAGGGTTACAGTGTTTAAAACAAACAAGCCATTATTAAGGTACCCTTTCCCCACGAATTCGTCATTTTTAGAGATAATGACTTTTCCCCCCTCGAAGACAAGTTTGAGACTAACTTTATTAAGGAGAGCCCCGGAAACTAAGTTCCTACGGAGAGAGGGGACGAAGAGAACATCATTTAGTTCAAGAGTCTTACCAGAGGTGAGTTTGAGGGGAACCTGACCTTTCCCGAGAACAGTAGCGGTGGAAGAGTCACCCAAGTACACACACTCACCATCAGTTGCCTTTTCGAATTTCTTGAACAAGGCTTTGTTTGCGCAGAAATGGCGAGAAGCTCCAGTGTCAAGGATCCACTCGCTCTTATTCTCTACCAAGTTTACCTCAACCATTACCGCAGCGATAATTTCTTCGGTCTCAGTCAGATTCGCGGCAGCTTTGGGACCCTGGCCAGCTCTCTGGGGACATTCGAAAGCTTTGTGCCCTTCTTTGCCACAACAGTAACAGGCCCCTTTAGTTTTTTGAATCTTACCAGAGATCTTGAATCCTCCACCTTGTTTGTTGGTGTTTCCGCGATTCTTGTTTCCCCCAGACTTAGATTTGTTGGACCCTTGTTGCTTTCCCTTCCCTTTGAACCTGTCTTTGTTACCTTGGCCAGAACCTTCGACTAGATTAGCTTTGGAGGAATGAGAAGGGAAAGAGATTGACTTATCCTTTAGTCGATTCGCTTCTTCGACTTGGATGTGGCTGATGAGCTCTTGGAGGGTCATTTCTTTCTTTTTGTGCTTGAGGTGGTTGCGGTATTCACTCCAAGATGGGGGAAATTTCTCAAGCAAAATGTTAGCTTGAAGAATTTCACACATCTTCATGCCTTCGGCGATAACTTCCGCGCATAGGTTTTCGTACACATGGAGTTGTTCAGTCATGGGTTTCTGATCCGTAAGTCTAAAGTTATACCAATTCCCAGTCACGTACTTTTTCTTACCCGAATCATCAGCCCCATACTTCTTCTCGAGAGTTTCCCATATGACCTTTGCCGATTTCTCTTTGGCAAGGAGGTCAAAAATGGGATTAGTAACGTTGTTCAACATCCAGCCCCGGGCCATGGTGTTAGCTCTTTTGAACCTAGATTCGAGGGCAGCATGCCTAGCTAGCTCTTGTTCAGTATGAGCTCCAATCTCCAAAAGTGGAGGAGCCTCGACTATAGCAAAGTCGAGTTCATACTGTTCAAGGCATATCATTATTTTTTGCGCCCAACGCTTATAGTTAGAACCATTAAGGGGTTCCAACTTGTTCGCGTCGAGAAGTGGCTTAGTGTTCAAAGAGGAACCAACAGCCGAAATAGGAAGAGCCATTTTCTAAAATAACCGGTGGAAAAGAAAATGAATATCTTTTTAAATTGTTATTATAATAACCACCAGTTGTACAAACAAAATGGTTTCCCAAAAAGAAAAATAATGAGAATAAAAAACGAGTTTAAGTGTAAACAAACTATTACACGGAAAAAACGAAATAACAATTACACGGAAATTGAAATAACGTTTACACGGAAATTGAAATAACAATACACGGAAATTCCAATAACAATACACGTAAAACGGAAATACACTTACACGATAAAGAAAAACGAAGTCACCGTCAAACTATGGTTGTTAAAAAGATATTCCGGCGTGACCGGTATCTCTAACAGAACTAAAACTACGTTTAGGAAAATATAGAGAGAAGGTGGTGAGGCAGAGAGTTTTTCCTTGGTGTATTTTCGTAGCTTCTGAAAGTGGAGTGAGTGCTCTTTATATAGGGGAGTGTAGAGGAGGACTCAAGCCTTCAGAAACGTCTCCATTAAGGCCCACGATTTCCTCCCGAAATTGGCTTAATTGGGTTGACGTTTTTGATTGTCTTGTAACCCCCACGTTTTTGATTTGATTTGATTTTCTGTAACAGCTTAGTTGACCTCCTTTGATATTCCCACGTGTTTGACTTGTCTAAGTAACAACTGCTGGGATATTCTTTCACCTTAACGCGTGCGAGATTGGTGGAGATTTGTCTCTACGTTTAAGTTGAGTAGTCAACCCCCCACTATAAGAGCTGGTACAAAATCCATTTCATTTTTCATTTTTTGACTCCCCAAACGACCCACGACCCACGACCCACGACCCACGCCTTACGCCGGTGCCGGTGCCGGGCCGGGCCGGGCGGGTGGGTGGTGGTGGTGGTGCGCGCGTGTGGCCTAGATCAATGCCTTGCCATGTGCATGATTATTGGGTATTTGGACTAAGTTGATATCACAAAGTATAAAAAAAGCTATAACTCTTTATAACCCACCGATGTGGGAAGAGTTTAAAAACCAAATTTGACTATCAAATGAACTACTGGTCATAACAGATGTCCAACAAAAAATAGCCCCCTAGGCACTTATTTTATTTTTTTTACTCTAAAAAAATCTTGAATTGATATTATAACTCTAATTTCAGTATTTTTTATAATTCTTATGGTGTTTTTAGATGAATTTTATGATTTAAATAGTTAAAATTATTATAATTATTACATATATTACGAAATATACAAAATTAAATAGCGGGATTTAAAACCGTATAATCTCGTCTGGGCACCGTGTTGTTCCACTTAGACGCTAGGCCCTGGTCGTCTACCTAGTCTGCGAAACCGATATCTGCAGCATAGACTATAAGTAGAACTTGCATGTCAGAGTGACGAGACATTGCCTCATTCTTCTCCCCTAGTTGTTTTCTTGGAGGCAAGACAGTTTGTGGTAGTAATTAATGATCTAAACTCCCCTAATTTCCATATGTTTCATATATAAACTGAGTTTCCATATCCAATACACTACAAAAAATTGAATTTTAAACAACATATATTTGGGAGCGTTTCATTTTAAACATTGTAAGAACACTAATTAATTTTTTTAGTAATTTAAAAATATTATGTATGGTTTTCGATATAGAATTACAATAGAGGCATTTAAATATCCATTCCAACACTTTACCTTATAAACGCTATGGCTAAAGGTCATCGGCTCTTCAGCTAATGTCAAGGAGCCTAGTACTTTTATGGACGAACATTGGGCCATGCCCCTGATACAAAAATCTGGTAACTAAATGTTCCAAGAAAATAGACAATGTTTTCAGAATTGACATTATCCTAGTGTGAAACTAGAAATTGAATTGTTTGAAGGTTACCAGCTCTTGGTGGAATGAGATCACGACATAAATTATCTAACTAAAAAATGTGAACTCGGTGAGGCGTTGCACAATCAGGCCATGATCATAGTGTATGGGTAGAAGTTGGTTAGAATGTCTCGCAAGTCAGTTTGATACATTTTGGGTGATTAATTTTACAATGCCAATTAAGCTACTCTAATAGTGTGATACACTACACTAGAACTAAGAAAGATCTAAACTAATTACTAAGAAAAGGAAAAGTAACTAACTACGTAAGTAATTGACACTTGGAGTGCTCAGTTCCCCCAAACATGTCCAATTTGAGTTATATTTACTATAAAGGGTAATATGATTGTATTGTTTGTTCGATTTTAATTTACCATATAGATCTCAATATGATACTAGTATACCAAGTAACCTTACGAGACCACCCACGTGCCACCACTTTGTTAATGTGATTTGTACTCATGATATAAAGGTAAGCTATAATTTCATGGCACAAAGACACAACACTTGTCAACGTATGATAGAGTATAGAGAGGAGAATATAGAAATGAAGTGAAAGTGTATTATGTTTATTGATTATCTAAGTCTTTATATAGAGTACAGCTGAATTGCTTATATATATACAATGAAGTGTATGTATGTATCTAACTACTTTTCTTGTTATTCTTATCATCCCCCCTCAAGCTAAGTTGTAGTTGAAGAGGAAGCTTAGATAGAAGAGCAAGGAAAGGTGTGGAAGCAAGACCTTTCGTAAAAATATCCGACAGCTAAGAAGTAGTTGGGACATGAACTAAAGCAAGAAGCTTAGCTTGAACTTGTTCACGAACAAAGTGATAATCCACATCAATGTGACGTGTATGAGTATGAAAAACCAGATTCGAAGCTAGAGGAATAGCTGAAATACTATCACACGCAAGAGTGGGAACTCCAACATCAATATGTAAACTTTGAAGTAAAAAAGAAATCCATTTTAGTGTATAGTGTATTCAGTCAACATTTAGAGTCAAACTTGAGTGTTTGGGGTATTTAGTCAACATTTAGAGTTAAACTTGAGTGTTTGGTGTATTCAGTCAACATTTAGAGTCAAACTTGAGTGTTTGGGGTATTCAGTCATCATTTAGAGTCAAACTTTAGTGTTTGGGTTATTCATTCAACTATTAGCGTCAAACTTGAGTGTTTGGGGTATTTGATCAACTATTAGAGTCAACTGTTAGTGTTTAGTGTATTTAGTCAACATTTACAGTCAAACTTGAGTGTTTGGTGTATTCAGTCAACATTTAGAGTCAAACTTGAGTGTTGGTGGTATTTAGTCAACTATTAGAGTCCCATGTTAGTGTTTAGTGTATTCAGTCAACTATTAGAGTCAAATGTTAGTGTTTAGTATATTTAGTCAACATTTAGAGTCGAACTTGAGTGTTTCGTGTATTCAGCCAACATTTAGAGTAAAACTTGAGTGTTTGGGGTATTTAATCAACTATTAGAGTCAAATGTTAGTGTTTAGTGTATTTAGTCAACATTTAGAGTCAAACTTGAGTGTTTGGTGTATTCAGTCAACATTTAGAGTCAAACTTGAGTGTTTGGGGTATTTAGTCAATTATTTGAGTCAAAATAAATTCAAATTCAACTCCAAAAACCAACAAAATGTTTTAAGACAAATAAACAAAAAAAAATTCTCCTAATCAGTTTCATATCCACTAATATCTATAGGTTCATCATCGCTATCAACCTCTATAGGTTCTTCTTCATCCCCATATTCTGTCATCATCAATTTCCTCGTTTTCATCAATAACCATATCAAAAGCCAAATCAATACGAAAATGAGATGGGTCAATCTCGGTCTCCTCGGTGGATGCCAAGTTCACCGGATCGGAAACCGTCCCAGTGTTAACCAAAGGTATGCTTATGCTCTCATTCCCAGTAGGTAGTGATTCAGAACCCCACAACTCAGTACTCCATCCGTGTCGATCGTTTATTTCCCAAACGGCTTTCCAGCCTTTCATTGATTTCTTTGCATTAATCTCGTCTATGTAAAACACTTTCATGGCCTGCAATGCTAAAATGTATGGTTCGTTGGCCCACTCAAAGTTTGATGTGTTGATAAAGGTTACCCCATGTTCTGTCCTCGCATCAGCCATTTTGTACCACTTACAAAGAAATAACACAACTGAGCACCCTCCAGTGTACATAACCTCCAAGATTTTCATTAATTCGCCGTAATAGGGTCTTTCCTCGTACATGGTACAAACTCCGTAATCCTGCGTCACTCTTTTTTCTCCTTTAGACTTAGTTACCCACTTGACACAGTTCACAACACATGAATCGTATTTATGCACCGCACCAAAAGACATGTTTGCGAAGGACACCATCTCGGGGGTAGCTAATGCATCGCCACGGGATTTCATTCCATGAATCTGTTATACAAAAATAATACTTAATACTTTGAAAATAAATAGATAATATTTAAACCAATGCCTAATGTTACATACCTTTTTCAGAAACCATTCCTTAAACATTTGACGATGCATATTATCTATTTCCCTACTCGTTCCCGAAAGTGTGGATTTGTGTTCACTAAAATCGTAAATGAGTAAAAATAAATTAATATAAATATATAAATATTAATATATTTATATAATTATAACTATAAATATAAATATATAAATATAAATATATTCATATAAATATAATTATAATATATAATTATAAATATATTCATATAAATATAAATATAAATATTTGAATATATAAATTAATATAAATATAAATATATAACTATAAATATAAATATATTCATATAAATATAAATATAAATATTTGAATATATAAATATATAACTATAACTATAACTATAAATATAAAAATAAATATAAATATTCGTTACTTACGTGATGTATGCTTCGAGTTCGTCGCAATTATGCAAAATATACCAACTGATGTACTCCTTCTCATTAGGTTGTAAAGAACCATATTCTTTCTTGCCAACTGGAGTACATTGGGACTTGAAAACGGATAGCTCTTTGGGCACTGGCGGTGGTTCGTTGTATCTACCTGGATCACTGAATTTTGTTTTTTCTTCACTAAGATACCTTGATATGAAATTCAACGTCTCTTCCGCCACGTAACCCTCGGCTATTGAACCCTCTGGTCTAGCCGGATTTCGAATATACTCTTTCAACTTATTCAAATACCTTTCAAATGGGTACATCCACCGCATTTGGACCGGGTCCCCTAGCAATGCTTCATCGTACAAGTGTATCACTAAGTGGATCATTATATCAAAAAACGCGGGAGGCAAAATCATTTCCAGTCTACACATAACTTCAACCATTTTTGCCTTACCCGATTCTAACTCTTACCTGCTGAGATTTTTATTACAAACGACTCTAAACAAGTTAGCTAACCCAATAATCACATTACTAATCGCTTTGTCTTCAATGAGCCCTGGGATACTAGCCACGAAAAGATACTGCATCATCACGTGACAGTCGTGAGATTTCATTCCGATAATCTTTCCCGTATCACTTTGAACATTATTTCTCAAACTAGATGCGAACCCGCCGGGAAACTTCTATGCCTTCAGCCAGTCAAGAAATATTGTCCGCTTTTCCGTTGATAAAGTATACTTTTCTCGGTTCAGCATCGCTTTACCTCCTCTCGATGTCAACCACAAATATTTCCTAGTGTTCATATCCTGAAGATCCATTCTCGCTTTCACATTATATTTGTTAACTTTCCCATCAAGACCTATAACTGTACCGAGAAGAGCATCACACACATATTTATCGCAATGCATAACGTCAATGTTATGTTTCAAAAAAAATTCGGACCAATAAAGTAAACGATAAAAAATACTCTTTTTCTTCCAATTGAATCGCCGTGGAACAGTTTGCTTCACGATCTTTCCCCCAAAATCCTTGTGTTTACCGGGAAACACAATGGGAAGCCCATCTAACTGTGTCTGAATATCGGCAGGACTATAATTCTTCGGTGGGCCCCTATAATCGGAAGCCCGGTACAAAACCTTGTCTTTTCTAAATCGATGTCCGGGAGGTAACCAACGTCTATGGTCAAAGTAAACAACCCCTTTCTTCACCTTCAATGACAGAGTAGAATCCATGCATTCTGGACAAGCTAAGTAACCTTGACCCGACCATCCTGAAGTGTATGACCTAGCGAGGTAATCATTGGTCGTCGATAACAAACAAACCTTCATCGTGAACTCTTCCTTCTTGTGGGCATCATACGTAAGGATCCCTTTATCCCACAACTCGTCCAACTCATCTATAACAGGTCGAAGAAAGATATCCATGTCCTTACCGGGTGAACGGGTTGCAGGAATCAACAAACAAATCTGGAATGTGGTTTCCTTCATGCATACCCACGGTGGCAAGTTATAGATGGTCAATATGACAGGCCACATGATGTACGAGTTTTTCTGCATAGAGAAAGGACAAAAATCATCGATACCGAGACCCAAATATACATTACGAGGTTCGCTAGCAAACTCAGGATGTAGCGCTGCAAATCTCATCCAACTATCACCATCAACCGGATGACGCAATACATCCGGATCGGCACTCTTTCCGGTATGGTGCCATATCATGTCTTCAGCGGTGTGCTTCGAAGCGTATAGTCGCTGCAATCTTGGAGCAATCGGAAAGTAATGAACTTCTTATGCAGTACTTTGTTACCCTTCTTTGGGTCCCATCTAGACTCGCTACACACTGGACACTTGTCGAGGTCTTTATTCTCTTTGTAAAAAATGGCACAATCGTTCAAACAGACATCGATAGTAATATACCCCATACCCAATCTTTTCAACTTCTTGTTGCATGCTTTATAAGAATCGGGTAAATTGTAAGATATGGACAAAATACGACCAAACAAGTCCAATAGCTCGGTGAATGAGGTGTTAGTCCATTTGTTCTTTACTTTTACGTGCATAAGCTTGGCAATGAAATTCAAGGAACTCATCGATGTACAACCAGGATATAATTTTGTCTCCAATTCTTTGAACAATGTTTCGAAACTGCTTCGACTTGGAAGATGTGCATCTCTCATCTCGGTATCTCCCGTATGTCCACGTCTCACATTGTCATAAACATGTTGAATTTCATTTACTATAATTGGATCTTGACTTTCATGGGGTGTATGTGTTTGCATCTCATCCTCACCGTGTTTTGTCCAAACCTGATATGTTTGCTTAAACCCGAATTTTAGAAGGTGGGCCCTAACCTGTTCGGTTTTTAATCG
Source organism: Nemophila menziesii (assembly GCA_029959085.1). Classification (NCBI taxonomy): domain Eukaryota; kingdom Viridiplantae; phylum Streptophyta; class Magnoliopsida; order Boraginales; family Hydrophyllaceae; genus Nemophila; species Nemophila menziesii. Next base: position 2,579,279 of record JARWIR010000013.1, read on the forward strand.
ACAGTAATTATTACACCTCTTACACGGGCAAGACAAGTAACCAGTATAACCTTTACTTTTCTTAGCAAATTCGATAAACTTGAAACCAAAAACATATTTTTCCGTGTAATAAGCCGTCGTATCGATCCAACTCTTATCCATACCCGAAGCCATCTCTTAGCAACAATTTTATTAAACTATTCGACTACATTCATATAAAAATAAAATATATAATTATTACAACCCAATTAACAAAATGAATAAAAATTACAACACAATAAATAACATAATAAAAATTACAACCCAATGAATGAATAAAAATTACAAACTCGTTGAATGAATAAATATTACAAACCATTGAATGAATAAATATTACAAACCATTGAATGAATAAAATTAAAACACAATAAATATATAAAAAAATTCATATAATTAATTAAACAAATAAAAATAGATGAGCACAAAATATAAATAACACAACACATGCATAATTTACAACATAATAAACAAGTCAACCAAAAAACATGTAATTCATGAACCTAATCATATGTTATATCAACTAGTATAATCAAATAAATAAAAAAATTAAAAAACATGAAATTTATTGAAAATACCTTGAATTGGATGGATAAGATCAAGATTGATGATAATGCCCCACCTTGAAAATGTATTAATTCACCTAATCAAACCATATATCAAGAATAAAACACAATTAATAATAAAAAAAAATAAAAAATGAATTTTCATGCAATTACCTTAAATTGTGTGATGAAATTGGATATTGATAGTGCCCCACCTTGATAATTAACCCGGGAATGGTGCAAGATGAAGTGGAGAATCAATTAGAAATAAAAGAAAGAAATTTAGTTGTGTTTTTGGGAGAAAATTGGAGAATTTTTTTGGGGGTTTTGGTGTTTTGTGAGTTAAAAAACCTGCTGTCTCCATTAAATAGGTTTTTTAATTACCGATGACCCGTAATTCGTCGGTAATTACACGTATGTCGTCGGTAACCTACACAATATACCGACGACATACCGTATCGCAAATATAGCGACGACACTTCGGAGGTAAAAAAAATCAAATTAAAAAAAAGGATTACCGACGAAATACACCAAATTAACGACGAATTTCTGCGTTTCTGTTTTACGACGAAAATTATTTCGTCGGTAACAAAATATCGTCGGTAATTTTGAAAACTTACCGACGAAATACGGGTCGCCGGTAATTTTTCGTTGCTAAACATGTTGTTTCTAGTAGTGTCTTTCTACCAAATTCACCACCCCTATCCAACTTAATTAATAAAAAATGAAATGGATGATTATAATGTCTTCAAGCTTTAATATCTTGTGAAACTTCTTTCTAGCTCAAATATGGCCACATTGTTAATAAAATTAATAATTTTGAAATACATTAAACCTAGATGAGTCTCTTTTGGAAATAGTTGATAATAGTTGGAAAATACCTACTGAAAATATTCCTATTCCTAAACTTTTCAAGAAGATAGAATACAAAAAAAAAACAACTCATAAAGTGGAGCTCTAAAACATTTAAGAATCATGAAATCACCATAAAAAAAATTACAAGACAAACTCATTAGTCTAAACAAAGATAATAGAAATGATATAAATAATTTGGAGGATGAAAATAGAATAAGAGAACTCATAAAATTAGAATATAGTAGAGAAGAAAAATATTGGAGTGATAGGGCAAGAATCAATTGGTTAACTTTCGGGGACAAAAATACTAAATTCTTTCATTTAGCTACTATTCAAAGAAGGAAACTTAATAGAATAACTAGAATTAAAAATAAAGAAGGAATCTGGAAAGAAGACACAGAGGATATTAAAATAGTTTCCAAGAATACTATAAAGAACTTATAAAGAAGAAACAAATATAATGGAAAATATGAAGCTATCAATTGAACACGTTAAACCAAAAGTTACTGAAGAAATGAACAATAGATTGACTTAGAAACCAGATATACAGGAGGTTGAAAGAGCAATTAATGAATTATCATCTTCTAAGGCGCCTGGACCTGATGGCTTGAATGGTAAGTTTTATAAAGAATTTTGGGATATTATTAAAAATGATGTTATGATAATAATCTAAGATTTTCTTGAGAATAACTGTTCCCTCGAAAGTATTAATGACACCCTCATTACCCTTATCCCAAAGGGGGTAACACAAGAAAATGTAGGGGATTTTAGACCCATTTTCTGTGTTAATTTCATATACAAAATCATTACTAAGATCTTATCCAACAGACTTAGGGATATCATGAATATTATAGTCTCACAAACACAGGCAGGTTTTATTAAAGGTCGAGCGATCCAAGATAATATTATTATAGCTCAAGAACTCTCTTTCTTTATGGGAAAGAGAAGAAAGAACAAAAAACACCTAGCAACCATTAAGATAGATATGACAAAAGCTTATGATTAGGTAAGATGAGACTTTCTTTTTCTTATACTAGATAAACTTGGTTTTAACAATAGATGGATAAATTGGATTAAAAACTGCGTGACTTCAGCGTCTTTCAATATCAATCTAAATGGAGATATATTAGATAACTTTAAACCAGGAAGAGGTCTCCGACAAGGCGACCCGCTATCCCCATTTCTTTTTTCTGCTAACAGATTCTCTTATTAGCATTATTGATCACTTCGTGGATGAAGGTATGATCACAGGTATACAAATTAATCAGAATTGTCCTAGTATCTCCCACCTGCTCTTCGCAGATGACTCGCTCTTCTTACTTGATTTAGAACATACGGATATTAACAAATTTAAAGAATGTCTAGACCTATACTGTAGTGGATCAGGACAAAAAATCAATTTTCATAAATCAGCAATCTTATTTAGTAAAGAAACCCCAAAAGATTTTAAGATGAAGGTAAGTGAAGAATTAAATATACTAGAGACTAATGACCTGGGTTTCTACTTAGGTATACCACTATGCCACAAAATATCTAAAGTTGGATCTCTGGAATGGATCGCAAAAAGAATTTTCAAAAATACTGAGGGATGGAAAGCAAAGCTACTATCGGAAGGCGGCAAAGAAGTCCTAATTAAAGCTATTTTACAGGCTATTCCTAACTATTATATGTCCATCTTTTCTTTTTCTATATCCTTTTGTAACAAATTAATTTCTACTATTTCTAATTTTTGGTGGAACTCCGGAGGAAAAAACAGAATTCATTGGCTTGCATGGGAGAAAGTAGCAGTTAGCAAACTCATCGGCGGATTAGGATTTAAGGATTTTAAAAAAATGAACACGGTCCTGTTGGCAGCACAGGCATGGAGACTAATGAATAGTCCACGAAACTTGGCAACAAAACTCCTTAAAAGTATTTATTTTAATAAATCAGATTTTATAACATGTAAAATTAAACAAAGCAGGACATGGAATTGGGCAAGCATAATAGAAGGAAGAGATTTTTCGAAAAAACATGGCATTAAAATAATAGGGAATGGGAAAGATACAAATATATGGAATGAAAGATGGATAGATACAAATTGGGAAATTAATAAACCGAAAGGAACAAACCTTACTAGAGTTAATGAACTCATGAAAGAAGGCACTACGGAATGGGATCTTGAAATCTTAAATAATATCTTCCCAGAACCAGTGATCCCATTAATAAGAAGAATTAGAGAAACAAATCTGGAAACAAAAGATAAATTCATATGGCCTTTCTCGAAAGATGGAACCTACGGTACTAAAACAGGATACAAGGTTATAACAGACGAACAGATAATCAACAAACCAACAACAGCAAAACAAACTTCAAACCATGATTCACCAATATGGAAAACAATTTGGAAATCGAATATACCAAAAAAAAACAAATTATTTGTATGGCGTTTATGCAATAATGCAATACCTACTAGAGCTAACTTATATGCTAGGAAATGTGCAGATTCAAAGAATTGTTTATGGTGTAACCATTCAGAAGAAGACATTAAACATTTATTATTGAGTTGCAATATATGTAAAGACATTTGGGCAGGGTCACCTCTTCAAATCAGAATGCAAGAAAATCTGTAAGAAAATTTCGAGAACTGGTTCTTAAAAATCATCAAAAGTTATGCCGATGGAGGATGGGATGAGAACATGGTAAGAGATCTTATAATGATTAATCTCTGGAATATATGGAAAGGGAAAATGAAGGCGATACACGAAGGAACGGCAATGAATGGAACAGGAGTTAATATAGTAACATCAAAACTCATGCAAGATATTCATGACATAGACTGGAAAAAGTTAGCATCTCAAAACTCATCAAAAGGGGGTAATAATGAGGAAGCACAAATTTCGGAAACAACGTCATCAGAAGTCGATATTTTTTGTGACGCATCTTTCTCAAATAAATGGGAACCATCAGGAATAGCGGTAGTAGGAATAGACAAGCAAGAAAAGAAAACCTTTGAATTTAGTGGAGAGCTGGAATGCAACTTAATAGTAGAAGGTGAAGCATACGCAGTCTTAAAAGCTACAGAAAGTTATTCAAGGTGATTTTATAGGGAAAAAGAAAGTTATTTTGTTAGATAACCTTAAGATTATTCAAGGTATAAAGCAGGTGTCAGCTGCGCGTTGGAACATCCAACCTTTTCTTCGCAAAATTGTCCACAAAGCTGGTGAAATCGGGCAGGTCTCCTTTTGTCACATCAATCGGAAGCTCAACAGCAAAGCGGGCAAATTAGCAAAGGAAGCTAGACACGGGGCAACCACTAAACGTCTCTCGATGTTTAGTATTTTTTATGTTGCGGCTAGACTAGAAAAAATAGGGATAGGTTAATTTTTCTTTTTTTTTTGTTGCCTTTGGCACCTTCCTTTGTCAAAAAATAAAAAAAGATGAGTCTCTTTTGAGTCTATATTTTATATCTTTTAGAATTTATATCCAATGAATTTACAGGTATCTTTTTTTTGGACAATAATTTATAGGTATCTCAGTCTATATTCAATGAATCAATATGTTTCTCTTAGAGTTTATTCATTTTATCACTAAAGATTTTATATTAAGTGTATTTGTTAGTGACTCTTTGGGGTATCTCAAGTGATTTGTATGTGTTACATTATACTATTTTGGAGGTATTTGGCATCTTACACGCGTGGCTTTACCTTTGCCTCCATGTCGTAGATAACTATGGATAATATCTGCTTTGAGGAGATAAAGAAAAGAAGAATGAAAACTTCTAAGCACTAGCGTAAATTGCATTACCCTCTTTCCCTTTTATTAATTTTCTTCCTTGGTTACAACATTCTCATGTACCTTGTTTATTAGTTGTTTTCCTTTGTTTATTTACTCCGTGCCATTTCCTAGTTTTAATCCATTTTCTTAAATATCCCTTCTTTCCTAAGTTATCATTGTTCTCCTTGTTAATATTCTCGGTGCCAGCTGTTTCCTCTATTTACTTATTTGATAGCCTCTCCCCCTTCTACTCCTTACTTTAAATTTGCTAAAGCGTATCTTACACACCTTTTCCTCTCAAACTTTGACTCTGTCTGTTTATCTTTTTCTCCGATGGCTTCCAATCCTATCGAAACCATGAAACTGAAACCTGCTTACCAAGACCATGATTGAACCTGAATATCCAATCTTACAGATTTGTTATACTGTAATCTAACTTATAACATTCAAACACGCTATTGAAGAAGGAAACCAAGGGTTTTCAGAGAAACTAGGATTTTGAGAGAAAAAAAGTTAAGAGAAAGCTTAATCGAAAAAATGAAGAGTCAAAGACGAAATAGATACCTTTAATATGTCACGTCAAAGAGGCTGAGCCATCCATTTAATTTGTAATCAAGAGATCAAACGCGCCTAGTAGCTTCCAAGAGATCAAACGCGCCTAGTAGCTTCCAAGTCAACCAACCAATATAATACAGCATGGCCCGTGGGTGTCAAAGAAAGCTCCTCTCCTAGATCTTCTTGATTTAGCGCCTAATCCTCGGTTTCTCTTCGGATCTTTACCAAAATGACGGACCCAACTAATAAGTCACAAGATCGAAGAACCCTCCCGTCCGATTTTGACCCGGGAGAGAGTAGTACGCTTCACCATGCCTCTTCCGCCAAAGAGCCACCGGACCCAACAGACCTCTCGCCGTTGGCAAACCCGGAGTTCCGGTCCCTCTCGGGCATGTCTAACCTCACGTTAGGTCATAACCCACCGGAAATTGGTCTCGATGGTGATTTATTAGAAGAGGGTGGTGCTCGGCCGAGCTCCCCTCCTTCTCCGGGGGATGCTCCGATGAATTTTGCCGGCGAGTCACGAAGTGTTGGTAACCTTCCTCTACTCTCGGATACATCTCTAGAGGCTAAAGTTAAATTCTTGAAAGTGTGTGGGAATTTGGACACACAAATAGTAGAGAAAGTATGGGAAGAACTAGTGGCACACCATGTGTTTGAGAAATTGACTAAGTCACATGCTAGAGAAAATGAAGAGCTTTTTGAAGTTGATGTTGAAGGTACTTTAGCATTAAAGAAAGTAGTTAATTTTGGGCGTGAAACAACTACCAAGGAACCCGTTACGACCGGGAAGCTTGACGCCAATGCAAAGTACCCGGAATTAAAGGAGAAGAAGATGGGCTATAAGGACATACTATTGAATAATAGGAAAGCTTCGGTTGGGAAAGAATTAGCGTATTATGAACCCGTGGAGGGTGAGATGCTTCAACTTCTAGAAACCGATGTGTTAACGATAGAGCAAGCTTTCGGCTTCTCATTAATTGGATATGTAGCCGGTAAGAAATCGCCGGATATGGAAGATATAAGGAGAATAGTAAAGGCATGGAAAGTGGAATGTAAGGTTAGAAAGCACCCCTCCGGTTGGTTAATTTTTAAATTCGAGAATGAAATGGATAAGAAGAACGTTATATCTAAAGGGCCCTATCTATCGTATGGAAAACTCTTATTACTTACGGAAATTCCGGATTTTTTTGATTTTGGGAATCTAGAGATTAAGAAGATCCCTACTTGGATTATTTTGAGAAAACTTCCGGTACAAGCACGAACGGACGAGGGATTAGCGAAAATTGCTTCTCAAGTTGGTAAACCTATCCGAACGGATGGGTTCACGGTAATTAGCGAGGACATTAGTTATGCTAGGGTACTAATCGAATTAGATTTAAGTAAGGAGAAAAAGAAAAGTATTGAATTTGGCTCTCATAAAGGGAATAAACATTGTGTCGAAGTGGAATATGAAAACCTACCCCCGTGTTGTGTAAAGTGTCAAGCTTTTGGACACGAAGGAAATAGATGCTTTTATGCTAATATAGTAGAGAAGAAAGTAGAGAGGTTTCGAAAAAATATAGGAGTTAAAGGCCATGAACTAATACCAAAATCTAGGGGAAATTTTTTAGCTGCAACTCCCTCCATTTTGGCGCAACAGCATGTTGCATTATCCCACCAAAAAGCCTTAGAGGCGGGTCCCTCAAGAATGCAAAAGGAAGCTTCATTTCGGCCAAAAGAAAATGGTGTACAAAACAATACTGAACAAAGCCATTCTTTGAAAAAAAAAAAAAGTGCAAAGCCATTCTACCGATAATGATGTCCAAGTAGCTTCACTTCATCCTAGGCAAAACCATCATGCTGACAATGAAGTCCACGTAGCAGGATTTTTTTTAATAATATACTAGAATAAAAAAGTAATTGCAAAAATATACCAAAAGCAAAAGTAATTGCAGGACTATACCATTTCGGTAACCCGGTCACCGAAATGCCATTTCGGTAACCGGGTTACCGAAATAGTTTATTAGTTAACATAATTTTTAAGTTAGCATGGCGGAAAGGTAGCACGTTTTCTTGTAAGAGATCTCAAGTTCGAAACCCCAAATTAACTTTTTTTGAGTTTCACAGCATAAATTAACAATTAATATAATCTAAAACCCATATTAAAGGGCTTTCATATTAGTCACCCCTAAGATTGATTTTTTTTTATATACTTAATTATATTTATTATTTTATATATGATTTGTTGATTTTTTTATTAAACCGTAAAAGGTCCCATTTTTTTTTATCTCGTCTTAGGTATCCAAGACTCTCGGACCGGCCTTGATAATATTTCGCCTTAGTTCTGCAATTACTGGGTATCCGAAATGGCATAATTCTGCAATTACTTCTCCTCGTGGTATGTTTTTGCAATTGCTTTTGTATTTTAGTATATTATTAAGAAAAACTCAACAATAAGTCTTTTTTCAGACTTTATTTTACTAAAACTCTTATACATTACTAATAAATAGGAGACTGTAATTAGAAGTCTTTAGAAACCCTACCTACATAAGGGATATTACTATATGATATAATAATTATTATTCTTTTTTTTTGTCACAAAATTATTATTAATTGACCAATGTATAAGGGTCGGCCCGAAAGTCTTGGGTACCTAAGGCGAGACAAAAAAATGGGACCTTTGACGGTTTAATAAGAAAAGTCATGTATAAAATAATAAATATAACAAATCATATATAAAATAATAAATATAATTAAGTATATATAAAAAAACAATTGTTAATTTATGCTGTGAAACTCAAAAAAAGTTAAACTGGTGTTTCGAACTTGAGATCTCTTACAAGAAAACGTGCTACCTTTCCGCCATGCTAACTTATAAATTATTTTAGCTAATAAACCATTTCGGTAACCCAGTTACCGAAATGAAGTATTTCGGTAACTGGGTTACCGAAATGGTATAGTTATGCAATTACTTTTGCTTTTGGTATATTTTTACAATTACTTTTTTATTCTAGTATATTATTATAAAATACTCCACGTAGCAGCTATTCCTAGGAAGCAACATGAAATGAGGAAGCATGATATGAGGCAACATGATATGACCGAAATTAATTATGGACACGTTACAGCTGTAGAAGGTAATAATAAATTGAAAAGTGGTACTGCAGCATTACCAACTATTGAGCAGAGCAGCTCTAATAAATATATGAGGCAATTTTCTACTCCAACAAAAATTAAAAGAGCGAAATCACTTGATTTAAATTTTATTCCGGAAAGTGATAGTAGTTGCGAGATTCGGGCTATCCGAGTAGGGTCAAACTCACGCTCCGCCGCTATGGTAATTTTCTCGGATCTAGAAGGGAATAAAGAAGGAAATGACGGGAAAGAAAAATCGAAGAATTTAATTGAAGATTCCTTCGAGGTGGTAGTGAGTAAGAAAACTAAAAAAAGAGAAGCGAGTTATAAAAAACTCACGTTAGCTAAAAATGAATATATGTGGCAAAAGAAGCAATTTTGGAAGGCACGTAGAGCTAATATTAAACGCTCAAATATGGGGAAACCCACCGCAAGTTGTAAATGATTATTACGACTTGGAATCTAAGGGGTTTCGGCTCAACCCATAAAAAGCTAGGGGTAAAAGATTTAATTAAAAAGAAAAATATAGATGTGATGGGTATATTGGAAACAAAGAGTAATACTAATAAAGTGGATTTATTTATGAATAACATGCTTAAAGGGTGGAAGAGTGTTAATAACTTCGACTTAATAGAGCATGGGAGAATCCTTATTGTTTGGGATCCGGATAAAGTACAAGTTGAGATTATCGAGAGAACATCTCAAGCTATTCATTGCAAGATTGTGTGCAAGGTAACATCTCTTAGTTTATACACTTCGTTTATTTACGGACTAAATGATAAAAGATTGAGAAGAAACTTGTGGAAAAATCTAATTGATTTTTCCGCTACTTTCGATGATTCGTGGCTTCTTTTGGGTGATTTCAACAATATATTAGATTTTAATGAAAGGATTAGAGGACAAAATGTTACGGTGGGTGATTTTAAAGAATTTGCGGATTGTTGTAATCACTTAGGCCTTGAGGATATACAATATACCGGTCAATTCTTTACATGGGATAATAACCATGTTCTTAGTAAGATTGATAGAGCATTGGGTAATCGTAAGCTAGATGAATCGAATCATTATATTCAAGCCGAATTTTTACCAAAATCTAGTGTATCCGACCATCCACCTTGTATAGTTAATATTTTTTTACAAAATGTTACTAGGATTGTTCCTTTCCGTTTCTTTGATATGTGGGTGCAACATGAAGATTATTATGTAACGGTTGAAGATGGATGGAACAAGACCATGGTCGTGGGTACTAAACAATATATCCTATGTAATAAAATGAAAGCTTTGAAGTTCGACTTGAGGAAATTAAATAAGATCCACTTTTCTCATATTTCCGCAAGGGCAAAGAAAGCTACGGAGGATCTTGAAATAGCCGAGGTACATTTCCAACAAAATTTACCTACTTCTTCATTTGATAACTTGGTTGAGATTCGGAAGAGATCTAAAACTCTTGAAATGGCCGAGATTAGTTTTCTTAAACAAAAGGCTAAGCTCGGTTATTCCCTTAAGGGTGATAGGTGTACTAAATTGTTCCATGGGCTCCTTAAAAGTAAAAATAGAAGAAGATTTATTCCGAATATTTTAAAGGAAAGTGGTGATTTAACTACTTCTAAAGATCAAGTCAATGAAACGTTCCTAAATTATTTCAAAGGTTTATTTGGTGTTAAAGATAATACGACACATATTAATTCCGATGTATTTGATTATGGAAGTAAAATTACTTTAGAGCAAGGAGAAGATATGTGCCGTGACATAACCGATTTGGAGATTAAAGGAGCTATTTTTAAAATAGCGAACGATAAAGCGCCCGGACCCGATGGTTATTCTTCATTATTTTTTAAGAGTTCGTGGAATATTATTGGGGAAGATGTTATCTTAGCGGTACGTGAATTCTTTACCTCCGGTTTTTTACTTAAGCAATTAAATACTACTCTTATTGCTTTAATTCCGAAGATAGATGATCCGAAAAGTGTTGATAATTTTGGCCTATTTCGTGTTGTAACGTGGTTTATAAAGCGATTACTATGATATTAGCGGATAGATTGAAACCTTGTTTAAATAATATAGTGGATAAAGCTCAAAATGCGTTTGTTGAGGGTAGATCTATGATAGAAAATATTCACCTTATGCAAGAATTATTTCGAGGTTATAATAATCAAAGTAGCTCGTCAAGATGTACTATTAAAATTGATTTTAGAAAGGCGTATGACTCTATATCATGAGACTTTATTTATGAAGTTTTAAAGGGATTAAAGTTTCCGGAAAAAATAGTAAATTGGATTATGGTGTGTGTTTTCGTTATTTATACCTACGAATTTTGAGGAAGGGATTATGCCTTTTCGTTATTTAGGGGTCCCGCTAGGATCTTCCGTATTATTATCGAGAGACTATAAATCTCTTTTTGATAAATTGGAAGGTTATGTTAGGAGTTGGAGAGCCCCTTCACTCTCATTTGCGGGTAGATTGGAATTGATTAGATCGGTTCTTCAAGGGGTGATATGTTTTTGGTTTACGATTTTCCCAGTTCCGGTTGGTGTTAAAGAGAGAATTATTAGTATTTGCCGTAATTTTTATTGGGATAATAAGCCACCCCAAGTTAGTTGGAAAAATATGTGTATGCCTAAAAATGAAGGGGGACTTGGACTAAAAGATTTAGAAGCATGGAATAAAGCTTTACTTCTAAAGATGATTTGGAAAATAGTGGAAAATAAAGAATCACTTTGGATTAGGTGGATTCATGGTGAGTATTTTAATAGTAGTGGTTTTTGGGAATGGATTCCTAAAAAAGGTGATTCCCCACTTTTGAAAAATATTTGGGAGTTAAAAGAAATTATAAGTGGGTCCCTAGGTGAAGAAGGAAGAAAAGATATATTAGATTTATGGTTCGTTTCCGTTAAGGCGCCCCGATCAACATATGAGGTAAATACAATAGAGTTTTATGATGTATATAAATTCCCTTATGATTTATTTCGTTGTAAAGCTTTCATTAAACCTTGGACAAATATTGTGTGGGATCCGAGTGTATTTCCGAAACATGCAATCATAGTATGGATGGCATTAAAAGAAAGACTTAAAACTAAGAATAGGATTACTTACATGGAACTTGATCCACTTTGTGATTTGTGTAAGGAAGATTTTGAATCGAATAGGCATTTATTTTTTGAATGCTCTTTTGCTAAGGCTATATGGGATGATATAAAAATGTGGCTTGGACTAGATAAGGAAATGAATACTATTCTAAGCGTTTTGAAATGGCTTAAAAAATTAAAAGCTAGAGAGAATTGGAGAAGAAAGGCTTGGAAAGTGGGTTTTGGAGCTACCGTGTATTGTATTTGGACGGCGAGAAATCACCTAGCCATGAGAGGTGCTTCCAAGACTAGAGAAATAGTAACCAAGGAAATTAAATGATGTGTTTATTCAATCTTATTTTCCTTGTTCCCTAGGCATTCTTTTTTGGATGTGAGTGGAAGGCTAGCTTGTATTAGTATAGTATGACGTAGTTGTTTTTTATTCCTTGTTGCTACCTTAAGCTTTCGAGCCTAGGTAGGTAACACCCATGTATAGTGTACAGTTTTTGATATTTTAATACAACCGTTTACCCGACCCCAAAAAAAAAAAAAAGTCTCAACTCTTTATAATACTTCATATATATATAACAGTTTGTTAAGAGTATCGAACTTAGTTTATATTATGTGGTCCCCACTTCTTGCTTTTATCCTAGGATCTTTTAAAAAAAAGAGGTTATTGTTGATAACATCTTCATTGAATTCTCTAATTGTTTTTTTATGCCTTCAATAATTTATTTTATAAAAAAAATGCCTAATGAAATAATTATTTATAGAAAACATCCCCTTTATATTTTCTATATCTTTATTACCCTTATTATTAAATATATTATTTTATTTTAATACTATATTAATTTTTAAATATTAAACAAATAATAGGGTACTTCTTTCACCACCACCACCATCACCACCACCACCACCACCACCACCACCACCACCACAACCACCATGTATGTAACCACCACTACATCCACCAAAACCATCACCACCTCCACCACCACACCACCACCACCGCCACCTCCACTTTGTTAATTAGTTATGACGATTTTAAAAAAAATTCACGGACGCGCGCGTGTGTTTATTAGTTTTTTTCTTATTTTTTAATTGATAATTATAGGGGTAATTTGGGATGAGCCTGTTTTCAATAAATATTTTATTCTAGGCACCTTTTTCTAAATAAGTTTTTTTAATAGACATTAATCAACAATTGGCTCTTAAAAAATTCTAAGAAATATAACAAACCAAAAACAAAAGAGAGAATATTTAGGAGTACAATAACTTTATGTCACATCAATAAAGTGTAGGTATATCTTTTCATAAAAGGTATATTTTTTCATAAAGTCCCATTATATAAATCATATCCTAATATTTTTTCATAAAAATTGAACTAATAAAAATAAATTTTAATGTACCGAATAATTTTCCAAAACAGAAATAAAAAAACAGGTTAGTCTGTTATAGGAGTTAATGGTGGAGCCTACTAACGCTTGTTTAATGTTGTTTGTTGAGACCCACGAATATTTGCGATTATCAAAGGGGATGTTGATAGTGTAGGTGCAAAAACTCTTGAGGAGCTTGACAGATTTGTTACAAATTACAAGAATAATTTGAGTGAGAAAAAGCGAAGATTGCTCTTCAAGCTAAGCATTTACCTGCTCAGACTTATTCCGTGACAGTAATTTCTAGTATTGTGTATTTTTACATATCAAAATTTTACGAGCCTGGTTCATGAGTTTGTAGCACATCGAAAAACAGTGGATATGTTAAAGAAAAGAAAAAAGGGTTTAGAAATGTAAATTGAAGTTGTATAGGCTATAATGGAGGATTTTATTGTCAAAGCTTCTTTTTTGGATGCTACAACTCCTGAGTCAGCAGTATGTTTATTTTATGTAGCTTCACTATTGGTCGCTGTGACTATCACATTATGATATTTTGATTTATATTTGCTAGGAGGATCTTGTTGAGATAAGAATAGAGTGCGCATAAAAGATAAATTTTTTCACGAGGGATTCACAAACGAATAGAGTGCGCATATAGGACCTAAAGTTCAATTATATAGAAGGTGTGTTTTGTATCCACGGTACAAAATTCTGATTCTAATAACATAACGGGTGAAGAAGAAGATGAAGAATATTAGAATATAATAGAATAGTATCTCGTCTTACTGAACTTGAAAAGGAGGAGGAAGAAGCTGAAAATGCCACTAAGGTTGATTAAGATTTGGGACCCACTGATTAAGGAAGATCTTAGTGATCAAGTGAATGTAAGATTCTCTCTCATATGTACTCAAGTGATGGTTTGCTCAACAATTGATAATTATAAACTTGCCAAAATGTTTTAAATCTACTTTTTTTTCCGCAATTAATTTTTATGAAATATTTTTGTGCAGGTTAAAGGTTCAACACATGATCTATCTCAATGTGCGTCTCTCACAAAAAATCTTATGTAAATACTATGCCAAAAGTTTTGAAAACTACTATTTCTTACAATTAATTGTCATGAATAGTCTTATTGAATTTCGATGCATTATTAATATATGAGAAAACTTTGTTCAGCTTTAGACATACAATTTGCTGAACTTTACCTAGAAATTTGCTAATTTATGACGTAAGTGTGCCCATAAAATATTAGATTACTCATACATGTTGATTTCTAATATTCAACACTTTTTTATGCTAATTAATGTGTATATATAGAGCCCATAATTTGATTTTTAAAACTTTGTATGTATTTACTGGACTAGTCTTTTTTGGGTAATTTGTGTTTTTTGAAGATTTAGAAGCACTCAGTATTACCAAGGATGTGAAGCTTCCTGATGAAGTACATGAGAGAGTTGTTGAGTCTTCAGTAACAACCAAACAGGAGGTAGTGTTTTGTTTGCTTAAAGACTTTAATATAGGGACCTATAGTTTAAATTTGCATAATACAAGGACCTACAGAGTAAATTTTGCATAATATATGGACTATAGTGCAATGAATTTAAAATAATTCAGGTCGTTTTCCTCAAATGACTTACACTATCTTGCTTATTCTTTATCACAGGTATCACGCAACGAAATCTGAACCAAGTCTAACTAATAGCAAGGCATGTCTTACTAGAATTGTTACGAAAATTCTCAAAATATCCCTGAACTATATTTCTTTTACCGGGTGGTCCTCGAAACTTCAAATTTTTTACGGATAGTCCTTAGACTTAGTTTTTGTCCCACCGTTTCGTTAAGTGCCACATGGCAAAGAGGTTCAAGGACAAAACCGGGGACAAGGGTATAATTTAGTGACTATTAGCGGAATACTAAAATACCTGTTGTTTACGGTAAAAATGGACGTGAGGACTAAAAGTGGTAATTGACAAAGTGTGAGGACTATATGGGTAATATTTGAAGTTCCAGGACAAACCGGATATATGGGATATATAATTCAAGGACTATCTTGGAATGCTAATGTAGAACTTGATAAAATCAAAGTAGAAGAAATAGCTAGTAAAGAAAATGCAGGGACTGAATAATAAATAAGTAGAAATATGAAAGTTAGCTGCAAAATTAGTTACAATTCTGTATATATACATGATGTAATCGTAGATAACATTTCAACTAATAAAGATTCTTTTCTATCTCCTAACTACTTCTCTCTCAATCTGTTAAGCTTCTTCTTCTTCCTCTCTTTTCTTTTTCTTCTTCTTCAAGCTTCTTTATTGCAGAGTATGCAATTTATCATGGTATCAGATATGAATCTCCTCTTCTTCCGCACTACTACTTACTAAAGCTTCTATCTACCCTCAACAATGGCGACACCTACTCCATTTTCCGAAGACTTCTCAAGTCCATATTATCTCCATCCAAGTGAAAACACCGGCATATCTCTCGTTTCCGACGTCCTTACCGGCGATAACTATCTATCTTGGTCAAGATGATCGAAATAGCTCTCTCTGTCAAGAATAAGCTCGGTTCCATTAATGGTGACATCCTACAACCTCCATTAACTTATTTGGTCTTATTTACGGCTTGAAACAGAGCAAATAATTTGATATTGTCTTGGTTACTGAATTCAATTTCTAAGGAAATTCGAGGTAGCTTGTTATATGTTAATTCTGCTCATGAATTGTTAAAGAACTAAAAAATCGATTCACTCAGAGCAATGGCACTCGAGTGTTCTATCTTGAGAAAGCCTTGAGCTCGATTTCTCAGAATTCAGATTCTATCTCTGAATACTTTGCTCGCTTCAAAACAATTTGGGATGAACATGTTCATTTTAGGCCCTTTCCAAGTTGTTCTTATGGTCATATGAACCTCTGCACTTGCAGATTATTTGATATTCTTACGGAAAGGCAACAACACGACTTTGTGATTAAGTTCTTGATAGGTCTAAATGAATCTTATGCTGCAGTTAGGAGTCAGATCCTATTAATGGATCCTATACCTAGTGTTAACTCTGTGTTTGCTATGCTGAGTCAAGAAGAGAGTCAAAGAAAACTTACTAATCTTGCTCATGATCCTTCTGCAACTACCTTTTACTCTAAAACTGCTCCTAAACAAACCTCTTTTCTTGAAAGAAAAAGAGTAACTTGTACACATTGTGGTTACACAGGACACACGATTGAGACTTTCTTTCAACTTCATGGTTATCCAGTTGGATGGGATGGACCTAAAGGCAAGAGGTTTTATCTCAACAATTCAAAGAACTACAATGTTAAGGCAAATTATGTAGCTGCAGATGAATCTTGTCTTCAAGAATCAAGAACTTCCACTTCTACTTATGAATTTACTCCTGAAGAAATTAGCAAATTGATGGCCTTGGTACTCTCTTCATCAGCTAATTCACCTCCCTCTACTTCAGTTGTACACCAAGTTTCAACTAAAGAAGGTAATCTTGATCCTTCATCTTGGATTCTTGATACAGGTGCAACTGATCACCTTGTTTTTTCCCCATCTTTATATACAAGTAATATTAGAGTTGATAATACACCTATTACTCTTCCAAATGGTGATTTAATTTCAGCTACACATAAAGGCAGTATATGGATTAATAAGTACATCACTTTACACAATGTTTTATGTGTTCCAAAGTTTAAATACAATCTTCTCTCAATATCTAAACTAACTAAAGACTCAGACATTTCTGTCATTTTCTTTCCTTCTCACTGTATTCTTCAGGACAACAAATCTCAGAAGATGTCTGGGATTGCTTATGAACTTCAAGGTCTCTCCTATATTCATTCAGCTGCAGAAACTATCTCAAAACATACTTCATTTACAGCTACAACTAAAGCTTTTGATCTATGGCACCCTTCACAAGCTAAGCTACAAGTTCTTAAAAAGTTGTGTAGTTCAATTGATTTTTTACCTTCAAATGTTTGCAATTCTTGTCATTTTGCAAAACAAAAATGGCTTGTATTCCCTTTATCTGTATCAAAAACTACTTCATGTTTTGAGCTTATCCATTGTGATATTTGGGGGCCTTTTAAACAAGAATCATATTCAGGATATAAGTACTTCTTGACCATAGTTGATGATTATTCAAGGTGTACTTGGATATACTTAATGAGTGTCAAGTCTGAAGTAAGCTCACACCTTAGTACTTTCTATAATATGGTACTAACTCAGTTTAATACTAAGATCAAGATCATAAGGTCAGATAATGGACTTGAATTCTTGATGACTAACTTCTATAAAGAAAAAGTAATGATACATCAACTCACTTGTGTTGAAACACCTCAGCAAAATGGATTGGTTGAAAGGAAGCATCAACATCTCCTTACCACTGCTAGAGCTCTAATGTTTCAAGCTAATCTACCTCTACAATATTGGAGTGAATCTATTCTTACTGCTGCTCATATAATCAACAGGTTACCTACACCACTTCTAAACAATCTATCTCCTTATCAAATCTTATATAATAGACCTCCTGAATTTAACCACTTGAGAGTTTTTGGATGCATGTGTTATGCTTCCACATTACAAAATCATAGAACTAAATTTGATCCACGAGCTACCAAGTGCATTTTTTTAAGCTATCCACCAACAACCAAAGGTTACAAACTACTTGATCTCTCAACTCACAATGTTTTCATCTCTAGAAATGTTGTGTTTCATGAAACAATTTTCCCTTTTTCTATAGCTACACCACCTACTCCCCTACATACCTTCTTATTCCCTCCATCCTCTACATATTTTATTGAGCCTTTATCAACTCAGCATGTACATAATCCTACCAACCTTCAACCAAATCCACAAGCCTTTATCAACTCAGCATGTACATAATCCTACCAACCTTCAACCAAATCCACAAGATTCTTCCCAACCTCCTCAAACTCAAAATCAAAGAACTACTCGCATAAGACATCCTCCTACCTACTTAAAAGAATATATATGTCCACATTCTTCATCTTGTTGCATATCTCACCACTCTTCACCTAAACCTTATCCTATACAAAATTTTTTAAGCTCAGAAAAATTATCCTCACCTTACAAACAGTATGTAAACTCCATATCATCTCTCACTGAACCTACCTCTTTCAAACAAGCCTCCTCATCCTCTAAGTGGATGGAAGCTATAAACAAAGAACTCAAAGCCTTACAAGACAACAATACATGGTCTATTATTCCATCACCACCTAATATACACCCTATTGGTTCAAAATGGGTGTTTAAACTCAAGTTTCATGCTGATGGAACATTAGAAAGAAGAAAAGCACGCCTTGTTTCTAAAGGTTATAACCAACAAGAGGGATTGGATTTCTTTGACACATTTTCACCTGTTGCAAAATTGGTGTCTATAAGGCTTATTCTTGCACTTGCTTCAATTAACATTTGGTTTCTTCACCAATTAGATGTAAATAATGCTTTCTTGCATGGTGAATTGAATGAAGATGTTTACATGACTGTCCCTCAAGGTTTACAAACACCACCTAATTCTGTTTGTAAGCTTAATAAAAGCTTGTATGGGCTTAAACAAGCTTCAAGGCAATGGTTTTCCAAATTATCCTCTGCTTTACTATCTTATGGTTTCTTGCATTCAGAAAGTGATTTTAGCTTGTTTATCGAACGAAGTTCAACATCCTTCATTGCAATTCTTGTCTATGTTGATAATATTATCTTAACAAGAAAGTCCATTTCAGAAATCACAGCGCTTAAACACTTTCTTCATGATCAATTCACAATTAAAGACCTTGGTACTCTCAAGTACTTCCTTGGAATTGAATTTGTTCGTTCATCCAAAGGTATTTCTCTATGCCAACGTAAATTTTCTCTTGATATACTCTCTGAGTGTGGTGTTCTTGGCTCGAAACCAATTAATTTCCCGATGGAATCAACATTGCGTCTCTCTTAAAATGATGATCAATTAATGGAAAATCCATCATCTTATCGTCGTTTAATTGGCAGACTTCTTTATCTAACCATTACACGCACTGACTTATCATACTCAGGGAATTGTCTAAGCCAATTCTTGTCAAAACCATCGGTTAATCATTGGAATGCTGCTCAACGAGTTCTTCGATATATTAAGCTCACACCAGGCCAAGGATTATTCTTTCCATCATCATCAACTGTCAAACTCAAAGCTTTTTGTGACAGTGATTGGGCAAGTTGTGTTGATTTACGACGCAGTATTACGGGTTTTTGTGTTTTTCTCAGTGATTCTCTTATATCTTGGAAGAGCAAGAAGCAAACTACGATAAGTCGATCCTCAGTTGAAACAGAGTTTCAAGCTTTAGTAGCTACTACTTGTGAATTACAGTGTCTCGTTTATGCTCTTCGTGATTATGGTTTTGATCATGACTATCCAGCTTTGGTTTATTCAGACAGCAAATCTGCAATTGCTATGTCTACTAACCCGGTTCAACACGAGAGAACTAAGCATGTTGATATTGATTGTAAAACTACTCATGAAAAATTAGCAGCTGGAGTCATAAAATTGTTCTATATCCCATCGTCTTTACAGCTCATCGATATTTTTACAAAACCACTTGCTAATCTTCCATTTCACAACATTCTTTCCAAGCTCAACATTATTAACATACATGTTTCGCTTGTGGGGGGATCTTGGAATGCTAATGCAGAACTTGATAAAATCAAAGTAGAAGAAATAGCTAGTAAAGAAAGTGCAGGGACTGAATAATGAATAAGTATAAATATGAAAGTTAGTTGCAAAATTAGTTACAATTCTGTATATATACATGATGTAATCGTAGATAACATTTCAACTAATAAAGATTCTTTCTATCTCCTAACTACTTCTCTCTCAATCTGTTAAGCTTCTTCTTCTTCCTCTCTTTTCTTTTTCTTCTTCTTCAAGCTTTTTTATTGCAGAGTATGCAATTTATCAGACTATTTGGGGAATTTCCCTTTTTTGTTTTACTTTTAAGGATTTGAAAATGAGTGATTATTAAAACAAGCTTATTTTCTTTAGGATACTTATTGACAAAAGTACAAAGAAGAGAAAGAATTAGGCATATAATTTTTTCATTTCCGTGAATACTGACTCTTAGAGATGGTACAGAATATAAAATATTGTGTACACTTGAGTTGTTACCTAACTAACTTTTGTATAGCTTTTTCATAACTTACTCATATAATAACTAAATGTGTACATCTGTAGATGTACCCTTAACACTTATACAACTTGCATATAGCAATGAGCAGATTCTCCAATTATCAACAGAAAGATTTTTGTCAAAAATATTAAAGTTGTGATCTGTTTATTCCAAATAACTTTGTCTTACGATGCACAACTATTAAAAGCGACAAAAGATACAACAGAAATTTACTTAGCATGTGGTTTGGACCTCTCTAAGGTCTTATCTATCTTTTAGCACTTCAATTTCATAATCCGAAGCATAATTTAGCTTCTAGTCCTTAAAATTCTGAATAACAGTATTTGTACAGTCTTATATTCGGGCTCATATAGAACTGACGTGGCTCCTGAGTTCTGTTACACCTATTGAGTGGATCAATAAAATGATTCAATTTAAAGAGAAATTTAGAATAGAACTAAAATTGCATCCCAGTTGGCGGTCTATAATTTAGAACGGAACGTCTGTGAGGCTGATATCACAACTGGGGGTCTAATTGTTCCTATATTTTGAGCAATGCTGGATTTTCATTGAAAATGTGAAATTATAATTATATGAATTGGTGGACGTTTTTTGATTTTTTTGTATTTCTTCACACTTTCACAATGTGATGATTATCTTAAAAACGCAATGTAAAAAACCCTACATTTGACATTCATGGTGGTATACTTGTAACAGATTTTTAGTGGTTGCTAACACTGGTGGTTAGGGTGACAGGAGGTTGTGGGCCACAATTTTTTTGTCAGTAAAAAATTTCCGCTAAATGTCAAAAACTCTCGTCCAAAAAAAAAAATCATAAACTCCACAAAAATTCAGTTTATTTTGTAGTATGAGATGCCTCAAGATGACTTGAGATTTTACTGAACTATTGTTGTAAGAGCCAATAATAAAAAAATGATTTATTAAACAAACTATTAATAAAAAGATATCTAAGATAAACCCATTATAAAAAAACGCCCAACCTAACCTATCCTAATAAATAGTAATTAAAAAAAAGAAAAAAAAATAGAAAAAAAAACAAAACAAAAACTAATAAACATATCGCGCGTCCAGGAATTTTTAAAAAAAATCGTCATAACTAATTCTAAAAAATAAAAAAATATATATTTGAATAAATCAAATTAATATTTACATCTATGAGTTTTTTTGAAATTTTTTGGTTTTATTAAATTTTGTTATATTTTTTCTTCGCAGACACGGAATTTCATGTTTTAAACAATGAATTTCATATTTTAAACATAAAAATCCGTGTCTGCAAAAAAAATCTACTATTTCAAACAGTGAATTTCATGTTTTGAACATGAAAAATCCGTGTCTACGGAAAAAAGAATTTTAAAAAAATCAAAAAAAATCATAGATGTAAATATTAATTTGCTTTATCCAAAAATGCAAATTTTTACTTTTCTGATTTTTTAAAAATTAGTTATGACGGTTTCAAAAAAATTCACAGACGGGCGTATGTGATGGTATTAGTAGAAGGTGGTGGTGGTGGTTGTGGTGGTGGAGGTGGTGATGGTTGTGGTGGCTGTAGTGGTGGTTAAATACATGGTAGTGGTAGTGGTGGTGGTGGTAGGGGTAGTGGTGGTGGAAGTACCCTATTATTTGTTTAATATTTAAAAAAAATATTGTATTAAAAATAAAATAATATATTTAATAATAAGGGTAGTAAAGGTATAAAAAATATAAAAGGGATGTTTTCTATAAATAATTATTCTATTAGGCATTTTTTTATTAAATAAATATTGAAAGCTTAATTTTATAATTAGGTACTTTTATGAGACTTCTTTTAGCAAATACCTCTTGTTGTAAAGATAAAGAAAGAAAATATGTACATTCATAATATTTTACTTACCTAAGACTTGGAACAATTTTTTTTAAGTCTTGGACAACTGGTTGAACAAGGTTATTCATTCAAATATGGAAAAAACTCCTGTAAATTTTTTGACAATAAAAGTCAAGTTGTTTTAAATATTAAAATGGAAAAAATTTGTATTTTTTCTATTTCCTACATTACCCTGGTATATTGCTATTAAAATTGTTGTTGTTGACGAATTTTGGTTGTTGCATTGAAGGTTTGAGCATTTGAATTTTCAAAATGAGTAATGATATTTGTCACCCCTTTTCATGTCACCCTTTTATCACCCTTCTATATATATGTTCTGATTTCCTTGAATAGAAGATAGAAAAATTAAATAAGATAGAGAAATCCATTCATTGGTACATGTAGGCATACACGTAGGAGGTGATAAAAGGGTGATACAAAAAGGGTGACAAATATCATTACTCTTTCAAAATATAAAGAATTTTGAAAAAAAAAAATATGGTATATGGGCTTTTGTCTCTCAAATAAATGCAAAAAACTTGTGAATGATGTGTATTTAGAAAATAACACCAAGAGTCATTTCTAAAAGACAAATCCTGGATAGCTAAAACACCCTTAGGGCTTGTTTACACAGACATGTTAGGACCAATGTTTGACTCCAACTCATGTTGGTAACAAATATTTCTTTTTTTTCATCATTGATGATTTCACGAAAATGACTTGGGTTTATTTCATTAAACAGAAATATGAAGTGTTCTCTATTTTTAAGAAGTTTTAAATGTACATTGAAAGAAAAAGTAGCTTTCTTATAAAAGTCTTGAGAAGTGACAGAGGTGGTGAATACAACTCCAATGAATTTAAGACGTTTGTGAAGATATTGAGTTGGATAGGAAGCTTACAGTTGGCAACACTCTACAACAAAATGGAGTCGTTAAAAGAAATAACAGAAACAATGAGGAGATGGCGAAATCGATTCTTTATGAAAAGGGTCTGATTAAATCCTTTTGGGGAGACAATATGTATATGTCAATATATTTGTGATGTCTTCCTATTTGTGATATAATAATCTAGGCTGGAGACATCATTTTAGGTGTATTTGAGTAATTAATTATAGATTTTTATTCATAATTTGATGTTTTCTTATTTCTTGTCTTGATTTGATGATTTATTATTTTTAGAGCATATTTGGTTCAATTTGTGTGTTAATGTGAAATTTAAAGATATATGAAAATTAATTTGATGTCAAATCAATTCTAAAGAGATAAGAAAAGAAGATATGGAAGGGATTAAAAGATAAAAAGAAATAGAGATAAAATAGGAAAGACAAAGTTATCAAGTAAATCTGAAATTCTGTAGCTACCTGCCTAAAAGAAGAGAAAAAATAATAAATTA
Organism: Nemophila menziesii; assembly: GCA_029959085.1. NCBI lineage: Eukaryota > Viridiplantae > Streptophyta > Magnoliopsida > Boraginales > Hydrophyllaceae > Nemophila > Nemophila menziesii. The sequence continues at coordinate 2,602,967 of JARWIR010000013.1, forward strand.
GAAAAAAGAAATCATATAATTATTAATTTAAATTCTACTTAGGAAGTAATGTAATTAGTATAAACAGTGCCTTAATTTTATTGTTATTTAATGCGTTTGACTGAAAAAAAATTTAACCGAGTCTCAAGAATTTAGTTCATCATCTAGATTAGGGTTGAGCAGAATAGTGGTAAATGGTAAACCGACCCGTTAGGGTAATAAAAACCGACCTAAAACAGGGTAAAAATTACCCTAACCCATTTTATAACATACCTTACCCTTCAATTTTGGGCATGTTAATTTTTTTACCACGAGTTTACCTTCTATACATTACCACACGGGTTGGACCCGTCCAACCCGTGTACTGTTCATTTAATATATATATATATATATATATATATATATATATATATATATATATATATATATATATGTGTGTGTGTGTGTGTATGGTCAAGACTTGGCCATTTGACACATTTGGCTACTTCGTTCACCGAAATCTTATCCTCGTCTTTTCTTTGAATTTTATCTAATATGTACTTTATTTTGAAGAACAAAAATTCTTTTAATTGAATAGTAGCATTTAAACTTTATTTGGTTTTATGTTTTTTATTGTGATAAAATTATGAATTTTACCAAGGGTAAAACCCGGGTAACCCGTTAGTTATCTCGTCTTAACCCGTGGTAATTTTTATTTTACCATTAACACGGGTTTACCCTCCAACATTTACCACTTTCCAATATTACCCTAACCTTACCCTAGACCCCAACCCGGGTAAACCCGACCCATGCTCACCCCTAATCTAGATCTCACTTGCACGAGTGTTGACCCTTAAATTTATTTTGGTCTTATATAAGCGTTGTCCAAAAAAAGTAAAATATCAGCGTTGACTAAAACCCAGAGGAACTCAAACACTTGTCATCAAGAATCCCACAAATCCCTACATCCTCTCTGTTTTGGGATTCTTGATAGACTTAAATCAATGCATCAATACAATCAAACTCGTCCAAATTCATCTAAAAGTCCAAATTCATCTAATAACTTCACTACCCCTTTCCTATCCTCCTCCGCTTCCACCACCGTCACCGCCATGGATGAATCCTCGGCACCACTCACCACCAAATCATACTGGCGTTTCAGCAAGCAAGATTTCTTTCCAGAACCATCTTTCACAAACTTCAACACCTACCTAACCTCCCTTTCCCACACACCTTCTCGAGTTCTTGATCGTTTCTTAGGCCGATCATCTGATGCTTCGGAACTCATCCAAAAGAAAACATCTGAAAACGAAATGCTTAAATGTCTTACATGGTGGGATCTAATGTGGCTCGGGTTTGGCTCCGTTGTCGGATCCGGTATCTTCAGTATCACCGGTCAAGAAACTCATAACCATGCAGGTCCAGCTATTGTCCTTTCTTACTTAGCCTCCGGTGCCTCTGCTCTTCTATCAGTCTTCTGCTACACAGAGTTCGCCGTTGAGATACCAATAGCCGGTGGGTCGTTTTCATATCTCCGTGTTGAACTTGGTGATTTTGTTGCTTTTATCGCCGCCGGAAACATTCTTCTCGAAGCGATAGTGGGGGCTGCTGGGCTAGGCCGGTCGTGGTCATCGTATTTCGCGAGTCTCATTAGTAGCAACCCGGATTTGTTAAGGATTAAGGTGAATTCTTTTGCTGAAGGCTTCAATTTATTAGACCCTTTAGCTGTTTTAGTCTTGGCAATTGCTAATGGAATTGCTATGACGGGTACAAAGAGGACTTCTTTCTTAAACTGGATTAGTTCGATTTTGAGTTCTGTAGTGATAGTCTTTATAATAGTAATTGGTTTTATCCATGCCAAGAGTGAAAACTTGAGTCCCTTTTTTCCGTTTGGTGCTGAGGGCGTGTTTACCGCTTCAGCCATCGTGTATTGGTCGTACACCGGGTTTGATATGGTTGCTACAATGGCTGAAGAGACTAAAAAGCCTTCGAGAGACATTCCTATAGGGTTGGTTGGTTCAATGTCGATTATAACCGTCGTGTATTGTTTAATGTCGTTAGCTTTAGTCATGATGGTGAAATACACCGAGGTAGATGTGAATGCCGCTTTTTCGGTTGCTTTTGAAGGTATCGGGATGAAGTGGGCTAAGTATGTGGTGGGTATCATTGCTCTTAAGGGTATGACCACTAGTATGCTCGTTGGATCAATGGGTCAAGCTCGATACACGACTCAAATCGCTAGAGCACATATGATCCCTCCTTGGTTCGCTCTAGTTCATCCCAAAACCGGGACGCCGATCTTTGCTACATTATTGGTAACTATAATTAGTTGCATTGTTGCTTTATTCTCAAGCCTAGACGTTTTATCTAGCGTATTATCATTTAGTACACTCTTCATTTTCATGCTTATGGCTGTTGCATTGTTAGTACGACGCTATTACAATAAAGACACTACCCCAAAATGTGACTTTTACAAGTTCTTGTCGTGTTTAATTGTTATCATCGGTTCATCAATCGCGTTAACCACTCTTTGGAATTATAATAATAGAGGTTGGATTGGGTATACGGTAGCGGGCGCGATATGGTTTTCGGGAACTTTAGGAATGGCACTTCTCTCGCAACATCGGGCACCAAAGGTTTGGGGTGTGCCTCTTGTGCCGTGGTTACCAGCTTTATCCATCGCTATGAATCTATTCTTATTAGGATCTCTCGGTAAAGCGGCGGTTTTGCGTTTCATCATATGTAGTGCCTTCATGATAGTTTACTACCTTTTTGTCGGTGTTCATGCAACGTATGACATGGTTCATCAAGATGACGATATTAAAGAAATTGAAGAAGCGAAAGGAACTTATTGATAGTGGAACCTCGTATATTTTAGTGCTTTGAGATTTAGTAGGGTATAGTTTTGAGAATTTATGCATTAGGTGCATTATTCCATCTAGTTCTTTGTTTATTTTTGACTAATTACTTAGTTTTTTACTTGTACTTTAAGTACTTAATTAGAAGTCATATTAAAATAATTTTGTATATGCTATCATTTGTTTGAAGCACGGGTACATTATTTACACATGAGAAAATGTTGGAGCTGACTTGGGCCAGCCTCATTCCATTGGCTCACGCCGAGGTTTGTGGAGAGTCGCCAACAAAGAAACAAGTAGTGTATGTCTGTAACATTTGGCAGATTTTTTGAAAAATAAGGTTGTTGTTGCATAGGAAATAGGAATTGAACGTTAGCTTTGGGTGAGGGAATGGTACAAGGTTGGTACACCATACACGAATAGTATATGCTACTCGTGTGAAACTGAAATTGTGAACAAAATGACTCAACATGCGAGATGGACCGGCCCTATTTGACAAAACTACCTATTGTTAGGTTTTGTCTTAAAAAAGAGGAAATCCCATTTTTAGGCTATTACCTATGGCCTAAAAACATTTTTAGGCCAAACGTTTCAAATGTCACATTTTTAGGCCAAACGTATTAAAAACGCCCATTTTTAAGCCATTTCACTAATTTCATGAGATATTTCATTGATTTTAAGGACAATTTGGACATTTTAGACCGAGTTTCTAGTTTGTGATGCGACCAAATAAACATATAGTTAATTTAAAATGCATAATTGTCCTTAGAATCAATAAAATATCTTATGAAATTAGTGAAATGGCCTAAAAATGGGCGTTTTGAATACGTTTGGCCTAAAAATGTGACTTTTGAAACGTTTGGCCTAAAAACGTTTTTAGGCCATAGGTAATGGCCAAAAAATGGAATTTGCTCCTTAAAAAAACATAAACAATCTTTTACAGGTGCATATATATGCAAAAAATTTATAACATGGAAATAAAATTCAGAAAATAAAAAATCATTACAAGTAATCAGAGCCTGAGTCTGTATTTTTTTTAATACATGAGAGAGCCACTTTGGACTCGAACATTTTGACTCCAATGAGATTCGATCCGAGGATCTCTTGGTGTTTGCGAAGTAACCTAACCACTAAGTCAACTATCAATCTCAGAGTTTGAGTCTTTTGAAAAAAAAAAAAAGAGTTTGAGTCTTTGATTGACTTGAACTTTAACGGTGGAACAACTTACCACTAAACTTGCAAAGTTATTTAGTTGTTTTGAACACGGAAAGTTACTTAATATTCATAGGAGCTATTTATTTTTTCGACAAAAATTACACATACATTTTTAAAAAATCTCAGGATCCGGATGGGTTTGAGCCCCTAGACCCCTCATAAGTCAGTCGAGTGTCGCCAACAATGAGAGCCAAGTATTGTTAGTGACAATTCATTCAAGATATATGATGTATAGCCAAGAGAATCAAAATCATTCTATGTTATGAATGCTCATAGTAATTTTATATTATTATGCCAGAATAAAAACATTGATGGACCTCTAAATATACTAAGTTGTATCCTTGGAACAATCTTCTTTTGCAAATGAAAGTATATCCTCCCTAATGTCATATACAAATCGTACATTCTGTTGTAAAAAGCTTCCCAACAAAGTTATATCAGTCTTACCCATCATTAGGAGGCAGAAGAAACTATCATAAATTGCAAACATATTTGATGTTGGAACATCAAGATTAGCCCCTTCAAAGTGAAACATCATTCTTGGGAAATGATTGAATCTTGAATTCTTTCTATAGCATAGTTTCTCATCTACTCTTGGATCTCCAACAAGTCTTTCTAAAGACTTAAACTTCTCAAAGTATTTTACAAGTTTAACAATCACAACATTATAAGCATCTTTTTTAATAAGACTAAAAGCCGACCCTGAGTCAATAACACAGCCTGCTGAAAAGGTCATTCTTAATCCTAGTTGTTTTCCATTGATGCTAAGATCAATCAAGTTTAGTTTGTAGTTTGAAAACTGGTTGCTCTGTATGAAAGGGGTTGATTGGACATGTCTTAATGATATAGTAGCCTCGTCACCGAATCTTACATATGAATACTTTGTTGTCGAGTGAGATTTTGGTATGCCCCCTTCAGAGAGTAATTTAGCTTTTCATCCTTCTGTATTTTTAAATAATCTTTTTTGCAATCCATTCCAACTATTCTACTTTGGATCGTTTATGACACAACGGTATACCTAAATAATTTCCGAGGTCTTCCGTTTCTTTAATTTTAAAGTCTGAATTTTTAAGTCTCTTATATCTTGCGGAGTCTCTTTGCTAAACAAAATAGCCGACTTTTGTAGATAAATACATTGACCTGAGCCTCGACAATATGTATTAAGGCTCTCCTTAAAAGCATCAATGTTAGTATTATCAATATCCAGAAAAAAGAGAGAATCATCACCAAATAAAATGTGAGAAATAATAGGACAATAACTGTTAAGTTGAATACCACTAATGATACCTTCCTTACTGTTATTGTTAATAATACTAATGAGAGATTTTGTCATGATATTAAACAAAAATGGAGATAGCGGTTTCCCTGTCTAAGCCCTCTCCCTGATTCGAGATTTTCTAACCTTTCACCATTAAGATTAATATGAAAATAAACTATGGTAATACAGTTCTTGATCCATTGTATCTAAATATCACAAAAACCAAGTTTCTTTAAGACCATTAAGATAAAGTCCCAACGTACCTGATCATAAGCTTTTGTCATGTCAATTTTTAGTGATGCCATATGCTTCTTATTCTTCCTTTTCCTACTGATAAAGAAAAATATTTGTTGAGCTATTATAATATTGTCCTGTATATGTGGAACTTTAATAAAGGCTGCCTGTGTCGGAGAAACTATCTTATTCATGAATTCTTGAAGTTTGTTAAATAATATCTTGTCAATAATTATATATATAAAATTGGCACAGGAAATAGGCCTAAAATTATCTCATTTTGGAATAAGGTTGATAAGGGTGTCATTAATCTCTTCGAGAGAACATTTATTACTAAAAAAATCTAAAATCACATTGAAAACGTCATATTTAATGATATCCCAAAATTCTTTGTAAAACTTACCATTACAGCCATCCGGTCCCGATGCTTTTGAAGGCGAGAGTTCCCTAATGGCACTTTCCGTTTCTTCCATAGTCGGGGTTCTAGTTAACTCTAAATTAATTTCCTCGATATTACATGGTTTGATATGCTCCGTTGCCTTCTCCATATTTTCTGCAGGCGTCGGTATATCTTGGAACAATGTTTTGTAGAAATCTTGGAAGCATAGTTTAACTTATTATATGTACTCTTTCCAAACCCCATTATTGTCTTTAATTCTAGTGATTCTGTTATATTTCCTTCTTTTAATAGTAGCCAGATGGAAAAACTTAGTATTTTTATTGCCGTAAATCAGCCAATTAACTCTAGATCTATCAAACCAATATTTTTCCTCATTTTAAATTCAAATTTTATCTTTTCTTTAATGTCTTTTTCTTCTTTGATTGTGTCATTATTGGGAATACTGGTATTTATAGTTGTTAAACGATCTTGTAATATTTTTATCTATTTTTCGTGGTTTTAAAAAGTTTTTATACTCTATTTTGTTAATTCTTTAGCCGTATTATCTTTTTTTTACATAATTGTCACAGGGTTGTTGTGGTTTGGTATGGTCCACCAATTTTCAACTACATCCTTATATTCACTATTGTCCAACCATTTAGTTTCGAATTTAATTTGCTTTCTACCGATTTTCATATCAATATCAAAGTGAAGCATTAAGGGGGAGTGGTCCGACCCGATTGCTGAAGGAACAAAGACGAAACTTATCAATCCACTCATATGTCGCCAAAGCACGATCAATTTTTGTCTTAACATGTTTGTCTCCTTCTTGCATGTTAGACCAAGTAAAGAAACACATGTTAGACTTAATTTCTATCAAAGAATTATAGTAAGTAAAATCGAGAAATTTGTTTATATGGTGTATATTAGCAGAATTTTTCTTCTCATTGAGGTTAAGAATTTCATTAAAATCCCAGATAATAATCCAAGGTTCTTGGATATCTTTACTCCAATTAGAAATTTCAATCCATATATTCTTCCTATCATTGAAATCGGTAGGAGCATGTATAAAAATCATATAGTACGGGAAAGAATGTTCATTAATACACACAATAATAAAGGAATTACAACTATGAACAATCGATAAACGCACAAATGAGTGCCACAACTCCAGGAACCCACCATAGTGATAAGCACCAATGGGGTCCACACAAAAGGAGTTACTAAAACCAGACTTCCTAAATATGTCTTAAGAGTCCTCCTCTCTCAACATAGTCTCACAAAACACTGCTAATCCAGGACGAAACCAAGCCAAAAGTGAGCTAAGGTTGGATAATGTCAAGGGTTCTCGTATACCCTGAACATTCCAAAAAAAAGTAGTCATTACAAATCCGCTGCTTTTCTGGAGTTGCCGCCTCCTTTATCCTTTCCTTCAAAATAAGGAACCTCCTCATATGTATCTTCATATTTAAAATTCATGTCATGATCTTCACCCACCCAAGTAGTCTTTCTCGAAGTAATTAACATTGTTACCATTGTTGCCTTCAATCTCTTCCTCTAGTTTGAATTGGGGGTCATAATAATCAATCATCTTCGAAAGGTCCTCCATATCTGTGTTACCTATATTATCGCCATCATCTTCACCTTCTTCTTCATGTTCCAAGATACTGAACTGGTTTTTATTGACAAAATCTTCTATTGCATCATTAACTCTCAGCTTCTTGAAATTACCTTCAATCTTAGATTTACTTTTTTGGATCACAAACCCCACTCCTCCACTCCTACCCTCTCTTCTTCTCTTGATCTTCTATTGGAACTCCGATGCATCTTCTTGACTACTGGAGATATCACCACTACTATTGGCTATCTGTTTCCCCCTGCTTCTCCTCGTTTCTTCTTCAAAGATTACAAGAACTATTCTTTCTTATCTCTCCTTAGTAGCATATGTTTCATTTGTTATCCCATGAGCTTGTTTAAATGCTTCAATTCTCCTTGTAGATTCATGGCATTCATTGCGCAAATCATGGATCTGTTTATTCCAGTTCTCCCAGTCTCTTTCTTCACTATCCTTTTCCTCCTCTAGCTCTTGTTGGTTAACTACTTTGCTTGAACTAGCCATCTTGATGTAGTTGTACTTATTAAGGATGTTTTATCGTGCCTCCTAAATGACAATACCCTTATTATGATTCGCCCTATTTTGTCCTTTCCCTGCATTCAGATTATTGTTATCATTGTAATGAAAGTTGATAAAGTTGTATCGTTACGATACAATAAAGTTACAAACAAAGGGAAGTCTCTAAATACACACCTAGGTTAGTTAAACACAGTGCGAAAGAAGATAGCAGAATATATAGAATAGACTCAAAGCAACTACTCAGAAAATTTCATGTAGCAATACTTACAAACTACAAACCTGCACACTTTTCATATCTACCATCAACACGGCTTGAATTTAAGATTAGATTAGCTTCGCAATGTAAGAGGGAGATGTTCTTTACTCAGTTTACCAAGGAGGCTATAGATTGTTCATCGAACTTCACTAGTATCCAAAGATCCACTTAATTACTCTCTATTGGCTCAATAACTTCTAGATCACATAGCAAAGAATTATAAGGTCTTTAGGGTTGTAATGTTGTCTTAGGGACAGTATGATAGTATATTTGGATAATTTAGAGTGAGCTTTTAGCTCTCTCTTCACTAGCCATCAACGAATCGCCCTAGAGTTTGAGTTACTCTCATAAAACGTTCTTAATCAACCCAATGATTTGATGCACAAAATAGCATCCCCAATTAACCCATACTAAAGCATAAAGATGTTCACATAAAAATTCCACTTTTCCGGTCCAAATATATATTCTTTTCATATCAATTTTTTTATTTTGTAATATAGCAACAACTCTCTTTTTGATGTGAGATATCGTGCTATTTTTTCATATATTCTTTTTCTTTTCATGCTTTTCAGCTTTTTTTCATTTACTTTTACCCCGGGGTTACAATATAATAAACCTGTGAATCATCATAAAAAATAAGAACAAGGCACAATTGATAAGCTCAAAAATCCCAACCCAATAATAATTCCCATACTGGTGGACCCACCAACCCAAACTCAAGCTCTAAAACAATTGTCTATGCATCGCAATTCGAGTGCGGGTCATATAGAAAAGTCCTATAATATAAAGGGGTATGGCTTATAATGTGGCTAATAAAAAGTCTTTAGAAAGGCTAGAAGGGGCTGAGAAGGATATAAAATATAAATTTGAACAGCAAGCTAAAAGGCAACAAGGGGCTTATCAAAGAACCGCCTTAATCATTTTCTAAACTATGCAATTTCGTTATTCTCTTACCTTTAGCACGTTCATAAAATGAGTTCATAAACTAGCTTAGATCTCACGGCCTACATACTACTCACGGATCCCTGAGATCGAACATACTTTCTATCGCATTGCTAACTAATCTTTTCTTTACTATCAATGTGTGTATCCTGTAAATACTCAAAGCTTACAAAATAAAATAGCCCATAAACATATTACGTTCTATCATTAACTTACTAAGCATATGCTTTCAAGCTATTAAACACGCACTACATCTAATCCTCACTATCAAAAAAATTTAATTTATTCCTAAAAACAGTAAAACACATAAAAATGGAGATGAGAGACAACGAATCCCCACACCCCAACTCAAAAATGAGACGTGTCCACACGACTTGAAAAGAATATAAAAATAAAAATCCTAACAAATATTGCAATTACAGAAAGATGGTAGGGAAGAAAGAAAAAATACTTTTCGAGGCTATTGCCTTGCATGATCAATACCTAGAATAGGGTGCAGTGCTTTCCTTGTATGTAAACTTCATGTATTACCAATTTCGCTTTCCCTTACATCCATTTATGCTCCATCACAATCAATCACACTCTAGAAATCACTTATCTTTTTCCAACTTTGTTCTCGAATACTCTCTCATGTGAAGGTGTTCATCCTGGAATATGTTGTTGTGGCAATAGCTAATAGCGTCCCAGAAGCTTTGCTCATCTTTGGTATATGGATCTTGATTTGAAGAGGTTATGGTGTTTTCTCCTTGAAAGATGTAACTATTTTGATCTTTGATTTCACCACTGCATGCTTTCCTCTACTTACTTGACCCGATTTACCTTGTAAATTATTCCCAAACTTGTACCCATCTCAATTGATTTATTCTGGATCTTACCCAATACCTTGATTTGATACTTCATCTCCCTTAACATTTTATAATATCTCTATTATTTCCATCATCTTTTTTGACCCCCTACTCAAAGATTTAAACACTCTTGAACTACCTTTTGATCAAAGATAGATAAGGTGTTATTTGGGTTAGGAAAGGTGTAAGTATGATAGTTCTCTATGTGGGTATGATGAACTCTTGCTTGGATGATATGGGTTTAAGGATTTTTGGAAGAAGATCTGGATAATTTTTGGTATTGATTCTTGATTTCTATGTGTTTTAATATGATTTGGGTGGTTGAATCTTCTTTCTAATGATGTAGGGAAGGATTTGGATATGAAATTATGGTGATTGGCTAGTGTTTTGATGTTTGGTGAAGGTTTGTTGAAGCTTTAATGGAGTTGGGAGAGGTTCGTGGAAGACAGGAGGTGTAAAGGATATAAAATTTGTGATATAACTAACATCTTTCTTCTTTAAAACCCTAAAAATAATTTTCCCGCGGCACCGACCTGTCATTTCACCAGGTTACCAGTGCAGTGCCGTGTCGACACTTTCTCCCATGGTTTTTCTCAATTGTTCTCGGTATTGCACCTGATTTCCCCTACCATGGTACGGTCTGGCTGCAGCGGCTTATCGGTGGGAGGGTCAGATTTTCTCTGATTTTTTTTCTTTTTCTCCTGAATTCGATTTTCTTAGTAACTGAACATCAAAAACACTAATATCTTCCTCATTACTGTAATATCAACTAAAAATAACTAACATAAACTAAAATATTACAAAATAAAATACAGTGAGATGTCTCCCAGAGGGCACTTTTGTTTAATGTCTTTCAAAGTTAGACGTGTTAACTCGATTATTTCTTTTTATAGCCTCCCCAGTAGTGAGTTAGGTGATTAAAACTTACCAACCTGAGCTTGCAACTCTCTATAGCTTTTATTTTGACCACTCCTACTGAAATAATTTGTGTGATTAAGTATGACCTTATCCAAGAACTTTTATGTTTGGGGTTGGGAGATTTCCATGCTACCTCGTCTCCTACCCCAAAATCAATTTCTTTCTCTATGATATCTTGGGGGCTTACAGGTTCTGGTTTCTTAGTTACACTCTGATTGGTGATAATTCTAGTGACTTTTTTTTTCTTCAATACGGAGAGTCACGGTTCCTTCATTCACATTGACTATGGTGTCACTGGTGGCTATGAATGGACCCCCAAGTATGAATGTGATGTTCTTATCTACTTTATAGTAAAAATAATGAAATTCGTACGAATAAAAAGGTTAACTACTTGGACGAGCACGTCCTCGATTACACCCCACGACTCTGCTGTTGATTGCTCCGCAAGCTGTAACATTACAGATGTCGGTTTCGCATCATTATACCAATCTTCTTGAATATACTTTTGGGCATGATATTTAACTTACCCCTAAATCACACATGAATTTTCTATGAAATATACCACCTATCTTGATTGGGAGGTTAAAACCTCTAGAATCATTAAGCTTCGGTGGTAATCTTTGCTGAACTTGTGCTGATATCCCTGCATTGAGTGTCACAGACTTGGATCTTGTGAACCTCTCTTTATTAGAGAGTGCCTCTGTAATGAATCGATCATAGTCTCGCTTTCCTTCCATAAATTCGAGTAGAGGGATGTTGAATTTCACTTTCTTTAACGTCTCCATACACCTCTCTTGTTCCTCCTTCAGATAAGCGGGTTTTACGATATAATAGCAATGTAGGGGTGGTCGTCTTACTCTGCTTTTCTCTTTCATTCTTGGTGCATCAACCACTCTTGGATTCTTAATCTCATCGTGTTTAACCTCTTCAACCCAATCTTCAACAATTATCTCATCTAAGTTCGTCCGATCTATGTTTGACTTGGTTAGTGGAACCTCCACTTTACTCGATGGAGATGGTGGTGATTCTTTCATCTTTTCAGCTTGAAGACTAATAATCTTAACCTTGTCATCAACGTATTGGATCTTCTTCATGTTATAATTTGTACTTTGGGTCAATTGCAAGAGTTGATTTTGCATTTGTTCTATGACTGTAGTTAGCCGCATCACATTTTGCTCTAAAAGTTGATTATGTTGTTATGTTGTTTCAGATCTTGATTATGTTGTCGTGGGCTTTTCACTACTGATGCATCAATCTTTGACTCAAGTCTTCTCAAATTGTCCTTCTAGAAGTTGATGAATTGACTAATAGTCTCTTTTAACTTAATGATATCTTCTTGAGGACATGATGGAGCTTGACTTCCATTGTACGCATTGTAGCCCGGTGGATGGTTAGCTTGATTTTCATAGGCTTGTTCTTGAAGATATAACTGTCGAGGTAGCACTTGGATTCTTTTCTCAACTGTTATAGCGAGCTGTTGTATTTGTTCTTGCAAGCTTGAAAACCTCACCTCTGTAACAATATTAGTGGTAAAAGCTTGTGAGTGTGGCCAACTCACGTCGGTTTCGACAATTCTTTCCATACCACTCGATTGTACCTTAATTTTACATTAGCCTTTGAATATTAGTTTTTGAGTAAAGATATATATAAACCCTATTTGATTCACCTTTATATCACACCTTATGTGGATGTTTTAATCACCAATCAAATAATTTCTCTTTCCTAAGTATTATTTCTCTCTCTTCTGTTTAATGTCACATCGGATAATACATATGAGGTGAAATAAGGGTGAAGCAAATAGAGGTGATATATATAAATGCTCTTACCTTTTTAACAATAATATCAATCTTCACAAAAATTATATTAGTGCTATTGTAATATGTCATTCTTTATATTAAACAAATTTATCATGAATAAAAATGTTAAAATTACTTTGAATTTTTTAAATATTTGTTAATTTTATGCTTAAAAGAGTATGATGTCATCTAAAAACATTAAATGAGACAATCCATTTAATTTATGAGTAATGATATATACCACCAAAATTCAAACCACCCATGACGTGGCGTGATGTGAATGGAAGTATATCCTCAATCAAATCGAGAAAATATATTGATTAACGATTTACTTCCACTCATATCACATCATGTAATAATTGGTATGAATTTGGGTGGTATATATCATTACAATTAATTTTAAAGGTTATACGTCAAATATAAGCTTTTCATTTTCTTCAATGTCAATATTGTTTTGTAGTAATTGAATGATTATAAAATTAGTAAACTTTATTTATTATCTTCAAAACCTGCAAAATATAAACAAAAATGAATGCTTACTACGATGTACTATAAATTTTACATGTTAGGTCTCTTGTGATCGTATTTCCGAAATTCAATATCATAGACGTTCCATATAACTAGACATTGATTCATTGTAAAAATCTTATGATCAAGTGATCATGTCTCAACTCATCGGGTTTGGAGTAGCTAATCTCTTTCATATCATCTTTACACTTTCTTATATACTATCTATTGTTTTAGTATCAAATGGTTTTAGACTAAAATTATTTCACATAGATTCTCCAAACTCTCCTTTCTACCAACCAAATATTTCTACCATCCAACGATTACAAAGAGATAATGAAATATCTTATTCAAGAGTTTCTTATTTTGAAGAAATTGCAACAAATACAACTATCCGACTTCCGTTCATCCATGATGTGTATTTCACCGTTGAGATAAGTCTCGGTACACCTGCCGTCAGTAAAAACTTAGTTTTTGACACAGGTAGTGATCTTACTTGGACACAATGCTCACCTTGCACTAAATGTTTTAGGCAAGATTCACCTTTGTTCGATCCGAAAAATTCTACATCCTATAAAAAGATGAAGCGGTCTCATAATTTATCGGGATCTTTTAGTTGCTTGTTCAACAAATGTTCGTATAAAGTGAAATATCAAAGGGGGACCCAAACTACTGGGATTCCAGTTATTGATACTTTCACTTTTGGTGAAGAACGCTTTGGTGTGGTGTTTGGGTGCGGAAAAAAGAATATTGGATTCAGATATCCTAATGAGAAGATTTCTGGAATTTTAGGGATGAACAAAGGTCCTCTTTCTCTAGTAAGCCAACTAAAAAACGTTACTATGAATCGTTTCTCATATTGTATACCACCATTGACAACTGTGCATTCATATGTAAGGTTTGGTCACGAGGCTATTATATCATCAAGAAATGTCCAATCATCGCATTTCATAAAGAAAAAACCATATTCAGACTACAAATTAAACTTAACTTCTCTTAGCATTAATGGAGAAATACTAAGCTCGCCATCACAAGACATAAATTTTCCAGATGGCTGCATTATTGACACAGGGACACCTTATAGTATCATTAAACAAGATGTATTTGATGTTTAGATTGTTGAACTTGTGACATACTTTTCAGAGTATGATTTTTTAAAAAGACATGTTGAACGTACAAGACCAAGAGAACTTTGCTATAAAAATAATAATAAAAGGTTCAATCGATTCCCGAACATGACGTTTCATTTTGAAGGGGCAAATCTTGAAATTCCATCATCAAGTTTGTTTATACATTTTGAAGATATGTTCTGCCTCGAAATGATGGGATCTCCAAGTATAACCATCTTGGGAAGCTTCCAACAAAAAAATGTAAGATTTTTGTATGATATTGGGAATAATATACTTTCATTCGCTAATGAGTATTGTTCAGAGAATACAACTTAGCCTATTTAGGTAGAGTATATTCAATCTCTCATAATAATAATAATAATAATAATAATAATAATAATAATAATAATAATAATTTATGACTCTGAGCATTCTTACTATAATAATAGTAATATCATCTTGAATAACAAGTCATAAAACAACTTTTGCATTTGTTTTACATTCCTAATGGACCATCGAGATGGTCATCTAAGGATCCATCTCATGATAGTCCCCTTTGGGTCATGACCTGACCCACTCGCCTCGATTTGGTCTGGTCCAAGTCTCATTTTACCCAATAACGTATTGTTTAGTATTTGGAATCTAGTTCCCCCTCCTCAATTAGCAAAACTTCTTGTCGGATTTTCATCCTCTAGGGATAGGTTAATTTTAATTTGTAACTCTCTTTTAATTTAAGTTCTTTTCGACCAAAAAAAAAAATATTGGAATTTTTGGGTTCCCATGCTAAGTGCTTCACTTCTTCTCAAAATAAAAAATTTAAACAATCCATTTAAAATTAAAGGTTATACATCAAAAATAAAATTTCCATTTTCTTCAATGGAAATACTATTTTCTAGTAATTAAATGATTATGGAAAATGGTAAGCTTTATTTATTATCTAAAAAACATGCAAAATAAAAATAAAAATAAAAATAAATGCCTACTAAAAATCTACTATAAATTTTACATGTTATATCTCTTGTGACCACATTTCCTCAATTCAATAACTTATTTGGAAGGAAAAATACATTCCATAAAACAAAAATTGAGTCATAATAAAAATAAATGATCAAGTAATAAGGGCTCAACTTATCATCTTTGGAGTAGATAATATCTTTCATATCATCTTTGCACTCAACTTATCTTGACTGAAGTAGCTAATATCTTTCATATCATCTTTTCACTTTCTTATATACTCTCTAAATTTTTAGTATCAAATGGTTTTGAATAAAAACTTGTTCACATAGATTCTCCAAACTCTTTTTCTACCAATTACAAAGAGATGGTATAATATATTATTCAAGAGCTTCTTATTTTAGAGCAATTGCAACAAATAAGGATATCCAACTTCCGTTATCAATCATGTGCATTTCACCGTTAAGATAAGTCTCGATACATCTACCATCAATAAAACCTTAGTTTTTGGCACAAGTAGTGCTCTTACTTGAACACAATGCTCACCTTTCAGTACATGTTTTAAGCAAGATTCACCTTTGTTCGATCCGACTAAATCTATATCCTTTAAAAGATGATGCAGACTAATAAGTTAAGATTCTTTCGTTGCGTTTTCAACAAATGTTCGTACAACGTGAAATATATGAATGGGGTCGAGACCAGTAGGTTTCAAGCTACTTATACTTTCATTTTTGGTTTAGAAAACTTTGGTGGTGCGGTTTTTGGTTGTTGAACACATAATATTGGATTCATATTTCCTAATGAGAAGTTTTTCGTGATTTTAGGAATGAACAAGAGTCATTTTTCTCTAGTGTGCCAACTCGGATACGTTACAATGAATTATTTCTCATACTGTATACCATCATCGAAAAATATGCATTCATGTGTAAGGTGCAGTCACGAGGCAAATATATTAAGAAGAAATGTCCAATCATCTCGTTTTATATGGAAAACCCCATATGCAGACTACAAATTGAACTTATATAAACTTAGCATTAATGAAAAACGACTAAGACCGAGATTACGACGAATAACTTTTCCAGATTGCTGCATTATTGACAAAGGGTCACCTAAGAGTATCATTAAACACAATGTATTTGATGTTTTGATTGTTGAAATTATGACATCCTTTACGTAGTTTAAGTATTTACAAAGACATGTTGGGGGTCCAAGACCAAGACAACTTTGCTATAAAGATAATTCTACAAGTTTCAATCAACTCGTGAAGATGATGTTTCACTTTGAAGGGGAAAATCTTGAAGTTCCACCATCAATATTGTTTGTATATAGTGATGATATATTTTGCCTCTAAAACGGTAACCATCTTGGAAAGCTTTCAACAACAAAATGTACGATTTTCTTTAAGATATTGGGAATAATATACTTTCATTCGCTAATGAAGATTGATTCGAGAATACAACCTAGCCTATTTAGGTCTAGAAATTCCAATCTCGCATAATAATAATATATAACTCTAAGCATTCTTACTGTAATAATAATAAAATCATATTGAATAAGAAGTTATCAAACGAATTTTGCATTTGTTTTATATTCCCAATGGACCAACGAGATGGTCGACTAAGGGAGGAATATACCTTTTTAGGCCTAAAATTTAAAAATGATAATTTTAAGGGCCTAGTTACTTCTTATGTTTTTTAAGGGCCTAACTAAGAATTTTTTGGTTAGGTTCACATTTTTTAGGGGGTACAAACCCACTTTTTTAGGGGGTATATACACACTATTTTAATTTTAGGGGGTAGATCCCCCTATTTTAATTTTTCAGGGGTACACGCCTATCGTTTTTTAAGTTAAGTCCATATTGTGCAGAGTCCGTATTGTCCAAGGCAGTCCAAAACAGGGGGTATATACCCCCTAAAAATCATGTTTTACCCCCTTAATTAAATGATTACCCCCTCAAATAGCAAAATAGGGGGTTTATACCCCCTAAAAATAGGGGGTTTATTCCCTAACACAGCCCGATTACCCCCTAAAAGAGCAAAACAGGGGGTATTTACCCCCTGAATATTCAGATATGCAAATTAAAACCAATATGGATCTGTTGGTTGGCCTCGAACTCTTTTTTTTTTTCCAAGTTGGCCTCGAACTCCATTAACACAAACTGGTGGTGCTGCTCAAATCCATTAACACAAATGGGCTTCAAATCCATTAACACAAATGGGCTTCAAATCCACCACGACTTTGGGGCGACGAAATTAGAAGCAAAGGGCGGCGGTGGAGCAGCGTTCGTGTGGTGCAGCGGATCTGGGAAGAGGAACGGTAAGGTGGCGGTAATGGTGGGAAGAGGGAGGAGGAGGGGAGGGATGGCTTCGTCACAGCACCACAACGGCGTTGGTGCAGCGAAATCAGATGGAAAGGGCGGCGGCGGGGCGGCGTTTGTCTGGTGCAGCAGATCTGGTGGCTTCGTTGTTGTGGCTTCGTCTTGGTGGCATCGAAATCACAGCATTGGTGGCTTCGTCGACGGTGGATCTCTGCAGCAGCGGTTTTCCTGCTGTGGTGGTGGTGGTGGCTCGGAGAGAAGAGAAGCAGGGTGACGTGGTGGTGGCTCGGAGAGAAGAGAAGCAGATCTGGTGGCTTCGTCTGGTGGCGCGATGCTGTGTAGCAGCGCAGTGAAGGAGGAGGGGGCGGGGAGCTCCTGGTTTCTGCAATTCCATCGACAAAGAAAAGGGGATGGGGGTGGGTTTTATGGGGCTTTTTTTTAGTTAGATTTCAATTGGGCTAGTTGATTTTTAATTGGGGTCCTTTCTTATAAAACAGAAGTTATCTTAGGCCCTAAAACCTCTTTTACCCCGACTAAGGAGCCATCTTGTGACCGTCCCCTTTGGGTCGTGACCTAACCCAGGCCGGTCCAAGTCTTGTCTTACCCAAAAAAGAGACAAGGTTGGGATTCACCAACCAACAATTATTGGCACTTCTGGGTTTAGATCCTTCTAAGTTCTTTAATTTATCTCAAAATAAAAAGTTAAATGAGGCATTGAGATATAAGTTGATATAAGTTGGGACATACATCTCACTCAGAAGATTAGAAAAATATTATCACTTGGTCTAAGCAAATGAGTAATGAATGAAAACTGAACTATCAAAGTGAAAAGTTTTTTTTTATCAAATAAAATTAAATTAATCACGCTCGTTTATACAGAGATTTAAGGAAAACATAAAAATCATTTGAAGATCCATTCTTCCACTTAGACGTATCGATATTGCGTCTAGCACTTTTAGCTGTGGGATCCGTGACACCATTAAATCTCCTGTTAACGAAGTTAACCTTCCAATTAGGGAACTTCGTGAGCCAGATCTTTATTTCAGCAATGAAGGGATGAATTTGCCATCCAAGACCTGTGAATTTTGCTATACCTTGGACGAGCTCAAGGTTATCGGAGTAGAAAGAGACACTCCGGAGGTTACAACAAGCAGCCCTTCTCATCGCAAGAAGGACAACCCAACATTCACCTTCAATGGGGCTTCTAACAATACGTGTGGTTGCAATCTTGTGCGCTATTTTCCATTCTTTATCAATAGCAATTGCCGATATACCTGTCGGTTCATATTCTTTTTTAAAAGAGGCATCACTCATGAATATGTATTCTGAGTCATCCATAAGTATAGGATTACTTTCAATAATGTCTTCAAAACTGCCTTTCTATTCTTCTCCTTCTCTTTTTCCTTAGTAATTTTATTTTTAAATAAATCATCCATATCCGAGTTAATCTTAAATAAGACGTCTTTGATTACCCATGGAGTTCTATTGTGAAAACTTCTCATCTTCGCCTTCCATATGTTCCATAACGTAAGAAGAAAATAGGCAGTAAACTCATTTTGATCCCATCCACTCTTTGTGTATTTTTCTGCATTTCAATTAACCACTCTCCCATATTATATCTTCTTTCTTTCTCAAAAACCACCTGTAACCTTGAATTAGCCCAAACTGCGATACTAAGTGGGCATTTAATAAATAAATGTTCTATGTCTTCCTTATCCAGCTCACACCATTCGCATGTATCCTCTTTTACCACCTTCCTGATTTTAAGGTTTCGTTTAGTGGGTAAGGCTCCATTACATATTTTCCAGCCAAATGATCTGATTTTATTCATAACATTTGATTTCCAAATAATATTCCAGAGGTTACTTTATATTTTTTAAATTCCCCCTTAGAAATGGGAAGAAAAATGTGAAGTTTATATATGATTAGTTTTTTCTATTGTTTGGGCCCTTGGAGAACCATTCCTTTGTATAGAAAATAAGGAACGACTTCCAACCCACACATGTAAGTCTAACAAGGCTCATTTCATGTATATATCAATCTCTTATCGAAAAGGTGTGTATTACGTATAAATTCATGGCCAAACAAACGTTTTCAAAGATGAGCTTTGTAAATCAGTGGTGGATTTGAGCTATAATTAGAGAGGGAGATTGTGGAATCTAAAATTTCTATGTGTCAGTTTAGAAAATATGTAAGGCGTTGTATCCTGGTTATTGAAATTATTCTAACAAAATCATTACTCCGTGGCTAATATTACCTTAAAAATATATATCCAATCCAAAACTCGACTCATTAAATTTTTTTGCAGATTATTAGTCTATCTTCTGCTTTCATTTCCACGTGTTATTTTACATACATACGTTATAATAGGAAAGAACATTCAACTTTATTTTACATACATATATATCCAATCCAAAACTAAAATTCATGAGTTAGAAACTAAAATAACTTACTTTGGGCATTTCATTAATTCTGTTCTTACTAGTATCACCCCAACTTGGTTATGAATTTGATTAAGGTTCTAAATCATACTCAAGTCAATAGTCATGAATTAATTAAGTATGTCTCAACAAGACTACCATTGAGTATTTATGAATAAAATCAAGAGCTCTCAAACTCAGTATTTAATCAACAATCAGCGAATTCATCACGTTCGTTTCAACATGACAACCATTTAATGTTTATGAAATCATTAAGAGTTCTCAGACTCATCCTTTATACAATAGACGGTGAATTCATCACGTCCATCTCAGTAGGAGTACATTTAATATATAAGAATTCATTACGAGTTCATAAACCCAACCTTTACTCAATATATGTGAATTCTCAAGACTGACTCATTAGGACTGTGAAATTACTAAGAGTTGTAAACTTATTTGCAATGTGTATGCCACATAGGTATGATAAGGTAGTGCATCATATAGGATCATTCACAATATGTCCTTAATCAATAGGTTTAACCATATCTCACTCGATGTCTCCAAGACCACTATCCTAGATAAACCTTTCTTTTGGTGAAACCTCGAATTACTTAGCCTTTAAATTTTTTATTGAACAACCAGTCTAAATTTGGAAATTCACTTGCTACTAATTAGTTTACAACCCACAAACAAAATTGTCAAACCCTACATTTGATAGTAGATTCTATTTCCCTATTAAGGACTTCTTACCAAAACTAACATCTATTGATAGTCTCATCACATATCTTAGTTGTTTTCATCAATATGAAATAATATTGATATCTCTTAGCAACTCTATGAGGAAGTTCTCAGTAATGAGGAGAGTGATAAGGTCTAATTTTGGACATTATTTTATGCCTCTTACTCATTTTGGACTCATTGCCAGGGATAATCTCGTAACTAAGTAAGGACAAACTAGAAGGTCTATTATCACTAGCATTCTTATTAGTGTTAACAGGTGAGTTATTACTAGTAGATTATACCATTAAAAAAGAAAGTATCAATTGAAGTAAACATATTCACACGTATATTTAAGCATTTATAGATTCACATATACAACTTATTAAAAATAAATAGGAATCTTTATGCAATAGATAGAATTTATTGTTGACTTTTTTGACTTTTCCAAAGTCGGGTAGGCCAACCATGGCCAGGTACTCCAACATTCTTAATTATTTTAGGTCAGGTTAACTACCTTTCCATAATCCAAGGGATTTGGCTAGAATCTTATAGGTTAATCAGTTAAGTACATATCAGATTTATAAGACCTCTTCCCGCCACATGTGGGCAACCTTGAAAATTCTAATATGGCATTCATCAAATTTAGAAGATATACTCATTATTTTAGTCATGCAATTTTAATGGGGTGTGTAACGGTCTCTAAGTTCATATACGATCCTTTAGTTTCTCAAATCCTTATAAGGTAGAGGTACCATATTCTTTACCCCTAAGTCTCTTGACCTCTATCAAGTTTTTTTTCTTGATTACATAGGAGGTCCAGGGACCATTGGGCAATAACCCAAAAATATAATAAAAACTAGCCTAGAACATCATTAAGCAAGCCAGAATCATAAATAACACGTGGTATTTTCCATTCCATTCGATCTTTCGTAAGAATGCTCCAGATTCCATCTGGTGGATCCTCAAGTAACGTAAAATCTTCATTCCCATTAAGACCCGCTCGAGCCAACCAATCGGCACAACGATTCGCTTCTCGATAAATATTTCGCAAAACAAATCACGGGTTTCGAGCTACTACCAAACGAATACGGCGAATCCAGATTGCTCCAGAACCCCTACCCTCGCCTACATTTTGTATTGCATCCAACGCCTCCCCAGAATCCGTCTCCACCACCACTTCTCTAGCCCCCATCGCCTCAATTAATCGGAGGCCTTCACTTAGTGCAATCAACTCTACAATTACAAGTTCCTCATGATGTATCTTCATAGTAAAGCCCTTTATCCACTCTCCATTGACGTCTCGGACAACACCTCCCCTCCTCCTACTCTACGTCCTCTATTATAACTTCCATCGGTGTTCAATTTCAGCCCCGAAGTTGGATTTTTCCAACCCACTAATGACACGGTTGGCTTTCGACCACACTTCATCCCAGGAATCTGACCCCAGGCTCTAGAGTAGGGGTTTGCTATGAATTTAGCTTTCTTGATAATCACCAAACCCATCGGAAACACACCACTACTAAACACCACCTGGTTCCGTTCACCCCATATCGGGTCAACTAGATCCCCAAAAAAGATACTCCACGGAATCCCCGCGAATATCTTGTTACATACCAAGTTCTTTGCCCACCAATCCATCGGAGTTATCCCACCATTAACCTCCCCATCCAAAGCTGCTTGCGCCACCACGAACATCTCCTTCCCTTCATCGCTGCTTCCCCGAATCTGATGCAGGCCACGGACCTGATGCAACAGTGAAGACCCACTGGAAGGACCTGATGTAGACTCATTTTGCTGGTGCGCTGCAGCACCTTCTGGTCCCGCTTCCTCACCTGCAGCTCTCGGTCCTGTGATCTGATGAGGTGACAAGAGACTGTTAGTATTAAACATATTCACATTACTGAACTGGTCCTCCTCGCGCAATAGGTCGGATCCTCCTCGCCTTCGATTCAGTCCAGCAGGTTCACGCACAGCAGCCCCCATCCGCATCAGCTCCAGTTTAATTAGTTCCCACACATCACAGACCCTAACACAGTCACAAAACAAATGGAGGGTTGTCTCTTCTTCTATATCACACAACGGACACGTAGACGGCACCTCGACTCCTAGCCTAGTCAAATTACCTCTTGTTGCAACCCGCTCCTTAACCGCTCTCCAAAGTAATACCCGGGTTTTTTGCGGACATTTAATTTTCCACACCCTATCCCAATTATATAGAATCATATCCTCTCTCGGCAAATCAAAACACCTAGTTGATTTCACCGAATAATTCACATGTAGATCGTGTATCCAGGAGAGACTATCCCTACCTTCATCACCCCTCTCTAACCTCACTTCAGTGATTTCCAATAGAGACGACGGAGTAAGAAAATGTTGGAATTTTTGCCATTCCCAAGCCCCATCCAAATTAACATATTCTTGAATATTCTTCGATAAATCCCCTTCCTCCAGATTCTCTACCAATCGATTAATAAGGGGGGAGTCCCCTACCCACCAATCACACCAAAAGGAGACATCTTTACCATTACATACAATCCACTCGGACACTCGTCTCAGCACCCCTAATCCTTCTGTAATAGCCCTACAAATTCTCGAATCACTTTGCTTTATAACGTACTGTAATGGAACCCTTTTGAAATACTTTTGACGCATGACAACAGGCCACAAATTTGTCGTGTCGTGAATCAACTTCCACCCTAGCTTACCCAAGAACGCCAAATTCATCTCCATAGCCGAACGAAAACCCAAACCACCCAAGCTCTTGGGTTTGCAAATTTCCGTCCAAGCTACCCAATTAATATGATTTTGGCTCTCCGCAATACCCCAAATAAATTCTCTCCTGATCCTATCTATCTCATCACACACATAAACCGGCAATTTCTCCACTTGCATTAGATACATTGGAGAAGCGCTAAGTACTGATTGTGCCAACGTAATGCGCCCAGCTAAAGAGAGATTGGTACCCATCTACCTCGCTAGCTTACTACGTAAGCTATTAATTAACTCTCCGAAAAAACACCTTGGCCTCCTCCCGGACAGAATGTTGATTCCCAAATATTTCCCAATACCCTCGCTTCGTTGATAACCACTCCTCGCTGTGATAGCCAAAGCCAAATCCTCATCCACATTCCGCGAAAAATAGATAATCGATTTGTCTTTGCTAATTGTCTGACCCGCATCCCTACAGAAGGTGTCCAAAGTATCCTGTAAAAGCACAAAATTATCAACAGTAGCCTCTACAAATAAAATCAAGTCATCAGCAAAAAAAATATGGGAAATAGGAGACCCCCCTGCGGAAATGCGAACTGGCCTCCACTCTCCTAACTCTACGCGTCTCTGAATTAATAATGAAAGCCTCTCCATACAAATGACGAATAGGTAAGGTGATATAGGATCGCCCTGACGGATCCCTCTCCTAGGTGTGAAGGGTGGTAACGGCGCTCCCCTCCAAAGAACACTCAACTCATTATCCGCCATTCATGATAAGATCACTGAAATCCACATACCAGGCACCTTTAGCTGTTCTAAAGACTGCTTAATAAAACCCCAACTCAATTTATCGTAAGCCTTAGCAAGGTCCACCTTTACCGCCATGATCCCTATCCTACCCTTCGCA
Source organism: Nemophila menziesii (assembly GCA_029959085.1). Lineage (NCBI taxonomy): Eukaryota > Viridiplantae > Streptophyta > Magnoliopsida > Boraginales > Hydrophyllaceae > Nemophila > Nemophila menziesii. The sequence continues at coordinate 2,627,403 of JARWIR010000013.1, forward strand.
TGCCTCATTACATGGTCAATCTCACTAACTGAAACAATGTTATCGATAGTAGACCGGTGAGGCAAAAAACTACTCTGAAATGGTCCAATATAATTCGCTAGCATCGGTCTCATCCGATTAACCAAAACTTTCATGCATACCTTATAAGACACATTAATTAAGCTAATGGGTCGGACCTATGTGATATACTCTGGGAAAGTAACCTTCGGGATAAGGTGAATGAGAGTACCAAGCACCTCTGAAGGAAATCTTCCCACCACTAAAGTTGTCCGAATCATCTCACAAATTGACGCTCCCACTATATCCCAACACCTCTGGTAGAAACCTGCTGTAAATCCATCCGGTCCAGGCGCCTTATGTGGTGACATCTGAAACACTGCAACTCGTACCTCTTCATCATCAAACGTCCTCCCTAGAATACTAATCTCAGAGGTGTCTAAAGCTCGAAGATGAGGTAATTCGAACACCTCTGGAGAGGCGTCTTCCAATGCAAACAACTCTTCGAAAAAACCACGAACCCACACCTTCTCCATCGTACAATCCTCTATCCATTCTTGATTATTGCCTCTAATTCGCAGACTCTCGAAATTCTCCTTCTTAACTCTAGTTGCGCAATGATAATATCGCGTATTCCTATCCCCCGAATTAATCCGTTCCACATGGGCCCGTTCGAACCAAAAATATTTCCTCTTGTTCAAGTAAACTCTCATTTTCTCCACTAAGCCTCTTCTCCAATCGTACTAAATAAGGATTAGCTGAATTCTGTAGAGATTTCTGAATCCCCGCCATTCTAGCCAACACTCGTTTTCTCTTTCTAAAAATATCCCCAAAGCATTCGAACTTCCAGCTTTCCAACTCTTTCCTCATGTTCTCCATATTCTAACCTAAACTTCGTCCCTCTGTTCTCCATGTACTAGAGACTAGGTCCTTGAATGACTCGTGATAACCCCAGGCAGCCTCAAATCGAAATCTTCTCTTACCCTTATATATCGGTGGCGGTGCCGTTATATTAATTACCAGTGGTACATGATCCGAATGCACTCGAGGGAGGTGCGAAACCTTTACACCCCAAATATCTCGATCCATAACTGATTACCATAAACCCTATCCAAACGCTTCAGAATCCGAATTCCCGATCGCGATATGATATACTTGCATCCCTGAATAATGGCGATAGTAGTGGTAGCGGGGACAGACACGGGGAAGAGAGTGCAACAGTGGGGGTAGTTACGGAGAGAACTATGGGTTCAAAAGGTTTCGAGCATATAGTGATTGATTTAGTAACAGATAAGTTGGAAGGGGATTTCTTCAACGCGGGTAAACAAAAGGTAGTAGATGGTGACCTGGTAGGGCCCTCACCAAAGCGGAAGGGGAAAATGAGTTCGAAGAAAGGCGAGAAATCGAAATTGGGAGTGGTTGAGGGTGGGTCAGTTGAGGTGCTTACGGGGTCTGATGATGTGTTGGTGGTGGAGCGGCATGAGACCATCCTTGGGGTTCAATCGAGGGACTTAATTGAGGGGTTTATCGGGGTTGGGCGTGATGTGGCTGGCATTAGAAAAAGTATTGATGGGGTAGAGATGCGCTGGGGTCATTCTGCAATTTTGGAAAATATAAGGGTTGATCTTGCTAGTGTAGAACCATGTTCTGGGATGGACAATTCTGAGGAAGCTACTGATCATGAGTCGTTGGGTATCAGTGATACTCGAGTTCTTTCTAATAGTCAGGTCCCGTCAGATACGGATCATTCTAGAAGCGTTCCTGTAGCGGACATTCCAGCTCCTGGTCTGCAACAGCTTCCTTCGATGGAGAGTGAGCTTGTGAGGCAGAATTCTGATTCGAATGAGATGGGTGCGCCAGCTAATTCGTGAAGTCAGAAGATGATGAGGGGAACAACTTTGGGTACTCCGGAGGTCTGCATTGGAGGCCAGACTAGTTCCCAGATGGAATATGATCCTACGAAAGTAACCAAGGGAGGTGTAGAGGGTATGGAATGTGAACGAGAGGGTGGGTGCATGGAGCTTGCAGACCTTTGATCGGACTCGGGTTCATGATCACTATGCCTTTTATTCTGTTTCCTTTTCTGTTCCTTTTTTTTACCTTTTTATGGATTGCACAACTAATAACTCTTGTGGAGGGAATTGGCCTCTGATCAAATCGCCTAATTAATGTTTTATTTTGGAACCGTAGAGGAGCAAATAGAGATGGGTTCAGGTAAGCTCTTAAAGACCTGAATGACCGTCACAAACCTATGCTCGCTATAATAGTTGAAACAAGGGCTTCGGGGGCTGAAGCAACTAAGATCATTAAATCAATTCGGATGGAGAATCTATACGAGTTGAGGCGGTGGGGTTCTCGGGTGGAATTTGGGTCCTATGGAATCAACCGGATATTTCGGTCCAAATTTTATCGGCTAGTAACCAGGTAATTAATTTACGTATTGGTAAAAACTCATGTATCTCGTGGATTCTTTCTGCAGTGTACGCGAGCACTAAGAGTTGGATTAGGGATTCGCTATGGGACTCGTTGGAATTAGCTTTACAGCATATTGATAAACCGTGGCTTGTGATAGGGGGATTTCAACCAGATAGGACGCCCTGAAGACTAATTGGGTGGTAATGAGGGATTGAATCGTGCCATGAATTTCGAGGGGTGGAGAGATCGATGTGGGTTAGCAGACTTGGGTTTCGAGGGAACTCTATCAAGATTTTAATGATTCTAGACACTAATTCTAACAATTTTTGTCTAGTTGTTTGATGTCTCCCATTTTGTTCTAATTATATGCCTATAGGAGACATCGTTTTTTGTGATTATTTGATTAATTCGATAGACGTTTAGTGTTAAATCGTTATATTTCCTTTTCCATCCTTGAATAGTAGTATTTTGAATTTATTAAGCTTTTGCGCGTAAAATTGTTTGATTTTAGTGAAAAGATTGTAGGTTTAAAGATGCTAGCAAGGAGAGGATCAAGGATTAAAGTCTTAGATCGTGTAAAGAAGTCAAAGACGAGAAGAAATATCCCGAAGAATTGATTTAGGAAATTGCAAATTTGGAAGACTGGTGTTAATTGCTGATTTTGAGCCACTTAGACTTGGATTCAGCCTTGACCCGTGAGACGAGCTTTGATCCCTTATCGAGTTACGAAGATTTAGCAAGTTGAATGGGTCAATTTGGAGTTGAAATGAGAAAGTTACAACCGTTTTAGTGAAGGTTGTACATCAGTTACAGGATTTAGAATAAAGAATGGACTTGGACTTTTTAATATTTCATTTATTTACTTAAGCAATAGCCCAAGTCCGAATTTTAGAGTATAAAAAGACCTTTGGACTTCTATTTTACACAGAACTCAATTCACACAAGTCAGAATCGCCAGAGAGAAAGTCAGAAGCAAGGATAAGGAGAAAGCTAAGAGTTGGAAAATTCATCTTCTCCAAATCACAGCCAAACCGAATTCCTCAATTAGGCTTTCTTATCTTTTAATTTTGTATTAGACATGAGTTCATTTATTTTTATTTCCTTAGTTTTAATTTCTAATATGAGCTAAATACTCTAAGTGCTTGAGAATCGCTTAAGTGGGTTGAGCCCTAATTTATTTAGTTAATGTTTTTGAATTTGGGATTGAAAGATTTAATTCGAATTGGGTAAATTAGTATTTTCTATTATCGTGAATTTATTTATCGTCTTTGAAGTCATGAATCAAATATAAGAATTAGCAACTAGGCTATTCATTATAGACCTTGAAATGGGGTTTAGTTACAGAATTAGGTAATAGATGTAAGATATAAATTATTAATCCTGACGGACTTAGTTAATCTTATAGCCAATTGGGTAAAACACTTGAACATTCAAAGGTAGCTTATAATCGCTCTGACGGGGTTTGTAATACCCTAAGATAGCTCCTAAGTACACCCTGACGGGGGTTAGGAGAAACTAGAATCCCGACTAGTATTAATTACCAATTCGACCCTTAAACTAAAGCATTAATTGAATAGATTTAGGTGAAACCCTTGCGAACTCAAGTACTACTTCTCATCCTTGCGACTACTCCTATTTTATTTACTTGCGTCTCATTTATTTGTATTAGTCAATTTAATATTTTACTTTATTTGCACTTTAGTCCTTAAAGAAAAACCCAATAAATATGCATTCCCTTTTACTTTTCGTATCATATAACAATTATTTACACTTATTACATAACATCTAAAGTCATATCCAATCTATCCCTAAGATCAAATTCCCGTTTACCGGATATTACTTGGACAACCCGTACACTTACGGTACGTGTCTTGTCTTTTTAGGTGTGTTATTTTAGAACACACAAGGAGACACCAGTGTTCATGATTTTAAAGGTCCATTAACATGTTTTTCTCTTTATACATTTTTTATATTTGATAAAACTATCAATTATGCTAGTAGATATAAATATTGAAGCATTTTTCCTTTTATAATTTTAACAAAACATTTTAAATATTATCATGTGATGATTATTACCGCACCCCACCCCACCCCACCCCCACTGGAAAACAAGTTTTAATCCTACTACATATAGAGGAGAAACCCAAAATATTGCAATGGAAACTAAAAACACATCCCATACAACAAATATATATCTTTTCATGTATATAGTTTTATTTACTATTTCGAAGACTCCAGTCATGTCTGGGTTTATCAAGTGGTCGTGTTCGTTCATCGTTCAACCTCCTCAAACTCATGGAATATCTCACAGTCGTTGTATAAGTGTGATAACTTTCCCATGACCAGAATCCATCCTCATTAAGATAACTTCGACCATTATCCTCTCGATTTCCCCTTCTTATCTAGTCAGAATCACGTTTAATTCAGATACAACCATTATTCAAAAATAGACATTAACATCGTTCTTAAATTGTGGAAATAATGGACTAGAACTGGAATTTAACTACAATTTGTATATATAATATATTGAATATATAATGAATTTATAACTTACAACAAGTATAAATTACATAATAAAAGTACAACACAAACCAAAATACTTGTAATAGCATGACTCGATCACTGCCTTGAGAACGATTTCCGGTACAGTCTAGGTGCTACACTATATCTTCATCAATCTCTCATCATAGGTAATTATTACACCCATCAGATGTGTGAACTCACATAAAGGGATCGAAATATCTAAACTCTCATTTTTGGTGTTTTAACTCAAACTCTTAGGAGTTTTTTTTTTTCGATGTATGGGTGTCCGGGCCAGCTTACGGCACCACGACACCCATAAAGCCTCCTCCATAAAAGCACCCTAATAGATGAATTAAATACCGGGGGAGGGGGGGATTACAACCTCATAAAGAGGTGGCTACACTCCACAAAAGGGTGGGGGTTATACTTTATAAATGTATTAACCACCAAGAATGAACCTGGACGCATTTCTTAGAAAGGGTACCAATGTATTTTACCATGAACCTGGACACACTTCTTAGCAAGGGGTAATGTATTTGACACCTTTTAACTAGTCATTAATCTGGACACATTTCTTAACAAGGTTTTGTTGTATCCACGTCACGTCATGTCATATCTCGAATCTACTCGTCGTGCAGTCACCGCCAGTGTTGCTGTCGAGTTATGTGTAAGGTATTGTTAATTTTTGTATTCCATGCATAACCAATGTAACTCTTTTTATTAATTCCAACAACTCGGTTACCACTTCACACGTGAATGTTAGACCAGGCCCGACCCAGGGTATGGCCAAAAAATTACATGTCAAACCCTATTTTTTGTTTACAATTAAAAAATTACATTTTAAACTAACACTTATTTTACAAAATTTCTTAGCTTTATGGTCAAAATATATTTTATAACAAATTACATTTTCCTTTAACTTTTTTTATAATTATTTTATAAAAATCAACATAAAATTTTGAAATCTCTTCTTTTATATATTTCAATTATAATATATAGAAAATTATTTTACTCAAATTTAAATTTTCATATATCTTTAAAAGAAATAATATATAGTAATTTTTTAATTACATAAATTATTATGTATATGTATAAAAATGATATCAATAGACTATAGATTATTGCTTAAAAATATTAGATTTGTTCATTGTTTATATGAGTTTTATTATAATATTAGTTAATATCTACATTACATTATATATGCTAAATTCATTTGGACCTGTCTAAATTTGTGGAATCCGTACAATTTTAAACATATATTTGAATAAATCAAATCCAGATATATATTTTCAATGTTTACGGAATAAGGTTGTCAGATTGTGACTTATTTTTATTTTTAGTTTGAAATTTATTCATTATTATAAGGGTCAAATCTTGATTGGGTAAAGAGAAAGGGCAAATCCAAGGGGGTGGGTACACCAACCACCCCGGCCTTGGGATGAAATACAAATTTTACCTAAAAAATAGTTAGCATAAAAATCGACAAGAGATTCCCTCCCACCTCCCCCCCCCCCCCCCCCCCCCCCCGGAAATGTCTATTGAAAAAGTTATTAATAAAAAGAAGCTTAGAATAAGACTTTTTATATAAAAAAAAACAGACCCACCCTAAAATACCCCTATACATAGTAATTTAAAAAATTAGAATATGATAAGACTAAACTAACAGTTATTTAGCCTATTAAAGAGAAAAAGAAAAAAAACAAAAGCAAAACACACGCACAATTAACCAAACACACACAAAAACACACACTAAAAAACCAAGAGCCTTTGAGAGAGGGAGACGAAAAGAAATCGATGAATCAACATGGAATTGACGGTGAACGACGAAGGGAAAGCTTACTCCGATGAAGCAAAACAGGAAACAACATCTAGCGTTGAAAGAAAAGATTCAACTTCGAAAACCAAAAAGAAAACAATACGTTAGTAAAAAATATTCATTGTTTATGGTTGTTTTGAAGTTTCTGAAAGTTTTTTCAGATTCGAAACTGTTTTTTTGCGTGATTCATGAAGAAAAACGCAACAAAAATGAAGTGCATGTTGATTTTGTATGATTTCTTACTGATTTCTATAAAACTGATTTTAGAAGTTTCCAGGGTTTAACATATGATATTATGATGAATGTGATCGAATACTGTGATCAACATAAACGAAATTGGATTAGAGTCCTAAAACGTGATTAAACTGTAAATCAGGGACCTATAATGCAATTATTTCAATTTTTTTGAGGAATAACTGTCAATAATACAAAAACAAGGACTTATAGTGAATTTTTTGGTAAATACTATGCAACTTATTGACAGTCTGTGTAATTTAGGGACCTTATACTATAATTACTACATAATATAGAGACTTAGACGGTAAACATATGCCTTTCACAGAATTCACTAAACAAAACATGAAATTCATTGAATTAAACAGTGAATTTCATGTTTGGAGAAGTGTATTAAACAGTTAATTTTATATGATGGTGTCAATTGAGACTACTAATTTGTTTCTTGTGGTTGGAGTTTGTGTAAATACGTGTAAAAGTGACTTCAAGAAAAAGGTTGAATGATGAAGAAGTAGATGAAGAACAACCACAACAAAGGAAATTTAAAGAAGCCTAAAATCGAGTCTGAGTTCACTAGTAAAATTAATAAATCATGCTAAATTTATGGAAAATAAGTTAGAATGGTGTAAGGAAACACCATTCTACGAGTTAGTGAACGGAGTATTTCAACTGAAAAATGAAGGTAAGATAATATTAAGGAAAGGTGACTTAATTAGTCAAGAAATAATAAGATGCTACTCGAAAAAGAAAAAAGAATTTGTTTTAGGAGAATGATTCATCAAACTGAGAAGACGAGATATGGTTGTGATATTGGGAGTAGAAGGTATAAATCACTTGAACAAGCCAGTGAGATCACAGACTAGCATAGGAAGTACTTCAGAGAGAACAAAAAGGTAACTACTAAAGGAGTAAGAGAAGTGTTGATGAACCTGATTGACGACATTCTAGGTTTGGAGGGAGAAGGTGAAGAAGAAATGAAAGAAAGACGAGAAAGACTTGAGATGGAAAGAAAACAAGATTTCCCTGTCTTAATTACACTTTACCTCATAGGGACCTTATTGTACTCAACTACACGGGCTATAGTTAGAAAAAATAAATAAGGACAATAGATTTAATCAAAGAGGACCTAAATGCGTACGACTGGACATGGAGACTAATTGACCTGTCAAAGAAAGTAATAGGATGCGTCACAATGCTAGTGGTAGGAAACAACAATAATCTATTATATATATATATGTATATATGAGTTTATAACTTGTACTAATATCATATTTTGTTATGTTTCACAGCCTTGGTTATACGAATGCACCAAAATTGGGACTGAAATAAGGCCAAAAGCTTGGCCAAGATTCTGAAGTGGAAGCTCGACGATTGAAACAACAAATTTAAAGCGACATTACTTGATAAGCTAAGAAAAAAGGAAGTAATTGAACATAAGATATTGATATATATATATATATATATATATATATATATATATATATATATATATATATATATATATATATATATAACTCAAACATTTAACTAAAACTGTACATATATTACACAGGTAAAAAAAAGATAATCATAACCGATGAGGAAAGAGAAAAACTTGGTTTAAAAGAAGAAGATGATGAAGAAGAAGACGGTGATGATCGTATCGTATCTCTGACACAAAGAGACTCAAAAGATGCTAAGGAGGAGGAAGAAGGTAGAAATATATAAAAAATGCATGAAAATACACTGTAATAAACATGAAATTAATTTTTTATAACAATGAATTTCATGTTTCCTATAAACAACTGACAGACAGACTTTTTTTGTCTTGGTGGAAACAGGAGAAGAGAATGAAGAAGATGAAACAAACAATGATAACACTATAAAATAACTACACAAAGAGTTAGATGCGGCTTACAAGAAATAACATGGCCTAGAAAAGGAGAAATACAAATTGGAGAAAATGTTAAAAGAAAGAAATGAGAAAGAAGAAAGAAAAACAAAGAAATTGGAGGAAACTATTAAAAAACTGAAAGAAAAAGTTGAGCAATTGAAGACAGATAATACTGAGCTTGAGGTATAACAAGTGGAAAGAAATGCAAGAATAAAGGAGCTTGAGGACGAAAATTAAATGAACAACAACGTAGACCGAGCAGTATACTACGAAATGAATGAAAAAACACCACCACAGAACGAGAAAGAAACAAAGATGGAGGTGAACATGGAAACAGAAACTGAGGTGGTAGTGGAAAAGGAACAAGAAAGGGACCAAGGAAAGGAGATCGAACAAATCCATGTTTCAAACATGCAAATCCATGTTGTAAACACGAAAGCACATGCAAACCCATGTTTTAAACATGAATATACATGTTTTAAAGAGTGGGTTTCTTCTCAGAAACAGGGGGAAACATAGTAAGAGGGAAGAAAGGAACCTTTGTTCCTGTCCTTTGTAGTTTCAACTAAAAGATGTCCCTTATACTTGCTGTTCAAAGGTGTGCCATCTAAAAATAGCATTGGACGACAAGATTTAAAACCATGAACACAACCGCCAAATGCAACAAAGCATCGCTCAAATGTGAAAGTGACTGGATAAAACTCGTAATGAACGTGTATAGATGGATCCGCTAATTTCAACTTATCTAAGTAAGATCTTAATCGATGGAAAGACATAGATAAATCGCCATGAACTTTATCTTGGCCTTTTTAAACTATGATGAGCAACGGTGTAAGTTATATCGAAACTATAACCGAATTTCATCTCCCAAATAATATCTTTCGGAACAATATCCGGCCTAGCCCTAAATTCTTCAACAACCAAATCTGCAATGACATAGGATTTCATAGCCTTACTAACCGTGGATTTCATAACCGCACCACAGTTGTGCTCGTTCACTAACGTACGTATGTAAAAGAAGTCATTCCTACGTTCAAGAGAGGCATAAACTTTCCAAGGACATGCTCTGGTTTTAAAATCTTTGCAGTGCACGAAAAGTTTCATCTTATAATTATGAGTAAAGTAATACTTAAAACCAACTTCGCTCGCAAATTTGGCAACAGAAGAACGAAATTCACTAACACCTCCATAAAAGCATCGACCGAGGTGACTGATTAGTTGCCTCCAATGGTTACATTTCGTAACCAAATCTTTATGACCACTGAACGTATTCTCCTTGGGATCGTGCGCAGACACGGCCTTTTTATAAGGAGAGCAATAATCGACAACGGTGATTGCCGAGCAAGCTGTAGACTGAACCGAATCTATTTCCCGGTCATCCTAACATAAATATCCATACACTGCAAAGTTGACTCGTTAACCAAAAATTGCATGTTGTAGAAGTCTTCTTCGTTGTTCAACATACAGTTAATGTCCTCTCTGACTGAATACACTAAATGTGTGGAACTTAACAGCAAGGAAGGTCATTTAGACTGCGCGTAATCGAAAACAGAATCGAGACTTGGGAAAAGATCAAACGAACGCATAGAATGTTGGAAACCAAACCTAACGACAACCATTACCATATGCAGAAAACAAGTGATAACATAAGTAGTAGAATATGATCACATAAACAAGCAACAAGTTGGAAAGGGAAAAAGTTGTTAAGAAACACAAAATTTCATGTTATAAACATAAAAATTAATGTTTAAAACATGAAAATCTGTGACTTCACAAACCGATATAGAGCATAACAGCTGCAAAACAACCTCTACTCAGATCAAATCAACTTAAACACGGAATTCAACAACATTCAAGCAAAAAATCAACAAAATGAAGAATATACTACACATACATACAAAATATACAGAGAAACAAAATAAAAATATATAATAAAATGCATAAACTGTTAAAATCAAACAAAAAAGGAAGAAAACACAAAAACAACAAAACATAACATGTAAATGAACAAATTCTGTAAATAGTCAAACGAAATTCATTCAAAACAAACAATTAGAACCGAATATACCTTGAAAATCTGAAAAAGAGGATGAAATTGAAAATTTAGGATGAAGCTTGAATCAAAATGCTCAACAAATCATCAATACATACAAGCGTGTATGTATTCTAACCTTAAAACAATCTTGCAATAAAAAACACAACAAAATTAAATAAAAAATTACAAAAAAAAATGAAAAACAGAGAATAGATTAGAAGAGAAATTTGTGAATTGTTAATGCGAGAGATTGAGGAGCTAGTTAGAAGAGGTCGAGTGACGCGAAAATTAAAAGAAATCAAGAAGCTACACCAACTTGGGAGAGAGATGCGCGCGGCAGAGAAGAAAATCGCTAAAAAAAATGTCATTATAGAAAAAGAGAGAGATAGAGAGAGAAAGATACCTAAATTAATGGGAATAGTTAGCATTTTGTAATATAACTATAGTATTTATATAGGGTAAAACTGAGAAAAAAGAATAGGGTTGTTATTTATAAATATTCAATTAAAAAAAATACTTATATACAAATAAATTAATTAAAGACTTAAAAAAAATTATTAGGAAGTTTAATAAAAATGCTTTGAGCAATAACTCCTTGTATTTGTATAGATCATTCAAGAGTTTGGTTGAAATAGGGCTATCTATCTTTGTATGCTATAAATTCACGTAAATATCATGAAAAAGTACTTTTTTTATATAATATTTGTAATGTCCCAAAATTATAAAGATTTGAATCCTACTATTTTGATTTCTATACGAACTTTACTAACTTATTCCTATACTAACTCTACTAACTTCAATCACAGTTAAGTAATTGGATTTTAGCATTATTTTTATTTATAATTAAATTATTATATGAGATATAATAGGAAGAGAGAGAAATAAATTATAAATAAAGATATGCTAAAAATTAATTACTTAATCGTGATGGGAGTTAGTAAAGTTAGTATAGAAATCAATTTAGTAGAGGATCCAAATCCAAATTATAATAGTTCTTAACGGTTTCTAAGAGAATTTTTTTTAGACTTTATTATCTTTTTTTTTGGACAATAAATTAGAATCTATAATCCGTATTGTAAGTTTAGATAATATGTTGGATTAAGAAAGTTAAAAAGAAGTCCAAATGGGTATTTTTCTTGATTACAAATTTGGTGATTGGCAAATATGTTTTTGCCTAAATACATATTTACGTCTACCCATCTTTTGAAGGTATTAAAAGCAAGAATAATTATATATACCATCAAAATTATGTTATCTAAATACTATCTATGACATGGTGTAAGTTTTTTTTTTTTTTTTTTTTTTTAATTTTTTTTTATGACGAGGGTTCCTGGGCTTACACCCGACTAGTCCCCCGGGAGATATGACTGCCTCCCCAACCATGCCTCCAGACAATCAGAACTAGGTTGCCCATGTTCTGGGGAGGGTTTCGGACCTTGGAAACTTTCCAAACATAATAACTTTCTTCCACCTGCGGGATTCGAACCATGTACCTCTCACTTGAGAGAACTTTCCAAACTTTAATAACTTTCTGCCGCCTGCGGGATTCGAACCATGTATCTCTCACTTGAGAGAACTTTCTAAACTTTTAATAACTTTCTGCCAGTGTTATTTGGATGGTATGATTTTTGGGTGGTATATATAACATACTCTAAAACTCTAAAAGCAACAACTCGAGCTCAGGGATTATGGCAGAAAATTAAGCACGTAATTCTATTGTATGGGCCCTACTATCTTCAAGGGTTTGATCATCCAGTCCTTTTTATATATACCCATCTTGATGAAGATGGAAACAATTATTCCATAGGAGGCGAAATACAGAAAATGCACTAAACTCCAAAATGAAAATTGGTTTAGTTGATGAAACCATTACAAAACTTGATGTAAGCTCTCCAAATCTTTATTCATGGATTGAACGTATTTCCATGGCAAATCATGTTTGATGAACTCGATGTGCAAAGAATTGAAAATCAGCCTTGCATTCACTTTAACGTCGAAAGAGATGCTGGATGATCAAGCAAAAAGGTTACTCCAAGGTTATTGGATACCCATATAATTGGAGGAAGAATCCAAACAAGCAAGGCTTGAGCGGAAGTTTAATAGTCATCTCACTGCCAATCATGTCACTACACAAGAATATACATATATCACGCCCTAAAACTGAATCGCAAGTAATGTTTTATCTCTTATAGTGCCTCAGTACAAGCAGCTCATGAATTTCCTTCAAAACTATCCATTTGACCATCAAGCGGCAAGTTTCGCGAATTTCTATGGATTATAGTAAAAACAATTATTCCTTGGATTATTTATTATAGCGCCTTAGATAATTTTTAATGCACACCGACTCTCTTGTTAAATAGAAATATCAACCCAAAGGTACCACAAGTACACATACCAGATGACCGGTCAGTTGTTGTGAGGAATATAGTAAAAACTCAAGCTTGGTCTAAAACTATATTTTGATCGCGTTCTAGAAGATCCAGAATTTAATTAAAATCTCATATCAGTTAAAAAATTAACAATACCATACCTCACCTTTTGTCCATAGTTTTCTTACATATAATTATTACCTAAAAATGGTATAACTATTGGAGAAGATTACTCTATTGAACCAGCTGAATCAAGGAGACCTTTCCGTTTCTCTTTTGGATGTTAGTCTTCTTAGGACCACCACTAGGAATCGTGTTTTTTGTGCACTTAAGGTATTATTAGTATTGTTTAATGTTTATAATTGAATGGATTGCTTATATGTGATTTTGATTATCAGGGAGCGCTTGATGGAGGACTTTCTCGCAGTGAAAAGAGGTTTGCTGGATTTGGAAAGGATAGTAAGCAACTAGATGCTAATGTTCATTGCAAATACATCTATGGAGGTCACGTTGCAGAGTAGATAATATGATCTCATCTTGTTTAATGTAAGAAAGACTTGTTAAATTTTCTTGAAATTGCAGACACTGACTGATAAGGAAAAGAGATATACAATCTTCACTTCAGTGAATACATCAAGAGAGGACTTAAGCTACATTGAGGCGTTGCTCATGAAGGTTCATGCTATAATTTGTGCTGAACCTAACCACAAGAAGACTGTGAAAGCTCCACCAAAGGAGCGTGAAGAGGTAATTGTTGGTTTTGGCCCCGTTTGTATCTTTGTTGTCATCATTACTGAGGTTTGACTTTGTTGGGATGTAATTTAGATTTAACCTTGAGAAGATGACTTATGATTAGAGGAATGCAAGTTTGATCGAGAGACTTATGCTTTGAATGTATTTCCTAATTTCTTGAATTTAAGATCCTGATATTTGTAAAATAAAGGTTATTTTGCATAATATAGGGGCCTATAATGCAATTTCTGCGAGATATAGGGATCTATAGCGCAACTGACCTATATTTTACTATTACGGTAATTTATTTTTTCACCTCGTTCAGACCTTTGTTCAGACCTGTTCAACAACATTGTTATATTTCGTTATTTTGCATAACACAGGGACTAATGCTGCAATTAACCCAAAAACGGAAATTCATGATCGGGGAGAAGATGGAAAACCAATTATAACTGAGGTACATTTTTTTGACGTTGTAGAGCATTTGTTATATATAATTACTAATTTGGTTATGTATTAATGGGGAATACATTTAGATGAAAATAAATTACCAAAAGATGAAGGTTCAACTCCAAAGGCAGTAGAAAAAAAGGAACACAAATCGTAGATGATAGTGAGTTCAACTTCAAAGGCAGGAGAAAAAAAAGGAACACAAATTGTAGATGATAGTGAGATCATGAGCTAAATAAGTATATGGGTGCTCTTGAATCTGTTTACATTATTGGTAATGCTACTAGAAATAAAATTTAGGGTGAATTACCCAAGGGGTCTTGGGGACCATCTTAGAGTGAACCAAGTGGATTCTCTGTTCTACTTAGAGGTCTTAAAATTGACAAATACCTTTACTACCTTTATAGTGTATATAAGACAAAAAAAAATAGATTCTTCTCTCTCCTCCATTACCATTACTCTCTCCTCCATTACTATTAATCTCTCTCCTCCTTTATTAATTTTTCTCTCTCCTCTGTCATTAACTATTAATAATTCCAGCTCCGACCTCCGGCCACTGACCACCGCCGACCACCACCGACCACCGCCGACCACCGCCGGAAAAAGTACTGAGCATAAAGTACTGAGCACGGAAAAAGTACTGAGCATAAAGTACTGAGCATAAAGTACTGAGCATGGAAAAAGTACTGAGCATAAAGTACTGAGCATGGAAAAGTACTGAGCGTGAAAATTTTTACTGAGTATCAAAAAAAGTGCTGAGTATCGGAAAAATTTGCTGATTATTCAAATTTTTTTGTTGAGTCTCTTTATTGAGCATGCTCGTCTGCTCAGTAATTTTACTGAGCATGCTCGAATGCTCAGTAAAATTGCTGAGTATCGATAAAATTAATTGATTTTTTTAGGATTTTTGCTGAGCTTTAAGTCAAAAACAATTGAGTTTACGGTATAAAAATGTTGAATAGAAATTAGAGCCCGCAATTACACAGAAGGTTGAGTTTAACTATAAGAGTCAAGATTAGATACAAGAACTTAAATAGGTGAAAAGTTTTTACTTTCTTTTTTTAATTTTACGAATTTGATTATCACATCAACAGCAGACAGAATCATCTTTGTTCTTCTCACGCAAGAAACACCACCAGATCTGTTCATCCAAGCTCTCAAAAAGGTCTGAAACTTTTGTTTCATTGTTTAATGCCGAATTAAACACAAACAGGTGGTGAGCATTAATCATTTGCTTCGATCTGGATCTCCATTACCGAGTTATTGTTAAAAGCACGAACGCAAAATCGGAGAAGAAGGCAGCAGAGCTTCCATTAACGCAGCCTCGAAATAAGAGCCTCGCAACAGACTTCATCTTCTTCGCTACTATCCGGCCACCATTAATGGCATATCTCCAAAACAAATGAAGCTCGAACGCAGATCTGAAGAACCACAACTGTGCTTCCATTAACAAGTTTAGAGCTCAAACGCAGCACCATAGAAGAAGGAGGCGGAGCTCCACACCTTTTCCTTGTGCAGCAGATATTTTCCTTGTGCAGCAGCAATGGTGTTGTTTAGCCATGGAGTGTTTTATTTTACTTCCATTGAAGCTTTTACGTGAGAGGAAAAGAAAGAGAAGAGGAAGGGGAAAGAGAGTGGAGGGAGCTGATAATGATTAGGGTTTTCAATTGTTTCTGAAATCAATTAGTATATATAGTTAATAAAAGACAAAAAGGGGTAAAAAAGTAATTGAGAATTTGGGTATATAGTGTTAATTTATGGTTGAGGCCTTTAGTTAGAAGAGTTAATCCAAGGGGTCTTGTTAGGTCCCGGGTGGTGTAGTCAAGACCCCTTGGGTAATTTTCTCTAAAATTTAATAAGGTCAATTAGTTATTATTATTATTATTATTATAACAGTGTTATAAAATTTGACTTTCTGTTACGTAGGTGAAACATTAAAAGTTACCGGAGTAATAAGGCTTAGTCCAACTGTCACTTGATTGAAAAGTTAGAATTAGGAGTAAAATCGAAATTTTATTTTAAATAGCAACGCCTAAATTACTCTTGCGCTTTCCAATTTCATCCTTTCAATCTTATTTTAAATTTATTTGAATAATTTTTCTATTTTAATTAATTCATCATTTTTATATGTATATATTTCAAAACTAATATATAAGTAATTAATATTGATTTTTATAAAATATGATAGAGACAATGATTAATTAATTACACGGAGAATGAAATTATTCCCAATTAACTACAATTTTAAGTTAATTCCCAATTAATAACAAAAAATTGAAACATTACAAAAATACCCATATGCTATTAATTATTACTTTTATTATATATATTATTTAATTATTATTATCTTCATCATTGTATTAATATTTATTTATTTTCTTCACCACCACCACCCCACCCTTACCACCATCACCACCATTATTCCACCAAGTAGTTCAGTCACCACCAATAACCACCAACTAATTCCATCACACGTGCGCGTCCGTGAAATTTAAAAAAAAAATCATAACTAATTCTAGAAAAATCATAAAAAAAAAATTACATTTGAGACAAATTAATATTTACGTCTATGATTTTTTTTTGATTTTTTAAATTTATTTATTTATTTTTGAATTTTTAATTTCGATAATTCGTTTTATGTAGGGGTGCTCACGGGTCGGGTACCTGAACCGTGGGGGTGAACCCTACACCCAACCCTAACTATCGGTTTTTAATTTAGTTAAACACAATATCCAAATTCTTTTATTAAAACTGGACGTGTTGGGTTAGTGCGGGTGGGGTCAGTTTTGGATCGGGTTATGGTCAACAAAAAGTCAAATGGCCTAAATATAAACATAAACTTTCCAAATATAGAAAGTTACTAAATACAATAACTTTCTAAAAACAATAACTTTTTCAAATTACGAATTAGAAAAACATATACGATATCTAATACAAAATAACCTAATGATAAAGGAAGATGATAGAGAGTCCAACTTCTTGTCTTCCTCTCTACAGGTCTTGTTGCTTCTCTTGAATGACTAAGGATTGATCTAAGGTTTAGAACTGAGCAAGGACATGTTTACAATGATTAAAAGGTGTATTTATAGGTGTTAAGAAGACCCTAGGTCGAAATCTTGGAGTATAAGGCAAGTAATTGGACTCCTTTTTAAATTCAAATTAGTTTCCTAAAATATAGGAGATAGGATAAATGTTGTTGTCTTGTTCAGATCGTATCTCATTTGTTATTGGTCCGATTTTCGCCTGCTGTATATCGAAACGACTGAAGCGAAAAGATCTACACTTTTCCTTTTGAGTGCTCATCCAAATTCTCGGCTTCACTTTAGTGGACGTAGCTGCAGAATTGCAGATTTACTTGACAACTTCTTATTTCCTATTTTATCCCTAATTCCTTTTATCTCGTAAATCCTTTCATATCTTCTTTCCTTATCTCTTTAGAATTGATTTGCCATCTAATTAATTTTCATATATCTTTATAGCTTCACTTTAACACACAAATTAAACCAAATATGCTCTAAAAGTAACACTTCATCAAATAAAGACAAGAAATAGAAAAATATCAAAATACGAATAAAAATATATATTTAATTACTCAAATACACCTAAAATGATGTCTCCAAAATAAGGAGACATCAATAGGTTCCTGGAAACCTGGATGGGTTCTGTTTTGATTACCATATCCTTTACCACTCGAATAATGGTTACCACGATTATTAGTGAAGCATACCGATTCGGATTATGAGGATAATTTTCCAAAATATGATCAATTGCCCCACAACTGGGACATATTTCTTGTTTTTGTACCACATGAACATTATCTTGCATGCTGGGAACGGATAATTGTTTAATCTTGTTCTCTAGAGAGGCAATCTTTGCATTCAAAGCTGTTTTTGCGTCAACATTTAAGGTACCTTTTTCAGAAAATCGAACTTGTGATCTTGATGGTTGCCAACTCATTTCATTCTTTATGATTTGATCTATTATAGCTAAAACCTGATTTACAATTGCCATCATAAAACCACCTTGACAGATCGTATCAACTTTCTCTTTAGAGGCTTCATCTAAACTGCGATACAAAATTCCCAACTGTAACTCCAATGAATACCCGTGTAGTGGACACTTCCTTAGTAATGATTGTAAATGAGACCAAGCAGCCCCTACATCTTCTCCTCTCTCTTATTGTAAACATGCTAAATCGAGGTGTCCACTCAATCTAACACTGTGAGGATAATACCTATCGAAAAACGCAGTTTGCAATTGATCCTAAGTAGTGATTTCTTTGTGTTGTTGCTGATTGTACCATTCACTAGCTCCTTTTTTTAAGGAAGAATGGGAACATAGCAAAGTACATTTGAAACTGAGTAACTCCTAGAGTGATATATGCATCACAAATCTGCATAAATTTGTACATGGCTCTAATAGAATCTTCGCGTGCAGCTCCACTGTATTGACCAGTATTGATGAACTGATTGATCATACCAGCATCTGGTTTGAATCTCACTTCTTGAATTGCGGGTGGGAAAAGTCCTAAGGGTGGAAAATGGAATGGCTTGTTAGCGTTAGGCTAGATGAGCCACGGTACAACTTCAGGTGGAACTTGTGCACCCTTGTTGTTGTTAGGTGGCAGTTGTCCTCTATGAGGATTTGAAATTTGATTATTAGCATTATCTCATGGTGGATCAACTACAACTTGTGGAACTATTGGGTTACCATGCTCATCTACCTCCATATAAAAATTGTTGCTCATGGTTGCCATCTCTTTTTCTAGCTTGAGTTGTTCTCTGTTTCTTTTTTCTGTAAGCTTTTAGTATCTCCCCGGTATCCGAGAACATGCACCAAATCTAAAAGATCTGAAAAAGACAAAAACACATGAAAAGTGTAAAACATACAATAAAAATTAACTCTACTAAAAGGATTGAACACAAAGGTCACACGCTACAATCCCTGGCAGTAGCGCCAAAAACTTGGTCGCTCATAAAGTGTGATAAAAATCAACACTTAAAAGAGAAATGACTACCGCAAGTGTACGGGCCGTTCAAGTAATAAATCAGTAAAAACAGGTTAATCGTCTCTGATGTCTCCTCATTTTTGATAATAAAATCTATTTCCGAGACATCATTTTAGGCGTATTTATTAGTTTATAGGTCGATTTTCACATGATTTAGTACACTTTCCTATTTTGGGTCTTGATTTAGTAAAATAATATTTTTAGAGCATATTGGGTTTAATTATTTATTTAGTGTGAAGCTTTAAAGATAATTATGGAGACTAATTAGATTCCAATTCAAAGACTAAGAGATATGGAAAGAGATAAACATGGAAATTGAAGATAAGGAAGTAAAAGCTAAAAATATGGAAAAGGAAAAACTGCCATAATCCTGAATTTCTGCACCTATGACCACAAATCAGCTTATATCTTAAAATCGGTGAGGAATTTAGAGAAACGGTCAAGAGAAAAATTGAAGATCTTTCCGAGACGATGAATTTCGACTACTCATACGCGTCAAACGGATGAGTATTGAAGCTGCTAGGACCAAAACAAAAACGGGGCTGATTCCATGTTTTTGGGCTACGAATTTGAGTTGGGCTAGGAGCCCAATGTTTACCTTTTCCTTCAAGAAAACGATTAGGTCAACCTATACACTATAAATACAGTCTCTTAACATTAGAAAATCATCCTTGGTGAAACCTTAAGCCAAGAGGAAGCTTACAACACAAGAAAAGAAGTCTGGAAGGAGCTGTTCATCAACAATGTCATCTTCAACCTTTGAATTTGTAATTTTTTTCTTTTCTTCCATTAGTATGAACTAAATTTCATTAGCTTGAGTTTTAGCATATATGTATGAACCATAGTTTTGGTTGACATCTATCTAATTTGGGAATTCTATGTTTTAAATTGAATTATTGTTTTTATTCTCTATTTATGTGTTTGGTTTTATATTCTGTGTTCTTGTGGATCGCAACCATATAGAATTATCATCTAGTAGTTAGGTCACCATTGACAACGGTGTTTAATTACATGTTTAGCACATAACGTCTAGTGTACAGTTTAGATCTGACAAATCAACCTAACTAGATAATCACCATGGTTTAGTGTATTGCTATTTACCAATTGCAGGAACAGTTTGCTTAGGACTCCTTATCGACACAGGTAAACCCTATTTAAAACTACCTAGCGCAATTGGAACTGATTATTGAAATACTACATAATTCACCCTTACATGTTTAGAACGGCAAAACTAGTGGGGATTACATGCTATTTACTCAAGCTAAACTCTCATACTACTTCTTCTCTTGCATTAAATTTTCTGTCTTTACTTTATTAGTTTAATTTAGTTACTTAAAAACCAAATAAAAATCTATTTGTCTTTTATTTTTCTGCGTTTTATTTGTTCTAGCTTTTTATATTTGCACTTGATTAATGCATAAGATTCCCCTAACCTTCGTAGTCTCTGCGGAACGAATCTTACTTATTTATTAAAACTTGCATACGATCTGTATACTTGCAGAACCGTGCTAGACTAGGGTGTTTATTTGCATCTACTTTATACATCTTTTTATCACACCCTAGTTGACACCAGTCTCCACAAGGATTGTTAGGTAGGACAGATTTGTTTACACGATAAGTATAATTAATTGCAATACAAAATAAATAAATGATAAATAGATATTTGTTTGGTTTTAAATATGAAAAGACTAAACGCAAGAATGTAATTAACTAGGATTAAAATAAAAATAAAGTAAAGACTAAAGGTTTAGACGCAGATTTGAGAGTATACTTGAGTCTCGCCAGGGATCTTCTAAGTCCATACATTTAGTGCTTTCGTTTAAGGGACAAGTTGGTAATTCTATATTAGTCGGGATTCCACAATCTCCTAACTCCCGTCAGGGTAGACTTAAGAGTTATCATACAGTATTACGAACCCCATCAGGGTGATTATAAGATACGTTCAAATTATTATATGAATTACTCAAATAGCTACGCGTTAGTCAAGGCCATCAGGATCAATGACGAACACAACAAGTTTATTAATTAGTTCAGTAATTAAACCCCTCTTTCGGATGATCACCGCCACTAGGGCCTAATTAATATAACCTAATTCTAATTCTCAGCTCAATTAAAATTAGTAAATAAGCATGAACTAATAAACAATATGAAAAACCTAACTTGAATTAAGTTAAAACAATCCCAAATTCGAAAATATTAAATTGAGTAAACTAGGGCTTAACCCCTTACGCGATTCTCAAGTATTTGGAAGTTTAGCTCATACTGAAAAGAAATTAAAATAATACTTGTTCCTAATAACATAAATAAAATAACCTAGATAGGAGAATGATTTGGCTGTTGTTGGAGGAAGAAAATCTTCTCCAACTTCTGCCTCTTCGCTTCCAAGTCTCTTGCTCTGCATCTCTCTCAGAAATATGATATAAAATTAAGCGTAATTGAGAGGTCCTAATTAATGAGGTCTAAATAGCCTTTTATAGTGTCCAAAACGGATTAGGCTTTAGCAATGGGCTTAGTTACGTAATTAGGGGTCCAAATCTGTTTTGCTAATCCCGCATGTGTTGTACTCCACTTAGTAAAACAGGCATAACTTTTGCATTGTAAATCCAAATTACCTTATTCCACTTCTCAAATTTCACTAAACCAGAGACGCGTCTTTTTTTATTTGAATCAATGGGTCCTAATCTGCACCGTTTGGGCTTGGGGAATCCAATAAGTGATGACTTTCTCAAGCTGAAATTTCTTCTCTTTCACTAAAGTGGTGACTTTTGCTCCTTTAACTCTTTTGCTTGATCTCGTACTTCAAACTTGACTTCTTCCATTCATATTGGTGCCTCCTAGCATCCATGTACCTAATAACTTCACACTAAACAAGCAAATTAACGCACAAAAACTCTAAAAGTAATCATAATACAAAATATTATTATAAGTTCAATTTCTACCTAAATAATGTCTCCTAAGGGCATTTATTTATAAAAAAGGGAGACATCACATATCTTAGTGCCACCAGAGCATTAATGTACCTTCAAATTGTACAAGACCTGCCAATAGCATTCTCAATTAACCCATTGACAAGGTATATCTCAGAGCCAACAAAAAGACATTGGAATGGAATTAGACATGACTTGTGTTATCTTCGTAGAAAAACTGATATGGGCTTGTTTTACTCAAAAGATTCAAAACGAAAATTAGTAGGCTATGTTGATACTGGTTATCTTTCAGATCCTCATAAAGGCATATCTTAAAGCGGTTACGTTTTTACGTGTGGTAGCGTTGCAATATCATGCAGATCCGTGAAACAAACTCTAGTTTCCACTTCATCTAATCACTATGAAATATTGGCACTACATGAAGCAAGTCGAGAATATATATGGTCAAGATCCCTATTTCAACATATCTGAGAGACATGTGAGTTATCCTAAATAAGAAATATGTCAAACGGAATTGTATGAGGATAATGCTGCTTGTATCACACGAATTCAAAATGGCTACATCAAATAAGATAAAACGAAACATATTTTACCAGAGTTTTTCTACACACACGAGCTACTACAGAATGGGGATATTGACATTCGACAGATACAATCATGTAAAAAGTTTGCATATTTACTTACGAAATCATTGTCAACCACAACAATTAAATAGTTGGTCCATAATATTGGAATGCAACAAACCAATATCTTGCCAGCATCAGGGGGAGCATGAACAAGACACTATACTCTTTTTCTTCGTCCAAGTTTTTATCCCATTGAGTTTTTCTTGGAAAAGATAATTAGTTCTATGTATATGTACTTTTTTTCCTTCAGCCAAGTTTTTATCCCGATGAGTTTTTCTTGGTAAGTTTTTGACGAGGCATATCAAATAATGAAAGACATCCAAGAGGGAGTATTATAAATAATAAAGTATATTTAGTGGATGTCTTTTGGGTTCATGGACTCTTCCTATTTCCATGTTTATGGGACACTTATTATATAATATGAAGGGTCATATACCTCTTATAAATATATGATCATCATACTATTGTATTTTATACACAAGTTAAAAGGAATAAATTATATTATACTCTATTTGTCTTTGTCGTAACTTTACATTACCCTTTCAATTTTAGTTTTTTAACAATAAATTTAATCTTCACAAAAATTATATTAGTGCTATTGTAATATGTCATTATTTATATTAAACAAATTTATCATAATTAAAAATATTAAAATTACATTGCATTTCTTAAACATTTGTTAATTTGATGCTTAAAAGAGTGTGATGCCATCTAAGAAAACAATCCATTTAACTTAAAAGGTTATTTGTCAAATATACTTTTTCCTTTTTCTTCAGTAGAAATACTATTTCATAGTAATTGAATGATTACAGAAAATGGTAAACTTTATTTATTATCTTTAAAACATGCAAAAAAAATGCCTACAACGATGTACTATAAAATTTACCTGTTACGTCTCTAGAATCATAATAAAAATTTGATGATGTCTCAACTTATCAGGTTTGGAGTAGCTAATCTCTTGTATATTTTCTTTGCACTTTCTTATATACTATCTATCGTTTTAGTATCAAATGGTTTGACACTAAAAAAAATTCACATAGATTCTCCAAACTCTCCTTTCTACCAACCAAATCTTTCTACCATCCAACGATTACAAAGAGATCATGAAATATCTTATTCAAGAGCTTCTTATTTTGAAGCAATTGCAACAAATAAAGCTATCGAATTTCCGATCATCCATCATGTGTATTTCACCGTTGAGATAAGACTCGGTACACCTGCCGTCAATAAAACCTTAGTTTTTGACACTAGTAGCGATCTTACTTGGACACAATGCTCACCTCCCCTTACACATGTCAGGCAAGAGAGAGATCCAACTGAATCTACATCCTTCAAAAACATGACGGCCGATCATAAGTTATCAAAATTCTTCAGTTGCAGGTTCAACAAATGTTCGTTTAAAGTGAAATATCTCAACGGGGTCAAGATTAGAGGATTTCCAGCTATTGATACTTTCACTTTTGGTGTAGAACCCCCTCATACTGTGGTTTTTGGTTGCGGAACACATAATAAAGGATTCGCATATTCTCAGGATAAGATATCTGGGGTTTTAGGAATGAACATGAGTCCTCTTTCTATAGTGCACCAACTCAAAAATGTTACTATGAATCGTTTCTCATATTGTATACCATCCTCACCGACCACTATGCATTCATATGTAAAATTTGGTCACCAGGCTACTATATCATCAACAAATGTCCAATCATCTCATTTTATATCAAAAAAAACATATTTAGGTTACAAATTAAACTTAACTGCTCTTAGCATTAATGGAAAACAACTAAGCCCGAGAAAAGGACGTATAACTTTTTCAAATGGCTGCATTATTGACACAGGGTCACCCAACAGTATGATTAAAAAAGATGTCTTTGATGTTTTCATTGCTGAACTTGTGACATACTTTAACCAGTTTAAGTATTTAGAAAGACATGTTGGAGGTCCAATACCAAGAGAACTTTGCTATAAAGATAATTCTAAACGTTTCAATCAACTCCCTAACATGACATTTCACTTTGGAGGGGCAAATCTTGAAGTTCCACCATCAAATTTGTTTAGTCATTATCATGATATATTCTGCCTTGAAATGATGGGTTCTCCAAAGATAACCGTCTTGGGAAGCTTTCAACAACGAGATGTGCGATTTTTGTATGATATTGGGAGTAATATACTTTCATTCGCTAATGAGGATTGTTTAGAGAATACAACTTAGCCTATTTATGTAGAGTATTTTCAGTATCGCATAATAATAATAATGTATTACTCCGAGCAATATTCTTGCTATAATAATATCATTTTGATTAAGAAGTCACCAAACAAATTTTTCATTTGTTTTATATTCCTAATGGACCAACGAGATGGTCACCTAAGGAGCCATCTCGTGACCGTCCCCTTTAGGTAATGACCTGACCCACTCGCCTCGATCTGGGTCGGTCCAAGTATCGTCTTATCCAATAACGAGACAAGGTTGGGATTTACCAACCAACAAGTTTCGGCATTTTTGGGTTTAGACCCATGCTAAGTGCTTCACTTTATCTCAAAATGAAAAGTTAAATAAAGGACCTAGATATAGGTTGGGACATAAGACAACGTGTTCGTCTTATGTTAAAGATTAGAAAAATGTTATCACTTGGTCTAAACAATGAGTAATGAATGAAAAATTGAAATATTAAAGTGAAAAGTTGAAATAATATGAAATGTGATAGAATAGAGATGTAAAAGACACTTTATATTTTTTAAAGCCTCACACAGAAATAGGAAGGAAAATGTGAAGTTTATATATGACTAGATTTTTTTATTATTTTGGGTACATGGGTGATCCGGGATTGCTTGCACGCACCACGACTAATCCCACAGGGATATACACGCATCCCTAAGTATATTCCTAGGTAAATCAGAACTAGGTTTCCCATAGTAGTCATTAAAGTTGACCGATTGCGATCAAAGGAGAAATTGTCTATCTTGAAAGTCTTGATCAAATGGGATTTTTTTGCAAGTGTTGATCGGGTTGGCGATGACTTGATTAATACGTTTATCTGATTGTAAAGAGTTAACAAAATATATTCATTTGGTTAAAAATTATTTGAAATTGAATAAGAAATTGAGTCATGGAATTTTTGAGGAAAAATGAATAAATAAATAAATAATTTCTATTTAATTATATATTAATATATATTGTAAAGGTGAAAGAAACGAAAAAAAAAAATTTACTAGTGGGACATAGCCAATAGTTGTTTTTTTCCATGTACAGGTCTTAGTATTAACACTGGGTCTGGCCCAATAGTAAATTTATAATAAATACTAAGAATTCATTAGTGTTGGGTCAATCCGAGTAGTTATGTCTTTTACTATTAACTGTATCTTTTATTGAAAAGGCACAACTCTAAATTTTAAAGTCACAACCTTTCTAATGGATGCCTAGCCACCTGTTCATTTTCTATAAATAGTTGACCAACTCAAACATTTTTTTCATTCATTTTTTAAAAGCATTAAGAATTAAAAAGTCATAAGAGATAAATAGAAAAGAAGCAACTTGGTAAAAAAATTTAAGGATTCGTGCGTCAATTTCTTTTGAATAGTTTTTTCGTTCTATCTTGGAGGTTGAAGTCAGCAAACGTAAGACATTGGTACGTGGCCTAAATACCTTAAAGACATCGAATCCAATCCGAGCCTTGACAAGTAAATATATTTATTTACGTTTTATTTTTTTCTATATTATTTTTTAAATTGGTTTATTAGTTTATACAAATAAAACACATCAATTTAAGGTATTTATGGTTCACCTTGTATAAACCAGAAAACGTTTTATCATCGTTTTGTAAACTTTACTTTTGCAAAATTTCTGGGTTTGTGTATACGGGGCAGGAAAATTACATTTTATTTCTTATTTCGGATTTCTAGGCTTGTGTATACATATTACAAAATTACTCACTTACTAACATCAGATTTATGAGTCATATATAATATGGAGAATGTCTAATAGAATCGAATTTTTATTCTTAATTACTATCTCTATACTATTAGCTAAGACGGGCAGAAGACCGTGGTTTCTGTGAGACGTGTATAGAGTTTGGTTCATGGGAATTTCATGCGCTAGTGAAAGATGGAGAACTTTATGAATTGGTCGTGTCACATAGGTCGATATTGCTTGGAAATTCTAGGATGAATGCATCGTTTGAGGTGAACCACATATGTTGCGAGGCAAATGCATGTGAGGATTTAATGACAAGGAAAAGAATTAGGTCAAGAGCAACACTAGTACAATATGTAGATCCACATGATGATATCTGGCAATATATTACTAGGGATAGTGGTGATTAGTTGATACTCAGAATTATGTTAGAACTCTTCTTAAAGGAATTTTAAGCTCTAAAACTTATGATTGTTAAAGCTACACATGTATGAAAAATAAGAATTTATTAAGATAATAATGAAGTTTTCCATTATTTAAAATCATTCAATTATAAAAAAAAAAATTATTTTCATGGAATAAAATGGAAAACATTTATCTGATGTGTAACCTTTCAATTTATTTAGTTTGTTTCATATGAATCATTTAAATCAAATAGCTTGTTTCATTTAATTTTTTAGACATATTTTTCAAATTGATAAATGTTTAAACATAGTGAAAAGTTATTTTCACATTATTAATCTTAATATAAATGTTTAATATAAAATAAGTTCTAATTAATTACAATTCTACATTTTGCATTTCTAAAAAAAAGGAGCAAATTATTTCCTACTTACTCACAAATTATCAACTTAATTCCCAATTAAACACATTATCATATTTACCTTCCATTATTGCACTTATATGATTTATTTATTAATTTTTATTTTTTTTGAAATTTTTTTTTGATTTTTTTTTTGAAATTTTTTTTTACCAATTTTTTTTTAAATCGAAATTCCGGTTTATGTGTTGCTATAACACACAAATATAGATTTATGTGTTTCTGTAACACACAAAATCATAAAAATCAATCTAAAGGATTCTCTTATTTAACAAAGTATTTTTTTCTCTTTATTAATCGTATATACCCTATTTTTACTCGTTTTTAACTATCTTGATATATTATCTTTTTGTCCAACACTTTTTTGTTATTTTTGTGTGTTTATATTTTAGGGTTTTGTGTGGTCCAGGTTACACAAAACTTGATTTTGTTTATTACAATTCTGCGTACTCCT
Source organism: Nemophila menziesii (assembly GCA_029959085.1). Classification (NCBI taxonomy): domain Eukaryota; kingdom Viridiplantae; phylum Streptophyta; class Magnoliopsida; order Boraginales; family Hydrophyllaceae; genus Nemophila; species Nemophila menziesii. Next base: position 2,655,589 of record JARWIR010000013.1, read on the forward strand.
GGAACAGACAAATCTCAGAATTGTGTATTCTTAAAATGCACAAATATCAGATTTGTGTATTCATGGAACACACAAAATTCAAATTTGTGTATTCATGGAACACATAAAACTCGAATTTATTTATTCCTGGAATACACAAAACTTGATTTTGTTTGTACCAATTTTGTGTATTCGTGAACACACAAAACTCATAATTGTGTATTCTTGGAACGCATAAATCTCAGATTTGTGTATTCTTGGAACGCACAAATCTCATATTTGTGTATGCATGGAACACATAAGACTCAAATTTGTGTATTCATGGAACACATAAAAGTCGAATTTATGTATTCTTGGAGTACACAAAACTTGATTTTGTTTGTTTCAATTCTATGTATTCCCGAACACACAAATATTAGAATTGTATATTCCTGGAACACACAAATTTCAGATTTGTGTATTCGTGGAACACATAAAACTCATAATTGTGTATTCTTGGAACGAATATCTCAGATTTGTGTATTCATGGAACATATAAAGCTCAAATTTGTGTATTCGTGGAACACATAAAACTCAAAATTATGTATTCCTGGAATACACAAAACTTGATTTTGTTTGTTCCAGTTCTGTGTACTCTTGAACGCACAAATCTCAGAATTGTGTATTCTTGGAACGCACAAATCTTATATTTGTGTATTCATGGGATTCATAAAATTCAAATTTGTGTATTTATGGAACACATAAAACTCGAATTTATGTATTCCTGTAATACACAAAACTTGATTTTGGTTGTTCCAATTCTGTGTATTCCTGCAACACACATATATTAGAATTGTGTATTCATGGAACACATTAAAAAAATCGGGAAAAAAATTTCGGGAAAAAATTTCGAAAACAATATTTTAAAACAAAAAAAATCGTAAAAAAATAAAAAATGAAAATAAATAAATATTATTATAATTAATTAATAAGACTATAGGAATTTTCATAATCTTCTAATTTTTTGTGCTTAAGTGGAAATTAAGTAAGAGTTGTAATTAATTGCGAATTCTTAAGCTCTCCGTATAATTAATTGGGCGTCGCCCCTAAAAAATAATATATTTTAATAACACTAATATAATTTTTTATATATAAAATTTATTACACTTAATCACAAATCTCATACAAACTAGGGGTGATAACGGATCCAAAAGCCGACATTTGACAAAAAAAATGTCTGAACCCAAGTAGGGATGGGGCCTTAAAAAAGAATCAGTGTTTTACAAGAACTGGAAACATCGGGTGAAGGCGTAGGTGGATTGTGGTGCGAGACGGGTTAGGTTCAGTGTAAATCCATTTATTCCAATTAAACAAACTCACTGAACTTAATCCAACTCAATCAACCTCGGCCCAATATTCAAACAAAATATGTTCAAGGTTTATAATTATATGTATATAATGTCTCTATATTTGTGATATATTAATCTAGGTTTGAGACATCATTGTAGGTGTATTTGATTAATTGTTAAGGGATTTTTTCCCTGTTAATAGATAATTACTTGATTCCTGTCTTGATTTGGAGATTTATTACTTTTAAAGCATATTTGGTATAATTTTTGTGTTAATGTGAAACTCTTAAGTAAAAGGAAATATTGAGAGACCAAATCAATGTTAATAAATTAAGGAAAGAAGATCCAAGGTGAAATCTGGAGATTAAAGGAAACAAAGTTGAAACTGAAAAAAAAAAAGATGCCAAATAAATTTGCCAAATCTATAGTGACGTCCACTAAAGTGAAGATAACTACAAATCGGCTGCGATTTTGGAAGAGCCTTTAACAAGTCAGGATATCTTTCAGTTGCGGTCGTTTTGATAGGTCGTACACTAAATTTGTCCTAGTAACGGAGGAGATATGACCAAAACAATGAGCAGTGTTTATCATGTCCTATATTTTAGGAAACAAATTTGAATTGGACTTAGACTTCAATTAATTGCCTTCCACTCCAAGATTTCGACCTAGGATTAGAAAACACATATTAATACACCCCTATTATCATTGTAAACATGTGCTTAATTGACCTAGGTGTGTATTTAGAGACTTCCGTTTGTTATTATCTTTATTGTATCGGGACGATACAACTTTGAGTTGGGGGTCTTGATGTCTCCCCATTTGTGATGATTTAATATTAGTTTGAGACATCATTTTTAGTGTTTTAGAAGTCTATTTGGTCGATTTTCATATGCATTGGTGCACTTTTCTATTTCTTGTCTTGATTTAATGATTTATTATTTTTAAAGCATATTGAGTTAAATTGTTTGTTAATTGTGAAACTTTAAAGATATATATATATATATATATATATATATATATATATATATATATATATATATATATATATATATATATATATAGTGATTAATTAGATTCCAAGTCAAGAATTAGAGATAAGGTAAAGAAGATATGCATGAAATTTGGAGATAAACGAAAGAAAAGATAGATATGGAAAGATAAAGTTGCCAAGTAAATCTGAAATTCACCAGCCACGTTCAAAAACATGATCATAACTCAAGATTGTCTAGGGATTTGGAAGAACGGTCTGAACCAAAGTTGTAGAGATTTCCGAGATGATCGATTTCGGCATAAAGAACGCGTCATTTGGATAAGTATTGAAAGATTTACGGCCAAAACAAATCAACAACAGAATCTTACCTTTTCTATATTCTAGGGCTACAAATTTAAGTTGGGCTTGGAGTCCAAGTTACTTGTCTTCCACTCCAAGAAAACGAATTAGGGCTTCTAGACACCTATAAATACACCCTTTAACCTTTGTAAAGTCATCCTTGCCTCCCATAAATTAGTCCTTAAGTTTCATTCATCATTAGAGTTATTGAAGAGAGCAGAAGAATTTTTTGTATATTATTTTTAGTTTATTTACTTCAGGTATGAACTAATTTCACATAGCTTGGGTTTTGCATTATGTATAGTCTATGAATTCTATTTTTTTCTATCTAAGTTTCTTTGGAAATTATATGTTTTAATCTGATATTAGCTGCTTAACCATATATTTGATTTATGTGCTCTGATTTATTTCTGTCCTAAACCTGATCACTTTAGGCTTTCTTAATAGTAGTTAGATGTTCACCCAGAAGGGTGTCTAATTATTGAAACACCACATAAACGTCTAGATTAAGGAATTGGTCCTGACAACACCTGCCTAACTAGATAGTCATTAGGGTTTGTTTTAATCACCACATCATCAATTGAAGGAATGATTTGCTTAGGAACCTAGTGGCGTAGGACACCCCTATTTGAGATCACCTTGTGATTGTGTCGTAGCCTCCCTAGTTTGCTCTCCGGGGATAGGGAGAATTTAGAATCCTGACTACATATCTAAGAGTTGTTATCTCCCTTATAAACTGAAATTGATAGAAGAATTAAAAAGATTAGTGCATACTAGCATATACCTAAGTTATAGTCTCCCATATCATATTTTCTCGTATTTAATTATTTATCTTTTAATCTATTTAGTTATTAAATATCAATCTCTCAATCAATCATATTTATTTTCTGTCTTTTAATTAATTATTGCTACTCTGATTTATTTGCTCATTCGTCTAGCACATTTAAGTCCCTGAGGAACGAATATTCTTATCATTAAAACTTGCATACGTCCTGTAATACTTGCATTACCGTGATTGTCTAGGGTGATTAGTGCATTGTTTCTCGTATTTATTTATCATATTTTTATCACACCCTATGCGACACCATCAAATTAAATCTTTCAATCCCAAATTCAAAAACATCAATTAAATCAATTGGGGCTCAACCAATTAAAGCGATCCTCAAGTATTTAAAGAATTTAGATCATGCTAATATTAAAAATTACTGAAATTAAAGAGAAAGTATTCACTATCAATTACAGAAATAAAATTAAGAACCTAATTGAAGGATTAATATGACTGTAGTTGGAAAAAATAACTTTCTCAGCTCCAGCTCTTGCTTCTCCTCTGGACACTCTCTTCTAAGGATTAATTAATTTGAAGAATAAAAGTGAGAGTTACTGAATAATGAGGTCTAATAGGGATTATATAGGTGATGAAAACAAATTAGGTCTAATCTTGGGCTTAATTAAGTAACTAAAAGCCCAAGTCCAATTGGTAATTTCCGTAACTGGTGTACATCTATTAGTAAATCGGCTGTAACTTTCTCAAATTAACTCCAAATCGACCCGTTCAAGTTGATAAATCTTCATAACTCAATAAGGAATAAATCATCACATCTAAGTAGCTCGAAATAAGCAATTTCCATCGGCCTTCCAGATTTGCAGCTTTTCTAGTCAACTCTTCGGGATATCTTTTCTCGCCTTTTACTTCTCCGCTCGATCTAAGACTTTAATTCTAGATTCTACTCCTTGTATTGGTGCTCCCTAGTATCCATGGACATAATAACTTTGCACTAAAAATAAACAAATTAACGTGCAAAAGCTCTAAAAATGAAATATTGTAAATCCAAGGGGAGAAAATGAAATATAACGAAATAAGCACAAAAGTCTATCTAATAAGTCTAATTTATACCTGAAATGATGTCTCCTAAGGGTATAAAATTAGAAAAAAAAAGGAGACATCATCAGGTTGGAGATATTTTTAAGGCCAAGGTGCCTTCAATTCTCCCTTATGTGTTTGCACTTTCTCCTCATCTAATACATGCTTAAAAAGTAGATTCCAATCCAAAGTCTTGATATTTTCCACCGCTTCTCTATACTTACATGGTCCAACCAATTTTTGAAACTTTAAGTGGTTTCTAATTTCTTCAATTGTAAAAGGAACTAACTTGCCTCTAACTCGAACACAACCTTTACTATCTCGGCTAAATAGGCCTAAATAGAATCGGACACCAACTCATGGCATAAATTTGAACGTCCTACCATGTATGTAGACCACCCAATCTTTCACCGATATCCAAGAATCTCTTGTATTCACCTTTAGCAACTTCATTTTCAAATACTTTCTCATAAGCAAAAGGTAGTCCCTGTAGATGTTTCTTAGCTGAAGCTAACAAGGCCTTTGAAGCTTCCTCTTTTTCTTTTGGTGTAGGCCCTTCGATCTGTAGAGCTTGTGGTGTCTTTTGTACAAAAGCTGGAACCTTTTTGCCCATTGAATTCACCACAGCTAGTTGTCCTCTCTTCTCTTGACCTGTTTTACCCTTTGTGTTGGAACTTGAACTTTTCTCAATTGATTTCTTTTCAATAGAACCCATTACCTTACTTTTCTTCATCTCCCTAACAGTGGATAATGTTTCTGTTCTTTTAGTCATCTCAATTAACCTCCAACTCAAGGCTTTAACCTCTCTTGAAATTTGAAACTCTTGATTATAGGTTGAACAAGCTTTATTTGGGTTAGGATAGGTATTATGATGATGATTCTCTATATGGGTAGCATGAATTCTTTTTTGATTGGTATGGATCTAAGAAATTGTTGGATGAAATTTTGAAATTTAGGCTTTTGATTCTTGGATTCAAAGTGTTTTGATATGATTTGGGTGGTTGAATCTTTTTTTGTAATGATGTAGGGAAAGGATTGGATGTATTTTTATGGTAATTGGGCAGTGTTTTGATGTTTGTGGAAGGTTTGTTGAAGCTTTAATGGGGTTGGGAGAGGTTTGGAGAAGAAAGGAGGTTTAAAGGATTAAAAAATTCGTAATAAATCTAACCTCTTCTTCTCTTTTGACCTAAAAAGCAATTTTTTTTCTACTTCTCAGAGGCGCGCACCTGCATACCGGTCATGTGGCCGGCTAGTCGGTCGCAGACCGTGTCGACACTCACGCCCACAGTTTTTCCCACATGCACTCGACGTTGTACCTTATTTCCCATACTGTGCCACGGTTTTTGTCGCGCTGGTATACCGGTCCTTTGACCGGCTATCCAGTTAGCTAAATTTTGATTTTTTTCGTCTCGGCAAGGAACCTGATTTTGGGAACCGTGTCACATATTTTGACCCACCGGCATATCGGTCAGCTCATCGGCTAGCCGGCCGGTAGGTCAGAATATGCTCAAAAATTTCTCTTTTCCTCCCAAACTCGATTTTTCTTAGTTCCTGCACATCAAAAACACTAATACCTTTCTCAAATATGAAATATCGACTAAGGAAAACTAAACTAAACACGAATTAAAAACATAAAAACATAAAAAGTTGTGGGTCGTCTCCCGTACAACACTTTTATTGAACGTCTTTCAAAGTTAGACGCGTTACCTCTATCAAAATTTGCGAATATAGCCTCCCTATCAATGAGTAAGGCTATGAACGTCTACTAACCTTCTTTTAATGCCCCTGTCTCGGGTCTGATTTCTATCACCTTAGCTGAAACAACTTTAGTGACTATGAATGGTCCCATCCACGAATCTTTATGACTTCGTGGCCTATTCTCTGGTTTGCGGGCTTTCCATACAACCTCATGGTCGAACCTAAACTCAATCTTTGGCTCAGTATCCACAGGTTTTGTGTGGATTTCTTATGGGACTCTGTGATGTGAAAGGTTGTGGATGATAGGAACTGTGGGATCTAACTTCCTTGGTTTCTTACCCCAGACATGGAATGTCTCAGATATGTTTTTAGCATGAAGGGTAACTGTTCCCTCCTGGAAGTTGATGATTCTATGACTGGTGGCCATGAAAGGCCTTCCAAGTATAATTGGAACCTGCTTATCTGCATCGAAATCAAGTATAAGAAAGTCAGTAAGGATGGTGATATTACCTGTTCGGACGTGTGTGTCTTCCACTATTCCCCATGTCTTGGTAACTGAGTTGTCTGCAAACTGCAACTTTATAGGAGCTTTCTCTGTTTTCTGAAGTCCAAGCCTATCGTTTACGGACTTTGGCATAAGATTCACACCTGAACCCACATCACACATAACTTTCATCTTGAGCATACCATTTATTTAAATATGAAGATTAAAGCTTCCTGGATATTTGAGTTTCAATGGTAACTCTCTCTACTTTTCTCGAGACTCTCTAAGCATGAGACACTGTCTCTTTCTTGGCTTCTACACTCGATTCTTTCTCTGGAATAACTTGCATGAAAACTTGTTGCGCTTTAAGCCCTTTCTTCGCAGTCTCAATCATTTGGGCATTGATAGTTTCAAGAGAATACGCATCTACAAATGTCTTGAGTTCAACGTCAACCTTCGGATTTGTATCAGAAATAGTTGGTAACATTGTTTGAACAACTGGTGGCAAATCCACATTCTCTTCTTCTTTCTTTTCTTGCACAACAGGTGCAACTTCTTCTTTCAGCTCTTTTGAGGCTTCTTCCTCTTTTTATTTAGCTCTAGTAGCTTGTAATTCCATAAACGATCTAATCTCTTCTTGCATATCTCTCAGAAGTTGTATAAAATCGAATCTTTCGGATGAATCCTCATCTTCAGAACAGTCAGAGTCTTCAGGGCTAGACTTGGTTAATTCTTCTCCAGTTCTAGGAACTTCCAGGGCACTTTCTGTAGCATGCGATACTTCCTTATTCTCTTCTATTTCAAGGCAAATAGCCTTACAAGCTTCGAACCCAAAATTGGCATCACCTCTTTCGATAGCTTTAAATTCTTTCGCTTCCATTATATTCGTTAGAATTTCACTCATCTGTTCTACCTGCGTCCCTAAAATCTAAACTGAAGCTTCTTGTTCTTTTTAACTTCTCGTTCTGTGAATGCATATTAGTGGTCATAATATCCATGAAATTTTTCAATTGTTTATCTCTCATAACTCCCTCTTAAGGATATTGTCGTAAAGCCTTCTGAGATAAAGTATCGCTATAAGTATCATTAGCAGATTGTTGTGGAGGAGCAGGTCGATTATAATTCTGGTTCCCCTGATAAGGGCCTTGACCTCTCAGTTGGTAAGAGTTATTCCCGGGATGAGGTTGATGAGTACCTTGATTAGCGGTTCGCTGTGGATTTGAATATTGCATATCCAGATGATTTATGTTACCGAATTGGTAATTTCCTCGATTGGATATGAAATAAACAGATGCTGGATTTCCTTCACACTCTTCCCATGTATGATTCAGTACCTCACACTACGGACAACCTTGTGCCTCTTGCACTACATTTGTTGCAGCTAAATTCTACTGCATCTGAAGCTTAATTTCTTTGATTTGATTTTCTAATAAGGTCAATTCAGCTGAGTTTGCAGTTTTTGCATCTAATCGAAGTGTACCTTTGGTGTTTTTAATAGGAGCTCGCAAAAGTGGCCAACTCCTTTCTGTTTCTATAATACGTTCCATACCTTCGGCGGCTTCTGTAGGATCCATGGACACAAAACCTCGTTTTCCAAGATTATTTACCCTCAATCTACTCTCGGCATTGATACCTTGATAGAATATAGCTAACTGTAAAGATCGGGTATAACCATGAAGCGGTCATCTAGCTAACTTCTGTTGAAACCTTGTCTATGCGTCTCCTAATTCTTCTTCATTCTCTTGGAGAAACTTAGCAAGCTTTATCTGATCTTTGAGTCGCATACTCTTTGGGTAAAAACGGTTAAAGAATGCGGCTTGAAGTTCTGTCCAAGTATTTAATGTACCTGGTGGTTGTCTATCTAGCCAATCCCCAGCTTTGTCGGTCAGAAAGAATGAAAACATGTGACAATACAGTTGCTCGCGTGTAATGCCTGGATTAATATAGGCATCACAAATCTGCATGAGCTTCTGAATTGCTCTTACTGGATCTTGAATTGTTGTACCACTATAGAGTCCAAAGTTCGAAAATTGACTGAGCATATCCGGATCGGGCCTGAACTTGATATTCTGGATCTCTGGAGGTCGATAACCTAATGGTTGAACTCAAAAAGGTGCTCCCAAGCCTGGTAGATCTTGTTGAAGTCTGTTGAGACTTTTTTTATCTTCCCCTGGTGGTGGTGGTATATGTCCTAGAGGACCAAGTGGAGGATCTACTCCATCTTGTTGTTCTGCCATTGCTCTTCTTCGTGCTCTGTCTTCTCTATACGTTTATTATAAGCTCTTAAGCTCCACTCGGGCTCCGCAAGAGGAAGCCAAGGATTCACTGTTAAAAACCTGAAAAAGACTAGAACAAACCAAAAAGCGTAAAACTGGAAAAGTAAAAATAACTAAAAACTACTACTACTAAAAATAAATAACCCACACGCTAACGAGACACAAGTCCCTGGCAGCGGCGCCCAAAACTTGGTGTCGCCTAAGGTTTGATAAAATAATAGAATAAATAATGCAAATAAACACCCTAGGCTGAACACTTAACTCACTGCAAGTATCACAGATCGTATGCAAGTTTTACTAATAAGTAAGATTCGTTCCTCAAAGACTTAGTGTGTTATGCTTATGGGCAAATAAATTTGAGTAGCAATTAATAATTAAAAGACAGGAAAAGCAATTAAATATGATGATTAAAAAGATAAGATTAATAATTAAATAAAATAAATATCAAAGATAGCTCAGATTTTGCTTGTTATGCACTAATCCTTATATTTCTTCTAACTGTTAATAAGGGTGATAATAGCTCTTAGATAAGTAGTCAGGATTCCAAATTCCTCCTAACCCCTTTCCGGGTGAACTTAGGTGGCGACCTCATAACTACCAGGGGACTTAACTAAGGTGCTCCTACGCCACTAGGTTCTTAGATTTCTTAGATAAGACTGGCCTGCAAATAATGATTGGTGATTAAATCAAACCCTAATGACTATCTAGTTAGGTAAGCCCTTTCGGATCACTAACACACACTAGACGTTTATTTAATTAGAAATTTTTGCACATGCCCCAAACTGCCATTTTGTACATTTAATTTTGTATCCTTATTTCAATTGTATAGGGCTTTCGTGGAACCTAATATCACAATAAGAGCAATTTAACCGAACTACATCTTCATGTCTTACTAATAAATCTAACCTATCAAAACCAGTTGGGTTAGCTCAACCGGCCAGAGCCTTGCTATTTCTTCAACACTTAAAGGGGAGGTCCAAGGTTCGAATCCCCTCCCTAACGGGTGTAAAGTGAGAAGTACAAGGCTCGAACCCCTCCCTGAACATGAGCCACCTAGTTCTGATTTACCATGAGAATATATATGGGGAGGCATGTATATCCGTAACCCATGTAACCAAAAAAAAAAAAAAATCTAACCTATCATAAACACATTGCAAATCTACAACATCCTCAATTAATGTCATTCTATAGTAGAAATATTAGGTAGCAATTATTCAAAAACATATATAACATTTTGATCTGAAAATCTGTTCTCAAAAATAACTGATCATGCAATATCTCCCTCTTGAAATGTCATCCAAATCTCATTGACTCTGTCCACAAATTCAAATGGAGAATTGTACTGCGCAACAGTGTAGAGTATCGCGGTCTCTCCTGCATGGCTTTTATCAATGGCGTCAGACCACTTAGTCCCGGCAAGGCTACTGTATAAAGCAGCAGCTTGTTGTCCAACATCTTCATCGGAGACAAATCCACTGAATTGTTTAACGGCTACATAAGTTGTTGTCTTTATTTGTAAATGAAGACCATCCGCTGGGGGTGGATTTGCTTGGTTCACTTTAGGTACGTAGAAGCTTACTACAAATGATGATGCACAAAAGGGTCCATCACTTGGTTTTATGTCAGTTAAGACTGGAGATGTCATTTCTATTTTCTCGTTGTACTCATTTTTACCTTGAATGTAATTGAAAAGCCTGTAGAAACATAGGAAATAAACAAGAAGAATAAGAAAACCAGGTTTATTGCCTAGAGTTTTTAGCTCAGGAAGGAATTTTGGATTATTTTTGAGTTTTAAGTCACACGATGTACTTGAACTTGCTTTTAAAATTAATTTTAAAACTAACGTTTGCTAGTTAGTTAAATATTGGTTCTCCATAATTAGTTGCAATAAAAAAAGAAAAAATGAAATAGTTTTGGGACCATCAGTATTACTTAATCCTTCTACATCGATAGTATAGTTTGCAAGTTTAAGTTTTTTGGATATGAGACCGTGGCAAAGCAAAATTCAAAATCAATCCCCAATTGAAATGATGAACTTTGCTAAAATCCGCGGGATTTCAACACGTGCACACTCTATTACTAATTCAGTTAAATTTATCTAAAGTGATGTTTTTTAGAATCCAAAAATACCATTTAGAGAAATTATTACAGGTTTAATTATATTAGATAACTTATATTTTGACTCAGAACTTACATTGAATAAATTTTCCAATATCAGAAAGTTCATATTAATAGCAATTAGCAAGCCTGACGTTTTTCTTCTGCATTAATTTACATCTACAGATTTACTAATTACTTAGTTGAAATCAGATAAAAAGTTCAGTAAAATACAGACACAAAGATTGAGTAAAATTTAGACCGAGAATTAAAATCAAACCAAAAAGAAAAATTAAAAACTTACTGAAAAAAGCCAGTTTTGGTAGCAGCAACATAGGAAATGTCATCAATTGGAGAAGTAGACATCCAAATCGATGAATTGTAACTTCTAATTTCATAGCCATCGCCAGCATGAACGACTTCATAGCTGGGGCACTCAATACGTGTACATGACGGTGGAAATACACCAACACCACTAGACTGGTGTTTTCCGATGACCGGCCATGTGCCCATGTCTGAGCTGGAGAGAAGATTCACAAGAAATGAGAGCTTAAAAATATCGTAAACACCCATTTTTATTTTTTATTCGATAATTATGTGGGAGAAAAATGATGAATTACATTGAAAGATATTAGATTTATAGGAAGGAAAAAAGAAGAGAAATGAAATCTCTATTATTGTTTTGATCGGCGATAATGCTTTTCAGGGGTATACATGAACACACGTGCATGCGGATGTTATCAGTGGTTAGAAAAAATAAAGAGTTTCTCGGATATATGTTAGAATATTCACGTTTCGGGGTTGAAACAAAAAATACATATTTTTATGAGAAAATTATGTAAATTGAGATGACCAAATACTAAAATATTTTTAAATAAAATAAAAAACAAATGTTATGTTATCATGACTACTAATTTAACAAGTCACTGAGTATTGAAATTGTTTATCTATAATTACCGTTCACGAACTCTATCGACACTGTTATCGAAGATACTCAGAGATATAGCTTTTTTGAGTAATCTCGTAATTATTGTTCGAAATTTTTAAGTATGTTTGGAAAGAAAATTGAGTATCAAAAAGTATTGAATATATTCGGATAACCACTAAGTACGGTAAAAATTACAGTTTTTATTTATTCAGTATTTTTATTATAATATTAATAAAATCAACTCATATATATTTAAGTAAATTAAGTACACTATTTTCATAAAAAATTATATTACAATATAATTACATAATAAATAAATTAAAACTTTACAATAATAAGAATTTTTTAATAATAAAAAGCTTAACAAAAGTAAATAAAGAATACAATAATCTAAATTGGTGAAAATTCAAAGAAAAAACTCCTTAGCAACTCGATGACGTCAGCATGGTAATGGGTTGACGTTAGCATTATCCCAGAAAACCAGATTTGTTTTTTTTCAAACACTAGCAGTGTACCCTAACGACCGTATATCTCGACTTAAAAAGTTTTGCAGGTTCAAAATCTTCAAAAACTCCATTGAAGAGCTATCATGGACAGATCAGTTGGAACTTGCTGCCTTGGCCATGAATCTCGGTTGGAAAAGTTTTGCCATGGATCTCTAAAAATGCTCCGCCTACTAATGCTTCATGTCCGCTCAACTATGAACATTGCATAAGTTGGATATGAGAGGGGGATGGAGGTTAGCTCTACTTCTAGGATTCTGCTATCCTACCACTATTGTTGCCTCTTCTCTGCTGATGTTGTTCCCTTGAATATCCACCAAAGCTAATAAGGGTGGGAGGGTTTGAGAGGATTTTCTAATATAGGTAGAGTTTATGGGAGGGTAAATTATTAATAGGGTTATGTGTGTGTGTGTGTGTGTGTGTGTATATATATATATATATATATATATATATAAAAGGGTAGTTAAAAGATGAAAATCAATGGGTTTTATTTTTATTTAATTTGATTAGTGTTTGACCTCTTCGATGAACAACCTAACAAGGTGAGACTTGGGTTTTAAAGAGGGGTTTTCAAGTCACGTTGGGTAAAAATATCATAAATTAATTAGAAATGACTCTTCATTAGTTTGGAGTAAAGTTATTAGTTCGAAAGGATCTAGGAATTTTTTAAGATCGATAGTCGTTCTAGTAGTTAGAATACTATTACATAGCTAAGAGTCCTAAGATAGAATATATCAAATGGTTCTCAAATGTATTAAAAAAATGGATCTAGGGATTTGTCCACAATATTAAGACTGGAACTGAGATCAAATTTGAAGAAGGGATTGTGCTCTAAACATGGTGGATCAATTATAAATGACACTTCAAGCTTCAAATGCATGTTGATTAGACAAATTTTTTACCAACCAGAAAAGTATATATATCTTGTACCACAAATTGCAAAAACCATCAAGGAAGTATTTATTTTTATCTTGAGCAAAATGACATGATAATCTAGCATCTTAATAAGTCTTGTGAGAAATCCACTTAATACGATTTTTTGGGGTTGATGGCGGTTCTTTAAATGGAAATGAATTTGTACAATATATATATACAAAGACTACTTGAACCCGAAATCTTAAATAGTTGTCTATCGAAGCGTTTAGGCATCATCAGTGCACATCTCTAACAATGTCACTATCATCCGTGAACGAGAGATGGGGGTACATATCAAATCAAATGCAGAATGTACAAACTTAACTTGTTTAAATGTGCCTTCACGAAATAAGGTCACGCCCTCTAAAGCTAACTTATTTCTCACTCTTCAAATAAAGTTCATTGTCGCTGTAAAAGCAATACGTCTTACTTTCCTTTTCAAATTCTTCCCATCTTTTAATTTTTTGAGCCATTTGAGAAAGTTCAAAATATTTTTCATATTTTTAGTGATACCAGAACAGTTTCGCACATACTTCCAAACCACGCTAGAAAAAATACACTAAAAAATCGGTGCTTATTAGTTTCAAAATCGTCACTACTCATACCACAAATGGATCTAATTCCATGTACACAATCATATTATTAGGCTGTAGTTTTTTGTTGTAAAATCATCCATACAATGATCGCGTGCTTGGGGACTAAACAAGGTTCCAAAACTACATTCGTCCATGGTCTGGTAGAAGATCGGTGGCGAAAGACATCATAAGATTTCTTGTACAAAGCGAAATATTCCCTCTATAAGATCGACGTCAGAGGCTATATCCACAATAGTAGGTTCATCTGTTGCACTCTGCAACTTCATATTAACGAACTACTTCGATAAGATTTTTCACCTTCCACAATTCTGAGAGAATCCATTATTTCGTATATCATTTTTCAAACTTTCTTGAACAACAGCGAGTTCATTTTACTCAAATGGTTATTATCTTCTAGTCAAGAAGGAAAAATAGAGATCAGGCAATGTTGTGTCAACCTTGAGATCCGATAACTCCAAACTTTGGGGACTTATTAGACACAAGGGTAAATAACTTTAAAGGTCTATTATTTTTTGCGCTTTTGTTTTAGAGTTAATTTTTCCAAAACATCAAAGTCCATAACTTACCATCCTTAACAAGTTCATATTTTTCTCCCTCATACGGTCCTTATAATCTGTGATCTACCTACTTTACCCTTAATATCACTAAAATGGTGGAGTTGTTACATTTTATATCATGAATGCGTAGGTTGTATTTTATCCTTGAATACCTCGCGTTCTTGTTTGGAGCAGCCATATTTATTATTAGAGATTATTATTAAAGTTGTCAATGATAAGTCCTAGGTGTGAATAGTACGTAATCAATATTACTACTAATTAAAAACTTTTACGAGAATAATATAAGTTTTAAAACTTGTTGAAAAATTTATAAGACACTTGAAAGCTAGTAAAACAAGATAGTATTAGTTTATAAAAACTTAAGAAATTTTATATTACAAATTATAGTAAAGAGCGAGGGATAGCATTTGCGCAATAATTTAAAATAGCTCAAAATATCAAGAACCTAGTCCACTACCTAAGTTTACATCTTAGAATTTTATACTCATGCACTAAGCTTCTTGTTTTCTTAACAATGAAATACGAAATCGATACAAGGAGGGTTTTTTTGGTTTTAACCACAACCGATACACTGTGATTTTTACCGGGCTCAGTCACAACCCTTACACGTGATTTTTGATGGGCTCCATCACAAAACTTTCACTGAGACTTTTGTCGGGTGAAGATACAACCTAAGTGAGATTGTTGTTAGGATTAATCGAAACCTTTATACTCACTCTTCTCTAATCTAGAGCAAGAGCTAAACCATTATGAATGTTTTATTATTGCAATAAAAACAAATGACATATATGCCGTAGATAAGAAAATGAAGCTTTTTGATTTATTAATAAGTGGATTGATAAATGATACTTAATGATAATCTCCTCTTGAGTATATAGTAAATTGATGCTTAATTGACTCCTTCTTGAGTTGATTTATACAATGAAGATAGATTTAGTGGGTGTTTGTTTGCACTTAATGAGATCTTAATCTGGTTAATTAAGATATTGGATCAATAAGACAGTTTGTTTTTTCCATACTAATTCATATGTGAATGTCTTTTAATTGGTCTGTTTCATTAAGATTTCAAACTAAGATGTGGTTTCATATTTTTTAAGTGATAAGTACTTAATGTTGAATAACAGCTAAATAGAACGTATGTTGTTAAGAGGCAGTGTAGTGTCTGAATGAATCAGACTTGGTCTAAAATCATAATGAAACTGACCAGATATTCAAATATGAATTGGTTAGGAACAACAAACAGTTTTATTGATCCAGTGTCTTAATGAACCATATTAAGAGCTCATTAAGTGCAACCAAACACTCTCTAAGTTTGAATCATTCAGACACTACCTTTCAAAAGAATATGTTCTATTCAGTTGTTCATTCGACATTCAACACTTATTACTTAGAAAAACAAACACCTTACATCGCTTGAGTGGATATAAAGATTATGATTACCAAGCTTTGATTATGATGATAAGATGAAGAATTTGGTGCTTAAGAGCTTTGGTTTAATTGTCTGGAAATGATGATAGTTGGGGACAACCAAGAGTGTGTTGTATACTTCTTCAATGGGAGGGGGTATTTATAGCACTTGATGAGTCCAACGTTTTTGTAAAAGAAATTCTGGCTGACATGAAATTGGGATCCCATATTCGTTGGTATTTGGGTCCCTTTTTTTGTTGATTTTGGGGTCCTGTTTTGACACTTCTACTATTAATCCATTGTTTCATTTAATGATTCGACTACTCGGAATCCAACATCTATTACATGATAGTACCTTTTTTGATGAAAAAGAGGATACTGAAATTAACCGTAACTTGTGTCTAAAAACAGATTTTGACTTTTTGTCTTGTTGATCAAATGAAAAAAATTGAACACGAGAAATCTTATTACAAAATTCTAAAAAAGTTAGTATTTGAGAATTTTGGCCAATTTAAATCATATAACAAGTTATGGCATATTTTAATGGGAAAACAAATTTTAGCATAAATAATGAAGGTCAAATGCTTTTATACTTAACATATAAAATGTTATGAATATGAAGATGTAGTTGATACTTGATACTATTTAAAGATAATGAACATACAACAAGATTTAAATGTTTAAGATAAAATATGTTTAAGAGATCTAAATATCAAAACTCACGTTTTGAAATATTATGAATATGAAGATGTAGTTGATACTATTTAAAGATAATGAACATACAATAAGATTTAAATAAAATATATATAAGAGATCTAAATATAAAAACTCACGTTTTAGCTAGTTTTATTGCATAAATATTATGTGATAAAACAAATAATTGTGATAGCAATAGAGATAATAGTAATTAGATCAAGTTAATCACGTAAAAATTTATCACATAAAAACATACAAAAAGAGGTGATATGTCAACATACCTTAATAGTGTTAGATTAGATGTATTTATACAACATAATTTTCACTTCATTTATATAACCGTGCACCCAATCCAAAAAAGATGTTGTTTTTGTTAAGCTCGGCTCGAGCCAGTTTTAGAGCTTATACTTCACCCCTAAATTTATTTTTCAGAATTTTATGTTGTTGTGTATATGATAAATTTAGGTTATTTTGTATAATACAAGGACTTATAGTGCAAGAGATTGGATGCTTGCTTGACTTAAGGACCTATAGTGTAATTAACTTAAAAAATGGGATCCCATAACAGATATTATTGGTTACCCTTGGACTCGAGCATAATTGTTCAACAACATATATAAGATTTATGGTCAGAACTAATTGATGCAATATCTTCTAAGATGTTAACATCCATATCTCATTGACCCTGTCTGCAAATTCAAACGGAGAATTATACTGCGCAACAGAGTAGAGTACTGAGGGCTCTCCTGCATGGTATTTGTCAATGGCATCAGACCACTTAGTCCCGGCGAGGCTACTGTATAAAGCTGCAGCTTGTTGTCCAACATCTTCATCGGAGACAAATCCGCTAAATTGCCTAACTGCTACGTCAGTTTGTGCCCATTTTGACAAATGAAGACCATCTGCGGAGGGTGGATTATCTTCATTTAATTTAGGAACTAAGAAGCTCACTGTGAACGATGATGCACAAAAGGGTCCGTCACTTGGTTTTACATCAGTTACGACTGGAGCTGTCATTTCTATTTGTTGTTTGTACTCGTTTTTTCCTTGAATGTAATCGAAAAGCCTGAAGAAATATAAGATTAAGAAAATTCGATTATTTTCTAGAGTTATTGGCTAAGACGGTATTTTGGATAGTTAGTCTGTTTTGAATAGAAAAACTGATTTGTTCTTTTATTTATAATATGATAGATTCCAAAACTAATGATTTTTTTCATACATTATAATATTGTAAGTTTAAACTGTATTTTTATATATACTATATCACTGTTGACAAAAAATAAAATTTATACTATATCACGAAGCAATAGCAATCCTAATGTTTTTTACTATGCTAACTCGTTAAAAGGAAGTCACTAACAGCTTTTTTTTAGTTAAACAAACTTACTAATTTTATTTATTAAAAAAAACACAAAATTTAGTAAAACTTACCCATCATAATAGAATAGAATTCAAAGTAAACGAAAAAAAAAAGAAGTTAATTCTTACTGAAGGAAGCCTGTTCGGGTAGCCTCAACCAAGGAAATGTCATCAATAGGAGAAGTAGACATCCATGTCGATGAATTGTAACGGCGAATTTCGTAGCCATCGCCAACATGGAGGACGGTGTAAGTGGGACACTCAATACGCGTGCATGACGGCGGAAATACACCAACACCAGTAGACTGGTGTTTTTCGATGACAGGCCATGGGCCTATGTTTGAGCTAGAGAGAAGACTCATGAGAAATGAGAGCTTAAAAACATCAAAAACACCCATTTTTTGGTTTTCTGTACTGATGAAGAACTTTGTGAAAGATATAAGTTATAAAAATCGCTTAAGATGATAAGAAGATATAAAAACCTTTTTAGAGGTTTACATGAGCACACGTGGTTGCAATATTATCACTCGTGGATAATAAAATAGAGTAGTCAATATATTTTAAAAAGAAAAATACATATGAGAGCCACTTTGGACTCGGAATCACTTTGATTCCAATATAATTCGGTAGCCGGACATCTTGGTCATTTGAAGTAGTCTGTCTACTAGACCAACTATCGATCTTGGTAATCATATTTTTTTTGGTCTAAGGTAAAATATTGATACGGGTAATCTGATTCCCCTTTTCTTATACAAAATTATTGAGGAAATTAAGTCAGAGATGTTGCCCCCCGTTCATTGAGATCAAAATCTTGTCTAACTCCATTGACTGCCAAATCCGCAATTTGGATATTGACTCTTCTAGTGAACTTGACTTGCCAATTAAAAAATCGATTCATCCATTTTATGATTTCGGAAAGCATTGGGCGGATTATTCAATAGATACCTTATTATCCAATCGATACCTTTCCTTTTAAGAACCTTAAGTAACTTTAAGGTTATCTGAATAAAAAGAACAACTCTGAAAATTCATTTTATCAGCTGCTCTCATTGCTGCTTCTCCTTCATTTGCATACTCAACTTTACATATTCTTATATTTTTTGATGTAATCTCACCGTTTTGATTAACTCCTAGTGTAGCGATGCCTGCTGGTTCACATGGTTTGACATGCAATGCCTCATTTAACCAAACGATTTCAGCAGTGTCTCTCATTATTACATTATTTTCATCCTCATCTTCATTTGCTTTCTCATTCGTGATTTATTGAAATTCTCTTATTTGTTGAATAATTCATTAATAAGTTTGTTTGTCCTGTTGGATATGAATCAAATGTTTCATTATTTTTTCTCAAACATTCCCTTCATTCTTACTTTCCAAATATTTCAAATTGTCACGAAAATAAAAGACGTAATTAGATTTTTTTTCCCTATCCATTCTTTGTGTAAGCCCCGATAAAATCCAAAATCCAATCCTTAATTGACCCTTGATACCCATGATCAATTCTTATTTGAGGATCTAAATTGGACCAAACCTCACTACCTAAAGGGTATTTAAGAAATAAATGGATAATAGATTCAGTCTCACATTCACACCATTCGCACCTTGATGAAGTTTGGCATTTTCTCTTATGCAAATTTTCTTTCATCGGAATTGCTCTGTTGCAAATTTTCTTTCGTCATCGCTCTGTTGCAAATGTTCCAAATGAAGTTTTGGACCTTACACGAGACATTTGAGTGCCATATGGTTTTCCAAATTTTTCCATCTTCCATTTCACCTGCTTGTGATGTTTGGGTAGCATTTTCACTTTCATTCTCCAACAGACAATGATATCCAGATATAGTTAAATAATTATCGTCTTTAGTATATGGCCAAATAATTTTATCCTCAGAATCTAGTTGAATAATTGGAATTTTGTGAATATCCGCGAATTCTCTCGACGTACAAATACTTCTTAAAAGCTGAATGTTCCAACCCGTAATATTTTCATTAAATAACTCCGCCACTTAAGTGATATTATGATGATTAGAGTTTGTTAATTTATGACCTTTGGTGAACTATGAGTCCTCCTATATATCGGCTTTAAAACCATTTTCAATTTGCCACACGTTCATTTTTTAGGATTTAGAGTTCTTTGAAAATGTTTTCTCAACTCCACGATTTCTTTTTCTTGAGATTTGCGTTCCAGAAATCCAAATTCAGAAAGTAAATTCCCTTCAAAAAATTTGCTGCCATAGAATCTGAGTTTTTAAGGATTCTCCAAGCATGATTAACTAACATAGCAAGGTTGATTTTATGAAAATCTCTAAAACCGATATCCCATATTGTTTTGGCTATTTTTTTCTAGGTTACCCAATGAATTTTTTTCCTCACCCGCATCCCACCCGAAATTAGCTACAATTGACGACAATTTCTTACTAAATTGTTTTGGAAATTCGAAAATCGACATCGCGTAATTTGGTATAGCTTGGACAACTGCTTTGATAAGAGTTTCTTTACCGCCATCAGAGAGAAGTTTGACAATCCAACTTTTTGATTTAGTACTAAGTCTATCTTTGATGTAATTAAGATTTTATGACTTTGATCTTATATAACTGAATGGAATACTAAGATATTTTCTAGAGAATTCACGTTGCAGATATTAAGCATTTCAGAGATATTTCCTTTGACATTGTTCGGTGTTCCATTGCTAAATAAAATTGCAAATTTCGAGCAATTCATATTCTAGTCCCAGCGCTTTGCAATATTATGATATAATTTGTTTGAAGTTATCAATTTCCTCTTTCTTAGCTTCCATAAAAAAATAGCGTGTCATCAACAAATAAAAGATGAGAAAGTTGAGCCCAATTTCTAGTAATCGACAAATCCTTTATATTTCCATCTCGTCAATGATAATTAATGAGGCCAATAAGTGCTTCCATAAGCATTGAAAATTGAAGAGGAGATAAATGATCTCCTTGTCTGATACCTTATGACGGTTTGAATTTCTCTAATCTTTCCCCAGTAATCTTGAATTGAACGGAGATCGTTGAGATACAATTATAAATCATATTTCTCCATTTTTTGCAAAAACCGAGACTTTTGAGGACCTTTATTAAAAAAATCCTAATTAACCTGGTCGCAAGCTTTCGCCATATCTACTTTGATAGCCACGTAATGTTTCTTAGATTTTCTTTTGGTTTTAAGAAAAAAATAAACTTCTTGAGCAATAAGAATGTTGTCATGTATAATTCTGCCCGATTGGGTTGGAGATATGATATCGTTCATAATCGGTTGGAGACGATTAGCCAATTTTTTTGAAATAATCTTGTCATTGAAATTAATGCATGCTATCGGTCTATAATCACCCACAGTTTCTTGAACATTGTTTTAAGAATAAGAGTGAAATTAGTATCGTTGATGTTGTCAAGTGGAATATTATAAGAAAAGAAATTAACCACTACTTTGATGATATCTTCTTTCAATATATCTCAAAATTCATGATAAAAATTTTCTGGTAAGGTCGTTCGGTCCAGGAGCTTTGGTTCCCGAAAGACTAAATACCTCGTTCTTGATTTTCTTCTAAATCTGAAATTTTGATTCATTCTTCGTTCATCATTGATGTTATTTTGTTAGGATTATGTGTCGATATTTCCTCTATATCACGCACCTTGGTGTTGTCAAATATATTTTTGTAAAAGGCTTGAATTGTCTTCTTTATATATTCCATATCATTTGTCCAATTATTATTTTTGTCTTTAATTGCACTGATACGGTTAACATTTCTTCGTCTAATAGTAGAATTATAGAAATAACTTGTGTTTTTGTCTCTATTTTTAATCCACCAGTCCCTAGCTCGGTCTGCTCAATAAGACTCCTCTTGGTTTCATCTAGCCTCAATTTTTTCTATAATTTTATTTATCTCTTGTTGAACGCTAATTGTATTAAGCCAATTTTGAAGATTCACTAGTTTTTCCTGTAGTTCTTGATTCTTTTCTTGTTGTTTAAAAAGATTTTTTGACTCTATCCCGATAAAGCTAAACAGGTCGCATCTTTCTTATTGATAAAATCTTTAATATTTTCAATCCTATGATTTGATTCACAAGCATTTTCCACAACTACTCTACATCCTAAATTTTTAACCACCTTGACTCAAACATGAAATACTTTTTATTACTTGATTTAGTAGCATCCTTTTGAACAATAAGCAGATTATGATCTGATCCGGTAGTTGGTGGTATTTTAATGATAACATTCGGGAAAGTAGTGCACCAATTTATCGAAGCTAAATCCCTATATAATTTTTCCTTAATATTTTCCTCACCCGATCTTTTATTGTTCCAAGTAAAGAAACAACCCTTAGAAACAATTTCACTTAGGCAGTTGTCGTTGATGAATCCATTAAACCAACTCATTCTATCAAAATTAGGAGAACATTTACCTTGCTTTTCAGAAGATTTAGAAATTTCATTAAAGTCGCCAATAAATAAAATAGGATCCGATATTTTAGCTTGCAATTTGAACGAGTACTCCATAATTTTTCTTTTTCTGTATTATCATTCGGAGCGTAAACAAAGATCGCATACCACTGACAAAGATAGATTCATTAATTATATAGACTACAAAAGACAAACACGAGTAGACGGCTCGAAGATTAACGCAATCCTTCCAGGCAACTAGTATCCCCCAGACCTAAATGCTCTACCTTTAGGGTCCACTACATGCACATTATTAAAAGATTTTAAAGGTGTTCAACTTCTAACATATTTTTTCCTAACTTTTGACTCAATCAAACAAACAACAAATGCATTAAACTTGTGAATGAGGGAATTAAGAATTTTTTTCCATCAAGGACGCCCTAGCGTCTTGACAGTTCCAAACAATAAGATTATCCATCTACCCAGGCCATCTTAGAGGATCGGTCTTCATCCTTCAGTCCAGTAATGTTGTCGTTTCCAAATTACTAGCATATTCCTTCTCAAAGTGCCTTCCACACTCAATACCCTTACAATTTCTTATAACTCGAATTCTCATAAAACCCTCGATTTCCTTCATTCTCGTATAAATATTCATTCACCATGAATTGGTGCCTAAATCACATAGAATCGCATAGGTGTCATCCATAAACACTTGGATTTACCCAATTATTTTCTCCAACACATCAAAGTCCTCACGGCGATGCTTCTTAAAATTGTTCTGATCTTCCATGTTAGAAGAAATTGATTTCCTCTTGTGTTCATTAGTCCATGAGAAAATTTGTGCGGGCCCTTGCACTCTCAACCTAGCAGTATTGCGCCAAATTTGAGGTGGTTCATCTTCTGGTCTAGTTTGTTTGCTGGGGTGGATCGATTGTGAGTTTGGTGCAGTGTTCTAAAACGCGCTAGGCGGGCGGTCGACCACCTTCGAGCGCCTAGGGGACTAGGCGGGCGCCTAGTTGGAGTCTAGGCGTTTTCTTGCTAGGCGGTTTTATTATTTATTTAGATATTATTTTAGGTTCATATAATTTTTAAAATAAAGTTCTATAATTTTTTGTGTTAAAAAATAGTTTTTTTAAATTTTTTTGTATCAAATAATGGATTTTTTTAGCTTCAGACTACCTAGGCGCCGCTTAAATCCGCCTAGGACCTTCAAGGACTGCCTAGAGGCCGCATGAGCCAATTCTAGAAGTTACACTACCTTCTAGCGCCTAGGACGATTTTTAGAACATGGGTTTGGTGTGACCTCAATAGGGTCGAAAGTCTCAGCAAAGTCATAACCAGAAGTAGCATTTATAACATTATCATTTCTTCGCTTTGTTCTTCATTTTCTATCTCAGCTGGTTTCAATAATAGCCACACCCTTCCTTGCCGAAACATTACCTTTTCCTTCCATAGTTTTGTTCACAATATTCTCTTCATCTGTAGTGAATTTCTTATATAACATGTCGATGTCCACGTCTCTCGCGTTCATAACTTCTATAATCTGTATCATTATTAACCACTAAACTCTTCTTTCCAACACCTAATTCTTCTTGAAATATCTTATAAATACCAGGAAATTTACCTGCAGAGATTTCAAAAAATTCATTCTCCATATTTGTATAGCCAATAATGTTGTCTAATAGACCCATATTTTCTTTTTTCCTTTTCCCCGTTTCATTGCCTTCTTTCTTAGAACCTTCCCCACTATCTTTATTGGCTGATGATGGTATGTTAATCTTGATAGTGCCAACATTAAAACTTCCATTGTTGATTTCCACTTTACCATGAAAACTGTCATTATCTTTGTCATCCATGTCGTGTTCTTTCCTTCGAATAGGGAAGGATCTAACCACTTCGTCAAACACTTCCCATTGGTCTCTCCTTCTTATAACATGCATCATATTATCTTCACTATTCATGGATGTTTCACGACTCCAATTAAAGTAGCATGCCGCATTATCATTCCATCGTGGCCAGACTATATTAGTTTGACAAGAAGTAGCATGCCGCGTTATCAGCAAAGTCGTAACCAGAACTAGCATTCATAACATTATTATTTCTTCGCTTTGTTGGTTTTCTATCCCAGCTTGTTTCGATAATAGCCACACCCTTCCTTGCTGAAACATTACCTTTTCCTTCCACAGTTTTGTTCACAATATGCTCTTCATTTGTAGTGGATTTCTTATATAACATGTCGATGTCCACGTCTCTCGCGTTCAAAACTTCTTTAACTGTTTCATTATTAACCACTAAACTCTTCTTTCCATCACCTAATTCTTCTTGAAATATCTTATAAATACCAAGAAACTTACCTGCAGAGATTTCAAAAGATTCATTCTCCAGATTTGTATAGCCAATAATGTCGTCTAATAGACCCGTATTTTCTCTTTTCCTTTTCTTCGTTTCATTGCCTTCTTTTTTAGAACCTTCCCCACTATCTTTATTGGTTGGTGATGGTATGTTAATCTTGATAATGCCAACGATAAAACTGCCATTGTTGATTCCCACTCCACTATGAAAACTGTCATTATCTTTATCATCCCTGTCGTGCTCTTACCTTCGAAAAGGAAGAATCTAACCACTTCGTCAAACACTCCGCATCTATCTAACCTTCTTATAGCATGCATCACATTATCTCCACTCTTCATGGATGTTTCACGACTCCAATTAAAGTAGTGTGCCATGTTATCATTCCATCGTGGTTGGACCATACTAGTTTGACAAAAAGTCTTATTATGCCCTAGTCTTCCGCAGTTGTAGCAGTTTTAGACCAATGCTCTCATAAGTAAAGGCTGCCCAGGCGGCACCTTCAAGCTGTTCAATGTATACCCCGTTTTAAGTGGCTCTCTACTGTCAAAATTTACCCAAAATCTAATGAACTTAAGCTCGTTGTTGTCAACAATTGGATGGACAATTTCATTGACCTCCCTGATGAAGTTACCGAGTGTTTCAATAGCGTCAATGGTACATTGATTCCCAGCTAACTTGTAGACACAAACCCAGGCGTAGGAATTGACCAAATCCAATTTAACGAACTTTTCACCTTCGTTCCAAGCACAAATTAGCACATGCATTGTCTGAGATAGGCAAGGGCTAATGAAATAAAGTTGATTAGCTTCATCTTCAGAGTCTAAAGTGAGTCTGAAGACGTTTTTACCCATTTTTTCAAAGATTTTATGACATTTGATGACCTAGTTGTCAAGTACGACTTTCCTGAACACCGCTAGAGGGAAAACCCTATCTGAAATAACTTTAGCAATGAAGTTGAACTCAGTATGAATGCTGCAAATGGTGTGTTGGCATATAGCCTCCCTAATTAGGTGTTTTAATGTGACAAATCCTCTTGTGATTAGTGTGCTATTTTCTCTTGTTATTTACATTCTTTCTTGCACTCTTTTCATCAAAAAGCTCCTTCATTATCATGTTGTTTAAACTTAATTATCTTAAGAATCTTATTCTCTTACAAATGCTATTAACCGTATCTTTATGTTTTTTGAGAATTTGCCTTAGTGTTCAACTTCAAAGATTCTTAAAATAATGTTTACAACAACTTTCGTGAAGAAGAATTATTGATCCAAGACATTTCCCTCAAAGTTTACTAGGCGCGGTACACCGCTACGGTATACCGGACCAAGCGCGGACCAGGGCGCGGTATAGAGGACTAGCCCGTCAGTATGCAAGAAAATCAACCACTGAAGCGCGGTACACCGCTACGGTATACCGCAAGATAGGGTTTTCTGCACAAAAGCCAAGTCATAAGAAATATATCCGTTGGGAGATTAATAGATCCGTTGGACTCAAACCTTATGACCGTTGGAAGCCATTTTCTTCTATAAATTGAAGCTATTTCAAGGCTACAACTACACCAACTAATTACAAACATTAAGGGGCTTAATTGCTATCATTCAAGAAGGTGTCAAGAGCTATACATAGTCAAATTCAATCTTAGTGTGCTTATTAATCCTTTCAAGGAGTTAATCAATTAAGCCACAAGGTTCTATCCACTCAAGAAGGAGTAAACAAGCTTATAGTCATATCCACTCTTTAGGAGTTTTAGATACAAGCTTTAATTAGCAAACCTTTAAACACTTTGTTGCTATCCTCTTAAGTCTAGGTCTTGTAATAGATAGATTAAGAGAGAATTCAAGTATAGGGAGTATACTTGGTGTCCTTGTGTTGTGATTACGCAAGTGGTGTGTCCTTCGTGTTATCGAAGAGTTTGTAAAGGTTATTGTGTTCTCGACCCGGTTAAGAGAGACACGGAAGCTTAGTGAAAAGCTTGAAATCCTAAGGAGGCTTCCTTAGGTAGTGGATGTAGGGAAACCGAACCACTATAAATCGTGTGTATCTTTCTATCCCTACTCTATTTACTTTCCGCACTCTTTATGTTTGATTATATGCTTGCATGAATTGTTTATCTAGGTTTTCTAACATATAGTCTTCTAGAGTAGTTTAAGATATTGGATTAGCTTTTCACTAGTTATACTTTGAGTAAATATCACCTTTGCCCCCTACGTTTGTCACGGATTGACAGGTTGCCCCCCAACCTTTAAAATGCGCCTGTTTACCCCCTACATTTTATTTTCGTGACCCGTTACCCCCCGACTGCGTGTTCCGTCCATTCTCGCCGTTAAAAGTGACGTGGCATTGCCATGTCACCTTTTTTTTTTTTTTTTAATTCCAGGTGTTAATTAATTAATTAATTAACTTAATCCCACTTTTTTTCAAGGGCAAAATTGGTACTTCATTTCAAACCTACCCTATATATAACACAAAAACAAAACAAAATTAATTAATCAAATAACCCAAAATCAGAAGAAGAAGAAGACGAAAGAGCGCGGGTTCTTGCGAAGAACACGAAGAACACCACCAAACCCAGAAAAGCAAAGTTCTTGAGATTTGAAGATAATCAATGGCGCCTTTAAGTCAATGGAGTAAGTGTGTTTGATTATTACCCCTAAATCGTAACTCTTGGGTTATGATTATTAAACCCGAAAATGTAGGGTTTTGTATTTTATCCATTACATTTATATTTATCACGCGTAATGGTAGCAGATTTTACTGGATTTGGTTACTATAGTCATAGTGTGGTAATACCTTTTCAATTTGGTAACTAATCTAGTTAAATTTGATTGTGTAACAGAGAAATTTACACTGAAGATTCACTTCGGTGGCTTATTTAATGAAGACAAGAGTTGTTATCATGAAGTAAGCATTGAATACGTAGATGGGTGTCACTATGACAAGTTTAGTATACCTATTCTTAAAAAAATTATGTCGAAACTGGGTATAAAAGGTAACTTGGAGTTTTACTATCTGAAATTGGGGGAAAAATTACCTGATGGTATAGTTTGTTTGGATAGTGAGGATAAAGGTTTGGAGATGTGTAGCATTGGTGAGGAGAACGTAACTGTTGACTTGTTTGTTGTTAGTAGTCCCGTAGGAGATGTTGACACAGAGATTGAAACTCCTATATTCATGCCTTTGTTATTAACGTGGAACAAGGATGAAGAAATGGTTCAGAAACGAGAAGATGAGTGTTCGAAGGAAGAGAACTGTGTTGATCAAAACACAGAGGTAGGTGATGATGAACAAATAAACGAGACCATTGATGATCATAACACAGTGGTTGTTAATGAACAAGATGTTGACCAGAACACAGTGGTTGATAATGAACAAGAAAAAACTACAGTTGAAGAAGAAAGTGTAAAGGTAGACACTCATTTGACAGACTAGCCCTCATCATATAATATGATTGACAAATTACCCCTCTAGATTTACACTTCTTTAACTGTATAAGTCCTTTAACATTTCAGATTGTTTGCGAAGACCAAAGCCCAACTGTTGAAAACCTAAACGAATGTGGAAAAGATGATGTACCTGGTGGTGAAGAAGTAGGCCAAACTCGTGATCAAGGGCCCATGAACGTGGACGATATAAATGATGAAATGCAAGTGGATAAAAACGGGGAAGAGGACATTTGTGACGAAGAAACGACAAAGGTACAAAGTCATTTGACAGTTTACCCCTACTTGTTTGAAGCTTGTGACAAATCACCCCCTAAATATTTCATGTAATGTGTCAGTTTGTTTTCGAGGAGCAAAGCACGCCAGTTGCAGAAGTAACTGTAGGAATTGAAGAGAAAGTACAGGGTGTTGAAGAAGTAAGTGAGACTTGTGAGAAAGGGCATGATTGGAACGTGGAAGTTGATAATAATAAAACACATTTGGAGAACACAGTGGAGGAAGAAATTGGCAAACAAGACACGACGAAGGTCGTCATTTGTTTGACAGTTTACCCCTTAATTTTTCATATGATTGACAAATCACCCCTTAATATTTTATGTTATGTTTCAGGTTGATCATGAAGAGCAAACCACACCTTTGAATGAGGAAGAAGTTAATAACGCTATGGAAGAACAACTCTCTGATATTGGGGAGAAGGAGAAGTCTGTGAATGATATGTTAGATAAAGTGTTGAAAGCTTTGAACACTGAAGATAATGTGACTACGAGAAGTTCCAAACATAAATCTCCATTGAGGCCTTTCAGGCTTATAGACGAAGACCTAACAGATGACTCGGATAATGTTTTTAAGAAAGCTGATGGTGAAGAAGATGTAGATGGCCACATCAGTGACATTGAGGACTCAGACAGCGATTTTATTATACGTGATGTTGAGGATGAGGAGGATGATGAGTTTAGTGATAATGAGCTACTTGTTAATTTCTTAAAGAAAAAGAAGTTGGGTATACCGCATCAGAAGAAAGATACAAATTCACAGCCAAAGACAACCACAAGAATAGTTAAAAAGAACCAGCAATCGCAGAAAAGGACTAGAGCCAGTGTAAAAAGAACAAAACGAGATGGTGTAGGTCCTAGTGGTACCAAGCCAGAGAGTTATAAAAGAGTTGGTAGGACTATTAGTTCTCAAAAGAAAAAGAATGTGGTTGAGCGAGAAGAAGTCGTGGATGAAGAAACAACAACTGATGATGACTATATAGTTGATAGTGACATCGATTTGAGTGAGGGTGAAGATGACCATGATTATAACACATTTATTGACGAGGAAGTGGAAGTGGATAGAGTGAATGTCGACAATGATGATATGGATGGTTCTGATGGTGAAAGTAATAAAGATGATGGTGGGACTGACTCTGATGAGTATGTACATAATTCTTCAGATTTTAGTACAGGTAGTGACTCATCTGGTACCGTTGAAGATGGAAAACAAAAGAGGACGAAAAAGATGAAGTACCCCTTATTTAAGGCTAATATTGATATGCAAAAGCCTAGATTTGTCTTGGGCTTAACATTTAAGAATGCCACTGAATTAAGACAAGCATTACGAGCCCATGCTATTAAAAAGGTGGTCGAGATTAAGTTTGTGAAGAACGATTGGAATCGAATTAGGGTTGTGTGTAAAGGAGCAGGATGTGGTTGGTTTGTTTATGCATCCCATAAAGAAAATGTTGGTGGGTTAGTGGTAATGAGTCTATGCAATAAACATAGTTGTGGTAAGAACCTCAACCATAAACATGTGACGGCGAAGTTCTTGGCAACTTCTTTTAAGGATATGATACGATTGAACCTGTACAGTAACGTAAGCGACTTTCAACAGTTAGTTCATCGAGAATTTTCAGTTAATGTTAGCACCAGAACATGCTATAGGGCTTATAAGGCTGCAAAAGAGATGATAGAGGCTGAATACAAGGAACAATACACAAAACTTTACGATTATGCAGCAGAATTAAGGAGGAGTAACCCTGGAAGTACTGTCGCAATTGAAACCACTATTGATGATGTTACTGGAGTAGAAAGGTTTCAGAGAATTTATGTTGGGTTAGATGGTTGTAGGAGAGGGTTTTTAGAAGGTTGTAGGAAGGTTGTTGGGATAGATGGGTGTCACCTAAAAGGTCCACATCCTGGTGTAATCTTGACAGCAGTTGGAATTGATGGGAACAACTGTATATACCCAATTGTTTATTGTATAGCAGAGAAAGAAGATAGTAACTCTTGGAGATGGTTTTTTAACTTACTGATACAAGATCTTGGTATAAGTAATCAACATGAATGGACTTTCATATCAGATAGACAGAAGGTTTTTTTTCTTTGACTGGGATACCTGTATATGTAGTTATTTTTTTATGTAAAAATCTCTAACTTTTTGTTGTTTGTTTATGTATTTAGGGTTTGCTCCAGGTCATGAGTGACATGCTTCCTGATATAGAACATAGGCATTGTGTAAGGCATCTGTACAATAATTTCAAGATCAAGCATCCTGGTTTGGCTTTAAAAGACAAAGTTTGGGAAGCTGCAAGAGCCACAACGCATTGCAAATTCAATGAAGTGATGGAGGAGATTAAATGTATGAATGAGGAAGCTTTTATTTGGCTATCTAACCTAGATCCCAAGACATGGACAAGGTCTCATTTTCGTACTGTTACGAAATGTGATCTTCTACTGAACAACATCTGTGAAAGCTACAACAATGCCATTAAAAAAGTCAGGTATATTGACTGCTTACCCCTATACATAAATACTTAGTCATTATTTGCCCCCGTTGAAGATATATTTGTTGACTAAATACCCCCTATAAAATACGCTTAGTGACTAAATGCCTCTATAAATAAGCTGATACTTAGTGACTAAATACCCCTATAAAGTTTATACGTAGTGACTAAATACCCCTATAAAGTTTATACGTAGTGACTAATTACCCCCTATAAAATATACTTACTGACTACTTACCCCCTATATTGTTGTCGTGTTGCGCAGAGACAAGTCAATCATCCTCATGCTAGAGGGTTTAAGAATGTATAGTTTGAAAAGGCTTCAGTCTAAAAGAGCTTGGATGACAAAATACGATGGTGATTTATGTCCTAAGGTAAGAAAGTTGGTGAATAAGGGTAAAACAAACAGTGGAAAGTGGCATGCAGTATTTTGTGGGGAAATGAAATTTGAAGTAAGGAACCTCGGGACAGATTCATACGCCGTAGACTTGGATTCAGAAAGCTGTCCTTGCAGGAGGTGGGAGCTTGCTGGTATACCTTGCTTTCATGCAGTTGCATGTATTCAGTACATTGGTAAAGACCCAGAAAAGTTTGTTCATGAGTGCTACTCAAAAGAGACGTATATGAAGGCTTATACACCCATGATTTACCCCATAAATGGACCATCTATGTGGCCTAGTACAAGACCTACAACTGTAGAACCTCCAGTGGCTTTTAAGTTGGTTGGGAGGCCTAAAAGGGCGAGGACAAAGGAGCCAGATGAGGTTCAAATTAACAAGTGGAGGAAAGTACGCAACACTGATGGTGTGCAAAAGCTAGTTGGGAGGGGTTGTGCAAAAAAATGCGCGATTTGCAAAGAAGAAGGGCATAACAAAAGGTCATGTAAGGCGAATGTGAATGTTGCAGGAGCTGAAACAGTTGGACTAGAAGATATTCAACAACAGGAAGTTGGTGTTAGTGAGTTTATGGAATCTAGAGATCATGGTGTGATGGAGTCTAGAGAAGTTCGTGAATCTAATACTGGTGCTAATGCGGTTGTGGATGAGACTACGGATGAGGAGATTAACAGAATGTTTGATGAGTTAGATGTGCAACCATCTGCTCCATGTAACCCCCAAAGTACTCCTAATGTAGCTGCTAATATATCTGACACAACAAAAAGTCCAGTTGATAAGGAACCTGAAACACAAGATAAAGAGCCAGTTGTTAAAACTCACCCTAATTCAAAGCCAAGAATGATTCTCCCAACACAGAAAAATAAAGATCATGTTACTAACAGGCCCCCTAATTCTAAACCAAGGATGATTTTCCCTCAAAAGAAAGATAAAGATCCAGTTGCTAACATACCCCCTACTACAAAACCAAGGATGATTTTACCTCAGAAGAAAGGTAAAGCTCCTGTTGCCAACACAGATGAGGCACTTGATAAATCCCCCCCTAAATCCAGACCAAAGATGCGCATGCCAGAACAAACATTGGAAAAACCAACACGGCAAAGCAGTAGAATTAAGGATCAAGGATTGAAGACAATTTCAGGAGGATCAAGCACAATGCCTATATCTTTAGAGGATGATGACTCAGGAACGCCAGAAGGAATTAAAACTGCTGATCATGAATCAATAACTAAGGTTAGTACTATTATAATATAAAATATTGTTTGCAAAGGATTAAGTATATAAGTATTTGTTGTGTGTATTTTGATTACAGGTTGATGACTCAGGGAAACAACAGCAAAACACTACTCTTCCTCCTAAGTCAATATTAAAGGTTTGTGTAAAAACCTCCTAAGTCAATTATATATTGACTACTTACCCCCTATATAATTTATATATTGACTACTTACCCCCTATATAATTTATATATTGACTAATTACCCCCCTATATAGTTTATATATTGACTACTTACCCCCTACATTATTCTTCGAGCGCAGAAGGTAAAGATGGAAAAGTTGACTGATCTGTTGGAAAAAGCAAAAGAAAAAACTGGTAAGGAGGCGGAGGACACAAGTGAGCTTATCAGAGGAAAAACGCAGAAGGAGGCTCCCCCTTTACAAAAAAATAAGATCTCGTTAAGGGATATACCAGGGGTAATTATATTTCTTTTTGACTATCTACCCCTTAGGAATTTTTTTTAGTGACTTAACACCCCCTGAAACTACAAAATTGAGACAAAGTGACCATCTGCGCATTAACTATAACAGATTGTTTTTTACTTGTTGTTTACCATTTAGGTGAGGGTTACACAAAAGAAACAACCAGGTTCATCAAAAAGGAGTTTACCTGAGGTTAGTTGTTACATTTTATAAACACTACATCCTGCAGATTGTGTAACTTCCTCTTTATCTTACTAGCAGGGAGGGAACAAACGAGAACCTGAGAAAAGGAGGCGCTTATTCCAGCATACACAGGGGGTGCTAATGAGAGAGGGAGATCCAAAATACGTCACAGTTGCAGAAGCACTTCGTTTGAGGAAAGCAGGTAGCAGTTCTTCAGCAAAAGCCAGGAAAGAAGATAAAAAATGAAGAATTCTGCAGATTTGTGGTTTTATGATTCTGTGTTTTATGTCTTTGTTTTGTGTAAGCTAGATCTAGAACTAGCAAACTTGTGAGTAGTAAAGACTTCTATTATGTGGTGGAGGTGGTATTTAAGTAGGGTTATCTATGTTGGTTGGCCTTTATTGCAGGGTGTGGTTTTTGTATGTTAGTGCACAACTTGATGATTTGAATATTTATTTTTTGCTCAGGTCTATGTAATGCCAGCACTTTATGTTATCTTTATCTACTTTATTGAGATTGCACTAGATTTTGTTGTCCATTATGTATTTCTACTTATACTTTATTCATTGCACAATAAAACACACATTAAACAAACAGCAAAAACAACTACATTCTTGAATTCAATTAAAGTTAAACCAAAAGATTACAAAGACTGCTTTTAAACTAACACACTACACAAAGTTAGATCACTTAAACAACCTGCAACTACACCAACACAAAATACAACTTCAACAACCTGATTCATCAAACAAGCCCCACCAAAATACAACTTCAACTCCATTCTAATACACAGAAAGACTAAAACCAGACAAAATGGAGAACAAGAAGACTATAATCATAAAGAAACTCCATTTCAGCATCTTGTTTTCCCGAGTAACTCTTGTCATCACTGTCTTAAGTCGTTGCACCTCGTCCTCCAACACCTTCACTTTCGCACACTCAAATTTCAAATCTTTGGAGGCAACATGTTCTTTTTCTTGCAATTCAACCAAATCATTAGCCATCAAGGTCAACTGTGTGTTCAGGTCATTGACTTTTGCACATTCGAGCTTCCAATCTGCAAAAGCTTTTTTCTCTAACAGCATCATATCTCCGAAATCAGAGACCAACAAGTTCATCTTCGACTCCATTGCATCTTTCTCAAGACAGTGATTGGCATCTTTAAAAAGAAGCCCTCGAATTATCGATTTGGTACCCTCCGGCAATGGCTCATCCAACCACATGAAGAACTTGCAATCCATTGAACACCCCCAATACATGCACCTGTAAAACCTCCTGCAAGGATTAGCATCTGTCCAAGAGGTGTGAAGCCTTGCTAATTTCTTGCATCTGCAATAGGGGACTTGAGAACTATAGTGCGACGAAGAACCAACGCTATCGGCTTGAAGGGGCGACATCGGCATCGAGATTGAAGGAATTGGGAGGCTTCGTCGCGGATTTGGGTAGAAAACTAGGGTTCTTCGTGTTCTTCCCCAAACGCGTTCTTCTTCTTCTGATTTTGGGTTATTTGATTAATTAATTTTGTTTTGTTTTTGTGTTATATATAGGGTAGGTTTGAAATGAAGTACCAATTTTGCCCTTGAAAAAAAGTGGGATTAAGTTAATTAATTAATTAATTTACACCTGGAATTAAAAAAAAAAAAAAAAGGTGACATGGCAATGCCACGTCACTTTTAACGGCGAGAATGGACGGAACACGCAGTCGGGGGGTAACGGGTCACGAAAATAAAATGTGGGGGGTAAACAGGCGCATTTTAAAGGTTGGGGGGCAACCTGTCAATCCGTGACAAACGTAGGGGGCAAAGGTGATATTTACTCTTATACTTTTATATCAAACCTTACTCTTTACATTGCATGATCCTATAAGTGTTTGATTTATATTAGTTGACTTAGAAGTTTTCTCTTAAACTTATTATTGTCCAAAAGATTTTAATTAGGCATTATCTTATTAGTAATCCTATTCACCCCCCCTCTAGGACTATCAATTGGTATCAGAGCCTAACTCTACGTGAATAGCTTAATCGTTAGTAGAGTAAACGACATGGAATTTAATCTTTTGGAGAGTTCGTTTTCTACTCGTCCTCCACTTTTTGTAGAAACTCACTATTTTGCTTGGAGAACAAAAATGGAGGAATTTATCAAAAACGAAGATCCCGATCAATGGAGAATTGTAAAAGAAGGTCCATTTATCCCTTATAAAGAAGAGTTAAATGAACAAGGAGTTCTCAAGCTAAATCAAGAAGAAAAAGATTTTGATGAACTCACCATTGAGGAAAAGGCTAAGCTCACTCAAAATGCAAAACCAATGTACACTCTCATTCGTGGAATTTCCGAAGAAATTTTCTCACAAATGTTAGATTGTAAAACCGCAAAAGAGCTTTGGAATCGTTTGGAGTTTATATATGGAATTGTCGAAAATAATGAAGAAGAAGAAGTCTCAATCCATAATGAATCTCACAACGATTTTAAACCTAATCATGAGGTAGCACTTTATCCTAACTCTTTATCTCTTCCTTATAATTATTGTGATATTAGACAAATTTCATCTCTTCTCAAAATTCTTGATTCTCAAATCCATTTGAATAATCTCATGTTAAAAAAGGGTAATATTGAGCTAAAGAATTGTTTTAAATGTTTTATTACCTTGGATGATATTCTTGGAAATACTAAAAACCCATGTTTTGAAAGCATTTTTATCTTTAATAAATGGAAACATCCTTTGAAGAAAAACATAGAAGGTTTTAAAAAATTGGATGAAGCTTTTTCCCTTGCTCTTGATGCTTTAAAAAATCATCCTTTCTCAAATGTCACTCCTTTTGATCCAAATAATTTTTTCAAAGAAAAGTTGTATGTTAGTGAAAATTTGGATATTGAAAAAAATGGGGAAACTTCTTGTTCAAAACCTCTACATGGTTATTCTATTCAAAAAGGAAGTTATTGCAACTATTGTGGTAAACCCGGTCATCATGCTTCTACATGCCATTATCATGAACAACTTATTAGTGGATCTTTGATACCTTCATGGGAAAAACCAATATGGATCGTGACAAATGCTAACAACATTTCCGGATCCATTCCACCTCGGTTACCATAGTAATATGCATTGAAGGTGTTGAGCGTCAAGAAAATGGAATTTTATGCAAAAGGACGTTCAAACCTCATAAAAGGAAAATACGGTGATATTCTTTCCTCTCTTGTGTTTTTTATTTATGTGTTTATTGTGTTTTATGTGTTTTATCAACTTGTGATGCTATCTTGTAGTTCTTGACCTTTTTCATGCTTTTGTTTTGCTTCATTCTTGCATAGGGTCTTTTTGCACTTTTAGAAAACTTAGGGACTTTTGTGAAAATAACTGTTACATGTGTTTTTAGGTTCCCCTTGGCTCTTCTTTTCAAAACAAAGATGCTCAAAATTATTTTATATCATTCCGAGTCTTTTGGGGAAGTTTCGAGTGTGTTTCGGGTATTTTTTTATTGTGCAAATCGAGGACTCGTGCGGTGCACCGGACGAATCCCGCGGTACACCGCACGTAAGGGTTTGACAGGTTTAAGAACCCGTTTTTCTGCAATTCTTCTTCACTTCTTCATTTCATCTTCCTCCTTCTTCCTCCTTGGCGATTTCCGGCCAAAAACCCTCCGGCTCCACCACCAAAAACACTCTATTTCACCACCTAAATCACTCCTCCTTCTTCCTACTTCATTACCCACTTAATCTTCCACCATGGTTAGAACAAAATCGATTGCTAAACAAGAAAAAGGCTTCCACCGGAGCCTCCTCAAGCCGCCACCGTGAGCCATCTCCGGCGAAGTCACCATCACCACCACCACCACCACTCCGGCCATTCGATGCTCTACCGGGAAGAACTATTTGCCCCTCGGCTTTTCCCTCCGGTGAAAACTCTCTCTTTAATCTCTTTTCAATTCAAAAATTTCATAAGATATTTGCTTTTTCGGGTAGTCATTTGGCAACCGGGTTAATCGAAGATTTTTATACGAATTTTGAATTTAATCATGCTAATACTTCGGTTAAATCAATTGTATCGGGTACCGTTATTCGTTTAAAATCGAATGCTTTGTGTTCTAAATTTGATGTACCCTCGGATGGTTTTAGCGGGTTTTGGTCAAGTGGTTGGGATAATTCAAATATAGATATTGTTGCTCAAAATGAAGTAAATGAGTTCGTTAATAGTAGAATGGTTATTGCGGATGGAAATTGGAATATTCGTAACTTTGACCCGGAATTTATCGTGGCCCACAAGTTTCTTATCTCGGCCGTTATTCCGAAAGATAAGCATGATGCCAAACTTATCCCGTATGAAGCTTATCTTCTATTTTTGATCTTCTCCAAACAACCGATAAACATCATTGCTATTATGCTAAAATGGATGAATCACGCTCGTGCCTCTCGGGATAAAGTCCCTTACGGTATTTTTCTATCCAAAGTCTTTGAAGCAAATGATATTTCTTTTGGAGGGACTAGTGTAAAACCTATGAATAAGTCTTGGAATTTCGATTATCTCACGATTCTTAGAATGAAATTTGTTATTTATAACAACACTTATGTTCCGATCTCCACTATTAATCGTATCTCGGATGTCACTATTCGTAATCGTATTCTTGAAGCTAGAAAGCGCAACGATGGTCCAATGCTTGAGACTCTAATTTTAGTAGAAAACCCGGATCAAGAACACCCAAATCCAAATGAGCCCACTCCTAGCCAACCCATCAATGTTAACCCTCCTAATCCATCCGGTTTCGAAAGTGCTATGTCTCGTTTTATGGATTATATAGGTAGTAAATTTGTGGCTTTGGAAGATAAAATAGAAAGAAAATTTGGGGTTTTGGAAGAAAAGATTGGGAATCTTGCGAATGAGCTCTCATGTATAAAAGGTGATGTTTCGTGCATTCGTGATGATATTGGGAATGGTAGAAGATCTAGGAGTCGATCTCCTCGTGATAACCGTTGATTCATCGTGGTTTGGTATTTGGTGCTTGGTGTTTGGTGGTTGAATTCATGTTTTTAATCTTTCTTGGTGGTTTATGAGTCGTTAATTGCTTATGTGGTTTTTTATTAGAACTTGTTTTATGGATGTTTATGCTTTTAAGTTTTTATGGGTCCGTGTTTTGGACATCTAGGATTTTGCTACGTTGCTTTATTTGTTAGGATGCTAAATGTTTTATTTGGATAATTGGTACTTGCTTTTATCTTGATTGTTAGTTGCCTATCTTTGTTGATTTGATCTTTATGTTGCTAACATGATCTTTGATGTTATAGGTACTTCTTGATATTGCTTCTTAGTCCCTATAATTTGCTCTCTATAGCATTGTTCCTAACAAGTTTGAAATTTGCATTGTGGTCCCAAATAGATTTTTTCAAAATTGCGTTTAGACCCCAAAGTTTTGAAAAATACATCTTGACCCCTTGTTTTTCAAAAAATACATTTTACCCCTAAACTTTCTTCAAAATGTTTTCAAGTGTTCTTTTTAGGGTAAAATTGTCAATCAAACTTTTTCAAAATTAAAACAAAATCTATGCACTTTGTAAGGGGGAGACTTTGTTTAAAATTTTAAAAACTCAAATGCTTACTAATCTTTTATTTCTTATATTGCTACTAATTGTTTGTGTCATTAGAAAGCATTTGAAATGAACATGTATCAATCAAGGAGTTGGTAAATATCTCTATCCTTTACTCTTATCTATCTTTGTGCATCACCTTCTTAAAATCGTTTTCTTATCTAAAACTCTTGCACACTCTCTCTATCATTGTTTAAAAATCTATTCACTCGAGTTGTCTTTGCTCTTCTACTCTTAGTTGTTTTTACCCCGTCTTTTTGATGAAGACAAAGGGGGAGAAATATTATGTGCACTAAAACTTTCAAAACTTGCACGTTTTAAAAACTCACAAATGCATGCTTATTGTGAGGGGGAGCTTTATTTCAAAAATGCTTAAACTTTTATATCCTTCCTAAGGTGTTTTAGTGAAGGATTTGTCATCATCAAAAAGGGGGAGATTGTTGGCATATAGCCTCCCTAATTAGGTGTTTTAATGTGACAAATCCTCTTGTGATTAGTGTGCTATTTTCTCTTGTTATTTACATTCTTTCTTGCACTCTTTTCATCAAAAAGCTCCTTCATTATCATGTTGTTTAAACTTAATTATCTTAAGAATCTTATTCTCTTACAAATGCTATTAACCGTATCTTTATGTTTTTTGAGAATTTGCCTTAGTGTTCAACTTCAAAGATTCTTAAAATAATGTTTACAACAACTTTCGTGAAGAAGAATTATTGATCCAAGACATTTCCCTCAAAGTTTACTAGGCGCGGTACACCGCTACGGTATACCGGACCAAGCGCGGACCAGGGCGCGGTATAGAGGACTAGCCCGTCAGTATGCAAGAAAATCAACCACTGAAGCGCGGTACACCGCTACGGTATACCGCAAGATAGGGTTTTCTGCACAAAAGCCAAGTCATAAGAAATATATCCGTTGGGAGATTAATAGATCCGTTGGACTCAAACCTTATGACCGTTGGAAGCCATTTTCTTCTATAAATTGAAGCTATTTCAAGGCTACAACTACACCAACTAATTACAAACATTAAGGGGCTTAATTGCTATCATTCAAGAAGGTGTCAAGAGCTATACATAGTCAAATTCAATCTTAGTGTGCTTATTAATCCTTTCAAGGAGTTAATCAATTAAGCCACAAGGTTCTATCCACTCAAGAAGGAGTAAACAAGCTTATAGTCATATCCACTCTTTAGGAGTTTTAGATACAAGCTTTAATTAGCAAACCTTTAAACACTTTGTTGCTATCCTCTTAAGTCTAGGTCTTGTAATAGATAGATTAAGAGAGAATTCAAGTATAGGGAGTATACTTGGTGTCCTTGTGTTGTGATTACGCAAGTGGTGTGTCCTTCGTGTTATCGAAGAGTTTGTAAAGGTTATTGTGTTCTCGACCCGGTTAAGAGAGACACGGAAGCTTAGTGAAAAGCTTGAAATCCTAAGGAGGCTTCCTTAGGTAGTGGATGTAGGGAAACCGAACCACTATAAATCGTGTGTATCTTTCTATCCCTACTCTATTTACTTTCCGCACTCTTTATGTTTGATTATATGCTTGCATGAATTGTTTATCTAGGTTTTCTAACATATAGTCTTCTAGAGTAGTTTAAGATATTGGATTAGCTTTTCACTAGTTATACTTTTATATCAAACCTTACTCTTTACATTGCATGATCCTATAAGTGTTTGATTTATATTAGTTGACTTAGAAGTTTTCTCTTAAACTTATTATTGTCCAAAAGATTTTAATTAGGCATTATCTTATTAGTAATCCTATTCACCCCCCCTCTAGGACTATCATGGTGGAAGCTTTTGAACCCAGAGAAAGAACAACCAGTTTCGCCATAGTATAATTGTTCAATTTTGCAATTGGTAAGGCGTGATTATTGAGGACATGTTTATGGACTGGATAGTAAGGGTTAATGAAGAGGTTATGAAGATAATAATCAGCAACTCATCATCGTATACAAAGGCAATATGGGAAGCCCAAGCGTTGTTTTGGAATGAGATATTGTTACATGTGTTACAGAAAATAGATGACAAGTGTCGCACAATTGCATAAAATAATAATAGAAGAAGCGTGCAACAATATGAATATATCAAGAGAGATTCTTACATGCAGCGTTCAAAGTTTTTGGGAAGAAGAATTATTAAATAATCTGTAGGAAGTAGATATCACCATGGAACATTGTACCATCCAACAATTAACTCCATTAATACCATACACACATCAATACAATATAACTACCAATATAGACTTCGAGGTTCATGTACAATTAAGAATTTGTATTCAACACTACAAGCAATCTACAAAACAAGGAAAATTATTTTAATATAAAAAAACACACATATAACAATCAAATACTAACAAAATCATTTTATTTGTCCAATTAATGCAAAAATAAAATAATTTTGCATACCCGTTTAGCAACCAATTTAGGACAATTGTCTTGAAATAGCTGAAGATCAATCTTTCTTGAAAAAAAAATCCAGGAGAATTCTTAAGATCGACAACCTAGAACAAAGTGCACTTTGTTTCAGGTCATCGATCTGAAGAATTCTCCTAGATTGTTCTTCTTCAAGAAAGATTGCTTTTCAACTATTTTTAAGACAATTGCCCTTAATCGGTTACTAAACAGGTATACAAATCATTTTATTTCTGCATTAATTGGACAAAAAATGATTCTGTTAACATTTGATCGTTATATTTTATTTTTATATTAAATAAATGTCCTTATTTTGTAACTTGCTTGTAGTATTTAATATAAATTCTTAATTGTACATGAATATGGAAGTCTACATATTGATAGTTATATTGATTAGATATGTGTATGGTATTAATAGAGTTAATGTTGGATGTTACAAAGGTATACGACAATGTTTAATTTACTGAGATTTTGTTTCAGTTTATT
The DNA here is from genome assembly GCA_029959085.1 of Nemophila menziesii. Lineage (NCBI taxonomy): Eukaryota > Viridiplantae > Streptophyta > Magnoliopsida > Boraginales > Hydrophyllaceae > Nemophila > Nemophila menziesii. The sequence goes on from JARWIR010000013.1 coordinate 2,697,302, forward strand.
TTTGGCTTTTTGATTCGGTTTTTGCGTTCTAAACCGAACCGTACCAGATCTTTTAGATTTTTAAAACTTAAAAACCGAACCAGATATTTCGGATTTTTAAACAAGAAAACCAAACCAATCGATTTTTTGATTTCTGGTTTTTTGGTCCGGTTTTTTACGAATTTTTGGTTCGGATTTGCTCAACCTTAATTTCAATACATTAATAATAACCAAAATTCAATAATACTTAATAAATATATCTAGCCTTCAAACAATAATAACAATCACCTTCATGTTTCAATAAAGCTACGGTCACCTCCAAAAATATTTAAACTTATTATTATCACACATTGCTAACATCACCGGCAAAAATACGAAATAAAGACTAAAATTATTTTTAAAAAAAATCAAATATATATAATTTTTCGGAAATATCATAGCTCGGAATAAATTTTTAAACAGTTAACAATTATATATAATTTTTGAACAAATATAATTATGTAATATAATATTTTTATTTTGAATGGTTATATTCTAAAATCTGAACAAAGAAACTACATAAATAAATTTATAATATTAGATCTGCATACATAAAAAAATAAGTGTATATCGATATATTATCTTCCATACAAGACAAAAAAAATATTTTTTTTAAAATATATATAAATCAATTATATTCCTAAATCTAAGATCTAAATATAAAAAATATAGATCTATAAAAAATAATATACTATATATGATATTTATAATTATTTACAAAATAATATATGATTATTATATATCTGTACAAGCAAGAAAATAAAGAATCAATAATAATAGAACGAGAGTGATGTGTAGATTAAGTTAAGAATATGAAGTATTAATCAATAACCAAAGAATAAGAACTATAAATTAACTATTATACGTAAAAACTTGGTTTGAGGAACGAGGGAGAGAAGTATTGCAATAGAGAGTGAGAGAGTTTCTGAATGAGATATGTGAATAAAAGAGACTGACTAGATATGAGTTGTGTTGGGTATCAGTCGTGTATATATATACTAAAATAGTATTGGGTTTCTGAGTAAAAAAATGCTATTGAGATGATGGTTGCGGATTGGGTAGGGTACTCGTGGATTGGGCTTCCCACAATTCTGAAGTCCGATCTATACCCACAAAAAGATATTTTTGGCCCAATAATACTTATGGACTTATCAAAATCAAATTTTTCGGATAGGTTTGGGTCGATTTGAGTGGGTTAACGAGGTTTGTGGTTGGTCGTGCGCCTTAAACGACGTAAACTCCACGAGCAACAACTATTCTATAGGTAGTAAGATGATTTTCCAAACCAGGATAGAACATAGTTCCATCAATGGGAGTTTCAGAGTGTAGCATAGGCCCATTGCTTGTTCAATGTATACTCAAAGCTCTGAAAAAATTAAGTCTCGGTGATTGGCTTGAAAGTTGGAGGGCCGTCAACTACGACAAGACCCTAAATGTAGACTTCATATTCACATGTTGAGCAAGAATTCTTCCTAATGTGGAACCCCTATCCTTTATGCGCATAACTAAGAATATCCGAGTCCAGAGACGCCACCATTACTCTGGATTTATTTCCAACAAGATTCAGACCCCTACCTATCAGAAAAGAAGTCGCTATAATTATACCTGTGATCTTTGCCAAATAAGATATGTCCATGTAGACTAGCAATATATCTTCTTCAAGAGTTTCGTTATATGTATCAATGTATTATCACGTTTTTGTTCATCAGTTTCCTAATTGTTTAAGTTAAAATTGAAGGTCAAACATTAACTCCCTCAAATAGTTTTATTACAACTTTCCAATTTTATAAAATCATATTCTGATTTGTACCCATCGGTTTCTTATTTCTATTAGTTTGTTTTTTTTAATTTAAATGTCTATTTTTTAATTTATTAAAAGATTATCTGAAAAAAAGATTTAGATAATAAAATTTAATATTATTAATTTTAACTATTTTTCTCAAATATATATAATTTAAATTTAGTGTTAAAACACAGTATTAGAATAATTATGACAATGACGTTGGATCCTAACATCATTATGTCTTTCACGAATTAGACACCCGTTTGGGATTGTTTAAAAAAAACACTTGAAGTGATTTTAGATCCTTAAAAATACTATACACCTTTAAAATCATTTAAAAAAAGCACTATATAAGTGATTACTAAAAAAATCCTTTAAAGTGATTTTAGATATCAAAATTTCTAGTATACCCCTTATAGGGATAATAACCCAAATCTTGAAATATCTTTGTCACTTTTCTTTAACGTGGATGGGTGGGTCTTGTTTGTGCACCTTGACTAGTCCCACAGAGAATATGCATTCCTCCCTCATATGAGGTAAATCAAAACTACGATGCCTATGTCCAAGGAGGGAATCAGACCTTATACCTCTTATTCATACACTCAAAATACATAAGAAGTATCAAGGTTCTAAACATTGAGATAATCCAACTAGTTTAATACCTTTGTCAGTTTGATCTCTAATAATATGCTTTATAACCCGTCCGATAAATCCCCATAAATCATGGGACCATGACCCTTGACAATACCATACCACACTTGGTAACAATATGTGCTACAAAAGGTCAAAGTTTGTCATTTAGAATGGATCAAAGATAGACTCTTAAACATGATACATAAATGTAAATAAATTCAATTATCTAATGGTGGCAATGAATTTCTTGTTAGAGCAGTGCTCTAGGATTTTTTGAACTATGTCAGGTATGTCTATTTATTCTTTCCAAATATTTTTGTAAAACATTTTCTATCTTAGTGACATTCTTTTTGGGAAGGGGGAAGTAAGGGTTCAACCCACAATTATAATATTCATTGGTGAGCGTGTAAAAAATAATGTAAAAAAAGATGAGGGGGTTGGGTTTCAGGATTTCCAAAAAATGAATTTAACTTTTTAAATTAGTCAAGTTTGGAGTGCAAGTGAGGAAATACATGTACTAGTGAAGAGCGGGAGGGATTCGTCATATGAGATACACCATAGAAATATAGTCATTTGTGGGTATTGTCAACCTTAATTATGGAAAAAATTGCCGTAAAAAATAATATTTGTTCCAAGTGACTAATAAAAACAATATTGATATACGATATCATGGCTACCTTTTCTATTCAAGTGTAAAAATCTCTGCATTGCAAGTTACGATTAGTCTCCCAACTGTTTAGTTATGATTACTCAAGTTGGCATCAAGAGTTAGGTGTCGTTTAATTTTTATAAGTGATAAGTACTGAATGTTGAATAACAGCTGAATAGAACTTATTATGTTAAGAGGCAGGGTCTGAATGAATCAGACTTAGTTTTAAATCTTAATGAAACAGACCAATTAAGAGTTATTCAGATCTGAATTGGTCAGTAAAAACAAACAGTCTTATTGATCCAGTGTCTTAATGAACCAGGTTAAGATCTCGTTAAGTGAAAACAAACACCCCCTTAATTTAGCAATTATTCTCGGGGTCGGTTGTGGATGTTATCCTTCATATCACTCTATTTAGCTATAAAAGTAGTGACAATCTCTATTAACAATATACAACTTATGGATTTACTCTACAAAATATGTATGTCTTGATATTAGAGAACATTATAGGCAAATCTGGCCCTGAGCAAGTGTAACCTGGACGATCGCATAGAGCCCAAAAATTTTAAGATCCCATATTTTTTATGTTCTTATAAAATATAATTTAAACATATATCATTATCACATCCCAGTCCTTGTATTAGTTAAACAAAGTGCAATTTTCTTTTTTCAAGAGATTTTAATTTCTAAAATCTTAATAGAAAACTCTTCAATTCCTCAAAAATTATTTATTCCTTTTTTCTTAATTATTAAAATAATCATTGAAATTTTTAATTGTATAGAATGGCAAAGAAATGATTATATACAAATAGGGTGTTATTCAAAAAAATTCAAACTTCAATCTTTATTTCTGTAATTTAATTTTAATTTCTAAATTATATTTTTAATTTTATTATGATTACAATCATATATTATAATTTATAAATATATTATTTTTATAATTTTATAAATTGAAATTGATTGAAGTTTGATGGACGGATTATTTATTTATTTATTTATTTTAAAGATGAAAATTTTTGGCCGTATTTTTTTCAAATTTTTTTTTGGTCGGAGTAACTTTTTGATGGCGATTTTTTTGTTTGCAAGAATTTGCAAATTTTCTTATTTGTTTACAAGCACTTGTTTGCCGATTGATTGCACAATCAATTTTTGGAAAATTCTTCTATCCAATATTGGATGATCCTACACCAATTATATTTATACACATACCCATGTTTTAAACTTGCAAAAACAACTAATTTGTTAATCTAATAACATGTGTTTTGTTATAACAATCAACGGCTGCGATATAAATATTGGACCATCCAATATTGGATGGAAGTCTTACCCTCAATTTTTTATATTTTAAATACACAACATTTACAATTTTTTAGCATTAGACTGTTTTGTTTGCACTTAATAACTATCTAATATTTTTTTTGCAAACATTACAGAATGTTTTAAAATCTTTTATAAATGCCTAATTTAAAACATTCGCTCAAGGGCCCGGATTCTACAAGACCGACTCTGATTATAGGCCAAATAAGATCTAATCTTCTCTAGAGGCGAAATCTAATGGCCATTATATTTGAAACATCATATCTCACTTTTTTTCCCGTTATCATATCTCACTTAAAGTACCCAATAATAATATGTTTGTTTGTGTAGAAAATTTATAATTTTTCTATTTTCAACGAGTCTTTCCTTCGATGTAGAAATTTCATTTAGAAGGCTACTTGCCAATTTTATAAGATAGATATGGAGGATGTGAACAGGTTCTCATAGTATGTTAGTTTAATCTCTAATTTTGGGTACAATATACGTACTAATTCATGTAAATAGAGATAATATATTATCATTGAGTTGTTGGATCAAACACATTGTAAAGGGTTATGTTAATGGAGAACCTGGAACGAGAGTTATTTCTGCATATATTTTTATCTTACTATAACAAGTTTATAAGTTACACATTAAAAAAATGTTTGAGAAACAACATTGGAATGAAGATGATGCTATTGATACTACTAATCGTTTTATATAAGGGTGTCAATCCCCATCTCATTCTAAAAGAAGAAGGTTTCATGGTACTAAACGAAGGTTGGGTGGGTGGGCTTGATTTTTAACCTGCGAGGGGTGGGGCGGGTTGTGGGGATAAGCATTCTCCACAGCACAAACCCTACACACATGTATATAAGATATAATTAATATTATATTTTAGATATTAGTAAGTTATATTCATAAAAAATCTAAACTTATAAAAAATTATAAAGTCTAACTCAAAGCTAAAGCTATAACTTTAAAATATTGTATAAATATGAGTTTTAAGCAAAACTATAGTAATATTTTATGGTTAGAAGCAAAAGAATATGTACAACTATCTTTTCTTTAATTTTTTAATATTTATTCATCAAATACTTTAACACTTTAAATCAAAACTTTTTTATGATATTCAATAAAAAAAAGTATTGCACAATTGAATCATGATCTAGACTTTATGATCTTTGTTATACAAGTACTCCAAAATAAATAAATAAATTCTAGGAGTCAAATATAACATTGGTTCGTCTTCATTGCTGGATTATTGACATTATCTTTATCTACAGTTTTGTTTAGTCTTTCTTACTATGTAATATAAACCATGTATTGGTTGGACAACTTTAAATCTAATATATCGAGTAATTCTTAGCAGTTATATCTACTTTCCCTCGTAATTCTTTTTTAGTATAGTCTTGTTTTAGTTTGACTCTTAACCCGCGGGTAAAACCTAACCCCTACGGGGAATGTGAGAAAAACGACGAGGAGCGGGTTGTGTTGTGGGTTTTCTTTACTTTTGTGAGGCGGGGGTAATGGTGATAAGTAAACCTGGTCCAAAACCTCCCCATTGACATCCCTAGTTTCATGCAATTTTTTTTGTCATATCTTGGTTAAAGGATTATAATTTTGATAATAACTCTTCCCTTGTTGATCAAAGACATGATAATAGTTTTATCATGGGCATTTAGGGTGGCACAAATAGTAATGAGAGTGATAACGATATTCACTTGGGGTATGGTGAATCTTTTCTTCATCTTAGATGCCTATGTGTATTGTAGTTGTTAGTACAAATGAGAACCAAAAATTGAGGAATATACGTTTTTTAGGCCTTAAATTCAAAAATGAGAATTTTAAGGGCCTGGTTAGATGTTATGTTTTTTAAGGGCTTGGTTAGAATTTTTTCTGGTTTTTGGTTACAATTTTTGGGGGTATATACCCACTATTTTAATTTTTTGGGGGTACATACCCACTTTCTTTATTACATTATAAGTCCCTATTGTTCAGAGCTCAATGTTCTTTTTCCTTGTTCAGGTCAGTCCAAAGTGGTGGTGAGTCCAACGTGGTGGTGAAGAACCATACCCACAAAAACAGTGGGTCTATTACCCACTAAAACATCATGATTACCCCCTAAAACAACACGATTACCCCCTAAAACAGAACGATTACATCCTAAAACAGCACGATTACCCACTAAAACCGCACAAAACAATGGGTATATACCCCCTAAAAATTCAAAAAAGAGGGTATTTACCCCCCTGAATAAACAGATCTAGATCGGAGATCGATGACGGGGGAGGCGCCGGTAATCTGGTTTTCTGGTGGAGAAGAAGATGATAATGGCTCAAGGGGGCGAGGGGAGGCCATTAATGTTGGCTTTCTTGGAGATCTGGAGAAGATAATGGCTGGAGATAAACGCAACAGATTTGGATGCCTTTTACGACGGGACCATCACAAACGGCGAGACCACCATGAAAGGAGTGACAAAGTTTTATGGTGAAGCAGCAGGCAACGGAGATGAGTAGATCTGGAGGCCTTCTACGACAGGACCATCACGAATGGTGGGACCACATGAAAGGAGTGACAAAGCTTCATGGTGAAACAACAAGCAATAGAGATGAGCAGATCTAGATGCGCGAAGAGGAGAGGGGATTATATTGGTCCTAATCAAACTAGTTTTCTCCCGGGGAGGTCCACATCTGATAATATTGTGCTAGTTCAAGAGATCGCCTCTTTGATGCATAAGAAGATGGGAAAGACCAGAGTTATGGCGGTTAAGATAGACCTTGCTAAAGCTTATGACAAATTGAGCTGGAGTTTCTTGGAAGATACCATGCTGACCTTTGGATTCCCAACCTCATGGGTGAATATAATTATTTCTAGTGTGCGGTCTAACACAATGCAGGTACTATGGAATGGAGAACCTCTAGATTCCTTCACTCCCAGCGAGGTATCCGACAGGGCGATCCATTGTCTCCATACTTGTTCATGATGTGTATGAAACGCTTGTCCATTTTGATCAAGAACCTAAGTGATAGCGGGAAGTGGTCCCCACTGTTCATCAACAAAAATGGCCCTCCGATTACACATGTGTTCTATGCGGATTATCATATTCTTTTTGCGAAAGCTACAGAGTTTCAGGTGCACTTGATGAATATGGTGATGCATAATTTTTGTAAGGAAGCGGGTCACAAGGTTAGTAAAGAAAATCAATTATTTGCTTCTCTAAGAACGTACCACAGGCTGAGAAGGATAGACTTGGATTCGTACTTAGTGAGACTTTGGGGATGTATCTTGGCGCTCCTATAGTTTCTAGTCGTCCTTCAAGAGGATTCTATCGCAGAATAATCATTAAGATGAGGACTATATTAGAAAATTGGAAAGCTCGAAGTTTATCCTTGGTAGGCGGTGTTACTTTAGCCACATCGGTTTTGAGTGCTATACCTACTTACATAATGCAAACCTCTAAACTCCCTATCTACGTGTGTAATGAAATCGACAAGATAATTCGTGATTTTGTGTGGGGGAAGTGAAGAGGAAGCGCGGAAAATCCATTGGTTGTCATGGAAGAAATTGTGTCGAACTAAGAAAGAAGGTGGTTTGGGTTTTCGAGACATACAGAGTTTCGATAAAGCTTTACTCTCAAAGTTGGGTTGGAGGATCTTGATGTATGATAGAGAACTATGGGCGGTATCATTGAAGCATAAATATTTTCAGGAAGGGTTCTTAAATAGGACGTCGAAAAAATCTAATTTTAGAGTTTGTAAGGGGCTGCTAGAAGGAAGAGAAATTATTGTGAAGAGAGTAGAACAGGTTTATAATGATTAGGGAGCTGAGCTCAAATGGCTGTTGGAAAAATCCGGTAAGTTTTCGGTTAAATCGGCTTATGAAACAACCCATGTTCCAACTGTAGAATCTTCCTTTAAGTGGGAAAATATATGGGCTTTAAAGTGCCCCCAGAAAGTTAAAATGTTACTTTGGAGGGCAATTTGGGGGAGACTACCCACGGCAATGAATCTGGTTCGGCGTGGTGTTAATATTAGTCCTATTTGCATAGGTTGTGGGTTGAAAGAGGAATCCGAATTCCACCTTTTCTGTGAGTGCAGCTGGTATGATAGTCTTTGGTAGGGGTGGTCTTGGCTCACTGATTTGAGGAATAAGTTACAGCAGTAGTAAACTAACAATCAAACGAGTATGGCAGGCTTTAATGTAGGGTCCAGCGCCGGTACAGGAGGCCTGGAGAGCATTCGGGAAGATGGGTTTTTTCATGTAACAGATGCTGGGGCGAATGACAGCGCAGCTGATCGACCAAGTGGAGATGACATGTGTCTCGGCAGGGACTTGGCTAGTAGACAGCGATCTGCTTCTAGAAATATTGCTGCAGTGCCTAATGGTGAAGAAATTAGGGGACAACAGAATGCAACAGACCGGAATTCTATAGACAGTCTCTTGTCATCATAATGACTTTCGAACCTTAGTGGCGAGTGGTGAAAAGCTTTATTGAGCTGTAAAGTTGTTAATGGGATGGAAATCAGGACTGTGGCACTAGCTATATGCTGGACAATTTGGACGGACATAAATGATCGGGTTTTTAACAGAAATAATGGAGGAAAACCAATGAGAAGTTTGAGATATATCGCAGAAAACACAACAATAAAATACATCCGAGCATGGGGAAGGGATATAGATGGGGGGTTAATTGTTTCCGCAAAGAGTATGTTAAATAAATGGGTTAAACCGCTTCTTGGGATCAAACTTAATATTGACGGTAGTTTTAAACATGGTTTTTCAGCAGGAGTGGGTGGAATATTTCAGGACAAAGAAGGGAACTACCTTGGTGGATTCGCCGATGCGGCTAAGGTAATTTCCGTGCTACAATCTGAACTCGTAGCAGTATATTTTGGCTTGTCGTTAGCTATCAAGAGGAACCAGAACTCAATAGTAATCGAAACCGATTCGCTAGAGTTACACGCGCTAGTGAAGGGCGGTGTGAACAATGGGGATTGGTTAGATGTACTTTTAAGGGAAAGTCAGGAAATACTTAGAAGCCATCCGAACTATGAATTTGTACATGGATATAGAGAGGCGAACAATTGCGCAGATTTCTTGGCCAAGATGAGTGCTCGCATTGACGGTGATCAGATTTACTATGGTGATCCTCCTGAAGGTCTGAAGAAACTTATCATGCGGGACAAATGTGGGTGGTCCACCCCTAGACCAGTTTTGAGCTCTCCTGCAGGAAATTTGTAAGCTAGTTTAGGCTTACCGGTCGTTTAGACCTCAGTTGTATAAAGAAAAAAAACACACTTCAATAATTCGTATTTCGGGTAATAAAAAGTAGATAATATGAAAATAGAGAGGTTGAATGACACTATTTTCATACTCGAGGGTTCAAAGTGAAAATTGTCTAAATTTCATTTTTTTTATATCTCTTTCCTCGTTCCTTTTTCTTTCCCAACCTCTTCTCAACCAGCCGCCACCCATCTCCCACCTCCTCCCCCAAACGCAGTGCTCCCTCTTATCCGCCACCCAGTTTCCAATAAAGCAACGTTTAATCCTATTTTCAAAACACCTCATATTTTTCCAATTTCTCATTTCTTTTTTAGTTGTAATAAAACATGATGAAGATTTATGGCAGATTGTGTGCCCTTTCACTGCCCAGCTTTATGCTGCTGGTAGTTTTTGAGGCTCGATACAATATGATATTTGCCTTACTCATCTGACTATTATCACATTTTATGTAAAATTATACAAAAACAATATTTTAAAAAATGATTATTGTAGAGGATTCAAATCCATATATTTGTCTAAAGACAGATCCCCAACCTTCAAAATTATCTCTTTAAGCTTTGATTTAATTTGTTTGTATGCATATTTTGTTGTTTATATGACAAGCATAGGGCCTAATAGTGAATAATATATGAAGGTGATGAAATATAACAGGTACTTATGATGGAGTGTGACACCTGGATGTTCTCCTGGTATAGCCAATTGTGGTTGTGCTGAGCCTCCCTGACGTGTTATCCACATGACTAAGTAATTCTTTTCTGATTCTTATTTTTACAAAGATTATGCTCTGTTGTTAATTGCTTCATTAATCCCAGTGTTATTCAAAATAGTCAAACATACCCATGTCTGTGTTATTTCTTGTTTGTATTGTTCGGTTGTTCTTGACTATTAGGGGCGGGTCTCAAAATGTACATGGTGTTTGCCCTTTTTTTTATTGAATTGGGGGCAAGTAAATATTTTGAAAAGTTTGGGGGCTATAAGGTAATAATATAATTCTTTTTAGGTTGTGCCAAAACTCTATGATGTGTCTTCCACGTGAATAAGTAACTTTTTTTTTTTTCTGATTCCTTATCAATTTTACATTTAAGTAAATTGCAGCATTAGTCCCTATGTTATTGAGAGATGTTGAAATATACTTAAGCATATCCAGAATTTTGTATTTGCTGACAAAATATTAATAGGTCTTATTTTGCCAATATCATGTACTAAAAGGACCATTAACAAACATCTTTATTAGCTTAATAAATCCATTAAATAAATAATCAGAAATACAAAGTAATTTTTGCAAAACATTCTTTAATATCACAAAGGTATATATCGCGTCTTTCGTGATACGAGTGTATATTCGCTTATTTAAATTTCACAGGGACTAATCGAGCAATTTATGTGATTCGAAGCTCGTTTTTGTTGATCTTTTCGTGAATATGCATGTCTTCTTCAACTAATAGTGCGACTTGTGGGCCATGTGGACCAGGTATAATAGCTTCTTGGATATTTAAATGTTCATCGATTTTTATGTTATCTGTTTCTTGAGTAATTTTTTTCTTTCTGTTTTTGATAAAGCAGAAGAGTGCAGCTGAGAGAAGCGCGAGAAGGAATAAACCACCAAGTGAGACGATAATTATGATTATTGTATGGTGTCCGGGATGAGGTGGCGGAGGTGGTGGTGGTGGTGGAGAAATTGGATGGGGTGGTGGAGAGAATGGATGAGGTGGAGGAGAGAATGGATGAGGTGGAGGAGAAATGTGATGTGGTGGTGGAGAAATGTGATGTGGTGGTGGAGAAGTGTAATGAGGTGGTGGAGATTTGTGATGTGGTGGTGGTGAGAAGGGATGAGGTGGCGGAGATATGTGATGTGGTGGTGGTGGTGGGAATGGGAAGTAAGGAGGGAAATATGGAAAGTAGTTGTAGTTTTGAAGAAGAGCCATTTGTGAGATATGAATAATGAGTTAGATTTGAGTTGTGGATAATTTTACTGTTTGTTCTTCATCGATGCATATTTGTAGTGAGTATTGGATTGTTTTTTTAGAATTGTGAAACTTGTAAGATTTATATGACTTGAATCTCATTCTAAGGAGATTTGAAGTGAAGTGAAAAACACTCATACTAAACCTGTAATAATCTATTTGGAGTTCTTCACTTTGGTAGATTGAGTTTTTCTTTGTAGAACTTCATGGGTATTTTTATTTTTATAGGTTTTAAAACAGAATCAATAATCAGCAGTAATTTTACAACTAAATGGTATTCTAGGTTGGTTTTGACAAAATATAAAATAAAGAGTCTAGGTTGGTGAGCAAGCAAATTATATTAAGTTTGTAACTTTACAAAATAGTTTTTGATTTTTCCATATTATATGCATTTTTTTTGCCAACGACGACGTAACAGTTATATGAATTTTAAAAGGGAAATATAAATTATTGGGTAACAGTTATATTAATTTAAGAAGGGAAATACAAATTATTGGGTTGAAAATTCAAACGGAATGTAAATTTGGTCCGAAAATTTTGAATTTTGAATTATTTTTTATGTACATCTACCATCTATAACAATTAACTCCATTAATACCATACACACATTTGTACAATATAATTACCAATGTAGTCTTCCAGGTTCATGTACAATTAAGAATTTGTATTCAATACTACAAGAAGCTAAAAAAAAAAGGACAACTATTTTAATACAATAAATAAATAAATATAACAATCAAATACTAACAAAATCATTTTATATGTCCAATTAATGCAAAAATAAAATAATTTTGTGTACCTATTTAGCAACTAATTTTAAACAATTATCTTGAAATAGTTGAAGATCAATCTTTCTTGAAAAAGAATAATCCAGGAGAATTCTTAAGATCGATGACCTAGAACAAAGTGCTCATATCATTAGGTGCAAAATCCATGATTGAGAGATGTTGAAATATACTTAAGCATATCCAAAATTGATTTAAGGTGGGAGTTGTGATTGGAAGAGCCATTTGTGAGATATGAATAATGAGTTAGATTTGAGTTGTGGATAATTTTACTGTTTGTTCTTCATCGATGCATATTTGTAGTGAGTATTGGATTGTTTTTTTAGAATTGTGAAACTTGTAAGATTTATATGACTTGAATCTCATTCTAAGGAGATTTGAAGTGAAGTGAAAAACACTCATACTAAACCTGTAATAATCTATTTGGAGTTCTTCACTTTGGTAGATTGAGTTTTTCTTTGTAGAACTTCATGGGTATTTTTATTTTTATAGGTTTTAAAACAGAATCAATAATCAGCAGTAATTTTACAACTAAATGGTATTCTAGGTTGGTTTTGACAAAATATAAAATAAAGAGTCTAGGTTGGTGAGCAAGCAAATTATATTAAGTTTGTAACTTTACAAAATAGTTTTTGATTTTTCCATATTATATGCATTTTTTTTGCCAACGACGACGTAACAGTTATATGAATTTTAAAAGGGAAATATAAATTATTGGGTAACAGTTATATTAATTTAAGAAGGGAAATACAAATTATTGGGTTGAAAATTCAAACGGAATGTAAATTTGGTCCGAAAATTTTGAATTTTGAATTATTTTTTATGTACATCTACCATCTATAACAATTAACTCCATTAATACCATACACACATTTGTACAATATAATTACCAATGTAGTCTTCCAGGTTCATGTACAATTAAGAATTTGTATTCAATACTACAAGAAGCTAAAAAAAAAAGGACAACTATTTTAATACAATAAATAAATAAATATAACAATCAAATACTAACAAAATCATTTTATATGTCCAATTAATGCAAAAATAAAATAATTTTGTGTACCTATTTAGCAACTAATTTTAAACAATTATCTTGAAATAGTTGAAGATCAATCTTTCTTGAAAAAGAATAATCCAGGAGAATTCTTAAGATCGATGACCTAGAACAAAGTGCTCATATCATTAGGTGCAAAATCCATGATTTTGCACCTAATGATATGAGCACTTTGTTCTAGGTAATCGATCTTAAGAATTCTCCTGGATTATTCTTTTTCAAGAAAGATTGATCTTCAACTATTTCAAGACAATTGCCCTAAACTGGTCTACAAAATCATTTTATTTATGCATTAATTGGATATAAAAAAAAATGTTAACAATTGATCGTTATATTTTATTTTATATTAAAATAATTGTCCTTATTTTGTAGCTTGCTTGTAACATTGAATAGGGAGTCTACATATTTTATAGTTATATTATAATGATATTTGTATGGTATTAATAGAGTTAATATTGAATGGTACAAAGGTATACATCAATGCATAATTTAATGTGATCTTGTTTTATTTTATTTTTTATTTTTTGGTTCGCTTTTTGCATATTAAGCCGAACCAGGCCAGATTTTTTTTCTTTTTGATTTTTAAAACTTAAAAAACGAACCAATTTTTTTATATTTTTAGAACAAAAACACCGAATCAATTGATTTTTCGAATCCTGATTTTTTAGTTTGGTTTTTTTCGATTTTTTGGTTTGGATTTGCTCAACATTAATTTCAACACATTTAACAATAACCGATATTCAGTAATACTTAATAAATATACCTATCCTTCAAACAATAATAACAATCACCTTCATGTTTCAATAAAGTTATGGTCACCTCTAAAAATATTTAAACATATTATTATCACAAATTACTAACATCATCTACAACAATACAAAATAAAGACTGAAATTATTTTACATAAATCAAATATATATAATATTTTGAAAATATCATAGATCAAAATAAAGCTATTAACATTAACATTTATATATAATTTCTGAACAAATATAATTAAATAGTATAATACTTTTATTTTTGAGTGTTATATATATATATAAATATATAAGTCTGAACAAAGAAAATACATTTATCAATCTATATTATTAGATCTGTATAAATAAATTTTCCATACAACATAAAAAAAATATAATAGTTATTATTTTTAGAATATATATAAATCTATCATATTTCTAATCTAAGATCTACATATAAAAAATATAGATCTATAAAAATAATATACTATATATAATATTTATAATTATTTGCATTATAATATAGATCTATAATATATGACTATTATATATCTATACAAGCAAGAAAAAAAGAATCAATTATAATAGCACGCGAGTGATGGATAGATCAAGTTAAGAATATGAAGTATTAATCAATAACCAAAGAATAAGAATTATAAAGTAACTATTTTACTGAAAGACTTGGTTTGAGGAGCGAGGGAGAGAAGTAGCAATAGAGAGTGAGAGAGTTTCTGAATGAGATATATGAATAAAAGAAACTGACTAGATATGAGTTGTTCTAGGTATTAGTCGTATATATATACTAAAATAGTATTGGGTTTATGAGTAAAAAAAGAATGCTATTAGGATGGGCTTCTCCCATTACGAAGTCTAGTCTATACCACAAAAAGACATTTTTTTGGCCCAATAAAACCCATGGACTTATCAAAATTAATTTTTTCTGATAGGGTTGGGTTGATTTGAGTGAGTTAACGGGGTTTGTGGGTTAGTTGTGCGCCTTAAACAACGTAAACTCCACGCGCAACAACTATTCTAAAGGGAGTAAGATGGATTTCCAGACCAGGATAGGACATAGTTCCATCATTGGAAGTTTCAGAGGTAGCATAAGCCCATTGATTGTTCAATGTATACTCAAAACTCTGGAAAATTTATTCTTGGTGATTGGCTTGAAAGTTGGAGGGGCGTCAACTACGCGAGACCCTAAACGTAGACTCAATATTCACAGGTTGAGCAAAAATTCTTCCTACTATTGAACCCCTACGTTGAGGCTCTTTTATGTCCACAAATAAGAATATCCGATTCCACAGCCACCACCATTACTCTTGCTGGATCTGTTTCCAACGAGATTCAAACCCTACCTATCAGAAAGGAAGTCACTATAATTATACCCATGATCTTTTCCAAATAAGATATGTCCTAAGGACATGTCCTAGCAGACTAGCAAGATATCTTCTTCAACACTTTCCTTATGTGTATTATTGTATTATCACGTTTTTGTTCAATAGTTTCCTAATTCTTTAAGTTAAAATTGAAGGTCAAACATTATCCATTATGTCCATTTTTTTTTTTTTGCAAAAACTCATGCTCATGAGGACATCAATGAAGAAATCCCAATTCACTTAATTGTATGATTTGGCTATATCGAGCTTAATTGCTTCATAATGTTTCTTCGACTTTTTTTTATTTTTTAGGAAATTTGAGGTTCTTGCGTAATGACCATTTTGTCTTGAATACGCTTTCCTTTAATGAATGTCGATTGTGCTGGAGCAATAATCTGTTCCATAAGCATCTGTCGTCTAAGTGCTATGATTTTTGCGATAATCTTGTAGTAGGAATTATTACAAAAAATTGGTCGAAAGTCTTTGACGTCATTCTGAACATCAATTTTTTGGAGTTAGTGTGATCAGAGTCGGTCCTGCCGAGTTTTGGTCCCTGGGCGAAAATTTTAATTGGGCCTTCATATAGGATAAAAAATTATAATATCGTAATAATTTAAATCAAAATTCTACATTAATAAAACTAATTTTTCATTAAAATAAATTTGGAAAAATTTGATTTATAATTTATATAATTTATAAAACTTGTACTACCATTAGCAAAATTTGAAAGAAAAAAAACCCACGACAAGTGGGATGTAGCAGCAACTTGCAAGTTGCAACTTAATCAATTCTAATTTTTTGTCATAGCAATTTAATAGATTGATTAAATTCAGAATTTTTATCAAATGTCAAAGGCTTAAAGTAAATAATGAATTCAGTTATCAAAACAACTTAATAAATTTAGAATTTGTCTTTAGAACAAAATATATATATATATATATATGACGTAATTTGCAACAAACAAAAACTATTTAGACAAAAAAGATTATCCGCCATAAAGTCTAAAATTTGTAATTATATCTATTTAGTTTATTAAAAAAATTAAAAATTGATATATTTAATTATAGAATATAAATTTAATTAATTATAAAATTTTAAGATTAAAATTACCTGAAAGGAATCTTTGAAGATCGTTGACCAAAAAAGAAAATTTGATATACCAATACCATGTTAATTTATATGTATATTTTTTTGCTTTAACTTAATAATAATGATGATAGTTTTAGTAAATAAAGAGAAATTAGAATTAAAAGAGGTTTCCACCATTAACATTAAAAATTGAAATCAGACACCTATTTTAAAGAATGAAAGTTGATTAGAAGAAATTAATATATATAATAGACTAGTATTAATATTATATGGGCCTTATTTTTTAATATATAAATAAATTTTATAAAACCTAAAAAAATTTGGGCCCCTATAAATTTTGGGTATTTTGCAGTCGCCCTGGTTGCACTTTCCAAGGACTATGATAAACGTATAATTAATTTTATGCAGAAAAATGTTGTTTTTGAAGAAGAAAGAAACCAGCGTGAATATATCATCTTTTAAGATAACCCAAAATTCTTAATAAAGAATTCTGGTGAGACTGTCGGGGCCTAGGGTTTTTGAACTGGACATAGCAAAGACAACGCCTCCAACTTACTCCATGTCTAAAAGTTTTAGGGGCGAAACCAGGAATTTTTGTTAGGGGGGCCAAGGGGGTTCGGGGGCAACGACCCTGAAAAAATAATTTGCCTTAAATTTCTTTATAAGTCAATATATTATGTAAAATTGTAAAATAGGTCCTTATATTATGCAAAATTGCACTATCGGTCCCTATATTTTGTAATATTGAAATATAAGTCTCGTTATTATTATTTTTTTAATTAATTACTGTATAAATTCTTTATTTTTTTATACAAAATAACATATATTATATATAAAAAAATTAAAAATCAATAATTAAAATAATTTATAACCTAATAAAATAAATTTTAAAAATTAGGAGAAGAACCAAATGAAAATTTTACAAATATTTGGAGATTATTTACTTATAATTTTTTTTTAATGTTTAGTTATATGTTTTTTTTCGAAAATTCAGGAAGGGCCATATACCCCCTCAACCTCCTGACTCCGCCCCTGAAAAGTTTTGTAAGATACTCATTCGTTACATTCTATTTTTTTTTTACTTGGTTCGAACCTGCACCACTAAATTAGTAGACCAGGTTGGTAGACTTACCCTGGCCACTTTAGTGTATGCGATTTATATTTCTTCTCCTTTGCGTCAAGACAAAGAAAAAAACTTATGTTTCTATCGTTTTTTTAATATAAAGTTTCCTTGCACGATCCGTCCAAAAAGACCCTCCTTGCTCCATAGCAGATTGAGTTCCCGAGAAATTTGTGAAGCAATAATCTGGTTTTAAAAATCTAAAAGTATCTGAAGTATATTTCAAAATAAGCAATAAAACTACAAACAATTACTCTTTTGACTTTTTAACTCCAAAATAAAAACCTGGATCATCCTGCCCAATTCGAAAGAGTTTCACGTTGCTTTCCACAACTCATAACTAATTCACACTGGTTTGCGTCATTGTGAGCCATTATTACAAAGTCTTTACAATTAAAAATAAGAAAATGATTAGAATAATTAAAAATAAAAAACTGTAACGTCTCAGCAAACTATTGGCATTTAATTAATTGTGTAAGACTAAGACATGAGTGGATTAAGTAATAGACAAATCTTTGTCTACAAAACATAGTAATACAGAGGCAGAGCTAATCGAAGGTGGTGCAAATTCAAGAGGCCAGATATGGGCATTACAGACATGTTTTTCAGTCTCCACAAGCTTCCTAATTTTGAAGAGCAAAATAATAATATTATATCAAAGTCTGGAAAAACTGATTATACAGCAAGTTTAGCGGCAACAGCAGCTACAGCAGCTGTGTTAAGCAGCGTTGATTGTGGAATAGTGATTCTTGGCTCAACTGCAGCTCTAGCTACAACTATGGCAACTTCAGCTATCATTCACACAGTTTTCAGTGCAAGAAAAGATGATAATGATACTAATTAATTTTTATCTAATGCCATTATAATTTAGTAGTGGTGTGTTTGATTAAAGTATGTATATGTATATTAATCCATACCATTTACATATCGTATATTTATGTGAGTTTGTATGATGTAAATATTCGTTCATCTTTAAAGTAAGTTCTGAAATTAATTGATGATAAATTTAGAGAAAAGTTTAAGATAAAGCTCTTTTTCATTACTATTATTTTCCGAGGATTAACCTTTATTTAACATATCTGTTTAGTACTAGAATCAAAATTAAGTCAAGAATATCTTTGCATATGAAGAGACAAGGGATTACCTTGTCTCAAATCTCTTCTTCCTTTAAAGAATTCAACCTTCTCATCATTAATTAAAAAAAAAATATGAGGGTGAAGAAACACACATCATGATCTTCTCATCATTAATAAAAAAAATATAAGGGTGAAGAAACACACATCATGATCCAAGAGATAAATAGATTAGGAAAGTTAAAAGCATGAAGAACCTTGATTAGAAAATCCCAATTAATGATATCATAAGATTTTTAGATGTCTATATTAATAGTGCACCTAGCTGAGATGTTGACCCACCAATATATTGTCACGAATAAACCTGTTAGAGACATAAGTTGATTGATTAACTGAAATGATAGAACTCGAGCACTTTCTTTAGTCTGTTTGCAATAAGCTTAGAGATAGATTTGTATGTTGTATTGACACAGGAAATAGGCCTGAAATGCTTGACATTAGTAGGGATTTGCACGTCAGGGGTAAAAACAATATTTGTAGCATTGATCTCATTAAGCATATAACCTCTATCCAAAGTGTCTTTGATTTCTTTGCAAAAATCATCCCCAATCATGCTCATAGATTTATAGAAGCTTGATCAAAATCAATCTGGACCAGGACTTTTGTTCTCTTCAATAGAGAAAAGAGTGTCTTTAATCTCCTGATTGGTAACTTCAGATAAAATACTTCTTTGTTCTTTAGATAAACTCTTGTTTAGTAGCATTTTAATTCTATTAAGTGAACAAAATTCTTGACCACTATCTTGAGCACCAAGAAGGTTTTGTTCATTATGAATAAAGAGATTTATCAGTAATTATAACTTCCTCATCGTTCACAAGAGTTGATACTTTGTTCCTAGCAATTCTGCCCTTAACTAACTTGTAGTAATATGAATAACTACATTCATAAAACTTAAATAATAGAGCATTGCCTTTTTGTTTTAAAATATGTATTTATATATCAATAGCCTTCTCAAGCTTGGCTAAAATAACTTTCTCCTCAATTAAATTGATAGAAGAAAAGTTAACATTCATAATTGTATTCTGAACTTGATCAAGATTCTTCATGAGTTCATTGACATTATGAGCCTCCTTACTAAAATATTTATTGTTGAAAGTCTTCAAAGCAACTTTGACAACCTATTGCTTCTGAATAATTTGAAACATATAAGAGGCATCAACTCGATTACTCCGGGCCTTCTCTACAAGAGTAAAATATTCAGGATAATCAACCCAAATATTAAAGAACTTAAAAGTACTAGAACATCTTCTAGGAGAATCTCCAATGATAAGCTTCAAAGCATAGTGGTCTGAAGTAGATGAAGGAAGACAAATGACATTAGAATGAACATGATCAAGCCAGTTACTATTAATAACAAGCCTATCAATTTTACTAGCCCTTAAATCATCATGACTTCTATTACTCCAAGTATAGTGATTACCACCTACTTGATGTTCATATAAACCATCATCGTCTAAGCAATCAATGAAAGTCAAGGCACCTTTGTCAAGAGCATTACAATTCAGCCTATCTTCAGTGTGTGTAATCTTATTGAAATCACCGAAACACCCAAACTTTCCTGCTTCACTTAGACATATCTTCCCAAAGCAACACCATGTCTTTAACATCATTTCTTGATAATATAAAGGTAAGATAGACGAAAATATTAGTAGAGATTTCAGACACCTTGCATAAAATAGCTTGAGAAGTGCTATCAGTCTTAGTGTCATTAAGTGAAGTATCATTCCAAAAAGTCCACACTCTCTCTGAGTCATCCTTATCATATTTTATCATAAATTTCATGTGAGAAAAAATAGTGCTAATAATACTATTAACTTTATTAAACTTAATCTTAGTTCCGAGAAGACTCATTAACTAAACTCCATTATTGAACATAAAATTGACTACATCAACCTATTTTAGAGACTTAAAGAAGCCTCTCACATTCCAAGTGGCAATGATCATGGATCATGAGGACGTACCACACCACTCTATTTTAGATTTCTTGATTGAACAAAATCATGAATATTCTTATCAAGTGCAGAATCTAATATAGCAAACAAATTTGTACTATTTGGATTACTAGAACTGGCTCTGTTTGATACTCTCTCCTTGGATCTTTGAGTGACATAATTCTAGCCAGCTTGGACTTGAATATTACTAATTGCAGTAACACCATCATTAGCAACATTATTAACAAATCCAGGTCCTTTTGTACCCAAACCTTCTTCTCTTTAGCCTTGACATTTTTAGGACACTTAGCAACATTGTGCCCATACTTTTGAAAAGTTTTACATATCATAGGCTTCCATTCATACATTACAATCACCTCATGAAGATAGCACCAACATCCACATAAAGTTTATCAGAAACCATCTTACATATTAACTTCAACACAAAGTCTAACATAACCAAGCCTAGAATTGGTCTCAGTGATAGTGTCCATTTGTACAGGAAAACCAATACCACTGGCAACATAACTAAGGCCTTCCTTATTCCACAAATCCATTCGAATATTCTTTAGCTTCACCCATAGAGGGATTCTGCTACAATCAATATTCTCATATTGCTTACCTTGTTTCCAAGGCCTTAGCATACACAATTTTCCATTAATGTGCCAGAGTTGTTCAAGAGATGTAGTACACAATTTCTCTTCACTAAACTTAAACACTAATATGACTCCATTAGATTTCACCTCAACCTTTCCAAGCTCATTCCATTGATTTCTTACAAAGTTATTAACCATATAGAAAGACGAATTTGAGTAAATAAATTGTCGAATCAAGCAGTTCACCCATAACTTTGATCTATCATCAAACACATGAGTAGGTGGTTTAATAATGGTTTTACCTTCAATTTTGACCGGCTCATGAAAGCTAAGGTGCAGATTTGGCTTGATTTGAACTACAAAACAAATTTTCCATGATTTATTAACCTCACTCACAGATCTACTAGGTATGACTTTTGTTGTAAAAACGTTTGCGTATGAGATTGAGTTTCAATCAAGGTTTTAAACAAGAAAATAGAATTAACAAAAAGTAAATAACACAAAATATATCGTGGTTCGACAAAAGTTGTCTACATCCACGTTAGGATCCGATTTGAGAGCGCCACTCCACTATTACCACTGCTATCACAGGTTACACTTATCACGATTACAGAACAACCAAGTATCCACCAAACCCTAAGAATAGAAACCGCTAATTTAACCCAATACTCAACTACGCTGAATATCAAAGCTTGAATCAGTAAAATTCAAGCAATATACAAGATTAAGCTAACTATTACAGAGGATTTCATCTGTAAATACTAAAACTGAGCAAACCCTAAGTTTGACTCGTGAGAGAGACGAGAGAGTTTTCTGAAAACGCGAAGAAGAGAATGAATAGTGTTGTGAAGAGAGAAGCCTTTTATATAGGACCTCTAGGCCTTTAATCTCAGCGTCCAAATAAAACAAGATCAATGGCTTAAAATCTTTCCGCCTTTACTTAAACAAACGACGTCGCAATGCTGAGTTGGTAAAGGTCAAGGAGTCCAACCGAGACAGAGAAAAGATGACTTAGGCTGCCACATAAGATAGTTGACTTGGTCAAAATTCCACGCCAGCTTACCTACACTTAGGGATGGCAACGGATCGGTTTTTAATAAAAATTCCAAAAACCATAACCGTAACTGTTTTTATAATTAAAAACCATATCCTAACGGTTTTAACTATCGGTTACACTTTTCAAAACCATAACCGTATTATTCGGTTTCGGTTTTTTAAACGGTTTTGCGGTTTTTAACCATATTCAAATGATAATTTTATAAATATATTAAATTTCATAAAATAAAACCGTACAAATAAAAGAAAACTCTAAAGTTTATAAAAAATTGTGTTGGTATTTGATTAAATTGCGTATTTAATATTTAGTTGGTTAAATCTAGTAATTTGATTTTCCTTTTAGAATGTCAATATATCTAATTTAATCTAAATTATTATAAAATTTGAAAATATATATGATAATAAACGGTTTTCGGTTTTTCGGTTTTATTTTTATCAAAAACCATAACCTAACGGTTTTAACCATCGGTTACACTTTTCAAAACCATAACCTAATGGTTTTAACCACGGTTATATAATTCGGTTTTCAATCGGTTCGGTTATCATCGGTTTCGGTTTTTAACCGTAACCATTGCCATCCCTACCTCTTCACATATTACTACAACTCTGTTTTGAGCAGTTTCAAAGCTTTGAGTGACAACTGGAATCACCAGATTACTTGAGGTGGTGTAACACTCTGAATCGACGGAGAAACTACTTTTCGAGACTTTGAAGAAGATATTTTAGAAACATTTTTAGCTTGATTAGACCTGCTAAACTCTGCTAAGGAATCATGGTCCTCATAGAATATTGTTTTGTTATATCACGTGTAGCTGATTTCTTAGGACCCATTAAGTATTTATCAACAAGGAAGAAAGAAGAAATGAAATGCATAGTATATCTAGCTAGAATATCATCTGAAGGTTGAAGAGAAAAAAACGTAGAGAAAAAAAAAAGATGAAAATTTGAATAAAAAGAGGAAAAAAGCCCTGAAAAAGATGTTTATTCAAAAAATAAAATGAATAAACAACATATTCTGTTTTAGGACAACAAGAAATCTGGAAAAAATGAATTTTGGGAAAAATAGGAAAAGGAAAAAGTTGTTACTGGCACCGAAAAAGCTAGACCCTAACAAACTTTGACTTTTTGCTGACTCTCATTGGGAGTGTTTTTTGTTCCTCTTGATGATGATGTTCTCTCGAGTCTAAGTATAAAAACTCTAATCTAAAGAAGTGGGCCATTTGGAACGATTTTTGTATATTAATGAGTTGTTTGGAATCCATAATAGTTAAGTGGTTTTAACAGGACCATTAAGATAGTTTAGTGGCCCTAGTAACATTTACATTAACCAATATGAGAAAGAAGTGAGTTTTTTAGTTTTTATTTTAAATTTTGGAATACTTCCAATCACCTTATATTTGATGTGTTCGACACGTCATCAAGTTTTATTTAAAGTATCATATTTGGATATCACAATGCGTTTTAACACTCTCTGCCTTATCAGGCGTTGTAGAGTCATTGTGTCATTTCTTGCAATTTAACATGCATTTGATAACTAAATCTAGTTTTGATAAAAAAAAAATTAAATAAACAAGTCACATGCAAGTCACCCAGTATTCTAAAAAATGCTAGGTAATAAAAGATCAGTCGACCACCTTCGAACATTTAGGTGATTAAGCAAAGTTTAGGCATATTCCTCTTAGACATTTTTTATTTTTGTTTAATAAAATTGATATGTTATTAGTCTATATATTTTTAAATCTACAACATTTATTTGAAAGAATATAAAAAAATATTTGGAAAAATTCATAAAATTATATATTGCTTCTTAAATTTAATAATAATAATAATAATAATACAAATAAGGTTAAGAATAATAAATTATATTTCATTATTTAATTGGTCGTTTCTTTAATTTGTTGTCTTATTTTTTTTTTTGGATTAATTTTCTTTTTTTAAAAAGGTTTATGCATTGTTTGGTTACACAACCAGGTTTTTCAATTTTATTGAGCCCAAACCGCCTAGGTCTGTCTGGGTCTGGGTCTGCCTAGAGGCCGCCTAGGTCCGCTTGAGAGCGCCCGGAACCTCCTAAAGGCTGCCTGGACATTTTATGAAAGCTAGAGTACCTTTTAGCACCTACGCGGCCACCGAGGCTAATTTTTAGAAGTGAGTCAAAGTACTCCCTCTTCTCTTTAGATAGTTAGTTATTAGATTTCTCTCTTAAACCACCATAACCACCTCCATTCACCTCTATTCACCACCATAATACTCTCTGATCACCACCATTTCCCTTCTAACCATTTCATTTTCTTCCCTTCTCGTAATATCTATTATTATCACTTTTTCTATATCTCTTGAAAGCTAAAATAACACCTAAGAAATTGGCTACACATTATATTACTCATTAAATATTTGCAAAGTCTAATGTTGTTGTTGCTCTTAAAACATGATCTACTAAGCCTAGCAGTATTAATGTTGTCAAATCACTCATTCCGAGCTTGAATTGTGCCAATTTTTCACAATTTGAAAATTTTAACGAAGAAGAAATCGTACATGTAGTCGAAAACGGCAATACAAAGTTAACATTGGAAGTGTTTCAACCGTGGACAAATATCCATGGATCAACCTCTTTGACATCCAAATTAAGAGTAGTTTGAAGTTAATTTTTCATGAACCAGGTAAGCATGAAGGAATGCCTATAACCAAACCTTATGCTCATTTTTTTGATAATCGAGCAAAGATATGGGTTAACATTTTAATTGGTCAATTGAAGGACTCTTCCCTATCGTTTTATATGCCGAGTGCCTTTTTCAAATATAAATTCAAGAATTTTAGCAAGGTTGAGATCACCTCTAATGGAGGAATTTTCGTTTTAAAATTTGTTGATGAACATAATTGCAACAAAGCTTCGGAATAAATGTGACATGTTGCAGGTAAACCATTACTTCTTAGGGCTTGGTAAATTGGAATGCAATTCAAAAAAGTTGATTGCAATTGAATTCCTCTATGAATAAAACTTAAAATTATTCATATGCCTTATGGATTAACGATAGTTTGAGCTATGTGGATAGTGGAATAGGAAATACTATACAAATAGATTCTATAACTAAAACTGGAACCAAACAACGTTATGCACGTATTTATGAGTTGAACTCTGCACTTCCTAATAATGTATATGTTGATGTTGGCTTATATGAGCTTCAAATTGTTGAGGTGGTTTATGATTAGAAACCACATCAATGTCTAAATGAAAAGTGATTGTCCCGTTGAGAAGAAAAAAAAATAGGTTTGGACTAAAAAACAAAACAAGGATAAAAATGTTGAAGTTCATGCTATTACTAATGAAGTTCAAAAAGAAAAAGTTGATGTTGAGGATTCTTCATTGAAACTCAATGGTCTAAATCTAGAAAATTACTCATTCCTAGTAGTAGGTAGGTAGGTAGTAGTAGTAGTGATATTGTTGAAAATTCATTCAGGTCTCTTACCACTCCTATGTTTAAAATTAATGGAGATTCAATGGAGTTTATTCATAAAATGACTAGAAGGTATGTGATATTGACAAGCATCGTGATTTAAATTAAACAATTCAGCGTATGAGTTTGCTTGAGACAAAAGTCAAATTTTATAACGTCAGTGGCATCATAAGTGCTCATTTTGCACATTATAAATTTCCAAACAAATACGACAAGGATGATTCTAGTAGAGTGTGGTTACTTTGGGATGATAGACATGTGGTTATAAAATGATTGAGAGTTCTTTCCAGCCCATGCTATGTAAAGTGGTGGATATATCTATTAGGGTAAATGTTCCTGGAGGCCATTAAACTATCATAGTAGTCCTGTTTGGACCATTTAACTAATAAAGGTTCCAACTGAACCATTAATCTATCAAACTGGTTCCAAATCAACCATTTTGTTGATTAATTTTCTAGGGAAAGAGATAAACCTCTCTTTAATTTTTTTATTTTCTTCCGTAACTCGTGATTTCACCTCTGCTACAATTTCTATACTATCTTTTCTTACTTGGTGATAATCTTCAAATCAAACTGTTCTGTTAACACCTTTGTTGACAAATTTACTCCTTGAATCAGCTTCACTCTTGCTCAAACATGATTTTGGAAAGGAAGAAGCTAACAAACAAGATGAAGCATTAATTCTAGGCTGCAGTTTCCTTTCAATACTCCTACCATTTATATCATCAAGATTTTTGTTTGTTTACTTAGCATTTCCATTGGTGAACAGAGAGTTAAAAGTTCAAGGTCAAGTACTTTATTAACTCTCTGTTCACCAATGGAAATGCTCAGAAAACAAACAAAAATCTTGATGACATTAATGGTAGGAGTATTGAAAGGGAAGTGCAGCCTAGAATTAACGCTTCATCTTGTTCTTTAGCTTCTTTATTTGCAAAATCATGTTTGATAAAAAGTGAAGGATTATCGCCAAGGAAGAAAATATAGTACAGAAATTGTAGCAGATGTGAAATCAAGAGTTGAAATCAAGTTAATCAAACAAAATGGTTGATTCTGAACCAATTTGATAGATTAATGGTTCAGTTGGAACCTTTATTAGTTAAATGGTCAAAACAGGACTACTATGATAGTTTAATGGCCCCTAGGAACATTTACCCTATTTATTAATACTAAAGCAATTCTTAGTTTTGTGTTTGCTTATTAATGATGAAAAAGAGAGGTCTATCCTATGAAATGACATTATCAGATGGATTTAATTGTATTCTTTTGATAATATTGGTTGCATAGGTGAAGTCAATGAGATCCTACACATTATAGACATACTAAACTGCGATTCCCCTGATGAAGGTGCTCAAAACTTCACTAATTGTCTTGATGATGCAAGTTTGTATGCGTATAGATCATGAGTTAACTTAATACTTGGACTAATGAAGGTTTTGGCGTTTCCTTAAAAGCTAGTTATCAACAATTTTTGGCTTGATCATATTATTTCAACTGTTATTTTCCTATTATCCCCCATTCCATATGATTGTGCCCAATAGATGTCGATTAATGAAGGTATCAAAAGATTTCACTTGCATTGAAGTTCTTTAACAGTTGGACCAAACATACTGAGTTCTGGCCAATTGTACAGAAGACCTAAAGCTTTAGTGTAAGTGATTCTTATATGTTTCAGTTATGTGAGGGATAACTTCCCCCCTCAATCGATACATGAAATATAAGAAATCGTAATTGATCGATCAGTTGAAGTAGTTGACAAAAATTTAGTGATAGAGGATATTTGTGTGCGTGATGTGACGGCTTTCTCGAATGTGATTGAAGACCACTATATGGTTAAGTCTCTTGTTAACATGGTGGAGAAAGAGATAGTAAAATATATCCAAAATGATGTAGAATCGTATGCTACCCCCATTAAATTTGGGTGTAATCAAGAAGTGAAATTTGAGGTGCACCAAAACAATAAACCAATGAAGTCCTAAGAATAATACGTGTATGAAAATGTTAACCAAAAATTTGAGTTGGACAAGTTAGAATCATGTAAGGGGTCTTGCCATATTGTGCAAGAATTTGAAACAAAAATCGTTGAAGATCAACGTGTAATCAAAGAGAAGATAAAACTTATACCACTGAATACGATCATCAATTTTTTTTGATTTCAAGTTGTATTGTTGTGAGAGTAATGGTCATAACCTACCGTTCGAGTGTCGCAATTTACTTTTTCGTGAAGCTAAATCACGATTTTTTCGAGTTCTATTCAATGTCATAGACTACACTTTAATAGGAGTTCTTATCAGAAAGTTATGTGAAATTTTTTGAGATTCTGCACACCACGTTCGATATAAAAAAAAGGGGGAATATTTGGATAGGAATATGGAGGTGATCTTTTGATGGCTAGCAAGTTCTAAAAATTTAGTTTCTAATGTCACAAACACCAATCTACATTTATCCTTAAACTTCTGTGCTACCACACATTTAATTTGAAAGTTTATTATTTTTGGTATGTGAACACCTAACTATACTAACTTTTATATAAGAATTATTAGATTCGATCTTGATGATAGTTAAGACACCCCTATTCATGGTGATGTACTTTAGAAATTGTGAAGCACGACTATGCTAATACTCCGAATCACTCAGTGCGATGGAAGCACGAGCGGCGGGGCTTTCACCTTCGGAAGGAAGTTGGATAATAGGGTTGGGCGGGTTGAAAGATTTTTTTTCTTTCAAAAATTAAGGAATAGCTTATAAACAATAAGAGCAGGGGATAATACTAGACGCAACTTCTGGATAGATATTAATTTTAATTTACAACCCTTTAAAATAATTAAATTAGACTTTTTTTTGATTAATATGCATAATATTCACCAACAATTATATTCTTGTTGGTTTAAAAGAAAAAAATAAACAGAGTACCATTTTTTATGGCAATAACGGTTTCATTTCGCCTAGCTTACCTACTAGAAAATTCATTACTGTACAATAATTATTCTTCTAAAGAAACGTCAACATAATTAACAATTTACTTTATTATTACACTCACAATTTTTTGATCATGATAGAGTGTTCTAACCTATATTCCAATTATATTAACGTAGAAATGCTACCTAAGATCATTAAACGAATCCGAATTACAGGTTTATGATGACACCGTATATTATCGATATTGTTGTCTGCATTTCTGTATTTGTGTTAATTTTGATATTCATCACATTTTGCAAAGGTGGTAGCAATAAGAATGATCATAACGGTAATCGTCGCAGCCCACGTAAAAGCAGCCCACGTAAAAGAGCTGGTACAAATGTTTCATCCTTAAGCCATGGTGCTTATCATAATGGTGGAGAAAATGGTCCTCAGGCCGCCGCTACAAGCAATGGTGGCGCATCAGCAATGACGGCTGGAACTGCTGTCACGGTTGCTTTGACTAGCATTATGATTGCTGATGGGAATGGTGGGCTTAGTGCTTTTGGCGGTAGTGGTGGAGGGGACGGTGGAGGAGGTGGAGGTGGTGGAGGAGATGGTGGTGGTGGTTGAGTTCAGTAGGTACATATTGGCCATTAATTTTTTGTGTAGATCCGACATTTCAGCTTATGTTGTTTAGATACGTTAATTAATTCTATGTTGTATATTTGTTTAATTTGGATGGTAATTTGTCCAACCTAGCTAAGTTGTTGGGTTTATACAAATGTATATACTATTATGTAAATAGATACAATCATTTCACTCGATGCATAAGGCTTCTCCCGTTTTGGACGGTTAGTTTCGCATGTTTTAATTGACAAATAGTAGATACTAACTAAACGGGGATTTTACTTTATAAGCACCACCTCCACCTCAACTTTCTTTTTTAAATCCCACCCCAATTCTCTGGTAACTAATCCAACTAATAGGGGTTAATGTACAAAGATACCCCCACCCCCTATAGTCCAACTAATAGGTGTTAATGTACAAAGATACCCCCACCCCCTATCCACACAGTGAAAACCAAAAATCCCACCCCCAAACCCATTATACAACCGGATCCCCCTACCCCTCTCTCTCATTCCCTCAGCTCTCTCCCTCTCTCCCCCCTAGCCTCTCTACACTCTCTCTGTAACCTACCCCAACCACCGCCCCCCACCACGAACATCACCATGGCCACCACCTGCATCACCCCACCACCACTGCTGCGAGCAGAAACTGCCCCACCACCACTGCAGACCCTCCCCTATCCTTCTTCTTCATCTCTGCAGACCCCCTCCCCTCTCCTTCTTCATCTCTGCAGCCAGACCCCCACCAACAACACTGCCGCTGCTGCAGATCCACCAACCACCACTGCCGCTGCTGCACTACCACCACCACTGATCCATCATCACAGCAACACCACCACCAACACTGATCCGCAGCCCCCATTCCACCACCTCTTAAAGCTTCCTGTCAGATCTGAGCCCACCCCGTCTCTCAGAGCTTCATCACAGCAACACCACCATCGTCGTCGTCATCACTGCAACGAACCCGCATCAGCGCCCTTCCGACGGTTCTCTGCTGCCGAGACCTCCTTCATCACTGTAATTCCTGAGCTCCGACGCACCCTCCCGTCCATCTCAACGCCTGTTCAGACCACCCCCCCACCTGCTGCTGTCGTCGAGTCCAGCGCCGCCATGGAAGCCAGCGAAACCACCGTCTTCAAGATCGAGTCTCTCTCGACATCGTGCTCATCCAATCGATGTCTTCGTCGATATAGTTTTTTTTACTGAAACGCGTACATGGGGCCAGCCCCAAATTGATGGGTGTGGATGTGGGTAATGGGCCAGCCCATAATACGAGTATTTGGTTTGTTTTTGTTTTTGTGTTTTACTGTAATTCTTATTGGGTCCAGCCCCATGTAGTTGGGTTGTAGGTAATGAGGCTGGCTCAATACTGTTTGTGTAATTATTTGTTTGTACATTTTATATAATAAAATTTGAGTATTTATGTTTGTATTGTTTTGAACTAACATGGATACAGCCCACCAGATTAAAAAACTGTTCTTTTTATTCTTAGTGGGTACAGACCCGTTTGAGTTTTGTACTATATGGGGCCAGCCCCATATTAGTAGCACTAGATAACAAAAAAACTAACGTAAAAAAAGATGAAATAAAGAAACGTATTGGGTCCGTACCCAATAAGAACAGGAGCAAAAATGTCAAAACCCAAACTAGATAGTTGGATTTAGGACTTAAAAAAGAATTTTTTGTAACTGGGATTTAAAAGAGAAAGTTGGCCAAAATTGGGCCTCAATTTGTATTATCCTCTAACTAAAATGGCTTTCCCTATTTAGGGGTGAGCTTGGGTCAATTCTATTTCAATTTTTTATCAATATCGAACTGAATCAAACTTTAGTTTTTTATAATTAAAAATTAAACCAAACGGATTCTATATTTTTTTAGTTACAGATTTGTTCGTTTCGATTTGGTTTTTAGCAGGGCCGGCCCGAGCGTCTCGAGTATCTAAGGCAGAAAACAAAATGGGGCCCTTTATAATCTAATTAAAAAAATTGACAAAAAAATCATATATAATTTTTTTTTATTATTATGCGAGTGATGCTTTTATTATTTAAAACAAGGCTTTTTTATTTCGGCATTATAAAAAATTGCAATAAAAAATAGAGCCCTAAGTTGCAGCAAGGAGGTTTCAAACACATGACCTACTACATAATATTCTCTAAGATTTCCACTAAGCTAGCGACTGCATTTACGTTAACTTTGACATCTAAACGTATATATATATTGTATCAAAAATATTTCCACTAAGCTGCTTTGGGCCCGGGCCGGCTCTGGTTTTTAGTTCGATTCGAGTTCAGATGCTTGGCCAATAACCTTTGTCAACTTATTTTTTAAAATACATTATTGAATACGATTAATTATATTCTAATACAATTTATATACCATGGTAGAATATATTAGTATATTAATTAAACAAAAATCTATAGTTTTAACAAAAATTATCTTAATTTACGATAATTAATAAAGAATCAATAACCATAACCATTCGAGAAGGAGATGATATTGCAATTAAAAATCATGTCTAATATAAATGACATAATAGATAATGATACCTTTGGACTGTATCCTTCTTACTAATTTTTTCCACCAAAAAATTTCCTAACAAAATTTTCTCATTAAATGTTTATGTCAAAAAAATTTCCATCGAATTTTTATGTTGCTATTTGGTAGGAGAAATCCCACCAAATTATATTTGGGGGTTTATGTTGTTTGGTAGACAAAGATTTCACCAAACTATATTTTGGTTTATTTTGTTATTTTTTACCAAATTATTTTTGAGTTTATACATTAGGGTTTATATTGTTTGGTGAATCGAATCCCACCAAACTATATTTGGAAGTTTATATTTTTCGTTTTGTGGAAAAATCTCACCAAATTATATTTCGGGGTTTATGTTGTTCGGTAGAAAAAATTCCACCAAATTATATCTTATGTACTTGAAATTGACAGGTTTTACTTCATAACTCATGTATATATATATTTCAAGACACACAAAATAAATATAGATCAAAACAAACATAAACCCTAAAGAACCTTCAAAAGAACTGAAAAATGTAAAGTAAACCCTAAAAACTATTAAAATAGGTAGAGGTGATTTGGTGAGATTAGTCCCACCCAAAAAATTACATAAACTCCTTGACTAAAAAAAGTTATGTGGTGGGAAAATTCGACAAAATTACATAAAAAATAGGAAGAATTAAGAGTAAAGGAAAAGTTATTTTGACCAATTTATCCATATATTCATCCTAATTTTAGAAACGCACACTGTAGAGTTGATATTGCAACGTCACATACTAAAGACTTTCCACTTGGTACACCTGTATTTATAAACACTACTACGTGAATAAAATATAATTGGAAATATATATATATATATATATATATATATATATATATATATATATATCAAGTTCCACGAATTGAGCTTACCAAGTCCTAGTCTAGTTCCAGCAAAATATTTCAAAACATTAACATGAACATTACCTGCTGTATTATCTTTATCTGCAAGCAACTAATATCTCGTAGAAAACAGTTGTTGAGTTTGTATGTTTAACTAGAGAAGAGATCTTTTCTCACAGTTAGAGAAACTATTAAAAGTAGAATTAATTAATGTGAAGGAAATGAATCAAACATAAGAGTGATGGAAAAAGTTACATTAGAAAGAGTTTCCTGATGCAAATACTTCTCAGTCACATAAACTGTAGCAGATAGCAAAGATTGTGTTGTTCTTTTTCAGTACACATATACATCTAGGTTAGGACACATAATGATGTGATGTGTTTGAAATGAAAGGTAAGAAATAGGTGAGTAAAGATGAAGATGCATCGCTGCCAAAGTTGCAGATGAATATGTATCCGTAAGACATGAACAAGAGATGATGGACAGAATTGTGCGAATGCTTTGTGAAACGAAAATTATTATTAGGACAGAATCAAATTCATTATAATGTAGCTTTTTAAGTAGCAAAATTACGCACAAACAAAAACACAGATGATGCACAATACACAATTGAATCAAATGAAACCAACATTACCGAATTTCAGCTTTTCCATCACTCCCTAATGGAGCCTTTAATTGTTTCTACTCATACAAAAAAGTTTTAGTGATCATATTACAGAACAAATACACAAACTGAGCCGAATCATTAGCTGGAACAGGGTATGTGATCTTCTTGAATCAACCAACACCATTATCAGAACCTGTAGCCTACTAGCTTCTTGAATCACTGAAGATTTCCTCTCAATATCGAATATCACAACACAATCGGGGTGGTTCAATAGCCCCGAGATTGAGCTTCTTGTTCCTACCTCGAAACTTCTTAGGGCTTGAGCTATTGGTTAAGAACCCTCCAAGTCTCCATGAATTATCATTCTTGACACCGATGAATTTGGTCATCGGATTTGCAAAGAATCGCGCCTGATGTCTCGGAGGGGCGACGTGGGCCGTGATGTTATGGGTCGGAGGCCGCGCTCGAACGGAGATGCGTTGAGGAGTGTTGATGATGATGTCTTTATTGATAATGGTGGTGGCGTCGATGGTGGTGGCGTCGATGGTGATGGCGGCAGCAGGCGGCTCTTCATAGAGGAGAGAAGATGAAGCTGTGTTTTTATCTTTTTTTTTTTTTTTGTTCGACCGATTATGAGAAGAAAAGAAAATTGTTAAGTTATATTAAATTAAAAAAAGAGGTATATTTGGTATAAATATTTTTTTAAAAACTTTTAAAGGAAATGTTAAATTAAAACACAGGAGAGAATAGATATTCTTAGTTTTCGAAATTAGATGGTTCTTGACAAAAAAAATCGATGGGAATAATCTCATTAATAAATTTATAAAATTAAAACTGTATTTCAGAATTATTAATAAAATCAATCCATTAATGGAGACTTATTAATATAATCTTAACTTATATAATTATTTTTAGAGATAATTACACCTAGGGTCTTGAAGACACACCCCTCTTCGAGTTAGCACCCCCTCTAGGAGTCTCTTCTTACTAAAGACCTCAACAAGAATTTAACACATGAACCTAAAAACCCCATTTACAATACTACCCCCTTTTGTTTTTTTTCTGCTATATATACTAAATATTACATTCACAGCTCATTATTATCTGATTATTCTTTCACCTCCCCTCCTCACATATTTCTCTCTCCTCCCCCCATCTCCCAAACCGCCACCACCACCTCCATATCATAACGCCGCCATCAACCACCACCGCCAGATGAAGCACCAAAATAACACCGGAATCTGCTCCACTAGCCTCGCCGGAAATCTGCTCCATTTTATTATATCGTTTTCCTGCTTCTTCGAACCGGATCGGAGCTTCGTGAGCTCTGGTGGTTCGTGAGCTCGTGAAGAAGGAGGCGCTGTGGTGCTCCGGCGAGCTCGAACGAGGAGGCATGGAGCTCTTCGTTGCTCTTCTCCTTCCTCATTCGCACCAGATCGAGTAGCTGTCAAACTAGTTGCTGCGCGAGGATCTCCGGCGAGGCTAGCAGCTTGGATATCCGGCGAGGCTAGCGCGAGGATCACTTTTGCTGCCATGGTTGCTCCGGCGAGAATCTCTTTTGTTGTTGCGCAGAGCTCCGGCGAGGCTAGCAGCGAGGTGAGGGGAGATGGAGGTGAACTGGAGCGATGTGGATCTGAAACTAGGTGGAAGCTCCGGTGCTGCTGCTTGAGTTTTCCATGGGGAGCAGATGGAAGAAGAAGAGTTGCTTGGTGGTGGTGTTAGTGGGTGGCGGTGGTGCAGGCGGTGAAGAGGCGTGTAGTCATTTTGGTGATGGTGATGCGTTTCACGCGTGAAGCCTTCTCCTTTTTTTTTTGTTGTTTAGTTTGAAATGGTTGACCAGATCTAGATCTGGTCAAACCACTTAATGTTTTTAGTTTTTTTTATTTTTTAATTGTATATCTTTTTGTAATTGTTTAAAAAAGTGTAATAAATGTGAATAAAAGCTTTTTTTGGACTATTTTTATGCCTTGTTTTTATAGAGTATTTATGTAATTTCTAAGAGTACTCCATCTATTTTATAGAGTACTCCGACTTTTTTACAGAGTATTCGGTTAAATTGTTAGAGTATTCTTTTAATTCTCGGAGTACTCTCTCTATTTTCATAGAGTATCGGGAAAAACTGAGAGTACTCTCTCTTTTTCATATAGTACTCTCAGTTTTTTCCGATACTCTATGTTTTTTCCGGTGACTGGTATCGGGAAAAACTGAGAGTACTCTCAGTTTTTTTCGATACTCTATGTTTTTCCGGTGACTGGTGGCCTGAGGTGGTCGGTGGTCGGTGGTCGGTGGTCGGTGGTCGGAGGTCGGTGGTAGATGGTCGGAGGTCGGAGATGGGTGGTAGGTGGTAGGTGGGTAGTGATAGAGGAGAGAGAAACAGTGACATCATATTATTTTGTCTTTTAGTGTTAGTAAGGGTAGGAAAGACTATTGTAAAAAATGAGGTCCCTAAGAATAACAACTTTCAAGACACTACTCTATAGAGAAAAAATAGTGCTCCTAAGGCCCTATAGATAATTCACCCTTATTTTTATTACTAACATTGTCGAATAGTAAAACAAAAATTTCATGTAAATGATAAATTTTCACCAAAAGTTTTTCCTACTTAATTCTTATAAAATAAATTCTCACATTCCATATTTTTTCCTACGACAATTCAGTTTTTGTGCGATTCTTAATAGTAAACCAAATCGAAACAAAAAAAAATTGATTTTGAAAAATTGATAAGCGAACCATTTGATTTTTCAGTTTTTTTTAGTGTTTTTCTTCTGATTTTTTGGTTTGATTTAATTTTTTGGTTCTCTTTTGTTCATCCCTATCGCTATCCCCTCCAAGAGAGATTAAGAATTTTAGAAACCGTTATACTTCACAGTAAAATAGATTAATAAATTCTCATTTCTATTTCTTTCCATTTAAATTAAAAATATAGAAAATTAATAATTAAAAAATAAATAATTTTATTAATATTTAAAATTTCTACTCACAAAAATAATATTATGATGAAACAAAAATAATATTATGATGTATTAATTAATCTAAAAAAAATTATATAGTTCAGAGTAAAGTATGGTTCATTATTTTAAAACCAATTAAAATTTCAATTAAAGCCCACAAAAGAAATGTTACAACTTATTTATAAACAGACAATTACAACAAAAATGCCGCAGTTTCTATGGATTATCCCAAGAAGAGATTACAATTTACATTCTCAAAATCCCAAACTTTATAATATACCTCCAAACTAAAAAAAACATCAATTATACGGTCATTGTCTAATGTTCTAGTTGAATTTTTTATCTTTTTACCCTTCGTTCGTTATGGGTACGGAACTATAACGTTTTTCCATGCATTTCATTTTCTCTCGATGGGTACAGACGCGCAAAGTTTTTTACATCTTTTCTTTAATTGGTTCCTACATTTTGTAAATTCATTAGTCATAAGCCCATAAGGCACAGTCCCATATGGGTAGTTTTTTAATAAGTCTTTTTTATAGGCCTAACAACTAATCCAAGTCCTAATGGTGTTGCACCCTTATTGACCAAAATTTAACAAAATAGTCCAACACTTTTACTGGATCTGACCCCAACAAGAACCAAAAACCTATTGGGCTGGCCCCTTCATGACCAAACAAAAAAAATCAACTTCTTCACTCCCGCATTCTATCTTTACCAACTTCATGTACAAACAAACAAAAACCAGAATCGATGGAGAAATAGAAACAACTTCATGTAAAAAAGAAATGTATGTCTACTGATGGGAACCAAAACAATGTGAATCGATGTTTACCATATTCATGTACACAAAAAACTCAAACATCCTCTACGATATCGATGTTTGAAAAAAAATAACAATGAACAAGTGGGTGTTTTCAATTGAGTTAAAAAATGACAAAAAACCCATTTCAGGATTTCAATTCACTGGTCTGGACCTATCACATGATGGGCTTCATTAGTCTGCACCCATCAAGAGAAGGGGCTTCAAAGGTCTAGACCCGTGGTGGTATTGCCGATGGTGGTGAAGAGATGGGTTTCGGTGTTGATGGTGGTGAGCAATGGTGAAGAGCCCCATGATTCAACTATTTTCGACGGGCTAGCCCATGATCCGATTTGACCTCCACCGTATGGTTTTCAATGGTGTTGCAGAAATGGGTTTCAGTGTCGATGGTGTTGAAGAGATGGGTTTCGATGGTGGTGAAGAGATGGGTTTCAGTGTTGATGGTGGTGAAGAGATGGGGTTCGGTTTTCATGGTGTGAGCAATGGTGAAGAGGCGGGTTAATATGTTGATGGTGGTGAAGAGATGGGTTTCGGTGGAGGTGAAGAGATGGGTTTGGGTTTCGATGGTGGTGAAGAGATGGGTTTCAGTGTTAAAGGTGGTGAAGAGATGGGTTTCGGTGTTCATGGTGGTGAGCAGTGGTGAAGAGATGGGGTAGGGTTTCAGGAGGTTGGAGGTGATGCGAATCTTGTTGGTGGTGGTGTGGAGGTGAGATCTGACTCAAACCCACCGGAGTTTGTGTGTAGAGAGGAAGGTCAGGGTGATGGTGATGGTGGGGATGTGGGTGATCTTCGGCTTATTGGTGGTGGTGGTGGTTATCCACGTGAAGCAGATGAGAGTGGTGGTGAATCCATCAGTGGTAAGGTGAGGGATGATGGTGATGGTGGGCTTCCAGACGGCAGTCTTCTTCTCTAGGAGAGCTTCGACGTCGGTCTTCTTCTCCAACAGAGCTTCGACGAGAGCATGGAAATGGTGGGTAGGGAAGCTCAGATAGAAAGAGAGAGGGTGAGGGTGAGGGGAAGTAGAGACAGTAGTGGGTAATGGGGGGTTGGGGTTTCTAATATAATAGGAAGAGAGGTGGAAGGTGAGGTGGGTTGAGGGCGAGGATGCCGGTGAGTGTGAGGGAAGAGACGAATGGGTTTTAGAATATAATAGGGATTTTATTTTTGGGTGGGTTCTCTCTTTAGTTAATAGGGAAAGATGGGGAATTTTGGGGTTTTTTCCTATTTAGTTGGACTTGTAATTGCTGGTTGGATAGTGGGCTTATATTACAAATGGGGTGGGTTAGTTGGCTGTATAAAGTAAATGACCCTTATCCCGAACCAAAACGGGGGGAGATAGCTCCCGACGAAACCGTCATCTTAGACATCCTGACATTCGATTTTTACTTGAAGTCTTTATTTTTTTTGGGATACTTCCTCTATGGTTATCACTACTTTATGATTTGAACAAATAAATACTCAAATTTTCAGAAAAGACAACAAAATACCCAATATTTTATTTTTTGTTTTCAGTTAACATCCGATGTGAAGTTTGGCTTTAAATGATACATGTCAATAAATAACCTAAGGACTTTATTTGCAAATAAAGAACGTTAGGTATTCAACTGTCTAGAACCTTGATATTTCTTCAGCCTTTGAAGGGGGTAAAGCAAGAGGTACATGGTTCGAATTCCCACCCTGAACTAATAGTTATGATTAAGTGGGAATATGCATGATGAGGCGTGTATATTTTCTATGGAAATAGTCGTGGTGCGCGAAAGCTTGCCGGAACACCCATATATATTAATAAAAATAAAAAACATTAGGTATTTATTTGTCCAATTTTATAAATTTGGGTATTTCATTTTAAAAGAAAAATATAATTACATCATTGATACGTAGTTTTTAACGACAAACTTCACTACAGATCTAATAAAAGATAAAAATAAAATGTTGAATATTTATATGTCATTTTAAAAAAAATTGGTATTTATTTGTTAAATTTAAACACTAGGTACCCAGAGTGAACTTTCCCTTTTTCTTTGTCAAATACTGAAAGTCTTTGACCTTTACAAAGTCTATGGTGTATTTAAACAAAAAATAATTAGAACGAAAATGTTCTATGCTCAACCAAGTCTACCAATAACGTTTCAAGAATAATTTAACAAAATCAATCTCTCTAAGTAATTCTCACGCAACTTTTTGGAAACAGATTCAATTGTTAAAATTAATCATAATTAAGCAAACACGTCCATAAAAAAAGTTAAAAGTACTTCTAACTTCTAAAAAAAGTTGAAAGTGAAGTAAAAAAAAAAAAAAATTGAAAGTTCTTCTAACTTCCAACAAGGAAGCCTGAAACCAAATCTTACATGATTCGTATTACTCAATAAAATAAAACTCAGTCGCAAATTTGTTTCATTTATTTTTTTTAGAAAATACATAATATAAAAAATTTGTTCTTATTAGTCAATTGGTTTTTTCCAAGCGTGGACTAACGGCATTGACTCAATTGTAAGATATTCACTTGGTTAAAACTATTGAAAAGTAAATGAGAAATTGAGTATAAAATTTGGAAAATAAAAAGAAAAAGACTTAAAAATATATTTGCATATGCTGAGTTTCAAACATGAGACGTGTCACAAGTAAGCCGAAATAAGAGTTGTTTGGTTCACGTGTGTTTAAATAAAACAGTAAACAACACGTTACCAAGATTCAAACTTGTGACCGTTATCTAGCATATGTGCGCGTGTAAACTAAGACCCGTTGCCACTGGAGCAACGCGTTGTTTCATGTCATACTTCATCCACGTTAATTGTTAAACGTCTCCTAATTTGAACAGTCACATACCCATTGAATGGTGTTGCATTACCACCTTTTCATTTCTATAAATAGGGGGTCTCCCACCATTTTTAGAAGAAGAATCATAAAATTTAAAATCTAAAAAGTTACTAGGGTTTTTGCATATTCATACTACAAATTTTTTTGAGAGAGAAAGACAATACAATTTTAGTCCGCCGTTGTCAATCTTTGTGTAGTGCTTCTATCGATTGACTTGAGTCCGTTGTATACTGGGAGATCGTCGCTATCAATTGTGAGCACCGTAGCAGGACGAATAGATCTTAAGGACATTGAACCAAGTTCAAGCCTCGTTTTTTTTTTTTTGCATTTTGTACTGACAGTTGATTAATTATATTTCTTAATCCCAGCATTTATATTTTGTTAAATTTATTTGCTTACATGTTTTAACACACCAGATTTAAAAACTTAAGATCTATTTATTATTATTAGTTTTCTGTTGTGTTAATTTTCCGAAATAAATTGTTTTCTCTTATGTGTAAATTTTTTGTTATCGACTTTTCAAACTTGTTAC
The DNA here is from genome assembly GCA_029959085.1 of Nemophila menziesii. Classification (NCBI taxonomy): domain Eukaryota; kingdom Viridiplantae; phylum Streptophyta; class Magnoliopsida; order Boraginales; family Hydrophyllaceae; genus Nemophila; species Nemophila menziesii. The sequence goes on from JARWIR010000013.1 coordinate 2,737,906, forward strand.
TGTTTTGTTTTAATATACTATCATTTTATGTAAGTTTGATAATCGTGCATTTGTTTAGATTAATCTTTCTTCTGTAATATATATATATATATTTTTATTTTGATTTGAATCCAGTAGCTTTATAGTCTTAAACACCTTTTCATCAAGTTACTGTCATTCGTTAAATAATATAATATACCTTAGTAAGTAGTAAAAGTTTTAAACTTTAATAGTCTTGCATGGTTTAGCATATTAGAAAATGTTTAGTTTTCTTTATGTTTTAATTAGTGTTGTCAGTAACGCATTCTATTTCAATAAGTGTTGTTCGTTATTTGATTTGATTATAGTAACAATTTGTTGAATAACTGTGGTTTCCATTTATGATAGAAACGATGACTACTGAGATAAGCAATGCGTCCAAAAATGATGGAACCGGTAACAACATACCATCGGCAATCCCGATTGTGAGGAATGCATTTGGCCCTATTGGACCGGTTGAGAAGCCTAAAAAGTTCAATGGAGATGACTTCAAGAGGTGGCAACAAAAGATGATTTTCTATTTAACCACCTTGAGTTTAATCAAGTACTTAACGGAAGATGCACCTGCATTGGGTGAAAATCCAAACGTACAGACAGTTGCAGCAGTTGATGCCTGAAAAAATGCTGACTTCTTGTTTAGGAGTTATATCCTAAATGCGTTGGATAATACACTTTACAATGTGTATAGTCCTTTCAAGACTTCTAAGGAATTGTGGAAATCTCTCGATCTGAAGTACAAAGCTGAAGATGCCGGGACAAAGAAATTTGTAGTCGAAAAATTTCTTGACTTCAATATGGTAGATTCCAAGACAGACATGAGTCAAGTACAAGAGTTCTAATTAATATTGCATGAGCTCGATGCTGAAGGCATGGAATTGGGAGAAACTTTCAAAGCGGCTACTATAGTTGAAAAACTGCCTCCTTCGTGGAAAGATTTCATGAATTATCTGAAACACAAACGCAAGGAGATGTTAGTTGAAGACTTGATTATGAGGCTAAGGATTGAGAAAGATAACCAAATGTCTGAAAGGAGGACCAGTAATCATTTTGTGGATTCAAAGGAAAAGGTTATGGAGCAAAAATACGCCCAATAAAAAAACGCAAGAACTCAATCCAAGAACAGTCGATCAACAATAAAAAAATCAAGTTCTCTGGGAACTGCTATGTGTATGGAAAATAAGGACACTGTGCCAAAGACTGTCGAAGTCGCAAAGACAATAGCAAAGGCAATTTCAAGAAAGGAAAGCAAGGCCAAGCCAACATGACTGAGATTAACGATTTGGTTGAAGACGTCAATGAAATGTATTCTCTAAGAGAAAGATGTTCAAAACATACAAACCAGGGACAACTGAGGAGATCTTATTTATGGGCAATTCCGCTACTTCAAAAGTACTTGGAACTGGAATCGTTGTCTTGAAGATGACTTCCGGAAAAGATTTAAGTCTCAAAAATATTTTATATTTAACTGCTATTAGAAAGAATTTATTGTCAGGTTCCTTGTTAAGTTAAAACGGATTTAAGTTAGTGTTTGAATCTGATAAGTTTGTACTCACTAAAAGTGGGATGTTTGTAGGCAAAGGGTACCTCTGTGACGGTTTATTTAAGTTAGACATTGTGTTAATAGACTTTGCAACTAATTAGATCTGTTATTGATAAGGGAGGTTGATTTTTTTTTTACATTAGCCAGAATTCTAGTTCATCTAAGTCCCTGCCCGGGTGATCTTAGCTCTCTATCTTACAACCCGAGGTTGACACTCAAGTGGTCATGAATATGATTAATTCTCCTAACCTTGTTGACTACCTAGCGTGCAAGAACCCACTGGTTCAAGGCACTAGGCGCTTGTGTACTATTTCTGTAATATCCCTCCCGGCCCGGGTGTTAGGTCAATTACAACAGCTCTTGCTACTTGGCCAAAGCACATGAGTAACTATAATAAATACACAAAGAATGGAAATATAAATTAAATAAAACCCAACTCAATTACATATCATTAAATATCCCAATGTAATAACATAATAAAAAGCTAGCACAATGTCTTTGACAAGCATCCTAAAGCAGTTAAATTTTAGCTCATAATCATATTAACACTAAATGAAGAAAAACTAACTAAAACTAAAGGAAAATTAATGTTTGAGATAGAAAATAAAGTAATGTTAATGTTGATGACTAAGGGAGATGATGAATAGTTGAGGTCGAATTGCTGGGTTCATAGATAAACCCTTGATCTTTCTCTTCCTTCTCTTCTGGCACTTCCCCTTCGTCTTTATGATAGATAAAAATGATTTATAAATTGAAGCATATATGAAGTGTTACTGATATGGGGATGGAAAATAAGCTTAAATAGCTTATACAAAACGTTGGGCCCTCTTTAGTTTTAGGAAATAGGTTTAGAAGGGGCTCAACCCGTTTTACTTGACTAGATTTCTGGTTCAAACCACAACAGGTGCAACTGGCATAACTTTTTAATCTTAGCTCTGAATTGACTCCCGTCACTTGCCAAGTGACCCTAATTCCAATATACTTCTAAATCCAAAGGAATCAGATCCATAGCTCTCACCATTAAGCCGTAGTGACTGAAACACAAAGGTGCAAGATTTCTCTGGTAAACCCTCCAACTCCCCAAAGTGGCTCTAAGCCTAAATTCCGCTTTGATTCAGGGTTTATCTTGATTCTTTGACTTCTTATCCACATCTTGGACCCTTATATCAATCATGTAACTAAAATATACACACTAAACACACAATTAAAGCACAAAAATCTCTATAAATAGTATTATATCCAAAAACAAGAAGTAAAAGTGCAATATAGCAAATAACAGGGGGAAATCCATCACTTAGGCCCAATAAAATTCCAAAATAATGTCTTGTGAATGGATTTATCCATCACAAAAGAGAGACATCAATGAAGTAATACATACTATATAAACTTTGTAGATGACTACTCTATGTTCACTAAAGTATACCTCTTAAAAACTAAAGTTGGAGCAGAACAAGCGTTTTTAATATATAAAGCTTAGTTTGAAAATCAACTTGATAAAAAAAAATCAAGATGATTAGGTCTGATAGGGGCGTTAAATATAGTTCAAATTCCCTTAATGAATTCGTGAAATAAACAAAATAATACATGAACTTCGTTCCCCATACACACCCAAACAAAATGACATAGCTGAAATGAAAAATAGAACCCTTAAGTATATGATGAATGCCATGTCAATTAGTTAAGGTTTACTAAACAACATGTGGAGGTTGTCTATATGTTATGTACTCAAGAGAGTACCCCCATAAGAACTTAAAAAAGATCCCTTATGAGTTGTGGAAGGGTTTTACACCTAACATGAAATACTTAAAAGTGTGGGGGTGTTTAGCCAAGGTAGGGCTACCCGAGTTTAAGAAATCACCATTGGTCCCAAGACCATAGATTCAATTTTCATAGGATATGTTCAGAATAGTATTGCATATAGATTCTTTTCGCTAGATGATAATTATATTTATGAATCTAGAGATGTTGAAGGATTTGAACACACATTCCCTTTGAGAAACATGAATGATGGCAATACCTCTTTACCTTCTAATAACTTATATGTTAATACAGATATACATATAAGTGATAATAACCCTCCACATTAACTTTTACGTGTCCTAGTAGTATCCCTGAGGATATACCTAGGAGAAGTAAGAGGCATAGGATTAGACCTGGCTTTATCACTGTTTATATGACTGAGGGGGTTTCCATATTGACATGCTAAGTGAAGAGGTAGTAACTTTCTCTCTTATGGAAAAAAAACCAAAAACACGAGGCTATAAAAACAGTAGAAACTAGTTTTTGGAAAAAACCATTTTTCTAGTCGAAAAAAATCCATTGATAGAATAGAGTGTAGAAAATATAACCCTATGCCTGTTGCATTATAATCATTACATAGAAGTTTAGCCAATTGGGATGAATTGATCCATTCAAAGCCAATTTACCTTTAAGCCGTTGTTTAGCTGCCTAATAGACTTTCACGTGTTTACTCCTAGAAACTAAGGAGTACTTAATGTTGTGAGTGATGTCACTTATGTTTACCATCAATGCTGATCACCCTACTGGCCAGAGAATATGCCAAACCTATAACGACCACTGAATGATCACTATATCTGATGTACCTTTTGCAACCACCTGGTGGTCGTTATAGGTCATATGTTTTTTGCGACCACCCATCTGTAACTAAAAATAGTTAAAAAAATCTTAAATTTAGTTATTTGATATCACACCTGCTAAACCCAATTTATACAAGCATATAGATTTTGCCAAATCAACAAAAACACCAAAAATGAATATTCAACACATATAACTAATTGTTTTTATACTAATTATTAATAATCAACTTATATTACTGGTTTGTTTTGTATCCGTCCTTCTCAACATCTATAAACTCATCATCACTATCGATGTGCATCATCTGGTGTCCATCAACCTCCTCTGTGTACTCGTCTCGTCTAGGTCTTGTTCATCGTCAATAGAAGTTGGATCGTTCTCTGATCTCTCTTGGTCAAATTCGGTGTATTCTAATTTATTCATGCGTAATTGTCGTCTCCCAAGGTGTGATAAGATAAACTAACAAGTAAACACATCGGGAGATCACTCTCGAAAGTGCACAGATCGTTTGAAATTGATATAAGTAAGTATAAAGATCGTTCACCACAGGGACTATGAGGTTAATTTAATATTGTGTTCTTAAGAAGCGTAGGTTGATTTAGCTACTATTACTAAAGAAAAATATAAAAGATATATTGTTTTTTATAATTAAAGATTAAATGCAAATAATTTAAGCTAAATTAGTAGTAAAATAGGAATTTAAATAATTAACAAAGAGAGATGAGTATGAGAGTATAACTCGAGTTTGATAGTATTCACTTATCGTAATGAGTCGATGATCCTAGTTATGAGGGTGAATTGAGAAGTTATGATAATCGGGATTCTAACTTCCTTCTAGCTCACGTCAGGGTAGCTTAAAAGGTTGTCTAAAAATAACTAGAATAATCTTCTAAGGAAATCCTACATGAAGATATGTGCGAAAAGTAATTACTTTATACAATTATCTGGCTAGTCAAACCCGTCAGGATCACTAATGCACACCAAATGTAAATGAACTCGTTCATTCCCAAACCCCTTGTCAAGATGACAATATAGAGACCTTAAGTCAATATATATGTGATTAGGATATAGAAAGGTAATTAAATCAAAACGTAAAGTAGCCCACATAACATAAATAATCATCAAAACAATATTCAAGGTTCATACATAATCGCAAACGCAAGCTAAATTAGACTTTATTCATAAAAGCAATAAAATCTAAGGATAAAGGTAAAATAATCATGTTTAGGAAAAGAAACTAATATTATATTACCCTAAGATCGATGACGAAATTTTGTAGAAGTGGTGCAGTAGGTCTCCAACTTCTTCTTCTTCTTCTTCTTCTCCTCCTCCTCCTCCTCCTTCTCCTCCTCCTCCTCCTCCTTCTTCTTCTTCTTCTTCTTCTTCTTCTTCTTCTTCTTCTTCTTCTTCTTCTTCTTCTTCTTCTTCTTCTTCTTCTTCTTCTTCTTCTTCTTCTTCTTCTTCTTCTTCTTCTTCTTCTTCTTCTTCTTCTTCTAATGATTGGTAACTGAATTGGAATCCTTTCTAAATGATAAAAACTTATATATAAAGGGTCTATCACGTTTTTGATGTTGTGGAATCCTTTTAAATGTCTCAAGTCAACTCATAAATATTTTGATGAAGGAGTGGACTGATTCGAGTCACGAGAACTGCAAATTTAATATTTTTTTCATCTTAAATCCAAATAAAAAACCCTCATCTCACGTGCTCCTGACTTCAAGTGGTATCATGAGACCAAAGTTCTGTCTCTGAATCTTCTTCAACTGCATGTGGTGACTCTCTTAAGTTAATTTCTAAGTTTTTCTAGTAAACACTTTGGTGGGTCCTTGCGTGTTATAAAATAATGCAGATAAAGTAAAGGAACCATGAACTGCAAGTGTACAGTTGTCCCAAGTAATATATGATAAACAAGTTCGTTCTCAGGGACGGATTAGGTTGACTCTAATGTTATCAGATAGTGGAATAATTGCAATTACGGAAAAAGTAAAAGATATGATATTTGTTGGGTTTTTGATTAACAACTAAAGTGCAAAAGTAATTTAAATACTAAATTAATTAAACTAGAATGGGAATAGCACAAGTAAATGAGGTAGACGCGAGAGAAAAGTAGTACTTGAGTCACGCTAGGGTTTCACCGCAAACTTTCTTAATTAATGTTTCCTTTTAAGGGTTGAGTTAATATTCTTACGCTAGTCGGGATTCTAGAATCTCTTTAGCCCCCGTCAGGGTGGACCTAAGAGCTCTCCTACGGTCTTCTAAACCCCGTCAGGGTGATTAAAACCACTTTCGGATGATTAAAACTTACCACTTTGGCTATTGGCTAGTCAAGTCTGTCAAGGACATTGGCGGATACCAACGGTAGACACTTAGTTCTATACTCAAACCCCCCGTCAAGGTGATCCATACGCCACTATATGGAATAGCTTAGGTACTAAAACTTATCCTTAGTTCATGTCTCTAAGGATAATAAACAAGCATAAAGTAAAAACCAACGTAAAATAAAAACTCAAATTAAACTATTCAATCCCAAATTGGAAAAACACTGATTATTCAAGAATGGATTCAACCCATGTTGCGATTCTCAAGTACAATAAAAACTTAGCTCATAATTGAAATTAAAACTAAAGAAATAAAAATAAGGGAATTCATGTTTAACAGAAAGAGAATAAAATAAAAGACCTAATTAGAATGTTGGATTTGGCTGTTGAATTGGAGATGTTGAATCCTCCAGCTCTTAGCTTCCTCCTTCTTTCTTGCTTCTGCCTTTTTCTCTGACGCTCTGACTTTGTAGAAAATGAATTGTATGTAAAAATAAAGTCAAAAAGCCTATTTATACTATTAAATTCGGACTTGGGCTATTTTAAATGAATAATTAAATATTATATGGCCCAAGTCCATTCTTCAACCCAAAATCTCGTAACTGATGTACACCTCTCACTAAAACGGTTGTAACTTTCTCAATTTAACTCCGAATTGACTCATTCAACTTGCTAATTCTTCGTAACTCGATAAGGCACAAATCTTCTTCATAACTCAGAGGCTGAATCCATCTTTAAGTGGCTCGAAATCAGCAATTATCATCAGTATTCCAGATTTGCAGCTCAAATTTGTCAACTTTTCGGGATATTTCTTCTAGCTTTTGACTTCTTTACACGATCTAAGACTCTATTCTTGATTCCTCTCCTTGATAGTATTAGAAACCTACAAACTTTACACTAAAACAAACCATTTTACGCATAAAAGTTTAATAAATCAAAAATACTAAAATTTGAGGAGAAAAAATGAAATATAACATATTATCGCTAAAAGTCTATCAAAATAGTCAAATAATCACCAAATTTGATGTCTCTAAAGGCATATAAATAGAACAAAAGAGGAGACATCACTCTCTACCTTTCAAAAAGTAGATTTTTGGTTCTTTCACGCCTTGGATTGGGTTTGACCTTAATTTATCACTTTTGTATCCTCGTATCGGGGTCTCGTATCATCCAAGTACCTAATAGCTATCCATTTAACACAAAATTAACACATAAATGTATCTAAAAGTAATAAAACGAGAAAGAAATATGAAATGTCTAAATATTAAAATAATCCCTCAAATAAGTCCAAATAACCCTAAAATGATGTCTCGTAATAATATTAATCTATCACATAAAAAGAGGCATTAGTAATCCAAATATCTCTACAGCGTCACAAATCAAGATGGTGTCCGATGGCGGCGGAGGAAATTGGTGACTCCGGTGAAATCAAAACTGAGAGGGGATTTTTCGTTTTTGGGTTGACTTTTACCCGACCTTTCAGCGACCGCCTAGGTGGCGACTAGAGGGTCGAAAAATTGGTTTCTAGAAAGAGTAATGTCGACCACTAAAGTAGTCGTTAATAATTTATTGTTTTTAGCGAGCACTTTGGTGGTCGGTAATGTACAAGTTTATTAATTTTAACGAGGTATCTTTAGTGACTACTAAGTGTAGTAATAGTGTAACTTTTTTTATATTTTTTAATATCAGTTATAACCAATAATCGCAAATGAGTTATAAGTTTTGATCGACCATTTCTGCAGTCGCCAACTTTTTTTGATCTTTTTTTATTTTATTATTGTCGGCGATCAATCACTATTGCCAAAAGCAGGGGCGGATCTGGGGCAAGAGGGGGCGCTCCCCAATCCCAGAACACAATATTAATATTAACGATATTTTTATTTATAGAGAAAAATTCTTTAAAAAAATGGACTTTCGCCCTCCCCAAATCTAAAAATTCGCCCCATGTCTCTCCCCGAAATAGATATTACCCAATAAAAAAAATTCGACCCTATTGTCCCGATTCTTGCTAATTATGTTAGCTAATCGCCTCTTTCTGGAAACTCATCCGAGATCCATCGCTGGCATGCTGTCAATGTTAATTGGTCGCTAGACGTGCAGGGGTGTAGTAGTGAATATGGTTAACTGAGTTTTTATTATAAGACTTTTTAATTAAAAGTTGAGTGTCATATAATGTTTTGTTTTGGTCATAAATAAATAAGTATCATTTGACACATTCAATTAATTCATTATACTTGCAATATATCTTGAGTTATATATATTTAGATGTCGCGACGTAAGTTTCTCAAGCAAGTTAAGTTGGTAGCAAAATGCATTATGGGTATGTTCTCCTTATTTGCGGCATAGTAGTTGCATTTCTTCTTCTTTTTATCCTATTATCTTATCTGTTCAATAAATGTTACTACAAGTTTCTTTCTGTGTATGCACCTTCTGAGAGAGATGTCGAGATAGATGGTGGAATGGTTTTCTCAGCAGCTGCTACCGATTCAACAACAGCACCAATTGTTGTTAAAGGCAAATAAATTGGCAATGGTACACTGTAAATAACACCTAAATTATTATGTATGTTCCATTTGGTTGATTAATAAAGTTGTAAAGACCTTGTTTGCATTTGTGTAATACTCTTGATTTGCTTATATTATACATAATTTGTGTTCAGAAACTGAAGTATGATGCAAAAGTAATATACGAATAAACTCATTAGCAGCTAATAATGCGGGTTTGGTTTTCGACAAAAAAAAAACCTATGGTTTGGTCTATGTTGTTCATGTTCTTGCAAAAGTTGCACTTACTCGGACTTTTCATCACTGTGACCAGTTCCTCTGCAACTTCGTCTTCATTAGAATAACCTTCATGATATCTTCTTCCTACCTCTTGTTATTTTATAAGTGTCTGTCACACTGAAAATTCCAATAACATTATAGTTTTTCGTTCTTTTATTTCTATAGTTAAAAGATGAACTTTGATTTTTTGTGATGTTTTGCCAGATGAATTGAGACTGCAATGGTTATAGACTTATGCACGTATAAAGTTGTCTAATAGTATAAAAATTATCTCCAAAGTTAAACTTTTCATTTGAAGAAAGCTCATACCTGAAGGCCATCTTCATCTATTACAACAAATACACCTCTGAAGAGAGTTATGTAAGTGATAAGCATGAGCGTAGACACTATGCTCAGTGATTAAATCCATTAAACAACCTTTTGTCGTCCAATTTTACCACCACAGACCGACTTTCTTGCCATCACCAACTTAATAAGTTATGAAATTTTTAGCAACTGATATCATTCAAGATCTTCCTCCCGCATAAAAGAACATCATTAGGAACTTCAATACTCCACAAGCTCTTTTCTTCAATAAATGAATGGGCTAAAATCTGAAACCTCCTATTGGTGGACATGCGCAGATATGCTTAAGCCTCTTCACAACAAAAAATAATAATACCATTTTGCTCCCCTAACTAAACCAAAAAAGCCTAATCAACCCCTACTCTTTAATTTTCGTTTGTTACCCTTAACTTCTGATTTTTTTTAATACAAAATACTTAAAAAATTAATAATACTTTAATTAATTCTCTATTTACATATAAAAAACTAGTAATAAACCAATGCCCATCCTCACCCACCCCTTCTTCTTCCACAATATGATCCCCAACAAGAAAAAAGAATTGGACATCCGACTATGAACAGTTCTAGTACATCATCATCGATCACTGCCCTCGTGAATTTTATATTTATACAAAAATCCAAAACGGTCATGAATATGGGAAGATTTTTATTTTAAATTTTAGAAAAGGGAAAATTCCCCGTAGATACCCAATGTTTCGTGATTTTGACAAATAACTATTCGAGCTTACATCCGTTGTAAAGTTTGCCGTTAAATGAAACGTGTCAATAAATAACACAAGGATCATATATGCAAATTATGAATGTTAGGTACTTATTTGTCCACTTTTGTAAATTTGGGCACTTCATTTTTGAAAGATAAAGTAGTCACGTCATTGACATGTGACTTTTAACGTCAAATTTCATGACAAATACTAATGTAAAAAACAAAATGTTGGATAGTTATTTGTCATTTTTATAAATTTAGGCAATTATTTGTCAAAATTTAAAATAATGAATACCTACATGTAAATTTTCTTTTTAGAAAAATAGAAAAATTTCAAACTCTATCTTCTTCTCATATCTTACAACGCTCTAATTTCCTAACAAGAGGGGTTACATTCTCCAACACTCTTACTGACAATGTCAAAATAGTGTATTGCAAAATGATAAAATACTGATCTATAAACCCAGAAAATAATGCAAACCAACAATCTATATATATATAACGTATATAATTAGGAAGGATAAATAACTCATTCAGTCCCATTTTATTGAAGGAAAATTGGATCACATCTTTTCCAACACACCACTCAACAGTTCTCCAGCACATTTATGAGTTTAGTCTGAATTTTTTTTTTGACAAACAATTTTATCAATTAACTTTGAATTTTAACATGGATGACTCAGAGTTTAGAGTTCTTTATTTTTGTTTTTGTTTAATGGAAATTGTGTGTATTATATATTTACATAGTTGATACTTGATAGGGTGAAAAATATGACAGGTTGTTGGAACTTTAGTACTATGCGTCATTGTAAAGATACAATGATAATACACACAGAGAGGAGCGAGTTTAGTATTTTCGAATTTATTGTTGTTATTTGGACCATTGCAAAATTTTGTATATATATATAATACACACAAAGTGCAATTATACATAAATTTAAATTTGAAACTTCTGAGAATGAGGGAAGAGTGTGAAGAAATGAAGTCGTGAATTTTGTGGGCAGGGAAATTAAAAGCGTGAGTTTTGTGGCAGTTGCAAATAAGTACGAGAGTGAAAAGGGTGAAATTGATGAAACTTTAAATATTTGTGGGTTCTTTAATGGTGGTAAGTCATGAGTTTTGTGGTAGATATCAATATACAAGAAGAGAGTGACAATGGTGAAGAAGATGAGTTTAAAACTTTAGTATTAATTTTTTTGTCGAAGATTAGGTTGAAGAAGAAAAAGGGGAAGGGGGTGGAGGTTATTTTTTTAAATAATTTCTATCTTATATTTTTTTTATTAGTCAATGGAGGTATTTGGGTAATTTAAAAGATTCAAAAATAAAATAAATTACACTTTAGGAGAAAAAATAGGCGTGTGCATACCAGTTGGAGTTAAAAAATGGACGGAAAAAATGGACACAGAGAAGGTTTGAGAAAAATGTGTATTACTCTACGGGTAAAATGATATCGAAGGAGAAGTTTAAGCAAATCAGTGTAAGTTCAAGGAAAATTTAAGCCATTAACTCTAAATGAATTCCAACCCATCCAATCCAAATAGATTTCTCTTCAACGAAGATACAACAAAATTGATTGTGTACTCCAACTTGATTCATTGTTTTAATTACATGAACACCTAAACCAACCTCAGTTTTAAGCAAACAAAGTTCACTTCCCTTTACTTTGAAAACTTTAGCATTGTCACCCGTTCCTTTACACTATAAAATAACAAATAATCTTTCAATATCTTTGATTACTTTTCTAGGTAACATAAAAATTGAAACACATGATCTAGTAATACTAGTTTAAACTAGTATTAAACTGCTTGTATCAATTGAAGTTTACATCCAAATGAGAGTTATCTAGTAGACCAATGAGTAACGAGTAATGCATGTTATTATTGTCTTAACTAATGCATCACAATCCACAACACTCAACCTTCCATCAACTAATATAACACCAAGATACCTCATTGATTTTTTCAATATTACTAAAAACCAAACAAGAAAATATATAAATGATATCTAGCCCTTTCTTAATTTCCTTTTCACGTTGAATATGCCTTCCAAAAAATGTCATGAGATCATAAACAAAAAAGCTAGATCATTCAGTTTATTAGATATATGATATTTAAAGCTATCATTTATAGCTACACATTTCATGACTTGAGAAAACTTTCCATAGCTATGACAAATAAATGAGATATTATATCTCCTTGTCTAATGCCTCTCCCTCCTTTAAAAAATCCTTCAAAATTAACAATACCACCATTCTTAGGTGATAAATTATTCACTTAATTTCTACCCCCACCCACCATATTACATTTCTATGATCCTCCTTATTATTTTTTGTTTGCTCCTCAATTGCTCATTGACAGGGAAAAATATCCTTAAAACCTCTTTTTACGGAGGACACAATGAACCCGCCTAATTTAAGGCGATCAAGATGAACAACGCATGGTAATAGCGCCCTTGCCTAACCTTGAGAGCTTAATGAAGCGGTATAACTAATTTCTCATATCCTATTAGTAGTTGACAACAACAGTTAGTAATGTCAACATCAACTTTTAGATCACGGGACAAAAACTAATCGCCATATGAACATGTGTCATAAATAATAGGTAAGAAATGCCCCAGCCTCGTGAGGTCGGAGATATGACGAAAGCAATCACAAACGAGAATATCGAGTTGTTAATATAAAGTGATTTCAATCTTAGCCTCATTAACCCAAGGAAAAAGGGAAACCGTCTAATCCTATACGGCTAACAGTTAGCATCGAGTGAAACATATGGATTATTAACATCAAGCTCGAGTTCGTGATCTAAGATTAACCGCTACACCAACTGCTATCCATGCATCGCGCGTTAAGGGGGAAAAGTTATGAAATAACTTCTCATATAAAATTTATAAATAGGAATAGGACTATGTATAGAATCAACCAATGCAATCTACGCATTTGCGCCTTAACCATTTGCAATAAATATTGTTCAGTTCTTTTGCATTCAGTTCTTACTTCTACTTATGAAATTCATACACCATTTAGATACAATTAGTGCTCATCTTTACCATGATTATACAATTTACTTAATGTTAATCCAGCAAAAACACACTTGCTCAAACAAAATTACCCAATATAATTCATACAAACTATATCGGGTAGAATCTATCCTACCACTTCCTTCACTAGAATAACTTTGGGAACTCAAATATACTTGTTTTTAGTACATTTAGAACTATCATGACCTATATTCTTCCAAATATTGCAATAGACATGCTTCCAAGCATATTCTATGAACAAGCTCACTCTATATCCTTACTATCTCCAACTTTAATAATTTCAACTAGAGGTTTACATGTTTACACCTCAATACATGTCCAAGCATATTCTATAGACAAGCTCACTCTTAGAAACATTTTCGGGTTGAATTGAGCCATTAAAAAGGGTCCATAACACACAAAGCGTTTTAGAAGTACCATATATATATATATATCAGATTTTAAAAATCAAAATAGGGTACCACTTCATTGTTATTCAACTTAATGTAGGATTTAACTTCTTAAATTTGAGCATGAGAGAGATCATGCTTCATGGACAGAGTTATTTGGAATTCTTTATTCCTAAGGTTGTCCATAAAAGCAAGTCATACGATAGTATCGTCAAAGTTCTCCGTATCGTAGGCAACATATCCAAATTATTTGTTGTAGCTTTGCATGGTCTTTTCTTTTTTTTTCTTTTTTTTTAAGATCAGTAAATCAAATTTTATTAAAATAAAGCCCAACTTCAAATATCCTTACAAATTTCCTAGCTCACTACTCTCTGAAGCCCAATATGGGCTAGATAAGCTAAGCTATATAAGACATTTAAAATAAAAATATTACATAACACATTACAAACATTGGTAAGTCAAAAAGAAAACAATTCTGGCCCAAAACACTAGCCCAACTTAATTTCCTCTATATTTTGAATTAAAATCGAAGCCTCCTTCTTTTTAAATACTTTCTTTTCCAGCTTTACGTGAGCCAAACCATAAATTCTTCTCCAGAACTTCTCTTTAATTTGACCATTTCCACCATGCTCTCTATCATTCATTTCACTACAAATGCAGTACAAATAAGGTGTGAGGAAAATACTTATTATATTCACCACTTTATCACATGAACAACTGAGAATTTCATCAATCAGATCATCTGAATCAGCTGGTACTTTGTTGATGTTACAAGCTTCTAAGACTTTACTCATAATTCTTTTGGTGAAGGAACAACTAACCATTAGATGATTGATATCTTCTGAGCTTGCTTTACAAAAGATACAATAAGGGTTTACTTGCAAATCCCAGCTGATCATTCTCAATTTTGTAGGCAATCTGTCTTGAAGTGCAAGCCAAGCAATAACAGAACACCTAGGAATACATTTCTTAGCCCAAACAATCTTCCACCATTATATTTTTTTACTTTGATCAGTTATGTTATAGAGAGTCTTTCGAAAAGAAAAACCATTCTTGATACTATGAACCAAATGTTTTGTATCTTCTCCTTGAGATAATTTTACTTTATCAAGATAGGGTAGTAGTTCTCCTAGGCATGGAGGTAATCTCCATCTGTCTCTTCCATAACAACTACTTACAGTTTTATCACAGTTAAAATTATGGTGATCAAGATTGATTTCAGTATTTCATGCGCTCCTTTACCATATAACCATTTCACCCATATAAGGAATGTGTTTTTCCCATCTTTGACTCTATGAAAAATAAACTCATAAGCAATGTACCTTATTTTCATCAATTGTTTCCAACTCCAGGAATGAGATTGTTTAATATCCAAGCTCCAAATACCTCTTCCCTTGATTATATTCAGTTTTACCCATAAGCTCCACAAATTTTTTGACTGAGAATACATTCTCCAGAAGGAGAACAATAAACATGTCCTATTTAGGTCTTCAATATTTGGAATACCCAGTCCTCCTTGTTTCTTGCTGGTACAAATAGTTTGCCATGCTACTCTAGCACCATAAGCTCCCTCTATATTACCTTTCCACGAGAAGTTGCTCATTTTCTGGTTAAGCTTGTATATCACATGTTTTGGTAGTAGAAATACTCTACACCAAAACAATATTTTACCAATGAGAACACTTTTTATAAGCTCGGTTCTTCCTGCATAAAAAATAAGTTTTGATGACCACTGATTTTTGTTGTTACAGATACTTTCGACTAACTTATTCCCATCTGAAATTGATAGCTTCTTAGAGTTGAGTGGGACACCCAAATATCTTACAGGTATCATGCCTATTTTAATATTAAGAATGGAAGAAATATCTTGCATAATAGACTTCTCAGTTGCTCCAAAATACAACTCACTTTTACCATAGTTAATCCTCAAACCTGGAATTCTTGTGAACATGTCAAGAGCATCTTTAATTAGCTTAGCTGATCCTCAATTTGCTTTGAAATAAAATTAGCAAATCATCAGCAAAGATGATGTGATTCAGTTTTAACTCTCTACACTTCTGGTGATAGCTAAATTGATTCTTCTGAGCCATGTGTTTAAATAAACAAGTAAAATTCTCTATGCAAATAGCAAATAAATAGGGAGGGAGAGGATCTCCTTGTCTAAGTCCTCTCTTCCCCTTAAAGTATCCACATATTTGTCTAATAAGGCATGCATATAGAATAAGATGGAGTACACACACACACATTTTAACCCAATTCATAAACTTCTTAGGAAATTTAAAGGCATATAGTGCATTAATCAAGAACTTCCAGTTGACACTATCATAGGCCCTTTGGAGGTCAAGATTAATTGTACAATTAGGATCATAATCCTTCTTTTCATACCTCAAGACTATATCCTGAGCTACTAGTATAGTATCACTAATATGCCTCCCACCCACATAGGCTGATTGGTTCAAGGATATAATAGAGCTAAGCACCTTTTTGAGCCTATTAGAGATAACTCTAGATAAAGTCTTATATGTAGTATTTACACATGAAATAGGACTGAATTTTTTAAGGCTAGAAGCATTTTTTTCCTTAGGTATAAGGACTAGGTTTGTAGCATTTACTTGAGATAGTAACCGACCTGTATCTTGACATTGTTTAATGGAATTTATGAAGTCTTCTCCAATTATACTCCATGAGGCCTTGTAAAAGCATGAGTTCAGTCCATCAGGTCCTGGACTTTTGTTTTCATGGTCTCTTCTTTTCCCCGCTACAATTCTAATACCGAGGATGAACCTCGTCCTAAATATTTGATTGTTGTAAAATGCGACCTTAATATTTGTCTTAAATGCTCGAACACTCCTATTGACTTAGGTTCCAAATTCGACAACCAATGTTTGGCTCTTTCATTCAAGGTTGATTGAAAGGCTTGACTAAAAATGGTGTCATATTATGTTATCATTATCCAATTGCCTCTTGTACATGTTGATATGCTAGTCTTGATCTATTGATTCGTCATATATGGGAAACTAGAACGACTTGATTCTTCACGACAGATGAACATCCAGGATCTCCCAAGAGAAGCGACTATCTTTATTAACTTTAACCTCTCTATCCGCCTTTTATGACCCTGAGTTTTGTGTATCCGTAATTAGTTCCTGGTTCGATAATTTGACTTATTGGGTTGGGAAGGGGGCAACCCTTCTTCCATACCCAGTGATTCCACCAGTAGTATCTAAAGTCGTTACTCTAGTAATGGCAAAAAGGGTAGAAGAAGTAGGTGGAGCAAGAACCCAAATCATTGTCGACGGGTTGTTTCGTCGTTCTTGAATCCATCAAGTCCTCTAGTCTTTTAAAATAGTAGTTGTTTTGTCCATCTTAATAGATATTGAAATGATGACAGATGATTTCTAATTTGTTAAAATTTATCGCCCCAAACGTTTGATTAACCATTAAATTTTGGGATCTATTTTGGCGATCTTTGTTGCTTATTCAATTTTATCCTATGATCTTCTCACCTGTTTCGTTTCGTTGTTTTTACCTTGGTATGGTGATTCTACTTTGGTCTTGTTGCTCGAGAAGATTTCAAGTGTGATCACAATTATAGTTAAAGTTTGTTATTATTTTATTTTTTTGGTATGACATGTGTAGTTCTTTTTTTAATCTGTATATTAACTAACATAATTGCATTTTCTTTTTTATTAATGAAAGATTTATTTGATTAAAAAAAGTCTTGAATTGTAAAATTAAAATGGACGAGAATTTAAAAAGGATATATACTAAATAATTTGATCAAAATACTTATGATTAATAATTGGGTGATTAATCCAAAAGGTCCACAGTCAAAATAACTTTCTTCAGCAGGTCCAGCCCATTTCTATAATATTCATAGTCAATAATGCCCTTAACCTTTAAGTGGTAGCCCATTTTCTATCAGCGTTGATAATTTAAAAAAAAACAAATCAGTCAACAATCCTTGTGATTAAAAATTCTACAAAATGAAGAAGAGACCGAGATAGAACAGCCCATTAACCAAGCCACTGTCATGATATTCTGCAAAATTTTGTCAACGACGAAGGTCTTTCTAGTGAGCCCAGTTGGCATTAGTTTAGTCGGAGATATGACAACCCATTAACCAAGCCACTGTCATGAGATTGGTGGGCTCTGTAAACACATTTGGTGGGCTCCGTACACAAATTTGGTGGGCTCTGTAAACACACTTGGTGGGCTCCGTACACAGGTTTGGTGGGCTATGTACACACATATGGTGAGCCCAGTTGGCCATTTCGATGAGCATGTTTCTATAATTCCTGCAAAGAATTCGGAAGATTGGAAACCACCATTGATGATGAATCTGGAGTTTCGAGGCCTTATCTTAAATTTCAAAAACAAGAAAAAATTGGAAGATCATTTGAGAAATTGAGTGCGTTAGATATGGCCATTGCTATTGGTAGGCTCTCTTGACAATTGATGGGCTCTCTACAATTCGTGGGCTTAATTGTTGACAGCATAGCCAAGCCAGGTTGAAGATATCAGTGCCTGTGTTTTCCAATTGTTTGTTCCAAGTTGGGTCTGTGTTGGGGTAATCGTTGTTGGTTGAAGAGCATCAATAATTATTCAAACCTGAGATATCTGCTCTACATTGTTGAAAATATTTTTGAAGATGCGACAAATGTATGTAAAGAGAACTACAAAAAAAAATGGATTAAGATATTTCAGCAATACAATTTGAGTAAAAAAAAATTCATAATAATGAATCAAACTTACTATCAACAGTCTCAACAGCCTCCATAGTTTACAATTGTTGTCAATTTATTCTACGAGATACAATTTCCAAGTGCAACAAAACGTCCACATATAATGTATCAAAAATCAACATAAATTAACCTTAGTATTGGAGATTTGTTGGGTTTGGAAGGGTTTGTAATGGCCATTGCAAGTAATTGGATCGTTGGCCATTAATGGGTTTGGGCTCGGAGGGCTGTTGTGATAGTGGTGCCAAGGTGTTCGCTGTGATGATGATGGAGATTGGCTCTTAGGTTATGTCCGTTGTTGTGTTCGCGACTTGTGTTTGGTGGGCCAAGCCTGTTTTGAAGATGGTGGAGGCGGCGGTTTCTTGTGCAGGTGAGCGACTTGTGTTTGGTGGGCCAAACCCTATGTTGAAGATGGTTGAGAGTGGCGAGGGTTTCTTGTGCAGATGTTTGTCAAAGAGATGATTAATAAGTTTTTATGTTTCATTGTTTTTCATCGATTGTTTAGGTTGTATATTTTTTTTTTATTTAATTTTTTATTATAATTGTATAAGGTTATATTAGGTATATCATAAGTATAAAAAATTATTTTGGACCTTATTCATCTAAACTTTTAGACTGGACTTCTTAAAACACGATTTGTTAAGTTTTAGACTTAATTAGAAATTATCTCTTTTTTTTTGGTTACATAGGAGAGCCACTTTGGACTCGGAGTCATTGACTCGGTTCGAACCTGCACCACTAGATTGGTAGACCAAGGCCCTTAATTAGAAATTATCTCTTAATAATAAGGTATCGTGACATTTACATGTTCCACTTTGAATCAAACACGTAAAGAATATTTTGCACTTCAACATATCAAAAATCTTACCTTATCCAATTTCGTCGAATGACACATTTTTTTTTTTTTTTTTTCAAAGTCGAATGACACATTCAAATTATAAGAATGAGACCCAAACATTCATTTTTTTAGTCAAAATATATTCATTTCAACGACTATTATAAGAACCTGGTCCTAAAGTTTTTTTAGCATTAAAAGCAAACCTATGCTAGGAATTTACAAGCCTTTAAAAAGAATTAATTAAATACAATATGATCTTATTGACCTTCAATTTCTTAGTGGGGAAGCTGGAGAAATTTCAATTTCTATTTAAAAAAAGTTGAGACTAGCTTTTTATTTGTTTGCTCGCAACATTTTTTTGTAAACAAATATATAATTCAATTATTTAAATAAAATTAAGAGTATTCGACAAAAAAAGTTTATTATAAGTATAATAAAAATAGAATAACTGAAAAATAGTAATGAAATATATACACTAACCTATTTTAATTTGGAGGGAAATCATGATAATATATATTTAAATATTTTATTTTTGACGCGTAAGACATTTCTACCCTAACCCTATCCTCCATCCAATCATTCAACCCCTAGTCGAGAAAATTGCGTAACAAGTGTGTCCGACGTTTCTCATTCCTGTTGTGCCCTGTGCCGGGCTCTTTTAGCTAAGTTATCCGCTCGACCGTTGAACTGTCGTGGGATATGCTTAAAAAAGACTGGAGAGCCAGCCTGTTAATATGCCTAACCCATGATCGAAGCCTCCAACCTGCAGCCGACACCTGCTGAATACCCCGAACTAAGTCAAGGTTATCCGAGAAGATAGTAATCCCCTCGTTTTTGTCTCGAGTTGCCCGCTGTAATGCCAATACCACCGCTTGAGAATATATTATATTGAAAATATAACATGAATAATGTCATTTACAATTAAATCAAAACAGGTCATAGGTTTTAATAGTATATATATATATATATATATATATATATATATATATATATATATATATATATATATATATATATATGAGTTGTATAATTATGATATATATTATCATATATTCAAGAAACCATTAAGATTGAACGATTAACAATAAGGTATGTGGTCAAATATTATCCAGAGTGGTGACTCCTCAATGAAATAAAACTGCACGGGTCGTTGGAGTATGATTACATATGATTATAATGAGCATGAATTAATCCATATAACCCAAACAAGGATTGGTTGGTTTTGATACACGATTGATGTTGACAAACTGTGCAAGTAAAATTAATATAAAAAAGTATAAATAAAATGTCAATAAAAGGTTGAGTAATAGATTTGTATAATGTGACACCTTCTATATTTATATTTATATATATATATATATATGTAATTGGGTTTCACATTCAATAAGTTTTTGGGAAAATGGAATCATTATTTGCTCTTGTTTTAAAATATTTGAGCAGGTCACCTGCGGTGACTGCACCTTGTCCATGTAAACAATCCAATCGAGATGCCGAAAGAGATGGTGGACTGGTTGTCTTAGGAGCTGCTACTGACTCAATAGTCGTTGTTAAAGGTGGCGGAAATTGCTATGGAGGTGGTTATGGGGGATGCACTGGTTGTGGCGGTAATTGTAAAACTGAAAGCCTCCATTCTAAATATGAAATGTAAATAATACATAAATAATTAATTATGCATGTTTCATTTGAGTTTATCCTTAAGTTGTAAAAATGAAGGGATTATAACTGGGTTGTTGAGTAAGCTTTCGGGATCCGGTGAGCGGATATTCATGATTGTTCTTCAGCGTCTAGAGACAGATTTGAATGAGATGGTTGGGTGGTGGTCGATTAGCATCGAGTATAGTTTCACCGTGTAATTTTCCTTCTATATAATTACGTCTCTGTTGCTCTCTATTCTCTATTATCAATAAAAGCTTTGGTTGATTGTTCTTTGGTTGTGATAATTCTGGTTTTTGCTGTTGGGATCAATTTGGTCAGAAATTGCTAAACATTAATTTTCCATGGGTCAAAGAGATATTTCGATAAATATAGTTTTGAAGATAATTTATATAAAAATTTGTTGTCATATACTTTTTGGTACATGTTTTTACGTGATAAATGTTTATATGATTTAAAATTTCCAGATATATACGATATTATATATTTTTTAATATTGATATTTTCTAATCACATGCTAAAAATTCACACTTGATATATAAACTATATCTTCAACTATTTAATCATTGTTTATAGTCAGCGAAATAATGAAGGGCGAATTTCTCGTAATACCTTTTAACTTTGACGAAAGTACAGTATCCGTTCTATATCTTTAAAATTGTCACAAAACGTCTTTTAATGAATTTTTTTTTGTCATCGTTAGCCTTTTTCCGATTTTCAGTTAGTTGACCGTTACTCTGTTAGTCAATTCCATCTGGTGTCATGCCAGTGCCACCTCACCGCCACGTATGCTTTACGTCATCGGCATTAACACGTCAGCCCTTTTTAACGTCTTTATTTGGTTTTGGACTTGAATCTCTACTCCTTCTATTCATCTTGATGCCTCCTATCATCTATGTACCTAATATCTTCACACTAACAAACAAATTAATGCACAAAAGCTCTACAAATGCAAATAATACTCAAATGAATGAAAAATGTGCATTATGTCAAAATACGACTCTTAATCAGTTAACTAAGTCCAATTCAAATCTTAAATGATGTCTCTAAGGGGATTTATCTATCACAAACAGGGAGACATGAGCAATTTCGTTTGATAAGATTTATGAGTTGTGTCGAGTCGAACTCAAATTTTAACAAGTCGAGCTAAAAAATTTATCGGTTGTTTATTAACATATCGAACGAGTATTTTCGAGTCGAGCTCGAATTATTAACGAATAATTTATTTATTTTAGTTTAATGATATATTTATTAATAACTAAAACATTGATTTACACCTCATAAAGTTTAGCGAGTAGTTAATGAACGAGTTTTAACGAACGAGTTTTACCGAACGAGTTTTAAAGAACGAACAAACATTTTTGTTTGTCCATATAAACGACGAGATTTTTTCTAAGCCGAATTTAGCTGCTCGCATGACTTGTTTACAGCCCTATGGATAATCAAATAAGAAGAAAGACAAAGCATTACTATCAACTAGTTCGAAGTTCTGTTACTTGTAAGGATTTCTTTTGTCGAATAAGTTTTCATTGTTAGTTTTTATAGTATGGTATACAATTTGAGAAGAGGGGTTGTAGATGCAAGCCAAGAAGATTATATATGCAATTGACGATTATACCATATGGTTATATATGTAGAAGCGGAATGAGAACAAGAAAATAAAAATAAGTTCGCTCAGTAATAATAATTTTTACATTTTTGGGATTATGATTTATGTTTGTATCTTTTGACACCATTATTGTGCAGATTTGCTGCAGAGATCTTTTGACACCATTATTGTATAGACTATTATTAAATGGAAAATGCATAATAAGGATAAGTATAGTCCCGATACACTACGGATTAACATAATCCTTGTAAGGAATGATAGACAAATTTAAAGAAATGAATGATGGTATAAAATAAAAAATCCTAATGGCGTACCGATATTAAGACGGGTAAACTAAACTAAAAGCAATTTGAGACGCAAAAGGTTTAATTTATGTCTCAGGCAACTTTTGTCAACCAGTACCAGATTTTTTTTTTTTTTCCTTCAGAACTGAGATTACATACAAAGATCAAAAGAACAACACAAGACGACACAAGGAAAAAAAGAAAGAAAAGAAACACAAGGGGTCAACTCCACAACGATTGTAGTACAAACTTTCAAAACAAATTTCAGCTTCCTATCGATCCATGAGGACAGATCAATATTACTTCTTGCACACTTTTGAATAACAAGTACCTGATATAGTAATGTAAGGTTTAATTAATTTTTAGCAGAATAATTTAAAACTATAAATGTCATTGCAGACTATACAGTATACACTGTCACCCAATAATTGAAAAAATGAATTAGATGTATATGAACAATGTTTTACAAAGGTTATTTTGTATATTATATACGGAATAATTCCACAATCACAGTGATTACTACAAAATACTCATAATCATGTATCAATTATAAAGTACATATAACCAGTTGGAATTAGCTCACTGGTCAAGGCATTAGTCATTCTAGTGGTGCAGGTTTGAACCTAGTCAATCCAAAGTGACTCTCCTATGTAACAAAAAAAAATACAGATTTTATACAATGAAAAGGTTTTAACTTAGATACTTACGCCACTATAATGGTAGATGCAATAATCTTTTTCCAGTGAGAACTAAAAGTAAAAGAAGCTACATTAATTTAAATTTAACATTAACAACAAACTATACTCCAAAAGGTTAAGTATCTTTCCAATTAAGATTAATTATTTTTTTACTCATGATCTTGTAAAAAAAAAAAATTGCATTGCACCCTAGTCAATGGGTAGCAGTCCCTGCCCCCATTGACTCCACCCTTGGTTGCTTAATGTTACGTTGAATTATTATCTTACTCTTAGCCCTTAGGTAGTATTATAATAGGTTGAGTATCAATATAGGTAACGTTTTGGTTTGGTCAATCATGAATATGAAGATTATATTATAATTGTACTATCTACCCGCTTTTATTTATAATTTAAGCTTGCAAAACATGCCTACGCGTTGTTGGGTGATTTTGATATATATATAGATGTTAGATTTAAAACAAATGAAGTTGCTAGCAAGATGAAAGAATATGCAAGCGTTCTCATTATTTGCATCTCAGTAGCTGTAACATTTTTGGTTTGGCTACGGCTAATGATTTATTGTATCAAAAAGAGAGGAGCTAACATATCCACTCGTCTTCCGCTTCCACAATCCAATCGAGATGTCGCGAAAGGTGAAAAGCCAATCACCAGTGGGTTCAAAGATGGTGAAATGGTAGTATTAGGAGCTGTGGTAGGGGCAATAGTAACAACAGAAATAGCATCTATTATCATTAGTGATGGAGACAATACCGGTGGAGGTGGCAGAGGAGATGGTGGTGGTTGTGGAGGTCATTGTGGTGCGTGTGGGGGTTGTGGTGGGTGTGGAAGTGGAGGTTAAGATAACTTAGATAAGTGATACTCCCTCCATTTTAAAATGTTTGTCCACTTACTAAATATTAGTTTTTGTCCATTTAGGATATCAAGATATTTTTTTCCTCTTTTTTCTATTATTATTTCTATTAAAAAATTAAAATTTATATTTTCAATATACATTTAAGATATCAAGATATTTTATGAAGGTATTTTTATACTCCCTCCGTCCCAAAAATAATGTCCACATTACTAAATATGGTGTCCCAAAAATAATGTCCACTTACCATTTCAAGACAACTTTTTCTACTTTTTTCCCTTATTACCCCTACTTTTCTTTTAATGTATAATTATTTGAATTATTATTTTATACTTGATTGCATTTTCCTAGGCATAGGAATAGGTATGCATTATGACATTTATTAGGGGTATTTGTGTACATATAGGGTTCAATAATGACATTTCTTAATATGTGTGAAAATGCTAAGTGGACATTATTTTTGGGACGGAGGGAGTAATAAAGAAGGTAATAATTGTATTTCTTAATTTGTGTGAAAAGTAAAGTGGACAAACATCTTGAAACGGAGAGAGTAAAAAATATGTGTTTGTTGTGTTTGTGGATAGCGTCAGAAGTTATTCTCTCAAGCTATCTGGCTTTTTGGGAGACGTTAATGTTTACTCATGTTCCTCAATTTAGAAATGAAAAATATTACTTAAGTGTTCGTTTTCGCTCTTCCTGGGCAGCACCTGTTTTGTTAATCTAAGTGTGTAATTTTGGAAGTATTGTTTTATCGGATATTCATTGGTTGATAAAGTCTTTTGTTTTCAGCCTTTGTTTGTAAGTGTCGTGTAGCTCTCGTCACTTGTTGTTTTTTTACGGTTGAAACATAATTTAAATTAAAATAAAATGTGGCAATAAGTTACAATAAGTTTAGAATGTATCTAGCCAATACCAATAGAAGAAAAGTCACTAACAAACAATTTTACAAGTAAAAAGGGGGGTGAAGACACCCAATCGTGAGAAAGGTTGTTGGAGTTAGCCTTCTTCGCAATCCAGTCGGCGGCTTGATTGAATTTCCGAGGAACAAAGAGGAAATCCATGCTTAGGGTGCTAGAAACTCTTTGAATATCTTCATAAATGTGATGTAAATGACGATTTTCAAACTGTTTACACTCCATAAGCGGCTTCATTAGTGATTGGCAGTCATTCTTTAGAACAAAATGAGTGGAAGGTTGTAAGGGTGCTTCATTAATAGCTTCTCTTATACCAATAGCCTCAGCTTCTTCAGGAGATTTTGCGATGAAGTTCAGAGATTTTCCTTTCAAAAATTGGCCCTGTGAATCACTGAATAAGAAAGCAATAGTTGAGTTATTAGTGTGCTTATTATAAGATGCATCAACTGAAATGAAGTTAATAGGTTTAGAGTTATTGACTTTCCTGGTATAGGAGTTTTTAGTAGGTTTTTTTCCTTGAGTTTCTTGTTTTTCATGTGGTAATTCAGGTGTTGTTACCTCAGAATCTAATTTATCATTTATATTGTATTCATCATAGGCAAGATATGACTTTTGTAATATTGCTAAGGGGCAGATTTCAACATTTTCAAAGATTTTTTTATTTCTTGCTTTCCATATGAACCAAATGGTGTAAATTGCCATCTCAACTTGGGTTTTTTCTCTATTATCAATAAGATTTTGTATCCATTGATCCATATTAAAGTTATGATCAATAGAGGATTTATAACCCCAAGGAGTTGCAAACCAAGTGGCTCGAGCTGGGGGGCAAAGAAAGAATAAATGCTCATTTGTTTCAGGTTCACCACAAATTTTACACAAGTTATTTAAGGCACATTTTCTGTTGAATTTATTCACTTCAGTTGGTATAGCATTTGAGATTATGCGACAAGTAAAGTTTTTCAGCTTTGGGGGAATGTTTAGTCCCCAAATGGTATCCCATAAATCCTTATGTAGCTTAAAGGATACAGAGGGATCAATATTTCTTTCAAATTCAATATCCTCCAATTGATTTTTTGATAAATGTGTATATACTCCTTTTGAAGTAAGTTTACCTTTAGGGTCAGGATTCCAGATGATGATATCATCAGCTCCAGTGGAGCTAATGTTCATGTTTTGTATTAGTCTTGAGGTGTGTTGAGGGACAATAGCATCTAATATTTCAGTGTTCCATTTTCTTTCAATAGTAATGAGCTCAGAAACTTTTTTAATATTGGTGTTTGTGTTGTTTTGGATTTGGTCAGATTGGTGGATCCAATCATCCTCCCATATTTTTATGTTGTTTCCATTTCCCACTATCCATTTAGTATCTTTTAAGTAATTATCTCTGCCAAGTAATAAGCTTTTCCAACCCCATGAAGGGTTATAACCGAGGTTTGCCTCATGAAAGGTAGTGGAGTTAAAGTATATACCTTTAATGATTTTATATGCTAAGGTGTTTTTATTTAAATTGAATTTCCATGCTGAAGAGGTTAAGAGTGAGATATTCATTTTTGAGAAATTTTTAAAATTCATGCCTCCCACTGTTTTTGGTAATTCCATATGTTTCCAGGATTTCCAATGGATTCTATTTTTTCCTTTATTTCCCCACCAAAATGAGGCAATTAAAGAAGAAATTTTGTTGCAAATGGATTCTGGAATATGAAATATATTCATAAGGTAAACTGGAATGGCTTGAATAATAGCTTTTATTAGTGTTTCCTTTCCTGCCTCAGATAGAAATTTAATGTTCCAACTGTCTAGTTTTTTCATGACTTTTTCAATTAACCATTCAAGTGCTTTAGTTTTTGACCTTCCCCAATCAGAGGGAAGCCCAAGGTAGGTACCAAGATTACTTAAGTGATTAATGTTAAGAATTTTTGTAAGTTCAGAAGCAACTTGTGGTGGGGTATTTTTACTAAAAACTACACCACTTTTATTTAGATTTATGGATTGACCAGAGGCATAACAATATTTATTAAGAGCATCTTGAAATTGCTCAAATTCCTCTATTTCTCCTCGCAAGAAAAAGAGGCTATCATCAGCAAATAGGATGTGTGTTATTCTTGGGCAGTTTCTACTTAGCTTTATGCCCCTAAGTAATTTTTCCTCAACTTTATTATTTAAGATAGATGTTAGGGCCTGAGTAACAATACAAAAGAGGAAAGGGGGTAAGGGGTCCCCTTGCCTTAGGCCTTTTGTAGGATTAGAGATATTATGTGGTTTACCATTAATAAGAATAGCATAAGAGACTGTAATAACACATTGTTTTACCCAATTGGTCCATAAATCCGAGAAACCTAAGGCTTTCATAACATCAAAGAGAAAATCCCATTCAATGTTTTCAAATGCTTTTGACATGTCAGCTTTAATAGCTGCTGCATAAACATTTGAATTTCTTTTATTTTTTAAGAAGTGTACAGCTTCATGTGCTATCAAGAGATTATCTGAGATGTTTCTATTAATAATGAAGGAGATTGCTCATAGGATATGATAGTATCCATGTGGGGTTTTAGTCTTTTAAATAAAAGTGTTGCAATTATTTTATAGATGAAGTTTGGGCAGCTAATTGGTCTATACTGACCTATAGTAGCTGGTGAGATAATTTTTGGTATAAGAGTTATATAAGTTTTGTTTATAGAGGTCAAATTTCCTTTGTTCCAAAGAAAATCTGAGATGCTTTTCATTAGGTCAAATTTTATAAGATTCCAATGTTTTTTGTAGAAGCTATCTGTAAAGCCGTCTGGGCCTGATGATTTATTAGCACCAAGAGTCCAAACTGCTTCCTTAACTTCTTTGAGAGAGAAAGGCGTTTCAAGACATTTGTTTATAGCTTCAGTTACAGTAGGTTTTATATGCTTAATAATATTAGCATAGTTTCTAGGTCCAGTAGTTTTATATTGATTAGCATAGTGCTCAGTAATGTTGTTTTCAATGGTAGCTTGATCATCCATCCAAGTACCATCCATTTTCATTAATCTCATGATTTTATTATATTTTCTTCTTTGTTTAGTGGTGTTATGAAAAAAAGATGTATTTTTGTCACCTAATTTAACCCATTGGATGCGAGATTTCTCCCTCCAATATAGCTCTTCTTTGTTCCAGTGTATTTCTAATTGTTCAGCTAAGTAGTTATGTTCATGCCAATCAGTGTGATTTATTGTGTTGAGATTTTCAAGCTTTTTCAGGAGGTCTTTAATAATATTTCTATTATTTTGCCTTTTTCTTTTACTCCATCGTCACTTGTTGTAGGATGGTATAGATACCGTAATAACTACTGCAGACGCTCACCTCTAATGCTTATCAATGTGGTCGCTAACACCTATGTGGTTGCTAACCACAGGTGTTCTGACAACTAGGAATTTGGAACAAAAAGAAAAGACAACTAGCTAGTAATGATCTCTAATTTTCTTTTTAAAATTATTTAAATCTTTTTGGCGAGTAGGAAGTTGATCACTAATATGCCTACCATTAGCGACCATGATAATAGTTGCTAATGCTTTATGAAAAAAAATTAATACCATTCATCAATTAGTCGCTACTAACCGAAACTCATAAGTGATCACCGTATTGGTAGGTAAAGATACAATATGGAAACAACTAAAAAATAATTAAAAATCCTTCACCGACATCCATTGTGGTGGTCGCTAAAAGATATAGTCACTTTAGCAAATACTTAAGTGGTCGGTAAAGGAACTTTTGGCAAGATTGAAATCCCTTTAACGATCCTCCGGAGTGGTAGCTAAAAAGATGCTTAATAAATACAACAGATTAGGCAGAAATTTGTCTAATCAACACTTTTCCACTTCCATTAAAATCTTATCTTAAAAACAAAAAATTCTATTAGTATATTGTCACGATGAGCTATTGATTGCCTCTACCACCTCATATTCTGCTTCCATACACCATCCAGTATCCCCAACTCATTATAACCCATTTACCCATCAAATTCTCCACTTTTTAATTTGAGGTATTTCTTTCCATATTTTAACTTTTTTATTTCCATTTTTAATACTTTTATAATGGTGTTTAATTTGTTAAGTGATGTAGTTGCATAATATATGTAAATATATGTGATAATTTGTTATAATCTAAAAAAATTGTGTGGATTACAAGTATAAATTTAGGATTTATAATTGTGGAATTGAAAAGGTTAGTAAGTGAGTAATGACTATATTAGATTTTTTTAAAATTCATGTATATATGAGATTGAATGTCAATATAATTTACATAATTTATCCATGAAATTAGTATATTTATTCGGAATATTTTGTTTACGATTCAATGAAGTTTAAATGGACGTGCCTAAGAATAAATGGTGGATTAAATCGAAAAGAAATACTACTTTAGATTTTGTAAAAGGTGTGAAGAGTTTTACTGAATTTGCATCTTCATACACAGTCAGTTAAGAGTGATTCAGTATCCGTATAATTGGTGCATGAATAGGCATAAAATCAATATTTTCGAGGTTAAGGCGGATATTTTGATACATAGATTTTTATGGACATGTGAAAATTGGAATTTGTATGGTAAAATTGTTTGTGCAAATGATATTCCTAGTATTACAGATGGAGATATGATGAATGTGATATATTATCTGAGGGCATTGTTAATGAAGTGGATACAAAAATGGTAGACGAGAATATTCCACGAACTAACATATGTTCTTTTGATACTTTGGTTGTGAAAATGAATATTGAGTTGTTTCTTCGTTTCAAAAAAATTGGATCATTGTATTTTATAGTGAAATTGATCCATATGAAGGTGAAAAATAAGTGGACAAATATCTCGTTCATGGAGCTTCTACGATTGTTAACTTTGGAATTTCCCCGATGGATATATCTTACCCTCATCGTATGAAGACTCTAACAAGTAGTTTAAGTGTTTGGGGTTAGGTTATGAAACAATTGATGTTTATTCGAATGAATGTGTTTTATACCTAGGTGATTATAAATCATTAGAGGCATGTTCGATTTGTAATGTATCTAGGTAGAACTCGAAGAAGGGAAGAGAGGCATGTTCACTGTCACTATATCTCGCTTTTGTTGTTGTTTGTGTTACGAAGACGGTGAAAGGACTTTCACGACACCGGCGTGTCTCCAAAGGAGTAAAGCCAAAATGGAAATAGGGAGACATAATTTATCTAATGTTCTCAAATGATAAAACTAGAGTAAGGACTTTACGATGTGGTTTCCTTCTCTGACGCCAACTTCTAGATATGGTAGGTCTGGGATTTGATAACTCTTTATTGTATTTGATAATGTGCATCATAACATAGTTGTTTAGAGGCAAATGAAAGGAATATGGATTTAATGTTATGAATGGTGTTTCAAAGATTGCCTTATATTGAATTTTATTGTTTGCTAGGTAAATGAGTTAGTATTAAATTAGGTTTGTACATGTTTGATAATTTTATAGGACATGGAGTAAAAAGTCACTATTTTAAAGCATATTAGCTTTGTTATACTTGTTCTATCTCAAGAAATCAATCCCTTGATGATCGATTTGAAGTTCAACTAGTGATTTCTTTTAGAAAATGATATGAATAAGTAGTTATTTAGCTTGTAACATCGAGGTAAGAATGATCAAGAATGTTAAAATTTGAGATTATGCAAATGTATTTGCGTGAAACTTAAACTCCATGTTATTTATAGTTTTTGCTAGTGAAAAGTGAGTCCTCGCATCTAGGAATGTTCTTGAAGAATTTAAAAGTTAGTTCGAATTGGTTTAAGTAAAATTATCCCAAGTCGTGCTAAAAGATGTTAGAAGGTGCTTGAAGATTTCAATCATTGATGGTGTTATTAATATTAAAACCAAAATAGTATGTCTTTCTAGATTTTGTAAGGTCTTGTTGTCTTGTGGGAATAATATGCAGTGGGTTCAAACATAAGTAATTAATTTAATTCTTTGTTCAGTTCACTTAAGTTAGATAAGTACAAGTGGAGTCTTAAACACTGATGACAACAAAGATTCAGTTATTTTATTTCGTGGTTTGGTTCATTTATGCTTATGTTGTGATGCATATGGTATGAGTTTTTACTGTATTTTCTATACTTTAACAATGAAACTTGTGTTTTGTGTAAATAGTACAACTAGAAGATTGTTTGAAGACGGTTATACATTCAGTCTACCCTGAGCAATGGCCAACACTTCTTTACTGGGTAAAGCATAAATTGCAGGTCTTTGTTTTATGAGTAAGTTAATAAAGCATATCATACTCTTTCATCTAAGCTTGAGATGAACTAATATCGTTGATATTTTTAAATGGTTCCACATGTTCAAATCTGATGATGAGAGAACACCTATGAAGGAAACTGTTGAAGAATATATCTTGCTAGTCTGCCAGGACATATATTATTTGGCAGGACATATCTTATTTGGAAAAGATCACATGTATAATTATAGTGACTTCCTTTCTTATAGGTAGGGGTCTGAATCTCGTCAGAAACAGATCCAGCAAGAGTAATGGTGGTGGCTCTAGACTCGGATATTCCTATTTGTGGGCATAAAAGAGCCTCAATGTAGGGGTTCCACATTAAGAAGAATTCTTGCTCACCTGTGAATATGGAGTCTACGTTTAGGGTGTCTTCTCCAACTCTCAAGCCAATCACCAAGAATAATTTTTTCCAGAGTTTTGTGTATACATTGAACAAGCAATGGGCTTATGCTACGCTCTGAAACTCCCAATGATGGAACTATGTTATATCCTGGTCTGGAAATCCATCTTACTCCCTTTAGAATAGTTGTTGCTCGTGGATTTACGTCGTTTAAGGCACACAACCAACCCACAAACCCCGTTAACCCACTCAAATCAGCCCAAGCCTATCCGAATAATTTGATTTTGATAAGTCCATGGGTTTTATTTGGCCAAAAAAATGTCTTTTCGTGAGTATAGACCGGACTTCGTATTGTGTGAAGCCCATCCCAATAGTATTTTTTTAACTTAGAAACCCACTACTATTTTAGTATATATATACGACTAATTCCCAGCACAACTCATATCTAGTCAGTTTCTTTTATTCATATATCTCACTCAGAAACTCTCTCACTCTCTATTGCTACTTCTCTCCCTCGTTCCTCAAACCAAGTCTTTACGTAAAATAGTTACTTTATAATTCTTATTCTTTGGTTATTGATTAATACTTCATATTCTTAACTTGATCTACCCATCACTCGCGTTCTATTATAATTGATTCTTGGTTTTCTTGCTTGTATAGATATATAATAGTCATAAATTATAGATCTATATTATTATGTAAATAATTATAAATATTATGTATAGTATATTATTTTATATAGATCTATATTTTTTATATTTAGATCTTAGATTAGAAATATAATTGATTTATATTTGTTCCAAAAATGATTATTATTATTATATTTTTTGTATCTTGTATGGGAAATAATATATCTATATACACATATTTTTTATGTATACAAATCTAATATTATAGATTTATTTATGTAGTTTTTTTGTTCAGATTTTAGATTATATATATATTAACACTCAAAAATAGAAGTATTATATTTGTTCAGAAATTATATATAAATGTTAATGGTAATAACTTTATTCCAATCAATGATATTTTTGAAATATTATATATATATATATATTTTATTTATTGTTTTAAAAATAATTTCAGTCTTTATTTTGTATATTTGCCGTTGATGTTAGCAATTTGTGATAATAATATGTTTAAATATTGTTGGAGGTGACTGTAACTTTATTGAAACATGAAGGTTATTGTTATTATTGTTTGAAGGATAAATATATTTATTAGGGGCAATGCCCAATTAAATACACGGAGAGTGTAAAAATTCTCAATGAATTATATTCCCTCCGTCTCAAAAATAATGTCCACGTTACTGAATATGGCGTCCCAAAAATAATGTTCACTTACCATTTCAAGACAACTTTTCCTACTTTTTTCCCTAATTACCCTTACTTTTCTTTTAATTTATAATTATTCAAATTATTATTTTATAGGGAATTACATTTTCCTAGGCATATGAATAGGTGTGCATTGTCATTAATGATGCCATTTATTAGGGGTATTTTGTACATGTAGAGTTCAATAATGACAATACTTAATCTGTGTGAAAATGCTAAGTTGACATTATTTTTGGGATGGAGGGAGTAACTTCAACTTAGTCCCTACTTAAGCACAAAAAAATGAAAGATTACAAAAATACCCATAGACAATTAATTAATTACTTTAATTATAATATTATTTATTTATTTTTTTCATTTTTATTTTTTTTATCTTTTTTTTCATTTTTTTTTGAACTTTTTTTTTGAAAAATAAAAATTCGATTTTTTTATGTGTTCCATGAACACACCAAAATTGGAATAACTAAAATCAAGTTTTTTGTATTCCAAGAATACACAAGTTTGAATTTTATGTGTTCCATGAATACACAAATCTGAGATTTGTGTGTTGCAGTAATACACAATTTTACGATTTTCGTGTTCAAGAATACACAGAATTGGAACAAACAAAATCAAGTTTTGTAAAATTGATTTATATGTGTTCCATGAATACACAAATCAGAGACTTGTGTGTTCCAGGAATGCACAAATCAGAGACTTGTATGTTCCAGGCATAAATCAGAGACTTGTGTGTTCCAAGCACAAATCAGAGACTTGTGTGTTCCAGGAACGCACAAATCAGAGTCTTGTGTGTTCTGGGAACGCACAAATATGAGATTTGTGTGTTCCAGGAATACATAGAATTGGAACAAACAAAATCAAGTTTTGTGTATTCTAGTAATACATAAATTCAATTTTTATGTGTTCTATGAATAAACAATTTTGAGATTTATGTGTTCCAGGAATACACAGAATTGGAATAACATAAAACCCTAAAACATAAATACAAAAATAACAAAAAAGTGTTGGACAAAAATATAATATATCAATATAGTTAAAGACGAATAAAAATAAGGTATATGCGATTAATAAATATAAAAAACAATTATGTTAAAGAAGAGAACCCTTTAAATCGATTTTATGACTTTGTGTGTTACATGAACACATAAATCTATATTTGTGTGTTACAGCAACACATAACCCGAAATTTCTATTTTTTTTTTAAAAAATCGGCGAAAAAATTTTAAAAAAATTCGAAAAAAAAAATTGAAAAAAAAATTTCGGAAAAATAAATAAAAGAATTCGAAAAATAAAACCTGAAAAAATATTTAAAAAAATAAATATTAAAAAATAAATATTAAAAAATAAAATAAAAAACAATAAAAAAAATAAAAATATAACATAAGGGTAACATTGGAAGCTAAATATGACAATGTGTTCAATTGAGAATTAAGTTGAAAATTTGTGAGTAAGTAGGAAGTAATTTCCTCTTTCCTTTTTTTTTGGGAATGAAAAGTGAGGAAGTGTAATTAATTGGGAATTATCTCTATTTATTAAGTATTATTGAATTTCGGTTATTGTTAAATGTAATGAAATTAAGGTTGAGCAAAACCAAACCAAAAAACTGAAAAAACCAAAACAGAAAATCAATATTCAAAAAATCGATTGATTCGGTTTTTTTGTTCCAAGAATCCAAAAATTCTGGTTCGGTTTTTTAAGTTTTAAAAATCCAAAAAAATATGATCTAGTTCGGTTTAGTACGCAAAAACCGAACTGAAAACCAAAAAATAAAGTGAAACAAAATCACAGTAAATTGAACACTGATGTATACCTTTGTAACTCTATTAATACCATACAAATATCATTATAATAAAACTATAAATATCTAGACTTCCGCATTCATGTACAATTAAGAATTTGTATTTAATGTTACAAGCAAGCTACAAAATAAGGACAATTATTTTAAGAGTAAATACACTGTTTACCCCCTGAACTTTGGCCCAATTGACAGACTGCCCCCCAAAGTTTAAAATGCGACTAGTTGCCCCCTAAACTTTAACTTCGTGACTAGATGCCCCTTGTGACCATTTTCCGTCAATTTTTTCCGTTAACTCGCAGCATGGGTGCCACGCGCCGTTAACTCGTGACTCGTTGCCCCCTAAACTTTAACTTCGTGACTCGTTGCCCCCTGAACTTTTTTTTTTCAGAATTATTTTGACTCGTTGCCCCCTGAATTTTTTTTTTTCAGAATTAATTATTTAAAAAATCATTTTAACAGGGGCAAATTTGGTATATCAAAGCTTCTTCTCCATGATCTTCTTCTCCAAAGCTTCTTCTCCATGATTAAAGCTTCAAAGCTTTAAATCTTCAAATCTTTAAATCTTCAAATCTTTAAATCTTTGAATCTTCGAATCTTCAAATCTTCAAATCTTTAAATCTTCAAACCTTAGATCACCACTACGAGCTTCTAAATTAAGCTATAATTAATACAAAAATCCAGTGTCATCTTCTTCCTTTCTCCCTGTCGGTCTTCCTGGCGCACGTTAGCAACAGCTACCCCATTTTCTTTGCTTCGTGATCTCTCAGATTCATTGTCGCCAGGTATGGTTTTGTAACAATACCCAACATCGAAAGTTTTCCATTTTCTCACTTAGATCTGTAATTTTTCTACTTTTCTTCTTTAATTTTTGTATATTTTTCTTGAATATATCATTCATTTAATTGAAAATCAATACCAGAAAGAATAGATTAAAAATTTGATAAAAATCGTGACTTTTTTTGGGTCTCCCATTGGTTTTACAAAAATTGATATAATGAAACATAACATGTTCACGTTTAGGTTGACAATATCAAGAATCAATACCAACTGTACAATGTATTGTAGCAAAAACCTTGACTCGAATTACAAAAGTAAAACGAAAAGATCTTGCGTTTTGAATATTGGATGTCAAGTTTAATGAATATTGGAAGAAGAATTTAAAGAAAGAAGTGTATGAAATTAATGAAGAGTTTATTCATGAAGATTTTTTTTATCAAACTTTCTCCATTAAAGAAAAAGAAGTGTAAAATACCCAAAATACCCATCTTTAAAAAAAGGGTATAATTAAAAATTTGAAAAAAAAACTGGGGGGCAACTAGTCACGAAATTAAAACTTTAGGGGGCAAAAAGTAGGGGGCAACTAGTCCACGCGCGCGTGTAATGCACGCTGCGACTTAACGGAAATTTGGACGGAAAACAGCAAAAAGGACTAACGAGTCACGAAGTTAAAGTTTAGGGGACAACTAGTCGCATTTTAAACTTTGGGGGGCAGTCTGTCAATCGGGCCAAAATTCAGGGGGTAAACAGTGTATTTACTCTTATTTTAATATAAAAAATATATATAACGATCAAATGTTAACAAAATTATTTTTTTCCAATTAATGCATAAATAAAATGATTTTGTATACATGTTTAGCAACCAGTTTAGGGCAATTGTCTTAAAATACGTGAAAAGCAATCTTACTTGAAGAAGAACAATCTATGAGAATTCTTAAGATCGATGACCTGGAACAAAGTGCTCATTGGTGTCGCCTAGGGTGTGATAAAAATATGATAAAATAAAGTCTAGAAAACTACGCACTCTCACCCTAGACAGGCACAGTACTGCAAGTATTACAGGACATATGCAAGTTTTAGTTGATAAGTTGAGTTCGTTCTCAGGGACTTAAGTGTGCTAGTCGAATGGGTAGCAATAACGAGTAAGCAATAATTAATTAAAGACAATAAATAAAAGCAATAGAATTTATAAATTAAGAATTAAAACTAGGAAAATAAAAGCAATAAAATAAAATACTAAGAATATGAGATGAGAGATATAGCTTAGGTTTTGCTAGTATGCACTAATCCTTCTAATTCTTTCTATTAGATCTAGTTAATGAGGGAGAATATTAGCTCTTGTATACTTAGTCAGGATTCTAAATTCCCATTCCTTAGACCTTGAGAGCGACTAAGGGGGCTACGGCACAACCAAGAAGCTGTTTCAAATAGGGTTATCAAACGCTGCTAAGGCCCTAAGCAAACAATTCATTCAATTGGTGATATGGTGATTAAATTATACCCTAATGACTATCTAGTTAGAATCAGTTTTGTCAGGACCAATATCGACACTAGACGTTATGTGGTGGTTCAATAATTAGACACCCAGTTAAAGTGACCATCTAATTAATATTAAAACAATCCTAAAGTGATCAGTTTTAGGAAAGACAATAAATCAAAACACATAAACAAATATAAAGGTAAGAAGCTAATATCAAATTAAAACATGTAATTCCCAAAGAAACTTAGATAGAAGAATTAGAATTCATAGATTATACATGATGCAAAACCCAAGATATGGGAAGTTTAGTTCATACCTGATGGAAATAAACTAAAAGAAATTACAAAAGACATCATCTTGCTCTCTACAATAAACTGGAAGAATAAAACCTTAAGAACTAATTACTATGAAGCAAGGATGATTTACAAGTGATATAAGGGTGTATTTATAGGTGTTTAGAAGACCTAATTCGTTTTCTTGAGGGAGAGGCTAAGTAATGGACTCCAAACCCAACTCAAATTCGTATGGAAATAAAGATAAACACTGCTGGACTGTTTTGAGCATATCTTCTTCGTTATTTGTCAGTTTTTGCTCCACAATATACCAAAAGAATCCTCAGCGAATTATCTACGTCCTTCTGAAAGGAATCTTCCAAAATCGGCTTCCTTTTGGAGTTATCACCACTTCTTTATGCATTGCTGCAGAATTCAGATTTAGGCAGCTTTTCCTTTTCCATGATTTTAGCTTTTGTTTCCTTATCTCCAATTAGCATGCTAATTTCTTTCCATATCTTGTAGTCTTTGACTTGGACTCTAATTAATCTCCATAATCATCTTTAAAGCTTCACACTAAATAAACAATTGAACCCAATATGCTCTAAAAAATATTAGTTTACTAAATCAAGACTCAAAATAAGAAAGTGCACTATTTCTCAAGAAAATCGACTATTATGACTTCTAAATCACTAAAAACGATGTCTCATCCTAATATAAATCTATCACAAATGAGGAGACATCACTCATACTTTGAAAGAATCGTGGATTTTGCACCTAATGATATGAACACTTTGTTATAGGTTATCGATCTTAAGAATTCTCCTGAATTTCTTCTTCAAGAAAGATTAATCTTCAACTATTTCAAGACAATTGTCCTAAATTGGTTGCTAAACGGGTATACAAAATCATTTTATTTTTTGCATTAATTGGACATATAAAATGATTTTGGTAGTATTTGATTGTTATATTTGTG
The DNA here is from genome assembly GCA_029959085.1 of Nemophila menziesii. NCBI lineage: Eukaryota > Viridiplantae > Streptophyta > Magnoliopsida > Boraginales > Hydrophyllaceae > Nemophila > Nemophila menziesii. The sequence continues at coordinate 2,776,451 of JARWIR010000013.1, forward strand.
TTTTTTTTTATATTAAAATAATTGTCCTTGTTTTTTAGCTTGCTTGTAGCATTGAATACAAATTTTTAATTGTAAATGAACCTGGAAGGCTAAATATTGGTAATTATATTATACTGATGTGTATATATAATAATGAAGTTAGTTGTTGGATGGTACATGTACATCAATGTCCCATGGTAGTATCTTACTTCCTACAGATTATTTAATAATTCTTCTTCCCAAAAAATACGAAATTTCAGCCTTCGTCTAAAAATAAAGAAAAAAAATCACAGCCTACAAAAAGAAATCATAAACCACGATGAACCATCCGATTCGATTTTTAAATTATAAAACACCGATTTATCCGTTCGATTTCGGTTTTGGCAAAAAAAACTATACGAACCGAACCATACTCACCCCTAATTGAAATTATAATTTTAAATTGTAGTTCGTGTAAATTTATTATATAGTAAATTGGAATTGCTCAAGATTTGATTCTATTACGAATTAAAGTTGTAGTTTGATTTAGTCTTAGATTTATAGTCATTTTTAATGTAATTTAATATAATCTTGACCAAAGGTTGACCTAACTCGCAACTGACCTCACCTGAACCGAAATCGATGAACTCTAAATAGTTGGTTTAGTGGTTAGAGTTAGGTATGGGGTTTAAATTTGGCAAACCGGGATATTAGAGTTGGATCTAGGGTTTAAATTTGGCAAACCCGGATATTAGTTTATATATAGAATTTACCCCATGGGTCGTGTATCTGACCCGTGTACAACCCTAACGTCGTTCATCACCATGTCTAATGTTTACTACAACTTCTGGCTAATGGTTTTATTTATTCCTTACCATAAAAGTTTTCCCCATTTGGTTGATCCTACTATCGTATTACTCTATTTCATTCTAACTAGTAAAATGCTAGTTGATTTTCTCCCTTCCAAATCTATACATATGATTAATGCTACAGTTGTCAATTTTTACTAATCTAGCATTACCACCTCTATTAGGCATCTTAAAGAGCCTAACTTGTTTCTCTTCGGCCAATATTGCCTATTCGAAAATCAACATTCTAGCACTTATTTCGAGCCTTTGCAAGCCATTGATATATTGTTGTCCCATTTTGTGATTTTTCGTGACTTTGTTGTCGTTCAAGAAGCATCCTTGTTGATTTCTAGATTTGGATATAATCGTTTTATTTCCTGCAACTTTTTTTTACATACTTTCCTCTAGGGCTATAAACAAGCCGAGCCGAGCCGAATCGTAGATGTACAGGCTTGTTTGTTTAATTTCTCGAGCCGAGCCAAGATCAAATTTTAACGAGCCGAGCACTCGAGCTTCCAGTGATCCAAACCAGAAATGTTAGAACTTGTTTGTTTAACTTATAGAACAAACTTTTTTAGAGTCGAGAACGAGTCTCTCATGACCAATTTGTTTTTTATGGTTGAAATGAGACTTTCATACACAGTTGGTATTTCATGGAGTGTGTGGTATGAAAATATGAAACATAACATTAATGAAAAAATAAATGTGTAAATAAATTACAAATATCCAATTTGATATTGAAGGTTTAATAATATATTTGTAAGTAGATAATATATTAATTTATATTTATTATAATTTTAAACGAGATCACGAGCCGAGCTCGAGCAGGCTCGTTTACTTATCGAGCTTAAAATGGAGCTTGAGCTTGAGCTTGTTTGTATTCGAGTTGATCTCGACGAGCTTTTATCCGAGCCGAACTCGAGCTGCTCGCGAGCAGCTTGGTTCATTTACAACCCTACTTTCCTCCTTACTTCCCATTCCCGTTCCCACCACCACCACATCACAAATCTCCGCCACCTCATCCATTCTCTCCACCACCACATCACATTTATCCTCCACCTCATCCATTTTCACCACCACCACATCACATTTCTCCTCCACCACATCCCTTCTTACCACCACCACATCACAGTTCTCCTCCACCTCATCCATTTTCTCCTCCACCACCACCTCCGCCACTTCATCCCGGACACCATACATTAATCATAATTATCGTCTCACTCGGTGGTTTATTCCTTCTCGCGCTTATCTCAGCTGCATTCTTCTGCTTTATAAAAAACCGAAAGAAAAAAATTACTCAACAAACAAATAATATAAAAATCAATTAACATTTAAATATCCAAGAAGCTATTATACCAGGTCCACATGGCCCACAACTCGCACTATTAGTTGAAGAAGACATGCATAGTCACGAAAAGATCAACAAAAACGAGATTAGAATCACATAAATTGCTCAATTAGTCCCAGTGAAATTTTAAATAAGCGAATATACACTCTATCACAAAAGACGCGATATATACCTTTGTGATATTGCAAAAATTACTTTGTATTACTGATTATATATTTAATGGATCTATTAAGCTAATAAAGATGTTTGTCAATGGTCCTTTTAGTACATTATATTGGCAAAATAAGACCTATTAATATTTGGTCAGCAAATACAAAATTTTGGATATGCTTAAGTATATTTCAACATCTCTCAATCTTATAACATAGGGACTAATGATGCAATTTACTTAAATGTAAAATTGATAAGGAATCAGAAAGTAAAAAATAATTACCTATTTTACGTGGAAGACACATCATCGAGTTTTGGCACAACCACATTTGTGTACACCGGAGAATATGCATGTATCAAACTCTATCATAAGTACCTGTCATATATCTAATTTCATCACCTTCCCTATAAAAAGAATTATATTATTACCTTATAGCCCCAAACTTTTCAAAATATATAGGGCTTGACTATGCTATCAATAACTGATCCCACGAGCCCACCATCTCACACCTACGCAAGGAAGCGCTGCCACTCATGGACCACTCTTCACCAAACACAAGCCACTCACCTAAACAGGGAAACCGCCGCCATTCTCCACCATCTTCAACACAGGGCTTGGCCCACCAAACTAAGGTACTCCTACGCCACTAGGTTTTTAGATGAGACTGGCCTTCTATTGATGACCGGTGATTAAAATGACTATCTAGTTAGGCAAGCCCTTCCGGATCACTAGCGTACACTAGAAGTTTATGTGATGTTTCAATAATTAGACACCCCTTCTGGGTGACCATCTAACTACTATTAGCACAACCCTAAATTGATCAGGTTTAAGACAGACAATAAATCAAAGCACATAAAACACATATATGGTTAAACAGATAGAATCAATTTAAAATAGTTCTCCCAAAGAAACATAGATAGAAGAAAATAGAATTCATAGATTATACATATGCAAAACCCAAGCTATAGGAAAATTAGTTCATACTAGAAAGAAATAAACTAAATGAAAGATACATACTGTCAACTTACTCTCTTGAATGACTTCTAATGATGTAGAAAACTTAAGGACTAATCGTGAGAGGGAAGGACATGTTTACAATATTTAAATGGTGTATTTATAGGAGTTTAGGAAGCCCTAATTCGTTTTCTTGGAGTGGAAAACTAGTTTTGAACTTCTAGCCCAACTCAAATTCGTAGCCCTAAAATATAGAAAAGGTAATAAATTGTTGTTGTCTTATTTTGACCGTAACCTCTTCAATATTGCTCCGATTGACACGTTCTTCATATCAAAACTGATCGTCTCGGAAAGATCTACACTTTTCCTTCAGACCATTCTTCCAAATTACCAGCCAATCTTGAGTTATGATCACTTTAATGGACGTGGCTACTGAAATTCGGATTTACTTGGCAACTTTTCTTTTTCTATTTTATCTTTTCCTTCCTTTATCTCCAATTTCCATCATTATCTTATTTTCTTTATCTCTTGGAATTGATTTGGCATCTAATTAATTACCATATATCTTTAAAGCTTCACAATTAACAAACAATTAAACCAAATATGCTCCAAAAAAAACCATCAAATCAAGACAAGAAATAAGAAAATATAATAATTTAACTAAAAATCGAGCATTTGACTTCCAAATAATCCTAAAATAATGTCTCCAACTAAGATGAAATCGTCACAAATGGGGAGACATCAGTTAAATAGGAATCTCTCAGGTAAATTGATTTAGTTAGATGCCAAATCAATATTAGGGAGTTTAGGAAAGAAGATCCAAGTTGAAATCAATAGTTAAAAAGGAAACAAAGTTGAATTAGGACAGGAAAAGCTGCCAAGTAAATCTGCCATACTAAAAAGTTATCGAGTGTTTTGAGGATTGTAGTAAATATATTACGAATTCGAATAAAATATTTTACCAGAAGATAGATCTTTGAATTGTGGTAGCATTGACTAGTCGTACACTAAATTTGACCAAGTAACGAAGGAGATATGGCCAAATCATTGAAGCATCGTTTATCATATCCTATATTTTAGGAAACGAAATTGAATTAAAAAAAGACTCCAATAACTTGTCTTGCACTCCAAGATTTCGACCTAACACATATATATACCAGATCCTAACCTTTGAAAATCATCCCTTGACTGCCTAAGCTTAATATACATCAACAAATCATCATAGAAGCAATCAAGAGGATCTAGAGGATAAAGAATTAAGAGTTGGAGTTTCACCGCATCAATTCTATACTTCTCCATCTCTATTCTTTGGGTAAATTACTATTAGATTTATTTTGTATATGAGGTATTTCTAAGCTATTAATTCAAGAGTTTTATTATGCATAATTTCTCTTTAGGACTGTAATTATATGAGCAATTGATTATTGTTTTTCCGCTTTAATTTGATTTTGGGATTTTAGTATTAAATTGATTTGGTTTTTAATTAATTTACATTGACTATATTCTTGTGCTTGTTTACTATCAATAACATAGCTTATTAGAGATAGGTTTTAGTAATTAGGCTATTAGCTAGTGGCGGCGATCATCCGGAATGGGGGGGGGGTTAATTAAAGAACTAGAATATAGACGTGTGGTATTCGTCATTGATCCTGGCGGGCTTGACTAACCACGTAGCCAATTGGGTAAATTTCTTAACCATCTGAAAGTAGCTTATAGTCGCCCTAACGGGGTCTGTAATACCATAGGATTGCTTCTAAGTCTACCCCAATGGGAGTTAACAAGATAATTGAGTCCCGACAATTGTGAAATTTCACATTCACCCTTAGTCTTAGGAATTATTAATTCAATAGGATGTGTTCATAATTGCATCTCCTTATCTTACTTGCATACTTATTTATTGTTCATTGTATTTATATTTAATTAGAAAACAAAACACTTTAATTACTTGCTTTTAAATCAAAACATATAAAACCATATATTCTAATATTGAACACGAATTTAGAATAACTACTTAAATCCCTGTGGAGATGAATATACCGGTTTTACTTATATATTATTTGGAATGACCCGCACACTAGCGGTTAGTAACTTCTCTTCTTTTGTTTTGAATTATATCACAGTCTAGGAGCGACCAACATCTCACAGGATACCAAGCCAAGGCGAATAAGAAAACCCGAAAGAAGCTCAAGAACCCAAGTGGGGCAGGATCCCGTAAATATTCCCGAACTTGGGTTATTATTTACGAGGTAGACAATATTTTTTACGTAAATATTTTTTATAAGTATTAAAGTTATTTAGAATAGTAATTGAATTATTGAATGGAACGGGGTAAGTTAAAGACGACCCTAGATGGCACGTTGGTGGTGACCGCTGAGTCTACATGAATAAATCCCTATTCCACAAATGGGTGGCTTCTTTGATGTAGTAGGCCAGAATAAGACGACTAAGGAGTGGAGGACTGACAAGTACAAGCTAGTGGATGTAAGTATATCTTAAAAATTAGTATTTAATTATAATTTTTATAATTTTATGTCTTCAATAATAAATTTTTTAATTATATGTCTTAAATTAAACAAAAAACTTTAAAGAGAAAGCTGAAAGAGAAAGAGAAAGTGGCCTAGACTCAATCTGGGTCATCTGAAGGTCCATCAACCGCTCGTGAATTGACGCTCAGGAGCATGTGGATGCGGTGAAGGAGGCGGCCAAGGAGGGTATGGGCTCGCCAAAAAGGAGTTAGGCAGCAGGTTTGGGCCAAGCAAGAAAGAAAAGACGTGTCTCGGGTCCTTTAGCTACCCAAACCAAGACGAGCACAATGTGAATATAATGACTGTCGTGAACGAGCTTCGGGTAGCCCAGGGCCTTCCACCATATGAACCTCCTACTTCTTCCTCTACTAGCACCATTCCCTTAATTTTTTCTCAAGCCGCTATGACCAGCGCAATGGAGTTTGTTAATCAGTTGAGGGCACAATCGGGTTTGACACCTTTCACTCCTATGCCACAAAACCTAATACTCAATCAATAGGAGCTGGTATATCTGGGACCCGAGATGAATACTCTGATGATGATGGAGGAAGTGATTCTGAAGATGGTGACGGAGAAGATGAAACTTGTTTATATATTCATTAGTCTAGGCTATTTTGATTGTTATTTTGTTTGTTTATCGTATTTTGACTTGGTTTGACTTTTAGTTGACTTTTTGTTTGACTTTTGTTTGACTTTTGACGATAGTTGCATGTTAATATATTATTTATATATAATTAATTATTTGTATTTTAATTTTTTATTGGTATTTATGAATTCTTTATATTAATGCAATTAAATTTAATTAAAAACAGAATTTTAATTTTTTTTAACAAAATAAAGTTATTTGCTACTACAAGTAGTCGCCAATGTCTTGCTAGATTTTCATCTCTAACGACTACATTTGTAGTCGCAGGTACTTACTCATTAATGTCTACAATGTAGACGCAAATGAGATATATTTAACGACTACATTAAATATAACTCACGCCCACATTATGTAGTCGTTAATGATTCATCAATAGCGACTACATGTGTAGTCGTTAATGTGACTTACTTATTAACGACTACATTAGTACATTAGTCGCTAAAGAGTCTCTTTAACGACCACTTTTTAGCGTCTAAATACTAGCGACTACAAGTAGTCACTATCGTGAAAATTCGGCTTTCGCGACTGATTTGTCCACCAATCACGACTACTTATGTAGTCGCAAAAGGAGCGACGTGGTGTAGGTTTGTGAGTTGTGTGGTGAATATTTTTGAGTCAAATAATCACATATTCTTTGAGGTTTGTTTGCTAAGAGTATTTGGGAGGACATGAAGAGGTGGTTTGGTATTAGAAAAAAGATGAACACTATTTTGAAAACCTTAAATAGCTAAAAATAAGTTTTAAACCAAAAAAAAAAATTGAAAAGAAAAGTACAGAGAGTTACCTTTGCTGCTATTACATATTATACTTGACGGATGTGGAAGATACCTTGCAATGAGAAATGAAAGTCCCTTAAAAAATAGAGCTATCAAAAAAATTAAAATGTGTATTTTTTTTCTATTTTGTTCACTTTGTATCTATCATATTATTTCATGAGTGATAGTAAAATATTGATTGTATTTCAATAAGATTAGACTAACGAATAAATAGTTATTACCTTAATTATTCAAGATTAAAAGTGTTAATTTTATACAACTGAACTTATAATGAAAACTTTTAAACAAAAAACTTTTTTTTACATCTTTTTTGCAAAGCTCAACTAACTCTTTTTTTTCGATGTATGGGTGTCCGGGCCAGCTTACGCGCACCACGACTAATCCCATAGGAAATATACACGCCTCCTCATGCATACTCCCACTTAATCAGAACTAGGTTACCCATGTTCAGGAAGGAGACTCGAACCATGCACCCCTTGCTTACCCCCTTTAAGGGCTCAAGAAATAACACGACTGAGGGGATTCGAACCCTGTACCTCCTATTTGAGAGACTGGGTCCTGGCCTCTGAGCTAGTCCCAGTGGTTAGCTCAACTAACTCTTATCTTCACGAATGGAGACACGACCGAATCAATATTAATAAGGACTTATAATTAAGGCTAATAAAGTGTATTAATTGCTAACTAAATCATATAACCCCTAAAAAGCAGTCAGCAAACCTAAGCGATGATCAAAATGGATACATGAAGACATAACCATGATAGGCAATAAAAAAAGGGGGAATTATTTTAAGAGCCCCACCACTTATGAGTTAATAAAATAAGGCCCAAACTCCATAAGCTACTAATTAGCCATCCAACTCCAACAAAAAACTCAAAAAAGACTAAACACGCCTCCTCTTCTATATACTACTGTGATGAAAAAAAACAAAAAACAAAAACCCATATAGGGGTTTTGATTGAAACCCTTAGTTCTCTTTATGTACCTTCACTGTGCAGAAGAACACAAGCCACCATCTGCATACCCCTGGCCTCCCTTCCACGGATGACTGCACCACCACCTTTACCACCATCTCAACAGATCTGCGCCACCACCTTCTTCCCCTTCCTTCTTCACCCCACCCTAGCCTCGTTTCACCCTCCCTCTTCCCCTTCCTTCTTCACCACTCGCTGCCATTGCTGTCATTGCATATCTCAACACCACCACTCGTTGCCAACGACGCAGAGCTTAACACCACCACTCGCTGCCATTGCTGTCGACGCCATCTCGCTGCCATTGCTGCACCACAAAACCGGCGACGTCACTCACCGCCGCTGCTAATCTACGCTAATCTGTATGGTTTGGGCTCTAATTTGTAGATTTTTCATTAAAAAAAAAACAAAAATAGGATGACAAAGTCCCTAATTTGGTACAGGGTGATACAAATCTTTACTTAAATAAAAACAAATAAATACAGTATTGTAGCCAATTTGTATGGAAGCTAAGGGTTCTCTTTATATTTTTAAGACACCCACAACTTGCAAATCTTCACCCACCGATGTGTGGGATACAATGAATTATATTGCACAAGTCAATGCTATTAAAATTTAACAGTTAGAGTTAGACGACCCACAAAAAGTTAGCCAATTAATAACATATCAGAGAGAAGTCTCACATAATAATTGGAATATAGACATATATCTAACACCTAAAAATTTCATCTTAGTCCCCACATATTTAATATACCAATTAATTGTTGCAAATTGATGGTTTTCGAAAGGCATAATGTAATTTTAGTTTATTAAATAGTTAATTACACATTTACAGCTCATATGAGAAAAATTATTAATCAAGGTGGAGAACTAGGTAATACGTGAATAGAAAACACCATGGTTCTAAAAGGTGGTAGGCGGTACTAGGGCATCCGATCACCTTCGAGCGCCAAAATAGTTAGGCAATTCATTAATTCAAATTTCGACGGTTTTTACTTAGGCAGTTTTTATATTATATTATATTAAATATATATTACTACTATATTGATTTGAATAATATTTTTATCCTAATATAATTAAAATAGACCATTTAACATAAATAGCATATATTTTACTATAAAATAATAATAATTCATTATTATTAACCTAAGAAATGTCTATTTCAAGAAATCTAGACTTAAAATTTAAAAAGTCATACCTTCTTATTTTTCCTTCGCGTTCAAACTCTAATCTTAGTAGTTTTTTCATTATATTTCGCTTATATGTTGGGTTGGATTAGATTGAATTAGTTATTTATGGGCTAGTATGGTAGGTAGTATTTAGGTTGAGCAACTCATCAATCTGATTGGGTAGTTATTTAATTAGATAATGCGTAGACGAACCTTTGAAAGAAATTCTAGGCGTATCGCACTTTAGAACGCTTAGGCGTAACGCCTAGTCGGCAAGGTGGCCTTTAATTAGAACTCAGGAAACACTAAATTTAGACCTAATGTTAAAGCAAACGTGATATTTTCTTTAAAATTTAAAATGCATTAGATAGAGGAGAAAATTTATTAGAATAAAATAAGAATAAAAATTTATTAGTTTCTATTGGAAAAGTCCTAAACCCTTTTATGAATTACAATTTTTTTTGTGATTTAACATCTATCACAAAAATATTTAGAAATTATGACTCAAGAGGTCTTAAATACCCACTCCCTAATCCTAACTCAACCTTATCTTTTTGTTTTTCTTACTAAAGACCTCAATAAAATTTTAAAACTATAAGCTGAAATCTCATTTACATCTCTACCCCTTTTGTTTATTATTTCCTATATATACTAATTATATTATTTTCTAAACCCTAAAATCATTTTACACTTCCCTTCAATTATATTACCTCTCTCTCTCTCTCTCTCTCTCTCTCTCTCTCTCTCTCTCTCTCTCTCTCTCTCTCTCTCTCTCTCTCTCTCTCTCTCTCTCTCTCTCTCTCTCTCTCCTATCAAACCAGATCGGAGAATAAAACCCAAGAATGAAGTTTCAAAGCTCCTTCCACCACTACTGCGCTGAATCGTCTCCTACACAAAAAACCTCTGTGAAGATGCGACAATGATAGTGCAGATCAGAGTTGCTTATGTAGCGAGTGTTTTCGTCGGAGGGAAACGCCAGCAAAAGAAATCGACGCCGGAATGACGAAGAGAGCCATGGTGGAAGCTGTAATCTTCTTCTCCGGTGGGCGAGCAGTTTCATCTCCGCTGGAAGAAAAGCTCAGTTGGAAGGACACTCGAACTCGCCGCACCGTTGAAAGAAGCTCCACTGGAAGGACACTCGAGCTCTCCGCGAGGCTTGCTCCGGTGTACATATCTCGCGTGATTCATTTTTAGATCATGTTGTTCTTCTTCTTCTTCGCAGAGGTGCAGCCGTGGAGGTTGTTCGAGATCCAAGCCGCTCTCGTGTTATTCGATGTCCAACCTTTTCCAGTTCGAGATCCAAGTTGTTCTCCTACTTCGCAGAGGTGCAGCAAAGGAGGTTGTTCGAGGTTGTTCGTTTCCGACTGCTGTAGCGTGAGGCCGAGCTCTGCTTCTTCTCCGAGTGGTTGATGTGCAGCTTTTGTTGCCGGAGTCCTTTTCTTTTTTCTTTTTTTCTGGAATGCGACTGTGTACGCGTGTAGGTGTTTGTTGTTGACCAGATCTGTCAACTTAGTTAGTTTTTAGTTTTTTTATTCTTGTGGTTGTATTTTGTTTATTTTTTATTTCCTTTGTAATTATTTTAAAATATAATACAATACTTACCACTTTTACTGAATATTCATATTTTTTTTATGATACTCATCATTTTTCTTGTATAATACTCAGCATTTTTATAAATACTCATCATTTTTTTGTAGAGTACTCATCACTTTTGTAGAGTACTCATCATTTTTGTAGAGTACTCATCCTTTTTGTATTATACTCATCATTTTTCTCGGGTGGTCAGAGGTCAGAGGTCAAAGGTCGGAGGTCGAAGGTCCGTGGTCGCTGGTCGGAGGTAGGTGAGCAGTGGAGAGAGATGAACAGTGACATCACTCATTTTTGTCTTTTAGTGTTAGTAAGAGTATTTTAGTATTTGGTTATTTTTTAGATCCCTTTAGAGAAGTAAGATTCTCATTAGTTCTTTTAGGCCAAAAAACTAGTCTATAAGACCCTATGTGTCAATCACCCAAATAATTAACTATTTTCGGATATATAAATTTCTTGCTCGCTATGTTGTAGATCTCGGTTTTGGTCGATAGGGGCCTAGCGCCTAGGTGGGATTACACGGGATCTAGGCGGAATTATACGGTTTTGAATCCCAATGTGTAATTTTGTATATTTAGTAATATATATGTAGTAATTATAGCAATTTTAACTATTTAAGTCATAAAATTCATCTAACAACCCTATAGTAAATATAAAAATACTAAAATTTGAGTTATAATATCAACTATAGAATTCTCGAAAATAAGAAAAATAACAAAAAGATCTATGCGGACATTATTTTCCATTAATCGGTACTTAGGCGGCTATTTTTTTCCATAAATCGGTGTCTAGACGGGTTAGGCGCCTATTCCACGGCGACTAAAGCGCTAGGCAAAAACGCCTAGAATTTTAACCAAACGTAAGCGGTTGAGGGGGAGTTGACGCCTAGACGGCGCCTTTGCGGGAAGATCTACATTGCTCGTGATCTTAAGTTATTATTGAATGCTATATATATACAAAGAAATTGATCCGACTTTTTTAGGCAGTGTCCCGGACTTCAATATTTTAGGTCAATTGAGTTCATTTTTCTAATTTTTAAACTTCACTTAAGAATATTTCCTGAATTAGCCCTCTGTATTGATGTTGAAGTTTTGTTTATAAGTATTAAGTAAGGGGTAATTTGATTAATGGTCAATGAAAATATATGGGAAATTGGAAATGTATATTTTTTGACACCCTGAATAAAATATCGAAATGTAATAGGAAGTGTGTGCTATTCACTGAGGTCATATATATAGAATGCAAAAGAGTTTTCTCTTTAAAAAGCAAGATATGGAAGTATATGTGAAAATAATTCTCATTATCTGGGGATCTTTATTTGCCATAGCTGTCCTTTACTCATGTATTTGCAATATTTGCAAAGATAATAGCAAAAATAAGCCAGATTTGGAAAAAGGTGGGAAGCCCAAAAGCAATGTATCTAGAGCAGGTGGTATGGTGGTTTTAGGAGGTGCTGCTGCCTCAGTAGCTGTGGCCGCTAGTGATGGTGGTGGTTGTGGTGGTGGTGGTTGTGGAGGTGGTTGTGGTGGATGAGGCTGAGATGAATCAGGTTATGATATGTAAGTACATGATCAAGTTATTAGACCTTTGTTCCGTGCACGTGCTTGTATTGTAAGTTATTATAATACCTTGTTTGGGTAGTGTTGATAATGGCTATTTCTTTCTTTTAAACTTTTCTAAGTTCAGAAATTCTTCTAAAATCAAAATTCTAATTCTGTAGGTAGGATGAAGGTTTGATGATAATTCTTATCACTATTAATCATGGATGTCAATTACTTTTATCATTTTTTGTTTTTTATTTTCGCATTATTCCTATTGTTATAGCATAGTTGTGGGAAGCCTAAGATGGTAGCTGGATTGAAGTGATTGGTCCAAACATCTTTTTTTTCTTGTCAAAGACAATTATCCTTATATTGTCAATTCAAAGACTTACAAAAGTTGTAACTCAGATTCTAGAAACAGGCTTCTAAGCCTTTTACTTTACTTCTAGACATAGACATGCACAACAAGAAATAGTATTATTAGGGACAAAGTTATTGCGGCAATATTAAAATAGCTTTAATGATATTTTTAAATATTAAAATGGCCTCTAATTATATTTTTAGCGGCAATATTTGCCGCTAGAGATAAAATCAATAGAGGCAACAATAAATAATTTGCTACTAAAGGTATCTTTAGAGACGAACTTATAGGGACGAACAATGACGACTATTAGCGGCAAAATTAAGATCTTTAGTGTTAAAATTTTGCCGCTAAAATACTTTTTCTTGTAGTGATGTTATATTCCAATTAAATCAAAAGGACCCTATGTAACTTATTATTTGCAGAGTTTCTAGCTGCAGAAACTTTACATTTTACAACAAAAACAATGTCCTCATTCCTCAATTAACTGATCTTCAGTTTTGCTAAATGTTGTAAAAATCCTGAATTCCTTTCACCTCGTAAGTTATAGACACAACTGCAAAAGGCTGTTTTAAACATGATAGTAGTCAAGATCTTGGTTTTCAATGTCCTTACTCCAGTTTATGTTTGTATCCCACTGATAAATATTTTCAAATATCAAGCATCTACGTAATACTTCCTTGCATATCCTTGTGAAATTGTGAGAAAAGATGAGATGGTAACTGTCCTCCACTGTATTTCTGCAAAATATAGAATCCACATATGCAATTACACCCCATGAAGTAAGCTTATATTTGGTTGCTAATCTGTCTAGACAAGCCATCCAACACACAAATTTGTGTTTTGGCACTCCAGCTCCCTCCCATATCAGGTCATGCCAAGCTACTTGATTACCTCTTTGCCTCAAAGCCTCAATTATTTCATTAACATTAAACTTCCATTAGCGGCTGCACACCAAGATATAGTGTCTTCTGTAGTATATAATCTGGAGTGATATTCTCAGGTAAAGCTCTCATAAACTGTAGATTTGGGGATAAGATCCATTGATCTCCATAAATATCGTCAGAAAAAAAAAAGAGTTTAAATAATGTCCACGAGTATTTAACGTGGAGCTACTTAAGACCTCCTTCGATTGCCATTGCCCAGCCAATTGTCCCACCAGTATCTAATACTTAAGGGTAAGTTCAATGGATGGGCAATTGTAACTAAAACCTATCATTGAGTATGAAATAAGATGAAATTAAGTTTCAATAGACTTAATTATTGTGTATCCAATTTTTAATAAACTTTAAGCTTTGTTTGGTTTGTAAAATGTTTTCTATTTTTGTTTTCAGAAAATATAAGGCCCTGTTTGGTTCGTGAAAATAATGGGTGTTTTCTGTTTTCATTTTCTATATTTTTGAAAATACTAATAAAAACGTGTTTGGCTACAGAAAATGAAAACAGTTTTCTGGAAAATTTAATGAAAACAGCGCTATATTGGAAAACGTGAAATCGACGTTTTCCATATTTTCTGAAAATTTTGAAAAGAAAACGAAAATTATTTTCTGAAAAAATATTATGAAAACGAAAACAGAAAATATTTTCACAAACAAAACAGGGTCACTTCTCATTTTTTATTACTTTCCCGAAAACATGTTTAGATGTAAAAGAAAACTTTCCCGAAAACATGTTTAAATGTAAAAGAAAAAATTGTTTTTTAAAATAATAAAAATTTGAAAATATGTTCGCGTTACATTATTTTCAAAAATATTATTTTAAAAAATATGTTTGGCAATTACTAAAAAAAAGTTATCTTTAGCGGTAAAAAAATTTACTACTTAAAGTCTCGATTTTGCCGCTAATGCCTCTATTTGTTCGCCGCAATAAGTTCGTCTCTAAAGACATTTTTTGTAGCAAACTATTTAGTTTTGCCTCTATTGACTTTATCTTTAGCGGCAACTATTGCCGCTAAATATATATAATTAGAGACCATTTTGGTGTTGTCGCAATAAATGTTGCCGTTTAAAATATCATTAGAGACCATTTTAAGTGTCGCCGCAATATATATCGTCTCTAATGATATTATTTGTTGTAGTGAGTTCTTTTCTATATTTTTTGTTTTCATATCTTTTCCTCATTTATGTTAGAATTTATACATTGAATACCAAAAATAAAATAAAACAAAAATGCTAAAATCTTGATGAATATGTATACAAAAATTAATTTATAAAAAATTATTCAAACCCTTCAACATGGGTACAAACCCTAGGGTACAACCCCTAGGGTACATCATTAGACATATTGGATATGGACATGGACAAAAACCGGGCTTGGGTAAAACCTTAGGGTATTTGGACTATCACATAGACAAAATTCGGTTAAGACATGGACAAACATTAAATGCAATTATATAAAAAATCATTTCACACAACTTAAAAATCTTAAGAACCAATATAGGTATGTACCCATGGGTACGGATCTATCAGACTAATGAAAAGAACAAAACAAATAAAAAATGAATTACTAAAAAGAAAAAAAATGAAAAGGGTAAAGCTTGAAAAAATCCAACTAAAAAAATGAAACTAGGCCTAGTTTAGTTGGTTTTCTAACTAGGCTTTAAAAAATAAGTTAGTTGGTTTTTAAGCCTTATTTTGTAGATTCCTCTTTTTCGATATATACAAAATGAACTTCAAAAACAGTTGTGGCCAACGAATAGTAAAAAACTGGGGGTATAAAAGTGGAATTTTATATTATGTTTTATTAAGACAGTTGGAGAAGAATAGTCAGTGGTAACACTTAATTCTAAGTTTGTGTTAGAATTAAGATCTCTGTAAAAAAAAAAAAATCTTGTTGTACTCAACCTAAATCAGCTCTTTGTAGATGATAGTTTGTTTTTTTACATGTGTTATTTGTAGATGATAGTTTATTTTTTGGAAGTTGAGGATAAAAATATTGATAGTTTATTTTATATCTTTAACGAATATGGTATGGAAAACAAGTTAGAATATTAACCTTGATAATAATGGTGTGCTTTTTAGTAAAAACACACCTAATGAGGTAAAAAATAAAATCTCTTCTCAACTCAAGATGAGGAAACTTGAGGATTTTGAAAAGTATCTTCGGATCCCTTCAGGTTGGGGGAAATCTAAAGTTAAATCTTTAGAATGACTTGTTTAAATGATTTTGAAAAGAATGGATAGATGGGATATTAAAATTCTTTCTAAAAGTGGAAAAGAAGTTTTGATTAAATCTATTATAGGAGCTATTCCTAATTATACTGTGTCAGTGTTTCTTATACCTAAAAAATGACTAATTATCTTACTTCCCTTGTTTCAGATTTTTATTGGAACAATCAAAGAGAAAAACGATATCGCTGGGTGAACTGGCAAACTCTTATGAATAGTAAAGAAGAATGGGGTTAAAGATTTCCATGCCAAAAACTTAGCTTTACTAGCTTCAAATAATGAAAAATACAAATTCACTTCCTTTTAAATTGTTGAAAGGAAAATATTTTTCAAATCAAACTTTTTTAAATGCATCTTTGGGTAACAACTGTTCTTGAGGTTGGAAGAGTGTTATTACTGGCACAGATTGTTTTATTGATGATTTAAAATTGAATATTGGAGATGGAAAAACTATTAGAATTCGGGAACATTCTTGGCTACCACGTAATGTTAATCTATCTAGACCTGATGAATGCGCACTTGAATATGTTTTTGAACATATGTACTAAGTCCAAAAACAAAAAAAGGATGTACCCGAAACCCATCATTGTTGGCATACACAACTTATTTGTTATCTTCTCTCCAGAAGTTGTAGCAACCGTAAGCCAAAACTTCATTCCATATTATCACTGTGTTGACACCCTATTTTGGACTAAGTCTATATCAAGGGCGTATTAGTGAAAGAGTGTTACAATAAGCTTTGGAGGGCTCAACAAAGAGAAGATAATATAATAGAATACAATAATGGTAATACTTCTTGCCAGTTGGATACAAATTATTGGAAGTTCATCTGGAAAATGAAAGTTATGCTAAGTTCAACAATTTTATGTGGAAATGTTATAACAATGGCTTGGCTACAAATGAGAATAAATGGAAAAGAAAATCAATTGATAAACCTGAATGTCAATTATGTGGGGCTGGATATGAAACAGTGGAACATCTCATTTTCATCGTTCATGGGCCAGAACAGTTTGAATGGCAAGTCCATTGATTTTCAATTATGATTTCGAACCCTCACATAATGTGAAGAAATGGATTAAATTTATCAAAGGATGTGTTTCTGAAAATTGTGATTTATCTTCCAACTTGGGAGAATTGGCTTTATTTGTAGCATGGCATATATGGAGGAGAAGAAAATAATTTATTTTCAAGGGTTGCTCTACTGACCCATTAAGTTTAGTATAACTATCAATTAAGATCTATGATGAATACTGCGCAGCAAATGAGCATCCTTCTAAGGTCCTAAAGTTAAATTCATATGCAAATATGAATTATAATTTTTCAATAGATCAGACAAAATTTTTATGTGATTTAGAGTTAAATGAAAAAGCTTAAACCTACAATTCTAGTATATCAAGGGGTGGGGATCTTTGAAATGAGATCCCCCTTATACAGGAAAATTTAAAGTGAATTGTGTCTCTTGTGATTTACATCTAACTTAGTCGTTATTGCTTGTGTGGTTAGGGATTTAATAGTTACTATGCTAGGTGGTATTGCAATGAAGGTTCAAACTCATTCAGTTGTTAAAGCAGAAGCAAGATGAAAGGTCTTAGCTTATGAGATGGCTTCGAGACTTCCTCATGGTTCAGTGGAGATTGAAAGTGATAGCTTAACTATTATTAATCAAGTTAATTCTAGAATTACTAGACAGTCTAGCTGTATTAGTGTATCTATCAAACACGTTTCTTTTTGTAAAACTAAACACAACATTAAATTTTTGTTTGTGAAAAAAACTAGAAACTTGATAACGGATTGGGTGGCCAAACAAACGCTAAAAGGTATTTATTTTGTCTTTTAATGTTTTATCCAGCTCCCCAATTAGCTAAACTCCAAGATGACCATGATGCACTAAGAATCAGTTAATTTTTGTGTAATGTTTAGGTTTTTTTTTTGTTCAGCCGTGTAATGTTTAGGTTATTTTAGTATAATTTGTATTTGGACTAAAAAAACTAAGGTGGGTAAAATCTTTAAACGACGTGGAATCTTAAATGACGTAAACCCCGCTGAGAATTACATATTTGCGCTCTTTGAAGCAAAGAGGCTCAGGAAATTTCGACTCAATCAATCGACTCTCAATTTCATGGGAAAGTATAGGAAAATAGCACCTCGTTGGAGTCAATTTACCAGAAGATGCGAAGGTATTACTTTCTTTTACCGACTTTTATATCTGGAAGGAGAAGATTTGAATGTTTCGAAAGGTATTAATTGTCATGCCATATATTTTTTTCTTTCTACTAGTACTATTCAATAAACTTCATTTCATCATCATTCATCCACAAATGCACAAAGTCTAAGTCACGAACTTTCATGAATGTTTCCTAGTACTTCAACTCTAAATTTTACGTAACGCAACACTTATTGGATTTAGTATTTTTTGGTCAGAAATAAACCAAACCTATTGAGTCTATAGTATAAAATTCTATATTGTTAAAAAAAAGTTATAGGTTTCTATCTGAATACTTTAATTAGTTATAGATCTATTAAAACGTGTTACTCTATATTTTAGATTACGATCATCAGTTATCAACATAGACTACCAACTTTAATAACCAACCAATCACTACAAGAAATAGTATCTATAGCGGCAAAAAATTTAACACTTAAAATCTTAATTTTGCCGCTAATAGTCGTTATTTGTCGCATCTATAAGTTTCTCGCTAAAGATACCTTTAGTAGCAAATTATTTGTTTTTGCTTCTATTAACTTTATCTTTAGCGGCAAACATTGCCGCTAAAAATATAATTAGAGGCCATTTTGGTTTTTAAAAATATCATTAGAGGCCATTTTAGTTGTTGCCGCAATAACTTCCCCCGCTAATGCTACTATTTCTTGTAGTGAATGATCATTAAAACTTATCCTTCAACAACTACCAGTGACTGATAAAAGTTTTTCAAAATACCTATCAACTAGTTATCAGGCAAAATCTGATTGAATTAGCAACCAATTAGTTATCGTGAAAGGTCACAATTATCTCGAGACTACTATGGTGTTCGTTTAAGATTCTTTTACCTAACAACCACTTTGCGGTCCGTAAAAAAATTATATTAAAAATTTAAAAAATACATTACAAAAATATATTAGGCAAACAGAATTAAATAGTCACAAATATTACAAACCACATTAAATAATCATGGTAACTACGAAAAGATTACATAAAGAAAGAGATAAATTGAATAAATTGTCAAAAAAAATTCAAACTAAAACATCAAACACAAACAGAATTAAATTAAGTTGTGATAATTACACAGACAGATTTGTGACTAAATAAGGGAGACGGGCTCGATAGGAATAGTTCTCAGCAAGATCAGTTTCATCTCTTAGGGATTGTCATGTACGTGGATCCCTCACTTGACGTGACAGTTTTGGTGGAGCAGTGGGGAAGATATTTAATGGTATTGAGTCTGGCCTAATCGATTGATTTTCTCAACAATCGACATAAATTCCTCAGAATTTAAGGATGGATTTAACAATGTGGTTGCAGGACTGCCAGTGGAGTCCTAGTTCGATCCTCGAGATCAGGTTGCTTGGAGGGTATATTCATTCGTGTATACCCGACTACCATCTCCCAAATATCGATTATACATCTCAAAGTCACACACATTTCCAGATTTTGGGACATGCTCTAGCTCTAACTAGGAACGACCGGTCCAACTCCCACGTTCCAAACCTATTGCGCGGGCCCCCTATGGTCCTTCTCCACCTCAATCATTATCAGAATCAGATCTTGTGTGTCAATGACAGTGTAGATGAAGTCCCGAACGCACCACCATGAATCTCTTCCGGTGATTCAAACCTCGCCCTCAAATCAATATGTTATAGAAATACAATATAAATGTAAGTCCAAGATAATATTTATACAACTATAAACTTATATCACATTGGTAGAAGTGCCCATCCCTCCCGACTTCCTCAACCCGATTGTTGTAATAGTCAACTATTTGGGGATTCTTCTTCTTCCCAGTTGAGGGTATAGGTGTAAGAGTTTCACCTTCCCATGTCTCTAGGATAAACACATCGAGGTCCTCCACGATATCCTATAAAATAACAAATCACGATATAAAAAGATATATACTTTTTTTTGGCAAATCACAAGAAAAATTACATCCACTGATTGGTAATTGGTCTACGATATGGTGGCTAAGACACGAACACTCCCGGTGGCCTGTTTCTCCCTATTTTTCTTGCCCGAACCGATTTAGCATGTTTAAAATAAATATAATATTAACAATTATGTAAAGTATAAATAACGTATCGAAATATAAATTTACCTTAAAATGAAGGTTAGCCCACATCTCCAACATCATATCTTACTCTTCCGATGTCATATCCTCGGGAATTACACCTTCAAATATCCACTTCTTGTACTTGGCCCACTTTTGATCACTATGTATGGTCGACATTTTTTGTGGACGCTCTTTTATATACTAATTAAGTTCGACCTATGTCTCCATTCCCTGGCCGAAAAATAGCGATGTAAAAAAATTGGAAACCAACCAAAAAAATTATTTTATCAAAAAACTAAAGTGAAGTCCCATTTTGTGCCACTATCTTATACAAATTTTCCCAATTTTGGACACGTCATTTATTTTTTCCTAATTTAGGCTGCATCTTTCGTTTCCCCTAGCCACAAATAGTTTAATTTTCCCCAATATATACCATTTTATGGACAACAAGAGAAAACAAACAGTAGATTAGAGGGATAGGAAAACAAATGTGTCATTAACCTTCGATTCACCTAGCCATAAGTGGTAAGTATTGGAGAAAAATTATTTGTGGCCAATCAGGGAAAATGAAAGATATGGCCCAATTTGGAAAACATAGTATCTAAGTGATTGTCATGTACGTGGATCCCTCAGTTGACATGGCAGTTGTGGTGGAGCAGTGGGAAGATATTTAATGGTGTTGAGTCTGGCCTAATCGGTTTATTTGCTCAACAATCGGCATAAATCTCTTGGATTTAAGGATGGATTAAAGAATGTGGTTGCAGAATTTCCAGTGGAATCCTAGTTTGATCTTTGAGATCAGGTTGCTTGGACGACATATTAATTCATGTACCCGACTACCGTCTCCTAAATATCGATTATACATCTCGAAGTCACACACATTTCTAGATTTTGGGACATGCTTAAGCTCTAACTATGATTGACCGGTCCAACTCCCACGTTCCAACACTTTTGCACGGGCCCCCTATGGTCTTTCTCCACCTCAATCATTGTCAGAATCGGATCTTGTTGTGACTATGACGGTGTGGATGAAATCCCAAATGCACCACCCTGAATCTCATCTGGTGATGCAAACCTCGCCCTCAAATCAATATGTTATAGAAATCCGATTTAAATGTAAGTCAAAAATAATATTTATTGAATTATAGGCGAATTCAAACTTATATCGCATTGGAGGAATCGCCCATCTCTCCAATCTCCTGACTTCCTCAACCCGATTGTTGTAATAGTCAACTATTTAGGGAATCTTATTCCCAGTTGAGGGTATAGGTGTAAGAGCGTCATATTCCAATGTCTCTAGGATAAACACGTCCGGGTCCTCCACGATATCTTATAAAATAACAAATCTCAATATAAAAAGATAAATACTTTTTTTCCAAATCACGATAAAAATTACATCCACTATCTGGTAATGGGTCTACGATATGGTGGCTAATCCACGAACACTCCCATTGGCCTATTTTTTCCTATTTTTCTTGCCCGCAACCGATCTAGCATGTTTAAAATTAATACAATATTGACAATGTTAAAGAAAATATTCAAAGTTATTATATGAATCTTTTTAGGAGAAAAGAAGTGATGAATATTCAAGAAGTTCAGATTCTAATGAAATTGAGAATGCTGTTTTTAAGATGGATGGGTCAAAAGCCCCTGGTCCGGACGGGCTACCTGGGAAATTCTATCACGAATTATGGGCGATCATCAAAACAGATATTGAAAGAATTGTGATTGACTTCTTTTCGAATAATACTCCGCTAAACCTGATTAACGATACGATTATTACCTTGGTGCCTAAAGGGGAGAAGGAAGAAGCGATTAAAGATTTTAAGCCAATCTCTTATGTTAACTTCTGCTACAAGATTATATTTAAAATCATGGCTTTAAGATTACAACCTTTTATGGATGATATCATTTCGCCGACGCAATCAGCTTTTATCAAAGGTAGAAGTATACAAGATAACGTGCTCATTGCACAGGAAGTCCCGTATTTATTGAACACTAAGAGAAAGTCAAAAAACAATTATGCGGCGGTAAAAATTGATATGGAAAACGATCGGGTTAATTGGGAATTTCTCTTTGAGACAATGAAGGCGTTGGGTTTTGCGGAAAATGGGTAAGTTGGATTAATAATTGTGTGACTATGGTGTTAATGCAGATTAACATAAATGGCCAACGACTTAAAAAATTCTATCCAGAACAAGGGATTAGACAAGGAGATCTGCTATCCCTATTACTTTTCTCCATCCTCACGGAAAGTCTAATTGGCCTAATTAATAAACAGTGCAGAGAAGGAAATATAAATGGAATAACGATGACTAGGCAATGTCCTAAGCTTACCCACCTATTTTTTGCGGACGATGCCCTATTTTTTTTTTAATCAAAATCACTGATTTGGAAATTGAAGCATTTAGGGAAACGATTCAAATTTATTGTCAAGCTTCGGGACAAAGAGTTAATCTCTCTAAATCGACCATTCTGTTCAGCAAAGATACCCCGAGACATATTAAAGAAAAGGTCTCGAAATCCTTAAATATTGGGATTACGGAATCTTTGGGAAGGTATTTGGGTCTACCTTTAAAACTTAAAAGATCGAAGACGGAAAACCTAAACTATATTAAGGATAGACTATTAACGAAATCGGCTAGTTGGATGGCATCACTTTTATCGGAAGGGGGTAAATAGATTCTTATCAAAGTGGTAGTGCAATCAATCCCGAACTATGCAATGTCTATTTTTGAGTTTCCAAAAGTTATTTGCAAGAAGCTCACATCTCTTGTGGCTAATTTCTGGTGGGATACAAAGGAGAAGAAGAGGATTCACTGGTGTGCATGGAATAAAATGGCCAAATCAAAGAAAGTTGGTGGTATAGGATTTCAGGATTTCCAAAAAATGAACCTGGAAATGTTAGAAAATCAAGCATGGAGAATTATTAACAATAAAGATTCGCTTGTGCACAAAGGTTTGAAAGGAATATATTCTCCAAACAATAGCTTATGGGATACAACATTGAAAAAGAAAAGATCATGGAGTTGGGCGAGCATTTTCAAAGGTATTCAAATGCTAAAAAAACATGCAATTTGGCAAATAGGGAATGGGAATAGTGTTGAAATATGGAATCATAAATGGCTCATGGGTGACTACAAATTAGACAACATAAACACTTTGGTGGTCCTTAGTGTGTTCTAAAATAAATGCGATAAGAAAAGAGAACCACAACCGCAAGTGTACGGTTGTCCCAAGTAATAATAGTGATAAACAGATTCGTTCAGGGACGGATTGGTTGACTCTAATGCTTATCAGATAGTGATTAATTGCACGTAAAGCAAGTAAATGATTTTAAGATTTGTTGTTTGTTTTTCTAATAACTAATACAAATAATGAAAAGACTAAATTAATGCAAATGTAAAACTAGACGCAAGTAAAAATAGTTGGACGCAAGATATGAGAGGTAGTACTCGAGTAACGCTAGGGTTTCACCTAAATCTAATCATTCCATGTATTGCTTAAGGGACGAATTCGGTAATTAATATTGGTCGGGATTCAATTATCTCCTTACCCCCGTCAGGGTGGACTAATGAGCTCTTCTCAGGTGCTACAAACCCCGTCAGGGTGAATATAGTCCACCTTCGAATGATTAAAGTCTAACTACCCAATTGGCCGTAGGATTAATTAAGCCTGTCAAGGTCAAATAATTTCTATTCTACATTCGTTAATTAGTTCCGTACCTTGACCCCCCGTCAAGGTGATCTAATTGCCACTAATTGGAATAGCCTTAGTACTAATTCCTA
Source organism: Nemophila menziesii (assembly GCA_029959085.1). Classification (NCBI taxonomy): domain Eukaryota; kingdom Viridiplantae; phylum Streptophyta; class Magnoliopsida; order Boraginales; family Hydrophyllaceae; genus Nemophila; species Nemophila menziesii. Next base: position 2,800,501 of record JARWIR010000013.1, read on the forward strand.
AAATTGATTCATGACTTCAATAATAGTCAATAGGTGTAAATTAAATAAAAATATTAAATACCCAATTCGATTTCAATTAAATTAATCCCAAATTCAAAAACATAGAATGAAATAGATTGGGGTTCAACCCATTACGGGTTCTCAAGTACCAAATGAAATTAGCTCATAATCGTAAAAACTAAGAAAATAAATTGAAAGGAATTCATAATTGTTTTACAGAAATAGAAATAAGAAACCTAATTAGGAAGTTGATTCGGCTGCAAAGTGGAGATATAGACAGTCTCCAACTCCAAGCTTCTTTTTTTCCTTGCTTCTGCTTCTTTTCTCCTTGTCTGACTTTGTGAATAATGAATTGTGAGAAAAATAGAAGTCAAAACCCTTATTTATACTTAAAAATTCGGACTTGGACCTTAGACAAAAGGTTAAATGAAATAATAAAGGCCCAAGACCATTATCTTAGCCCAAAATCCCGAAACTGTTGCACCACCTCCACTAAAACAGCTCTACCCGACTCGTCTCAGCTTGGATTGACCTCATTCCAATTGCTAAAGTTCCGTAACTCAATGGGGCACGTTTTCTCTTCACAACTCAGCGGCTAAATCTACTCTTAGGTGGCTCTAAGTCAGAAATATTTGGCAACTTTCCAGATTTGCAGCTCTAAAATCTCAATTCTTTCGGGATTTGTCTTCATGCTTTGACTCCATATCACGATCTTTGACTTTATTCTCGAACTCCTCTCCTATCTAGTATTCAAAACCTACAAACTTTTCACTAAAATACACAATATTACGCGCAAAAGTTTAATAAATTAAAATTACTAGAAATTAAAGAGGAAAATCAGATTATTGCATATTTAGTCCAAAAGTCTATCAAAATATTCAGATAATCACCTAATTTGATGTCTTAAGCATATAAATACAGAACAAAATAGGAGACATCACACTTCAAATTTGAAATGGGTGAGCGAACTTATGGACAGGGAATCAATTGGATGGAATATTAATCTTATAAAGTCTAATTTTGACCCAATTATGGCTAATGAGATACTGAAAATTCCCATTACTCATGCTTTAAAGGAAGATAGACTTATATGGTCATTTAATAAAGACGGATGCTACTCTACTAAATCAGGATACCACACATTAGTCAGAGACGAGGTCAAAGATATGCCCCAATCATCAATTGTTGGAGAAAAAGAAAATAATTCTGCACTCTGGAACTTAATCTGGCATGCTAACGTCCCGTCTAAGATCAGGAATTTTGGTTGGAGAATTTGCAATAATATCCTCCCATCTAAGCAAAATCTTAAGAAGAAAAGATGTAAAGAAGAAAGTACTTGTGAATGGTGTGAGATAGAGATGGATGGCATATACCATATCATCCTTAAGTGTCCGTTTAGGGTACAAGCATTGGCAGAGTCTTCCCTTCAGGTGAAAATTAATAAAGAAGGAAATGAATATTTTTTTCAGAATGGTTACTAAAAACCGTCACGAGCTTCTCAAGTAATGGGTGGGACAAGAGAAAAGTGATTGCTATTATTCTTGTTACGACATGGAACATATGGAAGGAAAGAATGAAATGTTTTTTTGATAATAAAAAATGGTCGGTGATAAACATTACGCAGAATACAAGAGACATAATTTCCAGAATATTTGATGAGAATAGGAGAAACGATCTGAATAAACGACCAAATAACAAAGGAAATAAAGGGGAAATTGGGAGTAATCCAGTGATTTATGATATGGCGGAAATGGTCTGGTTTAGCGACGCATCTTTTGTCTATACCTCAATAAAAGAACCGAGGCATACAAGAGAAGATGAAGGCGGAGGAGCCAGACCTCACATTTTATCGAGAAGACTTGTTTGTTGCTAGGGGACCTTCACCATAATCGTCCACTGTACCTTTCAGGATATATTGGTGAAGTAAAACTCGGACAAGTGCAAGTAGATCCGGGTTCAGCTATAGATGCCATACCCCTAAAAACGGTAAGGAAGCTCGGGATTGCCACCAGGAAGCTGAACAACACTAAGACCAAGGGTACAACGCTGAGTCTCAGAAAGGTATGGGAAAGATTCGCCTCAAGTGCCAGAATTAAGATCTTTAGACATAATTAATTTGCTCTGTGATCGAGAACGAGACTTCCAACAGCCTTTTGCTGGGCCGGCCATGCAAACGGCATTGTACCTTCAACTTTGCACCAGTGTTTCAAGTCCAGTACGTTGAAAAAAAATGGTAAAGTACAAAGACTATTTGCGGAAAGGAAGCCTAAGGAAGAGAAGGGGGTTGAAACCTATTGCTCGGACGCAAAGATGGTACGTACGCCGGTGACCAGGAAGACGAAGAAAACGAAGCCGAAACTCACCTTGAGGAAGTGGAAGCTAAGTCAGGTCCAAAAAGGAAATATGTAATACATATAAATGATGTTATCGGGGGTGAAGAAGTGTGTTGTAAATGTAATGACCCTTGACACTCCTATACCTCTGATGGAGAAGGGAAGATGGATTCAATTGCCTTTACCCCCGTCTCTAGAGTCGAGAGCTTTCAAGGAGTTGTGTTTATTGTAGGGGAAAGGGTGAAAAACCAATCATCTTATAGGGGTCTGACACGCCCGTCAGGTCAGATCAAGGAGAGTTGGTGTGGCACCTAAGGCAAAACCTGAACTCACATACTTTGCTTCGGAGAATCATTAAAAACATGGGATACGACTTTGAGTACCCCAGGGGATTGCAAACCCCAAGAGAGGAGGTCGTCGATCACCTGCAGAGGCAATCTGAAGAGAGCTTGCACATTGCTTCAGATACAAAGCAAGGAACAAACCCCCCGACTTCCTATACAACCGATTAACAGCCTTCTCATACAAGTAGACGGCTATGCACGACTCCTTGGTAAGACTATCAGGAGCCACTAAGAATCTTCGTTTTAAGAATGCCATTAGGACCGGCAAGCCTTCGAAGACTTGCTGCCATCGAAGTGGCGATGTTGGCATATTGCCCCCATCGATTAAGTGTTTTAATGTGACAAATCATCTATTGCTTAGTGTGCTAATCTCACTTTATTATCTTGCACTCTAATTCATCAAAAAGCACAATTAACATCATTTTGATCATAGCCTTATTTTCATATCCTTAGTAGCTAATTTTCATACTATTACTTTTAACCTTATCTTATGTGTACATTGAGAATTAGCTTTCATGATCAACAACAAAGTTTCTTAAAATGATGTTTACAACAACTCTCGTGAAGAAAACTTTTCCATCCGAGCAACGAATCAAAAAATCATAATATCCAAGTCAGTAGAAACCGGGTACCCGCATTTGGGAAAACCGGGAACCCGGTTTGGTGAAGCTCAAGTCAACATCAAGTTAATATAGCCGTTTTATAGCCGTTACAATTGAAAACCGGGTACCCGCATTTGGGAAACCGAGAACCCGGTTTGGAACAAGTTCACCATCAACTTTATATCCGTTGGGGACTTTCTTGTGCTATAAATATGAGCTCTTTGAAGGAGAAACTTACCTCTAACATCTCAACTATCATACATATCTTTCTCCTACAAAGTTAGAGGTCACAAGCTATCAAAGTTAATTATCCAAGCTTGATCAAGAGCTTAATCAAATAAGCTATCAAAGTTATTATCTACTCAAAGAGGAGTTTACAAGCTTATAGTCATATCTACTCTTTAGGAGATTATCTAGCAAAGTTGTTTGCACCCCTTTAAACACTTTGTATCTATCCTCTTAAGTCTAGGTCTTGTAATAGATAGATTAAGAGAGAATTCAAGTATAGGGAGTATACTTGGTATCCTTGTGTTGAGATAGCATAAGTGTTTGAGTATCGGGAGTATACTTGGTGTCCTTGTGTTGCGATAGCACAAGTGTTTGTCCTTCGTGTTATCGAAGAGGTTGTAAGGGTTATTGTGTTCTCGACCCGGTTAAGAGAGACACGGGAGCTTAGTGAAAAGCTTGAAATCCTAAGGAGGCTTCCTTAGGTAGTGGATGTAGGGAAACCGAACCACTATAAATCGTGTGTATCTTTCTATCCCTACTCTATTTTCTTTCCGCACTTTATATGTTTGATAATATGCTAGTATGAATATTGTGATATTGATTATCTAGTTTATCTAACATATTGTCATCTAGAGTAGTAAGAGATTAGAAACTCGTTTTTACTTGTATCACTTATATATCGAACCTCTTAGCTTATCCATTGTATGATCCCTTAGGAGTTTGATATATTAGTTGACTTAGAAGTTTCTTTCTTAAACTTATAATTGTCCAAAAGATTTTTAATTAGGCATTAATCTTATTAGTAATCCTATTCACCCCCCCTCTAGGACTTTCAGGCGATACACGAATTAGAGAAGGAAGGGAATAATGTAGCAAAGCGATTCATAATCAACTTTGTTATATGCCCTCTTGACACCAGCACCTCTGTCCCACTATTTCAGGTTAGATAGGGATAATGCCTACCAAAGGTGAAGATGACTTCACGTCGTCTACAAAGCTGATGTCCATGGAATTGATACATCCCGTGCCCTGGTAGCCGGCTCTGTCCATACCCGTAATCTTAAGATGGAGCGATTGTTGGCTTTGTACACCCAAGCGTCTTATCCTCTCGACCTTTGGTAAGGTCGAGGCCTGCCTTTGAGTGGTCAATTCTTCGTTTATGGGTCGCTCAAATATGTTACCTGGTATGCTAAGCAATGTGCTTAGCCCAGATATTTCAATTCAATGCCGGTTTAAGTGCCTGAAAGTCTGAACTTCTTGGAAGTCGGCCATTATGAATCGTTAAACGTTGTTTTCTCAGTAATATGATCAAGGATAGATACTTTATTTCTCTAGCCATTCAGTTATCCGAAAGGTCAGCCCTTAGATAAGTAAGATAGGGCTGCTAAAGAACTGATGCTTAGAACTAGCCTTAGGGATGATCTCATTCTTCTGATAGTTTATGCCTTTTGGTATGTTTTTCATATCTCATCCGTTCTTGTACCTATCGCTTCTCTCGTGTGACTACGTACCTAGTATTCGTCTTCTCCTTACAGTTTGGAGGGAGAAGCATGGGCCCTCCTTTTGGCTATTAGATATGCTGGATCAAATAATTTCCAGAGTAGTACTTTCTACTCTGATAACCTCGAACTTATTCAAGGCATTAACAATTAGGTAGGACTTCATTAGAGTCTAAATCCTATTGTCGAATAAATCAAAGGATGGATCAACATCTTTCCACTTTGGAAAATCTCATACATCAATAGAGAACACAACGCAATTGCGGATGCTTTAGCTAAATGTGTTAGAAAGAATGTAGACCTAACAGTGTGGAAAGACTTTTTAGTTATTAGCTCGTTTAACTTTTCTTTAAGTATTGTAATTATAGGACCATGTAATTTTCTTTTTATGAAAAAAAACCCTATTAGAGAAGAAATATTGAAGGTCTGATTAGGAGTTAAGAAATAAAATGTTATTACTTACGAAAATTCTAGTAAAAATTAAAATAAGTAGGATGTTTATTATCATATATAGGAATCCTAATCCTACTCAAAGAACGGGGGTGATGCATGCTTAGGTGAAGAGAGTCTGAACTAGTTGGTCTCTGAGGCCATGGAAACTTGATTGACCTTAGGCTCATAACCATTAAAATTACAACCAGTATCTGCCCATCGAGGAACTTCAAACCACAGGCTAGTGTTGCTTCGCAATGTAGAAAAACAACGTTATCCATTGTTGCAATTTCAAGGGATAATGTGAGAATAGCGAAAAAAATATATCGACCCCTTCCCACCATCAAAATTTTTGCTAACGGGATTCTGGATTCCATGCGATATTTGCTTATAATAATTCCCCTCTAAAAAAAGGAAAAGACGCCAATTTTGGGAATAAATTAGTTCTTATTGGATCCTTGAATTTACTGATTTCGTTACACTCTTCTACATTATGAATGTAATCAAATAAGGTTGATTAAGCTTAATCCAATTTATTATATTTGTCTTGTTGTTATTGATAGCATCGTACTATTTAGGGGAATGTATTCAACGGAAAGTTCTTGGATTTTTTAGTCTTTAAAAATTTAAAATATTCACTCACGATTTTAAAAAAAACTATTCAAACCTTGAGGTATCTAATTGAGATTTTAAAAACTCTTTTAAAATAAATGTATTTAATCAAAATTCTTTTATCATTAAAATTTCGAAGTCATTAAATTTTATAGAAGTTTAGGATTTGACTATAAATAAAAAAGTCTTCTATAAAAGGTAAAAATAATTGTAAGTTATTTTATAATCATTTTAATTTTTAATCATTTATTGTTGTGGTTTTTTAAAATAAATTAAAATTAGATTAGTTCACATATATGTCATATATGTCAGCCATGTTTATTCAGTAATATCATATAGAAATATCAATATTTTATCAACTGATAAATTGAATGTAAAGAGATTTTTTTTTGTTTTTTTTCCAATGCAAGTGTGAAAAGATGGGGTTTAGGTTATCACTGTTCATTGTTGTTTTATCAAACATAAAAAATGTTTCATTTTTTTTTCATAGTTAACTTTTATTTCTGGCATATATTGAATTAAGTGTGAAAAGATTTTTTTTTGTGTTTTTTTTTTCCAGTGCGAGTGTGAGAGTTTTAGGTTATCATATTTTATTGTTTTTCTTGCATCAAACACAAAAAAAAATGTTTTATTGTTTTTCATAGTTAACTTTTTTTTTTATATTCTGAAATTTTTGAACGTTTTCGAGTGTATATATTTTTCTATCTTAAAATTTATTATTTGCTTAATATTCGAAAAGTAAAATCGGAATTATAAATCCGAGACAAAAATCAGATCGATTGGTGGTGGAGGCCATCATTCCTCGAGACTGTTATGCCACTATGGTGGAAGAACATCTTTTTTTGTTGAATTGTTTAAATAGATGTATATTTTAGAAAAAAATCAAAATCTATTAAAATTTTAACGTAAGAATCCGTTAAATTTTATATAAAGTTAAAAAGAATCTTATAACTCTATAGAGAATTAAAACAATCCATAAAGTTTGCAAAGTTCATGAACTTTACAAATTCAAAAAATCTAACAAAATCCCAAATAAATACACCATACTTAGTGTATTAGATCTGTGTCGTTCAAAACTATTAGAAGTTTTAGCATAATGTTTGAAATTTTGTCAATTTAACTAAAAGTTTGAAGTGTTAAAAGAAAGCGGAAAACATATTATAGGAGATTTATACTCCAACACGCCTTCTCACGAGAAGATGGATAGATCTAAGTAATGCATGTGGACAGGGGCGGAGCCAGGATTTTTGTTTGAGGGGGGCCAAGGGGGTTCGGGGGCAACGCCCCCGAAAATTTTTTTTTTTGGTTAATTACACTATGCATCCCTATATTTTAAAAAAAGTACGTAAAGGTCCCTATATTTTTAAAAGAATGCGTTAAAAGTCTCTATATTTTGCAAAACACTATATTATTAACTTAGTGTGCTTAAATAAGCAAGTATGTGGTGGATAAATGATTGGCTTTATCGGTTTATTAGATGATGGTTAAGCAAATGTGGTACTTACCAGATTTTTTATAGAAAAAATTTAAGAAGGTGGGATATTTTACGGAAAGATTACGTATTTCGTAAAAGTTAGGGGGGGCCAAGCGAAAATTTAGAAGCCAATTATGTTATATATTTTTCTTTAAATTTTTTTTAAAGGTTATAATTTTTTTTTTTTAAAACTCAGGGGGGTCCATGGCCCCCCCTTCCTTGGCTGTAGCTCCGTCTCTGCATGTGGAGATATCGAGGTGGGTGTACAGGCTAGTAGAGGAGATGGATTGCTCGATACCATATTCAATTAAAACTTAGAATTATTAGAAAAAAATAAAGAATAAATTATAAGAGATTTATACTCCAACACAAATTAGATAAGTTAAAATAGTTTATGAAGCATAAATTGAAATTTATAATTTATTTTTACCGTTATTCTTATAACATATCAAGTAAATGTACATATTACTAAAATTATTTTAATCCGACAGTGATAATATTTCTTACTACATTCTAATCATATTCGAATTTATTACTACATATCAGTTGCATCCTCATTAACATTTATTTTTAAATTTTTATTAAAATTAGGACTAATCCTAATGTGAAAGAAATCATTAAATGACAAAAAGTCAAGTCACCTACTGACTTCTGAGAATTACATATCTGCGCTCCTTGAAGCAAAGAATATTAGGAAATTTCAACTTAATTCAATCGACGCTTTTTTTTTTCTTTTCGAAAATCAATCGAATCTCAATTTCATGGGAAAGTATAGAAAATTAGCACCCAGTTGGAGTCAATTTTTCAGAAGATGCTAAGGTACTTTCTTTTGCCGACTTCTATAACTTTTTTTTGACGGATAATTAAACATCACTTTCCTAGTGTCTACAATTCGTCCTATTCATATTCAAGGCCTAACTTCTCAAAACTTACATCCATGAGTAATGTTGATGCATTTGTCGCCATGTGCAGACTTCTATAACTGGAAACGGAGATTTGAATGTTTCGAAGATATTGTCATGCTATATTTCTTCTCTTTTCTTATTCAATCAATTTCATTTCATCATATTCGACTAAAAAAAAAACTTCATTTCATCATCACTCATCCACAAAGGCAAAAAGTCTAAGACACAAACTTTCATGGATGTTTCCTAGTATTTCAACTTTAAATTTTATGTCACGCAACATTTCTTGGATTTAATTATTTTGGTCGGAAATTTTCTTTTGTTAAGTTTAAAATTCTTTTTTTCTTTTGGGGACAGAAATAAACCAAACCTATTGAGTCTATAGTATAAAATTATATATTGTCGAAAAGATTATAAGTGTTTGAGTACTTAATGAATTATAAATGTATAAATGTTACTCTATAATTTATATATTTTTCTCTCTCACACACAAACCAAACCCCTCCCACCCCTTCCAATTAAATTTTATATTCTTTTATGACCATCCGTCATGACACCGACTATCATTTTTAATGGTCACCTAGCGATCTTTAAAAACTTATCGTACGACAATCCTCCAATAGTTGGTAAAGGTTTCTTGAAATATCGATCAACTAGTGGTCGGTAAAAATTGATTTAATTAGCGACTAATTAGTGGTCACGAAAGGTCACGGTTATTTAGCGACCACTATTGCGGCCGTTTAAGGTTATTTAATCTAGCAACCAATTTGCGGTCGGTAAAACTTTTTATATTAAAAAATTTAAAAAATATATTACAAATATTTATTACGCAATTGGAATTAAATAGTCACAAATATATATTACAAAATAAATTAAATAGTCGTGATAATTACAAAAGGATTATATAAAGTAAGAGATAGATAAAAAAATAGTCAAAATGACAAACTAAAATATTGAATACAATTTAAATAAGACAAAGTCATAAGATTAAATAAGGGGGTGGGAGTTCGATTGGGGGACTAAGTCTCATCAAGATTTCATCTCTAAGGATTGTCATGTATGTGGATTCCTCGATTGACGTGAAAGTTACGGAAGAGTAGCGTGGAAGGTTTTTAACGGTTGCATTTGTTGCGTCTGACCTGTTCGATTGATCTACTCAACCATCTGAGTAAATTCCTCGGGATTAAGGGAGAATCAAATGGTGTGGTTGCAGTAGTGCTAGTGGAATCCTAATTTGATCCTCGAGATCATGCTGCTCGGAGGACATATTTATTCATGAACCCGACTACTGTCTTCTGGCTATCGACTATAGATCTCAAAGTCATACACATGTCTGGATCCTGGGACATGCTCTGGCTCTAACTAGGAACGACTGGCCAACCTTCTAGATTCCAACCCTTTTGCGTGGGATCCATTTGACCCTTCTCTACCTCGATCGTCGTCAGAATCCGATCTTGTTGTGTCAATGACGGTGTGGATGAAGTCCCTGACGCATCACCCTAAATCTATTTTGGTGATTCAGACCTCGCTCTCAAATCAATAGGTTACATAAAGTTGATATAAATGTAAGTCCAAAATTATATCTATTTAGCTATAAGTGAATTCAAACTTATATCACATTGATGGAAGCAGGGGCGGAGCCATGCATACCCCAAGGGGACTTGAGGCATCACATCAGAAATAATAATATGCTGCTCAAGTAAGTATTCAAGTAAAATCTTAAGGGCCAAAGAGGTTGTTTTTATGGTGAGTTTCTTGGAATTTTTATTAAAATATCAGGACTAAATTATAAATTTATGAGATTTTAGTCCAAGAGGTCTTTGAAACACCCCCTATAGACACGTCACCCTTACCTAATCCATTATTCTTACTAAAGGCCATAGACAAATTTTAACAATATAAACAAAAATCTTCCTACCCATTAAACCTTTTTTTTCTTTACTAAATATATTAATATATTTTTGCAATTAAATTAAAATCCTAATAACACTCTTCTTCATATCTCACGCAACTTCTCATTTCTCACACCCTCTGTTTTTTAATTTATATATTTTAATCAACGAGTCTTGAAGAACCCTGCTCAAGCCCCAATCACCTCCACCCAATCCAATCTTCTTACTAGATGCCAAGTTTAATATTTAACATCGTGGACCAATTTTCCCACTACCCATTATACTCTCAAATGTTTTCATCCACTATATATACTAAATAAATACACAATCACATTTACATCTACAAACCCTAAAATACTCACTTACATCTCTCATCGCTCATCTCCCCACCTCAACCACCTAAAAATGGTTACTCATGGCAGCAGACTCCCCTTCGGTGGACATTACTATTTTTTTCGACGAGTCTCACGACGGCTAAACGACGAGATCTGCTACTCACTTCTCTTCTTTATTCACGGATCTCAAGATCTGTTCATCTTTGTAAAAGTGAAATAAATGGTAAAAATGAATTGTTGTCCCTTTATATAGTTTAGGGGTATGTTTGTACGATATGATTTCAAAATTTTCTTTAAAGCAAAAAAACTCACAATTTCCATTCTCCAATAACCCATAGGTCATTCACCCTTAAAGATATTAGTTCATACAGACGGGTAAAGTTTGACTACCAATATATTGGTGGGTATTTAACTGACCAACTATTTAATTTTTTTATTTTATTAATATTTTGAGCGACCACCTAGTGACAGGTAAAGGATGTTATTTAGAATAGACAAACAAAGTTTGACCATTAAATTTCTTAGGGGTATTTTACGGATAATGTAGGTTGCTGGTAAAAGTTTTTCATTTTAAAACTTTAGCGACCATTCTAGTGATAGTTAAATACTTTTTTAAAAGAATTTACTCCATCCGTTCTACTGAAATTGTCCACTTACTTAAAATAATGTTCCAAATATATTGTCCACTTAGAAGTTCAAAACACTTTTTTTCCTACTTTTTCTACTATTGCCTTCATTAAAATATTGAAATTTATATTTTCAATATACATTTAAAATATCAAGATATTTTATTAGGAGTATTTTTGTAATGTGGATGCATTTATTATGTTTTTTAATATATGTGAAAAACTAATTAGTAGACAAATTTAATGGAACGGAGGGATTACTAATTTTATTATGGTCACTAATAAATATGTTCCAGCAACCATTTTTATCTGTCATTGGAAATTTGCTAGTTAAAAATCGAATTGTGGGAATAGGCTTGGCCTATAGAAGTAGTGGGGTTGCATTTTTCTTTTTTCCAAATATTACTTAATATATATTGAAAGTTATTACAAAGTTATTCAATTTTAGAGGGAACGGACTCGTTTTTAATTATTTCAACTAATCTAGTTTGGTACGCGGTTAAACGCGAGTCATTCATGTTGCTAGAGAACTTTATGTTTGCTAGAGAGCCATTATGTAGTGGAGTTGCATTGACCTCAAGGTCTTGAGTAACGCAAGAAGTTTATCTAATTTTTTTTTTTTTTAATAAGAACCTGAATAAAATACATCAGATCTTAATTGAAAAAAAAAACCTGATCATCTACATGGTCAGTGGCGATATATGTTGGGCTTAGAAGGATTCAAGTTCATCTAAACAGTGAGATTTTTAAAAATGGATGTGTAATTATTTTCATAAAAGATAATTAGATTAAACAAATAAAAAATTAATTTCTTTAATGATAAGCATTTGGTATCTGGTATAAGGAATGTTTTGAGTAAGCATTTGACTTTTGGTTATGATAATCCAATATTAGGATTCCAACAAAATTCTACGACTTGACATCTTCTATTGAATAGTAAACTTGCAAAACAAGGCATTAATATTGCGTACGTAGTGGGTGATATTGATAATATATAAATAGATGGAAGAGGCCTAGTGAATTGATTCAAATTAACTAAAAAGATGAAAGCATATGTGATAGTTCTTATTGTCTGCGGTTCAGTGGCTGCTGCAATTCTCCTTTTGTTTTGTGTTTACAATAATGGTCGGAAAAAGAAGCAACCTATCAAATCACTTCCCGTCACTGTACCTCGTCCAGTGAATACAGTTACACAAACTAATCGAGATGTTGAGAAAGTAAAAAATCCGGTTAAAAATGGTGGTATGGTTGTTTTAGGAGCTGCTGCTGCAGCAGTTGCAGTTACTGCAACAACCGCAGCTGTTATAAGTAGTGGTGGTGGAGATGGTGGAGGTGGAGATGGAGGTGGCTGTGGTGGTGGTTGTGGCGGTGGTTGTGGTGGTGGCTGTGGTGGTGGTTGTGGTTGAAAAATATCAGGAAATTAAATATATATATATATATATATGTACAAGTATTTGCATTTTCATGTGGGTTTGGATATCATTTATATTATGTAGGTTTCAGTAGGCCTTGTAAATATACACTATAATGAATAAATATGCGTGTTCCATTTGCGTCTAATCTTCAGAAGTAGAATTGTCTGGGTTCTTGTACATATAATTTAATTATATTAAATCGATGCAACTCTAAAATATAGATCTCTTAATTTACATATTAGGTTAATTCGGTCGAATATTCATAGCTCTGTGTAGGCAGTGTGGTGGTGGGCTGGTGTAGGCGGGGTGGATGAGACAGTGCAATGGCGGGAACTGTGCGGGGTACGTTTAGAATCCGTTTCCGTTTCATGCTACAGTACAACAAGGAGGGGTGGGCAGTTTTTTAATAATAGAGGGAGGTGAAGTCATTTTTTAGGGGAGGTACATTCTTTTAGCCGAGGAGGGGGGTGGGGATGGATTTTTTGTGTAAACATGATGGAGTGATGTGTTTGGGGGTATCCCACGAATGAATACCACATATAACTATTTTGTTCATTTTCCTTTAATTTTAAGATAAGAATAGAATATCTACTTTATCCATTATTGTGTGTCAAGACTCAAAGACTAACCCAAATAAAGAAAATCTTTACGTAACCGGAAGAATGTCAATTTTTCCATTAAGGATCGTACATAAAAGAAAATAAAAAGATAAGAAATAATTTTAGTAATTTAACTAAATACGTGTATCTTCATGAAATAATTTATTATAATCATTTACACTATTGCAAAATAAAAAACAAATAATTCTCAAACTAACCTAAAACTTTAACTACTATAGAACCGTTTTACACTCTCAGTTGACTAACCTACATAATTTTTTATTCATGAATCTTTCACGTCTTTCTTTTTCTTTTTTCCTTGTCTTCAACCATTAACATATGATATCTATTTTAAATGCCTTTACAACCAAACAAACCAATGAATCTAGTAATCTTGGAAAACTTCAAACCTTTCATTTTCCAAGACAACCATTAACTCTAAAACTACTTAGTTTCCGAAGACACCATTTAGCATTCCATTACATTGGTTCATGGATATGAGTAAAATCTCAACAATTCCTCTCTTGACGAGCATCCTTAAACACCTCGACGATATCAGAGAATGAAACTTTCTCCTTGAGTTCCTTGACTTGTTTTGAACAAACACTCGACGCTCGATCACCAGCGCTTCTGTCATCAACTTGAACAACTCGGCCCTCCAAGATATAGATTTTTTTGTGTTGATTTTTCCACTCAATATGAACCGGTCATGTTTAAAATATTTACATCGATTATCTAGACTGATGTATCTACATTCATATGATGTTAACAACCTCAACAAAATGATATTGGTACCGCTCGACGGTACATATCTCATTTGAAAAGGTTTGCGCATTGCCATTGTTTAGTTGCAAGCGAACACGTCCAATGCCGTCGACCTCCATCACCTCGTTGTTTGTAGCAGTAATGTGACCGAACTTCCGGTCGTTATACAAAGTTTCAAACAAGTCACGATCATTGCACATATGAACGGAAGCAGCTAAATCTAAGATCCATTCAGGTTTCTTCATATTAGACATGCCAATATATGTAGTAACACCAACAAATAAGACATCTTCTTTAGTTAGGTGCGAACTTGAACCATCCACGATCTTGACTTTTTTATTTGACAATCTGAAATCTTTTAAGTCCTCGATCATTTGACGGCGCCGAGTTTATATATGTCATTTCTTTCCAAAAAAGTATCATCCCGTTTGTTATGATCAATAATCTGATACCGCGATTCTACATCTTTAAACCGACAATTTTTCTCTTGACTCCTCCCTCGTTCAGAACTCTCTACAAAAAGTGTATTTACATTATCATTAGTTTTTACTTTTCCCATCATCCGTTCATTTTCATGAAGGAGTGTAGTGACATCATCCATACTAAGTGTCTTCCTCCCTACCAGCATTGTTTGTACCAATGGTTTGTGAGATCTCGGTAAGAAAGATAACAATAAAAGAGCTTGTTACTCATCCTTAAGCTTTTCATCAATATTTAGAAGCTTGCACACCAACTGATTGAACGAATTGATATGACTTTGAATTTCCACTCACTCCTCCATTTTCAAGGAGTAAATTCTCATCTAAGGCATAATTAATTTGTCACCGGTTTAGATGCATATGTTCCCCCGGGTTTCTCCCACAACGCCGTCAGTGTTGTATCCTTAGTCACATCGAATTTGATCTCGGGAGCAAGAGCCAATTGGATCGTGCTTTTCTTCCTTCAAAGTTAGTTCAAGACCATACTTTACGAGAAGGTCTTGAATCGTGAGCAGCCATAGTGCGAAACTCACCTTACCATCGAATAGTGGAACTTCAAATTTTGGTGCAGACGCCGTCTATCTTTTTAGGACTTCTATGCAACACAACCACAACTCTGATACCACTTTGTTGGGAAAATGTCAGATTTTCCATTCGAGAATTATGCACAGAATAAAATAAAAAGATAAGAACTATAATTTTTACATGGTTCAACCAAATATGCCTACCTCCACAGAGTAATTCAATATAATCACTCACACTATTACAACTTGCTTTTTGTACGAAAAAAAACTCAAAACCGTCTCACAAAAGAAAGAACAAAGAATTCCCACACTAACTGGTGGGGGCAAAGGTGTGATAAATAAATAGATAATTAAAGATAATAATAAAGAGCACACACCCTTGAGAACCACGGAACTCACTGCAAGTATCACAGATCGTTTGCAAGTTTTAACGATAAGTTAAGTTCGTTCGCAGGGATTTAATCCGTTAGATCTATTTATATTTAACAAGCGTAGATGAATTTAGATGTTTTAGATAAAAATATAAAAAGATGAATAAATATCTGATATGAAATAAACAAATATGAATGCAGATAAATAAATATGAATGTAAGTTAAATAAATTAGGATTAATATTGTGAGTCTATTTTACTAACTTGTTAATCTAACTTGTCACAGATTAAGCATTATATATTAACCAGGATTCTAAATTCTACCTAGCCTTTTCTAGGCTTAGGAGCAACCTCTTCACTACCAAGGTCTTGGGTAATGATTGGTGATTAAATCAAACCTTTATGGCTATCTAGTTAGGCAAAGGATCAAAACTAGACGATTATGTGGTGTTGTCAATAACTAAAAATAATCCTAAGATTGACCAAATCTAAGGATGTAACAATAAGTCAAAACACATAATAACAATATACGCCAAGCTCAATCAATTAAAATAACAATTAGTATTATGAATTAAAGACAAAATAATAACCAAACAATTAAAAGTAAAACTTACAGAATAAAAGTTTAGATCTATGGTTGAGCATAAATCTATAGCTAATTACCCTAAATATAGAGAAGGTGAGATGTAGAAGAGGAGTTTGTCACTCTTCAACTTCTTCTTCTTGTCTTCCTCTATAGGTCAGCTTGCTTCTTGGATGAATAGCTTGATTCTAAGGATGAATAATAAATATAAAGACTAAGCTATTATTTAAAAGTGAGAAAATATAAGTAAGGACTAAGCCTAAGCTTGAAACTGAGCAAGGACATGTTTACAATGGTATGAGGGTGTATTTATAGGTGTCTTGGAAGCCCTAATTCGTTTTCTTGAAGGAGAAGTAAGTGGTGGACTCCAAGCCCAACTCTAATTCGTATGGAAATAAAGATAAACACTGCTGGACTGTTTTGGGCATATCTTCTTCGTTATTGGTCGGTTTTTGCTCCATAATATACCAAAAGAATCCTCAAAGAATTATCTACGTCCCTATGAAAGGAAATTACCAAAATCGGCTTCCTTGTAGGAGTAATCGCCACTTCTTTAGGCGTTGCTGCAAAAATTCAGATTTAGGCAGCTTTTCCTTTTCCATCTTTTTAGCTTTTATTTCCTTATCTCCAATTACCATGCTAATCTCTTTCCATATCTTGTAGTCTTTGACTTGGACTCTAATTAATCTCCATAATTATCTTTAAAGCTTCACACTAAATAAATAATAAAACCCAATATGCTCTAAAAATATTATTTCACTAAATCAAGACTCAAAATAGGAAAGTGCACTATTTCTCAAGAAATTTGACTAAATGACTTCCTAAATCACTAAAAATGATGTCTCATCCTAATATAATTCTATCACAAATGAGGAGATATCAAGACCCCCAACTCAAAGTTGTATCCTCCCGATACAATAAAGATAAAAACAAAGGGAAGTCTCTAAATACACACCTAGGTCAATTAAGCACAGAGGGAAGAAGATAGCAGAATATGGAGAATAAACTTAAATAAACTACTCAGAAAATCTCATGTAATAATATTCATAAACTACATACCTATACACTTCTCATATCCACAGTCAACACGGCTTGAATTCAAGATCAGATTAGTTTCGCAATGTAAGAAGGATTTGGACTTTACTCAGTTCCCCACGGAAGCTATAGACTGTTCATCGAAATTCACTAGTGTCCAAAGATCCATTTAACTACTCTCTATTGGCTCAATCACTTCTCGATTACATAGCAAAGAATCAAAAGGTCTTTAAGGTTGTATGTAGGCTTAGGGACGGTATGATAAGCATATTTGGATAATTTAGAGTGAGCTTTTGGCTCTCTCCTCACTAGCCATCAACGAATCGCCCTAGAGCTTGAGTTACTCTCATAAAACGTTTCTCACTCAACCCAATGATTTCTTTGATGCACAATATAGCATCCCTAATAACCCAATTAAAGCATAAGATGTTCACATAAAAATTCCACTTTGCCGGTCCGAATATATATATATTTTCTTTTCAAATCAATTTTTCTTTTGTATAGCTATGACTCTCTTTTAATGTTGAGATATCATGCTATTTTTCTCATATATATATTTTTTCTTTTAATGCCCTTGTTGGCAAAATTAGCTCGTAGCTTCTTTTTCATTCATTATTACCCCGGCAAAGGGTTACAATAAATATCTGTGAATCATCATCAATATAAATAACAGAGCACAATTAATAAGCTCAAAATCCCATCCCAATAGTAATTCCCATAATGGTGGACCCACCACCCCAAACTCAAGCTCTAAAACAACTGTCTATGCATCGCGATTCGAGTGCGGGTCATATGGAAAAGTCCTATAATCTAAAGGGATATGGCTTATAATGTGTTTCAATAAAAAGCTTTAGAAAGGCTAGAAGGGACTGAGAAGGATATAGCATAAAATCAAAAATAACACGGTGAGAAGGTATAAAAAGGCTTCAAAGGCTTCAAATATGAAAGAACCGCCTTAATCACTTTCTACACTATGTAATTTCGTTATTCTCTTAACTTTAACACTTTCATCAAATGGTTTTGTCAACTAGCTTGGATCTTACGGCCTACACACTTCTCAAGGTTCCCTGAGATCGAACATACTTTCTATAGCATTGCTCACTAATCTTTTCTTTACTATCAACGTGTGTTTTCCTGCAAATACTCAAAGCATACAACATAAAATAGCTCATAAACATATTACTTACTATCATTAACTCACTGAGCTTATGATTTTAAGTTATTAAACACACTCTACATACATCTAAACCTTCAAAAAATTTAATTTTACCTAAAAACAGAAAAATGGAGATGAGAGACAACAAATCCCCACACCCCCAACTCAAAAATGAGCCGTGTCCCCACGACTCGAAAAAGACTCAAGAAAAATAAAATTTAAAATTAGCATACATATTGCACATAAAGAAATGGTAGGGAAGAAAGAAAACATACTCTTCGAGGCTTCCACCTCGCCTTATCGATACTCGGATTAAATTCTATTGTATCTTCTTCACCCAACTTCTTATTCGCTTTTCGTTCAAGACACGTGATCATAATAGGATATTGCATTATATAACGACATGGGAGAGATCGAAAATCCGTATCACCTCCTCATAGATCAACTGTGCCACATCTTCTTCTTCTTCTTCTCACAAAATATAATCCACAAAAAGAACGTCGTCTTACCATGAACGTAGACCAACCTAATCTTTCCAAATCTCCCCGAATCTTCATGTATTCTCCTTCAACTTCTTCTTCAAATACTTTCTCATAAGCAAAATGTAGTTCCCTTAATTGTTTCTTCGGAGAAGCTATCATGGCCATTGAAGCTTTCTCTTTTTCTTCAGGTGTAGGGTCTTTGATCTATAGAGGTTGTGTTGTCTTCTTCACTAAAGTTGGAATCTTTTTGCCCATTGAATCAACACAGCATGCTAACCTCTCTTCTCTTGACTTGTTTTACCCTTTGAATGGAACTAGAACCTTTCTTACTTGATTTCTTCTCAATAAAATCCAATACCTTGATTTTCTTCATCTCCCTTACAGTAGATAATGTTCATGTGCTCTTAATCATCTCAATTGACCCCCAACTCAAAGCTTTAACCACTCTTGAAATTTGAAACTCTTGATTATTGGTTGTACAAGCTTTATTTGGGTTAGGAAAGGTGATTTGATGATGATTCTCAATTGAGATGATTCTCTATGTGGGTAAGATGGATTCTTCATGGATTGGCTTGGATTTAAGAAATTGTAGGATTAATTTTGAAAATTTAAGCTTTGATGCTTGGATTCAAGGTGTTTTGGTATGATATGGGTGGTTGAATCTTCTTTGTAATGATGTGGAGAATGAATTCGATGTGTTTTCATGGTGATTGGGTAGTGTTTTGATGATTGGTGAAGGTTTTTATGAGCTTTAATGGAGTTGGGAGAGTTTTGGAGAAGACAAAGAGGCTTAAGGTTTAGTAAATTCGGACTAATAAGAATTAACCCTCTTTTATAAGCTCAAAAACCCGTTTTTCTCACTCCAGCGGCGTCATGCGGACCATGGCTGCGGTATAGGGGGTACACCGCAGGGGTACCCCGCACCTTCTGTTGCTCAGAATTTTTGCTTCGGCAAAATACCCGTTGTAGCACCCCGTGGCACGTGTTTTGGGCTTGCGGACCATAGTTGCGGTATAGGGGGTACTCCGCAGGGGTACCCCGCACCTTCTGTAGCTTCAAAATTTTTCCCTCGGCAAAATACTCGTTGTAGCACCCCGTGGCACGCGTTTTGGGCTTGCGGACCATAGGTGCGGTATAGGGGGTACTCCGCACGGGTTTTTCCTCTGTCCGAAAAATTCTGTTTCTTCACTAACTCGATTTCTCCAGTACCTAATCATCAAAAACACTAATACCTTTCTCAAATATGAAATATCAATTAAAAATAACTAAATAAACTAAAACTAAAACATAAAAACATAAAAAAAAATTCTATGGGATGTCTCCCAAAGGGCACTTTTGTTTAACGACTTTCAAAGTTAGACGAGTTACCTCGGTTATTTCTTTTTATAGCCTCCCCAGCAGTGAGTGAGATGATTAACACTTACCAACTTGAGCTTGCAACCTTCGATAGCTTTTATTTCGACCACTTCTTCTGAGATAATTTGCGTGATAATGTATGGTCCCTTCCAAGAACTGTTATGTTTAGGATTGGGAGGTTTCCATGCCACCTCGTCTCCTACCCCAAACTCAATCTTTTTCTCCATGGTTTCTTGGAGACCTTCAGGTTCTGGCTTCTTCGCTACCGCTTATAGTTCTTTTGACTTCTTTTTCCTCTTCTTTCCCGAAACATAGAATGTTTCAGAATCATTTTCAATACTACGAGTCACGGTTCCTTCATTCACATTCACTATGGTATCGCTGGTGGCCAGGAATGGACGCCCAAGAATGAATGAGACGTTCTTATCTGCTTTATAGTCAAGAATGATAAAGTCCGTTGGAATAACAAGGTTACCTACTGGAACGAGTACATCCTCTATTACTCCCCACGGCTTAACTGTAGATTGATCCGCAAGTTGTAAGATTATGGATGTCGGTTTCGCTTCACTAATACCAATCTTCTTGAATACACTTTTGGGCATGATATTCACACTTGCCCCTAAATCACACATGGCTTTTCCATAATATATCCCACCTATTCTGATTGGGAGGTTAAACTCTCCAGGATCTTTATGCTTTGGTGGTAATCTTCTTTGAACTCGTGCTGATACCCCTTCATTGATTGCTACAGATTTGGCTCTTGTGAATCTTTTCTTATTGGAGAGTGCCTCCATAAAGAATCGATCATAGTTTCTCCTTTCTTCCATAGCTTCGAGTAAAGGGACGCTAATTTTCACTTGTTTTAACGCCTCTATACACTTCTGATGTTGCTCCGCGGGATAGTGGCAATGTATGGGTGTTTGTCTTGCTCTACTTCTCTCTTCAATTCTTGGTTCATCAACCACTCTAGGCTTCTTAATCTCATCATGTTCAACTTCTTCAACCCAATCTTCAATAATTATCTCATCTAAGTTCATCTGTTTTACGTTTGACTTGTTTGGTAGAACACCCCCTTTTGAGGGAGATGGTAGCGCTTCGGTGATTATCTCACCGTGTTCTTTTATCTTTTGAGCTTGAAGACTAATAGTCTTAACCTTATTGTCTACGTATTGGATCTTCTTCATGTTAGATGTTGTATCTTGGGTCAATTGTAGGAGTTGACTTTGTATTTGTTCTATGATTGTAGTGAGCCGCATCACATTCTTCTCTAAAAGTTGATTATGTTTTTTAAAATCTTGATTCTGTTGTTGCAGGCTTTGCACTACTGATGCATCGATCTTTGATTCAAGTCTACCCATATTATCCTCCGTGAAGTTGATGAATTGACTAATAGTCTCTTTTAACTCAGTGATTTCTTCTTGAGGACGTGATTGAGCTTGACTAACATTACGCACATGGCAGCTCGGTGGTTGATTAGCTTGATTTTCATAGGCTTGTTCTTGTAGGTATAACTGTTGAGGTGGCTTTGGGATGCTTTCCTTAACGGTTATAGCGAGTTGTTGTATTTGATCTTGCAAGCTTGAAATCCTCGCTTCTTCTTCTTCGTTGGTGGTAGGAGTTTGTTCTTGTGGCCAACTCATGTTGTTCTCAATGATTGTTTCCATACCACTTTTCGCTTCTTTTGGATCCATAGAGACAAAATTACCACGACCCATACTATCTGTTCTCAGCCTTGACTCTCTATCGAGTCCATTATAGAACATGGATAATTGTAATTGTGGCGTGTATCCATGTAGTGGACATCTTGCCAACATCTTTTGAAATCTCGTCCATGCTTCGCCAACACTCTCTCCGGCTTCTTGTAAGAAATTCATAGGCTCCAATAGTTCCTTCACTCGCATACTTGTAGGATAAAATTTATCAAAGAATCTTTCTTGAAGCTTGTCCCAATCGGTTATTAGCTCGGGAGGTTGCTCATCGAACCAATCGCTTGCTTTCCCGGTCAAGAAAAATTGAAACATTAAATAATACATATGTTCTTGTGTAACACCTTCATTAATGTAGGCATCACAGAATTGCATGAATTTTTGAACAGATCTGACCGAATCTTGATTTGTATCACCATTAAATTTCCCATAGCTCGCGAATTGATTAATTAAATCAGGACCAGGCTTGAATCTAATGGCTTGGATAGTTGGGACGCGAATCCCAATGCGTTGAACTCAAAATTTACTAGGTAAACCTAGCTCTAACCGTTGATTATCCATCTAAAATCCTGAGAAAGACTAAAACAAAAAGAAAGCGTAAAACTGAAAACAAATAAGAACTTCTACACTAAATAAACACAAAATAGATTTAACTTAAAGATAAATCCCCGGCAGCGGCGCCAAAAACTTGGTGGGGGAAAAGGTGTGATAAATAAATAGATAATTAAAGATAATAATAAAGAGCACACACCCTTGAGAACCACGGAACTCACTGCAAGTATCACAGATCGTTTGCAAGTTTTAATGATAAGTTAAGTTCGTTCGCAGGGATTTAATCCGTTAGATCTATTTATATTTAACAAGCGTAGATGAATTTAGATGTTTTAGATAAAAATATAAAAAGATGAATAAATATCTGATATGAAATAAACAAATATGAATGCAGATAAATAAATATGAATGTAAGTTAAATAAATTAGGATTAATATTGTGAGTCTATTTTACTAACTTGTTATTCTAATTTGTCACAGATTAAGCATTATATATTAACCAGGATTCTAAATTCTACCTAGCCTTTTCTAGGCTTAGGAGCAACCTCTTCACTACCAAGGTCTTGGGTAATGATTGGTGATTAAATCAAACTTTTATGGCTATCTAGTTAGGCAAAGGATCAAAACTAGACGATTATGTGGTGTTGTCAATAACTAAAAATAATCCTAAGATTGACCAAGTCTAAGGATGTAACAATAAGTCAAAATACATAATAACAATATACGCCAAGCTCAATCAATTAAAATAACAATTAGTATTATGAATTAAAGACAAAATAATAACCCAACAATTAAAAGTAAAACTTACAGAATAAAAGTTTAGATCTATGGTTGAGCATAAATCTATAGCTAATTACCCTAAATATAGAGAAGGTGAGATGTAGAAGAGGAGTTTGTCACTCTCCAACTTCTTCTTCTTGTCTTCCTCTATAGGTCAGCTTGCTTCTTGGATGAATAGCTTGATTCTAAGGATGAATAATAAATATAAAGACTAAGCTATTATTTTAAAGTGAAAAAATACAAGTAAGGACTAAGTCTAAGCTTGAAACTGAGCAAGGACATGTTTACAATGGTATGAGGGTGTATTTATAGGTGTCTTGGAAGCCCTAATTCGTTTTATTGAAGGAGAAGTAAGTGGTGGATTCCAAACCCAACTCTAATTCGTATGGAAATAAAGATAAACAATGCCGGACTGTTTTGGGCATATCTTCTTCGCTATTGGTCGGTTTTTGCTCCATAATATACCAAAAGAATCCTCACAGAATTATCTACGTCCCTATGAAAGGAAATTACCAAAATCGGCTTCCTTGTAGGAGTAATCTCCACTTCTTTAGGCGTTGCTGCAGAAATTCAGATTTAGGCAGCTTTTCCTTTTCCTTTTCCATCTTTTTAGCTTTTATTTCCTTATCTCCAATTACCATGCTAATCTCTTTCCATATCTTGTAGTCTTTGACTTGGACTCTAATTAATCTCCATAATTATCTTTAAAGATTCACACTAAATAAATAATTAAACCCAATATGCTCTAAAAATATTATTTCACTAAATCAAGACTCAAAATAGGAAAGTGCACTATTTCTCAAGAAATTTGACTAAATGACTTCCTAAATCACTAAAAATGATGTCTCATCCTAATATAAATCTATCACAAATGAGGAGACATCAAGACCCCCAACTCAAAGTTGTATCGTCCCGATACAATAAAGATAAAAACAAAGGGAAGTCTCTAAATACACACCTAGGATAAATCTATTATTGACTACTTAGATAGCCGGTAAAGGAGTTTCTAACGAGGAATTAAATACGTTTAGCGATCAGACCTAGCAGTTACTAAAAGGCTGCGTAATAAACACAACGAATTGGGTATATACTTGCCCAATCCTTACACACATATTTATTAAAACCCTTCCCCAGAAAACAAAAAGTTCCTCCCGATTTTGATTCCAATGGAACCACCATTTGCCGCCAACGCCTCATTTTTCACAACCGAATACCACCCAGAGTAGCCTAATCCATTGGGACCCGTTTCTACCATCTAATTCACTATTTTCATTGAGTTATTTATTCACCCTTTTCATTAATAAAAGTTTGCATATCTCAATCATATGTATGCTTTATATTATGATGCTTCATATATTAACTGATTTATTTGTATAATATATGTAATTATATATTATTATTTTCTAAAATATAAGGAATTTGTATGAATTTCGAAAAAAAAAAAACAGGGATCAGAAATATGAAAATGAATAAATTAGTGAGAGTTATGGTAATTAATGATTATATTAGAGTAAATGTCAATTTTTTTTTGTAATTTATGTATATAGCTGTAAATATTAGATCAAATGTTAATAAATTTTTCACAATTTATCCACTACAGTAGCATATTTATCTAGATTACTTTGGTTACTATACAATGAAATCCAAAGGGAAGTCCCTAGCATCTGGCGATAAAAAGTGAATTAAATCGAAAACCAAGACTACTTTAGTTTTTGTGAAGGGCGTGAAGAGTTTCATACAATTTAATTCAAAACACATTGGTAGTTCAAATGTGATTCAATATTTTTGTATTTTGTGCAAGAATAATCATAGAAAAAATATCCATGTGGCTAAGGCAGATATTTTAAGAAATTGGTTTTCATCGACATAAGAATTTAGAATTTGCGTGGTGAAGTAAAATCTTGCGTTCAAATGATCTTTCAAATATTGTAGATGAGGAGATGATGAATTTGACATATGAATTGAGAGGTATTGTTAACGAAGTAGACACGAAACTGGTAGACGTGAATGTTCAACGAAGTAATGTAGGTTCCTTTGATATTTTGGTTGTAGAAATGAATAACGAGTTGTATTCCGGTTTCACGAAAATAGGTTTGTTGAATTTTATTGCGAAATTTATTCACATAAAGATGAAAAATAAATGGACATATACTTCATTCACGGAACTCCTTGATTTTTGAATCAGGCTTTTCTCGATGGACACATCTTACCAGCATTATATGAATACTCTAACAAGTAGTTAAAGAGTTTGAGTTTAGGTTACGAAACAATTGATATTTGTTCGAACGAACTTGTTTTGTACAGAGGTGATTATAAATCATAAGAGGCATGTCCGGTTTGTAAGGTATCTAGGTGGGACCCAAAGAAGGGGAAGAGAGTGTCGCATAAGAAACTACTTTTCTTACATCACCCCGAGATTACAACAATTGTATGGATCGAGGCATTACTGTAACGGAAATGATTTGACACAAGACTGGAAAATCTACATACTAGGAATTTTTCATCATCTAGTTGATGGCCTTAGATTGAATATGTTTGACAATCCATATATCATATGTGGCTAGTTATATTATTAATTTTGAACTTACCACCATGGTTATGCATGAAACAATCGACGTCCATGTTAACATTATTGATTCCTGGTCCATGTTGTTCCTGGAAAGATTTGAATGTGTTCCTTCATCCTATGATAAATGAGTTGAACATGTTATAGGGTTCAGGCATCCCTACTTATGGTGCATATATGCTGGTATTGTTTGTATTGTGTAGTTGCGTAATTTATATAGTTAATGATTATAGTTGATTGCTATGTGAGATTGAAGGAAAGTCATAACTTCGAATGCAAGATCACTTTCTAGATATCCTTTTAAGCCTCTAATAAAATTCACTTTATTTCTCGCATTTTGGGCGAGAGATAAAGAGAGAAAGAGTGATTAGTAACAAGAGTTTTCTTTGATACGTGGGTGTCAGGACCAGTTTGCACGTACCACGCCTAACCTCACGGGGATATACATGTCTCCCATGCAACAAGAGTTTCATGATAAATGATGACATTTATCCAGCACTTGGTGTATCTATTTCTCTTATTTATAAAAGTAAATAATTTTTTTTTTGCATATTCCACTCTAAAATTTTCTTAATAAAAAAACCTAACATCTTTTATGAGTTTGTTTTGTCATGGTCTAGTTAGTTTTTCCAACAGGCTCTATTTATTTGTAAATTAAAAAAATTATAATTGATCTTTCGAATATTTTAGATCATGGAGGAATATCTATATTACTTTTGAATAATACTGGGTACCACTTGAATATCATTTATAACATGGATCATAATTGTTTCAACAATAATATCATTTTTTTTATCTTGATCAAAAAAAAATTCTTCTATTATGAAATCATTTATGATCCACGTGTATATTAATTTATACATTTTTTTGTTCAACATTATCCAATATTTTATGAAAATTTATATTATTAAAATAGATATCTATACCAGTGTATATGGTTTGTATTAATGATTAGACTGGATCTATACTTGAAGAATAAAATCTGAACAACAAAATTTATATAATTTATATAGGATCTATATTATTGATATGAATACATATATCACTTCATGGAAATCTGTAATACGAGTTTATACTAATATATAGGATTTATATAACTAAGATAAGATTATTGGAATGAACTTTTTACAGTTAAAAGTATAAAATTTATATAACTAGAATATAGGACTTTATAATATTGAGAACATTGTTTCAAAAAATATACTAAAAATATGATTGGATTAAAACTTTTATACAAAGATTTCAAATTTATGGCTAACAAATCCTATACAAACATCTTTCATACATTCTATCAACTGAGTTATGTATAGGAGTATTTGAATTTATGATTAACTTGTCAAGGAGATTTACCTTTGTCATTTGAATAGGATATGATTGGTTAAAATTTGTTTTTCTTATTGTTAATGGACAGCGAACGTATTTTTATTTTCAAAATACAACGAATGTAATAAAAACATGGATAAACTCACATTATGTATGTTTTCTGTATAGTCTACCATTGTTAGCTAAAGAAGAGCAATGACCTTGAACTGCATGTATTTATATTTACAAGAATTTATTAGATACTAAGTATGGCCTGTGCATGCACTACACAAAATACAAAAGTTTGCCTTGTGATCACTTCTTTCCACATATTAAATCAACTTAAATTCGACCAAAAAAATTGACTTAGATACATTCAACAATTATAAAAAATGTTCTCATATATGAGAACATTAAACCAAGAATAATGAAAAATATGAATATTATTAATGTAAAATTTTACAATTTTTTTTCTTTTATCATGCTTAGGGAAATTCTTGGTAACAAATTGGATTCTCAATCAAATAATTTACCTTTCTTGAAATTATAAAAAATACCAATTCACTCCCAACTCGTACAAAATTTCATTTTTCAACAATGATACTACAATTACAGAAATGGTAATTTAAATAATTACCTCCTAAAAAATATAAAAGATAATTGAAGTATGGATGTATTTTGGGGGAAAAATCATACCATGTTCAAGAATTCAATGTACTTAATAAAAAAATAACAAATATATCATGTAACACTTGAAAAGATGCAAAAAAAACTAAATTATTATATTGGCCTTCAAGACCAAGAATGAAAAAGGAAGAGTCGTGCTTCAATAATTAATATCTTCATTCCATCCTTGTCGTAATCTCTCCCCCAGTTGGAATATCATTGTTCACAAAGTGCAAAGCTTAGCAAAGATTTTGCCTGCAAACAGAACACGTCAAATAAACATAAACTAATTGGTTATTAAGGGTTTACCAATTAGATCCATCATATTACTTTACCCAAAGAACCAAGCTCTCATGGTTAGAATTAAGCTCTCACGGATGTGTTGCATAGTAATAATTTTATATTGCGTTCAGGGGAGAGTATAATACTATTTTCTTAATCACAAACATAGAATAGTACAATATATTGAAGGAATGTCAACTTAGTGTAATACTACTCTCCCTTGGATAAGAGTAACTGTATTATGCCCGCTGCCTAGATCTTGAAGAATCTGCAATAACACACACATACATACAATTAGTTTTATAATTAATTATACCTAGTGGAAATTTATATTATATAATCTCTTCAATGTCTGCTAATAAGTATAGGTAATTTCCTAATTGTTTTAAAGTGTGGTAAATTCTGAGAAGAACGACTAGTGGAGTAGATGTTTGTTTCCGATATGAATGAAATACAAAAAATATGATAATAAAATCTAAATGACGAATATCATATACATATAGTCTCATTTGTTATAGTTCTTACCCATCACTTCTACAGACCACACACAGACATAGAGATATTATGTGCATGTACATTTGTGTTTTCAATAAACAAAAGGCTATATAAAAATCTCATACTTCTCAGGTCGAGATGGTCAGAGATGAGAATAATAGCAAATAAAACAATTGTATTGATAAGAATATAGAATTAGTATATATGGAATGAACACCCTCCTTATGTTTCACAATTTGGTCCCTATATTAAAGTATAGGAAAGTTAAACTAATAATCCAACAATCTTATTCGGTAACAATTTTTTTTTCTTTGTTAATCTTATCTATCATCTTTCTCTTCTACACTTTCATCAAGGACATGACATAATTAACCACACTACAAAGCAACAAAACCTTATCACTTAATCTTATTTTGAATATTGGAAACCTAGATCAAAATGGAAAGAAAATTTAAGATTTATTAAACCTCATAAATTACATCTCCAAAAAGGTGTACTCTAGATAGCAACACTCCTATTATTTTATCAATATGTTGATAGTTAAGAATTGTGTGTTATTTTGGTAGAACATGATTATAGTGCCTCCCCACGTGATACAATTGGTGAACATTCATACTTAGTGAACAATGTTAGCAGCTTCTTTCTAATCACGAGTGAGATTTGTACAATTCATTTCTCTGACTCGAAGGATATTGTAATTCCTATGGATATGTTGTTTCCTCTAAGCTTGACTTAGTGACTAATCTATCTAATACAACCAAATGATCACCCATTGCTCTTGATCAATATGCCATTTAAAGGAAACAATTTAGGAGTTTGATCAAAAAATATAACTTTGTGCAATTAACATCGTATACAAAATCAAACAATATAAGACCAAATATTCAACATAAGTTTTATCGAGAAAATGGTGAACGACTTAAGAACTTACCTTCTTCACATTAATGAACTATATAGTACATAAATAGATGATTCAGTTCATTAACTGGAAAATTAATGAACTATATCCCTTTATTCTCATTAAGTGGAAAACTTACCTTGAGAGCAAGGCTTCATTTTCTTGGATGCATGTAATTTCTACGACTAAGAATTGCACTATCTATAAGGGTATATGATGAAGATAGGAACTTTATCAATCGAAACAGGAAGAACAACTAGGATACTTAATGGCACCATCGATAACTCCAGGTCGAAGCCTTAAACCCTATTAAATATTATGTATTTTTCAACGAAAAATATAATATATGCTTTCCTCGAATTATATTTGAATGAAGTTCAAAAAATAAAGTTTAACCTGACCCATTTCAACAAGCATAGGATCACCTTCAATCTCCTGATCCAAATCCAAAGCAACATCCGCACTTCCCAAAAGTGTGGGGTTAAAACGAAGATTAGAAAAATGGAAAAAAAATCTTGTCACAAAAGAACACATACCGATCATTGATGGTGATATATCTAATCTAATCCATTGGTATCCATGCTCTAATATTGTGTTTCCGTTTGCTTCGGCGGCCGACTAGGAAGAGGATGAGTTGAGGTATTACGGTTTTGGAGACCAAGTGGAAGACGATGGTATAGCTGGGAAGAGAAGAAGACAATTGTATAGTGGAAAAAAGAAGAAGGCATAAGGATAAAATGAAAGAATTTATTTTATCTAAAAATGATAAAATACTAAGAAAAAGTAAAGTGAAAGGTTCCTTTTATTCAAATGTTGGAGAAAATATAAAATAACGTGTCAATGTCAGATGTGAATGTGATTATGAGAAGTTCAAGAAAATTATGAAAAATATTTGTGTAATATTTGAAATAAATGGTGAAATTATAAGTATTTAAGGAATGAGAGAAAATAACAAAGTTTAATTAAAGATACTACATTACATAGAATATTTAAGTGTATTCTTAAATTTAATCGAAAACAATACTCCAATCTTATTTTAATGCTTGTGGTTTTTGAGAATGACATTCTAAAAAGAGTAATTCTTCTCTTTCGAAAAATGTTTGGGAGCAAAAGAAATTATCCGAGGGTCTTTAGAAGAACAAGGAAGAGAAAAAATCTTGGCTTTGTGGTTTTCATTCAGCTTTTTGAGTCAACTAACATATGGGGTATCTTGAAGAGTTTTATGATATATATAGAAAACCATATAATTTATTTCGTCGTAAAACTTTTGTGAAGCCTTTGACTAATATTATTTGGGACTCAAGTATGTTTCCTAAGCATTCTATTATTGTTTGGATGACATTGAGGGAAATATTTAAAACGAAGGATATAATTATTTATATGGAGCTAGATCCGCTTTGTGAGTTGTGTGGAGAAGATTTCGAATCGAATAAGCATCTCTATTTCGATTGTTCTTATGAAAGGTCAATTTGAGATGAGATTAAATCATGTCTAGGATTGAATAAGGAGATGAATACGATTTTTAGTGCTTTGAAATGGCTTAAAACGCTTAAAACTAGAGAAATTAGTGGAGAAAACCATGAAGAATCGGGTTTGGAGCAACTGTTTATTGCATTTGGAAAGCGAAAAATCACCTAGCTATGAGAGGTGATTCGATAACACGAGAAACGGTTACCAAGAAAATCAAATTGTGTGTTTTTCCATTTTATTTTCCTTGTTCCCCCATTATTCATTTAGAACCAGCTTGTATTAAGTTAGTATAAGCTAGTTGTTTTTTGATTTTTTGTTGCTACCTTAAACTTTCAGGCCTAGATAGATAACTCTTTTGTATAGTGTACAATTATTCTTTAAATACAACCGATTACCCAACCCAAAAAAAAAAAATCCAATCTTTTAAATTAAGAATATTATAGTAATATCTATAACGATAGATATTGATAAATTATCAAATAAATAATAATTATTAAAAACACATGCAAAAAATCTGGTAATTAAATAGTAATTGCATATATAATGGAAATCTAATGGACTTTGTTTGAATTCTTTTTGTAATAGTCCTATTTAAAAATGGAAAAATGACCCAAAAAATCAAAATAATATTATTTTCAGCCCAATAACATCAATGACAAAATTTCTTCCCAATAACATCATTAACTAAATTTTGTCCTTGATGGGAATCGTCCTTGACGGGAATCGTCCTTGACGGGAATCGTCCTTGATGGGAATCGTCCTTGACGGGAATCGTCCTTGATGGGAATCGTCCTTGACGGGAATCGTCCTTGACGGGTAAACATGTAATCTTATAATAGTAAGTTAATAGATGATTCTTTGGGGCAAGTATAATATTATTTTGATTTTTTGGGTCATTGACCCTTTAAAAATATAAGTGAAAAATAACGTATATATATCCATTGGATTTATTAATGATTGTATCGATTAATATTTGAACATTTTTTTTTCAATATATCAATGTTTGATTTTTTTTTGGTCAAACGATGCTCGATTAGATATTAAGATGTTTTGACCTATGTGATGCAAAATTTTCCTTAAATATAAACTTTCTTTAGGCAAATCAATATTATCCTACTAGGTCACGGGACGAAGTTAACGGGCAACGTTTGCAATTCTTTTGAGTTACTTGCTTCATATATAAAATTGCACTATAGATTCTTATATTACTCAAACTTGTACTATTTGCAGTAGTTCATATATTATAAGAAATAATAAACCTTAGATAGGAGTAGGGGAAAAACTTGCATCATCGAAGTGTATAACAAACTCCTATGGATTTGGCAAGATAACATTGGGGAGTTATTTGATACTATTAAAACATGGGTACCAAAGTAAAAAAAGTTTATAACATGGGTACAAAGTTTACTGAGGTGTCATTAATTGATATAAATAGATACGAACGGGTTTTCTTCTTTTCGAAAGCAAGATATGGATGAGAATCTTATTGGTATTATTTTCGTTGTCGTTCTTTTGGTCTCTGCAGTTGCATTAGTACATCTTTGTAAATGTCTTTGTAAATGTCTTTGTTCACACAAAAAGCCTAAAAGTCGTGGAAGTGGCGGTGGTGGTGCAGCTGTCATCACTAGCGGTGGTGGTGGCGGTGGTTGTTGTGGAGGTGGAGGAGGATGCGGTGGAGGTGGAGGATGCGGAGGAGGTGGAGGTGGAGGTTGAGGCGACTCATGAGGTTAAGCATAATAAGATCTGTAAATAATACAAGTATGCAGTTTGTTTCTTGTGTTTGTGCTTATGTTTATGTCTAAATGATTACACAAAAGTAAATGCTCAAGTTGCCGTACGTGTGTTTGTATTCTATTTTGCCTATTTGTTCTTTATGGAGTCATGATTTTAGTATTTCTCTATTTTTTTGCATTTTCCTTCTTTCTTTTACTTCCCTACCGGGATCTAAAGTTTTGTTTCTGGATTGGATTAGATTAGATTTATTTAAACATTTCAAAAAATAATTGACACAAAATATAGAAACCCCGATACAGATCCTTTAAAATTCGTCCTGTATCAAGTCAATTGAGACTAGAGAATTTATTTTTAGTCAAGAAATGAAATATTGAAAACACAAAAGAGATTACTTGATGTGTTACTTGATATTCATTTGTAATGGATCAGGATTTATATATCAATAAATAGTTAATGTTGATTTTGGGGTCATTGATTTATCACATGGGATATTTTAATCTAGTATAAATAGAATGTTCCCCTTACCTTAATATATGTTACAATTATTAAAAATTGGATCAGCCTTAGTAAAGGAAAGCCGGGATCTAGCATCAATGTTTAATAATATTTAATTGGTGGATAATTTGATTTTCTTATTGATTGAGAAATTATGCTACTTGAATCTCCTCAGTAACATATACATTCTCTTTAACTTGTATAATGATCATTTCTTGTGGTATTTTGTCTTCAGAGCATGTTGTTCACATTTACACCAGTTGCGAGTGTATATGTTGGCCTTATATTCACGCTCGGGAAAATCCACTGATGTTCTGCTACTCTTGCGCCTCC
Source organism: Nemophila menziesii (assembly GCA_029959085.1). NCBI lineage: Eukaryota > Viridiplantae > Streptophyta > Magnoliopsida > Boraginales > Hydrophyllaceae > Nemophila > Nemophila menziesii. Next base: position 2,833,826 of record JARWIR010000013.1, read on the forward strand.
AATATGTACCTTTTAGTTCTATAGTTCTAATTATTGTAGGTTAATGTAATTTGTAATTCCAATTCTACTCTGGAATTAAGTTTCATGTTTGTTACTAGATGAATATTTTATTAATGAAGTTTTCCTTTGCCAACTATCTTTCCTTACAAAATAATTTTATTTTCTAAATCCGATCATTTTAAGCAAAATGTTGAGATGGAAATAAGATCTAGGAGTTATTGTAGTGATTGAGATTGCTATCAAACTTTATGCAAATCAAAATAACTATCTAATCGTAATTAAAAAAAAAACACGGTCTTAATTACTGTAAAGAATGTAAATCATTGTATTTTTTCTTTATACAGGTTTCTGTCTTTTCTTTGCGTAATTAGCAATAAATAAATTTTAACTCTGAAGGACACCTAACATTGTAATTCTATTTAAGGTAAGAAGATAATCTTTGTAAGGATACGAAGTGATACCTCGAAAAGTATAAAATTATTTTAATATAAATATTGGAAATTTTTAATTGATAACATGCATGTACGTTTTAATTATACGCATTATATTTATAAATTTCCGTGTGCCAAATATAAAAATATCCAACCAATTTGTTTATAGTAGTTTATACATCAATTAACTTTGCATTCAATTACTAGCCATCTTTAGTATGCTTGTAATTAAATTGGTTTTCATGATACTTCCTTCATCCATAATAGAATGTCACACATTTTTAGTATTTAAGAAAAGGAATTATCACCCTCTATATTTACTATATATGTCTTTTTGTTTTGGAATCTTAAAAATATAATTTTTAATATATAATAAAAGTAGAAATAATATATCAAAAACATTGATTTCTTGAATAAATAACCAGGGCCGGCCCGAACTTCTTGGTTACCGAAGACTGAAAAAAATTGAGGCCTTTTATAATTTAAATATAATATTAAAATTTACGATGTAATATTTATATAAAGAAAGAAAACTCGAGTTATTTTGCAATATTAAGAACACTTCATGTAAAAACGTGTTCGTAAAAAATATATCTAAAAAAGTACTAAATCTTTTTTAAAAACATTTTGTTATGTTAATATTTTGTTTTGAGATTTTTTTTAAAAAAATTATTTGTAATTCAAAATAAATTAATTAAATTTGAAACAAATATATAAAAAATATATAAACTGCACTCTTTAAAGTTTAATAGACAGCATAATTCCACTAGACCACAACTACTTATGTATGATACATTTATCTACATAAATTTATAAGAGAAATTAAATATTTTTGTTTTTGTGGGGCCCTCAAAAATTTGGAGCCCAAGGCGACCGCCTTGGCTGCCTTGGGCCCGGGCCGGCCCTATAAATAACATTTAGTTAATATATACCTATTTTTAGAAATAGTGACAATTTTTTATAAAAAAAAATATATTTTACAATAAACATAAATTGTGATATAAAAGATTAAAAGAATTGAAGAAAGAATAGGATAGCCCTATCATTTAGTTTCTTTAAAAAACATGTAAGACATCTTGACATTTTTTCACATATTATTTTAGTCTTTCAAACTATGTTTTTTTCTTAAACATTTGAGAGTCACTTTAAACTCGGAGTCATCTTAACTCTAATAAGATAATGAGTCACGTAAACTTAATATAGGGCATAAATAGTCCCAATTTAAACAGTGAGGGTAATAGTCAACCAGTCTATAGTACAGGGAGCAACAATTGTATTTACTCAAACAAATGCAACAATAAACTTTCTGATAATCTTTTTCTCTTCTTCCACTGATGTGTATTATATATTGGCTACGATTTTTGTCATTGCTAGTGATCAAAAGTTTAGTCGCTAAAGACCAGTTTGATCATTTTTTTTTTCCGATGTATGGGTGTCCGGGCCAGCTTACGCGCACCACGACTAATCCCATAGGAAATATACACGCCTCCTCATGCATACTCCCACTTAATCAGAACTAGGTTACCCATGTTCAGGGAGGAGACTCGAACCATGCACCCCTTGCTTACCCCCTTTAAGGGCTCAAGAAATAACACGGCTGAGGGGATTCGAACCCTGTACCTCCTAGTTGAGAGACAGGGTCCTGGCCACTGAGCTAGTCCCAGTGGTTACCAGTTTGATCATTTGCGATGACATGTCGTTGCTACTATTTGGACATCACAAATTTATCGATAGAGATCATTATTCACGACTACATTTTGGTTTGTCTTTGCCAAAAACCGTAGCCAATTACAACGAGGAAAGTTGTCGCTAGTAACACGTTTCTATCATCGACTTATTTTTAGTCGTTATTGTCTTTTCCTAGTGATTACACACGTAGTCGCTATATTTTTGTATTTGTCGGCGACTGTTGTGTTGTTGCGAACGACTATATTATTCTTGACTACATTGAGTCTATCATTTACGACTATTTTGTAATCGTCAATGACTTTTTTTTTTTTAAAAAACATTTTTAATCTCTTTTTTGCTTTTGATCTTTTATTTCTTAAAGTGGTAAAAAAATAATTCACAAATTGATAGAAACAACTAATATTAATAAATTAAAATAAAGTCAACATCATATATATAAATTAAAGTCAACATAAATATTAATTAAAGTCAACATAAATGTAAAATAAAGTCAACAAACATAAATCTAACACATCAAGAAACTAGGGATCTTATAAACGTTCTTTATCTTCTTCACATTCTTCTTCAATTTCCTCGTCTACTATTTGTCGGCTACCAGAGAGGGAGGGACCTATTGGAGGTTAGTTTGGCATATTGTTTAAGTCGAAAGTTCTGCAGCTGTCCTACACCCATTAACAAATCTTCATCGCAGTGGTAATGTCGTCCATCATAAAAATAGGAAAGTACGTGCCAACAGTCGAACTTGTGGATCGACTGCGTGGAGGAGTGTACGTCGGAAGGCCCTGTGAAACAAGATACTCATTCAAGACGTCCATCAATATCACTTAGCTGCTGATCATCCCCACGTGTCGAAGGAGAAGGTCCAGTCACGTATTTTCTTTGTAGGCGATCCCACTCTGGGTGCCTCGTAGCCGATGGGCCCATCCATGTCTTTGCAGTTTCCTTCATAACATCTACCAGCTCCTTGAGTGTCAAAGAAGGTGTGGACGATAGATCTGTAGATGACCCAGACCGGTGACTAGTTCTGGGTGACTTTGGTTTAACCATGTCAATACATTTCATATTATAAAACATTAAAACATTTATGATTTTAAATACTAATTTTTTATATAAAAAGACTTACATCCGCCTTCTGGTATTGCGGGGTCCCCCCATTCATTTTTCTTATCTTCAAAACCGACGTAATCGAAGAAGCCACCCAATAGTGTAAGTGGGATCTGCTGGTGGGTCTGCTCATCGATGATTGCCCTCGATCTCGAGATGGGTTTTTCTAACTTTCCATGTTGCATTCCAACGTATAATCATTAATATAAATAATTTTAATAATTAAATATTTATTTTAGTAAAAAAATATGTACCTCATAAATTATATCTCGAGTCGGGAATAATTATGTGACCCTGCACCACTTGGGCGTGTTTGTTTCGCCCTATTCTCTGTATATCCTACATATAGTAAAATCATGCATTATAAATTAGAACATTATTACCTTGCTCTCCTCGACATCCCACTTCACACAACTCTTTCCATGTTTCTCGTCACTCACGTTATTGGGTTTCTTCTCCTTCATATGTAATCCCTTTTGACATTGTACTTGTAGTATTTGTACCTCCCTTAACAGCTTTTATTGATGTTTAGAGCTATACTCACCCAGTCATCCTTTCTCTGCCAACCCTCTAAAGAATTACTGTATTTAACAAAAACAAGTCAGACATCATCTGAATTGAATATTAATGAATGATTTAAACTGAAGTTAGAATAAAAATTAATGATAAGCAACTAATGATGGACTGCTTCAAGTCACCTGGGACATCTTTCCATTTCTTTTAACACGGAAGGATTCTCTCCCTGACCGTGATCTCAACAACCTGAGAAACATGCTTCCCTTTTGTCCCCATCAGATTTCATGTGTCGTCTAATATACAGAATTTCACTGGTTACTAATTCACCTAAGCCACGTAAGACCTTCAACACAAATTGCAGGGTGGCCTTACCCCCAGGCTTTCTCTTCATCTTTTCTAGTTTTAAACACATTGAATAAAAATGTAATTGATAAAAAATAAAAACAAGTATTCTAGCTACAAATATCGTATACCTGGAGGTGCGTTACAATCAGATAAATATAAGCAATCCATTATAGAATTCTGAAATATTAAATAAGAATAAATAATACATATATCTTGAGAATTATAACTATCACGTTGTATTACATTGAACAAAATATTTCATTTTAATAGCGACTAATAGGTTACACCATGACACGCTCTTAGATGATCTCTTACCCAAAAATCAACATATTCACGGTGTTGACCTAAGCACTGCATACAAATCCTACATTGGTAACTACTTGGTGTGTTATTTAAAATGTTGTCTTTGAATACGGGGTTCGATTGGTTTGCAGAACTGTCGTGGAATAGATAGTAGTGTGCTTTGAGTTCATACCACCCCGATCGTAGTGGTAAGATATTTTTCCCAAACAAATCCTACACGTGCCTAATCCATAGTTTGAGAGATGATTAGAAAACCTCTCAGTAAATGCTTGCCTAGTACTGACTCTAATGGGAGTATTTGGGGACCCTAGTGTGTATGTCATCTAGGGACAAGTAGTGATAAATTAAGGCCCTAAATATATCAATAATTTCATTTAAGTCCCTAAAACTATTAAAAAATATATTTAGTCCTTAAAATATTAAAAATACAATTAAGTCCCTAAAATAATAAAATTATATTCAAGTCCCTATATTAATAAATATTACATTCAAGTCACTAAAATTTATAAAAATTACGTTCAAGTCCATATATTAATAATTGTTACATTAAAGTCACTAAAATTAAAAAAAGTACATTCAAACCCATAAATTAATTCAAGTCCTCATATTTAAAAATTACATTCAAGTCCCTAAAAGTAATAAAAATTACATCTTAGTCCTTATATTATTAAAAATTGCAATTTAGTTTGTTTAATATTAAAAAATAAATTTAGTCCCTATATTAATAAAAATTACAATATAGTTTCTATAATTATTAAAAATTACAATTTAGTCTCTATATTTAAAATATTACAATTTAGTCTATATATTCTTAAAACATACAATTAGTCCATACATTATTAAAACTTACATTTAGTCCTTAAAACTATTAAAACTTATAATTTAGTCACTATATTATTAAAAATTACAATTTAGTCCCTATATTATCAAATCATACAATTTAGTCCTTAAAATTCGTAAAATTCTTGAGATTTGTAGAGTAACTTTTTATATATAACTAAGTCCAAGAATCCTATAAAGTCCAATAACTTTTAAGAATCCAAAGACTTTATATAACCATAAGATGTTAAAGTATTTTAGAAACTCTTGAATGAAAACAATCAAATTTTTTATGATTCTTTAAACTCCTGATTGAAATTATCTGAATTTTAAATGATTTTTTAGAATTCTAATTGAAAACTCCATTATTCTTAAAATTTTAAAAAAAATCTTATAGAATCTTATTTGATGACACCTTTTTAGATTACAAGTTTTAATTAATTAATTTTAAGATTATTATTCCAGAAAAAATATTTTTTCTTGGTTCTATCTTCTAGTGTTTATGAAGAGAATATTTTTTTTTGAAGATTCGCGAAAAAAAAAGAAGGTCCGAGTCTCTTAAAGGAATGATTTGAAAGATTTAAAACCAAAAAGAATATGTTAAATATTTTGCTATAGAATCATTAAATAAGGATATATTATAAAATAATCTTATTTGAGGACACCTGTTTAGATTACAAGTTTTAATTAATTATTTTTTAGATTTTCTTTTTCAGTCGAAAGAAGCATAATATTAAAAATTCAGTAAAGCAATTACAAATTAACCTATCCCTAATGGATTGAAGTCCCTTTCCAAAAGCCTAGCTAATTGGGGAGGGTGAAAAGAAAGTCAAAGGCTAAACAAGGCACCTTTAAGCACTTGTTTAGCAATCCAATCAACACAACAATTTTTGGATCTCCTTGCAAAGGAGATCTTAATCTGGTACTTAAGTTTACACAAAATAATGAATTTAACCAACAACAAAATATTACAGAAAATTTTCTCTCCTCTCTTTGTTTGGTTAATTAATAAAAGACCATCATTCTATATCTCCAGTGAACCTACTGGATACTTAGCAGCCAACATACTAGCTTGAATAAGTCCCCTAGCTTCTGCTTCAATAGCTGAATTATCCTTAATCCTCTGCGCAAAACCATCTACCAAAATACCTGCTGAGTTCCTAACAATACAAGCAAATGAAGCCTGTTTAGAACCTTTATCAAAAGTTGCATCACAATTAATTTTGATAAATCCAGGTAAAGGTGGAGACCAAGATCCCCCTCTGTCTTCTCTAAGGTTAACAACCTGAGTTACAAAGTTGATATAGTTAATATCTGAGGTAATGCCAATATCCCCATCAACTTCATATTTGTTTTTATTTTTAGCCTAAGAACTTAATCTTATGGCAAGATTATTCTCATCATAGGCTTTTAATGGCCCTTGTAAAGTAAAGATAGGGTCAGGAGGAGTTCCCCTAAATACACTTTCATTTCTCCCCTTCCAGATATACCAGACAATATAAAAAGCAAGTTCTCCAGAAGATTTTCCACAAAACTCAGATTCTTTTTGACATTTTATAATAAACTCAATCTATTTATTGAAATTGAAATAGGGTTCAGACATTGAGTTAAAGCAAAGAGGACTAGCCATCCAAACTGCTCTTGCCCATGAGCAATGGAACACCAAGTGCTCCACATTTTCAGTTTCAATCCCACAAAGAGAGAAGAGATCATTATCACTAGATTTCCTTTTTTCCCTATTCTCATTATTTGCTAGTCCATTAACACAACAATTCCAGATGAAATCTTTGATTTTTGGATGAATATTCACATCCCAAATAAGTTTCCAATTCTCAGATTGTAATTTAAAAGAATTGTCACCTATTTTGTTTTCTTTCACCTTCTCCCCTGCCAATTGAGCCTTCCACAACCTCTTATACATTTCCTTAACTGAGACAGCCCCAAACCAAGAAAAAGGCCAGTAAGGGGTGTCTAGACAGCAAAAAGGAGGAAGGAAGATGTTAGAGATGGTTGTTACAATAGCAGTAATTGGAGCTATTCCAAATTATATTATGTCAGTTTTTCTTATTGCTAAAAGGGTTACCTCTCATCTAACCTCTTTAATCTCCAACTTTTATTGGAATAATCAAGGAGAAAATAGATGTCACTTGACTAAGTGGCAAAGTTTAATGAAATCCAAGGAGGATGGTGGGCTCGGTTTTAAAGATTTCCATTGTCAAAATTTGGCTTTGCTCTCTTCTAATGCTTGGAAATTCATGACAAATAAAGAGTCTCTTGTTTTTAAACTATTTAAAGGAAAATACTTTCCTCAGGGTGATTTTTTATTGGCAAATTTGAGTAGCAATTGCTCATGGGATTGGAAAAGCCTTTTAGAAGGTAGAAATTGCTTTTTGAAATCTATAAGATGGAATGTGGAAGATGGAATGTGGGAGATGAAAATCAAATTAAAATATGGGAGGATCAGTGGATCCCTTCTCAAGATGTACATGTTAAACCTATTAATTGTGAACTAAAGTTTGTGTCTGAACTCATAAACTCAGAAAAAAATGAATGGAGAATTGATTTAATTAAATTTTTAGATTATTATCCCTAAAAATATAATTTTTTTCTTGGTTCGATCTCCTAGTTTTTATGAAGAGAATACATATTTCTCTTGAAGGATCAAGAATAAAAAAGAGGGTTTGAGTCTCTTAAAGGAATGATTTGAAAGATTCAAAACCAAAAATAATATATTAAATATTTTATTATAGAATCATTAAATAAGAATATATTATAAAAAATGGTTAAATATAAAAAATTAATATCATTTAAGATTAAAAATATTTTGAACTTTAAGTATAAGGTTAATTAATTCACGAGCTCTCGAATAATTAATTCTTTATTTAATTAGGGAAAATACGCTTGTGGGTATCTAGCGTTTCAAATTTACGGATGTCTAAGGTTTCAAAAGCGACAAATCAATATCCAAGGTTTCATCTTTGTGACTATGTTAGTACCTGTTGTCAGTTTTTTCGTTAAGTGTCACGTGGTGTCCACATGGCGCATACGTGGTGTGTGCGTGGCGCGAGCATGTCAGATTTTTCATCTGCCACGTAGGCACCACATGGACGCCACATAGGCGCTACGTGGCATTTAATAGAAAAATTTACGATAGATACTAACGGCATCACAAAAATAAAACATTGATTATTGATTTATCACTTTTAAAACTTTAGATACCTAAAAGTCAAAAAACCATATCTAGTGGATCCCCCAAGGAATTATCCCATTTATTATATGTATTTTTGTTATATCTGTTTATTTTTATTCACTTTTGTCTCCGGATATTTCTTTGGTGAACTTCACATTCACTTGAGTTTCTGCCGTCGATATTTCGTAGGAGATCACATAATTATTTTTCTTCACTCAACCCTGTTCTACCATTTCGGAAATTCCTTTTGACTTTTACAAAATTTAGGATATATTAATGATGGTGGGAATTTAACTATAAAGTACTAAAGTCAAATGATCCTTGTATAGGTATTATCGTATTAGGTAATATGTAAAGTAGTCAAGCAACAAAGCATCCACCATGTTTTTGGGTATACGCCGTATACCTAAATCAACTCCATGTTACGTCGTACTCAGTATATTGTTAAGAAATGTAGCCTTAATATATATTCTCAATCACTTACAACAAGTGGAATAATTAAAATTGTTATAGTTTGGATTCATGATTTGTTCATGTAGGGGCATGTTCGGGGGATTGCAAGACCAAATATTTTTTCATATGGGGGATATGTGAAACTCATTAGAGAAACAATTAGCACCTTCCCCGAGTTAAAACTTTATTGTTGGTGAAAATTAGATCTACTAAATAACATTTATATAGATAATCTAACTTATATTATAGCTTTTATAAATATTTTTTTAAGATTATTGTCTAAGAAACGGTTCAAGTTAGAATTAATTCTCTCTCACATCAATTATTATTTTTTTCTCATAAAAGGACACATATATTTTGTTTTTTCCTTTTCTTTCTCATAAAAAGAATCGTTTAAGTTATGAGAGGCTTTCCATAAGTCAAGTTTGGAGTAATGGGAAGCTTCCCATTACTTATTGTTCTTTTATAAAGACGGTGTCTTTTATAGGCAAAGATGTAAAGTGATAAGTGTTTATTGAGCATTAAACCTTTTTTAAATCTGCCCGAGGTTTGAGGTGGTATTGATATAAATAGATGCAAGCTTCTCTTTCAAGTCAATTAGTTTCAATTATCAAGAGATGAACCCAATTGTGTTGTGTCTCATTCTTTTCTTCACTTTCTACATATGCTGCTCCTTCTTGTACTATCTATCTAGGAATAGTTTCAACAAGAAGCCTACATCAACCAATCGAGATGTGGAAAAATGTGAAAATCTAAAACAAGTTGGGTTGAAAGATGGTGGGATGGTTCTTTTGGGAGTTGTGGCTGCAACGACAACCATCATCATTATAAGCACGGATGATGGAGGATATGTTGGAGTGGCCGGAAGCGGAGGATGTGATGGTGGTGGTGGTGGTGGAGGCGGAGGTGGAGGTGGAGGTGGAGGTGGAGGTGGATGTGGTGGAGGAAGTGGTGGAGGCGGAGGTGGTGGTGGTTTTTGAGTTAAGTAAATATAAGAAATATTAACTTTGCATGTTCTTGTGACTTGGGATGTATTTTATGTATTTGTAGTTTTGTACTATTTATTAATATGATTAGATTTTAAAATATCTTGATTATATTAATATGTTATTATAGTACGCTTTGACGTGAAAAAAAAATCTTATGATCAACCGAAATATAAAATAGGTGCTCATGGTGAGTAAAATAAATTGGTTTCTACTGAATTAGTATTTGTGAGCGTCCTTGTACATAAAGTAATGATATTTGTAACTTTTTTCTGGTTTATGTTTATATCATTTTATATGTAAAAATTTTAAAAACCGGAATTTTTTTAATTATATTTTCTCTCTTTATAATTTAATGACCCTTCCACAGTTACCCCTACTGGTGGTCACTATTTGATGAGCTTACTTGACGCGGCTATGGCGGCGGTGAATAACTTGAGGACCGCTCAAGGTCTTGATCGATCCCCTCGAAGCACAAAAAGCAGATGGTGATGATGAAGATGAAGATGATGATGAAGGCGAGGATGAAGATTTGGATGCTCATTGACTTTATTTATATTTTATTTTGATGTATTTTGACTACTTTTTATTTTATGTTTGACTTTATTTACGCTTTTTGAATTAAATTAAATTAAATTTTGCTTTCCTTTAATATCTGAGATTTTTAATTTTTTATTGGATATATTTTTATAGTTATGCAAATAAAAAAAATTATTAAAAAATTTATAATATAAATTAAATAAAAATAATAATTAAATTAAAAATACGAAAAAGAAATTATATTTAAATCAAAATTTTAATTCAGGATTCAAAAAAAAAAAAAAAAAGCGACGAACTAGTCGTCGCTAGAAATGAATGAAAGTCGTTGCTAGTATTTTGTATAATTACCGACGACGAGATGGTAACGAGTTAAATCGTCCGATATTCTGGTATAACGACAAAGTTTAGTCGTCACTAATAAAGAGAAATTAGCGACGACTTTGATTGTCGCTAATTCGGCCCGCGAATTCGCAGCGTAACCACTCCGTTTCGTCGCAAAGTTTGACTTCTCCCTACGAATTTCTAGCGACGAAAAATTAGCGACGAGTTGTCTTCGCTAATCTACTTTAGCGATGACTTTTCATGGATAGCGACGAACGCGGATCGTCGCTAAATCTACCGAATGTAGTAGTGAGCTAGATACATTATATTTTATAATTTATACAATACAATATTTACAGATAATGGCCACTTTAATGTAAAATAATTATAAAAGTCCATAAACTAGATGAGAAAATCAGATAAATAGATGAGAGAACATGCTAAACTAAATGAAATGTAACAATTTACTGACATTAACTAAGTAAATGCTTGGAACAAAAAAAAGCTAAGTAATTGCGCCTAACAATAACAGTCAGTTTCTATCCATTATTTACCTCAACAACCAGGGGCGAATCCAGAAGTTAAATTAAGGGGGGCTTGAAATATATAAAAATTTAGGGGTTAACGCTTTTTAAAAATTTTTAAAGTAAAAAATTTAGGGGTTAACGCTTTTTAAAAATTTTTAAAGTAAAAAAAGAATAAATAAACATATAATTAATAATGTCAAAATACAAATATAAAAATTCAAAAACTATTATGTTGCTCGTCTCTTTGTTGATGAGCTTACGTGTTCCTAGTTAACCATGTAGACCAACACTAAATAATGTTACCACCAAACTCAAAGTAGAGACCAGTATAAAAGAATTGCATATTTAATAAATCAATCTTATAAAAATTGACAAATTTATAAGTTAAATCTAGTATATTTAAGAACAAAGTTTTATTTTTAATGTTAAAGTATAAGAATAAAGTTGAAGTCTTATTCTTATTTTAAATTAAACTTAGAGCCCATTTGGGATTGCATTTTAAAATAATCTCTTGACTTGATTTTAGATTCGTAATAATACTCTATACCTTTACAATCACTTTTAAGAAAAGCACTAGCTAGGTGATTATAAAAAAATCACTTAAAGTGATTTTGGATGTCAAAATAATTTTTAATATTTGTTACAAACATTAAAATTTTAATTGAAAATCGCTTTTAGCTCTAAAATAATCAATCCGACACGTAACCTCTAAGATAAATTTTAATATGTAAAGATAACAAACCACTAAGCTACAATAACTTGTATGTTTTTTATTGCATGCAATAAATTCTCAGTGAGAATTATTTTTTTTCGAGTCAAAATTACGTTGACGTATTTTAAAATTTACGAGTTCAGGCCCCCCTGGGTCTAAGGTGGGTCCGCCCCTGTCAGCAACACATCACCTGAGTTGTTGTGTTTGGTAGATATAAGATATGACATTTAGGCATTTAGCTTTAAGAGTTAGGGAGATATAAAATTTCTTGTTTTCAACAATTATTCTTAAATTTTCTGAGCAAAACACTCCTAGTTAATTAATGTTTATCTATTCTTTTATACCAACATGACATCTTTAATCTAGGTCAAAATATACGGTGTGTAATACTTTTTCAACTCACCAACTATTCAATATTAAACTTGGAAAACAAGCGTTAACGCGTACGGAGAAGATATTGATAAAAATATATAAATATAAACAAGAGGGCTTTATCTTTCAAGGAAAATTGCAGTACTTAGCATGATCAGCATAACAGGATTAGTTGTAATCTGTTTCTTCTCTGCCTATGCCGGCTGTGTCTTCTTGTACTGTCTATGCAAGGGTAATTGCAGAAAGAAGAAGCCAGCTAGCACCCCATCACGTACGGTGACACTTACGCAAACAACTCGAGATGTAGAGAAAGGTGAAATCCCAGAAAACAGCGGGATGAAAGACGGTGGAATGGTTATTTTAGGAGCTGCTGCTGTTGCCGTAGCTGTTGCCGCAACAACAGTTGTTGTTGTTGATAATGCCGGTGAAGGGGGAGGTGATGGTGGTGGAGGTGGAGATGGAGATGGTGGAGGTGGAGGTGGATGTGGTGGTTGTGGGGGATGTGGTGGTTGCGGTGGCTGCGGAGGTTAGTAGATATAAAAAGATATTGGTCTTTAGATATTCTTGCAAGTTGTAATTAATTTAACATTTTGTAATTATAATTAAATCTTTTGCAATAGTACTTTTTTATTATTTCATAATGCCTTGTTTAGGCTTTATACTGTAAATTCAGTGTGCAACTTGATGATAACATCAATCACTTGTTGTCTTTTTTTTTTATATAAAATGGGAACTATTAATGTGTTTGATCAAATATTTATAAGCGTTTAGAACAAAAAAAAAATAATAATCAAATATTCAAATTTTTTTATGTTGTTAATTATCTAAGTAGTTAGCAAGAAATATAGCCAGGGGCGGAGCCAGGAATTTTTAGTAGGGGGGGCCAAGGGGTTCGGAGGCAACGGCCCCGAATTTTTTTTTTTTTGAACTTATTTGCATCGTAGTTCCATATATTATGAAAAAATTGTAAAATAAACCTTTATATTAGATAAAACTGCACTATAAGTCCTAATACTATTGTTTGTAACTGATTATTCTTTATTTAATACAAAATAACATATATTTTATTGAAAAAAATAAAATAATTATAAGTTTAATAAATTAAATTTTTAAAATTAGAGAATTAAATAAAGATTCTGAAAATTTAGGGGATCAAATGAATGTTTTGTAAATTTGAAGGGGGCCAAATGAATGTTTTGAAAATTTAGGGGGGGCCAAATAAATATTTTTTAAAAATTTAGGGATAAAATAGCATATTATTAATTTTTTTTTTTTTAACAAAGGATTTTTTTTTTTAAAATAATCAGGGGGGCCATGGCCCCCCCCTACCCTTCACGTGCCTCCGCCCCTGAATATAGCGGAATTTCACCTTGAATAATATTGAAGGACTAAGTTCATTATGTTGTTACAGTATATATATATATATATATATATATATATATATATATATATATATATATATATATATATATATATATATATATATATATATATATATATATATATATATATATATATAAAAGTCTCAACCGATACATATAAAAGCTAGAAAAACCGTAACTATAATTGGTCCCTTGATCAACCGATTCCTAATCGAAAAAATCTAATCCGATATCGAAAGTTCCAAAATTCAAAACCGCTTCTGGTTTTGAAGTCTTAGCTTTGAAAGTCTGTCTTACTGTTAAGATTTTGAGGAATGTGATGGAACAATACATGGATGTACCGGTACGTCAATTTTTCGATTCTCCGCAGTAAAGATTGAATAGACCAGTTAGACTCTGACGGTGGTTCAATACTTTTTATAACATCAAGTTTATCAGAGGTAATAAGCTTCCTAACATCTTTGTATTGATCACAATAAGTGAACTTTCAAACATCATTACATAAAAGAATGCACGATGTGATGCTTTGTGACAATTACAAAGTGTCTAGGGAGATTGTTGATGGTGAATAGTACTTAGAGCTACATGATTAAAAAAACTCAGGGTAATTTGCCTTAAGGGCGATAGATCATAAAAGTTGTGATATAAATGGGTAAATATTCATTAATGTTCAAAGCGTAACATTTTTATCAATATTTACACATAAAACCTTGGGGAAAAAAATACCTATAAATCTTTTATGGGTAAATCATGTTGCTAACTTCTTATCAATGATGGGGTCGGTAAGAATTGTGTTCTCATTAACTTTATTGTCCATCCTAGCACGACTGAGATAATTAAACGCACCCCTACTATGCGCCAAGGGAGGAAGACAATATCACATGGCCCTTCTCATCTAAGGGTAGCTACTCCACTAAAACGGGCTATCACTCAATTTTGTCACTTAACATGCAATCCAAAACTTCTAGAGACTGTTCTTTGGGGAAAACACTCTAGCATGCTAAGACACCAACTAAGACTAGAGCTTTTATTCAGAAGTGATCAAATGAAGTTATTCCTTGTGGAGCAAATTTATTTAAAAGAAAATGTGCGACCTCCCAATATTGTAGTTTTTGTAACCTTCTGGTCGAGAATGTGTAACATATTTTTCTCTAGTGCCAGATCAATCTTGAGGTGTGGGATGATTTTTTCTAAAGAGTTTATCTTGACATACATGTTCTTGATGTCATAGAGAAATGGAACCTTATGGTTGTCAATGAAGGAACTCACTTGGGATAGGAATATAAGGTTATTGCATCCTAGGTTATGATTGTGATTTAAAATATATAGATTTCCAGAATGAAAAATAATTTTGAAGTCACCAAATAGAATCCCAAAGTAATTAAAATACTAGTTGACAATTTAATGAGAAAGATCTTTGAAATTGACTAGAATATGTTCCATAAGTACGATATGTCTGATATTTTTCCCTTATCCTTCCTTAACATCTATGTTAGTTACCACCCCTAGAATAAGTCTGGATATATTTTGCGGCATGCCTTTGACCAATGAAGATGATAATAATTGGAAAGGATGAGACTGCTTCACCCATTTTCTGTGATGACAATACCATCTGGTGCAACTATGTTACTAAAGGTAGAAGCTACAATGATTACATAGCAGCAGACATGTTCAAAGATAGGACAATTGTGATTCATACCAATTGTGAAAAAAACAAAAGGCGATTGACCTAAAATAATTCATGTAATGACTGATAGATCATAAAAGTTGTGATTTCAATGGGTGAATATTCATTAATGTTCAAAACATAAATTTTTATCAATATTTACACCTTGAATCTTGATGAATAAGTACCCATAAATTTTGTATGGGTAAATCATGTTGGTAACTTCTTATCAATGATAGGGTCGGTTAGACTTGTGTTCTCATTAACTCTATTGTCCATCCTAGCACGATCGAGATCATTAAACACACACCCTTAATGCGTCAAGGGAGGAAGACAAAATTATATGACCCTTCTCACTAAAGGTAGCTACTCCACCAAAACGGCCTATCACTTTATTTTGTCACTTATACAGTCCAGAACTTCTAGAGACTCTACCTTGTTGAAGACAATCTGGCATGCTAAGACACCAAC
Source organism: Nemophila menziesii (assembly GCA_029959085.1). Classification (NCBI taxonomy): domain Eukaryota; kingdom Viridiplantae; phylum Streptophyta; class Magnoliopsida; order Boraginales; family Hydrophyllaceae; genus Nemophila; species Nemophila menziesii. The sequence goes on from JARWIR010000013.1 coordinate 2,849,653, forward strand.
TAAGACCAGAGCTTTTATTTAGAAGTGATTAAATAAAGTTATTCCTTATGGAGCAAACGTATTCAAAATAAAATGCGAGACCTTCCAACATTGTGGTTTTGACAACCTTCTGGTAGAGAATGTGTAACATATTTTTCTCTAGTGCGCGATCAATCTTGAGGTGTACGATGATTTTTGTAAAGATTCTTTCTTGACATGCATGTTCTTGATGACATAGACAAATGGATCCTTGTGGTTATCAATGAAGGAACTCACATGGGATAGGAACGTAAGGTTATTGCATCCTGTGTCATGATTACAATTTGAAATATTTGGATTACTAGAATGAGAAATATGTTTGAAGGAACCAAATAAAATCCCAAAGTTATTAAAATCCTAGTTGATAATTTAATGATAGAGATCTTTAGAATTGACTGGGATGTGTTCCAAAAGTACGATCCACCGGATATTCCCCTTTATCCTTCCTTAACGTCTATGTTAGTTACCACCCCTAAAACAGATCTAGATATCTTTTGCGACGTGTCTTTGACTAATGCACATGATCAATAATTGAATGTGATGGGACTGGTTCTCCCATTTACTGCGATGACAATACCATCTGGTGCAACTATGTTATTGAGGTAGAAGCTGCAATAATTATAAGTCGTGTGTAGCAGCAGACATCTTCAAAGATATGACAATTGTGATTCACACCGATTGCCTCAGGATCCCCCAAGGAATTTACATGACATCAAAATGTAACTGGGAAATTCAACCTCTTATGCAAATAATTAGAGAATTTATTACCATATACCCTAGTTTTATTCAGCATGTTTCTAGGATTAAGAAGGTAGAGACCAACATTTTAGCTAGATATTTCAGATGTAACTCTATCTCAAATAAGTGGTCATTAGTTCCTATTCCCGATTCGACCATGTTTTTGAGAGGTCTTTGTGACCAATATTAGATGAATATTGTATGTTTTCCTATTTTAATTTTAATACACGTGTTTGATAAAAAAGGATAAATCATGTTGTTAAATATATTTAAAATTAATTCTAAACTTTTTCTTAGTAATTATTCCATAAATAAATAATATAGATCCTACATGGTAATCATTTTACACCTATAAATTCTATATTGTTAAAAAAAGAGAAATAAAAAAATTACAAATAAAGTAACTCAATGAATTTCTACTCTAATACAATTTTTACAAAGAGAACCACCCGATAGAGAAAGGGGGACTAATGACCGGTTGTATGGGAGAATGTTCCGACGAATGCACCTAGTCTGAAAATGAGTCACTCTATTCCTGAGTCTAAAAACACAATGAAGTTTGGGATGCACTTTCCTACTATTATAATCTTTTAATATTCATCATTAGTACCCTGATATTCAATCTAGCGTGGGACAAATAAAAAAAGAGATTATCCTAATCTAAACCAACCATAACCATCCTTACTAGTTTCGAACTAGTTATACAATTTACCATCGCAAAAGATATCTAGAGTCATAAGATCCATATCTACAATTTCAGCAGGAATTATGTTCAGAACTGAAGACGATTTTACCTAAAATCACTCCATGTGCACCCAAATATGTCCTCCATAAGGTTATAGGCGATAACAAAAAACATCTAAATTCTATTATGTTCACGCAAAAATGAATTTCATGGTGCGATCCATTTATTACATAGTAGGATAAATATGTAGGCTTTGATACCTTCTTGCTCAAACCTCCCTTAGATAAATTATAAATCAATCTAGGAATACAACCTCAAAATAAAATATCTTTATCTGAGTTGATGAGAATTTTAAAAACTGAATTAACTTAGATAGATCGGCTAAGTGGGTAAGAGAAAAAATTTACTCATTCGATTCAGAATGAAAAATATATACCGTATAGATCTGCGAGTTACTAACTTTTCTTTTGAAAAGATCAACGTTGCTAGGCATAACATTTCTGCACCGTCTTTATAAGAACCCTAATATTCGTTGGAATTAGTTTGTTCCAAATAGTCTTTCAAACATAGGGAGGACAATTTTGACTGGAGGATGAAAGACCATAATTGATTAAGGTTTCCGAGACAAGATATCGTGATAACACTTTTCAGTAGAACTTTTTTGTAGACGAAAATGGCCAAAGATATTGTCAACCTCATCAAACATGTACAAGGGAATGCCAAAACTATGATCATCAATAACCTAATGAAAAAGGTTTTGGATAAGAGGGGTATCCAATCTAAACTATCATTTTAACTTGGAGATCATAATAAAAGAGGGAATATATTTATCGAGCAAAATATCTATATTAAATACATTTACAGTTTGAGTTATACACTCTTATTTGAGAACATCCATCCTGGCTAATAAAACTAGACCAGGGCCAAGATTGAATAGACTTCTTGGTCGCATTTCAAAAAGAAAGATTAGGAAAATTAAACTGCTTAAGAAAAGGAGCCAAGATAAGTTTGGCTTTTGAAAGATTATCCAAGCAGAGGATGATAAGACAAAATATATTGTCAATATTTGGCCTAACACAAAGAGGCCCGACAATACGAGCCGAGGATACAAAAAATCATGATATTCAAAGTTCTTTTTTTAGTTTCAATATTAGACCTGTTGGTCGTAAATTGATCTATATCAAATTTCAGTCTTGACTTTTATCTGATTAAGTTTGGTATGGACTCAAATCAGCAGTTCCTTTTATTTTATATTGTTGTTTTTAGGTGGTCGAAAATTGACGAAGATGCTTTCTGTAAAAGTTGGAATTATTTGGATATATTTCATTAATAATTGAGTTCTCCATGGTCCCAACCCACTTGGTTGGTTGGGTATCTTGGAGGAATTGCGGTGTTGTTCACTGCTGTTGGTCATGGTTGTTATTTGTGATTCGTGACTTGGATATTTTTAATCTCTGTTGACTTCTCAACGATAACAGACTCAAATGCATGGTTATATTACTTAGATAGTTACTAACTGCAAGGGACTTATTCTCTGTTTCTTTATATGCTTTAGTCAACTCTGATATTCACCTTTTCGTGTAATATTTGTCATTATGAATAAAATAACTTCTCCAACAAAAAAGCTAGAAAGTACTACAAATATAAACAAGTTAGGTTAGTTTACCTGGTCAAAAACTTTTTGATTCTTCTATACCTTAAATAAGAGCGAAGGCATGAATATTTGTTTGGGGAGCCATGGAGGTTCGAGGCAACGACCCTGGTTTTTTTACTTATTTGCACTATAGATTCATATATTATTAAAAATTATTAAACAAGATCTTATACTATGCAAAATTGCATTTTGGTCCCTATATTAGATAAAATTACACTATAAATTTTAATATATTTTTTTTAAATTAATTATCTTATAAATAAAATAATTATAAATCTAATTAATAAATTTTAAAAATTAAGGAAAAACAAAGAAAAGAGTTTGAAAATTTTAGAAAGTGTAATAAGTATATGTGGCTCCACCACTGTCTGTAAGGAGTGTGAATAAGAGACACTAAATTTAAATTCATTCTTAAATAGGTAACTTAGTTATGATTTATTTTGAATATGAATATACTTATATGGACGTGCAAATATTTTTTTAGAGACTAGTCGAAGTGTACATTAGCTCGGCCTAGACAATTAACGGTTAAAAAAAGTACTACAAATATACTACTTTTAGGGTAAACCATTTTGAAAAAAAATTGGGTAAAAATCCACAAAATCCACTTTATTAGATCCCATTTAATCATCTGCTCAAAAATTGATGGTGTTAAATGAATTTATGTTAAAAAATGTTAACACTAAGTTTTTCAATTCACAAGATCCTATTGCGTGAGTAATTTATTACTTGATATCTTTGTTCGGTATGAAGAAAATAACCTAAAGAAATATAAATTACCATTTTATAGAGAGTTAATATCTAATAATTTTTTGTAATTTTGTCCACTGTAAATTTTTTATTTTTTTAAAATCTGAGTTTGAGAATTTTCTCATAGTTTAAAATTTAAATTTTAAAGGTTTATATGTAAAAAAAATAGTTGAGATAAAAAGGAATTAATTTTAACTTAAAATTTTTTAACCATTAATCCTTTTATAAATTCTGCATAATTTCCTTTATATATATTTTTTTAATGAAATTGAAACATAAAAATGAAAGAATTAGACATGTTCGGATGGAAATAGATTTAGAATAATTAGTTAAGTTTCGTGGCTAATAATTTACCCCATATCATGTTACAAACGCTTCTTCTATTATTGACTCCAACAAAAGTCTTGATAAGGTATCACCTTTCACTAGCTTTCACCAAATAAGGGATGAAAGCTATCTCCAATTCTCATGTTAAATCTTTCGGGCAAGCAAATAATTCAGGATTTGATGTTCTGAATTAATCGTGTAATTCTATTTTTCAATTTCTTGATATATAATTTTTCTTTTTAAATGCTCTCGAACAAATGATATAATTCTCATTTTTTTATTAATTGTTACATTGTTTATTTTATACTATACTCGATTTAGATTTGATCAGAATTATTTTGTGTGATTTCCTTAGTTATATGTTTGTATTTATCTTTAAATTATAGATCATAACAATTGTAATGGATATTTTATACAACAGAGTAACTTAGTTCGTGAAATCATCCCTAGATTCCCTACACCAGACAACACCTCCTCTCGCTCCCTCCTAATTAAGGGTTATAAGTCAATATAGAAGCCTCCTGTGTGAGGTTATTAGTTACGCAACTATCGGTAAGTTGCACCTGACATTCATCGAGAATCCATTTCTCCAAGTTTCCGCCTTTTTATGTATTAGTTAGTCACCTACACCTCCACAATTTCAAGGAGGATTCACACTTTTGTTGGTGTTTAATTTCCAAATCTGTTAAAATTTACACAATCCCCCTAGTTTTATTTGCTTTTGCTGACAAAAATACCCTACATCGTGATGGGTAATAAGATAAAAAATTACTTCATGATGGTCGTAAAATAGATCTACTGTATGTTTAGGATTACTTTTTTTATAAAAAAAAGTACTTGAAATGCTGCTACATCTAAAGAAAAAATAAATAGATAATAAATATACGTAATAAATAGATGTTACATTAGGTGATACGAATTTAGGTAAAATATATCATTCTATTTTTCCTTTGTTTTGGAAAACGTGAATAAAAAGAAAATTTCATTTCCCATATCTTTTTTTGTGGTCTGAATATTAACTTCCCAGAATCCTATATCTGATTAAGACTATATTACACCTATATTTTATGATAATATTATTTATGATATATTACGTCTATCTTTTATGATTATATATAACTTAGCTCTACACACATACTACATACATATACTCTCATTATCACATTAGCTGCTAGCTCAATAATAGCAGTAGAATAGACTAAGAAGAAATCTATACGTTTAGCATGTCCTCACCGCGTGCACATTAGCTTATTTTCACTTCGATTCCTTTACCATACAATTGCATTTTACTGCTTTCATTTTCCATTATATAAGCAATGGTTTAAGAAAATTTAAAGCATTCATCATTTCTTAACTCCATAATATATAGATAGATAAAGAGCTTTTGCTTGATTCACTCTAAAAGTTGAAAAGACTCAAATGATTTGATTTCAATATTCTTGAGAACATCAACAGTGCAATGATGAGAGGAATAGTGAGTTTTGTGTTTGTGATTCTTGTTATTTTGTGTTGCTCTTTGGTGACGTCATTTGCCTCTAATGTGACGTACGATCATCGTGCTCTGGTCATTGGTGGCAAACGTAGAGTTCTAGTTTCTGGTTCCATTCATTATCCTCGCAGTACTCCCGGAGTACTTTTTCTTTTCCCCTTCTTTATATCTATACGCATATCATATGTGTATATATATAATTAAAATGGAAATTAATGCAGATGTGGCCAGACTTGATACAGAAAGCAAAGGAAGGAGGAGTGGATGTGATTGAGACATATGTTTTCTGGAACTTGCATGAACCAGTTCGAAACCAGGTGATTTTTCCTTGTTTATAAATCTATTTATAAATTGAATAAAATTTAGTATAACTTTTCCTGAAGCTTTTGCTGTTGATTCGTTGCTTCAGTTATTGTATTTTATTCTTTAATGACGGAAAGTTTTAAAAAAAAAAAAGAATCTCACTTTTTGATTCCATTTCCGTGATTTAAACTTAAGTTTGGATCGTGTACAATGTTGTGCTGGTTGGATTAGATATTGTTTGAATAAAAATGGGAAGAAAAAGAAATAATACGAATTCTTGCTTTGCAGTATGATTTTGAAGGAAGATATGATTTGGTAAAATTTGTAAAATTGGTCGCGGATGCTGGATTATACGTTCATCTAAGAATGGGGCCTTATGTTTGTGCTGAATGGAATTATGGGTAAACTTACTCTATTTAATTTTTCTTTTTCATCCTCGTGAATTTAGAAATAATAGTATTTATATTTTGGAACAGTGGTTTTCCTGTGTGGTTGCATTATATACCTGGAATTGAGTAAATATCACCTTTGCCCCCTACGTTTGTCACGGATTGACAGGTTGCCCCCCAACCTTTAAAATGCGCCTGTTTACCCCCCACATTTTATTTTCGTGACCCGTTACCCCCCGACTGCGTGTTCCGTCCATTCTCGCCGTTAAAAGTGACGTGGCATTGCCATGTCACCTTTTTTTTTTTTTTTTAATTCCAGGTGTTAATTAATTAATTAATTAACTTAATCCCACTTTTTTTCAAGGGCAAAATTGGTACTTCATTTCAAACCTACCCTATATATAACACAAAAACAAAACAAAATTAATTAATCAAATAACCCAAAATCAGAAGAAGAAGAAGACGAAAGAGCGCGGGTTCTTGCGAAGAACACGAAGAACACCACCAAACCCAGAAAAGCAAAGTTCTTGAGATTTGAAGATAATCAATGGCGCCTTTAAGTCAATGGAGTAAGTGTGTTTGATTATTACCCCTAAATCGTAACTCTTGGGTTATGATTATTAAACCCGAAAATGTAGGGTTTTGTATTTTATCCATTACATTTATATTTATCACGCGTAATGGTAGCAGATTTTACTGGATTTGGTTACTATAGTCATAGTGTGGTAATACCTTTTCAATTTGGTAACTAATCTAGTTAAATTTGATTGTGTAACAGAGAAATTTACACTGAAGATTCACTTCGGTGGCTTATTTAATGAAGACAAGAGTTGTTATCATGAAGTAAGCATTGAATACGTAGATGGGTGTCACTATGACAAGTTTAGTATACCTATTCTTAAAAAAATTATGTCGAAACTGGGTATAAAAGGTAACTTGGAGTTTTACTATCTGAAATTGGGGGAAAAATTACCTGATGGTATAGTTTGTTTGGATAGTGAGGATAAAGGTTTGGAGATGTGTAGCATTGGTGAGGAGAACGTAACTGTTGACTTGTTTGTTGTTAGTAGTCCCGTAGGAGATGTTGACACAGAGATTCAAGCTCCTATATTCATGCCTTTGTTATTAACGTGGAACAAGGATGAAGAAATGGTTCAGAAACGAGAAGATGAGTGTTCGAAGGAAGAGAACTGTGTTGATCAAAACACAGAGGTAGGTGATGATGAACAAATAAACGAGACCATTGATGATCATAACACAGTGGTTGTTAATGAACAAGATGTTGACCAGAACACAGTGGTTGATAATGAACAAGAAAAAACTACAGTTGAAGAAGAAAGTGTAAAGGTAGACACTCATTTGACAGACTAGCCCTCATCATATAATATGATTGACAAATTACCCCTCTAGATTTACACTTCTTTAACTGTATAAGTCCTTTAACATTTCAGATTGTTTGCGAAGACCAAAGCCCAACTGTTGAAAACCTAAACGAATGTGGAAAAGATGATGTACCTGGTGGTGAAGAAGTAGGCCAAACTCGTGATCAAGGGCCCATGAACGTGGACGATATAAATGATGAAATGCAAGTGGATAAAAACGGGGAAGAGGACATTTGTGACGAAGAAACGACAAAGGTACAAAGTCATTTGACAGTTTACCCCTACTTGTTTGAAGCTTGTGACAAATCACCCCCTAAATATTTCATGTAATGTGTCAGTTTGTTTTCGAGGAGCAAAGCACGCCAGTTGCAGAAGTAACTGTAGGAATTGAAGAGAAAGTACAGGGTGTTGAAGAAGTAAGTGAGACTTGTGAGAAAGGGCATGATTGGAACGTGGAAGTTGATAATAATAAAACACATTTGGAGAACACAGTGGAGGAAGAAATTGGCAAACAAGACACGACGAAGGTCGTCATTTGTTTGACAGTTTACCCCTTAATTTTTCATATGATTGACAAATCACCCCTTAATATTTTATGTTATGTTTCAGGTTGATCATGAAGAGCAAACCACACCTTTGAATGAGGAAGAAGTTAATAACGCTATGGAAGAACAACTCTCTGATATTGGGGAGAAGGAGAAGTCTGTGAATGATATGTTAGATAAAGTGTTGAAAGCTTTGAACACTGAAGATAATGTGACTACGAGAAGTTCCAAACATAAATCTCCATTGAGGCCTTTCAGGCTTATAGACGAAGACCTAACAGATGACTCGGATAATGTTTTTAAGAAAGCTGATGGTGAAGAAGATGTAGATGGCCACATCAGTGACATTGAGGACTCAGACAGCGATTTTATTATACGTGATGTTGAGGATGAGGAGGATGATGAGTTTAGTGATAATGAGCTACTTGTTAATTTCTTAAAGAAAAAGAAGTTGGGTATACCGCATCAGAAGAAAGATACAAATTCACAGCCAAAGACAACCACAAGAATAGTTAAAAAGAACCAGCAATCGCAGAAAAGGACTAGAGCCAGTGTAAAAAGAACAAAACGAGATGGTGTAGGTCCTAGTGGTACCAAGCCAGAGAGTTATAAAAGAGTTGGTAGGACTATTAGTTCTCAAAAGAAAAAGAATGTGGTTGAGCGAGAAGAAGTCGTGGATGAAGAAACAACAACTGATGATGACTATATAGTTGATAGTGACATCGATTTGAGTGAGGGTGAAGATGACCATGATTATAACACATTTATTGACGAGGAAGTGGAAGTGGATAGAGTGAATGTCGACAATGATGATATGGATGGTTCTGATGGTGAAAGTAATAAAGATGATGGTGGGACTGACTCTGATGAGTATGTACATAATTCTTCAGATTTTAGTACAGGTAGTGACTCATCTGGTACCGTTGAAGATGGAAAACAAAAGAGGACGAAAAAGATGAAGTACCCCTTATTTAAGGCTAATATTGATATGCAAAAGCCTAGATTTGTCTTGGGCTTAACATTTAAGAATGCCACTGAATTAAGACAAGCATTACGAGCCCATGCTATTAAAAAGGTGGTCGAGATTAAGTTTGTGAAGAACGATTGGAATCGAATTAGGGTTGTGTGTAAAGGAGCAGGATGTGGTTGGTTTGTTTATGCATCCCATAAAGAAAATGTTGGTGGGTTAGTGGTAATGAGTCTATGCAATAAACATAGTTGTGGTAAGAACCTCAACCATAAACATGTGACGGCGAAGTTCTTGGCAACTTCTTTTAAGGATATGATACGATTGAACCTGTACAGTAACGTAAGCGACTTTCAACAGTTAGTTCATCGAGAATTTTCAGTTAATGTTAGCACCAGAACATGCTATAGGGCTTATAAGGCTGCAAAAGAGATGATAGAGGCTGAATACAAGGAACAATACACAAAACTTTACGATTATGCAGCAGAATTAAGGAGGAGTAACCCTGGAAGTACTGTCGCAATTGAAACCACTATTGATGATGTTACTGGAGTAGAAAGGTTTCAGAGAATTTATGTTGGGTTAGATGGTTGTAGGAGAGGGTTTTTAGAAGGTTGTAGGAAGGTTGTTGGGATAGATGGGTGTCACCTAAAAGGTCCACATCCTGGTGTAATCTTGACAGCAGTTGGAATTGATGGGAACAACTGTATATACCCAATTGTTTATTGTATAGCAGTTGGACTAGAAGATATTCAACAACAGGAAGTTGGTGTTAGTGAGTTTATGGAATCTAGAGATCATGGTGTGATGGAGTCTAGAGAAGTTCGTGAATCTAATACTGGTGCTAATGCGGTTGTGGATGAGACTACGGATGAGGAGATTAACAGAATGTTTGATGAGTTAGATGTGCAACCATCTGCTCCATGTAACCCCCAAAGTACTCCTAATGTAGCTGCTAATATATCTGACACAACAAAAAGTCCAGTTGATAAGGAACCTGAAACACAAGATAAAGAGCCAGTTGTTAAAACTCACCCTAATTCAAAGCCAAGAATGATTCTCCCAACACAGAAAAATAAAGATCATGTTACTAACAGGCCCCCTAATTCTAAACCAAGGATGATTTTCCCTCAAAAGAAAGATAAAGATCCAGTTGCTAACATACCCCCTACTACAAAACCAAGGATGATTTTACCTCAGAAGAAAGGTAAAGCTCCTGTTGCCAACACAGATGAGGCACTTGATAAATCCCCCCCTAAATCCAGACCAAAGATGCGCATGCCAGAACAAACATTGGAAAAACCAACACGGCAAAGCAGTAGAATTAAGGATCAAGGATTGAAGACAATTTCAGGAGGATCAAGCACAATGCCTATATCTTTAGAGGATGATGACTCAGGAACGCCAGAAGGAATTAAAACTGCTGATCATGAATCAATAACTAAGGTTAGTACTATTATAATATAAAATATTGTTTGCAAAGGATTAAGTATATAAGTATTTGTTGTGTGTATTTTGATTACAGGTTGATGACTCAGGGAAACAACAGCAAAACACTACTCTTCCTCCTAAGTCAATATTAAAGGTTTGTGTAAAAACCTCCTAAGTCAATTATATATTGACTACTTACCCCCTATATAATTTATATATTGACTACTTACCCCCTATATAATTTATATATTGACTAATTACCCCCCTATATAGTTTATATATTGACTACTTACCCCCTACATTATTCTTCGAGCGCAGAAGGTAAAGATGGAAAAGTTGACTGATCTGTTGGAAAAAGCAAAAGAAAAAACTGGTAAGGAGGCGGAGGACACAAGTGAGCTTATCAGAGGAAAAACGCAGAAGGAGGCTCCCCCTTTACAAAAAAATAAGATCTCGTTAAGGGATATACCAGGGGTAATTATATTTCTTTTTGACTATCTACCCCTTAGGAATTTTTTTTAGTGACTTAACACCCCCTGAAACTACAAAATTGAGACAAAGTGACCATCTGCGCATTAACTATAACAGATTGTTTTTTACTTGTTGTTTACCATTTAGGTGAGGGTTACACAAAAGAAACAACCAGGTTCATCAAAAAGGAGTTTACCTGAGGTTAGTTGTTACATTTTATAAACACTACATCCTGCAGATTGTGTAACTTCCTCTTTATCTTACTAGCAGGGAGGGAACAAACGAGAACCTGAGAAAAGGAGGCGCTTATTCCAGCATACACAGGGGGTGCTAATGAGAGAGGGAGATCCAAAATACGTCACAGTTGCAGAAGCACTTCGTTTGAGGAAAGCAGGTAGCAGTTCTTCAGCAAAAGCCAGGAAAGAAGATAAAAAATGAAGAATTCTGCAGATTTGTGGTTTTATGATTCTGTGTTTTATGTCTTTGTTTTGTGTAAGCTAGATCTAGAACTAGCAAACTTGTGAGTAGTAAAGACTTCTATTATGTGGTGGAGGTGGTATTTAAGTAGGGTTATCTATGTTGGTTGGCCTTTATTGCAGGGTGTGGTTTTTGTATGTTAGTGCACAACTTGATGATTTGAATATTTATTTTTTGCTCAGGTCTATGTAATGCCAGCACTTTATGTTATCTTTATCTACTTTATTGAGATTGCACTAGATTTTGTTGTCCATTATGTATTTCTACTTATACTTTATTCATTGCACAATAAAACACACATTAAACAAACAGCAAAAACAACTACATTCTTGAATTCAATTAAAGTTAAACCAAAAGATTACAAAGACTGCTTTTAAACTAACACACTACACAAAGTTAGATCACTTAAACAACCTGCAACTACACCAACACAAAATACAACTTCAACAACCTGATTCATCAAACAAGCCCCACCAAAATACAACTTCAACTCCATTCTAATACACAGAAAGACTAAAACCAGACAAAATGGAGAACAAGAAGACTATAATCATAAAGAAACTCCATTTCAGCATCTTGTTTTCCCGAGTAACTCTTGTCATCACTGTCTTAAGTCGTTGCACCTCGTCCTCCAACACCTTCACTTTCGCACACTCAAATTTCAAATCTTTGGAGGCAACATGTTCTTTTTCTTGCAATTCAACCAAATCATTAGCCATCAAGGTCAACTGTGTGTTCAGGTCATTGACTTTTGCACATTCGAGCTTCCAATCTGCAAAAGCTTTTTTCTCTAACAGCATCATATCTCCGAAATCAGAGACCAACAAGTTCATCTTCGACTCCATTGCATCTTTCTCAAGACAGTGATTGGCATCTTTAAAAAGAAGCCCTCGAATTATCGATTTGGTACCCTCCGGCAATGGCTCATCCAACCACATGAAGAACTTGCAATCCATTGAACACCCCCAATACATGCACCTGTAAAACCTCCTGCAAGGATTAGCATCTGTCCAAGAGGTGTGAAGCCTTGCTAATTTCTTGCATCTGCAATAGGGGACTTGAGAACTATAGTGCGACGAAGAACCAACGCTATCGGCTTGAAGGGGCGACATCGGCATCGAGATTGAAGGAATTGGGAGGCTTCGTCGCGGATTTGGGTAGAAAACTAGGGTTCTTCGTGTTCTTCCCCAAACGCGTTCTTCTTCTTCTGATTTTGGGTTATTTGATTAATTAATTTTGTTTTGTTTTTGTGTTATATATAGGGTAGGTTTGAAATGAAGTACCAATTTTGCCCTTGAAAAAAAGTGGGATTAAGTTAATTAATTAATTAATTAACACCTGGAATTAAAAAAAAAAAAAAAAGGTGACATGGCAATGCCACGTCACTTTTAACGGCGAGAATGGACGGAACACGCAGTCGGGGGGTAACGGGTCACGAAAATAAAATGTGGGGGGTAAACAGGCGCATTTTAAAGGTTGGGGGGCAACCTGTCAATCCGTGACAAACGTAGGGGGCAAAGGTGATATTTACTCACCTGGAATTATATTTAGATCCAACAATGAGCCGTTCAAGGTATTCTAGCTATTCCTCTTTTTATTGAAATTTAACTATAGAGGTTGTGTCATGTACTTTAATGAGAGTTTTTCTTTAATTTTCAGGCTGAAATGCAACGCTTCACGGCCAAAATAGTGGGCATGATGAAGCAGGAAAAGCTATATGCATCACAAGGCGGTCCAATCATTTTATCCCAGGTTTATATATGTCTATATGTAACTGAAAATAGTGATTTCTGAATAATGATTGTGATAATAAATAAATTGATTGATTCACAGATTGAAAATGAGTATGGCAAATTATTTGGTGATAATAGTAAACCCTATGTAGAATGGGCAGCATCAATGGCCATCTCTATGAATACAGGGGTGCCATGGGTAATGTGCAAGCAGGATGATGCTCCTGCTCCAATTGTGAGCTCCCTTTGACGCGTTTTATTTCTTTGGTTACTTTACCAATTAATTCTTTTATTGCGAAATTATACTATTTATTATAAGTATAGGATATTCATTCATCAACACCAACAGATCTAATGTCATTCGATTTTTCTTTGTAAAATGGACAGATTAACACTTGTAATGCGTATTACTGTGACCAATTTACTCCAAACTCTGCCAATTCACCAAAGATATGGACAGAGAATTGGAGTGGATGGTATAGATATTTGTATTGCTTGGTTAAAGAACTATAAGATAACTAAGATTGTATTAATTCAACACGTTCACCTTTATCAGGTTTTCTTCATTTGGTTCTGCTATTCCATATAGACCTGTGGAAGATATGGCTTTTGCTGTGGCAAGATTTTATCAACGAGGGGGAACATTCCAGAATTATTATATGGTAATAAATATAAATATTAAACGAGTAATTATTTAATTATGTATACAACGTGACAAAGGCATTAACTAATATTATATAATATCTTGTTGTCATTTCAGTATCATGGTGGAACAAATTTTGGACGAACGAGTGCTATTTTCATTGCAACAAGCTATGATTTTGATGCTCCTATTGATGAATATGGAATTTTAAACGAGCCAAAGTATAGCCATTTAAAAGACTTGCACAAGGCTATCAAATTTTGTGAAGAGGCCATGGTTGCTACTGATCCCACAATATTTTCTCTTGGCTCAAATCTGGAGGTATAATATACAATGTTTATTTACTAGTATAACCTCGGGCCGAGGAGTTGTTCATTATCTTTTTGATATTTCTGTTAAGTATAAACTAGTCTCTTTCAGGCAAGTGTTTATCAAACAAAATCAGGCACATGTGCGGCTTTTCTTGCTAATTTGGACAACCAATCTGATGCAACCGTGAAATTTAACGGCGAGTTCTATAATTTGCCTGCATGGTCAGTCAGTATCTTACCCGATTGCGAAAACGTAGTATTTAATACTGCAAAGGTTTGTCTCATGGTCTTGTGTAAATATCTTGTGTTGACATTTTTGTCATCTTATCAAATGTCATATATTGATATGTGCAGATTAGCTCCATGGCTACAATTGCAAAATTTGTTAGACAATCTTCGAAAGATGAAGGTTTTCCCAAATCATCATTTTCAAGTTGGAGTTGGGTGAATGAACCTGTGGGTATCTCAAGTCAAAATTCATTCGTGAAGAATGGGCTACTCGAGCAAATAAATACTACTGCTGATAAAAGTGACTACTTATGGTATTCTCTAAGGTAATACAATTTTCTTTAAATTTGAAATTGACTCTATAAAGACCACTAATCAATGTATTTCTGAAATTTGAATTCCTTGTTAATTCTTATAGCATCTATATCAAAGGTGATGAACCTTTCCTTGAAGATGGATTTCAAACAATTCTTCATGTCCAAACTCTGGGACATGGATTTCATGCTTTTGTAAACAACAAGCTTGCAGGTGATTGGAAAGTAGTGAATGTGATATTCTTTTGTTGAGAAGTAAATTTTATTTTCTGTATTGTAAATCTTCTTCTTTAGTCCAAGTGCCCAACTGATCTGTCTATTTGCTATTTCCAGGGAGTGAAATGGGCTCCAAAAATGGCCAACTGGAGGTTCCTATATCTCTAGCACTAGGAATGAACAAAATTGATCTGTTGAGTTTAACAATCGGTCTTAAGGTTTGATCAATCATACGTTTTATTTATATAAGATTTTACCCTGAGGAGGCTGTGTTAATTAATCTAACACAACCTTTCTGTGAAATTTCAGAATTATGGAACATTCCTTGAAAAATGGGGAGCTGGTATTACTGGTCCCGTGCTGTTAAAACATTCAAATAATGGTGCTGCTCTTGATCTATCACAGCAGATATGGATATATCAGGTTTGTTTTTTATTAACATACAATCTTTTCGTCTACACAAGGGAATTTTCTTGACCTGTATGGTTTGGGGTAATAACATTCTTGTCAATTTGACATAAATTTAGCCCTTAATTAGAGATTATTTTAAGGCATTATAATAATACATCAGTCCCCACACGCCATGAAATCTATCCTGATAATTTGTATTTTGCAATTTTTAGCCCTATACAGTAACGTATAACTTTTAGCTCCCACAGATGAAAAATCCTGGATTTTCCCCTGACAATTTTCTACATTTGGATTCCGTTTGTAGGTTGGTTTAATAGGAGAGGAGTTGGGTCTATCCAGTGGAACTTCCTCATTATGGATGTCTGGTTCCACTTTGCCCAAGAATCAATCATTGATATGGTACAAGGTAATATCAACCATTGATTGAATTTGTCATCTTCAATCTACAACGCTTATTATATTGCTAATGCTAAAAACTTAGTAAATTTGGTCATCAAGATTTTATATCATACTCTTCAATTTTTTCTTTCTTGAGTTTCTTTAAGGGGTATGTGCGCGTTAAGAACAATAATATTGGTCAATATTCAGGCAAATTTTGATGCTCCCGTGGGTGATAGCCCAGTGGCATTGAATTTCACCAGCATGGGAAAAGGGCAAGCATGGGTAAACGGACAAAGCATCGGCCGTTATTTGCCAACTTTAATCGCTCCAATTAACAGTAATTGCACCGACTTGTGCAATTACAAAGGAACATTTGAAAAACACAAATGTTTCAAAAATTGTGGAGTACCAACTCAACAATTGTAAGCCCTCTAGCTTTGATCCACTCTTATATTAGAATATCATTGTTCTGAATTAATATAAATATTTGTAGTTATCATGTACCTCGTTCATGGCTAAAATCAAGCGGTAACATCTTGGTTTTATTCGAGGAAATTGGTGGAGATCCAACACAGGTATCACTTGCGACACGAGAAATTGAAAGTTTATGTTCACAAGTTTCAGAATCCCATCCAGTTCCTATTGATACATGGACAAGAAAGAACGCCAAACCAACAATGTCCCTTCATTGCCCATTGCCTAACCAAGTCATATCGTCTATTAAGTTTGCAAGCTTCGGGACTCCTCATGGAACATGTGGAAATTTTAGCCATGGTCAATGCAGCAGCACTAAGGCTGCACCTATCGTACACAAGGTTGTATCATATACATATTCATTTTGTTTGGTTTAGCTTGTTGTTTGAACATCTTCACAATACGATTCTGTTTTTGTTGTATACTAGCTAACGAAAAATTATGCAGGCTTGTGTTGGATCAACGAGCTGCAATGTTGAAGTGTCGGTTGATACGTTCGGGGACCCTTGTGTAGGAGTTATAAAGAGTTTAGTCGTAGAAGCTTCATGTGCATGACATGATCAAATGTACATTGGCTATATAATAATGATGAACCATATACAATCGATCTTTTCTGATTAGTTAATGCGTGTGCAAATAAAAGCATTTCATTTCCAATAAGATAGAAATCATGTTTCATACTGAAATGATGTTGTTTGTCTTCTATACTGAAATAGTAATTAGTTAATGCCACGGCTGAGTCACAGAAGATGTCATTGACATTTATGATATCTCTGCTGGTGAGAAGAGAGAGAAAGAAAAAGAGGAAAAAGTCTCAGAGATGACGAATATAAAGAAAGACTAATGATATACACCACCCAATTGACATGGCCTGAATTGGTCAAGACAAGAAATTATTACAACCTTTCATAATGTTGATCTCCAACTACTATCGTTTCAGATAAGAGAGGCCAATGGGACGACGGGTTTGAAATTCAATTAACAAACAACACACTTTAACTAAGGCTGAGCAAAAAATTACCTAAACCGAAATTTGAGCCTAAAAACATACCCAATCCATAATACTTTATAAATTAATTACGAAAATTCTTCAATCCTATATTGGATGATCCTACACCAATTATATTAATACACATACCCCATGTTTTAAACTTGTAAAAGTAACTAACATATTAATCTAGTGACATGTGTTTTGCTAAAATAATTAATGGCTGTGATATGAATATTGGACCATCCAATATTGGATGGAAGTATTACCCTATAAATTATCCTTCTTATTATCAGGCCTAATAATATTAACAATAGTTTACCATAGGCTTTAGTTTGGATAATTCTAAACCAAAACCGACACATTAAAAAAAAATATAATGTTGTAATATCCTAAAGGCAATTGCCTTTTCGGATATTCCAAGCCATTCTCTTTTCTCTTTCTATCATATCCTATAGGTTATGATAGATTTATTTTCGGGCTTTGTGCTACAAATTTAACCCCAAGAGATATTAATCAATCATTTTTTTTGGTTTCTCTGATAAAGTGGTTTGGTCGTTAGCCGTGGTAAAGCATTAATCTTGTCCGAGTTTGATAGGTAGTTCTGATGCCGAACATTAAATACTTGTACCAATTTATGTTCAACTGTATTTTACTCTTTTCTGCTGAAAACTTAACTGAATTTGTTTTGTTGTTTTGTCACATGGTATTGCTATAAATTAGGAATCTTACGAGATGAGGATACCCATACCTTTTTATCAAGGTTCTCCTCTACCTTTGTTCCTCTACCCATCTATCGAATGTTGATTTATTTGTCACGCCGAGGACGACAAGTGGATAATTAAGGTAGGAAAATGACTTCGTGTTGGTATTGCAGGTACGAAACTACGTCGTAGTTGGACAAAAAATATAAATCCATTAGAACAAGGTAATGACATTCTTTGTATAACTCCAAATGTATAGTACATGGGTAATGCAAACAAACAAGTGTGATAAAGTTCTTTGGAACAAGGCTGGCAATGACACTCCTTATAACTCCAACTTGTACAAGGATTAGTGAGATTCGGGTATCCAAAAGTGTTTCGACTTACATTCCCAATTGACCTCAACAAACCCCTCTGATACCTACTCATCCCATGCTCCGAGACAAAAAAGAAGATGAAAACCTTGATAACGATCAGTATTATATGTTTCAAATCCCATTTTTATCATATTTCTCTCTGCACTTTTTAATTTTATTCAAAAAATTTATGCTTTGTATTTTTATTTAGAATAAAGATATATACCATCCAAATCCATACCACCTATGACGTGACATGATTTGAGTGAAAATAATCATCATCTTTTAATTTTATTTGATTAGTTGTATTTTCATTCGGTTCAAAATCTACTTTCGGCTTTCTAATAAATAAGCGCTAATGAGACTTTTATAGTGAAAACAAAAATTACAAAAAAATTTAAAAAGATTTAAAAGAAAAAATCATAATAAAATAATAATATAAAAAACTAAAAGAATACATTAGTGCTAATGACAAACAGGATCGTCGGTAATTGTACGTGAATAGCGACAAACTTATTTGTCACTAATTATAAACTCAATAGCGTCAAAACTATCATTAGCAACAACAAAAAAAATTCGCTAATGATAGCGACGATTAATTTCGTAGCTAATGGTGTTAGGGCTCGTCGCTAATGACCAGTTACCAATTACAGGGCAATTCAAGTTTTGTCGCTAATAAATAATTTTAGTTACGATAAACTAGCGACAAATTATTAGTGACGTAATTGTCGTCACTAATAACATATGCTGATGATCAGCGACGACTTTCATCTCATTACTTATGATAAATATCACCACTAATATTAATAATTGTATCGGTGTGTATAGTATATGAGGCAAGGTTATGTGGTTGATCAATTGAGTCGATTGATACGGACTAAACTATGATAATTGAAAATAATGAGGTGCTTACAAATGCAATCAGTCAAAATCATAATTACTGGTTATCGTTTCTTCAAAAAAGAAAATTATGGGTGATGTTGTTGATCAATCGAGTGGTTCGATACAGAGAAGTTTTATGGGTGATGTTGCTCGGTTTGTTTTAACTGATCCTAGCTCTACTTTACTATTGGCGATGCTTTGATTAGCAGGGCCGATGCAAGAAATCAAAATATTCTTAGTTACCTAAAACAAGATTTATTTTTTAGGGCCTTTTGTAACTATAAAAAGTTATCTTAATAAAATTAGGGCATTTTTTATAAAAGAAAAAATTGGGCCTAAAGCTGCCACCTTGGTGGCCTTACCCAAGGGCCGGCCCTGTTGATTAGGGTAGAGAGTTGAGCGAACCAACCTGATAAATAACATCCAACCTAAATCAACCTGGTTCGAGTTGGGTTAACCTGGATAAAAAGTCTAAATTTATGTCGGATTATAAAACAAAAATACCAAAATTGACCATCACATATCAGGTAGTATTTTTTTTAAATATATCGATTTGAACTCGATCAACCCGCCTTCTTATAATTATTTTATTTTTTTTATTTTCCAACCTCTCATTGTTTATTCAACCGTGTTCAATTTCGTAGACACAACAAACAACAAAGACACATACACGGGTGTTGTAAATATCTTGCATTGATTTTCTTTTATCCTTTTCGGACACCGTATATGAGGGAAACATTTCTTTCATATAAAATTACTAGGTATAGCCCGTGCCTGAAGGCACTCCAAAAAATAATATTCCAGTTACTTGTTCATTTACTGTTGATACATATGAAATGTTTAAAAATTAGAATGATTTTTGGTATTAAATATGTAAAAACTGAAATTATAGATAGTGTGTTATACAAAAATTATAAAAAGAATTATTATAAAATTCAAATGAACATAAATATGTGTATAATTTATCAAACAACTAATAAAGAAGTTGAAATACGAAAAAAAATTAAAAAAGAAACAGAATTGAAAATACATATATGATCATTCGTCTTGTGTGCTTACTTATAATAAACATTATATTAAAATTTCAGGATATACAATATTAGTTGTTGTTTGTTCACCATCTGGAAGAAGTACACTTATGCGATCATAACTCGTACATCTTGATAATCCAACATACAATTGTTCATGACTAAATACTGGTGTTCGCAAATCGATCCCAACGAATTTCACAGATTGACCTTGTGATTTATTGATGGTCATGGCATAGGCTAAACGCACAGGAAATTGTCTCCTTGTCATCACAAAGGGTATTTCCGAGTCAGAAGGCGTTAATGATATTCTTGGAATGAATACCAAATTACCGGATTTATCTCCATTCAAAATGCGGGCTTCAATAACACGTGTTGAACATCTGACAACCATTAACCGCGTGCCATTACACAATCCATCCTTCGGGGCAATATTTCTTAACAACATGATGGGAGCACCCACTTTTAATTCCAATTTGAACGGAGGTAACCCACTTGGATTCAGTGAGTTTGAATACTCATTTAGATATCGAGATGTTATAGATTTATCTACTTGATCCTCTTCAACCATCTTATCAGCTGCTAGATACGTCTTCTGTATTCCAGGAAAAATCTTAAGTGCAAGATTGTTGATCTCACTAACATCATCATTTGTCGCGGACAGTATAGTGCGTTCATTGAGATATGTGTTAGTTACAGTTTCAAGGTCATGCAAGTTAGAATATGCGGTTGATATCAAATTGTTCAAATTTGTGCACTTGCACATTGTTGTTGGGATCTCCATTAATTCTTCTGAGTTAGAGCCAATATAGAATGATTAACAAACACTTAAATTTATGAGTATAATAAAAGTTTATAACAAAATTTAGAGCCATTTAAATTACCTTTAGTAGGAAGTCGGCAAAATCAGAGTTCCCGCTAATTGAGTCGTTGAGACGCATATTAACATCTAATGTAAGCGCGTATATTTTTCTCCAAAGTATAGAATGTCTTAATGAGGCTCCGACTATTTGTTCGCGTACACCTTTTGGTACAACTGGTAAAATTTGTCAGAAATCACCTCTGAGAACAACAGTGATGCCCCCGAATGGCTTCTCATTTTTATGTATATCTTGTAACATTCGATTAACAACCTCAACACAATTTCGATGTTGCATCGGAACTTCATCCCAAATTATGAGACTTGTTTTTTGTATCAACTCTGCCTGGAGGATTGTTTAGAAATATGACAAATAGAATCTTCCACAATATTTAGTGGTATCGAGAATGTGGAATGTGCAGTTCGACCTCCAATCAATAACAAAGATGCGATTCCTGACGAAGCTACATTAATCACAAAATAATCTAAACTCCGACATTTTGTTGATATCGTATTGTATAAAAAGGTTTTTCTAGTTCCAGCACCTCCATTCTAGAAGAAAGTTACACCTTTACTATTAAACACGGAATCAACAATCTTATCGTATGCGCGCCTTTGTGCACTGTTAAGTCGATCAACGTTTATATCTGCATCCCTATCTTTCGCTTCCCTTTGAAGTTGTAAATGTTCTCTTATCAATCGATTTTCCAAACCAAGTTCCAATTCATGAGTTGGGGATTTTGTTTCAAAATTGGAGCACGGTTTATTGCGCGAGTTGTTTAGATAGTCATTTCGATTCTTTTATTTTTCTGCGAAACCTGTATAATAATATCAATTATGTATTAGTTACAATATAATGACATTCGTGTTGTGTGTTTACTTATAATATAAATTATTTCGAAACTTCAGGGTATACAATATTAGGTGTTGTTTGTTCAACATCAAGAAGAAATACACGTATACGATCATAAAGTGAAATTATATGCTTACTCGAGGTCTGTGAACTTTTGCATTCGATTGGACTCGGGATGCACTCACTTTTGAGACCTTGTTTTTGTTATTCGATACGCTCGTCATTTGATAGTACAATGATCTGAAAATATGAGGATTTATTAACATTTGGTAAATAAAACGATAAATCTATATTACATGTTATACAAATGAAACAATTAATCTAGTAATACATATACTGAAATACGACACACATAAGTATAATTTTAATAAGTTCAACTAATTTATTTCAATACATAAAAAAGTAGTTCTCCAATACAATACAATTATTATCGAATCAAGAACAATTTATTACAAATGACTCCCTAATAACGATTATTCATGAAAAAGTAGCAAATCGATACCATAAATTTATTGTCGAATCTAGACTAATTTATTAAAATTCACTCCCAAAAACCTATTACATTGATAAATAACGACCATTCGAATATAAGGTACCCTGCTCCATGTTAGCAAGGGTTAAATCTGCTAGCATCGTAAACTCAATATCATCAAGTAAAACTTTCAAATCTTCTAGTTTATCCATATTTTTTAGTAAAGGTAGAATATTTGCTATTGGCCAATCTTGAGGAAGCGTGGCAACTATGACATATAGCAAGGGGCAGATCTAAAGAAACGTTTGTACTACTCCTAAAGGAATAATAACTTTCTTCCTTTCGTTTAATGTGATCAAGCACAGATTTAGTTGAATTCATTGGTTCGTCAGTGAATTCAGTCCATAAAAGGGTTATATTATCGATTTCACCATATTTATCGTATGAATTTGTTATAGTCTTAGTTAGCATTTCGAGTGTGGCCATTGTATTTTTTGTTTTCGCCTGCAAAAAATAACTATGAATAGAAAAAATTATATGTAAATATTTGTATGCTATATTTTTTAAAAGTGAGTATTCGAAATGCAAAATATTATCTACAAACTACTCAAATAGTAATACTATTACTAATTAATATATTCAGATTCTTTTTTTTGGTTTATTAACAAAAAATAAATAGGATTTTACGATTTTATAATAAAAATATAGATATACTAAATGCCACAAATAGTAATTATTAATTTTAGTAGTGTTTTAATTATTTAATTATCAATTTTTTTTATCAAAATATAAATATAGAAAATATTTTATTGTTTACTAAATTATTTGTATTTTCTTTTTTTACAACTTTTTTCTTATAGCCACGTAAATTCCATTTGTTTTATATTTTTTAAAATTTATTTTAGTAAATCCAACAGAAATGTATAACGTATTCTTGTACAAATGTAAAAATTTTAAATATATTTTTTAAAATGTAAAATTTAAGAATATATTTTTGTACAATGATGCTACGTTTTGATTGGGGATTTATGGGTAAAAGTTTTTTTTTCAAACGATTGTAGGATATGTAAAATGAAAATAAAGGAGAAGAATGAGGAAATTATGAGATGAATGAGGGAATTATGAGACATATGGGGGAATTATGAGATGAATGGGGAATTTTGAGGATAAATAGGGATAATTAGGTTTCATTCTGCTTTATTATATAGATCTTGGTAGATCAGTTTTTCAATTTTGTTGATATTTGAGTTGATAGGTTTTATTGGTGTACAATATTAATCATTTTTTTACTTTGAAATAATTTTAACTTCAAAATGAATTTTATGTTTTGTGTAATCTTTTTTTTTTTTTGCATACAAGAGAGGCTGTAAAAACCGTTAAGAATATAGCATTACAAGAAGAACAAAGTTCTAATTAAACATCTAACACTATTCTAGGAGTTGATTTTTCACTTCGATCCCTCATGATCAAGCTCGAAAGATATTCTGGGGGTTCAATAAATTCTATCGGGTGCGTGTCATAGTTGCCCCTTCTTTTGCTAATTTACCCGCGCATTTATTTGCTTCTCTAAAGATACAATTGAGCTCAAAGTGCGGAAAATCTCTTAATATCAAACAACACTCCTTAACGATTGAAACATTGCGACTACTTAAGTTCCCACCGCCCTTCACTAGCGCATGGAACTTCTCCGAGTCCATCTCAAGGTGAGTTGAGCTCCCACCGCCCTTCACTAGCGCGTGAAGCTCCTCCGAATCTGTTTCAATGCATAAAGTTGTGTAACCCTTATTGGTAGCCCATTTTAGACCATAATGGAGCGCAAGTAATTCAGATATAAGTGGGGAATCAACTAGGCACGGGCCCATAAAACCCGCGATACACGAGCCATATCTATCTCTAATTATACCACCAATACCTGCAACTCCATTCAATGGGGCGAAGCTGCCATCAATATTTAATTTCAGCCCATTAGTAGGCTTAACCCATTTGATCATTATATTCCGTGCTACTTTTATTATTCCCCCTTCCGCACTTTTCCCCCACGCTAGAATGAAATTATTAGCCAACGCGAAGATTTCTTTCTTTAATTCTCTAGCATGGGGTATATACGCGGATTCGTCAAAAAGTATAAAGTTGCGCTTAGTCCATATACTTTGAATGGGATAGATAACGTTGAAAATAAAGTAATTGAAGACAAAAAAGCTCTCAACGGATATATCAGAAAGCTCCAAAAATTCAGGAAAACATAACAGCAACCAACGTTCCGATGGCTGCAGCGCCACCCAATCAGGCCGGCGAGAAACCTCCGTTCGATGGCAACTCCGTTCCGATGGAGGAGAACAATCAACTGATGGGTGCTGCGCCTTCCAGCTCCCAACCCCCTGCCCTCCAGATGGAGGAATTCCCTGCGCTAGCGGCCATCGATCATTCTGGTAGAACAAGCAAAAGAACAAGAATTAACCTAGTAGAATTGAATTCGGATGTTGCTGCTACTGCAATTGACGCAGCTGTAATAGAACCCACTAATAATTCTCACGCGCAAAGCCGAATTACACCACCCACCGCGCCAAAAGGTAACATTCCAGGTCCCTTTATTAGACCGAATCTTGTTGGGTGGAAGGGTACATTAACGGGTAACAATGTAGTCATACCGATTATCGAAGATACGGAGGAAATTAGGTCGAGTTACATAATGGGTGAGGAGGGTTTTTTAGAGCTTGAAAATTTAATCGAGGACGATGACGAGGAAATAATAATAGATTCAATACCTACCGTCATTAGGACTAGAGATGAAATTCAGGAAGGAATTAGATTGTGGCGTAATTCGGCGGTCATTAGACTATTGGGGAGGGAGGTTGGCTTCACATACTTACTCTCGAAATTAAAACAGATAAAGGGGCATTTCGAACTAGTTGATGTGGGCCATGGTTATTATATAGTTAAGTTTGAGCTTAGGAGTGATTTTGATTTTGCATTGTCCGGGGGTCCGTGGATGATCCTAGACCACTACTTAATCGTTAGAGAATGGACGCCTAGTTTCAGCAACCATGGAGCTTAAAACTGGGGTGTGGGTGTTGATGGGTTGTGGGTGTAATTCAAGTTGCATATCTGTTATATGAATAGCAGAAAACCTAGCAAATACCCATGGCTGTGTGAAGCCACGAAAAACTTTTACCAATACCCATATGCACCAATTAAAATTCCAGGAGCTATTCATAAAATATGTACTAGTAGGCAAAACAATACTAAGATTCAAGGAGCACTTAACAATGGATATTTAGTTTATCCAGAACATGAAATCAATTGCAAGATGGTTTGGAGATTTAACTTAAATTAACATAGCAACAACATAATATAATCGATAATAATATATCTGAAATTTTCAAAGAATTATTTGAATACCTGGTCTATCAAGTTTCTGCTTGTCCCTTAAAGCAAGCAAACTCTTATCTCTGCTGAGCCTGAGAATTAGACACAATAATTTAAGTAGTACCTCGAAATTAGACACAATAATTTAAGTAGTTATATAATTGAAGAAAAGAGGTTCTTCAAGAAGAAATTTATCAGATTTGTATAAGGTAATATATTTAAATTAACCAAAAAATTTGACTATTTGGAGCTTAAAACTGGGGTGTGGGTGTTGATGGGATGTGGGTGTAATACCATGGTTGCTGAAAAAGTTTGGAATCCTTAATTTCCGAGTTGCTTGAATTAAACCCGCCATGGCCGCTGAAAATGCTCCGAACCAAGATCTGCTCAAACTCTTTTTAGGTGTTCCAACACAACAAAATATAAGTTTTTAAATAAAAGGAAACAATTTACTCTTTTCTAGATTTTTCCTCCATTGTTGAAGATTTGAAGCATTCAAACATTCAAAGTTTTTCTTTTTTTAGTTAGGGACGATGATGACGAAGACTATCGGCGTTAAAGTGGCGGTGACATGGCGCCATGTGGCGTTGACTAACAGTCAATTGACAGAAAAATAGAAAAAATGCTAACGGTGTCACAAAATGGGTTCATCAACGGCCTAAAACGGTAAAATGTAAGATCGGGGGCGGTTCGTGCATTTTGGAAAAGTTAAAGGGCCATACGAGGGCTTTACCTTAAAAATTATTTTGAAGTATTTTATTTTGTAATATTGTATCTTTATAATCGTAGAATCTGAAATAGGTTATTGAAATTTTCAATTTATTTGAAAATCCAATATGATATGGTATAAGAATTGTTATTCTATAATTTTCCATCTTAAAAAAAAAAAATATATATATATATATATATATATATATATATATATATATATATATATATATATATATATATATATAATAAATTAAATATATCACCGAATTCTTGAATCGGAGTTTTTTTAGAATTGCCGAATCACCGAATCGCATCGCATCGTTTCTCCGCGCCCGCACCTGCTCCTGGGCAACCTAGCTCTATCCCACCTGAATAAAATTTCAATCGTGTTTTATTTTCTTAATTTTTGGTTTTCTCTTAAGTTAAGATTAGATCAAAGTTCATCTAAATCAATTGACCCTCCAACAAAACTTAAAAAACGAAAACTGTTTTATAATTGATATTAAAAGAATTGAAAAAACAAAGTCAACACATCTTGTTGCTGTCACGAAAGTTCTTTGAATTATGTTATGGTTAAATAATTCTTTTAGAGAGGAACACAACCTTTATCCAGAAGTAAAGTCAACTAGTCATATTCCATAAAGAAGATTAGACTAAATCAGAAGGGTAAGTAGAAATAATCAAGATGACAGCAGCTGATATTGTGCTTCTCGTTGCTTTTTGTTCTTGCGTTGCATTATTTGCATGTTGTTTTTGCTACTGTGTCCACAGATCATCGCGTCCAAGGATAATTACCAGCTACTACGATGAGTTCTGCTGTTGCCTCACATATTGGCGACGCTTCAGATCACGCCCTGTGATTACTAGTGATCCTCCTCCTCTTCCTCCTCTTCCTCCTCCTTCAAGACTACAACTCCATCGAGATATTGAGATTGGTGAGAAACCAATGAGAAGTCGTGGGTTGAACGATGGTGGAATGAAAATTCTTGGGGCAACTACAATTGCAGCAATTGATATGAATAATAGTATTGATCATGATGTGAGGGGACTCGGTAGTGGTGGAGATGGAGGTAGTGGCAATGTTAATGATGGTGGAGATGGAGGTAGCGGTAGTGGAGGTTGTGGTGGCGGGTGTGGTGGTGGAGATTGTGGTGGTTCTTCTTAAATTTATATAAAATATAGTAATATATGTATCTAAAATGTATCGTGTTCATGTAGAATGTATCACTGAAGTAGCGGATATTATAATATAATAAGTAATCCTTTACTTAGAGATGTGTGTGGTTTAGGAATTTGTTTGAAGAGAACATTAGGTTTTTCTTTTTTGTTTGAAATAGTAGCAATATTAACTAAAAAACTAGTTTAATAAATAAAGTAAAACTTTTTTTCTTTTGATAAAAAGACCAAATTAGAAGGGTATAACATGGATATGTTCGCTTGATACTCAATCTCTCTTAATCTATATAATAGTATGAGTGTCGATGGATCTTCTCGAGCTATATATATCCTGAATATGTATTCGAGCCTTCAAGGACTGTCAAAGTCCTCGCTAGCTGTCTCACAATGTCATCAAAATTCCACAAAACTTTCTAATATGTACTTGCCTTTGTACGAAGCAATATAGTATATCGTATATCCATCGTCTGGTAAACGGAACCATACTCCTAAAATTCAACTCTTGGTTATGAACATTGGGCACACTTGTTCTGAAATACTAATGCTCCACATAGTCTCAAGTAGGGTTGTAAACGTATTAAGTCAAGTTGAATACTAAATGTGAAAACTTACTTAATTTCTTGAGTCGAGACTAGACAAGTTTAGATTATAATGTGACAAGTAATATATGTGTGTTCGTTTAATTTCTCAAACGAGCTTTTTATACGAACTCAATTTTTTTTGTTAAATGAGAAAGCTACTTTTGGACTCGGTGTCATTGACACGGTTTGAACCTGTACCGTCTAAATGGATAACCAAGGCTCTGGGCAGCTGAGCTAACCTATACTGGTTGATACAAACTCAAGTTGTTCATGAATAATTTGTTTCTTTTATTATTGAATAATAAATTTCATGAATAATTGGTTTTGGATATAGTGTGTGGTATGAAATATGGAAATCTGTATTAATAAAAAAATAAAAAACAAACAATGTCTAATGAATGAGCTTGTTTTATAATCGAGATTAAATTAGGTCTCGAACATAAGATTATTTATGAACACACGAGTTCAATCGAGTTTTTCTCGAATCGAGTTCAAGCTGCTCGCGAAAAGTTTGGTTCATTTACATCCCTGATCTCGAGCACCAATAAGTATCGATCTTCCACAAAAATTGTGATATAGGTCCTTATATTATAAAAATATACTTTAAATCTTTATATTTTTTATACGAAACCACCTATATTTTTTTTGGGGCAATGCCCAATTAATTACACGGAAAGTGTAAAAATTCTCAATTAATTACAACTTCAACTTAATTCCTACTTAAGCACAAAAAAACGAAAGATTACAAAAATACCCGTAGACAATTAATTAATTACTTTAATTATAATATTATTTATTTATATTCTTTTTTATTTTTTTTTGGAATTTTTTTTTTTTAAATTTTTTTCGGAACTTTTTTTTAATTTTTTTTTTCGGATTTTTTTTAAATGTTTTTTTAAATTTTTTTCGGAATTTTTTTTTTCGAATGTTTTTTTCAAAATTTTTTTTTACCGAAATCTTTTTTTTTTCGGAAACTATTTTTTCCCAGAATTTTTTTTCCCCGAAATCTTTTTATGTGTTACATAAACACACAATTCTGAGATTTGTGTGTTGCAGGAATAACCAAAATTAAGTTTTTTGTATTCAAAAAATACATAAATTTGAGTTTTATGTGTTCAATGAAGACACAAATCTCAGATTTGTGTGTTGCAGTAATACAAAATTTTGCGATTTGTATGTTCAGGAATACAAAAAATTGGAACAAACAAAATCAAGTTTTGTGAATTTGATTTATATGTGTTCCATCAATACACAAATCAGAGACTTGTGTGTTCCAGGAACGCACAAATAAGAATACACAGAATTGGAACAAACAAAATCAAGTTTTGTGTATTCTAGTAATACATAAATTCAATGTTTATGTGTTCTATGAATACACAAAATTGAGATTTGTGTGTTCCAAAAATACACAGAATTGGAATAACACAAAAATAACGAAAAAGAGTTGGACAAAAATATAATATATCAAGATAGTTAAAGACGAATAAAAATAAGGTATATGCGATTAATAGATATAAAAAACAATATTGTTAAAGAAGAGAATCATTTAGATCGATTTTATGACTTTGTGTGTTACAGCAACACATAACCTGAAAAGTTCGATTTTTTTAAAACAAATCCGGGAAAATAATTTCTAAAAAAAAATCTGAAAAAAAAATTTAAAAAAAGTTCGCATTTTTTTTTTTTTAAATTTGAAATTTTTTTTAAAGAAAAAATATTTTGAAAATAAAATTTTCTAAAAAAAATTTTAAAAAAAAAAAAAAAAATCTGAAAATAAATATTAAATAATAAAATAAAAAATATAAAAAATCACATAAGGATAACATTGGAAGGTAAATATGACAATGTGTTCAATTGAGAATTAAGTTGAAAATTTGTGAGTAAGTAGGAAGTAAGTAGGAAGTAATTTCTTCCTTCCTCTTTTTTGAGAATAAAAAGTAAGGAAGTGTAATTAACTGAGAATTAACTCATTTTTTTATAGAAAAAATAAAATAGTAATTCAAGTAAAAATTACATAATCCTCGTCACTGTTGTCGAAATTATGCTCTTGGACAATTACAATTCATGTATTCAAAAACTACGTATCCTTTTTCTTTTCTATATTTTCTTGGGAGAAATCATTGTTTTAAATTTTGACAAATAAGTACTTAAATTTACAAAAATGAATAAATAGGTATCCAACGTTCTATTTTAGACTCATGTTAGTACCTTTCGTAAACTTTTTTATTAAATACCACATGTCAATGACGTGGATACCTTTTTCCTTCAAAATGAAGTACCCAAGTTTAGAAAAATGGACAAACAGGTACCCAACGTTCTCTATTTACAAACAAGGTCTTGGTGTTATTTATTGACACATTGCATTTAACGCCAAACTTCACGCTGAATACTACAATGAGACTAAAAACAGGACTCCGGGTTCTAGATGCTATAACAAAACTTCGTAAGAAAATATATAGAGAAATCTACGAAGATATGATTAGGTCACAACGAGCGAATCGGTGTTTTACTACCACTCACAAGTTTCGTGTTGGACGCAGTATGTAGATCCGAAAGTATGATCAAAGATTCCTTTATTAAAAAGTGTAGCATGCCTGAATCTAACTGGATTTCACGGTGGTGGAGGAACTGGATCGGAAAAAAAGGGATTCTCGTTGTAAGATATCTAAAGAAATCGTCGCTGGAAATGAGATCTTATTCAAAGAGGCCGCAAGGATCATGATTGGGAATTGTTTGATCATTAAGAAAAAATGTATGTCAATTTTTTTTTGTTGCAAACATTATTGAATTCAAAATAAATGTTCCATGGCACACAAATCGATTAATTCAATAAGAAATGGGAGGGAACACTGGATTTCTTGGTACCACCAATCCGAATCTAATTCAATTCTTTACTCATTCAATCTTGAATGAGTAATTTTTTAAGTTCAACCAACCCATTTAAAAATCTCAAGTGGGTGAATACGGATCTTGAGATGGAATCATCAAAGATTTAACATTTTTGAACTCACTAGAGGCCCGAGATCCAAAGAGAAATGTGTACGAACGAGATATCCAGAAACAAGAAGAAGTAAAAGGGTTAGATAAAGGAACTCCCAAACCTTTGGCAATCTCAGGTGTGTCGATATCAATGGTGACTCATTATTTCGATGAATCATTTCTTCGGACATAAAAAGATTTTGTAAACACATACTCGAAATCTCACTTATCAGATTCCATTGTGTCTTTTTTTTTTTCGAATCCTTCTTTCCCATATACTTCCAACTATTTTTACTTCTTTCTCAATCTCTTTTTCTACTTGTCTTCACGACTCTTATTTTTCGGACTCTTCTTGTTTTGATCCGTGGCGAATCTAAAAATATAAATGAGGACGGACTTGAATAATAAGAGGTTCAGGGCAACGTTCTAGGTTTTTTTTTTGGTATTTAATAAAAATCACATAATAATAAAAAGTTTCAAAATGAACCTACATAATACCTATATAATTATACTAAAATAAGAGAATCCTAATAATATATTAAAAAATCAACAAAATTTAAAAAATACCTAATATTTTTTGGTAATAAATTATTAATATAGGTTTTGATTTTGAATGGTGTAAAAATTACAATGCAAGTAAAATATAATTTTAAAGTTAAAACTCATAAGTAAAGTTAAATGAACTAAAATATTATTAATATATTAAATTTAAAAAATAATTATATATTCGCCACTGGTTTTAATTTTTTTCTTTTACTTTTTTGTATCCACTTTTTTCTCAACGTTTTCTTTTATTTCTACTTTTGTTTTTTTCCTTCCCTTTATTCTAACCTCTCTTATTCATTGTCTTTTTTTTTCCTTTCTTTTTCACTTTCTTGTTCCTTTTCTCATACTTTTTTTTGCTTATTTCATCTTTTCTTCTTCTATAAATGATTCATTGATTTTGATTCCCTTTATTTTATTTCTCTTGATTCATCCAATCCTTGATAAGCATTCGGGTCGGCCTAGTCCACTACATGAAACAGGATTTTAGCGGCCAAAAGCCGCCATTAAAAATCTTGGTTTTGTCGCTAGCTATTAGCGGTTACAAGTCGATGCACGTCTCTATAGACCTTTTGGGGACGACAGGGGTATTTTGAAGCTATATGATTTGCTTTTTATGGCTACATTATTTGCAGCGACCGTTGTTGCTGCTAATGATGTAAATTAGGAAACAAATAAATAAAACAATGAGAGGCAATACGTGTGTAATGTTTGTCGCCGCTAAAGACAATATAAGTTGAAAAAACTACTGCAATATTTAGCAACGTAAATTATTCGCTTTTTACTGGTATTTTCATTACATATAACCTTATACGTAAAAGAGAATAGAAAAACGAGTGTGAAAAAATTTATATCATGTGCGCTTACAATTTTTTTTTGGACGCAGAAGAATATTTCATAAAATTACATAGAGAATTAACCTATACCAAGTCTATAGAATCGATCTATCAAAGTTGTCGATGATTCGTATTCCTTTTATTTCTCTGTGCTTGGCGTCTTTAGCTAGACCGTTTACTCGACCATTAAATCTTCGATGAATATGTTTGAAGAACACCAGACTGACCTTATACGTAAAAGAGAATAGAAAAATGAGTGTGAAAAAATTTATATCATGTGCGCTTACAATTTTTTTCTTTTCTGGACGCGGAAGAATATTTCATAAAATTACATAGAGAATTAACCTATACCAAGTCTAGAGAATCGATCTATCAAAATTGTCGTTGATTCGTATTCCTTCATTTCTCTGTGCTTGGCATCTTTAGCTAGACTGTTTGCTCGACCATTAAATCTTCGCTGAATATGTTTGAAGAACACCAGACTGACCTCTGTTGCCAGCCTCTTGATTTGTCTAAGCCATGGTCTGAGCCTCCATCCAGCAGCCGACATTTGTTGAGTACCTTGAATTATTTCAAGGTTGTCCGAGAAGATGGGTATCCCCTCTTGTTTATCTTGTATTACCATGTCCAATGCATATATAATCGCTTGCGCTTCTCCCTCCGTGATGTGCGCTTACAATTTGAAAGATCAAGCTCTTGAATGGATTTAAACAAATAATTATTATATTTACTTAGAATATGAAAGCATCATTTGCTCCACCAACTCAGTGGGTCCCGGTTCCTGTCTTGACTTGTTTTTTTTGGTTACATGGGTGATCCGGCCTAACTTGCGCACACCCGACTAATCCCATGGAGAATTACATGTCTCCCCTTATATATTCTCATGGTAAATCAGAACTAGGTTACCCATGTTTAGGGAGGGTTTCGAGTCTTGTACCTCCCACTTGACTTGTTCTTTGTTTACTCTACCTAAATCATCTATATTCAATGGTCTAGATATATTTCCATCGCTCCACAAGGATCCTAAATTTTAAAATACTACAAATAAGTAAATATCGAGCATATCATAATAACAGAAGCATAAAATTCACTTTTTCTTAATAATAAGATACTAGCAAGATGACCATATGCAAGATAGCTAAAAAGGTAACTCCTTATTTCTTTTTTTATCGAGTAAAACCTCATATATATATGTATATATATATATGGGTATAGACCCCGTGTGATACTATATCTTTAACAAAAATGCACTGACGGTACTGATCCATAAAAAGTTACAAGATGGCTCTTTACATTAGTATTTTGTGACACCGTTAGCCATTTTTTTTCATTTTTTGTCAGTAACCCGTTAGTCAGCGCCGCATGGCACCACATCATCTCTACGTCCTCGCCACATAAGCATGGCCTTATCAACATTTACACATCATCAATCATTATTCTAAGAACAAAAAAATCCATCTTCTTCCTCTCGCTCGTTTTCTTTCTTCTTCACTTTCAATGGCGCTTGAATTCAATTAATGGTGCCACCCGTGTTCCATTACCACCATCATCTCCTGCACAATAAAACCGCTGTTCTACCATCATCAACCGGCATGGCTACTCCATCAACAATCAAAGAACCAAAATTAAGGTAAAAACAAAAAAAAACTCTTGACACTCACATTCCCACACCAAGCCGCTCTCCTGCACAAGAAAACTGCTGCCACTCAGGGAACTTTCTCCACCATCATCAATCGGCTTGGAGAAGAACCCAAATTAAGGTAAAAAATGAATTATTTTTAACCTAATTACATTACTCCGTGGAGTGACCAATTTGGTGTTACACTGCATTTTTGGAATTGTTTTGCAGTAGATAACCATTTGGTGTAACTACTGGAGTGAGAAATTTAGAGTTACACCACACTTTTTATATTGTTTTGGCAGTAAATATCCACTTGGCGAAACTGCTGGAGTGAGCAATTTGGTGTTACACTGCATTTTTTGAACTTTTTTGCAGTAAATATCCATTTGTTGCAACTGTTGAAGTGAGGAATTTGGTCTAACACTGCATTTTTTGAATTGTTTTGCAATAAATATCCATTTTGTGCAACTACTGGAGTGAGAAATTTGGTGTTACACTGTATTTTTTGAGTTGTTTTGGCAGTAAACATCCATTTAGCTCAACTACTAAAGTGAGCAAATCGGTGTTACACTGTATTTTTTGAATTTTTTTCCTGTAAATATCCATTTGGTGCAACTGTTGGAGTGAGCAATTTGGTATTACACTGTATTTTTTGAACTGTTTTGCAGTAAATATTCATTTGGTGCAACTGCTGGAGTGAGCAATTCGGTCTTACATTTTTGAGAATATATATAAGTATTTATAAGTATAGTAATAGCTTTTGAGAATGCTATTTTGATAACATTCTAATAAATGGATATACAAGGACGACAGATTGTATTGTTACGTATATCACTGTATTATGAGGGTTTATATTGTATATTTGTTGAATAATGGTAGCTCCTATTGCACAATTTTGTTGTTGAGCTAGTGAAAAAATTACTTCCAAGTGATGTATTTAATATATCACTATTAATGATTATAGTTTTGACTTGGTTGATTTCGTGGATATGAGAATCAAGCATAAATAATATCATGTATACTTATCAAGATACGAGGAACAAGCAAGAGAAGAAATAACAATAGTTTCGCTATTTTATCACATGTGATGGATTGTAAGCATTTCGATACCAACCTTCATTAATCAATGCTAACAGTATAGGTGCATGTGCAAAGGGATTCAAATATGTTAGTCCTGGTTATATTTATACATTAAGTGCATTAATTATGAGTAATGCTATGCATGCCACCCTTACTCTACTCTCTGTGGTGTGAATAATAAAATTAGACTTTTTTCTTATTTTATAAAACCAAACGTCTACAAGCAAAATGGAAATCAGCTGAAAGAAAAAGATCAAGTGGAAAACAACAAAAGTGAAACTGTGGTGGGAATGAAACTGTTGCGGCTTCACCTTATTGACCAACCATTCCCTTTCACATTTACCAATACCCCTTCCTATATGTCCAGAATTATAGAATAGCAAGCAACAAAGTATTTGGTAAGGTTTTCCATTCCAATGGTATGAGACTCCGATTAGATGCTTTAGAACACAGAGAAT
The DNA here is from genome assembly GCA_029959085.1 of Nemophila menziesii. Taxonomy (NCBI): domain Eukaryota; kingdom Viridiplantae; phylum Streptophyta; class Magnoliopsida; order Boraginales; family Hydrophyllaceae; genus Nemophila; species Nemophila menziesii. The sequence continues at coordinate 2,885,483 of JARWIR010000013.1, forward strand.
GTCTAGTGCATTAGCCATAACGTTGTTAGAATGTGGAGGATATCAAAACCGTACATGTTAATGATACTCTATTTAGATTCTTTAAACGTGAAGGATGTCAAATGTATTAGCCACAATGGTGTGACCAACTTACATGTTCGTAATTCTTATCATTTCTATTTGATGAACCATCGCTTCCACTTTCAGCATTGTAAAAAAAAATCATCATGTTTGAGAGATTAAAAGTCTGAACTTTAAAAATATTTGTCCAAGTTAGGGAAAGGGACACACCTTTGAGTAGAACTATCATTCCCTGATTATGAAGCTGGAGTCACGTCAAGATATTTCAAAATTCCTTTAGTTCTTATCTTTGCAACTTGGTCTTTTTCCTCTGGTTCAGTAGTTGGATGTGTTTGTGCTATGCCTGGGGGCCTACCAAGACACAAAAAGATAAAATAGTCATCCTCAATTTGAAATTAGTTGCATCAAATGGCTAGAGTAAGACCAAACTGCTCACTCCAGTAGTTGCACCAAATGGATATTTACTGCAAAAAAAATCAAAAAATGCATTGTAACACCAAATTGCTCACTCCAACAAGTTGAACCAAGCAAAACAATTCAAAAAATACAGTGTAACACCAAATTGCTCACTCTAGCAGTTGCACCAAATGGATATTTACTGCATAACAATTCAAAAAATGCAGTGTAACACCAAATTGGTCACTCCACTGTGTAAACATTAAGTTAAAAATAATTTAATTTTAGTACCTTAATCTGGGTTCTTCTCCAAGCCGGTTGATGATGGTGGAGAAAGTTCCCCGAGTGGCGGCGGTTCCCTTGTTCAGAGAGCGGCTTGGTGTGGGAAGGTGAGTGTGAAGAGATTTTTTTACCTTTCTTTGGGTTCTTCGATTAATGTTGATGGAGTATCCAAGCCGTTGATGATGGTGGAGAATGGATATGAGTGGCGACGGTTTTCTTGGGTAGGTGGAGGAGCAGCGGTGTTCTTGGGCAGGTGGAGGAGCGGCAGTGATGAATGGACCAAGAGTGCTGGTCAGGTTTTCTTGTTCTAGATAGGAAGAAGATAATGATTTTTTTTGGTCGGACTTATTCAAATATAATAATTTTAAAAAAAGATTAAAAAGGTGTAAATGTTGATGTGGCGAGGACGTGACGCTGACATGTCACTGAAATGATCGATTCAATAAATCTAGAATTGAAATTTGAAAAATTATAACTTCTTATTTTTCTGGCGCGCCAAACACTTCGCGCAATCAAACTGTAACCTAAATAGTTTTTACTTTATATTTTACTTATGTGTGTTGGGTTAAATTATATTGAATTGGTTATTTATGCACTAGCATGCTATGTAGTATTCGGATTTGGTGACCCATTAGTCCGATTAGGTAGTTTATTAATTAGATTATGAATAGACAAACCTTTTAGGCACCTTTTAGTGAAACACTAGGCGGAACGCACTTTGGAACGCCTAGTTTGTCTTGTTTTTTTTAATACATATGAAAATCACTTTGGACTCAGACCTCTTGGTCTCCGCGCAGAGTAGTATAACCACTAGATCAACTATATATATATATATAATGTATAATATTATATAAATGTTAATTTTAAACTATTAATCGTAATATACTAGTTTTATTTGCACTATTAGGTGATGATTTTTAACTATATAGTGATGATTTTGTGTTATAGGTTTTGGATGATTTTTAATTATAAAGTGATGATTTTATATTGGTGATAATTTTTAATTATAAACTTGATGATTTTGTATTATGATTTAGATTAAAAAGTTTTTTTTTTAATTATATGTATTCCTTAAAATTATATTGCATTATAGGTTACTTAAATAAAATTATTACACTATTATTCCTTATATGTATAATAATAATCATGAAACTTATTTGAATTGAAATATCATTTTGTTTCCATAATACATAGTGTTATCTCACCCTTATAAAATAAAACTATTTTTCAGATTTTCATATAATTAATGTGGGGATCGGGATTGGGATGTGGCATTTTACCCTATTGGTACTCCAAGTGCAATCGATCTATATCTCATACATTAAAATATGACTCTATTGCACTTTATTACAAACTCTTATCCTTTTAAAACTCTATATATCTTCTAGTACGTAGTACTCTATGAGCTATAGGATTTCACACAAACACAAGTTGTATTATTGTGCGCATCTATATAAGCACCCGCACATGTATGCAAATTTTTATTGATGACAATACAGAGAATTCGTTACATATATGTTCTTATATTATTGATTTAAGTAAATACTTTATTTTTGTGTGATATTTAAGTAACTACAATATTAGATATCTCTATAGAGGGAAACTGCAAGCAAGATATGGACGACTCTTTCATAATTCCAATTATACTAGGTTGTTTACTCTTTGTAGTAGTACCTGCCATTATCGTCACGGTAACTTGCAGGTTACGGGACATTACAAGTAAGCAATCTGGACCTCAACTTCCGCGGTCCTCTCGGGATGTTCAAGGAGGCACTACCAGTGGGTTGAACGTTGGTAATATGGTTATTTTAGGAGCTCTTATGAATGAAGGAGGAGGTTGTGGAGGTGCTGGAGATGGCGGTGGAGGTGGAGGTGGAGATGGAGGTGGAGGTGGATGCGGTGGTGGTGGTGGTGGAGATGGAGATGGAGGTGGAGGTGGATGCGGTGGTGGTGGTGGATGCGGTGGAGGTGGATGTGGCGGTGGTGGTTGCGGAGGATAAACTAGAAGTTGATATTCTCTGGATTATAGAGAAGTTCGTGATTTTCTTGTTATCCTAGTATATTTTTTATATTTTTCTTATTTCCCTATTATATTTACTGTATATTATACCTAGTATAATTATTTCAAGATAACTGATGGAAGTTATTATTTTTATTTCAATGTTTAATTTATAAAATATTTTGTATTATAATTCCTCTATAATCATTCGAGAAATTATCAAATTTATTTGATTATGTTAATGGTGTTTCAATTCGCATTTATGTGATTAACTTCAATTCTCATGTGACTTATATAGATTTTCTTGTAAGACATGAATTTCAATTCAAATTGATTTCCAAAATTTCCATAATCTTCATGTAATCCCGCGAATCCATCTTAATAGTAGAGTCGGATCTTAGAGACTGAAGGTTCTGAACGAGACGATTAGAGTAGGACTTTATCAAGCTTTAGAGCAGCACCTTTGATTTATATATGTGTAAATTGTACCGTATATGCATATGTTATCTCAAATAGCTAAAATTTGAGTTATTTACTTATGTGAAATTTTCAAAAATATTGAATTAATAACACAATGTTGATGAGTTGCAAAATAGGTTTTGAGAAAAGCAATGATATATATCACTTAACGTAATTGATTTGGTTGAAAATAAATCATTATTTTTTTTTATACATGAGAGGCTTATTTTTTTTTATACATGAGAGGCTTAAAAGCCGTTTTCAAGATAAACAATTCTTTAGTCAAGTATAACTCTAGTAGTTGCACGTCCGCTCCTATCTCTCGTAATAATATTCCAAAGATAATCCAGAAGATCTTCACTCCTGTGTTAGCAGACGCACATGGCTCCCCATTAGAAGCTACTGTATCCCCACTTAAAATGAAGCTTCTGTCGGATAGCACCTGCCTCCAAGTGTTGTTCAGCCACCATCAGGCGGTATCATCACAGCACCTGTCAGTAAGTCAAAGTCAGGACAAATCCCAATTTGCGCTACAATGTCTGTCCCCTGTCCAAGTCTCAAGTCAAACATCCGCCACACCATTCCACCACTCCTCTTTTGTAGAGATTATCCGAGGTGGCAAGTCGATTCCTAGCTAACCTCCACAATAAAACCCGTAACTTTTACGGGCACTGCATCTTCCATATTAATTCCATTTAAAAGATCTATCCCCGGTACTTTCTGGAATATTGAATGAAGGCCGATTTCATCGTAAATTTACCCGAGGCTTCATGTCGCCACGCGACTTTTGCCCCTGACATTCCATTTAATTCGACTACACCATCCCGGAGAATAGTTGTACCCGCTAAAATTGCTTTACATACATTCAAATCTCCCATTTTTTGTTTGCAATTAAGTAACCCATTTTTGAAATATTTAGTTTAAAAAACTTCAACCACGCTACTTGCTGTCTTTGTAAAACCTTCCATCCAAGTTTCAACTTAGTATGTACTTTTTAGTTCTTTAGTTTCAACTTAGCTAATCATTTTCTCCTTATTTTATAGTTCAGTAGCTAATATTTCAAAAACCGAACAAACACAGTCTTTTAGTTTTAGTTTTTACCTCAATGAATATATAGATTAAGGTTGAAATTGCGCGTTTAACTTCTTATTCCCTTTGGAGACGATGACTTATCATTTTTGTTACTTGTAACGATTCATACATTTACGACACGTTTTCGCCAAATGTTAATTCTTAAATCACATCTCGAGACACACCATAAGAGTATTAAAATCATTATGAACGGTTGAATCGTACGTCTATATGGATTTTTTATTGCCCAAGAACAATCTGTTCATCTTTAATTTGGAGCACAAATTAAAGGACCTGTAATATCCCGTGTTAAGTTTGTTGAGATAATTACATCAAAAGTCCATAGATTATGCAAAATAACTTATATTTTATCATACAAACAAAAAGATAAATCAAGGACTAAAAAGTTTATGAACAAACCTTTACTTAATTACCCATCTCAAATATAATATAGTTTTAAGGAAACGAACTTTACCGTAGTAACAAGACAAAGACAAAGTAATTGAAATAAACCAAATATTCCATTTCATATTTATATTAATAATACTGTTAATAGAAAAAAATTGTCAAGAAATTCGTTTTGAGACTTTATAAATTCTTCTTTTCTTTGTCTTTTCTTCTTTTTTCATGGTAGGAAAGATATTTATAGAAATTATAACAATCAAACCTCTAATTTTATATTAAACCGGTTAAATATATTGAATAAACAATTAAAATAATTTAACTGACCAGAGTCTTGCTATTTCTTCAGTACTTAAAGGGGAAGTCCATGGTTCGAATCCCTTCCCTAACGGGTGTAAAGTGAGAGGTGCAAGACTGGAACCCTTCTCTGAATATGGGTAACCTAGTTCTGATTTACCATGAGAATATATTGGGGAGACCTGTATATCTCTATGGGATTAATCGGTAAGCGCAAGCTAGCTAGCCGGATCACCCATGTAACAAAAGAAAAAAAACAATTAAAATGATAAATTTGTTCATGTCTGTAATAACAAAATATAAAATTAATTAAAAAATAACAAAAATATATAAATTTAATTTAAAATTAACAACAAAATATGATATATTTTTTAAATACAAAATCTAGCTACAAGTGAATATAAGTAATTTCTTATTTTCAAATGATGAAATTGTGGGAAAAAAAATAAACCAGATGGGATTAACTCACTGGCCAGGGCCTTGGTCTACCAATCTAGTGGTGCAGATTCGAACCGAGTCAATGACTCCGAGTCCAAAGTGGCTCTCCTATGTAACCCAAAAAAAGAAATTGTGGAAAAACAAATAAAAGATTGTGAAGTGAAGGGATTTGCAAATTACTTCCTAATCAATGAATAAAATCAATTACAACTTTGACATTTCATCTTTCTAGATTCTCAAATAGAAGTAAGTACGAACTTTGTAATATAATGTTAACTTTGTAATATAATGTTACTTTTTATTATATATTAGGTATAATATGTGTCCAAGAACACAATACAAAATTGAACAAAGTGAACCCTAAATCATAAATTACAAAATTAGAAAAGAATTGCTTGCATAGTTTTTGTTGTTATATGAATTATTTGGTTGAATTCTTTTAAAAAAAAAGAAAATAGAAAGAAAAATTAGAACATGTATTAGTTATGGAAAAAATATTGATTTATCTCAAGTTGTGTTATATTATGGTTTTTAAATTTTGGATGTGTTAAATCTTTTGGGCTATTTTTAAAATTTTGGTATCTATGTTAGCCTAAAACTAGTCATGGCGGTGGGGGAGTAATGGGAATCCGTATCCCTCGTGTTACCGTTATAATTCAATCATTGGAACGCAGAGGATGCATTATAAATATTTGGCGGGACAAAGCGTGACATGCCGAGGCTGTTTGACTGTTAGGCGGTTTACATCTCTAATTAAGCACGTTTAAGTGGTATGTAGAAACATCTCTGTTTTTTTTGGACGCAGAAACATCTTTTTTTTTAGAAGCGGTCTCTTTTTGTTAGTGACGCAAACTATCTGTTTTCTTTGCTGCTGTGAGAAGTTGAAACTTTGTCTTGTTCTCCTAATATGGAATTGATAATTTCCTTCTACAATGCGATAAACATATACTTGTTCTAAAAGTTTGAACGTCGTTTCCTTGTATGTACGTACTTTTATTATTTTTAGAGGAAGTTGCCTCATGTATTGGACTATTGATATCCGACTACGTCTTAACTTTGGTCAGAGCTCAGTATGTGGGTGGTAATGTGGTATATAACTATATATATATCATTACTCAAATTTTTTTTTTGAAAAAAAAAATAAGCATTTAAAACTTGGTGTCTTCCATTTATAGTCTTTGACTCTTAATTTATGTAGTCATCAACCACGTCGACAACACATCCTGTAGTTTCACCAAAATCTAAGCTTCAGAAAAATTTAACCATCAAAAGTCTTGTAGAGGACTCAACCTCGTGTTGTTATATAAGCTTTATAAAGTTTACTTGTAAGAAGCAAGATTAATGAGATTCGTATTCCATAAGAAGATTAGAGTAAAAATAAAGTAGAAATAAAAGCAAAGATGAAACCAGTTGGCTATGTGGCTATCGTTGCTTTTTATGTTTTTGTTGCCGTCATTGCATGCTTTATTTTGCAAGGTTTCTTTCAGATTTTCGGCAGTGAGTGGTGGTGCTGCTACTGGACGAGGTGGCGACGCTCCAGATCGCATCCGCCTGTGATTACCCCTTTTCCTACTCGTTCTTATCTTTCTTCAAGACCACAACCCAATCGAGATATTGAGATTGGTGTGAAGCCAGTGAGTAGTCATGTGTTGAAAGATGGTGGGATGATTATTCTTGGGGCAACGGCAAGTGCAGCTGTTGTCGTAAGTAGCAGTATTGATCATAATGGAAGTGGATTCGGTGGAGGTGGTGGTGGTGGTGGAGATGGAGGCAACGGTGGTGGAGGTGGAGGTGATGGTGGAGGTGGAGGTGGAGGTGGAGGCGGAGGTGGAGATGGTGGTGGCGGAGGTTGTGGTGGTGGTGGTGGTTGTTGATGTGTGTGCACTTCTGTAATTGGTTCTTAGATGTATATATTGAGAAACACTAAAGTTATACAGTGAGTAGTAATTATTATAGAAACAATATACGGTTTGCCTTGCCTTTAGTAATTTTGTAAAATAAAATAAACTAGTAGAATTTTTCTTCTTTTAGTTTATCATAAGCAAAACCAAGATGTGAAACTAATTGTATGCACTATGCAGTATGCGTTCCACCCTAAATTTTATCACACCACTAAAAAGTCATTCAGTCAATACAAAAAACCATACCTTGCTATCAGGACCCTCTCAACCACCGCAGCCTTTTTCCAACCATCTTCATTAAGCATTAAGCTTCTTTCTCTCTGTCACTCTCTTTTTTCATTTACTTCTTAAGTTCTTAATCATTAGCCTTAAAACCTACTACCTTTTTTTTTTAATGTTCTCTATGCTCTCTAACTAGACCCTCAACGTTACTACTGTAGTTACTTTTTTTTTTATCAATTTCTTTCCTTTCTGGGCCAATTGTATCCTTCAGTGTACAGCAACAGTCGGAAACATAGCAAATCAGGGGTGACAGCTTCCGCGGCCTCTCTCCCATGATACAGGCTAAGGGTGGAAATCAAATTCGAAATTTTCGATTTTTTGTTCCGATCGGAATATTACGATTTCGGAACTGATACTTAAGGCAATTTCTGATACTCCCGATTTTTTCGAAATTTTCGACTTTTTCAATTCGCTTTTTATTTCTTATTTTACCTTCCGTATATTTAATAAATAATAGAATATTTGGATAAAAAACATTCAACTAAAAACGTTGAAAAATTTAAGAAAAGAAAGTAAACATGATAAAACCTAAAAGGAACCCTAAAACCCATCTCTTTGCACTCGTATAGGAACAAAAAAGAAATCTCTTCACACTAAGTTGCTCTCCTGTACAAAAAACTGTCTGCCACTTTTGGATCATTCTCCACCACCATCAACTATACTTAACAAGAATCAGCTTTTAACATGAAATATCTAATAATACTCACTATAGAGTCCATGTTTTGAGATACTACTAAATGCTTTGTTTTCACTAATTACTATAATTTACTTGTAGCTACAAGCATTTCTTACCTTTAATCACAAATATCATAGTTAGTTAATAAATTATATGATATATATTAGTCAAAAGAGAAATCAATATTCATACATACCTATCAAAAAAATTCGAAAAAAATACTCGCGAGGACATCATGGTCGCATGTAACACAAAGCCATGTAGTCACAAATAATATACTGGTGAAGACAATTTTTGCCGCCTATGCTTTGTTCTTTGGCAACGTATGCATTCCTAGTGAAAGACTTGTACTTCGGCGAAAAATAACAGTCATCGCAAATGACACAATCACCCCGACGATGTGTGGCGTTGACAGTGTCATCGGTCTAAAGGCGATGACTATTCAAATTTTGTCGCGGATTGGTGTCTCTAATGACGAATTATTGGCAAGGAAACAAAGGCGATAGCACGTCGTCGCAGATAAGTAAAAACTATCATCTGCGACGATAAGTAGGGTCACTTGTGACTACAATTGTCTTCACCAATGACAGTTACTGTAGCGGTGACGTGTTATAGTATTCCAGAAGAGAAATATAAAATGTCTATAGTACCATATTCTAATGACATTGGTAGTGTTATATATGTTATGATGTGTACTAGGCTAGACATATGTTATTTAGTAGGTTTAGTTAGTCGTTTTCAATCGAACCCATGAGAAGAGCATTCGAAAGATATGAAAAGGATATTGAGATACCTAAAAGTCACTAAGGATTATGCCTTATATAGAGATGTATACGAACCAAGCCGATCGCGAGCAGCTCGAGCTCGGCTCGGGGAAAAGCTCGTTCGTTTATACAAACGAACAAAAAAGTTTGTTTAAACTCGTTCGTTAACTCGTTAAAAAATTATGATCTGTAAATTAGTGTTTTAGTTATCAATAAATATATTGGTAAACCTATAAGTAATCAAATTATTCCTTAATAACTCGAGATCGACTAGAAAAAAGCTCGTTCATATATTAACAAGCTTTAAAATTTGAGCTCGGTTCGACTCGTTAAAATTTGATCACGACTCGACTCGTAAATCTTATCAGACAAGCTTGCACATCTAGTATTCGACTCGACTCAATTCATTTATAGCCCTAGACTTATACTATCAAGGAAATAGATTATTCCTAGAAGGATATACATATGTTGGTGGTGATATAGATGGTTGTTAATCTACCTTAGGTTATGTATTCTTGTTGAATAATTGCGCAATTTCTTGGAGTAGCAATAAATAAAGTTGTGTAACTTTGTCCGCGATGGAAGATGAGTTCATAGCTTGCTCAACTGCGGTTTAAGAAGTTATTTGGTTAAATTATTCTCTGAACTTTAAGGATTTTCTAGTAATAGTGAGAGTTCAATTACGACACATTGTGATATACAAGATGGAATGGCTTATGTGAAAGATACTAAGTATCACAGTAAGACCAAACACATTGATATAAAGTATAACTTTGTTAGAGATATAATTGCACAAAATAAAGTCATTTTGCAATATATACCTAGAAGCAATATGCTTACTTATCCATTTACAAAGGATATACCAAGGGATGTTTGCATATATCATATTAAATCTAAGATATAAAATATATATTGCAAGTTTATGTGCATTTATGTATATATTTGTATTAATATGTTTACTTATCTGTTTGTTTTCATAATATCATGTTTGATATATATATATATATAAATATATATAAATATATATATATATGTGTGTGTGTGTGTGTGTGTGTGTGTGTGTATGTGTGTGTGTATGTATGTATGTATTATGCGTGTGATTTGAAGTATGTATGTCAGAAAGAATGTGATTGACCCTATCTCAAAGACAATCAAATCACCTTTGGCACAAGAAGTGCGCAAAAATGAGACTAACTTATAGTAGAGATGAACCCCTAAGAGAACTTGAGTTGACATAGTCGTCTTAACTATGTGTAAACATGAGATCTTAAACATGTATGTTACATGTTGAGTTTGTATAATGATTGAAGTAGAACCGCACTATATACTTAGTTTACAATAACCAGATATGAGGTGTTTGATTGGTTTCATAGAAGAGTTAATCAATTGAAGAACTCATAATAGACAATAAAAATTGTCTAATTATATATTTGTATGATATTTATAATAGCATGATATTTGAGCTATATGGACAACAACATAACACGAGTGCTTTCGACTAGAAGGAAGTGAAGAATTGATCTATGTTTCTTCATTGTGTGATGCCTTTAAATTGTGACCTTATTACTTTTGAATATATCTTGATATTATGATTAGGTGTATGCTACTTTAACATATTATTAATAATCATGAATGATTCGATCTAATAGGATATGTTTGGGAAAGTAGACAAATCAATATAAAAGGATCTAAGTGTAAAGGGAAGACTAAAATTGTGCATCAAAGTGTGTGCTTGCAGGTTAACTGATCATGTAAGTCAATACAAACTATAACATGATAGTGAGACGCATCATTTTATGTCAGTGAACTCTTTTGATAACATTGACGGTGTGATATTAATTAAAGCGGTCAGTGTTTCCGTAATACGATACAACATATTTTTAGTTTGGGGTACTGCATGCTACATAAAGGAATAAGATTTTATTTGAGCAACTATGTACCCTAATAGGTTGATAGTAACGTGTGCTCGTATGCTTGACGATCACATGACATATTTTTCAAGTATTATGATATTTGGATGCAAGTGTGTATATGAAAAGATATAGGATAATGGATGTAAGTACTTTGTGTACAATTATAACTCCATTACAGGTGAGTGAAAGAATGAAATAAATAAATACCGGACAGGGGTTTAATAGAAACAAAATTACCCAAATAATCCATACAATATCACATATTCACAGATTAAAATAAAAAAATACTTAGCATAATATGTATTATCAAAGACCAAGAAAATAATTTAAATCTACATTGATAAATAAAAACAACCCTTATCATAAAATTATAAACAATATATTTAACATAAAGGAAAAAATATAAATCACAAAAAAAAAATTAATATTAAGTAGTTGTATAATTTTACTCACCTATGAACAACAAGAACTTACATAGGATTATGCGAAAATAAATAAAAAAGAAATATATAAATATTAAATATAGAAAAAGATAATGAATAAGTTGAACTCGGTCCGTTGGAACCTTAAGTTTTTTTAAAAGCCACATTGGACCCGCCTGTACTGCTTAGAAGGAGACTGATGTCCTGTTCAGTTGAACAGATTTTTAGTTAAAAATAAATTTCATAAAAAGGTCACAAAAGGACCTAAAATATGTTACAAAAATCAGCCAATACCCGTTACGTAGTGCATCCTTACTCATCATGTCTGCCAAGTGGAGACTCGGGTTGAAGGCCCAATTGCCGACAACAAGCCTCTAAGTTGTTGTTTAGCTAACCAGTCAACACAAGAATTCTTACTTCAAGGAATATAAAAGAAGTTTATGTTTCTATTACAAGTAAGATTACAAATATCTCTAAAAAGAGTAAGAATGGATCTATTAGAAGGTTCTTATTTGGAGGTGAGAAAGCTAACTATATTAGTACAATCATTGAAAATGCTAATACTCACTACTACATGGAAGACCTTTAGCGAGGACTTTTGTCCTCGCAAAAGGTGTACTATGTCCTCGCGAAAGGCTGTAACGAGGACAAGTCCTCGCCTAAAGGTCGTCGCGAAATATTCGTCGAGAAAAGTGAGCTGTTACGACGACATTACAAAGTCGTCGCGTAAAGGTATAACTTCTTGCGAGGACTTATATTCCTCGCTAGAAGTCGTTTCTTACGAGGACTTAGATTCCTCGCTAGAAGTCGTTTCTTACGAGGACTTAGATTCCTCGCTAGAAGTATTTCTTGCGACGACATTTGTCCTCGCTAAAACGTATTGTTTGATTTTTTTTTGTTTTTTTTTTTTTTGAAATTTGATTTTTATTTTTATTTGTTTGTATTCTTAATTTTTCTTTTGTAATCTATTTTTTTTTTATATTTGTTTGTATTGTTAGAATACAATCAATAAGATAAGAAACAATAAAAATTAAAAGCAATTAAAATTAATTAAAATAAAACGCAAATTAAAACCCGATAATTTAAAAAGTCAAAAGAAACCATGGAAAAAAAATATACAGTACTAGTAGTCATAGCATAAAAACAATCAGAATAAATCATTATAATCTTCTTCTTCTTCAGCTGTCCGATCGGCTCGGGGAGACGCGTCTCGATGGGGAGAAGGGGGGTCCTGCTCGTCCATTCCGCTTTCCCTCCGGCATCTATTAAGCATGTTAATGACTGTCGTCATCTCCTCATGTATTGCGTCTCGAGTCGGGGGGGTACTCGTGGAGGAGGTAGTAGCGTTTTCTCGCATCGGTTCCTTGCCGAGAGAGACAAGGTAGTCATTGAGCGACTTCACTATCCACCGGTAGTCTTTTAATATCTTCGCGGTAACTGGTTCTGATGGATTTGCAGTCGAGCTCGAGCTCGACTGTGACAATGTGTGTCCAATTCCCGGTAGCCAGTTACGGGTCCCGCCGCCTAAACCGATACCTGCCGCGTCCAAAACAGCTTGAATCTTCTCTCGATTGGATAATCTGGGGGTCGAAGATGGATTTCCACTTTGGGATTGCGCTTCACGGACTCGAATTTCGAGAATTGACTTCAAAGCCGCCTGTAAAATAAAGAAAAATGAAATAATTAGTTAGTAATTAAAAAAATTAAAAGTTTACGTTTCGTAAAACTCACATCCGCCCGCTCGTAGTTTCTGCTCCGCCAACAATTCTTTTTCGTATTAAATCCAATTTGGGAGAAGAATTTTTTAATCTTGGGAAGTGGTGGAGGCCGAGACGATGGTTCCCCCGATCCCTCGCCCAAATCCATAATCTCCTCTTCGTCCTGTTTAGGTAGATTAGTCAAACATTAGTCAACCATACAATTAACATGATATCAATAAATTTTACAAAATCAACCTACCTTGTCATCCATCAACGAAAATCTCGACCTCGAGTGGGTCCTCGAGCCTGCCCCGCTTTGGTTTTTCAACCGCTCCCTATTCTTTTTATTTTCTTTTGCTTGGTTCTTGTATAAAAAAAAATAGTCAATAGAAATTAAAATCAATAGAAATAAGAAATAATACCTGAGCTTTAATGGAGTCCCAATGCTCCAGCGTAAGCTCCCAATTCTCGGGCGACTGGTCCTCCGGACTATCACGACTCTCGTAATACAACTTCTTCACACGGAATTTGTTGTCCGATAACCCAATTCCGCATTTGTGGTTGACCATTTTCTTAATACTAGGCCAATCATCACGTGCCTCCCAATCCTCAACTACAAAGAAGTCCTGTAAGCAATTTAAAAAATAAATAAGTGTATACTTTATGAAATGGTAAAAAAATAAAATTACATTACCCTTAGGCGCCGCCAAACTTTCCTATGGTAGTCCTCCGGGACTTTACTCCAACTCGGGTAGAATAGTGGAACCGTCTCTCTAATAGTCAGGTTTATAACCTGAGTCACATGTTGAGAGTAAGGACCGATCGGGTTCCATGTGAAATCCTCTGCGTCAAACTCCATGGGAAGGCGTCCCCCATAATTTTGTAGGGCCTTAGTCACGCTTGCAAGTGTAGTCGGGCCCCGTGTGGTTTTGTTACATCCCCCGGTAGGAATGTTTGGCTTCCGTGTTGGGTCCTGTCCATCACCATCGCCACCGTGTCCCCGTGCTACTTGAGCCATCTAAATACAGTTATACGAAACAAGTAATATACACGTAATATATTCATAAAATTACTAAAATACCCCTTTGGTCAAAAAAATTTCACACCTCAATCAACACACAAAACTAGTTTAATCATGATATACACAAAAAATTAACCACAAATCAAGCTAGAATTAGCAATTTTGATAACAAAAATATATTAATTCATATTAAAAAAAAAAATTATCATATACAAGATAATTTAGCAAGTTTTATACACTAAATAATCACCAAAAACAACATACATAATTCGGAAATAATTAAAATCTAATAACAATTCGGATTAAAAAAAAAAGAACATACCTTTAATCCGAAGTGTTTTGCGTGATTTGATGGATAATTAACCCCTACAAAATATATCCAAGACCAAAACACATGTATTAGACCCGGAATTAGTGGAAAAAGGATTTTTAATTTGATAAAAAGAAAAAAAATTAAACAATCTTACCTTTTTGTAGTTGTGGAAGGTGTTGATGATGCTTTTAGTAGCTTGTAATTGCTCGGGGGTAGGATTGGAGGGTGGAATCGGCGGATTTTTGGAGAAAAAATGGAGGGTTTTTGTAATGGAGAAAGAAGAAGTGGGGAAGAAGAAGAAGGGCTCAAGCTTTATCTTTTCGCGTAAGGCTTTTGCGAGGACTCTATGTCCTCGCTAGAAGTTGTTGCGACAACACATGTCCTCGCTAAATATTATACTACGTCGTTTTATTTTGGCGATAGTAAAGGCGGGAAATTCCACCGCCTAAATGGGGAATTAAAAAAATTCGGAAATTATTTTTACATCTACCTTTAGCGACAGGTTCTTAATAAGAACCCCTCGCAAAAACCTTTTGCGAGGACTTTTTTTTTTTATTAATTTTTTTAATTTTTTAAAATTTTGTACTTATTAATAGTCACATAACAAAATTTAGGAGGATAGATGGTTTATACTATCTAATATTATTAATATTTTTTAATACATCCAAATGGAATACTCGCAAACTAGAAGCCAATTACAATGGTAGTCAAAATTAGTCAAAAGTAGTCAAAATTATAACGTATACAACACAACTAATCAAAAGTAGTCAAAACTATAACTTATACAACACAACTAATCTGAATCGTCACCATCATCAACTATGATAGGTTCATCATCACTATCAAGGTGAATACTGTCATTGTCAGTCGCGTACTCGCCCATAGTGTCATCAAATTCATCTTCATCATCTACATTTACGGGAATTGTTGTCTCTTGCACAATATCGAACATCAAAAAATCAATCTCTATCCCCTGTCCAGTACTCAACTGAATAACCGGGTACTCCGAATCCAACGTAGTATCTGCCAATGGAATCTCTATAGGTTCTCCTCCCGTGGAAATTGACTCAGCGCCAAATAATTCTGGACTCCATCCGTTATCTTTTCCAAATCTTTCCTCGACTTCACGTCATCTTTGTTAATTTTTCCATCCAAACCAACAACTGTACCGAGTAAGGCGTCACACACATTCTTCTCACAATGCATCACATATATGTTATGTTTCAACAAGTTCTCTGACCAATAGGGTAAACGATAGAATATACTCTTTTTCTTCCAGTTTGATATACGAGGGCCCGTTTTCTTCACTATTTTTCCGCCAAAGTCCTTGTGTTTACCAGGAAACACAATCAGCAACCCGTCTAACTGAGTCTGAATGTATGCGATACTATGTTTCCGAGGAATACTCAACTCCTCAACCCTCAGCGTACGAAGTTTTATCTTTACAAAAGCGGTGGTTCATGGGCAACCACCGCCTATGATCAAAATACACAACTCCTTTATTAACCTCCATGGAAGGAGTATATTCCATGCATTCGGGACATGCTAAATAGCCCTGACCCGACCATCCTGAAGTGTACGATCTAGCCGGGTAATCATTCGTCGTGGACAACACACACACCTTCATGACAAATTCCTCTTTCTTATTTGCATCCCATGTAACTATCCCGGTACTCCACAACGTTTCCAACTCCTCTATAGCAGGACGGAGAAATACATCCATATCCTTCCCAGGTGAACGAGTGCTAGGTATCAAAAGCGTGAGCATAAACGTAGACTCTTGCATGCATAACCAAGGCGGCAAGTTGTAAATCGTCAATATTACCGGCCACATACTGTATGAGTTATTTTGCATAGAGAAAGGACAAAATCCATCGATCCCCAAACCAAGTCGTACGTTACGCGGTTCGCTAGCAAACTCGGGGTTCCTCTCGTCAAATGTCTTCCAACTAACACCGTCAACTGGATGACGCAACACATCTTCGTCGGTGCTCTTTCCCGTATGGTGCCAAATCATATCTTTCGCAGTGTGCCTCGAAGCATACATTCTCTGTAACCTAGGAGCAATCGGAAAATAACGCAGCTTCTTATGCGACACTCTCTTCCCTTTCTTCGGGTCCCACCGTGACTCTCCACAAACAGGACAATTCTCCATTTTTTCATTCTCTTTATAAAACAAAGCACAATCGTTTAAACAGACGTCGATCGAGATGTATCCCATGCCTAAACTAGACAACTTCTTGTTGCAATCCGCATAAGACTCGGGTAAGTTATGTGGTTCAGGCAAAACACGTCCTAACAATTGCAGAAGCTCGGTAAATGAAGTGTTAGTCCACTTGTTCTTCACTTTCACATGCATTAAGTTTGCAATGAAATCCAAAGAACTCATCTTAGTACAACCGGGGTACAAATCAGTCTCCATTTCCTTAAACAACGCGTCCAAAGACCCACGACCAGTACCACTACCATTCACGTCACTCATCTCAGCGTCACCGGAATACCCGCCAGTTTCAAACGTGGGACCTAAATCATGAATTACATTACCCATTACGTTTTCTTGGACCGGTTCGTCGTCGGGGATAACAATAACTTCACCGTGTTTCGTCCAAACTTCATACGATGAATCCATACCCCATTGAAAAAGATGAGCTTTAACTTCATCGATTGGAAATCTTCGATCATTATAACAATGCTTACATGGACAGAATATTTTACCGACTCGATCCACTTTGTTTCGCGAAAATTCTATAAACCCTAATATACCTTTAATGTATTCCCTCGAAACCTTATTCGTTAATTTGATCCAACTCTTGTCTATTTGAGGGTTCATTATCTAAATTTAAATTAATTACCAAAAGTTAATACTTCAAATGTAACAATTATAACAAATAAAAAAAAAAACTATTTTATCACAATAATTAAAAAGGGCACCTAATTCAAAAATCAAATAAATATATGGTCACTAATACCAAAATATATTTTTAAAACTAAGCAAAAATTTATAAATAATTCAACTGTCATCCGCAATAAATTTCAATTAATAATATAACACCTAAATATACAATTTAACTTAATAAAATCATAATATACACAAAATATTCAAATAATAAATTCATATCATAATATTTTAACAATATATCACAAACAAAACACTAAAAACAATTAATTACACGTAAACCATACACAATATTACAATATTTATACAAAATAAAAAAAATTAAATGAAAATTAAAAGAAAATACCTTAAAATGATGAAAATAATTTGCTTCAAAACTTGATCAAAAGGAGTTAGATTTGTGGTTCAAGCCACAAACTAGAGATGCCCAAGATTAAATTGTGAACTCTATATAAAAATTAGGAGAATTTTGGGTTTTTTTGGGTTTTTTGGAGGTTTTTGAAGCTCAAGCTCGCATTAATGGCCAACTGGCCGTATTTAATAGGGTCAGGCCTTTTGCGAGGACATCAGGTCCTCGCAAAAACACCTAAGTGTCGTCGCAAAAAGAAGGGTTCTAGCGAGGACATTGAAGTCCTCCCTAAAGGTTGGGTTTTTGCGACGACAGCCAACAGCCAATTTCTTTTTTAATTATTTTTGGTGGCTTATTTTCCACGCACACCTTTAGCGAGGACTTTTCCCGTCGCAAAAAGTGTCCTCGCTAAAAGGTTACTTCTTGCGACGAAAATATGTCCTCGCGAAAAGTGTCCTCGAGAAAAGCTCTGATTGTAGTAGTGACTAGCACTACAGCAGGTCGGGTATTTACCGACGACAGCTGCCGTCGGTAAAAATCCTGTATTCGTCGGTAAAGATGTTTACCGACGACTTCTCGTCGGTAAACTGTCGTCCCTAGAAGTTTGTCGGTAAAATCATGATTGCCGACAACGGATTTGGCTCCTCGTCGATAACACAGGACAATTTACCGACGAAACGAAAGTCGTCGGTAAACCTAATCTTACCGACGACCTTCTGACTTGTCGTCGGTAAAACACATCACTTTACCGACACATTACAATAAGAATTTTTGTCGGTAAATAAACAATTTACCGACGACGTCGTTGTCGGTATCGTGATTATTAAATAGTTTTTTTTTTGAATTTTAATAATTTACCGACACTTTTGATTTTTTGAATCTCGTCGGTAAATAGAATTTTTGTTTTTTTTTTAAAATCTTTACCGACGACATTCTTTACATGAATGTTGTCGGTGTTTTTTTTTTTAATTTTTTTTAATCTTTACCGACGATATTCTTTGTATGAATGTTGTCGGTATTTTGATTTTTCCTTTTTTTTTAAAATTTAAATTGGTTTTTCGATTTTTTTTTTATTTAAATTGGTTTTTCGATTTTTTATAAATTAATATATTATGAAATCATGAATATAAATAGAATGTCGTCGTTAAAATTTTACCGACAACATTCAATTCAAGCAGGTTGTCGGTAAAATTTTAATGTCGTCGGTAAATTTTTTCTTTTTATTTTTTATTTTTTTAGTATTATATTTTTTTCCTGATTTCTTTTCTTTTTTTATTCTTGTTGGGATTAAGATATACACACACAAATTAATGTTCGAGATGTTTAGTCAACAGTTAGGGTCAAACTTGAGTGTTCGAGGTGTTTAGTCAACAGTTAGGTCAAATGTTAGTGTTCGAGGTGTTTAGTCAACAGTTAGGGTCAAACTTGAGTGTTCGAGGTCTTTAGTCAACAGTTAGGGTCAAACTTGAGTGTTCGAGGTGTTTAGTCAACAGTTAGGGTCAAACTTGAGTGTTCGAGGTGTTTAGTCAACAGTTATGGTCAAACTTGAGTGTTCGAGGTGTTTAGTCAACAGTTATGGTCAAACTTGACTGTTTGAGGTGTTTAGTCAACAGTGAGGTGTAACACAAATTACAACCCAATGGCTTGAATATAAATACAAACCAATAAATAAATAAAATTACATCACAAATAAATAAATAAATAAAATGACATCTATATTATATTTCGAAGTTTTTCCTACGGTCCTGATTAACCCACTTAAGTGGTGGCCAGGATCGATTCTGGGAAAACATAAGTGGTGGCCAGGATCGATTTTGCCAAAACATAAGTGGTGGCCTGGATCGATTCTGGCCCCACTTATTAATTTTTTTTATACAAAACACGTAAAAAAAACCAAAACCCTCATTCTTACATTGCTCTCGGAACACTCGAGAGCCGCTCTCCTTCACAAGACAACCGCCGCTACCCATCGCCCGTTCTCATCGCCGCTACCCATCACCACAGTTCCAGCTCCGATTCAAAGCCGGTCACATTCTCTCCCTCTGCGTATAATAAAAATAATAACAAAATAATCATTCAATCAGAACAACCTCATTCAGTCTCCTTCGCTCTCCATCACCGCTCTGCTGCAAAAAAAAACACGCCGCCGCTCGAGGACCGTTCTCCACCAAGCCGCTGCTCGAGGAGCATTCTCCAGCAAACTGATCTGCTGCAAAAGAAAACACGACGCTGCTCGAGGACCATTCTCCACCATCATCGAGGGATATTTTCGACCATCAACCACCCGGCTTGGCTACGCCATCAACAATCGGAGAACCCAAATTAAAACACACTCACATTTCAACCAAGCCGTTCTCTTACTTTGTAACCTAATCTCATTTTTTTCACTTCTCCACCAACCCGCTCTCCTGCGCCGCTTGGGGACGATTCTAAATTAAGGTAAAATCTTTCCTCCCTCTCTTCGATTGATTTTACTTTTGGGTTTTACTTTTGTGTTGTTGCAATTTTATTTAAGTGCAGTTTTAGATTGGTCAATTGAGCTGCTCCTTCTTCTTCAACCTTCGTAATAATTTTTCCTTTCCCAGGTTTGAATTTCTATACATACATATCATCTCTGTATCTGCAAATCTTAATTTCTAAATTTTTACCCCAATATTTCTTGATTGCGATCTACACCTATGAATATAATTTATTTATCTATTAATTTTCAGTTATATTTACTAATCTATATTCGAGCTTAAACGAATCTCATTGCCAATTGTCTTAATTGGTCTGTATATGCATATATGGGCATGTAATTTTATCTTTTCCCCAAAATTTCTAAATTGCAAAGGTAATTTCTTAAAAGTATTCATATAATAAGTGAGAGTCATAGCGCCTATCGCGTGTATATAATAATAAAAGACTGAGATTTGTGAAAGACGTTTACAGATCCGATTAAGTAATTTCTCGATTTCGTTTGTTCACCAATTTAAATAGTTGTAGTATTTTTTTACTATGCATGATAAAACGTAGGTTATTAAATCATGAATAATATTTCAATTTCAAATCTTTCAAGATATAATAAGAGAAGATTTTAATATTTGCAGAGGCTGAGTAATTAGAATAATGTCTGAATCAATAATTAAAGCTGCATCAGATTGGTTAACATCTGTGTTTGAAGCTCCATCATCTAGAGTTGTTCTCTTTGGAGTACCCATTGGAGGTATATTATTAATCTTCTATATTCACTTTTTTTTTTTTAAATTGCAGGGCATTTATTTGTAGAAGGTCTTCTCTTTGTAGTTATACTTTTCCTACTTACTCAAAAAAGTTACAAACCACCAAAAAAGCCATTAACCAAAAAGGTTAGTCAAATATAGTGTTTCTCTAATTCTTAGCTATTGATTTTTTTTTTGTTTCTTTTTGTGTATGTTTAGGAAATAGATAAATTATGTGATGAATGGGTCCCAGAAACCCTAATTCCAAGTATCCCAGATTAAAAAGCCTGGTGTTTCACAGGTATTTATATTTATAACATTTTATCCTCTTTTAAATGAAGGTCATAAAGCCAGAAAATTTCGAGGATTTCTATAGTTTTGCATTTCGTTACAGAGAAGAGGTGTAGTTTCAGACTTAGTCTGTGCAAAAGATTCAAGAGGATTTGAGGTGTGTTTGCATTACAATGTGAGTAGACTTAAACCGTCATTGCCTAATGTCTTTTCCTTTAATATATAAGCTAATCAGATACTAATATTGCAGGATAAAACTCACAAGCTTCAAATATTTTCATGTGAGCTATTCAAAATTCTTGATAATGCAAGTGAGGGAACATTTTTATGGGTTGAGGGTGTTGAATCCTTGCAAAATGACAATTCAGGGAGGAAGATGAGAACTTAGTTGATTATGCTAGCCTCCTTTTTTAATATATATGGGTATTTATTTACTTAATTTCTAAATTCTTTTTTGGGGTGATTTATTCTACAGAGATCACATGTTTGTTATTTTTAGGCAAAAGCATGGTTTGCTAGCGAAGATACCGAGGCTTTAAGATGCCAATTTTTTTTAAGGAGGAGGCAGATGCCGCTCAAAAGAGGTAAATTTGACTTTTAAATATTGGATTACCAAAGATTAAGAGTATACCATGCTTCTTTGAATGTTAATGATCGTAAGCCTAAGCCTACTGTTTTGCGTCAGAAAGATGATAATTGGTCCATGAATTGATAGAGACTGTAATTATATATTGCTCTCGCAATTTGTTTGGGAAGACCATTAAGTACTTTGCAACCAAGCTAAATGTGGTCAGCATTTAATTCCTCTGATTTTTACCTTTGTTACATCTGCGAAAGTGTATTGGTGTTCCCAACTTAGCTTAACTCAATTATTGGCTTTTCAAGTGTTCTGCAAGGCATATAGACAGGTAGTATCCTCTATTTATTCAGGCATGATGCATCTTTTTTTAACAGTATTCCCTTCTCGGACTTTGCAGATGATTTAAAAAGAACCTGGATCTGGCACTGTTGTTGATGGTTCATCATTAGCCACAAGACCTGATTCACACTTAGAGTCTATATTTGCCATTTGCAAATATTAATATTGTGTGTTTTTACTTCAATGTATTATTTAAAGTAAAATATAGATATTTTTTCGGTTGTCAATTTCTTCAGGTGTAAAGGTTAATTGCGCTACTGGTCTCTGTGTTATGAGTATGCATCCAAAAGAAGACAAAATTGCAATATAAAGGCAAGAAGATATTTAAAAAAGATGGGATTATATTGAACTATTCGAGGTATCCGAGGATAAGATAAGGTTTGGACTTGAATTCTTTTTAAAAACTGATGGGGCAAAGAGATTAATGATAATTACTATGCCTGTTAGTTTAATGTTTACAATGCAAGATAGAGTGATCCACAATACAAAGTTGTAAAACTAATGAAGGCAAAGGGGATTATGAAGAAGGAGTTGGCATCTCTTACTCTGTTGTATATATCAGAAAAGAATTTCTTGATGTCATATATATGAAGGTATCCAGATCATGCTGAAGAGTTGTTGACTACTTATAAGGGTCATCCTGGATTCTTCGGAAGAATGAGGGATTAGATGTTTTTATTTTTGTGTGAGGTGTCAAACCAAAGCTAACTATAGTTACTCATCCAAATATTTTTTGAAAAATCAAAGTGGATTTTCCTCAATTAGTTGAAGGTATCATTTAAGATACATGATGGTTTGATGTTGAGATAAAGGTGTGGAGCTCTCATCAAATGATTGTTTCTTTTTTCAGAAAGATAAAAAGATGCGTAACATGTAATTTTGTGTAATAGTTCAACATGAAAATATTTGCCTTGCTATGGAATTGTATCTATTTATTTATGTTGAATGGTTGTAAATATTTACATTCATCAGTTTTTTAATTACAATGAGGATATATTTTTCAAAAGTTATGTTGAATGAACATCACAGTGCCACTTATATTTTGATTTCCCTCGCCTACTTAATTATCATATACTTATCCTGTAATATTAGTATAAATTATATGAAATTTGGTACGTGACATATATTTATTAATCCCAAGTAGAATTTTCGGGCCTCTTATTGATTTACTTGACTATGGAATTCTATCTATTTATCTATGTTGAATTAATCTCAATTCGGTTTAATTTTTTCTTTTTATCTTTTACCTCTTTTTGTATATCGGGTTTTGGTATTCTAATGGTTTATTAGTTGAAATTATACTTCACATTATATTCTGAGACTATTTTTTTCATATTCTGAGATTTTTTTGTCATATTATAAGACTTGAATTTAACACCTTTAATTAATTTGTCAAACTTACTTCAAAGATCATGATCTATTTAATAAAAATTTGTTGTATTTAGTGATAATTGCAATATTAGTCCCTGGCTTCTTCTACAAAGTTACAGCACGGGTCTCTTCCTGCCCTAAGAAAAATTAATCTAAAATAAATTATGAATTTTGCTCAGTCTATAAAATACAGTTTTTTAATATATCGGAGAGCCACTTTCGTTTCGGAGTCATTAACTCACTAGATTCAAATAAAAATAAAAATATGTGTGTGTTTTGTTGTATCTTCAAATTTCTCAAATTGGAAGATATGTATATGTTGACACCGCTACGTTTTCTAGAGTTATGAGATTTATGTGCTGATATTAAAAACTTGACAATGTACGATTGACACATTTCAATTCATTTACATATTGATTATTTTTTTGTTTTTTAAAGTATTGTCTGAATGTTTTATAAATTATACACAGAATTTATGATTCATTTGTATTTGATAACCTGAGAATTTCATTAGATTTATGTACACTATGTCTATTATTTATGATTATACACAGAATTTACACAGAATTTATGATTCAGTTGATGGTTCATCATTAGCCACAAGACCTGATTCACACTTAGAGTCTATATTTGCCATTTGCAAATATTAATATTGTGTGTTTTTACTTCAATGTATTATTTAAAGTAAAATATAGATATTTTTTCGGTTGTCAATTTCTTCAGGTGTAAAGGTTAATTGCGCTACTGGTCTCTGTGTTATGAGTATGCATCCAAAAGAAGACAAAATTGCAATATAAAGGCAAGAAGATATTTAAAAAAGATGGGATTATATTGAACTATTCGAGGTATCCGAGGATAAGATAAGGTTTGGACTTGAATTCTTTTTAAAAACTGATGGGGCAAAGAGATTAATGATAATTACTATGCCTGTTAGTTTAATGTTTACAATGCAAGATAGAGTGATCCACAATACAAAGTTGTAAAACTAATGAAGGCAAAGGGGATTATGAAGAAGGAGTTGGCATCTCTTACTCTGTTGTATATATCAGAAAAGAATTTCTTGATGTCATATATATGAAGGTATCCAGATCATGCTGAAGAGTTGTTGACTACTTATAAGGGTCATCCTGGATTCTTCGGAAGAATGAGGGATTAGATGTTTTTATTTTTGTGTGAGGTGTCAAACCAAAGCTAACTATAGTTACTCATCCAAATATTTTTTGAAAAATCAAAGTGGATTTTCCTCAATTAGTTGAAGGTATCATTTAAGATACATGATGGTTTGATGTTGAGATAAAGGTGTGGAGCTCTCATCAAATGATTGTTTCTTTTTTCAGAAAGATAAAAAGATGCGTAACATGTAATTTTGTGTAATAGTTCAACATGAAAATATTTGCCTTGCTATGGAATTGTATCTATTTATTTATGTTGAATGGTTGTAAATATTTACATTCATCAGTTTTTTAATTACAATGAGGATATATTTTTCAAAAGTTATGTTGAATGAACATCACAGTGCCACTTATATTTTGATTTCCCTCGCCTACTTAATTATCATATACTTATCCTGTAATATTAGTATAAATTATATGAAATTTGGTACGTGACATATATTTATTAATCCCAAGTAGAATTTTCGGGCCTCTTATTGATTTACTTGACTATGGAATTCTATCTATTTATCTATGTTGAATTAATCTCAATTCGGTTTAATTTTTTCTTTTTATCTTTTACCTCTTTTTGTATATCGGGTTTTGGTATTCTAATGGTTTATTAGTTGAAATTATACTTCACATTATATTCTGAGACTATTTTTTTCATATTCTGAGATTTTTTTGTCATATTATAAGACTTGAATTTAACACCTTTAATTAATTTGTCAAACTTACTTCAAAGATCATGATCTATTTAATAAAAATTTGTTGTATTTAGTGATAATTGCAATATTAGTCCCTGGCTTCTTCTACAAAGTTACAGCACGGGTCTCTTCCTGCCCTAAGAAAAATTAATCTAAAATAAATTATGAATTTTGCTCAGTCTATAAAATACAGTTTTTTAATATATCGGAGAGCCACTTTCGTTTCGGAGTCATTAACTCACTAGATTCAAATAAAAATAAAAATATGTGTGTGTTTTGTTGTATCTTCAAATTTCTCAAATTGGAAGATATGTATATGTTGACACCGCTACGTTTTCTAGAGTTATGAGATTTATGTGCTGATATTAAAAACTTGACAATGTACGATTGACACATTTCAATTCATTTACATATTGATTATTTTTTTGTTTTTTAAAGTATTGTCTGAATGTTTTATAAATTATACACAGAATTTATGATTCATTTGTATTTGATAACCTGAGAATTTCATTAGATTTATGTACACTATGTCTATTATTTGTGTTGCTTTCATATTCAATAGGTATAATAACCTTAATTTTGTTGATGTTCATGCTTATACTAACGCGTTTTCTTCAATTCTTGGCTCAAATATAAGTTTCATTGCATATTAAGCATGATTTATGAATTCTTAGCCGAATTTTTTTTCCGAAGTGACTTCAGGCACGGGCAATACCTAGTCATAATAAATAAATAAATAAAATTACAACACAATAAATAGATAAACAATTTCACATAAATAAACACACAAATAAAAAAAATATATGAAATATAATATATGAAATAAATGAATGTATGCATGATTTATACACAATATATAACAAGACAATCAAAAAATATACAAAATAATAACCTTTATATATCAACTAATACACAATTCAAAATTCATGCATAAAAAAAATTAAAAAGTTTGAAATTTTAAGAAAATACCTTGAATTGGTGGAAAAAATTGGATATTGATTATGAAGTCTTAACCTTGATAATGTAATAATAAGCCTAAACCCATAATATTGCAAGAATTACACCAAATATGATCATAAAAAAAAAAAAATTCAAGAATTTACCTAATCTTTGTAGATGAAATTGTGTGTTGATGATGCCCCACCTTGATTACAAGCTTGCAAATGGTTAGAGATGAATTGGAGAAGGTATTGCAAAAAATTTGAATGAGTTTGGTTGATGTTTTTGGAAGAAATTGGGAGAAAAAAATGGGGGTTTTTGGGGTTTATGGAGATAAAAATACAGGCTGTTCGCATATATGCACGTCAAATTTACCGACGACACGTAAAGTCGTCGGTAAATTTGACGCGTCGTCGTTAAAATCAAAGGTTTAACAACGACTTTACAAACTGTCGCTAATTTACCGACGACAAATCCAAGCAACCAAAAAAAATAAAATTCAATAACGACGGCGTTTCCTCGTTTACCTACGACAACAGTCGTCGGTAAATTACCGGCGGACTGTTTCTCGTGGGTAAGTGAACGTCGTTGGTAAATAACAAAAGTTTACCGACGACTTTACGTGTCGTCGGTAAACTCTCGTGGGTAAATCCCCGATCTGTAGTAGTGTAGTCAGTGGATAAGATTATGCTGCAATAATAGCTTCCCTTAGTCTAAGTGCCTCGGCTTCAATTGGTGATCCAATTGTAAAATTCCATACTTGTCCTTCCAAAACCTGTCCCCGTGGAGTGGTTGCTATCAGGGCCGTCCTTGTGTGTAAGCAAAAGACACGGTGACTTAGGCCCCTCGATTTTTTTGACTTTTAGGGTCTCCCGATCATCTAAATATATTATGTGTATATATATGTGTGCTGGATTTAAATAATTGTGTAAAAATAGTAATGTTACCTTGGTGGTAATGTTGTATGTTTTTTCTATAAGCTTTAAAGTTCGAACCATGCTAGTAATAATAAAATTTTAGTTATATAAAGAGTCTTATTTTATGAGTTCTGTTAAGGCTCTAAAAAATTAAACCAAAACCTACACTTGGTACATGATTTATAATTTGCATCAACATGTGAAATGTGAATCGAGGGTTTCTAACTCCAACGGGTTCTTAGAACCATATTTAATTTTTTTTCTTTTTTTTCTTTAACTTACAGTACATAGGCCAAATGAGTTGGGCCAATCAAAATAGTTATATAGGAAGTTCGGGTAATATTCTTTTGGTCTAATAAATCATGGGGTTGGCCAAAGGTAATCTTAACCGTGGTTTAATTTACCCAAAAATTGGGATGGTCCAGTCTCTGGTTGGGCCTGTTCTCGTTTTGGGCCATTCAACGCTAGAAAGATATATCATAATTTTAGTTTTCATAATAGAAAATTCTTCCATCCAATATTGGATGATCCTACACCAATCATATTAATACACATACCCCATGTTTTAAACTTGCAAAAGTAACTAATATATTAATCTAGTGACATGTGTTTTGTTAAAATAATCAATTGTTGTGATATAAATATTGGACCATCCAAATATTGGATGGAAGTATTACTCTTTCATAATACATGATTTATCTCACCTTTATAAAATAAAACTATTTTTTAGATTTCCATATAATGTGGGGAATGGGGATCGTGACTGGGATGTGGCATTTTACCTTATTGGTTTAAGACTCCAAGTGCAATCAATCTCTAACTCATACATTATTGCATTTATCACAAACTCTTATCCGTTTTTCTTTTTGTCAAACTTTTTTTTGTTTTTTTTGTCAAACTACTCTTATCCGTTTACAACTCTACATATTTTCGAACAAAAAAATAACATATTTTCTAGCAGAACTCTATAAGCTATAAAATTTCACACAAACACAAGTTGTATCCTGCGCATCTATATAAGCACCAGCACATGTATGATTGACAATACAGAGAATTTGCTACATATATATCCTTATCGAATTGATCTTAAATAAATACTTTCTCTTCGTCGTGATATAAATAAATACAATAATATTAGGTATCTTATTAGAGGGAAATTGCAGGCAAGCAAGATATGGACAACGACTACATAATTTTAATTGTATTAGGTTGTTTGTTAGCAGTAGTAGTTGTCATTAGCCTTGTGTTAAGTTGTATGTGCCAGGACAAAAGAAGTAAGCAAGCTGGACCTCCACTTCCACGATCCTCTCGGGATGTTCAACGAGGCACTTCAAGTGGGTTAAACGTTGGTAACATGGTTATTTTAGGAGCTGTTATGAATGAAGGCGGAGGTGGACATGGACATGGAGGTGGTGGTGGAGGACATGGACATGGAGGTGGTGGTGGTGGACATGGACATGGAGGTGGTGGATGCGGTGGAGGTGGACATGGAGGTGGTGGAGGTGGATGCGGCGGTGGTGGTTGCGGAGGATAAACTAGAAGTTGATTTCTGGATTAGAGAAGTTCGTGATTTTCTTGTAATCCAGTATATTGTTTCTGTTATACCTAGTCAAATTATTCCAAGATAACGGATGGAAGTTATTATTTTAGTTTCAATATTTAATTTATAAAATATTTTGTATTCTGAAATCAATATTATGCTCTAAATCATCTGAGAAATTGTTATATTTATTTGATCATGTGAATGGTGTTTGAATTCTCGCATGTATGTGAGTAAACTCAATTCTCATGTGACTTATCTAGATGTTCTTGCAAGACATGAATTTCTATTCATATCGATTTTTCAAAATTCCCATAATCTCATGTAATAGCTGCAAATCCATCTTAACATAACCATATTGAATGTCTCGTATCCCTGCAGGATGTCCAAATTGTAAGCTTTTTAGCTCGGCCTCATACTTCAGTTTATGTCATACACCTGCAAATCCACATAAATATATATAAGACTTAATTATCATTGTCCGTTCTTTTTTCAATTCCTTTATACATACGTTTAACTTTGACAAAGAATGTCAGATTAACCCAGGGCCGGCACGAGCGTCTCGGGTACCTAATGCGAGAAAAAAAATAGAACCCTTTACCGTTTAATTAAAAAAATTGACAAAAAAATCATATTAGTATAATTAATTATATAATTTAGTGATGTTATTTTATTTTTTATTAACGAGATAATTTTTTCTTTTAAGTGTTTCTTTTGTCTAATGCATGTTTGATTTTTTATTATTTGATTGATGTAAGTCGCAGCAAAAATATAAAAGATAGTAGCACGGAGCTACTTCGTAGGGATGGGTTTAAAAAGTGGCATCAAAAGTGATATAAACTAGGGGAGAGCATGGGTCGGTTTTACCCGGTTTTGAGGTTAGGGTAAACCAAGGGTAATATATTTCGGTTTAAGGAATTGCTAGGGTAACCCAAGGGTAGGGTAAAAAAAAGTTTACCCTCGGGTTAATTCGGTTTATCCTTCAGTTACCCTCGGTTTACCCTCGTTAGTCAACATTAGTCAAACTCTTTTTTAACGTATGAAAACATTAAATAAATGAGAAAAATTGAAAACACTTATATCATTATACTTCGAAAGATCAAAGATACAATCTTGACATTAGAAGTCAAAAAATGGTGAATCGAATACTTCAAAATAAATTATACATGTTTGGAATATCCGAGAAGCCAAATTAAATGACTTTTCAAGTATACATGTTTTGTATTTTTTTTATTTACACGGTTTTTCGGTTTGGGTAACCCCAACCCAATAGCTTGGGTAATATATAGGTAAAATACATGGACCCGAAAAATCATAAGGTAACCCAATGGGTAAGGTTAGCCAAGGTAAAATTAACATATAGTTTGGATCGGTTTGGTTAAAATTAACACGGTTTTTCGGTTTTGTTAAAATTTTGCTCACCCCTAATATAAACCCATGACTACATGAGAACCATTAAAGTTTTCACTAAGCTAATTTTTACATTTATATTAACTTTTACATCTAAACCTACCTATATTATACATTAAATATTTTTTAGGGCCCTATAATTACTGGGACCCAAAGCGACCGTCTTGACTGTTTTGGGCCCGGACCGGCTCTGATTAACCATTAAAATGAACCCTTATTAAGGTTTGGATTATTATTTTTAATTTTTATTTATTTTTAAATCTCACCGTATTCATATATTATTTCAAATAGACAAAATTTAAGTTATATACACCTTATGTGAAATTTTAAAAGTATCGATTATTAGGTCAGTAACCTGATGATAAGTTGCTCGATAGATTTTTGGAATTTCATAATTAGCATGTTTCCCATTTATCGGTTGTAAATTGTAAATAATTAACTTTTTAATTTGATAAATAAATAAAGTAAATGAGAATTTATTGACAACATTAATTAGTTGTGAAATTAATTTTTTTAATTTGAAAAATAAAAAATTGATCAAGAATGGTATAAATTAATGATCTTCATATATTGACTAAAGTTAAAAAAATTATTTTATGATTAGTAATCAAAATATTTGATCAATACAAAAAGTTGATATAATTCAATTATAGTCATACTATTTATAAAAAAATTATAATTATATCTAATTTTCTTGAATTTACTCCTAACACGAGAATAAGATCAACGGATCGAATACTCAAGAACATTAACAATATTAAATTTTACATTATATTAACTTAAAATTATTACCTTAAGGGATTAATTTTTCAACAAAGTCAGAAAATCTACAAATTTGAACAAGGTAAGAAATGTAGAGTATATAATTTCTAATAATCTAATTAAAATTAAATATGCTATTCAAAATATAACTATTTTATAAAACCTACCAATAAAACAAATTTATTTTTATGATTATAATAAACAAATAACAAATACTTGTACAATGCTACATAGACATAATTATTTTTGGGCTCCATGCATCGTTTGAATCCTGTAAGATCGCCCCTTTTGCCCTTTCCGAGGACCCTCTAGTATTTTATTCATTCGTTAACCATCTTGGTTTCATATTAGTTTTAATAAGCTTAGAGGTTTTATCTATGCATTTTCGATTAAAAAAAATGCTTAAAAGAAATTATGTAAGACAAATCCATTAACCCACTAAACGCATACGCTTATTGATCAACTTTAATTCATCATCATCATCAGGGGCTTTGACATTGAGTTTTGAGCCTCCAACTAATCCATTATCCATTGATTACAATTCTTTCACCTTTAGGACAGAATTTCAATGATGTACAAGCGAAGTTTGCTTCGTTGGGGTAGAGGAGGTTATGTATGTCAAGTTAGAGTGCAAATTAACTAACTTTGTTTCATTATATGTAATGTATCTTTTAATATAGATTAATCTAAATAAAATTTGACAAAATAAAAAATTGACAGAAAAAAGATTAATCTAAATAAAAACCTCATGTTCAAACAAAAGAATAGTAATTGCATGAGCCGGGTAGAAAAGAATTACAGAATTACTAAAATCAAGTTGACAGAGTGAAATAAAATACAAAGAATCTTTAAAGTTAGATCATGAGCCACGAGGTTTGCTGAAACAGAAAAAACATCCAGTAGCTTGATCTTCGGGAATCATACCACCACCTTTGCTAGTATCAATAGCTTTTAGCATCTTCACCACTTCGTCCATTTCAGGACGTATTTCTGGGTTTACATCCCAACAATTCTTCATAATGTTACCTAATGCTTTTGGACAACATTTTGGAATTTCTGGTCTTCGGTTCTGCAAACACCACAACAAATATTTTTTAAATACAATTAAAAATATCAATAAATAATGATGAACAAGAAGGGTTTATTTATATATATAACCTTATGAAGAACCGCTGAAGATACTTCGGAAAAGCTAAGATCAGGATAAGGCATGTCACAGCAGTAAATTTCCCATAAGCATATCCCAAAACTGTAAACATCACACTTGTGATTGTAAGGATTCCCGTCAAGAACCTAAAAAAAATTAAATATTAATTAGTCCCACATAATTTAAACCTCTTATTGTCTTTAATTATGTAGAAAACTTATTTTATATTATACCTCAGGAGCCATGTATCCAAGGGTACCAGTAACCCCAGTCATGTCCCTTGAATTTTTGGCTTCAACTCGAGCAACCCCAAAATCAGCAATTCTCAAGGTTCCATCATTCAGCAACATATTCTCGGTTTTCACATCGCGATGCACAATCTTTTGTGAGTGAAGATAACATAAACTGCAAAAAATTAAACAAGAAAGATTTTACACTCTATCAAATCTTCCTTTAAAGGAAAAAATATGCAAAAAGAGCTATATTATTATTAGTTTACTTACCCTTCAGCAAGATTCAAAGCGAGTGGAATCACAGTTTTAAAAGGGAGTTTCTGTCTGAAGTGTTTGATCAAATAATTCTTCAGTGTACCTTCGTTTTGGTACTCCACAACAACACAACATGCTCTAGCAGGCATGGGATCACCACTTGAAAGATTATCAATTTGGATCTTAAGATTTGATGTTCCCATTGAAGCTCCAACAAACTGTGAAAACATCATCAACAAATTAAAATAAGAATATTGGCATCTTATCCTAATTTAATATCGTAAATCAAAACAAATCATAACCATTCGTTATAGGTTAAAAACAGATTTTTTTTTTTTTTTTTGTTCAAATAAACAGAATACACAGTTAATTATGTTAAGAATAATTAATGAGACAAACCTTGGTAACATTAGGATGGTCAAGTTTATGCCAAACTGTAACCTGCTGGCGAAACAAGGTCCGAAGTTCTTTAGTTTTAGCATCCGTGAAAAGACCGTCCTCTCCCCAATCCATTACTTTCACTATAATGCAACAATTTGCATACTAGTAAGAATATCATCCAAAGATAGATATAGGTATCATTATTAAACAAATATTACATCCTTAAAACACAATTAAAACAAAAGGATTGCTAAATAGATTAGGATTAAATAGAGATTTTAAAAAGTACCTGCAACGTCTTGGCCATCATAGACTCCACGATAAACAGTACCGTAATGCCCATGAGCTATGACATCTTTTATGTCGAGCTTAGATAAATCGATCTCCCACTCCTTTTTCTCAAGATTAAAAGAGTCCTTTGACCAAACCCTACTCAACGGATTGTTATCAGGACTCGATTTCTTCTTGCCTTTTTGCTTCGATTCTCCCTCGTCTTGATAAAAACTACTCTCTCTACCGTTGAAACTCCCCGAATCCATATTCTAAACTTTGTAAGCAAAACAGAGACTAGATAGATTCTAGATAGATTCTGGCTATGTAAAAAATCTCAAAGTAATGGATACAGAAAGAAACAGGAAAAAAGGGGTTGGTTAAATATACTAATAAGAAGGCTAGAAATCAAAGATATAAAACAAGGGTTGGAGGTATTCTTAATATAATGTTAATGAAGAAACAGAAATATGAAGTGGTTCGGAATTGATGGTGTCCGTAATATATAGTATCGTAGTAGAATCCTAACTGAACTCTACTTTGTGAAACCCATTAGAAGAAATTATTAACTTAAGATACGTACTTATCCTTGTGTCAGTAACATAATGATGATAAGTTGTTCGGTAGTTTTTGGAATTTTCATAATTAGCATGTTTACCATTTATCGGCTGTTATTGTAAATAATTAACTTTTTAATTCGATAAATGAATAAATTAAATGAGAATTTATTGACAACATTAATTAGTTATAAAATTATTTTTTTTAATTTGAAAAAAAATAGATCAAGAATAGTATAAATAAATGACCTTCATATATCGACTAAAGTTAAAAAAATAATGTTATAATTAGTAAACAAAATATTTGATCTATACAAAAAAATTGATATAATTCAATTATATAGTTATACTATCTATAAGTTTTTTTTAAGTTATATCTGATATTCTTGAATTTACCCTAACATGAGAATAAGATCACACAATTAAATATCCAATAACATTAACAATATTAAGTTTTACATTATATTAACTAAAAATAATTACCTTAAAAGAATTAATTTTTCTACAACATCTGAAAATCTACAATATTTGAATAGGATAAGTAGTGTTGAGTATAAATTTCTAATAAATTTAACTAAAAATTAAATTTGTTACTCAAAATATAATAAGTTTAAACTAGTTTATAAAACCTATCAATAAAAACCAGTTGGGTTAGCTCAACTGGCCAGCGTTTTGCTATTTCTTCAGCACTTAATTAAAGGAAGGTTTATGGTTTGAATCCCTTCTCTAACGGGTGTAAAGTAAGAGGTAAAAGGCTCGAACCTCTCCCTGAACATGGGTAACCTAGTTCTGAACATGGGGAGGCGTCTATATCTCTGTGGGATTAGTCTAGTGCGCAAGCTAGCCAGGATCACCTATATACCAAAAAAAAAAAAACCTACCAACACTACTGGATTCGGCTTGTTTAGCGACGACACGGGTCGTCGCTAATAACCCGTATTTCGTCGTTAAGCGTGGTTAGCGACGACATGCCGTTGCTAATCTGTCGTCTCTATCCCTTCGTCGCTATTTGGCCCATTAGCGACCAATTGTTGTGATTTCGCCGCTACTCACTCAGCCGCTTATCGACGAGGTCTGGCGTCGCAAATATTATGGATTAGCGACGAGGCCCCATCGTCGCTAACTAATAAATTACTTTTCCTTTTTTTAATCGCTTATTAATTATATATGTTTTTTTTAAATAATCTAACCACGAAATAATAGCGACGGTTTCGTCGCTATTATTTTTTAATTTTTTAATTTTTTTTATTGTTGCCGTAAATCATTATTTATTTTTTTAATTTACATGTTAGCGACGACACAATTGTCGTCGCTATTCTTTATTATTTTATTTTTGAAAAAAATCATTTTTATTTTTGTTTTTTTATTTAAATTTTAGTTATTGTTTTTTTTTAATATAATACAAAATTTACAAATAAATAAAAAATCCAAAAATATATATAAAATACGATAATTCGATATGAAAATTAAACGCGAAGTCAAAGTCAAACGTAGTCAAAATAAAAGTAAAACATACGAAATAAACTTAAAGTCATAAAATTACAAACCATCCGAATAAAATAAACATAAATCAATCGTCACTCAAGTGGTGCTCGTCTTCATCTTCTTCTCTCTCTTCATCTCCTCTCTCTTCGCTAGTGGGCCCGGGTTTGCTGATCGGCTGAAGTCCTTGGGCGATTCTCATGCCGTTTAACGCTTCGAAGAGAGTGTCTGCCATGCTCGGGGGTTGACTCGGCCGACTCGAGGAAGCTGTGGGCCCGTTCATTGCGGAGGCTGGATCCGGTATAGGTTCAAGTCCTTAAGCCACGCGAAGCTCGTTCATCCCAGCCAGAATCGCCTTAAGTAGCTCCTCGTTCTCCCTATCCGGCTGTGTAGGAGTCCTGGATCGTTTTCGGACCGGACCAATGGTAGGCACCAAGTATTTTGTTTTGGGTGGGTGCAGGACCTCCATGATAGTCTCGAGCATGGCATTTATTTGCTCCTGGACAGTAACTTCAGCTCCCTCTCCTCCTGCCTGCACAACCTTCTTCTTCATCTTCTCCCGAAGAACACCCGGTAATTAGATTTCAAAATAAATTAGATTAATAAAAAAGTAAAGTTAAAAATAAATAATTAATTTAAAGCAATTTAAAAAACACTTACACTAGCTTTCTCCAAACGCTCGTCACGCTAGCTATCTGTAGCTGCATCGTAAGACAGGTGGTCGAAATAGCCGCTTAAAGGAGGAAGCTCCATCTCCTCCTGGGTTTCATCATCTAAAAAAGTCAACGGCTCTTGCGTCACCGTCTTCAGCTTCCCCTGGACAGAGTACAATAACAAATATTAATTAGTTAAAAATTAAATAAAATAGTAAATTAAATTTTTATTATTAAAAATTATACCTCTATAATCACCTCCCGAGTCTGGGACCAGTTCCTTGACCCCGCCTTGCTCGGAACTGTCTGTAGCTCTCGATTTTTCTTATTAATCTCAGCCTGACTCTGTTACAAATAATAAATAAATAGTTATCAAATTAATAAATAAAGACGTATAAAATAATTAATAAATTATTATTTTCTACCTGTTTGGCCTCGTCATCCAACATCTTCTTCGTTGCCACCCAATGCTCCGGTAGAACATCTGGTGGATCTTCACCCGTGTGAAGTTATCGTATTCAACCTCTTAATAATCTCATCCCAATCGTCTCGCCTCCTCCACTCCTCCAAATCAAAAAACTGGTGCAGTCGCTGCATAATAACCCCTTTGTTATGGTCGGGGACATCTGACCATCCTTTGTAGCACGGGGGAACGACTTCTCGAACTGCATTCCCCACCACCTGACCCACGTGTTTGCTATGTGGGCCGACGAAGTTCCACGTGCCGTCGATAACAGAAAAGTCAACTGGAATGGGCCAGCCGACTCTCTTCAAGGTCTCCTGAGTTGTCCGTATAAACGTGGCAGCTTTAGGGCGTCTTCTTTTACGTTCACCTGTTCTAGTGAAAAATATTTATTAATTATATATTTTCTTAATTGAAATCATATTAATTGAATTTTTGTTACCCGATGGTTGGGCACATCCGGCCATAGGACGGTTAGGACCCCTCGGGGGATCGTTACCCATCCCGTCTCCACCGTGACTTCTACCCATAACAGCAGCCATCTATAAAATTTACTAATTAATCATTTACTTATTATATTTTAGTCCTTATAAAATTGCAAATAAGTCCTAATTTTTTTTAAAATTGCATTTTTGTCCTATTTTTTTTAAAATTGCATTTTTGTCCTAATTTTTATGAAATTGCATTTTAGTACTAATTTTTTTTAAAATTGCATTTTAGTACTAATTTTTTTCAAAATTGCATTTTAGTCCTATTTTTTATAAAATTGCATTTTAGTCCTATTTTTTATGAAATTGCACTTTAGTCCTATTTTTTTATGAAATTGCAAATAGGTCCTTATTATTATAAAATTGCATTTTAGGCCTTAAACTATTTTTTATAATTGCATTTTAGTCCTAATTATTATAAAATTGCACTTTAGTCCTTATGAAATTGCAAATAGGCACACATACAAATTTAACATATTGCAAATAGGTCCATATATCTTAAAACACAATTAAATCACAATATCACACCAAATATTACAATAAAAATCCAAAAATCATAACAAAACCATAATTTTAAACAAAGTCCAATTACAAGTTGTTTTTTAACACAAAAAAAATACCAAACATCCCAGATTAATATACATAAAATTCGGAAATCATTAAAACATGTAAACATTCATGAATTTTTTTCAACCAAAAATTAAAAAAAAAAATTGCAAGTTTGATCCGAAAATTGGAACTTGTTACGTAGAAATGGTGTAGATTTCGTCCAAGAATCCATGCCAAGAAGAAGGAATCATACACAAAAAAACAAAAGAAAAGATATTAGAAATGAAAAAATGAAAAAGAATAGATTAGAATGTGTTATTGGATTGGAATCATTACCTTGATGTCGGATTTGGTGTTGTTATGCCTCGGAATAGCTTGGTAAGGTCGGAAATGGCGATTTTTGCTGAGTTTTTAAGTGATTGTTATGGCAAAAATGAGCTCGGTTAGAGCTTTATAGAATATTTAATTAGCGACGACACGCATGTCGTCGCTAACCTAAGGAATTCGTCGTTAATTTGGACACGTGTCCTGTCCCATACACACGACCTTTGAGTGTCAAAGGTTAACGACGACATGTCGTCGCAAAAATTTAGGAAATCGTCGCTAATTTTCGTGGGCGGGAAACTTGACCGCCCACGCTGACCAATTGAATTTTTTTTTATTTATTAGCGACGACAAATGGGATGAATATCGTCGCTAATCCTTTGAATGTCGTCGTTATTATTATTATTATTATTATTATTTTTTAATAATTCTTTTTGCTTTCCTTTTCTTACTTGTTTTTTTCTATTTTTTTTCTTGTTCCTTTCTTTCTTATGGAGGACTTGTGTAGAATAGGAAAAGACATTGAACGAAAAGTTTAAAAGAAGTTACTCCTATTACCATGATTACATCACATTAATAACGAATACTAATCGACAAAATTGATGGGACCATTTTGCCCCTCTCAGTGAAGGATAATTACGCTCATGTGTTTAGTCAACTGTTAGAGTCAAAGTTGAGTGTTTGGGGGTGTTTAGACAACTGTTAGAGTCAAAGTTGAGTGTTCGGGGTGTTTAGTCAACTGTTAGAGTAAAAGTTGAGTGTTCGGGGTGTTTAGTCAACTGTTAGAGTCAAAGTTGAGTGTTCGGGGTGTTTAGTCAACTATTAGAGTCAAAGTTGAGTGTTCGGGGTGTTTAGTCAACTGTTAGAGTCAAAGTTGAGTGTTTGGGGTGTTTAGTCAACTGTTAGAGTCAAACTTGAGTGTTTGGGGTGTTTAGACAGCTGTTAGAGTCAAAGTTGAGTGTTCGGGGGTGTTTAGTCAACTGTTAGAGTCAAAGTTGAGTGTTTAGGGGGTGTTTTGTCAACTATTAGAGTCAAAGTTGAGTGTTTGGGGTGTTTAGTCAACTGTTAGAGTCAAAGTTGAGTGTTTGGGGTGTTTAGTCAACTGATAGAGTCAAAGTTGAGTGTTCAGGGTGTTTAGTCAACTGTTAGAGTCAAACTTGAGTGTTCAGGGTGTTTAGTCAACTGTTAAAGTCAAAGTTGAGTGTTCGGGGGTGTTTAGTCAACTGTTAGAGTCAAATTTGAGTGTTTGGGGCGTTTAGTCAACTGTTAGAGTCAAAGTTGAGTGTTCGGAGCGTTTAGTCAACTATTAGAGTCAAAGTTGAGTGTTCGTGGCGTTTAGTCAACTGTTAGAGTCAAAGTTGAGTGTTTGGGGGTGTTTAGTCAACTATTAGAGTCAAACTTGAGTGTTCGGGGTGTTTAGTCAACTGTTAGAGTCAAACTTGAGTGTTCGGGATGTTTAGTCAAGTGTTAGAGTCAAAGTTGAGTGTTCGGGGTGTTTAGTCAACTGTTAGAGTCAAACTTGAGTGTTCGGGGTGTTTAGTCAACTGTTAGAGTCAAAGTTGAGTGTTTGGGGGTGTTTAGACAACTGTTAGAGTCAAAGTTGAGTGTTCGGGGTGTTTAGTCAACTGTTAGAGTAAAAGTTGAGTGTTCGGGGTGTTTAGTCAACTGTTAGAGTCAAAGTTGAGTGTTCGGGGTGTTTAGTCAACTATTAGAGTCAAAGTTGAGTGTTCGGGGTGTTTAGTCAACTGTTAGAGTCAAAGTTGAGTGCTTGGGGTGTTTAGTCAACTGTTAGAGTCAAATGTTAGTGTTTGGGGTATTCAAATCCAAATTCATCTCCAAAAACCAACAAAATGTTTTAATACAAATAAACCAAAATAAAAAATATCCTAATCAGTATCATATCCACTAATAACTATGGGTTTATCATCGCTATCAACCTCTATAGGTTCTTCTTCATCCCCGTATTCTTCCCACGTGTCAATGAATTTCCTCGTTTTCATCAATAACCATATCAAAAGCCAAATCAATACGAAAATAAGATGGGTAAATCTCGATCTCCTCGGTGGATGCCAAAGGTATGCTGATGCTCTCATTCCCCGTGTTATCATAGGTATGTTGATGCTCTCATTCCCAGTAGGTAGTGATTCGGAACCCCATAACTCAGGATTCCATCCGTGTCGATCGTTTATTTCCCAAACGACTTTCCACCTTTTCATTGATTTCTTTGAACTAATCTCATCGATGTAAAACACTTTCTTGGCCTGCGATGCTAAAATGTATGGTTCGTTGCCCCACTCAAAGTTTGATGTGTTGATAAAGGTTACCCCATGTTCTGTCCTCACTTCAGACTTTTTGAACCACTTACAGACAAATAACACAACCGAGCACCCTCCAGTGTACATAACCTCCAAGATTTTGATTAATTCACCGTAATATGGTTTTTCCTCATACATGGTACAAACTCCGTAATCCTGTGGCACTCTTTTTTCTCCTTTGGACTTAGTTACCCACTTGTCACCGTTCACGACACATGAATCATATTTATGCACCGAACCAAAAGACATGTTTGCCAAGGACACCATCTCGGGTGTAGCTAATGGATCGCCACGTGAATGCATTCCATGGATCTGTTATACAAAAATAATAGTTAACACGTTGATAATAAATAGATAATTTTTAAACCAATGCCTAAAATTACATACCTTTTTCAAAAACCATTCCTTAGACATTTGACGATGTCTAATATTTATTTCCTTACTCGTTCCCGTAAGTGTGGATTTGTGTTCACTAAAATTGTAAATAAGTATAAATAAATTAATATATTTATATTAATATATTCTTATAGATATACATATATATAAAAAAATAAAAAAATATTCATATAAATATATATTCATAAATATATTCATATAAAAATATTCATATAAATATAAATATATTCATATAAATATATTCATATAAATATATTCATATAAATATATTCATATAAATATAAATATATTCATATACATATATTCATATAAATATAAATATATTCATAAATATATTCATATAAATATAAATATATTCATAAATATATTTTTATAAAAATATTCATTTAAATATATTCATTTAAATATATAAATATAAATATATTCATAAATATATTCATATAAAAATATTCATATAAAAATATTCATATAAAAATATTCATAAATATATTCATATAAATATAAATATATTCATATAAATAAAGATATAAATAAAAATAAAAATATTTACTTATGTCATGTATGCTCCGAGTTCGTCGCAATTATGCAAAATATACAACCTTATGTGCTCCTTCTCCTTATATGGTAAAGAACCATACTCTATCTTGCCAACTGGAGTGCATTGGGAATTGAAAACGGATAGCACTTTTGGGACCGGCGGTGGTTCGTTGTATCTATCTGGATCGTTGAACTTTGTTTTTTCTTCACTACAATACCTTGATATGAAATTCAACGTCTCTTCCGCAACGTAGCCCTCGGCTATTGAACCCTCTGGTCTAGCCGGATTTCGAATATACTCCTTCAACTTTTTCAAATACCTTTCAAATGGGTACACCCACCGCATTTGGACGGGGCCCCCTAGCAATGCTTCATCGTATAAGTGTATCACTAAGTGGATCATTATATCAAAAAACGCGGGAGGCAAAATCATTTCCAGCCTACACATAACTTCAACCACTTTCTTCTTTCCCAATACTAACTCTTTCGTGCTTAGATTTTTATTGCAAACGACTCTAAACACGTTCGCTAACCCAATAAACACATCACTAATCGCTTTGTCTTCAATGAGCCCTGGGAGACTAGCCACGAAAAGATACTGCATGATCACATGACAGTCGTGAGATTTCATGCCGATAATCTTTCCCGTATCACTTTGAACATTTTTTCTCATACTAGATGCAAAACCGTCGGGAAACTTCTGTGCCTTCAGCCA
The DNA here is from genome assembly GCA_029959085.1 of Nemophila menziesii. NCBI lineage: Eukaryota > Viridiplantae > Streptophyta > Magnoliopsida > Boraginales > Hydrophyllaceae > Nemophila > Nemophila menziesii. Next base: position 2,927,096 of record JARWIR010000013.1, read on the forward strand.
GTCAAGAAATATTGTCCGCTTTTCCGTTGTTAAAGTGTACTTTCCCCGGTTCAATATTTGTTTACCATTTCTCGATGTCAACCACAATTCTTTCCTAATGTTCATTTTCTCAAGATCCATTCTCGCTTTCACGTTATCTTTGTTAACTTTCCCATCAAGACCTATAACTGTACCGAGAAGAGCATCACACAAATTTTTCTTGCTATGCATAACGTCAATGTTATGTTTCAACAAGTTTTCGGAACAATAAGGTAAGCGATAGAAAATACTCTTTTTCTTCCAATTGAATCGCCGAGGACCAATTTGCTTCACGATCTTTCCCCCAAAATCCTTGTGTTTACCGGGAAACACAATGGGAAGCCCATCTAACTGTGTCTGAATATCGGCAGGACTATATTACTTTGGTGGGCCCCTATTATCGAATTTCTTGTACAAAACACTTTCGCTTCTAAATCGATGTCCGGTAGGTAACCAACGTCTATGATCAAAGTAAAAAATCCATTTCTTCACACTCAATGACGGCGTATAATCCATGCATTCTGGACAAGCTTTGTAACCTTGACCCGACCATCCCGAAGTGTATGACCTAGCGGGGAAATCATTAGTCGTAGACAACAAACAAACCTTCATCGTAAACTGTTCCTTCTTGTGGTCATCATACGTAAGGATCCCTTTATCCCACAACTCTTCCAACTCATCTATAACAGGACGAAGAAAGACATCCATGTCCTTACCGAGTGAACGGTGTCTCAGAATCAACAAACAAAGCTGCAATGTGGTTTCCTTCATGCATACCCACGGTGGCAAGTTATAGACGGTCAATATGACAGGCCACATGTTGTACGAGTTGTTCTGCATAGAGAAAGGACAAAACCCGTCGATTCCGAGACCCAGATATACATTACGAGGTTCGCTAGCAAACTCAGGATGTAGCACTGCAAATCTCTTCCAACTATCACCATCAACCGGATGACGCAACACATCTGGATCGACACTCTTTCCAGTATGGTGCCATATCATGTCTTCAACGGTGTGCTTCGAAGCGTATTGGCGCTGCAATCTAGGAGCAATCAGAAAGTATCGAAACTTCTTATGAGGTACTTTGATACCCTTCTTTTGGTCCCATCTAGACTCGCTACAAACTGGACACTTATCGAGATCTTTGTTTTCTTTATAATAAATGACACAATCGTTCAAACAAACATCGATAGTAATATACCCCATACCCAAACTTTTCAACTTCTTGTTGCATGCTTCATAAGAATCGGGCAAATTGTGAGGTTTAGGCAAAATACGACCCAACAACTCCAATAGCTCGGGGAATGAGGTGTTAGTCCATTTGTTCTTTACTTTTATGTGCATTAGCTTGGCAACGAAATTCAACGAACTCATCGATGTACAACCATGATATAATTCTGTCTCCAATTCTTCGAACAATGTTTCGAAACTGCTTCGACTTGGAAGATGTGCATCTCTCATCTCGGTGTCTCCCGGATATCCACCAACATCGTAACTCTGTCTCACATCGTCATAAACATGTTGAATTTCATTTACTATATTTGGATCTTTACTTGCAGGGGGTGTATGTGTTTGTATCTCATCCTCACCGTGTTTTTTCCAAACCTTATAATCATGGTTAAACCCGTATTTTAGAAGGTGGGCCATAACAACTTCGGTTATTAATCGACAGTAATTATTACACTTCTTACACGGGCAAGACAAGAAACCCGTATAACCTTTACTTTTCTTAGCAAATTCGATAAACTTAAAAACCCCAAAACAATATTCTCCCGTGAAATTTCTTCGTTTCGATCCAACTCTTATCGATACTCATGTCCGTACTCGATTCCATCTCTTAGCAACAATTTTATTAAACTATGCGACTACATTCATATAAAAAAATAAAATACATAATTATTACAACCCAATGAATAAAATGAATACAAATTACAACACAATAAATAACATAATAAAAAATACAAACTCATTGAATGAATAAATATTACAAACCATTGAATGAATAAAATTACAAATCATTGAATGAATAAATATTACAAACCATTGAATGAATAAATATATAAAAAATAATAATTAATTAAACAAGTAAATATATATGAACACAAAATATAAATTAACACAACACATGCATAATCAACCAACAAATATTTAATTCATGAACATAATCATATGTTATATCAACTAGCTAATATAATCAAATAAATAAAATATTTAAAAAGCATGAAATTTAAGTAAAATACCTTGAATTGGATGGATAAAATTAAGAGTGATGATAATTCCCCACCAAGGAATTGTATTAATTCACCTAACCAAACCATATAGAAAGAATAAAACACAATTAAAAATAAAAAAATTAATTAAAAAGTGAATTTCATGCAATTACCTTAATTTGTGTGCTGAAAGTGGATATTAATGGTGCCCACCTTGATTATTAAACCTAGAAATGTGCAAGATAAAGTGGAGAAGCAATTACAAAAAAAAAAAATTAGTTGTGTTTTTGGGAGAAAATCGGAAGAATTTTTGGGGTTTTTAGGTGTTTTGTGAGTTAAAAAACCTGATGTCTCCATTAATTAGGATTTTAAATTAGCGACGACCCGTAAATCGTCGCTAATCTAACTCATGTCGTCGGTAATCAACAAAATAACGATGACATAATGTGTCACAAATATAGCGACAACACATTGGCAATTAAAAAAAATTCAAAACAAAAAAAAAATTAGCGGCGAAAAACAATAACTCAATGACGAATCCTTGCGTCGCTAATTCACAACGGCGTATATTTCGCCGGTAAGATCCTGTCGTCGCTAATTTTTTGTTGGTAAACAGCACGAATCCAGTAGTGCAATAAAACAAATTCATTTTTATTTTTATAGTAAACAAATAACAAATACTTGTACATACAATGCTTACATAGACATAATCTTTTTTTGGGCTCCATGTATCGTTTGAACCGAGTTTTTTTTATCTGTAACATATTTTAGAAAAATAATTGCAATAAAACTTATTCAATAAAATAATTGCACAACTAACCTATAGGCGCTCCTCCGAGGAGCGCCTCTTTCATTTAGTCAGCCCATTAATTTAAAGCCCACTAATTAATTTAATACAAATGCGCTTCTTTGAAGAGTGCCTTTTACTTAAAAAAATATTTGAGTGATGTATTTTTGCATAACTGAAAATATTTTCATAAATTTAATTTCAGAGTCTCAATTCGACCATTCATGGTCACAGTTATAACGCAAGGACTAAATCTCAAACTTTTAAAAATTTGAGTGATGTATTTTTGCATAACAGTAGTTTGGGGCCTGCACATTTATTTCATATTAAAAATGCTTATTTATTTCATATTAAAACTGTTGTAAGGGCTTTTTAGAAGCTGATTATCCAAGCTTTGGGAGTTGTTAATTTGGGGTACAATAATCTAAGGACCAAACTGCAATTCATGAACCTGGATATGATCACTAACTTGTAGCTTGTGTTCATAAAAATGCTAACATCTATAATCCACAAATTCCTAATGGACAACCAATTCGAAGTTAGAAAATATCACCATCTTAGCTTAGCTTCAGATGGACATTTCGTCCAGTACCATTACATTATAGCGGTTGCAGATATGGTTCATAAGAGACCTAGTGGCGTGTTTTGGGTTTTCGAGATTTGGGCTCTTGTATTTCGGGTTTTCAAGAATCGGGCTTTCGAAATTCAGGTTGTCATGTTTTGGGGTGTCGTGCTTCTAACGAGACTTCTATTGGTCCCATAAATACTCTATGGGAAAGCGTAGTGTGATGTTTAATACTCCGGAGACTAATCTACAAATATTTAAAATTGCAGCTCAAACTTATGGTTGACGCCCTAGAGAATATAAAGCTTTGAGTTCTAATTTCCTTTATACTGAGGCTGCACTTTTCTTCCTCCCAAGATTCGCTTGCACGGAAGTTCTTTCAGGAGCTATTATAATAAAGACTACCATATTCAATTTTGAAGTCTTGCATAGCCTTAAAGCTCCAAGAGCTGCAATCAAAAAGGATTTCGTGATTTTCTTTCTCATAAACAAGGCTTTTATGTACCATCAGATCGTTGGCCAAAGAAAGTCTATTTTTTTTAAGTAAAGGCGCTTCTTAAAGAAGCGCCTCTGTATTAAATTACTTAATGGGCTTTAAGTTAATTGACTGACTAAATGAAAGAGGCGCTCCTCGGAAGAGCGCCTATAGGTTAGTTTTGTAATTATTTTATCGATTAAGTTTTTGTTGTAATTATTTTTTAAAAATATGTTACAACTAAAAAAAACTCGTTTGAACCTGTAAGATCACCCTTTTGCCCTTTCCAAGGACCATTGATTATTTTATTCATTCGTTAACCATCTTGGTTTCTAATACAATTTATGACTTCCTATCATGAACCCAAGTCACAAGTCATATTAGTTTTAATAAGCTTAGAGGATTTATCTATGCATTTCGATTTAAAAAAATGCTTAGAAGAAATTATCTAACACAAATCCATTACTAAACGCATAATACTAAAAACTAAATTACTGACATTATATGTTTACATTGACGTGGGCAGGGACGGAACCAGGATTATATATTTGGGGGGGCCAAATAAAAGGTTTCGAAAAATTTGGGGGGGCCGGAGCTTAATAATTATTATTTTAAACTGTTTTATAAGGGTGAAAAAAAGCTTTTTGGAAAATTTGGGGGGACCTGGGCCCCAAAACTCACAAGGTAGTTCCGTCCCTGGACGTGGGATAATTCATCATCCCGGGTTTTGACATAGAGTTTTGAGCCTCCAACTAATTTGATTACAATTCTTTCACCTTTAGGATAGAATCTCAATGATACAAGCGAAGTTTGCTTCGTTGGGGTATAGGAGGTTACATATGTTAAAAGTAGAGTGCAAATTAACTTGTATCTAAATTTATTTCATTATATGTAATGTATCTTTTGATATAGATTAATCTAAATAAAATTTGACAAACAAAAAATTGACAGAAAAAAGATTAATCTAAATAAAAACCTCATGTTCAAACAAAAGAATAGTAATTACATGAGTCGGGTAGAAAAAATTACAGAATTACTAAAATCAAGTTGTCTTATTTCACTATTATTTGGAACAGAGTGAAATAAAATACAAAGAATCTTTAAAGTTAGATCATGAGCCACGAGGTTTGCTGAAACAGAAAAAACATCCAGTAGCTTGATCTTCGGGAATCATACCACCACCTTTGCTAGTATCAATAGCTTTTAGCATCTTCACCACTTCGTCCATTTCAGGACGTATTTCTGGGTTTACATCCCAACAATTCTTCATAATGTTACCTAATGCTTTTGGACAACATTTTGGAATTTCTGGTCTTCGGTTCTGCAAACACCACAACAAATATTTTTTAAATACAATTAAAAATATCAATAAATAATGATGAACAAGAAGGGTTTATTTATATATATAACCTTATGAAGAACCGCTGAAGATACTTCGGAAAAGCTAAGATCAGGATAAGGCATGTCACAGCAGTAAATTTCCCATAAGCATATCCCAAAACTGTAAACATCACACTTGTGATTGTAAGGATTCCCGTCAAGAACCTAAAAAAAATTAAATATTAATTAGTCCCACATAATTTAAACCTCTTATTGTCTTTAATTATGTAGAAAACTTATTTTATATTATACCTCAGGAGCCATGTATCCAAGGGTACCAGTAACCCCAGTCATGTCCCTTGAATTTTTGGCTTCAACTCGAGCAACCCCAAAATCAGCAATTCTCAAGGTTCCATCATTCAGCAACATATTCTCGGTTTTCACATCGCGATGCACAATCTTTTGTGAGTGAAGATAACATAAACTGCAAAAAATAAAACAAGAAAGATTTTACACTCTATCAAATCTTCCTTTAAAGGAAAAAATATGCAAAAAGAGCTATATTATTATTAGTTTACTTACCCTTCAGCAAGATTCAAAGCGAGTGGAATCACAGTTTTAAAAGGGAGTTTCTGTCTGAAGTGTTTGATCAAATAATTCTTCAGTGTACCTTCGTTTTGGTACTCCACAACAACACAACATGCTCTAGCAGGCATGGGATCACCACTTGAAAGATTATCAATTTGGATCTTAAGATTTGATGTTCCCATTGAAGCTCCAACAAACTGTGAAAACATCATCAACAAATTAAAATAAGAATATTGGCATCTTATCCTAATTTAATATCGTAAATCAAAACAAATCATAACCATTCGTTATAGGTTAAAAACAGATTTTTTTTTTTTTTTTTTGTTCAAATAAACAGAATACACAGTTAATTATGTTAAGAATAATTAATGAGACAAACCTTGGTAACATTAGGATGGTCAAGTTTATGCCAAACTTTAACCTGCTGGCGAAACAAGGTCCGAAGTTCTTTAGTTTTAGCATCCGTGAAAAGACCGTCCTCTCCCCAATCCATTACTTTCACTATAATGCAACAATTTGCATACTAGTAAGAATATCATCCAAAGATAGATATAGGTATCATTATTAAACAAATATTACATCCTTAAAACACAATTAAAACAAAAAGATTGCTAAATAGATTAGGATTAAATAGAGATTTTAAAAAGTACCTGCAACGTCTTGGCCATCATACACTCCACGATAAACAGTACCGTAATGCCCATGAGCTATGACATCTTTTATGTCGAGCTTAGATAAATCGATCTCCCACTCCTTTTTCTCAAGATTAAAAGAGTCCTTTGACCAAACCCTACTCAACGGATTGTTATCAGGACTCGGTTTCTTCTTGCCTTTTTGCTTCGATTCTCCCTCGTCTTGAGTAAAAATACTCTCTCCACCGTTGAAACTCCCCGAATCCATATTCTAAACTTTGTAAGCAAAACAGAGACTAGATAGATTCTGGCTATATAAAAAATCTCAAAGTAATGGATAAAGAAAGACAGGAAAAAAGGGGTTGGTTGAATATATATACTAATAAGAAGGCTAGAAATCAACGAAAAAACAAGGGTTGGAGGTATTCTTAATATTATGTTAATGAAGAAACAGAAACATGAAGTGGTTCGGAATTGATGGTGTACGTAATATATAGTATCGTAGTAGAATCCTAACTGAACTCTACTTTGTGAATTGATGGATTGTTATGCAATTGGTGTCATTGTGTTATATATCTTGATGTTGGGTTAGTGTAGTTAAACAGAAAAAACTATTGTTTAATAAGTTTAAAAAGAAAAGGAAAATAATATTTTTTGCTCATAGGCGAGGACATGTACTCGCTAGTGTATGAGGAAAACGTTGCTATAGATGAGCTTTCAATCGCGATGTGTTCTTCATGCATGATGAACACATCGCCACTTTAGTTTTCTCATCCGCGACAACTAGTTAGTCGCGGATAATAAAGTTGAAATTTTCGAGGCAAGTCATTTCGCGGTGTGCCTTCCGGCATACGAAATTGGTAGTCATTTGCGAGAACACGTGCTCTCAGGCAATGACATGTGTCATCGCCTCTACTCAGCAGTTATAAATCTCTCGAAACCTTCCATTTTTTCCATTAACATCCCATCCGATTTTTTCCGCAGAGCTCAAAAACAGCATGCGATTAAAGTCGAGCTTCCAACTTTGATTTCTAACATCATAAAGATAAAAGTGCTAACACATTTCAATTATTTCAAGCATTTTTTATTTAATTCTTCAAATAATTAACCTAACTTGTTTTTTTCTTTTTTTTTGATTTCATGATGTTGTGATTGTATAACCTTGATTCAACATTAATCTCCGCCATTCAAGGTATTATTTCCATCCATTGCATTTTATTTTATTTTTAATTTTCAGAAAATTAAAAAAAAAAATCTGTCAATTCCATGTTATAATAAATTTTGAATTACCTAATAGTGTATTAGTTGTTATAAATGTGTTTTTTTTGTTAACATTGTTATAAATGTGTTTAATTTATCCAAAAACATGATTTTGTGGATTCATTTTTTATAAAATTTCAGAAATTAATTTTTTTTTTTTTTAATCCAATGTTATTATTAATTCCAAATTACCTAATAGTGTATTAGTTGTTCGTAACGTGTTTAATTTGTGGAAAAACATGATTGTGGATTTTTTTTAGTGAAATGTGTAAAAAAAATTATAATTATGAGGACTTTTATTTGTCAACTATAATTCACTACTACAAACGGAGGTTTTCGCGAGGAACTGCATTCCTCGCAAAAAAGTTCCTCGCGAAAGGGTTAGTCTTTAGCGAGGAAAAATTCGTTCCTAAAGACAAGCGTCATAAATAAGCTACCAAAATTAATTAATTAATAATCTAGCCGTTGAAAGTCGCCGCTAGAAGTCATCTTTTAGCGAGGAAAATAAAATCCTCGCTAGAGGTCACCCTTTTGCGAGGAAATTCAGTAATTTTAGCGAGGAAATTGTTTCCTCGCAAAAAGTTTTGCCGTATTAAATACGGACAAATGGCCATTAATGCGAACCTTGAGCTCCACAAACCCCAAAAATACCCAAAAAAATCCTAAAATTCTCCCAATTTTTTTCTTTAACCCACAAATTAATATTGGACATCTCACTTAAGTAGCTTCTACAACAAATCTAGCTCTATTGGATCAAATTTTCAAGCAAAAATTTTCCACAATTCTAGGTATTTTTTTTATATATATTTTGTATAAATAGTGTAAAATTTTGTATGATTTAGGCATAATTAATAGGGTTTAGGGTTTTGTTTGTGATATATTGTTTAATTCTTTTTATATAATTTTTTTTGAATATTTTATTTATATTGTAATTTTATTTTTGTTAATTTATAATTTTAGGTGTTATATTATTAATTGAAATTTATTGTGGATAACTTTGTGAATCATTTGGAATTTATAGTGGCATTTGTATAAGTGATTATGATTTTAGGAAATATATTGTTATTTGAATAATAAATTAGGGGCCTTTGTGCAATATTGTGATAAATTAGGTGTGTTTTCGTAATTTGTTATAATCTTATTTTTTAGAGATAATAACTAGTGTTTTTTTAATTTTAGATAATAGAAATAGATAAGAGTTGGATTAAATTAGCGAATAAGGGTTCGAGACAATACATTAAAGGTATATTAGGGTTTATTGAATTTGCGAGGAAAGTAGAGGACCAAGTCGGTAAAATATTCTGTCCATGTAATCATTTTTATTATAATCGAAAATTTTTAATCGATGAGGTAAAAGCTCATCTTTTAAAATGGTGTATGGATTCATCGTATGATGTTTGGACGAAACACGGTGAAGTAATTGTTATTCCCGACGATGAACCAATCGAAGATAACGTAATGGGTAATGTAATTCATGATTTGGGCCCCACGTTTTAAACTGGCGGGTATTCTGGTAACGCCGAGATGCGTGACGTGAATATTAGTGGTACTGGTCGTGGGTCTTTCGACGCGTTGTTCACGGAAATGGAGACAGATTTGTACCCTGGTTGCACTTCGATGAGTTATTTGGATTTCATTGCAAAGTTAATGCATGTGAAAGTGAAGAACAAGTGGACGAACACTTCGTTTACCGAGCTTCTTCAATTGTTAGGTCGTGTTTTGCCTTAACCTCATAACTTACCCGAGTCTTATGCGGATTGCAACAAGAAGTTGAAAAGTTTAGGCATGGGATACAACTCGATCGACGTTTGTTTGAACGATTGTGATTTGTATTATAAAGAGAATGAGAATCTTGAGAATTGTCCAGTTTGTGGAGAGTCACGGTGGCACCCAAAGAAGGGGAAGAGAGTGTCGCATAAGAAGCTGCGTTATTTCCGATTGTGCCTAGGTTACAGAGAATGTATGCTTCGAGGCACACAACAAAATATATGATTTGGCACCATACTGGAAAGAGCACCGACAAAGATGTGTTGCGTCATCCAGTTGACGGTGTTAGTTGGAAAACATTTGACGAGAGGAATCCCGAGTTTGCTAGCGAACCGCGTAATGTACGTCTTGGGTTGGGGATCGATGGTTTTTGTCCTTTCTCTATGCAAAACAACTCATATAGTATGTGGCTGGTTATATTAACCATCTACAACTTGCCGCCTTGGTTATGCATGAAAGAATCTATGTTTATGCTCACAGTTTTGATACCTGGTCTTCGTTCACCTTGCCAAACTAAGCATTAAATGCTTCTGTTTTGAATATACAGTTGTTGTTCCCATATGAGAAACAGATAATTGAAGTATTAAAAATAGTATATATATATATATATATTTTCTTCACCTTGTCCAAAATTACAGCAATTTTTTAGATATTATAGCGTGATTTTAGATTAGATAATAGGTTATTCTTAAAAAAAAAAAACTGGGATTACTTTTTGCGAGGAAATATTCCTCGCTAAAGGGTCCCTACCTTTTGCGAGGAGTTCTTATTAAGAACTCCTCGCAAAAGGTAGGGAACTTTAGCGAGGAATATTTCCTCGCAAAAAGTAAACCCAAAAATTTGGCAGTAACAAAAGGCGGTCAAAATTCCCGCCGTGGTAATTCGAGCCACGTTTTCGCGAGGACCCACACCTTTTGCGAGGAAAATTTCCTCCCTAAAGCCTTACGCGATATCTACTAAACCCAAGCCCTTGTCTCCTTCCCCATTCATTCACACCAAACACCATTAAAATACCTCCATTTTACCTCTAAAATTCCGGCAAAAATTCCACCACCTAGCCACCGCCGAGTTCTACCCTAGGAATCCAAGCTACACAAACATCTCTAACATCATTTCAAAGGTAATTTTCATCATCAATTAATTTTTTTTTCTTAAAATCAATTTTTTTTATGCAAATTTGGCTCTAATCACTTGTTTATGTGGTTGAATATACTTTGTCGGGATTTTTTATTATAAAAAAACACTCCAAACTACGGATTAAAAGGTATGTTATTCAACTTTTTTCTTAATTAAAATTCCGAAATCTTTTTTTTTGTTTTTGTCAATTCCGAATTATGTGGGTGGTTTTAGGTGATTATTTAGTGTAAAATACTTGAAAAATTATCATGTTTTGGTTCAAAAAAAATTTAGGAGAAATTACATATAATTTGTGTTGTGGAAAACGATTTTTTTAGCTTGATTTTTGTGTTAAGATTGTGTTTAGATTGTGTTTTGTTTTTGTGTTTAGATTGTGTTTTGTTTTTGTGTTTAGATTGTGTTTTGATTTGTGCCTTTTAATAGTTTTAGAGTCTTGAAAATTAATTTACATAAAGAATTAAATTAGGGGTATTTTTGACACTTTAAATTGTTTAGGGGTAAAATTGGACATTTATAAAACTTTAGGTGCCTATTAGTAATTTTAGAGACTTGAAAATTAATTTAAATAAAAAATTAAATTAAGTTCATTTTTTACATTTTAAATAGTTTAGGGATAAAATTGGACATTTATAAAACTTTAGGTGCCTTTTAGTAATTTTAGAGACTTGAAAATTAATTAAAATAAAAAATTAAATTAGGGGCATTTTTTACACTTTAAATTGTTTAGGGGTAAAATTAGACATTTATAAAACTTTAGGTGCCTATTAGTAATTTTAGAGACTTGAAAATTAATTTAAATAAAAAATTAAATTAGGGGCATTTTTGACATTTTAAATAGTTTAGGGATAAAATTGGACATTTTTAAAACTTTAGGTGCCTTTTAGTAATTTTAGAATGTTGAAAAATAATTTAAATAAAAAATTAAATTAGGGGCATTTTTTACACTTTAAATTGTTTAGGGGTAAAATTGGACATTTTTAAAACTTTAGGTGCCTTTTAGAAATTTTAGAAAGTTGAAAAATAATTTAAATAAAAAATTAAATTAGGTAAAACTGTACTTTTATACAGATGGCTGAGGTTGCGCACGGACACGGTGGAGATGGTAATGGTCAAGACCCGAATAGAATTCAGAAAATGGTCATCAACAAGTGCGGAATAGGATATTCCCACAACAAAAACCGTACAAAGAAGAGATATTATTCGAGTCGGGAGATTCCAGATGACCAGAATCCCGAGAATTGGAAGCTTACCTTGAAGTTGTGGGACTCTATAGCCGCTCAGGTACTTAGTTTTTTTTTTTTTTAAATATAAATTGTTATTTGTGTTAGCTAACTTTTTTTTTGTTTCTATGTATTTAAAAACCAGAACCAGGCAACGAAGAATAGGGAGAATAGGGAGCGATTGAAGAACCAGAGCGGGGCTGGTTCAAGGACATATTCGAGGTCGAGATATGAGTTGTTAAATGACGAGGTACTATGATTACATCGTTAATTAATATCATGTTGTTTGTTTGTTTGACTAATATTTGACTAATCGACTTAAACAGGAAGAGGGGAGTAACAGTGGGACCCGTAGTTTGGTAATCGGGGAGGGAACCGAGCCACCGACTGAAGAGACTATACCACTACCAAAGATTCAAAAATTCTTTTTTCAAGTAGGATTTAATACGAAGAAGAACAGGTGGTGGAGCACGAACTACGAGCGAGCGCATGTAAGTAGTATGAAACTAAAACTTTTTTTATGTCAAACTAATATTTTTTATTTTTGTTTTAATTTACAGGCGGCGTTTAAGGAAATTCTCGAATCCCGAGTTCGTGAATCTCGGTCTCGTTGTGGAGATTCTTCTTCTACCCCCACCTTATCGGAGCAAGAGAAGATTGAATCTGTTTTGGATTAGGCGGCGGGACCCGCAACTGGCTCCCGGGATTAGGACACCCGTTGTTGCAGAGGAGCTCGAGTGCACATTCATCCGAGCAACTGACCGCGAAGATGTTGAAGGACTACCAGTGGATAGTTCGATCGCTAAATGATTTTCTTGTCTCTATCGGCAAGGAACCAATGCAAGATAATGTCTCTGGAGCTTCTACATCGAGAACCCTACCCACTAGAGATGCGATACACGAGCAAATGACTACAGCCATTCTCACGCTTAATCGATATCGCAGGGAAAACGGAATGGACGAGCTTGATCCCCCATCTCCCGAAGATGCCGAAGATGATGAAGAAGAAGACCTGGGTATATTTTGACTGTTTTTATATATATGTTGACTTTACATCTCTATCGACTGTTTAAGACTTTTATTCTATTTTTATATATTTGAATGCTTAAGACTTTAATTTACTATGTATGTTAAGTTTCGGGTTTATTTTATGTGTTTGTTTTAAATTTAGTATTTTATTTAATTAGTTTCTATTATATACTACAAACAAATAAAAAAAACCAAAAAAAAAGTAAAATTAAAAAACTTTTCCTCGCTAAAGAGTTCCTCGCTAAACGTGATGGTCCTCTAGCGACGGAAACGTCGTCGCAAGAGTACGTCATTTAGCGAGAAAAATTTCCTTGCCAAAACATAACCTTTAGGGAGGAAACTATTTCCTCGCTAAAGAGTTGGCTTCTTAGGACGACTATTAAAATCGTCGTTATAAGGTACTTCTTGCGACGAAGTTTTAAGAGGAAGTTCTTGCAAGGACTTTTCCTCGCGAAAAGTTTTAGTGAGGATTACGGGACCTTTTTGCGAGGAAACGCGTCCTCCCTAAAGGTCCCGCCTGTAGTAGTGATTATGAAGATTAAGTTAAATGATTGTGAGATACAATTTAAGTGAATTACAATAATTTGGGAAGATTATTTAATTTCACATTTAAGGATATATTGTATTTATAAACAATTGTCAGGTATTTGTGTAGTACCTTAGTTTAATTTAGGTAAATTTTGGGCATTAGAGTAATTATGATAGAATTCAAACGCCCTTAGTGTAATTTTTTTATAAATTATATGGTTCTAGTGTAATTTAAATAAATAATAGGGCTATAGAGTATTCATAATAAATTATAGGGTCTTAGTGTAATTTTTAATAGATTATAGGGCCTTAGAGTAATAATAAATTATAGGGTCTTAGTATAATTTTAATAAATTAAGGGCCTTAGTATAATTTTAATAAATTATATAGCCTTAGAGTAATTTTAATAAATTATAGGGTCTTAGTATAATTTTTAATAAATTGTAGGGTCATACTGTAATTTAATAAATAATAAATGCAGATGGCCGCAGTTACGCCACAAGGTCCCATAATCCGAATAAACCTATCTCGAGTTGTAATGCGAAGGGTGTGATCTATTTAAATTTTTATTTAGTTTTTTTATCAGTTACGTATTTTAAAAGGGAAAAAGACTTCAAAGCCTAGAGGACGGGCAACACTTGCGTCGGCCTATAAGGCTATGTAGAGGGAGAGGGAACCCTTCCCCACCTAGTCGATTTATATATCGTTGATAAGACATGAAATCCGGAGACAAAATATGGGAAACACATGAGTCAGGTGATCGGCTCACCATCTGTGATAAGGTCCCTCCCCACTTAGAGAGTTGGGAAAAAGTCCCGTTGCAGATGCAGTAGTAGGTTTGTGATAGATTGCGAGTAATTTTTTTATTTAATAATGTATTCACATTAGTACCCCACGTATAGAAATAAATACTAGTTGAAATATGTGTTGACCTATTTTTTTGGGTCGACAATTGGATGAAAAGGGTGGATCCTTACATCTTCGGAAACATAGAGCAGACCTATGCCGAGCGCTACAGTCATTTTATGCATAGAATGAAGAAGGGTTATTACTGCACGGGTAGAATCCCGAATATTAGACCTTAGAGAATTAGGCGGCAAGTTATGAGATGTGAGGCACAATAAAGGCGCATGTAATATTGTTTTTAGTTATAATTTATAAATATGCATACTTTATTATTTTGATATATTTGTTTTGTTTTATTGAAAAAGTATAAACAGAATGAAGCAAATAAGGTTGACCGCGCAAAGCAAAAATGCCTGAGTGGGGCCGGATCGAAGACTTACTCCTAAAACACTAGAGGACATATTTGTGGTAACCATATTAAGTCAATAATATTTTTCCTTGAATAATGCTAACACTTCAATTTTTGAATGAAACAGGATGAGGAGAAGAACCCGGTGGTTATTTGAGAACCGGTTGAGGGTCAAGAGTAGGAGTTGTCCCTTTTTTCGATGGTCGACTTTTTCTACAAAGTCAACTATGACAGAGTAATGAAGGAGTGGTGACGGATTGATACGAAACATTTGATGTAAGTATTTACATAATAATAAGTTTTCAATTATTTATTTCACATTTGAAATTTTATTAATTGCTATTTGTTTATTTCATGTAATAGAACGTATTGAGAGCCACTATGCGTGACATAGTCAAGGAAACGCATACTCAATTTGACTCGTCATTGTATGTACCTGCTCTGATGCAGTAGGATCAGGTGGATGATGTACTAGATGCGACTAGCAAAGATATTGGTAAAGGGATGCGAATGTGGATTTTCGGTGTTGGAGCTCCTCCCATGGACAAAAGGTATGTTGCTTTGTCGTCCGATCAGTTGGTCTGGGACATGAACGGGATGATGTGATCCATCAACAATTATCTGATCTCGAGGGGCCAACAACCATACATTTGAAAGACTGGCAGGCTACCCATCTCACGTACAGCCTCGACGGTTTGAGTGGAGCAGATCAGTGCAGTTAAGGGCCTATCAACTTACATTCTTCCCGCATCCATCAACACTCCTCTTTCTAGTACTCCTCCCGGTGCTTCAGCTAGCCGTCGACCCATAAGATAACTTGAAGACTAGGTAGATGGAGATTTACTAAATGAGTGATTTATATTTTTACTTTTTGGGCTTTTAATTTAAACTTTTTGGGTGTTTAACACTTTTTGGAGATTTATTATTTTTGTATCGACTTTTAATTTACTTTAGATGAATCATATTATTATTAGAGCATATAATGTATCGTGTGTTTATGTCAAATTAATAAATATGAAAAATAAATCTTAATTACAGATTTTTAAAATATATATATATATATATATAATCAATAATAAAAAAAATTAGAAAAAAATACTCGCGAGGACATCATGGTCGCATGTAACACAAAGCCTTGTAGTCACAAATAATATACTAGTGAAGACCATTTTTGTCGCCTATGCTTTGTTCTTTAGCAACGTATGCATTCCTTGTGAATGACTTGTACTCCGGCGAAAAATAATAGTCATCGCCAATGACACAATCACTAAGACGATGTGTTGCGTCGACAGTGTCCTCGGTCTAACGGCGATGACTATTCAAATTTTGTCGCGGATTGGTGTCTCTAATGACGAATTATTGGCAAGGAAACAAAGGCGAGGACACGCCGTCGCGGATAAGTAAACACTATCATCTACGACGATAAGCAATGTCACTAGTGACTACAATTGTCTTCACCAATGACAGAACTGTAGCGGTGACATGTTATAGTACTCCAGAAGAGAAATATAAAATGTCTATAGTACCACATTCTAATGAAATTGGTAGTGTTATATTTGTTATGATGTGTACAAGGCTAGACATATGTTATGTAGTAGGTTTAGTTAGTCGTTTTCAATCAAACCCATGAGAAGAGCATTGGAAAGATATGAAAAGGATATCGAGATACCTAAAAGTCACTAAGGATTATGCCTTATGTAGAGATGTATACGAACCAAGTCACTCGCGAGCAACTCGAGCTCGGCTCGGGGAAAAGCTCGTTCGAACTCGTTCGTTTATACAAACGAACAAAAAAATTTGTTCGAACTCGTTCGTTAACTCGTTAAAAATTTATGATCTGTAAATTAGTGTTTTAGTTATCAATAAATATATTAGTAAACCTATAAGTAATCAAATTATTCGTTAATAACTCGAGATCGACTAGAAAAAAGCTCGTGCATATATTAACAAGCTTTAAATTTTGAGCTCGGTTCGACTAGTTAAAATTTGATCTCGGCTCGACTCGACTCGACTCGTAAGTCCTATCAAACAAGCTTGCACATCTAGTATTAGACTCGACTCGATCATTTATATCCCTAGACTTATACTATCAATAAAATAGATTATTCCTAGAAAGATATACATATGTTGGTGGTGATATAGATGGTTGTTAATCTACCTTAGGTTATGTATTCTTGTTGAATAATTGCGCAATTTCTTGGAGTAGCAATAAACAAAGATGTGTAACTTTGTCTGCGATGGAAGATGAATTCATAGCTTGCTCAACTGCGGTTTAAGAAGTTGTTTGGTTAGAAGATTCTTTGAACATTTAGGATTTTCTAGTAATAGTGAGAGTTCAATTACGACACGTTGTGATACACAAGCTAGAATGGCTTATGTGAAAGATACTAAGTATCACAGTAAGACCAAACACATTGATATAAAGTATAATTTTGTTAGAGATATAATTGCACAAAATAAAGTCATTTTGCAGTATATACCTAAAAGCAATATGCTTACTTATCCATTTACAAAGGATATACCAAAGGATGTTTGCATATATCATATTAAATCTAAGATATAAAATATATATTGCAAGTTTATGTGCATTTATGTATATATTTTTATTAATATGTTTATTTATCTGTTTGTTTTCATAATATCATGTTTGATATATATATATATATATATATGTTATGATGCGTGTGATTTGAAGTATGTATGTCAGATAGACTGAGATTGACCCAATCTCAAAGGCAATCACCTTTGACACAAGAAGTGCGCAAAGATGAGACATGAACCCTTAAGAGAACTTGAGTTGACATAGTCGTCTTAACTATGTGTAAACATGAGATCTTAACATGTATGTTACATGTTGAGTATGTATTATGATCGAAGTAGAATCACACTATATACATAGTCTACAATAACCAGATATGAGGTGTTTGATTGGTTTCATAGAAGAGTTGATCAATTGAAGAACTCATATTAGACAATAAAACGTGTTTTATTATATATTTGTATGATATTTATAATAGCATGATATTTGAGCTATATGGATAATAACATAACACGTGTGCTTTCGACTAGAGGAAGTGAAGAATTGATCCATGTTTCTTCAATGTTTGATGCCTTTAAATTGTGACCTTATTACTTTTGACTATATCTTGATATTTTGATTAGGTGTATGCTACTTTAACATATTACTAATAATCATGAATGATTCGATCTAATAGGATATGTTTGGGAAAGTAGAAAAATCAATATAAAAGGATCTAAGTGTAAAGGGAAGACTAAAATTGTGTATCAAAGTGTGTGCTTGTAGGTTAACTGATCATGTAAGTCAATACAAATTATAACATGATAGTGAGACAAATCATTTTATGTCAGTGAACTCTTTTGATAACATAGACGGTGTGATATTAATTAAAGCGGTCAGAGTTTCCGTAATACGATACAACATAATTTTAGTTTGGGGGTACTGCATGCTACATAAAGGAATAAGATTTTATTTGAGCAACTATGTACCCTAACAGGTTGATAGTAACGTGTGCTTGTATGCTTGACGATCGCATGACATATTTTTCAAGTATTATGATATCTTGATGCAAGTGTGAATATAAGAAGATATGGGACAATAGATGTAAGTACTTTGAGTACAATTATAACTCCATTAAAGGCGAGTGGGAGAATGAAAGAAATAAATACCGGGCGGGGGTTTAATAGAAACGGTTTATTTTTTTATTCTTATCCTCCCATATTACTTGGTGGAAGTTAATTTGTTTTTTTTAAGTCCACTAAGAAAAAAAATTCATTAATTTTTTCTTTAACAAAAAGATATTTATATATTAAAAATATAATTAATTTAATTTTTTTTGTCCGGTATTAAAAGCAAAAGTATCAATATTTTGGATCTAAAAAAAAGAAAGTAAAAAAGCATCGTTGATATTATCAACATCAATAATAATTTATTGTATCATGGATAATATCTGCAAAATAAGAAATAAACTCATATTAATAAATATATTAAGTTATATTTATAAGGAAACTTAACAAAAATTAGCTTATATAACTTACCTTTTTCCATTTATAATTCAATAATTTTATTTTAAATACTGTAATTTTAGTAAAATCATATATAATTCAATAATTATATTCATTAATCTTAATTCTTAATTATGGGTTAATCTTATATTCATTAATATTTAATCTTACATTCAATTTATTATACTCTAGCTAAATAGATAATTTTGAACAAAACAAAATTACCCAAATAATCCATACAATATCACATATTCATAGATTAAAATAAAAAATACTTAGCATAATATGTATTATCAAAGACTAAGAAAATAATTTAAATTTACATTGATAAATAAGAACAACCCTTATCATAAAATTATAAACAATATATTTAACATAAAAGGAAAAAATATAAATCACAAAAATAATAATATTAAGTAATTGTATAATTTTACTCACCTATGAACAACAAGAACTTACATAGGATTATGCAAAAATAAATAAAAATAAATAAAAATAAATATTTAAATATTAAATATAGAGAAAAATAATGATTAAGTTGAACTCGGTCCGTTGGAACCTTAAGTTTTTTCTAAAGACACTTTGATCCGCCTGTACCACTTAGAAGGAGACCAATGTCATGTTGAACAATTTTTTAGTTAAACATATATTTCATAAAAAGGTCACAAAAGGACCCAAAATATGTTACAAAAGTCAGCCAATACCTGTTAGGTAGTGCCTCGTTACTGATCATGTCTGCCAAGTGGAGACTCGGGTTGAAGGCCCAATTGCCAATAACAAGCCTCTAAGTTGTTGTTTAGATCACCAGTCAACACAAGTATTCTTACTCCAAGGAATATAAAAGAAGTTTATGTTTCTATTACAAGTAAGATTACAAATATCTCTAAAAAGAGTAAGAATTGATCTATTAGGAGGTTATTATTTGGAGGTGAGAAAGCTAAGTATATTAGTACAATCATTGGAAATGCTAGTACTAGCCAGTGGATAAGATTGTGCTGCAATAATAGCTTCCCTTAGTCTAAGTGCATCGGCTTCAATTGGTGATCCAATTGTAAAACTCCATGCTTGTCCTTCCAAAACCAGTCCATGTGGAGTGGTTACTATCAGGGCCGGCCTTGTGTGTAAGTAAAAGACACGACGACTTAGTCCCCTCGATTTTTTTGACTTTTTAGGAGCCCCCGATCATCTAAATATATTATGTGTATATATATGTGTGTGCTGGATTTAAATAATTGTGTAAAAATAGTATGTTATCTTGGTGATAATGTTGTATGTTTTTCTATAAGCTTTAATGTTCGAACCATGCTAGTAATAATAAAATTTTATTTATATAGAGAGTCTTATTTTATGAGTTCGGTTAAGGCCCCGAAAAATTCAACCAACACCTACACTATTAATACATGTTTTATAACTTGCATCAACATGTGAATCGAGGGTTTCTAACTCCGACGGGTTGTTAGAACCATATTTAATTCTTTTTCTTTAACGCTACAGTACATAGGCCAAATGAGTTGGGCGAAGCAAAATGGTTAAGTAGGAAGTTCGGGTAATATTTTTTTTGGTCTAATAAATCATGGGGTTGGCCAAAGGTAATTATGACCGTGGTTTAATTTACCCAAAAATTGGGATGGTCCAGTTAGGGATGGCAATGGTTACGGTTAAAAACCGAAACCGATGATAACCGAACCGATTGAAAACCGAATTATATAACCGTGGTTAAAACCATTAGGTTATGGTTTGGAAAAGTGTACACTACTACAGATCGGGGTTTTACCCACGACTGTTTACCGACGACACGCAAAGTCGTCGGTAATCTTTTGTTATTTACCGACGACTGTTGATTACCCACGAGAAACCTTCCGCCGGTAATTTACCGACAACTGGCCTCGTGGGTAAATGACGAAACGCCGTCGTTATTTTTTTTTTTTTTTGCTTGGAAGTGTCGTCGGTAACTTACCGACAACATGTAAAGTTGGCGTTAAATTCTAGGTGTTAGCGACGACTCGTTACCTTTGCCGACGACTTTACGTGTCGTCGGTAAATCTGACGTGCATATATGCGAACAGCCTGTATTTTTATCTCCTTAAACCCCAAAAACCCCATTTTTTTCTCCCAATTTCTTCCAATTACATCAATCAAACTCATCCAAATTTTTTGCAATACCTTCTCCTATTCATTACTAAACATTTGCAAGCTTACAATCAAGGTGGGGCATCATCAACACACAATTTCATCTACATATATTAGGTAAATTCTTTAATTTTTTTTTATTATGATCATATTTGGTGTAATTCTTGCAATATTATAGGTTTAGGTTTATTATTACATTATAAAGGTTGAGATTTCATCATTAATATCCAATTTCGTCCACCAATTCAAGATATTTTCTTAAAATTTCAAACTTTTTAATTTTTTTTATGCATGAATTTTGAATTGTGTATTAGTTGCTATAGGTTATTATTTTGTATATTTTTTTATTGTCTTGTTATATATTGTGTATAAATCATGCATACATTCATTTATTTCATATATTATGTTTCATATATTTTTGTATTTGTGTATTTATTTATGTTAAATTGTTTATATATATATATTGATTGTGTTGTAATTTTATTTATTTATTTATTATGATGTAATTTTATTTATTTATTTGTGATGTAATTTTATTTATTTATTGGTTTGTAATTATATTCAAGCCATTGGTTTGTAATTTGTGTTATTTATATTCATTGTGTTGTAATTTTTTTTTTCATTTTATCAATTGGGTTGTAATAATTATTTATTTTATTTTCATATGAATGTAGTTGTCTTGTTATCTAAAATTGTTGTAAAGAGATGGCTTTGGATAAGAGTTGGATGGATGCTACGAATTTATTCGATCCAGACTATCTTGTTGGGGTTTTGGGTTTTATCGCATATGCAAAACAACATTCGCAATATGGAGATCTTATTTATTGTCCGTGTAACTATTGTAAAAATAATCGTCGATTAGCCTCTCGGACGGTTACGAACCACCTTTATAATGAAGGGATTATGAAGTCGTATCGGGTTTGAATAAAACACGGTGAGCAGCCGGTCGTTCCCGAAGAAATCCCTATTCCGAATAGAGTTAATGAAATTGCCGAGGTTTATGACGATGTGAGACACAGTTACGATGTTGGCGGTCATCAGGGTGACACCGAGATGAGAGACGCAGAAATTCCGAGTAGTTTCGAAAAACTGTTTAACGAATTGGAGACAGAATTATATCTGGGTTGTAAAGCGATGAGTTCATTGAACTTCATTGCCAAGCTTATGCACGTAAAAGTAAAGAACAAGTGGACTAACACGTCATTCACCGAGATATTGGAGTTGATTGGTCGTATTTTGCCCAAACCTCACACTTTGCCCGATTCGTATGATTCATGCAACAAGAAGTTGAAAAGCTTGGGTATGGGGTATATTACCATCGATGTTTGTTTGAATGATTGTGCCATATTTTATAAAGAGTATAAAGACCTCGATAAGTGTCCAGTTTGTAGCGAGTCTAGATGGGACCCAAAGAAGGGTATCAAAGTACCACATAAGAAGCTCTGCTATTTTCCGATTGCTCCCAGGTTACAGCGACTATACGCTTCAAAGCACACCGCTGAAGACATGATTTGGCACCATACCGGTAAGAGTGCCGATCCGGATGTGTTGCGTCATCCTGTTGATGGTGATAGTTGGAAGAGATTTGCAGCGCTACACCCTGAGTTTGCTAGCGAACCTCGTAATGTATTTTTGGGTCTCGGTATCGACGGGTTTTGTCCTTTCTCTATGCAAAACAACGCGTATAGCATGTGGCCTGTTATATTAACCGTCTATAACTTGCCACCGTGGTATGCATGAAGGAAACCACTTTTCAGCTTTGTTTGTTGATTCCGGTTCCTCGTTCGCCCGGTAAGGACGTGGATGTTTACCTCCTCCCTATGATAGATGAGTTGGACGAGTTGTGGAGTAAAGGGATCCTTACGTATGATGCCCATACAAAACAAGAGTTTACTATGAAGGTTTGTCTGTTGTCCACCACCAATGATTTCTCCGCTCGGTCATACACTTCAGGATGGTCGGGTCAAGGTTACATGGCTTGCCCGGAATGCATGGATTCCACACCGTCATTGGGTGTGAAAAAAGGTGTGGTTTACTTTGACCATAGACGTTGGTTACCCTTCGGACATCGGTTTAGAAAAGATTATGTTTCGTACCCGGCAACCAATTTTACTAAGCGACCGAAGAAATATAGTCCAGCTAGTATTCAGACACAGTTAGATGGTCTTCCCATTGTGTTTCCCGGCAAACACAAGGATTTTGGAGGCAAGGTGACGAAGACTACAGGTCCTCGCCAGACGAATTGGAAGAAAAAGAGTATTTTCTATCGTTTACCTTATTGGTCCGAAAATTTGTTGAAACATAACATTGATGTCATGCACTGCGAGAAAAACGTGTGTGATGCTCTTCTCGGTACAGTTATAGCAGTCGATGGTAAACCAAACAAAGATAACGTTAAGGCGCGGGAAGATCTTAAGAAAATGAAATTCAGGAAATAATTGTGGTTGGCAACAGTAGGAAATAAAACGATTCTAAAACGTGGAAAGTATACGTTGTCAGCGGAGAAGAGGAAGTTGTTTCTTGAGTGGTTACAGGTACAGAGGTTTCCCGATGGATTCGCGTCTAGTATGAGGAATAACGTTCAAGCCGATACGGGGAAGATCATTGGAATGAAATCTCATGATTGTCATGTTATGATGCAGTACCTTTTTGTGTGTTGTCTCCCTGGGCTTCTAGATGATAAATCGATTAGCGACGCAATTATTGGGTTAGTTAACGTGTTTAGATTCGTTTGTAACAAGAACCTGAGTAGGAATGATTTGGTGGATGGTAAGGCGAAAGTGGTAGAAGTGATGTGCAAGTTAGAAATGATCTTACCTCCCGCGTTTTTTGATATCATGATCCACTTAGTGATTCACTTATATGATGAAGCGTTGTTAGGGGGCCCGGTTCAAATGCGGTGGATGTACCCATTTGAAAGGTATTTGAAGAAGTTGAAAGAGTATATTCGAAACCCGGCTAGGCCTGAGGGTTCCATAGCCGAGGGTTACGTGGCAGAAGAGACGTTGACTTTCATATCGCGGTATCTTAGTGAAGAAAAAACAAAGTTCAACGATCCAGGGAGATACAACGAACAACTGCCAGAACCAAAAGAAATATCCGTTTTCAATTCTCAGTGTACTCCTATTGGCAAGAAAGAGTCAGTTGCTTTACCAGCTCTTCAGAAGGAGCACGTCAGTTGGTATATTTTGAATAACTGCGACGAGCTCGAACCATATAGGACGTAAGTAACGTTTACTTATTTATATATATATATATATATTTACTTATTTATATTCATATATATTTATATACTTATATATTTATATATATATATATATTTATATATTTAAATATATATATATATATATATTTATATATATATTTACTTATTTATATATATATATATATATATATATATATATATATATATATATATATTTATATATTTATATACTTATATATTTATATATTTATATATATATATATATTTACTTATTTATATATATATATATATTTATATACTTATATATTTACTTATTTATATATATATATATATATGTATATATATTTATATATATATATATTTATATATTTACATTAACTTATTTATATTCATTTATGATTTTAGTGAACACAAATCCACACTTACGGGAACGGGTGACGAAATAGAGATTATGCATCGTCAACGGTTTAAGAGTTGGTTTTTGGAAAAGGTATGTACTTTAGACGTTGGTTTAAACATAATCTACTTATTTCCGAAGTTCTTAGTATTATTTATGTATGACAGGTTCATGGGATGAAAGAGTCAGGTGATGTATTAGCTACCACTGAGATGGTATCCTTGGCCAGCATGTCTTTTGGTGCGGTGGACAGATACGATTCATGTGTCGTGAATGGTGTCAAGTGGGTAACCAAGGGTAAAGGAGAAAAAAGAGTAACGCAGGATTACGGAGTTTGTACCACGTACGAAGATAGACCATGTTATGGAGAATTAGTGAAAATATTGGAGGTTAATTACACTAAAGGGTGTTCAGTTGTCTTATTCGTTTGTAAATGGTACAAAATGGCTGAATCAAGGACAGAACATGGGGTAACCTTTATTAACACGACAAACTTTGAGTGGGAACACGATTGTAATCAGCCGCCTGGTAAATATAAATTAATTTATAAAATTCAATTAATATAAATTACTAAATTAATTAATATACTTTTCTTAAACAGTTAAGCGAAAGAGGAGACCCCGAAATGTCTCGACTCTCAAAACCACCAACGATGCCAAGGAGAAGCTAGGTGGGCCCCTTCCGGTAGATTTTTGTATCCTCTACGACACGTGGAACCCATTTGGAGAATATGGGAAACACGTGGCCCAAGTGGTGGGTCTCGCGGTTCGAGAAACAGTCCTTCCCTACTACCCCTCGTGGAGTGCTGTGCCGAGGGGACTAAAGACCACGATCCTCGGAAAACTCGAGGAGTTCTTCAACCTCGAGGAGTGGAGGGCCCGCCGAGATTGGAGCTTTATTAGCGGGAAGCTAACGCAGTCTCAGTCCGCTGCTTACAGAAGGTGGAAGTATGACTTGAAGGCCGATTATGGCGATTCGGATGAGTGTCCACCTGATGTGCTTCCCGAGGATTGGAAGTTGACCCTTGAGATGATGAATGACCCGAACAAGAAGGTAAAATCAAAATTTAATTATTTTATTACTAAATTATTGTTTTTTTTTTTTAACTTGAATTGTAACAGGCTCAGGCGGAGATTAATAAGAAGAATCGGCAGAACCAGAAGAAGCCGAACAAGTCAGGTTCTCGGAACCAAACCCAGACCCGCCACGAGATTATCGAGGTATAATTTATTAAAGTAAAAATAAAATGTATTAGTTATTTAATTTAATTTTTTAATAATTATAATTTTTATGTATATTTTATAGGGTAAGCTGAAGGTTAATACGAAGGAGCCCCTGAGCTATATAGACGAGCAGACCCAAGAGGAGGTCCCACTTCCACAGATGGGCGGATACTTCGAGTACTTGGGATATGATGGGGCGAAGGGCAAATGGGTCGATGATAGATGGGAGCAGGCTAGTGTAAGTTTTTATTTAACTTTAAATTTATTTCTTTGTTAGTTTTTATTTAACTTTAAATTTATTAATTATTTATTTGAAATTTTATTATAGGGAGTTTATCGGGAGAAGCTTAAGGAGCGGGTTATCGAGACGGGGACCCAATCGGCTGAGGATGTTCCAGTGGAGGAGCAGATAGGAGCGTTGAAGGAGACGGTTTAGGAGGTGATGAAAACGGCTAAGAGTAGACACTGGATCCCTTCGATCGGAGCTGTCTTCAAGAAAAAGAAGGACCCGAAGCCGCCTGTTTCGGACGAGACCGCAAAGAAGAACGCGAGAAAGATCCAGCGGATATTCGACGGGATGAACGAGCTCCGCGCAGTCCAAGGATTACCTCCTATGCCGGATGACGATGCTCCACCGAGCTCCTCTAGGTCCGATGATTTTTTCACGAAGTTGCTCAAAGGCCTCAATGAATCTCGTGAAAAAAACGGTCTCTCTCCGGTCTCCGATGAAGATGAAGATGAAGATGAAGATGAAGATAGTGATCGAGGAGAAGATCTATCGGGCCCGTGATTGACTTTCATTTTATTACGTTTAAGACTTTTATTTTATTTAAGTTTACATTCTTGACTTTTATTAAGTTTTTATGTAATATTTTGACTTTTAACCCCGGGGTTTGACTTTATTGCCCGGTGTTTGACTACCCGGGTTTATTTATCTTTTTATGAATATAATCCATGATTTCTATTTATATTCAAAATTTCATAGAATATTAATTTATAAAAAAATCAAAAACCAATTTAAATAAAAATAAAAATTAAATAAAAATTAAATAAAAAAAATTGAATTTAAAAAAAAAATTAATCACAATACCGACGACATTCATGTCAAGAATGTCGTCGGTAAAGATTTTCTAAAAAAAAAAAAATTACCGACGACATTCAAGTAACTAAGTTGTCGGTAGGTTATTTAAAATTTAAAAAAAGAACAATTGGAATAATAGGATACCGACGACCGCGTCGTCGGTAATTACATTATTTACCGACAACGACGCTTGTCGGTAAAGTAATGCGTCTTACCGGCGACCAGTCAGGCCGTTGTCGGTATGATAATTTTTACCGACGAGCTAAGTTTTGTCGGTAAAAAATGTTGGGTTATCGACGAGAAGCCAAAACAGTCGTCGGCAAGGCTGATTTTACCGACCAACTTCTAGGGACGACAGTTTACCGACGAGTTGTCGTCGGTAAACATATTTACAGACGAAATTGGCCTTTTTACCGACGACAGCTGTCGTGGGTAAATCAGCGACCTGCTGTAGTGGTAACCGATGGTTAAAACCGTTAGGTTATGGTTTTTGATAAAAATAAAACCGAAAAACCGAAAACCGTTTATTATCATATATATTTTCAAATTTTATAAAAAATTAGGTTAAAATTAGATATATTGAAATTCTATAAACAAATCAAAATACTAGATTTAACCAATTAAATAATAAATATGTAATTTAATCAAATACCAACAGATGTTTTTTAAATCTTGTAGTTTTCTTTTATATGTGTGATTTTATTTTATGAAATTTAATATTTTTATTAAATTATCATTTAAATATGGTTAATACCGCAAAACCGTTTAAAAAACCAAAACCGAATAATACGGTTATGGTTTTGAAAAATGTAACCGATGGTTAAAACCGTTAGGATATGGTTTTTAATTATAAATACGGTTATGGTTATGGTTTTGGAATTTTTGCAAAAAATCGATCCATTGTCATTCCCTAGGTCCTGGTTAGGCCTGTTCTCGTTTTGGGCCATTCAACGCTAGAAAAGATATATCATATTTGTAGATTTCATAATACATAGATTTATGATTTATCTCACCTTTATAAAATAAAACTATTTTTCAGATTTCCATATAATGTGGGGATCGGGACTAGGATGTGGCATTTTACCCTATTGGTTAGACTCCAAGCGCAATCAATCTCTAACTCATACATTAACGATATGACCTTATTACATTTATCACAAACTCTTATCCGTTTAAAACTCTACATATTTTCTAGCAGAACTCTACAAGCTATAAAATTTCACACAAACACAAGTTGTATCCTGCGCATCTATATAAGCACCAGCACATGTATGATTGACAATACAGAGAATTCGCTACATATATATTCTTATAGAATCGATCTTAAATAAATACTTTCTCTTTGTCGTGATAGAAATAAATAGAATAATATTAGGTATCTTATTAGAGGGAAATTGCAGGCAAGCAAGATATGGACAACGAGTACATAATTTTAATTGTAATAGGTTGTTTGTTAGCAGTAGTAGTTGTCATTGGCCTTGTGTTAAGTTGTATGTGCCAGGACAAAAGAAGTAAGCAAGCTGGACCTCCACTTCCACGATCCTCTCGGGATGTTCAACGAGGCACTTCCAGTGGGTTGAACGTTGGTAATATGGTTATTTTAGGAGCTGTTATGAATGAAGGTGGAGGTGGAGGTGGAGGTGGACATGGACATGGACATGGAGGTGGTGGTGGTGGTGGACATGGACATGGAGGTGGTGGTGGTGGTGGACATGGACATGGAGGTGGTGGATGCGGTGGAGGTGGACATGGAGGTGGTGGATGCGGTGGAGGTGGTGGATGCGGCGGTGGTGGTTGCGGAGGATAATCTAGAAGTTGATTTCTGGATTAGAGAAGATCGTGATTTTCTTGTAATCCAGTATATTTTTTCTGTTTTTCTTATTTTCCTAAAATATTTATATTTACAGTATATTATACCTAGTCAAATTATTCCAAGATAACTGATGGAAGTTATTATCTTAGTTTCAATATTTAATTTTTATAAAAATATTTTGTATTCTAAAATCGATATTATGCTCTAAATTATTTGAGAAATTGTTATATTTATTTGATCATGTCAATGGTGTTTGAATTCTAGCATGTATGTTATTAAACTCAATTCTCATGTGACTTATCTAAATGTTCTTGCAAGACATGAATTTCTATTCAAATTAATTTTCAAAATTCCCATACTCTCATGTAATAGCTGCAAACCCATCTTAATATAACCATATTGTCTCGTATCCCTGGATGACCAAATTGTAAGCTTTTTAGCTCGGCCTCATATATACTTTAGTTTACGTCATACACCTGCAAATCCACATAAATATATAAGACCTATCATTGTCCGTTCTTATTTCAATTTATTTATACACACGTTTAACTTTGACAATGAATGTCAGATTAACCCACTTCACTAAGATGTTTATCTTCCATGATTATTAAACCCCTCTTAATTATGCTCATTATCGCTTATTAAGGTTTGAAATATTACTTTTGATTTTTATTTTATTTTTGTAAATCTCACCGTATGTCTATATGTTATCATAAATAGACAAAATTTAAGTTATATACACCTTAATGGAATTTTTAAAAGTATTGATTATTATGTCATTAACATAATGATGATAAGTTGCACGGTAGATTTTTGGAATTTTCATAATTAGCATGTTTACCACTTATTGGCTGTTATTGTAAATAGATAACTTTTTAATTCAATAAATGAATAAACTAAATGAGAATTTATTAACAACATTAATTAGTTGTGAATTTTTATTTTTTAATTTGAAAAATAAAAAATAGATCATAGTATAAATTAATGACCTTCATATATCGACTAAAGCTTAAGAAATAAGAGATTATTACCCAATGGGTCTTGAAGACACCACCTCAAGACCCAACAACACCAAGTAAATTAACTCTTTTTACTAAAGGCCACTATAAAAAATTAACACTATATACCAAAAACCCAATTACATTTTTACCCCTTTTTGTTTTTTATTTCCTATATATATTAATATTTTGACAATTAATTCTAAACCTAAAAATCACCCACGCCTCTTTTAATTTCTCTCTCTCTCTCTCTCTCTCTCTCTCTCTCTCTCTCTCTCTCTCTCTCTCTCTCTCTCTCTCTCTCTCTCTCTCTCTCTCTCTCTCTCTCTCTCTCTCTCTCTCTCTCTCTCTCCAATCAATCAGCCTTTTCATACGGTTTTCACAGCCATCCGTCTTCTTCTTCTTCTCCGGTGGTGCGCTCGAGCTTGAAGATCCATCATTAATCTTCCATGGTGCGAGATTCGAGGAGCTGGAGAACAGATCCGTCATGGCTCGAGCATGAAGATCCGTCCAACAGAGCTGCCATTGCTGGAGCTTCACCTATGGTCTGAAGATTCGAGTCTAGTGCTCGAAACGGCGGCGTTAAGACTCCGACGAAGCTTTGAAACTGGCTCGTTGGAGTGCTTGAGTTCGCGGAGCCCCCTTTTATTGTGAGCGTTCCGACCAGATCTTGCCGGAGAAGAAGGCAAATCCTAGTGGATCGATTTGACTTTCATTTTCCAATTTTTCTGGCTCTTTTATTTTTTGATCTGAAGCTTTCTTCTATTATTTCATATTTTTTTTCTGTTGAATCTTGTACTGGATTGATCACAATTAATCCTTATACAAGTGGTGGTGTATAGAGAAGCTGTTAACAACTTTATTTTTCTTGTTCAATGGAATATGAGCATTACAGTGTTTGACAAAAAAAAGGAATAGAGCATTACAGCTTTGACAAAAGAAAAAAAGAGCATTACAGCTTTTGGTGTATAGGGAAAAGGTTATACTGTTGAACCATGTTAATGGTGTTTTGAATGGGGTGAGAGTGCTTGCAATGTACTTATTGAATAGTATATTTTATTGCTTAATGAAATACAGAAGCTTTGTTATTTTCTTTTTTAGTTTTCTTTTTATTTTTCTTGTTCAGGCTTTATTACAACTTTAGATCTTGTTTTTAATTAGATAATTGGTGTAATTAAATTGGGGTATATTTATTGTTCTAATTTCTATTTAGCATTTTTATACCATAAACTCAACTGTTTTTTATTTAATACTCAATAAAAATCCTAAAAACTCAAATAATTTTCTCGATACTCAGCAAAATTACTGAGCATGCTCAGCAAAGTTATTGAGCAAACGAGCGTGCTCAGTAAAGCGGCTCAACAAAAAAATTCGAATAATCAACAAATTTTTTGATACTCAGCACTTTTTCCAATACTCAGTACTTTTTACATGCTCAGTACTTTATGCTCAGTACTTTTTGATATACTATATGCGTCCTAGAAGGGGGGTTGAATAGGACAATAGAAATTAATCGGCTAATTTTATTTCAAGTAAATAAAATTAAAAGCTAATTTGAATCCTATTGTATTAGCAAACTAAATAGTATAAAACTAGATAATCCTAATAGACAATAATATCAAACTATTCAAGTAGGCATTTTATCAAGCATATAGAGTGCGGAAATATAAAGAGTGTAGAGATAGAATACGATACACAACGATGTATAGTGGTTCGGTTTCCCTACATCCACTACCTAAGGAAGCCTCCTTAGGATTTGCAAGATTCTCAACTAATCTTCGTAACTCTTAACCGGGTGAGATACAAACCCTTACAACCACTTCAAAAACCCTTTGAAGGAAATACACTTGTGTTATCACCAACACAAGGAACCAAGCATAAACCTATGCTCACACTACTCTCTTAATCTATTACAAGAACTAAGAGGAAAGGGAAAAGTGTTTAGGGGTGCTTATAAAAGCTTTGTAACTAAACTCCTAAATGAGTAGATAAGAACTAATTAGCTTCACAATAAATATGACTTGAATGCTCCTTTGAAACCTCCTTGAATGATAGAATTAATTGCTCTTAAGATTGGTAGATGGAAGGCTTGAGTTGTGTCTTGAATGAACTCCATTTTATAGCTGCAAATGTGGTCCAACGGTCAAAAGGCTCTTCTCTAACGGATCTATTTTAACTCCAACGGATATAAGCTTTGTCCTCTTGTAAAGTGCAGAAAACCCTCTTGTGCGGTGTACCGCGGATATGGTCCGGTGCACCGCAGAGCTGTTCGACTAAACTTTGAGCTTATTGGTCGGACCATCCAATGTACCGCAACCCTGGTCCGTGCCTTGGTCCGGTGTACCGCGCCTAGGTCCGGTGTACCGTGCATTTCATGAGCATACTGGTCGGACTATCCAATGTACCGCAATACTGGTCCGTGACTCTGCGGTGTACCGCGTAATTCATCCGGTGTACCGCGGAGCTGCTTATTTGAATAACAAGCTAAATGCAAGGAAGTAAACACAACTAATCTAAAGAGGGGTTTTGGAAAACATCTTAAGTGATACCAAAATGAATTTTAGTTGAAATGTTGATTTGTCGAATATTAAAACGGGAATAAAAACAAGGTGAGGCTAACAATCTCCCCCTTTTTGATGTTTGACAAATCATAAACTTTTGAAGATGCCTAAGATTAAGTTTTGATCAAAAACTCCCCCTCAACCTAATCACTAGAGTTTTTATAAAAAACTCCCCCTCACAAAATGCATTTGAAAAAGTTTAACTAAAATTTCTCCCCCTTTGTCAACAACAAAAAGAACAAATGATACGATTTTGAAAATATTAAGGGGTCAAAATACATTTTGAGTAAAAAACAAGGACCAAAGGAATAAATGGATAACAATTAGAAGCTTCAAAGAACCTATAAAATCAAGAAAATATTAGCAACAAGAGAATATACACAAAAAGCACTAAACAACCATGGCAAGAAACTTAGGTTAGAGAATTTGCATGCCAATCTCACAACGAATTTTCTCAAAGAGATCTTGGGGTAGAGGTTTAGTAAAGATATCGGCTAGTTGATTTTCGGAGGTGACAAATTCAAGTACAATATCCCCTTTTTGAGTGTGATCTCGGATAAAATGATGACGGATTTCTATGTGTTTCGTTCGAGAGTGTTGAATAGGATTTTTGGTAAGATTGATAGCACTAGTGTTATCACAACGAATGGGAACACGATCATATTCTAGGCCAAAATCTAGTAAGGTTTGTTTCATCCAAAGAATTTGAGTCACACAATTTCCGGCCGCAACATATTCGGCTTCGGCCGTGGATAAAGCAACACTATTTTGTTTTCTACTAGACCATGAAACAAGGGATTGACCTAAGAATTGGCAACTACCACTAGTACTCTTCCTATCAAGTCTACAACCGGCATAATCGGCATCCGAATAACCTATTAGCTCAAAAGAGGTAAATCTTGGGTACCAAAGTCCTAGACTAAGGGTTCCTTTCAAATACCTAAAAATACGCTTAACGGCACTAAGATGGGTTTCTTTAGGAGAAGATTGAAATCTAGCACAAAGACACACGGGGAACATAATATCGGGTCGAGAAGCGGTTAAATAAAGTAAGCTACCAATCATACCTCGATATAGTTTCTCATCAACATCCTTACCATCTCCATCTTTGTCTAATTTTGTGGATGTGCTCATTGGAGTTCCAATTTCCTTTGCATCTTCAAGTCCAAATTTTTTGATCAATTCTTTTGTGTATTTGGCTTGATTGACAAAGATACCATCTTTCATTTGCTTGATTTGAAGTCCAAGAAAGTAATTTAATTCTCCCATCATGCTCATCTCAAATTCCTTATGCATGCTTTTAGAAAAATTCTCACAAAGATTTTCATTAGTAGCACCAAATATAATATCATCCACATAAATTTGAACAAGAAGGATATCTTTTGAAGACCTTTTTATAAATAAAGTGGAGTTAATTTTTCCTCTTTTAAAACCATCATCTAATAAAAATTTGCTTAATCGTTCATACCAAGCACGAGGTGCTTGTTTTAAACCATATAAAGCCTTTGAAAGTTTAAAAACATGATTTGGAAATTTTGGATCCTCAAAACCCGGAGGTTGTTTAACAAAAACTTCCTCGTCTATAAAACCATTTAAAAAAAGCACTTTTGACATCCATTTGGTAAAGTTTAAAATTCATATAGCAAGCAAAAGCAAGT
The DNA here is from genome assembly GCA_029959085.1 of Nemophila menziesii. NCBI lineage: Eukaryota > Viridiplantae > Streptophyta > Magnoliopsida > Boraginales > Hydrophyllaceae > Nemophila > Nemophila menziesii. The sequence continues at coordinate 2,960,976 of JARWIR010000013.1, forward strand.
AGCATACGAATAGATTCAAGTCTAGCTACGAGAGCAAAAGTTTCATCGAAATCAATACCTTCCTCTTGATTGTATCCTTGAGCAACTAACCTTGCTTTATTTCTAGTGATTATACCGGTGTCATCTAGCTTGTTGCGAAATATCCACTTAGTGCCAATGATAGTAGGGCCAATTGGTTTCTCCATTAATGTCCAAACTTTACTACGCTCAAATTGATTTAATTCTTCATGCATAGCGTTAATCCAATGATCATCTAACAATGCTTCTTTAATATTCTTGGGCTCAATTTGAGATAAGAAAGCTTGATGAGCACATAGAGCAATAATACGAGAGCGAGTGGTAACACCTTCTTTTGGATCACCTAGAATTAATTCACTAGGGTGATCTTTGATATGTTTCCAACACTTTGGTAAATCCGTACTAGCTTCATTTAGCATTTGATCATTTTCCTTAGGAGATTCATCATGAGACTTTATTTCTTGAGTAGGAGATTCTAAGGATTTATCTTGTGGAGTATCTTCATGTAATTCAACATCTACTACTTTCTTGATATTAAAAGGATTAGTCTCATCAAAGTCAACATGCATAGACTCCTCAATAGTACGAGTACGTTTGTTGAAAATGCGATAGGCTTTTCCCTTAGTGGAATAACCAAGAAAAATACCTTCATCCGATTTAACATCAAATTTTCCCAAATAGTCCCTAGTGTTTAGGATAAAACATTTGCACCCAAAGACACGAAAATAAGCAATAGTTGGTGGTCTACCATTCCAAAGCTCATAAGGGGTTTTCTTAATAATGGGTCTAATAAGAACTCTATTCAACACATAACAAGCCGTGTGAACGGCTTCACCCCAAAAGTATGTAGGCAAGCTATGTTCTTTTAGCATTGTTCTAGCCATTTCTTGTAGAGTTCGGTTTTTCCTTTCCACTACCCCATTTTGTTGGGGAGTTCTAGGGGCCGAAAAATTATGCTCAATCCCAAATTCATCACAAAAATGCACAAAAGAAGAATTCACATATTCACTACCATTATCACTACGAATGCAAGTAATAGAGTAACCTTTCTCATTTTGCACCTTTCTACAAAGTTTTGCAAATTCATTGAAGGCATCACTTTTCAAAGCAAGGAACATCACCCATGTGAATCTAGTGTAATCATCAACAACAACAAAGACATATCTAGATCCTCCTAGACTAGTGACATCAACGGGACCAAAAAGGTCCATATGCAATAATTGAAGTGGCCTAACGGTGATGACCTTATTAATGGATTTAAAAGATGAACGATGTTGTTTACCAAGTTGACATGCATCACATAATTTATCTTTATCAAATTTGTAAATAGGCAAACCAACAACAAGATTTTTTCTAGATAATTTTGAAATTAAATCCATGCTAGCATGTCCTAAACGTCTATGCCAAAGCCAACTATCATTTACCACGGATAAGCATTTAATATGTTTACACATAAGACTCTCAAGATCAACAACAAAAACATTATCCGATCTTTTTGCAATAAACATAGTATCTAACTCATCATTTTTGAAAACAACACATCTAGATGCTTCAAATTTAACGCTAAAACCAACATCACAAAGTTGACTTATACTAAGCAAGTTAAAAGAGAGACCCTCAACAAGTAACACATTAGAGATAAGTAAAGAGTTCATATTACCTATGTTACCTTTACCCAAAACGCGTTTCTTGGTGTTGTCGGCAAAAGTAACTCTATCACCTTTTGTTTTATATAAATTTGTAAATAATGATGGATTTCCGGTCATGTGTCTTGAGCATCCACTATCAAGTAGCCATATATTTTGCTTCTTGATGCTCAATCCCTACATAAAAAATAATTTAAGCTTTAGGTACCCAATTTGGATTGGGTCCATGAGGGTTAGTGGATTTCCTTTTTAAGACCCATTTAGGCCTTTTCCAAATTGGCACAAGAGATCCCAAATCCAATAATTTACGATAGTAACAATGAGATGCATCATGACCAAGTTTTTCACAATAGGTGCAAGTGATAGAAGATTTTGAAGAAGATGGAATTTCATTTGAAATTTTGGATTTCACAAAGACATTTTTCAAAGGTTTTTGGTGAGTGAATGGATCATATCCAACACCACTTTTTTCACAAGCCATTCTTTGAGAACCTAAAATTAAATCCAAGTTTTCTTGCCCACTAGTAAATTTTAAAATAATGGCATTTTGATCAACAATCTTTTTCTCTAACAAAGCTTTTTCTTCCAAAAGATTTTTCTCAATAAGATGAAGTTTTTCATTATCATCTATACATTCATCACAAAGATTTTGACAATCTTCCAAAGCTTTCAAAACCTCTTTAGTTCTATTTTTCTCAAATTCTAAATCTTTTGTTAAAACTTTGTTTGTTTCAATAGAATTTAAAAAATCATTATAAAGAGAGTCAAATGCCTCATGAATATCTTGTTCACTAGCATCATCATTAGTTAAAGAGAGTTTAGATTTAGGAGTTACCTCATCATGATTTGCCATAAAGGCAAAGTGAGTAGTACCGGTATCATCATCCGAGGAAGCATCTTCATCATTTTCAAGTTTTCCCATAAAAGCAACAAGATTGACATTTTCATTGTCACTTTCTTCTTCCTCCGAATTTTGAGTATCCCAAGTGATATTAGCATGCATTTCTCTCTTAGGTTTCTCCTTTTGAAGAAGAGGACAATAAGTCTTGATGTGACCAACTTTCTTGCAATGATAGCAAGTGGGTTCGTCTTGTTTGATAGCTCTATCATTCTTCTTGTAAGGTGAGGAAGAACTTCCTTTCTTGGCAAAGCGTTTGTATCTCATGAATTTTTTCATATCTCTTGCCAACATAGCTACTCCTTCATCTTCACTAGTTTCTTCTTCATGTGAATTTTCTTCTTCACTTTCCTTTCTTTCTTTTCGTTCTTTCAACTTGGTACTCATAGCATGGAAAGCAATAGATTTCTTAATCTTTTTCTCCTCATCATCTCTTATCTTTTCTTCTTCAAGCACAAGCTCCTCCGTCATGAGGTTGCAAATGAGTTCATGAACCGTCATTTTTGAAAGATCTTTAGTATCCCTTATAGAGTTGATCTTTGTCTTGTATTTCCTTGGAAGAGCAAATAAGATTTTTCGGCATTGTTCCTTGTTGGTGTATTCTTGACCAAGAGTCTTCAAGGTGTTAACAATGTTAGAAAATCTTTGATGCATAGCATTCAAGGCTTCATCGGGCTCCATACGAAAAAGCTCATACTTAGTGATAAAGAGACCAATCTTAGTTTCTTTAATATCTTCCGTTCCTTGATATGATAGCTCCAAGAGTTGCCACATTTCATGAGCGGAGTTGCATTCACTAACTCTAGCGTATTCCGTGACACTTAATCCATTAATGAGAATGTTCATAGCTTTGTTGTTTTTGGTGAGTTTAGCTATGTCTTGATCATTGTAATCATCTTCATTTTTCACCTCCGTAGTACTACCCGTAACATAAGGAATATAGGGACCTTTCTTGATAGCAAGCCATAAGAAGTAATCAATTCCTTTCACATGAATCTCCATTTTCTTCTTCCATCCAAAGTAGTCTTTTCCTACAAAAAGCGGAGGTCTAGTAGAACATGAACCTTCCGGTTGATTAGAATCCATATCGTTTTAACTCTAGAAACGATTAAGTACAATAGAGCTAGGCTCTGATACCAATTGATATACTATATGCGTCCTAGAAGGGGGGTTGAATAGGACAATAGAAATTAATCGGCTAATTTTATTTCAAGTAAATAAAATTAAAAGCTAATTTGAATCCTATTGTATTAGCAAACTAAATAGTATAAAACTAGATAATCCTAATAGACAATAATATCAAACTATTCAAGTAGGCATTTTATCAAGCATATAGAGTGCGGAAATATAAAGAGTGTAGAGATAGAATACGATACACAACGATGTATAGTGGTTCGGTTTCCCTACATCCACTACCTAAGGAAGCCTCCTTAGGATTTGCAAGATTCTCAACTAATCTTCGTAACTCTTAACCGGGTGAGATACAAACCCTTACAACCACTTCAAAAACCCTTTGAAGGAAATACACTTGTGTTATCACCAACACAAGGAACCAAGCATAAACCTATGCTCACACTACTCTCTTAATCTATTACAAGAACTAAGAGGAAAGGGAAAAGTGTTTAGGGGTGCTTATAAAAGCTTTGTAACTAAACTCCTAAATGAGTAGATAAGAACTAATTAGCTTCACAATAAATATGACTTGAATGCTCCTTTGAAACCTCCTTGAATGATAGAATTAATTGCTCTTAAGATTGGTAGATGGAAGGCTTGAGTTGTGTCTTGAATGAACTCCATTTTATAGCTGCAAATGTGGTCCAACGGTCAAAAGGCTCTTCTCTAACGGATCTATTTTAACTCCAACGGATATAAGCTTTGTCCTCTTGTAAAGTGCAGAAAACCCTCTTGTGCGGTGTACCGCGGATATGGTCCGGTGCACCGCAGAGCTGTTCGACTAAACTTTGAGCTTACTGGTCGGACCATCCAATGTACCGCAACCCTGGTCCGTGCCTTGGTCCGGTGTACCGCGCCTAGGTCCGGTGTACCGTGCATTTCATGAGCATACTGGTTGGACTATCCAATGTACCGCAATACTGGTCCGTGACTCTGCGGTGTACCGCGTAATTCATCCGGTGTACCGCGGAGCTGCTTATTTGAATAACAAGCTAAATGCAAGGAAGTAAACACAACTAATCTAAAGAGGGGTTTTGGAAAACATCTTAAGTGATACCAAAATGAATTTTAGTTGAAATGTTGATTTGTCGAATATTAAAACGGGAATAAAAACAAGGTGAGGCTAACACTTTTTTCACGCTCAGTACTTTCCCATGCTCAGTACTTTTTCCATGCTCAGTACTTTGTGCTCAGTACTTTATGCTCAGTACTTTATCCGGCGGTGGTCGGTGGCCGGAGGTCGGAGCTGGAAATTATTAATTGTTAATGAAAGAGGAGAGAGAAAAATTGATAAAGGAGGAGAGAGATTAATGGTAATGGAGGAGAGAGAGTAATGGTAATGGAGGAGAGAGAAGAATCTATTTTTTTGTCTTATATACACTATAAGGGTAGTAAAGGTATTTGTCAATTTTAAGGCCTCTAAGTAGGAAAGAGAATCCACTTGGTTCTTATATGGCTCTAAGATGGTCCACAAGACTCCTTGGGTAATTGACCCAAAAAATAATACTATTATGATTAGTAAACAAAATACTTGATCTATACAAGAAAGTTGATATAATTCAATTATGGTCATATATACTATTTATAAAAAATTATAATTATATCTATTTTTTTTGGATTTACTCCTAACATGAGAATAAGATCACACGATCAAAAACTAGTTGAGATAGGTTAACTAGCCAGAGCTTTGATATTTTTTCAACCCTTAAAAGGGGTAAAGCAAGAGGTACATGGTTCGAATTCCCTTCCTAAACATGGGTAACCTGAATCTGATTAACTGAGAATATGCATGAGGAGGCGAGTATATTTACTTTGGGAATAGTCGTGGAATATGGAAATAGTCGTAGTGCGCGAAAACTGGCCCGGACACCCATATAGCAAAGAAAAAAAACAGATCACACGATTTTTTTAGTCAAATTTTTTTTTTAGTCAAATTAGATCACACGATCAAATACCCAAAAACACTAACAATATTGAATTTTACATTATATTAACTGAAGATAATTACCTTAAGAGATTAATTTTTCTACAAAGTCAGAAAATCTACAATATTTGAAGAGGGTAAGAAGTGTAGAGTATAAAATCTCTAATAAATCTAACTAAAAATTAAAGGGTAAAGCCTCCCTAAAACCCTTTAACTTTGGCCAGAGTGCAGCATCCGCCCGCGATCTTCATTTTTACTCTTTCTGGCCCCTGATCTCACTATTTTTTTACGCCGTTAGCCCTTTTTTGGTTTTTCTGTCAATTGACCTTTAGTCAACGCCACATGGCGCCATGTCACCGCCACCTCAGCGCCGCCACCTGTCTTCCTCATCATCGTCCGTAACTGTATTAAAAAAAATCATTTGAAGGTTTGAATCCTTCAAACCTTCATTAATGGGGAAAAAATCAAAAAAATAATTAATACATGAAATTAGTACAAACACTAGTTACTTAAAACTACAAGTCTATACACATTATCCTGAGAATCTTATGGGTATAATCTTATTGATGTTTGCTATAATAAATAAATAGTTTTGGCTATTTTAAAAAACACAGGGACCAACTGTGTTAATTACACTACACCTAATCGAGATTTGTCTCCATATCGCAATGTACAAACAAAATAATAACCAAAACATACTTAAGACACATTCTTATATTACAAGTCCAATAAAAACAAGTGTTTTGTTTACCAGTAACGAGGAGCAAGCCTGATGAAAGCTGATTTAAGAATGCGACTCTCTTTCCCTTGAACCTTCCGGCCAAAATTATCAACACTGTACCTGGGGTAATACTTGCCCTATTTCACGAAATATATATATATATAAGTTACATTCAAATGAAAAAATCTAATTCGATTCAATAAAATATAAAAATGAATATTATTGTTACCTCAGTTTGGTTGGTTTGGCTTTACGTCTGTTAGCTAGGGGTTTCTTGACGTCATCAGCGGGGTAGAATTTGGGCTTGGCAATAACGGTGGTGGGTTTGGGCTCGGCGGCGGCATGAGTTGGGAACTTGCCACTTTTATGCCCTTGATAGCCCAAAGACCTCTCTTATATGGTACATCTTAGAGCGTGAGAATTTGCCAACACCTCTAATGAGATCTGGGTTACGACTCACCTTCTTCTCAGTCCCTTGTTTCGGCACCATTCTTATTGTGTGATAGAGGATAGATTGTGTCAATGAAGCAGAGACTAACTTAAGACTAAGCTGAAGCTGCTGTTATAAAACCCTAAAAATGATAATGATTTGGAGAATGAGTGTCAGAAGTGGTTTAGCTCCTTTTGTCTCTCTTACGTCTTTCTCAATAAAGGTTACAATGAGATCTATTCTTTTGATTAATGTGTAATTATTTTTTTTGATTTTTTCCCATTGATGAAGGTTTGAAGGATTCAAACCTTCAAATGATTTTTTTTAATACAGCTAAGGACGATGATGACGAAGACAGGTGGCGGTGAGGTGGCGCTGAGGTGTCGGTGACATGGCGCCATGTGGCGTTGACTAACGGTCAATTGACAGAAAAACCAAAAAAAGGCTAACGACGTCAAAAAATAGTGAGATCAGGGGCCAGAAAGGGTAAAAATGAAAATAAGGGGCGAATACTGCACTTTGTCCAAAGTTAAAGAGTTTTAGGAAGACTTTACCCAAAATCAAATTTGCTACTCAAAATATAATGAGTTTAAACTAGTTTATAAAACCTATCAATAAAACAAAATTATTTTTATTCACCTCTTTTGCCCTTTCCGAGGACCCTCGAGTATTTTATTTTATTCGTTAACCATCTTGGTTTCTAATACAATTTATGACTTCCTATCATGAACCCAAGTCACAAGTCATATTAGTTTTAATAAGCTTAGAGGATTTATCTATGCATTTCGATTTAAAAAAATGCTTAGAAGAAACAAATCCATTAATTAACCCACTAAACGCATAATACTAAAAACTAAATTACTGACATTATATGTTTACATTGACGTGGGATAATTCATCATCCCGGGTTTTGACATAGGGTTTTGAGCCTCCAACTAATTTGATTACAATTCTTTCACCTTTAGGATAGAATCTCAATGATACAAGCGAAGTTTGCTTCGTTGGGGTATAGGAGGTTACATATGTAGTAGAGTGCAAATTAACTTGTATCTAAATTTATTTCATTATATGTAATGTATCTTTTGATATAGATTAATCTAAATAAAATTTGACAAAATAAAAAATTGACAGAAAAAAGATTAATCTAAATAAAAACCTCATGTTCAAACAAAAGAATAGTAATTGCATGAACCGGGTAGAAAAGAATTACAGAATTACTAAAATCAAGTTGTCTTATTTCACTATTATTTGGAACAGAGTGAAATAAAATACAAAGAATCTTTAAAGTTAGATCATGAGCCACGAGGTTTGCTGAAACAGAAAAAACATCCAGTGGCTTGATCTTCGGGAATCATACCACCACCTTTGCTAGTATCAATAGCTTTTAGCATCTTCACCACTTCGTCCATTTCAGGACGTATTTCTGGGTTTACATCCCAACAATTCTTCATAATGTTACCTAATGCTTTTGGACAACATTTTGGAATTTCTGGTCTTCGGTTCTGCAAACACCACAACAAATATTTTTTAAAAACATACAATTAAAAATTATAATAAATAATGATGAACAAGAAGGGTTTATTTATATATATAACCTTATGAAGAACCGCTGAAGATACTTCGGAAAAGCTAAGATCAGGATAAGGCATGTCACAGCAGTAAATTTCCCATAAGCATATTCCAAAACTGTAAACATCACACTTGTGATTGTAAGGATTCCCGTCAAGAACCTAAAAAAAATTAAATATTAATTAGTCCCACATAATTTAAACCTCTTATTGTCTTTAATTATGTAGAAAACTTATTTTATATTATACCTCAGGAGCCATGTATCCAAGGGTACCAGTAACCCCAGTCATGTCCCTTGAATTTTTGGCTTCAACTCGAGCAACCCCAAAATCAGCAATTCTCAAGGTTCCATCATTCAGCAACATATTCTCGGTTTTCACATCGCGATGCACAATCTTTTGTGAGTGAAGATAACATAAACTGCAAAAAATAAAACAAGAAAGATTTTACACTCTATCAAATCTTCCTTTAAAGGAAAAAATATGCAAAAAGAGCTATATTATTATTAGTTTACTTACCCTTCAGCAAGATTCAAAGCGAGTGGAATCACAGTTTTAAAAGGGAGTTTCTGTCTGAAGTGTTTGATCAAATAATTCTTCAGTGTACCTTCGTTTTGGTACTCCACAACAACACAACATGCTCTAGCAGGCATGGGATCACCACTTGAAAGATTATCAATTTGGATCTTAAGATTTGATGTTCCCATTGAAGCTCCAACAAACTGTGAAAACATCATCAACAAATTAAAATAAGAATATTGGCATCTTATCCTAATTTAATATCGTAAATCAAAACAAATCATAACCATTCGTTATAGGTTAAAAACAGATTTTTTTTTTTTTTTTTGTTCAAATAAACAGAATACACAGTTAATTATGTTAAGAATAATTAATGAGACAAACCTTGGTAACATTAGGATGGTCAAGTTTATGCCAAACTTTAACCTGCTGGCGAAACAAGGTCCGAAGTTCTTTAGTTTTAGCATCCGTGAAAAGACCGTCCTCTCCCCAATCCATTACTTTCACTATAATGCAACAATTTGCATACTAGTAAGAATATCATCCAAAGATAGATATAGGTATCATTATTAAACAAATATTACATCCTTAAAACACAATTAAAACAAAAAGATTGCTAAATAGATTAGGATTAAATAGAGATTTTAAAAAGTACCTGCAACGTCTTGGCCATCATACACTCCACGATAAACAGTACCGTAATGCCCATGAGCTATGACATCTTTTATGTCGAGCTTAGATAAATCGATCTCCCACTCCTTTTTCTCAAGATTAAAAGAGTCCTTTGACCAAACCCTACTCAACGGATTGTTATCAGGACTCGATTTCTTCTTGCCTTTTTGCTTCGATTCTCCCTCGTCTTGAGTAAAAATACTCTCTCCACCGTTGAAACTCCCCGAATCCATATTCTAAACTTTGTAAGCAAAACAGAGACTAGATAGATTCTAGATAGATTCTGGCTATGTAAAAAATCTCAAAGTAATGGATACAGAAAGAAACAGGAAAAAAGGGGTTGGTTAAATATACTAATAAGAAGGCTAGAAATCAAAGATAAAACAAGGGTTGGAGGTATTCTTAATATAATGTTAATGAAGAAACAGAAATATGAAGTGGTTCGGAATTGATGGTGTCCGTAGTAATATATAGTATCGTAGTAGAATCCTACTGAACTCTACTTTGAAACCCATTAGAAGAGATCATTAACTTAAGATATCATTAACTTAAGATACGTACTTATTCTATTCTATAACTAATAAAGGGTTTACTTTAGCATTTAAAATTTTATTATTATACTACCCTAATGTAAAAATAAAATGAAATTGATTAAGTTCAAAAACAAATAATTACTATTTATTTACATTTTTTCTTAATTAATTAGTTAAAATATATTACATAATGTAGTTATATTAAAATAGAGAGATTCATTAATAATTTTTCCACACAAGAGATAATGTTAATTTTAATTTCTATTTTTAAGTATCTTGATAATTATTTAATATATTTTATACTTTTAATCAATATCACACTTGAAATAAATAATTCATTTTCTAAGTTTTAGTAATAAATTATTTATAAAATTAAGATTTGTGTAGTTTAATTAAAGTTTCATTAGTTTCTTTTACGTATAAGTATTATTTTTTCAACATAATCAAAGGCAGATTTAAGGAAGGTGTTACCCTAGTCTTGGGATCCTTTTTTTGTTTCGATGGAAAGATTCCTATGTAATAAGAATTTGCTTGATCTGTCTTTTAAAAAAAAAAACGTAATTAATATACATTGGTTCCCCATATGAACTTAAATCCTCTTTTAACTAAGAAATATATCTATCTTACTAACTTTTATTTTTAACCAATTAAAATTCAATTTATTTCAATTAATAAAAATCTTGTCTAACTCACACGCACGTGTCTGTCTACTTTTTTTTTTATTCTTTTTTTTTTTTTTACTCCTTCGATTATTTATTTTCACTATAATCAACCGAATCATATCACTATGTCAAGCTTACGTATACGGCGGGCCATCATGGGTTAGCCCAGCCCAATGAAAACGAGTCTGATGGAGTCGACACCGGAACAAGGTCGTTGTCTAACGAAGCAAGACGAGTATATAAAGACGTGAAGACGCCATTGGTTTGTGTTGATGCACTACTAGAATTCGTCTGTTTACCGACGACAGATCACCGACAATTTACAAGTCGTCGGTGATCTTTCGAGATTAACGATGACAGCGTTGTCGCTAATTGTTCCCGACAACAGTTCGTCGATAATAGTATGCACTTCGTCGGTAACCTATTGTTATTTATTTTTATTTATTTTAATCGTGATTCTGTCTTCGCTATATCTTACGACGGCGTTTTTCGCCGGTAATTACCGACGGTTATGATGATTTACCGATGTATTACGTGTCCTCGGTAATTAATTAACGTATATTTTGAAGACAGCAGGTTTTTTATCTCATAAAACACCCACACACACCCTAAAACACCTCCGAATTTCTCCCAAAAAACCCAGAATTTTTTTCTTTTCCCCTAATTGATTCTCCAATTCGTCTTGCACCATTCCCGGGTCCATAATCAAGGTGGAGCATTATTAATATCCATTTTCATCACAAAATTTAAGGTAAATTCATGAAAAATCATGTTTTTTAAATTTAATTTTTATTTTATAATTGTGTTTAATTGTGGCTATATGATGTGATTAGGTGAATTAGTACATTGTCTAGGTGGGTTGTGGTCATCAATCTTCTTCTTGACCATCCAATTCAAGGTATTTTCAAGAAATTTCATGCTTTTTAAATTTTTGTTTTAATGGATATATGTTAGTTGCTATAATTAGACATGATTAGGTTGATGAATTACATGTGTTTTGGTTTACTTGTTTATTATTATGTTGTGTAGTATGCATGTTTGTTTGTATTTAATTTTTTGTGTCCATATATTTTTATTTGTTTTATTAATTATATGAAATTTATTATCTATATATTGTATTGTAATTTTATTCATTCAATAGTTTGTAATTTTATTCATTCAATGGTTTGTAATATTTATTCATTCAATGGTTTGTAATATTTATTCGTTCAATGAGTTTGTAATTTTTATTATGTCATTTATTGTGTTGTAATTTTTATTTATCTTTTTAATTGGGTTGTAATAATTATATATTTTATTTGTCTAGTTGTATAAAATTGTTGCCAAGAGATGAATCCGGATTTAGATAAGAGTTGGATCGATACAAATAATTATTATACGAAAGAATATGTATCTGGGGTTCTTCGTTTTATCGAATATGCAGAGAAAAGTGAAGATTGTACCACTGGTTACATGTATTGCCCGTGTACGAAGTGTAATAATTACTCTCGAAAACCCATCGACCTGGTTAGGGCCCACCTTCTAAAAGACGGTTTCAACAAAACATATCTTGTTTGGACAAAACACGGCGAGAAAGAGGTGGTAATTCCCGAAACAATTCAAGTACCAAATAGAGATAACAAAATGCAACGTGTTTATGAGGATGTGAGACAAAGTTACGATGTTGGTGGACATCCGGGAGATACTGAGATAAGAGACGCACATCTTCCTAGTCGAAACAGTTTTGATTCACTGTTTGAAGAATTGGAGACAGAATTATATCCTGGTTGTACAGCGACGAGTTCCTTGAATTTCATTGCGAAGCTTATGCACGTAAAAGTAAAGAACAAGTGGACTAACACATCATTCACCGAGCTGTAAGAGTTGGTTGGTCGTGTTTTACCGAAACCTCACAACTTGCCCGATTCTTACGAAACATGCAACAAGAAGCTGAAAATTTTGGGTATGGGGTATATTACTATCGATGTTTGTTTGAATATGATTGTGCCATTTTTTACAAGGAGAATGAAAAACTCGACAATTGTCCAGTATGTGGTGAATCAAGATATGACCTGAAGAAGGGTAACAAAGTACCGCATAAGAAGCTTCGTTACTTTCCGATTGCTCTGAGATTGTAGCGACTATACGCTTCGAAACACACCGCTGAAGAAATGATATGGAACCATACCGGAAAAAGTGCCGATCCAGATGTGTTGCGTCATCCGGTTGATGGTGATAGTTGGAAGAGATTTGCAGCGCTACATCCTGAGTTTTCCAGTGAACCTCGGAATGTGTATTTGGGCCTGGGGCTCGATGGTTTTTGTCCGTTCTCCATGCAGAACAACTCGTACAGTATGTGGCCTGTCATATTGACAGTCTACAACTTGTCACCGTGGACATGCATGAAGGAGACCACATTTCAGCTTTGTTTGTTGATTCCGGGTCCCCGCTCACCCGGAAAGGACATGGATGTCTTTCTCCGCCCTGCTATAGAGGAGTTGGACATGTTGTGGGAAACAGGTATCCCTACGTATGATACCCACACGAAGCAAATGTTTACGATGAAGGTTTGTGTGTTGTCCACGACCAATGATTACCCCGCTCAGTCATACGCTTCAGGATGGTCGGGTCAAGGTTACATGGCTTGCTCAGAATGCATGGATTCCACTCCTTCGTTGAAGGTGAGGAAAGGGGTTGTTTACTTTGATCATAGACGTTGGTTACCTACCAAACATAATCTTAGAGAAGATAAGGTTTCGTACAAGGAAACCGATAATAGGGCCCCACCGAGGAAACATACTCCTGCTAATATTCAGACACAGCTAGATGGGCTTCCAATTGTGTTTCCCGGTAAACACAAGGATTTTGGGGGCAAGGTGACGAAAAAACAGGTCCTCGTGAGTCCAACTGGAAAAAAAGAGTATTTTTTATCGTTTACCATATTGGTCAGAAATTTTTTCGACCTGGAGGGGTAGAGGAGAAGAGATAACTTGGAGGACATTGCGAATAAGCTGAACAGTATGTCCTCTGCCTGCTATCGGAGATGGAAATCCGACTTGAAGACCGACTACTACAACAACGGTCTCGCATCCCCGGATGTTAAACTGGAGTATTGGGATATTGCTAAGAAGAATTGGGATGATGAAAACGCTAAGGTACAAAAACCGGAACTTATTTATTAAATTTATAACTCATTATTTATTAGATTTATAACTCTTTTTTTTATTGCTTGTAGGCCCAGGCGGAGATTAATCGGAATAACAGGGAGCAGCAGACTAGTTCGAGCAGGGCGGGGTCTCGGAACCTATCCCAGACTAGGGAGGTTATAATGGAGGTATAATTACGTTTAATAAAAATATAATTTAGTATTTTAATAATTTATTTATTTTTAGTTATTTAATATTTGGTATTGAAAATTGTATAGGGGTCGCTCAAGACCGTGACGAAGGAGCCGATGACTTTCTTAGACGAACAGACCAAAGAAGAGATGGAGCTTCCTCCTTTAAGCGGCTATTTCGATCACCTTTCCTACGATTCGGCTACTGACAGCTTTCGGGACGAGCGATTAGAAAAAGCTAGTGTAAGTTTTATTTTTCTTTACTTAAAATTTTTATTTTTAACTTTACTAAAATATTATCTAATTTATTTTTAAATTAAAATCTAATTACAGGGTGTTTTAGGGGGGAAGATGCAAAAGAAGGTTGTGGAGGCTGTAGCCGAGGGCACCGAAGTTACTGCGTAGGAGCAAATGGATGCGATTTTAGAGACCATTATGGAGGTCATGGCCCCACCCAAGTCAAGACATTGGTTGCCTACCATTGGTCCGGTAAGAAAAAGAGCCCAGACTCCTACACAACTGGACGCTGGGACCGAGGAGCTACTGAAGGCGATGCTCGCAGGCATGAACGAGCTTCGAGTGGCTCAAGTATTTGATCCTATACCAGGTCCATCCTCCACATCGACCAGGCCCACTGCTTCTTCGAGCCAGTCGAGTCAGCCACCGAGCTTAGTGGACACGCTCTTCGATGCGTTAAATGGCATGAGACTAGCTCAAGGACTACCCCCGTCCCCCGATCGCCGCCCCCGAGCCCCGGACTAGGAGTACCGAGGAAAGAGAAGATGAAGAGAGTGAAGATGATGAGGATTAGTTTGTGTTGGTTTGGTTGAGTTTGTGTTGGTTAATATTAAGTATGATTTAGTTTGTAATAATTTGACTTTTAATTGGTTTTTGTTGACTTTTGGAGACTTTTGTTCACTTTTTGTAAGACTTTTTCTACGGTTTTAATTATGTTACGGTTTTTTCTATTAATTATTGAATTTTTATTTCATATTTTATTTGTATTATATTTATAATAAAAACAAAAATCAATTCAAAACGAAATTAAAACAAAAATGTATTTTAAAATTTTAATAAAAAAAATTACTGACGACCTTCAAAGTTTTAAGGACGACATTCATCACTTGAATGTCGTCGCTAATACATATAAAAATAAATAATTATTTCTGATTTAAGAATTTAAAATAAAAAAAGAAAAAACAATTATCGACGACCTTGTCGTCGCTAATTGGCGTCGAAAAACGGAATAAAAAAAGATTAATGTAATTCAATTATCGGCTTTAAAAAAAAGGAAAACTAATTAAAAGAGTAGCGGCAAGACAGGTCGTCGCTAACCTTAACAATCAACGACGACCTCATCTCGTCGGTAAAATTAGCGACAAATATGGCCTGGTTCGCCGGTAAGCCTCATTTTACCGACCAATCTCTAGGAATGACCATTTAGCGACGACATGTCGTCGGTAATCCAGTTTACCGACGAATTACGGGGGATTACCGACGACACGCGCCGTCGGTAAACAAGCGAATTCCAGTAGCGATGCAAGGGAAGGTGCTTTGGTTCAAAGGAGCACAGTAAACATTTCTCAATAAGCACTTCGCTTTCAAAAAAAGATCTGAGATTTGGTTTTCGAAAAGATTAAGACTTAAAAAAATAAATTTTGGTGATTAGATTCTTTCTTTATTTGATTATTGTTTGATATATTAATTTTTTCATATTATGTGTAATTTAATTTTCATGAATTTTTTACTATTTGGATAGAAAGCGACATGAATAATGAAGATAATTTAGAATAATCAATTTGGATGATCGATTCATTTTTTTATTCTATTTTTTTTAGTTGTTTGACTTGAAGAACACTGAATATATCCCTATTTATTTATGTTATTGTTTTTATCCTCAAATTCATAAACTAAGTGGAAATGGTTAATTCAAGTAGAGATTGATCAGGACTTCATACAAGTATAATTCTCCTGAAATGGCTTATTCAGAGGTAGAGATTGGTAGTGGACTTCATACATGTGTAATTCTAATTGCAAACTAATTCTGTGAAAGAATAAGAACTTATAATTCTAAAAAGATCAATGGTGCATGATCCATATACTTTGGTATAAATAAATCCCAACTTCTTTTGCAATATTTATGTGTATTTTCTTTAATGATATTATACTGAAATTAACGTCCCTATGGTTAGGTAAACTAACACCTGATATTCGATATTGCATAATATATAGATCTATTCAGTATTTGCATAAGAAGAATGGTTAAATTCACGTATACTCCCCCTATAGTCTACATACAAGAATTTATATAGTCGCATGCTTAGAAAATGTCATCAAAGGTTCTTGAGCTCAACTTTTTAGCACCACAGGTTTAATGATTCTGATGCAGATGAAGTTAAGAAGAAATATTTCACTTTCTGTCTGAATATGGACATTTATATATATATATGTGAAGTGTATTAAGCTTATGTGGAACATTGACCAAGTCAATGCTTATGTGGACAAGAGGACTTTTACACTTGGCTCATGACTTGGCTATACGGTGTCGTTTTACTTAAAAGGAATGCAGAGCTATTATGGAGCGTTGATCTGATTTCATATGGACGGCTGAGATTAAGTCTCGAGGATGTCTCATATATATACCCTCTTCTCTCCTTAACCCTATTCATTCTTTCGTTCACTTATAGTCAGATATTCTCTCGCCTCTTTTACGAGACAAACTAGGGTTTGCTCTATCTTCTTGATCAATCTGTAATCTCTTGTAATAGTTAGCGTAATCTAGGGTTTCTACTTTGAATTGTGCTGATTCAAAGCTAGATATTCAGCGTAGTTGGGTATTGATTAGATTTGCTGGTACTATTCATTAGGGTTGGTTGATTCAAGTGTTTTCTGTAATTGTGAAGATTGTAATCGGTGATAAACAGTGGTGATAGTGGAAAGGCGCTCTCTAATCCGAGCCCAACGTGGATGTAGACTATTTTGTCGAACCACGATATATCCTGTGTTCTTATTTTCTGTTTATCTTTAATTCTTGTTTTAAACCTATTCAAAACTCAATCTAATACTCAACGTATTTACAACAGTGGTATCAAAGCTTAATTGCGATTTACTTTTTTCTTAAAAATTGTTGAGTATTTCGTGATTGGTGTTTTGGTTCTTGACCGATTCGTTTAAAGGTTTTAAAACGGTTTTTTAGATCGTGTGTGAGACATTAACTTGTTTCCTGATCTATTGTTTTCACATTCTTGTGATTTTAAAAGTGTTTCTCACTTTGTGATTTTCTCTGTACTAACTTAATGGCTACAACTCGTATTGAGATGTCAGTCTATGATGGGAAAATTGATTTTGGTGTTTGGCAGAAAAAGATGAAGGCTCTGCTGTCTCATCATAAGGTTGCACCTACTCTTGTTGAGGACATTAAAGAATGGCCTGAAGGTACTTTGGATAAAAAGGCTGAAATTCTTGAAGAAGCATATAACATCATCTTCTTAAACCTCTCTGACTCTGTGATTAGAAAGGTAGATGGATGTGAAACGGTTCTTGAACTATGGAACAAGTTAGATTCTCTATACTCTACTAAATCTTTGCCTAATTTAGCTTTCTTGAAAAGGTCTTTGTTCAATTATAAAATGGATACTAGTAAGTCTTTAGATGACAATCTTGATGAATTCTTGAAAATGACCCTTGTGCTAAATAATACCCCTCATGCCTTATATGATACTAGTAAGTGTATGATTATTCTTAACTCTATACCCGATTCTTATCAAGTGGTAAAAGATGTGTTCCAATATGCTAGTACTGTCCCAACATTTGAACAAGTTGTTACTGCCTTAAAAACCCGAGAAAATGAGATTAAAATTAGCAGAAGAACAGGCTCTAATTTGTTTATGAAACCCAGAACAGATACTACACAGGTCCCTGATGTGAATAAACATAAAAAATCAGGTCCTAACAATAAAACTAAGGGTAAGGAGACTAGGAAATGTTTTCACTGTGGTAAGATTGGACACTTAAAGAAAAATTGTTTTAGATTGAAAAACAAATTATCTGCTAATGTGAATGAGTCCAATATGGTTAGCATGCCTAAGATAGATGATGATGTACATGAGGTACTGAATGACACTGATAAATCTAGTCATGTTAGTTGGATTCTTGATTCTGGTTGTACTTTCCATATGTGCCCCTCTTCTGAATTGTTTCATGATCTGATTGATACATGTAATGAAACTGTCTATATGGGTAATGATCAAACTTGTGATATTAAAGGTGTTGGAAAGGTGAACTTGAAACTGTATAATGGTAAACAAATTACCCTTACCAATGTGAGATATATACCTGATTTGAAAAGAAACTTGATTTCTTAAGGAGCCCTAGATGATCTTGGTTGTGTTTCTGAGGTGTCTAAGGGTAATATAAATGTGTATAGAAATTCCAAATTACTTTTTACTGGAACAAAAAGTGCTGGCCTATATGTGTTAAATGGTACTCATATTTCTTGTTTGACTAATATTGTTTCTGAGCCTAAGCTTGCAGCTACACATAAATGGCACTTGAGGCTTGGTCATATGAGTCAACAAGGGCTTAATATCCTTTGTAAAAATGGTAGTTTTGGCAAAGATACACTTAGTGATCTCCCATTCCGTGAGAACTGTGTCTTGGGAAAACAACATAGACAACAATTCAAGACTGGAGCTCATCTAGATTCTCAATGTCTTGAATATGTTCATGCAGATTTATGGGGTCCTGAAAGGTATGATTCTCTTGGTAATTACAGGTATTTTCTCTCTATTGTTGATGATTATAGTAGGAGGGTTTGGACTTTTCTTTTAAAAACTAAAGATGAAACTTTTTCAAAAATAAGAGATTGGAAAGTTTTGGAAGAAAATCAAACTGGGAAATCAGTTAAACTTTTTAGAACTGACAATGGACTTGAGTTTTGCAATGAACAGTTTGATAATTTTTGTAAAGAAAATGGGATTTTGAGACATAGAACTATTAGGAAAACCCCTCAGCAAAATGGTGTTGCTGAGAGAATGAACAGAACTCTTTTAGAAAAAGTCAGATGTCTTTTACTTACTTCTGGTTTACCAAAATATTTTTGGGGAGAAGCTTTATATACAGCCACATATTTGATTAACAGGAGTCCCAATAGGTCTATTGAGTTTAAATCTCCTATGGAGATTTGGCCTGGAACTAGACCTGACTTGTCCCACTTGAGAATTTTTGGGTGTGCTGCATATGCACATACTAAAGAAGGTAAACTTGACCCAGATCTTTGAAATGTGTTATGATTGGTTACCAACAACAACATGGGGTCAAAGGTTACAGATTATGGGATAAGTCAGTTCATGGTTTCAAAATTCTTATCAGTAGGGATGTTATTTTTGATGAACTAACTTTTCCTTGTAAGAATGTGAGTAATACAGGTGATGATGCTATAGCTGAACCATCTGGTAACACTAGGGAAGTTGAGTTTGAGGTGGAGCCTCTCAGCCCTGTGCAGCCTCTTGACCCTTCAACTGAAGATCACCAAGTGGAGCAACCATTGCCTCAGGATGATAAAGAAGATCCACTTGACTCTACTGAAAATGAAGAGGCTAAACACTTGGAAGAGTCTACAGTTGGAGGTCTTGAAGGTTACCAGCTGGCAAGAGACAGGCCAAGAAGAGAAACTCGAGCTCCTAGCAAATACTCCTATGCTGATCTTGTATATACTGCACTTACTGCTGCAGTTGAGGTTAGGGATACTGAACCTCACTCATATCTTGATGCTATTAGTTGCAAGGAAAATAATCAGTGGTGTAAAGCCATGGATGAGGAATATAACTCTTTGATGCTTAATAAGACTTGGAGTCTTGTTCCTAAACCTGTTGAACCAAATTAGTGGAGTGTAGATGGTTATATAAACTGAAAGAAGGAAGTTCTGAAACTGATCCTCCTAGATATAAAGCTAGATTAGTTGCTAAGGGATATACTCAAAGAGAGGGAATTGACTTCACTGAGATCTTCTCACCTGTTATCAAGTTTAAAACAATAAGGGTAATGTTGGCTTATGCAGCTTGTTTCAACTTGGAAATTGAGCAGTTAGATGTCAAAACTGCTTTCTTACATGGTGATTTGGATGAAACAATATATATGAGGCAACCTGAAGGATATTGTGATCCAAAGTTACCTGATCATGTGTGCTTGCTTAAAAAATCTCTATATGGTCTGAAACAATCTCCCAGACAATGGTACAAGAGGTTTGATTCCTTTGTCCTATCACTTGGTTTTCTGAGGTCTAAGTATGATTCTTGCTTTTATTTTACTTGGAAGGAAAATTGTGGTATTTACATTTTGCTATATGTTGATGACATGTTGATTATATGTAACTCTCTATCTTTGATTGATAAGTTGAAAAATGCCTTGAAATCTGAGTTTGATATGACTGACTTAGGGCATGCTAGGAAAATATTAGGTATGATAATTGATAGAGATAGAGATAATTGCATGTTAAAGCTGCACCAGGAACCATATTTGAAAAAGATAGTTTATAAGTATGGTAGCTTAAATTGCAAAAGTGTTCAGATTCCTTTGGCTGGTCATTTTGTTTTGTCTAAGCAATTGTGCCCCAAGAATTAGTCTGATATTTTAAGGATGGAAAATGTCCCTTATTCTAATGTCCTTGGTTCACTGATGTATGCAATGATTAGTACCAGACCTGATCTGTCTTTCTCTATATCCTTGCTTAGTAGATTTATGTCTAATCCTGGATATGATCATTGGTTGGCACTTAAACATGTTTTGGCTTATGTGAATTCCACTTCTGATGTTGGTTTAATATATGGTAACCATAATTGTCCTTTTGAGCTTGTTGGCTATGTAGATTCAGATTTTGCAGGTTGTAGAGATTCTAGAAAATCTACTACTGCCTACTGCTTCACCTTGGGTAAAAGTTGTATATCTTGGAAATCACAACTTCAACCTTTGGTTGCTCTATCAACAACTGAATCAGAGTATGTGGCTATAACTGACTGTATAAAGGAAGCTATTTGGTTACAAAATTTCCTAAAAGAGGTAAAATTGGTAAAAACTACTTCTATTATCTATTCAGATAGTCTAAGTGCTATTCACTTAAGTAAGAATCCAGTTTACCATGAGAGGACTAAGCATATTGATGTTAAGTATCATTTTATCAGAGATATAATTTCAAATAATGAAGTGAGACTTGAGAAAATCACTTCTGAGTTTAACCCAGCTGATTTTGGTACAAAATTGGTGACTAACTGCAAGTTCAAAATTTTTTTGGATTTGTTGTGTATTGGTTAAGTGTTGTGCAGGTAATTTGGACTGTGAAGATTATGACTGTGCCTCCTCTATCACTACTTCTGGAGATGATGTTCTTGTAGCTGATCCTGCTATGGATTACACTTCAAGGTGGAGATGTGGGAATTATGTGAAGTGTATTAAGCTTATGTGGAACATTTACCAAGTCAATGCTTATGTGGACAAGAGGACTTTTACACTTGGCTCATGACTTGGCTATACGGTGTCGTTTTACTTAAAAGGAATGCGGAGCTATTATGGAGCGTTGATCTTATTTCATATGGACGGCTGAGATTAAGTCTCGAGGATGTCTCATATATACCCTCTTCTCTCCTTAACCCTATTCATTCTTTCGTTCACTTTTAGTCAGATATTCTCTCGCCTCTTTTACGAGACAAACTAGGGTTTGTTCTATCTTCTTGATCAATCTGTAATCTCTTGTAATAGTTAGCGTAATATAGGGTTTCTCCTTTGAATCGTGCAGATTCAAAGCTAGATATTCAGCGTAGTTGGGTATTGATTAGATTTGCTGGTACTATTCATTAGGGTTGGTTGATTCAAGTGTTTTCTGTAATTGTGAAGATTGTAATCGGTGATAAACAGTGGTGATAGTGGAAAGGCGCTCTCTAATCCGAGCCCAACGTGGATGTAGACTATTTTGTCGAACTACGATATATCCTGTGTTCTTATTTTCTGTTTATCTTTAATTCTTGTTTTAAACCTATTCAAAACTCAATCTAATACTCAACGTATTTACAACACTATGCATAAGGTTTATATCCAAATTCAACATTAGTTTTGAATGAATTTCAACTTCACAATCGAAGTTATATATTTAGCTTCACTATCTAAAGGAAAAATTTCAGCTTCCCCGGTCAAAGATATTAATTTTAGATTAGAGAAAATAGAGTCAAATAACACCAGCTGATGAATACTGAACTAGAGAAATGGTGTTTTGAACTTCTTTAGATTTTATTTAAGAGAATGGGAAGAGTTTTTGTAAAACTTTTGATAAAAAATCCACATCGGTTGTGGAAATGATTTTTATTAAGTTTTATATTAAGATCATTTACTTGATTCCAAACGAGTTAATCTATGGTGTTGAAAAGTCTATGAAGGTGTCCCCACATGAGCACCACCACCAACAAACCTCGTCTATCATTGGCAATGGAGCGAAGCGGCGAGGCATGGAGTGGAGTGGTTGTAAGTCACGGGGAGTTAGGGAGAATTAAAAAAAAATTGGCTTCCAGGTTAACGTTTTCAAACGTTATTACAAACTGTTTTTTTGGACCAAGTTGATTCTCCTCCCCTTGTTCTTTGTTACCGTTTTAAAAATTAAAGCTTTGTCCCATGTGTTTGTACTAGGTTAATAGGGATTCAAACTTTGTAATTTCAAAACGTTTTTGGTTGAATGCATTCATTCATGAGCTTGTCTAATTCCCTAGATATATAAACCTCCTTCACTAAATCATTTGAAACACACCAAAAACACAAATATCTCATCTCTATAAAATCTCTCTCAGTTTATATAGTTATCATATGTAGTTCAAGTAATACGCCACCCCCATTTAGAAAGTAAACTCTAAATAGGGAAGCAGTAGTCATACGTATCTTTGAAACGACCAACGAATACAATTAAGCACCCGAAATGCACCGTAAATTATTTTTAATGTAATTTCACCACGCTACTACAATGTTGTTATTTGGTTTTTTTCGTGTTATAATTCATAAAACTTGTTTTAAAATTTCTAAACCTTTTTTTTAAATTAAAGTTTCATTTGTTGTCATTTACCTATCAGTATTATTTTTTAAACAGAATCAAAGGCAGGTTCAAGGGAGGTGTTGTACCAGTCTTGGGATAATGAGAATTTGCTCAAATTTCTTTTTAGAGAAAACGTAATTAATATAAATTAGTTAACCCACCTAAATATTAGTCGACACCCAAGTTAAAATATAAGCTTTTAATTCTCCTTGAATTAGTAATTACATATGACAAAAAAATTAGTTAACCCACCCGAACACACTAGTTGTTCTAACTTTTAATCTTCGTATAAAAATTCTGAATCCGTCCACGTTATCAGGCTATATACAAAATTGAAAATATTAATCTCTCTTAGAACAAATTTTACCCTAGTTGTTTAAGAATACAATTGCTATCGAACCTCTATTATTATTATTTATTTATTTTTTAAAAATATGACGTGGTTGTATATTATCACAAAATCTAGTCCTTTTACAACTTTATATCTTTCACCTCTAGGACAGAATCTCATACGATACAAGCGAAGTTTGCTTCGTTGGGGTAGAGGAGGTTACATATGTCAAAGTAAAGTGCAAATTAACTTGTATCTAAATTTATTTCATTATGTATCTTTTGGTATAGATTAATATAAATAAAATCTGACAAAAAAAAAGAGTAATCTAAATAAAAACCTCATGTTCAAACAAAAGAATAGTAATTGCATGAACCGGGTAGAAAAGAATTACAGAATTACTAAAATCAAGTTGTCTTATTTCACTATTATTTGGAACAGAGTGAAATAAAATACAAAGAATCTTTAAAGTTAGATCATGAGCCACGAGGTTTGCTGAAACAGAAAAAACATCCAGTAGCTTGATCTTCGGGAATCATACCACCACCTTTGCTAGTATCAATAGCTTTTAGCATCTTCACCACTTCGTCCATTTCAGGACGTATTTCTGGGTTTACATCCCAACATTTCTTCATAATGTTACCTAATGCTTTTGGACAACATTTTGGAATTTCTGGTCTTCGGTTCTGCAAACACCACAACAAATATTTTTTAAAAACATACAATTAAAAATATCAATAAATAATGATGAACAAGAAGGGTTTATTTATATATATAACCTTATGAAGAACCGCTGAAGATACTTCGGAAAAGCTAAGATCAGGATAAGGCATGTCACAGCAGTAAATTTCCCATAAGCATATTCCAAAACTGTAAACATCACACTTGTGATTGTAAGGATTCCCGTCAAGAACCTAAAAAAAAATTAAATATTAATTAGTCCCACATAATTTAAACCTCTTATTGTCTTTAATTATGTAGAAAACTTATTTTATATTATACCTCAGGAGCCATGTATCCAAGGGTACCAGTAACCCCAGTCATGTCCCTTGAATTTTTGGCTTCAACTCGAGCAACCCCAAAATCAGCAATTCTCAAGGTTCCATCATTCAGCAACATATTCTCGGTTTTCACATCGCGATGCACAATCTTTTGTGAGTGAAGATAACATAAACTGCAAAAAATAAAACAAGAAAGATTTTACACTCTATCAAATCTTCCTTTAAAGGAAAAAATATGCAAAAAGAGCTATATTATTATTAGTTTACTTACCCTTCAGCAAGATTCAAAGCGAGTGGAATCACAGTTTTAAAAGGGAGTTTCTGTCTGAAATGTTTGATCAAATAATTCTTCAGTGTACCTTCGTTTTGGTACTCCACAACAACACAACATGCTCTAGCAGGCATGGGATCACCACTTGAAAGATTATCAATTTGGATCTTAAGATTTGATGTTCCCATTGAAGCTCCAACAAACTGTGAAAACATCATCAACAAATTAAAATAAGAATATTGGCATCTTATCCTAATTTAATATCGTAAATCAAAACAAATCATAACCATTCGTTATAGGTTAAAAACAGATTTTTTTTTTTTTTTTTTGTTCAAATAAACAGAATACACAGTTAATTATGTTAAGAATAATTAATGAGACAAACCTTGGTAACATTAGGATGGTCAAGTTTATGCCAAACTTTAACCTGCTGGCGAAACAAGGTCCGAAGTTCTTTAGTTTTAGCATCCGTGAAAAGACCGTCCTCTCCCCAATCCATTACTTTCACTATAATGCAACAATTTGCATACTAGTAAGAATATCATCCAAAGATAGATATAGGTATCATTATTAAACAAATATTACATCCTTAAAACACAATTAAAACAAAAAGATTGCTAAATAGATTAGGATTAAATAGAGATTTTAAAAAGTACCTGCAACGTCTTGGCCATCATACACTCCACGATAAACAGTACCGTAATGCCCATGAGCTATGACATCTTTTATGTCGAGCTTAGATAAATCGATCTCCCACTCCTTTTTCTCAAGATTAAAAGAGTCCTTTGACCAAACCCTACTCAACGGATTGTTATCAGGACTCGGTTTCTTCTTGCCTTTTTGCTTCGATTCTCCCTCGTCTTGAGTAAAAATACTCTCTCCACCGTTGAAACTCCCCGAATCCATATTCTAAACTTTGTAAGCAAAACAGAGACTAGATAGATTCTGGCTATATAAAAAATCTCAAAGTAATGGATAAAGAAAGACAGGAAAAAAAGGGGTTGGTTGAATATATATACTAATAAGAAGGCTAGAAATCAACGAAAAAACAAGGGTTGGAGGTATTCTTAATATTATGTTAATGAAGAAACAGAAACATGAAGTGGTTCGGAATTGATGGTGTACGTAATATATAGTATCGTAGTAGAATCCTAACTGAACTCTACTTTGAAACCCATTAGAAGAGATCATTAACTTAAGATACGTAACTTAATTATCCTATTCTATAAAATTAATAAAGGGTTTACTTTAGCATTTAAATTTTTATTATTATACTACCTAATGTAAAAATAAAATGAAATTGACTATGTTCAAAAACAAATAATTACTATTATTTACATTTTTTCTTAATTAATTAGTTAAAATATATTATATAATGTAGTTATATTATAATAGAGAGATTCATTAATAATTTTTTCACACGAGAGATAATGTTAATTTTAATTTCTATTTTTAATTATCTTGATAATTATAAAATATATTTTTATACTTTTAATCAATATCACACTTGAAATAAATAATTTATTTTCTAAGTTTTAGTAATAATTATTTATAAAATAAGATTTGTGTAGTTTAATTAGAGTTTCATTTGTTTCTTTTATCGTATAAGTATTATTTTTTCAACATAATCAAAGGCATATTTAAGGGAGGTGTTACCCCAGTCTTGGGTAATAAGAATTTGCCTGATTTTTTTTAATTATAAGAAAACGTAATTAATGTACATTGGTTCCGCATAAACCTGGATTCTCTCACACATCTATCCTACTAATTTTTATTTAACCAATTAAAATTTAATTTTTATTTCAATTAATAAAAATCTTGTTTAACCCACGCGCACGTGTCTGTCACTACTGGAATTCGCTTGTTTACCGACGACACGTGTCGTCGGTAAACTACGTAAATTCGTCGCTAAACTTGATTAGCGACGACACGTCGTCGGTAACACGTCGTTCCTAGAAATTGGTCGGTAAATCAAGACTTACCGGCGAATAAAGCACTTTTCGTCGGCAATCTTACCGACGAAACGACGTCGTCGTTGATTGGCAAGATTACCGACGGCAAGCGTCGCCGTTACAATGTTTTTCGTTTTTCTTTTTTTTTCCCTGCCGATAATTGAATTTCTTTTTCTTTCTTTTTTTTTTCAGTTTGCCGACAATTATTAGCGACGACAAGTTGTCGCTATTTTTTTTATTATTATTAAATTCAGGATTAAATATTTTTTTTTTTAGAATTAACGACGATATTCAAATGATGAATGTCGTCGTTAAATCCTTGCATGTCGTCGGTATATATTTTTTTTTTAAAATTTAAAATTCATTTTTTTTAAATTTTAAAATACAATTTGATTTTGTATTAATTATTTTTGTTTTGTTTTGATTTGAGGTTTGATTTTATTATAAATATAATACGAATAAAATTCAATAATTAATAGAAAAACCCGAATCATAACTAAAACCGTAAAAAAAGTCTTACATAAAGTCAAATGTAGTCAACATAATTTAAACACACCAAACAAAAGTCTTAAAAAAACCCAATCAAAAGTCAAATTCTTACAAACCAAATAAAACGTAAATAAAAACCAACTCATACTAAGCATCATCATCATCATCTTCTCGTTCCTCGGGACTCCTTCTCGGGGGCGGTTGGGGGGGCTGGGGGTGGGCGATCGGGGCTAGTCCTTGAGCCATCCTCATACCATTTAACGCATCGAAGAGCGTGTCCGTTAAGCTCGGAGGCTGACTCGACTGGCTCGAAGAAGCAGTGGGCCTGGTCGATGTGGAGGATGGATCTGGTATAGGCTCAAGTCCTTGTTTTACTCGAAGCTCGTTCATGCCTGCGAACATCGCCTTCAGTAGCTCCTCGCTCGCAGCATCGGCTTTTGTTTGTTTCCGTGATTTCTTCCGGACAGGTCCAATGGTAGGCACCCAGTGTCTTGTCTTCGGTGGGGCCATGACCTCCATAATGGTCTCCAAAATCGCATCCATCTGCTCCTCCGTAGTAATCTCGGTGCCCTCGGCTGCAGCCTCCACAACCTTCTTCTGCATCTTCTCCCGTAAAACAGCCTGTAATTATATTTAATTTTAAAATAAATTAGTTTTATATCAAATAAAGTAAAAAATAAAATTATTAAGTAATTAAAAAGAAATACTTACACTAGCTTTTTCTAATCGCGCGTCCCGATAGCTGTCACTAGCCGAATCGTATGCAAGATGATCGAAGTAGCCGCTCAATGGAGGAAGCTCCATCTCCTCTTGGGTTTCTTCGTCCGTGAAAATCATCGGCTCCTTCGTCACGGTCTTAAGCGTCCCCTATACAATTTTCAATACCAAATATTAAATAACTAAACATAAATAAATTATTAAGATACTAAATTATATTTTTATTAAATGTAATTATACCTCCATAATAACCTCCCTAGTCTGGGATAGGTTCCGTGACCCAGCCCTACTCGCACTAGTCTGCTGCTCCCGGTTTTTCCGATTAATCTCCGCCTGGGCCTACAAATAATTAACAAAAAAGTTATAAATCTAATAAATAACGAAAAATAGATGTAATAAATAATTTTTTTTGTTACCTGGGCATTCTGATCGTCCCAATTCTTCTTGGCAATAGCCCAATACTCGGGTTTAACATCCGGGGGAGCGAGACCGTTGTTGTAGTAATCCGACTTCAAGTCGGACTTCCATCTCCGATAGCAGGCCGAGGACATGTTGTTCAGCTTTTCGGAAATTTCCTCCCAGTCACCTCTTCTCCTCCACCCCTCCACGTCAAAAAATTCTTGAAGACGGCTGTAAATACCCCCTATCCGACCTTCGGGGACATCTATCCACTGTTTGTACATGGGGGGTACAAATTCTCGAACCGCGTGCCCGATGACCTGACCCACGTGTTTATAGTGGGGGCCCACTATATTCCACGTCTTGTCGATGACGGAGAATTCGATCGGTATGGGCCACCCAACTCTCTTAAGCGTCTCTTGGGCGGTTCGGATAGAGGTGGTGCTTCGGGGTTTCTGAAGTCTTCTCTTCGGATTTCCTGTTACATTGAGTATAATTTATTAATTATTTATTCGAAAAAAAATCAAATTTATGAAATTAAAATTTATTAAGTATTTTTACCTGAAGGTTGGTCGCAGTCTTGGAGTCCCCGATTAGGACCCCTCGGGGGATCGCTTCCGAATCCATCACCATCGTGATCACGTCCCATAACATCAGCCATCTACAATTTTAGAAATTACTTATTAGTCCCCATAGTTTAATTAATTACAAATAAGCCCTTACACTTTTTAATATATTGCAAAAAGGTCCCTATATTTTAATATATTGCAAAAAAGTCCCTATATTTTTCAACTATACATTTTGGTCCATTTTTCATTTAATCATACAATTTTAATATATTGCAAAAAAGTCCCTATATTTTTCAACTATACATTTTGGTCCATTTTTCATTTAATCATACAATTTTAATATATTGCAAAAAAGTCCCTATATTTTTCAACTATACATTTTGGTCCATTTTTCATTTAATCATACAATTTTAATATATTGCAAAAAAGTCCCTATATTTTTCAACTATACATTTTGGTCCATTTTTCATTTAATCATACAATTTTAATATATTGCAAAAAAGTCCCTATATCACATAACAAGTCATTTAATCTCTGAAAATCATATCGTAAACATATCATACATATTAAACAATGCAAAAATCCTATCAAAATCCTAATTTTCTATCAAAAATCATGAAATTCATCATTCTGTTATGTTTTTAATTCCAAAAATATACTAAACAACCTAAAATAGCATCATCAAAATTCGGAATATGCTAAAAACATCATTACAATCACAAAAAAATTCAATCCAAAAAACCCAAAAAAAAAAAAAAATCGAAAATTGTTACCTGTTACGTGGATAATGTGTAGTTTCCATCCATGAATCCATGCCAGAAACAAGGAAACAAAAAACAAAACAAACAAAAAAGATATTAGAAATTGAAATTAAAAATTAGAAATTGAATGGTGTTTATGGAAGGATTAGGCTTACCTTGTTGTTGGATTTGTTGTTGTATTGCCTCGGAATGGATTGGAATGGGAGGAAATGGCGTTTTTTGGGTGTAATATTTGTGGTGAGTGAGGAAGAAATGAGCTCGGTTAGGTCATATAGAATAAGAAATTACCGACGACACGCCTTGTCGTCGGTAATCGTTAGTTAATCGTCGGTAATTGAGGACACGTGGCCCACTCCGTACACACGACGCTAGCGTGTCCTTGATTACCGACGACAAGGTCGTCGCTATTCGAAACGAATCGTCGCTAATTTTCGTGAGCGGGAAACTTGACCGCCCATGTTGGCCAATGAAAATTTTTGGGAAATATTAGCGACAAAAATGAGCTTGTGTGTCGTCGCTAAACATTACCGACGACATTCAAATGTTGAATGTCGTCGTTAAATCCTTGCATGTCGTCGCTAATTTTTTTTTTTTTTAAAAAAAAAAAAATTTCTTATCGTTTCTATGATTCTCCTATTATATATTTCTTTTTTTTTCCATTAAATTTTCTTCAATCTTATTCATTGGTGTGTTTGGTGATTTTGGGAGTCAAACGTGAGTCAAGTGATAGTGTTTGGTGAATTTGGTCAACTATAGGAGTCAAACTTGAGTCAAGTGATAGTGTTTGGTGATTTTGGTCAACAATAGGAGTCAAGTGATAGTGTTTGGTGAATTTGGTCAACTATAGGAGTCAAACTTGAGTCAAGTGATAGTGTTTGGTGATTTTGGTCAACTATAGGAGTCAAGTGATAGTGTTTGGTGAATTTGGTCAACTATAGGAGTCAAACTTGAGTCAAGTGATAGTGTTTGGTGATTTTGGTCAACTATAGGAGTCAAGTGATAGTGTTTGGTGATTTTGGTCAACTATAGGAGTCAAACTTGAGTCAAGTGATAGTGTTTGGTGATTTTGGTCAACTATAGGAGTCAAGTGATAGTGTTTGGTGAATTTGGTCAACTATAGGAGTCAAACTTGAGTCAAGTGATAGTGTTTGGTGATTTTGGTCAACTATAGGAGTCAAGTGATAGTGTTTGGTGAATTTGGTCAACTATAGGAGTCAAACTTGAGTCAAGTGATAGTGTTTGGTGATTTTGGTCAACTATAGGAGTCAAGTGATAGTGTTTGGTGATTTTGGTCAACTATAGGAGTCAAACTTGAGTCAAGTGATAGTGTTTGGTGAATTTGGTCAACTATAGGAGTCAAGTGATAGTGTTTGGTGAATTTGGTCAACTATGGGAGTCAAACTTGAGTCAAGTGATAGTGTTTGGTGATTTTGGTCAACTATAGGAGTCAAACTTGAGTCAAGTGATAGTGTTTGGTGATTTTGGTCAACTATAGGAGTCAAGTGATAGTGTTTGGTGAATTTGGTCAACTATAGGAGTCAAACTTGAGTCAAGTGATAGTGTTTGGTGATTTTGGTCAACTATAGGAGTCAGGTGATAGTGTTTGGTGAATTTGGTCAACTATAGGAGTCAAACTTGAGTCAAGTGATAGTGTTTGGTGATTTTGGTCAACTATAGGAGTCAAGTGATAGTGTTTGGTGATTTTGGTCAACTATAGGAGTCAAGTGATAGTGTTTGGTGATTTTGGTCAACTATAGGAGTCAAACTTGAGTCAAGTGATAGTGTTTGGTGATTTTGGTCAACTATAGGAGTCAAGTGATAGTGTTTGGTGATTTTGGTCAACTATAGGAGTCAAGTGATAGTGTTTGGTGAATTTGGTCAACTATAGGAGTCAAGTGATAGTGTTTGGTGAATTTGGTCAACTATAGAATTCAAATTCAAATACAAAAAACAAAAAATACATGTAATCAAAAAAATACAACTAGTCAGTTTCATCTCCACTGTCAACTATAGGCTCACCATCACTATCAAACTCAATAGGTTCTTCGTCTCCATATTCTTCCCACGTGTCATCCTCCATTTCCTCGTTCTCAACAGTGCTAATTTCAAAAGGCAATTGAATACGAAAATGAGATTGGTCAATCTCGACCTCCTCCGTAGTTGCCAAGTTCATCATAACGGAAAAATTACCAGGGTTAACCAAAGGTATTGTGATTCTCTCATTGTTGGTAGGTAATGATTCCGAACCCCATAACTCGGGACTCCATCCATGCCGATCATTTATTTCCCAAACGGCCTTCCATTCTTTCGATGTTTTCTTTGCACGAATCTCGTCAATATAAAACACTTTCTTTGCTTGCGATGCTAGAATGTATGGTTCGTTTGGCCAATCAACGCTTGCTGTGTTGATAAAGGTTACCCCGTGTTCTATCCTTGATTCACTCTTGTTGTACCACTTACATACAAATATAACAACCGAGCACCCTCCAGTGTATGTTAGCTCCAAGATTTTCAATAATTCGCCGTAATATGGTGACCCATCGTACATGACGCATACACCGTAATCTTGCGTCACTCTTTTTTCTCCTTTACTCTTTGTTATCCACTTTACACCGTTCACAACACATGAATCGTACATATGCACCGCACCATAAGGCATGTTTGCCAATGACACTATCTCAGGGGTAGCTAACGGATCACCACGGGATTCCATTCCATGAACCTGTCATTGGAAAAACATGAGATACATTGAAAATAAAAAGAATACTATTTAAACCAATGTTACATACCTTATCCAAAACCCAATCCTTAAACATTTGACGGTGCATATAATCTATTTCGCCAGTCGTTCCCGAAAGTGTGGATCTGTGTTCACTATAATTGAAATGGTATATAAATAAATCATTATAAATATAAATATATAAATATATAAATATATAAATATATAAATATATAAATATATAAATATATAAATATATAAATATATAAATATATAAATATATAAATATATAAACATATAAATAACAACGTTACTTACGTCCTAAATGTCTCGATTTCGTCGCAATTATTCAAAATATAATAAATGACGTGCTCCTTATCCTTATACGCTAAAGCACCAGATACTTTCTTGCCAACTGGAGTACACTGGGACTTGAAAACGGATAACTCTCTATGCACTGGCGGTGGTTCGTTGTATCTGCCTGAATCGTTGAACTTTGTTTTTTCTTCGCTAAGGTACCTATAAATATATAAATATATAAATATAAATAAATAAAGATATAAATATAAATAACAATGCTGAACTTTGTTTTTTCTTCACTAAGGTACCTGGATATGAAATTCAACGTCTCTTCCGCCACGTAACCCTCGGCTATTGAACCCTCTGGTCTAGCTGGGTTTCGAATATACTCTTTCAACTTTTTTAAATACCTTTCAAATGGGTACATCCACCGCATTTGAACCGGGCCCCCTAGCAATGCTTCATCATACAAGTGTATCACCAGGTGGATCATTATGTCAAAAAATGCAGGAGGCAGGATAGTTTCTAGTTTGCACATTACTTCAGCCACTTTTGCCTTACCGGTTAACAACTGTTTCCTACTCAAATTCTTGCTACAAACAACTCTAAACACGTTCCCTAAGCCAATTACCGCATCGCTAATCGGCTTATCCTCTAAAAGACCGGAAAGACAACAAACAAAGAGATACTGCATCATAACGTGACAATCATGCGATTTCATTCCAATAATTTTTCCCGTATCAATGTGAACATTATTCCTCAAACTAGACGCGAAACCATCTGGAAACCTTTGTGCCCGTAACCACTCGAGAAAAATCTTCCTCTTCTCCGCTGATAACGTATACTTTCCTCGCTTTAGTATCGTCTTACCTTCTTCGGATGAGATCCACAACTCCTTTCTAATTCCCAAATCCATAAGATCCATTCGCGCCTTCACGTTATCTTTGTTTATTTTACCATCAACTCCTATAACCGTACCAAGCAAACTGTCGCACACATTCTTCTCGCAATGCATTACATCGATGTTATGTTTCAACAAATTTTCTGACCAATACGGTAAACGATAAAAAATACTCTTTTTTTTCCAGTTTGTCTCACGCGGCCCTGTTTTTTTTGTCACCTTGCCCCCGAAATCCTTGTGTTTACCGGGAAACACAATCGGAAGCCCATCTAGCTGTGTCTGAATACTAGCAGGACTATGTTTCCTCGGTGGGGCACGTTTATCGGTTTCCTTGTACGAAACCGTATCATCTCTGAGATCATGTTTGATAGGTAACCAACGTCTATGATCAAAGTAAACGACCCCTTTCCTCACCTTCAACGAAGGAGTGGAATCCATGCATTCTGGGCAAGCCATGTAACCTTGACCCGACCATCCTGAAGCGTATGACCGAGCGGGGTAATCATTGGTCGTGGACAACACACAAACCTTCATTAAAAACATTTGCTTCGTGTGGGCGTCATACGTATGGATACCTGTTCTCCACAACATGTCCAACTCGTCTATAATAGGGCGGAGAAAGACATCCATGTCCTTTCCGGGTGAGCGGGGACCCGGAATTAACAAACAAAGCTGAAATGTGGTCTCCTTCATGCATGTCCACGGTGGCAAGTTATAGACGGTCAATATGATAGGACACATACTGTAGGAGTTGTTCTGCATGGAGAACGGACAAAACCCATCGAGTCCAAGGCCCAAATATACATTCCGAGGTTCACTGGCGAACTCAGGATGTAGCGCTGCAAATCTCTTCCAACTATCACCATCAACCGGATGACGCAACACATCTGGATCGGAACTTCTTCCGGTATGGTGCCATATCATTTCTTCAGCGGTGTGTTTCGATGCGTATAGTCGCTGCAATCTCGGAGCAATCGGAAAGTAACGAAGCTTCTTATGCGGTACTTTGTTACCCTTCATCGGGTCATATCTTGATTCACCACATACTGGACAATTGTCAAGTTTTTCATTCTCCTTGTAAAAGATTGCACAATCATTCAAACAAACATCGATAGTAACATACCCCATGCCCAAACTTTTAAGTTTCTTGTTGCATGCTTCGTAAGAATCGGGCAAGTTGTGAGGTTTCGGTAAAACACGACCAACCAACTCTAACAGCTCGGAGAATGATGTGTTACTCCACTTGTTCTTTACTTTTACGTGCATAAGCTTGGCAATGAAATTCAATGAACTCATCGCTGTACAACCAGGATATAATTCTGTCTCCAATTCTTCGAACAATGAATCAAAACTGTTTTGACTAGGAAGATGTGCGTCTCTCATTTCAATATCTCCCGGATGACCACCAACATAGTAACTTTGTCTCACATCCTCATAAACACGATGCATTTTGCTATCTATGTTTGGTACGTGAATTGTCTCGGGAATTACTACCTCGTTCTCGCCGTGCTTTGTCCAAACAAGATATGTTTTGTTGAAACCGTGTTTAAGAAGGTGGGCCCTAACTTCGTCGATGGGTTTTCGAGAGTAATTATTACACTTCGTACACGGACAAGACATGAAACCAGTGGTACAATCTTCATTTTTCTCTGCATATTCGATAAAACTAAGAACCCCAGATACATATTCTTTCGTATAGTAATTAGTTGTATCGATCCAACTCTTATCCAAATCCGGATTCATCTCTTCGCAACAGTTTTATACAACTAGACAAATAAAATATATAATTATTACAACCCAATTAAAAAGAAGAATAAAAATTACAACACAATAAATGACATAATAAAAATTACAAACCATTGAATGAATAATTATTACAAACCATTGAATGAATAAAATTACAAACCATTGAATAAATAAAATTACAACACAATATATAGATAATAAATTTCATATAATTAATAAAACAAATAATAATATATGAACACAAAAAATTAAATACAACCAAACATGCATACTACAAGACATAATAATAAAAAAGTAAAGCAAATCACATGTAATTCATCAACCTAATCATGTCTAATTATAGCAACTAACACATCAATTAAAAAAATGAAAAAGCATGAAATTTCTTGAAAATACCTTGAATTAGATGGTTAAGAAGAGGATTGATGACCACAACCCACCTAGACAATGTACTAATACACCTAATCACATCATATATCAACAATTAAACACAATTCTAAAATAAAAATTAAATTTTAAAAACATGGAATTTCATGAATTTACCTTAAATTTTTTGATGAAAATGGATATTGATAATGCCCCACCTTGATTATGGACCCGGGAATGGTGCAAGACAAATTGGAGAATCAATTAGGATAGAAAAAAAAAAATTCTGGGATTTTTTGGGAGAAATTCGGAGGTGTTTTTGGGTGTGTGTGGGTGTTTAATGAGATAAAAAACCTGCAGCCTTTAAAAATATATTAATTAATTACCGACGACACGTAAATTCGTCGGTAATTATAATAAACTCGTCGCTAATTAAGGGCGAAAAACGTCGCTGTCCTCATTAGCGACGGCAAATTTACGTTTAAAAAAAATAAAAATTCAAACTAACTAATTAAAGACGAAGTCGATATTTTTAACGACGGCGGTTTGTCGGTAAATATTAGCGACAACGTCGTCTTCGGTAATCAAGGACGTTTACCGACGACCCGTGATTCGCCGGTGATCTGTCGTCGGTAAACAGGCGAAATGTAGTAGTGTGTTTTTTTGTTTTTTTGTTTTGGATTCTTTCTTTTCTTTTTTGTTTACTCCTTTGATTAATTATTTTCACTATAATCAACCGAATCATATCACTATGTCAAGCTTACATATACGGCGGGCCATCATGGGTCAG
Source organism: Nemophila menziesii (assembly GCA_029959085.1). NCBI lineage: Eukaryota > Viridiplantae > Streptophyta > Magnoliopsida > Boraginales > Hydrophyllaceae > Nemophila > Nemophila menziesii. The sequence continues at coordinate 2,997,435 of JARWIR010000013.1, forward strand.
CCCAGCCCAATGAAAACGATTCCGATGGAGTCGACACCGGAACAAGGTCGTTGTCTAACAAAGCAAGACGAGTATATAAAGACGTGAAGACGTCGTTGGTTTGTGTTGATGCAAGGGAAGGTGCTTTGGTTCAAAGAGAGCACAGTAAGCATTGCTCAATAAGCACTTCGCTTTCAAAAATAAAATCTAAGATTTGGTTTTCGAAAAGATTAAGACTTAAAAAATTGAATTTTGGTGATTAGATTTGTTTGATATATTAATTTTTTCATATTATGTGTAATTTAATTTTCATGAATTTTTTGCTATCTTGATAGAAAGCGACATGAATAATGAAGATAATTTAGAATAATCAATATGGATGATCGATTCATTTTTTTATTCTTTTTAGTTGTTTGACTTGAAGAACACTGAATTATATCCCTATTTATTTATGTTATCTCTTGTTTTTATCCTCAAATTCATAAACTAAGTGGAAATGGTTAATTCAGGTAGAGATTGATCAAGACTTCATACATGTATAATTCTCTTGAAATGGCTTATTCAGAGGTAGAGACTGATAGTGGACTTCATACAGGTGCAATTCTAATTGCAAACTAATTATATGAAAGAATAAGAACTTATAATTCTGAAAAGATCAATGGTGCATGATCCATATACTTTGGTATAAATAAATCCCAACTTCTTTTGCAATATTTATGTGTATTTTCGTTAATGATATTATATTGAAATTAACGTCCCTATGGTTTGGTAAAATAACACCTGATATTCAATATTGCATATTATATGGATCTATAATTCAGTATTTGCATAAGAAGAATGGTTAAATTCATGTATACTCCCCCTAGAGTCTACATACAAGAATTTATATAGTCGCATGCTTAGAAAATGTCATCAAAGGTTCTTCAGGTCAACTTTTTAGCACCACAGGTTTAATGATTCTTATGGCAGATGAAGTTAAGAAGAAATTTTTCACTTTCTTTCTGAATATGGACATTTATATATTAATTTAAACTTGAAGTATCAAAAAAACATATCAAATAATGTGATTTGCTCAATTCATTGCGAATTTTCCCTTGTTGTGTGACACTGAAAGCTGTTGTATCTAATATATTTCAGATTATAAGTTATGTCATGTATTATTCGAGTTAGTGTTCATTAGTTTAAGAAGGAGACTAATACATTAATAAGGTTCTTAGTGAGAGATTTTAGCATTACAATCACTGGTAGCTTAAGAAAAGATTGATATGATTGCTCCAATTCCACCAAATTGTGAACAGTTTCTCGATGAGGAATTGATGACATATTTTGCATCGTAATCAATTAGGTATGTTACTTAAGAGTTTACATTTTGCAACGTTTTGATTTATTTTAATCGTTGCGATCTTATGCAGGAAATAAACAAATGTATTATCATCAACTTTCAAGCCGATTCAGACTTTGATGGGTTATTACTTTGCTCATCTCAGATGTAGTAGATGAGAATTATTTATTCATTTTGTTTTCTCTTATTCAATTTTCTATGCATAAGGTTTATATCCAAATTCGACATTAGTTTTGAATGAATTTCAACTTCACAATCTAATTGGTATTTGTAATGCTCCTAGTAATATATATTTAGCTTCACTATCTAAAGGAAATTTTTTAGTTTCCCGGGTCAAAGATATTAATTTTAGATTAGAGAAAATAGAGCCAAATAACACCAGCTGGTGAATACTAAACTAGAGAAATGGTGTTTTGAACTTCTTTAAATTTTTATTTAAGAGAATGTGAAGAGTTTTTGTAAAACTTTTGATAAAAAATCCACATCGGTTGTGGAAATGATTTTTATTAAGTTTTATATTAAAATCATTTACTTGATTCCAATCGAGTTAACCTATGGTGTTGAAAAGTCTATGAAGGTCTCCCCACATGAGCACCACCACCAACAAACCTCGCCCATCATTGGCAGTGGAGCGAAGCGGCGAGGCATGGAGTGGAGTGGTTGTAAGTCACGGAGAGTTAGGGAGAATTAAAAAAAGGTTTGGCTTCCAGGTTAGCCTGGTTATCGTGCATCAAGGAACGGTTGGACGGACGGTTCGAACCGATACTCGTCGGCGACGAAACGAGAACGGTGGCGCGGCGGTGAACGGAAAGACACGGGCCGTCGTTCTTGCTATCGTGCGTGTTTTCAGTTTCTGCAAAAAGTGTTTGGACCGAGCCGGTCTGAAAACGTTACGGACCGGAACCGGTCCGTTACATTTTTTTTATATAAAAGCCCAAAACCCCTCTTCGGTCCAAAACCCATCTCCAGCCCAAACCCCTTCTTCAGCCCAAAACCCTTTTTTTTTACCCCAACCCAACAGATTCGCAACTAGAAACATTAACATTAATATCCTCATTTAAGATAGCAGTTTTATCACAGCCCATATCAGGCTTTTTAGCCTTTGAACGTGAATAATGAACAGTTTTTTTTTTTCTGAATCAATTCCATCAGCAATTGTTATAGGATTAGAATAAACATCTATAGCAGCATCAATATTATTAATAGAATCATCAGCAGCAGAATCGAATTCATAGCCATTAGCGCTCAAGGAATTTTTTGGATTAGAATCAGATACAGAGTTATAAGAATCTTCACCCATCGACAGATTTTCAGAATTAAGGCTAACAGAATCAGCATTAGCATTCGAATCAGCTAATGGGACCGATAAACCGATAGGGGACCAGACCGGGACCGAAACCGGTAAACCGGTTCTGTTATCGGTCGGTTATTCGGAATTTAGGAACGGTCCCTGCTCAAAATTCTTTTTAGAAAAAACGTAATTAATATAAATTAGTTATCCCACCTAAATATTAGTCCACACCCAAGTTAAAATATAAGCTTTTTAATCCTCCTTGAATTAGTAATTAACAAAAAATTGGGGATGATGACCCGAACACACTAGTTGTTCTAACTTTTAATCTTCGTAGAAAAATTCTGGATCCGTCCACGTTATCGGGCTATATACAAAATTGAAAATATTTTTTTTTGTTACATAGGAGAGCCACTTTGGACTCGGAGTCATACGTTATCGGGCTATATACAAAATTGAAAATATTTTTTTTTGTTACATAGGAGAGCCACTTTGGACTCGGAGTCATTGACTCGGTTCGAACCTGCACCACTAGATTGGTAGACCAAGACCCTGGCCAGTGAGCTAATCCCATCTGGTTACAAAATTGAAAATATTAAGGTTAGATAATCTCTCTTAGAACAAATTTTACCCTAGTTGTTTAAGAATACAATTGCTATCGAACCTCTATATCTTATATTATTATTATTTATTTATTTATTTAAAATATGACGTGGTTGTATATTATCACAAACTCTAGTCCTTTTACAACTTTATATCTTGTACCAATACTCCGTAATAGAATTTCACTTAAACACAAGTTGCTTTATATCTTGTACCAATAATAGAATTTCACTTAAACACAAGTTGTATGGTGCATCTATATAAGCACCTATAACAACACATGTATGTACACATTCATTGTTTGAACTTTGAAGAGAATTCTCAACATATATACGTATAGTCTAATTTGTAAACTTTGAAACTTTTCATCTATATATTATGCATTTGTAAAGAGAATACCTTTATATATAGTCTTGATAAGATAAATCATTTTTATTTTTGGTCGTGATATAAATATATTAAAAATTAATTAGGGTTCTCTTTTAAGGAAAAATTGCATGCGATATGGACATACTTCTAATTATTTTTAATTGTAGCGTCGCATTAAATATTATTTTGGTTCTTAGCATAGTATTACTTATTATCTTTGGCGTGGTATGCGAGTGCTTGTCTCCCACAAGTAAGCAAGCTGAACCTCCACTTCCGCGGTCCTCCAAGGATGTTCAAAGAGGCACTGACAGTGAGTTGATTAATTGTGGTGATCAAATTATTATTTTAGGAGATGTTAAGTATGGAAGTGTTGGTTGTGGACACCATAAAGATGCTGGAGGTGACAATAACAATGCTGGAGATGGCGGTGGAGTTCATGGACACCAGGAGGATGGTTGTGGTGGAAACTAAAATTAATATTTTCTGGATTAGAGAAGTTTATGATGTTCTTGTAATTGTTCTTTTTTTTTTTTTGGTCAACCTGATGTGATTTTTTTTTTTTTTATGTTCTTGTACTTATGTTCGTAATTTTTTTTTCTTCTGTTTTCTGTTTCCTATTAAATTGTTACTCGAAAGTCTAATTGTAACTATGAAAGTATTCCTCAATAACTGAAGGAAGTCTTAATTTTAATTTACCATGCTTATTTATAAAATATTTATTATAATGTTTTATTGATTTTCGAATTTTGCAACTATATATTGCCTCGAAAGAGAAGTCTATGGCTTGACCACAAAGAAAAAGGGAAGTCTGGTTTGTCAATGGTATAATTGTTAATTGTTCACTTGTTACCGATCATGACTTTTAATCCCTAGAATAAGTTCAATTAGCATAGTGGTATATATAATATATATGAATGAGGGTATTAGACGGGGAGGAAACTTAGATAAATTCATAATTATACTGTTGTCAAGGCAAATCTAGTAATTTCCCTAGCTAGTTTGCCGAGATGGATGGCTTGATAAGTAATAAGACAAAAACACCTCACAACAACAACTATACACTCTCACATACACAACCATATCTTGTTTCACTAAATGACAAATTCTGTTAGTAGAGAATATTGCATTTGTACAGCTTGCATCACACTATACGTGAGCTAGCTTTTCTATATATATGAACAGATGTAATTCATTTACAATCAATCAATACAAAATACAAAAACAACTTTATTCTTCTTTATCTTATCTAATATGGTATCATAGAGCCACATGAGATTTTTTTTTTTTTCGAAGCTTTTATTCATCCGCCATTAAAGGCTAAGCTTCGTCAATCTCAGCTCTCTTTCGATCCTTGCTTCCGCGTGTTTCAATGGCGTCATCGACGTCTTCTTCATCTACACCAAATATAAGCTCCAGCTCGTCTATTCCGGCTGGACTCTTACTCCTTCGACAGAATTGGAGTAGTTTGATTCAAGTTAAACTTGATTCATCCAACTATGTGCTTTGGCGAGTTCAACTGGAGGCTGTGCTTGAAGCTCATGGTTACTTAGGTCATGTTAATGGCTCTATTCAAAAGCCAATCTCATCCGATCCTTCTTACTCTACATGGATTATTGAAGATCAACAACTTAAGGTATCTTTACTTTCTTCAATGATACCTTCGATTCTTTCTCAAGTAGTTAAGCTTGTTCATGCCTATAATGTTTGGTTAAAATTAGAAGAGATCTTTATTTCGCAATGTCGAACCCATATTCATCAGTTGAAGATGAAACTCTGTAATATTCAGAAAGGTTCTCGATGTATGACTGATTATTTAGCAGATATTCAATCTATATGTGATGGTCTTGACTCTGCCTCATCTTCTCTTCCATTAGAAGATGTTATTATGTATACTCTAAAGGGCTTACCTCAAGAATACAATCAATTTAAGTCTAGTATTCGAATTACTAATGCTTATTCAACAACTATTAGCTTCCATTCTTTGGGAAGCTTGTTAGTCTCTGAAGAACTTCATATGAAGATGTTTGAGAATCATGAGAACTCTGCTTCTTCACATACAGCTCTGCTTTCTGCGGCTCAAACTGTCTCTAATAATAATAATAATAATAATAATAGAGGCTATCATAACAATAGAGGCCGTGGTAGAGGTAGATCTCGTGGTGGTTTTTCTAATCCAGTTGGTGGTTCTCAATCTCAGCCAAATAATAATGGTTCATCTACATATTCAGTCCCTACATGTCAAATTTGCAATAGATATGGACATTTTGCACTTGACTGTTGGTCTAGGACTGACTTTGTAACCTTTCCCTCACCAAAAGCGCAGAGAAACCTTGCTCTAGCTGCTCAATCTCAGCCTACTCCTTCATATAATCCTGAGCAATGGTATTTAGACTCTGGAGCTAACAATCATGTTACATCTGATCTCTCTTTGATCCATCAATCTACACCTTATCAAGGTAATAATGCTGTTGCAGTTGGTAGTGGTCAGTCATTGGATATTGCCAACATAGGACATAGTAAGTTTCTTATCTCTAGTTCACCTATTACTCTTAACTCAATTTTACATGTTCCATCTATATCATCTAACCTTTTATCTATATCTCAACTCACTAAGGACAATAATTGTTATGTTGTGCTTACTTCTTCTTCTGTGTCTATGTTTGATTCAAATAACCATTCTCTGATATTTCAGGGCCCCTCTGAGAATGGTCTATATCCAATAACTTTTGGTTCTTCCCAATCGTGTCTCAAGTCATCCTCTTCATCTTCATTACCCAAATGCTTGTCTTCTCACTTGGTGTCTTCTTCAAGTCAGCTTTGGCATTATAGATTTGGCCATCCCTCTTCTCATGTTTCAAATGTTTTATCTTCTATTTTAGATGTTAAGTTAGACTTCAATGGTGTAAAGTGTAGTCCTTGTTCTGTTTCCAAGGCTCACAAACTACCTTTTCATTTATCTAATTCTAAATCTGCTTCCCCATTTAGTTTGATACACACAGATGTTTGGGGACCCTCCCCTGTATCTTCTTGTTCTAATTATAAATACTATCTGGTATTAGTTGATGATTTCACTCGTTTTACATGGATTTATCCTCTTATGCAAAAATCTGATGTTTGTTCTGTGTTTATCTCTTTTTATAACTTAATTCTCACTCAATTTCAAGCCAAAATTCGTGTTTTGCGTTCAGATAATGGTGGAGAATTTACTAGTCCCAATCTTAAACATTTCCTTTCTCTTCATGGTATTGTTCATCAAACTACCTGCCCCCATACTCCTGAACAAAATGGGGTAGCTGAAAGAAAACACATGCATTTGATTGAAACCACTCGTGCTCTTTTAGCGCATAGCTTTGTACCTTCTGAGTTCTGGCTTGAAGCCTTAGCTACAGCTGTATACTTAATAAATCTTATGCCTTCTCCAATTTTGTCAAATATTTCTCCTTATCAAAACCTCTATCATGTCTTACCTTCTTACTCCCACCTAAAAATATTTGGTTGTTTGTGTTTTCCTTGGTTGAAACCATATTCTCCAAACAAATTGTCTCCTTTATCTGAACCTTGTGTTTTTTTGGGCTATTGTAACAACACTAAAGGCTATAAGTGTTACTCTATGAAGTCAAAGAAGATATATATATCTAGACATGTTGTGTTCAATGAGTCGATTTATCCCTTTCAGTCCTCATCTTCCTCTCCTTCTACATCTTCAAATGATTCTTCCTATACAGATTTCAAAGACTTATTTCATATTAACCCCTTAGCTTTAACTAAGCCATTGTCATCTCCACTTGAGTGTAGCTCTTCTAATGTTGAGCCTGGATCTCCTAATACTCCTTTTACTTCAACTCCAACTCCACCTCCACCTCCACCTCCATCTCCACCTCATCAGTTTAAACATCCTATGGTAACTAGAAAACAAACAGGTCATCTCAAACCTTCTTATAAGTGTCAGTCTACTCTTACTTATTCTTGTGATGTTGAACCTACTTCCTATAAAGAAGCAATTAAAATTCCTTGTTGGCAATCAGCAATGACTGAAGAATATACTGCCCTCTTACAACAAAACACTTGGGATTTGGTTCCACCACCTTTAGGTAGAGATCCAATCACTTGTAAATGGGTGTTTAAAATAAAAAGAAAGAGTGATGGTTCTATTGCTCGCTATAAAGCTCGCTTAGTTGCTCGTGGGTTTCTTCAAGAGTATGGTCTTGATTATACTGAGACATTTAGTCCAGTAATTAAGCACCAAACAATACATATTATTTTATCTATTGCTATGTCTAATGATTGGCCTATACATCAATTAGATGTGTCTAATGCTTTCCTACATGGAGAGTTACTTGAGGAAGTTTATATGACACAACCTGCTGGTTTTGTGAATCAAGAATTCCCTTCTTATGTTTGCAAGCTTAAACGTTCTTTATATGGGCTTAAACAAGCTCCTCGAGCTTGGAATACGTTACTTACTTCTTTCCTTGAAGCTCAGGGCTTTGTTGTTTGTGCAGCTGATACTTCTATGTTTATTCGGATGAATTGTGGTGTGTTAACCATTGTTCTTGTTTATGTTGATGATTTGCTTATAACTGGAGGTGATTCGAATGGTATTTTATCAATTATTTTTGCGTTAAAAGCACGTTTTGATATGAAAGATCTTGGGTATTTAACTTATTTTCTTGGACTGGATATTACTCGATCTAAAGATCATATTCTTGTTTCACAATCTAATTATGCTTCATCTATATTATCCAAAGCGGGTATGAGTGAGTGTAAGTCATCACCTGTTCCAACATTAAATAAATATTCAGTTAAAACTGATTTTGGTCTTCAACCTTATGAAGATCCGTTCCTTTTTCGAAGTCTTACAGGTGCTTTACAATATTTAACTATTACACGTCCTGATATTGCGTTTGGTGTTAATCAAATCTGTCAAGCTATGCATCATCCCACCAATGCAGATTTTGAAGCCTTGAAGAAACTTCTTCGCTATATTAAAGGCTCATTACATATTGGTTTAATTTTTACTCGTACCTCTACAAATCTTCGAGCCTTTTCAGACTCTGATTGGGCGAGTAACTCCATAGATCGACGTTCTATCACTGGTTATTGTATATTTATTGGTGATAACCTAATTTCATGGGGTTCTAAGAAACAATCTACTGTTTCTCGTAGCTCTACTGAAGCAGAATATCGTGCATTAGCTTATGTATCTGCTGAGTTGAAATGGATTACTTAACTGTTTAAAAGTTTGAACATTCCATTTTCTATACCCTCAGTTGCTTGTGATAATCTATCAGCTATTGCACTAGCTACTAATCCAGTGTTTCATTCAAGAACTCGACATATAGATGTTGATTTTCATTTTGTTAGAGAACAAGTCAAGTCAAAATTACTTATTCTACATCATGTGCCTTCTAGTCTTCAAGTAGCTGATGTGTTCACTAAAGGTCTTGCTTCAGCTGTGTTTTCTTCTCTTATTACCAAGCTTCCACTTCTTCAGCGTCTCAGCTTGAGGGGGGATGATAAGTAATAAGACAAAAACACCTCACAACAACAACTATACACTCTCACATACACAACCATATCTTGTTTCACTAAATGACAAATTCTGTTAGTAGAGAATATTGCATTTGTACAGCTTGCATCACACTATACGTGAGCTAGCTTTTCTATATATATGAACAGATGTAATTCATTTACAATCAATCAATACAAAATACAAAAACAACTTTATTCTTCTTTATCTTATCTAATATGGCTACCTACTTGTTACCCGTTTATAGGGTAGAGCATATCCCAGGTTAACATCGGGTTTAGGTTTTTACCAATCTGGTATTATTACATTCCGGGTTGGAGTTTGAAAATTCCAACCTTGGTTTCTTTTAATCAACCCGTTCAGGTTCAAATCACCGGGTTAACTCGGGTTTATTGCACTTAAAAATTGCTTTAATCTTTTTGCGCTCATATGTGATTTTTTTTCTAATATCTTTTTTAATTTCATAACTAGTATCTGGAAAAAAATAATGTTAGAATATCTTGAATTTGGTAAGATTCTGGAAGTCACTTTAAAATTATTGGATGATTTGCTGAGATAAAATAGACTAAGTCATTAATTACAGAAACAAATATGAGGTGTGAAAGTTCAATTCAGGGTAGTCATTGCAATATCATATTCAGATAAACTCTTTCGACAATACATATAAAATTAAGTCATAATAAATTATTAACAAAATTGGTTTTTTATTTTCTTTTGGTCATCAAGAAATTAGCCATACAGAGAGAAATTGTCTGAGTTCATGTTATTCATTCTCTGCAATAAAATAATGACTTCCTTTTCCTCGCACTGCTAGCTTAAGCTTTGCATTGATTTTTCAGTTGCAACACAAATAGCCGGGTTCTATATGAAATATAAAATAATTATAAGAAACCGGAATGGCCGGGTTCAACCTAACATATTTTTAAAAAATATCAACCCAATCCGCAGTAATCGGTTTTATAATTTTTAATTTTTAATCCGACATAAGTTTAAATTCATTACCCGGGTTAGTTCAATTTGGCTCGGATTCACTCGGGTTAATTTTTTTTTTACCGGGTTAGTTCGGTCAATGCTTACCCCTACCCGTTTATTATGCGGGTAAGTCGTACTCCCTCCTTTGCTTTAAAAATAACTAGGTATTGCCCGTGTTTTAAGGCACTACGAAAAATAAAAAACTCGCTACTTGATCGTTCATACATCATGTTCGATATACAATGAAACTTACATATGAACCGATGACTAAAAAAGATGCGTTAATATAATAATGAACATCAATAAAATTAATAGTTTTAGAAAAATTCAAACGTTTGAAAAGATATTACCGAAAGTACCCTCTCTCTAATTAGAAGGAATGTGCAAATTTCAAACGTTTGAAAAGATATCATAGTAAATAAAAGAAAATAGGTTTTGTACAACTGTTATTACTATTTATATAATAAAGATTTTGAGATATATTATTTTATATAAAGATAATATAATTAGAACTAATTTAAAAAGAATCAATCAAATTTTTTTTCATAAATATAATTGATGCATCCATCCTTAAACCCATAAAATATATGCCCAATTACTTTCACATGTAGAGAGACCGATCCAAACACAACAACAGGTAGATACTATTTTGGTTGATTTCAGCAGGATAGGGATCAAATGAAGTAATTTTAGAGGGTTAAGACAGCAAATCCGATCCAAAAAAAAACTAATAAATAAAAACATTGTAATTATTAAACACTTCTAATCGATATCACTCTAACCAATTATAACATTTGGTAGCCAATGAATGTGAGTGATACTATATTAAAGATAAAAAGATCAAATTTATGTATACATAATTTCTCAAGGGGGTAGGTGATAAAAACTTCATTTCTAATTATGATCAAAGTAAAACTTTACTTTTATATGAGAAATGGATAACCCTAAATATTGAAATTTGCGTACGTACGCATCCATAAGATTTTCCGATGGAAAAGAAATCTTTGATGGTCCAATATAATAGAAAACTAATAATAAACAGTGTTAATAAGATTAATATTTTATCCTCTATAATATGTAATTTTGTCATACATAATTCTTTCATCTATATCAAGGGATGGAGAAACAGGAGACTTTTGAATCGTCTCCCGAAAACCTAAAGTTTATAGAATTAAATCAAGGAGAAAAAATCTTTGGTGGACAGACTATTGGATATATAGATTTTGCATATGGTTGGTAAATAAAGAAAAATTTGTCTAATTGTCTGATAACGCTGGTAAATAAAGAAATATTATATAATTTTCAAAATAGATGCAAAACTTTTCAGTTGCCCTAGTAATTCTTTTTTTGTCAAAGTTGCTCTAGTAATCCAATAAATAGCATTTTTAGATTAAAAATTGGTGGAAAATATTTATCTAACTCAAAAAACTTTAAAAACTTAGCATGAACTCAATTACACACTATTGATATGAGGTTTAGTATGAATCTGTTTTTTTCTACAATGATTAAAGGCCAAACTTTGACTTATTACAGGACCAACAAGGTGTTACCGTCAAATCAAGAACAAACTCTACCCTAAATCCCGATGTTGTCGTGATGAGCTGAAAAAGGGAATGTTTTCTCCTTCTGAGGGACCATGCGGACTTGATACGACCCTGAACATGATAATGATCGCAATTTAAATGGTCATATTAACAAATGAATTATATTAAATGGCCAAGATCATTCATAAATCTTACCCGAATAAAATTTACTTTAAATTAAAGTGACCCTAGACGTATGCAAAAATGACTTGGATCTTTCACGTAATTCTAATATCCACGACATTTTAAGTTTCTCAGATGGTGATTCGTGTAAACTTGCACTAAGCCTTTTTGCTTTTCCACGAAGGTCATTTCCCTCTTATTTGAAATCAGTAAATAATTCCAATTACATGTAGAATTGAAGATCAATTAATAATTACTATCTTAAATAATAATATTTTTTTAATTATCTTTTAATATAACAGGCCCGTTAACTTGAGCAAGCTTGTTAATTGCTCAACCACCACCTGAAGAAAAACATAGAAAAGGGACTTATATGCAAATTCAACTAAAATATTAGCTTTTGAGTCTTTTTTCCCTTTGTAAGCTTATCCAACAATATATGAAGGAAACTTTGTATTACACATGGACCATTGGTTCAATAAATCTACTCTTATACTTTATTTTCGAAGCATGAAATCTGAATTTTTAGCAAATTTCGATCTTTTGTGGTGAGACCCTGCACTATACACAACAACCAGGTACTAAGATGCAAAAATTAATTAATTTGTTTACCTTAATTTGCTACTTTGCATTACACATGGACCAATTATTTCAATAAATCTACTCTTATACTTTATTTTCGAAGCATGAAATCTGAAATTTTAGCAAATTCCTATCTTTTGTGATGACAGGGGCGGAGCCATGTGTATGTTAGGGGGGTTCATGGCCCCCCCTGATTTTTTGAAAAAAAAAATTATAAGTAAATAACCCCTAAATTATTAAGAAATCTTCATTTGGCCCCCCTGACTTTCAAAAGTTTATTTTATTAAGCTTTAAATTATTTTATTTATAGGATTTTTTTTATTTTTTATAACAAAATATATGTTATTTTATATTAGAAAAAGAAATTTATAACAAAATTAATTAGAAAAATCAATATCGAGACTTATATTGTAATATTTATACAATATAGGGACCTTTAGAACAATTTCTCCTAATATAGGGACCTATTTTTCGATTTTTGTATGATATTTAGACTTATAGTGCAAATATTGGCGGGATTTATTTTTTCCAGGGGCGTTGCCCCCGAACCCCCTTGGCCCCCCCTTACAAAAAATTCTTGGCTCCGCCCCTGTGTGATGAGATCCTACAATATACACGACAACCAAGGACTACGATGCAAAAATCAATTAATTTTTTTTTTTGCCTTAATTTGGGATGTATTCTTAGCGCATGACTTCTTATTCGGTAAAAGGCTTACAACGGCCATAAACTGGCCATTGTAGAATTTCTGTAAAAATATTATAAACAATACAACTGTTATTATAATTATATTAGATAATTCTGAAAAATTATAAAAGTAATAAGATTAAGTTAGAAATAATTCAATTTTTAAGAGTTTCAACGGTAAAAAATAATTCGTTTACCTTAATTTGGGTTCTTCGCCACACCCGGTTGATGATAGTGGAAAATGCTCCCTTATTGGGGTGGTTTTCTTGTGCAGGAGAGCGGCTAGGTTGAATTTCTTTTATCAACAACGGCTAGGTAAAGAGGTGGAGGTGAAAGGGGTTTCATTTTTTTTATGCCGATGAATGTGAGTGTGAAGATGAGATTTAGTTTTTTTTTTTACTTTAGAATTGAATTTATGAGAGTTATAAGGAGTTAAACTGGGTAATTATGAGCTAAGTGGAGAAGGAGGAAAAATAGGAAAAAGTAGGTAAGTTATATTATGTAATATAGATGTCTATTTACATTTTCAAGTAAATTATAGAATCACGTTTATTACATTTATTATTATTAAAATATTCTTTATAAAATATATTGATATTTTAAATATTTTAATAAAAATATTAGTAGAAAAAAGTGAAATAAAGTGTCATGTTATTTTCCATAGACATTATTTTTAGAACATTACTTTTGTAAGTGAACATTATTTTTTTAGAACTGAGAGAATATTAGATTATTGTTCCTTATGTCATTGTCATTACTAAGTATAGCACGTGGCTTAGGATATTTCGAAACAAAAAACAAATCAATTAATTTGCATAGGAAATGTGTATAAATTAGGATGATATTTTGTTTTAAATATATAACCATCAAAATAATAGATAAAGTGAATACATAAGTAAGATAAAATAATTAGTTATTAAATTTAAATGGACCATAAATTTGTGTATATATAATTTATCAAACAACTAATAAGTGCCTGTTTGGAAGTGTGGAAAAACACTTAAAAGTGCTTCTACCATTTTAAAAGTTTTTTGGATCCTGGAAAGCACTTTTATGAGAAGCACCAAATTGGTGCTTTTTGGAAAAAGCACTTAAAATAATTTTAGATTTTAAAATTATTTTTAATAATTTTTTAAAATTTAAAATTTCATCTAAAAGCGTTTTTTTACTCTATAATAAGCACTTCCAAACGAGGAATAGTTCAAAACACGAAAATAATTAAAAAGTAACATATTCGAAGTGTGAATCATATATCTTAGGATTTTAAGTGCCCGTTTTTTTTTTTGAAAAGCACCTAAAAATGTTTCTACATGTTTAAAAGTATTTTAGACCCTGAAAAACACTTTTAGGAAAAGCACCAAATAGGTGTTTTTTTTTAAAACACTTAAAGTGATTCTAGATTATTTTTTTTAAAATTTAAATTTTATTCTAAAAGCATTTGTTTACTCTAAAATAAGCACTCCCAAACGGGCCCTAAATATACCTGCATAAATCTTGTAACTCTACAAATGGCGATGTGTCAACATACATATATCATCCAATGTGAGAAACGTGAACGACAACTTGTTAATTTGAAAAGTATAGAAAATTGTAATATAATTTATATAAGATACACATTAGTGTTTAATTTATGGGAAACTTTACCATGTGATTGAGATCCCATATAACCAAGTACTTTCATTTTATCCATTCATCACACATGATTTTCTTCCCGTGCTACATATAATTGAAATCAACTATTATTCTAAGACACCAATTACAAAAAAATAAATAGAAATAAGAGTTTGTATTATCTCACTTGTGGATATATTATGCGATATAATTTATCCTCGTCCCTTAACGTTACATTAATATTTTTTGTACGAAAGAATTGTACCTATAAATAAATATAAGGGTATATTAAAAATAAATTATTACCATCAGTTACGTATTTTGTGTAAGATGTATTCACTTATGAAATTCATGAGCTGTGGATTGGGTTGCAAAAAAACAACACGGTTTATAGCACGACACGTGTCGATAGTCATTTCGATTCTTTTTTTTTAGTAGAACGTGTATAATAATATCACTAATATATTAGTTACAATATAATGACGTATATGAAAATATATATATCTGATAATTAGCGTTGTATGCTTATCTGTATTATATATTTCATCAAAACTTCAGGTAATACAGTATCAGTTGTGGTTTTTTCACCACCGGGAAGAAGTACTTATGCGATCATAACTCGTGCATCTAGATAATGCAAAATACAATTATCCATGACTAAATACAGGAATTCAAAAATTGATCTCAACGAATTTCGCAGATTGACCTTGTGATTCATTAATGGTCATGGCATAGGTCAAACGTACAAAATAATGCCTTCTTGTCAACACAAATGGTTATCCAAGTCAGAAGGTGTC
Source organism: Nemophila menziesii (assembly GCA_029959085.1). Classification (NCBI taxonomy): domain Eukaryota; kingdom Viridiplantae; phylum Streptophyta; class Magnoliopsida; order Boraginales; family Hydrophyllaceae; genus Nemophila; species Nemophila menziesii. Next base: position 3,012,904 of record JARWIR010000013.1, read on the forward strand.
AATGAAATTATTGGAATGAATACCAAATTACCAGATTTATCTCCATTCAAAATGTGAGCTTCAATAATATGCGTTAAAAACTTGACAGCCATTAACTACGCGTCGTTTCACAATCCGTCCTTCAGCATAGGAGTACCCACTTTGAATTCCAATATTACTTATATTTAACATAAAATTATCTATAGATGGCTTAATTACTTATATTTGACATGTTAAAATCATAAATAATTTAAATAAAATTATATATAATCAACTAAAAAAGTAAAAATTATATTTTTTAAATAGAGCATTATTAAACAAATCAAACCCAGCTAATGCTCATGGAAAGGTAATCTTGATAATGCTCATGGAGCTAGAATTGCTTGGAATACAGTTTGCAGTAGTAAAGAAGAAGGGGGATTAAACATTCCCAATCTTGAAGTTATTAATAAAACTTGTTTACTCTACAATTTCTGGAGGTTTTACTCTCAAAATCATAACCTCTGGAGTTTGTGGGTAAACAAGAATATACTGAAAAACAGGTGTATTTGGAGCATTAGCCCAAAACAGTACCACTCATGGATGTCTTAGCAAATCCTAAAAGTAAGACAACTGGCCTATGAACTTATTTATCATGAAGTTGAAAATGGTGAGTTATCCTTTATAATGTGGGATAAGTGGTTAAATAAACATAGTGTGCAGGAATTACTTAGTATATCATGTGATGAAAATAATCTGAGCTGTAATAAGAAAGTTAAAGACTGTTTTGGTAGGGGAAGGTGGAGAATTCCTCCTTGTATTGGGAAGATTTTTCCTCAGATACAGGGTATAACCTTAACTGATAAAGTGGACAAAATTATGTGGAGTGAAACTGTTAAAAACCAGTTTTCATATAAGAAAACTATGTTAAGGATCACTGAACATAAGAATGAAGTGAAATGGTATGAAATTGTATGGTCTAAAGCTTGTATTCCGAGGTGCTCTTTTGTTTCTTGGCAAGTTGCAATGGATATATTACCTACTAAGAATAGAATGAAAGAATGGGGTTTGAGTGCTGATCATATATGTCATATGTGTAGGGTTGTTAATGAAGATAGTAATCACTTATTTGTAAAATGTCAGTTTTCAAATAGTATTCTTATTAGAGTACTTGGTGATTGTGGTATTAGTGCAAATATTAGTTCAATACATGGGCTATTGGAAGATATAAAGAAGGTATGTGATCACTCGGATATGTTGATGATAGTAGGGGTAAGTATTACTACTTATATCTACTTAATTTGGTATGAAAGAAATATGCGAGAACATGGAGACAAAAGAATGAATGAAGATAGAGTTTATAATGATAAATACTTACGTGTCTATCAAGTTGAAGAAAAGAAGTTTCAAGAGTTTAAAGGCCAAGAATGCGGTTAAAGACATTTGTAATAGATAGTTGTTTCCTTTAATTGTTATAATGTATTTGGGCTTTTTAAATCTTTGTAATAGTTAGTGTTAATGTGGTAGTAATGTAATAGGCCCAATAGTTAGTGGGCTTAAGTTGTAAGGTGTTGACAGTTTTGAGCTTCATTTAATAAAAGTTTGATTTACCGATCAAAAAAAATACAAATAAAAAAAGTAAAATTATAGGCTAACTTGAGATCCGCGAAATTTTGCATTAGATTGGACTTAGGATGTACTTATTTTTTTAGGCCTTGTTATTGTTATTAGAATAAATTTATTATCGAATCAAGACCAATTTATTTGAATCACTCCCTAAAATCTATTACATTGATAACTTACTTAAATCAGTTTTAAGGAAGTTGGCTTCATGCCAGCCAGGACTATATCTTCAAGCATAGTTAACTCAATGTCATCAAGTAAGGTTTCTAAATCTTCTAAAGTGTCAATATAGCTTAATTTTGGTAAAATCGTTATTATTGGTCAATATTGAAGAAATGTGCTAACTATAACTTTATATAGCAAAGTGGATAGACGTATAGAATCATTTGAACTCTTAGAGGTATAATAATTTTCCTCTTTTCGCTTAATGTGCTCAAACTCACATGAATTTGAATCCAATGGTGCATTAATGAGTTCACAATATAAGAGAGGGATATGTCATCAGTTTCACCCATTTCGTCCATTGAATTTGTTAAAGACGTACTTATCATTTCAATTTTGTCCATTTTAGTTTTAGTTTTAGCCTGCAAAAATAACTATGAATAAAAAAAGGGTGATTTACTAATAGAGTCCATGGACTTTAGTCAGTTGTCCATTAAGTCCAACCCACCCAAAAAGTCGGATTTACCCACCCCCCCCCCCCCCCCCGCCTTACACCATTGAATGTATGTTGACTTACCAAAACGATATTCCTTGATTCCATGCAAATAATCAAATAATATTAAATAAAAAAAACGAAAGCCAAAACTAAAATTAGAAAATCAGCAACCCATCGTCTCCCTCCATCTAAACTAACAAACCTACCAACGAAGCAACCCATTTTTGCAACCGATAATGTCTAAGACGAAGAAGCCAAAACAACCCAACGATGTCGACGAAGGTATGGTTCCGATGAAGAAAATGAAGACAAAGAAAATGACGACTTTGAAGGTACGATTGCAGGGAAGATAACAAAGAAGAAAGACAGAGATGATGATAGGCAAAGGACGGTTATGGTGAAGTCAATGAAGAAGACTATATCCATTGATGTTGACGGACAAAGTATGGTTCCGATGAAGAAAATGAAGACAAAGAAAATGACGACTTTGAAGGTACAATTTCGGGGAAGATAACAAAGAAGAAAGTCAGAGATGATGATGGGAAAGGGAAGGTTACGGTGAAGCCAATGAAGATTGACTATAGCCATTGATGTTGACTGACAAACTGTTGTTTCGGCGAAGAAGAAGAAGATGCAGCAACCTAAACTGTTGGTAGTAAATATTGTGGTGTATGTGGGTAAAATTAGTGGGTTATGTAAGTAATTTGATGGGTTACATTACAACATTGATATTAAAGACAGTCATGTGCATGTGTAGAATAAGTGGGTTGAGTGAGTAATTTGATGGGTTGCAGTATAAAAATCAGCTTAAATGCAAAAATGAGTTGCTTATATACATTGGTGTGCTAAGAGACTAGCTAAATAAGGATGTAGCTAATTGATTGAGCATCTTTGAACGTGATAGAGTGTAACAAAGTTTCCATAATAAGATGCTAAGATATGCGATATATATGAAATTCGTTACACAAAGATAATTATAGACAAAATCTAATAATATCATCGAATGAAAGGGTATGCATGGTATAAGATTAAAATTCTGGACCTTTTAGGGGAAGGGGGAATTCAGTGGACTCTATATGGGTAAGTTATTGAGTTTTTGGACTTAATTAGCTAATACCTCTAAAAAATTTGATATTTAAATAGTTATACGATATATTTTTGAAAAAGTAAGTAATCAAAATAGAAAAATATTATTTACAATTGTAAATTATTCAAAAAGTATACAAACAGTAATTAAAATATTAGTTTATATTTTTAGTTTATTAATATTTTATAAATTAATTATAAACACAACTATACTAAATGCCACAATACTAATTATTAAATTAGTAGTATCATTTGTTATTTAATTGAAAAAAATTAGTATTTTGTTGAAACAATATGTAAAAGAAACTAGTTGATGAGATGCTATATGGAGATAAGAAGAGTATATTATTATATATGGATTTCTATCTTACCTTGAGGGAATGGACAAGTCTTTATATAGAGACTTATGAGACTATCCAACTACCCTACTAATTACATAATAAGTAGGATGTTACAAGGGATAAATGTGAAGGTTACAAAGGCTCTCCACTACTCTAGAATAATACCCACATTATAATATTTCATAACACTCCCTCTTGAGTATTATTTCAAATACGCATATGATGTTGCCTCGTTAAAAACCTCACTAGTAAAACCCAATTGGAAAAAAACTAGTCAAGGAAAAAAGAGTGCAACGCATATGAATCTTCCTTTGAATGTGTGGATAAAGTACCTTGATCATTAGTATTACCAACTTGTCTCATGAAATGGAAGTCTTTGCATAAAATTATCAAGTGCAGCCATAAATTATATTGACATGATATTCATCTTGAACTTTACATCTTGGGCTTTTCTTGTGAACTTAAATTTGACCAAGTCGAGTTGAATATCCACCAAACTTTTATTGATATGCCTCGTTAAAACCTTACTATGAAAACCCTGTGGGACAAAAAGCGAGTGAAGGAAAAAAAGTACATAATCGTTATCAATACGCTTTTAATTTTCCTCGTTAAAAACTTTGTCAAGAAAACCCTGTGGGAAAAAAACTTTGACATAGGAATAAAGAGTGCAATACGTGTTGTTCTCCCCCTCATGTAAACATATATGATGATCTTCAATTTCGAATATAATCTCGATATTCAGTATCTTACACATTTTTATAATAGTAACTATAATTTCAAATTAAACAATATATGAAGTCATATCGTCATATATCACTGGAATGCTCCACAAACACAATCATGTGCAATTTATAGTAATAAATATTCATGCACGTAATCATAAATAAACACATATTCTACTTATGAAATATAAAACAAATATATGGCAGATTACATGACAATATTATATTTGGCCAATTAATTTTTCTAGACAATATCATAGAATGGACTTCGATTCAAGATCCTCGTTTCATTTAGTAAATTTTACATGATCATTTACACATATTATTCGATCATGATCAAATTGTTTTTCGATTCCATATAAATCTGTAGTAATATAATCGAATGAGATTCTTTTATCTCAATTTCTCAATACTGAGAAAATATTCAAATACCTGGTACTCTTTTTAGAGTACTATTCTTTAGTTAAATTTTCTATATTATCTCATGATAATTTTAGAAGTGCCAACTTGCTCATACTGTTCAATTTTATGATATTTTAGAACCGACAGGTCGACCACGCTTTACGTGTTGCAATGTATTTTTTTCAAAGGAAATTAATTTGAGCATGATCTTTTCAAGATGAATACGTGACTTAGTCACTTATGAATGCATCTTATTATTACACTGAGCTCATAACTTATTTGCGAGGATGAAGTTGCATCTTATAAAATATTTTTCAACTCCCCCTCTTATCATGAGAATCTTGCTTTATGCATAGTATTTCAGTATACATATTTTTCATGTGGCCAACTCAAGATACATATCAATCATTGAAGATTGAAAAAAATTCTCATATTTGTTTGTGATCTCATCTTTGTGCATAATGGTGGATCATTTATATTTTATGTTGCACAAGTAACTGTATATAGATGGATACTTTAGGTCTTTGACCAATGAGTGTATTCATAATTTTTAGTTGGACTTTTTTTTTTCAATATAACCGTATATATGTATAAAATTGTATGTCGATATGTCATATTAGGCGAATTCACAACCAATTGTCTAGCAATTTTCTATTATAAGAAAATATATATTCTGCTAGATCATATATTTCTCCCCCTGAATTTGACTATTGGCTTTAAATAGTACAAACAAAAAGGAGATATCCTAATAATATTTATTTTAGGATTTAAACAATATTGATTTAATATTGGATTTATCCAAATGACATTCATCATAAAATAGTTATGTCAAATAATTTTGTCCAATAATATTGTACAATTATGACATGATGATCGACTGGTCTAAGACACCATATTCAAGTTACCTTATTTGCAAGAGGGTGGTGGTTCAAATCCCACTTCTAATATTTAATTATCTTGTTATTCAGTAATCATTGTCAAATAATCTTTCGCAATTTCAAGTTCACGATTTTTTTTATGATAACGTGTTCTTTTCAGGAATACGTAATTATTCTCCAACCCCGTATGATTTTCAAAGTCAGTGACTAATATAATGTATAATTTTTCATTATATCAAACGAATTTTTGATTCGTGATAACTATATAAATCATGGGATTAGGCTTTAAGCCTCGTTTGAGATAATGTTGAAGAAACATAATTTTTTTCTACGCAATCGTTCTTAGATGTGTTACTTTCTTCTCAAATGATTATTTTTCACTATCATTTATGACATTCATATGATTTCCAAGGTCATGTCAATATAAAAATGAAATTTATTTCGTAAAATTTATTCCATGAATTCAATATTTTCTTTACATGTATGGAAATTAAATTGCTCAATATACCAACGAGATTTTATTTCGTTAGAGTTATTTTCATGAATCATACTTTTGTAGAAAGTGGGCTCGAATAATTTCACCCATGAATCATTATCAAGTTGGACATTTCATAATGGTTTCATCAATTGTTTCTCAATATTCAAATTTTTTCTTGATAAGTTCATTAAAATATTTTTTTTCTTTATAAACAACTCGAAAGTTATTTTTTTCATAAACAAGACGAGTTTCAAATTGCTTTTAAGCAATCATAATTTATAAATTGAAGCAATCATTTAGTTTTTTATTCTCGTCATTTTTTTCAATGATTGTAATTCTTTTCTTGAAGCAATCTTGTACAATTTCAAATTGAATCTTCTCTTTCAAAATCATATATTTGAAGAGGTATATGAATATTAATCTGTACTCTCTAATATATAAAAAAATTTAAAAAAATACATCTTATCTCAAGAATTACTTACCTCTATATAACAAAAAAATAAAAATTATGAAGAGTCTCAAATCATATTAGCTCGGTTGGTTAAGTCATGCTGATAACGTGTTGAAACAATATGTAAAAGAAACTAGTTGATGAGAGGCATATGGAGATAAGAAGAGTATATTATTATATATGGATTTCTATCTTACTTTGAGGGAATGGACAAGCCTTTATAAAGACTTATGAGACTATCCAACTACCCTACTAATTACATAATAAGTAGGATGTTACAAGAGATAAACGTGAAGGTTACAAAGGCTCTCCACTACTCTAGAATAATACCCACATTATAATATTTCATAACATATTTTATATTGAAATAGAAATATACTGTTTTGTTTTTTATTAATATTTTGACCCATTTAAAAAAATTATATTTATTGGGCTAATGCAAATTGGACCATTTTTGTATTTTTCTTAATTAAGTTCTGGCTTTTGAACATTTGGGTTGAATCACATATTTTTAGTTTTTTATCTTGACCCAAACCCAAAACCCTATTATATTTTAAGTAGGCTAATACAAATTAGATCAATGCCTATTATTTATTTTCAATTATTTACAGACTTGAAACACGTTGGCTAAAACATATTTGAGCTTATAATTCAAGGGGGTTAAGGCTAAAGTCTATAGACTAAATTAGAGATGGTTCAGTGCACTACTTTCCCATACATATGACACTTCTTAGTTCAAATAACGATGAGTGTGTACTCTTAATGAAGTCATACCCTGATTGGGCGGTTCTAGTGAGACGAGCTTGATAATATTCACTGAATACTTGTTTAAAGTTGGGTTTTAATTTTAATGAATCCATAGCCTAATAGGCGGTCTTATTGAAACAGACTTGATGAAAAACATCGACTACTTACCTAAGATTGAGTTTTACTCTTAATGAGTTCATGGCCTCATTGACGTAGTCCTGTTGAAAAGGGGCTTGATGAATTTATCAACATATGTTAAGGTTGAGCATCGTAACTCTTAGCCTTCAAAAACCCCAAGAAAGGTACTCTACAATGGGTAACATTATTGAAAATTACATATGTGAGTGTGAAGATGGAGGACGCCTTTTATAAAAAGCATAAGCTTGTTTATTTAGAACACTCACTAAAACCAAGTTATACATATGACCTTCCTAAACTCATGGAAAGACAATATCATAGATTATTTTCTTAAAGCTGGGCTTAAGTATGTATTGTGGGGATCTCAAGTAAATAGTTTTTGGTGACTGAATTTGGTTGTTGTCTCACTTCAGTAAGTATTAATCCCAGTAACTGATTAGACATTGGTGTTTAAGTACAATCTAACCCATCTCCTACCCAGGATTTCTTGTTTCAATCTCTCTTCCTTCTCAATAATAGCCCTATGTAAAGGGCTAATGGATTCATGTTCATGGATTCATTGTTAAGTACCCCTGTCTTATATTTTACTAAAATTTCTTCAAATAGTTTGAACTTCTTTAAATTTTTTTAAAAGAATGTGGAGAGTCTTTGTAGAACTTTTGATAAAAAAAAATCCAAATCGGTTGTAGATGTCATTTTTTTAAGATCTTACTTACTTCCAAATGCGTTAATCTATGGCTATACTGTAGAAATCGTCTCCTATACGTCAACTCCCCCCTCAACCGCTTACACCTAATAAAATACTAGGCGTTTTTACCTAGCGTCTTAGTCGTCGTGGATGAGACACCCAGGCACCAATTACGCAAAAAATGGACGCATATGCCCTTTTTTTCTTTTTTTATTATCGAGGATTCTTAGTTGATATATACTATAGTGTTCTTAGAAGAATTTTATGACTTAAATAGTTTAAAAATTTGTACTTACTATGTATATATTTCTAAGTATACAAAATTACACAGCGAGATTCAAAACTGCCTAATCCCGCCTATGCGCGGTATAATATTGCCTAATTGGTAGGCTCTGATCGACCGCCTAGGCCGTGAAACCAAAATCTACATCATAGATCGATTGTATTGTGTAGTCTATAAAGGTATCCCCACACACACCACCACCACCGCGAACCTCGCCCATCACTAGCAATGTTGCGAAGTTGCAAGGCGTGGCGTGGTTGTAAGTCACGGAGAGTTTGGGAGAATTAAAGAAAAATTGCTTCCAGGGTTATTTATATTATTTTATTGAGTATTAAAAATGTTTTAAAATATTATTACAAATTGTTTTTATTGACTAAGTTGATTCTTCTCCCCTTATTCTTTGTTATCGTTTTAAGAGTTAAAGCTTTGCCTTATGTGTTTGTAGTAGGTTGACGGAGATTCAAACTTGGTAGTTTCAAGACATTTTTTATTTAATGCATCCATTCACGAGCTTGTCTAATTTTGTAACTATATGAACGTCCTTTCCTAAATCATTTGAAACACACCAAAAACATAAATTTCTCATCTCAATAAACTCTCTCAGTTTTTATAGTTACTTGTGGATAGTTTGAGTAAGACTCCAAACCTCGTTTAGAGAATACACTTTAGATAGTGGAGTATTAGTCATACCTTTGAAACGACTGGTGAACACAGTTAAACACTATAGATGTACCGTAAATTATTTTTAAGGTGTTGGTTTATCACACTACTACAACGTTGTTATTTGGTTAGGTTTCGTGTTATAATTCTTAAAACCTATTGTAAAATTTTCAAACCTTATTTTTAATTAAAGTTTAATTTGTTCTTACTTGTGCTATTTTTTCAACATAATCAGGGCAGATTCAAGGTGGTGGTGCCCCACCCTTGGGATGTAAATGATATGAATTTATTAGTATATAGGTTAGTTCTCCAACCTAAATATTAGTCCGCTCCAAGTTAAAATATAATTTTTTTTAATCTTTTCTAAATTAGAAATAACTAAAAAAAACGGCGACGATGCCCGAACGCACTGGTTGTATCGGGCTTTATACAAAACTGAAAGTATTAAAGTTAGTCTTAGATAATCTCTTTTAGAACAAATTTTTACCCAGTTAGATCAAGGGCGTGAAAAGGTAAAAACAAAAATCAGGGGCGGATGCTAACGACGACAAAAAATAGTTAGATCAATGGCGCGAAAGGGTAAAAACAAAGATCATGAACGGATACCACACTTCATCCAAAGTTAGAAGATTTTGGGAGGAGTTTACCCATCTCTATATCTCATATTAAAAGTATAACGTGATTGTATTTTATCACAAACTCTTATCCTTTTTACAACTTGATATCTCTATATACGTACTCTGAAATAGAATTTCACACAAACACAAGTTGCATGGTGCATCTATAACATCACCTATAACAACACATGAATGTACACATTCATTGTTTGACAATACATAGAATTCGCTATATATATGCCTTTATAGACTTGATAAGATAAATCTTTTTTATTTTTGGTCGTGATATAAATATATTACAAATTAATTAAGCTTTCTCTTTGAAGGAAATTTGCAAGCAAGATATGGACATGCCTTTAATTATTTTGGGTTGTAGCTTGGCATTACTTATGATTTTTGGCGTGGTATGCGAGTGCTTGTCTCCAACAAGTAAGCAACCTGAACCTCCACTTCCTTTGTCCTCCCGGGATGTTCAAAGAGGCACTGATAGTGAGTTAAATTGTGGTGATCACATTATTATTTTATGAGTTGTTAGGTATGAAAGTGTCGGTTGTGGACACCATAAAGGTGTTGGAGGTGACAATAACAGTGCTGGAGATGGCAGTGGAGGTAAAGGACACCAGGGAGATGGTTGTAGTAGAAATTAAAATAAATATATTTTGTATTAGAGAAGAACATGATGTTCTTGTAATTATCGTAGTAACTTATTTTCTTTCTTTTCTCTGTTTTCTTTTTAGGATTTGTTTCACCAAATAGTAATATAGTACTGAAATATAATTTGTTGGAAAACAACAACACAAATCTAAATGTACTTTGGTGAGATTTATCTCACCAAATAACCGTATAAACCTAAAAGTAGCTTGGTGAAATTCATTTCACCAAAAACAACAATATAAAAATGAATGATGCAGATTTCTCTTTAATAAGATGGCAGTTTTCAAAAACTAGTTATTAAAATTCAAAAGATAAATTTTAAAAAATTAGTTACTTTGAGAGCTCAATATCTCATTCTACCAAATTGTTTTGATCATGTGATAAAATTTTCTTATTCTGTGTTATAAGAGATACAACTTTGGTTTGTATCCCAAGTCATTTTGAACTACGTAAATCAAATTTATTTTAAAATAAAGTGAGTTATTTATCGGTAAGTCGAAACCCATATTTCAACAATCTTCACATGAATAATTTACAGGGGGAACACATTAGTAAACTCAAAAAATACAGAGATAAATTACCGACGTGTTCCTTAGGATTCGACAATCATGACTGAGGCTTCCCCAGGCATTTCCTGGTCGTCTCCCTTGCTTATTTCCCCATCCTCACATTTCTTGGATTTGACTAGTGTTCTGGTCATCAAATGCACCCATGGATTTAGAATAATTCATCGAAATTAAATGTAGGAGCGTCTCCCGAAGTTGTCAGATCAGCAGCCTCTCTATTCTGGCGAGCTGCCATGGGCGCCGCATTCATTGTCTCACCACCATCGTCGCTCACCACCACCAACCACCAAGCAAGAAGGTCTATGGCTAGAGAAGCAGGACCGCGATCTGAGAAGAGAGTAACCTTCGATCACTCCACGTCGCCGGTTCGAGCACTCCATGTCGTTGGTTCGAGCTGGAGTAACCTTCGTCTTCAAAGCTTCGTGCAGAGGTGTGGCTATCATGGTTCGTGCAGCGAGCTCGGCCATTGTGTTTGCAGTGAGATCTGGAGATGTTCTTCTCCATCACGCAACAAACCTTTGAAGTTGTTATTCTCCATCACAGATCTGGATATTTGCAGCGAGATCTGGAGCTGCAGGTGGTGATGGTGCTCGACCATGGAGGTTCCAAGCTGGAGGCGGATCTGAGCTGCAGGTTGAAGACAACTTCCTTCCAGCTTTCATTGCTAAGTTTTTCTGTGCAAGCTTTGATTGTTTTCCTGTAAGTGGTTCAAGAAGACGAGCGAGCGAGCTGCTCAAGTTTTTTTTTGTAAGATCTAGTCAAACCAGATATTTCAGACCTTTTTTTGTAATTAGGTTTTTTTTTTCTTTTGTTTAATAGCTGTTGTAATAAGTTAGTTTTTTTTTTGTAATAAATGTATTGTAAAAGTGATACTCAATTTTTTTAAATAATACTTTGCTTTTTACTCTTCAATTTTTGTAGAAAACTCATCAATTTTTGTAGATGGTCGGAGTTTGGGAGGTCGGAGATAGATGGTAGTGGAGAGAGATGAACAGTGACATCACTTTTTTTGTCTTTTGGTGTTAGTAAGGATATTTTAGTATTTGGTAATTTTTAAGATCTCTTTAAAGAATTTAGATTTCCACTAGTTTCTTTAGAAAGAAAAACTAGTCTCCAAGTCCTTATGTGTCAATCACCTTTAGAATTATTTTTCAAATTTGACAAAAAATGAATTATTCCATGATTTTTTAATATCCTTTGTAATTAAAAAAAATTAGGAGTATCTATCTTTATGCACGCTAATTCAGAATTATGATAAAGTATTTTAAAGAAAAAAGTACCCTCAACCTCCATATTTTGATGTCATTTCATTTTTAGACATTAGTTTTTTTATTTTAGTTTTTTCGTTGTACTCGTTTTCCTTTTCTGAAGATTAAAAATACCTTAAATTTCCAAAATTGTTCACAGGCCTTTGTAATTTAGTCAAACTGTGTTTTGGTGTTAATATGACTATTATTTTATACTAATTATATTAGATGGCGTCTTAGGTCAGAGCTTTCGTTAAGATAGTAAAGAGAGGTTAGAAAAAAATTATGTAACTATTCTTTTAGGCCCAAAAATACTAAGTTTTCTATTATAAATTTTAGTTGATATATTATCTAATATAAGGTCGTTTTCTTCTTTTTAAGGCTTAACTTAACTAACTTAAAAACATTACCAAAAATTAAGATTTTTTTTATGAAAAACACTGACAAGTTTACTATTACCTTGTGTGTACTTACTTAACAGGAAAGCGAAAAATACGAAATTGTGTAGTATATATAACTCAATGGAAGAAACCACTGAACACATGTTTTTCGAATGCCCTTGGACCAAATCAGTATGGTTGAATTCACCTATGAGCTTTAAAACTAGCAACCAATGTCCTGTCAAAATAGACATTTGGATGGCTAAAGTTTTAAACAAAGCAAATATTGAATTTGGAAAACATTCTCATATAATTGATAAAGTAGCCATTCTTGTGTGGAATATTTGGAAAGAAAAAAATAAGTTTGTTTTTAAGAACATTAATCTGTGCCCCATAAGATTTTTACAAAATGCTACGGATTTGTGGGATGAACAATTCAAAATTTTATATCCTAAAGACGACTTAAATAGTCTGAAGGATAATATGAATATCCATGAAATGCATTATAAAGAGAATAGTGATAATTGTGGGGAGAAAAACCTAAGAATTACTTTAAAATTATGAGGGAAAAAACATATGTTATTTCTTCTAGTAAAGAAAAAAGAGTAAGGAAAAACCTTGTTGGATTGTCTAGTATGGAAAGTGTTACATGTAATAAATCATTTGAAAAAAACAATAGAGAGTAAATAGAGTCCTCCACCTTAAAACTGGTATAAAATTAACAATGCATCATATAAAGTTAAGAGATCTATTATTTCTTGTGTTGTCAGGGATCACAATGGTATTATCATCAAACTTGACTCTTGGGAAATAGGGGTTGAGAATCCAGTGGAGGCTGAAGCATTGAGAATCTTGAAGGCATGCTTATAAGTTAGAGAGTTTAAAGACATAAGATGTGTGATAGAAAATGACTGTCAAGTCATCATGGGTCCCTTAACTTCTAATTCTCCAATTGTTAATACTTGTGTTAATAATTGTTGTAATTCGGCCTTCTCTTTTGTTACGAGAAGGAACAATATGATAGCTTGCCTTGTGGCAATAGTTTAGGGTTAGATAGGTCCTCTATATCAACCGAATTAGCGGAATCAATTAAAGCCATGCCCCACCTACAGAAATAGGCTAACTATCTACTCTCTTCGTCCCAAAATAATGTCTATTTTACTTTTTACACAAATTAAGAAACACAATTATTATCTTTCACATTACTAAAATATCCTTAATAAAGTGTTTTGATATTTTAAATAATATTCATTGGAAATATAAATTTAAATATTTTAATAAGGTAATAGTGGAAAAATGTGAAATAAAGTGTCTTAAAATTCTAAGTGAATATTATTTTTAGGACACTATTTTTAGTAAGGTGAACATTATTTTTAGGACGGAGAAAGTAGTATTTATGATATTTATGGAAAGTTTTCGGTAAAAAAACTAAACTGTTCTCCCATCTTTTTTCTTGTTTTTATACACTTCATATCTAATACAGAGAAGAAACTTAAATTAGTGTTGTTTCTTTAATTATGGATGAGTTTTTATTTCCATCTCTGTGATAATTTCTATCCATTCTCTCTTCAAACCTTTACCATGGTATCTAGTACACCTCATGTTGTCTTGGTTAGATGTATTAATTAAGAAGGGTTTCTTGAGAAAGGGAAAAGGAAAAATACCAAGATGGAAATCCCAACACGCTTATAAAATACCTCTGAATACAAAGTAAACCATCAATGTGATTGTCAATTTCCCTTAAACCCTATAATCACAAAAGGTACATTTTTCTTTGCTATATTCCTTTTGAGTAACGATATATGTCACCCCTTTTCATGTCACTCTTTTATCACCCTTCTATATATGTGTTATGATTTCCTTGAATAGAAGATAGAGAAAAATTAAATAGGATAGAGAAATCAATTCATCGGTACATGTAAGCATACACGTAAGAGGTGATAAAAGGGTGATACAAAAAAGGTGACAAATATCATTACTCATTCCTTTTTAGTTAAAATATAATTAAGTATGCTTTGTTAAGATTTTGATTTCAATATATTTTAGGGGTTAGATTACTCGCAGATGAGAGAATACCGTTCAATCAGGTAGTTCCTAACACATCCAGAGAATCTAATTTACCAGATGGAAAAAATTCTTTGCATTTGCATTTAGTGTAATGTTAGTATCTGCCTTGTAAAATAGTGTAAAATATTGGTCTACTTGAACAACATGATCTCCCTCAGTTATGTGTCTGAGCTTATTCACCAGTCTAGTTTTGGTTTCAACTTTCAAGATGATTTAAAGTAAAATCTGGCAATTTTTTTGCAATTGTCTTATTCATACTTGTTCAATTAATATATATATGTTTATTTTGCAAATACAAGATTAGATGCTATGTTTTCAAAAAACTAGTTGCTAATAAAGGACGAATCTTGTGTTGGATCCTTTATAATTTCACAGCCGTTGGCTGATGAGTATACTTCCACGATGAAAGTTGCTAATAATAATTTTTTTTTTTGTGAAAGATGAATATTTGTAAAGTAATGAAATCTTTTGGAAAGATTGCATCAAGCAACAAAAGTGTTTGGGAGAAGGTCAAAGTAAGTCCAGAAAATATCTCTAAAAGTTTGGGAAATATAAGGGAGTATATGATAAAAAATGAGAAGTTATATGACTTAAGACATAAGTGTATGTGTGCTGGTTTCGCGATCATTGCTTATAGTTATCATAGAAGTAACGAGAGATACAGGATCTTTTTGGAAGACCTCAATAAGCGTTTAGACAAATTAAATGACTCATTCGACAAAGTTGATGGTCAAGAATCTTTGGTTAGTACTAGGGCTAAGTCCAATAAGACCCCAATTGTAGCAAAAAGCTACAATTAAGGGATGAATAATGAAAAATCCAATTCCAACAGGTTCTCAATTCTGGCTAAAGCCAGTATAGGGATCCCTATTCTAAAGAAATGTTAGCCACATGTGGCTAACCCCAATTCAACTTTGCTACATTTTTTTTATTTTTTCTTTTAATTTAAATATGTTTTATATATATATAATTAAGTTTTAAAAAATAAATTATTCAAATATCAATATTATGTATGTAAGTATTTTTATCATAAGTTAAAAAAATCAATAAAAAAATTATAATTATTAAAAAAATTATTAATTAAGAGATTTTAAAGATTTTAATAATCAAATTAATTGAAAAAAATTATATCTTCATAATCTATTAAATAGTACTAATATATTTTAATCTTATTGGATGATAAAAAAACTCGTTTCAATTGAAAAAGAAAAAATAAAAATAAAATTTGTTTGATTATTCTTTTGAGAATTATAATTTAAATATTAACATTATATTTTCTTTTTCAAATATTTTCTACAAATATAAAAGTAAAATAGTAAATAAATAATTGTATGAAAATTTTAAAAATTAATTAATTTATTTATTTAAGAATTTTTTAAAATAAAATTAAAGTAGAGTGTTTTGAAATTGGGGTTAAAATTGGGAAGCTGTTGGAGTAGTGTTGTTTTATAAGGTTAATATTTGATAGGGAATATGTGTTTGACTCCCAATGCTGGCAAAATTATTGGATAGCTGTTGGACTTAGCCTGACGTGGATAAATAAGAAGTCTACCGTGTCTACACTGGAGTGTTAGTAATGCATATCTTAATATATAAGTTTAGCTTCTATCTTGTCTACACTACTAGATATTTATCGCTTTCAGAATTTCCATTATGAATTTGTTTTTAGAATGAATGTTTTTTCTTGATCAACTTGTGTTTTTTTTCAATTCTGTTATTGACACCTTTCATTTCCCCACACAGTGGTATGGCCTAGATTAATGGTGCTAATAGATTTCAAAATACCACCTAAATAAAGAAATATGAATTTGCTAAGTTTATTATCGATTAGGTATCAAAGAGAACATTTCTTTAGCGTAAATAGCGTAAATTCTTTCTTGAATTAAACAAATAAAATATGTATTGGGATTCTCGACATGCTGATTTCATATTTCAGAATCCTAGGGATTGAAATTGCAATTGATTCTTAACTGGAGAATAACAATGCAACAAGGACCTTAAAACCTGAGAGTTGAAACTATGCAAGGACCTCCTAAACAAAATAGCTTTTACATCATGTGTATGTGTGTATGTGTGTGTATGCTGAATCATTACAATACAAATATTAGACGAGTAGGGCTCATAAGATTAGCCCCAGTTTTAAAGTTATTGATCTTGTATTAAGGAGTATTTATTTATAATGTTTCATAACCTTCATTCTGTGAAGATGGGCAAAAAATGAGATGATAGAGCCTCCTATGTCTATGGAGAAATCTATAGTGGGTGTTGGTAGTGAAGCGATCCGAGATAAAGGAAGCCAATTTGTAGTGAAAGGGGTGGTACTTTTTGAGATGGAATATATATTGATTGTGCAGAGACTTTCGAGGAATATAGTGATAAATTATTAGACATTTCTCACAGATATATAAGCAATTCATTTAAATTTCTGCCTTTTTTTTATTACATATGAGAGCCACTTTGGACTTGTTCTACTTAAAATAAGTTTAGTTGTCCGAATATTAGAATAATTATTGATTATAAGATTTGGGAGTTTCATATTCATATGCATATCTAATCATCATATTCTTACCACGTTATGCAAGACTCCATGTTTCTAGAAGATATAATAAAACATCATCATATTGGTGACACTAAATGGAAAGGAAAAACTCAAAGATACAGTAGGAATACATTAGAAAACAAAGTTAAATTGCAAGGCTTTACAATTTTATGTCCAAAACCAGTTTATAGCATGTAATATATGCATATATATTACTACTAAGCTTTCTAAGAAAAGTAACCGTAAAGGAAGGACATCAACATCACTCCCTTTCTTGATTTATGTGGGTTGATGGAACTTTTTTTCCAACTATTTGTGAGGTCCTAGAAATAATACTAACATTCAAGATAAACTTGTGTGCGTTTAAAAATTATAAGAAGGGGAAAGTAGATCCCATAAAACCTTTTCTTTTGTCTTCGTACTTATATGAAAGCCTTACCCAAATGCATCACTCTCCTACCGAAATGCATAATCCTTCTCTCTTAATGGGATTATTAGTAAGCAAACCCCAAATCTTGACAATTGTTCTTGCGCTTACTTACGATCAAACTCAAATTTCTTCCACCATATAGAAATTTGATCACTTTATTGGGTTACTCGCGTAGAGTACTAACAAGTTATATAATTTGTAGTCATGATGAACGAACTATTGACTTTATCCCACCAAATGATTCTTGATGTCCTTTCGAATGTTCTTATGAGATTTGCCTTGTAAAAAACGACGTTTTTTACTCGTGTTGGTGTGTATTGTAATATATTTTTAAAATATAACAAGAAAAATATCTGAATTTTAAGTGTCAATTTTTTTTAAGAATAGCTTGTTTGATGGGATTTATCTCATCAAATCACTTATTCATATTTTATAATTTTTAGTGTTTATTATATATTTTTATTTTTAGTGAAAAATATTGATTTTGTGTGTTCTAGCTAAGATATATATATATATATATATATATATGAGATATCAAGTAAACTTTTCAAATTTCAATTGCATAAAATATATGTACATGTTTGTTTCACAATGTTTCCTCAATGACAACAATATATACTTAAATGCATATTTGTAGGATTTGTTTCATCAAATAGCAATATAAAACTAAAATGTAATTTGTTGTGAAACAACAACATAAATTTAAATGTAGTTCGGTGACATTTATCTTACCAAATAACAATATAAACCCAAAAATAGTTTGGTGAGATTCATTTCACCAAACAACAATATAAAAATGGATGATGCAGATTTCTCTTGAATAAGATGGTAGTTCTCGAAAACTAGTTGCTAAAATTCAAAAAATAAATTTTAAAAAATTAGTTACTTTGAGAACTCAATGTCTCATTCAATACTAAATAGTTTTGATCATGTGACATAATATTCTTAATCTTCGTTTCAAGAGATACAACTTTGGTTTGTATCCCAAGTCATTTCGAACTATATATCAAATTTATTTTAAAAGAAAGTGAGTTATTTACTGGTAAGTCGAAACCCATATTCTAACATCTTCACATGAATAAAGCTGACTAGAGAGAGAGAGAGAGAGAGAGAGAGAGAGAGAGAGAGAGAGAGAGAGAGAGAGAGAGAGAGAGAGAGAGAGAGAGTTTTGCCATGAACCTTCTTTAGTAAGGGTTATCGAATGTACTTGCTAACCAATGAACGTGAAGTGTTCAATACTTTTGAAAACCAATTCAACATAACTTAGATAGTATCATCTTAAATATAGTTTGATACTCACGACTGACTTCATTTACGGTCCTAGTAATAATTGTTGGAGAATATCTTCTAGTAAAAATTCTCTTAGACCAGTCTAACCCTTATTATTTATATAAGTGGTCTCTTGTCGAGAGTATTCTGTAATAATCTAGAAATAGTTTAAGAACGCATTGTCTCGTACCGAATTACAATTTCATAATTTAATTTTTCTATTTAACTTAAATTTTGAAATATGTAATTTGTTAGGTAGGGTTCTCATCATAAAAAGTTAGTTTCATTTGTCTGACACTAATTTTCCTCGACAACCCTCTAAAGTTATCTCTTTGTAGAACTTTGTCTATTAGCTATAATATAGTTATATTCTCTTCAAAGTTAATTATATGGATATTTTTCTTATTGATTTCACCATCAAATTGAAACTGTAATTATAATTTTTCCTTCTTTCTTTTTTCTGTTCCATAGAATTTTCTTTCAGCCATTGTCGTGGCCGGTGGAAACGAGAGAAATTTTAAAATAAATGCTAATATGCAAAACCTTTATTTGTTGGGAGGCAGTTATTTTTTAAAATATATCTAAAATCTAAAAGCCAGTAAAAACAAAGTACTCACATTACCTTAAGAGGTTTTCAATGTAACTCTAGGTGTGGATCATCCACATCGATCTCGAGTTAGCAATCTACAAAGTCCATCGGGAGGTCCACATACGGCTCATTCACTATTCAATCTCTTCTTAGCTAGTCAGTTTGCACATTGATTCGCTTCACAGTACAGATGTATGAACTCGAACCCTCATTGGTTGTTAATATTTCCTTGCACAAACCTGCGATGACATCCAATTGACTCTTTTTATTCCTATTGTTTTTCACTAGGGCGTGTAATTCCAACGAGTCAGTCTCGATAATCACTGATGTGTATATTATCATGCATAGGGCTGTAAACGAGCCGAGCCGAGCCGAATAGTAGATGTACAGGCTTGTTTATTTATTTATAAATTTAAACGAGCCGAGCTTTAAAGTTAGTGTTCGAGCTCGGCTCGTGAGAATATAACAGAGCTCGAGCTCGAGCTCGAAAGCTCGTTTAAAAGTTTTTCGAGCTCGAGCTCGAGCTCAAAAGCTTGTTTCAATCTATTTCGAGCTCGAGCTCGAGCTCGAGCTTAAAAGCTTGTTTAAATCTATTTCGAGTTAGAAATCCCTTCTTTTATCTTAGACTTTTATGGATTAATTATAAGATAGATTGTTGCAAATCTTTTAATTATATAAATTTTTAATTAGAACGTAATTGACTATTGTAAACTATCACTAAATACAATCACGTATTCTTTCTTTGGATTGTTAAATTTTGAATGATTTTTTATAATTAAGTAGGTAGAGGGGGAGAGTGACATGTAATTGTTGGGATAAGATAAGTTTTTTTTAATATAGTAATTGGTTTTAAATTTTTGAATTGTCAAATATCAATATGTAATACATATTTATAATTTATTTATATTTTTCACGAGCTTTTCAGAAAAGCTCACGAACAAGTTTGGCTCGGCTCGTTTAATAAACGAGCTCGGTTTTAGGCTCGAGCTCGGCTCGTTTAGTTTAACGAACGATCTCGAGTCAAGCTTTTTCCAAGCCGAGCTTGAGCTGCTCGCGAGCGGCTTGGTTCATTTACAGCCCTAAATTCATGCATATTGCATTATTATTTTCTTTTAGCATACACAAGCCGCAAATGTCATAATAAGTGTAAATAAATTATTGGAAAGGTTTTCTTAATACATCTTAAAGCCGTCTGATTCATGTAAGATTCAATCTTAATATCTTATCGAAAAGTATTCTAGCCACCGCAACAACTATTGATCTCTCATCCAAGATTCAGTAATTATGTGAACAACACAATAAGATTTTTCGTTTTAGGTATACTTGGAACAAAATCGTACAATAGTTAATTGATTAATATAAGGGGTTATTGTTGAAAACATCCTCATAAAACTCTCTAATTATTTTTTTTGCCTTCAATAATCTTATTTATAAAAAAATGCCTAATAAAGTAATTATTTATAGAAAACATCCCCTTTATATTTTCTATACCTTTACTACCCTTATTATTAAATATATTATTTTATTTTAATACAATATTAATTTTTAAATATTAAACAAATAATAGGGTACTTCTTTTCCTCCTCCTCCTCCACCACCACCACCACCACCACCACCACCACCACCACCACAACCACCATGTATGTAACCACTACTACATCCACCACAACCATCACCACCTCCACCACAACCACCACCACCACCACCACCTACTACTACTAATTCCATCGCACGCGCGCGTCCGTGATTTTTTTTTTAAAATCGTCATAACTAATTCAAAAAAAATCAGAAAATTAAAAAAATTGTATTTTTGAATAAAGCAAATTAATATTTACGTCTATGAATTTTTTTGATTTTTTTTGAATTTTTTGATTTTTTTGAATTTTTTTGATTTTTTTTTCGCAGACACGGATTTTCATGTTTTAAACATGGAATTCCATGTTTCAAACATGAAATTCCATGTTTTAAACCGTGAAATAAACATGAAATTCCATGTTTAAAACATGAAATTCCATGTTTAAAACATGTAATTTCGTGTCTGCGAAAAAAAAAATTAAAAAAAATCAAAAAATTCAGAAAATTCCGAAAAAAATCATAGACGTAAATATTAATTTGATTTATCCAAATATAATTTTTTTTTTATTTTTTTGATTTTTTTTGAATTAGTTATGACGATTTTAAAAAAATTTCACGGACGCGCGCGTGTGATTATTAATTTTTTTCTTATTTTTAAATTGTTAATTATAAGGGTAATTTTGGGATGGGGCTGTTTTCAATAAATATTTTTTCCTAGGCACCTTTTTCTAAATAAATTTTTTAATAGGCATCAATCAACAATTGGCTCTTAATATAATATTAAAGGAAAGACATGAGTGGATACCCCTATCCCGCTTACCCCTCCCCCTCCTCCCGAACTAGGATGCAATAAGGATTTGTTTGGGTTTTAAGTTATAAAAATTATATTAATTTCTTTTTCTCAGACTAAATATATACATTTTCCATCCATCGTAGTTAATAAAATTAACATTAATTTTTATCCTAGATTGTTGTAACTCTTTTTTTTCTTTTTCTTGGGGTACGTGGGTGATTCGGTCCACCTTGCGCACCACGACTAATCCCTCGAGAATATACACGTCTTCCATGTAAATTCTCAAGTTACCATGTTCAGGGAGGGGTTGGGGTCTTGTACCTCTTCTTTAAATGCTAGAAAAATAGCAAGACTATGTCCAGTTGAGCCAACCCAATTAGTTTTTGTAACTCTTTTTAACTCCTCAAAATGAATTCCTATATCTGTCATTAGAATGAGGATAACTAATTAAAAGTATTGTTTCCATTATAACTTAATCATACATGATTATATTAATCGTATTAGCACTTTCTAAGCGGATCCCAATTGTCCCAAAAAAAGAAGCGGATCCCATAAATACTTGCACTAACTTGATTATGAATACTAAAAAATGTTTTCAACCACCTAAACAACTTTTAGCCAATTATAGTTTGTAATATTTGCTCAATAATATATTGGCAAAGAAATCTTTTCTTAAGCTTTCTTGCTTACTGGCTCTCGAGACTTCGTGTTTATTTGGTACCTATTCAAAATTGTAAGGGCTGGACCAAGTACGAAGCTCATTATGGAAAAGGTTACTTTTCTTTAAAAAGGTCCACTCTTTAAACAAATATCGACAATAAATTCACATTAATTAATTGATTTAACTAATGAACCTCCACATAAAGTTAATTAATTAATTGAACATTTCAAACATTAATTTCCAATTTAATGTCCCATAAATTGGCAGCTGCATAGACAATACATAATCAAGTATTGCACGAGATGATGATAAAGATGAATGCAAAAGGTGTGGAGCTAATTCTTGCGGGTGCTTTGGTTTTAGCCATTCTTATTTTGTTGATCTATAATTGGAAGCGCAATGGTGATTGGTGGAAGAGTCAAGTTAAGGCTAATAATCTTTGGGTGGAGAGTCAACGTGGAAGACCTCATTCGCCCATGACTTCCTATCATCCTTCTCGATCACCACCACCATCACCATCTCTATCTCCATCCCAACCACCATGTCAAAGAAATCAAGGCGAGAATCCAAAAGGAAGCGGGGCTGGGAATGATGATCCAACTGAAATACCTATGACATCGGTAGTTGTAGTTGGTGGTGGAACTACTGGCAATGGTGGTGGATGTTGAATTGAAATGGTATTTTCAAACATATATATATAATATATTATATATTTTTTGCCTTAGTTTTTCTTTGGGTTTTGGTTTGGGTGTTCACTGGTCAATTTTTACTGCATGCCTGATTTGTGCATCGGGCTATATACAGAAGACAGTGAAATAACTAAGGTTTCAGTAATCAAATTTTGCTTGGTCAATTTTTTTTACTTGAGGTGCATTGACGAGTGTAGTGGGGAGATAAGCTAAATTCAGAGGCCAAGTACGATTGGTTTTGTTAAAACGCACGACTTGTATTAAGTTAATATTGTATTGATCGCCTTGTAATATTCTAAAGATCTTTTTTTTTTTTCCCCAAATCTTTCTCATTAAACCTAAATAAATTTATTACAAAGTTAACCAATTCCCGTAGGAACGGTTTCAGTTTTGATTATTTCTGCTAGCCTAGATGGGTACGTATCTAAACACGAGTCTTGCATGTTGCCACTTAGCTTATGCTTAGCTACCCCATCGGCTAACCTATTCCTACTACGATTAATCCATCGAAATATAGGTTTACAATCCTCGGAAACAAGATAAATACTCTTAATAATATTATAAATTAATGGAGAATTAAAATGGCGCTTAAACTCTAAAGGTTGCATAACTTGGAGACAATCATTCTTTATAATCACGCTTTGAGGAGCCAAATCTCGAGCGAGAAGACAAGCCTTGAGAATCCCCATTGCTTCTGTTTCTTTAGAGCTGTCCACTTTAACCATCCATGCTTTGCAAAACAGCACTTTACCTGAATAATCTCTAGCAACACAAGATATAGCACTATTATTATCTTTAGTAGCTGAATCACAATTAATTTTTATACTATTTATAGGTAGAGGAACCCATTTTAGTTCCGTATCTTTATTTCCTAACTCTATACTTACCTCGGTTTCGTGTGAATGATTTTTACCTTTCTTAGTAGTAATATTCTAAAGATCATACCATTGTATACCACTGTATAATGATAAATACTTTTTTGAGTCCTTTATTGGAATTTTTACCAGATCTTGAAAATCCTTTTTCAAAACTAAAGCATAGAAACTCAGGCCTTTTTTTCCCAAAGAAGGCTAGAAAAAATGAAAGTTAATACAATTAAATTAAAATTAAAAAAAATATTTGATTTTTATCCCCCTAAATTCCTTTATATATCTACTTATATACCTATATATAATTTTTTATCATACAAATCCTACTCATTTTAAAGAAATCTTTCAAACCTTCCTTCTATTTTAAATAATCTGATGGCAAAACAAGACGGCAGCATGGTTATATTTGCCGACGGAGTTCATTGGAACCCACGGTTCATTACAGTGATTGTGGTTTTTTATTTTTTTCAGTCGGGCATCAGTGACAATTGTTATTCCGTGGAGTTTCTATGGTTGATTCAAACCTTTTGTTCATCGGAGTTCCATGGCGGACATTTGTGTAAGTTTCACATCGAACAACTTTCAATGACGCCATCAACTTTCCATGGCGGAGTTAGGTCGTGGCATCGCGGAGGCGGTCTGCCAGTTTCGACGGTAGCAACAAGTGAGTTTTAAGGGGGTGTTGTGCTTTAGATCGAACTTCCATAATAGAAGAAGACCTTTAGCAACAATGGTAGATCTAAAGTTTTGAAACACCGGCTTGCAACCATTTTTATTGGCAGAGCTTGGGCTCGCAACTGTGCAATTCAAAGAAAAAACATTATAGGTAGAACTTTTTTTAAAATACAACCGAGGACTAAACAAGACCAGTAAGTTTAGCTAAAAACTTACTAAACTCCCGAATGAGCGCTAAATATAGTGTACGGTGTCGCCCATCCGCTCCTATCACACGTTAATAATTTCCAAAGTCCCTTAACGGAATCGGTGCATCCCCCATTGATGCTCCAATCTTAATATCACTGTCTGTACCGCCTCAGATACCCATATACCTCCTTTATAAGTTGTCGCTTCGACCTCTTTGAATTTTTTTCCCAAACTTTGAATGATTTCGTTTGTTTTCGTACCATTAGTTCTTGGCTCCACGATAACTGTTAACCAAAGTTTGTGTATACACGTCATTTCCCGACCCACAAGCCTAAAATTCTCTGTCACACCCCATGACAATTCCAAATCAAAATATTCGGCGAATGGTTTAAGTCACCCCATCCCTTGAATAATTTACAGGTGTACACATTAGTAGACTCAAAAAATACAGAGATAAATTACCGACATGCTCCTTATGATTTGACAATCATGTCTGAGGCTTCCTTGGATACCTCCTGGTCGTCTCCCTTGATCATTCCCATCCTCGGGAGTTTCCGGGATTTGTCTAGCGTCCAGGTCATCAAATGCACCCACAGTTTCAGAAGACTTGATCGAACCAGGTGCTGAACTCCTCACAGGTCCCGGATCAACAACTACCGCAATTGCTCCATCAGAATTAAATCCAGGAGCGCCTCCCGGAGTTGTCAGATCAACAGCCTCTCTGTTCCTCGTGATGCTGCTATCAAATTCTGACCCATAAGTTCTAAATTGTCCTATAGTTTCACCTATTCGCAATTTCAACTCTAGGGTTTTATTCTCTTTCGCCCCTGCAACCTCCATTACTTTCAGATTCTCCCAAGAAGTTTCTCCATTTTCCAAATTAGTCTATGTCGCCACTGTATTCACCCGCACTTTACCAACTTTATTTTTTGCCCCTTTACTTGATATTTCCCCTACTTGAAAACAAATCTTCTATACTGCAATTTCCATTACTGATTTATTTCCTTTGCCGATCTTTGCATCCAATTTTCTTTCTTTCTCAAATTCAGTCGCAATTTATGTCCCGAATTTCTCCTTTATATTTCCTTGACTTGGCCCTTGTTTGTCCCAACGAGGTAGTTTTGGCACATTTTTTCCTTCCTTGAACTGGGGTTGTTTTGCGTACCTTCCCGCTGATGCGTTTTCCTCCAATTCATCAATAAACAGTGATTCAAATCTCTACCCCAATCTACTATTTTGTCCATTGTTTGCCGCCACTTGTCCACTATTATTTTTTCTTCTCGCTCCCGATTTACTTCTTTCCCTCTGAACTGTCATCCATTCTCTGAATACCGATTGTTCTTCAAGACCTTCTACACCCTTGTTTATTTTCAAATCCTGATATAACAGATATGAACTTTGTAATGATCTTGTAATTAAAACACACTATAATGTCACATGTTTATATTTTACGAGAGACAAATAGAGAGTTGTTTGTGTGGGTGGAGCTAGAAAATTTCTTTAATAAGGGTTAAAAGTGAGAAAAATTAATGGAGCCACGAAAAAGAAGTTATAAATCTAAAAATTCCATAACACAAAATCCCCTAAAATAGGTTCTATGTGTATGTATTTTCTAAAATATAATCATATGTTGTATAGATAGTAGGTATATACCTATTATCAAAATAGACTTATACCTACAAAAATGAATAGAGAGATAATAAAATAAAATTACAGAATCTTTAAATAGTTAAACTTTTTAAATAATTATTTTAAGATATGAGCTCTCTAATTGAATATTCTTCTAATTTAATTTGTTCAAAGTTGGATCCGATTAACCACTATATCTTTCCTATCAATATATAAAGAAAAAAAGACATGGTGCTCTCTAAATAGAGAGAATATCCTTATATTCCTTAGAAAAATCCAATAAATTTGACATTATTATACTTTAACAAATATTGACTACTCCAACTATCAATTCCGTTAAATAAAATAATAACAATAAATCCAACCCCTTTATTTACTACGCTTTACTCTCAAATCTTAACCAAAGATGAGTCTCGTTTTCACAATCCAAGCTTATTAAACATTCATCGTGTATGTAAAGAGATTATTATATCAAAAAACATTTAAATCAAATTAAATTTCTAAAGTTTTAATCCAGAATGGATCGTAACAACTCCACCAACAAGATTCTCATATTCCACTTTCTGAAAACCAGCTTCTGTAATCATTGAAGCAAACTTCTCCTACACAAAATATTTAAATACTATTAGAATAAATATAACGAAAATTTCCCAAATGGTCCCTCAACTATCTCCTTTTACCGGTTTAGCCACATGTCACTTAACGGTAAATATCTGATGAATTAAAGACTAACAGGGGAACTAAAATGAAGTTTGAGGACCATTTGGTTAACTTTCAAAATTGAGGGACCATTTATGAAAATTGTACCTGTGGAGGGAATTTACGAATACTCTCAACCAAGTACTGATACGATGCACGATCATTTGCAACTAATTCCCCTATAGCTGGAATAACCGAAAACGAGTAATAATCGTACCTAAAACAACATTAACAAACTTTTACTATTAAGCCCCTGCTCTCAAATTTCATAAAAATAAAATGAAAAAACTTACACATCTTTGAAAACAGGAATATCTACATGACTCAATTCAAGGCAAAGGAATCTTCCTCCTCGTTTAAGCACCCTAAGATAAAAAAAAAATTAAATTTAATAAAATAAAATAAAATAAAATAATAATTTACCTGTAAGCTTCTTCAAGAGCCTTTTCTATATGAGTTACATTTCTAATTCCAAAAGCAATTGTGTAACCATCCATTGTATTATCTTCAAAATTTAATGCTTCTGCATCTCCTTCAACCCATACAAGTGATTTATCTTCTCCAAGACCTAAATTTAACATAATTAATTACTCATTGTCACAATAAATAAATAAAAATTAATGTAAAAATCAGTATATAAGATATACCTCTTTCTTGTGCTCGTTTTTTACCAACATTTAACATGTTTGGGTTAATATCACATACATGGATTCGAGTTTCTTCATTGTTATTTTCAAGGACATTATGTAGACCACTACGTTTTAGATCATTGATTCTTTCTAAGATTCTAAAAGCCACATCACCTGTAAAATTGGATATACTTAGATGACATGACATGACATGTATGACATGGTATGATAAAAGTTTACCTGTACCACCAGCTACATCAAGATGTTTGGTTCCAGGAAAAGGAGTTAATTTGGATACTAATCTGGAAAGAGTGTGAAGAAAGTGTTTAAGTAATCATATTAGATTATTACATAATTGATTGGTTAAAAAGTAGAACCTGTCCTTCCATAATCTATGTAATCCACCACTCATTATATCATTCATGAGATCATATGTTGATGCAACATTACTGAAAACATTACCAACTAATTGGCTTTTATCTTCTTCCCTCACTTCTTTAAATCCTGAAAGATATTTTCAAATATGAGCAACTGTTTGATTAAATGCACCAATGGTCACTTTACTATGTAAACCAGTCACTAACATTGTAAATCCGTCAATAAAAAGAGAAGTAATGTGGAATTACCAAAACTAGTAGCATGAGAATGCAAGGTAGAAGCGGAGCTACACATAGCTAACAATTGCTTTTTATTCCTTAATCCTCGAGTAATTGATCGAATCGCCATTGCCATATTATTACCAAAACCTAGAGTTGAGATTTTTATATCAATTAATCATTACAAATCAAATTATAAATAAACGAATCAGATGAGAAACTAAAGAAGAAATACAATTACAAAATTACCCGCTACAAAAGACGCTATTTTTTGGAGAAATCGATGTAAATGAAGTGCCGCTTCTTCGTATATGACGTCGCTAGTTAAAAAGAATTATGAGTGTAGCTACAAAGCAAGACTTTCAGTTATCACTTTTTTTTTGTATGAGATGTTATTTGTATAGGGATATATGTGTATATGTAAGGATACAGAGAAACAGATCGTCGGGAAAGTTTTAGCGCCGATGGTTACCGACGTCTTTCAGATTCGAAACAATACATATATATTTATGTTTTATATATGTACAAGAAAAAAATACTACTATTACCTAATAAAAATGTGGGCTCCATATGGGTTGAATTTCTTTTATTTTTTTTTGGATTGAATTTTATCACTAGGGCTATATTTTTTTAAGGTATATGAACGCAAAACAATAATTTAAAATATTAATTACTTAAAACTTAAAAATCTAAAAAAAAGGTTTTCTTCCACTTTACAAGTTAAGATTTGTTTTTCTTCCCTCAAAATTTCATGTAGTTAATGGATTATTTTTAAATTTTAAACAGGTTGTGTGTTTATTAGTCGATTGTGTGCAATTGATATGAATTTTATGAGGTAACAATTTGATTATACGTACCTTTTGGATCGATCCACCTGATTTTTCGACCTAACTAGATTTTTGTTCTTTTAAAACCTTACTAACTAAATGCCTAGTACCAAGTTTACAATCCTACCTCCTTACATAAATTTTTCTCTCTCTATTTCCTCGTATCATTATAAAGATTCTGGAGGATGGGTATTAATTACTAATTTTAAAAAATTGAAGGTGTATTTGATGGATAATATGATAGTGTGTATACCTAAACCATTTATTTTTCATAATTACATTATAAGTCCTTATAGCATGTGGGTTTATTTCCATTGTCTATTAGTTATTTTGCTCAAAATAATACATTCTTTTCAAAATCCATGTTTGTCCAATAAGAACAAGTTGTGTAGTGGTAGTAATATATCCAACGTTCTCATTCTTTTATAATTGCATCATAGGTCCATACTGGGGTGTCGGTTATACCTAAAGACCAGTAGGTATTTGTCGTCTCCAGAGATGTGATAAAATAATCTAACAAATCGACACCCCTAGAGATCACTCCCTACAAGTGCACGGGTCATTCGCAAATAATAAGTAAGTAACAATATTGTTTTCCTCAGGGGACTATGAGGTTAACCTTAAACTCGTGTTTTTAGGAAGCGTAGATGATTTAGTTCCTACTACTAAAAGACAAAAAATAAAAGAGATATTTGTTTGGTTTTTATGATTAAAAAACTAAAGACGCAAATCAACTATCTAAAAAGCATCACGTAATAATATCTACAAACTAAATTACACATACACTGATTATATAAACAATCAACATGTTATAATTTCAAGATTAAATTAGTTTCACCATACAAGAAGGATATGTTTTCACTTACTATGATATGGTAGATATAGGTTATTTCTCGATCCTAATCTAGTATCCAATGTCCACTCAACTACTCCCTATAATATCAATCGTCTCTAGATCACGCAACTAAGAATCATAAGGTCTTAAGGTTATAATGTAGGCTTAGGGCAGGTATGATAAGTATTTGGATAGCTTGAATTGAAATTTTGGCTCTCTTCTCACTTGCTGTCAACGAAATGCCCTAGAGTTTGAGTTTACACTAAAAAATGTTCTCACTCAACCCTCTTGATAAGCTAGATAAGTATCCTCAATAATCCCAATTGCAATTCCAGATGATTACATAACATTTCCTCTTTGTTGGTTATTTTATTTCAATCTTTTCATCTCTTTTTTTGTAAGTTACACATGACATTCTTTTGATGTGAGAGGTCATGCTACTTAATTTCTTGTGTTTTTTTCTCAATATATATTATTAAATAGACCCCGACAAATGGTTACAATAAAAGTGCATCGTTAACATAGCTCATACATACAAGCTCAACCCACCCAATGTGTTTCCCATATTCGAACCTACCCCCACAAACTCAAGATCAAAGGACGACTAACTTAAGGCGTTGCGATTTGAGTGCGGGTTATATGGAAAAGTCCTAAAATCTAAGAGGTATGGATTATAATGTGGATACAAAGAAAAGGATAAAGGCT
The DNA here is from genome assembly GCA_029959085.1 of Nemophila menziesii. Taxonomy (NCBI): domain Eukaryota; kingdom Viridiplantae; phylum Streptophyta; class Magnoliopsida; order Boraginales; family Hydrophyllaceae; genus Nemophila; species Nemophila menziesii. The sequence continues at coordinate 3,043,746 of JARWIR010000013.1, forward strand.
AGAAGGGGATAAGAAGGATATATCAATTATATTTGGTTAGAAACCAAAAAGGAAACAAGGGGCTTATTAAATAAATTCCTTATCATTTTCCTAACTACGTGATTTCGTTACTTTTACACCTCCCATACGTTCATTAAGTGGGTTTTCAACTAGTGAGCATCTCACGTTTTACACCTCACATATTCTCCCTAAGTTCAACTTACTTCTACCGCATTACTTACTAATCTTTTCTATCTTTTATGGTGTGTTTTCATGTCAATATTTTAAGCATGTTATGACTAGTTCAAAGATACACTACTTAACTATCATTAACTCACTAACGTAATGCTTTGGGAACATTTAATGCACCCGCTTATTAGTACCCAAGATATGGTTAGTTTAAGGATTCACATTAGCTCCTTGAAGTTGCATTAGAATTGTGAGGATGTTATCCCGAGTCACCTTTATGTGCACCAAGTTTTTCTTGATTTGCGATACATCTTCTCTCAGCATGTTTTGGTTGTGCTCAAATTGGCTCAAACTCTCAGAATTGTTATCTTAGTGAACAAACTTTTGTCTCTTTGTATGTAATCCCACTTCCTCTTCACCGCAAGGTTCATCTAATTTCATTCCTTGTTCCTTTGCATCTCGATAAGCTTGATTGATGGTGTTGTTGGTAATGTTCTTGCCCTCCGATATCAAACGCATAAAAAATAGGAATAAGGAGAACAAATCCCCACCCAACTCAAAAGTGGGTCATATCCCCATGACTCGAAAAAACTTAAAAATAAATAAAAAATTAAAATATACAACTAAACATATTATTATACACTAATGATGAGAAGTGAGAGAAGACTTATCAATCTCTAGCTTCTCACATATGCATTTGATGAAAATTAAATGGTCTATGGAGACCTTGGAAGTGTGCGCTACCACAAAAAAAGTGGGTATGATGAATCAAGACCAAACTCTTGGTCGCATTAACAAGACACTCTTCAACAAAAGACTAGCGTGTATCTCTTCTTCTGGGATTACTTCTCGCCCATGGATTAGCACATGTTTGTATAATAAACTTCATTCAAAGTTTGGCATGTCATTGATTGTTTCATGGTACATGGATGCAACTTGCAACTCCAGTAGTTTGAAGATTTTGCGGATTCTTTCGATTGAGAAGGGAACATGTTTCCCTCATACTATTATATCTCCGTCTTTCGCCAAACATAAAGTTATGTAGCATTCTCGATCAAGGTTCTGCACATAGAATAGCTCCCTTTATCGAAAAGAGACATATTTTATTTCATCGCAAATGGTTGTGTAATCTTTGTGTTCACCCTCTACCATCTCCTTTGAAAATCCTCTCTCGACACCAAAATTCAACTGAACCACTCTATTCTTGATTAGTACCTCCCAACTCAATTTCGGTTTCTCTCTTTGAGTTGTTGGGATGAGTCTTGGCTCTTCGGTTGCGTCTTCACTCTTTTTTGTTTCTTCACTCACAACTTGGTATGGACTTCATTCCCTAATCAGAACTCCTTTCGGACACGGTTTCAGGATAGAAGTCTTACTCAAATTCTCCTTTCTCTTCATCCTCAAACAATCTTCTCATTCCGTTTGTTTTGCTTTTGTTTAGCACACTAGCTAGGATTCTTGTTCTCTCAGGAATCTTGGGTATGTGGTTGTCCTTGTAGTGTGGAGCAAACAAGATTGAAAAATCTCTCAAACACGAACCACCCCTAACTCCAGGGGCGGATCCTTAGTGGGACCAGGGGGCTCAAGCCCCCCCTGAACTCGTAAATTTTATGATACGTAAATGTAATTTTGTCCCATAAAATAATTAGTTTCCTTTGAACGTTTATGTAAAACATGTATGTTATAAGTAATGTAGAAGTTAATGTGCCTTAGTGGTTTAGTATCTAAGTATCTTTACATACTACAATTTAGAGTGGAGGTTAGGTGTTTGAATCTTAACATTTGTTTTATCTTTTTTTCCAAATACACACATAATAGAAAATCATTTCGAAACTAAATTTTAAGATGATTTGATACGAAAATAAGTTCAATATAAAATAAGAATAAAATTTAAACTTTACCGTTATATTTTAATTTTTAACGAAAAAAATTCGTATTCTTTAATATACTATATTAGAGTTATAAATTTGTCAATTTTTATAAGATCGACTTATTAAATATTGCAATTTTTGTATATGTGTCTCTATTTGAATTTGATGGTAATACTGCTTAGTAAATTATTATTTACATTACTTCAATGTTTAATTTTTGCAAATGATTTATTCATCATATTTATAAATTAGAATATTAATATAACATATAATATATTAATATAATACTAACGATACTATATAAATTAAGTGTAATGGTGTTGATTTGTATATTTTTTGGATAAATACTAACTACTTAGTTGATCAACTAAAAAGACGAGGAACGTAATAGTGTTAGATTCTCATATTTTCATTTTAACATTGGTAGTTATATATTTATGTATCATATTTTTATCTTAAAATTTTTGGAAAACGTTGACCCTCCGAACTCCTATATATTTTAAGCCCCCCTCAATTTATTGTCTGGATCCGCGCCTGCCTAACTCAATTATCACTTTCAATGAAAACTTTTACACAACTCAAGCACTCAAGCAGCAGGATTAAACGAACGAATATCAATTCACACACAAAATAATTAGCTAATTCCAAGTAATTTTCAAAATTTATGAGGAAGAAAAGAAAATACTGAAATTTAGCAAGTTCATTTAAATGAATGTCACAAGATTTTGGGTGGAAAAAATGAGTAAAATGGGACTTTAGACTTTGAATGGACTCTTATACGTAAAAGATCATAAAACTAGTTGCTGCGTAAATCAAGCCATAAGAAAATGTGTCTGGACAAATAGAAAACTAGCCAAAGCTTCATGAATACCTCTCGGGAATTCATAATATCCGTATTTTCGAGAAAATGATTCTAAGTACCCAAGATGAAGAAGACCTTTGATATTGCACTAAATTGTGCTTTATCCACTTCCCTGGCAATTGATATTTGCTTCAACTTCTTAAGCGACTGAAATTTATTTAATATCATTACCGTTCATAGAAAGATCAGAAGAAACGTATGGTACTAAACATATAAAAACCATAAATTAAGGTGTTGGATTTTATTCATACATCTCTCTGTTTCTCATCTGTTTCATCACTTTCTAAGCCAATTAAAGGTGATACAGACCAAGTATTCCATAGTCTAGCTTCTTTATTTACTCTATTATTTATAGGATCAAACCACAAGTCTTATATTTCAGTATCACATTGTTAAAATTACTCGCAAAAATTTATATAACTCACAAGGAGATATCAAGATAATACATGGCCTTCATCTAAGGGCTCATTAAAACGCAACTACCATCTTGATTCCATTCACCCAAAAATTTATGTAGGAAGGAGATCCACCTTAGTCAAGGATTTATTTATCACGTTTGGCAACAAAATTGTAATGTTGGCATAATCGTCTTCGATAAGATGCTTCATTGTCTGAGATTGTAACACCACCTCCTCCTCCACCTAGAACTTGTCCTTGTCAACGCTCCTGGGTTGAATTTGAAAATGTCAATAGGTAGCCATGGCTGGCCTCTCTTCTTGTTCGGTTTCACAATTAAATGGTAATGGTGGTGGTGTCGTTAAGAACAATACTGGGAAAGGATACTTGAAAGTAATTTGGTGTTAACACATTTTTTCTCTCGTACTTGTGTTGCCCAGCTGAAACAAATGAATGTCTCCATCAACGATGTGGAAGAGTGTTTTTGGTGACCATGGGAAGTGATGAGGTATGTCATATCTTGTTATCCAATTCAAGTTTAATTTGTTTTTTTAATAATCTGACATTTACGGGTACTCACCCTACACGTTATTGCTTGTAGGCGTTAAATATGCACATACCTTCATTTCCTTCAAAACTTGAACATATTGTATTGTAAGGAAGGTCTCACTATAAATAACAACATATTGTAATGAGCTCACTATTTCTACAATTCCTCCACGATTAAGAGTAGGAGTCTTGAGGATCAAATTCAAGACATTGACAAAAATATTCCTTGTTATAAAGAAGAAGGCAAACTCGTAATTCTCATAGCTCTTGTTGGCATTTGGAAACACTTGATAACACACCTAAAAAGTAGAGACCATATTAATGTACTGATTCGGGAACCACATGGGCAATTTTGCACTTTTGGAAGTTCAGTATAGTATAACTATGAAATGCTTACAAAATATTTACATGGATTTTGGATATGTTTTACAGATTAGGCTCAATATTAGAAAGTTTCAGAGAAGGATATGAATGCAAAACAGTTGGAGAAGGTGGGGAAATCTGGATGAGTGGCGTGAAGAGTTGAAGCTATTGGAAAATGAAAGAGCATCAATTGCATGAATTTAGGTTGTGTGTTAGAGGTAAAGTTGTTGCGAGTGTACCATTTTGATCTGTTTATGGTTACTTTATTATATAGCAAATTAGCAACTGCGAACAATGTGTTGGGTGTTCTATGACTAGCTTGTATTACACTTTTTGTTGTTTTCTCTTTACAAATCTTACAAGCTTTATTGTCCTATATATCAAAGTGTTAAGAGTAAAACCAAAGTAGATTTGATTGTAAGAATGTTGTTGAAGGTTTAAAAATTGTGTTAAAAAGAAGAAACATTGTATGTGTGTGCGATAGTAATCAAAGTGGGGATGAAAGAAGAAGCCGAAGGCAGGACATATGAGATTGACAAAACTAAGTAGAAGAATATTTCCGCCATAGCAGGTTATTCCACAAGGCTAACTTGGTTATTTTTTATTTATATATGGTTTACATGTTTCAGTATAAACAAAAAAATGTTAGATTATTTTCAACTTTGTATATTTGCTATAGAAGAAATTGTATAGGCCGTATATATCTTGAATGTATCATGGCTCGGAGATGGAACAAAAAGAAATTATCATGGCTCGGAGATATAATTATCCAAAAAAAACCATATTTCCCTGCATGATGATGCAAAATGAGTGTTGGAAATAATATCCTGAAGAAGAGGGTTACACAAGGCATACACAAAACCTTAAGCATGGAAAAAATGAGTCACTATCTTAACAAAAATAATCAGCATAACAAGTCAAACAAGATATCATGAGTAATGAAATCTATATTACATAAATCTATATTAAATTTATGCAAAGAATACATTGAAATGATTTATTGACTATTTAGTCAAGTGATCACTATGTATGTATGTAACTCATGTCTGAAATAGTATTTGGTAATTTGCACTAAAATACATGTTCCGTGCAGATATGAGAAAACTAGCGGAATATACACGTGATTTATGCTTCTAGCATATGTATGTATGTAAACCCGGTTTATGCGGATTTTTGCAGAAAATTGATCCCACTTTTTCTGGAACATTCCATTATCAACTTTTAGTGGTAAGTTTTTTTTTGGTTCGGAAACTTAGTCCTGCTTAAAAACAAAGACTTTATTCTCAGAAATTATTAATATAATACAAGACTGATTGTGCAATTATCACTTTGTAGTGTTTGGCTGCTGCAATTGATGAGAAAATAAGGTTAAGTTTTCTAATACGGGTGAGGAATACAAAGGATTTAGCACGACAAACCAGGTAAATCACTATTAGTCTTAAAATTCCTCTTGAATTTAGGTTTTAACTAGAAATTGAAGTTTTTTTTGCATTTATATAATCTAATTCTATACCTTATGTGACCTGAGACCGACGTCATTTTTATAAAGGACTCCAATACTCTATTGGATTTTTTATATCCTAATATAGTACTAAATATAGTTTAATTGCAAAAAAAATTTATGTTTCTAATCAATTGACATTGTGTAATGTTGTAGGAAACTTGGAAGACAACTCTTCTACCGAGGATTTATGAAACAACTAAGATGATAATCTTACTTAGATTTGTTATCCGTTATGACTCTATTGGATATGTGCATATATTGGGTGATTACGATTTGATTATCTTTGTTAAACAGTAATTTTTGCTCTTTAACGAGTTGGGACACTTTAGGTTCATTCTTTTGTATGCTGTGATTTGTTTATACAAATTATATTATTTGTTGTCCTCCCATTCTTATATGATTATGTACAAAGAATATGTTTAAAATTTGCAGTTTGTGATAGTTTGATGTAAGTGTTTTCATTCTATTAACCTCAAATATGTTGGATGTTTTTAAATTGTAATTTTGATCAGTTAGATTTCACTTAGTTTTGATTGTAATTAAGTGATTATCCGTATGTAAAGAGTCTAAAGACAATGTCTGTTCAAGCCATTAATACAAATTGTTTTGGTGTGATTTTTTTAGTAAAACCCCAAAAAAGAAAATTAAAGTATTTATAAAACACAATGCATAAAGATCAATTTTTAATTTTATGTTTGTCCCATAATTTGTTGAGCAAAAGAACACATAGTTATACCTATATACTTTGGCTAATTGCATAATTGGTCCTAAAGTTATGTTAAATAGCTAAATATATTTATGTGTTTAAAATGAAACAAAATTATCCATGTGTTCATCCAAATATTTAGCAAATATATGCCCGCGGGGGTAAATTTGCAAAGCTAATGTATAAATACAAGGGTATAAATACTGCTTATCGCAACACATTGAAACTTCTGGTTGTTTCCTTCAACACAAGGACGAATAGTGCAATTAAAAGTAAATATACAAGTTAGTAGAAGAATTCACACATATTATCATCGAAATCAATTGCAAAAAAAATGACTCATTGATTTGTTGATATTGTCAATTAAATCATTACTTTAATTTGTTATGTACCAAACAAATCAAACAATTGGATCATGATGAACAATTAAAGAGTATCCATATTCAAAGGGCTAATAGTGTCGTGGACCATCAACCAAATTGTTGGCTCATGGCTCATAACACTGGCCTTTTTTTTGTTCCAAAACAACACTGGTCTTGAAGTATGCTTCAATATTACAATTCCATTATAAAACTTAGTACGTATATAATTGATTTGTATACTAATATATTAAACCTGTAATCAAATTTGTTGGTCGAATGTTCTTTGTAGGCTGGCCAATGCATAATACACACCACTTGGCCCCGAGCTAATAAATACGGGTGTGTTCCCTTTTCTTCTTAGTTCCTAATATTTCTGCAACTCTGGACATATTTCATGTTATCTAAAATAGAAAATTATATCCATAATTCAAATTGTCACATATATTCGTGATTTTTAAGAGAGTTCCTTGGATTATATCTGGAAAATATAGGATCAAAGGTAAAGTGCGATGGTTCAAGAGACTTTTTTGAATTTTCATTTTCATAATATAGCACTTAAGGATCTGAGAATCCTCAATATTTTATTTTTGTTTTATATGTAAATTTTTTAGTTCAATTCTATCATCGACCTCATTTATTATTGAGTAATTCTTTTTATTCATCGAATTGCCTTAAGACACTGATCATACCTAGTAAAATACATAGCTATATTTCTCATCACAGATTCTTATTAACAATCAATAATGACGAAAACCAACAATCTTATAATAGTCAGTCGAAAATGACGTCTCAGAAAACTCTTTGAGATCTTAACATCACCAACAAACAACTTGTTAGCCTCACCTTGTTTTATTCCCGTTTTAATATTCGACAAATCATCTTTTAAACTAAAATTCATTTTGGTATTAGATTAGTTGTGTTTTTATCCTTGAACTTTAGCTTAGATTCAAATGAACAGCTCCGCGGTACACCGGACAAGTCTTGCGGTACACCGCAGAGTCACGGATCAGAGGAGCGGTGCACAGGATCGCCCGTCAGTAAGCTAGTAAAATTGCACGGTACACCGGATCAAAGGCGCGGTACACCGGACCGATGTACGGACCAGGGGCGCGGTACATCGAGTAGTCCGTCAGTAAGCTTGAAATCTGGACGAACGTTTTCGCGGTGCACCGGACCATACCCGCGGTACACCGCACAAGAGGGTTTTCTGCACTATTACAAGAGGACAAAGCTTATATCCGTTGGAGATAAAATAGATCCGTTAGAGAGAAGCCTTATGACCGTTGGACCATATTTTCAGCTATAAAATGGAGTTCATTCAAGACACAACTTAAGCCTTCCATCTACCAATCTTAAGAGCAATTAATATTATCATTCAAGGAGGTTTCAAAGGAGCATTCAAGTCATATTCATTGTGAAGCTACTTAGTTCATATCTAATCATTTAGGAGTTTAGTTACAAAGCTTTTATAAAGCACCCCTAAACACTTTTCCCCTTTCCTCTTAGTTCTTGTAATAGATTAAGAGAGTAGTGTGAGCATAGATTTTATGCTTGGTTCCTTGTGTTGGTGATAACACAAGTGTATTTTCCTTCAAAGGTTTTTGAAGTGGTTGTAAGGGTTTGTAATCTCACCCGGTTAAGAGTTACGAAGATTAGTGGAGAATCTTGCAAATCCTAAGGAGGCTTCCTTAGGTAGTGGATGTAGGGAAACCGAACCACTATACATCGTTGTGTATCGTATTCTATCTCTACACTCCTTACATTTCCGCACTCTATATGCTTGATAAAATGCCTACATGAATAGTTTGATAATATTGTCTTTTAGGATTATCTAGTTCATTACTATTTAGTTTGCTAAAACAATAGGATTCAAATTAGCTTTTAATTTTATTTACTTGAAATAAAATTAGCCGATTAATTTCTATTGTCCTATTCAACCCCCCTTCTAGGACGCATATAGACTATCACAACTTTTTCTCATCACCAATTACGAGGTTTCAATATTAGAATCAACCTCTAAACCTTCTTATAACCTCCAATTCCCCTTGACCCAATCTACACAGCAAGTTAAGCTTAAATGTCGCCATTTTTTATACCTAAAAGACGCTACTTTAAGTTTTCCTCTTGAGCATCACCTAATGTACATCACGTAGATTTGAAATTTCTTGAATTATAGCTTCTTGTGCTTCACCCTATAGAAAATCATTAAAAAGCAAAACTTTACTCAAATTCATGATACAAATTAAATTAAATTAAACAAACCCAGTTCAAAAATTGTAAAATTATCAATATTTAGCATGCAATTTTGGGGGGTAACAGTAAAAAAAATTTGATATCCCTAATACCTTAGAGAGAAGATCATCAATGGCAAAACCAGCAACGCATCATCGAAATATCACCTCCGGTCTATTCACACCCATGGTTCTAAAAAGCGCTAGACGCTACAAGGGCGGTCGACCACCTTCGAGCGTCTAGATGGCTAAGCAACACATTGATCAGAATTTAGGCGGTTTTCACCAAGGCGGATTTATGTTATTTTATAGTAAATATGTATTATTAATATATTCATTTGAATAATAGTTACATTCTAATATACTTGAAGTAGATCGATTTAACTTAAATAATATATATTCAACTATATAATAATAAATAATTCATTATTATTAACCTAAAAAATGACCAATTCAAGAAATCTAAATTTAAAATTAAAAAAATCATATTTTCTTCTTTTTCTCACGCGTACAGGGGGTAACGAGTCGCAAACACAAAAATTATGAAGTAAATCTACATTTTATACGATCAAGGGGTTAAACTTCAATTCCATTAAAATATAGGGAATACAAATGTATTTTCTCATTTTATTAAAAGGTCTAAATAAGAAATTAGAGTAGAAAAATCTTATTCAATGTTTACATTAGAAATTATCCCAATTAAAAGTAATTTATAATATGTGTTTATTTTGAAAATTAGACACTTTTTAATTATTTATTTTATTTTTAATTAATTATTAATTTTATTTTTATATTTAATTAATATTTTAGTATTTTAATATTAATAAATAATTTTCAATAAAGTGGAAACATTTTATAATAAGACGAGGAAGATAACCGAGGATTAGTACAAAGTATTGAGAATGTCATTATTGGATGATCCCTAATCTTAGCGAGTAAGAAATAGTTTATGGAACACAAACAACCTACTCTTCCACTTGTATGCCTTTCTGCATTGCCACCCATGTTTGAATTTTTCATCTCTTTTATCATTGATGGATTACAGGAGCTTCCAAGATCTTTTACAAAATAAAAAGTTGATCAACGTGCGTAGAAGTGTTTTGTTGGAGATTAAAATATTCGGCTGTATATGTTATATTTAAGATAGCTACTACCTACTCATTTAAGTATTTTTAGTCGTCATGTATTTTACTAACCTAATTAATTGAATCATTTGATCGATTTGCACGATAAATCTTAATATATTTGGGGTCGGGAAAAGGACACTCAAGTTCTTAATTTCTTTTTATTAGGACACTTAGGTTTTTAAATTTTTTTTTATTTTTTACTAAGTCTCTTTTTTAATATAGATAGTTAAATTTAAGGAATAGAACATCTAGGTCCCTGAGTTTATGATATTGAGATACTTAGGTCTTTTACTTTTTCCTTAATCTTTTTTTAAGTCTTTTTTTTTTAACATAGATGGTTATATTCAACGGTTATATTTTTAATTTTCTTGAAAATTCTTTTGTACACTTCATCAACTACTTATATAAATACAATTTCAATTTTTAACCTATTTTAATTGTATTTTTTAATTGATAGAACTAAGAAATAGAATTTATATTTTTGGAGACAACTTTTAATTTTTTTACCAAAAATAAAATAACAAATTTAATATTAAATTTGTAAATATATTTTTTTTATTTGAAAAGGGAACATATTTTTTTCATTTAATTATTTTATAAAATAAAATATGATTAAATCATGTAGATAATATTTAGTATAAATAATATTTTATAGTTTACAATTAACTTTTTTTACCTTTTAAGCATTCAAGACGGACATATTATATATTTTTAAGAATCAAAATTACGTTTACATATTGAGAAAGAAGTTGGACATATTATCCAACCATTATTTCCTTTAATTTTATCTTATTCTACAGAGACACAAATATAAACAATCTCACACGTGTATTAAATAAAACAAGATTGTTTAAATTTGCTCATATTCATACCAAAATCTTATTCTTTTGTTTAAATTTCTTCCAAAATTTTCTAAAAAATACTCAATATTTAAATTAGACAAACAGTTATCGGTCATATGATTAGCATGTTCACAAGACATGACAAAAATAACATTCATACTAAAAAATTATTATCCACCATGTTAAGAAAATATTGTCTCTTCCACAGTGCTAATATATCTTTTTTTTTTTTTTTTATCGGCAAATCAAACTTTTTATTAAAATGAAGACCACGACTGTCAAAACCATTACAACTTTGACCCATAACCTATGGCCATTAACCTATTAACTTTGCTTAACTATTACACGCATTTGAAATAAAATAGACATTACAAACTTTTACCAAATTAAAAACTTAATGCCTATCTATTACATAACTTTTCAACTACATTCTTTACTTTGCAATTATTAAAATTCCTTCCCTTAAGCTTGACAGCTACATAAGCAAGAATGTTGTTGTAAATCCTTTCCTCATTAGCTGCATATTCTCCATGTTCTCTCCTGTTTCTTTCAGTCCATATAAAGTATATGTAGGTAGTAATACAAACACCCATCACCTTTAAAGCTTCTGGACTTGCGCCATTCTTCAAATTTACTACTAGATCCTCCACTTTTTTAATATTCTTATTGCACCCACATATTTCCAATAAGCGAGTAAGAATAGTACCTGAGAACTTACAAGTAACAAATAAGTGATCATTATTTTCATCCTCTCTATCACATAATAGGCAAACTGGATTGACAAACAATCCCCAACTCAACATCCTATCTTTAGTAGGAAGCCTATTCATTGCAACTTGCCAAGAAACAAATGAACATCTAGGAATACACGTCTTTGCCCACACTATATCAAATCATTCAACCTTAGATTCATGACTTGAAATTTTAATCATAGTTTTCCTAAAGGAAAACTTATTTTTTTATACTCTCAGTCCATGTAATCTTATCATTGGCATCACTGAGTATTATATTTTGAAGTTTAGGGACTATTTGCGCAATTTTAGGAGGAATTCTCCACCTGCCTCTGCCATAACAGTCCTTGACTGTTTTATTACAATTAATATCATGTTCCTCCATTCTTATATCCAATATTTCCTGTATACTCTTTTTATCTAGCCATTTGTCCCACATTATGTAAGTTTTATCTCCATTACCCACCTCATGGTATATAAGATTAAAGGCCTCATCTCTAACCTTTAAAATTTGCTTCCACATCCAAGAGTGGTATTGTTTATGACTAATACTCCAAATGCATTTCCTCTTCAGAATTTTCACTTTAACCCATTTACACCATAGATTTTGATCAAGACAATAAAATCTCCAAAAGTTGTAAAGCAAACAAACTTTGTTTAAATTCTCAATATTTGGAATATTTAGCCCCCCTTCTTCTTTAGGGTAACATATTTTAGTCCAAGATACTCTCGCACCATGAGCATTTTCATTATATCCTCAAAGAAACATTGATAATTTTTTATTTAATTTGTAAATAACTTGTTTAGGCAACAAGAAAACTCTGCACCAGAACATAATCTTACTAATCAGCACCACTCTTATTAGTTCAACCCTTCCTGCATATGATAACATTTTAGAGCTCCATTGAGTTATACTTTGCCAAATCCTCTCTATTAGTTTGTTACCATCAGTAACACTCATTTTTTTTGAGTTTAGAGGGATACCCAAGTATCCAACAGGCATAAAGCCTATTTTAATATTAAGAATCTGAGAGATATCATATTTAACTCTATCACTTACTCCCTCACTGAAGTATAGTTCACTTTTAGTGAAATTTATGTTCAGCCCCGAGCATCTAGAAAACAAATTAAGGGCTTCTTTAACTACCTCAGCAGATTTTGTATTGCTCCCCATAAAGATTAATATATCATCAGCAAATACTAAGTGATTGAGATTAACCTCATTACACTTAGGGTGAAAGGTGAACTCTTTTTTTTGAGCTACATTATATAATAGCATGGAAAAAACTTCCATACAAATAGCAAATAAGTAGAGTGAGAGAGGGTCACCTTGCCTCAACCCTCTCTTGCCCTTAAAATAACCACATGCTTCTCCATTTATGCATATAGGAGTAGTAAGGAGTACTTATACACATGTGAATCCATTTAATAAACTTATCAGGAAACTTAAGCGCATAGAGAGTATTTATTAAAAATTGCCAATTGACACTATCATAGGCCTTTTGTAGATCCAAGTTAATGGTACAAGAATGTTGCATAGACTTCTTTTCATACCCAGTAACTACTTCTTGCGCAACTAGTATGTTATCAGTAATATTTCTCCCACTAACATAGGCACCTTGATTTAAAGATATTATATAACTCATCACTTTTTTAAGCCTATTCATAATAACTCTAGAAATGGTTTTGTATAAAATATTAGTACATGATATAGGCCTAAATTTCTTAACACATGATGGATTTTTCTCTTTAGGTATTAGGACAATATTTGTAGCATTAATCTGAGTAAGAATTTTACCAGACTCAAATGTTTGCTTAATAGCCGAGCATATGCTATCACCAATAATATCCCAAGATTGTTTAAAGAAGCAGGCAGTATATCCATCAGGTCCCGGGCTTTTCGCATCTCCCATAGCAAATAAGACACTTTTGATCTCCTTATCAGTTATGGGGGCAATCAAGCCTTCAAGTAAGTTCTCAGGGACACTTTTATTTAAGATAGCTGCAATAGTGCTTATAGAACACATTTCTTGGTTAGATTCCTCTGTACCAAGTAGCTTCTCATAATATCCCACAAATTCATTCTTAATATCATCTTGCTCAGTAATAATTCTCCCATCATCACAAGTTAGAGTAGATACAAAGTTTTTTGCTACCCTTCCTTTAATCATTCTGTAATAATAAGCTGAGCTAATATCATAATCATTAATAAATAAGGCTCTAGATTTTTGCTTCAATACCTCATGATGAGTAATTACAGTTTCTTCTAATTAAAGAATAAGAATTTTTTCCTCAGATTTATCAGCATCATTACACTTTCCCATCATAATTCTTTTTTGTACAATCTCAAGTTGAGCTTTTAAATTCTCAATATCCTCAGAATTCCTTCTGAAGTATTTATTATTGAATTTTTTCAGCTCACCTTTAACTAGTTTCAGTTTCATACAAACTTGAAACATCTTGTTACCATTCACATTAGTATCCCACATTCTTTTTATAATATTTTAAAGCCCTCATGTTTAGTCCATATGTTGAAGAATTTAAAAGAGCAAGGCCCAGATTTCTCTTTTTGATCAATCAACACCTTAATTGCACAGTGATCAGAGTAGAGGGAGGCACAAGGATAGCATTAGATTGATATGTATTCATCCATTTTGAATTGATGAACACCCTATCAATCTTACTTGCGCGCAGATTCCCACTATCATTTTTATTAGTCCAGGTAAAGTATTGACCTGCATATTGATGCTAAAAAATATTAGCATCCTCAATACAATTAGAGAAGAGAATAGAGCTATTAGGGATAGAATCACAATTAAGCCTATCTTCAATTTTAAGTATCTCATTAAAGTCTCCAGTATAACATAAGCACTGATCATCATAATCATTACTTAATTTCACCATATCACTCCATAAAGCTTTCCTTTCATCATCATCATTACTAGCATACACATAACCAACACAGAAAGTTATGTTTAATTGTAATATTTTAACTTTAATAAAAATCAGTTGAGCTGTTTCAAATAACTTCACAACCTCAACATAATTCTTGTCCCTCATTATCCAAATTCTCCCACTATCACATTTATTATAGTTGTGAATCATTTCCAAGTGAGGAAAATGATCACTTATTATTTTCAAGCTGTTTTGAACCTTTACCTTAGTTTCCAGGAGTCCAATAAGCTTGATTTTATTACTAATTATAAAATCTTTAACATCTAACTGTCTAAGAAGGCTATTAAACCCTCTTACATTCCATGACACAAAACTCATATGTTAGGTGGTCTTGTAATTTCCCTTTCTCCACCATTATTAATAAATTTCAGTACATCTCTATCAATATCAGTACTCACCGCTTCCTCAATATTATCAAATCTATTAGAACAAGAGACCTCATTAGATGACTGATTATAATCCTTTCTATTGTGAGATTTGCCTCCCACAACTTTCCATTCCTTCTCACTAACTTTATCTTTCCCTTTATCCTTCTTAGCATTGTTACCAGCTTTTGGAACCCACACTTTAGTAATGTTATTACACTTGTTTTCTAAGTGCCCAATTTTATTGCACTTAGTACAAATTTTCGGTTTCCAATCATATTCTACTTTAACAACTTGTAATTCCTCTAACCCAATATCAACATATAGTTCATCAGGTAATTCTTCTTTAGTTTCAATTTCCACACAAACTCTAGCATAACCCAGTCTAGTCATGAACTGAGTCATACTATCCATCTGTAATGGTACACCAATACCACTAGCCATATACCCTAAACCTTTCTTAGTCCACATGACCATAGGAATGTTACTCAGTTTGGCCCATATTGGGATTTTAGCAACATCAAGTTTTTTAAACTGCATACCAATTTTCCACTGCCTTAACAATAGAGGGGATCCATTAATATGCCACATCTGTTCTAAAACATTATCACACATCTGCTTATTCTCAAATTTAAAGATAAAAGTGCCATTACTACTAGATTTAACATCAATCTTACCAAACTTTGACCATTGAAACTTAACAAAGTTAACAATATAATAGAATAAGGGAGGTGAATCAAGGAACTGCCCGATTAGACAGTTCTCCCACTGTGCATAGCCTTCATCTAAGACCTCTTTATCAGGAATGATTATACGCTTACCTTCTTTACGCATCGGCTCATGATACTCCAGATTCAGAGCTGGGTTATCATTTTTTCCAAACAATTTTGACCATTCCTTAGGTTTCGGCGCTACCTCAGTTTGATTTTCATCAATCTGGGCAACCACTACCGAATCCATACTTTGAGCAACCGACTTTTGTGAGTCTACCTCCTCACTATTTGAATCCTTGATGTAAGGACTCATCGGAGGAGTGACAACACTGGTATCACTTTGAGGCGAGAAAATCATCTTAGTAATATCGGTGTATTTTGCTTTTGCTTTTGATTTAGAGTTCGTACCACTAAGACGATTCGAGTTAATCATTTTCGTCATTCTACCGATCTGAGAAGCAACTTGGAAAGAGAAAATCAAAAGGGAAATGGATAAGAAGTGAGATGAGCGGTTTAGAAAAGGGTGGGTTAGGGTTAAACTAAGAGTAGAGAGAGAAAAACTGATGAATATTAGATCCTAGATTTGGGAAATAACATTCAATCGGGTAACCTAAAAAGCTAAAGTGTGAAAAAAGGGGGTTTTTTGGTTTGTTTTGATTAATTTTAGTGGTTATGAATGAGTTGAGAGAGAGTTTTTTAAGTTGACTCTCATTTGACCAGTCTGATTAGTGCTAATATATCTTGTTAGATCATGTTGGATGAGGTGGTCTCTTCTCGACATGGTATATATTTAAATTTTAGTAAGATTGTTATTTTTATCATATCTTGTGAATACGGTAATCATATGGTCGAGAATACTGTTTATCTAATTCAAATATTAGACATATTTTTATTAGTTTTTTGAATAAAATAAAATTTTGGCATCAATATGAGAAAATTTAAACAATATTGTGATATTTTATGCATGTGTGAGATTGTTTATATGTTTATCTTTGTAGAATAAGGTAAAGATCAAATAAAGTATTACATGGAAAATATTCAACTTTTTTCACCGTATGTAAATGTAATTTTCATTCTTAAAAATATATAATATATTTGTGTTGAATGCCTAAAAGTTAAATAAAAAAATTATTTTTATGCTAAAAATTATAATTTATATAAAATATTATCAAAAAAATTCATCAAATTTTATTTTATAGAATACATAAATGAAAAATATATGACACCTTAAGTATATATATAAATAGATTTTAAAAAATTATACTAAAATTTATTATATTATTTTTGGTAAAAAACATTTAAAAAAAATGTATCTAAATATAAATTCTATTTTTTAATTCTTATAATTATAGAATACAATTAAAATAATTTATAATTTGATATGTATATTTATATAAGTAGTTAATGAAGGATAGAAAATGAATTTTAAAAATTTAAAATTTTGACCGATAAATTTAACCATCTATGTTAAAAAAGGGACTTGGAAAAAGATAAAAAAAAACTAAAAAACCCAAGTGTCCCGATATAAAACACTTAGAGATTTGAGGGTCCTTTTCTATATTTTTAAATAATACCTAACATTAGTCAATAAAATATGAGTAATATACTCTCCCCGTCTCAAAAATAATGTCCACTTTACTTTTCACACAAATTAAAAAACACAATTATTATCTTCCTCAATACTAAAATACCCATAATAAAGTGTCTTGATATTTTAAATATTCATTGGAAACATAAATATAAATACTTCAATAAGGGTAAGAGTGAAAAAAGGTGGAATAAAGTGTCTTGAAATTCTAGGTGAACATTATTTTTGGAATATCATTTTAATAAGGTGGACATTATTTTTGGGACACCATTTTTGTAAGGTGGACATTATTTTTGGGAACGGAAGGAGTATACCACCTAAAATCATACCAACCAATGAAGTGGCGTGAATTGTTTGGTTATATATTATTAATTAGATTAAGAAAATAAAAAATTAATTATTTAGAGTAATGATATATACCACCCAAATACCACCCAATGACGTGGCGTGAATTGGTTGGTTACAAATCGGTAATGTTTATATTTTTTTGATTTGATCAAAGATATGTAACCAACTATTTCACGCCACGTTATTGGGTGGTATTTGGGTGGTATATATCATTATTCAATTATTTATAGCCAACTAATTTATATCATATTATTAAATAGTTGGATGGTATAATTTTGAATGATATATATTATCATTACTCATAAAATATTGAACTCCTTTATAAAATTATAACAGGGTGGGAGGAGGGAGGATGTTGGACTCTTAGGATAAACACCTCGAAGCTTTCCATGTCATTTGAACTAATATTTCTAAACCAAATTAAAGGTGATAATTGATGTTTCATTAGTCCCAAATTTCTGACCAAGAAGGTAAAGTCGTCTTTTTTGTTTTCTTCGTTTTTCTTCCTGCCTTTTTGGTGTTAACATGTCTCAGAAGTAGAATTTAATGTGCTTGCTTTTTTAGCTTGAATTAAATTTACTTGCATATTAAAATTCAATACTAAAAAATAACCAAAACAATAAATTTATACTTTATAAAAAGGCTATAGATTTAGTTTTTTAATTCACATTTTTTCAAATAACTGTTAAAACAAAATTACAATATATCTTAGTGCAAAATTACAATATATCCCATTTTTTGCAAAAACAGATTTGAATGAGCTGAAGGAAAAAAAGAATAAGGAAAAGCTTAGTAATCTGAATAGAGGGAAAGATTTTGTTACTAAAACCAATAAAATTAGCTCGAAAAAGAAAAATCATAAGTGGAAACCTCCTAATAAAGATTGTTTTAAAATCAATACTGACGCTTCTTTTACTTCCTCTGGTTGTGCTATTGGTTTTGTTGTCAGGGACCATTTTGGAAATTTTATAGCTGGGGAGTCTAAGAAGATTGAGGCTTCAAATGCTGCAGAAGCTGAAGCACAAGGTGTTCTTTGGGGTTGCAAAATTGCTACAAGCTTCCCCAAACACTCTACTACTATTGAAAATGATAATGCGAGCATTATGGGTCCTCTTATAGCTAGAACTCCTTTTACTAAATTCGATTGTTGTAATATTTATAAGTCTTTGTATTCTTGTGCGGAAACTTGTAATCCCTCCTTTTCCCTTATCTCTCGAGAGGGGAACTTAGTGGCTGACTGGGTTGCAAAACAAACCTTGTGTGGGTCTTTGTTTGGCAACTGGGGTTTGCACCCCCCTACCCAGTTAGTGCGTCTTTTGTGCTCTGATTTGCCTTCTAGTGGCATTGGTTGATTTTTGGTTGTAAACTCTCTTTATTATTATTTATCTTATTATAAACTTTCGACAAAAAAAAAAACATCCGCCCCTAAATTCACCACCAACTTTACCACTAGATAACCACTTTGAAGATTAAGAAATTAATAAGCACTCTGATTAGTAACAGAGAAAAGGGAGGAAGGTAAGCTTAGTTAATTACTTTTTAACTTAGCACATTATTTCGTATGACACATTAGTTCAAAGTCCAAGAAGAAGAATATATGGTAGGACTAGCTTTTTCCATTGCTTAACCTGGTTTTTTCCTTTTTTTTTTCTATCGAAGCTTAACCTGGTTAACAATGTCCCTACTTGGCACTTGTGAATCGGCTTTCCTGATACAGTATTTTGGCCCTTGCCCTAAAAAAACTAATTGACAAACTTAAAAAGCACACATGTACAAACATAGGGTGTCTTTATTTCTTCCGTAACTAATTTTTTGATCTAAATTATAAGTAATTTAATTTAAGAGAAAATTACCTTAAATGATTTTAAAGACACTCCTTTAAGATCTAATAAGACCGTATGAATTCTGTATTTTTAGTATAGACCATAACCAAAAATTAATACTATACTAAAAAATCTAATTATATTTTTATCTTTTTTTTTTTGTTTTTTTTCCTCTATATAAATTAATATTTTTATAATTAATTCTAAACCTAAAAAAATTACTCACTACACCTTTTCATTTATAAGCTTCCCTCTCCTCCCATTAAAGCTCGTTTGACGAAACTCACAAAATGCTTCAACTCGTTTGATGAAGCTCCAGTGCGAGAGTCAGTAAAGAAGCTCCATTGGTGAAGACCTCGGAGCTCCGAGCAGTCATGGCAAGAAGACTCCAGCGAGAAGGGCCGAGTATGGATCTGGTGTTGCGCCTTTTTCTTCTGCAGCAATGGCTGTCGTAGTCACGAGTGGCGGTGGTTTCTCTGTGGGAGAGAGCGGCTTGTGGTGGTTTCTTCGCAAACTAACCTTCTCCGATCTGCAAACTAAGCTTCCTCGTCGAAGCTCCGAGCAGCCGTGGCGAAAAGACTCCGACGAGAAGGGTCGAGTATGGATCTGGTGTTGCGTCTTCTTCTTCTGCAGCAATGGATGTCATAATCACGAGTGGTGGTGGTGGTTTCTTTGTGGAGGAGAGCGGCTTGCGGTGGTTTCTTTGCAAACTAACCTTCTCCGGTCTGCAAACTAAGCTTCCTCATCGAAGCTAGATCTAGAGCACGAGTGGCGGTGGTTTCTGTGTGGAGAAGAGCGGCTTGCCGAAATGGATCTATCACTAGCGGGGGAAGGAGAAGACAACCTCCATCGCGCAGCCATGTCTGCAACAACAAAAGAAAGATAAGAAGCTTATCGCGCAGCCATTTCTGTAATAGATTCCTTTTTTTCTTTTTCTCGTAATATTAATTAATTAATTATTGCAATTTTATACTTAACAATTTCTCTCTAATTGCACAATAAATATTCCAAAAACTCATTAAATTTTTTCGCATACTCAGTAAAGTGACTCAATAAAAAAAACGAAGACTCAGTAACTTTTTCAATACTCAGAACTTTTTCCGATACTCGGTTACTTTTTCCATGCTCAGTACTCCATGCTCAAAACTTTTTCCATGCTACTTCATGCTCAGAAACTCTGATGTTTTTTATTCTAAACGTGTGTTCCCTTATTACATATTTAATACAGGTTCACACATGGTTTTCAAAGGTTTCAATATGGTTTTTTGGATTTAATGTCTTATTTTTTTTTTGGGTGATCAATGCTTTTATGACTTTGGTTTTTTGTGGCTATATGCCAAATTTCACCAATTCATATGAGACATCAACAACAAGAACTACGAAAACAACATCAGAAATGGAGTTAAAGAGTAGATTCTAAATCCTACTTTGTGAGTGCAAACATTTGACAGATGCAATAGTCATACTTTGGGGAACAACCGCTAACAAAACAGTTTAGCATCCTGACTGTAACATAAATTATTCTTAAGATAGTGATCGAATTATGCTATTACAATTATTTTGGATTACATTGTATTATATTATGTAATTTTAAACTTGTTGTAAATTGTACAATCATAAGTTTTTTATACAACGTAGGCCTAGTGACCAGTAATAAAAACTCCTACTAAACCCCTGCAAGGGGTGCAAGACTAGCTCTAGGTGTGGTCCATCCACTTATGGTATTCGGTTATAAGCCTCCACAATCCATCTGGTGGTATGTATATAAAACCGGGTTTCCCATCTTTGTCGCGCCCACCTTAACCATCCAACCTGTACAAGAGTTCGTCTCACGATATATGTGTGTGATCTCGAATGTCCCTTTTTGACAAGATCTCCCTACACGACTCGAGTATCACATCAAAATGACAGCTAAATTTTTTACCACCCTTCACTAACGCGTGTAAGTCTAGCTAGTCCGTCTAGATGTAAACTATCTCATACCCATGACATATCGCCATGTGTAGGCCAAATTGTAATACATATAACTTTGACTAAAAAGGCGACCTAACCTCACACGCGCCTGCAAATTTGCCTAATTACATCCTATTTATATCCCAAAATATACCTTCAACTTCCAACTTTCATGCATTGAAATTGAAGCAGCTGTCTATATTAAGTTTGACTTGGAGGATCAGTTCAATCATTTCACGAGCGTACTCCTTGATAATATATACAAATTGTTGTTTTATTTTTAATATATCTATTATTATCAGGGGAGGATCCATGTGATGGCTAGTCTATTGTTTTTTGAAAAATTTCATTTGGTTCCCATTAACTTTTAAAATTTATTTTATTAGACTTTAAATTATGGGTCAATTACCCAAGGAGACTTGAGAAAAATCAATGTGCCACTTAGGAGCTAGTCAATTCCTCTCTCCTTCTTAGAGGCCAATAAAATGTCCAATGTCATAACTACCCTTCTAGTGCATATAAGACAAAAAAATAGATTATTTCTCTCTCCTCCACTACCATTACTCTCTCTCTCCTCCATTACCATTAATCTCTCTTCTCCTTTATCATTTTTCTCTCTTCTCTTTCATTAATTATCAAATATTTTCCAGCTCCGACCACAACCACCGATCACCGCCGGCCGCCTCCGGCCACCGCCGGAAAAAGTTCTGAGCATGGAAAAAAGTTCTGAGTCTGGAAAATAGTTCTGAGTCTGGAAAAAAAGTTCTGAGTCTGAAAAAATAGTTCTGAGCATGGAAAAAAGTTCTGAGTCTGAAAAAATAGTTCTGAGTCTGAAAAAATAGTTCTGAGCATGGGGTATTGGACATGAAAAAAGTACTGAGCATGGGCTACTGAGCATGAAAAAAGTTGTTGAGTATCGTAAAAAAGTACTGAGTATCGGAAAAAGTGCTGAGTATTGGAAAAATTTGTTGATTATTCGAATTTTTTGTTGAGCCGCTTTACTGAGCATGCTCGTTTGTTCAGTAACTTTACTGAGCATGCTTGTACTTTATTGAGTATAGGGAAAAATTAATTAAATTTTTAGAATTTTTACTGAACATTAAATTTATTAATATAGAAAAACTTAAATTTTACATTAATAAATTATAATCATAATAAAAACACAAAAATCTGTGAATAATTTCTTCACAAATTACATCATTTACATAAAAACCCAAAAAAAAGAAAAAAGATGCTATCTTTGACCAACAACCAATTTGAACAAAAAAAAGAACGAATGCTTTTTTTGAACTGGATTTTGACCATTTCATCCACCAATGCTTTTTTTCATTGATCCGCTAACATTTACCACATCTTTTAATAGAATTTCACTCACTCGGCTGCACATGAAGAAGTAACACAACAGCTACCAAATTAGTAAAAATACAAAGAAGATTTATAATTCACTTAAGGATGGAAATATCAAAGTCAGAAGGGTCAAGAATGTTTCACCTCAAAAGGCGCTGCTTATTTGTTTTTTAACCTTAATTTCTTGTAGTGAAGTCTGCTGTAAAGGCTCTAGATTTTATAATGTTTTTTGTAAATAGTATTTTACCGGCGAAGCTCCGACAACCATGGATCCCGGCGAAGATCCGACAGCCGCACCACCATAAATCGCCAGATCTAAGCTCCAGCAGCTCGGAGGTTTTCTCACGCGAATCTTCTGTCTTCGCAGGAGCTCGATCGATCTGCATAATAAAACAACTATCATACTCGGAGGAAGCTTTGATTTGTTTAGCTATGGATTTTTGATTTGTTTAGCCATGGAGTTTTGTTTTAGCCAAAGAAAACTAAAAGCTGCGTGAGAGAGATAAAAGAGAGAGGTGAGAGAAAATAATGGTTAGGGTTTAAAAGAAATCTAAACAAATTAGTATATATATTGGAAAAAACAAAAGAAGGTAACAAAGTAATTAATTTTTTAGCCTATAGTGTTAATTTTCATTTGTGGCCTTTAGTAAGAAGAGCATATTAATGGAGTCTTGTTGAGTTCTAAGGGGGTATTTTCAAGACCCTTTGGGTAATAATCTCTTAAATTATTTTATTTATAGGATTTTTCTGTTTTTTTACAATAAAATATATGCTTTGTATAAAAAAAAGAGCCAATTAGAGATTAATGCCTATTAAAAAACTTATTTAAAAAAAGGTGCCTAGAATAAGTTTTTTTATAGAAAAATGCCTCATCCCAAACTACCCTTATAATTAACAATTAAAAAAAAGAAAGTAGAAAAAAAACAAAACAAAAACTAATTATCACACGCGCGCGTCCGTGAAATTTTTTTAAAATCGTCATAACTAATTCTAAAAAAATCAAAAAAATAAAAAAATTATATATTTGGATAAAGCAAATTAATATTTACGTCTATGATTTTTTTCAGAATTTTTTGAATTTTTTGATTTTTTGAATTTTTTTTAAATTTTTTAATTCGCAGAAACTGGAATTCCATGTTTAAAACACGGAAACATGGAATTCCATGTTTAAAACATGGAATTCCATGTTTTGATATAAGGAATTTGTTTTCCGCAGACACGAAATTCAATGTTTAAAACATGGAATTCCATGTTTAAAACATGGAATTCCATGTTCTGCGAATTAAAAAATTAAAAAAAAATCAAAAAAATCAAAAAATTCAGAAAATTCCGAAAAAAATCATAGACGTAAATATTAATTTGATTTATCCAAATATGATTTTTTTCGATTTTTTTGATTTTTTTTGAATTAGTTATGGCGATTTTAAAAAAATTTCACGGACGCGCGCGTGTGATGAAATTAGTAGTAGGTGGTGGTGGTGGTGGTGGTGGAGGTGGTGATGGTTGTGGTGGTTATAGTGGTGGTGGTGGTGGTTATGATGGTGGAGGCGGTAATGGTGGTGGTGGTGGTGGTGGTGGTGGTGGTGGTGGTGGTGGTGGTGGTGAAGGTGGTGTAAATACCCTATTATTTGTTTAAGATTTAAAAATAAATATTGTATTAAAAATAAAATAATATATTTAATAATAAGGATAGTATAGGTATAAAAAATATAAAGGGGATGTTTTCTATAAATAATTGTTCTATTAGGCATTTATCTCTAAATAAGAAAATTAGAGGCTTAAAAAAATGAAAGGCATCATTAAGGAGGCATTTATCTCTAATTACCCCTAAAAAAAAAGAAACTTATAGGATAATTAATTTAAAAATTAATAACGCTGCAATTTTTATGTAATACAAAGACCTATAGTGAAGTTTTGCATAATATAATGATCTATTTTATATTTTTTGTATAATATATAAATTTATAGTGCAAATATGAAGGAATTTTTTTTTACCAAGAAAACAAATTTCCTAGCAACTCCCCCTGATTATTATCGACAGATTTGGAAAAAAAAATCCTCCCGAATCGAACTTCAATATACTAAAAACTCACAAAGAGACTTATAAACACACCCACCATCAAAAGCAAAAGTAAAAGCAAAAGAAAAAAAAAGCGTAACAGAAAAAGACTTAAAAAGCAATCCAAAAAGCAAAAAACATGCATATACACATAAGATCCCTACATATGCATACATAAATGATCTTTCATCCATGCATATTAACTCCTGTTCTTCAACTTCATCAAAACACCAACAATGTCAGAGATTGTTCCCGCAGAACCCATCGGTGAGGAAGGTACAACAAGTAATGCAGCAAGTACTCGCAACAGAAGATCAGTTTATACTAGTTCTAATACAACACCATTTACAAGGCAAAGGACGATTACTTCAGGACGTGATGATTACGTTCCTGAGCCGTTTGATAGTGAGAAGTTGCCTGTTACTTTGGTCTCTGAAATTCAAAGGTTTCTTAGAGTTGCTAATTTGATTGAACTTGAAGAGCCACGTGTAGCTTACCTGTGTAAGCCCCCCATTTATAAGTACTAGTTTACCATCATTTTTTTCTTGGAAACTTCCCTTTAACTGAATCCTGAATTATAGTTATTCCGGCTTTGGAATTAACTTTAATAATCGGTTCTTGAACCAACAACTTTTATCTCTCTTTAGTCCTGGTTACAAAATTTGTCTAAATATGGTCATCATGTAGTCCCTAGTTGACGCGACATATTGGCAATATATGGACGGATTTTGAAGTTGAGACTAAGGTGAGAAAATTGTTAGTTCAACGATCATTTAGGAAAGTTCAGGTCCAAAGCCGAAAACGATTTATAATTCCAGGACCACTGATGAAATTTTCCCCTTTCTCTTTTCTCTTTGATTGAATATTTATAAATTTACTTTCTTATTGGAGATTACTCTTTCTATAAATTCGGCTTCTAAAATTTTTTCAGTTAATTTTTTCTATAAGAATTTGTATTATAGGTTTCTATATTATTTTTTTTTATGATAATATGCTTAGATTCTTGGAATCTGAACAATTTTAGTACAACTAGAAGAGCTAATTTGCTATAGTACTATATAAAAGAACTACTCATATTTGCAAATATTGTACATTAATCAGTAATTCCAAGTGAATATGTGTATAGTTATCGCACATTCTTAGATGTCTGATTAATTGAGTTACCGAGCAGGTAGATTTCATGCATTTGAAGTAACACATAACTTGGACCGTGAATCAAGTGGTCGTGGTGTACGACAATTTAAAACTTCTCTTCTTCAGCGTCTAGAACAAGATGAAGAAGTCACGATGAGAAAACGCAAAGAAAAGAGTGATATACGAGAACTTAGACGCGTATATCGTCAATTCAAAGATTACATCATTAAACATGGAGGAGAAGTAAACTTCCAAAATAGGTAATATAATAAAATCAAGAACAATCTATTCTCATTTATTTAATTAAAATATATATATCTAAGTAAGTTTTCGGGTTTTGTATACAGGGAGAAGTTAATTAAAGCACGTTCCGTAGCTTCTGTTTTATACGAAGTATTAAGTACTGTCGCTACTGCAGCTGGGTCCCAGGCTTTAGCTGAAAGTGAGAGCGTAAATGCAAAATCCGAGCTTTACTATAACATTTTGCCACTAGATCATGGAGGTGTTCACCAAGCAATTATGCAACTTCCCGAGGTCTGAAAAAAAGAAAAAGTTGTCATGTTTTTTTTCCAAGTAATTCTTGTACTGTATTTTAAATTTGACATGTTACTAGGTTAAAGTATCAGTTGCGGCTATTCGAAATGTTCGTGGTCTTCCTTTTCTCGATGATTTAAAAAGGCGCGCGATTAACATGGATTTGCTCGATTGGCTTCAATTTTGCTTTGGATTTCAGAAAGGAAATGTTGCGAATCAAAGGGAACATTTGATATTACTTCTTGCTAATATTCATGTACGTCAAGTCAATAAGCAAGCTCTCGCATCAAAGGTGAGTCAATGACTCCATTTTTATCTGTCTATAAACAAAATCTTGTTATTACCAAAAGAGACATCAATTTTTTTGGATACTATTAGTTAGGGGATGGAGCAGTGGATGATTTAATGAAGAAGTATTTCAAAAATTATACAGAATGGTGCAAATTTCTCGGGAGAAAAAGCAACATTCGGTGAGATTAATAACTCGGATTTTATATACTTTTGTCACGGATTTAGAGTTTCTAATTTACGCTAGTTTGACTAGTGTAGGTTGCCATATCTGAAACAGGAGGCCCAACAATATAAAATTTTGTATATAGCACTCTATCTTTTAATATGGGGAGAATCTGCAAATATAAGGTTTATGCCAGAGTGTCTATGCTTTATATTTCACAATGTAAGTTTTTATAACTCTTGGAAATTGAATTAATTGTTTGTTTATTAACTAATATTTTTTTTTTATTTTTGTTTATTAATTCGTGTTTAGATGGCATATGAGATGCATAGTATGTTGACCGGTGCTTTAAGCATGACCACTGGTGAAAAGGTTATGCCGGCATATGGAGGAGGACACGAGTCTTTTCTCAATAATGTTGTTTCTCCTATATATGATGTCATTAATAAGGAAGCTACAATAAATAGAAATGGCACGACAGATCATTCAACTTGGAGGAATTACGATGACTTGAATGAATTCTTCTGGTTGAATTTTATTCTCGATAGTTTTTTTTTTTGGTGTTTTCGAGAAAGAGTTAGGCTTATGCTATTTGTTTCGTACATTCTGTAGGTCCCACGATTGTTTTGAAATAGGTTGGCCTATGCGGCTTGATCATGATTTTTTTTGTACAAAGAAGACTACTGAGCCTAAAAGTGACAAACCTGGAGAGTCACTTATGGCTAGTGAAGATAGAAAGAGTAGTAATAATGAAGAAGATGAAGAAATGGGTGTAAGTAAGCTTTTTATCCATTAATATAGGGACCTATAGTGCAATTTTTGTTTATTATAGGGACATATATTGCATTTTTTTTGCGTAATATAAGGACCTATAGTGCAATTTTTGTTTATTATAGAGACATATTGTGTGTGTTTTGCTTAATATAGGGACCTATAGTGCAATTTGGTAATTGTAACCAATTATTGATGGTTTTCAGGCTATTATGGAAAAAGCTCGGGAGCCAAAATGGCTAGGGAAGACAAATTTTGTGGAAGTTCGCTCGTTTTGGCATATTTTTAGAAGCTTTGATAGAATGTGGAGTTTTCTAATCCTTTCCCTTCAGGTACGATACAATAAAAGATAATGTTAGGTATAACATAGGGGCTAATAGTGCAATTAATTTGCTGAAACTTTCTTATTAATTTCCTCACAGGCAATGATAATTATGGCCTGTCACGACTTGGAATCCCCATTACAAGTATTTGAAGCACAAATTCTTGAGGATGTCATGAGTATTTTCATCACTTCCGCAGTTCTTAAATTCGTACAATGTAAGCTTCATCTTTTTACTAATAGCACAAGAACTCTCGATATTATATCAAGGATTTAATTGCACATATTGTTTGTATGGTCGCTTTTTTTTAGCATCTCTAGTCCCTGGCACTAACTATGATACATTTTTGCAGCTTTTCTTGACATTGCTTTCAACTGGAAAGCTAAGGGTCTGATGAAACCTTCTGTACGATCAAAATATATGGTGAAGATGATCCTTGCTATGATATGGACTATAATATTACCTGTATGCTATGTAAAATCTCGAGGATTATACACGTGTTATTCTACACAAACTGAGAGCTGGCTTGGAGAATGGTGCTACAATTCATATGTGATTTCCGTCGCAATGTATTTAATGACTAACGCAATTGATATGATTTTATTTCTCGTACCCGCAATTGGAAAATATATTGAGACCTCCAATACACGGATATGTTCAGTTTTATCTTGGTGGGCCCAGGTATAGAAATATTATATTCTTGTTTGAATATTTATTAATCTGATATGTATGATTATTTTTTGTGTCAATATAGCCTAAGTTGTACATTGGGCGAGGAATGCAAGAAAGTCAACTCTCGGTCTTCAAGTAAATCCGATATTCTTTACTTTAGCATAGTTGTATTTTTCTGCGATGAATTTCCCTTGATATAGGCTGTGTTTGTTTTTTTAATAGGTATACGTTCTTCTGGTTGCTGTTATTTATGAGTAAATTAATATTTAGTTATCAATTTGAGGTGAGTTTTCCTTTTTTTGTTTTTGTTCATCTCGTAGTTAGTGTCATTATTTTCCCCCATTTTTTTTGAGTTAATTGCACTATAGGTCCCTATGTTATGCAAAATAATTTATCCTGCCCCTGCATGCAGATAAAACCATTAATATCACCTACAAGGCAAATTATAAGGATCGGGGTTAAAAATTACGATTGGCATGAGCTTTTTCCAACAGTCAAAAGCAATGCCGGTGCGATTGTTGCTATATGGGCACCAATTATACTTGTAAGTTTCTGTGGGCCCCGGAAATATTTTTATTTGTTTCAAACTGAATAATGTTTATATATACAGGTTTATTTCATGGATACGCAAATTTGGTATTCCGTTTATTGTTCAATCTTTGGAGGGGTTTATGGTATTTTGAATCATCTTGGTGAGGTTAGTAATGTCATTTTGCTCCAAATTAGTAACAAGTCGTTCTATAACAGCTTAAAAGTAACTAAATGTCCCTTGTCCATTACTCTCTCTATAGATTCGGACACTAGGAATGCTCAGAAGTAGATTCAACACTTTGCCTAAGGCGTTTAACAGCTGTCTTGTTCCGCCACAAAGTAAAGATGACACGGAGAGACACAAGAATTGGTGCTTCCCCAACTTGTTCGGAAAGGTTTGACCTATAGTCACATTGTTACATAATATAAGGACCTCGAGTGCAATTAACTTCCAAAAGAAAAAAATGGGGTTGGAATCTAGTATTCTGCCGTATTAATCAAGCTATGTTTTCCAGGTTCCGCAAAATGACAAGAACAGTATCGTTAAGTTTGTAGTTGTATGGAATCAAATTATCAAGAGCTTCCGTGAAGAAGATCTAATAAGCAACAGGTTAAATATAATTTTTCAGGATTAATCTTTAACTTGACATAGTTTGATGAAATATTGACCCGAACAGATTTTTGTCATAACACAGAGAGATGGATTTGATGAAGATGCCCTTGTCATCAGATTTATTTTCGGGTCAAATTCGTTGGCCAGTTTTCCTTATAGGAAATAAGGTACAAGTGCATTTTAGTCAGGATTCTCCAATTTTACCCCTAAAAATATCTAAAACTATCTTGATTCATTGAAGCTTCCGACAGCACTGAGCATTGCACGAGACTTTTCCGGGAAAGACGCAGGTTTATCTAAGAAAATTAAGAAAGATAACTCTATGTATCTTGTTGTAACGGAATATTATGAACTTTTGAAGTATATACTCGAAATTCTTGTGGTGGGTGACCTTGAAAGAAGGTACGTCTACATCATCGGATTTAAATTTGGTAGTAAATTTTAGGGTAAATAACTTATTTAGTCCGACCTTTTTTGTAAAAGTAACATTTTTGTCCTTTGTTTTTCCA
Organism: Nemophila menziesii; assembly: GCA_029959085.1. Taxonomy (NCBI): domain Eukaryota; kingdom Viridiplantae; phylum Streptophyta; class Magnoliopsida; order Boraginales; family Hydrophyllaceae; genus Nemophila; species Nemophila menziesii. Next base: position 3,074,150 of record JARWIR010000013.1, read on the forward strand.
TGTTGTGACAGTGACGGTTCTTTTTCATATATATAGATGTTAAATTCACATGTCACCATATCATTGATGTGATAAAAAACTAAAATACTAGTAAAAGTGTTATTTTTCTATTGCCACATGTTATGCTACAAAAATGACAAACACTTGTAACACAATGAAAACAAGGGAAAATGACAAACACTATCACAAAATCAATTGATAAGCGGATAAAATGTCACGTTTGCAACATAAAGGACTAATGTTGTCACAAATTGGAACATAAGGGATAAATATTACTTTCGCAAACTAAGAGACTAAACTGTTAAAAATTCAAAGATAAATGACCAACTGATTATTTATCCAAAATTTGAATATAGACTAGGAAAGGTACTCAAAATTTAAATATACTTTCTCTTTTTCACTCAAGGACTCAGATCTTTCATAATCGCAGGGTTGTATCTGGCATAATCGATGAAATCGAGGAAAGCATAGAACGATCTACTCTTCTCGAGGACTATGACATAAAAATTCTACCTGCATTACACGTTAAATTTGCTGACTTGGTTCAACTTCTGGTAAATTGTCGAACCTTTGAATTTATTTTTATCTTTTCAACTACTTATATAAGAGTAAGTAACTCAAAACAATTTGTCTTGTTAAGCTTAAAGGAAACGAAGACCATCATGTTAAGGTTGTGAAAGCACTTCAAGATATATTTGAAGTTGTATCTAGCGACATGATGTTAAAGGATTCTAGGTTAGTCCGAGTGAATTTATAATATTCGTTACCTCGTATAACATCATATCCAAATTCGAATTATCATTTTTAATTTCGTAGTACATTAAATTCTCTTTTCGCTGAACAAGAGCTAGTCGAATTTGATTTTGAAGTCAACCGGGTCGAACCATTTTTATTTGCGTCACGGCATTCCATCCATTTCCCATTGCCGGATTGCGGACCCGTAATGGATAAGGTGCCAACTTTTCTTTACTAATGTTACTATATTTGTTATAATAAAAAGACTAATATACCCCTTCTTTGTATGAAAGATTAAGCGTCTTCATTTGTTGATTACGGTTAAGGACAAGGCACTCGACGTACCCTCAAATTTAGAGGCTCGGAGACGAATTTCGTTTTTTTCTACCTCTCTTTTCATGGATATACCAACTGCTCCTAAAGTTCGCAATATGTTATCATTCAGGTAAAATTAAACCACTTTTCCTAGCTTATGGTCTAATTTTTAGACTCGCAACTCTTGTGACTTTTTCTTATTTTTTATTACATTCTTTAATAATAATGAGCCAATTTAGAATTTCGTCCAGAACCTTCAGATTAGCCAGTCCAGTGTTGTATATGGTTAAATTTTTAAGTCTGCTTACATAAGATTCCCTTGGATAACAGTGTTTTGACTCCTCATTTTATGGAAGAAGTCAAATATTCGACAAACGAGCTCCATTCAAGCAAAGAAGACGGGGCTTCAATTAGCGTCTATATGCAAAAGATAAATCCAGGTTGCTATTTACAAATACCAATAAATAAGATTAAAGTATGACAATTTCGTACTCCTTTACTCTTTTTCAGATGAATGGAAAAATTTTGAGGAACGCATCGAGAGTGAAAAACAAAATATGTATAATGGAGAAATCAGCGAAGAAGATCTTCGAGATTGGACTTCTCTCAGAGGCCAGACTCTAAGCAGGACCAGTAAGTTTTGTACTAAATTAGTTTCCATAGATTTTTTTAATTAGAGTAAAATATAATAATTATTTTATTTATCACGACAGTTCGAGGAATGATGTACTACAGGAGAGCCCTGAAGTTGCAAGCTTTTCTTGATATGGCTGAAGATGATGGTTTGTTACATCGATAAATAAATCTTTACTTTTTTTTTAAAATAATTAATAATTTGAGTTCTTACACGACAGATATACTTCAAGGTTATGATGCGATTGAAAGAGGGAACGATACATTATCAGCTCAACTAGAAGCCTTAGCAGACATGAAATTTACTCATGTGGTGTCGTGTCAAATGTTTGGGTCGCAAAAATCTTCCGGAGATCCTCAGGCCTTAGATATACTTGATTTGATGATAAGATACCCGTCTCTTCGTGTTGCTTATGTGGAGGAGAGAGAAGAGATTTTAGAAGATGGGCCCCTTAAAGTTTATTCGTCTATATTAGTTAAAGCTGTCAATGGTTTTGACCAGGTATGCAAGAAAACAAATTTTTTGTCGCATTAATAATTTGCCTAGTCTTTTTCACGGAATAATATGTTTTAAAATTTTGTAGGAGGTATATCGTATTAAGCTTCCGGGCCCACCGAATATTGGAGAAGGGAAACCAGAAAATCAAAATCACGCTATAATTTTCACACGGGGTGAAGCTCTACAAGCAATTGATATGAACCAAGTATGTTCAACCGAACTTTATTCCCTAAAAAGGATATATTGTTTTTTGTACATAATTATTGACTGAGTGGTGTGTTTTTCCAGGATAATTATATGGAAGAAGCTTTAAAGATGAGAAATATTTTGCAAGAATTTTCGAAAGATCAAGGTGGGAGGCCTCCTACGATACTTGGCATGAGAGAGCACATATTTACCGGAAGGTCTGATTCTAGAACATTCAGGATCATGCTTGTCTTGAATTTTGTATTTTTCTCCTTGTCTTACAAATCTTTTCCGCCTCTCAATGTAGTGTTTCATCTTTAGCGTGGTTCATGTCTTATCAAGAGAGTAGCTTCGTTACAATTGGTCAGAGAATTTTGGCAAATCCCCTAAGGTAATTAACTATTTGACTTACCTCTACATTAGCTGATAAATGACGTTGATGATTCAATGTAAACGTGGGCCCGTCCGTTGGCAAGCAGAAAACTCACATTTTCCAAAAATTCAGACTGAGTTTTTAGGCTTCAATTGCCCGTTTGCAAGCAGAAAACTCATACGTGGCGCGCAAATCGCCATACCGGCCTTTGTGGGATTCTTTTAATTTTTTTTACTTTTTGGGCCTTGGTTGATCCAAACTGGCCCTCTTATCCACTACATTTAGTGCACTATGCTTAATTATATTCGTTATGTACACCATACAGGGTGAGATTTCACTATGGGCATCCAGATTTGTTTGACAGAATATTTCATATAACAAGAGGTGGCATCAGCAAAGCATCAAAAACAGTGAACTTGAGTGAGGATGTTTTTGCAGGTTAGAACAAGAACTCCTAAGAATTCAAAAATTTCCTTGATTATAGTTTAAGGTTTCAAAATAATCCGATTATATCCAGGATTTAATACTACACTTCGCCGAGGATTCGTTACATATCATGAGTACATGCAAGTTGGAAAAGGCCGAGATGTAGGTCTTAACTCCATTTCAAAGTTCGAAGCAAAAGTCGCAAATGGAAACAGTGAACAAACTGTTAGCCGTGATATTTACCGTCTTGGCCGTAGATTTGACTTCTTTCGAATGCTTTCTTTGTATTACACGACCATTGGTTTTTACTTTAACAGCCTGGTAAATTTATATTCATCCCGAAATTTCACGTCTTTTTTTTACCGCACAAAAAAGTTTTGTGACACTTGATTAACCCCCACTATTTTTGCAGATATCAGTTCTCGGAGTATATGTGTTTCTATATGGGCAGCTATACATGGTCCTTAGTGGGCTTCAAAGGGTGCTTTTTACCGAGGCGCGAATACAAAACATAAAGTCATTAGAAACGGCTCTAGCCTCGCAATCATTTATCCAGCTCGGGCTTTTGACGGGTTTACCAATGGTAATGGAGATTGGACTCGAACGAGGTTTTTTAAATGCGTTAAAAGACTTCGTTCTCATGCAATTACAACTAGCTTCAGTTTTCTTTACCTTTTCATTTGGTACGAAAGCCCACTATTACGGTCGAACAATTCTTCACGGGGGTGCCAAGTATAGACCCACGGGGCGTAAAGTAGTGGTATTTCACGCAAGTTTCAGCGAAAACTATAGACTATACTCGCGAAGTCACTTCGTGAAAGCCTTCGAGCTTCTCCTTCTCTTGATTGTTTACGATCTTTTCCGACATTCTTACGAAAGTAGTATGGCGTACGTATTGATAACTTACTCAATCTGGTTCATGTCTTTGACTTGGTTATTCGCTCCGTTTTTATTTAACCCATCCGGGTTCGATTGGGGAAATATTATGGATGATTGGAAAGATTGGAATAAATGGATTAGACAACAAGGTGGGATAGGAATCCAACAAGATAAGAGTTGGCAATCTTGGTGGTACGAGGAACAAGCCCATCTTCGTCACTGTGGGTTAACTTCTCGCCTAATCGAAATACTTTTATCGCTAAGATTCTTTATTTACCAATACGGATTAGTTTATCACCTCGATATTTCGGCTGAAAATAAAAATTTCGTTGTTTATGTTCTCTCTTGGGTGGTCATCTTTGTAATTTTCGGATTAGTCAAGATAGTGAATATTGGGAGACGGTATCTTAGCGCAAAACATCAACTAATGTTCCGGTTATTTAAAGCGTTTCTTTTCCTAGGCGTTATAGCTACGATTATAACCTTATCGATTTTAGCTGACCTATCGATAAAGGATTTGATTATTTGCTGTCTAGGATTCTTTCCAACCGGCTGGGGTATGATATTGGTAAGTAAATTATCATTCTAGTGATATATAGTGCAATTTTTGCACAATATAGGGATGTCTAGAGGAAAATAGAGGAATGCACGCTCATGTTTTTTTATTATGTGTTTGTTCAGGTTGGACAAGCTATAAGGCCAAAGATTGACGGTACAGAATTATGGGAATTTGTTGAAGTATTTGCTCAAGCTTATGATAATGGAATGGGTGTTGTTCTTTTTGCGCCTATCTCTTGTTTGGCATGGCTACCGATTATTGCAGCTTTTCAAACTCGGTTTCTTTTCAACGAAGCTTTTAGCCGGAATTTGCAGATGCATCCAATTCTTACAGGGAAGAAACAGAAGCGTAAATGATTTGATATAGCTTAACTATGTACATATCTATACTCACATATTTATTATATATATATACCAAGGTGAAAAAGGAATATATATATATTATTTGTATAGATTAGAGTCATTGCACAAAGTATTATTCATATGTTAGAGATTTATAAGCTAACAATTCACAAAAATTGCTCTGTTGTTATAAATAAATTCACATTTGAATATTGATGTTGTATATTTTTTATTGTCTTCTGATTCTACTATATCTTATGGCACCAATTGTTCAGAATTCACCATTTAGATCTCCACTGTCAAGAACACACTTATGACTTATGTTTACTAGACGATCTACTTATGGTAATATCAGAATTGAGACTGATGCATTAAACAATGTTCAAACATTTTTGTTTGAACATTAGAACAAAAACAACCTATTAAGTTTTACACTATTTTTTTTTTTCTAGACCTTGCTTTTTCTAGAGATTTAGGTTACCATTTAGACAAAAAAAATCACATTTTGTCTGTAACATTTTTTTTTGGTTACACGGGTCCGGGCTAGTTTGCGCGCACCCGACTAATCCCACGGAGATATATATGCCTACATATATATTCTCATGGTAAATCAGAACTAGGTTACCCATGTTCAGGGAGGGGTTCGAGTCTTGTACCTCTCACTTTACACCCGTTAGGGAGGGGATTCGAACCATGGACCTCCCCTTTAAGTGCTGAATAAATAGCCAGGCTCTGCCCAGTTGAGCTAACCCAACTGGTTTTTTTGTCAGTAACATTGTTAAACCTTGCCCAATAGGTCAGTACGAAAAGGTAACAAATATATTTTGATTTTTATAAATTAATTGAAATATAAGATATATAAGTAAACATGTAACTAAATTAGAAAAAAAAATGACAATTTTGCTTCTTATTTTTTTTGAAAAAGTGACAATTTTGCTTTCGAACGATCAAATAAAAACTCGACCACTCTGCGTTTATATTCTAAGACCACAAGAAAAAAAAGAAGGATGAGAAGAACAAAACAATGATTTCATATTTCCATCACCTCCGTTTCCAAAAACCCCACCACCAACACATCCTTCGATTTTTGCTTCTTCACCCAAATTTGCAGCAAAGATCAAATCTTTCATCCTCGGCACATCATTATACATCACCAAAACCATCCCAAGATTCTCAAACTCACAAATTTGTATTAAACCACAAAGATTGGTTAAGTCCATCCGAAGTAATCAAGATTTTTAACTCCCTTGAAGACCCCAATTCAGCTCTTGATGTGCTCGAACATATCTCTAAGCGAAAAGATTACAACCCAAATGAAGCCCTTTATGCAACAGTCATAAAAAAACTAGCTTTAGCTAAAAACTTCGATTCTATAGATACCCTTTTGGAAAAAATCAAACTTGAAAGAAAATGCAGGCTTTCAGATGATTTTTTCTATAATGTTATTAAAATTTATGGTCATTTAGGTGGTCGAATCAATAAAGCAATCGATACCCTTTTCGATATGCCTAACTATAAATGTTGGCCTAGTGTAAATACATTCAATTTCGTGTTAAATTTGCTAGTTTCAACTAAGCAATTCGATATCATTCACGAGGTTTACATGGGTGCATCTACATTGGGTATCGAAATCGATGCTTGTTGTTTGAATATCATCATTAAAGGGTTATGTCAAAGTGGAAATTTCGAAGCTGCTTTCAAAGTGCTCGATGAATTTCCTAAGCAGAATTGTAAGCCTAATGTGAGGACATATTCAACTATAATGCATGGGTTAAGTTTGCGTGGACGAGTTGATGAAACATTTGAATTGTTAAAAAGAATGTATAATGAGAATATCGAGGTTGATGCGATTACATATAATATAATCATTAAAGGGCTAAGAAAAGAAGGAAAATTCGATGAAGGGGTTAAGATTTTTTACATGATGATGAGCAAAGGGTGTGATCCAAATAAAGGGACTTTTCAGGAAATCTTATATTGTTTGCTTGAAGCTAAGAAGTTTATTGAGGCAAAGGAATTTACGAATAAAATGATGAATAAGCGTGTGGATCCGAGTTTTGAGTCTTATAAGTTGATGTTAGATGGTTTTTGTAGAGAAAGTGATGTAGAAAATGTGGAGTGGGTGTTAAAGCAAATGGTGAGACGTGGATTTAAACCGAAGATGGGTATGTGGAAGCAAATTGTTCAGTGTATGGTCTCGGGTAGTAACAGTTGTGATAATTTTGAGTTATTTGCATTATAGGTCCCTATATTATGTAAAAAATGTATTATAGGTCCCTATACTGTATGTGTCCCTTTATTAAATCTTATTGAGTTTATAAATTTTTATTAGCAAAAATATAAAAACGGCATATCAACAATGTAAAATTCACTTCTGACGACATGAAAGAGAACGCGCTTCACGCGCGGGAGTAGTACGATACTAGTTGGTTGGCTTCCTTTTCGTTTTTTTGTCTTTCTCTCTCTTCTAAACACCAAATCCGGAACTGAAATCAGCAAAAAACCCTCAGAATCTCACATTTTTGGGATTCTCTCTTCCGAATTCTGTGTTATTTCCCTAAAATCTGGGATCTAACATAGATATTCATACCCTTTTCAGCCAAAATTCCCTTTTATTTTTCAGTTCCTTTTTTTTTCTAGCCCTAATTTTACCTTTCGCTTCTCCTTTTCAACCTAATCGAATATGCCACCTGCAAAACGTGCTACTCGAAGGAATATCACCAAGGAAATCTTCGAAGATAAACAGTTAGAGATGGAAAATGGTGAGATGGGAAAGAATAGCAATGTTGCGGCGAGTAATAAGAAGACGGGTTCATTATCAAGGATGGGTAATGAGAGGACGGGTTCAAATTCAAGAGTTAGCAATACGAAAGTGAGTATGAATGTTAGTATGAACGAGAAGAAGATGGGTAACAATGTGGTGACGGGTAATAATACGGTGATGAGCAATTTGGAGACGGGTTCTAAATCAAAGACTGCTGTTATGGTGACGGGTAATAATGCGATGATTAACAACTTGGAGACGGGTTCTAAATCTAAGGCTGATGATATGATGATGGGAAAAAACATAATGTTGCAGAGTAATGTGGAGGTACAGATTGGAAAACCGAATACAATTGCTGTTACTCCAATTGCTAGCATGAATCGACTACCTCCAATTGATAGTATGAATCGACAAGTGGTTACCAATTGTGAAGTTACTCAGGGACCGAAGTGGGCAGATGTTGTTAAGGATAAGGTACAGAATCAGCCGAATCTGAAATTAGACTATCATAAGGTACAAAGTAAGGATGAAGGAAGGGTGGTGGTTAAACCTCCAAAAGAGGTGTTTGATGAGGGTGATGAGATATGGAGAAATTGTTTGATTGGCCAATTCATAGGTGAGACTCCTCCTTTTTACATGATAACTAACTTTGTACGTTATCAATGGAAAGAATTTGGAATGGTTAGAATTAAATCAAATGGGAAGATGCTTGTGTTTGAATTTGAGAATGAAATGTATTGTAAGAAAGCATTGGAGCAGATATGGCATGTAGGGGCTAAACCATTATTCTTGAGAGAGTGGAGGCAGGATATGAATTTTGGACAAGTGAATTATGAAAGTGTGCCATTATGGATTAAGCTTAGAAATGTCCCTATGAACTTATGGACTAGGAGTGGGCTAAGCTATATAGCTAGTGGTGTTGGTAAGCCAGTCCAAATGGATTCAATAACTGAGTCAAGATCTAGATTGGGTTTTGCAAGGGTTTGCATTGAGGTTAATTTGAATGAGAAGTTAGTAGATAAAGTCTTTGTAGATATTGGAGTGGAGGAATTTCATGAGGTAGGAGTTGATTATGACTGGAAGCCTGTACAATGTGAGGTTTGTAGGAGTTTTGATCACAAGGTTTGTAGAGTTGAGAAGAAAATTTGGGTACCTAAAAGAGATAAAACTATCAATGATAAAGAGGTTAACCAAAATAAAGGTAAGGAAGTTATGGATGAAGTTGTTAAGGATCAGAATGAGGGAAATAAGGAGGGATGGACTACTGTTATGAGGAGTAATAAAAATCAAGATAGAGCAGAGTGTAGCTATATTTCACCAAATTGTATTAGTAATGCATTCAATGTTCTTTGTAGCCCCTTATCTGCGCTGGATAGAGATGTTATAGAGTTAGTAGAGAGTGCAGAAAGGGGGGGGGAAATCGAGACCTCCTGATCCATGATCCTAGGATCATGGAATGTCAGGGGCTTAAACATGGTCCTTAGGCAATTAGATGCCTTAAATTTCATGTTGAGTAATAAGGTTCAAGTAATGTGTTTGTTGGAAACTAAAGTACAGTATGAGAATATGGAAGGTATAATGAAAGGTCAGTTTAAGAGATACAAATTAATTCATAATTACAAGAGTGATCCAAAAGGTAGAGTGTGGATTTTATGGAAAGAAGATGAAGTTAGTATTACCTTAATTGAAGAAACTTCTCAGGCTTTATTAGTTGAGGTAGTTTCTGAGATGGATAAAAGTAGGACTATAGTTTGTGCAGTTTATGCTAATAATAATGACAAAATAAGAGTTAAACTTTGGTCAGATTTAGTAAAATGGAGTATGAATTATAAAGATGAAAAGTTTTGCTGTGTTGGGGATTTTAATGAGATTCTTAGAATTCAAGAGAGGCTAAATTGCGAGGAGTTAGCTGATTGTGCACAACAATTTGTGGAGTGCCTTGAGGATGCTGAGCTGTATGAACACCAAACGTGTGGAAATTTTTTCACATGGACCAATAGGAGTATTACACAGTTGAAAGCAAGCAGGATAGATAGGGTTGTTTGGCTCCCTATACTTCAGATCATTGTGCTCTTTTGCTTACTGTACATGGCACACAAAGTAGAGGACCTTGCTCCTTCAAGTATTTTATTATTTGGTCAACTCATAATGAATTCCAGGTTATTAGAAAAGCTTGGGACATTGAAGTGGTTGGGTCTGCTATGTATGTGTTATATACAAAGCAGAGGTCAGTTAAAAAAGCCCTAAAGATATTTAACAATAAATATTTCAGGAAGTCTCCACATTATATTAATCATATGAGGAGTAGACTTGAAATATTACAAAATTCAATAATGTGTGGGAATGTAGCTGAGGATATATTAGTTGAAGAAAAAATGGTGTTAAAACAGTTAGAAGATGCAATGTTGTATGAACAACAGATATTAAAACAAAAGTTAAGAGATACATGGTCAAAGGAGAGTGACTGTAGCTCTGGTTACTACTATAAGATTATCAAAGCTAGACATGCTAGAAATAAAGTAACTACATTGATTGGTGATAATGGGGCTATTTTGAATACTCCAGCTCAAATACAAGATGAATTTTTAAAGTTCTATATTAATTTGTTAGGTACTGAAGATCCTAATCAAGAAATCTGTTCTACCTATACATTGGAACAGCTGCTAAATAATACACTTACTGAAGAACAGATAAATTTCCTAAACAGCCCAGTGACTAATAAGGAGATTAAGGAGGCTCTCTTTAACATTGATCAGACCAAGTGCCCTGGTCCAGATGGTTTTACTTCAGGGTTTTATAAAGATGCTTGGGAGATTGTGGGGGAGGATTTTTGTAAAGCTATACAAGAGACAATAAAGACTAAAAAAATGTTAAAAGAAGCCAATGCAACAAATATTTCTCTTATTCCTAAAACTCAGGTGCCTACAAGTGTCAAGAAGTTTAGGCCAATCTCATGTGTCAACACTCCTTACAAGACACTCTCTAGAGTTATCACCACAAGAGTTAAAAAGGTATTGAGCTCTCTCATTAATTATAATCAGGCAGCCTTTGTTAGTGAAAGGTATATTGGAGATAATATAATAATTGCCCAGGATATACTTAATGGCTATGAAAAGAAAAATGGTGTTCCTAGTAGTACAGTTAATGTTGATTTGCAAAAAGCTTATGATAGCTTAAATTGGGGATTTTTAATTAGAGTTTTACAGGCTTTTAAATTCCCAGCTTTTATGATACAGTTGATTAATATGTGTATCTCTACCCCCACCTATTCTTTGTGTATAAATGGTGAGATTGTGGGTTATTTTGAAGGAAGAAGAGGGCTAAGACAAGGGGACCCACTGTCCCCTTATCTCTTTGTACTATGTATGCAAGTTTTTACAGCTCTTTTTAACACAATTGGGAAGAATAGAGATTTTGATTTTCATGCTAAATGTGATAAGATGCATTTGAATCACATAATTTTTGCAGATGATCTGCTTATTTTTATGAAACCTAATAGTAAATCTGCTTTATTGGTAAGAGAAGGGTTAGAACTTTTTGCTAGGCTTTCAGGACTGAGGATGAATGAGCAAAAAAATGAAGTTTATTTTGGGAATACAACTAAGGAGAATAAAGCCGAGGTGCTGAGTATCTTGAAGGTTAAAGAGGGTTTTTTACCTGTACGGTACCTTGGGGTACCCCTTAATTCGAAGAAGATTAGTATATTGGATTCTAACAAGCTAATAGATAGTATTTGCGAGAATATCAATAAATGGAGTAACAAATTACTTACTTATGCTGGCAGATTAGAGCTAATTCGGGTTGTATTGATTAGTAAAATCCTTTATTGGTGTCGAGTTTTTCTATTGCCGAAAAATGTCATTTATAAGTTGAACCAAAAACTATCCAGTTTCCTTTGGAAAGGAAACCTTGAAGGTGCTAAAGGGGCTCGAGTTGCGTGGGTGGATGTTTGTAAGGGTAAAGAATTTGGAGGTCTTAATATACCAAGTATAGAGAGCATGAATAAAGTATGCTTGTTAAATGTGTTTTGGAGAATGTATAAAAAGGGTAACAACTTACTTAGTTTGTGGGCTTATAATAATGTATTTAAAGGTGCTTGTGTTTGGAATTATTCCATTAAACAGGACTTGTCTTGGACTTGGTGTAAGATTCTTAAACTAAGAAGCTTGGCTTACTCCTTTATTACTCATAAGGTTAACAATGGAGAAAGTACATATATTTTCTGGGATAATTGGGTAAGAGGTGATAATGTTAACTCTTATTTACAAAGAGATACTCATGAATGTCATTTGTGGCTAAATAGAACAATTAGTAGTTGTTATATCAGAGGAAGATGGAATCTGCTTTCTTCACTTAAGGGCTTAAAAGAAATGCTACCTCAACTGAATGGGGCTGAGGATTGCATTAGATGGAGATGTAATGTGAAAGGTAAATTTCCGTTTAAAAAAACAATGTGTGAAATTAATGATCAAGGACAGGTGCTTGAATGGACGAGAATTGTGTGGAATAGGATAAATATTCCTAAAAATGCTTTCTGCTCATGGCTAGCTAATTTGGATAGACTTCCTACGAAGTCTCGCATGTTAAAATGGGGAATACAAACTAGTGGTTTATGTGAAATATGTCATGGGTGTATTGAGGATAGGGACCATGTATTTTTATTATGTCCTTTATCTGGAAGAATATTGAAAGATTGCTTTATGAAGTGTGGAATTAATATGCCGAATTTGCATTGTTGGGATGAGATGATGGAATTTGTGTTATTGCAGGCAAGTGGTCAGTTTATGGAAGTTATATATTCTGGATGGTTTACTGCATTCATTTATTATATATGGCAAAACAGAAATGCTACTGTACATGGTGGAAAAATTAGTACTGAGAAGGAGTTAGCTAGGAGAATTCAATATTGTCTAGCTGTGAAGATGAACGGGAAAAGAAAGTTTAAATGTAAAATGGAGAGAATGAAAATTGCAGAAAGATGGGATTTGAAAGAGATTTTTAGGGAGTAAATGTTTTGTAAATGTTTTTGCTTTGTAATAGTTAGATTTGTTTCAGTTGTTTATGTTTCTTTCTTGCTATTACTATGAGGCTCTTGAGTACTCGCAAAATGTATAAACAATTGTTGGAGCTATAAAAAATTTTGACAGTTGATAAAAAAAAAACAATGTAAAATTCACAATGTTCAAAAACAGAAAATTGAAGCAACCATTTTCATTCCCTTACTAACTTTATGTTTGGAATGAACTTTATCAGTATCATCCTCCCAATATCTTGTTGAACCTCAAAATCATCTATACCTTGGTAAAATTAATATATATTTTGAGTTGATTTGGTTAAGATTAACTCGATTTTTCGGTTTTGTTAAAGTTCTGCTCTGCCCTAGGATTTATCATTGTAGATAGAGGTAGATTGAATTGGTTATCCATGATGGGACGATGATACCACGGCCCATTTAGTTTTGGGGGCAAGAGTTAAATTTTATTTTTTAAAAAACGGTTCTTATATATAGGTCTTTGAGTCTTGTAGTTGTATTCAAATAAGTGGCATACGAGTCTCTTTCTGCCTGACAAAACGAATAAAGCCAAACAATCACAAATTCATCCTTTCGGTTTTTTCATCGTTTTATCAATTAACAAGAAGCAATTGTGGATATATATCTTGTGAATATATGATTTCCTTCTCGTATAGATCTTGAACACTCGGTGAGTTAATTCAAACTAAATTTTACTGCAAGAGGTATTCCAAATCATCTAATTTATTATTACAATATATGTAGCTGCAATGGGTTCATCATTCTTAGTAAAAGCAACATTGTCTGCAGAAGTGCAACACAAAGATAATTAACTATCTCAAACACAATCAAACAACTCTTTAAGTAAATTTTCACAACTATTTAGGCATGATGCACCCACAGATTATATAAACTGATATTCACAAGCTCTACATATTGAATTATGACTTAACAACCTAATTGAAATTATAATCTCAAGGAATTTATTTATCCTCCTTGTGCTTTTTAAAGATCGAAGCAATCTTTTTGATTCCCTTACGAACTTTATGTTTAGAATGAACTTTATCAGTAGAATCTATACTCCCATCTGTACTACAAGATCCAGATTCTGTTGATTTATAACTTTCATTAAAATCATCTTGTTCAACCTCATTTACATCACTTGCAGATGAATCTTTCCTACTCTCATTATCTGAAACATTATCACACATTTCTTTGCTCTCCTGTTTAAACAACAAAGAACTATTAATTGCACTATAAGTCCCTACACTCACAAAAGAGTGTAAACTAACCTTTCCTTTATTTTTAGCTTCAACTACAGATATTGCAAGATGTAACCTCCCAAATTTAGTATTTTCAAGGGGTAACCACATCTCATGCCTTTCTCCATCCTTAATCTCATTGATATTTACAGAACAACCCCTGGAGACAAAATTATTATTTACTGATGTTAACATAACCAATTAGGTTTATTATGGGTTACGAGAACATACCCTAATTTATAATTATCGGAATTATCCTCATTCCGAACTTTAATTTTAAGGATAGGAGAGTCCCATGAACAAATAGGGACTTTAAATTCTTCATTCCATTTAGGGACCATAGTTTTCTTTTGTGCCTTACTCCTAAATCTGTAAGGCCCTAGTTTTCCCTTCACATAAGGATCAGCCAATCCTGAAAAATCAACTCTAATTGCAAGTTATTTTTTTCTAATATTTGGCAAGTTTTTTACTAATAAGATTAGTGTTTAATTAACAAACCATTTGAGTCTGATGGTTTCATTTCATCTGCTTCGAGAATTTCAACGATTGCATAAGCTATTGGCTCCTTGGAATTAAAAGAAAACCATCTCTCTAACATACAAATATATAAAAACTATTATTATACTTACATTTTTATTTTTGTATTAAAAATCCGAGTAAGAAATAAATGAGAATTTACCTGATTGAGATGAAGCAAATTTTACCATGTCAACCACCATCATATTTGGCTACAAGAATCAAAGTATGTAATAAGATCCGTTGCTTCATAAGGATAAAGATAAATTACCAGAAAAGTCCTTTGTACTATTACCCAATAAAGTATACAAGTGTAAAGGATTTTTACCTCAACTAGTGTCTCCTCAAAAGCAATGGCCAAAAGTTTATCCTAAGAATAATAACAAAAAGTCATATTAACATTCTTCAATTGAGTATGTGAGAGAGAAGATGTGTGTGTGTGTGTATGAGTGTGTGTTAGTGTGTGTGTGACTCACCACCCATCCATCAATACCAGGAAGTTCAGTAACATCAAGACCATGACCAAATAAAGGTTTCGCAGTCATTTGAAAATAAGGTGGCTGAGAAAAACATATACGCATTTGACCTAAAAACGGCCATTCTGGAATAAATTTCAACCCTGCTATAATCTACAAAAATTTTAAAAAAAAACATGTAGCTTTAGAACAAAGTTTAAATCCACAACACAAAAGATTAAAAAAACTCACCTTTCCTTCAACATGCATGCCCAATAAATGCATCTTTGCTCGAATCCCTAAACCCAGTCTTTTCCTCAACTTAACTTCAAGTAACGCACTCATATCCTTTGCAGTTTGAAAGCTCAATCCTAGCTCTAACACCTAAAAATATATATTCAATCACTTCAACACAATGAATATTTTTAAATATATTCAAGAAAATAAATGAACTACCACATCATCTTCATCGCTTGATCGATCAAGAACTTTCATATCGGTGAATAATGGAGGTGTTCTTCCTAAGTAAAGATGTTGAACCACAATTTCCCTCTGAAATAGACAACATAGTACGAAACAAAAAGATTAATTGAGTGGTTTTGCGAGAATTTAACAGGGTTTAAGATTATTACAGCAGTCCATGGTTTGTACTTCTCCAAAAAGTATGGGATTACAGGGAGGAGAAGTTTCTTTGAGACGATCTCTTCCATACATATAGGCCATATATTCTCGACTGTATGGTTTAACCATTTCAGAGTTTCGATATCTGAATATACCTGTAAACAAAATAAATCAAAGCTTAAAAATCAATTTAAAAAGTTGTGGGGCCAACTGAAGTTTTTGAAAGTTTGGGGACCATGATTATTAATATAAACAAATATTATAGGGTTTGATTAATTTTCTACTCGTGTTGATGTTGATGTTCTCATATACATAATAAACAACTCAATTTCTAATCAGTTTTGTTCATTTTTTAACTCAAAATTTTAAAATTAATGTCAAGCAATTAATTAAGAGTTACCCGACTTTGATCAGCCTTTCTCTTCTCTTCAAATAGAAGTTTCTTTCGCAATCTCAAATCATATCTCTCGTGTATCTTACAAATTCGCAAATGGTAAACATTAGTCAAAATTGTACTGCAATTACAGAAACTAAATAGAAAACGCAAGAATTGATATCAATAACATTTAATTGAATAACTTATGTGGATACCATATAGAGATAGAACAAGCAAATAATATAAGCGATTGGACTGCAACAATTGAAGTAATTGAGTAACCGTAGCAATAACAATACAATGATCACATGATGCATGATTGAAATACTCATTAAACTTGTCATCTTTTCTTTGAGAAAATGGATGCCTTTATGGTGAAGTAAAATATGATCAAATAAGATTGAATCGAACTGGGAAAAGAAAGTGAAAGAGAACGTGACTGAGTTTGCATGGACTTAATTTTGGTGGGTGGGTAGGGGTTTTTACGTCTTTTGGAGGTTGACTTTGACTGTAAAGCCACGTGTTAGTGACTACGTAAAGGTTAGTGGCAAAAGGGAAGTTATATCCGGAGGTGACCTTGGAATGTAAAGCAAAAGGTTTGTAGATAGGTATTCAGTATTATATTTTTTTAAGCTGATAACTGATATTTTTAAGAATCATGAGTTAAAATTAATTTTTTTCATATCTTAAAATAAGGACTAGTTATTCATTGTTTATATCATAATATTAAATATTATTAAATATAATTGTACATGTTTACAAAATATATATTATATGATTAAAGGGAAAATATTTTTATGGCCTGTTTATTAGGATATATTTTTTCTTTATATTTTTAATAATTTTTAGCCTTTTATCTTTGTTAACAAACTACTATTCATTTTCTATCTTTAAATTTAGTTTTTGTTTTTTAAATATATGGGAGGTAAAAAATCGTGTTACTGTCTAACTTACGACAATATTGGTGTACCTCGAACCACAGGCTATACACCAAAGACTATCTGGCAAGACTCAATACACTAACCAAGTGCCCGTGATAGACACTCCATTGCGCGCACGCATTATTATCGATGTATATTTATTTAACCTTAACCGATGCACGTCTGTTAAAATGGCTCGAATGCTAAATTTCCATGATGCCCAAGGTCCTCTTCCACTTAGTAGCTGATCCAACAATGTGATAATTTCTCCCGAGTTCACCTCAACTTCAAGATCATTTTCTCTTAAAAGATTATTTAGAATTAACCCTTCATGGAGTGCTATTGATTCAGCTATTTTGGGTTCAAGAAAAGTAATCTTCAGGGATAAGCCACCTACCCAAGACCCTTATAAATCGATGAATTCCAATCGATTCCCCCACATCCACTATGCTGATTAACACTTCCATTAGTGTTGAGATTCCACCCTTTAAGGGGTATTTCCCACCATACTAGCTCAACTCTCTTGCACCTACTAGATTGGCCTCAAATTATTCTTCACCAAGCTCTAATGTAATCACCATCCATAAACTTTGCTTTACTTATGATGACCGATGATCTTGGGAAAGGCGTATTTTTAAACACACACGTGTTTCTCGAGATCCAAACCCTCCATATAATTACCCTAAAGAACACGCTCCATGGTATCCCATCAAAGAGTTCTTTGTGCGAAAGATTCCAAATCTACCAATTAATCACTGGTATCCCAAAGATTGAAAAAAAGACCCAAAAACATACCGCCTTCTGAACGTATTGCTCCAAGAATCTGGTCTACAATCCCTGGTCTCAAGACGGGTTGGTGTAAGCAGAAGTCAGGTTCATAGTTTGACCAAGCAACTTGATGTCTCTGCTTTTGTGATAGATCAATAGACTCTATAAACATCATTTTTAGAGGTTTTAGTACTTTAATGTGGGATTTATCCCTTTATTATACATGTTTTGAGTTATTGGCTTATTATTGAAATCTATAGTTGTTTTGGAGCAATTTGATATGATCTGTGTGCTAAGTGTGTATCTCTTTAGACCATGGATGATATTAGATCACAAGATGATGCCAAGAAGTCTAAAATCTAAATAAAAACTCGATTCAAGATACAAACAAGCCAAAAAGTCTAAAAGAATCTCAACAAAAATGGTCGGTATAACGTCTCCATCAACTTTGAAAATTCACGACCAATCATTGGTGCAAGTTGTTATCATGAAAATTTCACTCGATATAGCTCTTAGTTCTATATCGTGTGAATAGAAATGGATCACAAACTGGAGTTGAATTGAAGAAGATATGGGTGTTTTGCTAAAAAGATCGAAAGTTGTCCAAATTTGTAAAGAGTCCACTAGGTCATTTTACTCACTTGAGTTGGATCATTCTTTGGGACACATTTTTTTAGGAATATATATATATATATATATATATATATATATATATATATATTAGTGTTCATCATAATAACATAACACTTACCATTATTTAGTGTTGCAAACTTCTTGAGAAAGGGAGCAAGGGTAAAGAGTTCAAGAGCAACTCTTTATTTCCTTAAATTAATATAATTATTCCTTCTTTTCAATTCTTCTTTTAATTATGTATTCTTCATACTTTTCATTCCATTATTCCACCATGAACTAAACTCATTAGTAGCTTGGTATACTTGGGTGTAAACCTTAACTTGTTATATGCCTTTAACTTGTATAAATTTGAGATTTTATATTCAAATAAATGGTGGATTGTTGTTGATGTTGTTATTATCTTTGCAGCTATCTTTAAATTCAAGTATGACACCCGCATATGTTAAGTTTGTTAGCTATTAAATTATGTCAGGGAGGGGGTTTAGTAGGGGATCTAGATAATTAATGTCTAGTTGAGTTTGAGAATCGAAAGACCTAAACTAACTAGATAATCGTGAGAGGGTAAAAATATTGATCGTTAGATAGTATTGTGGGTTCAATCGGAAGACGTGCCTAGTATTAATCAGAATCCCTTACTTACTAGGAAGAGACTTAGGGTGTATATTAGAATCCTAGTTAGCAACAACGCCTCCTTTTGCCCTTATAATTGTAGTTAAGTCCTTGTCATATTTAGTGGTAGTCTGAGTGTCTCGAGCTACACATTCTCTCTGTTGTTCCCAATTTTTTATTTTATTTGCTTAGTTTAATCACTGGTCTTTTAAATTCAGTCATAGTAGTTCTTAAATCAGAATACCAAATAAATATTCTTTACTTTTGGTTGTATTTCAACGATATCAAGAATTAGCTAAAATAACTAGTTAACCATTTATTCCCTATGGAGATGAACTTGCACGAGAAGAGACGGCGGAGAACCAAGAACTAGACGTGAATGGTAACCACATCATCCTAAGGGTCGAAAATCTTGAGGACCCACTTGGTGGGAGAGGATTAATATCAATCAATCAAGTTCCTTCTAGAGGCCAACCACCTCTTGGAGTCAATGCTAATCATCGAGGAAATCCTCAAGTTAACCAAAAGAGCGTTCAAGGGCATTAGGGCCAAGGTTTCAGGTTCCGTGTGCAGCCACTTAGGATTCACCCACCATCTATTCCGTGTGTAGCCACTTGGGAAATCTAGACAACATTGGTGGTGGTGGTTTTATGATGATGTATCCAACTCAAGCAGTGGGTTGTATGGAGAATATCATGAGGAATAAGATAAGTTGGCAACCTTCACGATCCCCCGTGTGAATACTTCACAAGGTACACTACGTTTAGATGTTGATACTGTGATTAATGCTACATCTACTGCTCTAGAGAACCAATTAGCTCTATCATCAAAAGGGTTCATCCCACAAGAGATCTACATAAATGTTCTTCATTTTCATATCACCAAAATAGCTTGAAGAATTTTGTGGTTATATTTACTCAATAGGAATTATGTTATTCGTTGTAATATCTACACTCTAGGAGTTTATCTTTCACTGTTGTAATCATTCATACACTTATATTCACCCTTCTTGACTTTTTAAGCCTAGAGTAGAAGTTTGTTAGCTTCTTGAAGAAGAGAATGTTTTGTGTGATCAAAGTGGTTTGAGGGTTGAGATTGATCCTGTAAAAATCTCGGTTAGGTTTCGTGATTGGGCCCGTTAATAATCATAGTGTGTCATTTGTGTTGAGCCCGCAAAAAACTCCTAGTATCGATTTTGTTTTTCATTGTTAAGAAAAACAAGAAGCTTTGTGGACAAGTTTAAAATTATTAGGGAGAATACTTTAGGTGGTGTATTAAGCCCTCGGAAGTTCAAACCGCTGAAAAACAAATGTGTATCTTCTATCTCCATCTCTTTGCATGTCGTTTTCTATCCCCATCTAGCTTCTTTAACATATCGTAATCTATCCTATTGCATGATACCCTCGTGTTTGATAAATTTGCCTAGTAGAAGTTCTTAAACCAATATCTCTTTGCTTAAACTCTTTTATGTTCAAATAACCTGTATCTTCCTTTTAAAATCTTATTATGTATCCTTGTATATAATCCTTTAGAGTTTGTTAAATAGATTTGATTAGATTTTCAACTGATAAAAGTCTAAAATAGTTTTAAATTGGGCTTAATTATATTAGAGTCCTATTCACCCCCATCTTGGAACTCACACCTAGCCATTTGAATTCCCTAATTAGCATGTCAAAAGTTGTGTGCCAGCTCTCCAACAACCCTATCCACTTAAACCACGTCTTGAGACCACGCTAAAAAACCGTGACCTGAAACCCTAGCCATCGCCCAGATATATGAAGTTCTCAATGGCCACCACCAGATATACCTAGCCACCCAAACTCTGTTGTTAACGAGCACAAAGCTCCACCCTATTTTGTATGGACACCACCATTGGATGTCACGACTCCTAGCTCCTATCTCGCGTAGCCATGAACCACCACAAATGTCGTTACTCTGCCTATCTTTGCCATTTTTTAGTTTTCCGGTAGGAAATGGGGAGAGTGGCTTGAGTATGTGTATGTTTAGTAGGTGTGTTTTAATATTTAAGGTTTATGATGAATTTGAATGGATATATAAGGGTATTAGGGGGATAGAATTAATACAATATAATTAAATAACATTTAAAAAGATATTGGCCTCTAGTAAGAACATGGTCTACGAGTGGAGTGTTTCGACCTTTAAGGAGGATCTCCAAGATCCGTTGGGTCAAAATCTCAAGTTCTTATAAAAAAAGTAGAGTTTGAGAATATAAAGGGAATTGACACTCTTGTGAGCACCTCCAAAAAACTAGCAAGGATGGAAACAAAAAATACGTAGCCGAGGAAAAGTATCAAAATATGATTAGTCTTTAATATTTTACCGCTTCTAGACATGATATTATGTACTATGTGTGTTTATATGCTGGATTCCAGTATTGTTATAAGGTAAGTGTCGTAGAACATATGTTTAGATATTTGAAAGATACCATACACTTAGGACTTTAGTATCCTAGGCATACATCTTTTAAATTGATTTATTATTCGAATACGAGTTATGTCCGGTGTAAACATGATAGAAAAATTTAGTGATTATTGTTAATTTTAAGTCATTCCTAATCTTAGGGTCAAGTCGTAAATAAAATATGGTTATCTTATCTATCATTGAGATCGCGTGCCTTAACATATGTAAATTAACGCACGATTTTAATGTAAAGATGATTCTGTGAAATTAGGAAAATTATATAATTTAATATTTAAATCCCTAGTTAATCGTACGAGAAAAGTTAAATGATCAAGCAAATTAAGCCATGTATATCAATTTTATTTTATTTTATTCTTTAACAATGGTTCCTAAACTATAGGTAATTTTCCAGTTTGGTCATCGAACTTTAGAAGTTATCCGAAAGGTCCTCATTTTTGTCCCTTGTTAGTCCTCGTGTCTAACATTGTCAGATTTTTATTGTTATGTGGCAGATAACAAAGACGTTTTAGGACCAAATCGATAGAAGACGGATAGTTCATGGACTATTAAAGAAATTTTCTTTATTAATAATTACAAAAATACCTAGTGCCACGTGGATTCGACAACAAAAATGGATGGAATTTAATGCGGAGATTACTGTGGTAAGAACCAAAGATCAAGGACCATTCGAGTAACTTTTGTAGTTCGGTAACTAAACCGAAAAATAACCTATAGTTTGGGGATCATTTAGAGAATAAAACCCAACTCGTTCCTTTCTAGGGATGTCAACGGTTCGGTATTCTGTAATAATATCAAAAGACATAATCATAACCATAACCATTTATTTTATTAAAACACATAACCTTACAATTTTTAACCATCGGTTACACTTTTCAAAACCATAAACCGCACCATTCAGTTTCGGGTTGTTGAACGGTTTACGATTTTTAACCATAACCAAATGATAGCTTTTATAAATATATTATTCTTCATAAAATAAGACCACATATATAAGAAAAATCTCTAAGGTATATAAAAAATTGTGTTGATATTTAATTAAATTGCATATGTATTATTTAGTTGGTTAAATCTAATATATGGATTTTGGTTTTAGAATTTCAGTAGGCTATATTATCTAGATTATTATATGTAAGTTGAAAATATATGATAATAAACGATTATTGATTTTTATATAAGTTCAATTATATAATTTGATTTTCATCGATTCGATAATCATCGGTTTTAGTTTTTTAAGGCTCTTAATGACTTCAAGACCCTTGAGGGGTAGTCTATGTTGTATAGACAATCTTGAAATCACCTATGTGAGTGTGGAAGTGGAGGCCGCTTTCTATAAAAGGCTAGAGTAGTCTTTTTAGAGCACTCATGAGAACCAAGGTATGTGCATGGCCTAAAAGGCGCTTGTGACTTTAGCGTGGAATCTGTATATTCCTAACGGGTCCGAGTATGTGTTGTGAGGGTCTCAACTGAAGAACGTCAAGTTCAAGAGTACGTTCACTTGACGGGACTCAGTTGTTGCCTTACTTCACTACGTGTCGATTCAAATCGCAAGATATTGACACTTAAGTACAATTCACCCATTTTTCGCTCAAATTTTTCCTCCTTTTGTTTTCCAAACCTTCTTTGCACTTCTTGTAGACAATCAATGTGTGGGGGATTGTAGGGATCATTCCTTGTCCACAAGCTATTGTACATGGGGTGAGTTTTTGGTTTCCCACATCGGTGGGGTGAGAGAGGCTAATGCCACTTAAATATTAAGTGGTCCTATTAGCTACCAAAAGACCAACACCCATGCACATGGAAAGGTAATGAGTTAGCTCACACGCGCGCACCACCAGTACCTACCTGGGCCGAGCCCGGGTTTTGGGTCTTGGGGAATTAAAAGATAAAAATAAATAAGTTTTATTACCAGATTTTATTTTATTTTTTAATCAAAGCTTTGTCTACTGTTAGAATTTGTCAAACATATTTTCCACGTTTTAAAACTGCTTTTGACTTACGAGTGCGGATTTCTTGCCTGCGGATTTCATGCCCTTGATCTCAGCTCGTAACAGGTGCGGGAATCATGCAGCTTGTCTACTGCCGTAACAGCTCTTTCCCCCTATATATAGAACTGCTCTTCACTTCAGAAAATACAACACACCTCTCCTCTTCTGAAACTCCTCTGCAGAAATCTTCTCTTCCTCCCTACTGTTCTTGAGCGAAACTTTTATCAGATTCCAAACCGTCACTTGTAAGTGCACACGAGAGTTGGTTAGTAGTGTTCAAACCTTGAGGAACGTCGAAAAAACAGTATAGCATCTCGGCGGTCCCGAAATTTGTTCTTAAGGCAGTGGCTCCTCCACGACACTACAGTCCGTTCATCATCTCCAGTTTCCGGATTCGTATTTTTTTCGTTTTTTATTTTTCTCATCTTTTATTTTTCTCGTCTTTTATTTTTCCTGTCATTACTATTTTTTTTCATACTCATCAGCTAAAGCTTATTTTCGTATTTACCTTTTTAAAAAATACCATTATAGTTTCGATTTTTTACCAACAACCATGGCCATCCCTACTCCCTTCCCTTTTTTAAGTGTTTTCTTTCTTGACAACCCATATAATGTATAGAAATATGCATTTTTCAAAGCAAGAGCACGGAAAGATGCATGTAGACATAAGCGAAACATCCTTAAATCCACCATAAACAAACAACAGAGCCGACCATCCCATCACAACCCATCCAATCAAAACAACCAATTACATCATCACACCTTGAAAAAAATAATTCCCTCAATCATCTTTGCTTTTAATTAACCACTAATTTTTTTTCTCTTTTTTATTTTTATTTTTTATAGTCCCACTCTCATACTCTACTCAAATTCACATTTTTGACGTAATCGCCAACCGGTTAACTCATTAAAAACACATTACAGTATTACCAATTAAAACAATGATGCGTTTCCGATTAATGCGTTCTTTCCCTCTCAACACGTTCTCTCAAAATTATTTTATTCCCTCTTCTTCGTCTACAATCTATACAACTAATCTCCGATCAGTTACGCAAATGGGATCATATACGACGTCGTCTGAGTCATCTTCAAAACTTCTCTTCCGTCAGCTTTTTGAAAAAGACTCTTCCACTTATACTTACCTTCTTGCTGATGCTTCTCACCCTCATAAACCTGCCCTGGTCAGTAATTATCTGAATTTCATTACAATTTTCTATATGGGTGTATTCTAAACTTGTCAAATTTAATTCTTTAACCAAAAGTTTGCATCCGTGAATCAATAGCAACGTTACGTTTAAAAAAGTCCTGCTTAATTAAATATTTTGCATTTCAACTTTTGTGATTTCTTTGATATATGATAATATTTAGCCTGAAAGTATAATATTTTGCAGTTAATTGATCCGGTAGACAAAACAGTGGATAGAGATTTATCGCTTATTAAAGAATTGGGATTAAAACTTGTATATGCTATAAACACTCATGTACACGCTGATCATGTCACAGGTTCAGGCATGATAAAGGTAAAATCTTTTCGTTTATTTATTCCATTTAATTCTTATATAATTTTTCTTCACTATGTTATTATTTTTTCAGAGTAAGGTCCCTGATGTAAAGTCAATAATTTCCAAGGCAAGTGGTGCCGAAGCTGATCTTCGTGTTGAAAATGGTGATAAAATATTTTTCGGTGATCTCTTTTTGGAGGTATAGTTATTTTGTGGACTATATGGGTGTCTGGTGGTATTTGTAGAAACCTCAAGGGTGTCCTATGCAATTAATATTATGTAATTACAGGTTCGTGCTACTCCAGGTCACACATTAGGTTGTGTTACTTATGTTACAGGAGATGAGACTAATCATCCTAATCCAAGAATGGCTTTTACTGGTGATGCATTATTAATACGTGGTTGTGGTAGAACAGATTTTCAGGTACATAAATTACCTATTTTGCCCTTTATCTTTAACCTTTTTGTTAATTCAGTCCTTTTTGTCTTTATAACAGGGTGGAAGTTCAGAGCAGCTATATAAATCAGTTCATTCTCAGGCAAGTTTGTATTTTAATATATATTGATTAGTTTAGATAAAAAAATTTATTTATTAATTAGTTTTTTGAGTTGTCTTAATAAACAGATTTTCACATTACCTAAAGATACTTTGTTATATCCTGCTCATGATTACAAAGGCTTCACAGTAACTACTGTAGGGGAGGAGGTACTATATAATCCTCGCCTCACAAAAGACGAGGTATACTAAAAAACTTATTTAGTCCTTTAACTTCGACATTTTTGACAATTTAGTCCCTTATCTTGTAAACATTGTTTTGCAGGAAACGTTTAAGAGCATTATGTCGAGTAAGATTTACTAAGAAATTTTTCTTTAGTGATATAAAAATTTTGAATTTTTTTTTTAATGTTTTGGTGTTTTTGTGTTACAGATTTGAATTTATCGTATCCAAAGATGATTGATGTAGCGGTCCCGGCTAATATGGTGTGCGGATTGCAAGATGCTGAATCAAAGGCTGCACAAACTACTGCTTAATGGGATAATCTTGTCACATAATAATGAAGATTATTTAAACAATATTAAGCCGATGCTTAATATAAATAAAAGTATTTCAAATTTGTAACAATATCTTACTGTCAAACTTTACCATGGAGATGATATTTGAAATTATGCAGAAAGCTTGAAAAGATTTGTGGGTTGTTGTTTATACAGGAATGTTGTGGATTTGTAATTCACTTGAATTAAGTCATTAAATAAATTAATAAGTGTACAAATATTAATAAGAAGTTGAAAACTTATTGTAATGTGATAATACAAAAAAAGGCAGTACCTAACAATATTAATTACGTATATACTGATGCCTGAAAAAGACTGATAACCACTTTTCATCACCTTCATGAAGTTGTCATATACAAAAATCTATTCTTTCTCATAATTTTTAGTAAGAAGTAAACTTATATATTAAAATAAAGTCTCTATCTCGTCAAAAAAATCTTTAGCTTGTGGTAACACGAATCGATTAAATTGTATTATAGTGCCCCAAATGATATAAATCAATTCATTTATTAGTATGATCAAAATATTTTGTCTTAGAAAAATTAGGTGTGTCATTTAAATTTGGTTGACACTTCAAGATCATTTTGCATTACAAAAAAAGTGTTTAAGTGGGAAAAGAATCAAATATCAAGATTTAATTATAAAACATAAATATGTGACTATGTGACAGACAGATAATCAAGATTTACCACATGACCACGTGGACAGCTCTTATTAGTCAAACAAGATAAAAATTTAATTTAAAATATTTCTTGTAATAGAAATTAGAATTGATTAAGTCAATAGTTCTTCATTTCTTCTTTCCGTTAAACCTCAACATTTCTTCTTTGATTCTGAATCTACCAAAATGAGTGACGAGAAAAAGCACATCCACTCCCCATCGGAGCACCACGAATCTCACGAGAACGAGCACCACCACCACCAACCACCAGTGGAGCACCACCACCACCAACCACCGTTGGAGCACCACCATCAACCACCACCACAGTATGGAACTTTCCAAGGAATACCTCACCACTCTCCACAACCGGCGATGGGATTCCCTCAACCTGTTCCTCCTCATGGTGCCACTGCACATCCACCTCAGTACTATGCTCATGGTTATCAAGCTGTACCAGGTGACACCTTAATCACAATTCCCACCACTTAATATGTATCTATACATTTATATATCATATAATTCGATGTTATTAATCCAAAATTGTTACTGATCGTTAACTAATTATTTACTATTTTGTTATAATAATTTATTTGTTAATAATTGAAATTATATTGGTGTAATTGAAGGTTATGCAGTAGCTGAAGGAACACCCGTGAGACAGCTCAGACAGCCCAGGCTTCCTTGCTGTGGTATTGGCATGGGCTGGGTATTGTAAGTTTTTTTTTTCTTTTTTCCTTTTTTTTATGCGAGTTTTTCAAGATCTACTTATTTAGATATTAATTGCACTTTTAGTCCTTTTGTTATGCGAAATGGCCTAATATACAACAAAACGTTGAACCATAGATCCTTGAGGGGTGATTTTCACTTTTGCCAGTGATACGTCTAAACTCAAAATATTTAGTATAGGGACCTATAGTGCAATTAACTCAAAAGAAACTTGTTATAGGGTCTTATAGTGCAATTAACTTTAAAATTTTCAAAATATGGTCCTATAGTGAAATCAACTTAAAAAATGAATATAGGGATTTATCAGGCAGTTTTAGCATTATATAAGGATTTATAGTGTAATTATTGCATAATATAAGGAGCTATTATGCAATTTGCAGGTTTTTTACAGGTTTCTTGTTTGTTGCTATCCCATGGTACGTTGCAGTGTTTATTCTTGTTTGTGCAAAGATTGACTCACGAGAGAAACCAGCATATGTTGCATGTACAATTGCTGTAAGTCCAAAACTTAGATATTATTGCAAATATAGCCCAAAACTATTATTGTTCTTACATTTATGTTTGATATGTACAGGCCATTCTTGCTGCTATTGTTTTACTTTTCGGCTTAAATTATAATGACTAGTAGAGATTTGTACAGCTTGTGAAACATATGGGCTTAATTAACGTGTGTGTATTGAAGGGGATTGATTTTATTTTATTAGTAAATGTTGTATAATGAATATAATCCATGATTACTGCTTCATATGTAACTTAAAGTGTGTGTTATATGTATCACCTCTTTCGGTGTTCATCTAAAATATCATTAGATTAACTATTTCTCATAGACATTCTCAGATTTCAAAAACTAACTACTTAATCAAATAATCTCAATCGCTTTTTATTTAAACAACTTAAACCTTCTCTCTTTTCAATAGCCCACAATACTCACAGCCTCCAAAAAATCACAAGCAAACTCACACCAAAACTTCCAATAGAACCACCAAGCTACTTCAACCATGGATGGATATTTATGTTTAGAAGATTTGATGAAGATGATGGAGTTTATGGATGTATCCCATCAGCAAAGTGATTAAGTAATCAAATGTTTTCAAATCATTTTATTCTCCAAATCATTTGATTCTCCAAATCATTTGATTCGATCAACATAATGTTGCAGTTTCTCCTAATGTTAAAAATTGGATTCTGTTGTTTCTTTCCCAATAATTTGATGTTGATGTTACAATTTCTCCAAAAATTAAAAGCCGAGGTTTGTTTTTTCTCACTAATTGCGTCAACATGGACAATTGGGTCATTTGTGCCCAATAAAATCAAACTAATGTTTATAATAAAGTTGCCATCCTATAGGAGATTCTAGATCATTATCTATTTTGTATTTCTGTCAAAAAAAATATTTGCTTTATTTATGTTTTTTTATTGATGGCAAGTCAGTTTATTTAGACATTTAATATTCGATTCCATTTGTATCTTAATAGTTATTGCGCGCATATATAAATATTCGATCATGATCAATTTTTAGTTAGGTTCCAAGAATTTAAAGTAGTAAAATAACCGATTAAGATCTCAATATATAATCAGGTACCTGATACTCAGTAGGAGTATTTTAATTCTCAGTTATATACACTACTTTGACATTTATAAGATGTCAAAAGTCTCATAATTAACAACTCGCTCATGTTGTTGCTCCTTTATGCTATCTTTGGAACCAAATAGATCTATTGGGCTTTAAGCGTACAATAGTCTAATTTTATAAGATAGCTCTTTTGAGACATAAAATTAATCAGGAGCATTGATAACTGATTATTGTGACTTAATCACTACACCTTTACAATATTTTCAATTATTTGTATGATTGTACGAGGATCAATATAAATGGTGCATTTTTATCGTTCAGTTATATTTTTATTTCTTCCCTTATTGACGAGATTATCATATATAACATGTTCTCATAATCCATCATTGTGCACGGTGGAGGAGCAATTGTAATATAATTGCACAATCAAAATATCTTGATGGATATAATTTTTGGTCTTTTACCATTAGGGATTATTATAATGAGCAATGGTCATAGCAATTCGTCATAGACGAATCAGTAAATAAATGTGCCAGACTCGTATTTATCTCTTGATTTTGTGTTGGAAAAATAGATGATGCAATATCAAAATTATGCGAGATAAAAATATTTATTTAGGCATAGCCAATATGCTAATGTTCACTTGATAATCTCGATCTTTAATATTATCACGCGTTAATATTCTAGTAGAATTTACATTGCCAGATATACATGGATAATGGTGGCAAAAAATAACATATAGTGATATTTTTCAAATATAAGTGATAGGGTCACAAAATAATCCACGCTTCAAATTTTGTTGGTTTTATTTTGCTAGAGTCGAAATATCTCTTATTGAACTCAATGTTTCTAAGAAAATATAATTTTAATTTTTCAGGAATTTCATATATAATTCACACCATCATACATTTTTTCATAAAATATCATTCTCAATGAACAAATTTATCACCAATCAGGTGGGAGAATATTTCAGTTTTATCGTATATTTGATATTATTTAGTCTATCAAAGTTACCAAGAAAAAGAAATTATCTTGCATTCTAACTTCGTGGGATATCGGTCCACAAATTTGCAGAAAATTATCTTTTCCAGTATAGTTTATGCTATATCTATGGATATGCATAAAATACGTATATAACTTGTGTAGATGTCATATTTTTCCCTCAGGTTATGTTATATCAAAAGATATAAACATAAAATAAATATATAATGTACATGTATGTCCAAGGCATTTTTTTTTCGAAAGGTTATGAACCATATATGATACATGTACTTTTAATACATATGCGAGTCTTTTGACCGTGTAAAATTCGATCTCATAATCTCTTGGTCACGTATTTGACTGTTTGTCATGATTCGTAATAAATTGGAAATTTTGGTTGAATTCGCATGATAAATTGCTTTTCACATGCAATTATTTTTCACAGTTTATACAGAGTGCCGTATAATATATCAAATTGAAAGCTCTTGGCTATGGAAACAAATCCCAAATAAACCGTGTCAAAATAATGACACTAGAGACACAAAATCGATTTTTTTTTTTTATAAACCAAAGTGTAATAAAATAACAAATCGATTATTTTGGTTTGAGAAACAAAACCCAGATAAAATTGTGTTATTATAATAACACTAAATGCCAAAAAATCGAATTACAAATTTTCATCTCAATGTATTTTTTTTCATAACTTTTGAATAAATGAGTTTCAATAATTATTTTGCTAAATGATTCGTTGAGATCTTTTTTTTTTAATCCATGGTATTATATTCAGTTTTCATGGAACATTCAATTTCTTTGACCAAAACAATGAATTCTTTTCTCTTGTTCACAACGTTTTGTTTTGGCTTTTATTTTATTTTTTTCAAGACAACAGTGTCTTTTGCTTTCTTTTTCATAGTTTTTTTTTTTCACTGCAGACTAGTGAAGGTGTAACACTATTGTTCACATGGAACTTTTTCATTAATATAATGAGTTACTAATCAAAGAATTAATCGATTTTTTTTTTTCATTCTAATTGATCTAAAAAAAGGTTTTATTATCTTTGATATTATATTGATATAATATCTTTTTTTTCTGTTGACACAAAAGTACATAGTTTTTATGTATCTTTGTTCCTTTTTTTTTTTACCAAAGGTTCACATGATCAACATAATACAGTGTATTGTGTTTCCTTTTTTTTTATAGCTTTTTTTCTCACAGTAGTGAAAGTTTTTCATCAAGTTGATGAATATCAAAATATATAAATATTGAAACCAAGGACTATCATTCTATTATAATATATTTCAAAGATCGAAGGATCTTAATCTTTCAATCGAATTGATAAAAGTATTTTTTTTCTTTGTTTCAGATTGATTAAAGATTGACAATCAATCCTTTATAAAATATAAATGAAATAAGATTTAATATATTATATGATATTAAAAATAATAATTGATTACTTGAATGTTAAATAGTAGAGTGCTTGAGGCTATCGTGCTGATAACGTGTTATAAATGTGAGAGAAAGAAAGAGAAGGGTTTTGTTTATTATCAGAGCAGGTATAGATGGGTTTATAACATTTTGTATTATAATGCTTTTAATTAGATAGATTTTTCACGTATTTTAATTAATTTTTTTTACCAATTAAATCATCTAACCTAAACCAAAAATCCTAAGCCAACATTTTAAATCTTTTTACCATTTAAATCATATAAATAACAATTTATAGATTACTTTTACTATGATAGCCTTATTAGCTTTAACGGCTATAATGTTAGAATATATAGAGACAAAAAACTAATCAGGCATAACAAATTAATTAGTTTTTAATGAACCATTTAAAAGGTGTGAAGTGAAAGGTACAAAGTTTGAATATCTTCCTTAAACAGATGTAACCTAGTTTTTATTTACCTGGTGATATATATGGAGAGACATGTATATTGTCCGTAGAATTAGTCGTCGTACGCGCAAATTCGCATGAACCACCTACGTACCAAATAATAATAATAATAATAATAATAATATTTAGTTTTTTAATGGGTCTGAAACTTATCACAATTTAGGGGCTATTTTAAGCCAATTTTCTACTAGATTTTTATATCATTTTTTATAGATTTTTTGCTACAGTTTAGCTTATTTAATTCTTTGCTAATGTCAGACCAAATGATACTAGTTTTTTTTAGCAGTTTCTTCTGATGTGAAGTATTTTTTTAATGCATTTTTTGAGCAAATTAAACCGATCCAGCGGAGAAGGTTAATCGCAAGTATTGCGGTTGAAGACTTCAAATCAAGGTGATTATTGTCATAATTCCGAAGCATCGCAAATGAACTAATTCTTATTATTTTCTTCCTTTTTTGTTATAATTTGTTGTATCAGTGTGGCATCACATCTCTTAATTGTTTATTGATTTTTTTTTGTTATTTTGCCAATTGTTGATTATGATTTTTGTTTTGAATTTGTGTTTTGTCGTTTCATAAATGTTTTTATTTTAAAACTTGATTGGTCAACTAATGGTGAGGTGATGATTTTGATTCTAATCATTGTAGATTACAATATAATATACTCGTTGCTTCTGATTTTTGTTTATGTGTTCAATTTGTGTTTGAATAATGCCTAAATTTTAGTGTTTGGTCTTGTTTTTCACTCATACATAGTAGAATACAACTTAGTCATATGATTCGGGAAGTTTCATCAAAGTTTTTTGTTGGTGATTGAATTAATCTCATCTCCAATGTGTTTCACGCTACTTAAGTAGTTTGTTGTTCTTTGCTAATTTAGATATCTCATTTCCTTTAATACATTGGTTTTTCAATATTTGAGACAATGTTGACTCATATTTGAGTATTCTAAAGGATATTTAAATCATAAGCATTTTGAGCTCTTGTTGTTTAGTGTGATTTATAGTTCCAACCCTTTTGTCCTTTGTTTGCTAGATTGTCTTTAAGACTGCAAATTTTATTCTAAGCAATTTGTTTGCTAGTGAATTTCATGATAGTGTAATGGACTCTAATTTTCTATTACAAATTTTGCATTATATGAT
The DNA here is from genome assembly GCA_029959085.1 of Nemophila menziesii. Lineage (NCBI taxonomy): Eukaryota > Viridiplantae > Streptophyta > Magnoliopsida > Boraginales > Hydrophyllaceae > Nemophila > Nemophila menziesii. The sequence continues at coordinate 3,106,990 of JARWIR010000013.1, forward strand.
ATCACAAATTTTAGTTGAATTCAGATATGGGGAACAAAATTCTTTCTAGCTATTATAATTTCTTGATTCGTTCAATTCCATCAAATTTGTTATTCAAAGATGGAAAGAATTGGATCATGGGTTGGTAGAGCATTGTCACTCTAATGGCAGTCCATAAACTTTTTTAATAGTGAGTGAAGTCGACTTTGCCACTATCATATGGTTAGTTCAACATGATGAGGAAAGTGTTTTTTTGCCTAACATGGTTATTGATGTTACTACTGAACTACATATGCTATCTTTTACCACGTATTTTCACATACAACACAACAAGTGGATTATTCATTTAACGGTCAATCTATTGAGAGCTATGTTGTAGATATCGCCGCCTAGGCGCGTCTAGGCGCCGCCTAGGCGTCAACTCCCCCCTCAGCCGCTTACGCCTAGTAAAAATGCTAGGCGTTTTAGCCTAGCGCCTTAGTCCCCGTGGAAGAGGCGCCTAACCCGCCTAGGCACCGATTAATGGCAAAAAATGGCCGCCTAGTCCCTCTTTTAATTTTTTTTACTCTCGGAAATTCTTGAATTGATATGATAACTCTAATTTTTGTATTTTTGTATTTAATATAGTGGTGTTAAATGAATTTTATGACTTAAATATATAAAATGATTATAATTTATACACATGTATTACTAAATATATAAAACTACATAGCAATATTCAAAACCGCGTAATCCCGCCTAGGCCCCGCGTAGTCCCTCCTAGGCGCTAGGCCCCAGTCGACCGCCTAGGCCGCGGAACCGAGATCTACAGCATAGATTGAGAGTGAGTGTCGTGATGTTCATAACGAACATCACATTCTTAGAGAAAAGAAACTCATCAGATGTGATTGAGGTAAGAGCTTAAAGTTCTTTTTGTGAAGTAAACTGTGGTGGTGTTTGTGAATTAAGGTGTGTTATTACTAAGTACGCATATGAAATGGGTTACGATTATCATTTTGTTCATAATTAAATAACATAAATAACTCAATAGAGTGTCAATGATTCTCCACATGGATACATTTATCTTTTTGGTAAATGGGATGGGACAGATTACATCCTTTGGTTGGATTTGGCTACTTTTTGGCTAGATTTATGAATAACGTAAACTATGAGAAAACCTTAAATGGGGGTCGTGAATGATACTTGATAGATATTTTATTGTGTGCGCATAGGAACCCTCTTTCATGCCCAACGAGGAACTAGTGGTCTAAACTATGATTTGGGTTAGACAACCTTGTTTGACGTTAATTAATTACACGGAGGACATTCTTACTGCCATATAAAATATCACCGGTAAAATGATTCAGATTGATCCTTTCACGAAGTCGCACGGGAATGGGAATTTCGCAAGAATTGTTGTTGAAGTTGAGCTTGATAAGCCTCTCGTACCAGTTATTCGAATCCAAAACCACCTTCAAAAAGTTGAATAAGAGGGCCTGCACCTCATTTGTTTCAACTGTGGTAAGTTTGGATATCTTAAATGAGAGTGTTTGAGACTTAACAATGTCACAAAAGGGGAGGGGTTAAAAGACGGGCATAGGAAACCAGTGGATGTGGTTGGTAAGGGTGCAACTAGAATGCAGAAGCCCTCCTTAGTGTATGGGGAGTAGATGATAGTAGATAGAAGTCAGGGTAAACCGGGATGATAGGGTTAACAAGGTAAGGTAGCGGCCAAAGGAGGAAACGTAGGGCCGAGGAAAAGTGTGGGTGCTTCGAGTAAGAAGATGAAAGGTACAATTACAATTAATACTTTAGGGACAATGTATGATATATTAACGATATTGGAAGAGGGTGAAAATAGTGGGAGTTCATCCCAGAAAAAGGCTCCAGTGGAGTTGGGGCAAAATACAACAAGTAGTAAAGAGGCGACGGTAGAAAATGATTTGACGAAAGGTGAGAATGGGCCATCTCATGTTATTGATAGAATCACTAATGGCTTAATGGGTGGGTCTTTAATCTGAATAATCAATAATGTCTAACGGCGAGTTAGTTGGACCGACTCGAAGTGTAATTACAATTCCTATTATAAAACTATCTTTATAATGTAAAAAAAAACCATCTTTATAATCATAAAGTGGTTTAATATCTTAAAGAGTAATGATATATACCACCCAAAATAATACCACTCAAATACCACCCAATGACATGGCGTGAATTTGTTGTCTATAAATCATTAATTTATTTATTTTCTTATCTAATTTACGATTTATGACCAACCAATTCACGTCACGTCATTGGATGATATTTAAGTAGTATGATTTTGGATGGTATATATGGTTACTCTATCTTTAAGTACTTATTAGCAATATAAATTTTATTATTAGTTAGAATTTTTTTTTGAAATTATATTTTAAAAAATTGGATAACTTTTATAAAAGGAGTATTATTGTCAATCATGAAAAGCTAGATCGAAGGACTAGATATTCTTGGAGTTGACTTAGGTAGGTCTTTTTATCAAATTTTTTGGTTTTATGAATCTACAAAGAAAGTAAAAGAAACGTAAAGAAAGAGCAAGAAAAGTTCATATCAAATTTGTTAAAGAAAATGGCTGGGCACCACCACCACCAGCCGCCACAGCACCATCCTTCCCCAGCGCACCACCAGCCGCCACAGCACCATCATTCCCCAGCGCACCACCACCAGCCGCCACAGCACCATCATCCCCCGGCACACCATCATCATCACCCGGAGCCCCATCACAAGCACCACCACCACCTCCCGCTACCACAATATGGAACCTTTCCAGTACCCATCCTCGTACCCAGTAATCCGACCGTACCAGGTAGCGTCTTAAACCCACCTAATATGTATCTATACAACTCACTACAAATTATAATAAAAGACAGCAAGAAATTTATGTGATCAAGAGGTTTTTATCTGATAATAATCTAGAGATTTAAGATACATATAATTGAACACACGACATAATCCTGATTGCTCAAGGGGTCGGAATAATTTTGCTTTAGATCTCAGATGCTTTATATATATCGTTTGTTGAAACACCTTAGTGATAGTCAACCATTTGACTTTTAAATATATGAAATATTTATGTTTTTATTAAATTAAAAAGCAAAACTTTATCGTAATTGTGGATTTGAATGTTGATCTAAAATTAATTTTGCTGAATTTGAAGGTTATATCGTAGCTGAGGGGTCCACAGAGAGACACTATCATCATCGTCTTTGTTGCGGTATTGGCATAGGCTGGTTCTTGTAAGTTAATAGCCTTTTTAGGCTTTTATTTATTTTAATTATATGACAAATTTGTTTTCTAATATAACAAAATATAAGTTAATTTGTATAATATAGGGATTTATAATGTGATTAATAAAAAAAAAAAATCGAAGATATAGTACAATTTTATTAACGAATGTTTCGATATTGATTATGCATAAGCATAACACATCTAATTTTCTAAATTTTGCAGGTTTATTATTGGTTTCTTATTTATCGGTATCCCGTGGTATGTTGGAGCAGTAATTTTATTTGTTACCAGGATTGATCCACGAGAGAAAGTAGGATATACTGCTTGTTTAATTGCTGTAAGTAATATTTATCTCTAGTTTCAGTTTATTTTGTGAACTATTCACCCAAAATTAACACGCACTAAGTGTATTTTCAAAAATATTGAAATAGCGCGGCTCTTACTCATCGTTTTTAATGTGCAGGCCATTGTTGCTACTATCGTTATTTTATTGACTAGCATATGACTAGTAGTGTGACCTCATCTATACATTGATTTTTTGTAATTTATTTTTTCTAGTCTATGTATATCAAAGGCTCCATGAAAATACATACATATGTAATGAATATTTCCGACTCTTTATTATACTATACGATGACTTTCAATCAACAAATGATGCTAACTATGTGATTAAATTTAATTTTATATTGCAAAAGATTTGGTTTGTTGCTGCTTGATATTGGGGTTTCTACTTCAAACGTGTTTTAGAAATTGTTTTTTTTTACATATTATTTGGTGGTGATGTTGTGTCTTCCATACTATGGAAGAGAAAATTCCAATGGTTTGAGTTTTTATCTTATTGTCTATTTTCATATTGATGGGCTGCTAGTGATGCGATCTCTACCAAAGAAGTCCATGGTGCATTATATATGGTGCATGGATCACTTATCGCTCTCTTCTGATAGTTCTTCCATGTCTTGTAAGGCGGGCACTAATTTTTCAGTAATTCAGCAAAGCGTAGTTTGTGTGTATCTTTTAATTTCATTTTTTCAGTTCTGGCAATTAGTAATCGATGTTCGTTCATTCTCGTGTCTTTCAGGATCAAACCTTCCCTTGGTGGGTATGTCGGAGGAGTTGTAGGGATTTACACTATTATAAGTTATATATGTCGCTAGTAAATCCACTTCTCAATAAACGCATCTTCTCAATAAACGCAACCGCTTCTTCTATACGACCCGCACGTGCAAGTAAATCCACCACACAACTATAAGGTTCCATCCCAGTGCTAACATTGTAATCTCTCGGAATCGTATAAAACGCTAACTCCCTCATCCACTAAACCCGTTAACCATAAATTATTTGGAGAAATATAATGTTACATATGAGAGCCACTAACGTTAAATTATTTGGAGAAATATAATGTTACATATGAGAGCCACTTTGGATTCGGAGTCATTGACTCGGTTTGAACTTGCACCACTAGATTGGATGACCAAGATCCTGACCTGTGAAATAATCAAAACTAGTTAACCTACAACTGTATTAACCGAGAATATGAATGGATTAGATGTATACTTATTTAACCACAAAGAATGTTGTGTTAACCATATGAGAGGTAATATCGTAGATTTTGATTGAATAATATTCAAAACCTATTAGACAATTCACTTTGAGTAGAGGAAAGTTTATGAGTGGTAGAAATTTTTTATTTTTATAAAATGGTATAAATTAAGAAGGTATATATCATTATTTCCACTCGCAAATAAATTAGAGTTTTGGATAAATTAAAAAAGAAAGAAACAGGTAAAAAAAAAAAAACATCCAATAAGTTAAAGCACTAAAATCAATAGTGTCGGCCGTATTGTGCATTTTCATATGAAGTAACATGACAGATTTTAACTTAAAAAGTTTAATTAAAATCTAGTCTATCATAAATGATATAAATTAGAGTGGTATAATTTTTTATTTTTTTTCAGAAAGTGTGGTATAATTTCTCCGATATGAGGTAAGTGTCATTATAGATAAATTAAAAAAAAAAGAGTAATGATGGATATCACCTCAAATCGCATCACCCTTTTATCGCCTCCTAGGTGGACCAATCGTAAAGGAGAGAGAAAATAATAAACCAGGAAAGATAAATCATGTGATTGGTTAATTTAAAATCCACCTAGGAGGTGATAAAAGGGTGATACGATTTGGGGTGATATCCAGCATTACTCCAAAAAAAATCATATAAAATAAAAAAAACAGCTAACGAGATAAAGCACTAAAATTATTTATGTCGACTTGGAGTAGGGATGCCAACGGATTAAATTTTTACAAAAAAAATCCAAAATCATGTCTATAACTATTTAATTTATCAAAAACTAAATTCTAACAGATTTAACTATCAGACTTACTTTTTAAAACCATAACCAAATAATTCGGTTTCGGTGTTTTAAACGGTTTTTTCGAATTTTAACCATAACCAAACAATAACTTTATAAATATATTTGAAAATTCTTAAAATAAGATTACAAATATAAGAAAAAAATTTAAAGTATATAAAATATTATGTTGATCATTAATTAAATAGTATATTTATTACTTTTTCTGTTAAATTTAATATTTAGATTTTAGTTTAAGATGTGTAAACAATTTTTTATTTACATTATTATAAAATATACAAAAATAGAAGATAATAAACGGATTTCGGTTATTCGGATTTATTTTTATATAAAACCATACCTAACCATCGGTTACACTTTCTAAAACCATAACCTAACGGTTTTATCCATGGTTGCATAATCGGTTTTTAATCGGTTTGGATTTTCATCGGTTTCGGTTTTAAACCATAATCATTGCCATCCCTAGCTGGGAGTCAACTCTGGGTCTATTACTTGGAAGGCAATTATCCTAATCATTGGAATACAAAGACAACGCTAATACATATATCGTTATTCTTGCATAAAAATTTAGCTATAAAAAGTTGAAGAAGCCAAAGTAAAATGCTCATGTGTTGTGTGTTTAGCTATTAAAGTGATAGTTCTGAGATTGATATGCATGATAATTATACTTGCGTGTGTGAAGAAATAGATCTTAAAGAAGTTGTTTAGCGAGCAGGTTAAAGTACAATCATATAGATCTTGGTACGAAGACCGTGCTTAGGAAGATGACAGAAAAAGTGCAAAATAAACCAATAAATTATTTATAGATGTAATTTTTCCTTTTTATCAATATATTCTTCAAAGACTATTATCTCATGTAGAAAGGTCAAAGTCGATAACAATATGTTATTGCGTCTATCGGGAGTCAATCCCAAATGTATTGTTAGGAAGACAATTATCCTAACCGTTGGACTACAAATGCATCTCTGATACACATATACATGTATCGTGACTCTTACATAAAATTTTAGTCTCTAGAACATTGAAGTACTTAAAGGTAGACTGCTCAAGTGATGTGTGTTAAGTCATCAAAGTGATTGTTGTGAGATCAATATGGAGGATAATTATAATTGTGAGCATGAAGCCAAAAAGATCAGAGAAGTTGTTGAGCGAGCAAGGTTAAAAGGCAATCTATACAAATATGGCATGGAAACCACATTTAATGGAGATCGCATTTAAGAAGATGTAAGGGAAGCACAAAATGAGCCGAGAAGCATCTTCAAGAATGATATACTTCCATATAACAAGGCCCTACCTTTTCACCCCCATTCTTCAGATGTATTATCCCACGTATAAAGTCAAACCTAAAAATATAATATTGGGTTTGTAGGAAGTCGAATTCGAACTATTTTTTGGCAAGAAATTGTCCCAACCGTTGAACAACAAACGCGTCTCTAATATACATATGCTTACATTGTTATTCATGCATAAGATTTACTCTCTTAAAAACTAGACGTAGACAAAGAAGAGTACTCAAGAGTTAGATGTTTAGCCAACAAAGTGATAGTTGTGAGATGTATATGGATGGTAATTATATATGTGTGATAAAGTCAAAGAGACTAGAGAACTTGTTTAAGCGAGCAAGGTTGATGGACAATCCATATAGATTTTGGCATGGAGACTATGCTTATAAAGATGACAAAGGAAGTGCAAAATAAACCAACAAAAATATTTAAAGATGATAATGTTTTTCATTTTCACTACGATGTATTTAATTTTCACCACCATGTTCTTCAAAGTTAATTATATCATGTATAAAGTCAAAGTCGATAAAAGCATAGTATCGTGTATGTCGGAGTCGAACCCGAGTCTATTACTTGGAAGGAAGAGCAAAATAAATCCCCAGAAATATTAAAAGATGATATTTTTCCTTATGTTCTTCATGTTCACTACCATATTCTTCAAAATATATTATCTCATGAATAAAGTTAAAGCCATAAAAATATACTATTACGTCTACTGGGAGTCGAACACCGGTCTATTACTTGGAAGAAATAGCAAAATAAACCAACAAGAATATTTAAAGATGACATTTTTCCTCACGTTCTTCATTTTCACTATTATATTCTTTAAAGGCTATTATCGCATGTATAAAGTCAAATCCGGTGAAAATATTCTATTCATCTACTGGAATTTGAATATGGGTCTATTGTTTGGAAGGAAGAGCAAAATAAACCAACAAAAATATTTAAAGATGATACTTTTTCTCATGTTCTTCATTTTCACTACCATATTCTTCAAAGTCTATTACCTCATGTATAAAGTCAAAGCCGATAAAAATATACCATTGCGTTTGGCGAGAGTCAAACCTTGGTCTATTGTTCGGAAGGCAATTATCCTAAGTGCTTATTTAAATAAAAATAGATTATTGCGTCTGCCGGGAGTCAAACCCGGGTCTATTGCTTGGAAGGCAATTATCCTAACCGTTGGACTACAAACGCAACATTGATGGACATAAATTATGTCATGGATGTCAGGCTCATTTAAATAACAAATGAAGAATGGAAGGAATCAGGAACAGAAACTATTGAGCACATCTTTTTGTACTACCAATTTAGTAAAGGTGTATGGACAAATTGTCAGTTGCAATGTAGAATTGATGAACATTTTGTGGAAAAGATTGGTGATTGGATAATTAAAATTATTTAGACCTATTCGAAGAACGGATGGGATCTAAAACCGGTGACCGCAATTGTTTTACTCACTTTATGGAATATTTGGAAGGGTAGGGTGAAAGGTTTTTTTGAAAAGAAAAAATGGGTAATTCAAGATATTATTGAAAAAACGAAATGTACCATGAAACATCTTTTTGGAGAAACAGATTGAGGAACTCAAAAGAAACCAAATGTACAAGAGGAGGAAGTCGAGTTTGAGGAAAAAGACAATCTGATCCTAACTGATGAAGCGGAAAATATTTGGTTGTGCGACTCTTCTCACATTAATAGTTGGGAACCAGCCAGTATGGTTTCTATTGCAATTAATAAGGAGGGAGAAGTTAAGAAAGTAATTACTAAAAGAGCAAGAATAAATAGCTGTCTGGAAGGAGAAACGTGGTCTGTTCTGCTAGCCATGAGATTGGCAGCAGAATTAGGCGTTAATAGTAGTTCTTTCTACTCGGATAACCTTGAGTTAGTTTAAGGTATTAATCGAGGTGTTGGGATCGACTGGAGGATTTATCCCATGATTTCGGAAGCATGGAGGTGGATAGGACGATTCCTGGATTGGAAGATCACCCATGTTAAAATGAAATTCAACGGTGTAGCTGACATCCTTGCTAAGTGTGCCAGGAATAATTTGGACATATCTAATTGTCCTCGTAGTTCATTAGTGGAGTTGTTTACTAGTATTAGTAGGATTCATTCGAAATGTACCAGTAAACGATCTTAGCTCTTTGTATCTGACCAAAAAAGAAGGAAGAGCATAATAAAGCAACAAAATAATTAAAGATGATATTTTTTTCTCATTTTCACTATCATGTTCTTCAAAATCTATTATCTCATGTATCAGTCAAAGTTAACACAAATATACTTATTGCGGACAAGAGTCGAACACAAGTGTATTATAAACAAAGGAAGATCGAAATAAAGCAACAAAAAAAATTTAAAGATGATATTTTTTTCTTAAGTTCTTTATTTTTTTGCTACCATATTCTTCAAAGTTTATTATCTCATATATAAAGTCAAACCCGATAAATATATAGTATTGTGTATGTCGGGAGTCGAACTCAGGTCTTTGGCTTGAAAAAAAGAAAAAGTTAAACCAACAAACATATTTAAAGATGATATATTTCCTCATGTTCTTCATTTTCACAACCATATTCGAACATGTATAAAAGCCGATTAAAATATAGTATTGCGTCTGCCGGGAGTCAAACCTGGGTTTATTGCTTGGAAGGCAATTATTTTTAACAGTGGACTACAAACACAACTCTGCTACATATATACATATATCGTGATTCTTTCACAAGTTTTTAGTCTTTACAAAATCGAAGTAGCCAAAGTAGAATTCCCAAGTTTGTGTGGTATATGTGGAGGATAATTATAACTATGTGCGTGAAGGCAAAGAGATGAGAAAAGTTGTTGAGTGAGCAAGGTTGAAGGGCAATAAATATATATTCTGCCATGGAGACTGGATTTAGAAAGACGACAAGACAAACAAAAATCAAAACAATCCAATAAAATATTTAAAGATGACATTTTTTCCATATTTTTCCTTTTCACCTCCATATTCTTCAAAGTCTGTAATCTCATGTATAAAATCAAAACTGATTAAAACATGTTATTTAGTTTGCCAAAATTCGAACCCAAGTCTATTGCTTGGGAAGCAATTACCCAAAATGTTGGATCACATACACATCACTAATACATATATTGTTATTTTTGCATAATCTTTTAGTCTCTTAATAATTGAATTAGCCAAAGTAGAATGGTTAAGTGTTTTGTGTTAAGCCAACATAGTCATAGTTGTGAGATGTCTAAAAAGGAGACTTACAACCATGTGCATGAAGGAAAACTATATTAGTTTAAAAGGCAATCCATGTAGACTTCAAAAAAGAGGCTGCACTTAGAAATATGACAAGGTAAGACAAAACAAATCAATAAACATCTTTTTATGATAATATTTCTCTCATGCCTGCTCCACTACCATATTTTTCATAGTGTATAATCTCAATCTACAAGAAACGAGAACATGATCTTTATCCTCCACAAAAAAAATTGCAAGACACACATTGGGCATCAATTGCCGTTCCCAAGCTAAAAGTCTTGTCGTAGTTGCTAATCTATCAAGGCAAGCAAGCCAATAAATACATTGATGCATAGTATACTCCCATTTATCCAAACCATAGGTCTACATATAAGTGTCATGAAAAGAGAACTAGTTTTTCTTTGAAGGAAAACATACAATTATTTCATTTTCTTACGTATTAGGTTGCAACTCTCCTATAAACTGCTTAATAAACATCTAACCAATTAGCCATCTCATAAAGATAGAAATCCAATATCTTGCGATACAACTTGGATGGATTGCTACTGCCAAGTGACAAACATTTTAAAGACCAATGAGTTATCTTTGCCATAACTTTGCTTTCCAACAAAATACTACATGTAGAGCTTAGCCTTTCCAATACTAAAGTCACACCTAAGTATCACATAGGTAAAGTTCCTTCTTTAACTTTAATGTATACTCATTTGTGATACATTTAAATACTTTTGAGACATCATTTTTGGTTATTATATGATAATAATATAGGATTTATCCATCAAATTGGCATATATTGAATTCTTAGATAATGTATGAGATTATTCATGTTTTGGTACAATTTGAGGTAGTTAAGTGTTTTATTGTGTAACTCTTAGAAAATGGAGGATCCAAGTATTAAAAGTACAATATAAGGATTCAAGAATCTAATGAAAGACCAAATATGAATGGAAACGATATCTTGACAAGACAAGAAGTTAAAAAGATCGTTAGAAGTCAAAGCATCAAATCTGGAAAACGAATTCGTCTAATTTCAAAGATCAAAAAAGATAGTTGGTAATTAATTTGACCATGGTTATTATTATAAAATATATATATCTTGGAGTCTTGAATGTGTGAGAAGAAACGGAGACCAATTTCGAGTTGAGACGAGCAAGTTATGGACGTTTTGGTAAGAGGATTTGAGCAGTCTAGATTTAACAAAGAAGTCAACTGGACACTTTTGACCTATTTTCAGGCTCATGACTTAAACCTACAAATTTACTAGCATATTTTAATAACTTTACCGCCTTTTAAAACACTATTCACTACACCTTTCACTCATTCAACCATTAAAATTTAGGGCGTAAAAGAAGAACAAGTTGAGTAAGACAATAACACAAGATTTCTATTTGTTGTAATTATTCTTCTCTTGAAATCCAAATTATGTCTTTATTTATTATAGAGTAAAAAGATCAGTTGTGGCCCCTGGTCTTTAACGCAAGTTGCCCTCATGGATCCTGATATTTCAGAAGACCCCAAAAGACCCTTATCTTTTGGATTTTGTAACATCGTTGACTCTTTTTTCTATTTTTGTTAGTTGACTGTTAGTCAACGTCAAATGGCACCACCTCACCTCCACCTCAATGTCACGTGATCAGTTTCGCCAATTCCAAAAAATGACTTAGAATTTTTTTCTTATAAATCCAATTTACTTAACAAAAACTCGTCTCTTTGGAAATATAGAATCGAAAAATCTGAGCTCAAAAAAACTTTTGAGAAAACCTATTACGATCACTCTCGTATTGTGTGTCTTGCGCATTCGAATCACTTATCATTGGAGGGGACTTTTTTAGTATTGTTAAATTGCACGGTTAATTCTTATATTATGCAAAATACACAAATATGTGATTTAAAAAAAAAAATTATATCTAAGATTGAATTTCGCGTTGGACCGTTTATACTCTATTGGGCTGACAAGTTATGGAGGAACATCACAAAGATACCAAGTCGCTATGATTGAAGTTTTTCTTCGACCAAAAAAAAACTATGATTGAAGTTTGATATTGAACAAAAGCAAATTTTGATTTTTATTCATCATGTAGCATGCCAAACTGGAACACCTACTACTTTAATGGCTAGCGCACACTAGTATTCAGTCATTATCATATACTCTATTCTAGATATATGTGTATTCCCAAAAAAAAGAGGTATGTGTATGTCGCTATGTCACGTTCAAGGAAGACGGCTAGCGATATGGATTTAACTATTCACTTAATAATTATTTTTTTCCACGAGGTATTTCTATATTTGTAGGGATAAAAATAAAATAAGGATTAATATCTAAAATCCTCCTCGAGAATCAATTTTCTCTTTTTATATTTTTTTTATAAAAGACACTCTACATTTTATTTTTTCCTTTTTTACCTATAAAAAAACAGTTTGAATTATAAAAAACTTCTCAGAATTCACATTTTAAGCTATGAGAAAATTTCCAGAACTCAGATTTGAATTTTGGAAGTGAATTCAAGATGTTTTAGAAAGATAAAAAAGACAATGTCTTTATAGAATAGTGGACTAAGCTGCAGGGGACATCCGATAAAATTGGAACGATACAGAGAAGATTAGCATGGCCCCTGCGCAAGGATGACACACACAAATCGAGAAATGGTCCAAATTTTTATGAATTTTTTGGAAAAAAAAAAAACTGCAGGGGGTTTATTGAACCTTAAAAATAATAGCTCATATTATATTGGAATGAAAAATTCTGAGTTCAAATGGATCTCTTATGTATTTAAAAAAAATAATGATAATAGCGTTAAAACAAAAATCTATAAACTATCTTTAATCAATTTTGAATTTATATTAAAAATTAAGGAGATATTTTTAGAGCATAAACTTTTTTATCAAAATAATTTGAGGAAAAATTGACATGGATTTTATTTTTTGGTTTGGGGAAGGGGGAGGGGGGGGGGGGGGGGGGAGGGGGTGTCTTGAGAGTACAACAGAAAATTGTGAAAAAATTACTTATTAATTCTTTTATAAGAGTGAAAAAAAGAATTGGAAAAATTTAAAAGACTTGTACCTAAATACTACGGTCTCTAAAAGTTGATATTTCTTTTGCATCATTGTTTAAAATAATAATCCACGTGTCATGAATATCAAAATAAAATATTTTGTTCCATGCAACCAGTTACATAAGGAACCAAATTTGTTCATATGTATATCCAATTCCTAATCTTTCCTTCTATAGTGAATACGATTTCAAGAATAGAGACAATTTGAGGCAGTAAAAGAGGGGTATTTCCGGCCAGGTATAACAATGGAGGGGAGAAATGGGGCAGGGGAGCGAATACTCAAGTTTAGGGACTTATGATGCAGACTTTTCAATTAAAGAAATTTTGCAGCTTGGCCTTTTACGAGGCTTGTAGATAATCGACATCAGCAAAGCCTAAGGTCAAGTACTACTTTGTAGGTGAGTTTTAATTTCCGCCCCTGACATGTCCACGAATGAGTGGTGGGATTTAAACATGGCGGGAAATTGAGTTTTTGCAGGAATTCCTTAGAATGCTTTCTTTTGTGCTTTAATTTGGGTCATTTAGTTGGATATAAATGATTATATATTTAATGATAATGAGATGACAAACACCAATGTGTTGGTAAGAAAGGCCAAATACCATGCGCCCAATTTTGTTAAAGCTTGGGGTAACGTTCTGGGTAGGGCCATGAAGCACAAAGGCCATGTGAAACTAATTGGATGGTGTAAGCCGAGTCGAGGTTGAGAATTGAATACGGGAGGGTAGCGTTAACTACAAGTGTGAAGTTGATTGGATTGGAGGGCTAATTAGAGTCATGGATGGAAGCTGGGTGGGGGGTTTCTAGAGGAAAATATTTTAGGAGTCACCAGTGATCGCGGAATTGGTTGCACTCTATGAGGGGACACGACTTAAAAAAAATTGTTGTATCATACCTTTGTGCGGAGATAGATTCTTATACGGTTATTACGACTCTAGGAGGTATATTGTCATATCTTATATGGGACCAATGGCGGTTTTGGATAGATGGTATTTGTTCCATATTATCTAGAAATACGTCGTTTGAAGTTAGTAGCATACTAGGGAAGCGAGCGTTTGTTCTGACTAGTTGGCAGGGACATGGGTCTTTTGAGATGACCAAGAAATAGTCTGCATTGAGCCACCATGTGGTATACATCAGCTAATCACACATGGTAGGTGCATGTGGAAGACTTCGAGGGTTGTGTATAGTCTCATATAGATCATTTGTTGATGTAATAAACTAGCTCCTTTGTACTACGACCTACGAGTCTGTTCTGTATTAAAAAGAAAAAAGAATAAAATCATATTATTTGCTTGCTTAATACATCAAAAAAACACCAAATTAAGATTTTGTACAGTGACATCGTGGTTATCACACACAAAGGCAAAAGTCAAGAGTTATCATCATTTATTAGAAAGAGAAAATGTTTTTCATTTTAGGGTGTATTTTCATGCTTTTAAAGGTGTTTTAAATATATATATTTTTAAAAGTTAAATTTTTTTTGAAGGTTATGGTTGGGTTGTATGATAGGTACAACTTGATTGTTACCAGTATTATGAAAGTATTTTTGAGCTTTATGGTTGGATTATATGATAAGTATGGTTGAGTTGTTACCCAATAATAAAGAGTTTATGATTGAGTTTATGATTGAGGTATAAATGAGTTGTTTGTTAACTACAACTCATGTTTTACTTAATAATTTTTTGTGTTTGTATTTGTATTATGTTGATGGGTATCTTTTATAAGGTGTCTGATAATTAAAAGTTTATTGAAAATATAAATTATAATTTTTAATAAAAATAATATAAAAAAGTATTTTGATATTTTAATTAATTATATTTTATAATAAATTGAGAAATTTTGTGAAACAAAGGAATAATGTACTACTACTAACGTTGGAGTATACAATATACACTATGTCCCAACTTACCAGCCTTCTTAAAATTACTTTAGAGCAAGGAGAAGATATGTGCCGTGACATAACCGATTTGGAGATTAAAGAAGCTATTTTTAAAATAGCGAATGATAAAGCGCCCGGACCCGATGGTTATTCTTCATTATTTTTTAAGAGTTCGTGGAATATTATTGGGGAAGATGTTATCTTAGCGGTACGTGAATTCTTTACCTCCGGTTTTTTACTTAAGCAATTAAATACTACTCTTATTGCTTTAATTCCGAAGATAGATGATCCCAAAAGTGTTGATAATTTTCGGCCTATTTCGTGTTGTAACGTGGTTTATAAAGCGATTACTATGATATTAGCGGATAGATTGAAACCTTGTTTAAATAATATAGTGGATAAAGCCCAAAATGCGTTTGTTGAGGGTAGATCTATGATAGAAAATATTCACCTTATGCAAGAACTATTTCGAGGTTATAATAATCAAAGTAGCTCGTCAAGATGTACTATTAAAATTGATTTTAGAAAGGCGTATGACTCTATATCATGGGACTTTATTTATGAAGTTTTAAAGGGATTAAAGTTTCCGGAAAAAATAGTAAATTGGATTATGGTGTGTGTTTCATCTCCGTTTTACTCTTTGGCTATAAATGGAGAAGTGCATGGTTTTTTTAAAGGCGAAAAAGGCTTAAGACAAGGTGATCCTATGTCTCCTTATCTATTTATTATTTGTCTTGAATATTTCTCTAGACTTTTAAAAAAAAAAGAGTAATGCTGGATATCACCCCAAATCGCATCACCTTTTTATCACCTCCTAGGTGGACCAATCATAAAGGAGAGAGAAAATAATAAATCAGGAAAGAGAAATCATATGATTGGTTAATTTAAAATCCACCTAGGAGGTGATAAAAGGGTGATGCGATTTGGGGTGATATCCAGCATTACTCAAAAAAAAATACTTGTGTTGGATTTAATCATCATCCCAAATGTGAGAAGGAAAAAATAACACATTTAGCTTTTGCGGATGATTTAATGTTACTTTCTAAAGGTGATAAAGTTTTGATTAAGATTCTTATGGATAGTTTAAATGAGTTTGGAGGTGTTTCGGGGCTTCGTTTAAATGTTGAAAAATCTAATATTTATTACATAGGTATCTCAAATGATGATTTGATTAATGGGATTATACCTACGAATTTTGAGGAAGGGATTATGCCTTTTCGTTATTTAGGGGTCCCGCTAGGATCTTCCGTATTATTATCGAGAGACTATAAATCTCTTTTTGATAAATTGGAAGGTTATGTTAGGAGTTGGAGAGCCTCTTCACTCTCATTTGCGGGTAGATTGGAATTGATTAGATCGGTTCTTCAAGGGGTGATATGCTTTTGGTTTATGATTTTCCCGATTCCGGTTGGTGTTAAAGAGAGAATTATTAGTATTTGCCGTAATTTTTATTGGGATAATAAGCCACCCCAAGTTAGTTGGAAACAGATTTTTATGCCTAAAAATGAAGGGGGGCTTGGATTAAAAGATTTTGAAGCATGGAATAAAGCTTTACTTCTAAAGATGATTTGGAAAATAGTGGAAAATAAAGAATCACTTTGGATTAGGTGGATTCATGGTGAGTATTTTAATAGTAGTGGTTTTTGGGAATGGATTCCTAAAAAAAGTAATTCCCCACTTTTGAAAAATATTTGGGAGCTAAAAGAAATTATACGTGGGTCCCTAGGTGAAGAAGGAAGAAAAAAGAAATATTAGCTTTATGGTTTGCTTCCATAAAGGCGCCCCGATCAACATATGAGGTAAATACATTAGAGTTTTATGATGTATATAAATTCCCTTATGATTTATTTCGTCGTAAAGCTTTTATTAAACCTTGGGCAAATATTGTGTGGGATCCGAGTGTATTTCCGAAACATGCAATCATAGTATGGATGGCATTAAAAGAAAGACTTAAAACTAAGAATAGGATTACTTACATGGAACTTGATCCACTTTGTGATTTGTGTAAGGAAGATTTTGAATCGAATAGGCATTTATTTTTTGAATGCTCTTTTGCTAAGGCTATATGGGATGATATAAAAATGTGGCTTGGACTAGACAAGGAAATGAACACCATTCTAAGCGTTTTGAAATGGCTTAAAAATTAAAAGCTAGAGAGAATTAGAGAAGAAAGGCTTGGAAAGTGGGTTTTGGAGCTACCGTGTATTGTATTTGGACGGCGAGAAATCACCTAGCCATGAGAGATGCTTCCAAGACTAGAGAAATAGTAACCAAGAAAATCAAATGGTGTGTTTATTCAATCTTATTTTCCTTGTTCCCTCGGCATTCTTTTTTGGATGTGAGTGGAAGGCTAACTTGTATTAGTATAGTATGAGGTATTTGTTTTTATATTCCTTGTTGCTACCTTAAGCTTTCGAGCCTAAGTAGGTAACACCCATGTATAGTGTACAGTTTTGATATTTTAATACAACCGTTTACCCGATCCAAAAAAAAAAAAAACTTACCAACCTTCTTCCGCGTCAAAAAAAAAAACTACCAACCTTCTCCTACAAAAATTGCAGTGTTGTCTTTTTTTTTTGTCAACTGGAAATTACAAGAGATTCATTTATACGTTTTACATAAATTATCTAGGAATAAATTAGAAGCTATAAGTGAAAAATCCTTCCAGCCAGATAGATTCATATTCCTTCTGATACACTTTGCAAGCGCATCTGTTGTAGAATTATATCTCCTATCCACATGGGTGATGTTCCAATCCAGACCTTGACCTAACCATTTCCTTACTTCTGAGAGGATAGGTTTAAGACTCCAATGGAGCCCGGTCAAACCCAGAATTCCTTGAACTAATTCAAGGTTGTCAGAGTAAAACGAAACACTCTGATTCAATAAATCTTTTCTCAATCTCATTGCCATAAGAAGGGCCCGCGCCTCTCCTTCCATAATACTATTAATTTTACATCTCATGCCTGACCTTTTCACCACATTTCCATCTTTATCCACCCCAATAGTAGCAATAGCAGCGGGTTCCTTGTTATTAATAAATGACGCATCACTCATCCAAATAATTTCAGCCTCATCCATTACCATTGGATTAGTCTTTTCATTTACCTCATTATTATCCCTTTTTTTATTTGCACTATTCCTCCAATCCATACACGGCCCAAAAAGCCTATCAATTAACTCCTTTGATTTATTTAAAATATTATCAGTATTCCACTTAGTTCCTTCATGAAAAC
The DNA here is from genome assembly GCA_029959085.1 of Nemophila menziesii. Lineage (NCBI taxonomy): Eukaryota > Viridiplantae > Streptophyta > Magnoliopsida > Boraginales > Hydrophyllaceae > Nemophila > Nemophila menziesii. The sequence goes on from JARWIR010000013.1 coordinate 3,125,268, forward strand.
ATTTCATTCTTTCTTTCCATAAATTCCATAGAATAATCATCACATATGCCGTAACCTGTTTTTTCTCCCACCCATTTCCACTATATCCATTAATAATTTGTTTAAACCATTCTGAAAACGTACCTTTAAAGTTCTGATCAATCTTAATCTGCAGTGGTGATATAGCCCATACTTCCATGCTAGAAGGGCATTTCAGGAACAAGTGTATAATATCTTCATTTTCCAATTCACACCCTTCACAAATTTTATTCTTGATACATTTTCTCTTTTTCAGATTACTTTTAACCGGTAAATCATTGTTACAGACCCTCCAACAAATTTTTTTAATCCTTGACGGAACATTATTTTTCCAGATTATATCCCAAATACTATCATGCTTACTTTCTCCCATATTAGATGTCTGGGTTTCTTGAGCCAATTCTTCATTAACCAATATATGATAGCCTGATTTAGTAGAATACTCCCCACTTTTGCTATATGGCCAAATTAGTTTATCATCATCCTCAATAACACATTTCGAAATTTTTGAGATAAATTGACCAACATCATTTGAAAATATTCAATGAATCAATTCATTATTCCACCCCATACCCGATTTATCAAAAAGTTCATTCACAAAATTAACTGAACAATTATTAGGCTTTTCAAGATAAATACCTTTACTAAGCCAGCAGTGATTCCAAATACTAATATTTCTTCCATTACCAATCTGCCATATCATATGCTTCTTTAAGAGTTGAAGTCCTTTAAAAATGCTAGCCCAACTCCAAGAACGTCGTTTTGCCAATTTAGCATCCCACATATTAGAATTCGGAAAATATATAGACTTGAGAATTTTATATGCAAACGAATCCGGATTGTTAAGAAGTCTCCAAGCTTGATTTGCTAACATTGCATAATTCATTATATAAAACTCTCTAAACCCTAAACCTCCAATTTTCTTTGATCTCGATATTTTTTTCCAGTTAACCCAGTGAATTCTTTTTTTACTTCCTGCATCCCACCAAAAATTTGCAACAATACTCGGTAATTTTTTACATAAAGTCTTTGGAAATTCAAACATTGACATCGCATAATTTGGTATAGCTTGTAACACGGCTTTAATAAGAATTTCCTTACCTCCTTCAGATATGAGAGATGAAACCCAACTAGCTGATTTAGATAACAGTCTGTCCTTAATATAGTTTCACTTTTAGCCCGTTTGAGTGTAAGCGGTAATCCTAAATATTTACCCAAATCATTAGTACTTCTGATATTAAGTGTACGTGAAACGTCTTCTTTCATATCTTCTGGAGTATTCTTGCAAAAAAGAATTGCTAACTTGTTAAGATTAACTTTTTGACCCGAAGCATTACAATATTCAGCAATCAGACGTTTAAAAACTTCAATTTCTGTGTGATTCAGATTAATAAAAAATAACGCATCATCGGCAAATAGCAAGTGCGTCAATTTAGGGCAATTTCTCGTAATTTGGATACCTTGGATTGATCCTTCTCTACAGTGAAAATTAATTAAGCTAATCAGACTTTCAGTGAGAAGAGAGAATAACAACGGTGAAAGCGGATCTCCTTGTCTAAGACCTTGTTCCGGTTTAAATTTTTTCATCCGTTGACCATTAATTTTGACTTGAAAAGATACCGAAGATATACAATTTTCCACCCAACCAACCCATTTTTCACAGAAACCAAGCGCATTTAATGTTTTACACAGAAAATTCCAGTTAACCTGGTCATAAGCCTTTTCCATATCAATTTTAACCGCTCCATAATATTTCTTTGATTTCCTTTTTGTATTAAGAAAATAAGAAACTTCCTGAGCCACAATAATGTTATCTTGAATATTACGCCCCTTAATGAATGCCGATTGCGTTGGTGATATAATTTTATCCATAATAAGTTGTAATCTTGAAGCCATGATTTTGCTGATGATCTTATAACAAAAATTCGCACATGAAATAGGCCTATAATCCTTTACATATTCTTGAGAGACCTCTTTAGGTACCAATGTAATTACCGAATCATTTATCTTGCTAATATCCATATCTGAATCAAAAAAATCCTTAACCACTTTAACAATATCATCACAAATTATATCCCAAAATTCGTGATAAAACTTCCCTGGGAGCCCATCTGGGCCCGGAGCCTTCCTCCCAGACATACTAAATGCTGCGCTTTTAATTTCCTCCAAACTAGGTGACATAACGAGTGCTTCATTCATTTCAAATGTGATTTTACAAGGAATGTACTGAGTAATATTGTTAGGATCAGAAGTACCTTTATCTTTAAATAGGTTGATATAATAATCTTGTATGATTTCATTTATTTCAGAAGGTTCATCAACCCAATTCTCATTTTTATTTTTAATAGCACAAATTCTATTCACTTTTCTCCTTTTCATAGTTTTCGCAAAAAAATATCTTGTATTTTTATCTCCTTTTGTAATAGCAAGATCCCGAGCCCTATCTTCCCAATACATTTCTTCAAAGCGCCATAATTCTTCAATACTTTCTTTAATACATCTTTCTTTCACTTTGTTTTCCTCAGAGATTTGATCATTAACAATCAAAGTAAGTTCTTGTTGTAATTCTTGAATTTTTCTTCTATTATTAAAGAAATTTTCCTTACTCCATCCTTTAAGTGCAAGACATGTAGCATCTCTTTTATCACAAAAGCTAGATACACTATCACATACTCTTTTAGAATTCCAGCTTTCCTTAATAACTTCCTTACATTGATCATGTTCAAGCCATCTTGACTCGAAAATAAAATATTTATTAACTTTACACTTCTTAAAATCTCTGCAAAGAATTAATGGAGAATGATCTGATCCTATTGTCGGAGGGATTCTTATTAATGCGTTAGGAAAATTTGCACACCAATCCATCGAAGCGAGGGCCCTATCTAACCTTTCTTTGACATTCTCTTCAACCTTCCGATTATTAGACCAAGTAAAAAAACACCCTTTACTAGGGAGATCAACTAAATGGTTCTTGTTAATAAATTCATTGAACTTAAGAATACGATCAATATTAGCCGATTTACGCCCTTATTTCTCAGAGAATCTAGATATATCATTGAAGTCTCCAATTACAAGATGTGGTTTATCAAATTTAGTAATCTTCTTAGATAGAGTTTGCCATAATTTAAGTCGATCTTCATTATTAGTAGGAGCATAAACACATACGAGATACCAAGAAAAACTTTCTGATTCACTAATTTCAACAAGAACATAATTAGAGCAAGCATACTTAATAGAAATAGACATTTCATCCTTCCATAATAGTAGAATACCACCGGACCTATAAGCTCTTCCTCCAGGTTCTACTATATGAAAGTTATTAAATGTTTTAAAATGAGAACAAGCATTAAAATCTTTCCGACGAAGCCTTGTTTCGAAAAGACACACAAAAGAACAATTATTTTTACCAACTAGGGATTTGAAGGACTTTTTAGTCAAGGGTGCCCTAACTCCTTGACAATTCCATATAAGAAAATTATCCATAACACCAGCCAACTAAAAAAGCAAGAAAGGTTTACCTTGTCTGTTGCATAATATCTTTTTGAAAAATCAGCAGAGATCTCCTTACGTGTTACAACAAGACTGAACAAGTCGTTAATGCAAGAAGCGGGCTTGTTAACTAGGAAGTAATGTTGGTAAACCAGAGAAGATTTAAAAAGAAGAGAAAAAAATAAAACTAGCAGAAAATTTTATCGGCTTCTAAATTGAAGAAGAAAGGTTGACTTTTTTTTTAAATCTAGAGAGAGAAAGGATAGTTGATCAATGCATGTGTCTGACATCTAAAGATTTCCATGATCTGATTATAGAAAGGAGAAGCAAACCCAAGAAAAATAGGCTAATGACTTTAAACATCTACTGCATGTGTTGTTTGATGAAGAACCATCAAACCCAAAGCAAAACGTATATACAGACTTTCAAAAAGAAAGAGAAATAATAAGGACAGATGCACTGATGAATTTATCAACCAAGATATTACTGCTTATCTTTGTTTTCAAGTGAATAAACTATTATCACTAGATCTTCCTTTAATCCCAAGCTTGTCAAAAGATAGCACATAAACAGTAGAAATTATATAAGTGTAATGATACGTACCACACTAATCCATATCACATAAGATATATAAAGGCCTGTGGTTAATTGTTAGCTTCTACAATGTAATTTAATATTGCAAGGGTTCACCACTTCTGATAGATCTTTTCAATAAGCTGATTATATAATTGTTGGTATCCCATAATAATTTAAGAGAAGATGATTCCATGCAAGAGACAATTACTGTTAAAATAAACATTTAATTGAAGAAGAAGGTAAACAGTAACATTTTGTGAAAAGCTGGGCCATCGATCTTTTTTTTCTTTTTTCTTTTTCAATTAAGGTAAAGGAAATAACTCAACGATATAGAAGACGATCAATTAGGCATATGAGATAGCGAGATTAAAAAGGTTTAAGAATTGAAGAAGAAATTTTTGGGAGATTGAAAGAATTGTTCTTCGTCATTTTTACAGGTTTAGAGAGAGAAAAATAGCTAAAGGCATCACGGTTCCGCCACTGTCATGTTGCAGTTTCGGTCAAGGGAGCAGTGTTGTCTACCTTAGTGCGTTGGGATGTGTTTTAGTTCACAAACAATCTAGAGTCTATAATTATTAATGCTTTGTTGCATAACTATATAATTCATGGAGTACTGCTCTAAAAGAATGGGGCGGGGTTGGTGGAAAGGGAGAAAACTATAACATATAATAAATAAATTTATTTGTTTTTACCTCCTAGTGGCTTTAATGTAGTTCAAAATGGGTGTTTGGGAAGTGAAAAGTTAGAATAATTAATAAAGTTTGGGTTTTTATTTATTTTTAATTATTTATATTTTAGAAAAAAATTTGGAATAAATTTTAGAAAGAACGAAGGTCTATTTTTTAATATTTTTTTCCATAATAAAAAAGTTAGATATTTTTTCATTATATTTTGAAAATGGGAGTTGGCCGCCCTATCCTACTCCCCCTGATATATTATTTCTAGGGCTGCAAACGAGCCGAGTCGAGTCGAATACTAGATGTAAATGCTTGTTTGTTTAATTACTTGAGCCGAACTCAAATTTAAACGAGTCGGGCCGAGCCGAACTCAAATTTAAACGATTCGAGCCCGAGCTTCCAATGATACAAATAAAAAATGTTAGAACTTGTTTGTTTTACTTATTGAACAATCATTTTTAGAGCCGAGCACGAGTTACTCATAAACAATTATGGTTGAAAAGGGACTTTTATGAACAATTGGTATCTGATGGAGTGTGTGGTATGAAAATATGAAACATAACATTAATGAAAATATAAATGTCTAAACAAATTAAAAATATCTAATTTGATATTGAATATTTAATATATTTATAAGTAGATAATATATTAATTTATAATTCATAATTTTAAACGAGCTCAGGAGGCGAGCTCGAGCAGGCTCGTTTATTTATCGAGTCTAAAATGAAGCTTGAGCTTAAGCTTGTTTATATTCGAGCCGATCTCGAACGAGCTTTTCTCCGAACCGAGCTCGAGCGGCTCGCGAGCGGGTTGATTCATTTGCCGCCCTAATTATTTCCTTATTTGATATTAGAATATTAAATACAATTTTGAGTGATTTGAAAATATGCACTTTAAATCACTATATTAAAATATAAAGTTAATTTTCAGTTTGATTTGTAAAAAATATTTTATTTTATTTTTCAAAAAATGATTGTTGTTTTTCTAACATTTTTAATATAAAATATTAATTTCATGTTTTTTTAATATAATTTAAAAAATTTGTCTTCATTTTATCTAATTAAACATGTTTTTATTAGTATTTTAAAAAATACAGCGAATGAAAAAAAGGAATACTTATTATTTTACAAACCAAACAAGACTTAATGCATGCTTTGTCCTTAAAAGAGATAAAATAAGTAAAAAATATAAACAATTCTTCAAATAATATTTTCTCTGTCTCAAAAATAATAGGGTGAATGCCCAATAAACACATGCCACCTTAGCTACTTGCCCATAAAAGGCACTTAAGATAAATATACCTTAATGCCCTTACTGCTGTCTACTGCCGTCTGCTGCTGCCAAGGGCGAGTAATGGGAATGTTTCCCAACACTCGTGCAAGTACACTTTTGTAAAGGTTGAGTAATGGGAATGTTTCCCAGCACTCGTGCAAGTACACTTTTGTACTTGTGGGCTAATGTTGAGTAATGGGAATGTTTCCCAGCACTCGTGCAAGTACATTTTTGTACTTGTGGGCTAATGTTGAGTAGTGGGAATGTTTCCCAACACTCGTGCAAGTACACTTTTGTACTTGTGGGCTAATATTGAGTAGTGGGAATGTTTCCCAACACTCGTGCACGTACACTTTTGTACTGTCTGCTCAGGGCCGGTCCTGACGTTTTGGGGGCCCAAAGCAAACTTTAAAATATGGGCCTCTAAAAAAAACTTAGGTGTGTTACAATTTTTTTTACTTAACTTAATTAAACAATTTTTTTTTTTTTTTTTAAAAAACATGCTAGAATTTTTGTTTTGTGTTGGGCTAAAATTGAGTTTTTTTAAATAAGATAAAAATTATACTAATACAAAAAACATTTGGGGCCCTAAAAGTATTAAAAATTGAGGGGGGCCCAAGGCGGTGGCCTCCTTGGCCTCCCCTCAGGACCGGCTTTGTGTCTGCTGCTGCCAAGGGTGAGAGAGAGAGACAGAGGAGATATATATATAACTAACTCAATGTATACGAACTAACAACTAATAAACGGACGGCGGCTGGGGTAAGGGGGTAAAATAGGAAAGGAAAAAAAAGAAGTGCCTTTTATGGGCAAGAAGAAAGCGGCTGGGGTGAGGGGACATTAATTCTAATTTGAGATGTTTCTTAGGCAATAATTCAAAATAATATTCACCTTACTAAATATAGTATCCCAAAAATATATTGTTCATTTATGATATCAAAATTTTCTTTCAACTATTTTTATTAAAAAATTAAAATTTATATTTTTAATTTATATATAAAATATTATGATATTTTCTGAAAGATAAATTTGTAATAGTATAGGTAATTGTTAATGTTTTCTAATTTGTGTGAAAAGTTAAATGAGACGAATGGAATATTAGGTATATGTAAAAAAATGGCAAAAGCATACGATCAGGTACGTTGGGATTTTCTTTTACTAGTACTACATAAATTGGGATTTCATGAAAAATGGATTAAGTGGATTGCTGATTGCATTTCATCGGTTAGTTTCCAAATTAACTTAAATGGGGACAGGTTACCTAAATTCAAATCTGAAAGAGGTCTTAGACAGGGGGACCCCTTATCACCTTTTTTATTCTCCCTAATGACGGAATCACTTATTAGTTTAATTGATTCACAGGTTGATAATGGTAAACTGAATGGTATACAAATAACAAGAAATTGTCCTATCATTACTCACTTGTTGTTTGCAGATGATTCCTTGTTCTTTTTAACGATTGATGGTAAAGAGGTGGAAACATTCAAAGAATGTATACAGATATACTGCGAAAGTTCAGGTCAGCGTATCAATTATAATAAATCAGCGTTATATTTTAGCAAGGATACTCAAGAAGAACATAAACAACGAGTCACAAAAGATTTAGGAATACAAGAGAAGGAAGATATGGGTAAGTATTTGGGGATTCCTCTATGTCATAAAAGATCCAAAGTTCAAACTTTACAATGGATTGCGGAAAAATTATTCAAGAAAACGGAAGGGTGGAAGGCTCAATTATTATCAGAGGGAGGGAAAGAAATACTAATAAAAGCGATTCTACAGGCGATACCAGCATATTCAATGTCAATTTTTTCTTTCCCGATATCATTTTGTAATAAATTAATTTCAGCTATCTCGAACTTTTGGTGGAACTCTGGCGATAAAACAAGGATTCACTGGTTGGCATGGGAGAAACTGACAATCAGCAAAATGCTAGGAGGTATGGGTTTTAGAGATCTAAAGAGAATGAATACAGCATTACTTGCAGGTCAAGCCTGGAGAATATTGAATAACCCGAATACATTAGTGGCTCGATTACTAAAAGGAATTTATTTTCCGAAGAAGAATTTTCTCGAAATAAAATTACGCCAATCTCGAACGTGGTCATGGGCTAGCCTTTTAGAAGGAAGGGATGTGTTGGTAAAATATGGAAGATACATGATAGGTAATGGGGAAAGAATTAACATCTGGGAGCATAAATGGCTAGAAACAGATAGACAACTTATCAAGCCAGAGGATTGCAGGATTAAAAAAGTCAAAGATTTATGGAAAGTTGGTACAACAGAATGGAACACAGAGCTTCTCGATGAGATTTTTCCGCAGATCATAATACCAGAGATTCAACGGATAACAGTTTTCTCCACCGATGAACCGGATAGGTTTATTTGGCCTCTGGCTACCAACGGAGAATATGTAACAAAAACGGGATACAAGGCGTTAACAAACCAACAATTATACGAAGAGCCGCGGAATTCTGACAAGGTCACGGTACAAGGAGAAATATGGAAAATCGTCTGGAAGTCTAATGTACCAAAGAAAATACAAATTTTTATCTGGAAAGCATGTAATAATGCAATTCCCACTAGTAAAAATCTAGAGAGGAAGAATTGTGGGGTGGACAATAAATGCTCATGGTGTAGCGGAGAGAACGAAACGGTGGAGCATTTACTTCTTGAATGTAATATTTCAAAGATCATTTGGGCAGGATCAGCTTTACAAATAAAGATTCAGGATACAGGGAGGCTTCTGAACGAGTGGATCTTGAAAATTATCGATACATATACAACAGGAGGATGGAAAAGAGAGATAGTAATAAGGTATGTTTTAATTCTACTATGGAACATTTGGAAAGCAAAAATGAAAAGCAGGTACCAACATGTACAAATTGTTCCGGAAGAGATTATTAGAATTACAAATCAGGTAATGAATGAATACTTTGGAGCCAACTGGAAGGCGCAAGAGCAAGCTCAAGTACTCCAGAACCGAAGAAATAGTGAAGAAATAAATAATCCCGATTTTCAGACCAATATAGCACTTTATTGCGATGCATCTTATGATCAACCGTATAATCCATCAGGGATTGGAATAATTCAAATACATAAGCAGTCAGCAGAAAAAAAGGAAATCTCGATATCTAGTATGTGTAACTCTAGTGTTGAAGGGGAAGCACAGGCAATCATCGCAGCACTATAAATTCGGAGTAAGCAACAGCTGGGAAGTGTTACCATCTTCTCAGATAACCTGGAGGTAATCCAAGGTATTCAGCATGTGCCGGCAGCTGGATGGAGGCTTCAATCAAGAATTAAACAAATTAAGAAACTGGTAGCAAACAATGGGCCAGTTTTCTTCAAACACATCGCTCGTAGATGGAATAAAGAAGCTGACTCACTAGCAAAACAAGCCATGCACAGGGCAATGGAGCAGCGTGATAGATGTCTCTTAATAGAACACCGGTTTGAGAAGTTAGGAATAGGTTGAAATGTAAATATAACTACTGTAAGTTTACTTTCCGACCAAAAAAAAATAAAATAAATAAATAAGATAAAAATTATACTAATACAAAAAACATTTGGGGCCCTAAAAGTATTAAAAAATTGAGGGGGGCCCAAGGCGGTGGCCTCCTTGGCCTCCCCTCAGGACCGGCTTTGTGTCTGCTGCTGCCAAGGGTGAGAGAGACAGACAGAGGAGATATATATATAACTAACTCAATGTATACGAACTAACAACTAATAAACGGACGGCGGCTGGGGTAAGGGGGTAAAATAGGAAAGGAAAAAAAAGAAGTGCCTTTTATGGGCAAGAAGAAAGCGGCTGGGGTGAGGGGACATTAATTCTAATTTGAGATGTTTCTTAGGCAATAATTCAAAATAATATTCACCTTACTAAATATAGTATCCCAAAAATATATTGTTCATTTATGATATCAAAATTTTCTTTCAACTATTTTTATTAAAAAATTAAAATTTATATTTTTAATTTATATATAAAATATTATGATATTTTCTGAAAGATAAATTTGTAATAGTATAGGTAATTGTTAATGTTTTCTAATTTGTGTGAAAAGTTAAATGAGACGAATGGAATATTAGGTATATGTAAAAAAAAGTAAAAAAATTAAACAGGAAGAATATTTGCGTAAGTATTATTGTAGTCCATAATACTAGTGGGTATCCGACAAAGAAAAACAGAAAAAGCAATAAAAAAAAGCTAATGGGTAATAGTATATAAAACCAACATGTGCATGCATTTCTCTTCAATCTCTCAGTCAACAAGGTACCACTGCCTATCTTCTGCAATATTTTCTGCAAACCCCATGGCAAAAATCTTGAAACCATCAGAACAAGCTGATCAAACAGCTAAAAAGGATACATATCCTCATTGGTATGATCCAAAAACTGCTATATATCATAGCAAACACCCCAATATCAACTTACCATTAGACCCTTTTGTTGATGCTGTATCTTATCTCTTCTCACATAAACACATCGGTAAAACATCACTTGTTGATTCTTCGACCGGATTTTCGATTCCATATGCAAATCTTTTACCAACTGTGAAAGCTTTTGCTAGTGGCCTTAACCAATATGGTATCACACAAGGAGATGTAGTTTTACTTCTTCTTCCTAATTCCATTTACTTTCCCATCATTTTCTTGGGTGTTTTATCTCTTGGTGGGATCGTAGCGCCTGTGAATCCTTTAAGCAAACCGTTAGAGATCAAGAAACAGACCCAAGATTTTAAAGTTAAGTTGGTTTTCACCACACCTGATAAACTTGAAATGGTGAATTGTTTAGGCTTATCTGCTATTGTGATTCCAGATGAAATGTTATCTGGAATTAACCATATACCGGAAAAATTTCAATATGGTTCTGTGTTTCATGAGCTTATTTCAAGTGATCCTGAAATGGCACCTAAAGTGAATATCAATCAAGAAGATACCGCAGCAATAATGTTTTCATCTGGGACTACAGGTAGTAATAAAGCGGTTTTAATAACACATAAAAATCTTATGGCTATGATGGCTCATTTTGTGAGGTTTGAAGCTTTCCAATACGAAACTTTGCCTTCAGAGAATGTTTACTTAGCTATTGTACCAATGTTTCATGTTTTCGGGCTTTCTTTATTCGTGCTTGGGTTATTGTCTTTGGGTACGAAAATCATTGTGATGAGAAAATTCGATCCAGATGAAATGATGAAAGTTATTGAGAGATATAGAGTCACACATTTTCCAGTGGTTCCGCCATTAATGGCGGGTTTGACAAAGAGATCTAAGAGTGTTGATAGAGATAGTTTGAAGAGTTTAAAGCAGGTTTCAAGTGGGGCAGCTCCGTTGACTATTAAAGCTATAGAGGCATTCATCAAGGAACTACCTCATGTTGATTTTGTTCAGGTAATTGTTTCTTATCTATTATTAATATTAATATTATACACCATGATTGAATCGAAGAATAGATTATTTACGTTATATAAATGATTGTTTGATCTTCAGGGTTATGGATTGACCGAAACAACTGCTATAGCAACACGTGGCTTCAACACTAAAGATCTTTACAACTATACTTCAGCCGGACTTCTAGCTCCTAATACAGAAGCCAAAGTGATGGATTTGAGTACTGATTTACCTTTACCTCCTGGTAAAATAGGCGAGCTCTTGTTGCGCACACCTGGTATAATGAAAGGTACCTCGATTTCTGTTAACTTAGCTCGTGTATGAAGTAATTTTATCTTGGAGAGTTTTTTTATTCAATAAAAACAAACTTCAAAAAACAGGGTACTTGAACAACGAGGAGGAAACAAAATCTACGATTGATAACGAAGGTTGGATGCACACTGGAGATATTGTATATTTTGATCCAGATGGATATTTATATATAGTCGATCGATTAAAAGAAGTTATCAAATACAAAGGCTTCCAGGTATTTGATTTAAAAAATCGTATACCATATAAATAAAATCTTGTTTACACGTTTTTTGGAACATATTGCAGATCGCTCCGGCTGATCTAGAGTATGTTTTAAAGTCTCATCCAGATGTACACGATGCTGCTGTGACAGGGTAAGTAGGAAATTTTTCCATGTTTTTTTTTTTTGGATTCATTAATGATATAAACTTTCAAATTTACAGAATGCCAGATGAAGAAGCTGGAGAAGTCCCGATAGCTTTTGTAGTGCGGAAAAGAGGAACTGAAGTCACAGAAGCTAGTCTAATGGAATTTGTAGCAAAAAATGTATTGCTTCTTTTATTTAATTTATTCACTTTCTTTACAATAATAATCTTTTTCTAGTCTCGTCTTATATTCTACTTTCTTTACACCAGGTTGCACCATACAAGAAGGTTAGGAAAGTTTCTTTTACAACGTCAATACCCAAGAATCAAGCTGGGAAGGTTATGAGGCGTGAGCTGAAGAATATCGTACCTTCTAGAATTTAATGTTTTTGTTTGACGTACATTTTCCAAGTTCTTCTGTTCCTTTTGTTGATGAAACAAATGTAAATTTTTATCGAGGCACAACATTAGTGATGGTGTAATTTTGGACTGAATTTTCTGTTGGGTTGTTGTTAAATAAGGTTGATTCATGTCTTCCGGTGAAATATGCTGGTTGTTTCGGTGAAGGTAAAGACATATTTTCAGTATTTAGCATTGAAATTACATCTTCCATTTGTGGCCTATCTATTGCATTTTCTTGAACACATAAAAAACCGACATGAATGGTTTGTAATATCTGGTTTATGTTGTATAAATCACCGAGTAATGGATCCTTCAATTGTATTGCGTTCCCTTCTTTCCATAGCTCCCATGCCTGCAACAATACACTTATCACTTTCTATAGCTTTCCAAGCCTAAAAGATAGGATAGAAGATGTAGAAAGAATGTCGCAAGTTGATAAGAAAACTCACATGTCCTATTAGGTTCAAGGGGCGCATATTGTAGAAGCTAGTATTCCTTCTACCACTCACAATTTCAAGCAGTAAGACTCCGAAACTGAAAACATCAGATTTAGTCGAGAAAGTTCCTTCCATGGCATACTCTGGGGACATGTAGCCACTGTTTTCAACATTGTTAGTGGATGATGCATTTATAAGTCAATTTAAATCATTTTTAGATAATAATAAACTTACTAAGTACCAACAACCCTATGAGTAATCGCTTCTTTTTCATTCTGCTTAAAGATTCGAGCCATTCCAAAGTCAGCAATCTTCGGATTCATATTCTCATCTAATAAAACATTACTCGCTTTTAGGTCTCTGTGTATAACTCTCATTCTTGAATATTTGTGAAGATACAACAATCCTTGAGCAACACCATCAATAATACGGAACCTTGTTTCCCAATCTAGTCGCTTGTTTCCATCTAGATCGGTAATGTGATGCATAAACAAATATTCTTTTTGCAGCTATATAAACATATAACAAGAGAGAAATATAATTTCACTAACCAAAGAGGAAGAAATCCAAGCTCTTATTCGGCATATATTCATAGACCAACATTTTCTCTTCTTGATGAATGCAGAATCCTAGGACTCGAACAAGATTCGTATGCTGGAGTTTGGAGATAAGAATAAGCTCGTTTTTGAACTCTACAATACCTTGTCCTGATGTTTTTGAGAGCCTCTTCACTGCTATTTCTCGTCCATCGAGTAATTTACCCTTATAAACCGGTCCAAATCCTCCCTCTCCAAGCTTATTTTCATTTGAGAAATTATTTGTGGCTACCACAATAGAACCGAAACTGTATACCTTCATATCATGAGGCTCTCGTCCATTTCTTTCTATCTCGCTCGCAGTGTTAAAGCTATCTGTAGTCGTTAGTTGGGACAAAAAATCTTCTCTTCTTCTCCTCTCCGCGCCTGTGTAGCAAAGTTGTTAGAACGAGACATCTTTGATGATACACTACTAAATATTCTATTACACGTAGTGATCTGGTATATATTTTATTGTAATTAGTTAACCTTATTATATCAGTTCCTTATCTTGTATATAGCTTTAATATGGTACAAAATTCCTTTTTTTTTTTTTTCCTGAGGGCATCATGACATAATATATTGAATGTAGTACATGTGTTGCGAGTTTACCTTCTATTTTACGTCTTCTTCTAATCCGATAGCCCACGAGGCTTGATCCCAGCAAGAGGATAAATATCGCTAAAGCAATAATGATCCAAATCCATGATTTTCCTGTGCATATATGCAAAAATATTGATTTAAAAAATCTGCAGATACATCTACTTTGTTACAAATATAGATAAGCTTACCTTTTGACAATTTTTCTGAAACCAAGACATACATTTGTACTGCATTTCCAGTCTCGTCTATAATATATTTCTCATTTCCGGTCCAAATCATGCATCCTGTTCCAAATCTGGAAACAGCAAAGGCGAGACAATTGCAATTATTCCAGCAACTTTCCATACAATCACTTAGACTTAAGCTTGAATTACTATCATAGGTTGAAGAACTTGTTGTATAATATGCACTTTTAAGTTTGAATTGGTCACGACTGCTCCGGCAAGTAGGCAATTCTGAAACAACGCAACCATCATAGCTCTCATATCCATAACAGAATTCAGGGTTAAGTAAACGATTACTTGCACCATCAAAAAGTAGTCCCTTGGGATTTAACTTTAAATACGATATAGGTGCGGAAATTGCATCAGCAGTAAAATCCATGCCATCACTATATTCTGTAATATTGAGGTTGTATTGATATTTGTTTGCTAACGTCCACCAAGATGTGAATTCGAAATTTCCATGACTCAAATTCCCACTAGTCCAATAAAGCTTTCCTCTTCTACGAATAACTAATTGACCTGATCCTTGTATGGATTCCAAGCTCAAAGTAAAAGCCCCTGAGGCTGCAATGCTATCACTTAACCAAGAGGTGACTGTCCAATTTGACGCGGTAGTGAGGTTATAACCGAGTCTCATTTCAGGCAAAAGGGTGTCAGTAGGATGATCAAAGCTTTGCCATAAAGTTGTGTTGTCAACTGAATCTATTAACACGAGGTTGCCTGAATTTTTAAGGATAGCAGTTGTGTTGCTTGTTCCAACATGATCAGAAATGTCCATGAAGGATTTTCCACCATCAATGATCTTCAATTTCCCAGAGCTATCTAGTGTAAGTACTCCTGAGTTGTTCATCAAAGGTGTGTTTCGATTTGCAACCCATAATCTTGCTAAGGGTTGATCATTCGTATACCATATTCCTAGGTGGCTATAATTTGTATCTTGTATAGTGAAAAATCCTAAGGTAAAATTTCCATCGTCAGAAACAAGATTGGAGGTGAAATTAAGGTGATCACCAGGCTTGAGTATGCTTGTTGCATCAGCAGGAAAGAATGTTAAGAATATAATGGAAATTGTAATAGAAAGAGCTTTCATATTTTCAGCCAAGAGTGGCATGAATGTGGAATACGCCTCTATATTATCTAAAAAAATGTTATTAATTGTGTTCCTGTCTTCTTGATTTGCTTATTTTTGTTTGTAGAGAAAGTTAGACGCGTTTAAGGACAAAGTCAATACACTCTTCTAAAACAAAACAATCAATAACGTTGACTGGGTAGTGATTGATTGAATACTCGGATGAGGTGTAGAGCTGGCCACATATTCAAAATTACAAAGTAAAGGAAGATAAAGTAGGGGGTGCACGTGCCTTAAATTGAAATTTTAGGGAAGATTCAATTCGGGTTCCTTTGGACCGATCTTTTTAAGGTCCGATCTAACATGGTTTTTGACAGATTTTAACCGACGGATTTTTGATAGGTTTTCGACAGGTTTTTAGTAGGTCTTATTTAGATACTTTTTTATATTTATAAATTTGTTATTGATTAAATTCAGTTTTGTATTAAATAATTTTTTATACGGTATTATTATTGTTTGTTATTATTTTGTCAAATCATGATACACAACACATATATTTAGATGAATTATAAATGTTCAGAAGATAGTAAAAAATTAATATTCATAATTATCGTAAAAAAAATGTATAATACTTATATTTTTTTTATTATATTACCAAATATACAATCATAATGAAATAATATGATTTATCATTTTTTTTATACGTGGGTTTTAGGCTAACTTTTGCACACCTAAATCATATTATTACAATCATATTGAAATAATATGATTTATCATGTAAAAGTCATAGGGGCGATTACCATAATCACCACCGGAGGAGGTGATATTGCTCTTAAAAGGAGTTTTTTAATTTTAACATTTTTGTAATAAATAATTAGCAATTTGTCATAAAAATAAAAATAATTACAGAGTTGGTACAAGGGCGGTATCCCGAACACCGACCTTAGGCAAAATTGTAAGGGCGGTTGTTGAATGACCGTCCTTAACAAAAATACAATTTTGCCTAGGGGCGGTGTTCGGGATACAACCCTTGTGCCAAATCTGTAAAACAAATTCTTCCCATGCCAAATCGCCAATTATTTATAAAAAACGTTAACTTTAAAAAAAACATAGAATAGACTAATGAAACAGAAAAAGAGAGGATAGAGAATCCACTCTCTTAAAAGTCATGTCTAATATAAAAGACAGAATAGACAATAATACCCTTGAATTGTGTCCATCTCATTAAATTTTCTCAAAAAAATCCTGAATATATTTTTCCGTCAAAATTTCGGCCAACACTTTTTCGGCCAAATTTTTTCACACCAATTTTTTCCCACCAAATAAAATTTCCTCCAAAAAAATTTACATCAAATTTTTTTCCCACCAAACAACATAGTGAACCTTAATGTATAAACTCAAAAATAATTTGGTGGAAAACAAGAAAATAAACTAAAATATAGTTCGGTGAGATTTTTGTCTACCAAGCAATATTAACCCCCAAATATAATTTAGTGAGATTTTCCCCACCAAATAATATCATAAAAATTTGGTACGAAAAAATTTTGACGTAAAACTTTTTGGTGGAAATTTATTTTGGTGAGAAACTGTGGCCGAATATTTTTTGGCGGAAAAATTTAGTTAAAATTTTTTTGATGGAAAAAATTAGAAAAGAGAATGGTTAGTTATGTTACATTGAAAAGAAGGTAGATTTGGTATAACATTTTTTTAATGAATTTTATAATCAATGTGAATATCAAAGTCTGTAGATAGCAATTAAACCTGAAAATATGACTTATATGATAATAATGTCAAAGTCATATTAGTTAAAATTTGGTAGTAAAATATTATTTTATTTTAGTGTAGGTGAAAGTCATATCAGTAACAGTGGAACACTTATACAAAAAATATTAGTATTGACACTATTTAGTTATATAAAAAAATTATTTGACGAAATTCAAAAAAGTTCTTTTCCGTACTATATAGTTTTTATACATGCACCAAATGATTTTAACGATAGGAAAGATATATGGCACGAAAGTTCATAATAGAGCAAAGATATCCAAGATCCTTGGATAATTATTGGGGACTTTAATGATATTCTAAATCTCATGAAAAGCATAGCAAAAATTCTGCCAATATACAACATATAAATGATTATTAACTTTACTTCTGATAACTTCCTTATAGAAGTTAAATCTAATGGGTGATTCTTTACTTGGTCCAACATGCAAGAAGGTGATAAACATGTGAAAACAAAGATTGATCGAGTATTGACAACATATGAATGGATTAACAAGTATCTGAGATCACAAGTCTTTGTACCTCCAGCTATCGGGTCGGTTCATTCCCCTTTTATCCTTCATTTTGATAAAATATACGGGGCCTAGGCGAAATTATACGGTTTTGAACCCCGATGTGTAATTTTGTATATTTCGTAATATATATGTAGTAATTATAGCAATTTAAACTATTTAAGTCATAAAATTCATCTAACAACACTATAGTATATATAAAAATACTAAAAATTTAGTTATGATATCAACTAAAGAATTCTCGAGAATAAAAAAATTACAAAAAGGTCTATGCAGGCACGTTTTTTCATTAATCGGCGCCTAAGCGGCAATTTTTTGCCATTAATCGGTTCCTAGACGGGCTAGGCGTCTATTCCATGGTGACTAAGTCTCTAGGCAAAAACGCCTAAAATTTTAACTAGGCGTAAGCGGCTGAGGGGGGAGTTGACGCCTAGGCCGGGAGATCTACATCATAGGCCAAAACTCGATTTATCCGACATGGTTGCTCAGATGCGCAGGAGAACAGCGGCTCATGCAGGAAGACGGCGGACTGGAGAATGGAGCTCCGCCGTTGCTTGTGTCTCCTTCTCCGGCGAGCTCGGTCTGCTGCGAACGGAGTACATGGCAGCGGTGGTGGTGCTCGGCAGTCTTCTTCTTCATAAGCCAAGCCGCACTCGTAGCCATGGCAGTGGTGGTGGTGCTCGGCCGGATTTCGTGAAACTGTAGCCATGACGGTGGCCTAAAATCCTTGAGAGCTCCAGATCTTGACGCGAAAAGCTTGCTCTGGTCTTCTCACGACCGGTTTTGTGAAGTACTTGCCATGGTTAGAAGTCACTGGAAAAAGTGAGGCCATTTTCAAGGATATGAGAGAGAGAGTAGGTAGAGAGAGATTATGTTTGATGGGAATGAAAATAAAGGAAGAGAGTAGGTTTTTGGTTTTAATAATACAATAGTTTGTATATATAGGGATAAAAAAATATAAAGGGGGGAAAATATAAATGGGATTTTAGCCTAGTAATGTTAAAATCTGTTTGAAGTCTTTAGTAAAAAAAGAAGAAAAATGGGTTGAATTAGGAATAATGGTGAGTGTTCAAAATTCCTTAGGTTAAATTCTTTATAAGTTATAGATAACCAATAAAAAAATTTAATTTAATTAAAATACAAGTATTTTCATAAATAAAGTAGATTTTCATAAATAATATAAAACCTATACATATGTATTACTATTTAATTTCATAAATAATAAGTAACTTCATATAAATACGGGAACTTTTGATTTAAAAAAAATCAAAATAACTTTTTTTTTTACATAGAGAGTCACTTTGGACTTAGAGGTTGATTCAGTTTAAACCTGTCCATTGGATTGGATAATCAAGGTCCTGGTTACTAAGCTAATCCCATATTAGGTAGTGGACTACTTGGACTTGAAGCCACGAACCAAAAAAAAATATAATTCTATAACAAAAGTACGGATCTTATGTGATTCCAGCGTGAAAATAGAACAACATTCCCTATTTTATTCCATTTGAAAGCTAAAACAGTATATAAATCAGGGTGACTAACGGTCGTAACGTTCCGGTTTCGTGCCGTTCCCTAGCGGTCTCGGTCCTTATCGGTCCGTGCCGCTTACCGGTCCTAGGTTACCGGTCCCGGTCCGTGCCGTGACTCGGACTTGGGATGTCGAGAACCTGACCGTTAAGGGGACCGCTTAAACCGGTTCCGGTCCGGTCCTTAGCGGTGCTTACCGGTTTTTTTTTTTTTTTTTTTTTTTGTAAATAATAAAATGAGCATATGCCTGCAACTGTTATTCCAACATTTCTTTTATAAAATAAGCATATGCCTGCAACTGTTCTAATATCTGGTCTATTGTTCCGAGAAAAAAAAAACTATCTCTTGAATGTGCTTGATTAAATGATCAAATGATTCGTAAATGGTATAATAAATTCACTTAGGAACATTGCACCAGGAGTTTTTCAATTTCAATAAAAGTTAAATCAAACTTGACAACATGATTTTTTAGTTCACAGAGTTATATCAAGTTCAACTAACATGTCTAGCAGCTTTTCAATAATGTGTCTAGCAGCTTCAGTTTCCCACTTAATACACTGGTTACTCCTTTTACATCTAACATGCATATGGTTTAAATTTAGGCCAGATTGAAAATGACTTGTAAATTAAATAAACCTGAATCCATTTCCCGTTTCTCTCTTCAACACATTAATCATCATAAGTAATAATGATTGTCAATGTTGTAACAAGTTGTGTTTTGATGTCATTGCTAAGAATGAAGTTTGAACAATAACGAAAAATTTAAAGTCTTTCTTCACAGGAAATAAAATAAACTAATTCAACAAGTGAAGGATTCAACTTTTATCTACAAAATAAATAAACCCGATCCAAATAAAATATGAAGTTGTTATTCCCGAAACATAAAAAGCCTGGAATTTTTACCATCACCATATTGAATACCTGAAAAGAACTAAAACTCCATCGAATACCATATAAACTTCTCCCATAGCTATAAAGAAACATCATTAGAGAACAAGTATTGAGCAGGGCCTAACAACATTAATTACACCTCTTGCAGTTGCCTGTTCATATATATCATCATGAGCAACAAAACAAATGAGAGAATGAATTAAGAAAACAAAGTTATAACATTGCATACCTCAAAGAAGAAATTGAAGTTAAGACGTAAAAGGAAACGCCTTAAAAAGGAGCTCTCTAAAATGATCATTTTTTCTGTCTACAAAGCTTCAAGCACTAGAATCGTTTCATCTTCTAATTCATCTTACACCATGTTCTCTTGACACATCAATCTACAAATTCCTCACCCCAACTTAGAAGACTTACCATCTTCTTCTTTATTTTTCTGGAATTGAAAAGTTAGATATTATATTATATATATAATATCATCACAGCCTCATCTCAAAACTAGCCAAGATAAACTACGTACAATGTTCTCCTTTGTTGATAAATGTCATGGCACAATATAGGGACCAATAGTGCAATTACCTAAATAATCTGAAATGTCATAACTACAACACTGCAAAACTCGATTTCATTCCATTAATGAGTTGTTATTCCTTTGAGAACAAGGAATCAGATGGTACCAATAGGGATTGCCTGTAGAATCCACCACAAAACATATAATGCGCCTTCAGTTTCAACCTAACAATGATATAGAAAAATTCTAAATTGCAGAGTATTATTCTATTAAACAATGCAAGAGAGAAAATTGATGAAGCGTCTTACTTATACATCAGGTTCGTCATCGCGATTCACCAAAAAAGTCGGATGGTTGGGTTGGGTAATTATATACGTATACATTAACTTTTTTTTTAAAAAAAAAAAAAAAAAAAACGTTATAGGGCCGGTTCCGGGCCGGTCCCTAATAAATCTGAAACACAGAGAACCGCACCGCTTCCACAAGAATCGTGCCGTGCCGGTCCGGTCCGTAGGACCGGTTTCCCGGAACCGATAGCCACCCTGATATATAAAGTACATGTAAAATAGGAGCAAAAGAAGTTAATTCATAGTTTGACGAGGTAGGGTTTTGCTAAAGTGAGCTGAGACCACCCTGGAGTCAAGTAACGATACAGTAGACTCCAGATTTGTGACCCTTGGCACCTTGTACTGGCTAGCAGAAGCACCTTTTGAGATTGCAACTTCCATTAGTTCCGAAAATGTTCCACTCTTCAACACACGAATCTCCATTGCTCCAACAGAATTGGCAGATCGAAGTTTTCGATACCATGAGCTCAGCGAGTTTTCAATTGCTAGACAACACTGGGACATTACATCATCACTCGGTAAATTTAAATTACCCAAATCATTCTGAAATAACTCCAAATAGATAATGTAGTGCCCTGGGATTTCCTTGATGCTTGCATAACTAATATAATCCATCACCTGGATTTTAATTTCCCCGAGAATTTGTGATGCACTGTCGATTCCCTTTTGTAATTCGGTCTCGTCAGTCTTGTCCATGTCAACACTCAATAACGTGTTTTTCCTTCTAACAAAATGGAACTGAGGTGTCGAATTATAAAACCCTGTAACTCTCAGTATATCACCCATTTGGTACCTGTATAATCCAGAATATGTAGTAACTATCATCTCATACTCTTTACCTACTTCAACATCAACAAGATCAACGGTTTTGAGAGGCGAGTTAAGTTCCCGATTTTCATGGGGAATGAACTCAAAATAAGCAATGTTTGACATGATTGTATACGACACATCTGTAGGCTTACACATTGGGCTCAGATTGATCCCAAATTCACATTCCGAAGATCCGTAACTTTGGCTTACGATCGGTAATCCAGAGCTATAATAGTCAAGCATTGGAATGTACTGTGCCATGGAACCTGTTATGGTAGTTTGAATAAACTTCGCTTGTGGCCAGATTCTTGAAATAATTCCTTCCCAGTTCTCTTTTGAACACTCTCTAACAATAAAATCCGCGATATCCAGATTAGGGTTTAATCTCTGAGCTATAGCTTGTTGAATCGATACGTCGGTTATTTTTTGGTTCAATGAACCGAAACGTATATCATGAGCCAAATCTTGCCAGTTTAGTTGAAGGAACCGGATGGCTCGGAGCAAACCGGATGCAAAAGGAGCACTAACTCGGATTACTTCTTGTTGATTATACAGTCCACATAACATCTGAGTATACATGCTCTGGAAATAATCAGTGCAAACTATAGCTTCAATCGGGCTTGTGAACTTTGATTCCGAGTTGGAGATAAGTTTCTTGACAAAGTCACTTTTGTACATTTTTGTTATCGGGCTTCGGCATAAAATCCCTCCCGGTGTTATTTTCTCAGATACAACGAAACGAAAAAACAACCCCTGGCCATTGTTCAACTCTGGAACATAACTATATAAACAAAGGTTATTACATAATCAATCGAACAAAAAAGAAATTACATAATCAATAATATGTTAATAATCTTTCCAAATCCTTAAGATTTAATTAAATTGAGAAGTACCTCTCTATAACATGAGGTATTAGGCCATGCATTTTCATTCGACGATCCCAATCTTCCTTGTCTATTGGAATCAATTTCGGTTCACCACCTGAGGTTCCAGTGCTGATATAGATATAAAAAAGGTACTTTGTGATTAATAGTTTCAAACTTCAGAATTTTTAGTGTCAAAATTCTAAGTAAACGTTTATTCTAGCTAATCTATGAACTTATATTTTACAACTAGGGCATTTATATGAACCAAGCCGCTTACAACCTGCTTGAGTACAGCTTGAGAAAAGAATCTCGTTAGAACTCGTTTATTTAAAAAAACGAACAAAACAATCTGTTGGAACTTGTTAAAAAACGAGTTCATTCGATTATAATTTATGATCTATAAATTAATATTTTATTTATCAATAAATATATTATTAAATTTTATATATTAACTTGTTTTATTATTTTATTTTACTATCCACTTAATCTAATACCAAACCATTTATAAGAAATCCGTTTCAATCATAAAAATCAAATAGTTCATAAACAACTCAAGTTCAGTTTAAAAAAAAACGATCTTTTTCAGTAAGGTAATCAAACAAACTTTAAAAATTCTATCAAGACTTGTTAAAATTTAAACTTGACTCGATGATCTATTCGCTTATGACCGATATGCATATATTGAAACAACTTGAAAGAACTTGCCTCATAAAGAATTCGGAAACTGAATTGACCGTGAAAATTGGAGAGCGGTCACCATTTGCTATACGTTGAAGATCAGATTTGATGTCTTCATATCTTATTATTGGAATATTGGATTTGAAGGTTTGTGGATCGGTGGCATTGCCTATTTTGAAGCGTTGAAGGTACTCGGTTTGAGTATTTTGATTTAGTATTTCAGCCAACACTTTTTGTTGAATTTCACGGGCATTGCTTGTTAGATTTTCGATGTACTGAAGAGCTTCTGCATTTTTCCCATTTGCCATCTTATCGAAATTTAAGTTTAGAGGATGTATTTTGTGTATGGTAGAATATAAAAGGATCTTGGTTTTCTTTGTTAAGTAGTATTGAGTAAGTTATGGAAGCTATTTCATGTACATTTTTTAATTATTTGATGGAAGTAAGCATTGGTATGAGTGATATTCTTTGCTTAAAAAAAAGTATGAGCGGTTTCGGATAAGATGTGATTTCATGCACCAATTAATTTAATCAATGACAACTCACATGGAACAGTAATAGCTAAATAAAAATTATTAATAAATAAACAATGGTATCTATCAAAATATTAAAGTCTTTAGCCAAATTATATAATATTTGTTGATAACTTGTTTTCATTTGCCAATGCTGATTTAGACTTAGTTACTTGAATTAAAAAAAAAAATTCTGAAGATTTTTTGGCTTTAAAATTAACAAGGACAACTTGTGAGATGGCATTAAAGTATCCAACTAAAAATGTCTAAATAGAGAGTGATAACTTTAGATTTATAGATGAAATTAATGTTAAATGTAAAATTGCTAATATTACTAAGGTTTTGGTTAGAAATATTATGTTTTGTAAGGATTTGTATAAGCTAGAAATCTCTTTTGTGAAGAGATCCAACAATAGGATAACGGATTGGGTGGTCAAACAAAAACTCCGAGGAAGATTGTTTGTTCTTTGGACCGCTTTTCCTCCTTCCCAATGAGCTACGCCTTAAAGCTAGACTTTGAACAAACTTGAATTGGTTAAGTTGTAATTTTTTATGATTAATTAATGTTATTTTCGACTAAAAAAAACAAGGACAAAAGTGAATTATACTTTAGTGACACAAGTATAGATATGCAAAACAAGTTTAGTTCCATTCTTAATATTAAGATGTAAGATCCCAATAAGGAATTTAGATGTTCAACTCAACTCCAAAAAATTAAGTGTTCAACATGATGATATTCTTGTAAAAAAGTTTTGTCAAAGTATTTCTTGTTGGAATTCTAAGATTTTATCTTTGGCAGGCAAGCAAGCTAAGTTAATTAAAATCGTTTTGGTTAGTAAAATGTTATATTGGTGTACAGGATTTTTACTACCAAGCATGTTATTTACAAAATATGCCAGAAAATTGCTAACTTCTTGTGGAATGGTAACTCAGATGGTGCTCAGGGTGTTAAAGTATCATGGTAATCAGTTTGTTCTACGCATGAAGAAAAAGGTCTTGACATTTCAAATTTGGAAGACATTAATAAAATATGCCTTAAATTTACATTTTGGAGAATGTACAAGAAAGATTCTAATCTTTGGAGTTTTTGGATTCACACAAATTACATGAAAGATACGTGTATTTGGAGTTTAAGAATTAAGGAAGAGTCAACTTGGATTTGGAAAAATTTGATGAAATTGAGAAGTGAAGCTTTTAAGTTTACCACTCATAGAGTTCATAATGGAGCTAATAAATTTGTTGTATGGGAAAATGGATTAAAGATAAACCGTTGAAGATATTATTCACAAAGAAATATATAAAGAAGCCTTTGGAGTAATTAAAATGTCAAGTCTTGCTCAATGGCATCTTCACCCAACCATGAAAGAAATTATTAGTCATCTTCAAAGCCTATCCTCTTAGATGATCATGATGAAATTTGATTGTCCAAAAGTGATAAACTCAAATTCACTTCAAGAAGACTCTTGGGAGGATTTGGTGTATTCATGATAAATTTGATTGGAGTGATATAGTTTGGGTTAATACAAAGACTCCAAGACACAAGCTTTACAGTTGGATAGCTTGTTTGGATAGATTGGAAACTAAACTTAGGATGATCAGTTGGGGTCTTATTGTTGATCCTTTGTGTATCTTTTTCATAATTACGCAGAAGACCGTGATCATCTCTTCATAAATTTCTCTTTTACCAGAAGAATCTTAAATAGTTTCCTTGAGAAGACTCAGAACGTGTTCATTGATAACTCTTGGGATGAATTGATTAAATTCATTTTAAGCATCAACACTTCAAAGTTTAGCACCATCATTAATATATGTTGGTTTACAACCTTTATATATGTTATTTGGATTGAAAGAAATGCTAGACTTCATGGTGGTAGTATGCTAATGAGGATTTAATCAAGTTACATATTCAAAATCTTGTAGCTACCAGATTAAAGCATAAGAAATTCTTCATTAAAGGTTCTGAAAGACTATATGCTCTTAATTGGATATTGAGTGATCATGTTTGTAGCTCCTAATATAAACATAATGGTTTGAGAGATTAGGTGTATATTTCTTGTTATAGAAATTGCAAAGTTTATTAAGGATATTTCCCCTTATCCAACACATCTTGCACAAATATTTGAGGATAAGTGCTGGTATTGTATAATTTCATCAAAACACTACACTTTAAGATGAGTTTTAGCATCTTATTTGATGAATTCATGCATTTATTAAACAATATTTCCTCGTATTCATTAGAAGTCTTAGGAAAGACTTGTGAATTCTGAGATGGTATTGTGGTCAGTCATCTTTGCTTTACTGAAGGCTTTATGTTGAGTATTAGTGTATCAAGTGACGACATTATGAGTTTTAAACGATATCTGCTCATCCTCAATAGAATTATTAGGAAAGCCTTGAGAAGATTGAGATGGTATTTTAGTTTGATTTCTACTTTGAAGGCTTGAAGCTAAAGTATGATGTTTCATTGAAGAGTTGTTTAGTGTGTTTTGGGTAGTCCATACACTTTTTCTTGTTGCTCTATTTTCTAGCTAAGGAAGCTTGTTTCCTATTCTGTTATAAGTTATTAGTGCATGTTTAAATACTAGTTAGTATTTGTAGATTTATCCTTAAAGTTAGCTTCTGTACTTTTTCTAAGAGGTTTCTCTCTTATTTGAACTTTTGTAATGTGTTTGTGTGCTTGATCATTTTTGAGAACTCGCCAACCCAGTTTTGCGAGTAGCGCTCTATTAAAATCCCTAGTATCACGAAAACCCAAATCGCCTTCTTTCTTTGTTCGACACAGCTTTCCCTAAGATAACCAATAATTTTCCCGCGCCTCTTCCCCACTTCCCCAAACACAATCCCGAACAATCAATAATCTCCTTATAAACATGAACCGGGAGCTTGGAAGTTTGCATAATGTTTGTGGGAATAACGCTTAATACCGACTTAGCTAAAGTAACCCTACCTGCCAAGGATAAATTTTGTGCCTTCCAACTAGCGAGTTTACCTCTCATACTCATCGATATCCTGCGATAGAAGCCTCTAGGAGGGTGGCTCGAAACAACAGGAGTTCCTAAATACATGCATAGGGAGTCACTAAGTATGAATCCAATTCTACTCGCTAGGTTGCATTTCTCTATTTGCGATACATTTTCAAGAAACAAATGATAGACTTTTCCTCACTAACCTTATGACTTGCTTCCGTACAGAAATTCTGCATTACCATCTTCATAAGATAAATCTGAGACTCCGTAGCTTCCGCGAACAATATGAGATCATCCCAAAGAAAACATGAGAAATTGGGGGACCATTCTCACTAATTTGGAGTGGTGCCCACTGGTTAGTCGTACACAGATTATTTATCAATATAGATAATCACTCCATGCACATCACGAACATGTAGGGAGACAGTGGGTTCCCTGGTCGGATACCTCGCTTGGGGATAAATGGGTCTAGAGGCTCTCCATTCCAAAGTGCATGCATAGTGTTAGTACGTATAACTGTGATAAAAATATGTACCTAGGATGGAGGGAACCTGAAACTTGACATAGTGTCTTCCAGAAAACGCCAACTCAATTTATCATAGGCCTTAGCAAGGTCGATTTCAAAATAAAAAACAATAGATAAAATAGATAAAATCTACTGATGTAGATATGAACTTGCCCCGTCAAAAAATGCAATTGTTTAATTTTTCTAATCTATTGGAATTAATTAAATAATTCACGGACGCGCGAGCGTGGTGGAATTGGAAAATCCTTTTTGTGTGTTATAGCCACACATAAAACGGATTATCGAAATTAAAAAATTTAAATAACAAAACAAATCATAGACGTACATATTAATTTGGCTCGTCCAAAAATTCAATTTTTTTATATTTACGATCTTTTAAAATTAGTTATGAATTTTATAAAAAAATTACGGACGCACGCGTGTGATGGAGTTACTTGGTAGTGATTGGTGGTGACGGAACTAGCCGGTGGTGGTTATGGGAGAAGGTGGTGGTCGGTGCAGAATAATGGTGGTGGTGGTGCTGGGGTGGTGCTGGGAGTGGTGGGGTGGTGGGGGTGGTAGTTGGGGTGTATGGGTGGTTGTGGGGGTGGGTGGTGGTGGTTAGGGTGGATGGTGGTGGTGGGACTTTGGTAAGGGTGGTGGTGGTGGGGGTGGTGGTGAGGGTGGTGGGGGGGGGGGGGGTAGGGGTAGGGATGGTAGTGAAAACAATAAAAAAATATATAATAAATAGTAAAAAGAATAAGAATTAAATAATATATATATAATTAATTAGCTTATCGGTATTTTTGTAATTTTTCAATTTTTTGTTTTTAATTAGAAATTAATTTGAAGTTGTATTTAATTAGGAATAACCGTGTAATTAATTAGATGTTGTGCCTAATGATATTTATGATATCTAATTATTATTATATTAATTAATGTTAAGAAAGTAAATTATTTATTATTATTAATTACGGTTTGCTTAATTGTTATATAGTAAATTATTTAAAAATATTGTCGATCACTCTTTTTTAAATTTGGTGCGAGTTTTTTCTTATTGTTTATTATGCTTCATAATTAATGTGCTATATTGTTCATTATAATTATTACTAAAAACAAAAAAAAACTTGATGGTATTATAAAATTAATTCTTTGATTTATATATATTTCTTGTTTTATATCTTTTTTTTGGTATACACTTAAAAAAATAAATTTAAGGGTGTTGCCCCTGAACTTTTTTCATTCGTAAGCCATGCTGTGTTTGTAACCTTGGATTTGCCATTGGTATCAAGTACATTTTTTTTACTTCATACAAAAAACCTTATGACTTATTTCACCGCAAAACCTGTATGAAGTCTTAGGCTAATATTGTTTGGGACTCATGTGTAACTCCTAAAAATTCAATTATTGTTTGGATGGCATTGAGGGGGAGGCTTAAAACAAAAGATTGCATGACTTGTGTTGGAGTTAGATGCACTTTGTGCTTTATGTGGTGAAAACTTTGAGTCAAATAAATACCTTTATTTTGATTGTGCTTATGCAAAAGAGTATTGTGATGAAATATTGACTTACGTAAGGATAAATAAGGATGATTACTCTCCTTAGTGTTTTGAAATTACTAAAAAACTTAAAGTTAGAAAAAAATTGAAGAAAAAAACATAAAAAATTGGATTTGAAACTACCGTGTATTGCATTTAGAATGCGAGAAATCACCTTGCTACGGTTACGATCATCAAGGAAGTCGAGTGGTGTATCTTTTTTCATATTTTTCTCTCATATTTTAATCTTTTTTAGGGTAAAGCCCTCGTGTGGCCCTCTAACTATGCCCAAAGTGCGTGGTCTGCCCCTGATCTTCAAAATTACCCTTTTACGCCCCATATCTTCACCTTTTGTGACACCGTTAGCCCTTTTTTCATTTTTCTGTCAGTTGACTGTTAGTCAACGCCACATGGCGCCACCTTAGCGCCACCTCACCGCCTCTGTCTTCGTCAGCATCGTCCCTAACTTAAAAAAAAAACCTTTAAAGGTTTGAAGGTTTGAAGGCTTCATACCTTCATCAATGGATGATTCCAAAGAAAATCAAAAAAGCATTCTATTTCTTTATTATTAATCTGAACACTTAAAACTTGGATTAAGAACCCATTAAGGTTCCAATCAATTAATACAAGAACCCATTAAGATTTGAAGATCATCGTCCCTAACTTAAAAAATAAAATAAAAAATCTTTGAAGATTTAAAGGTTTGAATGTTTCAAACCTTCAACAATGGAGGAAATACCAGAAAAATCTTCATTCATTAAAAAAAAATCATTCTCTCCTTGACGATTTCAAAGTAACTCCTTGAGTCTTCTGCATCTTTCCAATCATTCTCAATAGTATAATCATTATTAGAATAAAGATCAATATGATAATTTGTAAGAAAACCGGGAAATTGCATATATAGAGGCACGATCTAAAATACAACCACCTCACTTTCAACACATATAGTTAATAAAATCATTTTTTTGGAGATACAAACCTTGATCTTGATCTGCTAAAAGCTCTATCCTTTGGAGAAGATGTTTTTCCTCCACTTGCTTGGCGTATTATCTCTGCAATCAAGTTTATCCATTTACAATCATTTCAATTATTTGCGCATAAATGTGGACCTTCTTGTGCTTGAAATCCATGTTCTTCAGCTTGAAATCCATGTTCTTCATGAAAGTGGAATTCTTCATGAAGCTTAGCGTCAATTGGTGTCTGAGACACCCACCACCACCACCAGGCCGCCGCCTCTTGCTGCCGGATCGAGCGGAGCAGCTAGTTATGAGAAAGAAAAAGGTTTGGGATTCTCCATGTGAATTTTCCAAATGATTCGGGGATGTTTACAGTGAGTTTATTCCGGTCTAAGTGAATGGCTTCGAGGTTTTGCAGCTTGGAAAGAGAAGGAGGGATTGAACCTGTAAGATCATAAATCAAGATAATTTAAGTTCTTGAGCTGGCTAAGGAAAGAAGGGACAGGCCCAGAAAGATTAGTCCAGCTTAATTGAAGAGTCTTAGCTTGGTAATGGCTGATGGAATTTTCCTAGTGAGGTGTCGAAAGACTAAGGTCTCGAGATAGTAAATCCCCGACAAACTTGTGATTTTGATATAAAGTTTCGATTGATAAAGCTAATGTATACTATATTGATGATTCTTGTGATTTTGATTTAAAGCTTCGACTGATAAAAGAGGGGCCGCGATTGTAGATTTTTGTTTTTTTTTCTTCTGAATCCTACATTGTTGAAGGTTTGAAGCATTCAAACCTTCAAATGATTTTTTTTAAGTTAGGGGCGATGCTGACGAAGACGATTGGGCTAAGGTGGCGCTGAGGTGGTGGTGAGGTGGCGCCATGTGGCGTTGACTAACGGTCAACTGAATAGAAAAATGAAAAAATGGCTAATGGTGTCACAAAATGTGAAGATATGGGGCGTAAAGGGTAATTTTGAAGATCAGAGGCGGACCGCGCACTTTGGGCATAGTTAAAGGGGCACACGAGGACTTTACCCTTTTTTTTATGATCGGGGGAAATTAGCTTCTAATTATACACCGTTTACTTAACCCAAAAAAAACAAGTAATTTTTGTTTTCTACATTTAAAAAGTTAAGGATTATTGCCCAAGAAACAACTCAAGTTAAAATTAATTCCCTTTCACTCCCGTCATCATTTTTTTGCCCATAAAAGGGCACATATATTTTGCTTTTTCCTTTTCTTTCCCATAAGAAGAGTCGTTTGAGTTATGTGAAACTTCCCAGAGTAATGGGAAGCTTCCCATTACTCACTGTTCTTTATAAAAGACGGTGTCTCACTACAAGAAATAGTAGCATTAGCGACGAATCTATTGCGGCAACAACTAAAATAGCCTCTAATGATATTTTTAAAAATCAAAATAACCTCTAATTATATTTTTAGCGGCAATATTTGCCGCTAAAGATAAAGTTAATAGAGGCAAAAACAAATAATTTGCTATTAAAGGTATCTTTAGCGACGAACTTATAGAGACGACAAATAACGACTATTAGCGGCAAAATTAAAAAATTTAGTGTTAAATTTTTTTCCATCAGATTCACTCGGATGCAATATGGGAATGATTTCTTGCGGTTGTGACTGCACGACTTCTTCTTTTAATAGTGATGAGGCTTTTGCCGTGTTTTTTTAGGAGTAATGATATATAATGTTTAATAGTATTTCCCAAGGTTAGGAATTTTAGGTCTAGTGTTAGGTGTTTGGTCTGTTTCATTTAAGAGTATCTATTTGATATAATGAGTAAGATAAATAACTGAAAGAGAACTTACTCAAATTTTTCAGAAGATCTAACTGCACTAACTGCATTTTCATGGTATATATTGTGAACTTCATTATAGTATATCTCATGATATTAGGTTGTTTGAAGAAAAGCACTGACTGCATTGTCTATAAATTCTAACTATTAATGGTAAAGAATAAGTACTGCTTGATGTTTGATTCTACTTTCAAATAATTTAACTTGTTAAGACATGTTTTACTTTCTTTACACAAGATTGCACCTATGACCTAACAATAAGATAAAGAGCCTGTTCTTTAAAAGTCCATGAATGGAAAAGGCTAAGGCTTATTATAACCTACAAATTTATTATTTATACACAAATTAGATTACCATTTTATCGACCCTCAACTTCAGTAATGGCATAATCTTGGACTGAATTTACTGTTGCTCTGTTCTCCAACAAGTTTGATTTGTGTACTCTTCTTCCAGTAGAATAAGCTGGTTGCTTGGGTAAATGCAAGGACATAGTTTCATTCTTAAGCATTAAAATAACATCTTCCATTTGTGGTCTATCCATTGCATTGTCTTGGACACAGAGAAGACCAATATGAATTGACTCGTACTATCTGGTTTTTGTTGTATGAATCGCCAAGTAATTGATCCTTCAGTTCTAATCCATTCCCTTCTTTCCATAGCTCACATGCCTGCAAATATTCCATTATCACTTTCTATAGCTTCCAATCACGTTGTAAACATGATACAACAAGAAATACAAAAACACTTTCTCTCTTCTCTATATCTAATACCATTGTCATCCCTAGTTAATACCAATCACTATACATGGAATACAATCAACATTAGGGAATTTAAGTGGACTAAGGCTTATAGCCACGACCCAACTGGTGGTTCGTCGCGTTTGTAGGTGATTTGTACCCTTCAAATAGCTCTAAAATAATACATAATTTGCTTATTTGAAATAATATAATCCGAGAACAATAGCACGAGGGATCTAACTAGTTGGGTTAGCTCAATTGGTCAGGTTTCTTGCTATGCATAGGGAGACGTGCATATTTCTAGTAGGAATAGTAGTGGTGCGCGCAAGCTAGATGGTCCGGACCACGCATGTAACAAAGAAAAACACGAGGGAGTTTATGTGATTTTATCGTGAAAAAAAGAAGAGCAACATTCTCTATTTTATTAGCTGAAACAGTAAATGAAGTACCTGTAACATAAAAGTAGTTACTACATAGTTTGACGAGGTAGGATTTTGCTAAAGTGAGCTGAGACAACCCTGGAATCAAGTAACGATACAGTAGATTCTAGTTTAGTGCACCTGGGCACCTTATACTGGCTAGCAGCAGCACCCTTTAAGATTGCATCTTCCATTAGTTCCGAAAATGTTCCACTCTTTAACACACGAATCTCCAATGCTCCAACAGAATTCGCAAGTCGAAATGCTCGATACAATGAGCTAAGTGAGTTTTCAATTGCTAGACAACACTGGGACATTACATCATCACTCGGTAAATTTAAATTACCCAAATCTTTCCGAAATAACTCCAAATAGATAATGTAGTGCCCTGGAATTTCCTTGATGCTTGCATAACTAATATAATCCATCACCTGAATTTTAATTTCCCCAAGAATTTGTGATGCACTGTCGATTCCCTTTTGTAATTCAGTCTCGTTAGTCTTCTCCGTGTCAACGCTTAATAACGTGTTTTTCCTTCTCACAAATTGGAAATGAGGCGTCGAATTATAAAACCCTGTAACTCTTAGTATATCACCCATTCGGTACCTGTATAATCCAGAATATGTAGTAACTATAGTTTCGTACTCTTTACCTACTTCAACGTCAACAAGATCAACGATTTTGAGAAGCGAGTTAAGTTCTGGTTGTTCATGGGGAATGAACTCAAAATAAGCAATGTTTGACATGATTGTATACGACACATCTGTAGGCTTACACATTGGGCTCAGATTGATCCCAAATTCACATTCCGTAGATCCATAACTTTGGGTTACGATCGGTAATCCACTGCTATAATAATCCAGCATTGGAATGTACTGTGCCATGGAACCTGTTATGATAGCTTGAATAATCTTCGCTTTAGGCCAGATTCTCGGAATAATTCCTTGCCAGTTCTCTTTTGAACATTCTCTAACAATAAAATCCGCGATATGTGGATTAGGGTTTAATCTCTGAGCTATAGCTTGTTGAATCGATGAGTCGGTTATTTTTTGGTTTAATGAACCGAACCGTATATCATGAGCCAAATCTTGCCAGTTTAGTTGAAGGAACCGGATGGCTCGGAGCAAACCGGATGCAAAAGGAACACCAACTCGGATTACTTCTTGATGATTATACAGTCCACATAACATCTGAGTATACATGCTCTGGAAATGATCAGTGCAAAGTATAGCTTCAATTGGGCTTGTGAACTTTGATTCTGAGTTGGAGATTACTTTCTTGAAGAAGTCACTTTTGTAAATTTTTGTAATTCCGCTTTGGCATAAAATCCCTCCTGGTGTTATTTTCTCAGGTCTAATGAAACGAAAAAACAACCCCTGCCCGCTGTTCAACTCTGGAACATAACTATGTAAACAAGGTTATTACATTAGTCAACGCTATAATAATCGATTTAAATAAATTGAGAGTACCTCTCTATTATATGAGGTACAAGGCTATGCATTCTCATTCGACAATCCCAATCTTCCTTGTCTATTGGAAGTAATTTTGGTTCACCACCTGAAGTTCCAGAGCTGATATTTCCGATAGATGTCAAAAAACATAATTTATGATTAATAGTTCCAAAGTTGAGTATTTTTAAATTTAAACCTCTAGTGCTGTGTTTGATTTCACAATGGAAAATAGATGGAAAATTATTACTTCCATAGATAAAAGTTCCCTAGAAATGGTTTCCACAGAAAATTACTATGTATTATTTGATATAACGATATTAAATTTATGATAACAATAATGAAGAGTTCACAAATAAACAAATATAAGTGAAAAATAAGTTTTAGGTTTTATTGAGGAAAAGTTTTCCATGTTTATGGAAAATTTCATGGAAAAAATTTGTTATAAAACACTGCTTTCGGAATTTTTTGGAAAAACTTTCCATGAAAGTTTCCAAAAGAATTTTAGGCTATCAAATACATCCTAAGTGAATGTATCTTTTAGCTAAACAAGATCAGTAAAAACAGTTAAAAGAAACTTATCTATAACTTATGCCATACGACATTACATTATAAGTATATATATATTGAAACAACTTGCCTCATAAGGAATTCAGAAACCGGATTGATCATGAAAATCGGAGAATGATCTCCATTTGCTATGCGTTGAATATCAGATTTGATATCTTCATATCTTATTATAGGAATTTTGGACTTAAAGGTTTGTGGATCGGTTGCATCTCCTATTTTGAAGCGTTGAAGGTACTCGGTTTGAGTATTTTGATTTAGTATTTCAGCCAACACTTTTTGTTGAATTTCACGGGCATTGCTTGTTAGAGTTTCGATGTACTGAATAGCTTCTGCATTTTTCTCATTTGCCATCTTATCGAAATTTAACTTTAGAGGATGTATTTGTGTACGGTAGAATAAAAAAGGATCTTGGTTTTCTTTGTTATGTGCAACAAAACGCAAACATATATTTACTACAAGTAGTATTGAGTAAGTTATGGAAACTATTTCATGTACGTTTTTTTATTATTTGATGGAAGTAAGCAGTGGTATGAGGGATTTCCGATAAGATATGATTTCATCCACCAATTAATATAATCAAATGACAACTCACATGGAACAATAATAGCTAATAAATAAACAATGATATCTATCCAAATGTTAAAGTCTTTAGCCAAATTATATAATATTTGTTGATGATTTGTTTTTATTTGTCAATGCTGATTTAGACTAGTTATTTTAATAAAAAAAAAAGATTAATATTTTCTCAAGATTTTTTGGCTTTAAAATTTACAAGGACAAAAGTGAATTATACTTTAGTAACATAAGTATTGATACGCAAAACAAATTTAGTTCCATTCTTAATATTAAGATGTAAGATGCCAATAAGATATTTAGATGTTCAACTCAACTCAAAAAAATTAAGTGTTCAACGTGATAATATTCTTGTAAAAAAGATTTGTCAAAGTATTTCTTGTTGGAATTCTAAGATTTTTTCTTTGGGTAAATTATATATCAGGTCTTAGAAACACTATTTCTTGTCTATAGAGTAGTGTCTTGAAAGTTGTTATTCTTAGGGACCTCATTTTTTACAATAGTCTTTCCTACCCTTACTATCACTAAAAGACAAAAAGTGTGATGTCACTGTTTCTCTCTCCTTTACCTACCACTACCCACCTACCTCCAACCTCCAACCACCTACCACCGACCTCCGACCACCGACCTCCGCCATCGACCTCCGACCACCGACCTCCGACCTCCGACCACCATTCACCGGTCACCGAAAAAAACATAGAGTACTCCGAGAAAAACATAGAGTACTCCGAGAATTTGCTGAGTACTCCGAGAATTAAAGGAATTAAACGAATACTCTAACGAATTAAATGAATACTCTATAAAAAAAGTCGGAGTACTCTATGAAATAGTCGGAGTACTCGATAAAATAGTCGGAGTACTCTAAAAAAATTGGTGAGTATTTTAAACAATTAGAGAGTAATTTAAAAAAGCAACGAGGTAAACAATAAATATAGTGAGTATTATTCAATTATTCAAACAATTAGATTATTACACACTCAGAAAAAAAAAGGAAATCTATTTGGTTTGACCAGATCTAGATCTAGTCAACCATGTCAAACTAAAAAAAAAAAAAAATCCCTTCACGCGTGAAACACCACAGATCTGCCCGGCGAGGTCTTCTCATCTTCTTCGCTGCATCTTTGAACACCACTGCTGCAACTCGAAAATATCACCACCACTGCACCTCAACTCCTCTTCGCAGCTATTGTAATGGAGAAACGAACAGCACACCTCCACCACCACCTGCATTCTCGGCGAAGAACAACCCTGCAACCCCGACGAACAACACACCTCCACAACGGCAGCTCCGACAACACTGCTGGAGCTCTTCGTTGCTCTTCTCCGGCAGTCTTCCCCTTCTTCGCGAGTTTACGGAGATCCGCAGCCATGGCTTCTTCTTCCTCGAACAACGAACAACTTGGCTTGGCTTCTCCGGCAAAGCAGGTCACCACTGGAGAATAGCGGCTTGGCTTCGACAGCTATTCAGTGCACAGAACCACCAAAGGCGAGCTTCACGATTCTTCATTGCACAGAATCACCAACGGCGGCTTGGTTTATCACGAACCACCAATGAAGCTCCGACAAAACAGATCCACGCTGGAGAATAGCCGGAGCAAAGGTGGCTTCACGAACGCTGCTCGAACAGAGGTGGAGCAACGGTCTTCGAACGGTGGAAATCTATCTTCGAAGCCATTGAATCAGCTTCATACGGTGGTGGCTCTCCTTCACCGGGATGAGCTTCGAACAATGGAGGATGGGGGCGGCGAAGGAGTGAGAGAGGAGGTTGGTGCTCTCGGTTGCAATGGTTGCTGCTCAATAATGATGGCGGTGGAGCTATCTCGGTGGTGAAGAAGCTATCTCGGTGGTGGCGGGTTTGGTTTTATGAGAGAGAGAGAGAGAGAGAGAGAGAGAGAGAGAGAGAGAGAGAGAGAGAGAGAGAGAGAGAGAGAGAGAGAGAGAGAGAGAGAGAGAGAGAGAGAGAGAGAGAGAGAGAGAGAGAGA
Source organism: Nemophila menziesii (assembly GCA_029959085.1). NCBI lineage: Eukaryota > Viridiplantae > Streptophyta > Magnoliopsida > Boraginales > Hydrophyllaceae > Nemophila > Nemophila menziesii. The sequence goes on from JARWIR010000013.1 coordinate 3,162,585, forward strand.
GAGAGAGAAAAAAGTAGGTCAAGGGAAGAGAGAGAAGATGTTTTTCACGGGAATGATTTTATGAGATTTGTAATAGAATATTTAGTATATATATTGTGTAAAAAGGGGTAATAAGGTAACAGGGGTTTTGGGGTTCATGTGTTAAAAAGTTTCTGAGGTCTTTAGTAAGAAGAGGCTCTAGGTGGGGGTGCTAACTCGAAGAGGGGGGTGTGGTCAAGACCCTAAGTGTCATTTTCTCTTTTTCTTTTGGCAGGCAAGGTTGAGTTAGAGCCCATTTGGAAGTGCTTATTTTAAAGTAAAAAAATGTTTTTAAAATAAAATTTAAAATTTAAAAAAATTGTTAAAAATAATTTTGAAATCTAAAATTATTTTAAGTTATTTTTTTTTAAGAAGGCTTTTCAAAGTAAAAAAAACTTTTAAAATGGTAAAAGCACTTTTAAGTGCTTCTCCAAAAAAGCACTTCCAAACGGGCACTTAATTAAAACCGTTTTGGTTAGTAAAATATTATATTGGTGTACATGTTTTTTACTACCAAAGCATGTTATTTACTAAATAAGCTAAATAATGGCTAACTTCTTGTGGAATGGTAACCCAGATGGTGCTAAGGGTGTTAAAATAGGGTAAAGTCCTCGTATGGTCCCTTAACTATGCCTAAAGTGTACGGACCGCCCTTGATTTTCATTTTTACCCTTTTACGCCCCTTATCTTCACCTTTTGTGACACCGTTAGCCCTTTTTCCATTTTTCTGTCAGTTGACCGTTAGTTAATGCCACTTGGTGCCATGTCACCGCCACCTCAGCGCCACCTCACCGTCAACCGTCTTCGTCATCATCATCCCAACTTAAAAAAAACCTTTGAAGATTTAAAGGTTTGAATGCTTCAAACCTTCAACAATGGAGGAAACAATAAAACTAAAAAAATCTTAACATCAGATTTTCACAGAAATCCAAACCAAGCTTTCTTGTTTCATCTTTGGGCACTTTTTTCATTAAGCGGAAGATCTGGCCAACGGAAAAGTGTGTGCAACAGATAATACTTAATCATAATGAACATGGTTAAACAAACTTTAAAGTCCTGCTTAATGTTTATGTCTCCCTTTTTGTTCTAATTATATGTCCTTAAGAGACATCATTTTAGGTGATTAATTGTCTTATTTGTTAGACTTTTAAGCTTATTTGGTTATATTGCGATTTTTTCCCTCAGATTTATACTATTTGTGTTTTAGAGCTTTTGTGCATTAATTCGTTTGTTTTTAGTGTAAAGTTCTTAGGTATATGATTTGATTGAGTATCAAGACAAGGAGAAGAAATGGGAATTAAAGTATTGGATTGTGCGTAAAAGTCAAAGGCGAGAAAAGTTGATTCGAAGAAATTATTAGATGGGAAAAAAATCTGGAATGCTGTTACAAACCACTGTTTTTGAACGTCTTAACCACTGATTCAGCCTTGGAGTATAAAATGAGGATTATAGAGCTTGAAGTCAGGAAGATTTAGGAAGGTGAACGGAGTGATTTCGAGTCCGGATGCAAAAGTTACAGCTGTTTTAGTAACAGCTACATACCAGTTACGGGATTTCATTTAAGGATTGGGCTTTTATTTCATTTAACCTATTTCCTTCTAAGAGTCAATACTAATCCGTTTTTCCGTATATATATATAAGACTTAGACTTCATTTTTTAGAAGGGAATTCATATTACAAAGAAGGGAGAGAAGTCGGAAGCAAAAGGAGAGAAGAAAACTGAAACTGGAGAATCTTAATTCTTCCATCAACAATCAAAATCAATCCTTCAATTAGGTTACCCATTTCATTCTTGTAATTGAACATGAGCAATTTACCTTTTATTTTAGTTTTTCATTTAAACATGAGTTAAATAACTAACTAAGTAATTGAGAATCGCAATTATGGGTTAAACCCTTATTTATTTTAATTGATGTTTTTCTGAATTTGGGATTATTTAATTTAAATTGAATTGGGTATTTCGTATTGACTATTATCGCATTTTAATTACTATTTTTATTCTGGCCAATTAGAAATAGGATTGAGTATTTAGGCTATTCATTATAGTGGCGTAATGATCATCTTGACGGGAGGTTAAATACATACCTAGGTAATAGCCGTTGGTATTCGCCTATGACCTTGACAGACTTGACTAACCAATAGCCAATTAGGTAAGAGACTAAAACCATTCGAAAGTAGGTATAATCGCCCTGACAGGGTTTATAATACCGTAGGATAGCTCCTAAGTCCAGCCTGACGGAGGTTAGGAGATTATAGAGTCCCGACTAATACATAAATATCAATTTAGCCCTAAAACGAAAGCATCATTTATATAAATATAGGTAAGTCCCTTGCGAGACTCAAGTGCCATTCTCATCTTGCGTCTACATCTTTTTTCTTGCATTATTTTATTTCAGTAATTTATTTCAGTAATTTATTTTCTTGCACTTTAGTTATAAAACAAAAACCAAACAAACTTTATATCTTTTACTTTTCTGTACTTGCAATTATTCTACTAATTGATTCATACTTGAGTTGTACCTAATCCGTCTCTGAGAACGAATCTGATTTATCGGTTTATTACTTGGACGACCGTACACTTGCGGTTTGTGAGTCCTTAATCTTTATCGCATTATTTTATAACACATAAGAACACCACCATATGTTTGATTCTACTTTCAAATAATTTAACTTGTTAACACATGTTTTACTTTCTCTAAGCAAGATTGCACCTGACAAAAAGATTAAGAGCTGCGTTCTTTAAAAGTCCATGAATGAAAAAGACTAATTATTGCCGACAAATATATTGTTTGGAGACAAATTAAATTACCATTTTATCGTCCTTCAACTTCAGTAATGGCATAATCTTGGACTGAATTTACTGTTGCTCTGTTCTCTGACAAGGTTGATTTGTGTACTCTTCTTCCAGTGGAATAAGCTGGCTGCTTGGGTAAATACAAGGACATAGTTTCATTCTTAAGCATTAAAATAACATCTTCCATTTGTGGCCTATCGATTGCATTGTCTTGGACACAGAGAAGACCAATATGAATGACTCGTAATATCTGGTTTTTGTTGTATGAATCTCCAAGTAATTGATCCTTCAATTCTAATCCATTCCCTTCTTTCCATAGCTCCCATGCCTGCAAAAATACCACTATCACTTTCTATAGCTCCCAAGTCTAAAGGATATGATAGAAGATGTAGAAAGAATGTCGCAAATTGATAAGAAAAACTCACATGTCCGATTAGGTTCAGTGGGTGAGTATTGTAGAAGCTAGTATTCCTTTTACCACTCACAATTTCAAGCAGTAAGACTCCAAAACTATAAACATCGGATTTAATCGAGAAATTTCCTTCCATGGCATACTCAGGAGACATGTAACCACTATTAAAAGAAAATGTTTTACTAGATATAAACTCTAAAAATCGATACAAATAATCTTAGTAGATAAAACTTACTAAGTGCCAACAACCCTGTTTGTAATTGCTTCAATTTCGTTCTGTTTGAAAATCCGCGCCATACCAAAATCCGCAATCTTTGGATTCATATTTTCATCTAATAAAACATTACTCGCTTTTAAGTCTCTGTGAATTACTCTCATTCTCAAATATTTGTGAAGATATAATAATCCTTGAGCAACACCATCTATAATATTATACCTTGTTTGCCAGTCTAGTTGCTTGCATTTATCTGGAGCTGTCCAGAATAGGTAATGTGATGTATAAAACAAAAAGCGTTTGTTTCTAAAAACATAAAAAGAGAGGACTATAATTTCACTAACCAAAGAGGAAGAAATCCAAGCTCTTGAATGTTAGGCATATACTCATAGATTAACATTTTCTCTTCTTGATGAATGCAAAATCCTAAAACTCGAACAAGATTCGTATGCTGAAGTTTAGAGATAAGAATAAGCTCATTTTTGAACTCTAAATCACCCTGTCTTGATGTTATTGAGAGCCTCTTCACTGCTATTTCGCGTCCATCAAGTAATATACCCTATTGTTGTAGACTCATAATAATGATCATTAATTCCATATGCTTAGAACTTAAAAGAACAAAATTAATATTATTATCTGCAAATGCTTAACTTGTAGACCGGACCAAATCCTCCCTCTCCGAGCTTATTTTCACTTGAGAAATCACATGTGGCGACTGTAATAGAGCCGAAACTAAATATCTTTAAATCATGAGGTTTTTGTCCATTTTTATCCATCTCATTCACATTGTCAGTAGTGATTAACTGAGATAAAAACTCTTCTCGTCTTTTCCGCTCCTCTTCTTTTAATCTACGGCGCTTTCTCATCAGATACAACCAAAAATATAAAAATCAATAAAGAGATGATGATCCATATCCATGATTTTCCTGTACATATTGTGGAAGAATTTTAAGTCCTTTTATATGTAGATGGTTATATATGAACTCACCTTTTGATGGTTTTTTTGAAACCAAGATATACTTTTTCTCCACAGCTCCAGACTCATCTACAATATATATTTCTCATTTCCAGCCCATATTGTGCAACCTGTTCCATACTCTTCACCAGCAAAGGCTAGACAACTGCAATTATTCCAACATCTTTCCATACAATCACTGAGACTTAAACTTGAATTACTATCATAGGTTTCCTGAATGTTTGTAAAATATGCCGTTTTAATTTCAAATATCAAATTTGTCACCTCTGTTCCGACACAACTATTATCGCTGTCATAGCCATAGCAGAATTCAGGGCTAATATGATGATTACTCGTCCCCATCAAAGAATGACCAGAAAAATATAATTCCACCTCGGAAAGAATTCCTAGTGAAGTCAACTTTAAATATGATTTAGGTATACCTGATTGTGTCCTCCAAGGTGTGGATTCACTAGTCCAATAAAGCTCTCCTCTTCGACACAAAACTAATTGACCTGATCCTTGTATAGCTTCCAAGCTCAAAGTAAAAGTTAACGAAGAAGTGAGTGTTGTATTTAAACCAGTCGTGAGGTTAAAACCGAGTCTCATCCCACGTAAAAGAGTGTCAGTTGGATGATCAAAGCTTTGCCACAAAGTCTTATTATCAATTGAATCCATTAACACAAAGTTACCCGAATCTTGAAGTATAGCAGTTGTGTTGCTTGTTCCAACAAAATCATCGATGATCTTCAATGTCCCGGAGCTATTTAGTGTAAGTGAACTCATATTGTTCATCAAAGGTGTATTTCGATTCGCAATCCATACTCATGTATTCTCAGTTGAGGTTGCCAAATCATCTGTATACCAGATTGCTAGGTGAGTATAATTCGTATATTGTATAGTGAAAAATCCTAAGGTGAATCTTTTATTGTGAGAAACAAGATTTCACCAGGCTTGAGTGTGCTTGTTGCATCTACAAGAAAGTAATACAATACATTGTTGCACAATAATGCCAAGAACATTATGATCAAAATCATACTTGATTTCATGTTTGCAGGCATTAACAGTATTATGTAATCTGTTTGTGTCTCTTTAGTATGTGAGTTTTTGTGTTCTTGGTTTTCTTTTTATTATTATATGTGTGGTGGATACTAAACTTGTTTAAAGTCAAAGGATTTGTGAGAGTATAAAAACAAGGCGTTGAGTTGTGCGTTGACCTGTGATGTAAAAGCTACCTTGTCACTAAATACAGATGAATTTTTCTTTTGAAAAACAGAGTTCTTTAATATATTAAAAACATTGCTACAACTATTGCAGTAAGATCAGCATGGATGATCAGCCAATTCCAGTATTTTTGGACGAGTAAAAAGGTTATTATTTGCCATAAATTTAATAAAGTAGGAATGGAGTGAAATTATCCAATTGCTAAACAAATATGATTAACCATTTATTTTGCAACCCAACCAAACCAGTTGCAATTCTTCCTACTAATAAGAAGATAAGTGATGTCAATATTGTTGGATTTTTCATTCATGAGTCATGGACTTATATGGCTATGAAATAATTCAGCCACCAATGTGTCCGATTGCAATTTAGCACCCGATTGCACCGGAAATCGTTTTTAAGACATTAATTTATCATACCACGATGACGTGTCCTATTATGTATAGACGTTATGTCTTTGTTTAAAGGATATACCTCTCAAACAATTTTTTTTTTTGTGTTAGACAATCTCGATATATGAGAACAAACTTCAAAATCTTTATCTTTTGACTTTGATATTTTTACCTAACGGGTCTTGAAAACCTCTTCTCAAGACCCAAGCACCCCTAAACAATCCATTCTTCTTACTAATGGCCAATTATAAAATTTAACACTATAAACTTATTTTCCCATTGCACATTATACCCTCAAATATTTTTATTTACTATATATACTAAATTACACATATAAATCGAAAACCTAAAGCACTCTCTCCTCTCTCCTCACCCGACCCACTTGGATGTCCCATCACATTGGCAACATGACAGCTAAACGGAGAGCTTCAAGGTAATGACGAGATCTGCCACTAAGGGAGAGATCTCTTTCTTAGAAGTGAAATGATTTAGCGAGTGCAAAAGTCAGGTCAACTGTTTAGTTCGAATCTTTGATGGTATTCCAAGTGTATTTTTTAGCTATCCAACCATGACAATGCTCAACGAAAAGGAAGGATCGAGTTTTGAGTTTGTTCGAGCATTGTTCAAAGCATCAGGCATGGTGAGTCGAACTTACACCTGTTCTGTGTTGAAAGGATTGTACCACAAATTGTTTGTAAGACATTGATTTATCATACCAGTACGATGTGTTCTTTTATGTATAGACGTTTTGTCTTTGTTTAAAGGATAAACCTCTCCAGCAATTCTTAATTTTTTCCGTGTTAGACATTCTCGATGTATGAGAATGTTTAAACAAAATCTTTATCTTTTAAGTTTAATATTCTTACCCAACAGGTCTTGAAGACCCCTCCCCATGACCTAAGCACCCCCACCCAATCCACTCTTCTTACTAAAATTTAACACTATAAACTTATTTTCCCATTACCCATCATACCCTCTAATGTATTTTTATCTACTATATATTTATACTAAATTACACACATAAATCACAAACCCTAAGGGTATGTTTGGATTAAGGAGGGATTCTTTAGTAAAGGATAGGAAGGGAGAGTATAACAAGGGAATGGAAAGGAGAGTATTTAATCTTGTTTGGATTGGATAAAAAGAGAAGGGGGATTTTATTAAAGGATAACATGTATCCGGTGTTTGGATTAGAAGAATAATGGAAGGAAATGATTCTTTTTATAACTAAATGACTTATATACCCCTATTAAAATATTTTATAAAGAAAGAATGAGGATAATTTAGACATTACAACGTAATAAAAGAATCATTCCTTCCCAATCCCACCGAATTAGAGGGATTGAATATATGGGTTCATAAGGGATTGTAAGTATTCTTTACTAACTGTCCCTTCTACCTATTTCTAAAACAAACAAGGGATAGGATTGTCATTATCATTTAATACAATCCCATCCCTCCCAATCCCTCCATCCAAACAAACCCTAAAACACTCTCTCCACTCTCCCCATCCCAACCCATCAGAAATGTCCTTTCACGGCGGCAACACGACGGCTAAACAACGAGCTTCAAGGTAATAGTGCAATCAACCATTAATGGAGAGATCTCTTTCTTAGAAGTATAGGAGATTTGGAAAGTTCTAGAGTCATGAAAGCATTTTCGTTCAAAGCTTTGATGGTTTTGTAGGTGTGTTCTTGAGTTATCCAACCACGGCAGTGCTTAGCGAATAGAAAGGTTCGAGTTTTGAGTTTGTTCGAGTAGTGTTTGAGCATTATTCAAAGCTCCAACCAGGGTGAGTCGAACTTACACCAGATCTGTGTTTAAAGCTTCATGGTGAGCTCTGTGCTCATCCATATTCATAGGTGAATATTTGAAGGTCCAAATCACTGAGTAGTAATATAAAATCACTGAGTATTATATAAAATCATTGGGAGTACTTTGGCAAAATCATGAATCTTCTTCTTTTTCCATAAATTTACTTGTGAAACCATTAGATCTCAATTAAAGCTTTGAGCACGAATCATGGTTGCTACTAGGATCATGTCTGCTCGAAGCTCCTACTACTAGATCTCAAAGTTTTAAATGACCATGAAGCTTTGAACGGCCATCGCTACAGACTGAAGATCCACGAAGGGTCTGTGAACAAAGCTGGGGAAAATAGAGTCGCGGAAATGTAGAATGGAGCTACTCGAAGAAATTTAGAAATGGAGCTACTCGAAGGAGATAAAATGATTGTTTGGAAGAGAAAGGAAATATAAACATAATGTGCAATGTGTAAAAGATATGTTTTTTTTGGCTTTTATATATATATATATATATATATATATCCATATTAAAAAACGCTACATGTAATTTACATTTTGACTCATAAGATTTAAGAAACTCTTTTAGAGAAAAATATATGAGTTTTTTTTAAAGTTAGCATTTTTTTTATAAATAATTGGTAATTTGGCATAAAGATGAAAGTAATTTCAGATTTAGTACAAGGGCGGCATCCCGAATACCGCCCTTAGGCAAAATTTTATTTCTGTTAAGGGCGGTGTTCAGGATACTGCCCTTGTGCTAAATCTGAAATTACTTTCCTTTCTATGCCAAATTTCCAATTACTTATTAAATATATGCTAAAATTAAAAAAAAACTCAAAATATATCCATATTTTTTTATTAGATATTAATATGGTTTCAAGACTCTATACGTAGTTCATTCTGAAATTAATGCCTCAAAAATCAAAATATATCAAGATATTTTTTCTTAATATTTTTAATATTATAGTTATGTTTTTTAATTGATATTTAAGACTCAAAGATATTTTACTAGAAATATATATATTTCAATGATATAGAATATAATTTTAAAATATTTTTTAATAGGTTAAGTGTACCATAATTTTGGGATGGTGAGAGATGATACTTGAGAGCATACATTTGTGATGCGTAAGATATACTTAACCTCATTAATTTGGATATAATACCTTACTAATAAGAACTTAAATACTTATTGCCCTTTTAATGTGAGAATTCTCCGTATCCCACAACATCTTTGAAACATAGTCAAACATCACAACCCAATCCAAAATAAACCCCTCACAACGACCAATAAGAACACGACACGTTATTTATATTGGCATCAATGTACTGATAGCTGAAGAGAGAGAAAAATCTTCATGCATCCTATAAAGGTTCGTTGAGTAGTTAGAGTCTAACTAGCGTGGGTGCAAAGACTATCGAACCCCTGAAAAGCGTTGCCACATCAGCTATAGGAGAGAGTAAAGAAAGAACCGTGTATAACCAAATTCAACCCCCTAATAGATCCATTGTCTGACATATCATATTCTCTCTCTCACCCTCTCTATCAAAAGACACTTGGGTACTCTGACACGGCGTCTGAACAGTGACTGACGGAGAAGAACTGCACTGCTTGCCGGAGCAAAACTTCATCTTCAACAGGTAAGCCTCACGCCACTCTTCCCTACTTGTCCAAATCGTGTTTTGTATATGCATCATTAGGTTAGTATTTGCAGATGAACATAAAAAAATGGGTGTAGGGTAACCACCTGTAGGATTAGGGTTTGATGTGTATGTTATATAGACGATGGATTAGCTGGTAGGACGGAACTATAATCATGTGTGCGTGAAGTACATGGTTGGCGTCAAGGGTCCGGCCCTAGAACATCATTCGTATATATGGCAGAACTGTGGTGGTAGATGGCACCTCGGGTAGGAAAGGGGTAGACGTGATGGGTCTGGCCCCCATTATTATTAGACGGGTCTGGCCCCATAACAAAGGGGCATGGGTTGAGTAAACTGTATATCGTATGTAGTGTGGTGTGTATACATTATATATGGGATGGGGCTGCACCCAGGTACTGTTGTTGTTATGTATAATGAATTGCATATCTTAGTGGGTCTGGCCCCATTTTGCAATAAATGGGGCATGTATGTGGTAAAAAAATGGTGTGTGTTATGTATGTGATAGTGATAAGGTAATGTATACTGAATTGCATATCTTAGTGGGTCTGGACCGATTTTGTAATACGTGGGTCATGTATGTGGAAAAAATGTGGTGTGTGTTATGTATGTGCTATTGTTAAATTAATGTGGGTTAATGTACAGGACAATGCCGGAATTCAGAGGTAGTATGCAAGCCATATACACAGTGTTTGTGGAAAACAAAGTACCGGCAAAATTCCTGGACGCGCTTAGTTGCTCACCGTTCTATGGGTTGTTCCTAGGGCTGCACCAACTGAAGATGAATGGGAGGTTGCCAAAACACGAGAACATTATAGAGGACATCCTAAACTGCTATGACTCGGGGAGCCGGTGTTTTGTATTTGGTGGGGTTCCACTTCGGGTAACTGAACAAGATGTTCGGGTGGTTATGGGGGTCGAAGGAGAGAGACTGAATGTACCGAAATTCAAATCGACTGATATGCAAGCATCGGCTTGGTTCAGGTAACATTTCCCGGGCCAAACGACAGGACGATTGTAATGACAGCTGCAAAAAAGGTAATCGCACGGTGTGTTAAGGAAAGAAAGCAAGGAGATAGAAGGACGTTTGTTATATGCATGAACATGCTAGCCATGTCAAGCATTTTCTACCCATCAGCGTCTGCTAGATTCACCCAGTGGCACGTTAAAATATCTGAGGATTTGGACCGACTAAAGGACTATAACTGGCCGAAGCATATAGCCGATTCGGTCATGAATTCAGTAGATGGTGATTCAAAAGGATGTTGCGTACTACTTTTGGTAAGTGTGCACGTTCTAGTTTGTATATTGGTTGTATATGTTTGTTCATGATTGTGTTGTGTGTTTGAGATATAGACTAACTGTGTGGTATGTGTAATGTGCAGCCTTGGTTCTTTGAACACGTCCCTAATTCGGGGGTTGAACCGAGCGATGTAGACGGCATACCACGTGTGCTAAAATGGCTGAACCCAGAGGCATCCAATAATTTCTAGGCTGAAGTATTAGATGGACTGAATCCAGCAATGGTAAGGGTGATGTGTGCTATTTGTTGTTTGCGGACAGGCAATAATTTTTTTTTTTCAGGTGCATACATCAGCTCTTGTTTGGACAAAGGCGGAGCTGGCTGAGCTTGGTAATTAAAGCACGAACAGGGGTTGAGTTATAAGCATCGCATCAATATTTTTTTTGTTATAGTCTCAGATAGGGGTGTGTGCGGGTCGGTTTTGGACAAAAAATGCTCAATCCGTAAACCGCCCGTTGTTGTGCGGATTTTGTAAAATTAGACCCGCACCCACCCAATGTATTTATTAAACCATTAAATTTCGGGTTAGGCGGGTTGCGGGTGCATTGCGGATGACTTCATTAAATAAACGGGTCAGATTTGTATATAAATTTATTAAGCGAGTTAATTTTATATTACAAATGAAATTTGTAACAAAAAATATAACTTATGATATTCATATATATTTCAAATAATATCAATTTTGAAAAATATAAAATGAAATTTTAGGAAAATAAATTTATGAGTTAAGCAATAAATAGAGATAATATCATATAAAAAATAAACTTATTAGATAGAATATTATTGACATATTGAGGGATTGTAAATCCTTAAAAGAGTTTGAATAACAAATAAAAAAGTAGAATGACAAGCAAATGATCTTTAGTATTTTATTTAAATAAAATGAGCAATATGAATATCTCTAATTTTTTATACTAGGTATATGCGGGTTTGCGGGTTTCAACTTTCAAATCCGCAACCCGCAAAAAAATATTTTTTTTTTAAAAATATAAACCGCAACCCGCCCAATAAAGAACTAACCCGTATAATTTCAGGTTCGTATAGTCGGGTTGGTCGGGTTATTCGGGTTTCTAACCCGGTGCACAGCCCTAGTATCAGATACACTTATGATTATGAGACTCATTTTGTGTTTTAAATTATGTGTCAGTATGTGGATTTCTGATTTATGTTTGCTTTTGATGTGCATGGTTTACACAGAAAAAAGCCACCTACATGACATGTGTGTCCATGTTATGTGGTTGTAACCCTTAAGGGACTTACATACAACCTTGTAACCCATATGAACTACATGATCTGTACCCATGTAGTTAGTGATTGCACCTGGTACACAAAGTGCATATCAAGGGCCGGTCCGGGAACTTAGAGGGCCCTGGGCGAAACTAAAATAATGGGCCCCTTTAGTTATAAAAACAAATTTATACTAAATATTAACAAAAAATAATATGATTCGTGGAAAAAAACAAATCCATACATTCCTACAATATCTTAGAGGTCTCGTTAAAACTTTGTTTGACAAAAACCTAATGGGACAAAACCCCAAACTAATGAAAAAGAGTACCCCATATTGATAACATCTCATAACTAAAAACATGATTACTGTTCAACTTAAAGTCCATAGTTCATTAAAAAATCACATTCAATATCTTGATTTAATTTTCTCTAAGCTCTAACCAGTGTGATGGAATAGATAGTCATTTAGATTTGCCTCATGGTGTAACATCTCGTTTGCCTAGCAAAAAGAACAGGTTTTTTAATAGAAAACAAAAACAAAGTTTTTCAAGCTTTGTGTGATAGTTCAGGGGTTTACTTGTATGTAATGAAAAGGTACCTTGATCAAAGCCTCAATCTTTCTCTGGTACTTTGTTTGCATTGCCACCTATTTAGTTTTTCTACTCCATCTATTATACATTCTATACAAAAAATAAATAACATGCTCATATTTCAAGAATTCAACTTTTATGTCAAAAAATTATATACCTTTTTCTTTATAAATAATACAGACGAAACAAAAAAGAATAGGTAAAATTAAACAAATAAAAATGTATGAAAATGGACTTACAGGATTATTAGGCAAAGTAAAGTCTTGAAGAACAACAAAACAATGCCTAAAGTAATAATATTTCTACACATTCAATCTCTTGTCTAATTCCAATTGAGCCAGGTTCCTAATATAAGCCACAACCCAACAAATTTATTTAAAATTCAGGAAAATATTACAAATTGTTTCAAATTTCGCTAATTCTAATATAATAATCATTGGAAATAGTAATTTGTTACTCCTACCTTGTCAAGATTGCCATTGATCTGCACCCTCAGTTTTGAGAAACCTACATATTAGAAATTAACTAATTCTAATATGGTATTCTTACTTTGTCTATATGGATAGACTAGATTGCCATCGATCTGTGTCCTCAATTTTGAACAGCATTTGATGACTGCCTGCATAAATTACAATGATACTCAACAATAATAAAAAACAAAAGGTTGATAGAGAGACTAAAAATAAAGATTGAAAACCTAATTTACCTGTTTTAGCAACAATTAAATTTCACTGTAATAAAATATAAAATCAATGGATACAAAAACAGAAAAAAGTAAAAAACCATAAAAAAATATTGTGATTGCTTTTTGAAAAACGATAAACTAGAAAGTTTTGTATACGGTTTTTTTTCTTCAAAATGAAAATAAAACTCAAACAAAGACAAAGAGTTATATAAAAATATTGAATCATACTTTGAAAATTATTAAAAATTCAAATTGTAATATATATTGGAAAATAAAGCTATTAATGGCGGATGAAAAGTAAAAACTGAAAAATCTTTTTTCTTATATTTGTTGTTTTATTTTCCAATCTTTTTTATATAGATATATGAAAAGAAAAATAAAAAAAGGCCCCTATTGAACTTGGGCCCTGGGCGGTCGCCCAGATTGTCCAGGTATATGGCCGGGACTGGTGCATATCATGGGTCTGTACACTAATGACAGCATTATACATGACATGGGGCTGCACCCATGCATGGTGCAGATGTATAAAAAAAAGAACAGCCACAATAGATGGGGTTGGACCCCCATATGGGCCTGTTATGCAAAAGAATAAACCATGTGCATGCCATGGTGCTGTACAATGTACTAATGAGAACTGTTATAAACAAAAAACATAAGGCATGTACATGACATGGGGCTGGACACCATAGGGCACTGAAGTACACATAAGGTACCCCCGATACCTGATATGGGGATGTACCACACATGGGGTACTGATGTATAAAGAAGTAGACCAGGTGCTTTAGATGGGGCTGGACCCATGTACTGTGAGAACCCCCGACAAAGGATTAGTAGAAATATTTTCTACTGGCCAATCTATTGCTTGGAGAACTTGGAAGGTAATGATCCTTAACGTTGGACTACAAACACATCCTAAAATACTTTATTGTATTTATTATTTATAAAGTCAAAAAACATGCTTCTCTTTTTCTTCTAACCATCAAACACCGAGTAAAATGGTTATGGAACCGTACAAGATTAAATATATCTTGAAACGGTACTTATCTTCGGCCTTGTCTCCCATGAAGATAAGCAATAGGCTAAACTTACATTAACACAAGATCAAAGATTAAAGACCAAATAAGTTACTAACTTATATAAAGAGACAAAGCTGTTGTTCACATATAAACATAGTTCCAAATATCAATCAATAAAAAAACGCCACAATAAAAAAACGCCACAATAAAAAAACGCCACAAAAGAGTAGATAAGCAGAAGATTGTAGTAACGATTTGTTTATGGAGGCTATAAAAACCCCGATCAGATACTAACGTTAGAGTATAAAAACATAATTTTAGCCAAAAATAAAAGCTTTAGTTTACTTATCACTTGATAGAAACTAGACTGACTTGATTAACCAAGACTCTAAACGTATCCCCATAGTGACTAACATAATAAGCAAGATCAGTGTACAAGCCTTTTAAGACCAATTCTGGCTCAACATCAGTATCAACATCAACATCATCATCATCATCATCATCATCATCATCATCATCATCATCTACTCCTCCACTCTGCAAGTAAAGTAATTCACTCTTTCTAACCAAAAATGGGCGCTCCAGATACACCAATGGTCCCACCACAAATTGTTTTGTCCAATATTCAACTACTCCGTCTTGTTTCAGCACCCATATCTCTACAAATTGTTCTTCTGAAGTATCCCCACAATGATCAAATGCAAAAAGTCCTAGCGAATCATTGAAGGCTATGAGGCTTAAGTGCTTGTTGTTTCCAGATTCGTTACATTCTTCAGGGTCAGTATTAGGAAGATTAATGCATCCAAACACCTCAGTGTTCAAATTAAAACTAAGGATAAATTTACTCAATTTCCGCGAAGAATTATTTTTGCCCATGGCAGTCCAATGCAATGTTCCGTTAAATAACACCCCAGATGGATATGAAAAAGGTTCTATATATGACATGTCTAGTCCTTGCTCATGATCAATTTCTCTCCAAGTTTTAATACCCACGTCATAAATCAGGCATTGAATCTTTTCGAAATTATGTACATAACTGGAATCATCATCATCATAATCCGGAGATAAGCAGAGAAAATACACAACCTTGTAATCATTTCTGCTTGAATCAAATCCCAAACCAGAGGTAGATTTTGATGTAACATGATATCCATCTGGGCATGTAAATCGGGGTAAAGGAATCTCTTCAAACTCTCTCAGTAATGGGTTACATATAACAATCTTGTTTAAGTTATGTGAGATACAAATCAAGCCATTACATGGTCCGCAAACATCTAAATTGCTATTACTATCTACAGGTACACCTAAATCCGGTGCAAAAAAGCAGAGAGATTCGTAATCTCGGAAGGATAAGATTGTCATTGAATTAGATCGGCGACGGACAAGTATTATATAGTTGTGATTCTGATTTTTTATGAGATGCGATTTGATGAAATTAGGATTTTTAATAAAATCATACCAAGATTTACAGACACACCTGCAAAGAAGCAATGATTTCAAGGGCAACTTGAGTAGAATCTCTTCTATTAATTCTTCAGGCAAGGTCTTCTTCGTCCTCATAGCGTTCCCCATTTCTGTGAGACAAAGAAAGCTACTTCACTTTACTTGTGTACTGAAAAGTTGACCCAGTAGTATCATTATCCCCTTTTGTTTCGAGTTAAAACCTTTTCCCCGCCAAGTTTTTTTCCCTTTCTCGCCCAACGTTTTTGTATAAGGTATTAAATACCCCTTACGGTTTGATAAAGGGCCAAAAGCCCCCAATAGTTTAAAAGAAACAAATATCTCCCTATGTTTTTCCAAGCAGAATTTGCTCAGTTTTTCGAATCTGACCTTAACTTCAAGAGGAGGGAGAGATGGTCTTTCCATATTAAATGATTTAATCAGAGGTTTGTCTAGTTTCCAAAGAGCTCTGACGCGAAGAAGCTTGACAGTATCACTCACCTTATTAATGTCATAAGCTAAAAGGGTGCCGTCCAAATTTTTGCAGATGTCTTTAGCATTATCTGGTGTAGCGAAAGCAGGGGGAAGATTTTGAAGATGGATCCAAAAGGGTGCCATAGAGAAGTCAGCTTCACTCATGGACATCTCAGGATGCCATGCTTGAAGGAGTAGCAAGTGACCATTAACAGACCAAGGGCGAAAATTCCAAGTATTAAGGAGATCTTCACGAGAATCAAACATGAGGAAGAAAGTATTAACTCCAGCAGATACCACATGCATCTTAGATCTGAGACCCCAAGATCTATTAGCTGCGTAAGCCACCGTATCGGGAGAAATATCAGTAGACGAGAGGGTTTTAGAAAGGAGCATGTATCTTCTGGCAAAGATTTCTTCTGGTTTATAGTAGGGGGTAAGTTTCATAGTGATTATGGAGTCAGACGCCATTGTTAGATTATCGGAAGAAGAGAGAGTACAGAAAGCAGAAGAGAGAGAGAGAGGAAGAAGGTAAAGGTAAATAGAGAGGAAATGGGGAGACGGTACTATAAGTACAAATGAAGAAGCGTATATAGTACGCCAAATGGGAGGTATTGGGATTGTAAGACAAAATAAAAATAACTCGGGAATGAACAAGAAGAGAAGCTCGAGCCTCACAATCACGCGTATCAAAGAACAAAGGAGTAATGATTATGAACTAGGGAATAGCAAGAGACCACCATTGAAGAGAGGAGAGAGAAAGCTCATGTCTAGAGAGAAGGAGGAGAACATGGTTTAGATCAGCAATATCGATAACTCGTTACCACAAACTACACGAAATTGTCTATTTTAAAATTATAAGATTTTTAAAAAAACTTTTGCTAAATGGTAAAAGTTATTTGATATTTTACACAATTTCTCTTCACCCAATTTTATCTAAACTCTTTATAAATTTTTACTTTTATAGAAACTCATCACACTTAAAAGTTTTAATCATATTATTGGAACTTATTTGAGGTTAATAAATATTTTAAAAAAAATTGGATACAATTGATATGCCTTAAAAATTCACACGGATTTCATCCTTCGAGAAGATTTAGGGAATGGGCAATGCGGTTGCAACCTCCATTGACCATTTATCGTCGAGATGTTGTATAAATTTGTCTAACATTTTTCTTGGGAAAATGTGAGTAAAAAATTATCAGCCCAAATAAATATAAATTTAGTCATTTTAAGGGGTAAAAGATGAGTAAAAACACATTATCCCTCCGATGACATAAATATAGTCATGATAATATGTACTTTATTATTTTCAACCCCTATACATTGTCACATATGTTAAAATATATAGAAATTAAATCTAAAAAAATTATGATGTTTCCTAATCCCTTACTTATTTTTTCAATTTTTAGGCCTACAAATGAAAAATCATCAATTAGTTATTTATCCTTCGTCTCCTTCACTTTCATTTAAAACTCAAGCAATAATAAAAACACACACCAGAATCGTCTTACTTATGAAAAGTGAAAAAATACATTGAAAACTAGGTGAAATATGTGAAATAAAGCTACCTAACCTCTCTCTATATAAGAGAGAAATTCTAATTATCCTAAACTACTCTTAAAAGGTCTTTCGCACTAGAAACCTGATAAAAGTAAGTTTAAATAGAAAATCTAAAAATTCCAACACTCTTCTATTTGCGTTGGTCGACTACTTGTCGTTAAGATATGTGTAGGCGGCGTCTTGTCCTCCTAAGCTATCATCAAATGTAGCCCACTTGTCATTGAGTTATAGGTTGGAGACAAGTAGTAAATATTCTAGTGCATATTTGTGAGGTAGACGACGTTCTACGGTAATGTTTCTGTACATTTCTCGATTACATGTCACCACTTTGAAGGTAGGCGGCAATCATATAGTATTCTGGGATTTATTCTTTTTTTTTCTTTAGTACCTCTCTTCTCTGGAGCTACTTTGTGGTAAGCAACCTCATGTTGTGTTTCTCCATAGTTTTCTATTTTAAATTTATGTTATATGCTCAATCTAAACTAAATAAATTCATTAAAACTCCAGAACACATAGAACAAATTTAATAATGTCACACGCAAATACTCAAACAACAACATGGAATTAACCTAAAGAACATATTAAATAATGTTGCATACGATAATTACTTAAAATAAGGAGACGCCATAGTGCTATTAGAGAATCATTCTCGCATAAAATGGATACTTAAGCAATATTAAAGGTCATTATAGCTAAAGTTCATTAGTAAATAAATTTATAAGTGGTTATAAATCTAATCAAGGCCACGTGGTAAAAATTGGAAATTATATACATATATGAAAACTGAAATTAGAGAAAGTAACTAAAATTAATCAAGGTCTGTTAAAAAATATGGATTGGATAACTATAACTTCAATAATAAGGAGGGTTTTGATATGTACTAAAATAATAATAAATATAAAGAAAATAAAGAGAAATAAATTTGTATAGGTTGGATAACTCAGATTGCCTAATTTCCCAAATTATCATGCAATCGACTATTCTGATTAAGGATGAATTGGGTGTAACAAATTAGTCGTGATTCAGAGTCCACCTAAATCTCTTCCTAATACGCCAAGGGATACTTACCAAGCCTATAAAGGTCATGTGAGTGATCCAAAGGTCTAGCACACATGTTAAATTCTAATTATATGTTGTTACTGGTCTCCTAAATATGAACATCCTAACACGAATGTATATCTCATTACACTCATAGCTATCTATCCTTCCCCGGTGTAACCTAAGAATCAGGGCAATTCCTAATGGGAAATGTGTACAAAATTGATATACTATGTATAAGATATATATTATGGCTAGCAACACCACTTAAAAAAACCAGTTACAAATCCCAAAATTATGCAATAATTACATAGTGCAAATTTAAAACATAAATAAGATAAAGGAAGAAAATTTATTACAAATGGTGTTGTAAACTTATTCCCAAAGATAAATTGTCTTGCCTCTTGATAAAGAAATTAAAAAAGTGCATAAAAGGTTGTGTTTATGTGTCTAATACCCCTTTATATAAATTTTAAATTCGCAAGAGATAAATTTGTGTAGGTCTACTTATTGGTCAAGGCAAGTGATTAAATTTTGTAGCAGTGCCCACAATAAATTTGCAACAATTTGTCTAGTCTACTAGTGGCCCCTGTGCGTGGTCTAAAATCCAGCACACGGCAACACATGCTACTCCTCGCAAGTGTACGAGTCGTCCCAAAAAAATGATAAGTATGTTTAATTGTTCTCCTCAGGGACTATGAGGTTAATTCTTTATATTTTATAAAGTGATTTGGGGTTAATGGTATTTGTTTTTTTCTTTAAAGACTAAGGGAACAAAGTGCAAAATATGAAAGAAACTAAAGATATTAAAGTTAAAGAATAAAAATAAATTAAGGAAGAAAATGAGATAAGAATGTAGCTTGAGTCTTGCTAGTAATCCCCAGATAGTGTTCATTTAGATGATTCTAGTAATAAGGGTAAATCGGTCTTTTCACGTTATTCGGGATTTCGTATTCTCCCTAAGTCCCTTCTAGGTAGATAGAAGGTTGTTCTACAACACCAGTGACTTCTTCTGATTGACCAACAAATGTGTAAACCCGAAGCCTATTGACTATCCAGTTAGTTAAGACCTTCTGGTATACTAACAAACACCAAGCGCATATGAACTAATTTTATGTTCTGAACCCCCTTCCGGATGCAATCAAGAACACTAGCACAACCTGATACTTGATCAGGGTATAAGTAGACAATTAAAATGAAAGTTCGTACACAACATAAATAAAAATCGAATCTAATTAAACATGAGTGTCCCAAATAACACTACTTCATCCAATTAACAAACAGCGCTCATATATTAAGCAGTTCTCAAGCTATGGGGGTTCTAGTTCATTATTAAAAGTGAAAAACAATAGGTAATAATATTATAATCATGTTTAGAACAAGAGAATCATACAAATTATCCTAATGGTGGATGGGTCATAATGAAGGATTGAGGTGAAAATCTGAGAATGTGTAACTCTTTTTGTATTCTCAAAATAGTTGATATATTAAAGTCCAAAATGTTGATGAAAATTGTGGGACCCATTTAAGTGGTCAAAGTCAACCCAAAAGCATTTTCAAATAATCTGGTCTGATTTTCAACCACGGTTGAAGCAATATCTTAAATATGTCGTCTTAACCCTGAACTGAAAATCGTCACCTCTCACACGACCCAGACTTTAAGTACTATCATGATCTGAAGGGGTATATGCTCATAATCCTACCGGAATATGTGAGGTGCCTCTGTTAAGTTGACTTTAAAGTTTTACCAATAAACGCTCGTAATCTTCCAAAGTAGATTTTTTGGTCATTTTTACGCTGTGACTTGGGGTTAGCCTTAACTTCTTGACTTATTCTCATCATCTCGGAGTCTCGTATCACATGTATTTAAGAAATGAACACTTAACACATAGAGGCGAACAAATTCTAAGATTAAATTTTGCGTCGAATCGTCTATACTCTATTGGAGGCGAACAATTATGCAGATTGGCTACTTAAAACAGACTCTCAATCAACAAATGGGACGATACAATATGTGGATCCAGTTGATAAATTATGGAGAAACATCACAGTCACACCTAAAATAGTTGTGAGAACCCCTACAAGGGATTAGTAGAAATATTTTCTACTGGCCTCTAGTATAATTGCTTGGAGAACTTGGAAGGCAATGATTGTATTTACTATTAATAAAGTCAAAAAACATGCCTCTGTTTTTCTTCTAATTGTTCAAGCACCGAGTGAAATGGTTATGGAACCGTAAAAGATTAAATATATCTTGAACAAGTACTTGTCTTTGGCCTTGTCTCCCATGAAGATAAGCAATAGGCTAAACTTACATTAACACAAGATCACAGATTAAGGACAAAATAAGTTATTTACCCAAACTTATATAAAGAGCCAAAGCTGTTGTTCCATGATTATTTAATCTGTGGACCACTTATCAATAATCCCCAGTTGAGGCTCTTTCTCAAGCACAAATATTACTGGAGCCGTTAAGTTTTTTTTTATCATGCTAACATTACAAACATGGCATATATAAACAGAGTTCCAAATATCAATCTATAAAATAGCAACAAAAAAAAAAAAAAACGCAGCACAAAAGAAGTAGATAAGCAGAAGATTGTAGTAACGATTTGTTTATGGAGCACTAGACAAAGTGAACAACCCCATATTAGATACTAACATTACTAACACATATAATAAAAACAGAGTTTTAGCCAAAAATAAAAGCTTTAGTTTACGATTCACTTGATCGAAACAAGACTAGCTTGATTAACCAACACTCTATACGTATCTCCATAGTCATCAATGTTATAAGCAAGATCAGTGTCCAAGCTTCTTGACACCAATACTTGCTCTGGCTCATCATCATCATCATCATCATCATCATCATCTACTCCACTACTTTCCAAGTAAAGTAATTCATTCTTCCTAACCAAAAATGGGCGCTCCAGATCCATCAATGGTCCCACCACAAATTGTTTTATCCAAGATTCAACTACTCCATCTTGTTTCAACACCCATATCTCAACAAATCTATCTTCCGAATCATCCCAATGATCAAATGCCAAAATGGCAAGTGAATTATTGAATTCTGTGAGGCTCAGGCACTTTTTCTCTATAGAATAGATATAAACTTCAGGGCCAGTAATAGTATTAGGAAGAGTGATGCATCGAAACATCTCAGTGTTCAAACTAAAACTAAGGACAAATCTACTCAGTTTATCCGAGGAAATATCTTTACCCGTGGCAATCCAATGCAATGCTCCGTTAAATAACACCCCAGATGGAGATGAACGAGGTTTTATACATGTCATGTCTAGTGCTTGCTCATGATCAATTCCTCTCCAACTTTTAATACCCACATCATAAATCAAGCATTGAATCTTTTCAGGATTATCTATGCAACTGAAATCATGTAGGCAGAGAAAAGAAACAACCTTGTAATTATTTCTGTTTGAATCAAATCCCAAACCAGAGCTACACATTCTAGCCAGTGTGAAACGGGGTAAAGGAATCTCTTCAAATTCTCTTAGTGATGGGTTACATAAAACAATCTTGTTTATCTTATTTGAGATACAAATCAACCCATTACATGGTCCGCAAACCTCTAAATTGCTATTATAATCTACAGGTACATCTAAATCCGGTGCAATAATGCGAAGAGATTCGTAATCTAGGAAGGATAAGGTTTTCATCGAATTATGTAGGCGACGGACAAGTATTATATAGTTGTCATTCTGATTCTTGATGAGATGCGATTTGATGAAATTAGGGTTTTTAATAAAATCATACCAGGATTTACAGACACACTTGCAACGAAGCAATGATTTAACGGACAACTTGAGTAGAATCTCTTCTAATAATTCTTCAGGCAAGGTCTTCTTCGTCCTCATAGCGTTCCCCATTTCTTTCTAAGCAAAAAGAAGCTACTCCCTCCGTCCACAAATGTTTGTCACAATTTCTAAAAATAGATGTCCACAAAAGGTTGTCATTTTAAAATATCAAGACACTTTTTTACATGTTCTACCAAGTTTATCCTTATTTAATTTTCAAAAAATAGAAGGCATTAATTGCTTTTCTTAATCATTAAATAGTTGGTTGAAGGTAATTTAGTAAAAGTAGAAGGCATTAATTGTTTTTCTTAATCTATGTGAAAAAAAAGGTATGACAAACATTTGTACGGACTGTTCTTCTACTATCATATATTCCTTGGAGTGAAAACCTTATCCCCGCCAAGTATTTTCACCTTTCCCGCCCAAGATTTTTCTTAAATGTTAATTTTTTTTTTTTCATACATCTGACGCGTTAAAAATAACGCCGAAGTTGAAGTTACTCAACTAAAATAAAACTCTCTCAAAGAGAGGTTAAAACTAGTCTAGAAGTTGCGATACCACTCCTGTCCTTAGTTAAAATGTCCCATAAGTAGTCGGGTGGATCTTCATAAACGCTTGGACCTTCGCTCGTATCCGCCCCTCTTTTCGCAAGCATGTCGGCACAAGAATTAGCTTCCCGATAAATAGAGTGCATCTCGATACTCGGGTATTTCTCAAGTATATCATAACAATTGCGACTAACATGACAATTCCAACCGTTTGAGCTACCACCTCCCTTCACTAGCGCATGAAGCTCTCTCGAGTCGGTTTCGACATGTAGTTCTCTTGTACCTCGGTTTAATGCCCATCGTAAGTCGTAATGTAGCGCTAATGCCTCAGAATGGAACGGAGATTCCACCACACACGGACCCGAAAATCCCGCAGTAAAACCTCCATCTATATCCCTTAATAAGCCGCCAATACCTGCTTTATTCCGAACACTATCACAACTCCCATCAATGTTCATTTTAGCCATACCTTTAGGTTTCGTCCATTTAATCCCACCATCAGCTTCAGTTCCCCAAGCTGCTACACAGCCAACAGCTAACTTGGCGGTGTCCCTCTTCAGCCCTTCAAGGCGCAGTGAGACAGGTGAGGTCTCAAAAATAGCTTCATTTCTGCGGCTCCAAATTATACCCACAGCTGCTGCAAAAACTACCCTCCATTCCAGCCCCCCAACTATAGTTTTAATCTTCAAATTTGCTTCTAACCACCTCCTGATATCGCATAGCTGTTGGGCTTGCGAATGAAATTCTTGTATACCGCTGCAGAAAATCTGGCTTGTCACAGGCCTTCGGATCAGTAGCTGGTGGAAGTGAATCAGCTCCGTTGGGATTTCATCCTCTTTTAGGCGTCCACCAGAATGTATCTTAAGACCTGCACAGTTACAACAATTTGCTGCAGAATTGCAGCGTGAGACTGTATTCAAATCAGGTGCCTGATGACCTGTAGCGAAGTTATTCATTAAACCCAACTCCCGCCACAGGATCCTCGCCGCTTTACATTCAATAAATATGTGTTGGACATCCTCTAACTCGGCCCCACAAATTGCACAACCTCTTGTCTCAACTACATTTCTGTTATATAGATTTAATGTAGTAGGTAAACGATTCCTAGCTAATCTCCATAGTAACACTCAAAGCTTTTGTGAACACTTAAGCCTCCAAATAATCCTCCAATCAAAATTCGAATCAGGGGCATCTCCTGCAATATGATTAAAGCCTGACTTAACGGAGTAATTACCAGAAGCCTCATGTAGCCATCTATATTTCACCCCATCCAAACCACTCTTCTCAAGAACACCAGTCTTAAGGATACTATCTCCCGCGATAATCGCCTTACACACCCCAGAATCATTCGTTTTAATCTCACAATCTAGTAGACTGTTTTTAAAATATTTTTGTTTAAAAACCTCTACCCATGCAACTCTTTGGTTCTGAAGAATTTTCCACCCGAGTTTTGCCAATAAGGCTATGTTGAAATTTCGTGCTCCTCGAAACCCCAACCCACCCTTCAACTTCGGCATACACAACTGGTTCCAAGCGACCCAATGTATCTTCCTTTGTTCATCAGACAAACCCCATATAAAATTCCGTGTTAGACGGTCTATTTCATCGCAGACATACACCGGTAATTTTAGAACTTGCATTTGATAAGTTGGCACCGCACTTAGCACCGACTGAGCCAAGTAATTCGTCCGGCCAATGATAAACTTTTAGCTTTCCAACCCGCTAATTTACCTCTCATTCTATCTAAAATTCTTTTATAAAAACCTTTCGGAATTCTTCCAGACTGTATTGGTGTTCCCAAGTAATTACCAAAAGATTCGCTAAGACAAAAACCACTTATCCCAGCTAATTCGACTTGGTGGTCCACTGGGACATATTTGGAAAAATATATTAACGATTTATCCGCACTAACTGTTTGTCCGGCTTCAGTACAAAATATGGCTAGTGATTCATGAACAAGATTCACCTGAGACAAAGAGACTTCTCCAAACAAAATTAAATCATCTGCAAAAAAGAGATGAGACAATGTAGGAACACCTCTTCCCATACTAATCGGCTTCCAACTACCATTTTCACACAGGTCCTGGATGAGGATAGACAAGCGCTCCATGCAAAGTACAAAAATATAAGGGGAAAGAGGATCACCCTGGCGAATACCTCGAAAGGGCTTGAACGGGGGTAGAGGTTCACCATTCCATAGCACTTGCATTTCGTTTTCCGCCATGCTTGAAATTATAATAGATATCCAGCTTGAAGGAAAACCAAAATTCTTGATTGTATCTTCAATAAATTCCCACCGGATTTTATCGTAGGCCTTCGCTAAGTCTATCTTTACTGCCATAATTCCTTTCTTGCCCTTGAGGTGCCGCATTCTGTGATCAATTTCTCGAACAAGGATAATGTTATCCGTGGTTGATCTCCCTGGCAAAAAACTACACTGGCAGGGGCCAATTTTATCAGCAAGAATAGGCCTGAGTCTATTGACCATAGCCGTCATAATGAATTTGTAAGGTGAATTTATAAGACTTATTTGTCGGAAAAGACTTACTCGTTCGGGATCGGCAACTTTCGGGATGAGATGAATGAGGGTACCATTTAGATTTTTCAGAATAGACCCCGTATCTAGCGCACCACGGAACATTTTCTCTATTGATGGACAGACTGTACTCCAACATTTTTGATAAAACGCAACCGACATACCATCCGGGCCAGGGGCTTTTAACGGATTTGACTGAAAGACCGAATCTTGAATTTCTTTCGCGGAAAAAGGTATATTAAGTTCTTGCGCGATGTTGTCCCCCACATACTCCGCTTGTGGAAGCGAGAAAATTCCAATTTTATATTTCGGTTCCTCATATAATTGCTCAAAATACTCCCGAACCAACACTTTCAATTCATTCTCCCTTTCAACCCAAACATTGTTGTTATTTAGTAATCTAACGCATTTTTCTTTCTTTTTCCGTATAATCCTAGAGAGGTGATAAAAACTGGTATTTCGCTCACCGTTCTTAATCCAATTTTCTCTTGAATTTTGGAAACTCATGATTTCCTCTTGCTTTAACGCGCTCTCATATTCATGTGACAAACTTTTTTCCAATTGGCGAAGAGAAGAATTATACCTCTATGGATAAAATATAAATACCTCTATGGTTTGATAAAGGGCCAAAAGTCCTCTAGGAACAAATACCTTTCTATGTTTTCCCATTTCGTGATAACTTTTTCCTTCTTTCATATATTACTAAAGTTTATGCTACGGATTATCACAAGTTGCACAATTGTCACAAATTATCACAAATAGTGGCGAGTATTTACGAATTGTGAGCTTATATGAAAGTATTTGTCTATTTCAAAATTCTATATCTTTTTTATATTTACCAAATCATAAAAGGTCTTAGTATTTTACACAAATACCTTTTTCCCAATATTATCTAAATTATTATATGAATTCTTACTTCTATCGAAACTCATCACACTTAAAAGTTACAACCATATGATTTGTCAAGGTTAATAAATATTTTTAGTAGTATTTGGATATAATTGATATGCCCTAAAATATCCAAAGGGATAGGCAATGGGGTTACAACCTCCATTAACTGGGAAGATGTTGTATAAATTTATCAAAACATTTTTTTGGAGGAAAACGTAAGTTTAAAGATATGAATCCAATTAAATATAAATTTGGTTAATTTTAGGAGAAAAGATGATTAAAATAATACACTAGCCCTCTCATGAGATAAAATTTAGGGTAAGAATTCATCAATCGTTCTCAAACTCAGCCTTTAGACATTGTATGTGGATTCATCAAGTATGTAGCAGTAGGACTATGAATTGAGTAAAAATTGTAGATTTATTTACAATGTGTATGTTATAAGGATGAGAAGGTAGTGCATCATATGATATCATTCAACAATGTTCTTCATTAATGAGTCTAACACTATCCCCCTCGGGGTCTCTAGGACACTATCACGGATAAACCTCTCTTTGGGTGAAATCTCATATTATTTAGCATTAAATTTTTATATTCAAGCATCTGTCTCGATTTAGAAATTCATTTTCTATTAATTGTGTTACTATCCATATATAGATTCGTCAAACACCACGTTTGATCGTAAATTCTATTTCACTATTAATGGCGTTTTACCAAAACTCTATCCTGGAAGTCTAAAAAACCATTGAAATTAATTTTGACCTTTAGGATTATTCAAACGGAAAAAAAAACTATGAAAAATGGTAACAAGTCTTTTGGAGAGCAATAAACTATTTTAAACAAAAAAAAAATCAAAATGGCTTAAGTTTTATTGACACCTAACAAAAAGTGGATGGTAGGCGAGAGAAATAGTTAACTTTTTTTTTTGTCTAGGTGGGACGATCGAACGCAGAGATTCCTACAACTAAGCGGTAGGTAAGAATGAAGATAAAAACATAAAATAGGTTTTCAAATTCTAACATATATATATATATATATATATATATATATATATATATAAAGAGTAATGCTGGGTATCACCCAAAAAGGTATCACCTAAACATCACCCATGATGTGGCGGTTAGGTGGACCAATTCTGGAGGAGAAAGAAAAAAGTAAATCTGGAAAGAGAAAAATCATGATTGGTCCACCTAACCGCCACATTGTAGGTGATGTTTAGGCGATACCTTTTTGAGTGATACCCAGCATTACTCATATATAAAAGCACCGGAAAGATTTTTATTGGTCGAAACATTGGACTCATAGTCCGATCTAGCTGAGCCAAAAGTACAAAAAATGGATTTTGATTTTCTTTTTTTGTTCCAAATCATAATATATAGATAGGTAGTAAAATCTAACGATTAGGAACCCAAATTATAATTGTATAAAAATAAAATACTACCATCTTGCGTCTGCCGGGAGTCGAACCCGGGTCTATTGCTTGGAAGGCAATTATCCTAACCGTTGGACTACAAACGCTGCGATTGGCCTACTAGCACATCTTCAATATTTTATTCTGTTTTCCTTCAAATCGTCCAGCACAAACTATAATGGTTACTTATCTTTTATGAAGATCAGCAATGGACTAAACATATAAAGATTCTCAGCCCAACTTTTCGTCTAGACGAGCTTCAAGGCACTTTATGGTCTCTTATAACACTCACAAATACACAACATTATGTATGTATTTATTTTGATATATACATAAGAATATTGACAGCAATGCTTCAGAGTTGCAGTCAAATGATGAATAAATGGGAGAATGTAATGGTAGTTGAGGAAGTATCAATTTGAAATCACATAGCCTTATCTTTATAACTTAATTTCAAAATGTGGCTAAATTGTGAAAATGAATAAAGATAAAGGACCAAAAAGGTAATTTTCCATAATTATAATGTGTATACATTTTTATTTGTAGACTACTTATCATTACATGTATACAAGATTACCAACATACTATCCGGGGTGTGTAAATTCTTTATCTCATCCTATCTTAGCAAAATGCATATCTTGTTTAAACATGAAAAGTTTCGATATTACTCAAAACACCTCATCATACTAACACGGCACATATAGACATAGTTCCAAATACCAATATATAACATAGCAAGAAAAGCACCATAAAAGAAGCAGATAAGCAGAAGATTGTAGTAACAACCCTATATCAGATACTAACACATAATAAAAACATAGTTTTAGCCAAAATAAAAGCTTAAGTTTACTATTCACTTGATAGAAACTAGACTAGCTTGATTAACCAAGACTCTAAACGTATCACCATAGCCATCAATGTAATGAGCATCATCAGTGTCCAAGCTTCTTGAGATCAATTCTCGCTCTGGCTCATCATCATCATCATCATCTTCTCCACCTTCCAAGTAAAGTAATTCTTTTTTCCTAACCAAAAGAGGGCGCTTCAGATCCATCAACGGTCCCACCACAAATTGTTTTGTCCAAGATTCAGCCACCCCATCTTGTTTCAACACCCATATCTCAACAAATTGTCCTTCTGAAGTATCCCATTGATCAAATTCGAAAATGGCTAGCGAATTATTGAAGTCTATGAGGCTTGGACGCTTTTTCGGTGTAGAATAGATATAATTTTCAAGGTCAGTATTAGGAAGAGTGATGCATCGAAACACCTCACTGTTCAAATTAAAACTGAGGATAAATGGACGCACTTTACAATACTGTGGGGAATTCTTTTTGCCCATGGCAATCCAATGCAATGTTCCGTTAAATAATACCCCAGATGGAGATGAAAAAGGTTCTATACACGACATATCTAGTCCTTGCTCATGCTCAATTTCTCTCCAAGTTTTAATACCCACATCATAAATCAGGCATTGAATCTTTTCGGGATTATCTAAGCAACTGAAATCATATAGGCAGAGAAATAAAACAATCTTGTAATAATTTCTGTTTGAATCAAATCCCAAACCAGAGCTACACATTCTAGCCTGTGTGAAACGGGGTAAAGGAATCTCTTCAAATTCTCTCAGTGATGGGTTACATAAAACAATCTTGTTTAAGTTATGTGAGATACAAATCAACCCATTACAAGCTCCGCAAATATCTAAATAGCTCTTACGATCAAATGGTACATCTAAATCGGGTGCAATAATGCGAAGAGATTCGTAATCTAGGAAGGATAAGGTTGTCATTGAATTATGTAGGCGACGAACAAGTATTATATAGTTATGATTCTGATTTTTGATGAGATGCGATTTGATGAAATTAGGGTTTTTAATAAAATCATACCAAGATTTACAGACGCACCTGCAAAGAAGCAATGATTTCAAGGGCAACTTGAGTAGAATCTCTTCAACTAATTCTTCAGGCAAGGTCTTCTTCGTCCTCATAGCGTTCCCCATTTTTGTGAGTAAAACAAAGCTACTTCACTTTTGTGCTGACTGTTGACCCAGTTTAGTTAATGTCTATCATAGTAGAACCTTTTCCCCGCCCAAGTTTTTCACTTTCCCGTAAATTTTTTTGGATAACATATTAAATATCCTTATGGTTTGATAAAGGGCAAAAAACCCCAATAGTTTAAAAGAAAAAAATACCTTCTTATGTTTTTCCCGTTCTTGATAATTCTTCCTTCTTTTACATATATTTTTCTTTTCTTTTGTCAAGCTTTTACAAATATCAGTAAAACTCATGCTATGAGTTGCCACGCAATGCACTGAATTGTCATGAATTATATATATTATGACTAGCAACACCAATTTAAAAAAATAGTTTCAAATCCCAAAATTATGCAATAATTATATAGTGGCAATTTAATACATAAAAAAGATAAAAGAAAGAAAAGTTATTACAAATGGTGTTGTAAACTTATTCCCAAAGATAAATTGTCTTGCCTCATGCTAAAGAAATTAAAAAAAGTGCATTAAAGGTTGTGTTTATATGTCTAATAACCTTTTATATAAATTTGAAATTCGTAGGTCTACTCATTGGTCAAGGTAAGTGATTAAATTTTGTAATAGTTCCCACAAGAAATTCGCAACAATTTGTCTAGTCAACTGGTGGCCCCCGATACATCGTCTAAAATCCAACACACGGGGACACATGCTACTCCGTGCAAGTGTACAAGTCGTCCTAAGTAACAAAATGATACGTAGGTGTAGTCGTTCTCCACAAGGACAATTCTTGTGTTTTATAAAGTGATTCAGGGTTAAGTTGCAAATACGGAAGTCAAATGGTATATGTTTTCGGTTTTAAAGACTAAGGAAATAAAGTGCAAAATATGAAAGAAACTAAAGATATTTAAGCTAAAGGATCAAAAATATATTAAGGAAGAAAACGAGATAAGAATGTAGCTTGAATCTTGCTATTGATCCCCAATAATGTTGATTTAAATGATTCTAGTAGTAAGGGAAAATTGGTTTTTTTGAGTTAATCAGAACTCTATATTCTCCGTATATCCCTTCCAGGTTGATAAAGGGTTGTCCTATAACAATAGGTCTTTTTCCGAGTGACCCTACAATGAATTCAAATGCGTAAACCCAAGCCCTATTGACTATCCAGTTAGTTAAGACCTTCTATATACTAACGAACACCAAATGTATATGAACTAATTTTATGTTTCGAACCCCCTTTCAGATGCAACAAAGAACACTATCACAACCTAATACTTGGTAAAGGTATAGGTAGACAATTAAATGCAAGTTCATACACAACATATATAAAATCCAATTAAGTGAAACATGAACATCCCAAACAACACTAATTCATCCAGTTAACCACTATGGTTCATACATTAAGCTATAATGGTTTTAATTCATAATTAAAAATAAAAAGCAATAGATAAAAATATTAGAATCATGTTTAGAACAAATTACTCTAATGGTGGGCTGGTGAAGGGTCGAGGTGGAAAGGGTGGAACCCTTTCTTCTTTTCTTCTCTAGGCGTATAGAGTATTCTAAGAATGCGTAATTCCTTTTTGATTCTCAAAATAGTTGACCTATTAAAGTCCAAAATGTTTATGAAAAGTGTGGCCCCCATTTAAGTAGTCAAAGTCAACCCAAAAACGTTTTCAAATAATCCAGACTAGTTTGAGCCACAGTGGAAGCAATATCTTAACTTTGTCGTCTTAACTTTGAATTGAAAATCGTCACCTCTCACACGATCCTGAATTCTAGTACTATAATGAAACCATGTGGTTTTCTCATAATCCTAGCCAAATGTGTGTGGTGCCTCTCTTAAATCGAATTCAAAGTTTTGTCGGTAAACGCTTGTTATCTTCCAAAATGGTTTTTTTGGTCCTTTTACGGGTTAGTGGTGGTCCTTTGTGTGTTCTAAAAATAAATGCAGATGCTAATCGAACCACAACCGCAAGTGTACGGTTGTCCCAAGTAGTAATAACTGATAAATCAGATTCGTTCCAAGGACGGAATGGTTGATCACAATGTCTAGCAAATAGTGATTGATGCACTTATGAAAGTAAAAGATAATAAAATGTTTGTTTGGTTTTGTTGATTAAAGATAATGAATAAAAGACAAATAATTAAATGCAAGTAAAAGCTAAGACGCGAGTAAAATGAATGAAAACGCAATATGAGATGTAGTACTTGAGAACGCAAGGATCCTCCTAATCTTACTTCCTAACTTATGTTGTTTAAGGGCTAAATTGGTCAATTACAATGGTCGGGATTCTAAATTCCTTATACCCCCGTCAGGGTGGACTATAAGGCGATCCTAAAGTGTCACTAGTCCCGTCAGGGTAAATGTGATCCACCGTTGGATGATTAAGTTTTATTACCTCATTGGCCCTAGGATTAGCTAAGCTCGTCAGAATCATTAACTTCTATCCTAGATTGAATAAATGGTTCTGTACCTAAACCCTCCGTCAGGATGATCCAATCGCCACTAATTGGAATAGCCTAGATACTAACACCTGTTCTTAGTTAGCTACTCCAAAAACAGTAAAATAATCTCAATTTATTGAAAAGAGTAAAAGCCCTAATTTAGTTTAATTCAATAAAAACCCAAATTCAACATTCGTTAATTAATAAGATTGGGATTCACCCATTATTTGTTCTCAAGCACTATCAATTGTTTAGCTCATATTAAAAAGAAATACTAAATTAAAAATAAAGGAATTCATATTTGATTACAAAATTAAAATTGAAAGAACCTAATTTCCGGAATTGGAATGACTACGAACGGAGCTATAGACCCACTCCAGCTCTTGTAGCTTCTTCTTTCTTCCTTCTGTTGCTTCTCTCTGGTGTTTAATCTTGTGGAATGTGAATTGTGTGTAAAATAGAAGTCCAGACCTCCTTTTATAAGCATAAATTCGGACTAGGGCTTGGACCAGAAAATAAAACACTAATTAAATGTCCAAGCCCAAATTCTATGTCCAAAATCCCGTAACTGCTGATACACCTTCACTAAAACGGCTTTTCCCGATGCGTTATGACTCCGATTGACCTCATTCTAGTTGCTAAAGTTCCGTAACTCAATAAGGAATGTTTTCTCTTCAAAGGTCAGCGGCTAAATAATCGCTTAAGCACCTCGAAATCAGCACTCTATGGCCTAAAAGTTGATTTTCAGCTCTAAAAATAATATCTTCGGGATTTATCTTCAAGTCTTGACTCTAATCCACGATCTTTGACTTTCTCCTCGGATTCCTCTCCTAGCTAACATCTAAAACCTGTAAACTTTACACTAAAAATACCAATATTACGCGCAAAAGTTTAATATATTAAAAATGCTAGAAATAAATAGGGAATTCCGGATTATTGCATATTTAGTCCAAAAGTCTATCAAATTAATTAAATAAACACAAAAAATGATGTCTCCCAAGGGTCGAAAATAAGAACAATTAGGGAGACATCAAGACCCCCAACTCAAACCTTTGTCGTCCCGACAAAGTAAAACAAAACAAAGGGGTAGAAGTAAGCGTATAAACAAGTAGAAGCTAGCAAATAAACCCTAAAGCAATTCTCAAAATAAATCTCATATAGCAAACTCTAGAAACTAATATACACATACACTAATCATGCAACATCAAACCTAAATAATCTCAATCATAAAATTAAAGTCGCAATGCTTGAAGGGTACACTTGTACTCATCTCTGTATGACGGCTATAGGGTGGTCATTAATCCTAACTCGCTTTGAACGCTCCACCTAGTATATTCCCTATCAACAGAATAATAAATTCACTATGCACTTAGGAATCACGAGGTCTTTACGGTAATAATATTGGCTTAAGGACGGGTGTGGATGTATATTTGGTAAATTTGAAGTGAGCTTTTGGCTCTCTCCTCACTTACCATCAACAGTGTCCTCGAGCTTGAGTTAACGCTCAAAAAGATGTTCTCACTCACCCATATACGCAACAATTTAGCGTCCCATGTCTACCCACTATAAATAAGATGATTTTCAGAAAATTCCACTTTGCCGGATGGTTTATTCATATGTATTTTTTTTTCTTTTCTCTTTTTCTTTTTTTTTTGTACAGAAGCAAACCGGGTTCCCGGTTTTGACGAATCCGGGTTCCCGGTTCCTACTGTATGGATTTTTTTTCATTTTTTCATTTTTTCTTTCTTTTTCACTTTCTTCTCATTCCCGGCAAAGGGTTACAATTATAATTCATCTGCAATTGTGCTACAATACAAAGCACATCAATCCCAACCCATTAAATTCCCCATATGTGGTCCCACCACCCCAAACTCAAGCTCGAGACATGTCTCAGGATTGTGATTCAAGTGCGGGTCATATGGTCATGCCTAATAATCTAAGGGATAATGGCTTATATCGTGGCTACAAAGAAAAGGCTAAAGGCTCAAAGTGGGCTAAGACGGATAATAATTAATACAAGGGATAGAAGGCTAAAAAGGCACAAATGGCTAACAAAGAACTGCCCCTATCATTTTCCTAAGTACATAGCTTGTCTTTAGTTCATATCTAGGTGGGTTCTCTACTAATTAGGATTTCACGTTCTACACACCAAACATATTCCTTGAGTACAAGCTTACTTCATTTGCATTGTTCATTAATTTTTCCTATCAATTACCTATGTTCGCATGCAATTGTAAGTGCGTTTTATATCAATCCCTAAAGTCCACTATTTACTATCATAGATTCATCAAAAGTATGCTTAAAGGGATATTTAAAAATTTCTACAGTCAAACGCAACTCCGAAAATTCTTTTATTGAAAGCAAATAAAACAAATAACACATAAAAACTGGGATGAGGCAACGAACCCCACCCCAAACTCAAAAATGAGTCGTGTCCCCACGACTCGAAAAGATTCAAAGCAATAAAATAATTTACACTAAATGAGAAGGGTTAGAAAACGTATCTGAACCAGCGCGAGGCTGGTTGTCGGTGTTGCGTCCATGAACTTTATCTCGCGTCTAGACATCGTAAGTTGTGCTTTGAACAAATAAAGTTCAACTTGTTTGTAACGTTTTCTAAAATAGCGCACCTCGTATCCTGATTCTCTTCCAACACCTTGATTTTCGATTCCAACTCATCATCGGATCATTTTCTTCCTCACTTTCAGGTTCCTCAATCACTTTCCTCTTCTTCGGATTAGCCTTAATATGAACCTCTTCAGTCTTGTGTTTGAAATCTTGGAGAATTCCTTTGATAAGCACACATGAAAACGGATTTGATAGGCATCTCTTTCCACCCCAAACTCAAAACTTCAAATAGTGAGAAGCTAAGGCTTAGAACTTTGATGTTTTGAGGCTTAAGACTTGAAGATTATGGTGGAATATGAGATGGGTAAAGGCTAATTGATGTGTGGGAAGAGGGAATTGGATTTAAGTTGAAGATTGGATGAAGAACAATCGGAGGAAAGTGGGATTTTAATCGTATTTTCGGATGGGAGATGAGTTGATTTCATGTTTTTTGTGGTGAAAGAGAGTAAGATTTGAGGATTGTGTGGTTGTAGATGATGATGTTCAGGAAATTCTGGGTTTTGGGAGTGTTTTTGGAGGCTGGGTTGAAAGAAAGAGGTAAAAATCTAGGGCTAAAAAGCTGAAAATTGACCTGTCACAGAAGAAACCGGGTACCCGCATTTGCAAATGCGGGGCCACAGTTTCGCGTCGCTGTGTCGACGCGAAAAAAAAAGATTTTTTTTTTATTTTTTATTTTTTTTAATAATTTTTTTTGGGCGTCTGAAAATAAATGACGCAATAATTTTTTTTTTTTTTTTTACCTCAAAACGCAGCCAAAACGCGGGGTCAGAGAATTGCCCTTCGAAACCGGGTGCCCGCATTTGCAAATGCGGGTACCCGGTTTTTCGTCGATGGCGCGAGCCAAGACGCACCAAAACGCGACCTCCCAAAACGCGGGGTCAGAGAAATTGGAAAAGTACAGCTCCGAAATCGGGTACCCGCATTTGCAAATGCGGGGACCCGGTTTGCGTCGATGGCGCGAATCCAAAACGCAGCAAAACGCAGTGGTGACGCAGCAAAACGCGGGACCCAAGACGCTGGGTCAGAAAGTTCGAATTTTTAGCTTTCGAAACTGGGTACCCGCATTTGCAAATGCGGGGACCC
Source organism: Nemophila menziesii (assembly GCA_029959085.1). Lineage (NCBI taxonomy): Eukaryota > Viridiplantae > Streptophyta > Magnoliopsida > Boraginales > Hydrophyllaceae > Nemophila > Nemophila menziesii. Next base: position 3,198,750 of record JARWIR010000013.1, read on the forward strand.
GGTTTGGCCCCTGGAACACCACAAATTTTTCTCCTATTTTCGCCCTTTCGACCCCAAACTCATGACCTTTTTATCCCTGAAATCATCAAAAACAACTACCCTTCCTCATTTCTTAATAATAAACACTAAAATTACGAAAATCAAACTATTCTAAATTGCAAAAATTTAAAAACTCAGCTAATATACAAGGAATTGGCTTTTGTTTAACGTCGTTAAGCTCGACGGGTTACCTCATTCATCAGTCATTGACATAACCTCCCCAGCAGTGAGTGAGGTAGTCAATATTTGCAACTCGAAATTTGCATCCCTTAACTTTTATTCCCACTAGTTTGTCTTAGATAACCTTCGCGACCATGAATGGTCCTATCCAAGAACTTTTGGATTCACGTACCTTTGGATGGGGGTTCGGTTTCTTCATAGCTACTTCTTCACCTACCTTGAACCCCTTTTTCTTTCTTTCTTTCTTAGGTTCCTTCGGAACCTTCGTGGCACGTGCTTTCTCTTTCTTCTTCGCATGATTGAGTTGTGGATTTTTAGGGTATGGAGGAGCTTTAATTGGTGGTTTCTTTCGTAGCTCTTTCTCCTCCACCCCTAAAGTGTCCACAACATTAATTGGCTCTTTTCTTACCGGTTCCCTTACATCTATACGAAAACATTCTTCCTTGGAATCCGGAAACTTCATAGGTCTGAACACATTAAACTTCATCTCCTCGTCTTGGATTCTCATAATCATTTCTCCGTTCTCTACATCAATCAAGGTACGCCCCGTGGCTAGGAATGGTCTTCCCAAAATAATGGGGACATTCCTATCCGCGTCGTAATCAAGTATAATGAAATCAGCGGGAAAAATTAACGTACCTGCCTTAACGAGGACATCTTCGATTCGGCCTTCCGGATGTGCAAGAGATCGATCCGCCATTTGCAAGACCATAGAAGTGGGTCTTGCTTCGATATTAAGCTTGTCAAAGATTGATTTGGGCATAAGATTTATGCTTGCACCCAAATCGCATAGCGCTTTTCCTTTCCACTCATTACCAATAGATATTGGAATTGTAAAGCTCCCAGGATCAACTAACTTTGGAGGTAATTTACCTTGACAAATAGCACTACATTCCTCAGGGAGACCAATCATCTCATTATCACAATACGGCCGTTTGTTGGTGAGGGCTCTTTTCAGAAACTTAGCATACTTGGGTACATCTCTAATAGCTTCTAATAACGAAATATTTATGCTAAGACCTCTTACCTTGTTAAAGAATTTTTGATAATCAGCCGTATCACCCTTCTTTTGAACTCTCGATGGAAATGGTGGAGGAGGACGGTTTATTATAGTATCATCTTTCTTTTTCGGAACTTCACTAGACCTCTCCACTTCTTCTACTTCAACTTCTTCATCTTTATTCACCACCTCTTTTTCTTTTCTAACTTCTTTTTCTTTCATAACCGGAAAAGGAGGTGGAGGAAGGTTCTTACCACTTCTGAGAGTAATAGCTTTACAATCTTCGATTTGGATTGGATTCTCAGTATCGCTAGGGAGTTGTCCTTGTGGACGTTGATTCAGTTGTTTGTTAATTTGACTTAGCTGATTCTGGAACAACTGCATATTTGCTTCAACTGCGTTTTGACGTTCCATAGCTTGTGTCTGAAGAGCAATCAAACTCTCAACTGTTTTCTGAAGGGTCACTGCTCCTTCTTGTGGATGGGCAGGTAAGGCTTTCTGATTCATTGTGTCATCATAATTGTCTTGAGGAGCTTGTCTCTGAACATAATTTCCCTGATTCTGTCCTCCTTGATAATTATTTTGTGGTCTTGGATTGTAGTTGTTACCTTGGGGACGCGGCTGATACGCATAGGTAGGATTGGCTGCCCCATTAGGATTTGAGTATTGAAACCCAGGATGGTTTCTGTTAGGCTGATATCCGTTACCACTCGAATTAAAGTTACCTCTATTGGACATAAACATCACGGACTCTTGGTTATTCGGACAACCTTCCTCATCATGATCATCTACCCTACAAATCGAACACATATAAACCTCTTGTGCAGCATGCACAACTACCTTCTTACCCGAAAAACCTTCTTTAACAGCTAAAGTAAGCTGCTTCAATTGTTGCTCTATAGTATTTTGAATCTTATTCTCAAGCGTAGCAAACTTTTCTTCCATATCAACATTATTTACTCCCTTAACTGGTGTTCTTACTGAATTCCACCCCACTTCGTTCTTGACTGTTCTCTCTAAAATAATTTTAGCATGAGCGGGTTGAACTTGAAGAAAACCTGCACCACATAGCGTATCCAACTTCTCTCTTGAAGTTCCATCAAGGCCTCTATAAAAGATCTTTAACTGTTGTTGTTCTGAAAAGCCATGATTGGGAACTTTACGCAAACACATCTGAAATCTTGTCCAGCTCCTACCCACAGTTGCATCATACTCTTGACGGAAATGCGTCAATTCTAATTCAGCATCTAACCTCATGTTACTTGGGTAATACCTGTCAAAGAAAGCAATTTCTAATTGGTCCCAATTAGTAATCTTCGTAGGATCTTGCGTATCGTGCCATTCACTCGCTTCATCAATCACAAAAAATTTAAACGCAGCAAAATACATCTGTTCTCTTGAAACTCCTTGTGTGATATAAGAATCACATATCTGTTTAAACTTTTGTACTGCTCTAAGAGGATCTTCTGATGGTCTACCACGAAAATTCCCAAAATTTTGGAATTGAGCTAACATACCCGAATCTGGACGGAATCGCGGAACATTAATATCTGGAGCACCTACTCCTATAGCAGGAGCACGGAATGGAACTTCTGGTGGACCATTAGTAAACCATGGATCTTGAATATTCGCCATTTCTTTTTCCTCTTGTTTTCTTCTTTTCTTATTTGCAAGTCTGATTAACGAATCCGGATTATCAAGGATTTGAACTGGTGGTTCAAATCTGAGCCTTCTTCGCATACACCAAACCTAAAAACCTGAAAAGACTAAACAAGCAAAAAGCGTAAAACTGATAAAAACAAAAATAAAAATAAATGCAACTATCACTAAAGGATAAACACCGTGGTCACACGCTACCGTCCCCGGCAGCGGCGCCAAAAACTTGGTGGTCCTTTGTGTGTTCTAAAAATAAATGCAGATGCTAATCGAACCACAACCGCAAGTGTACGGTTGTCCCAAGTAGTAATAACTGATAAATCAGATTCGTTCCAAGGACGGAATGGTTGATCACAATGTCTAGCAAATAGTGATTGATGCACTTATGAAAGTAAAAGATAATAAAATGTTTGTTTGGTTTTGTTGATTAAAGATAATGAATAAAAGACAAATAATTAAATGCAAGTAAAAGCTAAGACGCGAGTAAAATGAATGAAAACGCAATATGAGATGTAGTACTTGAGAACGCAAGGATCCTCCTAATCTTACTTCCTAACTTATGTTGTTTAAGGGCTAAATTGGTCAATTACAATGGTCGGGATTCTAAATTCCTTATACCCCCGTCAGGGTGGACTATAAGGCGATCCTAAAGTGTCACTAGTCCCGTCAGGGTAAATGTGATCCACCGTTGGATGATTAAGTTTTATTACCTCATTGGCCCTAGGATTAGCTAAGCTCGTCAGAATCATTAACTTCTATCCTAGATTGAATAAATGGTTCTGTACCTAAACCCTCCGTCAGGATGATCCAATCGCCACTAATTGGAATAGCCTAGATACTAACACCTGTTCTTAGTTAGCTACTCCAAAAACAGTAAAATAATCTCAATTTATTGAAAAGAGTAAAAGCCCTAATTTAGTTTAATTCAATAAAAACCCAAATTCAACATTCGTTAATTAATAAGATTGGGATTCACCCATTATTTGTTCTCAAGCACTATCAATTGTTTAGCTCATATTAAAAAGAAATACTAAATTAAAAATAAAGGAATTCATATTTGATTACAAAATTAAAATTGAAAGAACCTAATTTCCGGAATTGGAATGACTACGAACGGAGCTATAGACCCACTCCAGCTCTTGTAGCTTCTTCTTTCTTCCTTCTGTTGCTTCTCTCTGGTGTTTAATCTTGTGAAATGTGAATTGTGTGTAAAATAGAAGTCCAGACCTCCTTTTATAAGCATAAATTCGGACTAGGGCTTGGACCAGAAAATAAAACACTAATTAAATGTCCAAGCCCAAATTCTAAGCCCAAAATCCCGTAACTGCTGATACACCTTCACTAAAACGGCTTTTCCCGATGCGTTATGACTCCGATTGACCTCATTCCAGTTGCTAAAGTTCCGTAACTCAATAAGGAATGTTTTCTCTTCAAAGGTCAGCGGCTAAATAATCGCTTAAGCACCTCGAAATCAGCACTCTATGGCCTGGAAAGTTGATTTTCAGCTCTAAAAATAATATCTTCGGGATTTATCTTCAAGTCTTGACTCTAATCCACGATCTTTGACTTTCTCCTCGGATTCCTCTCCTAGCTAACATCTAAAACCTGTAAACTTTACACTAAAAATACCAATATTACGCGCAAAAGTTTAATATATTAAAAATGCTAGAAATAAAAAGGGAATTCCGGATTATTGCATATTTAGTCCAAAAGTCTATCAAATTAATTAAATAAACACCAAAAATGATGTCTCCCAAGGGTCGAAAATAAGAACAATTAGGGAGACATCAGTTAGCCTTGACTTCTTGACTTCTTCTCATCATTTCAGGGTCTCGTATCATCCATGTACTTAAGATATGCACACTTAATACACAATTAATGCATAAAATATCTAAAAGTACCAAAACATATGAAACTAGACAAGAAATCATGAAATGTCAAAAAATATGGAATAATACCTCAATTAAATCTAATAAACCCCCAAAATGATGTCTCACGATATGATTATTCTATCACAAAAGACGAGACATGATCTACATCATCTCATGTAAACACCCATAACTTTCTTGTTTGAACTTGGAATTGCTTTCTCTTTTTGGCCATAGAAACTATAATTCAAGAGTTTTCCAATTTTGTATTGATCAACCTCTAGTTCCTATCCAATTTTTACAGAAACTTTTCAAAGTCAATGGCTAAATTCATATGAAAACTTTTGTACTCTTTAATATTTTCTTGTAACTTCCTCGACCCCTTCTTGTTTCATTACGAGCCTGCCATGGGTTTTTCTAGGTTTTTCATCACTTATTCTCTCTCCTTTGATATCTAGATTTCACGTGCTCATATTATCTAATCTTTCACATTACACAAAAATGCTTCAAAGTACTCCAAAACCCCCAAGTCACACTATATAGCGTAGAATGTGAAAATACACCAAATTAAAGGATAAAACTTAATTTTATGCTCTAGATACTCCCTAAATGATGTCTCGCGTGTTGGAATTAATTGACTAGAACCAAAATAATTGTAATAGCTTGACTCAATCGATGCTTTAAGAACGATCTCTGGTATAGCCGTGGTGCTATTATGTATTTTCACGGTGCTCATCATCAGATTACTATTACATCTGTCAGGTGTGTGTGTGTGTTCACAAAAGCGAATTAAAATCTGTAAGCTCTCATTTATGGTGTTGTAACTCTAACTCATTGGAGTTTATTGTTGTTGGTGGTGTGTAGATATAAAGTAGAATTTTTGGTATATATAACCACAAAGAGACTTCTCCATAAAACCATCCCATAAATACATTAAGCATTGGGAATTACAACCTCATATAGAGGGGGTCAGAATCCATAAAGTGGGGTTACACTCAATTAAGAAGGGGCTACACTACATAAATGTTTCTCATGAGTGTTATAACTAAACAACATGTGTTTCCTATTACATGCGGTCACCTTTTTCACACTAACATAGACAATCTTCACGAATGTTTATCCATTGTAGACTACCCATATAGGGCATTGAGATCATTAAGAGCAATATAACTCGAACTTATCGAGTGACATTGAGTTCATCAATTCCTTTCTCACTAGAACTGCAACCTTTTGCTATGAATTAATGAAGGGTAAAGAGTTAATCTTAATTGATTCATTACATCCTTTCTCACTAGGACCGCCTCTCTTAGGCTATGAATTTATTAAGCGTGAGACTCATCCTTAATATATTCATGAAGTCCGTTCTCACTAGGACAGTCCCACTTGATTATGATTTTGGTTAAGGATCAATCTCATCCTTAAGTTAATAGTTGGTGAATTCATCACGCCCGTCTCAATTGGAATACCATTTAATAGTTATGAATTTAGTAAGATTTTTCAAACTTAGCCTTTCAATAATGGGTAAATGCATGACATTTGTCTCAACATGACCACTGATTAATGGTTATGAATTCCTTAAGAGTTCTCAAATTCAGCCTTTACTCTATAGTCGGTGAATTTATCACGTCCGTCTCAACAAGAATACCATATAATGGTTATGAATTCATTAACTCAGCCTTTAGTCATTCTATATGGATTTATAAAATCTGTATAAGTAAGTTTATGAATTAAATAAGAGTTGTAAACTCATTTACAAATTCTATGTCATAGGGGTGAGAAGGTAGCGCATTATGGGATCATTCACCAGTGACCTTTATCATTTGTTAACCCTATTCCTCTCGGCGTCTCCAAGACCACTATCCCGAATAAACCTTTTTTAGGGTGAAAACTCGAATTACTTAGCCTTGAACTATCATATCTCGATTTGAAAATTTAGTTCTTACTAATTTTACTACCTGCAAACAAATTCGTCAAACAACAGGTTTGATAGTAGATTCTATTTCACTATTAATGGTCTTTTAGCAAAACTCCATCTTGGAAGCACAAAAAAAACCGTTGAATTGATTTTTGACCTTTAGGATGATCCAAACGAGCAAGGAAAAGTATGAAAAATGTTATAAGTCTTTCAGGGAGCAACAAACCATTCTAAAAAGATGAAAATTCCAAACACCTTAAGCGTTATTGACAAACCTAACAAAAAGTGGAGTGTAGGCGGGGGGAAACAACTAAATTTTTTTATCTAGATGGGACGATCAACATGGGTCTAACGCTCATGCGGAGATTTATACAACTAGGCGGTAGATAAGAATGAAGATAAAAAATAAAATAGGGTTTCTAATTCTAACATTATATCTATATAATATTGGAGAAGGGCCAACGGCCCGAAATGTCTCATGTTTTTCTCCACATTTTCTAGCCTTTGGATCAAATTTCAATCATTTTCTGCCTTTGGATCGATTATAATTAATGGTCCAGATTGTCTAAATTCAATCCATGGTTTAAAATGTCTTGATGTCTCCCCTATATTTTTCATTTTTCAGCCCTTGGATTACTTATTTTTCAGCCCTTGATGTCTCACTTCACCACTTCGTTTCTCCTACCACGCCGCTCAATTGACGAAGAAACCCAATCTCTCAATTGACGAAGAACAACCCAATCTCCAGCTCCGATCCGCCGCCACGACCATCCTCCACCGCCGCCACGACCACTTCGTCTCTCACTTCACCAATTCGTCTCTCCCACCAAGCGAATCGAAGAACCCTCCACAAACCCTATCTGAATCGAAGAAATCGACCCTCTTCGATCCGTGCACAAGATACTCCATTTTCAAAGGAAGATTCAAGTAATCAAAGAGGTGGGCTTTTAAAAGATCAAGTTCTCTCTTCTATCATTGTGAAAAAGCGTGGCCCGAAGAAAGGCAGAAGAAATCGAAGAACCCTCCCCCTCCACAAACCCAATCTCCAACTCCGATCCTCCGCCGCCACGACCTCGACCAATAGAATAGCAGTTCAATCTACATATTGGCGATATACAACCTATAGCCTTAACGATGATCTCATGTTAAATTGGAAAGTCCCTAATTGCATACCCTGTGAATCACAGGGCCGTATCTGTGAGTTGAAGGACACAACCAGCAAAAAAATTCATTGCCATAAAGATCGTACAGGTAAGAAATCTTCTTCGAGAGTTAATTAATCATACTTTAATTGTGTGAATTAGTCACTGGAGCGTTAAGGCCATATTTGGATAGGTTTTGTACCGATTTTGTATCAATGACTAAGGGCGAAGAACAAAACTGATTTAAGCTCTGCTAGAATGAGATATTACAATCGCTGTAAGTGAAATTTTAATCTGGTAAATTAATTTAATTACCTGTTTGAATGGATGTTACTACTACGGAAGAGCTGTAAATTTTATTCTGGGATATTGTTGGGGCCTTATATATATATATTGACTGACATATTTGAGTTGTCAGTTTTGCAGCTTTGTTTTTATATGGCAATCTATTTGTTTGATGCAATTCATGGTGGACAGATTTATGCAAGCGTGTAAGCCTGGATTTAAGTTTGTCATATATTATGCAGAAAGTAATAATAGCTTTTGTTGGATGTGACAGGTGATTTCGGGACTGTAAAGGTTCATGACAGTAAGGGTAGAAGATAAAATATCAATAGATATAAAAAAAGCTGGAGACAATAAAGCAATAGATCCTTGGTACTCTTTTGGCCTCTTCTTCTTCTTTTTTTTACCCAAATATCTATATATCATTCTATTTCTTTAGGATTGGAGATGCAGGAAAAGCAAGTCAACTATAGGGGGCATAATACATCCATCCGAAAGTGTTAGTCGAAGAGCAATGTATAAGGTTAATTTCATTACTCAAACATTTAAATTTATATATAATTATATATTGATTGATTATTTGAAAATGTTTCAGCTTTGGTCAATATACACAGCATAATACAGTACCTATACCATCACATTGTCTATTTGTGTTAGTCTAAAAGTAACGTGTTTTTAATATGATGTTGACTGAGAAAAGCAAGAGGAAGAGCTTAAAGAAAAAGAGGCTGAACTGTTAGAGGGAAACCCACTGCGTAACAATCCAATAGCTACTACATCTTTCATGGTAAAAAAAAGGTTAGTTACTTACCCTTATATAGTGTTTTACATTTAGCATTTTAGCTTTCAATGATTTATATATATATATATTGATTGGATGATTGACTTTCAGTGACTTAAAGAATCTGGATCCTTTCCTCATGTTGGATTTCTTTGAAGGTATGCTATGTTATTTATATTAGATAATTAAGCATTACTTCAGTTATTAATTTACTGATTCTTGATTTTTCCATCTTACAGTAACACCTCCAGCTGGCTTTCCAGACCATCCACACCAAAGGTTTGTTACACAATATATCCTTCATAATTTTGAGAAATACAGTTTGCACTACATGTCCCTATATAGTAAATCGTTTGACAACTCTATTCAGGTCATTTTTAATTGATTACACTACAGTCCACTATATTTTTCTTAATTAATTGCACCATAGGTCCCTATGCTTGGCAAAATAACCGGTACCTTTTCTAAAATGATTGCATTATAGGTCTATATACTTTGCAAAATATCCTATATTTGTTTAAATAATTGCAATATAGGTCCCTATTCCCCTATACTTTGCAAAATAACCTATATTTGTCTAAATAATTCACATTAGGTCCCCTGGCTAATTACTAGCTGAATCATTTTCTAAATTACACAATAGGTCCCTATCATTTCAGAAATTGCTTTTTAGTCCCTATAATAGAAAATTACACTTTACATCACTTATACTTCTGAAATATATAGTTGTAGTCCCTGTAATAAAAAAATTCCTATATTATTCAAAGAAAAGCCTAAGTATCGTCAAAAACATCAATATAGCCTAAGAATTCGTAGTATACTTCACAAACTAACAAATATTGCAAGTTAATCCCCAGTAACTAACGAAATATGCACAATTTAGCCCCTGCAACTAAAAGACTTCACATATTAAAGGATTATTGCAAGTTAATCCCCATAACTAACAAATATGCACAATTTAGCCCCTGTAACTAAAGAAAATTTCACAATCAAGCCCCTATAACTAACAACTATCTACTGGCGCACTAATATCTTTCGAAAATTGTTAATTACATTTCTTACATTTCAAAAATACATGATTAAAATACAAATGATAAATTTTCCTAGGTTTGTTCAAGGTATAATAGAAGTAAATACTTTGAAGATATCATTAAATTCAGTATTATTGAACAAAAAATAAGATTTGATTAATATATTCATCGCCTGAAGTATAAATATAAAGTAAGCAATTATTAAAACATGTTTTTAATATTGCATAGATCTCTTTAGATGGTGAGCAATGGAATGATGGATTATTAGCTACAATAAGGGAGCGGGTACATTTGTATTTTTAGTTACTTAATCTCTTATTAGTTGCTATTTTTCATCATAACTTTCTTATTCTATTGTTTGAATGTTTGTTTGTGTTAATCAGGTTCACATGGAAGCTGAAAGAAAGGCACATTTATTAGAAAATACAAGCACGCTAATAAGGTATATATATATATATATATATATATATAGGTGGACAGGTCATAGTTTGAAGTTATATTTTGCATTAACTTTAATCTTTAACAGGTGATATGCTGCTTAAAAGGTATAAGAATTGGCATACAGTATGAAACATCATTTGCAGGTACTTTAAAATAATATTATATAATTAAAATACAGTTTAGAGGACCTATTATTATTTGGTTTTGAACATAAATTTAACACTTAATATTTGTCCAATTAGGAGAACTCATTTCTTGAAAAGTTGAGTGTAATTGAACACACAATTCCTTTTTTCTGCCCTTGCGTGAAGCAGAAAATGTATATCTAACCACAAATGCAATGGTATGAGAAAGAGGTACTTTACTTTTTTACTTGCTTACGTAATTTTATCCAATTTTCTGTATAATGTTAAGATTAATTTGTTCACAGGTATACAAGGTCTCAATTGGTGTTGCGTGTAACCTTGCTTGGCCTTCAGATCGTTTAGTCATTTAAGTTCTTGACGATTCAACTGATCCCTCATCAAGGTAATTTATTTTTTTATTTTTTTCATCAAATAAATTTTTCAGTTTTATAACATACTTATTGGTCGCATTTTGAGGGATTTTAAGCACAATACAGGAACATATAATGCATCAGGGACCTATTGTGCAATTTTCTTATAAATTTACCTTTGTTTCAGAAATTTAGAGACCATGTTGGGGATTTATTACAAGCATATGTTGACAGAAGGGAACAGGTGTGTATATATATATATATATATATATATATTCAAGGTTTTTATAATAGTTTTGTTTAACATGATGTTAAATTTTATAGATTCGGCTTATTAAAGAGTTATATGGTAATCAAATAATGGAACTATATCATAGTCTTCCATTTCATTTGGTGGAATTTGTGGTTAATGATTTTGATTGGTAAGTGGATTGATCGTGTTTTGTTTTGTTTAAATCTAAAGGGATTTTGATTTTTTTTAAATTTTTTTGGTGATAAACAGGAAAGTAACATTTATTTGAAATACTCTAAAGTTTCAAGTCGAGTGAGTGTTCTAGCATGGCCAAAGTTTCATCACTTGAAAAGGAATGGGCCGGGCCCAATACGAATACTCAAGTAAATTTTTTTTGGTTAGATTTTTTGTCATCTATTGAGAAAAAGTGTAAAAATAATTTATATATGTTTTAGTGACATATGTAAGTCGTAAATTACAAAATTATTCGTACAACTAAAAACAACTAATTTTTTTTACCATTTATGATTAATTAGAATTATTTGTAATTGATAAATTAAAGGTACATGATAATTTTGGACGTCGAGCTAGATCAACTTTTCAAGAATTACAAAATAAAGATATGGACGTTTGTGTTTCCCCTCTTTCACATACACATAAACAATCACATTGTTTTTCATCAAATGTTATTACGCATCGTAATGCATTCAAATGTGTACTTGGTTAATTGATGGGAATATACATTTATAAGAGTATATCTTGATTAATTAATTTATGGTTTATGTAACTGTTTGTGAAAACATCCTACTTTTTGTGTTGGGTTGAATATTTATCAGTTTATTTTTATCTCAAGAATTATTTGTTTCTTCCGTGTAAATTATTTTTTCTAAATCATTATTGTAAGAGTGCCTTCAGGCACGGGTTCATACCTAGTATATATATATATATATATATATAATTCGGGGGTTGGAGTTTGATACATACACAACCGAACAAATTTTTATCGGTTAAATATTAGACTCATAGGTCTGACCTGGTTGGGCCGATCGTAAAGAAATGGGATATGATTGATTCCAATGTGAAGTCAATTTTAAGCCATTTTTTCTCACGCTAAAATCAAATTTTTTTGGATAAACATGCTCTTCACATGGGAGGAGAACCCGGGTCTATTGCTTGTAAGACAATTATCCTAACCGTTGGACTACAAACGCTCTTATTGTCATAGAAACACATCGTTACTCTTTTACACTATTTTACTTCAACCACCCAGCACCTACTGAAATGCTTACTTATCTTATGTTTCATGAAGATCAGCAATGAAATAAACATATAAAGATTCTCAACCCAACTTTAGTCTAGAGAAGCTTAAGGAAGCTTATGGCACATAGTTGTAACATCACGTAGACATTTATGGTCTCTTACAACACTCACAAATAAACAACATTATGTATTTATTTTGATATATACATAAGAATATTGACAGCAATGCTTCAGAGTAGCAGTCAAATGATGAATAAATGGGAGAATTTAATGGTAGTTGAGGAAGTATCAATTTGAAATCGATATAACTTTTCTGCTAACTTAATTTCAAAATGTGGCTAAATTGTGAATTATGAATAAAAGTAAAGGACCAAATAGGTCATTTTTCCATAATTATAATGTGTATATATTTTTATTTGTAGACCACTTATCATTACATGTATACAAGATTACCAACATACTATCCGGGGTTTGTAATTTCTTTATCTCATCCTATCTTTGCAAAATGCATATCTTGTTTAAAGTTTAAACATAAAAGGTTTCGATATTACTCAAATTACCTCATCATAATACCATGGCACATATAGACAAAGTTCCAAATATCAATATATAACACAGCAAGAAAAGCACCACAAAAGAAGTATATAAGCAGAAGATTGTAGTAACAACCCCATATCAGATACTAACTTAAACAATAACAACATAGTTTTAGCCAAAAATAAAAGCTTTAGTTTACGATTCACTTGATAGAAACTAGAGTGGGTTGATTAACCAAGACTCTAAATGTATCACCATAGGCATCAATGTAATAAGCATCATCAGTGTCCAAGCTTCTTGAGACCAATACTCGCTCTGGCTCATCATTATCATCATCATCATCATCATCATCATCATCATCATCTATTCCTCCTCTTTCCAAGTAAAGTAATTCATTCTTCCTAACCAAAAAAGGGCGCTCCAGATTAATCAACGGTCCCACCACAAATTGTTTTGTCCAAGATTCAACTACCCCATCTTGTTTCAACACCCATATCTCAACAAATTGTTCTTCTGAAGTATACACCCATTTATCAAATGCGAAAAGGGCTAGAGAATCATTGAAGGCTATGAGGCTTGGACGCTTTTTCCCTGTAGAATTGATAAATTCTTCAAGGTCGGTATTAGGAAGAGTGATGCCTCGAAATACCTCAGTGTTCAAATTAAAACAAAGGATAAATTTACTCAATTTTCGCGAGGAAATATCTTTACCCGTGGCAATCCAATGCAATGCTCCATTAAATAACACCCCAGATGGATATGATTCAGGTTTTATATATGACATGTCTACTCCTTGCTCATGCTCAATTTCTCTCCAAGTTTTAATACCCACATCATATATCAGGCATTGAATCTTTCCGAAATTATGTAGGTAACTAAAAACATCATTATTATCATCATAATCCGGAAATAGGCAGAGAAAATAAACAACCTTGTAATTATTTCTGCTTGAATCAAATCCTAAACCAGAGCTAAACATTGATGTAACATGATATCCATCTGGGCATGTAAATCGGGGTAAAGGAATCTCTTCAAACTCTCTCAGTGATGGGTTACATAAAACAATCTTGTTTATCTTATTTGAGATACAAATCAACCCATTACATGGTCCGCAAACATCTAAATTGCTATTATAATCTACAGGTACATCTAAATCCGGTGCAATAATGCGGAGAGATTCGTAATCTAGGAAGGATAAGGTTGTCATTGAATTATGTAGGCGACGGACAAGTATTATATAGTTGTGATTCTGATTTTTGATGAGATGCGATTTGATGAAATTAGGGTTTTTAATAAAATCATACCAAGATTTACAGACGCACCTGCAACGAAGCAATGATTTAATGGACAACTTGAGTAGAATATCTTCTACTAATTCTTCAGGCAAGGTCTTTTTCGTCCTCATAGCGTTCCCCATTTTTGTGAGAAAATAAAGCTACTTCACTTGTGTGGTGACTGTTCGACCCAGTTTGGTTAACGTCTAGTATCACTGTATCCTTATCCCCTTTTGTTTGGAAATTAAACCTTTTCCCCGCCAAGTTTTTTTTTCTATTCACGCCCAACATTTTTCCTAAATATTTGGAGTATATTTGTTTGAATAAAAGTAAATACCCTTTACGGTTTAATAAAGGGCCAAAAGCCCCCAATAGTTTAAAAGAAACAAATATCTTCTTATGTTTTTTGAGATTATTACTCAAGAGGTCTTGAACACACCACCCCAAGACCCAACAACACCCGTTGGATTTACTTTTCTTACTAAAGGCCACAATCCAGTTTTAACACTATAAGCCTAATTTCCCAATTACAATGATACCCTTTTTTGTTTTTCTCTCCTATATATACTAATTATTTCAGCTATTATTTTTAAAATATTAAATCTCATTCTCTCTCCCAATCTCACGTTCTAGGGTTTCTCTCTCTTTCTCCACATAGATCTCTCTCTTTCTCTACATGGATATGGGCAAGTGAAGACAACTATGGAGCTAGATCGGTGATGTCAGCACCTCTGTGTTTCTGCTGCCGTGAGCTTCCATCATCGTCGAAGATTCGCCAGATCTTTGACAATGAAGATTCGTCGGATATTAATTTGGTGAGTGGGGATGGTGCAGTAGCTTTGTATATCGAAGAAGGAACAGTTTGTTCCTTTATTGTAAAACCCATCTCTTTAGGTTATACTCCCACCCAAACTCAGTACAGTCACTTTTGGTTGCATTATTTTGACCAGCCAATATTTGCAAGTAATTGAAATGAGTTATTAATACATGTGTAAACATATATCGTTGCATTCAAAGCTTCTTTGTTAATGTTGATCAATCTTCGACAACATAAACTATCGTGTTATTAAAACTTGAAATAAAGCAAAGAATAAATTTCAATCATGAAAAATAGAGGGATACTCAGCAAGTTTTCATATTTAACTTTTTTTTCTTTTTCTTGTTGTCGTGTGTACTTAGCAGATATGCTCAACACAATTTTTAACTTTTTTTTATTTTTCTTTCCTTACTTGAAATCTTAATCAAGAAAATTATTTATTAATAATCTTTTTATTATTTTTCTTTCCTTACTTAATAATCTAGGAAATTATTTATTAATAGATAATGCTCTAAATTTTAATTAAGAAAATAATAGAACTCGGTAATTTTTTCCTTCATGCTCAGTATCTTTACTGAGCAAACGAGCATACTCAGTAAAGGGATTCAAATTTTTTTTTTAATACTCAGCAGATTTTTCCGATACTCAGCACTTTTTCCGATGCTCAGTAAATTTTTTCATGCTCAGTACTTTTCCATGCTCAGTACTTTTTCCATGCTCAGTACTTTTTCCATGCTCAGTACTTTTACCATGCTCAGTACTTTATGCTCAGTACTTTTTCCGGCGGTGGTCGGTGGTGGTCGGCGGTGGTCGGTGGTGGAGCAGGAAATTATTGATAGTCAATGAAGGAGGAGAGAGAAAAATGATAAAGTAGAAGAGAGATTAATGGTAATGGAGGAGAGAGAGTAATGGTAATGGAGGAGAGAGAAGAATTTTTTTTTTGTCTTATATACACTAGAAGGGTAGTAATGATATTTGTCAATTTTGAGGCCTCTAAGTAGAAGAGAGAAATCACTTGGTTCTTATGTGGCACTAAGATGGTCCCTAAGACCCCTTGGGTAATTCACCCTTGTTTTTTTTCCAACTGGTGACAACTTATTTCTTTTTTTCATATATCATTAAAATTCATGTTATGAGTTGCCACAAACTGCACTAAATTGTCTATTTTAATATTATAAGATTTTTTTAAAACTTTTAGCAAATTGTAAAAAATCTTTGATTTTACACAATTTCTCTTCACTCAATTTTATCTAAACTCTTTATAATTTTTTACGTTTATAGTCACTCATCACATTTAAGAATTTTAATCATATTATTAGAATTTATTTGAGGTTAATAAATCTTTTTAAAAGTATTTGGATACAATTGATATACCTTAAAAATTCACACGGATTTCGTCATTCGGGAAGATTTAGGGAATGGGCAATGCGGTTGCAACCTCCATTAACCATTCATTGTCGAGATGTTGTATAAATTTGTCTAACATTTTTATGGGAAAACGTGAGTAAAAAATTATCAACCCAATTAAATATAAATTTAGTTATTTTTTAGGGGGTAAAAGATGAGTAAGATGTGTATTCAACACCTATGTTCTCTTTATGCATTAATGGGAGTGTGTGTGGTTATTTCAAAGGAGAAAGAGGATTAAGACAAGGTGATCCTTTATCTCCTTATCTATTTGTTATATGTATGCAAGGATTCTCTTCTATTCTTGAGAAAGTGGCAAATAATAAAGCTTTTACTTATCACCCTAATTGTGCTAGAATGGATTTGAACCACCTTATATTTGCCGATGATTGTTTAGTTTTCTTTAATGGTGATAAAGACTCAGCTATGAGACTTAAACAAGGCCTTGATCTCTTTTCTAGACTTTCGGGCCTTAAAATAAGTCCGGAAAAGAGCGAGCTATATATGGGAGGTTGTAACAAAGACCTTCATGATGATTTGAGTAGTATTCTTAATGTGAAGAAGGGTAAACTCCCGGTTAGATATCTTGGGGCTCCTTTAACTACAAAAGGCCCTAATAGCTTAATGTGTGCTACCCTTATTAATAATATAGTTGGAAGTGTTGAAGGGTGGATGCATAGATTTCTTACTTTTGCGGGAAGGCTTCATTTAATCAAGAGTGTTTTGCAAAGTAAAGCTAGATATTGGTGCAATGTAATGATCCTTCCAATGGGAGTTATTCATGAGATAGAATCACTCTTGAGTAGGTTTCTTTGGAAGGGAAATACTAATGATTTTCATGGTGCTAAAGTAGCTTGGAAAGAATTGTGTCAAAGTAAAGAAAATGGAGGACTAGGCATACCTAATCTTCTCCATATTAATCAAGTTGCTATTCTCAAAGCGTTTTGGAGAATGTATGGATATAAAGATAATATTTGGTCTCAATGGGTCTACTCGAATTGGCTATGGAACAAGAGCATATGGAGCATTACATATGATAATAAACTTCCTTGGACATGGAGAGCTATGCTAAATGTGAGGTACCTTGCTTTTAAATATATTATACATGATGTTGGAAATGGAAAGAGAACTTATATGTTAGATGATAGATGGATAAAAGAAAAGTGTGTAGGTGATATTTGTGAACAAAATGATGTTATTTCTTTGGGTAATTACAATATTAACAAAAAGGTGATGGACTATTATGTGGGGAAGAGGTGGAGATTTCCACCTAGGTTTAAAAAGGTGTATGAGGTGGTAAAAGATATGGTGCTAAATGAGAAGAATGACACTATAAGATGGGGAGACAAAGGCTTTAGGACCTAGGATGTTATGTATGACCTAAGGGGTCCTAATGAGAAAACAAAATGGTATAGTGTGGTGTGGCATAAATGGAGTATGCCAAAGCACAAGTTTTGTGCTTGGCTAATTTGTAAGGATAGATTAAGCACTAAAGACAGGCTTAGCAAGTGGGGGATGGAAGTGGACAAGATGTGTTGCCTTTGCTTTGAAGAACATGAATCAAGAGATCACTTATTTGTGAATTGCAAATTCACTAATTTGCTTGGAAGGAGATTTGTGACCTTCATAATTGGCACAACTCGGGTAATACTTGGAAGGAAAGGCTTGATTTTATGCTTAAGTTTGATGGTAACACCTTAAAAGATACCATATCAAATATTACTTTCCTTAGCTTTCTTTATTGTATTTGGGATGTGAGGAATAAAAAAGAGTTTAAGAAGATGCATCCTAAATATGAGGATATTGTGAAAGATGTTCAATACACACTTTGGAATAGAAAGTTATTAGTGTTGAGAATATGAGATTGATAGCAAGATGGAAGCTACATGGAGTACTCAAGGGAGGAAAACAAGAAGATCAAGGAAGATAGCTTGGATCTTGGACCTAGTATAAGTCTTTAGCAATTGTTGTATAGGGTTTAATTTCCTAACAATAGTTGTATAGGGTGCTTTTACTTTGATTTATTTTCTAGCAATGGTTGTATAGGTTGTCTTGCAAGTTGATAGGTTTACTTTCTAGTAAATGTTGTATAGGGTTTGTTTTCCTAGCCATGCTTGTTTTTGAGTCAAAAACAAGTAGGGGTTTGATTTGTACTTGTCATTTTGTGGATATAAAATGGTAGGTTTGATAAAAAAAAAAAGAAGATGAGTAAAAAATACGCTAGCCCTCCGATGACATAAATATAATCATGATAATCTGTATTTTATGATTTTTAACCACTATACATTATCACATTTGTAGAAATTAAACCTAAAAAAATTAAGATGTTGCCTAACCCCTACTTATTTTTTCAACTTTTAGGCCTACAAATGAAAAATCATCAATTAGTTATTTATCCTTCGCCTCATTCACTTTCATTTAATACTCAAGCAATAATTAAAAAACACATCAGAATCGTCTTACTTATGAAAAGTGAAAAAATGCATCGAAAACTAGGTGAAATATGTGAAATAAAGCTACATAACCCCTCTCTATATAAGAGAGGAATTCTAATTATCCTAAACTATTCTAAAAAAGTCTTTCTCACTATAAATCTAATAAAAGTGATTTTAAAAGAAAATCTAAATATTCCAACAATCTTCTATCTGCGTTGGTCGGCTACTTGTCGGTAAGATGTGGGTAGGCGGCGTTTTGTCCTCCTATGGTATCATCAAACGTAGCCCACTTGTCATTGAGTTGTAGGTTGGAGACCGGTAGTAGATATTCTACTGCATATTTGTGAGGTAGACGACGTTATACGGTAATGTTTCTGTATATTTCTCGATGATGTGTCATCTCTTTGAAGGTAGGCAGCAATGATATAGTATTCTGAGATTTCTGCTTTTTTTCTTTAGTACCTCTCTTCTTTTGAGCTACTTTGTGGTAGGCAACCGTGCTTTGATCTAAGTTTTTTTGTATATTTCTTGGGTGTTTTCTCTTAGTCTTTCCAATCCCTCATCTATGATTTATTACCTTCAAGTCAAATATAGTTATATGCTCAATCTAAACTAAATAAACTCATTAAAACCCCAAACACATAGATCAAATTTAATAATTTCACACTCAAATACTCAAACAACAACATGGAATAAACCTAAAGAACATATCAAATAATGTCTCATACGATAATTACTTAAAATAAGGAGACACTATAGGGCTATTAGAGAATCATTCTCACTTAAAATAGATACTTGAGCAATATTAAAGGTCAATATATGTAAAGTTGATTAGTAAATAGATTTATAAGTGGTTATAAATCTAATCAAGGCCACGTAGTAAAAATCAGAAATTATATACATATATGAAAACTGAAATTAGAGAAAGTAACTAAAAATTAAGGTCTGTTAAAAAATATGGATTGGATAACTATAATTTCGATAATAAGGAGGGGTTTTGATCCGTACTAAAATAATAAATAGAAAGAAAATGAGAAAATAAATTTGTATGGATTGCATAACTCAAGTTGCCTAATTCCTATGCAATCGACTACTCTGATTAAGGATGAATTGGGTGTAACACATTAGTCGTGATTCAAAGTCCACCTAAGTCTCTTCCTTGTACGACAAGGGATACTTACCAAGCCTATAAAGGTCCTGTGAGTGATCCTAAATTCGAGCACACGCGCTAAATTTCTGATCATATGTTGTTACTGCTCTCCCAGATATGAACATCCTGAAACAAATGTACATCTAATTACACTCATAATCGTCTACCCTTCCCAGGTGTAACCTAAGAATCAGGGCTATTCCTAACGGGAAATGTGTAAGGAATTGATACGCTATGTATAAGATATATATTATGACTAGAAACACCAATTGAAAAACAGTTACAAATCCCAAAATTATGCAATAATTACATTATGGAAATTTAAAACATAAAGAAGATAAAGGAAGAAAAATTATTACAAATGGTGTTGTAAACTTATTCCCAAAGATAAATTGTCTTTCCTCTTGCTAAAGAAATTAAAAAAGTGCATAAAAAGGTTGTATTTATGTCTCTAATAACCCCTTATATAAATTTGAATTTCGCAATTGATTAAATTTGTGTAGGTCTACTTATTGGTCAAGGTAAGTGATTAAATTTTGTAGCAGTGCCCACAAGAAATTTGCAACAATTTGTTTAGTCTACCGGTGGCTCCCTGTGCGTGGTCTAAAATCCAACACATGGGGTCACATGCTACTCCTCACAAGTGTAAGAGTCATCCCAACAAAATGATAAGTATGTTTAATTGTTCTCCACATGGACTATGAGGTTAATTCGTTATATTTTATTAAGTAATTTGGAGTTATGTTGCAAATACGGAAGTAAAATGGTATTTGTTTTTGTCTTTAAAGACGAAGGGAACAAAGTGAAAAATATGAAAGAAACTAAAGATATTAAATTTAAGAATAAAAAGAAATTAAGGAAGAAAATGAGATAAGAATGTAGCTTGAGTTTTGCTAGTAATCCCCTGATAGTGTTGAGTTAGACAATTCTAGTAATAAGGGTGAATCGTTCTTTTCGTGTTAGTCGGGATTCTATATTATCCCTAAATCCCTTCTTGGTAGCTAGAAGGTTGTTATAAAACACCAGGGTCTTCTTCCGATTGACCCTACAACACATTCAAATGTGTAAACCCGAAGCCTGTTGACTATCTAGTTAGTTAAAACCTCTTGATATACTAACGAACACCAAGCGCATATGAACTAATTATATGCTCTGAACCTCCTTCCAGATGCAATCAAAAACACTAGCACAACCTAATACTTGATCAAGGTATAAGTACACAACATAAATAAAACCAAATTCAAATAAAAATGAGTATCCCAAATAACAATATGTCATCCAATTAAGAAAGAATATCCATACATTAAGCAATTCTCAAGCTATGAGGGTTTTAATTCATTATTAAAAGTGAAACACAATAGATAATAATATTATAATCATGTTTAGAACAAGAGAATAATACAAATTACTCTAATGGTGGATGAGTGGTGTCGGTTAGGGCGTGATAAAAATAAGATAAATAAAGTTTCAAATAAACACCCTAACCTAGCACGGTACTCACTGCAAGTATCGCAGGTCGTACGCAAATCTTAATGATAAGTAAGAATTCGTTCTCAGGGACTTAGTGTGTTATACGAATACATAATAGCGTAGTAATAAATAGTTAAAGACAAGAAAAGTAAATAATAATGATTGATTGGAGATTATGAGTAACCTAATTAAACTATAGACAATAAATTAAAAGATGTAAGAATGAGATGAGAGAGTATAGCGCAAGTTTTGCTAGTATGCACTAATTCTTTTATTTCTTCTACTAGTTAATAAGGGTGATTATAGCTTTTAGATAAGTACCCAGGATTCTATATTCCTCCTAACTCCTTCTGGGTAGACTTAAGTGACGACCTAACAACTACCAGGAGACTTGGGTAAGGGGACCAGCAAAATGATCGGTGATCAAATCTCAAACCCTAATGACTATCTAGTTAGGCAAGCCCTTCTGGATCACTACCACACACTAAACGCTTATTTGGGGTTAGCCTTAACTTCTTGACTTATTCTCATCATCTTAGGGTCTTGTATCATTAATGTACTTAGAAATGCACACTTAACCCATGAAGCCGAACAAATTTTATGATTAAATTTTGCGTCAAATCATCTATACTCTATTGGAGGTGAACAATTGTGCAGATTGGCTACTTAAATCGGACTCTCAATCAACAAATGAGATGATACAATATATGATCCAGTTTACAAGTTATGGAGAAACATCACAGGGATATAATGGGTCACACCTAAAATAATATAATGGGTCACACCTAAAATAGTTGTGGAACCCCGACAAGGGATTAGTAGAAATATTTTCTACTAGCCTCTAGTATAATTGCTTGGAGAACTTGGAAGGCAATGATCCTTAACGTTGGACTACAAACACATCCTGAATATTTTATTGTATTTACTATTTATAAAGTCAAGAAACATGCCTCTGTTTTTCTTCTACCCATCAAGCACCGAGTGAAATGGTTATGGAACCGTAATAGATTAAATATGTCTTGAACAAATACTTTTATTTGGCCTTGTTTCCAATGAAGATCAGCAATAAGCTAAACTTACATTAACACAAGATCAAAGATTAAGGACCAAATAAATTATTTACCCAAACTTATTTGAAGAGCCATGATTATGTATCTAGTCAATTCATTGTTATCCCTCAGTTGAGGCTCTTTCTCAAGCACAAATATTAGTGGAGCCATGATTAAGTTTTCTTTCATCATACTAACATTACTAACATGCCACATATAAACAAAGTTCCAAATATCAATCTATAAAATAGCAAAAAGAAACATAGCACAAAAGAAGTAGATAAGCAAAAGATTTATGGAGTACTAAAACAAGTGAACAACCCTAACATTATTAACTTAGAATCTAAAAACATAATTTTAGCCAATAATAAAAGCTTTAGTTTACGATTTACTTGATAGAAACAAGACTAGCTTGATTAACCAAGACTCTATACGTATCTCCATAGTCATCAACTCTATAAGCATCGTAAGTGTCCAAGCTTCTTGAGACCAATACTCTCTTTGGCTCATCATCATCATCATTATCATTATCATCATCATCATCATCATCTACTACTCCTCGACTCACCAAGTAAAGTAATTCATTCTTCCTAACCAAAAAAGGGCACTTCAGATCAATTAATAGTCCCACAACAAATTGTTTTGTCCAAGATTCAATTAACCCATCTTTTTTCAACACCCATATCTCAACAGATTGCCATATCTCAACAAATCTTTCGTCCGAATCTTCCCAAGCCTTAAATGCAAAAAGGGCAAGTGAATTATTAAAGTTTACAAGGCTCAGGCGATTTTTCTCTATAGAATAAACATAGTCTTCAGGGTCAGTTATAGTATTAGGAAGAGTGATGCATCGAAATATCTCACTGTTCAAACTAAAACTAAGGATAAATGTAATTAATTTACGCGAGGATATATCTGTACCCGTGGCAACCCAATGCAATGCTCCGTTAAATAATACCCCAGATGGAGATGATTCAGGTTCTATACATGACATGTTTAGTCCTTGCTCATGATCAATTTCTCTCCAAGTTTTAATACCCACATCATAAATCACGCATTGAATCTTTTCGAAATTACGTGCGTACCTAAAAACATCTTTATCATCATAATCACGATATAGGCAGAGAAAATAAACAACCTTGTAGTTATTTCTGCTTGAATCAAATCCCAAACCAGAGCTACCTGACGTAACACGTTATCCATCTGTGCGTGTAAATCGGGGTAAAGGAATCTCTTCAAATTGTCTCAGTGATGGGTTACATAAAACAAACTTGTTCATGTAATGTGAGATACAAATCAACCCATTACATGGTCCGCAAACATCTATATTGCAATTACTATCTACAGGTACATCTAAATCCGGTGCAATAATGCGAAGAGATTCGTAATCTAGGAAGGATAAGGTTGTCATTGAATTATGTAGGCGACGGACAAGTATTATATAATTGTGATTCTGATTTTTGATGAGATGCGATTTGATGAAATTAGGGTTTTTAATAAAATCATACCAGGATTTACAGACAGACCTGCAACGGAGCAATGATTTAACGGACAACTTGAGTAGAATCTCTTCAACTAATTCTTCAGGCAAGGTCTTCTTCATCCTCATAGCGTTCCCCATTTCTGTAAGCAAAAAGAAGCTAATTCACTTGTGTGTTTGACGGTGCGACCCAGTTTGGTTAATGTCTATCAAATATCCCTTGGAATGAAAACCTTTTCCCCGCCAAATATTTTCACCTTTCCCGCCCAAGATTTTTCTTTAATGTTATAATTATTTTCTATAAAATTCAAATACCCCCCTATGGCTTGTAGGGCCAAAGTCTTCTATAATTTAAAAAGAACAAATACCTTCTTATGTTTTTCCAGCTTGGGATAACTCTTTCCTTCTTTTACATATATTAAGTTTATGTTATAAATTGTCACGAGTTGTACTAAGTTGTCACGAATCATCACAAATAGTGGTGAGTTTTCACAAGTTGTGAGCTCATATGGAAGTATTTGTCTATTTTCAAATTACAGGGTAAAAGGTTTTTTACTATAAATTTGATAGTTGGTTTAGTGGTTAGACTACTCCACAAAGTCTGGAAGGTCCTGGAATTAAATCTTATTAAAGTCAAAATGATTCTGAGTCTAAAGTGACTCGCATATGTATTAAAAATGTCTTTAGCATTTTACACAATTGCTTTTTACCCAATATTATCTAAATTATCATATAATTTCTTACTTCAAACGAAACTCATCACACTTAAAAATCATATGATTTGTCACGGTTAATAAATCTTTTTAGAAGTATTTGAACATGATTGGTATGCCCAAAAAAATCCACATTAATTTCATCCTACATCTGGGAGGATTCAGGGGATTAGTAATGGGACACAATTGTTTTTTACCTAATATTATCTAAATTATTATATAATTTCTTACTTCTATCGAAACTCATCACATTTAAAAACCATATAATTTGTCAAGGTTAACAAATCTTTTTAGAAGTATTTGGATATAATTGATATGCCCTAAAAAAAATCGCATTGATTTCATCCTATATATAAAAGGAATTAGGAGATAGGCAATGGGGTTGCAACCTCCATTAATTGGCAAGATGTTATATAAATTTATCAAACATTTTTTTGGAGAAAACGTGAGTACAAAAATATCGACCCAATTAAATAAAATTTTGATCAATTTTAGTGGAAAAATTATTAAAATAATACACAATCCTCACATGATATAAAATTTTAGGGTAAGAATTCATTAATAGTTCTCAAACTCATCCTTTAGTCATTGTATGTCGATTCATCAAGTCTGTAGTCGTTGGATTGTGAATTAAGTAAAAATTGTAAACTCATTTACAATGTGTATGTCATAGAGATGAGAAGGCGGTGCATCATATGATATCATTCAATAATGTTCTTCATTAATGGGTTTAACGCTATCCCCTCTACGTCTTTAAGACCATTATCTCATATAAACCTTTCTTTTGGGTGAAACCTCAAATTATTTAGCCTTGAATTTTTATATTGAACCATCGTGTCTCGATTTAAAAATTCATTTGCTATTCATTGTTTCACTATCCATAAATAGATTCGTCAAACACCAGGTTTGATCGTAGATTCTATTTCAATGTTAATGGTGTTTTAGTAAAACTCCATCTTGAAAGTACTAAAAACCGTTGAAATTAATTTTTGACCTTTAAGATGATCCAAACGGAAAAAACTATAAAAAAATGTTAACAAGTCTTTTGGAGAGCAATAAACAAATTTTAGAAAAATAAAAATTCCAAATACCTTAACTGTTATTGACACCTAACAAAAAGTGGAGTATACGCAGAAGAAATAGTTAGTTTTTTTGTCTAGAGGACAATCGATTGGGTTCCAACACCCATGTAGAGATTTATACAACTAACGGTAGATAAGAATGAAGATGAAAACATAAAATAGGTTTTCTAATTCCAACATTATATATATATATAAGCGCCGGTATTTGTCTGCCAAACATTGGACTCATACGTCCGATCTAACTGAGCCAAAAGTACAAAAAATGGTATATGATTGTTTTGAAAGGTAAAGTCGATTTTGAGCCATTTTTCTCAGTTCTATAAGCAGTTGGACAAATTTGTTTTTCGGTACAAATAGATTACTCGAGAAGGTAACGCTAAAACTAGTAGTTTTTTTAGACAAATGTGTCTCTTGAACATACGTTGATCACGAGTAATTTAATTCCCCAAATATCTTTTCAATTTAAGATTTATTATTGAGTATTTTTGTGAAATGTTACTCACAATCATATGAGGCGAATTTCGAAACCCAAATAATGATTGTAAATCATATGAGGCAAAATTTAATACAAAATAATAATTGTATTAATAAAATGACATTTGCGTCTGCCGGGAGTCGAACCCGGGTCTATTGCTTGGAAGGCAATTATCCTAACCGTTGGACTACAAACGCTTTGGTTGGGCTACAAATACATCGTCAATCTTTTATTCTGTTTACCTTCAAATCGTCCAGCACAAACTATAATGGTTACTTATCTTTCATGAAGATGAGCAATGGACTAAAAATATAAAGATTCTCACCCAAACTTTTCATCTAGAAAAGCTTTTGAGGGACATAGTTGTAGCATCACGTAGACATTTATGGTCTCTTATAAAACTCACAAATACACAACATTATGTATGTATTTATTTTGATATATACATAAGAATATTGACAGCAATGCTTCAGAGTTGCAGTCAAATGATGAATTTATGGGAGAATTTAATGGTAGTTGAGGAAGTATAAATTCAGGGGCGGAGCCATGGGTTGGGTGGGGGGGTCCATGGCCCCCCCTGATTTTTCAAAAAAAAAAAAAATTATAACTATCTTTAAAAAAAAAAAAAAATTTATAAGTAAATAACCCCTAAATTTTTTAAATATCTCCATTTGGTCCCCCCCTAACTTATAAAATTTATTTTATTAAACTTTAAATTATTTTATTAATAAGATTTTTTATTTTTTATAACAAAATATATATCATTTTATATTAAAAAAAAGAAACTTATAGCATAATTAATTAGAAAAATTAATATCAAGACTTATATTGCCATCTTTACATAATATAGAGACTTTTAATACAATTTTCCATATTATAAAACCTATTTTGCAATTTTTGCATAATACTTAAAGTTTAGTGCAAATAGTGGCAAAAAAAAAAATTCGGGGGCGTTACCCCCGAACCCCCTTGGCCCCCCTAACGAAAATTCCTGGCTCCGCCCCTGTATAAATTTGTAATCGATATAACTTTTCTGCTAACTTAATTTCAAAATGTGGCTAAAGTGTGAAAATGAATAAAGATAAAGGACCAAATATGTAATTTTCCATGATTATAATGTGTATACATTTTTATTTGTAGACCACTTATCATTACATGTATACAAGATTACCAACATACTATCCCGGGTTTGTAATTTCTTTATCTCATCCTATTTTTGAAAAATGCATATCTTGTTTAAACATGAAAAGTTCCAATATTACTCAAAACACCTCATCATACTAACACGGCACATATAGACATAGTTCCAAATACCAATATATAACATAGCAAGAAAAGCACCATAAAAGAAGCAGATAAGCAGAAGATTGTAGTAACGAGTTGTTTATGGAGCACTAGAACAACTGAACAACCCCATATCAGATACTGACATTACTAACTTAGTTTACTTATCACTTGATAGAAACTAGACTGACTTGATTAACCAAGACTCTAAACGTATCACCATAGTAATCAACGTAATAAGCATCATCATTGCCCAATCTTCTTGAGACCAATACTCGCTCTGGCTCATAATCATCATCATCATCATCATCTACTTCACTACTTTCCAAATAAAGTAATTCATTCTTCCTAACCAAAAGAGGGAGCTCCATATTAATCATTCGTCCGACCACAAATTGTTTTATCCAAGATTCAACTACTCCATCTTTTTTCAACACCCATATCTCAACAGAATCATTCCAAGCCTCAAATTCAAAAAGGGCAAGCGAATTATTAAACTCTGTGAGGCTCAGGCGCTTTTTCTCTTTAGAATAGATATAAACTTCAGGGCAAGTAATACTATTAGGAAGACTGATGCATTGAAACATCTCAGTGTTCAATGTAAAACTAAGGATAAATGTACTCTGTTTATCCGACGAAATATCTTTACCCGTGGCAATCCAATGCAATGCTCCATTAAATAACACCCCAGATGGAGATGAACGAGGTTTTATACATGACATGTCTAGTCCTTGCTCATGCTCTATTTCTCTCCAAGTTTTAATACCCACATCATATATCAGGCATTGAATCTTTTTGGGATTATCTACGTAACTCATAACATCATTATTATCATCATAATCCGGAGATAGGCAGAGAAAATAAACAACCTTGTAATTATTTCTGCTTGAATCAAATCCCAAACCAGAGCTAGCCATTGATGTAACATAATATCCATCAGGGCATGTAAATCGGGGTAAAGGAATCTCTTCAAACTCTCTCAGTGATGGGTTACATATAACAATCTTGTATAAGTTATGTGAGATACAAATCAACCCATTACATGGTCCGCAAACATCTAAAGTGCTATTATAATCTACAGGTACATCTAAATCGGGTGCAATAATGCGGAGAGTTTCGTAATCTAGGAAGGATAAGGATGTCATTGAATTATATAGGCGACGAACAAGTATTATATAGTTGTGATTCTGATTTTTGATGAGATGCAATTGGATGAAATTAGGGTTTTTAATGAAATCATACCAGGATTTACAGACACACCTGCAACGAAGCAATGATTTAACGGACAACTTGAGTAGAATCTCTTCTACTAATTCTTCAGGCAAGGCCTTTTTCGTCCTCATAGCGTTCCCCATTTTTGTGAGTAACTAAAGCTGATTCACTTGAAGGTTGACCCAGTTTGGTTAACCTCTAGTATCACTATCACTGTATCATTATCACCTTTTGTTTGGAAATTAAACCTTTTTCCCCGCCAAGTTTTTTTCCTATTCTCGCCCAACATTTACAAATTAGATTCCAATTTTCACCACTTTCCAATTAAAATTTGGTTAGAATTTTTTTTTAAAAGTCCTAGTTCTAACTTTGCTGATTTGGAACTTTCCCATTGTACCCCGGTATGGTACATACCAATAACGACTAACTATCACGACTACACTATAACGTGATACAGTTCCAATACGTTTTGCAATGGTTTTTTAATCTTTTTTATTAAGTCCAAATATATTCAGATTCTTTTGGGGCTGTACCCAACACGTTTTTTTTATTTAAGTCCTTTTTCATGTTTTATTTACATATGGGCCATACCTAACAAGAACAAAAAAATATTCACAGGGAAATAGTTTACAGTTTTCTCATATACGGGTTGTACCCAACATCTGGCCCAATAACAAAGGAAATCAAAAAATTTAAAAAATTCAAATACCATTGGGGCTGGCACATTACACATTACAACCATGTGGGGCTGGCCCATTACTAACAACTAGAAAATTGGACTAGCCTATTACCGCATAAAAAAAAACAGAATCACGATCTGGATCTGGATCTGGAGGGGAGTCTCTGCAGTAGCGTGTTCTTCGTCACTGCCGTGGGGAGGAGGTGCTCCGTCGCTGGTGTAGCGCCAGCAGAGGACGGTTTCCGTTCGCAGCCCTAGTGGTGGCAGATCTGGAAAGTCGAGAGGTGGTGGGTACACGCAGGTGGGTTCCTTTCTTCACGCAGGTGTTGATGGTGGTGAGATTCGTGCAGAAGGTGGGGTGGCGAGGAGGTGGTGGATCTGCTGCAGGGTGGCGAGGAGGTGGTGGATCTGCTGCAGGGTGGCGAGGCAGCAGCAATGGTGAGGCAGAGGTTTTACTGTGGTGGTGGTTCTCTTTGTCGACGGTGGTGAGTAGGTGGGTGGGGGCGGGGGCTTTGGTGGTGATGAAGGTGGGGAGAGCTCGGTGGTGGTGCAGTGGTGCAGCAGGTGGGGTGGGGGTGGGGGCTTTGGTGGTAATGAAGGTGGGGTGGCGAGGTGGTGGTGGATCTGCAGCGGGGGTGGCGAGGCAGCAGCAATGGTGAGGCGGTGGTGGGAAGCTACAGTCCAGATCTGATGGGGATGAAGGAGAGGGTCGTGGTGGTGAGTGGGTGGGGGATTGGTGGTGATGAAGGTGGGGGTGAGTTCGGTGGTGGTGGGGGGTCAGGGTGGGGGCTCGATGGTGAAGGTGGAGTGGAGTCCGCCGCGACGGTTGAGAGAGAGAGAGAGAGAGAGAGAGAGAGAGAGAGAGAGAGAGAGAGAGAGAGAGAGAGAGAGAGAGAGAGAGAGAGAGAGAGAGAGAGAGAGAGAGAGAGAGAGAGAGAGAGAGAGAGAGAGATCAGAGAATAGGATGGGGATGGGGTGTTTCGGTTCCTTAATGGAGCTTTTGGGTGAGATTTTTGGTATTCACTGTGGGAAAGAGGTTGGTGGCATTTTGGTACACTACCTTTCCTAGTTCGATTAGTTAGGGGATTAGTTAGGGGTGGGATTTAAAATAGAAAATGAAGTGATGATTGGGCCTTTAATACTGGAATCCCCTTTCTTAAATATTTGGAGTATATTATTTCAATAAAGTATTAAATACCCTTTACGGTTTAATAAAGAACCAAAAGCCCCCAATAGTTTAAAAGAAACAAATATTTTCCTATGTTTTTTTTTCCAACTACGGACAAACTTATTTCTTTTTTTTCATATATCACTAAAACTAATGTTATGAGTTGCCACAAACTGCACTAAATTGTCTATTTTAAAATTATAAGATTTTTTTAAACTTTCGGTAAATTGTAAAAAGTCTTTGATATTTTACACAATTTCTCTTTACTCAATTTAATCTAAACTCTTTATAAAAAGATTCTTTTATAGTCACTTATCACACTTAAGAATTTTAATCATATTATTAGAATTTATTTGAGGTTAATAAATATTTTTAAAAGTATTTGGATACAATTGATATACCTTAAAAATTCACATGGATTTCGTCATTCGGGAAGATTTAGAGAATGGGCAATGCGGTTGCAACCTCCATCGACAATTCATCGTCGAGATGTTGTATAAATTTGTCTAACATTTTTATAGGAAAAAACGTGAGTAAAAAAATTATCAACCCAATTAAATATAAATTTAGTCATTTTTAGGGGTAAAAAATGAGTAAAAAATACGCTAGCCCTCCGATGACATAAATATAGTCATGACAATTTGTATTTTATGATTTTTAACCACTATACATTATCAAATATGTAGAAATTAAACCTAAAAAAATTAAGATGTTGCCTAACCTTTAATTATTTTTTCAACTTTTAGGCCTACAAATGAAAAATCATCCATTACTTATTTATCCTTCGCCTCCTTCACTTTCATTTAAAACTCAAGCAATAATAAAAAAAACACATCAGAATCGTCTTACTTATGAAAAGTGAAAAAATACATCGAAAACTAGGTGAAATATGTGAAATAAAGCTACATAACCTCTCTATATATAAGAGAGGAATTCTAATTATCCTAAACTACTCTAAAAAAAGTCTTTTTTCACTAGAAATCTAATAAAAGTGATTTTAAATAGAAAATCTAAAAATTCCAACAATCTTCTATCTGCGTTGGTCGACTACTTGTCGTTAAGATATGAGTAGGCGGCGTTTTGTCCTCCTATGGTATCATCAAACGTAGCTCACTTGTCATTGAGTTGTAGGTTGGAGATAGGTAGTAGATATTCTACTGCATATTTGTGAGGTAGACGACGTTCTATGGTAATATTTCTGTATATTTCTCGATGATGTGTCATCTCTTTGAAGGTAGGCGGCAATGATATAGTATTCTGAGATTTCTGCTTTTTTTATTTAGTACCTCTCTTCTTTAGAGCTACTTTGTGGTAGGCAACATCAAGTTGTGTTTCTCCATAGTTTTCTATCTTAAATTTATGTTGACCGTACTTTGATCTAAGTTGTTGTGTATATTTCTTGGGTGTTTTCTCTTAGTCTTTCCAATCCCGCATCTATGATTTATTACCTTCAAGTCAAATATAGTTATATGCTCAATCTAAACTAAATAAACTCATTAAAACCCCAAAACACATAGATCAAATTTAATAATTTCACACGCAAATACTCAAACAACAACATGGAATTAACCTAAAGAACATATGAAATAATGTCTCATGCGATAATTACTTAAAATAAGGAGACACCATAGGGTTATTATAGAATCATTCTCACTTAAAATGGATACTTAAGCAATATTAAAGGTAAATATATGTAAAGTTGATTAGTAAATAGATTTATAAGTGGTTATAAATCTAATCAAGGCCACGTAGTAAAAATCAGAAATTTTATACATATATGAAAACTGAAATTAGAGAAAGTAAGTAAAATTAATTAAGGTCTGTTAAAAAATATGGATTGGATAACTATAATTTCGATAATAAGGAGGGGTTTTGATCCGTACTAAAATACTGAATAGAAAAATAATAAGAGAAATAATTTTGTATGGATTGCATAACTCAGGTTGCCTAATTCCTATGCAATCGACTACTCTAATTAAGGATGAACTGGGTGTAACACATTAGTCGTAATTCAAAGTCCGCCTAAGTCTCTTCCTTGTACGACAGGGGGTACTTACCAAGCCTATAAAGGTCCTATGAGTAATCCTAAGGTCTAGCACACGCGCTAAATTTCTGATCATATGTTGTTACTACTCTCCCAAATATGAACATCCTAAAAAAAATGTATATCTAATTACACTCATAATCGTCTACCCTTCCCAGGTGTAACCTAAGAATCAGTGCTATTCCTAACGGGAAATGTGTAAGGAATTGATACGCTATGTATAAGATATATATTATGACTAGCAACACCAATTGAAAAACAGTTACAAATCCCAAAATTATGCAATAATTACATTATGGAAATTTAAAACCTAAAGAAGATAAAGGAAGGAAATTTACTACAAATGGTGTTGTAATCTTATTCCCAAAGATAAATTGTCTTGCCTCTTGCTAAAGAAATTAAAAAAGTGTCTAAAAGGTTGTGTTTATCTGTCTAATAACCCCTTATATAAATTTGAAATTCGCAATTGATTAATTTTGTGTAGGTCTACTTATTGTTCAAGGTAAGTGATTAAATTTTGTAGCAGTGCCCACAAGAAATTTGCAAAAATTTGTTTAGTCTACTGATGGCTCCCTGTGCATGGTCTAAAATCCAACACATGGGGACACATGCTACTCCTCACAAGTGTAAGAGTCGTCCTAACAAAATGATAAGTATGTTTAATTGTCCTCCATAAGGACTATGAGGTTAATTCTTTATATTTTATAAAGTAATTTGGGGTTATGTTGCAAATACGGAAGTAAAATTGTATTTGTTTGTCTTTAAAGACTAAGCGAACAAGGTGCAAAATATGAAAGAAACTAAAGATATTAAAGTTAAGAATAAAAAGAAATTAAGGAAGAAAATGAGATAAGAATGTAGCTTGAGTTTTGCTAGTAATCCCCGGATAGTGTTGAGTTATACAATTCTAGTAATAAAGGTGAATCGGTCTTTTCGTGTTAGTCGGGATTCTGTATTCTCCCTAATCCCTTCTCGGTATATAGAAGGTTGTTATAAAACACCAGGGACTTCTTCCGGTTGACCCTACAACACATTCAAATGTGTAAACCTGAAGCCTGTTGACTATCTAGTTAGTTAAGACCTTCTGGTATACTAACGAACACCAAGCGCATATGAACTAATTATATGCTCTGAACCTCCTTCCAGATGCAATCAAGAACACTAGCACAACCTAATACTTGATTAGGGTATAAGTAGACAATTAAAATGAAAGTTCATACACAACATAAATAAAATAAAATTCAAATAAACATGAGTATCCCAAATAACAATACGTCATCCAATTAACAAAGAATATCCATACATTAAGCAATTCTCAAGCTATGAGGGTTTTAATTCATTATTAAAAGTGAAAAACAATAGATAATAATATTATAATCATGTTTAGAACAAGAGAATAATACAAATTACTCTAATGGTGGATGAGTGGTGTCGGTTAGGGCGTGATAAAAATAAGATAAATAAAGATGCAAATAAACACCCTAACCTAGCACATTACTCACTCACTGCAAGTATCACAGATTGTATGCAAGTCTTAATGATAAGTAAAAATTCGTTCTCAGGGACTTAGTGTGTTATACGAATGGATTAACATAATAGTGTAGTAATAAATAGTTAAAGACAAGAAAAGTAAATAATAATGATTGATTGGAGATTATGAGTAACCTAATTAAACCAAAGACAATACATTAAAAGATGTAAGAATGAGATGAGAGAGTATAGCGCAGGGTTTGCTAGTATGCACTACTTCTTCTATTTATTCTACTAGTTAATAAGGGTGATTATAGCTTTTAGATAAGTAGTCAGGATTCTATATTCCTCCTAACCCCCTTCCGGGTAGACTTAGGTGGCGGCCTAACAATTACTAGGGGACTTGGGTAAGGGGACCCTGCACAATGATCGGTGATTAAATCTCAAACCCTAATGACTATCTAGTTAGGCAAGCCCTTCCGGATCACTACCGCACACTAAACGCTTATGTGGGGTTAGACTTAATTTCTTGAATTATTCTCATCATCTCAGGGTCTCGTATCATCTATGTACTTAGAAATGCACACTTAACACATAGAACCGAGCAAATTCTAAGATTAAATTTTGCGTTAAATCGTCTATACTCTATTGGAGGTGAACAATTGTGCAGATTGGCTACTTAAATCGGAATCTCAATCAACAAATGAGACGATACAATATGTGGATCCAGTTGACAAGTTATGGAGAAACATTACAAGGATATGATGGGTCACACCTAAAATAGTTGTGAGAACCCCGACAAGGGATTAGTAGAAATATTTTCTACTAGCCTCTAGTATATGATCCTTAACGTTGGACTACAAACACATCCTGAATATTTTATTGTATTTACTATTTATAAAGTCAAGAAACATGCCTCTGTTTTTCTTCTACCCATCAAGCACCGAGTGAAATGGTTATGGAACCGTAATAGATTAAATATGTCTTGAACAAATACTTTTATTTGGCCTTGTTTCCAATGAAGATCAGCAATAAGCTAAACTTACATTAACACAAGATCAAAGATTAAGGACCAAATAAATTATTTACCCAAACTTATTTGAAGAGCCATGATTATGTATCTAGTCAATTCATTGTTATCCCTCAGTTGAGGCTCTTTCTCAAGCACAAATATTAGTGGAGCCATGATTAAGTTTTCTTTCATCATACTAACATTACTAACATGCCACATATAAACAAAGTTCCAAATATCAATCTATAAAATAGCAAAAAGAAACATAGCACAAAAGAAGTAGATAAGCAAAAGATTTATGGAGTACTAAAACAAGTGAACAACCCTAACATTATTAACTTAGAATCTAAAAACATAATTTTAGCCAATAATAAAAGCTTTAGTTTACGATTTACTTGATAGAAACAAGACTAGCTTGATTAACCAAGACTCTATACGTATCTCCATAGTCATCAACTCTATAAGCATCGTAAGTGTCCAAGCTTCTTGAGACCAATACTCTCTTTGGCTCATCATCATCATCATTATCATTATCATCATCATCATCATCATCTACTACTCCTCGACTCACCAAGTAAAGTAATTCATTCTTCCTAACCAAAAAAGGGCACTTCAGATCAATTAATAGTCCCACAACAAATTGTTTTGTCCAAGATTCAATTAACCCATCTTTTTTCAACACCCATATCTCAACAGATTGCCATATCTCAACAAATCTTTCGTCCGAATCTTCCCAAGCCTTAAATGCAAAAAGGGCAAGTGAATTATTAAAGTTTACAAGGCTCAGGCGATTTTTCTCTATAGAATAAACATAGTCTTCAGGGTCAGTTATAGTATTAGGAAGAGTGATGCATCGAAATATCTCACTGTTCAAACTAAAACTAAGGATAAATGTAATTAATTTACGCGAGGATATATCTGTACCCGTGGCAACCCAATGCAATGCTCCGTTAAATAATACCCCAGATGGAGATGATTCAGGTTCTATACATGACATGTTTAGTCCTTGCTCATGATCAATTTCTCTCCAAGTTTTAATACCCACATCATAAATCACGCATTGAATCTTTTCGAAATTACGTGCGTACCTAAAAACATCTTTATCATCATAATCACGATATAGGCAGAGAAAATAAACAACCTTGTAGTTATTTCTGCTTGAATCAAATCCCAAACCAGAGCTACCTGACGTAACACGTTATCCATCTGTGCGTGTAAATCGGGGTAAAGGAATCTCTTCAAATTGTCTCAGTGATGGGTTACATAAAACAAACTTGTTCATGTAATGTGAGATACAAATCAACCCATTACATGGTCCGCAAACATCTATATTGCAATTACTATCTACAGGTACATCTAAATCCGGTGCAATAATGCGAAGAGATTCGTAATCTAGGAAGGATAAGGTTGTCATTGAATTATGTAGGCGACGGACAAGTATTATATAATTGTGATTCTGATTTTTGATGAGATGCGATTTGATGAAATTAGGGTTTTTAATAAAATCATACCAGGATTTACAGACAGACCTGCAACGGAGCAATGATTTAACGGACAACTTGAGTAGAATCTCTTCAACTAATTCTTCAGGCAAGGTCTTCTTCATCCTCATAGCGTTCCCCATTTCTGTAAGCAAAAAGAAGCTAATTCACTTGTGTGTTTGACGGTGCGACCCAGTTTGGTTAATGTCTATCAAATATCCCTTGGAATGAAAACCTTTTCCCCGCCAAATATTTTCACCTTTCCCGCCCAAGATTTTTCTTTAATGTTATAATTATTTTCTATAAAATTCAAATACCCCCCTATGGCTTGTAGGGCCAAAGTCTTCTATAATTTAAAAAGAACAAATACCTTCTTATGTTTTTCCAGCTTGGGATAACTCTTTCCTTCTTTTACATATATTAAGTTTATGTTATAAATTGTCACGAGTTGTACTAAGTTGTCACGAATCATCACAAATAGTGGTGAGTTTTCACAAGTTGTGAGCTCATATGGAAGTATTTGTCTATTTTCAAATTACAGGGTAAAAGGTTTTTTACTATAAATTTGATAGTTGGTTTAGTGGTTAGACTACTCCACAAAGTCTGGAAGGTCCTGGAATTAAATCTTATTAAAGTCAAAATGATTCTGAGTCTAAAGTGACTCGCATATGTATTAAAAATGTCTTTAGCATTTTACACAATTGCTTTTTACCCAATATTATCTAAATTATCATATAATTTCTTACTTCAAACGAAACTCATCACACTTAAAAATCATATGATTTGTCACGGTTAATAAATCTTTTTAGAAGTATTTGAACATGATTGGTATGCCCAAAAAAATCCACATTAATTTCATCCTACATCTGGGAGGATTCAGGGGATTAGTAATGGGACACAATTGTTTTTTACCTAATATTATCTAAATTATTATATAATTTCTTACTTCTATCGAAACTCATCACATTTAAAAACCATATAATTTGTCAAGGTTAACAAATCTTTTTAGAAGTATTTGGATATAATTGATATGCCCTAAAAAAAATCGCATTGATTTCATCCTATATATAAAAGGAATTAGGAGATAGGCAATGGGGTTGCAACCTCCATTAATTGGCAAGATGTTATATAAATTTATCAAACATTTTTTTGGAGAAAACGTGAGTACAAAAATATCGACCCAATTAAATAAAATTTTGATCAATTTTAGTGGAAAAATTATTAAAATAATACACAATCCTCACATGATATAAAATTTTAGGGTAAGAATTCATTAATAGTTCTCAAACTCATCCTTTAGTCATTGTATGTCGATTCATCAAGTCTGTAGTCGTTGGATTGTGAATTAAGTAAAAATTGTAAACTCATTTACAATGTGTATGTCATAGAGATGAGAAGGCGGTGCATCATATGATATCATTCAATAATGTTCTTCATTAATGGGTTTAACGCTATCCTCTCTACGTCTTTAAGACCATTATCTCATATAAACCTTTCTTTTGGGTGAAACCTCAAATTATTTAGCCTTGAATTTTTATATTGAACCATCGTGTCTCGATTTAAAAATTCATTTGCTATTCATTGTTTCACTATCCATAAATAGATTCGTCAAACACCAGGTTTGATCGTAGATTCTATTTCAATGTTAATGGTGTTTTAGTAAAACTCCATCTTGAAAGTACTAAAAACCGTTGAAATTAATTTTTGACCTTTAAGATGATCCAAACGGAAAAAACTATAAAAAAATGTTAACAAGTCTTTTGGAGAGCAATAAACAAATTTTAGAAAAATAAAAATTCCAAATACCTTAACTGTTATTGACACCTAACAAAAAGTGGAGTATACGCAGAAGAAATAGTTAGTTTTTTTGTCTAGAGGACCATCGATTGGGTTCCAACACCCATGTAGAGATTTATACAACTAACGGTAGATAAGAATGAAGATGAAAACATAAAATAGGTTTTCTAATTCCAACATTATATATATATATAAGCGCCGGTATTTGTCTGCCAAACATTGGACTCATACGTCCGATCTAACTGAGCCAAAAGTACAAAAAATGGTATATGATTGTTTTGAAAGGTAAAGTCGATTTTGAGCCATTTTTCTCAGTTCTATAAGCAGTTGGACAAATTTGTTTTTCGGTACAAATAGATTACTCGAGAAGGTAACGCTAAAACTAGTAGTTTTTTTAGACAAATGTGTCTCTTGAACATACGTTGATCACGAGTAATTTAATTCCCCAAATATCTTTTCAATTTAAGATTTATTATTGAGTATTTTTGTGAAATGTTACTCACAATCATATGAGGCGAATTTCGAAACCCAAATAATGATTGTAAATCATATGAGGCAAAATTTAATACAAAATAATAATTGTATTAATAAAATGACATTTGCGTCTGCCGGGAGTCGAACCCGGGTCTATTGCTTGGAAGGCAATTATCCTAACCGTTGGACTACAAACGCTTTGGTTGGGCTACAAATACATCGTCAATCTTTTATTCTGTTTACCTTCAAATCGTCCAGCACAAACTATAATGGTTACTTATCTTTCATGAAGATGAGCAATGGACTAAAAATATAAAGATTCTCACCCAAACTTTTCATCTAGAAAAGCTTTTGAGGGACATAGTTGTAGCATCACGTAGACATTTATGGTCTCTTATAAAACTCACAAATACACAACATTATGTATGTATTTATTTTGATATATACATAAGAATATTGACAGCAATGCTTCAGAGTTGCAGTCAAATGATGAATTTATGGGAGAATTTAATGGTAGTTGAGGAAGTATAAATTCAGGGGCGGAGCCATGGGTTGGGTGGGGGGGTCCATGGCCCCCCCTGATTTTTCAAAAAAAAAAAAAATTATAACTATCTTTAAAAAAAAAAAAAAATTTATAAGTAAATAACCCCTAAATTTTTTAAATATCTCCATTTGGTCCCCCCCTAACTTATAAAATTTATTTTATTAAACTTTAAATTATTTTATTAATAAGATTTTTTATTTTTTATAACAAAATATATATCATTTTATATTAAAAAAAAGAAACTTATAGCATAATTAATTAGAAAAATTAATATCAAGACTTATATTGCCATCTTTACATAATATAGAGACTTTTAATACAATTTTCCATATTATAAAACCTATTTTGCAATTTTTGCATAATACTTAAAGTTTAGTGCAAATAGTGGCAAAAAAAAAAATTCGGGGGCGTTACCCCCGAACCCCCTTGGCCCCCCTAACGAAAATTCCTGGCTCCGCCCCTGTATAAATTTGTAATCGATATAACTTTTCTGCTAACTTAATTTCAAAATGTGGCTAAAGTGTGAAAATGAATAAAGATAAAGGACCAAATATGTAATTTTCCATGATTATAATGTGTATACATTTTTATTTGTAGACCACTTATCATTACATGTATACAAGATTACCAACATACTATCCCGGGTTTGTAATTTCTTTATCTCATCCTATTTTTGAAAAATGCATATCTTGTTTAAACATGAAAAGTTCCAATATTACTCAAAACACCTCATCATACTAACACGGCACATATAGACATAGTTCCAAATACCAATATATAACATAGCAAGAAAAGCACCATAAAAGAAGCAGATAAGCAGAAGATTGTAGTAACGAGTTGTTTATGGAGCACTAGAACAACTGAACAACCCCATATCAGATACTGACATTACTAACTTAGTTTACTTATCACTTGATAGAAACTAGACTGACTTGATTAACCAAGACTCTAAACGTATCACCATAGTAATCAACGTAATAAGCATCATCATTGCCCAATCTTCTTGAGACCAATACTCGCTCTGGCTCATAATCATCATCATCATCATCATCTACTTCACTACTTTCCAAATAAAGTAATTCATTCTTCCTAACCAAAAGAGGGAGCTCCATATTAATCATTCGTCCGACCACAAATTGTTTTATCCAAGATTCAACTACTCCATCTTTTTTCAACACCCATATCTCAACAGAATCATTCCAAGCCTCAAATTCAAAAAGGGCAAGCGAATTATTAAACTCTGTGAGGCTCAGGCGCTTTTTCTCTTTAGAATAGATATAAACTTCAGGGCAAGTAATACTATTAGGAAGACTGATGCATTGAAACATCTCAGTGTTCAATGTAAAACTAAGGATAAATGTACTCTGTTTATCCGACGAAATATCTTTACCCGTGGCAATCCAATGCAATGCTCCATTAAATAACACCCCAGATGGAGATGAACGAGGTTTTATACATGACATGTCTAGTCCTTGCTCATGCTCTATTTCTCTCCAAGTTTTAATACCCACATCATATATCAGGCATTGAATCTTTTTGGGATTATCTACGTAACTCATAACATCATTATTATCATCATAATCCGGAGATAGGCAGAGAAAATAAACAACCTTGTAATTATTTCTGCTTGAATCAAATCCCAAACCAGAGCTAGCCATTGATGTAACATAATATCCATCAGGGCATGTAAATCGGGGTAAAGGAATCTCTTCAAACTCTCTCAGTGATGGGTTACATATAACAATCTTGTATAAGTTATGTGAGATACAAATCAACCCATTACATGGTCCGCAAACATCTAAAGTGCTATTATAATCTACAGGTACATCTAAATCGGGTGCAATAATGCGGAGAGTTTCGTAATCTAGGAAGGATAAGGATGTCATTGAATTATATAGGCGACGAACAAGTATTATATAGTTGTGATTCTGATTTTTGATGAGATGCAATTGGATGAAATTAGGGTTTTTAATGAAATCATACCAGGATTTACAGACACACCTGCAACGAAGCAATGATTTAACGGACAACTTGAGTAGAATCTCTTCTACTAATTCTTCAGGCAAGGCCTTTTTCGTCCTCATAGCGTTCCCCATTTTTGTGAGTAACTAAAGCTGATTCACTTGAAGGTTGACCCAGTTTGGTTAACCTCTAGTATCACTATCACTGTATCATTATCACCTTTTGTTTGGAAATTAAACCTTTTTCCCCGCCAAGTTTTTTTCCTATTCTCGCCCAACATTTACAAATTAGATTCCAATTTTCACCACTTTCCAATTAAAATTTGGTTAGAATTTTTTTTTAAAAGTCCTAGTTCTAACTTTGCTGATTTGGAACTTTCCCATTGTACCCCGGTATGGTACATACCAATAACGACTAACTATCACGACTACACTATAACGTGATACAGTTCCAATACGTTTTGCAATGGTTTTTTAATCTTTTTTATTAAGTCCAAATATATTCAGATTCTTTTGGGGCTGTACCCAACACGTTTTTTTTATTTAAGTCCTTTTTCATGTTTTATTTACATATGGGCCATACCTAACAAGAACAAAAAAATATTCACAGGGAAATAGTTTACAGTTTTCTCATATACGGGTTGTACCCAACATCTGGCCCAATAACAAAGGAAATCAAAAAATTTAAAAAATTCAAATACCATTGGGGCTGGCACATTACACATTACAACCATGTGGGGCTGGCCCATTACTAACAACTAGAAAATTGGACTAGCCTATTACCGCATAAAAAAAAACAGAATCACGATCTGGATCTGGATCTGGAGGGGAGTCTCTGCAGTAGCGTGTTCTTCGTCACTGCCGTGGGGAGGAGGTGCTCCGTCGCTGGTGTAGCGCCAGCAGAGGACGGTTTCCGTTCGCAGCCCTAGTGGTGGCAGATCTGGAAAGTCGAGAGGTGGTGGGTACACGCAGGTGGGTTCCTTTCTTCACGCAGGTGTTGATGGTGGTGAGATTCGTGCAGAAGGTGGGGTGGCGAGGAGGTGGTGGATCTGCTGCAGGGTGGCGAGGAGGTGGTGGATCTGCTGCAGGGTGGCGAGGCAGCAGCAATGGTGAGGCAGAGGTTTTACTGTGGTGGTGGTTCTCTTTGTCGACGGTGGTGAGTAGGTGGGTGGGGGCGGGGGCTTTGGTGGTGATGAAGGTGGGGAGAGCTCGGTGGTGGTGCAGTGGTGCAGCAGGTGGGGTGGGGGTGGGGGCTTTGGTGGTAATGAAGGTGGGGTGGCGAGGTGGTGGTGGATCTGCAGCGGGGGTGGCGAGGCAGCAGCAATGGTGAGGCGGTGGTGGGAAGCTACAGTCCAGATCTGATGGGGATGAAGGAGAGGGTCGTGGTGGTGAGTGGGTGGGGGATTGGTGGTGATGAAGGTGGGGGTGAGTTCGGTGGTGGTGGGGGGTCAGGGTGGGGGCTCGATGGTGAAGGTGGAGTGGAGTCCGCCGCGACGGTTGAGAGAGAGAGAGAGAGAGAGAGAGAGAGAGAGAGAGAGAGAGAGAGAGAGAGAGAGAGAGAGAGAGAGAGAGAGAGAGAGAGAGAGAGAGAGAGAGAGAGAGAGAGAGAGAGAGAGAGAGAGAGAGAGAGATCAGAGAATAGGATGGGGATGGGGTGTTTCGGTTCCTTAATGGAGCTTTTGGGTGAGATTTTTGGTATTCACTGTGGGAAAGAGGTTGGTGGCATTTTGGTACACTACCTTTCCTAGTTCGATTAGTTAGGGGATTAGTTAGGGGTGGGATTTAAAATAGAAAATGAAGTGATGATTGGGCCTTTAATACTGGAATCCCCTTTCTTAAATATTTGGAGTATATTATTTCAATAAAGTATTAAATACCCTTTACGGTTTAATAAAGAACCAAAAGCCCCCAATAGTTTAAAAGAAACAAATATTTTCCTATGTTTTTTTTTCCAACTACGGACAAACTTATTTCTTTTTTTTCATATATCACTAAAACTAATGTTATGAGTTGCCACAAACTGCACTAAATTGTCTATTTTAAAATTATAAGATTTTTTTAAACTTTCGGTAAATTGTAAAAAGTCTTTGATATTTTACACAATTTCTCTTTACTCAATTTAATCTAAACTCTTTATAAAAAGATTCTTTTATAGTCACTTATCACACTTAAGAATTTTAATCATATTATTAGAATTTATTTGAGGTTAATAAATATTTTTAAAAGTATTTGGATACAATTGATATACCTTAAAAATTCACATGGATTTCGTCATTCGGGAAGATTTAGAGAATGGGCAATGCGGTTGCAACCTCCATCGACAATTCATCGTCGAGATGTTGTATAAATTTGTCTAACATTTTTATAGGAAAAAACGTGAGTAAAAAAATTATCAACCCAATTAAATATAAATTTAGTCATTTTTAGGGGTAAAAAATGAGTAAAAAATACGCTAGCCCTCCGATGACATAAATATAGTCATGACAATTTGTATTTTATGATTTTTAACCACTATACATTATCAAATATGTAGAAATTAAACCTAAAAAAATTAAGATGTTGCCTAACCTTTAATTATTTTTTCAACTTTTAGGCCTACAAATGAAAAATCATCCATTACTTATTTATCCTTCGCCTCCTTCACTTTCATTTAAAACTCAAGCAATAATAAAAAAAACACATCAGAATCGTCTTACTTATGAAAAGTGAAAAAATACATCGAAAACTAGGTGAAATATGTGAAATAAAGCTACATAACCTCTCTATATATAAGAGAGGAATTCTAATTATCCTAAACTACTCTAAAAAAAGTCTTTTTTCACTAGAAATCTAATAAAAGTGATTTTAAATAGAAAATCTAAAAATTCCAACAATCTTCTATCTGCGTTGGTCGACTACTTGTCGTTAAGATATGAGTAGGCGGCGTTTTGTCCTCCTATGGTATCATCAAACGTAGCTCACTTGTCATTGAGTTGTAGGTTGGAGATAGGTAGTAGATATTCTACTGCATATTTGTGAGGTAGACGACGTTCTATGGTAATATTTCTGTATATTTCTCGATGATGTGTCATCTCTTTGAAGGTAGGCGGCAATGATATAGTATTCTGAGATTTCTGCTTTTTTTATTTAGTACCTCTCTTCTTTAGAGCTACTTTGTGGTAGGCAACATCAAGTTGTGTTTCTCCATAGTTTTCTATCTTAAATTTATGTTGACCGTACTTTGATCTAAGTTGTTGTGTATATTTCTTGGGTGTTTTCTCTTAGTCTTTCCAATCCCGCATCTATGATTTATTACCTTCAAGTCAAATATAGTTATATGCTCAATCTAAACTAAATAAACTCATTAAAACCCCAAAACACATAGATCAAATTTAATAATTTCAC
Source organism: Nemophila menziesii (assembly GCA_029959085.1). Taxonomy (NCBI): domain Eukaryota; kingdom Viridiplantae; phylum Streptophyta; class Magnoliopsida; order Boraginales; family Hydrophyllaceae; genus Nemophila; species Nemophila menziesii. The sequence continues at coordinate 3,243,475 of JARWIR010000013.1, forward strand.
ACGCAAATACTCAAACAACAACATGGAATTAACCTAAAGAACATATGAAATAATGTCTCATGCGATAATTACTTAAAATAAGGAGACACCATAGGGTTATTATAGAATCATTCTCACTTAAAATGGATACTTAAGCAATATTAAAGGTAAATATATGTAAAGTTGATTAGTAAATAGATTTATAAGTGGTTATAAATCTAATCAAGGCCACGTAGTAAAAATCAGAAATTTTATACATATATGAAAACTGAAATTAGAGAAAGTAAGTAAAATTAATTAAGGTCTGTTAAAAAATATGGATTGGATAACTATAATTTCGATAATAAGGAGGGGTTTTGATCCGTACTAAAATACTGAATAGAAAAATAATAAGAGAAATAATTTTGTATGGATTGCATAACTCAGGTTGCCTAATTCCTATGCAATCGACTACTCTAATTAAGGATGAACTGGGTGTAACACATTAGTCGTAATTCAAAGTCCGCCTAAGTCTCTTCCTTGTACGACAGGGGGTACTTACCAAGCCTATAAAGGTCCTATGAGTAATCCTAAGGTCTAGCACACGCGCTAAATTTCTGATCATATGTTGTTACTACTCTCCCAAATATGAACATCCTAAAAAAAATGTATATCTAATTACACTCATAATCGTCTACCCTTCCCAGGTGTAACCTAAGAATCAGTGCTATTCCTAACGGGAAATGTGTAAGGAATTGATACGCTATGTATAAGATATATATTATGACTAGCAACACCAATTGAAAAACAGTTACAAATCCCAAAATTATGCATTACATTATGGAAATTTAAAACCTAAAGAAGATAAAGGAAGGAAATTTACTACAAATGGTGTTGTAATCTTATTCCCAAAGATAAATTGTCTTGCCTCTTGCTAAAGAAATTAAAAAAGTGTCTAAAAGGTTGTGTTTATCTGTCTAATAACCCCTTATATAAATTTGAAATTCGCAATTGATTAATTTTGTGTAGGTCTACTTATTGTTCAAGGTAAGTGATTAAATTTTGTAGCAGTGCCCACAAGAAATTTGCAAAAATTTGTTTAGTCTACTGATGGCTCCCTGTGCATGGTCTAAAATCCAACACATGGGGACACATGCTACTCCTCACAAGTGTAAGAGTCGTCCTAACAAAATGATAAGTATGTTTAATTGTCCTCCATAAGGACTATGAGGTTAATTCTTTATATTTTATAAAGTAATTTGGGGTTATGTTGCAAATACGGAAGTAAAATTGTATTTGTTTGTCTTTAAAGACTAAGCGAACAAGGTGCAAAATATGAAAGAAACTAAAGATATTAAAGTTAAGAATAAAAAGAAATTAAGGAAGAAAATGAGATAAGAATGTAGCTTGAGTTTTGCTAGTAATCCCCGGATAGTGTTGAGTTATACAATTCTAGTAATAAAGGTGAATCGGTCTTTTCGTGTTAGTCGGGATTCTGTATTCTCCCTAATCCCTTCTCGGTATATAGAAGGTTGTTATAAAACACCAGGGACTTCTTCCGGTTGACCCTACAACACATTCAAATGTGTAAACCTGAAGCCTGTTGACTATCTAGTTAGTTAAGACCTTCTGGTATACTAACGAACACCAAGCGCATATGAACTAATTATATGCTCTGAACCTCCTTCCAGATGCAATCAAGAACACTAGCACAACCTAATACTTGATTAGGGTATAAGTAGACAATTAAAATGAAAGTTCATACACAACATAAATAAAATAAAATTCAAATAAACATGAGTATCCCAAATAACAATACGTCATCCAATTAACAAAGAATATCCATACATTAAGCAATTCTCAAGCTATGAGGGTTTTAATTCATTATTAAAAGTGAAAAACAATAGATAATAATATTATAATCATGTTTAGAACAAGAGAATAATACAAATTACTCTAATGGTGGATGAGTGGTGTCGGTTAGGGCGTGATAAAAATAAGATAAATAAAGATGCAAATAAACACCCTAACCTAGCACATTACTCACTCACTGCAAGTATCACAGATTGTATGCAAGTCTTAATGATAAGTAAAAATTCGTTCTCAGGGACTTAGTGTGTTATACGAATGGATTAACATAATAGTGTAGTAATAAATAGTTAAAGACAAGAAAAGTAAATAATAATGATTGATTGGAGATTATGAGTAACCTAATTAAACCAAAGACAATACATTAAAAGATGTAAGAATGAGATGAGAGAGTATAGCGCAGGGTTTGCTAGTATGCACTACTTCTTCTATTTATTCTACTAGTTAATAAGGGTGATTATAGCTTTTAGATAAGTAGTCAGGATTCTATATTCCTCCTAACCCCCTTCCGGGTAGACTTAGGTGGCGGCCTAACAATTACTAGGGGACTTGGGTAAGGGGACCCTGCACAATGATCGGTGATTAAATCTCAAACCCTAATGACTATCTAGTTAGGCAAGCCCTTCCGGATCACTACCGCACACTAAACGCTTATGTGGGGTTAGACTTAATTTCTTGAATTATTCTCATCATCTCAGGGTCTCGTATCATCTATGTACTTAGAAATGCACACTTAACACATAGAACCGAGCAAATTCTAAGATTAAATTTTGCGTTAAATCGTCTATACTCTATTGGAGGTGAACAATTGTGCAGATTGGCTACTTAAATCGGAATCTCAATCAACAAATGAGACGATACAATATGTGGATCCAGTTGACAAGTTATGGAGAAACATTACAAGGATATGATGGGTCACACCTAAAATAGTTGTGAGAACCCCGACAAGGGATTAGTAGAAATATTTTCTACTAGCCTCTAGTATATGATCCTTAACGTTGGACTACAAACACATCCTGAATATTTTATTGTATTTACTATTTATAAAGTCAAGAAACATGCCTCTGTTTTTCTTCTACCCATCAAGCACCGAGTGAAATGGTTATGGAACCGTAATAGATTAAATATGTCTTGAACAAATACTTTTATTTGGCCTTGTTTCCAATGAAGATCAGCAATAAGCTAAACTTACATTAACACAAGATCAAAGATTAAGGACCAAATAAATTATTTACCCAAACTTATTTGAAGAGCCATGATTATGTATCTAGTCAATTCATTGTTATCCCTCAGTTGAGGCTCTTTCTCAAGCACAAATATTAGTGGAGCCATGATTAAGTTTTCTTTCATCATACTAACATTACTAACATGCCACATATAAACAAAGTTCCAAATATCAATCTATAAAATAGCAAAAAGAAACATAGCACAAAAGAAGTAGATAAGCAAAAGATTTATGGAGTACTAAAACAAGTGAACAACCCTAACATTATTAACTTAGAATCTAAAAACATAATTTTAGCCAATAATAAAAGCTTTAGTTTACGATTTACTTGATAGAAACAAGACTAGCTTGATTAACCAAGACTCTATACGTATCTCCATAGTCATCAACTCTATAAGCATCGTAAGTGTCCAAGCTTCTTGAGACCAATACTCTCTTTGGCTCATCATCATCATCATTATCATTATCATCATCATCATCATCATCTACTACTCCTCGACTCACCAAGTAAAGTAATTCATTCTTCCTAACCAAAAAAGGGCACTTCAGATCAATTAATAGTCCCACAACAAATTGTTTTGTCCAAGATTCAATTAACCCATCTTTTTTCAACACCCATATCTCAACAGATTGCCATATCTCAACAAATCTTTCGTCCGAATCTTCCCAAGCCTTAAATGCAAAAAGGGCAAGTGAATTATTAAAGTTTACAAGGCTCAGGCGATTTTTCTCTATAGAATAAACATAGTCTTCAGGGTCAGTTATAGTATTAGGAAGAGTGATGCATCGAAATATCTCACTGTTCAAACTAAAACTAAGGATAAATGTAATTAATTTACGCGAGGATATATCTGTACCCGTGGCAACCCAATGCAATGCTCCGTTAAATAATACCCCAGATGGAGATGATTCAGGTTCTATACATGACATGTTTAGTCCTTGCTCATGATCAATTTCTCTCCAAGTTTTAATACCCACATCATAAATCACGCATTGAATCTTTTCGAAATTACGTGCGTACCTAAAAACATCTTTATCATCATAATCACGATATAGGCAGAGAAAATAAACAACCTTGTAGTTATTTCTGCTTGAATCAAATCCCAAACCAGAGCTACCTGACGTAACACGTTATCCATCTGTGCGTGTAAATCGGGGTAAAGGAATCTCTTCAAATTGTCTCAGTGATGGGTTACATAAAACAAACTTGTTCATGTAATGTGAGATACAAATCAACCCATTACATGGTCCGCAAACATCTATATTGCAATTACTATCTACAGGTACATCTAAATCCGGTGCAATAATGCGAAGAGATTCGTAATCTAGGAAGGATAAGGTTGTCATTGAATTATGTAGGCGACGGACAAGTATTATATAATTGTGATTCTGATTTTTGATGAGATGCGATTTGATGAAATTAGGGTTTTTAATAAAATCATACCAGGATTTACAGACAGACCTGCAACGGAGCAATGATTTAACGGACAACTTGAGTAGAATCTCTTCAACTAATTCTTCAGGCAAGGTCTTCTTCATCCTCATAGCGTTCCCCATTTCTGTAAGCAAAAAGAAGCTAATTCACTTGTGTGTTTGACGGTGCGACCCAGTTTGGTTAATGTCTATCAAATATCCCTTGGAATGAAAACCTTTTCCCCGCCAAATATTTTCACCTTTCCCGCCCAAGATTTTTCTTTAATGTTATAATTATTTTCTATAAAATTCAAATACCCCCCTATGGCTTGTAGGGCCAAAGTCTTCTATAATTTAAAAAGAACAAATACCTTCTTATGTTTTTCCAGCTTGGGATAACTCTTTCCTTCTTTTACATATATTAAGTTTATGTTATAAATTGTCACGAGTTGTACTAAGTTGTCACGAATCATCACAAATAGTGGTGAGTTTTCACAAGTTGTGAGCTCATATGGAAGTATTTGTCTATTTTCAAATTACAGGGTAAAAGGTTTTTTACTATAAATTTGATAGTTGGTTTAGTGGTTAGACTACTCCACAAAGTCTGGAAGGTCCTGGAATTAAATCTTATTAAAGTCAAAATGATTCTGAGTCTAAAGTGACTCGCATATGTATTAAAAATGTCTTTAGCATTTTACACAATTGCTTTTTACCCAATATTATCTAAATTATCATATAATTTCTTACTTCAAACGAAACTCATCACACTTAAAAATCATATGATTTGTCACGGTTAATAAATCTTTTTAGAAGTATTTGAACATGATTGGTATGCCCAAAAAAATCCACATTAATTTCATCCTACATCTGGGAGGATTCAGGGGATTAGTAATGGGACACAATTGTTTTTTACCTAATATTATCTAAATTATTATATAATTTCTTACTTCTATCGAAACTCATCACATTTAAAAACCATATAATTTGTCAAGGTTAACAAATCTTTTTAGAAGTATTTGGATATAATTGATATGCCCTAAAAAAAATCGCATTGATTTCATCCTATATATAAAAGGAATTAGGAGATAGGCAATGGGGTTGCAACCTCCATTAATTGGCAAGATGTTATATAAATTTATCAAACATTTTTTTGGAGAAAACGTGAGTACAAAAATATCGACCCAATTAAATAAAATTTTGATCAATTTTAGTGGAAAAATTATTAAAATAATACACAATCCTCACATGATATAAAATTTTAGGGTAAGAATTCATTAATAGTTCTCAAACTCATCCTTTAGTCATTGTATGTCGATTCATCAAGTCTGTAGTCGTTGGATTGTGAATTAAGTAAAAATTGTAAACTCATTTACAATGTGTATGTCATAGAGATGAGAAGGCGGTGCATCATATGATATCATTCAATAATGTTCTTCATTAATGGGTTTAACGCTATCCTCTCTACGTCTTTAAGACCATTATCTCATATAAACCTTTCTTTTGGGTGAAACCTCAAATTATTTAGCCTTGAATTTTTATATTGAACCATCGTGTCTCGATTTAAAAATTCATTTGCTATTCATTGTTTCACTATCCATAAATAGATTCGTCAAACACCAGGTTTGATCGTAGATTCTATTTCAATGTTAATGGTGTTTTAGTAAAACTCCATCTTGAAAGTACTAAAAACCGTTGAAATTAATTTTTGACCTTTAAGATGATCCAAACGGAAAAAACTATAAAAAAATGTTAACAAGTCTTTTGGAGAGCAATAAACAAATTTTAGAAAAATAAAAATTCCAAATACCTTAACTGTTATTGACACCTAACAAAAAGTGGAGTATACGCAGAAGAAATAGTTAGTTTTTTTGTCTAGAGGACCATCGATTGGGTTCCAACACCCATGTAGAGATTTATACAACTAACGGTAGATAAGAATGAAGATGAAAACATAAAATAGGTTTTCTAATTCCAACATTATATATATATATAAGCGCCGGTATTTGTCTGCCAAACATTGGACTCATACGTCCGATCTAACTGAGCCAAAAGTACAAAAAATGGTATATGATTGTTTTGAAAGGTAAAGTCGATTTTGAGCCATTTTTCTCAGTTCTATAAGCAGTTGGACAAATTTGTTTTTCGGTACAAATAGATTACTCGAGAAGGTAACGCTAAAACTAGTAGTTTTTTTAGACAAATGTGTCTCTTGAACATACGTTGATCACGAGTAATTTAATTCCCCAAATATCTTTTCAATTTAAGATTTATTATTGAGTATTTTTGTGAAATGTTACTCACAATCATATGAGGCGAATTTCGAAACCCAAATAATGATTGTAAATCATATGAGGCAAAATTTAATACAAAATAATAATTGTATTAATAAAATGACATTTGCGTCTGCCGGGAGTCGAACCCGGGTCTATTGCTTGGAAGGCAATTATCCTAACCGTTGGACTACAAACGCTTTGGTTGGGCTACAAATACATCGTCAATCTTTTATTCTGTTTACCTTCAAATCGTCCAGCACAAACTATAATGGTTACTTATCTTTCATGAAGATGAGCAATGGACTAAAAATATAAAGATTCTCACCCAAACTTTTCATCTAGAAAAGCTTTTGAGGGACATAGTTGTAGCATCACGTAGACATTTATGGTCTCTTATAAAACTCACAAATACACAACATTATGTATGTATTTATTTTGATATATACATAAGAATATTGACAGCAATGCTTCAGAGTTGCAGTCAAATGATGAATTTATGGGAGAATTTAATGGTAGTTGAGGAAGTATAAATTTGTAATCGATATAACTTTTCTGCTAACTTAATTTCAAAATGTGGCTAAATTGTGAAAATGAATAAAGATAAAGGACCAAAAAGGTAATTTTCCATAATTATAATGTGTATACATTTTTATTTGTAGACTACTTATCATTACATGTATACAAGATTACCAACATACTATCCGGGGTGTGTAAATTCTTTATCTCATCCTATCTTAGCAAAATGCATATCTTGTTTAAACATGAAAAGTTTCGATATTACTCAAAACACCTCATCATACTAACACGGCACATATAGACATAGTTCCAAATACCAATATATAACATAGCAAGAAAAGCACCATAAAAGAAGCAGATAAGCAGAAGATTGTAGTAACAACCCTATATCAGATACTAACACATAATAAAAACATAGTTTTAGCCAAAATAAAAGCTTAAGTTTACTATTCACTTGATAGAAACTAGACTAGCTTGATTAACCAAGACTCTAAACGTATCACCATAGCCATCAATGTAATGAGCATCATCAGTGTCCAAGCTTCTTGAGATCAATTCTCGCTCTGGCTCATCATCATCATCATCATCTTCTCCACCTTCCAAGTAAAGTAATTCTTTTTTCCTAACCAAAAGAGGGCGCTTCAGATCCATCAACGGTCCCACCACAAATTGTTTTGTCCAAGATTCAGCCACCCCATCTTGTTTCAACACCCATATCTCAACAAATTGTCCTTCTGAAGTATCCCATTGATCAAATTCGAAAATGGCTAGCGAATTATTGAAGTCTATGAGGCTTGGACGCTTTTTCGGTGTAGAATAGATATAATTTTCAAGGTCAGTATTAGGAAGAGTGATGCATCGAAACACCTCACTGTTCAAATTAAAACTGAGGATAAATGGACGCACTTTACAATACTGTGGGGAATTCTTTTTGCCCATGGCAATCCAATGCAATGTTCCGTTAAATAATACCCCAGATGGAGATGAAAAAGGTTCTATACACGACATATCTAGTCCTTGCTCATGCTCAATTTCTCTCCAAGTTTTAATACCCACATCATAAATCAGGCATTGAATCTTTTCGGGATTATCTAAGCAACTGAAATCATATAGGCAGAGAAATAAAACAATCTTGTAATAATTTCTGTTTGAATCAAATCCCAAACCAGAGCTACACATTCTAGCCTGTGTGAAACGGGGTAAAGGAATCTCTTCAAATTCTCTCAGTGATGGGTTACATAAAACAATCTTGTTTAAGTTATGTGAGATACAAATCAACCCATTACAAGCTCCGCAAATATCTAAATAGCTCTTACGATCAAATGGTACATCTAAATCGGGTGCAATAATGCGAAGAGATTCGTAATCTAGGAAGGATAAGGTTGTCATTGAATTATGTAGGCGACGAACAAGTATTATATAGTTATGATTCTGATTTTTGATGAGATGCGATTTGATGAAATTAGGGTTTTTAATAAAATCATACCAAGATTTACAGACGCACCTGCAAAGAAGCAATGATTTCAAGGGCAACTTGAGTAGAATCTCTTCAACTAATTCTTCAGGCAAGGTCTTCTTCGTCCTCATAGCGTTCCCCATTTTTGTGAGTAAAACAAAGCTACTTCACTTTTGTGCTGACTGTTGACCCAGTTTAGTTAATGTCTATCATAGTAGAACCTTTTCCCCGCCCAAGTTTTTCACTTTCCCGTAAATTTTTTTGGATAACATATTAAATATCCTTATGGTTTGATAAAGGGCAAAAAACCCCAATAGTTTAAAAGAAAAAAATACCTTCTTATGTTTTTCCCGTTCTTGATAATTCTTCCTTCTTTTACATATATTTTTCTTTTCTTTTGTCAAGCTTTTACAAATATCAGTAAAACTCATGCTATGAGTTGCCACGCAATGCACTGAATTGTCATGAATTATATATATTATGACTAGCAACACCAATTTAAAAAAATAGTTTCAAATCCCAAAATTATGCAATAATTATATAGTGGCAATTTAATACATAAAAAAGATAAAAGAAAGAAAAGTTATTACAAATGGTGTTGTAAACTTATTCCCAAAGATAAATTGTCTTGCCTCATGCTAAAGAAATTAAAAAAAGTGCATTAAAGGTTGTGTTTATATGTCTAATAACCTTTTATATAAATTTGAAATTCGTAGGTCTACTCATTGGTCAAGGTAAGTGATTAAATTTTGTAATAGTTCCCACAAGAAATTCGCAACAATTTGTCTAGTCAACTGGTGGCCCCCGATACATCGTCTAAAATCCAACACACGGGGACACATGCTACTCCTTGCAAGTGTACAAGTCGTCCTAAGTAACAAAATGATACGTAGTGTAGTCGTTCTCCACAAGGACAATTCTTTGTGTTTTATAAAGTGATTCAGGGTTAAGTTGCAAATACGGAAGTAAAATAGTATATGTTTTTGGTTTTAAAGACGAAGGAAATAAAGTGCAAAATATGAAAGAAACTAAAGATATTTAAGCTAAAGGATCAAAAATATATTAAGAAAACGAGATAAGAATGTAGCTTGAATCTTGCTATTAATCCCCAATAATGTTGATTTAAATGATTCTAGTCGTAAGGGAAAATCGGTCTTTTTGAGTTAACCAGAAGTCTATATTCTCCCTATATCCCTTCCAGGTTGTTAGAGGGTTGTCCTATAACAATAGGTCTTTTTCCGAATGACCCTACAATGAATTCAAATGCGTAAACCCAAGCCCTATTGACTATCCAGTTAGTTAAGACCTTCTAGTATACTAACAAACACCAAATGTATATGAACTAATACTATGTTTCGAACCCCCTTTCAGATGCAACAAAGAACACTATCACAACCTAATACTTGGTAAAGGTATAGGTAGACAATTAAATGCAAGTTCATACACAACATATATAAAATCCAATTAAGTGAAACATGAACATCCCAAACAACACTAAATCGACTTCAAAGTTTTGTCGGTAAACGCTCGTTATCTTCCAAAATGGTTTCTTTGGTCCTTTTACGTCGTGACTTGGGGTTAGCCTTGACTTCTTGACTTCTTCTCATCATTTCAGGGTCTCGTATCATCCATGTACTTAAGATATGCACACTTAATACACAATTAACGCATAAAATATCTAAAAGTACCAAAACATATCAAACTAGACAAGAAATCATGAAATGTCAAAAAATATGGAATAATACCTCAATTAAATCTAATAAACCCCCAAAATGATGTCTCACAATATGATTATTCTATCACAAAAGACGAGACATTATCTACATCATCTCATGTAAACACCCATAACTTTCTTGTTTGAACTTGGAATTGCTTTCTCTTTTTGGCCATGGAAACTATAATTCAAGAGTTTTCCAATTTTGTATTGATTAACCTCTAGTTCCTATCCAATTTTTACAAAAACGTTTCAAAGTCAATGGCTAAATTCATATGAAAACTTTTGTACTCTTTAATATTTTCTTGTAACTTCCTCGACCCCTTCTTGTTTCATTACGAGCCTGCCATGGGTTTTTCTAGGTTTTTCATCACTTATTCTCTCTCCTTTGATATCTAGATTTCACGTGCTCATATTATCTAATCTTTCACATTACACAAAAATGCTTCAAAGTACTCCAAAACCCCCCAAGTCACACTATATAGCGTAGAATGTGAAAATACACCAAATTAAAGGATAAAACTTAATTTTATGCTCTAGATACTCCCTAAATGATGTCTCGCGTGTTGGAATTAATTGACTAGAACCAAAATAATTGTAATAGCTTGACTCAATCGATGCCTTAAGAACGGTCTCTGGTATAGCCGTGGTGCTATTATGTATTTTCACGGTGCTCATCATCAGATTACTATTACATCTGTCAGGTGTGTGTGTGTGTGTGTGTTCACAAAAGCGAATTAAAATATGTAAGCTCTCATTTATGGTGTTGTAACTCTAACTCATTGGAGTTTATTGTTGTTGGTGGTGTGTAGATATAAAGGAGAAATTTTGGTATATATAGCCACAAAGAGACTTCTCCGTAAACCATCCCATAAATACATTAAGCATTGGGAATTACAACCTCATATAGAGGGGGTCAGAATCCATAAAGTGGGGTTACACTCAATTAAGAAGGGGTTACACTACATAAATGTTTCTCATGAGTGTTATAACTAAACAACATGTGTTTCCTATAACTGGCGGTCACCTTTTTCACACTAACATAGACGATCTTCACGAATGTTTATCTATTGTAGACTACCCATATAGGGCATTGAGATCATTAAGAGCAATATAACTCGAACTCATCGAGTGACATTGAGTTCATCAATTCCTTTCCCACTAGAACTGCAACCTTTTGCTATGAATTAATGAAGGGTAAAGAGTCAATCTTAATTGATTCATTACATCCTTTCTCACTAGGACCGCCTCTCTTAGGCTATGAATTTATTAAGCGTGAGACTCATCCTTAATATATTCATGAAGTCTGTTCTCACTAGGACAGTCCCACTTGATTATGATTTTGGTTAAGGATCAATCTCATCCTTAAGTCAATAGTTGGTGAATTCATCACGCCCGTCTCAATTGGAATACCATTTAATAGTTATGAATTTAGTAAGATTTTTCAAACTTAGCCTTTCAATAATGGGTAAATGCATGACATTTATCTCAACATGACCACTGATTAATGGTTATGAATTCCTTAAGAGTTCTCAAATTCAGCCTTTACTCTATAGTCGGTGAATTTATCACGTCCGTCTCAACAGGAATACCATATAATGGTTATGAATTCATTAACTCAGCCTTTAGTCATTTTATATGGATTTATAAAATCTGTATAAGTAAGTTTATGAATTTAATAAGAGTTATAAACTCATTTACAAATTCTATGTCATAGGGGTGAGAAGGTAGCGCATTATAAGATCATTCACCAGTGACCTTTATCAATTAGTTAACCCTATTCCTCTCGACGTCTCCAAGACCATTATCCCGAATAAACCTTTTTTAGGGTGAAAACTCGAATTACTAGCCTTGAATTATCATATCTCGATTTGAAAATTTACTTCTTACTAATTTTACTACCTACAAACAAATTCGTCAAACAACAGGTTTGATAGTAGATTCTATTTCACTATTAACGGTCTTTTAGCAAAACTCCATCTTGGAAGCACAAAAAAACCGTTGAATCGATTTTTGAACTTTAGGATGATCCAAACGAGCAAGGAAAACTATGAAAAATGTTATAAGTCTTTCAGGGAGCAACAAACCATTCTAAAAAGATGAAATTCCAAACACCTTAAGCGTTATTGACAAACCTAACAAAAAGTGGAGTGTAGGCGGGGGAAACAACTTAATTTTTTTATCTAGATGGGACGATCAACATGGGTCTAACGCTCATGCGGAGATTTATACAACTAGGCCGTAGATAAGAATGAAGATAAAAAATAAAATAGGTTTTCTAATTCTAACATTATATATATATAATTCGGGGGTTGGAGTTTGATACATACACAACCGAACAAATTTTTATCGGTTAAATATTAGACTCATAGGTCTGACCTGGTTGGGCCGATCGTAAAGAAATGGGATATGATTGATTCCAATGTGAAGTCAATTTTAAGCCATTTTTTCTCACGCTAAAATCAAATTTTTTTGGATAAACATGCTCTTCACATGGGAGGAGAACCCGGGTCTATTGCTTGTAAGACAATTATCCTAACCGTTGGACTACAAACGCTCTTATTGTCATAGAAACACATCGTTACTCTTTTACACTATTTTACTTCAACCACCCAGCACCTACTGAAATGCTTACTTATCTTATGTTTCATGAAGATCAGCAATGAAATAAACATATAAAGATTCTCAACCCAACTTTAGTCTAGAGAAGCTTAAGGAAGCTTATGGCACATAGTTGTAACATCACGTAGACATTTATGGTCTCTTACAACACTCACAAATAAACAACATTATGTATTTATTTTGATATATACATAAGAATATTGACAGCAATGCTTCAGAGTAGCAGTCAAATGATGAATAAATGGGAGAATTTAATGGTAGTTGAGGAAGTATCAATTTGAAATCGACATAGCCTCACCTTTATAACTTTTCTGCTAACTTAATTTCAAAATGTGGCTAAACTGTGAAAATGAATAAAAATAAAGGACCAAATAGGTCATTTTTCCATAATTATAATGTGTATACATTTTTGTTTCTAGACAACTTATCATTACATGTATACAAGATTACCAACATACTAAATTATTTATCTCATCCTATCTTTGCAAAATGCAGATCTTGATATTACTCAAAATTACCTCATCATAATAACATGGCACACATAGACAAAGTTCCAAATACCAATATATAACATAGCAAGAAAAGCACCACAAAAGAAGTAGATAAGCAGAAGATTGTAGTATCAGATACTAACAATACTAACTTAGAAAATAAAAACATAGTTTTGGATAATAGCTTTAGTTTACTTATCACTTGATAGAAACTAGACTGACTTGATTAACCAAGACTCTAAACGTATCACCATAGTAATCAACGTAATAAGCATCATCATTGCCCAATCTTCTTGAGACCAATACTCGCTCTGGCTCATAATCATCATCATCATCATCATCTACTTCACTACTTTCCAAATAAAGTAATTCATTCTTCCTAACCAAAAGAGGGAGCTCCATATTAATCATTCGTCCGACCACAAATTGTTTTATCCAAGATTCAACTACTCCATCTTTTTTCAACACCCATATCTCAACAGAATCATTCCAAGCCTCAAATTCAAAAAGGGCAAGCGAATTATTAAACTCTGTGAGGCTCAGGCGCTTTTTCTCTTTAGAATAGATATAAACTTCAGGGCAAGTAATACTATTAGGAAGACTGATGCATTGAAACATCTCAGTGTTCAATGTAAAACTAAGGATAAATGTACTCTGTTTATCCGACGAAATATCTTTACCCGTGGCAATCCAATGCAATGCTCCATTAAATAACACCCCAGATGGAGATGAACGAGGTTTTATACATGACATGTCTAGTCCTTGCTCATGCTCTATTTCTCTCCAAGTTTTAATACCCACATCATATATCAGGCATTGAATCTTTTTGGGATTATCTACGTAACTCATAACATCATTATTATCATCATAATCCGGAGATAGGCAGAGAAAATAAACAACCTTGTAATTATTTCTGCTTGAATCAAATCCCAAACCAGAGCTAGCCATTGATGTAACATAATATCCATCAGGGCATGTAAATCGGGGTAAAGGAATCTCTTCAAACTCTCTCAGTGATGGGTTACATATAACAATCTTGTATAAGTTATGTGAGATACAAATCAACCCATTACATGGTCCGCAAACATCTAAAGTGCTATTATAATCTACAGGTACATCTAAATCGGGTGCAATAATGCGGAGAGTTTCGTAATCTAGGAAGGATAAGGATGTCATTGAATTATATAGGCGACGAACAAGTATTATATAGTTGTGATTCTGATTTTTGATGAGATGCAATTGGATGAAATTAGGGTTTTTAATGAAATCATACCAGGATTTACAGACACACCTGCAACGAAGCAATGATTTAACGGACAACTTGAGTAGAATCTCTTCTACTAATTCTTCAGGCAAGGCCTTTTTCGTCCTCATAGCGTTCCCCATTTTTGTGAGAAACTAAAGCTGATTCACTTGAAGGTTGACCCAGTTGGTTAACCTCTAGTATCACTATCACTCTATCATTATCCCCTTTTGTTTGGAAATTAAACCTTTTTCCCGCCAAGTTTTTTTCCTATTCTCGCCCAACATTTTCCTTAAAGGGGGAAAATACAAATTAAATTCCAATTTTCACCACTTTCCAATTAAAATTCTGGTTAGAATTTTTTTTTTTAAAAGTCCTAGTTCTAACTTTGCTGATTTGGAACTTTCCCATTGTACGGTACAGACCCATAACGACTAACTATCACGACTACACTATAACGTGATGGGTACAGTCCCAATACATTTTGCAATGGTTTTTTAATCTTTTTTACTAAGTCCAAATATATTCGGATTCTTTTGGGGTTGTACCCAACACGTTTTTTTTTTATTTAAGTCCTTTTTCATGTTTTATTTACATATGGGGCATACCTAACAAGAACAAAAAAATATTCACAGGGAAATAGTTTACAGTTTTCTCATATACGGGTTGTACCCAACATTTGGCCCAATAACAAAGGAAATCAAAAAATTTAAAAAATTCAAATACCACTGGGGCTGGCACATTACACATTACAACCATTTGGGGCTGGCCCATTACTAACAACTAAAAAATTGGACTAGCCTATTAACGCATAAAAAAAAATAGAATCACGATCTGGATCTGGAATTCGGAGGGGAGTCTCTGCAGTAGCGTGTTCTTCGTCACTGTCGTGGGGAGGAGGTGCTCCGTCGCTGGTGTAGCGCCAGCAGAGGACGGTTTCCGTTCGCAGCCCTAGTGGTGGCGGATCTTGAAAGTCGAGAGGTGGTGGGTACACGCAGGTGGGTTCCTTTCTTCACGCAGGTGTTGATGGTGGTGAGATTCGTGCAGAAGGTGGGGTGGTGAGGAGGTGGTGGATCTGCTGCAGGGTGGCGAGGCGGCAGCAATGGTGAGGCGGAGGTTTTACTGTGGTGGTGGTTCTCTTTGTCGACGGTGGTGAGTGGGTGGGTGGGGGCGGGGGCTTTGGTGGTGATGAAGGTGGGGAGAGCTCGGTGGTGGCGCAGTGGTGCAGCAGGTGGGGTGGGGTGGGGGCTTTGGTGGTGATGAAGGTGGGGTGGCGAGGTGGTGGTGGATCTGCAGCGGGGGTGGCGAGGCAGCAGCAATGGTGAGACGGTGGTGGGAAGCTATAGTTCAGATCTGATGGGGATGAAGGAGAGGGTCGTGGTGGTGAGTGGGTGGGGGCTTGGTGGTGATGAAGGTGGGGGTGAGTTCGGTGGTGGTGCGGGGTCAGGGTGGGGGCTCGATGGTGAAGGTGGAGTGGAGTCCGCCGCGACTGTTGAGAGAGAGAGAGAGAGAGAGAGAGAGAGAGAGAGAGAGAGAGAGAGAGAGAGAGAGAGAGAGAGAGAGAGAGAGAGAGATATCAGAGAATAGGATGGGGATGGGGTGTTTCGGTTCCTTAATGGAGCTTTTGGGTGAGATTTTTGGTATTCACTGTGGGAAAGAGGTTGGTGGCATTTTGGTACACTACCTTTTCTAGTTGAATTAGTTAGGGGATTAGATGGGGATGGGATTTAAAATAGAAAGTGAAATGAGGATTGGGCCTTTAATATTGAAATCCCCTTTCTTAATTATTTGGAGTATATTATTTCAATAAAGTATTAAATACCCTTTACGGTTTAATAAAGAACCAAAAGCCCCCAATAGTTTAAAAGAAACAAATATTTTCCTATGTTTTTTTTCCAACTACGGACAAACTTTTTTTTTTTCCATATATCACTAAAACTAATGTTATGAGTTGCCACAAACTGCACTAAATTGTCTATTTTAAAATTATAAGATTTTTTTAAACTTTTGGTAAATTGTAAAAAGTCTTTGATATTTTACACAATTTCTCTTTACTCAATTTAATCTAAACTATTTATAAAGAAATTCTTTTATAGTCACTTATCACACTTAAGAATTTTAATCATATTATTAAAATTTATTTGAGGTTAATAAATATTTTTAAAAGTATTTGGATACAATTGATATATCTTAAAAATTCACATGGATTTCGTCATTCGGGAAGATTTAGGGAATGGGCAATGCGGCTGCAACCTCCATCGACAATTCATCGTCGAGATGTTGTATAAATTTGTCTAACATTTTTATAAGAAAAAACGTGAGTAAAAAAATTATCAACCCAATTAAATATAAATTTAGTCATTTTTAGGGGTAAAAGATGAGTAAAAAATACGCTAGCCCTCCGATGACATAAATATAGTCATGACAATTTGTATTTTATGATTTTTAACCACTATACATTATCACATATGTAGAAATTAAACCTAAAAAAATTAAGATGTTGCCTAACCTTTACTTATTTTTTCAACTTTTAGGCCTACAAATGAAAAATCATCCATTACTTATTTATCCTTCGCCTCCTTCACTTTCATTTAAAACTCAAGCAATAATAAAAAAAAAACACATCAGAATCGTCTTACTTATGAAAAGTGAAAAAATACATCGAAAACTAGGTGAAATATGTGAAATGAAGCTACATAACCTCTCTCTATATAAGAGAGGAATTCTAATTATCCTAAACTACTCTAAAAAAGTCTTTTTTCACTAGAAATCTAATAAAAGTGATTTTAAATAGAAAATCTAAAAATTCCAACAATCTTCTATTTGCGTTGGTCGACTACTTGTCGTTAAGATATGAGTAGGCGGCGTTTTGTCTTCCTATGGTATCATCAAACGTAGCTCACTTGTCATTGAGTTGTAGGTTGGAGATAGGTAGTAGATATTCTACTGCATATTTTGTGAGGTAGACGACGTTCTACGGTAATATTTCTGTATATTTCTCGATGATGTGTCATCTCTTTGAAGGTAGGCGGCAATGATATAGTATTCTGGGATTTCTGCTTTTTTTATTTAGTACCTCTCTTCTTTAGAGCTACTTTGTGGTAGGCAACATCAAGTTGTGTTTCTCCATAATTTTCTATCTTAAATTTATGTTGACCGCACTTTGATCTAAGTTGTTGTGTATATTTCTTGGGTGTGTTCTCTTAGTCTTTCCAATCCCGCATTTATGATTTATTACCTTCAAGTCAAATATAGTTATATGCTCAATCTAAACTAAATAAACTCATTAAAACCCCAAAACACATAGATCAAATTTAATAATTTCACACGCAAATACTCAAACAACAACATGGAATTAACCTAAAGAACATATTAAATAATGTCTCATACGATAATTACTTAAAATAAGGAGACACCATAGGGCTATTAGAGAATCATTCTCACTTAAAATGGATACTTAAGCAATATTAAAGGTCGATATATGTAAAGTTGATTAGTAAATAGATTTATAAGTGGTTATAAATCTAATCAAGGCCACGTAGTAAAAATCAGAAATTTTATACATATATGAAAACTGAAATTAGAGAAAGTAAGTAAAATTAATTAAGGTCTGTTAAAAAATATGGATTGGATAACTATAATTTCGATAATAAGGAGGGGTTTTGATCCGCACTAAAATACTAAATAGAAAAAAATAAGAGAAATAAATTTGTATGGATTGCATAACTCAGGTTGCCTAATTCCTATGCAATCGACTACTCTGATTAAGGATGAACTGGGTGTAACACATTAGTCGTAATTCAAAGTCCGCCTAAGTCTCTTCCTTGTACGACAGGGGGTACTTACCAAGCCTATAAAGGTCCTATGAGTAATCCTATGGTCTAGCACACGCGCTAAATTTCTGATCATATGTTGTTACTGCTCTCCCAAATATGAACATCCTAAAACAAATGTATATCTAATTACACTCATAATCGTCTACCCTTCCCAGGTGTAACCTAAGAATCAGTGCTATTCCTAACGGGAAATGTGTAAGGAATTGATACGCTATGTATAAGATATATATTATGACTAGCAACACCAATTGAAAAACAGTTACAAATCCCAAAATTATGCAATAATTACATTATGGAAATTTAAACCCTAAAGAAGATAAAGGAAGGAAATTTACTACAAATGGTGTTGTAAACTTATTCCCAAAGATAAATTGTCTTGCCTCTTGCTAAAGAAATTAAAAAAGTGCATAAAAGGTTGTGTTTATCTGTCTAATAACCCCTTATATAAATTTGAAATTCGCAATTGATTAATTTAGTGTAGGTCTACTTATTGTTCAAGGTAAGTGATTAAATTTTGTAGCAGTGCCCACAAGAAATTTGCAAAAATTTGTTTAGTCTACTGATGGCTCCCTGTGCATGGTCTAAAATCCAACACATGGGGACACATGCTACTCCTCACAAGTGTAAGAGTCGTCCTAACAAAATGATAAGTATGTTTAATTGTCCTCCATAAGGACTATGAGGTTAATTCTTTATATTTTATAAAGTAATTTGGGGTTATGTTGCAAAAACGGAAGTAAAATTGTATTTGTTTGTCTTTAAATACTAAGCGAACAAAGTGCAAAATATGAAAAAAACTAAAGATATTAAAGTTAAGAATAAAAAGAGATTAAGGAAGAAAATGAGATAAGAATGTAGCTTGAGTTTTGCTAGTAATCCCCGGATAGTGTTGAGTTATACAATTCTAGTAATAAAGGTGAATCGGTCTTTTCGTGTTAGTCGGGATTCTGTATTCTCCCTAATCCCTTCTCGGTATATAGAAGGTTGTTATAAAACACCAGGGATTCCGGTTGGCCCTACAACACATTCAAATGTGTAAACCCGAAACCTGTTGACTATCTAGTTAGTTAAGACCTTCTGGTATACTAACGAACACCAAGCGCATATGAACTAATTATATGCTCTGAACCTCCTTCCAGATGCAATCAAGAACACTAGCACAACCTAATACTTGATCAGGGTATAAGTAGACAATTAAAATGAAAGTTCATACACAACATAAATAAAATAAAATTCAAATAAACATGAGTATCCCAAATAACAATACGTCATCCAATTAACAAAGAATATCCATACATTAAGCAATTCTCAAGCTATGAGGGTTTTAATTCATTATTAAAAGTGAAAAACAATAGATAATAATATTATAATCATGTTTTAAACAAGAATATAATACAAATTACTCTAATGGTGGATGAGTGGTGTCGGCTAGGGCGTGATAAAAATAAGATAAATAAAGATGCAAATAAACACCCTAACCTAGCACAGTACTCACTGCAAGTATCACAGGTTGTATGCAAGTCTTAATGATAAGTAAGAATTCGTTCTCAGGGACTTAGTGTGTTATACGAATGGATTAACATAATAGCGTAGTAATAAATAGTTAAAGACAAGAAAAGTAAATAATAATGATTGATTGGAGATTATGAGTAACCTAATTAAACCAAAGACA
This sequence comes from Nemophila menziesii, assembly GCA_029959085.1. Taxonomy (NCBI): domain Eukaryota; kingdom Viridiplantae; phylum Streptophyta; class Magnoliopsida; order Boraginales; family Hydrophyllaceae; genus Nemophila; species Nemophila menziesii. The sequence goes on from JARWIR010000013.1 coordinate 3,263,763, forward strand.
ATACATTAAAAGATGTAAGAATGAGATGAGAGAGTATAGCGCAGGTTTTGCTAGTATGCACTACTTCTTCTATTTATTCTACTAGTTAATAAGGGTGATTATAGCTTTTAGATAAGTAGTCAGGATTCTATATTCCTCTTAACCCCCTTCCGGGTGGACTTAGGTGGCGGCCTAACAATTACTAGGGGACTTGGGTAAGGGGACCCTGCACAATGATCGGTGATTAAATCTCAACCCCTAATGACTATCTAGTTAGGCAAGCCCTTCCGGATCACTACCGCACACTAAACGCTTATGTGGGGTTAGGCTTAACTTCTTGAATTATTCTCATCATCTCAGGGTCTCGTATCATCTATGTACTTAGAAATGCACACTTAACACATAGAACCGAACAAATTCTAAGATTAAAGGTCTCGTATCATCTATGTACTTAGAAATGCACACTTAACACATAGAACCGAACAAATTCTAAGATTAAAGGTCTCGTATCATCTATGTACTTAGAAATGCACACTTAACACATAGAACCGAACAAATTCTAAGATTAAATTTTGCGTTAAATCGTCTATACTCTATTGGAGGTGAACAATTGTGCAGATTGGCTACTTAAATCGGAATCTCAATCAACAAATGAGACGATACAATATGTGGATCCAGTTGACAAGTTATGGAGAAACATTACAAGGATATGATGGGTCACACCTAAAATAGTTGTGAGAACCCCGACAAGGGATTAGTAGAAATATTTTCTACTAGCCTCTAGTATATGATCCTTAACGTTGGACTACAAACACATCCTGAATATTTTATTGTATTTACTATTTATAAAGTCAAGAAACATGCCTCTGTTTTTCTTCTACCCATCAAGCACCGAGTGAAATGGTTATGGAACCGTAATAGATTAAATATGTCTTGAACAAATACTTTTATTTGGCCTTGTTTCCAATGAAGATCAGCAATAAGCTAAACTTACATTAACACAAGATCAAAGATTAAGGACCAAATAAATTATTTACCCAAACTTATTTGAAGAGCCATGATTATGTATCTAGTCAATTCATTGTTATCCCTCAGTTGAGGCTCTTTCTCAAGCACAAATATTAGTGGAGCCATGATTAAGTTTTCTTTCATCATACTAACATTACTAACATGCCACATATAAACAAAGTTCCAAATATCAATCTATAAAATAGCAAAAAGAAACATAGCACAAAAGAAGTAGATAAGCAAAAGATTTATGGAGTACTAAAACAAGTGAACAACCCTAACATTATTAACTTAGAATCTAAAAACATAATTTTAGCCAATAATAAAAGCTTTAGTTTACGATTTACTTGATAGAAACAAGACTAGCTTGATTAACCAAGACTCTATACGTATCTCCATAGTCATCAACTCTATAAGCATCGTAAGTGTCCAAGCTTCTTGAGACCAATACTCTCTTTGGCTCATCATCATCATCATTATCATTATCATCATCATCATCATCATCTACTACTCCTCGACTCACCAAGTAAAGTAATTCATTCTTCCTAACCAAAAAAGGGCACTTCAGATCAATTAATAGTCCCACAACAAATTGTTTTGTCCAAGATTCAATTAACCCATCTTTTTTCAACACCCATATCTCAACAGATTGCCATATCTCAACAAATCTTTCGTCCGAATCTTCCCAAGCCTTAAATGCAAAAAGGGCAAGTGAATTATTAAAGTTTACAAGGCTCAGGCGATTTTTCTCTATAGAATAAACATAGTCTTCAGGGTCAGTTATAGTATTAGGAAGAGTGATGCATCGAAATATCTCACTGTTCAAACTAAAACTAAGGATAAATGTAATTAATTTACGCGAGGATATATCTGTACCCGTGGCAACCCAATGCAATGCTCCGTTAAATAATACCCCAGATGGAGATGATTCAGGTTCTATACATGACATGTTTAGTCCTTGCTCATGATCAATTTCTCTCCAAGTTTTAATACCCACATCATAAATCACGCATTGAATCTTTTCGAAATTACGTGCGTACCTAAAAACATCTTTATCATCATAATCACGATATAGGCAGAGAAAATAAACAACCTTGTAGTTATTTCTGCTTGAATCAAATCCCAAACCAGAGCTACCTGATGTAACACGATATCCATCTGTGCGTGTAAATCGGGGTAAAGGAATCTCTTCAAATTCTCTCAGTGATGGGTTACATATAACAAACTTGTTCATGTAATGTGAGATACAAATCAACCCATTACATGGTCCGCAAACATCTAAATTGCTATTATAATCTACATGTACATCTAAATCGGGTGCAATAATGCGGAGAGATTCGTAATCTAGGAAGGATAAGGTTGTCTTCGAATTATGTAGGCGACGGACAAATATTATATAGTTGTGATTCTGATTTTTGATGAGATGCGATTTGATGAAACTAGGGTTTTTAATAAAATCATACCAGGATTTACAGACAGACCTGCAACGAAGCAATAATTTAACGGACAACTTGAGTAGAATCTCTTCAACTAATTCTTCAGGCAAGGTCTTCTTTGTCCTCATAGCGTTCCCCATTTCTGTGAGCAAAAAGAAGCTACGTCACTTGTGTGTTTGACGGTTCGACCCAGTTTGGTTAATGTCTATCAAATATCCCTTCCCCGCCAAGTATTTTCACCTTTCCCGGCCAAGATTTTTCTTAAATGTTAAATTATGAGCCAATTGTTGATTGATGCCTATTAAAAAACTTATTTAGAAAAAGGTGCCTAGAAAAAAATATTTATTGAAAACAGCCCCCTTATAATTAACAATTAAAAAATAAGAAAAAAACTAATAAACACGCGCGCGCGTCCGTGAAATTTTTTTAAAATCGTCATAACTAATTCAAAAAAAATCAAAAAAATCAAAAAAAAATTATATTTGGATAAATCAAATTAATATTTACGTCTATGATTTTTTTCGGAATTTTCTGAATTTTTTGATTTTTTTTATTTTTTTAATTTTTTTTTTCACAGACAAACATGGAATTTCATGTTTAAAACAAGGAATTCCATGTTTATTTCACGGTTTAAAACATGGAATTCTATGTTTAAAACATGGAATTCCGTGTCTGCGAAAAAAAAATTAAAAAAATTCGAAAAAATTAAAAAAAATCAAAAAAAATCAAAAAAATTCATAGACGTAAATATTAATTAGATTTATTCAAAAATATTTTTTTTTTAATTTTCTGATTTTTTTTGAATTAGTTATGACGATTTTAAAAAAATTTCACGGACGCGCGCATGTGATGAAATTAATAAAGGTATAGAAAATATAAAGGGGATGTTTTTTATAAATAATTATTTCATTAGGCATTTTTTTATAAATAAGATTATTGAAGGCATAAAAAAACAATTAGAGAGTTTAAGGAGGATGTTTTCAACAATAACCCCTTAAATTATTTGGATAAAACATAAATACCCTCTATAGTTTGATAAAGGGCAAAAGTTAAAACAAATAAATACCTTCTTCCTTCTTTTACATATAGTATTACTAAAGTTTATCTATGAATTGTCACGAGTTACACTGAATTGTTACGAATTATTATAAATAGTGGTGGTTTTCACGAGTTGTGAGTTCATATGAAAATATTTGTCTACTTTAAAATTATAGGGTTTTTTTTGTAATAACCAAATCATAAAAAGTCTTTAGTATTTTACACAATTGCTGTTTATCCAATATTATCTAAATTATTATATAAATGCTTACTTCTATTAAACTCATCACGCTTAAAAATTACAACCATATAATTTGTCAAGGTTAATATATATTTTTAGAAGTATTTGGATATAATTGATATGCCCCAAAAAATCCACATTGATTTCGTCCTATACATGGAAGAATTTAAGAGATTGGCAATAGGGTTGCAATCACTATTAATTGGCAAGATGTTGTATAAATTTTATTTAGATTTTTTGGAAGAAAACGTAAATACAAAAATATCATCCCAATTAAATATATATATTTAGTCAATTTTAGGAGAAAAAATGATTAAAATAATACACTAGCCTTCACATAAGATAAAATTAAGATAAAATTTTAGGATTCATTAATAATTGTTAAACTCAGTCTTTAGTCATTATATGTGGATTCATCAAATTTGTAGCAGTAGGACTGTGAATCAAGTAAAAATTGTAAACTCATTTATAATTTGTATGTCATAGGGATGAGAAGGTAGTGCATCATATAATATTATTAAGTAACGTTCCTCATTAATGGGTTTAACGCTATCCCCTTCGACGTCTCTATGACCACTATCTCGGATAAACCTTTCTTTTGGGTGAAACCTCTAATTATTTAGCCTTAAATTTTTATATTGAACCATCGTATCTTGATTTAGAAATTCATTTTCTATTAATTGTTTTACCATCCATAAACATATTCGTCAAACACCAGGTTTGATTATAGATACACTTAAGATGATCCAAACGAAAAAATAAAAACTATGAAAAATGTTAACAAGGCTTTTGGAGTACAATAAACCATTCTTAAAAAAATAAAAATTTCAAATGCCTTGAGCATTATTGACATCTAACAAAAAGTGGAGTGTAGGCGGGAGAAATAGGACGATCGACTGGGGTCCAATACCTATGCATAGATTACTACAACTAAGCAGTAGGTAAGAATGAAGATAAAAACAAAAAATAGGTTTCTAATTCTAACATTATATATATAAAAGTTTTATCGGTCAAAACATTAAACTCATTAGACTGAGTTCTTCTTCCATGCATACCGGGTATGCGAATTCAATAAAAAAAATCAAAAAGTTAAATTATGTAATTACTTTCTTACCCTTGAGGTGACATGATTTTGTGGGAATCAAGATAGATTTTGCAGAAAGTAGCTTTATTACTTTTAGTTAATTAGGTTGTAGTGTAAATTTTCGTTTCAAAACAAATAAATAATGAAAAGTTTTCGTTTTGATGTCGTATTACTATTCTACCCTTAGTACCTAGTGTATTTTTTCGTTCATTAGTATGCGTTAGTTTTCGTTATTTCGTCGTTGTAGTGCGTTTTTTGTTTTAAAAATCTCAGAGTTGGATTTCATCACCTTTTGGTCTTAATGCCATGTGTCAGATCGATGGAGTTTTGAATTTTTTTTTCTTTTCTACCTTACACACGTGAGGCGCACGTGAGATCCCACGGATTACCTCTCTCCTCCTGTCCGATCACCTTTACTTCACACCCTCTCTCCAAAGTTCTCTCTCTTTCTCCCCTTTTCCTCTCTCTATTTCGCCGACCGCCACCGCCATCGTCACCTCCGCTTTGACCCAACACCGTCACTCTCTCCTTGCCTCGCTCTCTCTTAGGCTCTCTCTCTATTTCTTCCCCTCTCTATTTCGCCGACCGCCACCAGCCACCGCACCGGAAGTAACCCAACAACCCAACCGTTCACACATCACGTTCCTACCTCTCGACACCTCTATCTCATCATCACGGGAACAAAATCCACCTTGATCTCGTCGCCGTGAAGAACGTCTTCAGCAACCAAATCGGCACCAAATTCCTTTACACCCACTTCCATCATGTCGGAATCTGCATCTAAGAGGAGGAGTTCGGCTTCAAAGAGAAGGTAACCATAAGCTATCATTTTGTTGGTTTCAAAATTTTTTTTAGGGTTGTTCTTAAAAAAAAATTAATCTAATAATTTAATCTGAGGCAAAGCTTTCTTATTTATCATTGAATTAGGATTTTAGTAGGTTTTTTGGAATTTATATTTCGAATTGATTTCTGAAATTGATTTTTCGAATTGTTTTTTAGAATTGTTTTTTGGAATTGATTTTTGGAGTTTAACACGGGTTTAGGATGTGTTTTTTCTGTGATTAGCCTACTGAACATTGGGAATGTTACTGTTTTTTGAGTTGTATGTAATTGAAATACTTTATTGCAGACCATCGATCTTTACTGAACATTAGGTTTTATTTTAATGTTTGGTTTTTATTTATTTTTATGTCTTTTGTGAGATGTGATGTCTGTAAAGTTTGTTTTACCTGGGATTTGTTTGTCAAAAAGGGCATTGGTTATGAGTTACGAGCGGGTAGTGGGAGGCTCCTGGTTGACTTGCGTGCCGTTTCCCAGTTCATCGGGGTGACAATACCAAGTCAGTTTCTAGTGTCGAACCAAGCCTACTCGTTCTGACTTGTAACCTTTGCTAATTTGTATAAACAACAGTGGGTGAATTTAAACATTCTGAAAAGTTGGTGGTTGTTTTAGAACGTTTTTAAGCTTCATCTATAATTTGGTATTTATTAGGGTAATTGTGTTGATTTTGTAGCAATTAATAATTCTTGGAGGGATTTGGCCCTGAGAATTCACCAGTGGTTGAGAAGGAGGTGATTTCACCAGTGGTTGAGAATTCAGGAGGGTTTGAGAAATGGAGGAATAAGAAGTATGGTGGAGAAGAGAATGGGAAGAAAGATGTGAAAAAAGCTAGTGATTTGGAGAGTGGGTTGTTCAGGCTGCTTCTTCTTACCGAAATTCGAATTTACCACCTAATGAAGGGGCATTTTTGAAGCCTCCTCTTTTCTCAGGGACTAGCTTGAAAAATTAAGAAACATTGGGGACCTGTTCGCAATTGCCTAATTCTGCAGGGTTCATTCTGTTAACTCCAGATTCTTCAAGGACTATTTCTCAATCTAACTTGGAAACTTTATTAGTTTGTTTAAGCAAATGTAATTTTAAGTTGAGTTGGATGTACTTTTGGATTTTGTGTTTTATTTTTGACTTGTATTTGGGTTGGATTGTGGTTTGTATTTATTGTATTAACTTAGATACTTGGTGTTTATATTATTTAAAAGATGGATTTGGTGTATGTTAAGTATTATTTAGAAGATGGATTTGTTGAAAATGTGTGATGTAATTGGTAGATGTGATTTTTTAGTGATAGAGTAGTGGCCGTGTATTTTGTTCATATTGAGCTTGTTTGTAATTGTTTTGATAAGTAATCAATTACCTTATTAACTACCTTGTTGTATGTATGTATGCATTTAAGACCAACAATAGTGGTTCCAAATGAGGGTTTACGGTAAAAAGTATAAAAGATGCAGTAAATGAATAAATTGTTTACTCCAACAGGAACGGAAAATTAAAGGGACCACATGTTTCATAATCTAAAATCTTTAAAATTACCATTATTGTACAAACAACACAATTGTTATTGTTCATAGCAACAAGAACATTGAGTGTCAAAACAACATTCTAACTTTTCCACACCATTATGTAAATCTATAGCTAAATCAATTCGTTTAATCAAGCAATAATGTTTCAATAAAGAGAAACAAAAACTAGTCTCTAGTACACATCCTTTCTTTAGAACAATCTTTAAAACCTCCTCTACGTCTAAATATCCTTTTAACACAAAAGAGAATTCACATAAGCCGCTCCCTCCATGCAAAAGCTCTGTACGAGAAAAAACATATCATCATCACAAGGTGAAAATAAAGAAAAAAATTATAAATATAGAAATACGGGTATAGATTAAAAGACTTACTCAAAACTCTCTTTCGGATAACAATAATTTGTAGCTGCTTTCAATGCTTTCTAGTAAGTATATTTGATGGCTTCCTAGAAATGAAATAAATTAAAGCATCAAAGTGATCAACGTGTTCAATTTACATAAATAAAACCATTCATTTTTCTATAAGAAAATGTTATTTGCACAGGGAATAACAAAAATGAACCGTAAGATATAAGACATCACCTGTAATTTGGCTTCAATATCTTCACAATATCATTAGCTCTCTAGCCACAGCCTACCATAAAATATAAGATGTTAATTTAAATTAAAATAACTTAGATTCAAAAATATATATGAAAAACAAAAGTATCCTTACAAATCTTTATATGGCCCTTTCAGTATCTTAGCCTCAGCCTACACAATACCCAAACCAATAATTATCTATTGTTTCATATAATTATAAATCCATCAACACTATCTAATTTCTCACCTTTTACCTGATGAGAAAGATCAAATTGGACCAAAATTACATCCTCAGCCTTCAAAGTTTTGTTCTTGTGAGGCTTCTGAATCACATGTGTTTATTTTATATCATCACATTCGAATTAAAAATCAATACAATCAACTATAATATCACCTTATATGACTACGCCTACACTGCCGAACGAGAAGATCCGAACTTCAGAGCTCTTCTGCTTCTCCGGCGAGGTCGCGGACTGAGAAGAACGGCCAGCTCCGTCGGCAACGAAAATGAAGGCTGCTTGACTTTGTCTCTGCGAAGATGATATGATGATAGTTCTGCCTTCCATGGTGGCGGTTAGATCTCGAACGGAGGATCTCAAGAAGAAAGGGAGAGAGGAATTTTGTTTACTTGGTTCATTGCGTGAGGTTTCGTGAAGAAGAAAGAGAAGGAGGATGATGAAAGAGACAAATAGATTTAGGGTTTAAAAATTCTAATTTTTAATGAAACTGGATTGAAATTAAATCAAGTTTTTTTTCATAATTTTTTATTTAAGTACAATTAAACATTAATTTAATTTTTTTTTAAATAGTAAAAATCATGAAATTAGGTTGAAATTAAATATTATTTATTAGTTTAAATGGTAAAAATTATATATTTTATTTATAATTAGATATATATTTTAAATCAAATTATTAAATACTAAAAATAATTGAAAGGGTGCGATTTGTAATGTGGCTAATAAAAAGATTTTAGAATGGTTAGAAGAGCTGAGATGGATAATATTATAATTAAATTTGGACAGTCTTACGCGGCGGTACAGATTTCTTAAGATTTTTTTTCATAAATGTCAAGATCTTTTTCATAAATATCAAGGATTAAATCCTTAGAGTTAAACTGTTATCATGGGGTCCACCGATAGCGAATGGTACACTTTGAGATCTCTCTAACACCAATCTAAGTTAACTTGTCCACCCGATCTTTCCTAACACTGCATCTGATAGCACAGGCGTACATGTTATTAAACAAATAAGTTTCGTCCTCGGTTGAAAAGCACAAACCCATGACATTTTCCCGAGTGAGGGAACTAAGCGACTCATATCATAACCCTTGACCCTAACCATATACCATAACCCTTAACCTTAATCATATACCATAACCTTTAATCTTAACCATATACCATAACCCTTAACTTTAACCATATACCATAACTATTAGCCATACATCATAACCCTTAACCTTAACCATATACCAAAACCCTTAACCATAACCATATACCATACCCTTTCTCGGATGAAAAACGCAATTCCATGACATTTCCCCGAGTGAGGGATCTAAGCGCCTCATCCCCGCCGAAATCAACGTCATTATCAAAATCTATATACCATAACCTTAACACCTAACTATATACCATACCTCTTAACCATAACCCTTTATCATATACCTTAACCATAACACCCAACTATATACCATACCTCTAACCTTATCTTCTAACCATAGAACATAACCCGTAACGATATATCATAGCCCTTGACCCCTAACCCTATACCATAAACCTTAACCATATACCATAACTCTTTATCATATACCATAACTTTTTATTATATACCTTAACCATAACACCTAACTATATACCATACCTCTAACCTTATCTCCTAACCATAGAACATAACCCGTAACGATATATCATAGCCCTTGACCCCTAATCCGATACCATAAACCTTAACCATATACCATAACCCTTTATCATATACCATAACTCTTAACCATAACCCTTTATCATATACCTTAACCATAACACCTAACTATATACCATACCTCTAACCTTATCCCCTACACAACTACCCTAGACCTATTGTCTCCTAACCTTCACTAATGAACATTTAACTAGTAAACACCTTAGTTTGAGTCAAAACCACCCGAGTTTGACCAAAAGTCAACTAACCTTGACCAAAAGTCTCCTAACCTTCACTAATAAGCATTTAACTAGTAAACACCTTAGTTTGAGTAACAACCACCCAAGTTTGACCAAAAGTCAACTAACCTTGACCTATTGTCTCCTAACCTTCACTAATGAACATTTAACTAGTAAACACCTTAGTTTGAGTCAAAACCACCCAAGTTTAACCAAAAGTCAACTAACCTTGACATATTGTCTCCTAACCTTCCCTAATGGCCATTTAACTAGTAAACACCTTAGTTTGAGTCAAAACCACCCGAGTTTGACCAAAAGTCAACTAACCTTGACCGAAAGTCTCCTAACCTTCCCTAATGGCCATTTAACTAGTAAACACCTTAGTTTGAGTCAAAACCACCCGAGTTTGACCAAAAGTCAACTAACCTTGACCGAAAGTCTCCTAACCTTCCCTAATGGCCATTTAACTAGTAAACACCTTAGTTTGAGTCAAAACCACCCAAGTTTGACCAAAAGTCAACTAACCTTGACCGAAAGTCTCCTAACCTTCCCTAATGGCCATTTAACTAGTAAACACCTTAGTTTGAGTCAAAACCACCCGAGTTTGACCAAAAGTCAACTAACCTTGACCGAAAGTCTCCTAACCTTCCCTAATGGCCATTTAACTAGTAAACACCTTGGTTTGAGTCAAAACCACCCGAGTTTGACCAAAAGTCAACTAACCTTGACCGAAAGTCTCCTAACCTTCCCTAATGGCCATTTAACTAGTAAACACCTTATTTAAAGTAAAAACCAGTCGAGTTTGATCAAAAGTCAACTAACCTTGACCAATTGTCTCCTAACCTTCCCTAATGGCCATTTAAGTAGTAAACACCTTGGTTTGAGTAAAAACCACCCAATTACTTCACTAATGAATCATTAACCATAACTCTAACCCGTAATCCTTTAACAATTAACCTATAAAAAATACCATATCCAATTAACCTAGCCTTATCCCCTAACCATATTACTTCAAATTTACATATATCATGCGATATATTAAATACTAGCCAAACACTAACGTAAATAAAAATCATTACGAGAGCTTCAAATTTAAAACATGCACTCGTAAAATATTAACATACCCAGAAGATTAAGCACGTTCATCGTAAAATTTACAACATGCAAAACGAGATTATAAAGTAACTAACCGTATAGCCTTACTTGTAACCGTAACTCTTACCCGTAACCCTTTAACGTATACCTTTACCATATAAAAACACCTAACTATATACCATTAACCTTGACTTCGTAATTAAAATTTATACATTTCTAAATCATAACATAACATACATTCATTACGATAGCTTCAAAATTTCATATTCATGCGATAAATCAAAGACTAGCCAAACAATAGTTTAACTTAATATCAACACGATAAGTTCAAATTTACAACATGCAATCGTAAAATATTAAAATAACTATAAAATTAAAAACATTCATCGTAAAATTAACAACATGCAAAAATGAGATTAGATGGTAACTAACCGTTTGAGTCCATCTCGTTTGCTCGTAACACTCCCGGTTCACGATCTCCCGACTATATTAACCCGAGTTTTACCGACTATATAACTTAACAACGAGATTGGATACTTCTTCAAATGAACCTCTCCACCCTCATTTTATAGACTCGGATTTAAGCGGTAGGTGATATACCATTAAACAAACTAAATACCTCCTAACTACTACTTCAACCATCAACCATATCTTTCTTATCACCATTAATGAATATAAATTCTATTTTTTTAAAAATTAAATTTACATTATCATCTTTACAAGGTGTTTAATACCTATCTTACTTTTTTTTCGAAAAAAAAAGTTAACCGTAGTTAAAAGTGGGGGGTTTTATGCCCGGTCTAAATAAAAACGATAATTTACACTTTCGTCCACAACAAATACTAACGAAAAATTACACTATCCCATTAACACCACAAAGAGGAAAAGTAAGCTTGGACATGACATTTAATAAAGTATTCCAAAATATTCTGGTGATGACACGTTGCAAACTTTCAAAATTGGAGCATTTTCTACGTTTGCAAAATTCACAACGAAAATTACACACAGCCGTCTTTCACAACGAAATATTGAACACGAATTTTACATGGAAAACAATTCAATAACGAAAACAGCAAATCTGGAAACTAATTGCCACACTATTCATGATTAGACAACACACTAAAAGTAGCTTTATGTCTAACTATTCACTGAATGACCCCTACTTAAAGTGACGGTAAGGGCAAAACGGTAAGATCCTTCATTCAATAAAAAAACAACATAATCTTCTGCGGCTATGATTCATCCACGTCACCTTCCCCTTGCCACGTGTCTTCATCTACTTTGGGCGCACCTACACCCCGGGTATGGAAGAATTACGCTATAAGTCTATCTAGCTGCGACATAAGTACAAAAAATGAGATATGATTGATTTGAAGTGTAAAGTCGATTTTGAACCATTTTCACAGATCTATAAGTAGTTAGACGAAAAAGTTTTTGGTAAAAGTAGATTACTCAAAAAGGTCAACACTAAAATTAGTAGTTTTTCAGAGAAATATGTCTCTTGGACAAGCGTTGATCACGAGTAATTTAATTTTTCATATATCCGCACATAACACCATATCTCTTTGTTATACACTAATTTTCACTACTAAATCCAACAAAATAGCATACTAATTAAAGTTAATATATAAAACGATTGTTGTTTGAACATATGATATGACAAATCAACAATGTCCATTTGAAACTAAACAAATTCAAACATATTTTTTCAGTTTAGGATTTATTATTGAATATTTTGCAAAATGTTACTCACATTCGTATGACCATTTGAAACTAAATTCAAATATATCTTTTTAGTTTAGGATTTATAATTGAGTATTTTTGCAAAATGTTACTCACAATCGTATGAGGCGAATTTTGAAAACAAAATAATAATTGTATAAAAAACTAACAACTTGCGTCTGCCGGGAGTCAAACCCAAGTCTATTGCTTGGAAGGCACATCTTCAATAATTTATTCTGTTTTCAGAGTTGCAGTCAGATGATGAATAAATGGGAGAAGTAATGGTAGTTTAAGAAGTATAAATTTGAAATCGACATAGCCTTACCTTTATAACTTTTCTGCTAACTTAATTTCAAAATGTGGCTAAATTGTGAAAATGAATAAAAAGAAAGGATCAAATAAGTCATTTTCCATGATTATTAGACCACTTATCATTACATGTATACAAGATTACCAACATACTATCCGGAATGTGTTAATTATTTATTCCTATCTTTGCAAAATGCATATCTTGTTTAAACATGAAAAGTTCCGATATTACTCAAAACACCTCATCATAATAACATGGCACACATAGACATAGTTCCAAATACCAATATATAACATAGCAAGAAAAGCACCATAAAAAAAGTAGATAAGCAGAAGATTGTAGTAACAACCCCATATCAGATACTAACTTAGACAATAAAAACATAGTTTTAGCTAAAAATAAAAGCTTTAGTTTACTATTCACTTGATAGAAACTAGAGTGGCTTGATTAACCAAGACTCCAAATGTACCTCCATAGTTATCAACATAATAAGCACGATCAGTGTCCAAGCTTCTTGAGACCAATACTCCCTCTGCCTCATCATCATCATCATCATCATCATCATCATCATCATCATCATCATCATCTTCTCCACTTTCCAAGTAAAGTAATTCATTCTTCCTAACCAAAAAAGGGCGCTCCAGATTAATCAATGGTCCCACCACAAATTGCTTTGTCCAAGATTCAACTACCCCATCTTGTTTCAACACCCATATCTCAACAAATTGATATTTTGAAGTATACCCCCATTTATCAAATGCGAAAAGGGCTAGAGAATCATTGAAGGCTATGAGGCTTGGATGCTTTTTCGCTTTAGAACCGATAAATTCTTGAATATCAGTATTAGGAAGAGTGATGCATCGAAACACCTCAGTGTTCAAATTAAAACTAAGGATAAATGTACTCAGTTTACAATACCGTGGGGAATTCTTTTTACCCATGGCAATCCAATGCAATGCTCCGTTAAATAACAACCCAGATGGAGATGAACGAGGTTTTATACATGACATGTCTAGTCCTTGCTCATGTTCTATTTCTCTCCAACTTTTAATACCCACATCATAAATCAGACATTGAATCTTTTTGGGATTATCTACCCAACTGCAATCAGATAGGTAGAGAAAAGAAACAACCTTGTAATTATTTCTGTTTGAATCAAATCCCAAACCGGAGATACACATTCTAGCCCGTGTGAAACGGGGTAAAGGAATCTCTTCAAACTCTCTCAGTGATGGGTTACATAAAACAATCTTGTTTATCTTATTTGAGATACAAATCAACCCATTACATGGTCCGCAAACATCTAAATTGCTATTATAATCTACAGGTACATCTAAATCCGGTGCAATAATGCGGAGAGATTCGTAATCTAGGAAGGATAAGGTTGTCATTGAATTATGTAGGCGACGGACAAGTATTATATAGTTGTGATTCTTATTTTTTATAAGATGCGATTTGATGAAATTAGGGTTTTTAATAAAATGCTACCAAGATTTACAGACACACCTGCAACGAAGCAATGATTTCACGGACAGCTTGAGTAGAATCTCTTCTACTAATTCTTCAGGCAAGGTCTTCCTCGTCCTCATAGCGTTCCCCATTCTTGTGAGAAAATAAGAGTCCGATTATTTTAGAGCAAAAAAACCTTTTTAATTAAAATTGAAAAAAATATTAAAAAATATTTTTACATCAAAAATCATTAAGTGATTATAATCAAATATCTAGTGTTTGTACTGAAATTGATTTTAAAAACCTAAAAATGATTATTTGGGTCTAAAATCACTTCACGTGATTATTTTAAAAAGCAATTCCAAACCGGCTCTAAAGCTATTTCACTTGTGTTTCAGGGTGACTATCGGTTTGGACGGGTTCTTAGCGGACCTGGGCCTTACCGCGGCTTACCGGTCCTTTACTGGACCGGTTTGGACCGGTTCTCGTGTAGGGAAATGGAGGACACGACCCGTCAAAGGGTTTTTTTAAGTTGTAATATTTTTTAATTTTTAAAAATTGATTTATTAAATAGTTTTTTGAAAGATAGTGTTTTATATTTAATTTTTTTGTTTGTTTAAAATCATAATTTTTTTTTTAAATTATTTTATTAACACTTAATTTGTTGGTTTTTATGATATTTTAGACTGTTAATGATAAAATGTGTATCTTCTATTGATTTAGTCATACTTAGACATAAAATATACTGATTAAATAAATTACAAGTTATAATAAAAGAAATTGTTACCATTATAATTGATATCGTACATAACAGAGTACATTGCAACGACACCAAAAGAATGACATGTGAGAAAAAAAAAAGGGGGGGGATGGTGTCTGTGCCCATAGAATTTAGGCTGCCTACGTACCTTATCTGTAAGTAACGTGAAATGCATACTCAGAAAAGGATCAAGCCACCATGTAGTTTTTTAACCCCCTTGGTAAAACTGTTAGTACGTTTTATGATACATAACTTTAAATATATAAATTTACGAGAAATAACCCAACACTCGTCTTCATCGGCCTGGTATGATTTTGAAGGACCTGAACCGTTACTCGAGCTAGACACGTTGAACGCTAAATCCCCGTCGTTAGAAAAAGCATCCAATTGGTCCTGTGTTCGGGGATCTGCCTTCATCCAGTCTTGTAGCTCCACCACCCTCTCCAATATAGACCTGATCATACTCTGCCGCTGATCGGAAAGTTGTTTCTTACCCTCACTGAAAGCCGATTTGGATGGAACTGAGGAAACTGGTATAGTGAGCAGGTCACGTGCCATGATAGACAAAACAGGCCCGCTAGCATATTTTCTCCATTATCCCAGGATATCGAAGTCTTCCACATGCGGCTCATGGGCAGACTTAAGGTAAAAGGTTAGATCATTAATTGTGTCTTGGTTAGTGCTTGGTGTCGCTGCGTTTGTTGCGGCTATCATCTTTCCAGCTCTGGATCTCACAACACCCACCTGTACTGGTTGTGCGATACGGGGTGGTCTACCGTTGCGACATAACCTATCATTATAAATCTTGTACAAGTCAACCATTTTACCATCTACTTTATTCATGTAGGCATCTGTCTCAACGTCTAAGTAACCCATAGATACATAAATTCTTAAGATAAATTCCCTAGTATAGGACAACTTGTATCGTGGATCAAGGACACAACATATCGCAAAAACGTATGGGAAAGGGTCATAGTACTTCAAGAACTTTCCCATCATCGGTGTAATTATATCTTGGAATCCATTAGTTAAAGTATAATCTTGCATATATAAATCCATATCATACACCATTTCTAATACCCGGTGACTTGTAGGAGTGTAAGTTGCTGATAATAATGTTGTTGTGTAGGTAAATAGCTGGAGAAAATCGACTAAATGGCTAATAGTTTCCCACTGCGTACTTTCAATAAAGTTGTCGACGAAGTTCTCGGTATTGATGCTCGTTAAAATATCCTTATACTCCAATGCACATTCCAACATCAAGTGCGTTGAATTCCATTTGGTAAGACACACTCATCGTAATCTCCTATTCTTAACCCTTTCGGACTTACATTTGAGTTCAAAGGCCTTCATTAATGCTAGATTGTTTCTAATACTTGTGGACGCTTTCTTAATCTTCTTCACTATATTAGGTTCCACGATATTCTTACCTGACACTAAGTGATAAGTCACACCAATACCCTCAATACCGTCGCTTACTGTCAAATTAATTATATGATAGTTACACCGGATATGAAATAGGTCACGGTAATACGTTGATCTATCAGTGAAGTGTCTGATGAGGTCGGGAATAGTAGAAACCATATTTAAGACGTTGTCAAACTTACACGAAAGGACATGACCAGAAATATTGTAGGTCACCGCACTAGCAGTTATTAAATCGTTGATGTTATTGCTAGTAGGACGTTCAGTCACTACACAAAAACATATTATACGTTTCTGGAGTAACCACTTTGGATCAATCCAATGGCTGGTTATTCCCAGTATCTTCAAGCCATTTTTGGCTTCCTACATGTCGTTTGTTAAGCAACACCTGCTGCTTAGATCTTTAAGCTCGTCCACAAGACTAAGCTTAAGCTCATTAAATAATTTTTTCAAACTGTCATAAGAGTAGTACTTGGTATAGGCTCGTAACACGGGTTTTGTGAATTTCGTATGAACCTAGCTATATTAGGACTCCCGGCGTGACTAAACGACTTAGCATCACAACAAATGTATATTACCATTTCTTTACGAGTGAGTTCGATGTTGGGGGTAAAGGCTTTGCCAGTATGGGGGTCTATTGTAGTTTGTGTTAGGTTATTGGCTGGCTTATGGGTTGTTCTAATATGTTTCACAAACTTAGTAGTAGATTTATCAGCAGCTAGGTTGTACGAGGTTTTGTAAATCTTACATTCTACCATACCATGATGTGGTTTGTCCTTCACAAAGTAATCCCACGCTGGTGATCTTGATGCTCTTGTCTGTTTTGGTGGTTGTTCGTCCATATGATTGGATTCATCCCCGGGTGCATGAGTGTCTTCCGATGTTGGCTTTCCTTAAGATTGACTGTCCACCTCAGCTCTAGTGCGGTCTAGATACTCACCGGCATCCAAATCTACGGTTCATCAATAATATAATTTTTATTTTTAAGTTTTTAAATGTTTTGAGTTGTATGTTTATACATTCTTGTTCGTTAGAAACACTTTTATGAGTTAGGAGTGCATATTGTGCCATCAAAGCATCTATTATAGCTTGTATTTCGGTTGCTCGATTTTGGTTTCCATGATCTCTAGAACCACCACTTCGCCCACTCGATCTTGATGAAGACATGTAATCTAAATACACGAGGTTTGTTTTTCAGTATATATTTATTTCAATAAATGTAGTTCAATTTATTTAGGAAAAAAATAGTTTAGTTTTTAAAAAAATTATAGTTGAGTTTATTTTAGAAAACATAGTTTATTTTATTTTTAAAAATTGTATGTTAAGTTAAGTTTATTTCAGAAACTATAGTCAAGTTGTATTTCTATAAATATAGTTTAGTTTATTTAGGAAAAATATAGTTTAGTTTTTTTCAAAAATTATAGTTGAGTTTATTTTAGAAAATATAGTTTATTTTATTTTTAAAAATTGTATGTTAAGTTAAGTTTATTTCAGAAACTATAGTCAAGTTGTATTGCTATAAATATAGTTTAAGTTTGTTTTAAAAAAGCTTTAGTTTAATTTTGTTTTAAAAGATATAGGTTCTTTTATATTAGTTGATTTGATTTGGTTCGGTTAAAAAGCTTTAGCTAACATACATTGATTTTTGTAACTTAGTTTGATTATTAATATGAGTTATTTTTAATAACTAAAGTTAAATGCAACTTTGCAACCTAGTTTGATTATTAACTTGAGTTAGTTTTTGGTTGGTTTTAATTAGAAGTAAATTAGTGTTTATTTTAAATTAGTGTTTATTTTTTAAAAAAAAAAACAGAATTATGAAGTAGTTTAAATGCAACTTAGCAACTTAGTTTGATTTGGTTTGGTTATTCTTAACTTTGTAGTATATTTTGCTTAGCTTTAGTTTCTTTTGAAAATTGTAAGTTGATTTCCTTGTAATTAATAGTCGAGAACCTACTCAACTAATAGACGATAAACTAGTAATCTAATTAAGTTTGCAAACATAAAAATAAAACAAACCATGATAGTAAAATACAAAAATTAAAAACTTAAAAAATTATTACAAACCATTTAAATGAATTAAAATGCCTCGAAGTGAAAAATACTTGTAATAAATAAAGTTATACCTTTTTTGGAGTGTCTTGAAACCCTTTGTATTATACTTTGAAGTAGTGAACAATCCTTGTAATCCAATAAATTGATATTCTTCAAAAAAAAAGATTAATAGAGTTTGCATTTGCAAACCTTAGGGTTTTTTCTAACATTTTCTAAACTTTGTTAGTTTATAAAGTGACATTTTCGAGACTTAAGGGGGCTTTTTATTAAAGACCAGGGGTTATTTTTTATTCACCTATAGTTTAGGGGTCATTTTCGAGACTATGAGGGGTTTTTATCAAATAGTAGGGGTTATTTTACAAGACCTAAAGTTTAGGGGTCATTTTCGAGATTATGGGTTATTTTTACAAAACCTAAAGTTAAGGGGCCATTTTCGAGACTATGGGTTTTTTTTATCAAAGACTATGGGTTATTTTTACAAAGCCTAAAGTTTAGGGGTCATTTTCGAGACTATATGGGGTTTTTATCAAAGACTAGGGGTTATTTATAATTTAACTAAAGTTTAGGGGTCACTTTTGAGATTTAAGGGGGCTTTATCAAAGAATAGGGGTTACTTTTACAAGACCTAAAGTTTAGGGGTCATTTTCGAGACTATGGGTTTTTTTTATCAAAGACTTGGGTTATTTTTACAAAACCTAAAGTTTAGGGGTCATTTTCGAGACTATGGATTTTTTATCAAAGACTAGGGGTTACTTTTACGAAACCTAAAGTTTAGGGGTCATTTTCTAGACTATAGGGGGGTTTTATATTAAAGACAAGGGGTTATTTACAATTTAACTAAAGTGTAGGCATCATTTTTTAGACTTAAGGGGGATTTTTATCAAAGACTAGGGGTAATTTTTACAAAACCTAAAGTTTAGGGGTCATTTTTAAGACTACGGGAGATTTTTATCAAAGACTAACTGTATTTTTAACACTTTTTTTCGAAACTAAAGGGTTATAATTTACACATTTACACAAAGTTAACTACACAAAGTAAAGGGGATGAAAGAGTTTACCTTCTTGTGATGTTTGAAATACCATTGCGAATGTGAATAAGATATGAAAGAAACTTGAAGGTTGAAATGAAAAAACAAAGTTAAGTAGATAAAAGTGAAGACCTGTGTTTCGTAAATTCAAAATTGTTTGTAAGGTGTTTCTTACAAATAAAAGAGACACTCTTTTATAGGCAAAAATCAAGGTGTGTAAAGATGGTAGTTGGATTTAATGTGGGAGTTGAGATGTGACTTTTTTAAAGAGTTTAAATACAAAACTAAAAATAGGCTAACTCTTTGATGTCTCCTCATTTGTGATAGATATATATTAGGATGAGACATCATTTTTAGTGATTTAGAAGTCATAATAGTCGATTTTCTTGAGAAATAGTGCACTTTCCTATTTTGAGTCTTGATTTAGTAAAATAATATTTTTAGAGCATATTGGGTTTAACTATTTACTTAGTTTGAAGCTTTAAATATAATTATGTAGATTAATTAGAGTCCAATTCAAAGACTACAAGATATGGAAAGAGATAAGTATGGAAATTGGAGATAAAGGAAAGAAAAGTTAAAAACATGGAAAAGGAAAACCTGCCTTAATCCTGAATTTCTGCACCTACGACCACAAATCAGCTTATATCTCAAAAACAGTGTGGAATTTGGAGAAACGGTCAAAAGAAAAGTTGAAGATCTTTCCGAGACGATGAATTTGGTATATTCAAACGCATCAAACAGATGAAAACTGAAGCTGCTAAGACCAAAAGAAAAACGGGTCTGATTTCATGTTTTTAGGGTTACGAATTTGAGTTGGGCTTGGAGTCCATTACTTAACATCTCCTTCATGAAAACGAATTAGGTCTTCTAAACACCTATAAATACAGCCTTATATCACTTGTAAACCATCCTTGCCTCATAGTAATTAGTTCTTAAGGTTTTATTCTTCCAGTTTATTGTAGAGAGCAATATGATGTCTTTCATTATTTCTTTTAGTTTATTTCCTTCAGGTATGAACTAAACCTCCCATAGCTTGGGTTTTGCATCATGTATAATCTACGAATTCTAATTTCTTTCTATCTAAGTTTCTTTGGGAATTACATGTTTTAATCTGATATTAGCTGCTTACCTTTATATTTGTTTATGTGTTTTGATTTAATGATTGTTTTCCTTGCGGTGCGCAACATTTAGGATTACCTTAATAGTAGTTAGATGATCACCTTAGATGGGTGTCTAATTATTGAAACACCACATAACGTCTAGTATCGATATTAGTCCTGACAAAACTGATTCTAACTAGATAGTCATTAGGGTATAATTTAATCACTATTACCATGTATGGAAATTGATTGCTTAGGGCCTTGGTAGCGCGCTTGATAACCCTATTTGAACCAGCCTCGTGGTGTGTCTGTAGCCTCCTTAGTCGCTCTCAAGGTCTAAGGTATGGGAATTAGAATCCTGACTAAGTATACAAGAGCTAATATTCTCCCTTATTAACTAGATCTAATAGAAAGAATTAGAAGGATTAGTGCATACTAGCAAAACCTAAGCTATACTTCCCATCTCATATTCTTCGTATTTATTTTATTGTCTTTTATTTTCCTAGTTTTAATTCTTCATTTTGAAATCTATTCACTTTAATTTTCTGTCTTTTAATTAATTTTTGCTTACTCGTTATTGCTGCCCATTCGATTAGCACACTAAGTCCCTGAGAACAAACTCAACTTATCAACTAAAACTTGCATACGTCCTGTAATACTTGCAGTACTGTGCCTGTCTAGGGTGAGAGTGCGTAGTTTTCTAGACTTAATTTTATCTTACTTTTATCACACCCTAGGCGACACCACTCTTTATATCAAAACCTTTATCACAAAAGATCTTTATTGATTTTTAAGTGACAAGAATCACCCCCATTCAATAGCATTTCAGAATTTTGAAATCATCCCCTTCTTTTCTTCACAAATTAAAAAATTTAAACCCCATTAATATTTTTCAAATGTCATAAACATAACAACTTGGCAATTTCATGTTACATTGCAAATACTCTTTACTTAAAAACAATTTACAATTGCAATGTCATTACGAAAACCGCCCAAGTGTTATCTTGTTTACAAAAAAGGAAAATCAAAATCTTGTAGGGAGTAAAATGTTAAAAATCAGATTTTTTTTCCAGGAAACAAAGTTAATAAATTATCACGATCGTTTATACAGAGATTTTAGAAAAATATAAAAATCACTTAAAGAGTCATCCTTCCAGGGTGAGGGGTCGATGTTTCGTCTTGCATACTTAGCCAGTAGATCCACAACGCTATTAAGATTCCTATTAACAAAGTTAACCTTCCAAGAAGGTAACTTCAAAGCCAGTTCCTCATTTCGGCAATGTACAAATAAATTTGCCATCGAACATCTGTGCGTCTAGAAATACCTTGAACCAATTCAAGGTTAATGGAGTAGAAAGAAACACTCTGAAGATTACAAATAGCGGCCTTTATCATAGCCAAAAGGACCGCCCAACATTCACCTTCAACAGAACTTTTAACGATGGAACTAGGTACAATCTTGTGAGTGACTTTAGTTCCTTTAAAAGATGCATTACTCATGAAAATATATTCTGAATCATCCCTCAGTATTGGATTATCCTCTATGTTAACTCCATTAGTTCCTTTTTTCTTCCTCTCATCACTTTTTACCTGTTTTCCTTCTTCATCACTTCTTTGTCCAAAAAGATCTTTCATATTGGAATGAAATGTCTTTGATTACCCACGGCGTATTTTTATGAAAACCCTTCATTTTAGCCTTCCATATATTCCAGATAGTAAAGAGAAAGTACGCTATGAATTCATTTCGATGCCATCCACTTTTCACATACTTATTACACGTTTCGATTAGCCAATTACTGATATACTATATGCGTCCTAGAAGGGGGGTTGAATAGGACAATAGAAATTAATCGGCTAATTTTATTTCAAGTAAATAAAATTAAAAGCTAATTTGAATCCTATTGTATTAGCAAACTAAATAGTATAAAACTAGATAATCCTAATAGACAATAATATCAAACTATTCAAGTAGGCATTTTATCAAGCATATAGAGTGCGGAAATATAAAGAGTGTAGAGATAGAATACGATACACAACGATGTATAGTGGTTCGGTTTCCCTACATCCACTACCTAAGGAAGCCTCCTTAGGATTTGCAAGATTCTCACTAATCTTCGTAACTCTTAACCGGGTGAGATACAAACCCTTACAACCACTTCAAAAACCCTTTGAAGGAAATACACTTGTGTTATCACCAACACAAGGAACCAAGCATAAACCTATGCTCACACTACTCTCTTAATCTATTACAAGAACTAAGAGGAAAGGGAAAAAGTGTTTAGGGGTGCTTATAAAAGCTTTGTGACTAAACTCCTAAATGAGTAGATAGAACTAATTATCTTCACAATAAATATGACTTGAATGCTCCTTTGAAACCTCCTTGAATGATAGAATTAATTGCTCTTAAGATTGGTAGATGGAAGGCTTGAGTTGTGTCTTGAATGAGCTCCATTTTATAGCTGAAAAGATGGTCCAACGGTCATAAAGCTTCTCTCTAACGGATCTATTTATCTCCTAACGGATATAAGCTTTGTCCTCTAGTAATAGTGCTGAAACCCTCTCGTGCGGTGTACCGCGGGTAGGGTCCGGTGCACCGCGTGACTGTTCGACTGACTTTTGAGCTTACTGGTCGGACTATGTAGTGTACCGCATCCCTGCTCCGTGTAGTGGTCCGGTGTACCGTGACAGAGGTCCGGTGTACCGTGCAGATTTCTGAGCTTACTGGTCGGGCCATCTAGTGCACCGTGGGACTGGTCCGTGATGCTGCGGTGTACCGCGTAATTCATCCGGTGCACCGCGGAGCTGCTCTTTTGAAAATTAAGCTAAGTACAATGAAATGAGCACAACTAATCTAATGAGGGGTTTTGGAAAACATCTAAAGTGATATAAAAATGAATTTTAGTTTAAAGGATGATTTGTCGAATATTAAAACGGGAATAAAAACAAGGTGAGGCTAACAATTACACAGATTGTATTCTCTGTCTTTATCTATATGAATTTGTAATTTTGAGTTCGCCCAAATTTCCATACTAAGAGGGCATTTAATAAAAAGATGTTCGATATCTTCCTTACCAAGCTCACACCACTCGCAAGTGCAAGTGTCGTCTTTAACATATTTTCTAATTTTGAGATTGCGTTTGGTGGGGATTGCTCCATTACATACTTTCCAACCGAAAGCTCTTACTTTATTCATGACATTTGATCTCCAAATGATGTTCCATAAGTTACTATCATTATGTTCTCCTTGAGATGATGATTGTGCTTCATTTTGTATTTCATTCTCAACCAATTTATGATATCCTGATTTTGTACTATATAGTCCATCTTTTGTGAACGGCCAAATTAGTTTATCATCTTCACCTAGGAGTAGAATAGTATTTTAACGATATCACTAACAATATTCGGCGGGAAAAATTGTCTTAGTAGTTCAACATTCCAGGCTGTCATATCGTCTTTAAATAGCTGAGCAACTCTATCAACTTTACAACCAACAGGTTCATCATTTCTGAAATTCCTTTATATCCAAATCCAAAGTTTTTGATAAATAAGGGGTCATTTTCGAGATCAAGGATTGTATTACTTAAAATCATTTTTGTTTAAAGAAGGGGATGATTTACATTTTCTTAAACTAAAATCTCATCAATTCTTAAAAACAAACAACTATTTCCGTTATATCAACCCACAAAATCAACTACTTGATCTTAACATTCACAAATTATGATTTCAAGTGTGTCCAAACATGAAAACTCAACTACTCAAATGGAATCCACTTTTTCAAGACACACAGGGACTAAAGTTGAAATTTTCTAAAATCAATTCAAGTAATATAGTCAACTTCACCAAAATCATGACCAATTTATCAAAAACCATTACTTTTCCCACAAATTTATCAAAAACCAGTGATTTTCTTTCCCAAACCAAGTATCAAAAATTCCAAAGAAAATTAAAAAGTCCTCAATATCAGATAAATTACACATGGGTTCAAAGCCATCTACTTAACATAGCAGTAAAAATATTGGGACTTTCCTCCAAAATATCAGAAATCACCCTATAATTTTGAAGCAAAATTTAACAACTACAAGTTCAACCTGTAAAACACAAGAACCTTAAATGTTTCAACCAAAATTCTCATCTTCGAATACAAAATGTCCTCTTCATAAGAATATTCAACCAAATTAGTCACTGGATGGTCAATCTCTCATCTAACAAGCACTTTATATAGCTATTTCTCTCAAAATAATGTAATTTTGGAATCATAGAAAAGATCTTGCATAAAAATCTCAGTTTCAAAATTCAGTTTGCACAAGAATACAAGACAATAAAAAATCAGGGAGTATAGAGAACAATACCCATAATTGCATCACCAATCTTCAACCCAAAATGATAAATTCATCCACAAAAAATATTAATTCACCCATGCACAAGAATACAAGATAATTAAAGATAAAAAATTATTCTACTGCTACAAAATAGACAAGATTTGAGCCAATTTGATAATCAAATACTTACCATTAAGGGATAAACTGATGAAGATCAAGAATACCAAAATCGAAAACCCACCGTATTTGATGATCAAATACTAACCAAAAAAATTGATACAATACATAGTATATAATATACTATATAATTTAGATGGATTAGGTTGAGAATTAGAGTTGTATTTAAAATAGAGAGAAGGGTTTTATTGTTTCGCAGAGAAAGCGAGACAGAGAGAAAGTAAAGCGAATACGGGTAGGATGGGTAAATGAATTAATTGGGTTGTTTGGGTAATTAACAAAAATCGGTGGAATAAAAAAAAATTAAATGCTTATCGGTCCAAACAATAGGTTTTTTTAAGGAACCGAGCCTACAAGGAGTTTGCCGGTTCGGAGCGGTCCAGGACCGTCAACCAGCTCCGGTCTGGTGGACCGGAGAACCGAGTCTGATAGCCAGGTTGATTTGTGTTCTGACTGTTAGACCCAGATTGGTTAATGTCCACCATATATCTCTTGGAGTAAAAACCTTTTCTTCCCTGCCAATTTTTTCACCTTTCCCGCTCAAGATTTTTCTTAAATGTTAAAAAAAAAATTGAATAAAATACAAATACCCCCTATGGTTTGATAAAGGGCCAAAAGTCCTCTATAATTTAAAAGGAACAAATACCTTTTTATGTCTTTCCATCTTGTTGTTAACTTTTTCCGTCTTCCATATATTGCTAAAGTTTATGCTATGAATTATCACGAATTATCATAAACAGTGGTAAGTTTTCACGAGTTGTGAACTCATATGAAAGAATTTTTCCATTTTAAAATTCTAGGTTTTTTTATATTTAGGTTCTTAGTATTTTACATAATTGCTTTTTACCTAATATTATCTAAATCATTATATAAATTCTTACTTCTATCAAAACTCATCACACTTAAAAGTTACAACCATATTATGTGTCAAAAGTTATTAAAAAAAATTAGAAGTATTTGGATATAATTAATATGCCCCAAAAAATCCACATTGATTTCGTCCTACAAATTGGAGGATTTAGGAGATAGGCAATAGGGTTACAACCTCCATTAATTAGCAAGATGTTGTATATATTTATCAAATATTTTTTTGGGGAAAACATGAGTACGAAAATATCAACCCAAATTAATATAAAGTTACTTAATTTTAGGGGGGGAAAGATGATTAAAATAATACACTATCCCTCACAGGAGATAAAATTTTAGGATAAGAATTCATTAATCGTTCTCAAACCCAGTCTTTAGTCATTGGTGTGGATTCATCAAGTCTGTAGCAGTAGGACTATAAATTAAGTAAAAACTGTAAACTCGTTTACAATGTGTACGTCATAGGGATGAGAAGGTAGTGCGTCATATGATATCATTCAACAATGTTCTTCATTAATGGGTTTAACGCTATCCCCCTCGACGTCTCTAAGAACACTATCCCCTCGACGTCTCTAGGAACACTATCCCAGATTTACCTTTCTTTTGGGTGAAACCTCAAATTATTTAGCCTTAAATTTTTATATTGAACCATTATGTCCCAATTTATAAATTCATTTTAATTAATTTTTTTACTATCCATAAACAGATTCATCAAACACCAGGTTTGATCGTAGATTCTATATCACTATTAATGGCGTTTTAACAAACTCTGTCCTGGAAGTACTAAAAACCGTTGTAATTTATTTTTGACCTTTAAGATGATCTAAACAAGAAAAATAACTATGAAAAATGTTGACAAGTCTTTTGGAGAGCAATAAACCATTCTAAAAGAAATAAAAACTCCAAACGCTTTAATTGTTACAAGCACCTAACAAAAAGTGGAGTGTAGGCAGGAGAAATAGTTAATTTTGTTGTCTAGGTGGGATGATCGACTGGGTCCAACACCCATGCAGAGATTTCTACAACTAAGCGGTAGGTAAGAATGAAAATAAAAACGTAAAATATGTTTTTTTTAATTATAACCTATTATATATATATGAGCATTGGACATATATTTATCGGTCAAAACATTGGACTCATAAATCCGATCTAGCTGAGCCAAAAGTACAAAAAATGGGATATGATTTTCTTTTTGTTCCCAATGATAATATAGAGATAGGTAATAAATCCAACGATTACAAAAGTTAGCCTATCGATATAGACTCGTTGTCAACATGTAAGATAGTAACCAACTGGGGAGGGATACATGTATTCCAGTTGCCAAACAATGTAGTAAGGAGTTCCTGTTTGGCAACTCAGACGGTTGCCGTAAATCTACTCCTTAGTATAAGAGTAAAACTAGGATTTGAGAATTCTGCAAAATAATAAATATTACAAACGACATTATAAAATGAGATATGATTGATTTGAATGGTAAAGTCAATTTTGAGCCATTTTTCTCAGTCATATAAGCGTAGAGTAATGATATATGTCACCCCTTTTCATATCACCCTTCTATATATATATGTTTTAATTTCCTTGAATATTAGATTGAGAAAAATTAGATATGATAGAAAAATTAATTCATTGGTACACAGCAAACAATATCATTACTCATAAGTGTAACACCATATTCGTGTTCTCTGCAAGGCGAATTTTAGAAACCAAACAATAATCACATAAAAAACTAATTTCTTGCGTCTGCCGGGAGTCAAACCCGGGTCTATTGCTTGGAAGGCAATTATCCTAACCGTTGGACTACAAACGCTTTTATTGGCCAACAGACACATCGGTTTCTCTTCAAATCGGCCATCACATACTGTAATGGTTATTTATCTTTCATGAAGATCAGCTATGGACTAAACATATAATTATAAAGATTCTCAGCCCAAATTTTCGTCTAGACAAGCTTCAAGGCACAAAGTTGTAACATCACGTAGACTTTTATGGTCTCTTATAACACTCACAAATACACAACATTATGTATTTATTTTGATATTACTCAAAACACCTCATCATACTAACATGGCACATATAGACATAGTTCCAAATACCAATATATAACATAACAAGAAAAGCACCACAAAAGAAATAGATAAGCAGAAGATTGTAGTAACAACCACATATCAGATACTAACTTAAACAATAAAAAACATAGTTTTAGCCAAAAATAAAAGCTTTAGTTTACTATTCACTTGATAGAAACTAGAGTGGGTTGATTAACCAAAACTCTAAACGTATCTCCATAGTCATTAACTTCATAAGCACGATCAGTGTCCAATCTTCTTGATACCAATACTCTCTCTGGCTCATCATCATCATCTTCTCCACTTTCCAAGTAAAGTAATTCATTTTTCCTAACCAAAAAAGGGCGCTTCAGATCAAATAACGGTCCCACCACAAATTGTTTTGTCCATGACTCAACTACCCCATCTTGTTTCAACACCCATATCTCAACAAATTGTTCTTCCAGAGCATACAATTGATCATATGCGAAAAGGGTGAGGGAATCATTAAAGGATATAAGGCTTGGATGCTTTTTAGCTATAGAATAGATAAATTCTTCAAGGTCGGTCGAAAAACCTCAGTGTTCAAATTAAAACTAAGGATAAATGTACGCAGTACTACGCACTTTACAATACTCCAGGGAATTATTTTTACCCGTGGCAATCCAATGCAATGATCCGTTACATAACACCCCAGATGGATATGATTCAGGTTCTATACATGACATGTTTAGTTCTTGCTCATGCTCAATTTCTCTCCAACTTTTAATACCCACATCATAAATCAGGCATTGAATCTTTTCAGGATTATCTATGCAACTGAAATCATATAGGCAGAGAAAAGAAACAACCTTGTAATTATTTTTGTTTGAATCAAATCCTAAACCAGTGCTACACATTCTAGCCCGTGTGAAACGGGGTAAAGGAATCTCTTTAAATTCTCTCAGTGATGGGTTACATAAAACAATCTTGTTTAAGTTATGTGAGATACAAATCAATCCATTACATGGTCCGCAAACATCTAAATAGCTCTTACGATCAAATGGTACACCTAAATCTGGTGCAATAATGCGAAGAGATTCGTAATCTAGGAAGGATAAGGTTGTCATTGAATTATGTAAACGACGGACAAGTATTATATAGTTGTGATTCTTATTTTTGATGAGATGCGATTTGATGAAATTAGGATTCTTAATAAAATCATACCAAGATTTACAGACGCACCTGCAAAGAAGCAATGATTTCACGGACAACTTGAATAGAATCTCTTCTACTAATTCTTCAGGGAAGATCATCTTCGTCATCATTGCGTTCCCCATTTTTGTGAGTAAAATAAAGCTACTTCACTTTTGTGCTGACGGTTGACCCAGTTTGGTTAATGTCTATCATAGTAAAACCTTTTCCCCGCCAAGTTTTTCCCTTTCCCGCCCAAGATTATATTTAAACGTTAGATTTTTTTGGATAAAATATTAATTTTCCTTTATGGTTTGATAAAGGAAAAAAAACCCCGATAGTTTAAATGATAAAATACCTTCTTTATGTTTTTCTGTTTCTTGATAATTCTTCCTTCTTTTACATATATATATTTTTTTGTTTTCAAACTTTTACATATATCACTAACACTCATGCTATGAGTTGCCATGCAATGCACTGAATTGTCACGAATTATCACAGTCAAGAATTATCACAAATAGAGATGAGTTGTCACGAGTTAGAAATAGAGATGAGTTGTCACGAATTAGAAAACCATATGAGGATATTTGTCAATTTTCAAACCATAGGGTCTTTTAAGGTCTGTGCTATTGTACATAATTCCTTTTTAACCAATCTTATCTAAATGCTTTATAAAGTCTTATTTTTATGAAAACTTATCACACTAATAAATCATAAAAGGTCCTTAATATTTGTCAATTCATGTTATTTGGATTTATTCCAGGTTAATATATTCTTTTTAAAGTATTTTTTTGTTATGTAGGTCTTTAGTGCGATTATAAACTAACGACGAAAAATGAGAGTTCATCGGTTTTCTCTTTAGTAAAATCCTAATCCGCCCTTACACAAATTCTGCCACCATTAACCACCACCATCACCTCAGAATCGTCTCTTCCCTCTTCCCATTACCAACACCTTGTTTCCTACAATTTTTCTAAGAGAATTGCATCCATTTAGCAAGTGATCCCCTTATCAAACTCAAATCACAACTAACTCTCACATCCTCTCTCCTTTCATACTCCTAAAAGAACATGAATTTCTACTCATCCCCCTGGAGCCGTAAATTTTATGATATACAAGTGTATTTTTTGCTTAAAAAATAATTAGACCCCATGTGAACGTTTATATTATATATACTTGCTTTAAAGTACACATAAGATGTTATAGCCTAGTGGATGCTATGCTTGAATATTAAGATTTAGAATAGAGGTTGTGTGTTTGAAACATAGAAATTGCTTTATTTTTTTGAAAATGCACATAGAATATAAAATCATTTTTACTTATGAAATCCTATATTTTGATAACTATTTAATAAAATTTCATGACTGTTTTTCATGACTTCCCCTTATTCCTATATAATAACATTTTCAAAAAATCTTTATTTAATATACTATATATAAGTCATAACTTTGTCAAATTTCACTGACTTATAAGAATATTGTAATTCATTATAGGGTAAAGCCCTCGTATGGCCCTCTAACTTCCCCCAAATTGCACGAACCGTCCTCGATCTTACGTTTTACCCTTTTAGACCCTTGGTGAACCCATTTTGTGACACCGTTAGCCCTTTTTCTATTTTTCTGTCAGTTGACCGTTAGTCAATGCCACTTGGCGCCATGTCACCGTCACCTCACCGCCACCTCAGCGCCAGCCATCATCGTCATCATCGTCCCTAACTTTAAAAAAAACCTTTGAATGTTTAAATGCTTCAAATCTTCAACAATGGAGGAAAACCTAAAATCGAAACATCTTAAACGGGTGTATGGCTTCAATAACTGAAATGCCCCTTGTTTCTGATCCCATTCCTACAAAGAAAAGCGTATTTGTACCAGATCTGGATCCCATTCCCTACTTAACCCCACCACCACCACCTCCACAAAACGGCATCGTAGTAATCGGTTTCATCGGCAGACATTTCGAAGATGTATCTTCCTTAATCAACAGAATACTTGATTCCAACATATTTGGCTCACGAAATTCAGATAAACCAACATATTTGATTCCAATTCTCTCAGCTAAATTTCCTTGGTTTAGTGACTGTTCAAGCTTAGAACACTTGGATTTATCATCAAATAAGTTCTTTGGTGATGTTGGTTCTTCATTATCCACTTGGGTAAGCTCCAAACGTTGCAAATTGGTGCTCAAATATTATCGATTTGGATATATCTTTCAAAAAATTAACAGGTATTGTACCCGAGGGGCTTGGTGAATGTTCAAGTTTGCAGAATCTTGATATCTCCAACAACAATATTACTGGTGAGTTACCTATCAATACTCTTGTCAGATTGAGTAGCTTGAAGATTTTGAGATTATCATTCAATAATTTCTTCGGTAATTTGCCTAAATCATTCACGAAACTGGTTCAATTAAAGACTTTTGGTGCAAGTTCTAATAATTTAACCGGTTTGATTCCTTCTGAGATTTATGCATCGTCAAGAAATATGTTAAAAGTTTTTTTACCTTCAGAATAATATGTTAACTGGTCATATACCCGAAAGTTTAATGAATTGCTCAGAACTAGTTTCTCTTGATTTAAGCTTTAATTATTTGATTGGAAAAATCCCGTCAAGCTTGAGTGGATTTATGAAGCTTAAAGATTTAACCGCTTGGGGGGAATCAACTTAGTGGAGAAATCCATGGATGTCTGTGAGAATCAACCCATTTTGTTTAAAAATGATGTGTAAAGGTTATAAATGATGAAATAAAACACTATTATAGAATGTGAAGTGGTAAGTTGGATTTATGAGCTGATGTAGAGAAGTTTAGGACAAAGAAATTTAGATGAAGAGCAAAGTAGGCAGCGTATTATAAAATGCTATATTTATTGATTCATATGAAAGGTAGTAAGAGATTTATTTTTTTAGTTTTCCTCCATTGTTGAAGATTTGAAGCATTTTTTTTAAAGTTAGGGACGATGATGACGAAGATGGCTGGCGCTGAGGTGGCAGTGACACGGCGCCAAGTGGCATTGACAAACGGTCAACTGACAAAAAAATGGAAAAAGGGCTAACGGTGTCACAAAATGGGTTTATCAGGGGCCTAAAATGGTAAAACGTAAGATCGGAGGCGGATCGTGCACTTTGGGGAAAGTTAGAGGGCCATACGAGGGCATTACCTTTCATTATACTAGTCTCTACTTTGAATTTTAGGCTAGCAATACTTTTTACATTACTTAATAAAATTATAATATTTATCCTTTTAGATAATTAGAATATGAATATAGTATTATAAAATATTAATATAATTTTAGCAATACCGTGTAAAATAGGTGTGATGATATTCTTTTTTTTCAAAATGTAGTGTTAATGGTGTTATTTTGCACAATTTTTAGGTAATACTAACTTGTAAGTTTATTTTGTTGATAGAGCGACAAATCATAATAGTATTGCATACCCATATCTATATCTTGACATTGGTAATTATAATTTATGTTTTTTTATAATTACCTTACAAAAATTGAAACCCCCCGAATCCTTATACATACTAAGCCCCTCTCATATTATCTTCTGGATTCGCCCCTGCCTTCAAGGAAATTATAGTTATGTGTTCAATCTAAACTAGACAAATTCATTAAAAGCCCAAAACACATAGAACGAATTTAATAATTTCACACACAAATACTCAAACAACAACATAGAATTAACCCAAGGAACATATTAATTAATGTCTTATACAATACTTACTTAAAATAAGGAGACACCATAGGGTTATCAGTGAATCATTATCGCTTAAAATGAATACTTAAGCAATATTAAAGTTCAATATAGCTAAAGTTGATTAGTAAATAGATTTATAAGTGATTATGAATCTAATAAAGGCCATTGAGTAAAAATCTGAAATTAAATACATACATTAAAACTGAAATTGAGAATGTAACTAAAATTTAGCAAGGCTTATTAAAAAATCTGGATTAGATAACTATAATTTTAATAATAAGAAGTAGTTTTGATATGTACTAAGGGGGTGTTTGTTTGCACTAAATGAGATCTTACTTTGATTCATGAAGACACTGTATCAATAAGACTGTTTGTTTTCACTTAATGAGATCTTACTCTGATTCATTAAGACAATGTATCAATAAGACTGTTTGTTTTTACTGACCAATTCAGATCTAAATAGCTCTTAACTAATCTATTTCATTAAGATTTAAAACTAAGTTTGATTCATTAAGCCCCTGCCTCTTAACAGAATAATTTCTATTCAGCATTCAGTACTTATCACTTAAAAAACCTAATATAGTAATAATTAGAAAGAAACTAAAGAGAAATGAATTTGTATAGATTGGATAACTCAAAATGCCTAATTCCCCAATTTATCATGCAATCGACTACTTTAATTAAGGATGAATTGGGTGTAACACATTAGTCATGTTTCAAAATCAACCTAAGTCTCTTCCTAGTACTCTAGCAGATACCTACAAAGCCCATAAAAGTCATGTGGGTGATCCTAAGGTCTAGCAAACACACTAAATTGTTAACCTTATGTTGTTACCGTTCTCCCAAATATGAACATCCTAACACGAATGTAAATCTAATTTCATTTATAACTGTCTCCCCTTCCCAGGTGTAATCTAATAATCAAGCCAATTCCTAATGGGAAATGTGTAGGAATTGATATACTATGCATAAGATATATATTATGATTAGCAACACCAATTAAAACAAGATAGTTTCAAATCCCGAAGTTATTCAATAATTATATAGTGGCAATTTAATACATAAAAAAGATAAAGGAAGAAAAGTTACTACAAATGGTGTTGTAAACTTGTTTGCAAAGATAAATTGTCTTGCCTCTTGCTAAAAAAATTAAAAAAGTGCATAAAAGGTTGTGTTTATATGTCTAATAACCCCTTATATAAATTTGAAATTCGTAGGTCTACTCATTGGTCAAGGTAAGCGATTAAATTTTGTAATAGTGCCCACAAGAAGTTCGCAACAATTTGTCTAGTCTACTGGTGGCCCCCGGTGCATAGTCTAAAACCCAACACACGGGGACACATGCTACTCCTCGCAAGTGTACAAGTCGTCCCAAGTAACAAAATGATATATAGGTTTAGTCATTCTTCATAAGGACTATGAAGTTAATTCTTTGTGTTTTATAAAGTGATTCGGGGTTAAGTTGCAAATATGAAAGTAAAACTGTATATGTTTCTGGTTTTAAAGACTAAGGGAATAAAGTGCAAAACATGAAAGAAACTAAAGATATTTAAGATAAAGGATCAAAAAGAAATTAAAGAAGAAAACGAGATAAGAATGTAGCTTGAACCTTGCTAGTAATCCCCAATATTGTTGATATAGATGATTCTAATAATAAGGGCAAATCAGTATTTTTTGAGTTAATCAGAAGTCTATATTCTCCCTATATCCCTTCCAAGTAGATAGAGGGTTATCCTATAACATTAGTGTCTTCTTCTGAATGACCCTACAACGCATTCAAATGCGTAAACCAAACCTTATTGACTATTAAGTTAGTAAGACCTTCTAGTATACTCCAAACGTATATGAACTAATTTTATATATTTTGAACCCCCTTTCAGATGCAACAAAGAACACTAGCACAACATAATACTTGATCAAGGAATAGGTAGACAAATAAATGAAAGTTCATACACAACATAAATAAAATCCAATTCAATTAAACATGAATATCCCAAACAACACTAATTCATCCAATTAACCACTATGGTTCATACATTAAACAATTCTTAAGCTATGAGGGTTTCAATTCATAAATAAAAATATTAGAATCATGTTTAGAAAAAGAAAATAATACAAATTACTTTAATGGTGGATGAAATCTGATGAATGGTTGATGTGAAAAGGGTGGAATCCTTTCTTCTTTTCTTCTCTAGGCGTGTAGTCTTCTAAGAATGCGTAATTCCTTTTCGATTCTCAAAATAGTTGACTTATTAAATTCCAAAACGTTTATGGAAAATGTTGGCCCCATTTAAGTGGTCAAATTCAACCCAAAAACATTTTCAAATAATCTAAACTAGTTTGCGCCACAGTGGAAGCAATATTTTAACTTTGTCGTCTAACCTTTGTATTGCATATCGTCACCTTTCACACGATCCAGAATTCTAGTACTATAATGAATCCACGTGGTTTGCTCATAATCCTAGCCAAATGTGAATGGTGCCTCTCTTAAGTTGACTTCAAAGTTTTGTCGGTAAACGCTCGTTATCTTCCTAAATGGTTTTTTGGCCCTTTTACGTCGTGAATTGGGGTTAGCCTTGAATTCTTGACTTTTTCTCATCATCTCAGAGTCTCATATCATCCATGTACTTAAGATATGCACACTTAATACACAATTAACGGATAAAATCTCTAAAAGTACCAATACATCTAAAACCAGACAAGCAAACATGAAATGACAAAAAATAGGGAATAATACCTCAATTAAGTCCAATAAACCCCCAAAATGATGTCTCATGATATGATTATTCTATCACAAAAGACAAGACATCATCTACGTCATCTCATGTAAACACCCATAACTTTCTTGTTTGAACTTGGAATTGCTTTCTCTTTTTGGCCATGGAAACTAGAATTCAAGAGTTTTCCAATTTCGTATTGGTCAACCTCTAGTTCCTATCCAATTTTTCTAAAAAAATTTCAAATTAAACGGCTAAATTCATATGAAAACTTTTGTACTCTTTAATATTTTCTTGCAACTCCCTTCTTGTTTCCTTACGAGCTTACCATGGGTTTTTTCTAGGCTTTTCATCACTTCTTAGCTCTCCTTTGATATCTAGATTTCACATTCTCATATTATCTAATATTGCACATTACACAAAAATGCTTCAAAATACTCCAAAACCCCCAAGTAACACTATATAGTGTAGAATGTGAAAATACACCAAATCAACGGATAAAACTTAATTGTTTGCTCTAGATACTCCTTAAATGATGTCTCGCGTGTTGGAAGTAATTGACTGGAACCAAAATACTTTAATGGCTTGACTCAATCACTGCCTTAAGAACGGTTTTCGGTATCGCTGGGACGCTATTCTGTATTTTCACGTTTATCCTCATCAGATAACTATTACATCTGTCAGGTGTATCGTTCACATAAATGAATTAAAATCTATAAGCTCTCATTTATGGTGTGGTAACTTGAACTCATAGGAGTTTATTGTTGATGGTAGTGTATAGAAATAAAGGAGAAATCTTGGTATATAGCCACAAAGAGACTTCTCCATAAACCACCGCATAAATACATTAAACATTGGGAATTACAACCTCATATAGAAGGGGTCACCATCCATAGATAGTGAGTTACACTCCATTAAGAAGGGGTTATACTACATAAATGCATTAATCCTCAGGAATGAACTTGTACATATTTCTTAGCAAGGGGTCAGCCATTTAACACCTTATAACCATCATGAACCTGGACGCATTTCTTGGCAAGGTACCAATATATTGGACACCTTATAACTGGCTTGAACATTAATGTGTTTTTTAGCAAGGGGGATAATGTATTTGATACCTTATAACCTATATGAACTTGGACGTATTTCTTAGCAATGGGCCTAGCATATCCACGTCAAGTATCGACTCGGGCTATGTGTGGATTATGTTTAGTTGGTCGATATGAGAAAACCAACAACCTCTCAAAACTATAATACTTGGATCTTTAAAATATTTCACTACATTGACCACTACTGAGCTTTAATTCTTTTTTCTTTCATGCATGACCAATGGAATTCTTGTATTAATTTTAACAATCTCCCGCTCAGGCACTAGAACTAAACGTACTTTTGAGTGAACAAGCGATGAGTAAATTGTACTTAAGCGTCAATATCTTTCGGTTTAAATTGACACGCAGTAAAGCGGGGTAACAACCAATCCCCATCAAGTGAAAGTACTCTTGAACTTGATGCTCTTCGGCCGATACCCCCACATCACATACTCTACCCGCTTATTTTTATAAATTTCGCGATACTCAAATGTTTCTCATGAGTGTTATAACTAAACAACATGTGTTCCTTATGATAGGCGGACACCTCTTCACACTCACATAGGCGATCTTCATAATCCATTGTAGACTACCCCTATAGGGCATTGAGATCATTAAGAGCAATATAACTCAAACTCATCGACTGACATTGAGTTCATCAATTACTTTTTCACTAGGACTGCATCCTTAGGCAATGATTTAATGAAGGGTAAAGAGTCAATCTTAATTGATTCATTACGTTCTTTCTCACTAGGACCGCCCCTCTTAGGCTATGAATTTAATAAGCGTGAGACATGTCCTTAATATATTCATGAAGTCCGCTCTCACTAGGACAGTTCCACTTGATTATGATTTTGGTTAAGGATCAATCTCATCTTTAAGTCAATAATTGGTGAATTCATCACGCCCCTCTCAACAGGAATACCATTTAATGGTTATGGATTTAGTAAGATTTTTCAAACTTAGCCTTTACTCAATAATGGGTGAATGTATGACGTTCGTCTCAACAGGACCACTGATTAATGGTTATGAATTCATTAATAGTTCTCAGATCTAGCCTTTACTCTACAGTCGGTGAATTTATCACATCCGTCTCAACAAAAATACCATACAATGTTTATGAATTCATTAACTCAACCTTTAATCATTCTATATGGATTTATAAAATCTGTATAAGTAAGTTTATGAATTAACTAAGAGGTGTAAACTCATTTACAATTTCTATGTCTTCACCAATGACCTTCATCAATTAGTTTAACCCTATCTTCCTCGACGTCTCCAAGACCACTCTCCCGAATAAACCTTTTTTAGGATGAAAACTCAAATTACTTAGCCTTGAACTTTCATACTGAACCATCATATATCGATTTGAAAATTTACTTGTTACTAATTTTACTACCTACAAACAAATTCGTCAAACACCAGGTTTGATAGTAGGTTCTATTTCACTATCAATGGTCTTTTAGCAAAACTCCGTCTTGGAAGCATAAAAAACCGTTGAATTGATTTTTTACCTTTAGGGTTATCCAAACGAGCAAGAAAAACTATGAAAAATGTAATAAGTCTTTCAGGGAGCAACAACCATTCTAAAAAGATAAAAATTCCAAACACCTTAAGCGTTATTGACAAACCTAACAAAAAGTGAAGTGTAGGCGGGAGAAACAACTAATTTTTTTTCTTCTAGATGGGACGATCGATTGAGGTCTAACGCTCATGCGGAGATTTATACAACTAGGCGGTAGATAAGAATGAAGATAAAAAATAAAATAGATTTTCTAATTCTAGCATTATGTATATAAAACTCGGGTCGGGTTGGAGTTTGATACATACACAACAGGACAGATTTTTATCGGTTAGATATTAAACCCATAGGTCCATCATGGTTGGGCCAATCGTAAAAGAAAAATAACGCTAAAATCAATAATTTTTTGGATAAACATGCTCCTAGGGGTGCACACGGGCCGGTTAACCGACCCGAAGTGCTAAACCCTTTACCCAATCCGAGTTACTCGGATTTACATAATTAAAACCCTAACCCTATTAATTTTAATTAGATCTTACGGGTTGGGTCATTTCGGTTTGGGTCGGATTTAGGTTGGGTTCGGATTTTGGTCAATAAAAAGTCAACAACAAAAATAAAAAAAAATCTCCAATTCAAAGTAAAAGTTTCCATTTGTAGTAACTTTCTCAAAATATAACCTTACCAAATATAGTAAGGTTCAAAAAATGACAATCTGCAGAATCAATATTACAAAGTACAAACCAAAACCAAAGAAATTACAAGTCTATAGTCTCAACTACAACTCAAATGAATCACAAATTCTGAAACAAGCAACTCAAATGAATTACAATTTACAACTAAGTTTAACTTTATAGTGATTACAATACATTTCAAGATTCATAGAAGGTAATGTGAAATATCAAAATTGCAACCTCTCCTATGCAAAGTAGCATATTTGTACAGAATTGGGTGCATATCCTTGAAATGTTTGCATCCAAAAGCCCAAAAGTGTTATATTTTCTGCAAATTGTCACTACAAAATACAAAGGAGGAGAGGATCATTAGAATTAGCCTCAGATTATTTTCATCATTGGCCATTTAAAACTTAGGGACAAGGGACAGTTATTTAATCTCGCAATTAACCATAAACACATCAAATATTGTTGCCAACTCAACCATTCAATCCTTTGTTGTACAATTGTATCATACAAGTTAATTTCAATATGTATTATGTATTATGTAATCATCTACTCATCTAGTGTACAATTGGATTTGAATGGGAGATGCAAAGTCAATATTGTAATGTAAAATACCATAGGTTGTGGATTAAAATAGATAGCCTTTATACCTTAGGTTATGGGCTACAAATCAGTTGTAGTGGACTCTATTGAAGTCACACTTAACTCATCCAAGCCTGCATAACCTGCAAAATAGATGAAATTATTCACTAATTAGTTAGGGACTAACATTTAAAATAAATTTCCAAGTAACAAAACACAGTGTAGTACCTAATTCAGCTTCCAAATGTTCAACTAACTCTTTAGAGCACTTAAGATCAATAGGTAGTGAATACTTTAACCAATTTTGTGTACAAATCAGAGCCTCAACTGTTGAAGGGGATAAGGAGCTTCTAAACTGATCAAGAACCCTTCCACTTGTGGAAAAGGCAGATTCTGATGCAACTGTTGAAACAGGGACAGCCAATACATGCCTTGCCATTTCAGACAAGTATTTAAACCTCATAGTATTTGATTTCCACCAAGCAAGAATATCAAATGAATGTGTCATTTCCTCAACATCTTCCTTAAGATACCTTTCAAGTTCATTCCCCTTTGTACTATTTTTTTCAGCCATAAAGGATTGGAACCTACACCCAAGCAATGAATGATTTGTAGCCACTTCAGGACCATCACTGGTTGAAGTACCAGCAGTGGGAGCAGCTGTATCATTATAAACGGCAAATATCCTTGTTAATGCATCATTAACCTTTGCAAGTAATTGAGTAGCCTGTGTGGGAATATACATAAAATTGAAGTAACAAGTCAAATACTGTAATTTCTTCCTAGGATCTAGTACAACTGCAACATACAGTAGTATGTTTATACTGTTTATTCCCCAATATTTCAGAAATTTAGTCTTCATTTTTAAAGCCGTCTCTTTTAAAACCTCATTATCAGAGTTGCATAATTCTTCAATTTTCTCCCATATAATAATAATTTCATCAAAGAAAAGATTTGTAGTCACAAATAAAGTTCCAGAAAACTTTTTTGTAGAGTCATAAAACAATTTCAGAAACTCAATAAAGCAACAAGCATTTTTCCAATCAATAAATGTAGGTGAGGGTCTAAAAGAATCAGAAAGAAAGAATGCCTTATAATTTTCATCATGTTCACTCATCAAATCAAACACAGTTTCAAACTTAATAGCAGATTCAAGCATTTTGTAAGTGGAGTTCCATCTAGTGGGTACATCAAGACTTAAAAGGGCCTTAGACTTAATACTACACGTGTGCATAGTATCTTTGAATGAAGTAGTACGAGCTGGAGAAGACCTTACATACCTCACTGCCTCCCGAATGTTTTTA
Source organism: Nemophila menziesii (assembly GCA_029959085.1). NCBI lineage: Eukaryota > Viridiplantae > Streptophyta > Magnoliopsida > Boraginales > Hydrophyllaceae > Nemophila > Nemophila menziesii. Next base: position 3,304,732 of record JARWIR010000013.1, read on the forward strand.
ATTGAGTAATCTAATTCAAACATACCTTCTCGCACAATCAAGTTCAATATATGTGCGCAACACCTCACATAGAGAAGTTCATGATTCAAGATGGTTTTTGGTTTTGTTCCTGAGACTTTAATCAAATACTTAATCGTAACCGTGTTAGAAGAGGCATTATCAACTGTTAAAGTTAAATAAGAATCAAGTTCCCACTCCCTAAGAATAGTTTCAACTACTTTACCTATGGTTTCGCCCTTATGATCCTCTACCATACAAAATTCAATAATCCTTTTTTGTAATTTCCATTCCGAGTCTATAAAATGTGCTGTTAAACACATATAATTTAAATTTTGGTTTGAAGTCCAACAATCAGTGGTCATACTAATTCGCATACCCTTCATTAATTTTTTTAACTTAATCTTTTCCTCGGCATAAAGGGACATACATTTCCTCATAATTGTCATCCTAGAGGGTATTTTCACATACTTAGGTTGCATAACATTACAGAAACGTCTAAATCCAATGCCCTCCACAAACCTAAGGGTATGTTTGGATGGAGGGATTGGGAGGGAGAGGATTGTATTAAAGGATAATGACAATCCCATCCCTTGTTTGTTTTGGAAATAAGTAGAGGGGATAGTTTATTAAAGGATACTTGCAATCCCTTACGAACCCATATATTCAATCCCTCCAATTCGGTGGGATTAGGAAGGAAGGATTATTTTATTACGTTGTAATGTCTAAGTTACCCTTATTCTTTTTTTATAAAATATTTTAATAGGGGTATATGAGTCATTTAGTTATCAAAAGAATCCCTTCCTCCCATTATTCTTCTAATCCAAACACCGGATAAATGTTATCCTTTAATAAAATCCCCCCTTCTCTTTTTATTCAATCCAAACAAGATTAAATACTCTCCTTTCCATTCCCTTGTTATACTCTCCCTTCCTATCCTTTAATAAAGAATCCCTCTTTAATCCAAACATACCCTAAAGGACAATTCATCTAGAATTACCATTTCAGCTAAGGCTTTAGTACATTCCTCAACAGAAAAAGTGTAAGACACAACACCCACATCTTTTGAAAAAACAAGTTCAGTTTGACCATCCTCAGGAGGAGGATAGAAAGGATATTTTTTACATCTCCTATGATTAATATGATTTAGCATATTAGATGTACCATGCCTTCTACAATCTGCTGCATAAGTTATTTCACAATATTTACACCTCCCCCTCCTAACATTTAATTAATCAAAGTATGGTTCAAAGACAGTCCAACAATCATCTATAATATTGGTTTTTTAGCTACAGGTAGTTTGTTACCTGATGGGGGTGGATGTGTAGAGTTAGGAGATATACCCTGAGTTTGATTTTGTGTTTGAGTTGGAGGTGTAAGTTCAATGTCTAAGTTCTTCTCACTATCAGTGTCCATCATATATCTGCAACACAGAAACATCAACACATTAGAAATAAAACTCAGTTAAAAAATCAAAGGATTAAGCAACCAAACTCAGATTCTTACCTGAAATTGTATTATGAATCAAAGGATTAAGCAACCAAACTCAGATTCCTCCTCATATTTACCCATTCATGAAATAAAACAACATTAAAAAATCAGAACTAACTCAGAGAATAATTCGCAGAGTATCAATCAGAGACTAAGAGCATATGAAAAACCCTAAACATCTTTTTGAAAGTTGTTTAAAAATCAATTCCATCTCACACAACCATTAATCCATTTTTCAGTTCCAAAATCAAACCAGAAAAGCCAAGATTCGCACATGCAGTGGATTTTAAAAGAGTAATGTATCAAAAATTAACCTCAAACCTCAAACCATTTTAGATATCTCAAGAAATTGATTTACTAAACCAGATTATTAAATGAAATTAAATATTAGGGTTTCGAATTAACAATTACCTGAAAAGGGGCTTTTGAAATTACATAACCAGAGCCGAGCCTTTTATAGGCCTCTTCTAACCCCCATTTTAATCAGTATCCAAGCAAATAAACACCTCAACACATAAACCATGGTTAGGTAAATCTACCACGGTAACTATCGAACAGAGAAATCAGAAGGATAATAAATGCGACCCACTTATTTAGGTGAGAGTATTTAATTCGGCGTACTCTCCCGCCCTCTTTTACCGGCGGGATCAGACTGAAATGGAGAAGAAGAGACATGTTGAAGGCTATGGCTTAGGGTTTACGTGGGAGAGAGATGGAGATAATCAGAGGTCAGACCACTTTTGAGATAAAGAAAGAGAATGAGTGGCGTGTTATGGATGCTTGCCCTTTCACGGGATTAAAAGGCCAAAGGCCTTATCTTTTAATTCAGCAAAGTCCAACTATTGGACTTTTATGTTGGGCTGTATATAAAAAATAAAAAAATAAAAAAAATTGGCCCAAATTTCGGATCGGATTGGATAACCGCGGTTTTCCAGCAGCCCAATCCGTTATCCGATCCAAAATACATAAAAAAATAAAAAACAACCCTACTGGATCGGGTGTGAGCTCGGTTCGGTTACATTCGGGTAGGGTGGGGTCGGGTACCTCGGGCGGGCGGGTTTTGGGTCGAATTTGTGCAGTCCTACTCCTTAGGTAAGTGTTTGATCACGAGTAATTTAATTTCCCGAATATTAATACAACATTCCTTTTCTCTCTCATTTCCCGAATATTAACAGATTAACACCACATTCGTTTTCTCTCTCATTTTGATATCTTCTCTTCTATAGTTGTACACTGATTTCGCTACTAAATCCAGCATAATAGCAGACTAATTAAAGTTAATGTATAGAACGATTATTATAATAATTGTGTAAAAAAGCTAACTTCTTGCGTAAGCCGGGTTCGTGGAAAGCAATTATCCTAACTGTTGGACTACAAATGCTCTAATTGTCATACAAACACATCCTAACCCGGCTCTATTTTATTCGTGTTTTGTTTTCCGTCAAACCATCCAGCACCTACTATAATGGTTACTTTTTTATATATTGTTTCAAAGTAATGATTACTTATCTTTCATGAAGATCAGTAATGAAATGAACATATAAAGATTCTCAACCCAATTTTAGTCTAGAGAACCTTAAGGAAGCTTATGGCGTAGACATTTTTTCTTACAACACTTACAAATAAACAACATTATATAATTATATTTTGATATATACATAAGAATATTGACAGCAATGCTTCAGAGTTGCAGTCAAATGATGAATAAATGTGAGAATCTAATGGTAGTTGAGGAAGTATAAATTTGAAATCTACATAGCCTTACCTTTATAACTTTTCTGCTAACTTAATTTCAAAATGTGGCTAAATTGTGAAAATGAATTAAAATAAAGGACCAAATAGGTCATTTTTCCATAATTATAATGTGTATACATTTTGATTTTGTAGACCACTTATCATTAAATGTATACAAGATTACCAACATACTATCCGGGGTGTGTAAATTCTTTATCTCATCCTATCACTTTGCAAAATGCATATCTTGTTTAAAGATGAAAAGTTTAGATATTACTCAAATTACCTCATCATAATAACATGGCAGATATAGACATAGTTCCAAATATCAATATATAACATAGCAAGAAAAGCACCACGAAAGAAGATTATAGTGACAATTTGTTTATGGAGCACTTGAACAACCCCATATCAGATACAAACATTACATACTTATACAAACATAGTTTTAGCAAATAATAAAAGCTTTAGTTTATAGTTCACTTGATAGAAACCAGAGTGGCTTGATTAACCAAGACTCTAAATGTATCTCCATAGTCATTAACTTTGTGAGCATAATCAGTGTCAAAGCTTCTTAAGATCAATTCTCGTTCTAGCTCATCATCATCTATTCCTCCTCTTTCCAAGTAAAGTAATTCATTTTTCCTAACCAAAAGAGGGAGCTTCAGATCCATCAATGGTCCCACCACAAATTGTTTTATCCAAGATTCAACTAACCCATCTTGTTTCAACACCCATATCTCAACAAATTGATCTTCTGAAGTATACACCCATTTATCAAATGCGAAAAGGGCTAGAGAATCAGTGAAGGCTATGAGGCTTGGACTCTGTTTCCCTGTAGCATGGATAAATTCTTCAAGGTCGGTATTAGGAAAAGTGATGCATCGAAATACCTCAGTGTTCAAATTAAAACAAAGGATAAATTTAGTCGATTTTCGAGAGGAAATACTTTTACCCATGGCAATCCAATACAATGCTCCGTTAAATAACACCCCAGATGGATATGAAAAAGGTTCTATACACGACATATCTAGTCCTTGCTCATGCTCAATTTCTCTCCAAGTTTTAATACCCACATCATAAATCAGGCATTGAATCTTTTCGGGAGTATCTAAGCAACTGAAGTCATATAGGCAGAGAAAAAAAACAACCTTGTAATTATTTCTGTTTGAATCAAATCCCAAACCAGAGCTACACATTCTAGCCCGTGTGAAACGGGGTAAAGGAATCTCTTCAAATTGTCTTAGTGATGGGTTACATAAAACAATCTTGTTTATGTTATGTGAGATACAAATCAATCCATTACATGGTCCGCAAACATCTAAATAGCTCTTACGATCAAAAGGTACACCTAAATCTGGTGCAATAATGCGAAGAGACTCGTAGTCTAGGAAGGATAAGGTTGTCCTTGAATTATGTAGGCGACGGACAAGTATTATATAGTTATGATTCTGATTTTTGATGAGATGCGATTTGATGAAATTAGGGTTTTTAATAAAATGATACCAAGATTTACAGACACACCTGCAACGAAGCAATGATTTAACAGACAATTTGAGTAGAATCTCTTCTACTAATTCTTCAGGCAAGGGCTTCTCCATCCTCATAGCGTTCCCCATTTTTGTGAGAAAAAGAAAGCTACTTCACTTGTATCTGACGGTTCGACCCAGTTTGACCCTTTTGTCTGGAGTTAAAAGAGGAAAATGCTTTTTTTAGGCAAAAAAAAAACCATTTTTATAAATAAAATCCTAATTAGAAAGAAATACTTTTAAAGTTAACTTTCTAATTAGCGTTTTTTACCTTTTTATCCTTATTGAGCTAATCAACCTTTCTTTTTCGGTAGTACAGACCCTCGTCCAACAGTTTTTTTACTAGTCCCGTATATAAAACCTATATGAGTACAGCCCCGTGTAATGTTTTTACTGTTTTTGTTTTAAACCTTTATTGATTTTTAAAGCTATTCTTTTATTTTGTCAAAGTGGGTTGTACCCATATAGTTAATGTTGTAAGCTTTAATTGATCTTTTAAGCTATTTTGTTAGTTTGTCAAAGTGGGCTATACCCATATAGTTAAAAACAAGTGTAGGGTCTGGACCCATCAAGACAAATTTCTAGATCAAAACACTAAATTTCACATTAATGGATCAAAGAAGAAACACTAAAAATTGAGATTCCTGGATAAAAAATAAACAAAAATAATTTGTAAAGCAAGTGGGCTTTAACCATTTTAGAACAAAAACACACACTATTCAAATGGGTTATACCCAGTGCCTACAAAAAAAAAACCTTCCATGGGCCAGCCCCATCACAACCAACCTCTACACTGGGCTGGACCCATTTACGCATTTCATTAAAAAAAACAGATCGAGATCTAGATGGCCCCCTTTCGTCTTCTTGGTGATGAACGGAGCTGATATGGTAAATCAGCAAGGGGGTATTGAACTGTATGGAATGGACCACGAACTATATGGAACTCACGATGCCTGATCTGCAGCAAGGCGACGAGGCAGTGCAGCAGCAGGCTTGATGGATATCGACGCCAGAGAGATGGTGATGGTGAAGCGGAGGAGATCCACGGTGCAGCAGCAGGCTTGATGTTATGGTCTTCTTCACGAACGGAGGTCCACGAACGGAGATCCTGGTCTTCTTCACAAACGGTGTAATAGATCTGATGCAGCTCCACGGTGGAGACGGCGTGGGAAGGATCCGCGGCAAAGGCGGCGCTGGTGTGGAAAGGTGGGACCTGGATGTGAAAGGGGTGGTGGGGTGGGTTCTGTATGTGAAGGTGAAGAGGGGAGGGGAGGTTGAAGAGGGACGACAGTTTTCTGGTTTGGGTGGGGGGGTCTTCTTCTGCACCAAAAAGAGAGACAGCAGCAGGAAGGTGGTGGTTTTTCTGTGACGGTGGTGGTGAGGTTTGTGAGGGTGGGGCTTGGTGGTGATGAAACAGGGGAGGGGAGGGTGAAGAGAGAGGTAATGGGATTTGGTTTCTCAATCGTTAATAGGGAATGGATTTTAGGTTTCAGCTTTTTCACTGTAAGTATAGGGTGGGGAGGGTAGTTTAGGAATTGTTTGGCTATTAGTTAGTTTATAATAGGGTTAGTTAGTACTGGCTTTTATTTATAAAGCAGCATAGCACTTAGGCCTTAGGAAATAAATGTCCCAGAGTTAAAACCTTTTCTCTGCCAAGTTTTTCTCCGTTTCCCACCTAAGATTTTTCTTAAATGTCAAATATCTTTGGATAAAGTACTAAATACATATATGTTTTGATTTGAAAAGAACAAATAGGACCTAATTGTATAAAAAAACTGTTGTACAATTAAAGACTAGGAGTTATTGACTCAGTTCTGCACCAGAGTTATTGACTCAGTAAAATGTCACAACAATTTGCGCACGTGACCAACTAACGGCGAAAACTAACGGTTTCCGTTAACAAGGGGCATCGAGTCACACAAACATAGTTTAAGGACCATCCAGTCGCAAAAATTTCTTTGGGGGGCAATCTGTCACAACGTGTAAATTTCAGGGGGTAAACGATGTATTTACTCTAAATCTTTTTAAAAGTATTACAATTAATATGTCCCAAAAAATTCACTGATTTTGTCGTTTACATGGAAAGATTTAAGGGATAGGCAATGGGGTTGTTGCAACCTCCGTTGACTGTGAAGATGTAGTATAAATTTGTTTAACATTTTCCGGGGAAAAACATGAGTAAAAAAATATCAATCCAATTAAATATAATTTTAGTCACTTTTAAGGGTAAAAAATGAGTAAAATAACACTAGCCCTCACATGACATAAATATAGTTAATAGTCTTGATAATATTTATTTTGTGATTTTTAACCCCTATACATTATCATACATATATATATAATTAACCCTAAAAAAAATCGAGATGTTGTCCAACCTTTACTTATTTTCAAACAGTCAGCCCCACATATGAAAAATCATCAATTAGTTGTTTGTCCTTTGCCTCCTTCACTTTCATTTAAAACTCAAATAACAATAAAATAAATACCTAAGAATCGTCTTACTTGTGAAAAGTGTAAAAGTGCACGGAAAACTAAGTGAAATCTGTGAAATAAAGCTACCTTACCTATCTATATATAAGAGAGGATTTCTAATTATCTACTCTAGAATAAGCCTTTCCCTTTTGAAATCGGATAAAAGTGAGTTTAATTAGCAAATCTAAAAATTCTAACAATATTCTATTTTATGAGGTAGGAGACGTTCTACAGTGATGTATCTGTATATTTCTTGATTAGTGTCATCTCGTTCGAGGTAGGCGACAATCATGAGAGTATTTTGGTCTTTTCTGCCTTTTTCCTTCAGTGCCTATCTTCTCTGGAGCCTACTTTTGGGTACCCAACCTCATGTTGTGTTTCTCCATATTTTTCGATCTTAAATATATGGTCACCCTGCTTTGACCTAAGTTTTAGTGTAAGTTTCTTGGGTGTTTTCTCTTTGTCTTTCCAATCCCGCATCTATGTTTTGTGTCCTTCAAGTCAACTATAGCTATGTACTTAATCTATACTATATATATTTATTAAAATCCCAAAACACATAGAACAAATTTAATAATTTCACACGCAAATACTCAAACAACAACATAGAATTAACCTAATAAACATAATAATTAATCTCTCAAACATACGATAATAACTTAAAATAATAAGACATCATAGGGCTATTAAAGTATCAATATCGCTTACAATGGATACTTAAGCAATATGAAAGGTCAGTATAGATAAAGTAGATCAGTAAATAAATTTTTAAGTGGTTATGAATCTAATCAAGGCAATGTAGTAAAAATTTGAAATTAACTACATATAATAAAATTGAAATTAGAAAAAGTAAATAAAATTAATCGAGGCCTGTCAAAAAATCTAGATTGGATAACTATAATTTCAATAAGAAGGAGGTATTTTGATCACTACTAAAATAATAATAGATAGAAAAAAATAAATAGAAATAAACCAATATGAAATGGATAACTCAGATTTCCTAGTTACCCAAATTATCATATAATCAACTACTCTAATTGAGGATGAAATGTTTGTAACACAAGTCTTGATTCAAAGTCCATCTAAGTCGCTTCCTAGTACGCTAAGGGGATACTTACTAAGCCTATAGAAGTTCTGGGAGTAATCCCAAGGTCTAGCAAATGCGCTAAATTTCTAACCTTATGTTGTTACGATTATCCCAAATTTTAACATCCTAACACGAATGTAAATCTAATTACATTCATAGATGTCACCCATTCTGAGGTGTAATCTAAGAATTAGGTCAATTCCTGATGGGAAACTTGTAAGGAATTTATACAATATGCATAAGATATACATTATGGCTAGCACACGAATTCAAATAAATAATTCAAATCCCAAAATTATGCAATAATTACATAGTGACAATTCAAAACATAAAGAAAATAAAGAAAGAAAAATTATTACAAATGGTGTTGTAAACTTATACCCAAAGATAATTGTCTTGCCTCTTGTTAAAGAAAATAAAAGTGCATACAAGGTTGTGTTTATATTGTATAATAACATTCTTGAAATATTCATCTGGTCATCTGAAAAATCAACCAAATGGCCAGAGAGTTTGGTCCAATCACCTTCAAGCATATATCAAGAAGGTTGAATGGTAAAGTAGACCAACTTGCATAGAATGATAGACATGGAATCAAAGGGGGGCGAGCGAACAGTGAGGTATCAAACCTTCTGGAAGTTTTCAACAAGTTAGGAATAGGTTAAATTTACTTTTGTCTATTTTCTTCCTTCTCTTTTTACCCGTCCAAAAAAAATAACCTCATATACATTTGAAATTCGTAGGTCTACTTATTGGCCAATGTAAATGATTAAATTCTGTAACGGTGCCCACATATACATATAATTTGCAACAATTTTTCTAGTCTATGTGTGGCCCCGGGGCACTAAAAAGCAACACACGGAGACTTAGGCTAGTTCTCGCAATTGTACGAGTCATCCCAAGTAAGGAAACGATAAGTATATTTGATCGTTCTCTACATAGACTATGAGGTTAATTCTTTGTGTTTTATAAAGTGATGCAGGGTTGAGTTGCAAATATGGAAGTAAAATGTTTTTTTTTTTTTTTTTGGTTTTGAAGACTAAGGGAATATAGTGAAAAATATGAAAGAAACTAAAGGTATTAAAGTTAAAGGATCAAAAAGAAATTAACAAAGAAATGAGATGAGAAGGTAGCTTGAGTCTTGTTAGTAGTCCCCGATAGTGATGATTTAGAGATTCTAGTCATAAGGGCGAGTTGGTCTTTTTGCGTGAGTCGGGATTCTGTATTCTACCTAAATTTCTCCAAGGTAGATAGGGGTTGTCCTACAACTCTAGGGACTTCTTCTGAATTACCCTACAATGCATTCAAATGCGTGACCTGAACCCTATTGACTATCGAATTAATTAAGACCTTCTGGTATACTAATGAACACCAAACGCATATGAACTAATTATATGTTCTAAACCCCCTTCCGGATGTAATTAAGAACACTAGCACAACCTAATACTTGATAAACGTATAGGTTGATAGTTAAAGTGCAAGTTCATACACAACAAATATAAAATCCAATTCAATCAAACATAAATATTCCAAATTACACTAAATCGTCCAATTATCAACTGCACTTCATACATTGAGAAATTATCAAGCTACGAGGGTTCTAATTCATAACTAAGAAGTGAAAAGAAATATATAATAATGTTAGAATCGTGTTTATAACAAGAAAACTACAAATTACTTTAATGGTGAATGGAATCCGATAAAGGATTGAGGTGGAAATGGTGGAATCATGGTGGAACCCTTCCTTCTTCTATTCTTCACGCGTTTAAAGTCTTCTAAGAATGTGTAACTTCTTTTTGATTCTCAAAATATCTGATATATTAAAGTGCAATACGTTTATGGAAAGTATGGTCCCCACTTATGCTAACGTGTTATTGCGACATTAAATTATTATAGGAAATCAATAAAACATAAAATTTTCGAGATCTTATAAATTTTTAGGCCCCAAATTCCTTGTTGTATTCATTTTGAGTTACAATGTTGAAAAAGTTAATCGATATCAAAATCGATGTAAATCAAGACTTGAAACTCTCACCAATCTCTTGCTTGCCTCTGCTGAGAGTCAAACACAGGTCTATTGCTTGGAAGACAATTATGCTAACTGTTGGATTACAAATGCATTGATAGAAGTTAAACGCATCGTCAATCATTTATTCTATTTGTAAATTCAAGATACCTGTCTCTGTTTATCTTTCGGAGCCATTTAGCACGACCGTAAGGGTTAATTTACATGTCTCTGACCTTGTCTACCATGAAAGTCAGCAAAGCGCTAAACATGTAAAAATTCTCAACGCAGCTTTTAGACTAAACAAGACTAAGGTACATAGTGGTAACATCACGTAGACATTTACTTCTTTTACAACACTCACGTAGACATAGTCTTACCTTTGTAACTTATCTGCTGACATAATTTCTTAAATAAAAAGTGACTAAATTGTGAAAAAAATCAAAGATATAAAAAGGACCAGTTAGATTATTTTCAATGCTATATTGTGCATATTTTTTTATTTCTAGACCACTTAATCATTATATTAAAAATACAATCTATATATACTTAAGTCTCAACACATCCTTAATCAATTCCCTATAAGTTAAATTTCACCATCTCTTCCAAAGCTATTTTATACGGACTATTCAAAGGCAAACATTGCTCTCTCAATCCCACCGCTTTTACATGGAACGGTAATCCTAGGTTTTTACCATATTCAAACATTTGTTCGCTTGTTTTACTGTCTACTCCGCTGAATATAGCTGCTCCTTTCGTGCTAACGGCAATCAATGATGTTGCTTCGTGTATACAACAAGATTACTCAAATCTAATGATGTTGTTAATGATGTCATGCATTATCAGCTTTAAATCTTTGCAAAATACATATCTTGTTTAAACAACAATTTATTGCAAAGTTTTACAAACAACTAGCAAAAGATTTTCTAGGTGTAATTAGATGCCATAAAACATGAAAAAAATTCCATATTGCTCAAAAAACATCATCATAGATTCATACTAAAATTACTAACACGGCAAATTATTAACCTATAACATAGCAAGAAAAGCACCACAAAAGAAATAGATAAGCAGAAGATTATAAAAACAATTTGTTTATGGGCCATATCAGATACTAACAGTACTAACTTAAAAAATAAAAACATAGTTTAACCCAAAAACAAAAGCTTTAGTTTACTATTCACTTGATAGAAACTAGAGTTGCTTGATTAACCAAGACTCTAAATGTATCTCCAAAGTCATCAACGTTATAAGTATCATCAGTGTTTAAGCTTCTTGAGACCAATTCTTGCTCATCAGCATCTACTTCTCCACTTTCCAGGTAAAGCAATTCATTCTTCCTAACCAAAAAAGGGCACTCCAGATCCATCAATGGTCCCACCACAAATTGTTTTGTCCAAGATTCAGCAACCCCATCTTGTTTCAACACCCATATCTCAACAAATTGTTCTTCCAGACCATACATTTGATCATATGCGAAAAGGGTGAGGGAATCATTAAAGGATATGAGGCTCAGAAGATTTTTCTCTACAAAATCGATACATTCTTCAGGGTCAATATAAGGAAGAGTGATGCATCCGAACACCTCGGTGTTCAAATCAAAACAAAGGATAAATGTACTCCGTTGATCCAAACATAAATTTTTACCCATGGAAATCCAATGCAATTTTCCGTTCAATAACACCCCAGATGGAAATGAATGAGGTTTTATACATGACATGTTTAGACCTTGTTCATGGTCAATATTTCTCCAAGTTTTAATACCCACATCATAAATCAGGCATTGAATCTTTTCGGGATTATCTACGCAAGTAAAATCATCAGACGATAGCCATAGAAAACAAATAACCTTGTAACTATTTCTCTTTGAATCAAATCCCAAACCAGAGCTAAACATTGATGTAACATAATATCCGTATGGGCATGTGAAACGGGGTAAAGGAATCTCTTCAAACTCTCTCAATGATGGGTTACATAAAACAATCTTGTTTAAGTTATGTGAGATACAAATCAACCCATTACATGGTCCGCAAACATCTAAATAACTCTTACGATCAAATGGTACACCTAAATCGGGTGCAATAATGCGAAGAGATTCGTAATCTAGGAAGGATAAGGTTGTCTTTGAATTACGTAGGCGACGGACAAGTATTATATAGTTGTGATTCTTATTTTTTATGAGATGCGATTTGATAAAATTAGGATTTTTAATAAAATCATACCAAGATTTACAGACACACCTGCAACGAAGCAATGATTTCACGGACAACTTGAGTAGAATCTCTTCTACTAATTCTTCGGGCAAGGTCTTCTTCGTCCTCATAGCGTTCCCCATTTCTGTGAGCAAAATAAAGCTTCTTCACTTCACTTTGTGTGTTGACGGTTCGACACAGTTTTTTGATTATGTCTAACAAATATCTTTTTTTTTGTTTGGAGTTAAATCCCTTTTCCCGCCAAGTTGCTCCTTTTCCCTGCCAAAGTTTTTTCTTTGGGTAAAATTCTTATATCATCCAAAATCATACCACCTAAATACCTTCTAATGTCGTGGTGTAAATTGGTTGGTTACAAATTATTAATTAGATCAAGAAAATGAATAGATTAACGATGTGTAACCAACTAATTAACGCCAGGTCATTGGGTGATATTTGTAACCAACTTAACAAGTGTCATTTTTTAAAATCTCTTTCTTTTCAAATTTTAAAAACTTTCCCTAAACTTATCGCGGCCATTGTCGTTGGTGTTTCTCACCCGTTGATGGCGGTCCCTTTGTTTTTTTTCTTCTTTTCATTTTCATTCCTCGTCCTCTTCCTTTTCGTTCTTTGTTCCCTGTTAGTATCCCTTACACATCTTTTCCCCTTTTTCCCTGATTTCCTCCTAACCCTTCTTTGTTTGCTGCTAGTTTTATTTCCTCTCTATTCCTTTCGTCGCTGCTTTGTGGGCCTTGTTCAAAATGTTCCTGGTCGTCGCTGCTCCCAGCAAAGTGTCTCTTTGTTTAGTCGAGTTGGGGAAGATGGCGGCGCTGGTCTGCCTTTCACCTGATAGTTTTGTCCCAATCAGTCGTGTTGAACTGCGTTTGTCTTTTTCTTTACTCGACTACAAAAATGGTTCGTTGACTCATTTCTTTCTTTGGTTCGTCTGCTCCAATTATGAATGGGGCGGCATGGCTCTCTCTTTCTATTGGTAGGCCGATATGGGCTTTCTTTTTGGAAGGCAAGGAGCGCTTTGGATGGTACGGTAGGTTTCATGCTGGCAGGGCCGGTCCTGACATAAAATGTTAAAGGATCAATACAAACAATCCTCCCGACTTTATCGACCATCATAAAAGGTGGAGCCTCCACCTTCCCCCTTATGTCCTTGGAAATGTAGGAGAGGTTAACCGCAAGATGTACCCTAATCAACTAGAGTCCAGGTGTTGTCAACATTAATCTCACCATACAAGGGATTTGTTTCACGCAAGATTCGAACCCCCTGCAAGTCGTCACTACAACTTATACCCTTGTTTCTTACCAATTGAGCTAACCATGCGGGTGGTTATCGCCCATCTTTTAAAGAAAGCAGGCAATATAAATTTGGGTAAAGACCTCTCGTGGCCCTCTAACTTTTAGTAAATTGACATTTGGGACCTCTATCTTAGAATTGTCACGAGATGACCCTTTTCATCCATGTTTTGTGACGTCGTTAGCTCCTGTTCTCATTTTCTGTCATTTGACCGTTAGTCAACTCCATGTGGCGCCACATCAGTGTCACATAAGCATGACGTCAAAGAAGATGAAGTTTTAAATATTTTTTTAAAAATGAAGTAGTAAAAAAACTACGAAATCTGCCGACATTCGTGGTCCATTCTCCACCATTATCAACCGATTTGGCAACGCCATCAACCATCGAAGAACCCAAATTAAGGTAAAAAACAAAAAAAACTCTTCACACCCACCTTCCCACATTAAGCCGCTCTCCTTCATAAAAAATTCGTCGCCACTCGGAAACCATTCTCCACCATCATCAACCAACTTGGCAAAGAACCCAAATTAAGGTAAAAAGTTGAATCACTTTTAACCTAATCTCATCACTTTTATAAATTTTCAGAATTATTTGATTTAAGTATATTTATTATATTTTTATACAAATCCTACAATACCCATTATTATGATAATTGGAAGCCTTTTACTAAGAAATGTTGGAGTTAGCAATTTGGTCTTATACTGCATTTTGCGAATTGTTTTGCAGTAAATATCCATTTGGCGCAACTAAAAATGGTCTTATCTGATTTACAGTCGCGATGTTTATATATTTTTTTACAAATCCTAGAATGACCATTTTATGACACATGGAAGCCTTTTACCGGCTGAGAATAGCGTATTTGGGAAGGAGGATGTCGTGACTGTTGGAGTGGCCAATTTGGTCTTATATTGTATTTTTTGAATGGTTTTGCAGTAAATATCCATTTGGGGTCAATGGCCATTTTATGACTAGTGGAAGCCTTATACCGTACTAAAAATATCACATATGGGGAGGAGGGTGTCGTGACAGTTGGAGTGAAGAATTTAGTTTTATACTGTATATTTTGAATTGTTTTGCAGCTTATATCCATTTGGGGTCTCAAAAGGAAGAACACCAAGAACACAATATGATTCTTAATGTGTGTTTTGATGTGTAGTGTGTGCGCTTTTAATGAGTTCATGTGTATGTGTAAATGTGTTATAAGGGGAAATGACAGAAATACCCTTGCCAAGTAAGAGAAAATGGGTCAGTTGGTGATGACGTCATACTTATGTGTCGTTGAATGGGCGCTGAGGTGGCGCCATGTGGCGTTGACTAATGGACAACTAACTAGAAATGGGAAAAAGGATAACGGTGTCACAAAATACTAGCTTAAAAGACAATCTCACAATTGTAAGATAATGGTCTATTTCGTCGTTTTCTTGAAAGTTAGAAGCTCACAGGAGGTCTTTACCTTATAAATTTCCATATGTATGTTCGAGAAGTTCACCATGCAATGGTCGTGGGAGTGGGAACCGGTGCAAATTGAGGCTTGAAACCCGTGAACCATTCTTGAACACTCAAATACATGTCTATGATCATTCATGGACCCTCTCCCCTCTCGTGTGAGAGAAAAAGAACAAATGCAAAGTCTCCATGATTGTGAAACTTGACTAGGAGATATCCATGACCAACGTCTACCATCCGTGATCGATGGTAAAGTTTGGAGTATTAAGGCGCGATCATCTGTAGAAGCGGATGTCATAGGAGTAGTTTTTTAACGTAAAATAACGAAATGTTATAAAAAATGAACCATCACTGTAAAAAATTATTACAAACAACATTATATATACAAACTTATGTATTATTATTTTTGTCTATACTTCTGGAAAAACAATCTAGTCCAATAGGTGGCGAAACAAAAAAATACCCAAGTGAATTCTAACCATTCAAATCTAATAAAAATGGATCTTGCCTCTATAAACACTTGCATTGATATCTCTATAAACACATCGTCAATATTTTATTCTATTTGCAAAGTCAAGAAACCTGTCTCTGTAATGGTTACTTGTAAAGACTCTCAACCCAGTGGTTAGTCTTAAACAAGACTAAGGTACATAATGGTAACATGACGTAGACATTTAGTTCTCTTAAATAAATAGCATTACCTTTGTAACTTATCTGCTGACATAATTTCTTAAATAAAAAGTGAATGTCTATGTGAAAAAGATCAAAGAAAAAGGACCAAATACGTTATTTTCCAACGCATCTTTAATCAATCCTTTGCAAGTTAAATTTCACCATCTATTCCAAGGGTATTTTATACTAGACTATTCGAAGGCAAACAATGCAAATTCTGAATCGCAATCTCTATCTTGCAAGTTGTGTATCTTGTTAGACAACAATTTATTCCATTTCTTTGCAAAGTTTTACAGAGATGAAAGAGAACACTAGCAACAGATTGCCTAGGTGTAATTAGATGCCATAACTCAAAAAACATCATCATACTAATACTACTAACACAAGATGTAAACATAGTTCCAAAATACCACTAAAGAAATAGATAAACAGAAGATTTATAGACCCCTAGTGCAAATCCATAGCATATACTACTAACATTACTAACACATAAAATAAAAACATAGTTTTAGCCAAAAACAAAAGCTTTAGTTTACTTATCACTTGATAGAAACAAGACTGGCTTGATTAACCAACACTCTAAACGTATCTCCAAAGTCATCAACATAATAAGAATCGTTTTCAGTGTCGAAGCTTCTTGAGACCAATTCTCGCTCATCATTATCTACTCCTCCACTTTCCAAGTAAAGTAAATCATTCTTCCTAACCAAAAATGGGCGCTCCAGATCCATCAATGGTCCCACCACAAATTGTTTTGTCCAAGATTCAACTACTCCATCTTGTTTTAGCACCCATATCTCAACAAATTGTTCTTCTGAAGTATCCCAATGATCAAATGCAAAAAGTCCTAGCGAATCATTGAAGGCTATGAGGCTTAGACACTTTTTCTCTCCAGAATCAATACATTCTTTAGGGTCAATATCAGGAAGAGTGATGCATCGAAACACCTCAGTGTTCAAATTAAAATAGAGGATAAATGTACTCTGTTTACGCGAGGATATGTCTTTACCAGTGGCAATCCAATGCAATGCTCCGTTAAATAACACCCCAGATGGAGATGAACGAGGTTTTATATATAACATGTTTAGTCCTTGCTCATGCTCAATTTCTCTCCAAGTTTTAATACCCACATCATAAATCTGGCACTGAATCTTTTCAGGATTATCTACGTAACTATAATCATCGTCTCCATAATTTGGAGATAGGCAGAGAAAAGAAATAATCTTGTAAGTATTTCTGTTTGTATCAAATCCCAAACCAGAGCTAGACATTGATGTAGCATAATATCCAGATGGGCGTGGAAATCGAGGTAAAGGAATCTCTTCAAACTCTCTCAGTGATGGGTTACATAAAACAATCTTGTATAGATTATGTAAGATACAAATCAAGCCATTACAAGATCCGCAAACATCTAAATAGCTCTTACGATCTACAGGTACACCTAAATCCGGTGCAATAATGACAAGAGATTCGTAATCTAGGAAAGATAAGGCTGTCATTGAATTATGTAGACGACGAACGAGAATTATATAGTTGTGATTCTGATTTTTGATGAGATGCGATTTGATGAAATTAGGGTTTTTAATAAAATCATACCAGGATTTACAGACAGACCTGCAACGGAGCAATGATTTCACGGACAACTTGAGTAGAATCTCTTCAACTAATTCTTCAGGCAAGGTCTTCTTCGTCCTCATAGCGTTCCCCATTTCTGTGAGAAAAAGAAAGCTACTTCACTTTTGTGTTGACGGTTCGACCCATTTGGTTAATGTCTTATCATATATCCTTCCAAAACCCTTTTCCCGCCAATTACTTTCCCCTTTCCCGCCCACGATTATTCTTTCTTAAATTTTAAACTTTTCTAAATAAAATACTAAACACCCCCTACGTTTGATAAAGGGTCAAAAGTCCCATTCTTGTTTTTTGGGGAATTTACATTATAAGGATAATGCCTATTGACTTTATAAAATAAATTTCACTCCCAAAACACTAATTGAAACCCAACTAAAAGGCAATAAAAACCTAAAATACCCCCAAACACTATTAACACTAATAAACCCACCCAACTAAAACGCCAATCCCATTAGACAATCCAAAAATCCCATTCCCTTCCCTCCCGTCTCTTTCTCGCGTCTCTCTGCAGAAACGAAACGCACCCCCCCTCCTCGTTACATCAACATCACCTCTGCTGCTACTCTACCACCTTCCCCTCTCTCCTGCTCGCCCCACCGTCTTCATTACCACTCCCCCCCCAATCTGCGTTCATCTGTCCAGTAACCACCACCATCCTCCCAACAAGTCGCCTCCTGCTGTGAACCAGTAACCACCATCATCCCGGCGACTTTCCAGCAACCCCAATCGGCGTCGCTTTTCTCCTGCCTGGATCAATCTTCAGTGTTCAGCCCCATTTCAAACAACAAATCTGGATCTTCACCCCTGCTGCTGTTTGGATCTTCGCCTGCTGCTGCTACCATCGAGCACCATTCTCCACACTCGTGTGCCATCTCCACCGCTGATGTTGTCTGGATCTTCGCCTGCTGCTGCTGCAATCGAGCACCATTCTCCACCCTCGTCTTCAAATTTGCCATATCTACCCCTGCCGCTGTCTGATCTTCGCCTGCTGCTCCTGCAATCGAGCACCATTCTCCACCATCGTCTTCAAATCTGTTCGTGGGTCAAGGGTTTTTTTTAGTGTCGAACTTATATGAGCCTATATGGGGTCAGCCCCATGTGATAGTTGTTCTTTATGGGGACAGCCCCAGATTGGTCGTCTTCGATTGTAAATTCGATAGTAATTTGTGTAAATGCTGATTTGAAAATCATCTTCAAATTTTTTTTATTTTTGTTCGAATTGCAAGTTATTGTTGTTGTGTTTGTTTTGTGCTGTATTTTGTGTTCCTACTGGGTACAACTCTATACTGTATTACTTTGCAAAAATTAGGGTCATGCGTACAGCCCCAAGAGAGGATAAAATTGTTTTTTGTTCAATCCTTCGTTATGGGTATGGACCCATGTAGCTATTGTTTGAGATGGATCCGTACCCACATCGACAAAGGGTAAAAAAATCAAAAAACAAACCAAACATAGTTTCGGGACCAAAAAAAAACCACGTTATGGGTCCGTACCCATAAAGAACAAGGGTAAAAAGGTAAAAAATCAAATCAGATATTAAAAACTAGGACTTAAAAAAGAAGTTTTTGTAATCAGGACTTAAAAAAGAAAGTTCCCAAAATTTATGCCTTAAATTGTATTATCTTCTGTTTTTTCAGCTTGTGATAACGCATTCCCTCATTTATATATATATATATATATATATATATATATATATATATATATATATATATATATATATATCACTAAATTTTATGTTATAAATTACCATAAATTGTACCGAATTGTCACAAATTATCATAAATAGTTGTGAGCTATCACAAATTGGAAGACCATATAAGAGTATTTGTCTATTTTAAAATTATATGTTCTTTTTTACTTTTGATAAATCATAAAAGGTCCTTGATATTTTACCCAATTTTATCTATACTTTTATATAAATTTTTACTTTTATCAAAAATTACCCTTAAATGTTACAACCATGTGATTCGAGGTTAATAAATCTTTTTAATAATATTTGGATTTAATTGATATGTCCCTAAAAATTCACACCGATTTTGCCCTTCGCATTGGAGGATTTAGAGGATGGGCAATGGGATTGTTGCAACCTCCATTGACACCGAGATGATATATAAATTTGTCTTTAATATTTTTTTGGGGGAATACGTGAGTAAAAAAATATCAACCCAGTTAAAAATAGGTTTAGTCATTTTTAGGGGTAAAAAATAAGTAAAACAATACACTATCCCTCACATGACATAAATATAGTCTTGATAATTTGTATTTTGTATTTTTAAGCCATATACATTATCACGTGTATAGAAATTAATCCCAAAAAGATCAAGATGTTGCTCTGCCCTTACTTAATTTTTTTCAACTTTTAGCCCCATCAATGAAAAATCATCAATTAGTTGTTTGTCATATGCCTCATTCACTTTCATTCAAAACTCAAATAATAATAAAATAAACATTTAGAATCGTCTTAATTGTGAAAAGTATAAAAGTGCATTGAAAACTAGGTGAAATATGTGAAATTAATTTGCCTTACCTCTCTATATATAATAGAGAATTTCTAATTACACTAAACTACTCTAGAATAAGCCTTTCTCGCTTGAAATCGAAGAAAAGTGGGATTAAATAGAAAACCTAAAATTCCAAAATCTTCAATTAGCGTTGCTCGACTTGTTTGAGATATGGGTAGGCGGCGTATTGTCCTCTTATAGTGTCATCAAGCGTAACCTACTTGTCATTGAGTTATGGGTTGGTGACAGGATCTTGATATTCTTCTGGAGATTTGTGAGGTAGGCAACGTTGTACGGAGATGATTTTGTATATATCTCGATTACGTATCACCTCGTTGGAGGTAGGCAACAATCATGAGAGTATTCTAGTCTTTTTAGCTTTTTTATTCAATTCTTCTCTTCTTTGGAGTAGGCAACCAAAAGTTGTGTTTCTCCATATTCCCATCTTAATTTGTGTTGAGTTTATTATGTATTCTCGCGGTCTTTCTAATACCACATCTTTGTTTGTGTCCTTCAAGTAAATTATATTTATATACTCAATATATACTAAATAAATTAATTAAAATCCTAAAACACATAGAACAATTTAAATAATCCACACGCAAATAGTCAAACAACAACATAGAATATACCTGAAGAACATAATAAATAATGTCTTAAACATACGATAATTACTTAAAATAAGGAGACGGCATAGGGCTATTAAAGTATTATTCTCGCTTAAAATGGATACTTAAGAAATATTTAATGTCAATATAGCTAAAGTTGATTAGTAAATAAATTTTCAAGTTTTTATGAATCTAATCAAGGTCACATAGTAAAAATTTGAAATTAAATACATATACAAAAACTGAATGAGAGAAAGTAACTAAAATTAATCGAAGCCTGTTAAAAATTCTCGATTGAATAACTATAGTTTCACTAATAAGAAGGTGTTTTGATAAATACTAACATAACAATAAATCAAAAGAAAAAAAAGAGAGAAATAAACCAATATGGATTGGATAACCCGGATTGCCTAGTCCCCTAAATTATCATGCAATCAACTATTCTGATTAAGGATAAATTGGGTAAAACAAATTAGTCATGATTCAAAGTCCACCTAAGTTTCTTCCTAGTGCGCTAGGGGGATATTTACTAAGCCTATAAAAAATCTTGAGAGTAATCCCAAGGTTTAGAAAATGTGCTAAATTTCTAACCATATATTGTTATCGTTCTTCCAAATCTGAACATACTCACACGAATGCAAATCTAATTACATTCATAAACGTCTCCAATTCCCAAGTGTAATTTAAGAATTAGGGGAAATTTCTAACGAGAAATTTGTAAGGACCCTTTTGGATGTAATCAAGAACACTATAACAACCTATACTTGATCAGGGTAATACGTAGACAATTAAAATGCAAGTTCATACACAATGAAAATACAGACCAATTAAACATGAATATCCCAAATAGCATTAAATCATCCAATTAACAACCGTGGTTCATACATTAAGCAATTATAAAGATCTGAGATTTTAATTCATAATTAAAAGGCGAAAAAAATAATAATATAAGAATCGTGTTTTGAACAAGAAAATGATACAAATTACTCTAATGGTGGATGGAATCCGGTAAAGGATTTGTGCATTCATAAAAGCGGATTGAAAACTCTAAACTTTCATTTCTTATGTTGTAACTCTAACTCATAGGAATTTATTGTTGTTGGTAGTGTGTAAAAATAAAGGAGAAAACTTGGTATATATAGCCACAAAGAGCCTTCTCCATAAAGCACCCCAAAAATGCATTAAACATTAAAATTTACAACCTAACATAGAGGGGGGCTACACTCCATAAAAAGGAGGTAACGCTCCATTAAATAGGTGGGTTACACTACATAAATGCATTAATTACTAGGAACGCACCTGGACATATTCGTTAACAAGTGGGATAATGGATTTGACACCTTATAACCAACATGAACCTGAACGCATTTCTTAACAAAGGAGCAACGTATTTGACACCTTATAACCAATATGAACCTGGGTGTGTTTTTTAGCAATGGGGACCATGTATTTGACACCTTATAACCAAAATGGACCTGGACACATTTCCTAGCAAGGGTTCAGCGTATCCACATCATAACACGTATTGAATCGAGTCGCCTCGCATCTCTGTCATTATCGCCACCATTATCTGTCGGGCTATGTGTGGGTTATATTTACTCTCCATAGTCAGCCGATATGGGAAAACCAACTTCTCAACTATAATACATGGACCTAAAAGATTTAACTACATTGCCGATTAATGAACTATAATTCTTTTTCTCTCATGCATGACCAATGTAAATTATTTTATCAATTCTTACAATCTCTTGTCTAGGCACTAGGAGTCAACATACTTATTAGTGAACAAGCGATGAGAGAATTGTACTCAAGCATCAATATCTTTCTATTTGAATTGACACATAGTGAATTGAAGCAACAACCAAATGACATCAAGTGAATGTACTCTGAACTTGATTTTCTTTGGCGGATACTAAATCCAATAACATAGCACACTAATTATAGTTAATGTATAGAAAGTTATTTGAACATATAACATGAAAAATCAATAAATTATCATTGTCCATCTATAACTGAACAAATTCAAATATATCTTTGCAGTTTAGGTTTTATTATTGAGTATATTATCGAAATGTTACTTACCTATATGAGGCGAATTTTAAAAACAAACCAGTTGAGGCTCAACTGGCCTGAGCCTTGGTTATCTTTCTAAGCAAGGTTCGAACCGTGTCAATGACAACCAATCCAAAAAGTGGCTCTCCCATGTAAAAAAAATTGAAAACAAAACAATAGTTGCATAAAAAAACTAACATTTGCGTCTGCCGGGAGTTGAACCTGGGTCTATTGCTTGGAAGGCAATTATCCTAACCGTTGGACTACAAACGCTCTAATTGGCATGTGAACACATCGTCAATCTTTTAGTTGTTTTACTTTAAATCATCTGGCACAACCTGTAATGGTTTACTTATCTTTCATGAAGATCAGCAATGAACTAAACATATAAAGATTCTCCACTCAACTTTTCGGCTAGACAAGCTTAAGGTACATAGTTGTAACATCACGTCGACATTTTAGGTCTCTTATAACACTCACAAATACACACAACATTATGTATGTATATATTACATAAAATATTGATAGCAATGCTTCGGAATTGTAGCCAAATGATGAAGAAATGGGAGAAGTTAATGGTAGTTGAGGAAATATAAATATGAAATCGACACAGCCTTACCTTTATAACTTTATCTGCTAACGTAATTTCAAAATGTGATTAAATTGTGAAAAAGAATAAAGATAAAGGACCAATTAGGTCATTTTCCATGATTATAACATTTTAGTTTCTAGGCCACTTATCATTACATCTATATGAAGAACACAATCTGTATACTTTTACCATATCCAAACATTTGTTTGCTTGTATTAATAATATTGTTTCATGTATATAAGATACCCACATACTATCCAGGTTTTGTAAATTCTTTATCTTTCCAAAATGAATATCTTGTTTAAACAACAAATAATTCCAAATCTTTGCAAAGTGTTTCAAAGAAGACAGCTAGCAATAGATTGTCTAGGTGTAAATACATGCCCTAAAACATAAAAACTTACAATATTACTCAAAAAAACATGGTTCCAAACATCAATATATAACATAGCAAAAAAAGCATCACAAAAGAAGTAGATAAGCAGAAGATTGTAGTAACAACTTGATAGATACTAACATTACTAAGTTAGAAAATAAAAACATAGTTTTAGTAAAAAATAATAGCTTTAGTTTACGTATCACTTGATAGAAACTAGAGTGGCTTGATTAACCAACACTCTAAACGTATCTCCATAGCGTTCATTGTAATAAGCATCATCAGTGTCAAAGCTTCTTGAGACCAGTTCTCGCACTTCAACATCTATTCCTCCACCTTCCAAGTAAAGTAATTTATTCTTCCTAACCAAAAAAGGGCACTGCAGATCCACAAATGGTCCCACCACAAATTGTTTTGTCCAAGATTCAACCACCCCATCTTGTTTTAACACCCATATCTCAACAAATTGTTCTTTCAAAGTATCCCAATGATTATATGCAAAAAGGGCTAGCGAATTATTGAATTCTATGAGGCTCAGGCGCTTTTTCTCACCATTATCGATAAATACTTCAGGGTCAGTATTAGGAAGAGTGATGCATCGAAACATTTCAGTGTTCAAAGTAAAACTAAGGATAAATTTACAGTGTTTATCCGACGAAATATCTTTACCCGTGGCAATCCAATGCAATGCTCCATTAAATAACACCCCAGATGGAGATGATTCAGGTTTTATACATGACATGTCTAATCCTTGCTCATGCTCAATTTCTCTCCAACTTTTAATATCCACATCATAAATCTGGCATCTAATCTTTTCGAAATTATCACAGAGAAAATAAATAATCTTGTAATCATTTATATTTGAATCAAATCCCAAACCAGAGCTACACATTGATGTAGCATAAGATCCGTCTGTGCGTGTAAATCGGGGTAAAAGAATCTCTTTAAATTCTCTCAGTGATGGGTTACATAAAACAATCTTGTTTAAGTTATGTGAGATACAAATCAACCCACTACAAGGTCCGCAAACATCTAAATAGCTATTACGATCTACAGGTACACCTAAATCCGGTGCAATAATGCAAAGAGATTCGTAATTTAGGAAGGATAAGGTTGTCATTGAATTATGTAGGCGACGGACAAGTATTATATAGTTGTGATTCTGATTTTTGATGAGATGCGATTTGATGAAATTAGGATTTTTAATAAAATCATACCAGGATTTACAGACGCACCTGCAACGAAGCAATGCTTTAACGGACAATTTGAGTAGAATCTCTTCTACTAATTCTTCAGGCAAGGTCTTCTCCATCCTCATAGCGTCAGCGTCAGCGTCAGCGTCCCCCATTTTTGTGAGCAAATAAAGCTACTTCACTTCACTTCCCAGCTTTTTGAGTACAATAAAGCATATAAGGAAAATAGAAAAAAAGGAATTGGCACGGACCTAAGTTATTTTTGGTTATGTCTAACAAATATCTTTTTGTTTGGAGTTAAATCCCTTTTCCCGCCAAATTTTTTCCTTTCCCCGCCCAAGGTTTTTCTTTGGGTAAAATACTTAAAGAGTAATAATATATTTCATCCACAATTATACCACCCAAATACCACCAATGATATGACGTAAATTGGTTGGTAATAAATTGTTAATTAGATCAAGAAAATAAATAGAGTAATGATTTATAGTCAACCAATTCACTCCACATCATTAGATGGTATTTGGATCAGGGGCGGAGCCAGGATTTTTTAGTAGGGGGGGCCAAGGAGGTTCGGGGCCAGGATTTTTTTGAACTTATTTGCATCGTAGGTCAATATATTATGAAAAAATTGTAAAATAAACCTTTATATTAGATAAAACTACACTATAAGTCCTAATACTATTGTTTGTAACTGATTATTCTTTATTTAATACAAAATAACATATATTTTATTGAAAAAAATAAAATAATTATAAGTTTAATAAATTAAATTTTAAAAATTAGAGAATTAGAGAATTAAATAAAGATTCTGAATATTTAGGGAATCAAATGAATGTTTTGTAAATTTAAAGGGGGGCCAAATGAATGTTTTAAAAATTTAAGGGGGGCCAAATAAATATTTAAAAAAAATTTAAGGGTAAAATAGCACATTATTAATTTTTTTTTTTTAAACAAAGGAATTATTTTTTTTAAAATAATCAGGGGGGGCCATGGCCCCCCTTACCTTTCACGTGCATCCGCCCTTGATTTGGATGGTATATATCATTACTCAATACTTAATACCTCCAATGTTTAACAAATGGTCAAAACCAACCCTCAACCTTTCCTCGCCCAAGTTTTTTCTTTGAGTTTATGAAAGTAATTAGGATAATTTAGTGAATTTTTAAAGTGTGATGAAGCTAAAAATGGGAACTTAGAGATATTTTAAGTTAAACAAGGCTAAATAGGGACCCTTGGTGAATATGTAAAGATTTATGAAGGTAATTAAGGTAACTTAGTGAATTTTTAAACTTTGATAATACTAATATTGAAAAATTAGTGATAATGTATGCTTAATAAAAACATGTAAGGAATTATAAAAAACTAAATATGGGCACTTGATAGATATTTGAAGATAGAGTAATAATATATCATAAACTTTTTGTTTCATCCTTGTATCACCTTTAGTAAAGTTTTTTGAAAGTTATTTAGAATGACTTAATGAAATTTAAAAGTTGTGTTTACGAGAAATTTACACTATCACGATCACATAATCCAACCCACTGATCAATTCTTTCGTTTTCATTAACCACGGACGTCTCTCCATTTGTGATAGATTTGTAGATATACGAGATATCATTTAGGTGATTTTTTTTAGATTTAATGAGAAATGTATCTCGTTATTTGATATGTTTTGAGTTTCTAGTTAATTTCGAATATAAATTTGTTTTTTGAGCAATTTGAGCTGATTTGTGAGCTAAATGTGTAAATCCTAGGCACGTGGATGATACGAGACCCCTAAATGAAACTATAAAGTCAAAAAGTCAAGCAAAAGCCAGAGCAAATTCATAAAGGAGCCAAAAGTTTCATTAGAAGAAGCTCAACAAAAATTACCGATAAAACGTCTCTGTCAACTTTGAAAATTCACGGAAAATAACTGTGAGAATTCAGCTCATGAAACTTACAGAGACAATAGATATTGGAGTCTAGATTTTGTGAGACAAAACTGTTTGCAAATCAAAGTTAAATTGAAGAAGTTATGGGTATTTTTCTCTAAAGACCCACGATGTCTAAAATTTACAAATAGTCCGTTGGGCCAGTTTTGACTCACTTAATTGACCCAACTTATCCGAAACTTTTGTGGGGCTATATATACAAGTTTTAGCCTCAAAACATCCCATTTATCAGAGAGGAAAGCTCATGGGTATAAGTATCAAAGTAGTCTAAGCCTTTTATTTTGTAAAACCTCAAATTATAAGCCTAGCTTTGAGTTTTTTTATTGACCCTTCATGTCTCAATTTCTTCCTATAAATCCATTTGCTACTAATTGGTTTACAACCCGTAGGTAAACCAGTAGAATCCCAAGTGTGGTTTGACATAATAGATTCTAGTTCACTATTAATGGTCTCTTTCCCAAAACTAGCTTCTACTGATCTAATAGCCATTTTTTTATCAGGTAAATTAATATATTAAAACGATACAAAAAGCATAGTATTTACATTGTTTTTGGCTTAACTCGGCCTAATATACTCTAAGTACTAGCTAACAATACGCTAATAAGAAGTAAAAGCAATTACCTCCCACGAAATCCTATACAACAAGTCTAGGTGGGATGGCACAAGAGTCCATTATCTCTTCAGCAGGTGGGATATGGACACATCGAATAAAGACAGTTGTAAACGTGAAACTTAACATTTTTACCATTCTATATGAATTGGTAGGAACATTCTCCATGCTAAGTTGATCCTAGCTTGCCTGATCAAGTACACGGTCAAAGGGAAAGCTATCATCCATGCCTTTGTCTTTCAAGCTACTCCCTCCTTGTATTTCTTTAACCATTTTTAGGGCGCTCTGGGTGGTAAAATTAACCTTCCCTATTCCCACCCATCTTCGTATATTACCCGAAACTTGTCTGTAAACTTGCACTCGAAGTATAGGTGATTCTCGGTTTTGAAAATTTCCTTGCAAAGTAGACAAATCCGATCGAGTTCCATGTAGGTTATATGTTCATTGGTGTTGAGTCTTCCCCTAGTTGTAAGCCAAACAATTATTATGTGCTTAGGGTGGATGTAGGGACTCTATAGGACGCTCGCACATGGCTTTTTGGAAGCCTGTTTTCTATAAAATTGGAGGAAGTTTTTGCTCGGGAAGGGAAATTTTGTGGTATATCATTGATAATATGTGATATACTGCCTTCATCAGTGGTGTGATCTTGATCCACTTGTGGTATACTACTATTGAGGTGTGGTATACCAATACTGATATCAGTGTGCTCCTGACCTCCTTGGAGATACCGTTATGCTAAGTAGTATACCACTCGTACTTGCTAAATTGTATCAAGTGCTTTGTCGGCTATGTCTTTATACGCATTTATAATACAAGTTTTAATTCGATACATAGCCTTAAACAGCTGAGAATACTTATCACAGTTTTGCCAATCCCATATATTTTACTCTCATAAGAAATCACTATGAACCTATTTGATACATAGGCACTTTGTCTTATCACAAATTTTCCACAGAGTTTTGGAAAGAGGGCATCGTTCCATGCCTCAAGGTTCTTAAGCCCAAGTCACCCTCACTTTTTGGCATACAAATATCATCCCGTGTGACCTTATCTGTTTTTTCATTCGAAAAGAAATTACAAGAAGGTAGAATAATGCGAGTACGTGCCTCTTTTGGAATGACATATATCGAGATCCAAAAGCATCATGTACCTTTCAAGACCGGGCGAATCAACTCTAATTCCCTGGCATAAGAGAGCAACAAAAATTTCCATGTAGTGACACACGTGGTTAACTTTTTTTAAAAGTAGAGCATAATCTCTCACTTTTAACACATTGGACATAAGTTGAACCCCAAGATATCAAAACGACATGTCCCCTCTAGTTAGTTGTGTAGACTAATTAATGATTTATATATACCTTGGTATATGATACACGTGGAATATATGTTTGACTTAGATTGGTTGAGACAAAGTCTTGATCTTTTCTCAAAGTTATCCATACACTCCAGGAGTACTTTGATGGTTAGGGTGTCACCTCCACAAAGTAACATAAGTTCCCACATTTTGGGTGATATTTGAATGGGGCTTTTGACGTCGCTTTCGGATAAGTAGTGATAGAATCCAGAGATAGGATGAATATAAAATGAAAGAAGTGGATCACTTGGCCAAAGTCTATTTTAACCTCTGAAAAACCCATGTATATTTTCATTGACTGAAACCTAGTATGAGGGAGATGTAATGCACTTTGTGGCCCAGTTAATGAATTGTTTGGGAAGCTCAACCCTTAAGTACCTCTATCATAAATTACTAAATAACCGAATCAAAAGCTTTTTGGAGATCAATATTTATTGTACACCTTGGTGAATTTTTTTTAACCATATCCATGTATGAACCTTTGCATAAGGTGAATATTATCTCTCATGAGATTTCACAACACGAATTTTGATTGCGTCTTATCCATAATTCTATCAAGTACCGTCACGATTATTTTCTAGGGAACGATTCTTAACATTTTATAGATGATATTACAACAAGATATAGGTTTATATCCACTCACGATCTCCACTTTATCTATCTTTAGGATTAGTGTGATGATGTTGTGATTGAGTTAGAAATCCCGATATGACAAATTTCATTATTGCTTTAATCACCCCTTCACCGACCACATCCCAATAATTAATAAAGAATTAATAAGTGTACATGTCGAGGACTAGTGTCTTGTCTGTGTTCTATTCCAAATACCAATTTTTTTATTTTTTCTTCAAACACTACGACACACAGACAGTGACCTTGTTCTTTTGTCAAAATCTCTACCCCCCCCCTCATGAACTTGTTTACTTGATATGGTTTTTCTACAACATGTCCTTGTGATAGACGCGATAAATTTCCTTCAACTTTTTGCTTGACAAAATCATGAAAAATAATTGTGCACCCGTCACTTTTCATGTTAAATGCACATTTCTCTTTGCATAGGAAAGAGAAATTGTTTGCTTCCATAAAACTTAGATTTCCTTCATGATTTGGGTATTCTCAACATCATCTTGAAAATTGATTTCCTCTTCTCCAAAGGGGTTGAATTTGCTTGTTTTACTCCTTTTAAGATATGAGCAAAATGCTTTGTATTGAGTAGACAGAGGTCCTTCAAGTTTTGAAGTTTCCTATAAAGATTTAATTATTTCGTCCCATGATGTTCTTGACTCCATTCATTACTCACCACATTACAATATTCTTCATGTTCTCTCCGTATGCTGAAAAATCAAAACAAAGACTTTTCTTTTTACCCATCTAGAAAATTAAGACAATGCGGTGAATCATGTGAAACCTGATTAATCGGTGTAAAATGATTCTGGTTGAGATGTCTCGAGATATCCAAAGCTTTGTTTCCTAAAGCTCGATTGGTATTTTTTTGAGACCATTCTGTTATGCCATATGATTTTTTTACACGTACATGGAAGATCAGAGAGGTCAAGATTCAACCAGCAAGTTAAAAAGTCCATAATCTCACATGGTAAAATAGTGGATCCATTTTATTTCTTATGAAAGTGAATAAAATTGCTGAAGTCACATGGTATTTGCCATGGCGCATAAGAAGTAGATGCATAATATCTTAGTTCTTTCCATAAATGTGTGTGGCTCCCCACTTGGTCAAATATATAGACAAAACTGGTATGAAGGTGATGAGAGGTTACCTTACACTCAAGTCTCAACTATGTATTGTGATCCACAGTGTGATAACATAAACCAACATCCTAGAAGCCACTTTCAGCAAGTGTACGGGTCGTTGACAAGTTGATAAGAGTATCATCACCACATGGACTATCAATATAGATAAACGTGCAATGTAAAATTATGGAGTTCGTTATAGCAATAAATGGCACGAAAGTAAACAAATAATATTTTTGGTTTCAATAATTAAAGATTAATGTAATTAACAAAATAAAATTAAGAACTAAATTAAAATAAATTAAGGGATGAGAGAGTTGTTTGAGTCTTACTAGTATTAATGTTTTTATGAATAAGGGTGAGTGGTAAATTTTCATTAGCCGGGATTCTAATATCTCTCAAACTACCGTCAAGGTATCTTAGAATGGAACTTCAACACTACTAGGGGACTTAGGTAAGTTACACACTAGGCAATGATTGGTGTATTAATTCTAACTCTATTGACTATCTAGATAGGAAAGCCCACATGGATCTATACTGCACACGCAATATCCATAATTAAACACCCGTCAGGGTGATAGCTTAACTAGTAGAGCTACCCACTACTTGGAAAACATGTGAATAGTGTTAATACAAACATATATTCAATGGAATATAAAAATACTAATCTCAGTTAAACATTAATCCCAAATTCAATAAAATACCAAATAAGCTAACGTAGGTTCTTACATAAGCAAGAATCAAGCAATGAGGGTTTAGTTCATAATGGAATTAAAAAAACTAATAAAAACTAATGATGGAATCATGTTCAAAAAAAAAAAAATGAATGAAAGTTACTCTTTGGAACATAATGATTTGATGGATAGTTGGGGAGGAATCGTTGGGGTTGTGGAAACCCCTTCTTTTTTTCTTCTATACTCTTCTGCTCTTGATCCTCTTGAAAAAAAAGAAATATAATGCGAGATAATGAATTAGGAGTTGTTGAATAACTTAAATATTAGCTAAAAACGTTTGGACCTCCATGGGCTCACTTAGGTAGGTTACAACTAGTTCAACATGTTTTTAGCTAGTGTTGGACTAGTTCGTGCCATGGTGGAAGCAAATGTCACAACTTCTTCATCTCAACTCCAAATTGACTTCTGTCCCTTCCTACACGTCACTGACTTCAATCTATATATAAATCAAAAGCAATTAAGTCCAAATATCTGATCAATTAATCGTGATGACTGAACAATATGACGTCAAGATTTCCCCAACAAACAATCTAACTTCCCAAAGTGACTGTTGACTCAATTCTGCCTTGGCTTGGGGTTTATCTTGACTTTTTTTACTTCTTATCTTCACCTTGGCTCCTTTTATTAACCATATACCTAAAATATACTCACTTAACACACGATTAAGACAAAATCTCAATAAATAACATTATGTCCAAAACAAGAGACAAAAGTACAATACGCCAAATACTAGTGGAAAACCTTTATTAGGCCCAATAAATGCCCAAAAGAATATCTCGTGATTCGATTAATACATCAAAAAAAGAGATACATCAAGACCCTCAACTCAAAGTTTCGTTGTCCCGACAAAATAAAAAGAAATATAAAGTTTAGAAGGGCCCATGTCTAATAAAGCAAAGAAGAGAGAAAGTTGAAAAGTAATGAATGACACTAAAGCAATAATTCTAAAAAGTCTCATATATTAATATTTATACACTAAATCAAAGGTACATTTGTCAACAAATGATCAACATGGTCTAATTTCAAGATTAGATTATCTTTGCAATGCACGAAAGATAGGTTTTTCTCTTAGTCAACTATGGTGTCTATAAGGTGTTCCTCGATCCTAACATAGTTTTTAAGGTCCATCTAAATACTCTATAATGGTTCAAATGCTCCTAAATTGTATACTTAAAAATCACAAGATCTTTAAGGTTGTAATGTAGGCTTCGGGTAGGTGTGATTGTTGGTGGTCCTTTGTGTGTTCTAAAAAATAAATGCAAATGCTAATCGAACCACAACCGCAAGTGTACGGTTGTCCCAAGTAGTATTAACTGATAATACAGATTCGTTCCAAGGACGGGATGGTTGACTACAATGCTTATCTATTAATGATTGATGCACTTATGAAAGCAAATAAAGATAATATGTTTGTTTGGTTTTTGATATTAAAGCTACTAAATGAAAGACAATTAATAAAGTGTAAATAAAAGCTAAGACGCAAGTAAAATGATGTAAAACGCAATATGAGATGTAGCACTTGAGAACGCAAGGATCCTCCCAATCCTATTTCCTAACTTATGTTGTTTAAGGGCTAAATTAGTCAATTACAATGGTCGGGATTCTAAATTCCTTATACCCCCGTCAGGGTGGACTATAAGGCGATCCTAAAGTGTCACTAGTCCCGTCAGGGTAAATATGATCCACCGTTGGATGATTAAGTTTTATTACCTCATTGGCCCTAGGATTAGCTAAGCTCGTCAGAATCATTAACTTCTATCCTAGATTGAATAAATGGTTCTGTACCTAAACCCTCCGCCAGGATGATCCAATCGCCACTAATTGGAATAGCCTAGATACTAACACCTGTTCTTAGTTAGCTACTCCAAAAACAGTAAAATAATCTCAATTTATTGAAAAGAGTAAAAGCCCTAATTTAGTTTAATTCAATAAAAACCCAAATTCAACATTCGTTAATTAATCAGATTGGGATTCACCCATTGTTTGTTCTCAAGCACTATGAATTGTTTAGCTCATATTAAAAAGAAATACTAAATTAAATGTAAAGGAATTCATATTGATTACAAAATTAAAAGATAAAAGAACCTAATTTCCGGAATAGGAATGACTACGAACGGAGATATAGACCCTCTCCAGCTCTTGTAGCTTCTTCTTCTTCCTTCTGTTGCTTCTCTCTGGTGTTTTAATCTTGCAGAATGTGAATTGTCTGTAAAATAGAAGTCCATACCTCCTTTTATAAGCATAAATTCGGACTAGGGCTTGGACCAGGAAATAAAAGACTAATTAAATGTCCAAACCCAAATTCTAAGCCCAAAATCCCGTAACTGCTGATACACCCTCACTAAAACGGCTTTTCCCGATGCGTTATAACTCCGATTGACCTCATTCCAGTTGCTAAAGTTCCGTAACTTGATAAGGAATGATTTCTCTTCAAAGGTTAACAGCTAGATCATCGCTTAAGCACCTCGAAATCAGCAATATATGGCCTGGAAAATGGATTTTCAGCTCTAAAAATAATATCTTCGGGATTTCTTTTCAAATCTTGACTCTATCTTTTGATCTTTGACTTTCTCATCGGATTCCTCTTCTAGCTAACATCTAAAACCTGTAAAATCTTCACTAAAAATACCAATATTACGCGCAAAAGCTTAATAAATCAAAAATGCTAGAAATAAAAGAGGAAAATCATATTATTGCATATTTAGTCCAAAAGTCTATCTAAATAGTCAAATAAACACCAAAAATGATGTCTCCTAAGGGTCGAAAATAAGAACAATTAAGGAGACATCAATTGTATATTTGGATAATGTAGAGTGAGCTTTTGGCTCTCTGCTCACTAGCCATCAACGAGTCTCCTTTGAGTTTAAGTTACTCTCAAATATGTTCTCACTCAACCCAGATTTTAATGCACTTATGCACATCACCAACAACCCAACTAGTACCCTTTACGATCACAAAAAAAATATCCCACTTTGCAGGTCCAATTGTATATATTTTTCTTTTGCAAGTTAGTTGCGACTCTCTTTTCTATGTGAAAAGTCATGCTACTATTCTTTGCATTTTTCTTTTCTTTACAATATACTTTCTTTCTTTTCAATATACTTTTTTTTCTTTTTAGATCTTTTTATTTTACCCCAACAAAGGATTACAATACAAACAAGTGACCAAAAGCACAATACAAAGCACAAAAAACCCACAAAATAATATTTCTCATAATCGAAACCAAAACCCCAAACTCAAGCTCCAAGATGAGTGTCAAAGCATCGTGATTTAAGTACGAGTCATATGGAAAAGTCCTAAAATCTAAGGGGTATGACTTGTAATGTGGCTAATAAAAAGGCTTAGAAAGGCAAGAGAGGGGCTGAGACTGATAATACAACAATATAAATGGACAACAAACTAAAAGGCACAAAGGGATAAACAAAGATCTGCCTTAATCCTTTTCTATCATATACAAATTAGTTACTTTCTCACCTCTAGCATGTTCATTAAATGGTTTATCAACTAGTTTGGATCTCACGTTATACAGACCAGTTAAGGCTTCCTAGATCAAACTTATTTTACCACATTGATCACTAATCTGTTCTTTACTTTTAATGTGTGTTTCATGTTTATCTTTTAAGCATAACGCATAACAAGTTCATTAACGTACTATCATTCACTCGTTAAATTATGCTTAATAGTTACATTCACTATATTCTATATAAAAATATGAACTACTAAAAAGTAAGTAAAACACATAAAGTGAGGATGAGAACAACTTATCCCCGCCCTCATATCAAAGGTGAGCCATGACTCCACAACTTGAAACTGACTCAATAAAATTAAAGACAAACACCTAATATACAAATAGAGAAAGGATAGTTCTAATTTTACATAACAAAAAATAGAAAAAGGATAGAGAAGAGAGAAACATACTCTCAAGCCTATTGTTTCGCGTGATCTAACATACAAGATAGGATGTTGAGGATCCTCCGCGATATCGCACTTTAGTTGCGCCAGGAGTTTCATGATATCCACTTGATAGTTCTTGAGTAGTGCCACATCATTGGTAATGAGAGTTTGAGCTAATTCTATCCGATTAAGAAGCTTACTCACATTCTCTTTCCAAGAATTTTTTTTTTGACTGCGCTCTCCTCAAAATTGTCTTGGTCCACGCATTATCTAAGATGATACCCGATTTGCACACAAGTTTCTTCTTCTCTCCAAGTTTCACATCCGCCTTCATTAATAGGCTTGTGATAGTTAAGGGGAATTTCAAATTAAAGAAATTTTTTCGGCTCACTTGTGAATCTCATAACCCCATCAAAATCACTTGTGCTACAGCTAATTCATCCCCTCTCTTAACACAATTCAAAAAGATGGCGGATTTTTGAAGTATATTTGCGGTTTGGTTCCCAAAAGATGAGGGCATAAGGAAGTGGTACCAGAGTTTTGTATCGAGTTGAAGAAACTTGTAAGGACAAGATGCACTCATCTCCTCTTCTTCTTTATCATAGTCTAGCACCAACTCCTCATTAAACACATGTTCATGTAGTTTGTTTCAATTAAAAGTTTTGATTTTCTTCATCGCTTCTTGTTATTTGCATGGTATCACCAATTTTTCAACTTGAAGTAGCTACAAATCTCTTCAACCAATTTCTACAAACGATCCTCCTGACACTATCGCCAACCTCAAAAGGTGGAGCCTCCACCTTGCCCTTTATGTACTTGGAAATGTAGAAGAGGTTAATTGGAGGATGTACCCTAATCAACTAGGGTCCAAAAGCGATCAACACTAATCTCACCATACAAGAAATCTGTTTCACGCAAGATTCAAACCACATGCAAGACGTAACTACAACTTATATCCTTGGTCTTTGCCAATTGAGCTAACCATGCGTGTCTTTATCGCACATCTTTCAAAGAAATTAGGCAATATAATTTTCCACTAGTATTTTCGAGAAAATCACACATGAAATGGTCGTGGAAATCCGTGCATATTGAGTCGTGAAACCCGTGAACCTTTTTTGAACAATCAAATACATGTCTATGATCATCCATGGACCCCCCCCCCCCTCCCCTTCTCGTGTGAGAGAGAGAGAGAGAGTAATTCCATGATAAGGGATATTGACTAGGACATATCCATGACAAGTCTACCATTTGTGATCAATGGTGAAGTTTGGAGTATTAGCACACTGTTGACAAAAAAAAAAGTATTAGCACACAATCACTGATGGAAGCGGAGGTCATGGGAGTAGTCTTTGCGCGTAAAATGGCAAAATATTACCGGAAAAGAACCATATCCGTAAAAGATGGTTGCAACAACGTTATATAAGAACCATAGATCTTGCGTCTGCAGGAAGTCAAACTCGGGTCTATTGTTTGAAATATAATTGTCCTAACCGTTAGACTACAAACGCATTACAAACGCAGTGATATCTTTACACATGCTTCGTTACTAATTTATTCTATTTATAAAGAAACCTGCCTTTGTTTTCCTTCAAACCGTCCCGCACGAGTGTAATAGTTACTTGTCTCCCATGAAGATCGACAATGGGCTAAACATATAAAAATTATCGACCCAGCTTTTAGTCTAAACAAGACTAAGGTACATAGTGGTAACATCACGTATACATTTAGTTCTCTTACAACACTCACGTAGACAGCCTTACATTATTAACTTATCCGCTGAGATAATTTCTTAAAAAGTGACTAAAATTGTGAAAAAGAACAAAGATAAAGGACCAAATACATTATTTTCCAACGCATCTTTAATCAATCCTTTGCAAGTTAAATTTCACCATCTCTTCCATAGCTATTTTATACGGACTATTCAAAGGCAAACATTGCAAATTCCAAATCGCAATATCAGCTTTTACTTTCGCTAAATCTTGTGCCCTACTATCTAGGTTTTGTAAGTTCTCTATCTCATCCTATCTCTATCTTGCAAGTTGCTTTAACAGTTTCAAATCTTTGCAAAATGCATATCTTGTAAAAACAACAATATATTTATTATTTTGCAAAGCTTAAAGATAACAGAACGCTGCAATAGATTGCCTAGGTAAATTTAGATGCCATCAACATGAACATCATCATATTAACACAAAATGTATACATAGTTCCAAATATTACTAAAGAAATAGATAAGAAGAAGATTATAGGAACAATTTGCATATGGACCACTTGTGCAAATCCATAGCAAATACTAACATTACTAACACATAAAATAAAAACACAGTTTTAGCCAAAATAAAAGCTTTAGTTTACTATTCACTTGATGAAAATTAGACTGGCTTGATTAACCAATACTCTAAATGTATCTCCATAGTTAGCAATGTTAAAAGCATCATCAGTGTCCAAGCTTCGTGAGACCGATTCTCGCTCATTACCCATATCTTAACAAATAAAGTAATTGATTTATCCTAACCAAAAGAGGGCGCTCAAGATCCATCCAGTGGTCCCATCACACATTCTTTTGTCCAAGATTCAGCCACCCCATCTTGTTTCAATACCCATATCTTAACAAATTGTTCTTTCAAAATATCACAATGATCAAATGCAAAAAGGGCGAGCGAATTATTATAGTCTATGAGGCTCAGGCGTTTTTTCTCACCATTATCGATACATTCTTAGTGATGCATCGAAACATCTCAGTGTTCAGTGTAAAACAAAGGATAGATGTACACAGTTTACACGAGGAAATATTTGTACGCATGGCAATCCAAAGTACCTTTATAAGATTTTTCAAGGAACCAGAAACACCAATTAGAAAACTCGAACAAGATTTTAAAAGTAAAGTAAATCGCAAATAAGATCTAGATCATCAAACCCCATAAAGAGTCGAAAATATCAAAGATCTAATATAAGATTCAATCAAGCTCTGATACCACTATTGTAAAAACGTATGAGTTTAGATTGAGTTCCAATTATATTTTCAGAAAGAATTAAAGAACAGAATTTAAAGAACACGGGATATATCGTGATTCGACAAAAAGCTGTCTATATCCATGTGGGCTCCGATATGAGAGTGTCGTTCCACTATAACCACAATTAGCACCGATTTCACTTGTTACTCTTACAATATTCAAAGAATCCAACGAAACCCTAATATAGAAACCGCTAATCTAACCACAATATTCAACTACCCTGAATATCTAACCTTGAATCAAGACCTCGAATCAAGATGATTCGAGTAATACAAAGATTTTAGCTAACTATTACTAGAGATTTCAAGCTTTGAATGAACACCGAGATCAAACCCTAAGTTTGACTTGGAAGAGACGAGAGAGTTTTCTGAAAGAGTGAGCGAAAAGAATGAGGATGTGAAGTGATTTCTCTTTTGTATGACACAAGCAGGTCACGAATCTCAGCCGTCCAACTTAATCATGATCAACGGCTTATAAGCCATACCGCCTTACTTAAACAAAACGACGCTGTGGACGCGTATAAGTTAAGTGGTCAACCCCGTATACAAAAAAGTATTTGACTAAGTCAATTATCCCAAATCAGTCAAAATCAAACACACATCACACACTTCATAATTAACAACGGGAACAATAGTCCTAATTTTTACCATATTCAGACATTTGTTTGCTTGTTTTAATAATATTGTTTCATGAAAACAAGATACCCACATATTATCCAGGTTGTGTAAATTCTTTATCTCATCCTATCTTTGCAAAATGCATATTTTGTTTAAATAACAAATTATTCTAAATCTCTGCAAAGTGTTTCAAAGAAGACAGCTAGCAATAGATTGTCTAGGTGTAATCAGATGCCATAAATTAAACATGAAAAGTTTCGATATTACTCAAAACACCTCATCATACTAACACGTCATATATAGACACAGTTCCAAATATCAATACATAACATAGCAAGAAAAGCACCATAAAAGAAGATTGTAGTAACAATTTGTTTATGGAGCACTCGAACAACCCCCATATCAGATACAAACATTACATACTTATAAAAACATAGTTTTAGCCAATAATAAAAGCTTTAGTTTACAATTCACTTGATAGAAACTAGACTGGGTTGATTAACCAAGACTCTATACGTATCTCCATAGTCAATAGAGCAATAATAAGCATAATCAGTGTCCGAGCTTCTTAAGACCCATCTTCGCTCATTAGCATAATCATTAACGTGATAAGAATAATCAGAGTCCAAGCTTCTTGAGACCAATTCTCGCTCTAGCTCATCAGCATCTACTCCACAACTTTCCGAGTAAAGTAATTCATTCTTCCTAACCAAAAGAGGGTGCTCCATATACATAAATGGTCCCACCACAAATTGTTTTATCCAAGATTCAACTACTCCATCTTGTTTCAGCACCCATATCTCAACAAATTTGTCTTCCAAATCTTCCCAACGCTCAAATGCAAAAAGGGCAAGCGAATTATCGAAATCTGTGAGGCTCATGCGCTTTTCCTCACCAGAATCGATACATTCTTCAAGGACAGTATTAGGAAGAGTGATGCATCGAAATATCTCAGTATTCAAAGTAAAACAAAGGATAGATTTACTCAGTTTACCTGAGGAAATAATTTTACCCATGGCAATCCAATGCAATGCTCCGTTAAATAACACCCCAGATGGAGATGATTGAGGTTTTATACATGACATGTCTAGTCCTTGCTCATGCTCTATTTCTCTCCAAGTTTTAGTACCCACATCATAAATCATGCATTGAATCTTTTCAAATTTATGTACGTAACTAAAATAATCATCATAATTCCGAGATAGGCAGAGAAATGAAACAACCTGGTAATTATTTCTGCTTGAATCAAATCCTAACCCAAAGCTAGACATTGATGTAACATGATATCCATTTGGGTGTGTAAATCGGGGTAAGGGAATCTCTTCAAACTCTCTCAATGATGGGTTACATAAAACAATCTTGTTTAAGTTATCTGAGATACAAATCAACCCATTACAAGGTCCACAAACATATAAATGGCACTTACTATATACAGGTACATCTAAATCCGGTGCAATAATGCGAAGAGATTCGTAATCTAGGAAGGATAAGGTTTTCATTGAATCATTTAGGCGACGGACAAGTATTATATAGTTGTGATTCTGATTTTTAATGAGATGCGATTTGATGAAATTAGGATTTTTAATAAAATCATACCAAGATTTACAAACGCACCTGCAACGGAGCAATGATTTAACGGACAACTTGAGTAGAATCTCTTCTACTACTTCTTCAGGCAAGGTCTTCTTCGTCCTCATAGCGTTCCCCATTTTTGTGAGCAAATAAAGCTACTTCACTTCACTTCACTTTCTTTTGTGCTGACGGTTCCTTTTTGTTTGGAGTTTTTCCCCTTTTTCCCGCCAAGTTTTTTCCCTTTCCCCGCCCAAGTTTTTTCTTTGGGTAAAATATGTAATACCTCCAATAGTTTGACAATGGGTCAAAACCAACCCACAACCTTTACAAGCTTGTTTTGTTGTAAAATATGAAAATGCCTAATGGCACAAAGGAAAACAAAATATGTTATTGTTAAATGCTTGTTTTGTTGTAATTTCACCGTTCTGGAAAAAGTTGTTGTTGTTCATGTTGAAATCCGTGGCTCTGTGTCTAGCCTCTTTTACAAGCTTATATGCTTAATTGTTGAACCTTCTAGGAATATAGTTGAAGGAAATAAGTAGGGTTGTAAATGAACCAAGCCGCTCGCGAGCAGCTCGAGCTCGGCTCGGAAAAAGCTTGACTCGAGATCGTTCGTAAAACTAAACGAGCCGAGCTCGAGCCTAAAACCGAGCTCGTTTATTAAACGAGCCGAGCTGAGCCTGTTCGCGAGCTTTTCTGAAAAGCTCGTGAAAAATATAAATAAATTATAAATATCTATTACATATTGATATTTGACAATTCAAAAATTTAAAACCAATTACTATATTAAAAAAACTTATCTTATCCCAACACTTACATGTCACTCTCCCCCTCTACCTACTTAATTATAAAAAATCATTCAAAATTTAACAATCCAAAGAAAGAATACGTGATTGTATTTAGTGAAAATATTCAATAGTCAATTACGTTCTAATTAAAAATTTATATAATTAAAAGATTTTCAACAATCTATCTTATAATTAATCCATAAAAGCCTAAGATAAAAGAAGGGATTTCTAACTCGAAATAGATTTAAACAAGCTTTTAAGCTCGAGCTCGAACTCGAAATATATTTAAACAAGCTTTTGAGCTCGAGCTCGAGCTCTTTTATATTCTCACGAGCCGAGCTCGAACACTAAGTTCAAAGCTCGCCTCGAGCTCGAGCTCGGCTCGTTTAAATTTATAAATAAATAAACAAGCCTGTACATCTACTATTCGGCTCGGCTTGGCTCGTTTACAGCCCTAGAAATAAGTCCAAATTCAGTGGCCAGTTGATTGATCTTTCTTATAATCGGTTGAATTTTTTAGTTTGCGACTGACACCTGACTAATACATTGTATGACCCCCAAGGTTGTCTGAGATGATGACTTTACTTTCATTGGGAAAATAGCTTTTAGAATTGCTAAGCCTTCTCCCTCTAAGCTGGAATCGCTCTAAATCATGGTCTTAAGATTCTCTTTGCTTCTTGTACATTTATGGGTTTGTACAATTTATATCCCCGTAACTCCAAAGCTATGACTGAAAGAGGCATCACATGAGATGAGAGGATATTATTTGCTTCGTTCCTTGAACTTTATTCGGTTTGTATTGAATCCATTAGTGTTATGTTGTTCTATTATGTGTTGATTCTTTTCCGGTCAATACTGTGAATTTTTTAAATAAGTTTATTAGTGTTATAGATCAGCTAGTCCCCATCGATATTGTTGTTTTCATGAATTGCTTTCATTTTAGCTTACCAGATATTCCACATGCATATCATAATATAATATGCTATCTTGTTTTTTCCCCAGCCTCCTTCCGTATACATTTTTATTACTCCTTCGATTTAGTATCCCAAATTTGTATTTGGGTTATCTTCAATTTTTAGTTGTGAACCTTCCAAAATAGCATTACTTATTTTGCATGCTGGCAGTAGGTATTCAAACGTTTCTGTATTATCATAACACCGTCGATATTTTTTTGTATCTGCACATTTCCTTTTGTATAAGTTCTTCTTTTTTGGTATATTTGAGCTTCAAATGACTTTCCAAATCCTTGAGTTGTACCTTTTATATCCCTTTATTGACTGAGGTTCCTGCCCTACCTACTCGTATGTGAGAACTTTGTAACCTGATTTAGTAGAGTACCATCTACAAAGAAAGCTCATATTAGTTTATCATCATATTCATTATCGAATAAATGAAGCCTAATATTGTTGGATATAATGGGTTTCAGGAATATTTCATCTAGGATCTCGAGGTCCCATTCAAGGGAGTCTTGTTTCCATACTTGTTTAACATTTGTTAAATTACAGTTGAGGGGTTTCTCCAATTTCCAATTTGTGTCCATCTACCTGTCATTCCAAATGTTAATGTTTTCCCCGTTCCCAATCTGATGCATTCCATATTTTTTTATAGGATATCTTCCTTTTATTATACTCGCCCAACTCCACGTTCTACTCTATCATAGTTTAATGTCCATGAAATTTTTGTTATGAAAATAAATACCTTTAGGAAGCCTAACTTCTGAAGTTGAGGGATTTGAAAAGGTTCTCCATGATTGAGCATTTAGGAGTGCAATATTCATTATCTTGAAATATTTGAAGCCAATTACACCTATTATTTTGCCAACAACTAGTTTTTCCCATGTCATCCAATGGATCTTGTTACATTCTTGGGAATTCCACGAAAAGTTAGAAATCGCAGGGATGACTTTATTACAGAAAGATACAGGAAAAGAGAAAATAGACATGGTATAATTATGGATGTCGTGTAATATAGCCTTATACGTACTTCCTTACCTTCACCCATCTGTATTTTTGAACAATTTTTTTGCAATCCATTCAAGAGATTCGACTTTGGACTTTTTATGGCTTAAAGGAATCCCCAGATAGTTACCTAGATCATTTGTTTCTTTAATATTTATATCCTTTGTTACACTTTCTATTAGATCCTGAGGTGTTTCTTTGCTAAATATAATTGTTTATTTGTCAAAATTGATTTTTTGTCCCGACCCGATACAGTATATATCAAGGCATTCCTTGAAAGACTGGATATATGTCTCTTCAATAGTAAAAAAGAACGAAGTATCACCCGTAAAAAGTAAGTGTGAGATGTTGGGACAATTTCTATTAAAAAATTTGGAGTCCTTGTATGGATTTGTTTAAAACATAGTGATCGATTAGGCTAATAAGGATTTTGTCACTATAGTATAAAGAAAAGGTACAAATGGTCACTTTGCCTAATATCTCTTCATGGCATAAAGTTTTCCATCTTTTCTTTGTTTATATTAATTTGAAAATAAAGCATTGTTATGCAATTCTTGATCTATAGAATTTACCAGTCACAAAATCCTAATTTATTTATTACGATTAAAAGGAAAAGCCATCTTACCTGGTCGTATGGGTTGGCCATACCTATCTTTATTGCTGCCATGTGTTTTTTGTTTTTCTTTTTCCTACTCATGACAAAATATATATATTTTGAGCTATAAGTATATTATCTTGTATTGCTCTGCCTTTTATAAACGCCAATTGGGTTGGAGAGAGTATGTCATTCTTCAATCCCTACAAGCAATTAGAAAATATTTTTGCAATAATCTTATATCTGAAATTAACGCAAGATATAGGTAGGCTATCTCCAAGATTCTCATGTGTGTCCCCTTTCGATATAAGGGTTATTAATGTACTATTGATATTTTCTAATGATATGTTATTATTGAAGAAATTGGAGTATTACCTTTATATAACCAATCAAAACATACGTTGTACCATATACCCATACTCCATGTTACATAGCATCAAAAACTTTGTTCACTTCTCCCATACTTTAAGGGTGTGAATGAGAGGTACGAGTTTCAAATCTCTCCCTGAACATAGGCAACCTAGTTTTGATTTACCGTTGGGGTATGCATGGCAGACATGCATATTATCCGTGGGACTAGACGAGGTGCGCACAAAAAAAACTTCTTTTCCATCCTATCACAATAGATGGTGCAGCATCTACCCATACTATGTATTTCGTAAAAATAAAAGATCAAATTATATCTTATTCTAGTTTCTTTTTTTTTATGTTCCCCTGATGGACTAGACCCCATCCTACCGTCCATAAATGAATCTCTTAGAACCAACCCGATAACCATCGCATATCAAACAAATTTTTAAGATTTAATTTGAAAATTTTATTTCCACAACGTCAACCACCACTCAAACTATTAGGTTTGGTCCTTAATCGTCTCTACCATCGCATGCACTCCCAGGCAGCCTCACCCTCACCTCTATATTTGTCATCGGTATGTGAGTTTTTTGATACCAACTATCAACACAAAAAAGGATAAGTTGGAAGAATTCTTCTTCCTTGCGTCAAACTTGGAATTTCTCCATCGATGGAGGAAGTTGCGACATCAAACAAACTGTTTGAGACGATGACATCTATGGGATTTTTGAAGCATGAAATTAACAACTCTAATCCAAGGTTCTTATACTGAG
Organism: Nemophila menziesii; assembly: GCA_029959085.1. Classification (NCBI taxonomy): domain Eukaryota; kingdom Viridiplantae; phylum Streptophyta; class Magnoliopsida; order Boraginales; family Hydrophyllaceae; genus Nemophila; species Nemophila menziesii. The sequence goes on from JARWIR010000013.1 coordinate 3,349,556, forward strand.
AAAACACCTCTCTAATCATGCATCTAACTCCTTAACAAATTTTCTCTTATCAGGATGTGTGTGTGTGTGTGTGAGAGAGAGAGAGAGAGAGAGAGAGAGAGAGAGAGAGAGAGAGAGAGAGAGAGAGAGAGAGAGAGAGAGCAAACTTGTTATATTGTTTCATGATGGATGCAACATTAAAAATTGGCTTGATATGAAAAACAGAATATAAATTCTTCTTATTTCCGGAAAGCGTTTGATGCATTCTCCTGGGTAGTTATTCAATTATATAGTATATTAATCTTTGTATAATTTACTTGAGATACAAAGCTTTTAGTCATGTTCCTTTTGATAACGTATGTATATCTTCGTTACAATTCATGTCATGGCATTTATATCTTGTATATTTATATTAAAACAATAATCTCTGCAAAAAACTGTTTAGACTAAATTGGTGTGTCCATGTAAGTTTCTCTCAAATTTTTGTCTTCTCTCTATTTTTTCCTTTTTCCCACTTTTTAGTGGGAGAAAAAAAATTGACATTCATCTTCTATGGCCACATACAATTTACTCCAAGCCAACAATGTTAAGCTAATGAAATCTTTTCTTGAGCATGTTCCACTGATATTATCTCGACATTCTTTCCTTCCAGATGGAGCAAGGTTTGAGTTATTTTCTATCTGGATACATTTATTTCCTTTAATCTTGTTAATATCTCGTGATTATTTCATTGTGAGCTATATATATATTGGAATTAGATTTGACATCCATTACACGTGACTTGCCTAGTTATCTATGATTCAGTGATAGAGTTCACACACTTATTCTAGCCCGTTTATATTTTTCTACTTGGAAATAAGCCTAAATCTGAGTAGCCTAGTTCTGCAACCATACTTCCTTGGAGTGATCGAAAAGCAAATTCATGTTTATATTAGCGTTAGGACCATTTCAGGTGAGTTACTTCTCTAAAACCCTAAGTATAACTTCAATAGGGTTAAATCTACTATCATCTCTTGCCTTGCATTGGTGTGGTTGACCATAGCAAGAGTTTCTTGGTGTATAGATAGTCTTCTAGTTGATTCTAGTTGAACCATAAAATCCTGGCTAGCGTGGTATCCCTGGTTCCCCCTTGTCTAGTGACAAGCATATGCATATACCGTTTTGATTTATCAAAATTGTAAGATAACCCTTTAATATTCGAGTTGACTTAGTTATTACATCGTTTACTTTTGTACTTATATCTTCATTGCATTGTTACTATGAAAATATCAATACATTTTCATTTTATCCTATTCACTCAACACACTCATACTAACCATGCCATCAATTCTACCTAATAAAAAGTTGAGTTTAGCACCGCGTGACAATTCCAGGCCATATTATTCAAGGGAGTACTCAACCCCACCATCCACTTGGTGTACACGTAATAAAAAAAATTGAGAAAATACGTAAATTCAAAAAATTATCATAGGAGATTCCATCACTATATACTCCAAATCACATATTTTTTCTTATTCCTGTATTAATATCAAGAGAAGAAATGGTAGGGAAAGCCATAAATAGATATGCATACTTGTTGCCAAGTGGAAGCCCTTAAGGTACCTGATGATGTCTTTGCCGGAAATTCCTGGTGAGTTGCAACGTTTAAAAGTTAATTATTATCAAAATTGTAAAAGAGGTGCACTCCACGCATCCATTTTTAAACCTTCCACCCAATCAATAACTTCCACATTAAATAACTCCCCGTCCCACCCCCATAACGTGTCATTCCTATTCCCACCAATCTTGCTACTTTCCTTGTCCTTTTATATATTCCGTATATTTTTTTACTTTTCGGCTATTTTATCCACTTCCACACTTGTCTTCCCATTTCCTTACACCTTTGTTCCTCATTTTTCTTACCAATAATAACACATGACACCAGTTATTGGACATGTTATATTTTTTATGTAGCTCAAAAATTGGAGAAACGATAATATTAGGCGACACCCATTGATGACAATATCATTATTCCTTTGTTTCCCACCTTTAATTTAGCTTGACATCTTATCCCTTGTTTTCCTGAATCCTAGATGATCCCCTTTGAAAAGTCAGTTATAGAGATCTCCCTTCCTTTTCCTCTATATGCAGTGCAGAGAACTGGAATCCTAACAATTTCACAACACCATATTTTCCGTCTCTAAACCTTACTCGTGGACTTGCTCTCACCCCCGTTCGACCTCTTTGGTATTGAACCGACACCCATTTCCCGTAACCAAGTTATTTCTCCACCACCAAAGATGTCTTCTCTAACGTGCCAGGCCCTGTATTATGTTTATGTGATAGCATCGGACCTTCCGTTCGATGAGGTGCATCTGACGAATAGTCTTCCTTTCAGTGTCTTATTCTACTGCAGTCAAACAAATAAGATGTAAGCCCTCGTACTCAACCTTACATATATCTTTCCCATCCTTAGTGAAGGCGTTAGGGTTTGCTTAAATCGAGTTCGACCGCTAACCGAGAAATTTTCCATTTGGTACGAGCCTTTGTTAAAGGTTCAATACGAACGATCCTCCTAACTTTATTGCCCATCTTAAAAGGTGGAGCCTCCACCTTGTCCTTCATGTCCTTGGAAATGTAGGAGAGGTTAATCGTAGGATGTACTTTAATCGAATAGGGTCCAAGAGTTTTCAACACTAATCTCACCATACAAGGGATTTGTTTCACACAAGATTACCACCTACAAGTTGTCACTTCAACTTATAACCTTAATATTTTCCAATTAAGCTAACTATACGGGTCTTTATCACCCATCCTTCAAAGAAACCATGCAATATAAATTTCCATATGTATGTTCAAGTAGTTTAACCATGCAATGGTCATGTAAACCGGTACAAATTGAGGCTTGAAACCCGTGAACCATTCCTGAACAATCAAATACATGTCTATCATCATCCATGGACCTCTCCCCCTCTCTCGTGAGAGCGAGGGCAAGAGAACTAATGCAAAGTCTCCATGATTGAGGATCTTAACTAGGAGATATCCATAACCAACGTCTACCATCCGTGATCAATGGAAAAAATTGGAGTATTACCATGGGATCACCAATGTTAGCGGAGGCCATAAGAGTAGTCATTGCGTGTAAAATGGGGAAATATTATCGAAAATGAATCATCACAATAGAAAATGAGTACTACAACGTGATATAAGCCGTTACGAACCTAAGTTTTAAATGAGATAGAAGATTATGTAATAGTTGAATTGAAATGGTCAACTATAAAAACTTATGTGATCTTGCGTCTGCCGGGAGTCGAACCCGGGTCTATTGCTTGGAAGGCAATTATCCTAACCGTTGGACTACAAACGCATTGATAGAAGTAAAAAAGCGTCCTCAATATTTTATTCTAATTAGAAACTCCCCAAACTTACATATATGAGTAGTTATTTCCTCATATAACCCGCAACAAGGACACAAGATCGGGACCTCCACCCCCTTTTATATACATTTACACGTCTGAACAACCTATCATAGAGTATACACCAAATAAACACCATATTGTTTTGTGGGCATCTTAATTTCCAAACCGTATCCCACTCGATCTCCATGTCATCTGAATACGAAGTGTCATCCCATAATTTCGATCTCGCGAAGTAGTTTTCATGTATTTAATTCTTCCAAGAAAGACATTCTCGATCATCGTCATCATGAGCCACGTTCGCCCCCATTATCTTTAGAAGTTTGGAGACTGGTAGGAGATGTTGAAACAAAACCCAATTTCATGAGTTGTCCTCTTGTGTATAATCAACCACCTTCTTGAGTTAATAATCAATCCCAATTGGTTGCAAGGAAAATCCAAGGAAGGATGAGTCACCTATCCACACATCGATCTAATATACCGCTCCTTTATCGTTAGTGCCTATGACAATACCTTCCACATTGTCTCCACAAATTTGAGAATCTGTTGACTTTGGTTTATATTGTAGGAGTTTGTCTTGAAATGCTTCTGACGTAATGATTTAGTCCATAGAATTGTCCCATCATACACTAACTTCCATCCAAGATTCCCAAGAAGGGATTTATTCATGTCTTCCGCCTTTCAAAAACCTAACCCCCTTCTCGCTTGGGACAACATAGGTTCTCCCAAGCAATCCAATTTATTTTATTTTTTCTCATCGGAATACCCCTAAATAAAGTCTCTTATAATTCCCTCATTCTTTACAAACATAATCTGACGACTTCTCTGCATGATATACACCAATATTGTACTAAGCACAGACTGTGAGAGTGACGCGTCTGACAAGAGATACAATATTCCCATTCTCACCTGCCAGTTTGGTTCACAATCCATTGATCATATCCTCATAAGAACCTAGAGTATCCTTTCTGAGAGTATGGTTACTCAGAGATATTTCACTAGTCCACCGCTGCGACGAAAACCACTTCTAGATGTGAAGTCCTCCGCTAAATCCTTATCCACGTTCTTCAAAAAATAAATGATAGACTTCTCCTTTCTAATTGCCTGGTCCGCATCATGGTAGAACACAACCATTATTTCCTCCAAAAGATTGAGACTTTGATAAGTAACTCCAAAAAATTAATTAAACCGTCCATGAAAAAATATGGGATATAGGTAACCCCTCTGAACAAAGGCACAATGGCTTCCAAGATCCATTACTAACTAGTTGTTGAATGAGAATAGATAGCCTCTCTGTGCATATCCCAAATTTAAGTAGGGAGATAGGATATCCCTACCGAATACCCTTATACGGTGGAAGGGTGTAAGTGGTTCTCCATGCCAAATGACACTCAATTCATTATCTTCCACCCCCCACAAATTCACTAATATCCAATCCATCAAGATCCCCGAGAAAAGTAGAGAATCTCAAGTGAAGTCCCATCTAAATTTGTTGTAGACTTTGCTACGTCAACTTCAACTTTCAAAAAGCTTCTCTTACCCTTTGCATCTCTCAATACATAGTTTGCCTCACTAACCAAAACTATGTTATGAATAGTTGATTAGTTGGTTATTAAGCAACTTTGATATGGTCATATTACCTCGTATATCATGGTGCAAAACCGATCAACAAGAACCTTTATGCATATCTTATATCTATTAATAATAAAGCTGGTCAACTGAAAGTGGGTAATATATTATGAGTCGGTACCTTCTGGAATAATATGGAGGAGAGTGTCTAGTACGTCCTTTGGAAAATACCCCACCTAGATGCAAACTGAAGGTCCCACTGTATCCCATTTTTTTTTATAGAATCTTAATGTCATCCCATCCGAGTCAGGCGATTTATGCGGCTACATCTGGAATACCGCCAAGCATATTATCTCATCTGACACAATATCAATTAGTAGATGAATTGATCTTTGGTCTAGATATAAGAGAGAAAGAAGCAAAAATCGAACATGCTCATTATCCTCGAGAGTGAACAGATTTATGAAGAATGATCAAACCCACTTCTGTTTCTCACTTTTGTCCTTAATCTAATCATTGATACCAGTATTTATCCAGAGCCATCCATTTTTCCATGCCTCACTAATGTTGAGATATGGTAAAACCGGGTGTTTTGTCCCCCAAATGTATCTGATCTGCACGTGAGCGACTCAAACCAATACATCTCTTCTTATTTGAGAACACTTTTGTACTCCTTACTGATGCGCTTCTCTAACCTCACAAGCAAAGCATTATACGACCTTTGTAACGCCTTTTGTATCCCAACAATTTGCGCCATGAGACTTTTATTCTTTTAAAAATATCGCCAAACGTGTCAAACTTCAAAGATGATAGTTCCCGACACATACACTTTATATTCTCTTGTAGTCTACGCCTATTTCTATCCCATTTATCTGATACAAAATTGCTGAAGCTCTATTGGAGGCACCAAGTTGCCTCAAACCAAAACCAACGTTGTTTGACATTCCAGGTGGCCAAATATTCGAGTGTAATAATAAAGAAGCGTGATTAGAGTGAATACGCGGTAGATGTTGAACTTTTGAAGATTGGAAAAGTTACCTCCTATGGTCATTATCAGAGTCCTTGTCAAGACGTTTCTTTATTCCCATTCACGAGTTTCATAAATCACTCCACGTGTACCTCAAACCTTTAAAATCCAAATCGACCAAACCATATGCGCTCTTCCATTTTTCAAATTTTGTCATGAGCCTAGTTGTATTCTCGACACTTCATCTTTTCCTCTGGGTCCCTTGTTTAATTAAAGTCCTATACTACAATTGGATCCCTATTAGCCCCGTCGCTGATACTAATGCACCCCACAAATATTCATGAATCGATATTTAGGACTGGGATAAATTGTTAATAAGATCCAATACACACATGAACCTCTATTAATATGAATATTAATGTCTTTCTTAACTACCGATAAATATGGACCAATGTATCCTATCTATTCCACAAGATCCAAATACCCCCAAACAATCCTGATGCATCGACCTTGATCGATAGTCATATGTAGCAATTTTATAATATTTGTCATCTTGAATCCTAATGTTTTTGTTTCCACCACGATCGTTATGAGTGATTTATATTATATTTGCAATTCATTATATGACCACTGGAAACCTGCATTACTAATACCTCGACAATTCCAAAATAAATTATTTAAAGGATGGTTGTCCGTAGAAATCTAAACAACAAATTCCACTAGAAACCATTGGTGAGTGGCAACATTGTAAAAGTTATTGTAAAAAGAGATGGAACTCAATAAGGGTGGAATTCACACATAAATGATCGGAAAAACGGGTCTTGCGGATTTTTTTTTTGTTTTTTTAGGAATAAAATTTTCCATTCCGATCCAAAATTTTTGGAACCGGAAAAAAAATTCAAATTGGGAAATTCAAGATTTGCTGGAAAATCGGAAATTTAGGAATTTTTTTTGTTTGGAAATTCCGGAACTTTTGGTTCGAAAATCGGAAGTATATATTATTTTCTGAATAAAAATCTAATTTCCAAAAAAAAAAAAAATTATCCATTTCTATTATTTCATTTTTCAGTTCAAAAGAATATCATACTATGAACCCATTTGGGACTAATTGTTCTAGAGTTAAAAGCATTTTTCAACTAAAACAGAAATATTTGTAAAAAAAATTTGACATTAAAATCACTTTAAGCGGCTTTTGTAATAATCACATCTAGTGCTTTTCTTAAAGGGTGAATGACATATTGGGTCTTGAAAACTAGATTTTCGTTTTATAGGAACTAGTGAGAATCTTATTTCTTTAAATGGACCTCTAGTATGACCAAAATACTAAAATACACTTATACAATACTCCCTCCTTCCCAAAAATAATGTCCACTTAACTTTTTACACAAATTAAGAAAATTAAATTGCATACACCATTACAAAATTACCCCTAATAAAGTATACTGGTATTTCAAATATGTGTTGGAAGTATAATTTTTTTTAATAAGGGTAATAATGGAAAAAGATATCTTGATATTCTAAGTGCCCAATAATTTTAGGACGCTATTTTTGGTTATGTGGACATTAATTTTGGGACGGAGAGGGTACAAAAAAACATTAAAAGACAAAAACACAAATTATTGGGTGTTGCCACTGTTCATCTCCGACCACCGACCACCGACCACCGACCACCGACCACCGAAAATAATATAGAGTATCGGAAAAAATATGGAGTATTGCGAAAAAATAGAGTATCGAAAAAATAAAGAGTGTCAGAATTTAAACAATGAGTATTGAAAACAAACATTGAGTATCGTAAAATTTGAGGAGTACTATATTAAAAACAGTGAGTACTCTATAAAAAACATTGTGTATTCAATAAAATTAATGAGTGTGTTAAACAAATACAAAATACTCACTGTTTTTATTACAATTTTAAACTAATTACAAGTTTAAAACATAAAAGAAAGTAATTACAACAAAAAAATAAAAATATAACTAATTCAGTTCACCTACACCACTTACACATTTGACCAGATCTTACGAACACAAAAAAAAACTCAATTAACAGAACTCCGGCAAAATGGCTGCAACCTCCTAACGTACAGAACGACCATGGTTGCCGCTACACGAACTCCGGCAAACTGGCTGCAACCTCCTAACAAACACTATTTTTAGTTATGTGGACATTAATTTTGGGATAGATTGAGTACAAAAAAACACTAAAAGTCAAAAGCACAAATTATTGAGCGTTTCCACTGATCATACACCGACCACCGGCCACCAGAAAATAATATAGAGCATCGGAAAAAATATAGAGTATTGGAAAAAAAATATAGTATCGAAAAAATATAGAGTGTCGGAATTAGAACAATGAGTATTGGAAAAAAAACATTGAGTATCGTATAAATTGAGGAGTACTCTATAAAAAACAGTGGGTACTTTATAAAAAAACATTGAGTATTCGATAAAATAAATGAGTGTGCTAAACAAATACAGAGTACTCACTATTTATATTACAATTTTAAACTAATTATAAGTTTACAACACAAAAGAAACTAATTACAACTAATTCAGTTCACCTACACCACTTACGCGTTTGACCAGATCTTACGAACACAAACGAAAAACTCAGTTCACAGAACTCCGACAAAATAGTTGCAAACCTCCCGACGAACCGAACAACCATGGTTGCCGCCTTCCACTCCTGGCCATGGTTGCCCCCTAAACGAACTCTGGCAAACTGGCTGCAACCTCCCATCAAACAGAATAGCTTCACCACAAACAAAAAACTCTGGCCATGGCTTGAACTCCGAGAAGCACAACAAGCACAACAAGTGGACTTCGCTGCTTCGCCTGGAGCTCCTCGCCTGGATCTCACTGCTACAGCAACCATGTCTACAAAAGCAAAGGGGAGACACCGAGCCATTAAATCCGGCGACCTCTAGCAAACTAAAAGCTTGGATGCTCCAGAGATCTCGTCTTCCATGGCTGCTCTTCTTCTCGGAGTCTTGAACTGGATCCGCCTCATCAGCAAGTCACGAACTCACGAGCTCACCAACTCAAGCGGAGGTCAAAGCTCGCGCCACCAGAGATGGCGAAATCCGGCCTTCTTCTCCAGAGATGGCGAAGCTTCCGGGTTGTTGTTGCTCGACGAAGCTTCCGGATAAACGACATGCTAAACGGCTTTACCATGGCTGCTTGTTTCATGCCTGAGCTGGCTTGCCGGATCTACTCTGGTTGATTTTGATCGATAGTATGAGGGGAATGGGAGAGAGAGGACTAAGAGGTGGGTTTGACGAGAAATAAAAAAAGAGGAGAGAGAGAAAAGGGTTTTTAGGTTTTAGTAATAAGATAATTAGTATATATAGGGGGAACAAAAAGGGGTAAAAATGTAATTGAATTTTTAGATTATAGTGTAAAATTATATCGTAATATCAAAACTTTAAAACAAATTATACCAATTCAATAAAAATTTACACATAATTAGTATTTAAAAGTTGAATAATAAAAAAGTAACGCTGGATACCAGCATGATATTTTACAACATACAAGAATATATGTCTAAATTTTAACCAACTAAATCATACGGTTTTATTTAATTAAGAGTAAAGATATATATCACCCCTTTTTGCTTCACCCATGTATCACCTCCTATGTGGAGTTTTTAAATACCAATAAAAATGTTTCTCTCTCTTAAATGATTATTTTCTCTTTCCTTTGTTTAATGCCACATTAAATGACACATAGGAGGTGATAAATGGGTGAAACAAAAAGAGGTGATATATAGCAATGCTCTTAAATTAATCCTCTTCATGTTCCAAAAGAACTTTAAGTGTTTAAGACGGTAAGAGGTAAGATTCACAAGAGCAAATGTTGGAATGTTCGGATCCGATTTCCATCCTAGACCTCGTTACTCGACCTTACATAAAAATAATTTGCGTAATTTGCGTCTGCCGGGAGTCGAACCCGGGTCTATTGCTTGGAAGGCAATTATCCTAACCGTTGGACTACAAACGCATTGATAGACAAAAAGATGAGTCGTAAATATTTTATTCTAATTAGAAAAGTCAAGAAACATGTCTCTACTTACTTGTTTCTGATCTTTGTATCCATGAAAATCAGCAATGGGTTAAACATATAAAGATTCTTAATCCATCTTTTAATCTAGACAAGCTTAAGGTACATAGTGGTAACATCAGGTACACATTTTAGTTCTCTTACAACACTCACAAATACACAACATTATGTACGTATTTTGATATACACATAAAATATTGACAGCAATGCTTCATAGTTGCAGTCAAAAAGTTAATGTCAGTTGAGGAAGTATCAATTGAAATCAACATACTACCTTTGTAACTTATCTGCTAACTTTAGTTACTCAAAAATTGAATACGTTATTTTCCATGATTATAATGTGTGTACATTTTTATTATAAAAAATACAATATATATATATACTATAATACATCTCTAATCAATACGTTGTAAGTTAAATTTCACCATCTCTTCCAAAGCTATTTTATACGGACTATTCAAAGGCAAACATTGAAGATTCCTAATCGCTAAATCAGCTTTCTCTTTCGCTAATTCCTGTGCCCTTTCAATCCCACCACATTTCTTCACCAAATCAATAGCTTCCTCAAGCGAACCATCTTCAGAAAACTCCGTTTCAATTATTTCCCTCAATTTCGGTTCTTTCTCTAGGGCAAATATTACCGGAGCTGTTAAATTCCCTTTCCCCAAATCACTCCCAGCTGGTTTTCCAAGTTGCTCTGCTGATTGTGTAAAATCAAGAATATCATCAACTACTTGGAATGATAATCCTAGGTTTTTACCATATTCAAACATTTGTTCGCTTGTTTTACTATCTACTCCGCTGAATATAGCTGCTCCTTTTGTGCTAGCGGCGATTAATGATGCGGTTTTGTAATAACTTTTAATTAAGTAATCCTCAAGGTCAACATCACAGTCGAATAAATTTGATGCCTGCTTTATTTCTCCACTTGCAAAATCTTTAATAACCTGAAAATAGGAAAAAAATGATTTTCAAAGTTAAAGGACTAAAGTAGCAAAAAAGTCAAAGATAAAGGACCAAATAGGTTATTTATTATTAAGTAAATTTTTTTACCTGACTGATGAGTTTTATTACTTCAAGATTTTCGAGGTTAGCGAGGTACCATGATGATTGTGCAAACATGAAATCTCCGGCCAAAACGGCCACTCTCGTACCATATAACTGATGAACGGTTTGCTTCCCTGCACAAAGTATTGTCAATCTTAGCAGAATAACACTTTTAAGGGTATTTTAGTCTTTTATCACATCAACGATATGGTTACCCGTGGATTTTTTATGCCTATAATGTAACGAATACACAAAAATGGACTATCGTATTGACGTAGTCACGAAAATAAGCGACTAAATTGTCTAAAAGGTCAAAGATAAAGGACCAAATAGGATATATAGAATAGAAAGATTACTATACCTCTTCGCATGTCACTTTCATCTAATACATCATCATGAATTAAACTCGCCGTGTGGATCATTTCTATAATCTCAGCCAACCTTCTATGTTCTTTCGTGAGTTCCCTAAATCATTAAAACATTTATATAATCAAGCAAGTTAATTTAGTATAATAATTATTTCAAAATATGAAAAAAAAAGTGCTCACTTTAAACCAGTAATTTCAGATGTAGCTCTTGATGCGAGAAATACCATAGCAGGTCTCATTCTCTTACCACCCGCACCAAAAATTTGCTCCGCAGCAGACATAAGAACTGGATTTTCCGCACCAACAATCTTAAAAAAAAAAAAAAAAAAAAACTTTAGCATAGATCCAATTTTAAAAAATTATTTAAAAAAAACAGAGGTATATTTGCCTATGCAAGATAACATATAGACTAATGATGCAAATTTTCACACCTTTTTTAATCGGAGGATACTATGTTTCACATCAAACATATATGCAAATTACACAAAGCCAAATATATATACACTTACAGATTTCAGATTCTTGTTCAGTGTTTCAAGATCATCAGCAACAAGTTCAAACAATTTTGTCAACTGAATTGGGTTTTTCGATACGCTTTTCAAATCCAATACTCCCGGAGAACTTGTTCCAACTCCTGATACAACACAACCATTGTCAAAAACCTTAAACTTTCAAAATTAACCTTAAAACCATTCAATTACATTACAATAAGGAAAGAGTGTAAGATGATCAAAGAATTAAGTACCAGAATCCGAGGTTTTAGTTGATAAGGCGCGACACCCACCAATACCTCGTCTGAAGCAGGCAACTTTACGAGACTTATAGCCTCTATTAACGTTACTAAGCACACCCTTTGAATTGTTTCGGACATTGAACAAATCAAGTGAGGCATTAGAGGAGCACCCACAAGCCATGGAGTCCACCTTAGCTCTTCCGAAATCAAGACTATGGTAAGTCATTGACATCATCCTTAAACTCTCGCTATATATAGAAATAGACCCAGAATTATTTTTTGAAAAAAAACAAGATATTTATTACTCAGTACTTTCTAGAACCCACCTCAAAAACTTGCTGAATTTTCTATTTGCAAAACACCCACAAGGAAAAATTGTAATTTGAGAAGAAAGTATGAATTTTTAGTGAAAATTAAGCAAAAAGTAGTGGTATATACGAGATATATTATTTTGAGATGTTGAAGTTTTGCAAGTGAAATACAATGACAAATATATATTTGTGTATAAAATTGTGTTGTGCATTAAAACGAGAATTTGAGTGGATAAAGAGAGTTTAAATTATTGTGTAAGATAATAATATGTGAAGTTTGATTTTGTTACGCAAGTGTAAACATTGACTGGAAATTGAAAGAAGAAGACAGATGTTTTTCTATTAAATTCTTAGTTTCTTACACGATCCTTTTACTAAATGCGAATTACTTAACTTTTGGAACAAAAAAGAATTAGTACTTAACTTAGACTAAGAAGAACTTAAGACATTTGAACAAAAAAAAAAAAAAGAACTTAAGACAGGAAATGTTTGTTTTTAAGAAGAGAAGGAAAAGTAAACTGAAAAAGTGTGGACCTTATGATATCTATCTTTTTTTTTTTTTTGTCATAAGAATCGAGGTGATTTTTGTCAGCGTTTTGTTGTCAATGTGGCAACCAAGAGATGTTCTTCTCTAATAAACCAATCAAGACAAGGCCGAAATGATAATGCATTTGTTTTATAAAATATACGAAAATGAGTTCCAAACAAAGAAAAAAGGGTCAGAAATTAGTCGATTGTTTGATTATTGGTTATTACTTTAACGCACAGCTATGATTAATAAAATCTTCACAATAAATTTATTAATTAAATAATATTCTTTAGAACTAATTTTACTAGCAAAAAATTGAAATTATCCCTTACTACTCGAATCCTAATATATATAATTAGTATTATTAATTATATAAAAAAACAAAAAATTAAACCCAACCCGGCCCCAACTTTTTTGTTGGTGTCTCCCCTTCCATATTTTGTTCTATAAGACCACGTCGACGCCGACGCCATCCAGCTAAGCATCACCACCAACACTGTCACCACCACGTCTCCCTTGGAAACACAACACCACCACCGGTTATCGTTTCTCCCATATCTTCTCCCCAATCTGAAAAAACACCAACATGTCGCCGCATCTCACCATTTTGAACTACATGAAGTTTGCAGGTTCTTTCAATTGAGAAAAGAACATGTTTACCTCTTACTATTACATATTTACCTTTCATCAAGTAAAGGACTGTGTAGAATCCCGAACAAGATTCGGCACATATAATAATTCTTTGATTCTCATTTCTCTTTTTACTCAAACCATCTTCAACCTCAGTAGGTTTTGTCATCCTTTTGTTTCGAACACTAGCAAGGACTTTTGTTCTTTAGGTCATCAAACATTTTTTATATGTGGTTATTCCTGTGGTGCGTGAAACAAACAACAAAGGAAAATCTCCTGAGCATGAACCACCCTCACTTAGTTATCACCTACAGTGCAAACTTGCACACAAGTCAAGCAAAAAGATTAATAACACAATACCTATTCACACTCTTAATAATTAACCAACTATAAGTAACTCTCAACTTTTATGAAGAAGAAAAAATAGTATTGAAATATATATATTTTATTGACTTGAATGACTGAAAGTGAATAGAATTATTTTCGTGATAGACTCCTTTGTGAATTCCAACCTCGAAAGACTTCCAAAACTCTTGAATTTGAAACTTGGGGTTTCAAAAATATTCGAAAAACTGTTGTCTTTTGATGTTTTTCGGTTTGTATTGATGTTGTGGTGGTGATATATGAAATGGATGTGGTGTTTCTTGATATGAGAGATGATTGTGGATACATTTATGAATTTTGTTCATGAGAAATTCGAAATTTTTTAGGATTTGGTGAAGAAATTTCGTAGCATTTGAGTGATATTTGGTGTTGGAGTTGTAGTTAATTTAGTGTAGAAATGAGTTTAGGCGTGTTTCGATGTTCGGTAGGCGTTGTTATGAGGGTTGTGAAGGTTTCGTGGAGTTTCAATGGAGTTCGAGTGGCTTAGAGAAGGTAAAGTAGGAAGAAGATAAGGATTAGTGGGTGAGGTAAAAGGCAAATTTGTGTAGGTTACCGCTCCAGGTTGAGCGGTATTACCGCTAATAGCTTTGGTGTACAACACTTCTCGATGTGGGTTTCTGCCTTTTTCATTACCTCTTGTGTTGACGGAAAGTGCTTCGTATGCATGATCTTCCAGTCTGCTTCAACTCTCTAGGCGTAGTGTGCCGCACCATATCGATAATTTTTCTCCCTATGAGATGGTGTATATGCATGGTGTTGCATAGGTACAAATTAAACAAAATGTACATACATGCTACCACTCTGTCGTGTGATGTACCGTGCTTCAGGTACGGTGTACCGTGGCTAGCATGTGGTAACTTTACTGCTTCCTTGTGTGGACAGAGCATCATCCGTCCACTTTTTTTCACAGAATATTCACACCACAAATGTGGGCACGGTCTACCACAAGGATGTGTGGTATATCACAAATAACAGGCTCCGAAACTTAATTTTTCTCTAAATTGACACACAACTCAATTCCCTACTACCTATAAACATCAAAACACTACAACCTTTTACTAAAATTTACTGTAATTAACACAATGTTTAAATTAATTTACACTATGAAATTAAAATTCATGAAAGCTTATTACAACATGGGTTGTCTCTCACAGGAATTTTTATTTTACATCTTTAAAAGTTTGACATTTTGTTTCCTTGAGTTTTGTTTTCACGTAGCCTCCCCAAAAATGGGAGAGACTACTTGCATCAACCAATCAGAACTTGCAATTTTTCTTTGTTCGTACCTCGATCACCTTCTCCAAAACAAATCGAGTGACAAAAACGACCCCATCCAAGCATCTATGTACTTGTGTGGCCTATTATCGGGGTTGGGATCTTTCCTTGCTACTTTGTCTCCCACCTCTAACCCATTTTCTTTTTTCTTTCTCACGGTTTCTTAGGCGCTCTTAGATTTTAATATCTAGGTCACAATTCGAATTGCTGAGACACCTCGTGACTCCTTCCTATTTTTCTTTCCCATATATAGAACGTTTAGGATTCATATTCAATGCAGAAGGTTACGGTTCCTTCATTCACGTTGATTATGGTGTGGCCCATGGATAAGAATGGACGCCCAAGTATGTACATAACGTTCTTATCTGCATCATCGTGAAGTATAATAAAATTAGTGGGAATAACAAGATTACCTACTTTGACGAGCACGTCCTTGATTACTCCCCACAAACTTGTTGTGGATCGATCCGCCAATTGAAAGATAACAAATGTAGGTTTGGTATCTCTGATACCCAACTTCTCGAACACACTTTTGGCCATGAGATTCACACTTGCACCCAAGTCACACATCACATTTCCTTCGAATGCACCACCTGTCTTAATTAGAAGGTTGAAACCTACAGTTGTAAATGGACCAAGCCGCTAGCGAGCAGCTCGAGCTCGGCTCAAAGAAAAGCTCGTTTGAGATCGGTTTGAATATAAACAAGCTCAAGCTCCGATTTAAACTCGGTACTTAAACAAGCCTACTCAAACTCGTTCGTTAACGACTCGTTTATATTTATGAATTATATATTAATATATATTTTACTTGTAAATACATTATTAAACCTTAAATATCAACTTGGTAATTTTTAATTTCCTTAGACATTTATATTTTCATTGATATTACGCTTCATATTTTCATACCACACACTCCATTAAAGGTTAAAGCCCTCCTGAAACTCTTTAACTTTGCCCAAAGTGCAGCATCCGCCCCTGATCTTCATTTTTACCCTTTCGCGCCCTCCATCTAACTACTTTTTGTCACCGTTAGCCTTTCTCCATTAATCTGTCAACTGACCGTTAGTCAACGCCACATGGTGTCACATCACCGCCACGTCACCAAGATTTTTTTTTTTTATACAGTTCATGGAAGTTCTGTTTCGACCATAACAAAACAAATCTCATGAGCAACTCGAGTTCGCCTCTAAGAATATTGTTCTATAAGTTAAACAAACAAGTTTTAATATCTCTGACTTGGATCAATGAAAGCTCGACTCGGTTCGTTTAAATTTGAGCTCGCCTTGACTAGGCTCGTTTAAATTTGAGCTCGACTCGAGAAGTTAAACAAATAAGCATGTACATCTAGTATTTGTCTTGACTCGACTCATTTACAGCCCTATTGAAACCTCTATGATCCTTAAGTTTCGGTGGTAACTTCTGCTGAACTTGTGCCTATACCTCTCCGGTTAGTGCCAAAGTCTTATACTCAGTAAATTTATTCTTCTTGGAGAGTGTATCCTTGAAGAATCATTGATACTTTGAATCCTTCTTGATGGCTTCGAGTAACGTGATGTTAATTTTCAGTTGACTTAACATCTCTATGAACTTCTTGTACTCGAGGTCATAACTCTTCTCAGCGATTCGTAATGGATATGGAGGTGGTGAACGAATGTATAATGGTGGCGGTTCCTCCCTTAGTTTTTCTTGCATCCTTGGTTACTCAACTACATATCTCAGTTTCTCAACCACTTCTTCAACTCAATCCTCTACAATCACCTCATCTAACTTCAACTTGGTTTGTTCTTTCTCCTCGAAATCTCCACTTCATTAGGTGTAACTGGTGGCGATTTCACGATCTTTTCAATTTGAAGGCCAGTGACCTTACACGAGTCAAAACCAATGTAATTATCAACACTCCGAATGCCTTAACCTCAGTATTCGTACCTTGGACAATTTGCATGGGTGGACCTTCTTGTGAGACTTGAAGGTGGTTGTCAATTTGCGAGACTTGATTCTCTACTATCTTCAATGAAGCAGGATGCTCGACGAACCTCTCATTGTTTTCTCTCAAATTATTTTGCTTCATCGCCGTAATTTCTTTTAATGTTTGTTATAACTCACTAGTGGAGCCTTCTTGTGGATGAGTATGGAATTCTTTTTTAGCAAGACTATCTGCATATGCATCATACACGAGTTGTGGTGGATCTTAATTACCATAGTCTTGTCCCCCGTGATAATGATTTGGGACCTTGGTTGAAACTTGTTCCCTTGAAATCCTGGTTGAAACGAATTTTCTTGGTAGGCGTACCTTGATTCACGGTCTTGTCCAGATTTGACCATTGAAAATCCGAATGATTACGATTTTAATGTTGATACCTTTTTTTTTATTTTTTATAGATGTATGGGTGTCCGGGCCAGCATACACGCACCACGACTATTTCCATAGGAAATATACACGCCTCCTCATGCATACTTCCATTTAATCAGAACAGGTTACCCATGTTCAGGGAGGGGACTCGAACCTTGCACCTCTTGCTTACCTCCTTTAAGGGCTCAAGAAATAACAAGGCCGAGGAGATTCGAACCCTGTATCTCCTAGATGAGAGACAGGCATCCTGGCCATTGAGCTAGTCCCAATGGTTTAATGTTGATACCTTTGATTAGTCGAATGGTAGTTCCTACGATTTATCACGAAAAACACCAATTATAGATAACCTTGGTATGTTTCCTAACTATGATCATTTACTATGTAACAAGGATAATTATGAAAATCTTACTACATTCACCTCTGATTGTCTCTTTTGATGATCTTTTAACTTTTAAGACATGATAATTGCAATCTTTACTGATAATGACACATTTACTATAATTAGTAAGGTTGTTTTTATTTTTATATTAAGAAATAAATACACTCAAATAAAAATGTAACTGTTCAACACTTTTATTTCTACTTAGGTAATAAATTTTCACACTTCCATCCATAATAAGACTAAAACTCTCAATGGTAGCAAATTATGAGGTCCAAAATAAAAAAATTGTAGCAAATGGGCTACGAAATGGGTAATGTTTGGAGGAGTCTGAGAAAGATATGGGTGCAAAATTGTTATGTGTGCAAATTTAATAATCAACGTTTCATTGATTGCTCTCAAGTTGATATTTCTAATGATTAAAAATAATTTTTAATAATTATAAAATTATGAGATTGGATTTTAATTGAATCAATACTTTTTAAATTAACAGGGTCAAGCCATAAATCTCTTGACCAGAGTAAATATTTGATAAACTCAAAGCATGAGGAAGAAAAAAAATAGAAAGCAGAGACATCTTCATCAGGTAAATGTTCTTTCTTTTATTTATAATCCATTTTTTAAAAATTTTCTTTGGTATTAATGGATATCAGATCGTCAAATTATCAATATATAGCACAAGATTGTTATTATAATTGAATGGTTGTTCACACAACGGATACTTGAGTTGAAATGAGTATCTTTCATTATTAAAATGATCTTTTATTTAGATAAATGGTAGCTAAAAACAACATACTTCTAAGACTTTAAAGGGACAATTTATTTCAATTTAATGATGGGTAGTATGGGCAACTAGGATTTTCAATGTTCTAATGTCTTCGGTTACAGATGAATGAAGCTGTAATTAAAGGGTAAATTGTACCATTGGTAGTGTTTTATGAAAAATCATCATATATACACATGTATGTTAGAAGATGTCAGTTATACCCTTGTTTTATACACTAACCTTGTAAATCTACCCCTTAGAGAGATCAATATTGCACTGTTTTGGAGTAACACACGTAAATTTGCTTTCTTATGGAACACCGGGGTAATATTTGGCTATTTTTCATAACACAAGGATCAATGGTGCAATTTACCCTTTATAGATTATCGTAATCGACCTCTTCTTGGAGTAGGATCCTAATATTGTGTCCACGGCTACCTTTTTAAATAACCCCTCCAAAATGGTAGTCTCCTCTTACAAATTGAAGGTCAAATAGATTATCAATTCTTTCCCACTTTTAAGAATGTATATATTTAATCTTAGGTTTGGATTTATTTTCTAAATAATGTCAAGTTCTTGTCTGGAAAAATTATAAGTGAAGTTTGCCCCAAGAGAATAACATTTTTCATTGTGGTACATGCAATTGTTTTATTTGTGTACGAGATTAGAGGATACAAAGTGAGATTTGAATTGAACAACCTTTTTCTCACTGTCAATGCAGCTCAGCTAATTAGAAGGGGATATTTTGCCTTACTGAAGCTGGTGATGCATTTCTCTTAACCACTCCATATAACCTTGGGTAATTAACAAAAAAAAATCGAGATATGAGGCTTATATAATTTATTGTCACGTCAAATTTTAAAAGAATGAGAATTTTAGGTGATACTGGTTTATACTATCAATGCAGATTTTATGACACTTGAAATGTAGAACTGGAGCCGAGATGGTTCCTATACAGTTCATAGCTCAAATAAATTCAAAAACACTCAATCATCTCAGGGTGAACTTATTTATAAGCCCAAAAGTGCAATTTTAAAGTAAAGAGTTTTAGTAAAAAAATCCTTCGAATCCAATGGAAACTACAATGCCCGGCCATGAGCGTAATCAGGTACATTCATTGCAGCCTCAGATATCCATTTCATTAGTAATGAATTTTATTCCGGTACAGTTTTTAATGCACCAAATTTTGTAAGTATTATAGAAGTTTTACTCGAGAATAAGTTGAAAGAGATAGAAGTTGGAACCGAGTTCACATTGTTGATAGCCTTTATAAAGACTTGGCCCTTCCGGGTTTTCGAATTGATGCAATTTACTCCAACAAAGATTACTATACTATCTAATTCTAAGTTAATGAAAAGAATTGATAGTTTCTACTCTGTAACAATATATTGTCATTATAGGTAGCTTTATATTTGATAGACGTACGTGCTTGATAGTCTACTGGGCTCTCAAATTTGTTAACTTCTGAGTTTATATATAAATTTCCTTGTAAAATAAAGATTTTATGGTTTTGTACTTGTTCCCTTATCATGTAAAAGGTTGTCTTTACTTCCAACTTTCACAATATGAATCCGATGATTAATGTAATTAGAATTTTCTTCTTCAATAATTAGTTTGTAGTAATCCAAAATGAAATACTTTTCCAGAATCAATTTGTTCATTTATAAGAACAATCTTGTGATTTTATACAAGTTATTCCTAATTTCGATATGCTATTCTATTCTACCAAGCATGAGATTCGAATTAATTAATTTATTCTCACATTGATTCTTGTAACATTTCAAGCATTATATATTGATTAACACGATTTTCTTTTTGTTACATAGGATGGGAGAGCCACTTTGGACTCGGAGTCATTAACACAATTTTTCTAATCCCACAATTATTGTATTCCTTACTACATGTTATTCATGTCTTTAGCTATCACAATTAGTGTTCTTTACCACATTCTTCTATTTCAGATCAGGCATCCGTTTTAAAAAAAATCTCTTCCAGCTTTGCATATGAAAATATGCATATCTTTTTTTTTAGTTTTAAAGATTCTGTGCATTTTGAAGTAAATATGTAGAAACTGATAAATTAAAAAGCTAATGCCATTTGATAATCAGCAAATTACATATTTTCCTCATTTTCCGGGTACAAAGTTTGTGGCGAAAGCCCATGCATTGTTGGTGACAGGGTCAGCAACGTGGTCGTAAAGGTTTTCAATCGGACCCTTTCCTGTAACAATGGCTTGGACAAAGAATCCAAACATTGAGAACATAGCTAATCTCCCGTTCTTAAGCTCTTTCACCTTCAATTCCGCAAATGTATCTGGATCATCAGCTAATCCAAGGGGGTCAAATGATCCTCCAGGGTAAAGACTATCTAGTCCTTCACCTAATGGGCCTCCACCAACTCTGTATCCTTCAATCAAGCCCATGAGCACAACTTGTGAAGCCCAAATAGCGAGAATGCTTTGAGCGTGCACAAGGTTTGGGTTACCAAGATAGTCAAGACCACCCTCAGAAAAGATCTGGGACCCAGCTTTGAACCAAACGGCTTCACCGAATTGAACACCGTTTTTAGAAAGAATCTCAGGGAAGACACATCCGAGTGTTCCGAGCATAGCCCAACGGGAATGGATCACTTCAAGCTCACGGTTTCTTTTGAATGTCTCTGGGTCAGCTGAAAGTCCAGCAGTGTCCCAACCATAGTCTCCGGGGAACTCTCCGGTCAGGTATGATGGAGTCTGCTCGGAAAATGGGCCAAGATACTTGGGGCGATCAGCTCCGTACCTTTTGATCAATAACGAATTATCATGTTAAAGAGTCGATTAACTTATATATAAAAAGTACGCGTAAAACATAATATTAAAGCAAATACCAAATGCTTTTAGGAGCACTGCTGACTGTACGCCTCATGGTGGTACGACCACCGGAAAAGCTGCCGACCTTTCCTACGAGCTCATTCTGAGATTTTAAAGCTGTCTGCCCAGCGAATGCAGATTGCTGAATGCCAGAAGTTGCCATTTTGATGTTTTTTTGTTACTGTTAATATTTACAAGCTCACTTTTGTTGTTGTTAAGTAGTAAGAGTGTTGGTTATTTTATATTGAAGTTTAGATAATTTTGGATTAGGATACTTACACGTCAGCAACACTTGATTGGTTCATTAGCTGCCCTCTCGGATTTCCTCTTTGATTTTCTTATACTGTGAGACATTGAGGCCATTGTTTTGCCACGTGAATTTGTAAAACTCAAGGCAGAATGTGTACTTGAGGAGGTGAGGTGTTCTTTTAATTTTTGTTTTTTAGTAGAAGGAGCATTAGGTATGTATTTAGGGTTGTTGAAGGTATTATGTTTTTTTTCCAAAATCATAATAATATAAAGTTATAAACAGAAAATAAATTTCAAAAAGTTACAAATTAGCCTACCCTTAGTCTCGATGTCATTACGGTAAACAGTAACCAATTAGGTTGGAATACATGTATTCCAATTACTAAACAACGTGTGTAAAATCTTTTGTTTGACAACTTAGTCGGCGACCTCATTTTTGTTGGAATTTTTTAAATAAAGACAATTTATTTTATTAATTCTTTCATGTTTTTGGGAGAAGTGGAAAATACCATTTGTGTATAATAGTCCCACTTTATTATTCGGGGAAAAAAACCATTAGAATTATTCCTTATTCTTCATTATGGATTAATGGTTCTTTATGTATTAGTTGTTATAGGAGTTACAAAAACTTGATAAAGAAAAAAAACGGACGACTTTAATGAGCATTGACGAGCATTAATGTGACGGTTTTCTTGTCTTGCTATTTCTTCTATAAATAGTGACTTTGTCACTTTCATTTGAAGAGAAGAAGAAAAAAGATTATTCTTGAGAGAATGGAAAAATATAGAGAGAATAGAAAGGAAAAAAAATATTCTAGAGAGAATAAATAATAGAATGTAAAATGAAACTAAGAATTAGAAATACTATTATATTTCTCTCTCAAATATTCTAGTATAATATTTCTATAGAATAGAACTTTTGACCGGCACGACCGGAATATCTTTTTAACGCCATTTACATTCCGTGTAATAGTTCTTTTCTCATATTTTCGGTGTAAGTTTCATTATTTTCAATTCATTGTAATAGAGTAGTATTACTTTAATTGAGAATTATTTTGTTTTTCTTTTGGAATTCCATTTCTTCATTTATTAAAACCAGTGATTGTTATTTTTCCAACAATTTAAAAAGATATTACTTTTATATCACTGGTTGTTGTTTTTTTTGAAATGGTTTTCCTATCTTGGCAGTTGCTTCATTATTGAATGCAAATGCCTTTCCGACGTGACTATGTTGGAGCCTTTCAATGGTTCCAACTACAAACGTTGGGCACAAAAGACACTGATATGTCTTGAACAACATGAACTAGACCTTGCCGTTCTCAAGGTATTCCCTGCCATTGAGGCTAATGGGGAATATACCAAAGAACTACATGCTAGGTTTCTGGCTCTAAAATTGGGTTCAAGAAAGTTAATTCAGTGGTTAGAGGATGGATCTTGGATAATGTGACGAAACCCTCCTTTTATTTGTGTACCGTTGAGAAGTCAACAAAGACTATCTATGAAACGGTTTAGAAAAGGCATGAGGGTGATGATTCTGATGAGAATAAGTATGTCACAGGGAAATGACCTAACAAGATCTAATTAGTCTCATACAAGTCGAAAAGTGAATCGACTCATGGATAAGTCCTTAGGTTTCCTCGTTTTTATGAGTTTAAGGATTACTTTGGCCCCTTATATTATCACTTTTTAACTCTTGTTGCCCTAAATTTCATTCACAAACATGAATATATATCAATTGGATATTAAATATATGTGTGAATGAAGATCTATGTGAAGAGATCTATATGGTGCAACATGAAGGGTTGGTGGTTTTGGATTAAGGGGATAAAGTATGAAAACTAAGGAAATTGTTTTGTGTTTTTTTATAATGGGCACCGTGTTAATGAAATAGAATCCTAATAAAAGATGGATCGGTTTGTGCTACACTTTTATCAATATGTGTACGACATGATCCACTTTTGGTACTTTCATTCATGGGACTTACTTCTTTTATTCTTCTATTTGTGAATAAAATATGTGGGGAAAGATGAGCCTAAGGGAAAAATTCGTTAGAGTCAATTATAGAATTTACCTTAGTTAGTCTCACTTTGTTGGAAAGGTTTGACTCCATTGATATAATATCTAGTAAAAAAGAAATTCCTTATAATAATAGTATTCATAAATAAGAGAATTGTGGGGGGTGTGTACCCCTTAATGGATATAAAATAATTATAATGATTATGATGCTCTTAATGAATAAAACCCAACTTGGTATTGTCCATATTGTAAAGAGACTAAAGTGGTGACCATTGGGTTATTATTATTTTTTATTTAATAAAGTACGAGAGATGTACTATTGATCTATATGATTCACTAACTTCTCATCCATATAATGTAAATTGTGCATACATGAGCAAATTAAAACTTAATGAATTCATAGCCATGTGTGGTGGTCCTATTGAGACGGACTTGATGAATTCACCGTTTAGGTTGTTATATATTCCTCATACTTAATGAATTCATAGGCATGCGTGGTGGTCCTTTTGAGATGGATTTGATGAATTCACTGTTGAGGTTGTTGTATATTGCTCATAATATGATTACAAGGAGACGTCATTGATGTTCCCAATGGATGAGTTGTTAGAATCACCACAAATATATAGCCTGTAAGGTTGGTCCTAAAGAGAAGGGACTTGATGAATTAGAGAGACACATAATGAGGATGAGCTTTATTGCTCTTAATGATCTCGAAATCCGAGAGGGTCGGCTAATGAGGCTAGACGCTCTTGGAGATCACCTATGTGCATGGAAAGAGTGATGTTTGAGGAATCTGTAACTATCAGTCGGGTAGAGTATGTGCTGTGAGGGTCTCGATCGAAAGCTATCAAGTTCAAGAGTACGTTCACTTGATATATTTTTGGTGGTTGCCTCACTTCACTACGTGTCAATTCAAATCGAAAGATATTGACACTTAAGTACAATTCACCCAAATGCTGATATTTATGGAAACCTGTTCACCTTCTTTCCCAAAGAACATGAATGGGGGATTGTTGGAATTTTTTAAATAAAGACAATTTATTTTATTAATTCTTTCATGTTTTTGGGAGAAGTGGAAAATACCATTTGTGTATAATAGTCCCACTTTATTATTCGGGGAAAAAAACCATTAGAATTATTCCTTATTCTTCATTATGGATTAATGGTTCTTTATGTATTAGTTGTTATAGGAGTTACAAAAACTTGATAAAGAAAAAAAACGGACGACTTTAATGAGCATTGACGAGCATTAATGTGACGGTTTTCTTGTCTTGCTATTTCTTCTATAAATAGTGACTTTGTCACTTTCATTTGAAGAGAAGAAGAAAAAAGATTATTCTTGAGAGAATGGAAAAATATAGAGAGAATAGAAAGGAAAAAAAATATTCTAGAGAAAATAAATAATAGAATGTAAAATGAAACTAAGAATTAGAAATACTATTATATTTCTCTCTCAAATATTCTAGTATAATATTTCTATAGAATAGAACTTTTGTTAGAGATAACCGGCACGACCGGAATATCTTTTTAACGCCATTTACATTCCGTGTAATAGTTCTTTTCTCATATTTTCGGTGTAAGTTTTATTATTTTCAATTCATTGTAATAGAGTAGTATTACTTTAATTGAGAATTATTTTGTTTTTCTTTTGGAATTCCATTTCTTCATTTATTAAAACCAGTGATTGTTATTTTTCCAACAATTTTTACTCTTAGAAATAAAAGCAAAACTAGAGTTTGACAACTCAGCAAAACCACAAATATTACACACAATGTTCTTAATTAAATGACACGAAATTGTTTGATTTGAAGAAAGGGGTTTTCATAATATTTTCAGCATTACTTTCAATCGTCACACTTTCCAAAGGATATTCCGACACCATCTGCGTAGCTTTCAAGATACCCGTCGTCTCGACTTCCAGAACTGATTATACTCCAATCTTCTAAATTTTCCATGATACAAGTTTACTATTAGTGTTTCTTACTAAACATGCGATTGTGACTCTTTAATCTGAAAAAACTGCACCACAATTTATTCTATACTGGTTAGGAAGTGATTGTTTCCATTATTTTTTAAATTTAGTATGTTTGTTATTATGATACTATGTTGATTTCCTATAATATTATTACTAACGATTTGTGAGTTTTCCATTTGTTTCTCTATGAAGTTAATATCATATTAGATATTTTATAATATTCTTTCCAATATGTTATTGTTTTATTTATTGTAATCATATGATCATATATTTTATTGTTTTACGTAAAGTTATTCTTTTTCTTTCTAAATTTGTCATGTAATGGTACATATCAGTTCTAAAATTTTGTCTTTCTTTTTAAACTTTTAAGATCCACTGGTCTAGTCTAGTGGTAGTTTCATTTTTAGTTTTGATATTTAACGGGCTTGTAAACCATATACTTCTTATCCAAAGGCATCTGAAAAGCATATATTCTACCGTTTCAATATTTTCATTAAAAAATTTGCACATGTTACTATCACTACATTTACGATTTAATAAATTAACTTTTGTTGGTAATAAATTTCTAACGACTCACCACATAAAATTCCTAATTTTTAGAGGTGATTCCGTTTTCCAAATTAATTTCCAAATTTCTTTGACATTGTTATTAGATATAGTTGGTTTATTTTGATCCTTGGTTAATTGTTTGTTTATTTTTTTCCTTTTTTAATTTACGGTAAGTTTCTTTTACCGTGTAGATTCCTTTCTTACAATATCAAATACAAATTTGATCTTTGATACAAATTTGATTTCACAGACAAATTTTGGTATTACCATTTTAATTACTTTGTCACTTATATAAGTAGTATATAATTTTTTTATTATATTGATTTTTCAGGTTTGTTATTATTAATAAGTTTATTTACCTATTTGATTTAAGAGGCAATAGGTTTTTTATTTTGGGTATTGTTACATATCCATTTGTGTTCATGAATGTTTATATTTGAACATTTCTCTAATTTCCATATTATAGTTTTACTAAAGGTATCTCTATGCATTAGTATGTTTTTCCAACCCCAAGATGGGCAATTTCCTAATTTAGCATTTAAGAAATTATTATTATTGAATATATCCATTAGAAGTTTAAATTTTTACTAAAGCTATTATGTTTTATTGCTGGATAAAACCCGTGTCTGAATAGTTTAAGATTTTTTTTTTGTTTTGTTGA
This sequence comes from Nemophila menziesii, assembly GCA_029959085.1. Taxonomy (NCBI): domain Eukaryota; kingdom Viridiplantae; phylum Streptophyta; class Magnoliopsida; order Boraginales; family Hydrophyllaceae; genus Nemophila; species Nemophila menziesii. The sequence continues at coordinate 3,376,594 of JARWIR010000013.1, forward strand.
CGGCAATCGAACCCAGGTTCCCTAGGTGAAAGTCAAGGTTAAGGTTGTTGGTAAACTAGGATTTTCACCAAAATGTTGACCATTTTTGCGATGATAGTCGGTGACTCAATTTAAAAAAATGATTCGCTATTGATACGTTTTAAAAAAAACCTTTCGTGGGTTCGAAGCTAAAACTCCAGGCTTTTGGGCCTTATGCCCACAACATCTGAACCAACCAATTTTTTTTGTCTTTATTTAGTAAACTCTGTATCTTATATTTAATACAACGTGTCTTCAAATTAAGCATCACAACTCTTTTAGGAATTTCCAAACCACCTTTTCACTATTTATAAATAGTTGCCCAACACTAACATTTTGTTCATTCCGTTATAAGTAATAAAAAGTCATAAGAGAGAGATAAAAAAGAAGCAGTTTTATTAAGTTTGTTGAAATTATTAAGAATTTGTATGTCCATTTCTTTTGAATAGTTTTGTCTTTGTATATTAGAGGTTAAACCCAACAAACGTAAGCCACATGTATGTGACCTAAATACCTTAAAGATATCAGATCCAATCCGAGTCTCAACAAGTAAAATTATTTATTTATTTACGTTTATATAATTTCTTCATTATTTTTTTCTATATTATTTTACTGGTTTATACAAATAAAACACAGTAATTTAAGGTATTTATGATTCACGTTGTATAAATCATCGAAATTAAATCAAGATACTCCAAGATAGATTGGTCGAGATTAACAACATAGCCCCTACACCAGAGCTACAGTTAGAAGAATATAACATCAAAACACAAATCAAATTTGAATTTCAATGTGAAGAAGCTATAATAGGGTTACCAGAATAAAAGATGAACACAGAGAATAGGAAGAAGACTCGGCTAAATTTTAAAATGGTTTTCAAATTTATTATAAAAATTCCTTTCTTGAACAAGAGGCCACAAAAGACCAGATGGGGATTGGTGCACAATTTATACAACCCAAAATAACCAGATAAATGAATGAAGAGTTAACAAGGCCACCTGATAGGGATGAAATTTAGAAGGTTGTCAAGGATCCGTTAGTTTAAAAAGCCCCGTGCCCAGATGGCCTTAATGATAAATTCTATAAAGAATATTGGGATATCGTTAAAAATAACGTATTGTTAATGGTTAATGACTTTTTCAATAATAACATCTCTTTGGACAAGATAAATAACACCCTTAATACTATCATCCCAAAGGGTGACACTGAGGAATATTGGGTAATTTTAGACCCATCTCCTGTGTTAACTTCGATTATAAAATAATTACAAAAATATTTTTGAACATACTTCAAGGAATTATAGATACAATTGTCTCACTCATCCAATCGGCGTTTATCAAAAGAAGGGCAATTCAAAATAATATTACTATGGCATAAGAACTTTCTTTTTCATGAACAGGAAAAGGAAGAACATGAAGAATATGTCGGCCATAAAGATTGGTACTACAAAAGTTTATGATCAAGTAATATGGAACTTTATTATCTTAGTCTTGAAGAAGATGGGATTCAATGAAAAATGGGTAACATGGATAAAAAATTGTATTTTTACAGTTTCCTTTCAAATCAACCTGAATGGAGAAAGGTTGAAATTGTTTTCCTTACAAAGCTGAAAATCATTGCTTTATTATATAGATTTATATAGAGTATTCAATTTTATATTTTCAAATTTTTGAAAATTTAAATTTGTTATGGTTAATATCAAGAACCATCCAAACATATAAATGATAAATTTTATCAAAATAACTTGTTATGACTATAGTTATTTTATTTTAGAGCAAATTTTATTTTTAGACTTTTATCTACCGTTTAGACCAAATATTTTCGAAAGTATCATTTTTAGATCATTTTACTAATTCAGTGAGATATTATATAGATTTTAAGAGTAATTTGGACATTTCTAATAAATTATATATTTATTTGACCACATTATACACTATTAACTTTACTTGAAGTATCTAATTTATCTGTAAAATATATGAAATATATCATAGAATTAATTTGTGAAATAATCTAAATATGATTTTTCTTTTGGACAAGAAATATGATACTTCTAAGAGCCCGTTTTTATAAGAAAAAGGACTAATATATTAAAAGGGCAAAAAACATATTTAGAGTCCATTTATGATTGATTATTTTATAGTTAAAAGCGTTTGTCGATTAAAAATAATTTTTTTCAGAAAAATTAAAAAATATTTTGACACCTAAGATCACTTAAATCACTTAACTAGTTTTTTTCTAATAAATAACTTTTAAAGTCTAAACTATTTTTATGGATCTAAAATCACTTAAATGGGAAGCGAACTATTGTACGGACTTTATGGCTAAAATGGGTAATCAACTAGAGGGCGATCTAGCTTATTTTTCTAGTCCTCCAGAAGGATTGAAGAAGCTACTTATGAAGGATAAATGTGGGCTAGCTACTCCGAGAGTTGTATTGTGCTCTCCTTTGGGAGATTTGTAAGTCATTATGATTTACTGATCGTTTTAGATCTTAGTTGTAACAAAAATAAAATCACTTAAAATGATTATTTTAAATAGCAATCCTAAATGAGCTCTAAATATGTTTTTTGAGTTTAAAAATAGAGTTTGCTTTGTTTTTTATTTTTTCTTAGTTAAAGTTGCCAACTTTGGTTTTAAGACTTCTTTAATTTTGTTCATGCCTTCATTTAGTTCAAAAGTATTTTTGGTTTTGACTGCAACGAGCCTAACCCAATAGTCAAAATAAAGTTACAGGGCCAGCTCCTCAATATAATAAACAATGAGCCTAACCCAATAGCCAAAAGCAAAACGTTTGCAGCCCAACCCAAAATGACTTTCAAACCCTAGTCAAATGATTCTTCATATTTTAGCTTCTGTTGTTGAAAGTTGAAACAAAATACCGATATTATAATGGAGGAAGGTGTCGATGATTTAGTAATCAAACTGATGGCTCAAGAACAAAGTAAAATCAAACTTTGTTCATATCGGGAATGTGGGAGATCGGAAATATATTACCATTGGTATGATTACTGTTCTGCTATTTTTATATTTGAAAATTTTATTTATTCAAAATTGTTGCTATCTCTCTGCTCCTGTTATTTGGTATATGCTGTAATACTAGAAAATACAGTTAATACGTGTTTGTTTTATGTGTTTTTTAATGTCATATAGTGTCTACATATTGATATATTGATATGTTCTATATTACTAGAGCAATCTTTTGATGGGTAAAATTACTTGTTTGTATTGTTTTTATTTAAATGTATTTTATAATATTTTCATTTAACATAGATATAACTGAGGGCTGAGTTTAGAATTTTTGTTAGAGCTGATACTATTTTTTTTTGTTCTAAGAGTTGATAACTTTAAGTTCCTGTACCAATCTCAAAAGCATATTCAAACAAATAAGAAAAATGGAAATTCAGTAGAGTAAATTAAAATGGGTGAAATAAATTTTAAAAAATTATAAAGTTCAAAGATATGTGAAAGTGGTGGTAGAGGAGTAGACGAGGGCGGATCTGGGTAGAGGGTCGATTTTTTGTTTTTGTGAAAAATTACCGGGAGATGCTTCCATGCAATAAACTTTTTTTTTTATATCTTTATTAAATTACCGAACTGTCCTTTGGAGGGACCAAAGTGTAATTATTAACCTATAAAATGATAAAGTTGGTAACATATTTTCTAGAATATACCATGCCAGCATAAAGTTGGTACATTCTTTTGATAAAGTAAACAGTAACCCGTCCTTTTCTTAATACTATGTTTTAATATAATTGTATTTTTTTATTCAGCATACAGTATTTTTGTATATTCCAATTTGACCCGGTATTTTTATAATCGATACTTTTGACTTTCGTTTTTTATTTATTTTTTGACCGTATTTCATTCGTAAATCTACGGTTTTAATTTTTTTTTGTTTTTTCTTTTCTCAGCAACTAAACAAACTAATTAGGGAATTGATTCCATTGCATTGTAACTTGCTAGTTTGAATTCAACGATGGAGTTTCATGTTAATTTAACACCAAAAATTAATATATTCCCAAAACTAAAAAACCTAATCGACAAGAACAACGTAAGAAGCTTCATCGCCCAAGAACATCGCACACATCTTCAACAACGGGAAGACCACCGAACGGAAGAACCATTGAAGAAGACCATCGATCCCAACTCCGTCACTGAGAGTGAAGGCATCGGTTGACACAGTGCATTACTCAAAGCAATAAAGTGATAGTGAAGTAGCTTACGATTTTAGTGTAATGGGTCAACAAAGCAAGAAGACGACGTAAGTACCTTTCCCAACCTTTGGTAACTGGGTCTTGTTTTGATACGCTTTAGGTCAAAGATTATTTTTTAGTGATTGTGTATAGATTTAATTAGTGGGGGGACCGATTGACACGCAATGGTAGTGAAGTTAATTTGGACCACCAAGATGTTTGTATAATTGTCAGAAAGAATTTGAACCTTGATAATTTGAATATAAACTGATATACATAGTTTTTTTTTGCATAGTGTAGTTAGCATAGCGGAATTTGAGCATAGACAGTGGCCCTATTGTTCAATTTATAATATAAATGTGTTTTTTTGTTTCTGAAATTTGCGTAATATAAGGCATACTTCTGTGATTTTTGCATATTGTAGATACGCTTTGTGTAAGTTACTCGTTAGTGCAGTTTATCATTATATAACTTTAATATTGTGAAAATTTGTGTAATTTTGGTACCTCTAGCGCAATTTATGTATATCACAGGGGCCCTATTGTGCAATTTCATATTGTAGGGACACTAAAGCTCAATTTCAGTATATTACAGGGACCATATAGTGCAATTTCAAATTGTCGGGACACTAAAGCTCAATTTTGTATGTTACAGTTTAATGTTATAATATCATTGTACAGATAGTATATAACCTTGTATTTAGTTTTAATTCAATATAAACCTATTCCTTTTGGACCAAAAAAAAAATATAAACCTATTCCTTATATTGTAGGGGCTCAAACATTGAAGAAAACAACGAAGAAAGTGTCAAGATCAAGAAAGCCACTTGTGCTTTAGGGTTTTACATGTAAGTTTTGTATACATTTGGTCATATTTTTCCTTCATTTTGGTATTATTAAATGTTGTTATTCACTTATAGGAAAAAAAGAACCCCTGAGATCAGAGAAAATTTCACAGTTGCGGACCGGAAAGGGAAGCTTGCACAATTCATTACAAATGAGTACAATTTGATGACTCCTACCGAAAAAAAACCGTATACAGATCTTGCAAATGCTGAATTGGACAAGTACAATAATAAAAAAGCTCTCCTACCAGAAAAAGAAGTAAGCTGTTCTTTCATTTTATACATTTGAATTTACATTTTAATTTGGTATATATTCATTTCTTTGTAGTTTACTTTCCAAACTCGTGCCGCTGTTCAAAAGCTAATCCGGATAAACACGCGATTATCTCATGTTCAAAAAGCTGCTGTAGAGGCAGTTGGTTTTGGTCACATGCTAGAACTGGACACCGATAATTTACGCCATGGAATCGTTAAGTGTATGGTGGACCGTTTCGAGGTTGAAACAGACAACTTCTGTTACATGGTCATACAATAAAGTTCGATGCCATGGTGGTGGAAAGGCTTATTGGACTTAGGAATTCTGGTGACCAAGTACCATTACTTGGAATGGAAGACGAGCACTATTTGGACATAGTGAAAAGATATGGTAAGACAGAGGTTATTTCGTATAAGACCTTGACTGACAACTTGGACAACTGTGGCGAAGAAGCGGACCCGTACTTTGCTCAAGCTTATTTGTTAAATTGCATTGGTTTGTTCTTGTGCCCTACAACAGATAACGGGGTAAATAAGTGTTATTTACAGGCCGTTAAAGATATTCGAAGGGTTCCACACTTTAACTGGGCCGCTCATGTATTTGAATTGTTAAGGAGTGGAATCCGCCATTTTAAGAATTGTAAGCGAGCTTATTTCTCCGGGTGTCTACACTTGGTAATGGTGAGTTTGAATGTTTATATGATTGCCTTACTTTTTTTATGTTTTTTGTTTAACCATTTTCTCTAATAGCAAACGCTTTACTTTGCAGCTTATTTTCTTAGACCACGTTAATGTGGCTAAAAAGCTTAGAAAAGAACATAACGTTACTCCATCTGTACGTTACTGGACCAATAATTTTTAGGTTTCTTGCAACATTTTTAGGTTGATTTATAGAAGAAAATTAATTTTTGGTAGGTAAATATTAATTACCATTTTTAATAAATAGCTATTAATTCTTACCAACAACAACAATACCATATAATGATAAAATTACCATGCCAAAATTCATTGCATTAAATTCGTATATAATATTTATATTCAATTTTATTTACTTCATTATTTTCCAAATATGATTAAGTTATTTAAAATGCATATTTAGATTATATTGACCAAAAAAAAATTATTGTCTATTTAAATGTTTTAATATAATACTTATATAAATTTATAAATAAAAAAAAATTTAATTTATTTATTAAAATCGGAATTTAAATTAATTATACATATATAAATTAAATATATATAATATACCATAAACAAATTACATACAAATTAATTAAATACAAATAAACTTAATTATATCCGGACCATTTACATTGAGCCACTTGTCAGCTCACTAATGGCTAAATGTTACTTTATGTTAACATAGTATGTAGGGGTAATAAAGTAAAAATGGTTAAAGGACTAAAGTGCAAATACGAAAATACACCACTTGACAAGATCTGATTGGCTCTTCCATTTTTTATACGCCACTTGGCGTTGGTTCATTAGGCCGCCCATCACCATCACCTGACCACTTTTTCTCTCTCTTCATTTACTTCCGCCGATTATTGCATGGAAGCAAAATCCAAAATTACCTTTTCCGAACCTGCCGTCATAAACCCCGCTCTTTAGTCTAGTTTTTTGTTCCTCGAAAATTCATCATAGATCTACTGTAGGAATCTTATAATGTAAGTGTGGAGACCTTCCATACACTCAATGTATGGTAAATAAATAAATAAAATTAAAAAGATAGTATTATTAAATTACCTATTTGCCCTCGAAGTGACTAGATTTTGTGGGGATCAATATAAATTCGGTATAAAGTAGCTTTATGAGTTTGATTTAATTAGGACCATGTGTATTTTTTTGTTGGACAAACAATTAAATTTTGAAAACTTTTCGTTCGTATATAGTTTTACAATTCTACCATTTGTATGTAGTGTATATTTTCGTTTGATAGCATGCTTTTATTTTCATTGTTTTTCAGTTGTAGTGCTTTTTTCCGTTAGGATTTCATCAAGTTTGAAATCCCTATCAAATACACGATTTTAAGCATTTAATTTTTTAAAATCTATTATGTATAATTTCTTTTATTTGATGTGTTTTTATATGTTTGTGTGCAAGGAGTTATTATCACCTGTCTCGGAAACACCTCCGCGAACTACTTGAACCGAGAGCTTTTGTGTCTGCAGACGTGTGTAAACAACTTTAGGGGTTAGTTGTTATGTTTTTTGAGTTGTGTGTAATTGAATTACTTCATTGCAGGTCATCGATTTTTGCGTTGAGCAGTTGTGCCTCGACGAGAGGCTTAGTGATTACAGGTGCTATCGATGGTTTATGCCTACGTACTTGGCGGTATCATTTCTCACCATTTCTTATTATTTTAATAGTTAATTGTTGGTATAAATGTTTATATTTGATTTTTTTGTGCAGACACATCTAATGAAAGGTTCAAAAACACTCGCTGAGTTATCGAGTTTGTATTATGGGGTGCACAGGTTCACGGGCGATTTTAAAGACGTTAGACAAGTAAGTAAAGGCTCGGATTTTTTTCATTATTTTCATTTGTGTTTGTTAACTTATTTTTTGTGTTTGTTATGATGACAGATATTCATTCCCGTTAACCGCGGGGATTCTCACTGGTTGTTATATATTGTGGATTTTGAGAACTCGAAGTGCTTTATTTGTGATACTTTGATGCCGCATAGGGGCCCGGGAGTGGCTTACATGCAGCGGTTTGATTATCTGGTAAGTAATTTGGATTCGAAACTTCATTTTAAGATAATTGCTAACGTATTGAGTGTTCTATTGTTGTAGGTGTGGATAGACCATATTAACCCGCGTCATCGGGCGCCCCGCCTTCTGGGTTTTGCTCCAGTTGTTGCCGATTGGGCCCCACCTCAATGCCATATGAATGACTGCGACATTCATGTTTGCACTATGATGTGGTATCCTTTTAACCGAATAGAGTAGAGAAATTCAGAATCTGAAGGTAGGCGATTCGAGTTAGCCAAGTATTTATTTAGGTCGGAGAGCAACCAGTTAAGAAATAGGATGGGCGATCGGGTTTAGTTTTTTTTTAATGTTTGGTTTTTATTTATTTTTATGTTTTTTGTGGGATGTGATGTAATGTAAGATAAACTTTGATTTACCTAGTACTTGTTTGACAAAAAGGGCATTGGCTATGAGTTACGAGCGGGTAGTGGTAGGCTCCTGGATGACTTGCGTGCCGTTTCCCAGTTCATCGAAGTGACAATACCAAGTCAGTTTCTAGTGTCGAACCAAGCCTACCCGTTCTGACTTGTAACCTTTTCAAATTTGTATAAACAACAATGGGTATCCTATGTGATTGTAGGTTGTGGTTCTTTTGGAACTTGTAACTTGGTGTGTGTTTCCGTTATATTGGTAGATTTAAACTCTTTGAAATATTGGTGGTTGTTTTTGAACTATTTTAAAGTATAGTTTGTAATTTGGTATTTATTTGGTTAGTTGTGGTGGTTTTGTATTTTTTAAATGTTTTGGTGGTAGTTTTGTACTTTTTGAAAGTTGGTTGTAATATTTAATTTCGATATGTTAATTTTGTTATAAACTAGAATAATATAAGTTAAACTAGAGGGATAAATATGGAGAGAGTAATAAGATTATAAACTAAAGAAGAAGAAGAAGAAGATAAAGAGAGAATTATATTATTCTTGTATTCCAAAATCATGAACTATATTACAATGAAAATGTATTCTATTTATAGGGAAAGGAATGACCCTTCACTTGCCTTTGGAAAACCTTTGGCCTTTGGACATCCACCTTATTAAACAATTTATTCATAACACTCCCCCTTGGATGTCCATCCATTAGAAAATATGCCTCGTTAAAACCTTGCCAAGAAAAACCCTGTGGGATAAAAACTTGGTCGAAGGGAAAAGAGTACATATAGATAGAACTAATCATCTTGAAACGCTGCCTCGTTAAAACCTTGCCAAGAAAACCCTTTAGGACAAAACTTGGACGAAGGGAAAAGAGTACAGTCTTGTTTACACTCCCCCTGATGTTGGCAAGAGATCTCTGAGTTGTCGTATTTCAATATTGTGGACCTACTTCTTGAATATTGTGGTTGACAATGATTTCATCAGGAAAATATTGCGTGATTCTGTTCGTCGAGTGTCAATATCCACATTCTTCTGTAACTCGTGTGTGTAGGAGACTTTGATGAAATATGTTTTGTTTTGTCTCCTTTGATGCAATTATTCTAATTATGTGTGGTACAAGCAATAATATCCTCATAAATACCATCACTATATTCTTGTTGAAGATAACCACACTTTCTTTTGGTATGTTGAATCATCCACTTAATAAATATTTCATACCACTCCCCCTTGGATATTCAATGAAATATATGCCTCATTAAAACCTTATCAAGAAAACCCATTGGGACAAAACTTGATGAAGGAAAAAGAGTACACGAATCCTTGGGGGTTATGACACGTATACAGTTTGTCTTGTTAAAACCTTACCAGGAAAACCCAATGGGAAAAACCGTGGTGAAGGAAAAAAATAAAAAATTTCAATATATTCTCCCCCTCATTACGACATTACATATTTCCTAATACATTTGTACCTTGATGTCGTCATTAATAAAACTTTAATTAGTAAATCTTCTGGATTTTTACTTGAGGGTATTTAGTGATAGTAATATCATTTTCTTGATCAATAAAAGAGTTTATACTTCCTATGACAATGAATATTTGCATGCCTCGTTAAAACCTTACTAGGAAAAACCCAGTGGGAAAAAAACCTTAGTGAAGGAAAAAGAGTACAATACGCAAATATCACATTCTTTTCATTATGAGAACAATTACAGAGTATCCTTTCATAATTCATACACTTTTCTCTTTAGATTTAAATAAATTACGTTCTTCAAGAACTTTTATACTCTAGGAACTTTTAAATTTCAGGAACTTCTCAATATTCGATCATTTCATATTTAAACGCTCTAAGTACTTCAAGTACCTATCGTGCTTCAGGCACTTGTTGTGCTTTCAAACACCTTTCTTGTTTGGGCACATGTCATGCTTCTAGCACCTATTTTGTTTATCAAAAACTTTAATATTCATCTAATAATCACTACACTGTATCGATAACATAAGAATGAGGACGTCTCCTCATAGTTAAATCTAGGTTTCTGCAGGAACCTTCGTGATACAAGTAGTGTTTTAGATTTCAAAATTCACTATTACACTTTCTATTGTAGTCGACATATATTACCACTTTTTGGTTTAGGATCCTTATTATTTATTTTAAGCGCTATATTAAATGAAAATATATTAATCCCATAAACTATTCTAACAGATTCTACATAACTTTTCTCGTATTTAGGTACCTAGGTTCTTCAATGGCCATTACTTCCTTTAAGATCAATTCATGTGCCAACATTAGTTGACTTAATAATTCCTGTCGTGTCGCGTGGAGTGCACATAATATTTACCATTTTATCATTTACTTATGAGATTTTCTTCTTTGGGGCATGGTATACTTTAAATCGACAGGCTTACCACACTTCATGTGTTGGTTATATGCATTACAGGTTTAACACGCTTCATGCGTTGGTTTGATACATTCGCTGGAATATTTTTTTTTTTTATGTGTCTATATGAGACAGTAATCTATGTTGGAGCGTTTACAACATATTCTGGGATTTTGAATATATTCTACTTGCGAATGTATTAGGTATATTATTTGAAATACTTTTCAAATAGAGTTCCTTTTAACTTCAAGTTCCTATTCTTTAGTTGTGGATATAAATGATATAATAAATTGTATTCTACCATACATCATGCAACTTCAAGTTGCCTCGTCTATATGTTACGCAACTTCAGGTTGACTTGTCTCTCCCCCTTAATAAGGGGGTAGTCACTTGGTAAAATGAATCTTCTGGTTCTTTTAAGTAGATACCAAGTAAGTAATCTATTATTCGACATATCATTACTGCACTAGGTTACCAAGTCAGTCTCGTAATAATACAAAGTTCTTTGGATTATGACATCTTTTCTTTTGCATAATGAGCGTTTCAACTGCTTGAATCTGTATATATATAACCCCAAAGAAATAACATATTTTATTTTCATACACACTTCTGGTGAGACTTTTAGTAAATAATGCAAAAGATATACATTGTTACGGACACTTGTGGCTTATACAAAATGCTAATTTTGGATATTATCCTTTAAATTTAGTAAATTTCTTCGGGATTTACTTTTAACATAATTTTCCAATTTTGTACCACAAGGTAACATAACTTTTGAGCATCCAAAAACCTTTAATTAGATCAACAAAATGTCTTAGTATTCCATGAGTACGCAAACACTATATAATTCCACTTTATCGATAATATTCATGCTTACTATTTCATGATGGCTTATCGACCTTTTACTTTCAGGTTCCTTATTTATTCCACTTCTGGTGGTAAGGATTTTTTTTCTTACCTTAACCTCGTCAAGAGTTTGGGTCACCAAGATGTCTATTCCAGACACATTGAAAAACATTGCATTTTCTTCCAGAAACGCACTTCCATTCACTTCAATGAATGGTTATTAGCTAGGAAAAAACAGTATTTAAATCACTCAATTATTTCCATTACCGGGTCAATGTAATATAAGCTGGAAATGATGAATTTGCTTCAGAGAATGTGATCATATTATCTTCTAGGAATAATTTCTAGTCAAGGAATACAACACTAACACACTTGTTTTGTCATCCATACGTCTATTTATTTAGATTATGAAAACGGTTACATTCACTTCAAGGAATACAACTCCATTCACTTCGAGGAATGAAATGTTATAGTTTACAAGAGAATGTAATGTTAAACCTTAATATTGGGATAAAACTCTACTTACGATATTACTACTTCAAGAGTATTTTCATGACATGAAATCTGTAAAAGGTCTTACCATTATCTTTTTTTTTTTTAACAAAATACTTCTAGCTACAATAATATCTACTTCTGGAGAATAATTATGTAACCTTGAAGTATAGAAGTATAGCGACGATATCTTATTTTTCCTTTGCATTCTCATGAAATAATTAACCTCGTCCTTTTTTAGTATGTTTTGCATCCAATCCTTTTTTTTTCACGATAAATCTTGTTGTCCTTACCTCCTTTTTTTTTTCTTAAACAGCCATTCTAATAAAAACAATCATATATATAAATTATATATACTTTAGGAAAACATATCAGCAAAGCAAACTCTAAAACACTATCATGATTTTCAACCTCAGGTGGAGTTATGATCACCACCACGCTGATTTCGATACACATTAAAAGACGTAGCATTTTCTTCAGGAAATGTAGTTTTATTCACTATAATGAATAATTTACAATATTTAATTGTATTTAACCCTACTAGTTATGTTTTCATATCCATTTTCAAAGATATTGAAAAATTCAACAATCGTTACAAGGAATGCAATTCCATCCACTACATGGAATTGTTTTGAGCCAGAGAATGTGATTTTGTTCAATCAAATTTTGTCACCACAATGTTTATTTTGATACGCATTTGGAAGTTATTGCATTCGTTTAGGGAATTTAATTCTAATCACTTCAGGGAATAGTATTATGTAAATGGAACACAAAATATGATTATATCAATAATTCATTACTTTGCTTCTTACGAGACAAACAATCTCATAATATTTTGTAAAACTTTTATTCGCGCTATAGCTACTTCAGGAGTATAAGCGTGATTTGATACAAGCAAACGTATATTTGTTCCACTCGATTATATTACATTTGCCCGTTTAAAATCCTCACTTAATTTAGTAGTACCTGAAATTGTATTAACATTTGTTTTTGTCCAATTTACTAACAAATTATTAAATTGTCCAAATGGTAACACTATAAACATTCATAAAGGAGGTTGCAGGTTCGAAACCTTTGTCATCTTCCCCCAATTTTATGTATTTCTTTTATGAATGAAATCATTGTGTTACATATAGCACAATACAATTCTTAAATATCCATATGAGTTTTTTTTTTATCATATACAATCGTTTTACAATCGTTTTCCTTAAACCCATTAATTTGAATTAAGACTTCAAGTCTTTGCAATTCTTTTAGATTTCGAACCGCTGAAATTTAATCCTACAAACATTTAAAAATTGTTGTATGCTTCGTGCCTATATAGTTCCTCTTATACTTCCGGTTTATATTCAATAAAGTTCTCTTCATGAGATAAATGATCATTTTTTTTTTCTTTAGAAGTTAAATTGCATTCCTCAATTCTTTTGTGCAAATTATAACAAAATTGATTAGGTTTCAAACCTTTAAAATTTGATCTAGGTTTCAAGCCTTTCAATAAATTTTTCTTTTATGCTTCATGCATATAAATTGTATTCAAGGCTTCAAGCCTATGAGATTTATTTTATTTTTCTGGCATATAAAATTTGTGATAGGTTTCCGGCATATAAAATTTGTTATATACTTTTGGCATATAAATAGAGTTCTAGGTTTCGGGCCTATAATTTTTGGTATATGCTTCCGATAATATAAATTTCTATTCAGGCTTCGGGCCTATAAATTGTAGAATGTGAATAATATATAACAAAATGTAGAATTGTAGAGTATTTTGTTCAAAAATATCTGTTATAAGACAAAATAAATCTATAGCCTAGCGGTTATACCCAAATACTCTACTATCTAGAAGTCTCAAGTTCAAAACCCCCATAACTCTCAAAGTTATACCAATTCTATTTTCTTTTTTAATTTTGAGATGATAAATAAATCTACATATAGCATCATCTATATTAATCGAAATTGAGACTTTTAGTCTATACCATTAATTTTTATGGTTTCGGGGTTTTGAATTTTATTAAGGGTTCGAGCCCTTTAAAATTAATAATTAGCCTTATGCTTTCTGAAAAATACATATAGGCTTCAGGCCTTTAAATTTCAGTATATGCTTCTAGCATATAGAATTTTGTTTTAGGCTCCGTACCTATAAATTCCGGCCTTTATAGCGTTAGTTTTCAGATTTTTTTTTATGCTTCGGGCATATAATTTATTTCCTAGGCTTCAGGCATATAATATAAAATTTAGGCTTCAGGCCTATACGATTATTTTTCCATGCTTCGGGCATTGTAGACTTCAATTCTAGAAATACATCTCATTTTATTTTCAAGCCATTCAAAAATTATATTTACATATAGGCTTCAGGCCTCTATTTTTTCTAAAGTGATAACCCAATTATCTGCTTGAATAGTATAATCGTATTGTATAGGATGCAATGGAAGTCCATGTAATATTTATCGGTTGCAATGGAAAGTCCTTATAATACACTCTCTTATTTTCTATGTGAAAAGAAATATATATAGTATATATAAAATAGAACAATATAAAGCATACCTGGAAATATTCTTTCTTGATTCGATCGGTAGAGACTCGTGCTGATAACGTGTTATAAACTAGAATAATATAAGTTAAACTAGAGGGATAAATATGGAGAGAGTAATAAGATTATAAACTAAAGAAGAAGAAGAAGAAGAAGATAAAGAGAGAATTATATTATTCTTGTATTCCAAAATCATGAACTATATTACAATGAAAATGTATTCTATTTATAGGGAAAGGAATGACCCTTCACTTGCCTTTGGAAAACCTTTGGCCTTTGGACATCCACCTTATTAAACAATTTATTCATAACAAATTTTATATTTTTGTAGTATTTGTAAATACAGTAGGAAATCCCTAAGCAATTTTTAATTTGAAAGTTGGTTGAATTTTTATTTATCAATTTTTTTTAAGTATTTAGTCGAGTTGGTTTATCCAAAATAGCTAGAAATACACAATCAAACAACATTCCAAGCAAACTAGAAGCACAAATGCAAAATACAAACAAAAATAGGAAATCCCTAAGGAAACATGCAATTAGACAATAGTGATGAACACTTAGAAACAAACTAGAACCCTTGTCTATCTCTTCCGTCTAAGCGGGACTTGATTATTCCCACTTAATTTAGTTAGTTACACAAGAAAAAAAAATCTAACTTTAGTTATACTTTATTTTTCTTCATGGAACGCAATTACAGGTTTTTCTATGAACCAATTATAGATTAATGTCTATTAAAAAACTTATTTAAAAAAAGGTGTCTAGAATAAGATTCTTAAATGCCCCATTCCAAACTACCCCTATAATTAAAAGTAAAAATAAAAAATTAGAAAAAAACAAAACAAAAACTAATAAACACACGCACGTCCGTGATTTTTTTTAAATTCGTCATAACTAATTCTAAAAAAATCAAAAAAATAAATTTTTTATATATTTGGATAAACCAAATTAATATTTACGTCTATGATTTTTTTCGAATTTTTTTTGAATTTTTGGATTTTTTTAAATTTTTTTGAATTTTTTAATTCGCAGACACGGAATTCCATGTTTTGAAATACTGAATTCATTGTTTAAAACATGGAATTTCGTGTCTGCGGAAAAAAAATTTAAAAAATTAAAAAAAATTCAAAAATTCAAAAAAAAAAATCATAGACGTAAATATTTATTTGCTTTATCCAAAAATGCAATTTTTTTAATTTTCTGTTTTTTTTTTGAATTAATTATGACGATGTTAAAAAAATTTCACGGACGCGCGCGTGTGATGAAATTAGTAGTAGTAGGGGGTGGTGGTGGTGGTGGTTGTGGTGGTGGTGGTGATAGTTGTGGTTGCTGTAGTGGTGGTGGTGGTGGTAGAAGTACCCTATTATTTGTTTAATATCTAAAAATAAATATTGTATTAAAAATAAAATAATATATTTAATAATAAGGATAGTAAACGTATAAAAAATATAAAGGGAAGGTGATCTATAATTATTTAATTAATGAGGCATTTATCTCTAAATAAAAAAATTAGAGGCTTAAAAAAATTAAAGGCTTAAAAAAATTAAAGGCTTAATTAAAAGGCATTTATCTCTAATTACCCTTTTCCTATTGAACACTCGGACAATCGGACAATGACTAAGTCCTCTTCTACTAGTACTGTTCCAATAATTTTACTTAAACTTTATGATTAATATATTTAGGAAAAGACGATTATTTGATGACCGCTTTTGTCAAATCTTATTATTAACTAAAAACGATTATCGACAAAATTAAGAAAAGACGGTGATTGAATCACCGACAGAGCGCTAAACTTTAATATGTTAATTTTTTTATCCAAAAGGTGTTGGATTTAAAAAAAAACTCTTAAGGATGGATAGTGTAAAATTAGAAGCTCCAATAAACGAACACCACTTGTTGAAGCAAAATTCTGAGCTTCAGTCACCACCTCAACTCCTTTAACTATAAAACAAAAATAAAAAAACAACTCCTCAACCACATATTTAGATTTCATACATCCACATGGCAAATCAAAGACCTCAATATCTCATAAGAGAAAATCCAAGATGGCAACATATGAACCAATAAGATGTTGCTTAGTTGTAGATATCCTAATCTACAAATTATCGAAACTTCATTATAAAATAACCAACAACTCTTACTACTCAATAACAACAACAAAAACATCAGTGAACTTGTAAAAATACTAGCAATAAGCAAAAACATCGTCATGGCAGCTTCTGGAATTCAGCAATCTGCATTTGCTGGGCAGACAGCTTTAAAATCCCAGAATGAGCTTGTCCGAAAGATCGGCAACTTTTCCGGTGGCCGTGCCACCATGAGACGTACAGTCAGCAGTGCTCCTAAAAGCAT
This sequence comes from Nemophila menziesii, assembly GCA_029959085.1. Lineage (NCBI taxonomy): Eukaryota > Viridiplantae > Streptophyta > Magnoliopsida > Boraginales > Hydrophyllaceae > Nemophila > Nemophila menziesii. The sequence continues at coordinate 3,393,615 of JARWIR010000013.1, forward strand.
TTGGTAATTCCTTTAATATTATGTTTTACGCGTATTCTTAAATATAAGTTAATCGAGTCTTTAACATGATAACTCGTTATTGGTTAAAAGGTACGGAGCTGACCGCCCCAAGTATCTTGGCCCATTTTCCGAGCAAACTCCATCATACTTGACCGGAGAGTTCCCCGGAGACTATGGTTGGGACACTGCTGGACTTTCAGCTGACCCAGAGACATTCAAAAGAAACCGTGAGCTTGAAGTGATCCATTCCCGTTGGGCTATGCTCGGAACACTCGGATGTGTCTTCCCTGAGATTCTTTCCAAAAACGGAGTTCAATTTGGTGAAGCCGTTTGGTTTAAAGCTGGGTCCCAGATCTTTTCTGAGGGTGGACTCGACTACCTTGGCAACCCAAACCTTGTTCACGCCCAAAGCATTCTTGCTATTTGGGCTTCACAAGTAGTGCTCATGGGCTTGATTGAAGGATACAGAGTTGGTGGAGGCCCATTAGGTGAAGGACTAGATAGTCTTTACCCTGGAGGATCATTTGACCCACTTGGATTAGCTGATGATCCAGATACATTTGCAGAATTGAAGGTGAAAGAGCTTAAGAACGGGAGGTTAGCTATGTTCTCCATGTTTGGATTCTTTGTCCAAGCCATTGTTACAGGAAAGGGTCCGATCGAAAACCTTTTTGACCACTTAGCTGACCCTGTAGCCAACAATGCATGGGCTTTCGCCACAAACTTTGTCCCTGGAAAATGAGCAAAGATGACAATATTATCCCTGATATGTGACATTAGCCAAACAGTTTGTGGTAGTCACTCAAGTTATATATGTCTCTAAATGTACTTTGACCTGCAAAATTTCACTTCAATGTTGAAGCTGTGTGATATTCAATTTTTTTTATTTCAGTTTTCAGTTAATTATAATAACAACCCTTCACTAAAAAATCACCACTGACCATTTTTAAAATAATGAAAACGACTATTATCTCTAATGATAATCTCTTGGTCATACAATCTTTGAAAGAAGCTTTCTAACCATGTGACAACCATTACAAACGTGAAGGTTCTTCCTTATACTAATAGCATAGCAAACGTGAAATAAAATGAATCAGACCAAATGATATAGCCAATCTCTCACTATGTATTTCCAGATCAGCTTTAGGTTTTTCCTCATTTGACTTAACTTTGTACGAATCATTTCACTATGGGAATGGAATTCATCCCCAATTATAAACCGATGAAGCACTCGTTTATGCTCTACCACACTGCATACCGAGTCTTTCTTGACTCCTCACTTCTTCATATTTTCTCTAACCCGTGAAACCTTGTTTCATTGACCCGTGACACCATATATATTTGAGAGGAAAACATAGGACTGAACACATTCTGGCGCCACATTGATCGCATGTTTAGCTGAGTATTCTCCAATTTTTTAAGTCTAGATGGTTCCTGGCACCACTGAGTAAACTCATACATACGATTTTGTTTGGTTTAATTGGCATTTTTTCTACAACATCCTTTGCCTCATCAAGATTTCTAGACCTACGTACAAAGGATGTCTCTACTAAGCAACCATAATGTTCCAATATTGATTATATCTGATATTAAAATATTGTCACCCTTCACCGACCAACCCCGTGTCTCGCAAGACAATAATAAAAAGTATCATAACACGTAATAAAAATAAACTCTTCGCCAACAAACTTGACGGGTCCCCGTGTTCTATAAAAAGTGGCATATAGAATTGAGTTGAAATCTTGAAAATACGATTGTACGTGCTATTAATTGAGAATAATCAAGAGATTGTGTGGTTGCAAAAAGTAAACGGTAAAAATAAGGGAATGGGATGAGATATCGCTGACTAAGAAAGATCACAATACAAGTGAAAATAACAAAAACCAGGACAACACCAATTAGGTTATTCAAATGATTAAGGGCTAGATTAGAACTTCTAATGATAATGATCCAAAACAGAAACGCTTAATTCCACTAACAGTAACTCTAAATATCCTCACTAGTGTCACTTAGGAGGCTTTACCACACTGAAACAAGGAAAAAAAGCCGAATTCTTACAACAAACTTTATTCAAGTTATATGCCTAAAGCTGTGAGAGTAGACTAAATCAAGATATGGTCACGGGATGATAAACAAGTTAACTATAAATGCACTTAAACTCTAGATCCAATTAATTTCCCACAAATTAGAGACTAGAGACTCAAACTAAGTAACTAACACATGCATTGCATATGAATTGGATAATCAAATAATCCCAAGATAAATAAAGATTTAGCTCATAATTAAATGAAAAATACTAATTAGTAAAAGAGAAATGTTATATTAGGTGTATAACAACCCAGATAAAAATCTTGGCTAAAGATGCATAAAATTAACAAAGGAGGAGAGAGAAACTATTTATAAGATTTGCTATTTCTCTAAGTATAATACAAAGTAAAATATAATCAATTGTTGTGAATGTACAAATTGGTAAAAACTAGCATATATAATAAGTACCGAAAATCACCATTCACCAATAATCTCCACATGAACATACACCATTTTTAAAATGATGAAAACGACTATTATCTCTAACAATAATCTCACGTTCATAAATCTTCGAAATAAGCTTCGTGACATTATGACAATCATTACAAACACGAAGATTCTTCACTATACGAATCTTAGCACGTAAATCAAAATTAATCAAACCAAACGCTATAGCCAATCTCTCACTATGATTCTCCAATTCAGCTTCTTTCTCTTCTGAATCTTCAATACATAACATAACTTGTGTAGTATCCGGAACATACTTTCCTTCATTTCTTAATTTTTCCCTCATTTCACTTAACTTCATATATATTTCTTCACTCTGGGTATGTGATTTATCCCCAACTATAAACCGATGAACCGTTCCTTTAAACTCTATTACACTACACCCTGGATCTTTCTTAATTCCTCGTTTCTTCATTTTTTCTCTAACCTCTGAAACTTTGTCCCATTTACCCGTAACAGCGTATATATTCGAGAGAAGAACATAAGATTGAACATTTTTAGGGTCCATTTTAATCACATGCTTAGCTGCATATTCACCGATTTCTATGTTTCGATGATTCTTAGCACCACTAAGTAAACTCATCCATATGATTTTATTTGGTTTAATCGGCATGTTTTCTATAACATCTTTTGCCTCGTCTAGATTTCCGAATCTACAAAGTATGTCTATTAAACAACCATAATGTTCCAATGTTGGTTTTATACAATATTCTTTTGTCATTATGTTGAAATATTTTCGCCCTTCATTAACTAGACCTGCGTAATTACACGCATTTAAAACACCAATAAATGTAATCGCATTAGGTTTAATTCCGGTTTTTCGCATTTCTTGAAATAGTTTAAGAGCATGGTTAGCTTGACCGTGCATTCCTAACCCAATAATTATACTTGTCCAATGACCTAATTTCTTGTTTCGTATAGCATTAAAAACTTTTAAAGCACTCTCAAGGGATCCACATTTGGAATACATTTCTATCAAAACTGTACCAAGCACACCGTTAAATTCAAATATATCTCCGTTTTTCACCATGTAAGAATGTAAACACCTCCCTTTACTGAGCAAAGCTAATCCAGAAACTGCTGAAATAGTGCTAACTAAAGTGACAATATTAGGCTCGATATTAGAAATTAACATTTCGTGAAACATGTTAAGAGATTCAATAAATTTTTCGTTTGATTCATAACCTGAAATCATGGTGTTCCAAGTAATTAAATTTCTCTCCTCCATTTGATCGAACAATTTACTCGCGAAGTGAAAGTTTCCACTTTTCATGTACCCGTTAATTATAGCATTCCATGAAGGAAGAACCTTATCAGGCATTTTATCAAACAACTCCCTTGCCTCGTCAATTTTACCACTTTTAGCTAAACCATCAACTAACAAAGTCCAAGAAAAAACATCTTTCTCAGACATTTCATCGAACAACTCTCTAGCTACATCGATTCTCCCGCATTTTACGTACCCATCCATCAACGCGTTCCAGCAAACCAAGTCAACGATATTATTATACCTCATTTTGTCGAATACTTGTCGAGCAGAATCAACATTACCACATTTCGAATAAAAACTAACCAGACTACTCTGCACAAACATATCTAACCCGAGCCCGATCTTCAAAGCTAACCCATGAATCATTTTTCCTTCTTGAATAGCATCTAATCTCCCACATGCTTTGATAACGCAAGGAATAGTGTAAAAATCAGGTAAAGAAGATGATCCAAGAAGCAAATTACGAAAGAGAATGAGGGCATCCTGAGATTTATGATTTTTTACAAAGCATTTGATGAGGGTGTTGTAAGAGAATAGAGTTTTATTGGGTTGTTGAATGCAGGTGTTGAAGATAGTCTGAGCATAGTGAAGATTGTTGATTTTCGGATGTGTGTAAAAAGCTATGAGCTTTGAGGAAACTGTAGGGTTGTTGTAGATGGACGAGGTTTTCACAGAGAAAGCATGAAGTTGAGATACTTCTTGTTCTGTTGGAGCTGGCAGATTTAGAAGATGATGTTCAATTATGCTCTGTGGATAAATTGGTGTGATGATACTCATTGTGATTATAAAAGATATACATAGATAAAAGATAATATTTAAAGGGAAAATTCCATGGTGGTCCTTTGGTTTTATAACAACGGGGTGTTTTTAAGAAAGAGCTCTCACCATGATTCTTTGAAGGATTTAATGCGATTTAAAAAGAAAAAACGTGAAGAATGGGTCTATGATCCTAATGAGCCAGAAGATATGGAAAAGAAGTTAAAGAATCGTTCGATTTCTTTTCAAAAAGAGGTGCAAAAGTTAATTATTGAAAGTGGGTCTTCAATAATAGACAAGCCTAATGACATAGAAGTGATTAACGGCTGCAAAAATGGGTCTCTTCTAAACCCAGAAAATGATTCTGACTCTTCAAATCGTTCTATAACAAATCAGCTTCCACCTCAAAGAATCCTTCAGTAGTTAAAGCCAAAGCTAATGATAAAGCTGTTGTGGATTACAAATCAGTTTTGCTTAATAATCGTGATGCTATTAGAATACTTTGAAACTAAGAAAGGAGAACGTTTAAAGCTTGAATGGAGTGATGTTATTCCGGAGGAAGAAATTTATGGTTTTTCACGGAAAAGTTTACGTATCACTCGAGAATGGAGCGTTAAAAAAGCTTGTTTAGTTGATATTGAATACGAAAAATTGCCGGTACAATGCATTAAATGTAGAGCGATTGGACATGAATTTAATAAGTGTATGTATTACTGATATCGTGTTGAATGAAGCGGTAATTAATGCTACAGCACTTAGTAATTCAAGCCCAGGGACTAAGTTGCAAAATTCAGTAAATGTAAATGATTTTGAGTTGAGGGGCTTATCTGCAAATTCCGAAAAAGTTAGGGCCTGAAGTGGAGGCCGAAACTAATCTTAATGCTGCTACTAAACTAATTAAAGGGGTTAAAGTCTCGAATATTATTGCTAAAGAAGCGGATCAGATGCGAACAAAAATTTCCGGGTCAACTCAGCTAATTTCAGAAAATATAGGGACTTTAACTCCCTACTCGAAGCGCAATACATATGCAAAAGCTGGTAGTTATTCCGTGGGGGCTAAAATGCAAAATAGATCTTTTGAAAAAGTTTCACGGACCTATTCGAAAATTTCAGAAAGTTCAGGGGTGAATTTGAATTTGCCTATAAATCAAGGGGCCAATTCACTTTTACTAGATTCATATTTAAAGGAAACTATTGGGGCAAATTTGAACATACCAGTAACATTGGAGGCTAATTCGAAAATAACAGAAACTTTAGGGGTAAATCCGAATATATCTAAAACTTGTGGTGCTAATTCGAAAATTGCAGCAAATTCAGGTGCTCTATCGAAGGTATCAGATACTCAAGGGACTAATTCGCTATTTCAAGAAAATCTTGGGTCAGATTCGAATATAAAAGCAACTTTTGGGGCAATTTCGAAAATAGTAGAAACTTCAGGGGTCAATTCGAATATAGCTGAAACCTGTGGTGCAAATTCGAAAATTATAGTAATTTCAGGGGCTCCTTCGAAGATAACAGAAACTCAAGGGGCAAATCCGAAATTAAAAGAAAAAATTTCGGGACAAGAGCTTATAATTGGTGAATTTCGTTCCGAAAATATTAGCTTGGAGGAGCCTATTCCAAACCCGAATCACATCCGTTTTACATGTGAAGATACCGATTCTTTGCCGCCAACTATAGCATGGGAAAATAAACAAGACAACCACAAATTCAAGAGCTCGACTTAAAGCGTGGGATTTTGCTTCTTTGTACTCCAAAGAATTTAAACAGAACTTTATTTTATTAAGTAGGCTTGTATGCCATGTTTTGTGCCCTCATCTCCCCTTTGTGGGAGTTAGTGGGTTTATTTTTGATGTTCACTAATTTTACTTGTAATTTCTAGTGACGATAGTGCTACTTTTAGTTTAGTTACTAGGATAGTATTTTCTTTGATTGTACCGGTTCCACCGGATTGTACAGTTTACAGTCGTTTATGACTGTCTTTTTAATGTTAACTATTTACCCGACCGGAAAAAAAAAAAACGGGGTGTTTTATAATGCCAAACGTCATATAACTTTTTGTTTTAAATCACGACCCCAACTAACCTTGTAACTAATCCAATCAGAGTGGTATTGTACTAAAATGCCCCCAACCCCTTTCCCACCATGGAAAACAAGAATCCCAACCCAAAACCACATTAATGAACCGAAACCCCATCCTATTCTCTGTATCTCACTCTCTCGTCTCTCTACTCTCTCTCTCTCTCTCTCTCTCTCTCTCTCTCTCTCTCTCTCTCTCTCTGTTTGAAACCCCCAACCGAACCCCTACCCAGCAACATCACCACCACCTAACCACTCCCCTGCATCACCATCACCACCCCACCCCCCCCACCGACCCCTTACCTTCCTCACCATCACTGAACACCCAATCCCACATCCACCTTCATCACCCCCCCCCCACCATCACCAGTCTTCACCATGGCCTGCTGCTTCGCCAAAACCGCCCCCACCTAGAGTTGCTGAAGACATCCAACCCCACCATCACCACCCATCTATGTTGGTGATGCAGCGCCGCCTTCGTCTCTGAGCTTCATCTCGAATCTGCACCCCCTTCGATCTGCGCGACACCCCCTTCATCTCAGAGCTTCATGGCCGCCTCTGCTGAATACCGCCGCTCCTCCATCATCAACGAATGACGGTCCTCTGTCCCACCACCATTCCACCGTCCAGCGCAAGAACCTCGTTCAGATCTGGGTCACGAGCCTCTCCGACCGTGGTATATGTTCATCTCACCACATGGGGCAAGCCCGCGCTCGAAACCGCCACCACCTCGATCCAGTCACTCGTTTTTTGTTTTATATTGGTGGGGTTTATGGGGCCAGGCCCAAGAAGGGTTGTTCAATGCTTGGCCCATCTCCTCCATCGCCGCACATCTCCTCCATCTAGTTCGGGATTCTGGTTTTGTTTTTTGTTTTTTTGTACTGCTAGGCGTAATGGGGCCAACCCCATATGTAGTTGACAATTTTGATTTTTTTGATTTACTTTATTATTGGGCCAGACCCATACAGTTGTAATTGAACTGTGATTGGAAATTTTGATTTTCTTTGTTATTGGGCCAGCCCCAAGTTGTATATTTTGATGGTAATGGGTACAGCCTATATTGTTTATTTCATTTGTTCCTATTGGGTACAGCCCATATGCTTATAAAAGACACTAAATGACTTAATAAAACAAGGACTATCTTAAACACATTGCAAAATAATGTGTTGGGTACAGCCCCAAAAAGAATTTGAATGATATGGGTCTGCCCCGTATCTTTGGACTAAATAAAAAAGACTAAAAAAGCATTGCAAAAACCTATTGGGTTTGTACCCATCCTGTTATAGTGTATCCCGTGATAGTTAGTCTTTATGGGTTCGTACCCATAACGAAGAGGGATAAAAAGAGAAAGTTCCAAACCAGCAAGTTAGAAATAGGACTTAGAAAAAAGTTTTGGTAACCAGGATTTCAATCACAAAGTTGTCCACTTTAGGGACCTTTTTTATATTTTCCTCATATAACAAATTATTGTCGGGTTTTGGAAATATCCCATACTTTTTCTTAACCCCATCAACTTCACTTTTTACTAAAAACCTCAACTAATTTTTTACATTATAATCCAAAAACCCTTTTACTATTATACCTCTTTTTTGTTTTTTATTCATATATATACTAATTTATAAACCCTAATAATTCTAATTTTCAGATTCAGTTTCTTTCTCCTTCTCACGCTCACACAAAAGCTCTCCTTCTCTCTCTCATGGAGAGCTTTTTAGATCTACCATGTCTCACCAAGCCGGAGCTCCAAAAACACACAAAATCAGATCTTGAAGCTTTTAACCTCCAAAAGCGGTCGCAAGATGTCGGTTTCCATGGTCGAGCACCATCACCACCTTGATTTATGTTGCCATGGTGATGTCTCCCTATTTGTTCTAAATATTAGCCCTTAGGAGACATCATTTTAGGTGAATATTTGACTTATTTGATAAACTTTTATGCTTATTTCGTCATATTGCACTTTCTCTCCTTGGAATTAGACTATTTGCATTTTTAGAGCTTTTGTGCGTTAATTTGTTTGTTTTAGTGCACAGTTAGTAGGTTTATGAATTCATGAAGAAACCACTACAAGGAAGTTGCAGATCTGAAAGACTGTTAAAGATTGCTGTTTTTGGGCTACTTAGGAGCGGACTTAGCCTTGGGCTGTGAAACACGGTTTGATAGCCTATTGAGTTAGGAAGATACTCCAAGTTGAATCAGCCCATTTGGAGTTGAGATGCAAAAGTTAAAGTCGTTTTACTAAAGGCTATACACCAGTAACGGGAATTAAAAGAAAAGATGGGCTTGGGTTTTTTATAATTTGACCTAATCCTTTTAACCTAAACCCTAAAACGTTTTTAAGCACCTATATAAGCCCTATTAGACCTCATTATTCAGCACCTCTCAATTATTCTTCACATTAAAACATCCTTGGAGAGAGAGTCAAACACTTCAGAGAATTACATCAGAGGCTTCATATATTCAAGTCAAAGCAAGAAGGCAGAGGAAAAGCTAGAGCTGGAGGAATTCTGTTATTCCAACAACAGCCAACCAAACCCTTAGGTTATCAATTTCTTTTCTGTAATTGAATATGATGTCTTTTATCTATTTAATTTTAGTATTTAATTTTATTATGAGCTAAATTTCCATATACTTGAGAATCACAGTAAAAGGATGAACCCTAATTAATTTATTCTATGTTTTGAATTTGGGATTCTTAGGATTTAAAGTTAATTGAGTATTATATATTGGATATTACTTTGTTTTCATTACTATTTCTTTTAGGAAGAACTAGAAATAGCTTTAGTATTTGGGCTATTCACTTTAGTGGCAAAAGTGATCACCCGACAGAGGAGTTTGAATACAGACTTAGGTAATACCCGTGTAATGTCCGTTATTGACCGACAGGCTTAAATAATTACATAGCCAAAGAGGTAAATTCATATCATCCGAAGAGGCATATTCGCCCATATAGGGGTTTATAAGACTTTAGGATAGCTCCTAGGTCCACTTGACATGGGGCTAGGAGACATTAAAGTCCCGACTAATATTATAAAACCAATTCTACCCTTAACGAAGCATAGGTTACGTTAATTAGGTGGATCCCTTGCGAGACTCAAGTATCTCTCATCTCTGAAGTTAGTCCTTTTTATTTGCATTATTTATTTTCAGTAATTTATTTTTAGTCTTTATTTTATTGCATATTTAGTTATTAGAAAAACCAAACAAAAATCATATTATTTTACTTTTTTGTCAAGCAATTATTTCTACTATCTGATTAATACTAGAGTTGAACCTAATCCGTCCCTGAGAACGAAACCCGATTTATTAGATATTACTTGGACAACCGTGCACTTTGCGGTATTGTGGTTCCTTTTATTTATCGCATTATTTTATAACATCCCAAGACCCACCACATGGCCTCCTCGTTTTCCATTGCTGCAGCCTCCTTCGTTTTCCATTATTGCAGCAGAAGGATCCATCCACGGCGGTGGTTTTTTGTGTGTGCTCAAATGGCAAAGATTTTGGCAGAGCTCTACCGCCGAGCTCCACCATCGCGAAGCAGACGGGAGAAGGAGAACCTACTGGCTTCGAGGTTTAGATATGCGAGCCCGCTCGACGACCTGGCTGGTTAGGCCTGTTTCCTGCGAGCTAGTGAAGGTATGCTTTGCCGGAAAAGACAGCGAGACATGGCCACTGCGAGTTCGCGAAGGTCTGCTTTGCCAGAGAAGACAGCAAGCCATGGCCACTGCGAGTTCGTGAAGGTATGCCTCGTCGGAGTAGATCCAGCCCCTGGAAGCCATGGTAGTTGCGCGTTTCTTGTGCTCCTTTATGGCTTTGATGATGTTGCTTCTTCGACGGTGAAGGATGGTCTCACGGCGGCGCTGTACCGCGATCTCTGTTCACACCGACAAGTAGTCTGGTTCGAAGAAGTAGTTGAGAAGGACGAAGACAACGAGTTTTTTTTTTTTAGATCTGGTCTAACCAGATAGTTTTTTCCATTTTTTATTGTAATTAGTGTGTAATAATGTGATGTAAAAGTGATACTTGTAATAAACTAAAGAAGATAAAGATGAAGAGAGAATTATATTCTTGTATTCCAAAATCAACTAACAATATGACAATAGAATATCCTTATATTTATAGGGTAATCTAAGACCCTTCACTTGCCACATTTACAAGGAATAAACAGGTAACCTTTGGCCTTTGGACATCCACCATTAATAAAATAACTATTCATAATACTCCCCCTTGGATGTCCATCCATTAGGAAACATGTCTCGTTAAAACCTTGCCAAGAAAAATTATGTGGGATAAAAACTTGTTCGAAGGGAAAAGAGAACATATAGATGGAACTAATCATCTTGAAACGCTGCCTCGTTAAAACCTTCCCAAGAAAACCATTGGGACAAAACTTGGATGAAGGGAAAAGAGTACAGTCTTGTTTGCGCTCCCTCTGATGTTGGTAAGAGATCTCTGAATTGTCGTATTTCAGTATTGTGGGTCTACTTCTTGAACATCGTGGTTGACAATGATTTCGTAAGAAAAATCTGTAAAATTCTTACGTGATTGTATCTTTCGAGTGTCAATATCCATATTATTTTGTTGCCGGTATGTGTAGGAGACTTTGGTGTAATGTTTTGTCTCCTTTGATGTAGTCATTTTAATTATGTGTCGTACAAGCAACATTATCCTCATACAATACCATCAGTATATTCTTGTTGAAGATAAACCACACTTCTTTTGGGTATGTTGAGTAATCCACTTAAATAAATATTTTCATACCACTCCCTCTTGGATGTTCACTAAAATATATGCCTCATTAAAACCTTATCAAGAAAACCCATTGCGATAAAACTTGATGAAGGGAAAAGAGTACATCAATCCTTGGGGTTATGACACATATTTAATCTGTCTTATTAAAACCTTTCTAGGAAAACCCAATGGGAAAAACCATGGTGAAGAAGAAAAATACAGAATTTCAATATATTTTTCCCCTCATTACGACATTACATATGTCCAAATACATTAGAGACTTGCGGACTTGTACCTTGATGTCGTAGTTAATGAAACTTTAATTCGTAAATGTTCTGGATTTTCACTTGAGGGTATGGCGTGTTAGTAATTTTATTTTCTTGATCGAGAAAAAGACTATATACTTCTTTTAACAATGAATATTTGGTATGCCTCGTTAAAACCTTACTCGGAAAAACCCAATGGGGAAAAACCCTAGTGAAGGAAAAAGAGCACAATACACAAATATCACATCTTTTTCGTAATCACAAAAATTATTCCAAGTATCCTTTCATAATTCAGACACTTTTCTCTTTTGATTTAAATAAATTATGTTCTTCGGGAACTTTTATACTTGATGTCTCCTCATTTGTGATAGTAAAATATACTTCAGAGACATCATTTTAGGCTTATTTATTAGTTTATAGGTTGATTTTAGCTTAATTTAGTGCACTTTCCTATTTTGGGTCTTGATGTGTAGAATTATTATTTTTAGAGCATATTGGGTTTAATTGTTTATTTAGTGTGAAGCTTTAAAGATAATTATGGAGATTAATTAGAGTCCAAGTCAAAGATTACAACTTATGGAAAAAGATATGCATGGAAATTGGAGATAGAAGGAAACTGAGTTCAATTAGGAAAAGGAAAAGCTGCCTAAATCTGGGATTCTGCAGAACACGTCTAAAAATTGGTGTTTTTACCTAAGAAATAGGCCGAATTTGGTAATTTCCTTTTAAAGGTCCTAGATAATTCTGTTGCGATTCTTTTGGTATCTTGTGGAGCAAAATCCGACCAATAACAAAGAAGTTATGACCAAAACAACGCAGCAGTGTTTATCTTACGAATTTGGGTTGGGCCAGGAGCCCATTACTTAAAGTTATCTCCAAGAAACGAATTAGGTCAACCTCTAACCTATAAATACAGCCTCTTAACACTCTTAAATCATCCTTGGCCAGACCCTAAGGCCAAGAGGAAGCTGCAACACAAGAGAAGAAGTCTGGAAGGAGCTGTGCATTAATCATGTCTCCTTCAACCTCTTATTTTGTAATTCTTTCTTCTTCTTTTCTTTGTATGAACTAATTCTCTTAGCTTAGGTTTTGCATAATGTATAAACTATGAATTCTAGTTCTTCTATCTAAGTTCTTTGGGAATTATATGTTTTAATCTGATATTAGCTACTTACTTTATATTTGATTATGTGTTTTGATTTAATGACTGTTTTCCTTGCTAGTGCACGAGTATAGGATTACCTTAATAGTAGTTAGATGGTCACCTTGTAAGGGTGTTTAACTATTGAACCACCACATAACGTCTAGTGTCGATAGCAGTTCTGACAAAACATACTTCTAACTAGATAGTCATTAAGGTTTGTTTTAACCACCATATCACCAAGATTGCAGTATTTGCTTAGGGCCTTAGTGGCGTTTGATAACCCTATTTTAAATCACTTCTTGGTTGTGCCGTTGCCCCCTTAGTCGCTCTCAAGGTCTAAGGTAGTGGAATTTAGAATCCTGACTAAGTATACCAAGAGCTAATATTCTCCCTTATGAATTAGATTTAATAGATAGAATTAGAAGGATTAGTGCATACTAGTAAAACCTAAGTTATATCGTTCATACTATCTTCTTTTCTTTTCTGTTATTTATTTTCTGTCTTTAGTTTATTAGTTTAGTTTATTTATTAGAAAACCAAATAAATATCTATCTTTCTCTTCTTTCTACTTGCGTATTATTATCTATCTTTAATATCTGCACTTGATAATTTGCATAAGTTCTCTCTAACTTTCGTCAGTCCCTGAGGAACGAATCTTCTTATCATTAAAACTTGCATACGTCCTGTAATACTTGCAGTACAGTGTTAGTTTAGGGTGTGTATTTGCACTTATTTATATCATTATTTTATCACACCTTAGGCCACACCAATACTTTAGGAACTTCATAATCTTGGAGAATTTCATATTTAGACGCTCTAAGTACTTCAAGCGCCTATTGTGCTTCAGACACTTGTTGTGCTTTCAAACACCTCTCGTTCTTGGGCACATGTCATGCTTCAGGCACTTATGGTGCTTCTACCACCTATTTTGTTCATAAAAAACTTTAATATTAATCTAATCACCACTACACCGGATCAGTAACATAATAATGAGGACGTCTCCCCATAATTAATTCTAGGTTTCTACATGAACCTCTGTGATACATGTAGGGTTTTAGATTTCAAAATTCACTATTATCCTTTCTTTCACTGTCAACATATTTCACCACTTGTGGTTTAGGATCCTTATTACCTTATTATTTATTTCAAGCGCTATATTAAATGAAAATATATTTATCCCATAAACAGACTAACCGTTTTAAATATATTCAATAGACTAATAATCTACATAACTTTTCTCGTATTTAGGTACTTAGGTCTCTTCAATGGCCATTACTTCCTTTAAGAGCAATGCATTTGCCAACATTAGTTGACTTAATAATTCTTGTCGTGTCACGTAGAGTGCACATTCCACAATATATACCATTTCATCATTTACTCATGAGATTTTCTTATCTGGGGCATGGTATACTTTAAAACAATAGGTTTACCACACTTCATGCGTTTGTTATATTCATTACAATTCTACCACACTTCATGCGTTGGTTAGATGTAATACAGGTTTACGACGCTTCGTGCATTGGTTAGATTCATTCGCTGAAATATTTGTTATGTGTCTATAATGGACAATAACCTATGTTGGCGCGTTTACAACATATTTTGGGATTACAAAATATTCTACATACTTACGAATGCATTAGGTATATTATTTGAAATACTTTACACATAGATATTCCTTTTAACTTCAAATTCATACTCTTTATTTTGTGGATTTAAATGATATAATAAATTGTATTACACCATGCGTCACGTAACTTTAGGTTGTCTTGTCTATACATCACGTAACTTCAGGTTGACTTGTCTCCCCCCCCTAATAAGGGGGTAGTCACTTGGTAAAATGAATCTTCTGGTTCTTTTAAGTAGAGACCAAGTGAGTAATCTATTATTCGGCATATTATTAGTGTCACTAGGTGACCAAGTAAATCATTTAATAATACAAAATTCTTTGATTAAGACATCTTTTCTTCTGCACAATGAGCGCTTCAACTGCTCGAATCTGTGTATTATATAACCCCAAAGAAATGGCATATTTTAATTTCATACACACTTCGGGTGAGACTTTTATCAAATAATGCAATAATATACATTGTTACAGACACTTGTGGTTTATACAAAATACTAATTTCGGAAAATATCCTTTAAATTTAGTACTTCTTTTTAGGATTTACTTAAAACATAATTCGCCAATTATGTCAGTTTTGTACCACACGGTGACATTACTTTTGGGCATCCAAAAACTTTTAATTAGATCAACTAAATGTCTTAGTATTCCACGGGTACGCGGACACTATATAGTTCAACTTTATCGATAACATCCATGGTTATCATTTCACAAATGGCTTATTTATTGTGACCTTTTACTTTCAAGACATTCCTTATTATTCCACTTCTGGTGGTAAGGATTTCTTTTTCTTACCTTAACCTCATCTGGATTTTGGGTCACCAAGATGTTGGACATTAAAAGACATTAGATTTTCTTCTAGAAACGCACTTCCATTCACTTCAAGGAATAGTTTTTAGCTTGGAAAAACAATATTTAAGTCACTCAATTATTTCCATTATCGGGTTAATTTTTATATAATCCGAAAATGGTGCATTTGTTTTAGAGAACGTGATTCTATTCTCTCCAGGGATAATTTCTAATCAGGGATACAAAATTAATCCACTTGTTTTGTCATCCACACATCTATTTATTTAGATAATGAAAACGGTTACATCCACTTTAGGGAATGTAACTCTATTCATTTCGATGAATTAAGTTTACAATACAATGTAATGTTAAACCCTAATACTGGGATGAAACTCTGCTTACGGTAGTACTACTTTAGAAGTATTTTCATCTCATGAAATGTGCAAAAGGTCTTAAAATATCTTTTTCTCAAATAACTTCTAGCTACAATAATATATAATTCCGGAGAATAATTATGTAACATTGAAGTTTAAAGGTATAGCTACGATATTCCATTTTTCCTTTGCATTTTCATGAAATAATTAACCTCGTCTTTTTTCGGTTTGCTTTGCTTACAATCCCTTTTTTTACGATATATCTTGTTCTCTTCACCTCCTTTTCCCTTTCTTGACAACAATTCTGCAAAGAAAACTTTGCAACACTATCATGATTTCAACCTCATATGGAGTTATGATCACCACGCCGCTAAATGCAATACACATTAGAAAATTTAGCATTTTCTTCAGGAAATGCAGTTTTATTTACTATAATGAATAATTTAAGCCAGAGAATACAATATTTAATCGTATTTAGCCTTACCATTTTTTTCCATATCTATTTTGAGATATATTGAAAAATTCGACACTCACTACAAGGAATGCAATTCCATCCAATACAGGGAATGATCTTGAGTTAGAAACAGTGATTTCATTTAATTAAATCTTGCCACCACAATGTTTATTTTAATACACATTTGAAATTTATTGCATTCGTTATGAGAATGTAATTCTAATCACTTCAAGAAATAGTATTATGTAGATGGAACGTGAACTATGATTTTTATATCAAAAATTTATTACTTTCCTTGCTTACGAGATAAACAATCTCATAGTATTTTGTAAAACCTTTATTTGTGCTATAACTACTTAAGGAGTATTTGCGTGATCTGATACAAGGAGACGTATATGATTTTAAATTCAATATTACAGGGTGGAACAAATATACGTCTCCTTGTATCAGATCACGCATATACTCCTGAAGTAGTTATAGCGCGAATAATTTTGAGAGAATATAGCTTAGGATTTGCTCGTATGCACTAATCCTTCTAAATCTTCTATCTGTTAATAAGGGTGCTAATAGATCTTAGATAAGTAGTCAGGGTTCTAAATTCCTCCATACCCCCGTCAGGGTGGACTAGGGTGGCGACCTCACCATCTCCAGGGGACTAAAAATAGGAAGCTCCTACGCCATTAGGTTCCTAAATGAGTCTGACCTTTTAATGATGATCGGTGATTAAATTGAACCCTAATGACTATCTAGTTAGTCAAGCACGTCAAGATCACTACCGCACACTAGACGTTTATGTGGTGTTTCAATAATTAGACACCTTTTCCGGGTGACTATTTAACTACTATTAGCACAACCATAAATTGATCAGGTTTAGAACATACAATAAATCAAAGCACATAAAACAAATATATGGTTAAGCAATTAGAATCAATTTACAACATATAATTTCCAAAGAAATTTAGATAGAAAGAAATAGAATTCATAGATTATACATATGAAAAACCCAAGCTATGGAAAATTAGTTCATCCAGAAAGAAATAAACTAAAATAAAGATATATACTGTCAACTTGCTCTCTTGAATGATCTCTAATGATGAATAAAACTTAAGGACTAGTTGTGGGAGGCAAGGACATGTTTACAAAGGTTAAGGTGTGTATTTATAGGGGTTTAGGAAGCCCTAACACGTTTTCTTGGAGTGAAAGACAAGTAATTGGATTTCTAGCCCAACTCAAATTCGTAACCCTAAAATATAGAAAATGTAATAAAATGTTGCTTTTTTGTTTTGGCCATATCTCCTTCAATACAACTCCAATTGACGCATTATTTATATCGAAACTTATTGTCTAGGAAATCTCTACATTTTTGCTTCATGCCATTCTTCCAAATTCCCAGCCAATCTTGAGTTATGATGACTTTTATGGACGTAGTTGTTGAAATTCATATTTACTTGACAACTCTATCTTTCCATACTTATCTTTTCCTTCCTTTATCTCCAATTTCTATCATTATCTTTTTTTCCTTTATCTCTTGGAATTGATTTGACATTTAATTAATTACTATATCTTTAAAGCTTCACAATTATCAGACAGTTAAACCAAACATGCTCTAAAAATAATTAATCATCAAATCAAGACACGAATTAAGAAAATACAACAATACTAATAAAAATAGAGTATAACTTCCTAATAATCCCTAAAATGATGTCACCAACTAAGATTAAATCATCACAAATAGGAAGACATCAGTAACCTTTGACCTTTGGACATCTACCATTAATAAAATAACTATGCATAATAATACTTTGTATTTCTTAGCATTTTTCAACAATACTATATTTTTTTAATAATACTCATTAATTCTTATTTGGACTCATGATTTTTTATAGAGTACTCATCAATTTTTTTTCGAAACTCTATATTTTATTATGATACTTATTGTTTTTCCAATACTCATTGGTTTTTTTCGATACTCTATGTTTTTTCTGGTGGTCGGAGGTCGGAGGCGGGGGTCGAAGGTCGGGGGTTGGAGGTCGGAGGTCGGAGTTGGTGTGTAGTGGAGAGAGATGAACAGTGACATCACTCATTTTGTCTTTTAGTGTTAATAAGAGTATTTAAGTATTTGGTCATCTTTGAGGTCTCTTTAAAGAAGTAAGATTCCCAATAGTTCCTATAGGAAGAAAATCAAGTCTCCAAGACCCTGTATGTCGATCACCCTTTAAAGAAAGGAACAAAATTTTAACTTATTTCCAAGCTACTATTAAAGAAAGAAGGGGCATTAATAAATTTTCTAATATTATGAATGAAGAAGGTGTTTGGTTGGATAATCAAACAGACTTGAATGAAAATATAATGAATCACTTTAATATTATATTCCTAAGTGTGGGATCTAGAGATTTTCATTCCATCTTGGAGTTAATTCAACCAGTCATTACCTCTTCTATGAATAAAACTCTTCTTGATTGCCTTACTATTAAGGAAATTGAAAAAGCTGTTCTTGAATTAGGTGCCAATAAGGCACATACCCAGACTACTTCTATAAAAAATATTGGTCCATTATCTAAGTAGAGGTAATAAAAGTTGTTAATAACTTTTGATATAATAATAAATCTTTAGAAGAAATTAATCCTAGTTACATTTCTCTTATTCCTAAAGTTGAATCGCCTGGCACTATCAAACAATACAGGCCCATTAGTGTGTCTAATTTTATTTATAAAATTATAGTTCGTATCGTTGTTAACAGGCTACCACCTTTAATGGGTTCTATTATAGAGGAAAATCAGCCTGCATTCATTCCTGATAGAAATATTCAGGAAAACTCCTATATTACCCAAGAATTTTGTAGCTATATTAAAAACAAAAGAACCTCTCAAAAGTACAAGATAGTGGTTTAAGCCGACATACGGAAAGCCTATGAATTTGTTGAGTGAGATTTTCTTGAATGACTTACGAAAAAGATGGGATTCGACCCTTTATGGTGTAAAAAAATCATGAAGTGTATTACTACAGTGTCTTACTATATACTTATTAATGTGTAACCTAATAAAATAAATAAACCCCAGAGGGGCCTCGGGCAGGGGAACCACTATCACCCCTTATCTTCTATATAGTAACTCAAACATTATTTGCCCTTATTTTAGAAAAAAAAAAGTAGATAATGGTCTACTAGCTGGTATTAAAATTTCCAAAAGATGCCCTAGCTTGACCCATTAGCTTTGCGCAGATGACAGTGTCTTTTTCCTAAAAGCTACAACTGGGGGAATTCATAGTTTTAGTGATGTTATTAGTAAATATGATATACCTAATGGTCTTATCCTTAATTTGAACAAGTATGGGGTCAAATTTAGCTCTAATACCCCCGATTATATTCAATATATTATGGCAGCTAGACCAAATAAGAGAATTACTAATAATTTGGGATCTTACCTTGGATTCCCTATTGAGTGGGGGGGGGGGGATCTTAAGTGGAGGATCTCAACATTCTAGTAGAAAGAGCTTTGAAAAGAATTAACAATTGGAAAAACATATTTTTATCAGATGCATGAAAGGAGATACTTATAAAATTAGTTTTGCATAGTATCCCTAACTACTTTATGTCATCCTTCCTGCTTCCTATTAAAATTTGTGAACTTATAACTTTCAAGTAGCCAATGGGGAAATGGAAATAAAAAGGTATCCACTAGAAAAATTGGGCTTGAATATCACATAATAAATTTACAGGAGGTCTAGGTTTTAGAGATTTAAGTCTCATGAACCGTGCCTCCTAATCTTTTAACAAAACAAAATTCTTTATTGTATAGCATATTGAAGGGTAAATACTTCCCCGATTGTTCCTTTTATGAAGCTATATTTGGGAACAACCCCTCACGGGGATGGAGGAGCATTTTAGCTGGTAGAAATGTAATGTATAAACACTTAAGATGGTATTTAGGAACAAGTCACAACATTAATCTTCATACTAACATATGGATTAATGGTAATGAATGTAATATAAAGCCACTGAATCCCAATATTACTAAGGTCTCCTACCTTATGATTGAGGGAGAAAGGAAGTGGAATCTAAGTGTTATTAAAGAATTTTTTCAACCTAATTTCTATGAAAAAATTAAAAAAACATTTATCCCCTTTGTTTACTCTTCTGATACATCTTATTGGACCTTGAGGAATGATGGTATTTACTTGGTTAAAAGAGCTTACCAACATTTAAACAAGAAAAGATTAAAAAAGAATCGGCTAAGGATTGTAAATCCTCTTCATCTTCCCATATCACTGATCCAATTGTTTGGAAAACTATATGAAAAATGGAACCCCCTAAAGTCGGAAACTTTATTTAGAAAGTTATACACAATGTGTTTCCTACCAATGATAATTTATTTGTGAAAAAATGTTATGACACAAAGTTTTGTACTATATGTAAGAATAAAGTGGAAACTATTGAGCATATCCTTTTGAATGTCCTTGGGCTAGAGCTGCTTGGTTTTCTCGTCCACTAGGTTTAATAACTGGTAACCATAACTACTGTAGGGTGGATATTTGGATGGACAATGTGGTTAAACTTGTGGAAAAAATAGTGGGAAAGAAAAGTATCTTACTGAAATGGCTTGTATTTTGCATGGCAAATTTGGAAAGACAGGAACACTTACGTGTTTAAAATGTCACACCTGGCCCTATAAACACTGTTAGTAAAGCTTTGATCATGTGGGATGAACAAGTAAAATCTCTCTCCAAGGATGAATATAATAATCTGAGGAGTGAAGGAAATATTAATCATCCTAATGATGATATTGAGAATCTGAAAGAAGATATTAAATTTAGAAAATCTTCCAATATGAGGGATAAATCACCTCTAACCTAGTGAAAGGGAATATAATATTACCAAGTCCCTTAACCAATAATAAAGGGAAAAAAAGTTAGTAAGTGGTCTCCTCTTTTAATAGACACTATATAAATTAATAGTGATGCATTATATACTAAAAATAAAACTATTATTCCTTGTATTGACAGAAACAACAAAGAAGATGTTATTAAAAGTAATGTTTGGAGAGTTGAAACAGTAAGGGCACTTAAGTTTATTAGATCAAATCTCAAATTTTAAGGCTACATTTTATATTTCAAATAAATTTCCATAATGCCAATTCAAAAAAATAAGAAGAAAAGGCTAACACTCTGTTTGGTTTGTAAAAATAACGAGTATTTTATGTTTTCAATTTTTATATTTTTTTTTAAAAATACTAATGAAAACATGTTTGACTTGGTAAAATGAAAACAATTTTCTAGAAAATTTAATCAAAACGCTGTTATATTAAAGAAGGTAAAATTGTCGTTTTTCATATTTTTTGAAAATATTAAAAAAAATCACTTTTTGAACATATATTCTTATAATGAAAATAGAAAATATTTTACTACTTTCCTTTTTTTAGTAAATATTTTAAAAAACGTGGTTTTAGTGTTATTTAGTTTGTATATCGTGACTTTAGCTGTGATTGTTTTGTTCGGGGTTACCCGACATTTTATTTTTAATCTTTTCTATGAATGAAAATGTCTATTTCTAAATAAAAAATTCTCTAGAATATATATTCCTAAAGATATATAGTCTTAAAAATTAAATAAAATAACCCATTCAACCTAACAGGTTTATATAGGCATGTAATTTACATAGATATAAATTTTCCATATTTATTCAATGACAACCATGGTTGTCATTAATTTAATGATTTTAGAAAAAATAAATTAATAGACTTTACTGTTTTTCAATTAACGCAAACATCATCCGTAGTAAAAGAATAACCACCAAAGTACACTATAAAACATCACACTTCATGAACAAATGGTCTCATTCCATTATCTATTTGCAAGAAAAGTATACATTCCTTCAAAACAAGAATTGAATTACAATAAAAATCGAGTGATTAAATCACTCAATCATGTCCCAGCCTATCAAGTTTGTAGTAGGTGGTCTCTTCTACATCTTTTTTGCACTTTCGTATATATCATGTATTATTTCAGTATCAAATGGTTTTAAACTAAAACTTACTCACATTGATTCTCCATTGTCTCCTTTATACGAAGCAAATCTTTCTACCATCCAAAGATTACAAAGAGATAGTAAAATCTCTTATGCAAGAGCTTCTTATTATACATCAATTTCAATGAACAAAGCTAATATTCGGATTCCATACACCTATAGTTTTCCCATTTTCTCCGCTGAGGTAGAAATAGGTACACCTGCTAAGGAGATATCCCTTTATTTTGACACAGGTAGTTATCTTACTTGGACACAATGCATACCTTGCACCCAATGCTATCATCAAGATTCACCTTTGTTCGAACCCCATAACTCTAGATCTTATAAAGAGATAAAGCCAGCTGATCATTTAGCAGACAGGTTTCAGTGCACCAACAACGAATGTCATTATGATATAACTTATCAACTCGGAGCCAGATCAAGTGGAATTGTAGCCAAAGAAACATTCCATTTTGGTAGGGATGGCTATAACGGTTTGGTTTTTGGTTGCGGAACACATAATACTGGATTCTCGAAGGTTGCTGGGATTTTAGCAATGAGCAAACTTGATACATCTATGTTGCGACAACTGGGATATTATACCAAGAATCGTTTTTCATATTGCATACCAGCTTATCACTCGACACCATCGTATGTAGAATTCGGTCCCGACGCTAGAATATCATCAAGAAATGCCAAATCAGTTCCTTTCATGCAGGAAACACACAGTTCACACTATAATGTGAGATTGACTGATATTAGTGTTGCTGGACAACGATTGGGAATAAATCAAAGGACTTTTTCAGAAGGTTGCATTATTGACTCAGGGATGGCTCATAGTCTCATCAAACAAGAAGCTTTTGATCATGTGGTTGAGGCATTTGCGAATTACTTTGGACATTTTGATTCTTTAGAAAGACATTATGGAGGAGTAAGAACACTTTGCTATATATTTAAGTTAAATCACAGACAATTCACTAATTATCCGAGCATGACGTTTCACTTTGGTCGAGTAGATCTTGAAATTCCACCAAGTAATCTGTTTATAGTTTATGATGCCTACTTCTGCCTCAATATGGGGGGTGCTCCAAATATAACCCTCTTGGGAAGTTATCAACAAAAGAATATTCGTTTCCTGTTTGATATTGGGAAGGACAAGCTTAAATTTGCTCACGAGGATTGTTCTTAGAGTATTTGCATAGAGATGTATTTTCGAGATATTCTCTAATAATGCTATTTGATAATAATAAATTATATACCTTGTTGTAATAAATGATATACCATGTTGTCATTGTTGTAATCCCCCAATCCCTTCAAGAATAAGCTAAAATTCTGCACATGTTAAAAAAATACATTTCATACTTTTTATTTATTTATCACCGTACTATAAAATAAAACTCAAAAGGCATCTTAGTGTCATAGGGCCAGTAAGGACCGCACACACTTGCAAATGCAGCATCAACATGAACCAATATATATATATATATATATATATATATATATCATGAATTCATGATCTTAACAACTTCACAGAGGCGCTTTGATGGATTAACAACTTTTGATTAGGTGGTGCTAATGGTGGCACGCAAGTAAACCAGCTTTAATATCAGCAAGAATAGCCGAGTGTAGTGATCCATGAGAAGAGCTGCCCTTGTTGTTGCCTTGTTAGAGTAACTCAGGATTTTCGGGCGTATACACGTGATTTGTGTTGCCTTTTGGAGTAAAATTTGTGTTTGATCAGATACATAAACCATAAGTTTTCCAATATATTCTCTTCCTATTCATCTAAAGCTTGGTTGTAGTTTGGTTCCATCAACTTTTGATTCTATTATTTTGCATTATCTCGTGCAATATAAAGAACTCAGCAAGTTTAATACATGTGATTAAGATGCATTAACATTTAGGGGGTGTTTGTTTACACTTAATGAGATCTTAATCTGATTCATTAAGACACTGAATCAATAAGATTGTTTGTTTTTACTGTCCAATTCAGATCTGAATGGCTCTTAACGGGTCTGTTTCATTAAGATTTCAAACTAAGTCTTAGTCTATTGAAATCTGAAAACTACCAAGAGGGTAATTAATTCAGACGCTATTCAAGATTGTAATAGGACAAGCCATCCAATCTGCTAGATAGCCCATGTCAGCCTGGCTATAGTTCCGGTTCGGACCAGGGTCTTACCGGTCCGTTCCGGCTTACCAGTCCTTCACTAACGGTTCGGTCCCTGTCCGGTTTTCAGTCTTGAATACTAGAAGCACGACCGGTAAAAGAAACCGGTTTACCAGTTCTGGTTTCGGTCCGGTTCCTAACCCCGGTTCTAGCGAGTTTTTTTTTTAAAAAAAGAAAAAAATTTGTTCGATCAAAAGCGAAGAACGGAAGAAGAAATGATAATTTTTCTGATTTGGATGAAAGAGAGTAAAAGGGTTGGGCTATTAAGGGGTTGGGCAGTTGGGCTAGTAAGGAAGAAAATGGGTTGGGCTGGTATATAAAAAAATTGGGTTAAAGAAAAACAACGGGTTTGGGCTGGTATATAAAAAAAAAGGGTTAAGGACCGGTTTCGGTTCGGTCTCATGTATTGTTTTAAAACTGCAGAACCGGTCTGGTAGCATATGTACTGGTCCGGTCCGGTTCGTGCGTCTCTACCTTGTCTTTAATAATGCAATACAATTAATTTATCTACTTCTATATAATCAATAACTACATGACACGTGGCAAGGTGTTCACTTATCAATAATCAACATATTCGCGATAGTGACCTACGTATTGTATACATATCCTGCACTGGTAAACTGCTTGATGCCTCGATTTTTGAAAATACATGGATTGTATCTGGGGACTAAAAAGGGAGTCACTATGATAGAACAATACATAATGAATTTTTAGTTTGACGCTGCCCCTATTATAGGGTAAGGAACATGCTCCACCAGGAATGGACAAAGTTGACATACTCTAGAGAACAAAGTGAAATTGTCACAAAATATGGGGACCAAAGTGCAATTTTCACATAATATAGAGACCAAAGTGCAATTTCACATAATATAGTGATCGAAGTTCATATGATACATAGTATAGGGAACCAATGGATATTTTCACATGGACAAAACGACAAATTTAACATTATAAGAGAGAGAAAAGTGCAATTTTCCATAATATAAAGCATAGAGTGCAATTTTCACATACTATAGACAAAAGGGCAATTTAGCAATTTGCTACATAGTCCCTCGAATTTTGAAATTATACTTAATTAATACCCTAAACTTTAGATATTTGCCATAAAATTACTCTAAACAATCTATATTTGCCCTAAAATTACTCTAAACATTCGAATTTAGACCTAAATCATCCCTAAACATTTGAAACTTGCCCTAAAATTACTCTAGACATTTGAAATTATCCCTAAATCATCCCTAAAATTACCCTAAATGTCTGAAACTTACCCTAAATCATCCCTAAAATTACCCTAAATCATCCCTAAAATTACCCTAAATGTCTGAAATTTACCCCAAAATTACTTTAAAGCTTCTAAATTGGACTAAATCTATAATATAGTTTTGAATCTATTATATAAAGCAGAAAAAATCATATATATACCTTACAAGAAGATAGAGGGGATTAAGCCGGTAGTATAGAGAGACGGCGATGGGAGCAGAGCCAGTGGTCAGGGGCGGAGCCAGGAATTTTCGTAAGGGGGGACCAAGGGGGTTCGGGGGCAACGCCCCCGAAAAAAAAATTTCCGCCAATATTTGCACTATAAGTCTAAATATCATACAAAAATCATAAAATAGGTCCCTATATTAGGAGAAATTGCTCTAAAGGTCCCTACATTGTGTAAATATTACAATATAAGTCTCGATATTGATTTTTCTAATTAATTATGCTATAAATTTCTTTTTTTAATATAAAATAACATATATTTTGTTATAAAAAATAAAAAAATCTTATAAATAAAATAATTTAAAGCTTAATAAAAAAAACTTGTAAAAATTAGGGGGGGCCAAATGAAGATTTCTTAGAAATTTAGGGGTTATTTACTAATAATTTTTTTTTTTTTAAGATAGTTATAGTTTTTTTTTTTTCAAAAATCCAGGAGAGGCCATGGACCCCCCTACCCTGTGCTTGGCTCCGCCACTGCCAGTGGTAAACCAAAACGACAAAAGGAAATATGGGAGGGGGAAGGATTTTTGGGTTTTTGAGATTGTGAAACAGGGCTCTAACATCCAATCTCCTTTATAACATGTTTTTAACATTTAGCGTGCGTTTGGCGCTCGCTAAATGTTGATTAAGTGGTTGTTATAAAATGTCAGTCTGAAAGGACGAGAAAAGTTTGACTGTATAATATCTTTTGGTGTACAATACCATAGGTGGTCGGTAACGCTTTTTATTTTTTTATTATATTATAAACCACTCGATCACTCTTTTGTCGCTAATAATAATCTTCTAGCGACAACATGTGGTGGTCGCTAACAGGTTGATCGTTAAACGTGACTTTTCCGGTCAATGAAAGTCCACTTTAATTTCCTTACTTTTGAACTGAACAATTCCATATGCCGACCACCCCGCATTCACAAAAAAGGTGTCTTTAGCAACCACTACATACGGTAGATAAAGGTTTGGTCGCTAGATCATCCATTCGTAGTAATGACCTTTCATTAAGAGAAGAATTTTTTTTTTTGTATATTTGAATTGTATAGTTTTTTAATAGCTAAAACGACTTTTATTTGCCACTTATTGTTAGTCTTGTAGGTATCTATCTCTATAACTGTGTTGCTTTTAGGTGACAACAAACACAATATTTAAAAATAGCTTATTGTAAATATGTAATGTCAACGGTTGAATTTTGTGATAATACCAATATTGTGTACAAGGATATTCTTATAAAGACAAAGTATTTTTTTTGTGAAATTCTATATCTCTTGGGGTTGTTATCATTTTTATGGAGTTTTGCTTCTTGTCATAAAGAGGAATTGTGGAGCTAGAAACTACGCTTAGTGGACGATTATGTTATATCTGAGGAGGGTCCTAGAATCTTCGTACCCTATAAATTTTTTTGGGATTAGTTCTTAAATTATAAATATTAGATGGGTATAAATTTGTGTAATTATGTTGGAATTGTGTTAAAATTTCATATCGCTTTATGGATGAATGAATATATAATATGTGGTTTGGAGATATTCTTACTTAATTTGTGCACAAAAGTAGGGCTCAAAGGTCTCCAAATGTGAGTTTACCTGACTATCGGCTCGTAAACAACTTAAAAAGGACGATTAACACAGATTAGATGTTGGAAGCATCAACTTATAAGACTTTGATTGCGCTTCACAATCGTCGCTTACTCACTTGATATAATGATTTTTAATTTATTAGGTATATGGTTCTTTTACAAATAAGAGTACATGAAAATAAAAATCTCTAATCAAAATTTTTTTATAAAAATTATTCTGAAATAACATTAATCAGATTTATATATTTTTTTATAAAAATATTTTTATTTTTTATCCAACATTGGACATTCAAGGAAAATCAAAATGAAAACTCTTTTTAAAAATATTTCTTCGAAAACAAAAATACAAAATATTATTCCAAACAAAAAGGACCCACAGATTTCATTTTCCATTTCTTTAAAAACTTATCCATTTTCAACCAATCTCGTGTGGTTTATTCTACAGTCTAGTATAAAAAAAAAACTCCAAATCTTTTTTGACCAAAAAAATAAAATAAAAATAAAAATAAAATCTCCAGAAGCTTCTCTTAAACCCCGGTGGCCAGAACCCTACTTAAAACCCTCATTCGTATAAACAGCTCAGTAGCCATATTCTTCTTCAAACATTTCTCTCGTGGTTAATCGTCAGATTGAAAAATGCTGAGGCTTAGCAGGCGCTCTATCTCTGCCGCTGTATTGCGCACGCGCTACCGTGCCGCCGCGGCTTCCCCCCTTTCTTCTTCCAATCTCTTTAATGAATCATCGGTAACCTTACTTTTCAATTACACTTTTCTGAAAAAAAGTTTTTTTTCCATTTATTTGAGCTTATATTTGTTTATTATGGTTATTATTTTGAAAACATAAATGATTTTCTCACATGCGTATATTTACTAAATAATAGTAAAGGAAATGATGTTAATGAGGTTTTTTGTTCGATTGTATAAGAACATCTAATAAGTTTGGTTCAAAATCGTTGTAATAACAGAAACCGAAGAATAAAATTGATTTTGATTTATATCCAAATTTCCCCGTGTTATTGTGTTATTACAAGATTGCACCATTGATCATGCAATAGTTGGGAATTATGGGAATATTTAGCTATTTTGCTTAACACAGGGACTAAAAGTGCAATTTATAACATTTGTTTGTTACTCAGGGTGGAGATATCGATAACAAAGCAAGATGGTACTCAGTGTTAACCAAGAATCCCAACACTGTTGAACACTATAAGCCTCTGAATCTCAAAGGCTTAGGTCTTCGATATGAATCAACTGCATCAGCTTCTGATGCATCAGATACACCACTCGAAAAATACGAATACCAAGCAGAGGTAACACTTTAATAATCTCACTTAATTTGTTAAAATAATAATAATTAATCATAATACATTATCTCACTTTCTCTGGTTTTATGTTTAACAGGTTAGCCGTTTAATGGACCTCATTGTTAACAGTTTATACAGTAACAAAGAGGTGTTTCTCAGGGAGCTAATTAGGTATGTCTGTTTTACCCTTTCTTTGTTTTAAACTTCTTCTTTACATTCACTGATTAATTTTTTCCTTTATTACAGCAATGCAAGTGATGCTTTAGACAAGCTAAGGTTTCTTAGTGTTACTGAACCTCATCTTTTAAAAGATGGTGGTGAGCTAGATGTTCGTATTCACACTGACAAAGATAATGGAATCATAACAATCACGTAAGCTCAATAATATTTAAGTAATTTTTTTTAATTATTTTATCTCATTTTCGTGACTTTATCTGCTTGCTCTTCACAGTGATTCAGGTATTGGAATGACTCGTGAAGAACTTATCGATTGTCTTGGTACTATCGCGCAAAGTGGGACCTCAAAATTCTTAAAATCACTCAAGGTTCGTAAAAATTAAAATTTAAATTCACCGTAATATGTTACATTGAGCTGAATCCCGAAACTTAATCATTCGATAATATTTAACAGGAAAGCAAAGAGGCTGGTGATAGTAATTTAATCGGTCAATTTGGTGTTGGATTTTACTCAGCTTTCCTTGTTTCTGAAAAGGTATGGTTTTTAAAACACTTAATTTTCGATATTTTTTTTTAATAACGTGAATATATTTTTGTAACAGGTCGAAGTATCGACAAAAAGTGCAAAATCTGATAAGCAATATGTATGGGAAGGTGAGGTTAATTCAAGCTCATACACCATTAAAGAAGAAACTGACCCTGCAAAGCTTATCCCTAGAGGGACCCGTCTCACCTTATATCTTAAGGTTGGTATATTAATTTTCTTTTTCTTTTTGGCTTTATATCTTAAGCTAATCTTCATATTTCTTTATTTAGCGTGATGATAAAGGTTTTGCACATCCAGAGAGGATTCAGAAACTCGTGAAAAACTATTCACAATTTGTTTCATTTCCAATTTACACCTGGCAAGAGAAAGGACACACTAAAGAGGTATATATATTACTTCTCCATTATTATCTCACAAATTTTATTATTATTATTTTATAAATTTATACCCATTTTTCATTGTTTCTAGGTTGAGGTAGAAGAGGATCCATCAGAAGCAAAGAAGGATGAACAAGATGGTAATGTAGAGGTAATGTTTTACATTTTGTTGATTCGTTAAAAAACATTTCGTTTATTTATTTATTTTTATTTTTATTTTTTAATTTGTAGCAGAAAAAGAAGAAGACCAAGACTGTAGTTGAGAAATACTGGGAATGGGAGCTTTCTAACGAAACTCAACCAATATGGGTAAGCCTAAAAGCTACTTTTTTAATGTTTTTTTTCCTCAATAAATAATAAATTTTAGATTAAATATATATATTTTTATATATGTCTGTTTCATTTAGCTTCGAAGTCCCAAGGAAGTGTCTACCCAGGATTATAACGAATTTTACCGTAACACTTTTAACGAATATTTAGATCCTCTTGCTTCTACACATTTTACAACTGAGGTAATATTAAATTCTTTACCTTATTATATATTTATATATATATATGTAATATTTTATATTTTCTTACTTTTTATTGTAGGGTGAAGTGGAGTTCAGATCTATACTATATATTCCAACTGTTCCTCCTGCTGGAAAGGACGATTTTTCAAATCAGAAAACAAAGAATATTAGACTTTATGTTAAACGTGTCTTCATTTCAGATGATTTTGATGGTGAATTGGTAAGATAAATAAATAATAATAATAATCAAGTTTATGAACAGTAATTTCTCACTCAAGATATAACCTAATTTCTTAATTTTTTTTGTATGGATTAGTTTCCAAGATATCTAAGCTTTGTTAAAGGTGTAGTTGACTCAAATGACCTTCCACTTAACGTGTCACGTGAAATTCTCCAAGAAAGTCGTATCGTAAGTCCTTTACAAATTAATCTTCTCCTTTTTTACTATACCGTAAAAACAAATGTATGACATTTTTTTATTATTTTAGGTGCGAATTATGAAGAAACGTCTTGTGCGTAAGGCTTTTGATATGATTCGAGGCATAGCTGATAGTGAAAACAAAGACGTAAATTTCTTATCATTTTCTCTCTTTACTCTATTGTAGCTTGTTTTTGAATATTTGACTGAGCAGTTATTTTTTTTTTTTTACGCACAGGATTATGATAAGTTTTGGGAAAATTACGGAAAACATATAAAATTAGGGTGTATTGAAGATCATGAAAATCACAAGCGTTTAGCTCCATTACTACGATTTTACTCATCTCAAAGTGAAGAAGATACAATCAGTTTAGATGAATATTTATCGAACATGAAACCTGAGCAAAAGGATATTTACTTTATCGCACATGATAGTGTTTCTAGTGCTAAGAAACTACCCTTCATTGAGAAATTTCTAGAAAAAGATCTCGAAGTTTTGTTCTTGGTGGACCCCATTGATGAAGTTACTATTCAACATATTAAAACATATCAAGATAAGAATTTCGTTGATATTAGTAAAGAAGATCTTGATTTAGGTTAGTTTTTTTTTTGTTATTTTGTTATTTTCACCTTTTTTTTAACTTTTGAAATTATATAGGAGATAAAAATGAGGAGAGAGAAAATGAGCTGAAGCAAGAATTTGGTGGAACAATTGATTGGTTAAAGAAGAGATTAGGTGATAAAGTAGCGAGTGTTCAAATATCGAATCGTTTAAGTTCATCTCCTTGTGTACTTGTATCTGCGAAATTTGGTTGGTCTGCTAATATGGAAAGGTGAGAGGTTTAATTAATACTTTAATTGCATGTTTGGTCCCTATGTTTTAACTTAATTGTTTTGATATACTTGTAGGTTGATGAAGTCTCAAGCTATGGGTAATCCTTCGAGTTTGGATTTTATGAAATCTAGGAGAGTGTTTGAGATTAATCCGGAACATCCAGTTATCAAATGTTTAGATGTATGATTGATGAGATTTTTATTTAGTTTGTGTTTTTTTTGTAAAGATTATTTAACATTTTTGACCTTTTTTGGTTTTGAAGGCTGCGTGTAAGAATAGTCCAAACGATGAAGAAGCTTTGAAAGCTATTGATCTCTTGTATGATGCAGCTTTGGTCACCAGTGGATTCACAGTAAGTTTTACACTAATTAACTTATGGTCCCCCTAGTTTTTGTAATATTCACTTGTGCTCCCATACTGTTTAAAATGAACTTCAATAATTGTGAAATTATGTACTATCGATTTGTTACTGTTAGGACTGATAGTGCAATTAACTTGAAATTCTTAAAAGTCTTTTCTTTGACCCCATTTAAGTTTTATTGTTATAATAATTATACCCCAAGTTTTCAAAATCTTCAATTGGCCCCCAGCTTTTCAAATGTGTTTCTGGGTAGTGTTGTTTCTACCCAAGTGCAATTAATTCAGTTTTTAAAAATCTTTCTTGACCCCCATTTAAATTTTCTTTTTAAACGAAATTTCTTATGGTCCCCCAACCCAAGTTTTCAAAAAGTGTCCCTTGGCCGCCAGCTTATCAAAATTAAGTTTAATAGCTGTGGAACTTCGACAGAGGAGTATCTTAAATGTGAACATAATACTTAGTTTATATCTATAAGTGTTGTTTCTACACTTGCAATCAAGGACCTATGGTGCATTTTTTGAATAATATAAGGACCTATATTCTCATTCAATTGAACTTGTTTTATAATGTGCAGCCTGATAATCCGGCACAACTTGGAGGGAAAATATATGAAATGATGAGCTCAGCACTTTCCGGCAAGTGGGGAGGAGGAGAAATCACCACGGGCGTGTACGAGGAACCACCACCACTGACCACCGATTCTGAAATACCAGTAACTGAAACACTCGAGGCTGAGGTGGTGGAGCCCACCGAAGCTGGTAGTCAGAAATTATAAGCGAGACAGTCATATGTTCTTTATCGTCTGTCTAATTTATTAAACAATGCGATGTTTGGATGAGTAAACTTGCCAATGTGAATCTTTTGGTTTAGGCTTTTTGTGATCAATAAATAGTTTTCCTAGAATGTAATCCGAGAACCAATATTATGAGAGCTATTTAATTTTCTTTATTTTCTTGTTCAACTCTAGTATTTTAGTTTCTACATGTTACATTTCTTTTGGTTTAGGCTTTTTGTGATCAATAAATAGTTTTCCTAGAATGTAATCCGAGAACCAATATTATGAGAGCTATTTAATTTTCTTTATTTTCTTGTTCAACTCTAGTATTTTAGTTTCTACATGTTACATTTCTTTCACTTTCTTTTGTCTTCAAGATCATTTGGGCTAACTCTAAAGCTAAATGTGTGAGTGTTAAAGAATTATAAACATGAAAGATAATCAATAATTCTTCTCATCAACTATTTTATTTCATCACATTTAGATATCTTTATTAAATATAAGGGTATGAAAAATTAATTAAGAATAATTAAAATGGATTGAATATTTATTATATGTTTAGATTATACTAGTAAGAATAATTTCAATTAAGAATATTTTGAGTATACATTTATTTTATGAAACAACTTCATTTATTTTGTAAAACTGAATGAATGTTAAAACTATATGAATGTATAAATTTTTTTTATGTGGGAATATCTAAATAAAAGGTGTAGTAATGAGTCATGTTTTAATTAAATTTTCATGGTCTAAAAAATGAACGCGTGAAATTAATTCTAACCAACAAATAAATGGAAAGTGTAGTAATGAGCCATTTTTAGAATTAATTTTCCATGGTCTAAAAATGAACCCATGAAACAAAATAACCCAATTTCTAACCAACCAATACTAGTCCATTAACCATAAATAATCATAACATTATCATGTTTATTTTTTAATTAATTAAATACATAAAAAAATTAATAAATATTTTTATCTTAAATACTACATTTTCTACATGTACTGCACTACTAAGTATTAAATCGTTAAGATATAATTTCCGTCGCCGTTGCCGGAAATATTTTTATCTGATGAATTCCCATTTTACCCCTTACCCTTTTTTAAATCTTAATTAATTTAATACTAACTTTTCTTTTTACATAATAAACCCAAAATATGCTTTACTTGGTATATTTACTTTTCATTACAGAAAATATTGTATTTTAGATTTGGTCAAGATCTGGATCAATTTTGACGGATTTTACTCATCTGTGTCCGGATTATTATCTCATCGCGGTTGTAAATCTCTGTAAGCTTCATTTCATCTTAATTTCACTGTTTCTTTTTATGGATTTACGATGTCTTCGGTTTTATTTGCTTAGATCTTAGTTTAAATGTGTGAAATGATGCGATTTAAGTTTATTAAGTTGATTTTTGTTTTGTTTTTGACTTTAATTTAAAGAAAGTTGAATCTATGTTGACTTAGATTGAATGAACTGCTAGTTTATTTTTCAAATTTATTTAATTTAAAGTTCAAACTGTTTAATTGCATCGTTGGTCCCTCTTATGCATTCTGAGCAAATATATCCGTCTTTTAAAAGTTGGAAATATACACGTCTTATACATTAACATCGCAGGGGTATATTTGCTATTTTGAAATAATAAAGGGTATAGTTACTACTTTTTGAAACACCGGTAGATGCGATTATGTCGCATAACACAAATTTACCTTTTTACTTTTTTTACTGAAGTGAAATATCTCGAGGATAATTATGCCTAATTTTCTGGGTTAGTGTTGGGTCGGATAAATTTTTCTGTCTTTAAATCTTTCTGTATTTTCAAATGATGATTTTTTGACTTTTCTTTCATTTAAATTATATTTCATTTGAAATTATGATGTTACAGTGAATAGTCAAGACTCCTTTGATGTGAAATAGCCAAATTTGCTCAATTGATCCCTATGTTATGCTAGATAGTCAAATATAACCGTGTTTTATACTTTAACGTAACAAATCTACCTCTCCACGGGTATATTTGCTATTTTCTAAAACACAAGGATACATTTGATTTTTCATTTTTGCATAATGCACCATTTTATAACTTAAGTAAAATATCATGTTGCATAATTAACCTTATTTTTCTGTGCTAGTATTATGCTAATTGATTTTTTTTTACTGCTATATGAATAGGAGAAATGCTTTAGAGTATTATGAGCTGGCGTTAATTTTTTCTTTTCACAAGATTTAATTTTCAAGATCCGAGTTTTTTGCAATGGAACTAAACCGAGAAGAAGCACTCAAAGCAAAGGCATATGCAGAGAAATATTTTACCGGGAGAGATTTTACAGCAGCAAAAAATTACGCTTTAAAAGCGAAAAATCTTTACCCAGAGCTAGAAGGTATATCTCAAATGATCGCTACTTTTACTGTTTACACAGCTTCAGAGTTAAGAATTAACGGTGAACTTGATCTTTACGCAATTCTCGATTTACCCCCATATTCTGATAAAAGTAAAGTTAAGAAACAGTATAAAAAAATGGCTGTTTTACTTCACCCTGATAAGAATAAAACTATCGGAGCTGATGGTGCGTTTAAACTTGTATCTGAAGCGTTTAGTGTTTTATCAGATGTGGTTAATAAAAACGCGTATGATCAAAGACGAAACTACCCTCCGATTTCTCATCATAGATCGGATAGTAGCTTTTGGACTGTTTGTACTTCGTGTCATGTACAATATGAGTATTTACGAAAGTACGTTAATAAAAGACTTTCGTGTAAGAATTGTAGAGGAGTTTTTATTGCTGTTGAAACTGGTGCTGCTCCGGTAAATGGGTCCTATCAATATTCTCCTTGGACAAATTTACCCACTAGTTCTGTTTCTGTTTATAACGGTGGTTCGAATGTTTACTCTTTCACCGGACCACCACCACCTGGTTTCACCGGACCACCACTTTCTGGTGTTTCCGAACCTGCCGGTTTTTCGATCTCTACTAACAATCCGGTGAACGGAAAAGTTAGTAAAACGAAGTTAAACGGACGAGTTGAAAAAAAGAAGGCTGAAACGGGACCCGATGGTCCGGGAAAAGTAGCGAAAAAACGGAAGGTTGAGATTTGTACAAGTAAAAACGAAGAAATGAATGAAACTAAAGTGAATCTGGTCCCTTCGTTTGATATTAGAAAGTTATTAATCGAGAAAGCGAGGAGTGAAATATTCAAGAAATTAGAAGAGATGAGACATGAAAAGAAGATGAAAGCTGATGAATTAGCGCAAAAACGAGCGAAACTAGAGGGACTAAAACGTAATAACTCTGTTCATGAACCGGAACTGAAAAGGTCGGTTTCTATGTCTATTACTGTACCTGATTCAGATTTTCATGATTTTGATAAAGATCGATCTGAGGAATGTTTTAAACCGAAGCAAATTTGGGCTTTATACGATGAAGAAGATGGAATGCCTCGGTTATATTGTTTGATTCGAGAAGTTATTTCGGTTAATCCTTTTAAGATTAATATAAGTTATTTAAGTTCGAAAACCGATAGTGAATTTGGTTATGTTAATTGGTTAGATTCGGGTTTTACAAAAAGTTGTGGGAATTTCCGTGTTTTTAACACGGAAATTATTGATCAAGTTAATGTTTTTTCGCATGTTTTGAGTAAGGAAAAAGCGGGTAGAGGAGGTTGTATTAAGATATATCCTAGAAGTGGTGACACGTGGGCTGTTTATGTGAATTGGTCACCTGATTGGAATAGGACAACCTCGGACGAAGTGAAACATGTGTATGAAATGGTTGAGGTGTTAGAAGATTATTCTGAAGAGTTAGGGGTTTGGGTAACTCCGTTAGTTAAAGTTGAGGGTTATAAAACGGTTTATCAAAGGAATAATGATAAAGATTGTGTTAGATGGATTCCTAGGAGAGAGATGTTGAGATTTTCTCATCAAGTTCCGTCTTGTTTACTTAACGGTGAAGCGTTTAATTTGACTGAGAAATGTTGGGATCTTGATCCTGCTGCTACACCTGATGGGTTACTTAAAAGTGAAGTTGTGGTGGTTAAGAGTAATGAAGAATTGATTGAGGAGGTTAAAAGTCAAAGTGACGTGTTACTTGAAGGAAAGGATAAGGATAAGGATGAGGTTATCAAAGGGTAAAAGGGGTATTGAATGAATGTTGTAATGTGATCTTTATTCTAACGGGTTTAAGATGTTGAAAATGTATAGAGAGAATTTAAAGATTTACAGAAAGGGTTGAGGTGTAATATTTAGATTTGTGTAGGTGTATTTTATGTACTTTAGTAAGCTTGGAGGATCGGAACTGATCTATATTCCATAGCTTGATTACTTTCAGATTGTGTTAACTTGAGACTTTTTATTGACTTTTTTTATTGTTTTAGATTTTTTTTCTTATTTTTATTTAATACTCTTGTGGAAGAGGTGAAGAATGAATTGTTTTTATTCTATGCTTAGCTTGTCCAGTAGGGTTAGCTTTATTTCAGGCTTAATCCATCTCTTATCAAATCCTTAGATAATATTAATTTCAAAAAATTCTATTTCATATTTTCATAAGTTTTTTTTATATCTGTTTTAGTAGTCATATGTTTTAGTATATCTTCGGTCTTTGATATAGTTTATAATTTTGATATTGTTTTGAATATGCCTTTCTGGTATAAATGCAGATTGGTTTTCATCAATCAAGTCATGCATGACCGATTTACCGGTTGTATTTTATTAATCAATACTTTAGCAATTATTTTATAGATGTAGTTCGAGCAATTAATCGGTCTAAAGTGTTTAATATTTATAGGCTTGGCAATTTTAGAAATTAGAGATATATGCATGGTTTATATCTTCTACTATTCCTTCATTTTACTAGAAATGATTTATGAGTCTAATAACATTAATTTTGATGATATTTTAATATTTTTCAAAAAAAAAAAACTGGATACTCATCAGGTCCAGGTTCATCTAGTACATTAATAGCATTTTCAATTTATTCTATTATAAAGTATAAATTAAAGATTGTAGAAATATATAAAGCAAAGACAAAAAAGTGTGATGTCACTGTTTATCTCTCCTCTACCTACCACTACCCACCTACCTCTAACCTCCCACCACCTACCACCGACCTCCGACCACTGACCATCGACCTCCGACCTCCCGCTACCAGTTACCGGTCACCGGAAAAAACATAGAGTATTAGAAAAAACATAGAGTACTCTATATATTTGCTGAGTACTCTATTAATTTGCGGAGTACTCTCTAAATTTTTTCGAGTGCACTAATAAACTCTCGGGGTACTCTAAGAAAAAACTCAGAGTACTCTAAGAAAATCTCGGAGTACTCTAAGAAAATCTCGGAGTATTAAAAAAATTGGTGAGTATTTTATTAATTTGATGAGTATTATTAAAAAACAAGGCATAAATAGTCAAAAAAAACTTTTATTCACCTTTATTACACATATTTAAACAATTACAAAGGGATATACAATTAAAAAATAAAAAAATAATTACTATTTTGTTTGACCAGATCTAGATCTGAAATGAAAAAAAAATATGCCTTCTTCTTCTCGTCGACGAGCACCAAGCTGCTTTATCCATTGTAGCAGCAGCAGCAACTACATGGAGTTCTTCTAATAACACCACCACCTAACCACCATTGGAGCTCGGAGCAGACATGCCCACCACTGCGCGAGACTTACCACTCTGCGTCTCTTCTCCTCGACGAGCAACACCACCGAGAAAGCAGCTCCGCACCACCGCAGTAAACTGGAGCAGATCTGGTGGCAGCTCAACACTTGCAGCGAGATGAAGAGGAAGAACCAACACTTGCACCAACGCTGTCCAGCACCTCCAACAAGTACCTGTCTTCGCCGGAACAGTGGGAGGGAGGTTAAGATCTGTTCGTCGGTGGAAGAATATGGTGGAGAAAGGTTGCTGCAATGATGTTTTGAGCTCCGGTGACGGCAGAAAACGGAGCGAGGTGGGGGGGGGGAGGTTCACTGGAGCGAGGTGAACTAGCGGCCTGGATCTCGATTTACCACTGCAGGAAGGAGCTCGGTGTGGTGGTGCTTCGCCGGACTTGCACGAGCTCGGTGTGGTGGTGCTTCGCCGGAATTGCAGTGAAGCTCGCCGGATCTCGATGAAGAAGGGATGGCCATGAGGTTGCGAGAAGCTTCGTTAATGGTGTTCTCGAACGTAGCAGGAAACCAACGGAGCTATGATGGGGGTTTGTGGTGGTGGTGGTGGCGGTTTGGGAGTGGGGTAGGAGAGATAGTTTGGGGAGGAGAGAGATGTGAGAGAAGAGAGATAATAATGAGTTGTGAAATGTAATATTTAGTATATATAGGGAAAAAAAAACAAAAGAGGGGTAGTCTAGTAATTGGGATTTTGGGGTTCATGTGTTAAAAAGTTGCTGAGGTCTTTAGTAAGAAGAGGCTCTAGGCCAGGTCTCCATCTTGAAGAGGGGGTGTGTTCAAGACCCTAGGTGAATTATACTTTTTTTTTTTATTAAATTTTTTTCTTTCTTTTGTTATTCTTGATTTGGATGCCAATAGTCTTTCTGATTTTTTCAAAACTGTTCAACTTTTTTAACTATATCATTATATTTTGACCAGTCAGTAATATTTTGATCATGATATATATGTTCAAACTTGGTCATACATTCATTTATTCTTTTTTTGTAATTGTTATATTTTTCTTACTCCATTTTGTTAATAATTTTCCAACCCTAATGAGTTTAAGAGTTTAAGTATTTCTTCTAAATTCAAATTTACTATTTCTCTCTTTCAAAACTCTTTTAATAATACCCATACATTCAGCTTCTTATGCCCAAATGTTCTCAAAATAAAATCTTTTTTTATTATGTTTATTATCTTTCATGTGTAAAATTTGTAGAGAGTGGTCAGACCCTATAACGTCGCCTTTATTGGTACTTCCCTTAGATGCTTATTTTACTGGGTTGAGAACACTTTTAGCTATAGGACCGAATTTAATGGTTACGTCGATCCACCAGTCCTTTTTGTTGGTTTAGTTCGCAATGGATGCCAAAGTGGGTTACGGCGTCTGACGGTCGAGCTCACAGAAGTAGTTTTTTTGATAGGTTTTTTGCCTTCTAATTTATTTTTCAGTCAATTCTTATCTACTAAATGGTGGGTTGAGTTGAATACGGCAGAACGATCTATTATGATGCAAGTTAACTAATTGCAAAGATGTTTGAATTCCCTAGATCACCGCTTGATATCAATGCTAGTAATCTATCATCTTTATAGGACACATGGTGTACACTATTGGTTGTTTTTTACCCAGCTATGTAGTAAAATGGTCTAAATATTTTTAAACAAATTTATTAAGTCGTAACTTTTTTTAAATTAATAACTCCCATCTTTTAATATGTGGCAATATCAAAATAATAAGCGTGTTTTAATATTTTAGCACATAAAATATAAGATATGGTTCCATATAAATAAAATCTGAAAAATGATTATCGATTTCTTAAATTCAGAATAAAAATGACAAATGTGAGGACGAAATTGTTTAGAAGAAAATTGAGATAGATAGTTGGTCTAGTGGTTAGACTACTCCGCAGAGACTAAGAGGTTCTGGGATCGAATCTTTCAGATTTATACAAAACATTGTTTAAAATTAAACAAAGGACCAGATCGGTTAGGGTGGCAAACGGTCGGTCCGTACCGGTCAGGTTTTTATTGTGCAAAATGGTAGAACTGATCCGGTTCTCACTCTTTAAAAAAAAATTACTACTGAGAGAGTTTAAGTGATACAAAAACTAGCATTACTACATCATCATAAAATTTACAAATATTTCATTCAAAACAGAAAAAGGGAATGCGCAACATTTAACTTTCCTACTATAGTCTAAGAGTATGAGGTACTATAAGTTGCTTATCAGTCAACAGTAACATGACTTCTCGATCCAATTAAATAACCATTCCTTGCATATCACTCCCTGTAACTATTCCACTATAGCAAGCACATTCAACTTTCCCTTTAATCTCAACTTTCTTAGGCAAGATCCATGTTTTAACAAGCTTAGGGAGATGCAATGAAGCTTTATCTGTTGTTAATTTTGAATCTTCTTTCTTTACAAACACTAATTTCTTGGTCAATCCATTAGCAAAACAGCTTTTCCAACTAATCTAGTGATCATGGGATGCCAACACGAATCGTACCCACAAAAATATATAATTCTTGGATTGATGAAAGATTGATTACTACCCTTCTCTTTTTTTAAATCATGTAATGAGGATTTTAAATCCTTTAGGCCACACATTTTCCACTCACAAATCAACATATATACATGAAACCCAGTAAGATTTATTGAATCGTTTGTAACAATCAAATTGGGGCTAACTGAATCCAAAGCTCCATACCGGAAGTACTTAACTTTTGAACTATCTTACACTCCTTATGATCAACAATATAGTAATTACCGGATTTATAAACAATAATACTACAATAATACCTTATCTTGGCTTGAAGATGGCTTCTCATAGCAATATGTTGAGACTCGAAAATCCCATCTGTACAATCAAATTACAACAAATTATATATGTTTTACAATAAAATCCCATAGTAAACAGAATCTTTAGTGATTCAATTACATGTTCTTAAATAGGAAAACTTTGATCTAGTAATCTTTGAGAAATCGTCAGACAATTTCCTAAAATTACAATAAATTAAAACCCCAATTTTCCAAACATTTCATCACTAAGGGAACTGATTAGGTGAAAATGATTTAGTTGGTGGAGAATGTTTGAGAAGTAGGTAGAGAACTGAAGACAGAGGAGTGGGTAGAGGATTGAAGAAAGATAGAATGAGAAAATTAAAGTGGGACAGTGGGTTTGGTTTGGTTATTTAATATTACATATGTAAAATAAAAAAATAAAAAAAATCAAAGGCATTATCGGTCCGGTCCGGTCCAGACCGGTCCATAGGCAGGATTATTTTTAAGGAGCTGGTGGATCGGTCCGGTCCGGTTCGGTCCTACACCCTATCATCGTTTCGGTTTTGGTCCTGGAACTGACCGATCCGATAGCCAGGCTTACAAATCGGTTATTTAAAGAGGAAAATACAAAATAAGGCATAACTATTCCAATTTTAATATTATAAGGCCAAATTAGAAGAAGTTATTTTTTAAGGCCGTTTTTCAATTTCCTGGTTAGGTTTTTGACTTTTTTACCCCCGTTCGTGATGGGTACAGACCCATGCAGAATTTTACATTCAATCTTTTCTTATTGATGGGTACGGACCCTTATCGTTTTTTAAGTACTTATTACATTTTCTTAAGTTATGGTACATTTTCTTAGGGGTTGCACCATTAGTGAATCATGACAATACTAAATTATCGGGTCTGGCCCCAGAAAGAACATAATCCTTATTGGACCTGGTCCCATAAGCAACAAAATCAGACACAATAGATAGTTTTCACACTCACATTGGATCAAACAAACCAACATAGCAAGATTTCAGTCAAACAGAACAATAACAACAAACCAATTCACACTGAATCACGATATTGGATCAACTACCACAAACAAAACAGATTCTCAATCTTTACAAGA
The DNA here is from genome assembly GCA_029959085.1 of Nemophila menziesii. Classification (NCBI taxonomy): domain Eukaryota; kingdom Viridiplantae; phylum Streptophyta; class Magnoliopsida; order Boraginales; family Hydrophyllaceae; genus Nemophila; species Nemophila menziesii. The sequence continues at coordinate 3,435,709 of JARWIR010000013.1, forward strand.
AGAACATCAAGCGAAAATGCAAAAACAAAACAAAAACGAAATTGAAATTGAACTTCACGGGTCTGTACCCACAGCAATTTGCCTTGCTTGAGCTGGCCCACGGTGTGGCTGGACTTCAAGGTACCGTACCCATGCCTTATGGCTTTGATCAACACTTGCAGCGACGGGGAGAGAGGGTTATCAGAACTTCATGAGCATGTACCCCCTGCTTGATTTCCTTCGACTGTACCACGATGGGGCTGGCCCATGTTTTGAATTTATCAACACTTGCAGCGAAGGGAAGAGAGGTTTACCAGAAATGGACCAGGGGGTGCAGAGTGTTATGGTTCGAAGGTGAGTAGATCTCAGAGTTGGTGGTGAAGATGATGGTGGTGGTGCGAATCGGAGAGCCGACGGTTTCAGTAGATCTGGGCGGCTTCGTTTCGGGTCGAACTCGTCGGAGTTCTTGTGTGCTGGACCTATGGCAGGGGGTTCTTGGTGGAGAAGAGCGACTTGGTGCGAGTACCAGCGGCTTAGTGATGGTGTTGAGGATGGTGGTGGCGCAGAGGTTGAGGGGGCGGATGATGGTGGTGGCACAGAGGTTGAGAGGGCAGGGTGATGGTAGGTGGTAATGGGTGGTGATGGTGGATTTGGATGTGATGGTGTTGAGGATGGTGGATCTGGGTGGGGATGGTGTTGAGGTGATGATTGTGGCGCAAAGGTTCAGGGGGTGAGGTTGGATGGGCGATGATGGTGGGGATGGTTCGTAAGTAATAAACAAAAAAGGGAGAGAGAAGAGAGCTGTTTAGGTTTTGGGTACTGAATATATAATGGAGTTTAAGGGTGGGTTTTGGGTTCTGAATATATAATGGGGTTTGAGGGTGGATTTTGAGATTTTATCAATATTCAATGAGATTTAATGGGAAAGAGGAGGACTGTTTGGGCTTTTTACCTTTATTAGGTTAGTTCTCAACTACTAGTTCGAACCTGACTTAATAATAAAAACACAAAGGCACATACGCCTTATAAAGTCAATACTCCTTATTTAAACAAAAATAAGTTGGCCTAAGGGAAAAGAAAAGGAGAAGAGGAAATTATAATTTGAGGCCTACAATGTCAAAACTTTGTATTTTAAATCATAGTTGGAAAAACTTATTTTTTAAGGCCTATTTCTAACTATATGGTTTGGGACTTTCCTTTTTTACCCCTCTCCGTTATGGGTACGACCCTATAGCGTTGAACACCCATTAATGCATATCAAATTCGGGCTAATCCCAATATGAACAAAGAAATAAGTACACCCATTACTGCATAGATCAAAATCGGGCTAGCCCCAGTATGAACAAAAAAAACATTTTTAACAAGTGGGATGTACCTCTGCAGACCAACAACAAAACACAAAATAAATAGCTAATATCATTGGATCTCATTAACAAGCTTTTATATTCATGGGCTGTACCCAAATTGAACAAAAATTTACAACTGACGAATTAACAACCATACTACCTACATGGGCCAGCCCCACTACATACATCCCACCTACATGGGGCTGGACCCAATATGAATTACAACTACAGGATACTGGCCCATTAACAAACCCAGTACGAATTACAAAAATAAAATAAAATCCATGAACTGGATCGACGACGAGATGAAGCAGCAGAGATGGAGGGGAGGGTGGCTTCGTCTTCTTCGTCGTGGTGGCGGTGGAGTGTGAAGAACAGAACTGGCCCCACCATGAACATCCCGTATGGGGGTCTGGCCCCAACATGAACAACCCTTATTGGGTTTGGCCCATCAAGCTTGGTCTTCGTCGGAGCTTCGTCTTCTTCACGCAGAGAGAGGATGGTGGTGGTGAATAGCAGCTTCGAGATCTCGTTCGTGATGGTGAATAGCAGGGTTCCAGATCTGGTGAATGGTGAAGCTTCGATTTCTGCAGATCTTGGAAAGAAGCAGCAGTGTGTGGGTGGTGTTGGTGTTGCAGATCGACGTGAAGCAGTAGGAGGTGGGGCTGGTTCTTGCAGCGGCGGTTCAGAGCGAGTGTTTACTGGTGGCGAGGGGTAGGGCGACGGGTTCCTGGTGGAGGGAGGGCGGAGCAGTGGTGGTGGATCTGCAGCAGCAGCGGGATTAGGGTGGTGGCCGTGATAAAGATGGTGGGGATGGTTGGGTATGTTGCTGTGACGGGAGGGGGTGGGTGGTGGTCTTGGTGATGAAGCTAATGGTGGGGGCTCGGCTGGGGAAGAAGGTGGTGAGTGGTTTCATGTTGGGGGGCAGCGAACTGATGAAGGTGGGGGTGGGGGGTACCAGATAGAGAGAGAGAGAGAAGGGTGGGGGTGAGGTAGAGTGAATGAAATGGGATGGGGGGTTTTTGTTACCTTAATGGAGTTTTAGGGTAGGTTTTTTGGGTTTTATTGTGGGGTAAGGTTTAGAGGTAGTTTGGGGTTTTTCCTGTTTCTAGTTGGGGTATAATGAATGATTAGGGTAGGGAACTTATATTACAAATTGGGCCTTATAAACTAAAATCACCAAAGGAGAATGAGAGGCTATTTCGACACCCACCCGCCCTCAAAAAGACCTGATAGATCTACATTAAATCAGCTCATCACATTTTCGAACAAAAAAGAAAAAATAATCACATCACATTTTCCGTACAAGGTCAGCCATATCTCTCGAATGGTCTCTCTTTAGTTCAAAAATAAAACGATGAACCTTTCGCAATTTCGTAGAATATCAACTTTTCTGGACAAATCTCCAAGAAATTTAGAGCTACGAAAACGAAACCCGATTCCAATTCCTCACAGAAGCATCCTTGAACTCAAAGGCCAAGACCTTGATTATGTAAACGTGGCACACAGTCATCTCATCCACTCTGATTGGTCGAAGCTTGATACGTTAGCCTCTACTCTCACACCCTTTAGAGTAAAACACATTTTATTAAAAACCCAGAAAGATTATGTCCTTTCACTTGAATTCTTCAATTGGGTTAATCTTAAAAATCCCATTTCAAATACCCTCGATTCGTGTTCGATAATTCTTCACATTTTGACCAAGAACCGAAAGTTTAAGTCAGCTGAATCAATTTTAAGGAATGTTCTTGAATCTAATCCGTCAGACGTGTTTGATGCTATTGTTTATTCATATAGAATTTGTGATTCCACGCCTCGGGTTTTCGATTGTTTGTTTAAGACTTATGCTCATTTGAAGAAGTTCAGGAATGTTACGAATACTTTTTGTCGGATGAAAGAGTACGGCTTTTTACCTAATGTTGAGTCTTGTAATGCGTTTTTGAGCTCATTGATGAGTTTAAATCGTGGGGATATTGCACTTGGATTCTACAAGGAGATGGTTCGGTCTAGGATTTCCCCAAATGCTTACACATTTAACATGGTAATTCGTGCTTTTTGTAAAGTTGGGAAACTCGAAAAGGCTATTGAGGTGTTCAAGGAGATGGAGAATTCAAGTTTTATTCCCAATGTTGCGTCGTATAATACTTTAATTGCTGGGTATTGTAGTAACGGGCTTATGAGTAATGGTATAAAGCTTAAAACCATGATGGAGAAGAATGGGATTCGCCCAAATGTATTGACTTATAATACACTCATTCATTGGTTTTGCAAAGAAGGGAAATTATTTGAAGCTAATAAGCTTATGAATGAGATGAAAAGAATGGAGGTATCACCTAATTTAGTTACTTATAACACGTTAATCAACGGGTACAGCCAATCCGGAAATAGTCAAATGGGACACCGAGTGTTTGAGGAAATGTCGCAAAGTGGAATCAAACCCGATATTTTAACTTACAATGCTTTAATTTTGGGACTTTGTAGAGAAGGGAAGACAAAGAAGGCTGCGTATATGGTGAAAGAACTTGATGATAATAAGTTAGTTCCAAACGCTTCGACTTTTTCGGCTCTTGTGACAGGACAGTGTGTGAGGAAAAACTCAGAACGTGCGTTTGAGTTGTACAAAAGCATGGTGAAGAGTGGTTGTAAGCCTAATGAACCGATTTTGAAGATGTTGATGTCCACTTTTATGGAGAATGAGGATTATGATGGAGCTATCCGAGTATTGAAACAAATGATGATGAGAAATTTTGTTGTTAATTCAAGTGTATTAACAGATCTATATAATGGACTTAGGCAATGTGGTAAAGAAGAAATAGCAGAGGAGATATGCGAAGAGATGAAAGCTAGAAGGGAAGTTTTGGGGGGTATGTCAAGTCTACCATAGATAAAATCTGATGATGTGGGCCATTGGATCATCTGAAAGCCTAGTGAAGAAAAAAATGACTTGGGAAGTCCGTGATGGCAAGAAGTAGTGTGATTTGGGCTATGTGTATGAGTCAATATTGTCAAGAAGGGACCCAAAAGCCCAAAAGTGTGATTAAGGTATTTGTGGTGGTGACGAGAAGATGTTGAGCTTCCAGATAGAAGGATAGAAACAATTAACTTGTTCTTATTTTTGTTCAAAGTTTAATGCAGCTTTAAATCTTTGGTGACTATCTGAATTAGTAGATTTCTGCTTGTAAGTAGGAAAACAAATTTATAGATTGTATATTTAGACTTGTATGGGATTATAGAAGGCATCTATGGTAATCTATACAATAAGCTTTCAACTTGTGATCCGAAATAACAGGGTTGCAAAGCTGTGATAAAACCACATAACCACATATTTCTTGTACAATCTCACATGAGAATGCAGTAGATTTAGTTTTATTGGGTGGTTATTGGTTTTGGTGGGCTCCTGGTCTAGGAAACACCTAGGCACATATTTGTGTTCTCAAAACTCTCTGCGATTGTGAGTTTGAGTTCATGTAATAATCATACATTCATGAAAGACAGATACATACTGCCATGGAGTGTTGCTTATAATATGTATCTCGTAACAAACTCTATTCCAGTATATATTTGTAATTTAACCACCAAGGATTCCATGAACATCATCAAAATCAGATAGTTAACTCAATTAAACAAATTCAGTTCATACAAAGCAGTAAACAGAAGATTACATACATTTGTACAGCAACTCAATGCCTTGTTTAAGTCATCACAGAGTCTCCATCCTATGTATTGGTGGATCTTTTGATGACCTTAACAATTATTATGATAGTTTAAAATACACAAATGAAATGGAAAACAACAACGAATAACAGAACAAAGAAGATGAGTACAATTTCCCAATAAAAAGACTTAGAAAGACAAACTACCTTTGATGCAGCGTGGACACCATTCAATTTTTTTGTTACCTACAGAAGAAATATCAGATATCAATGGTCAAACACTGAGATACACATAGAAATGAAGTATATAATCAGATGAGATTCAAATAATAAAAAAAGTAATATTTACTTACTCGAGAGAGCAAGCAGCAACACTTATTCGTAGGAAGAAGACCATTCATGGTCTTGTAATTTAGGAAGAATGTCCACCTTAAATCTGACATTGTTATACTCATGCTGCTCTATTTCAATGTGTTTGGCTGAAATTGCAGCAGAACGCTTGCACCAATACACCTTAATTGACTCTAAAAAAGCATTGTCTTCAAATTCAGAAGGGATCTTATCAAGGTTTGGACAATTCTGCAATTGTAGATGCTCAAGCATGGGAAAGTTGTCGGACGTGGCAATCCATGTCTCAAAGTTCAAATTGTCCAACTTCAAAACTTTGAGTTTTTCGAACACCACATCCTCCTCCATCTCCCACGTTTCACCGTCAAGTGCATTGTTCAGCAACTTAAGATACTCCAGGTTTACGCATGTGTCTGCAAGTTGCGCAATTTGATCCCATGGCATTTTAAAATTTGACAATGTCAACTGCTTTAGTTTTGACGGGAAACTAAATGCACATGGATATTTCACCTCCCCATTGTAAATCACATTCAGCGACACAAGTGTTTCAAGAAACTCCAACAATGGAAACTTGTTGCACTCTTCAACATCGTCCCACGAATCCAAGAATATGCATTTTAGTTTCTGAATGCCTCTCATCCTTCTCCATAGCTTCTCAATATCATCTCCATAAGTAAGAGATAGTGTGGACAAGGTTTGCAGATTATCAGATACAAAGGAGGAATTCTCAAGTCTGTGGGGCTCTATATCAAAAAAAGCCCCATCATTGATTTGTACATGCCTCAACTTTGTTATATTCCAAAAAGTATCTGGTACCTTTACAACCTCAGAACTCAATCCTTTGAAAAGAAAAGTTTGTAGGTTCCAAAGATTGTCTATGGATGATGGAATTATGTTCATAGAGCTTTGAACTGCCAAGTATCTTAGCAACACAAGTTTGTCAATTATTTTGAAAGAATCTCCTATGTTAATGTCTTCAAAATCCAATATTCTAAGAATTTTGAAGTTTGTTAAAAGGAATGAAATATCATAGGAATAACTCGGACACATATCAGTAGTAGCAGAGAACAATAGTGAATGTGCAAATGGCCCAGAAGGTTTTAGCATGATGAGATGATTTCTTTTTGAAAAAATGGAGAGACGGCGATAAAGATATATTGTGGGTTTTGAAAAAGAAGAAGAAGAAGAAGAAGATGAAGAATGTAGGCCATAATCTAGAGTAGTGTTGGATAAAGGAAAGAGTTTCTGATACCCATTTATAAGCTGAAAAAACTTATCTTCCCTTGAATTGATTGAGCAGTACTCATGTAAGAGACTGTCAAGACGACATGATTTTGGGAAGCCATTGGATTTCATTTTAGCAACTTTAACTAGGGATCTATCAATAAGATCTTTCAAGTAATTGTATGCTTTATCCTCCAAGCTCCCTGACTCTGGATTCTCTATGAACCCTTCAGCAATCCAAAAGCGTATCAACTTGGAGGCTGAAATCTCTCTACCGCCCAATGCTACAATAAGATATAGAAAACAGGGTTTTAAATAATCAGGTAAATAATTGTAGCTTAAATCTATAATTAACTTGACTCCTTTGGCATCGGCAAGTATGAATGATGTTAAATTTGCTGATATATATTTCCATCGCTTCACTGTTTTCTCTGTCTTTTTTAGAATCCCTGCGATCATAATGATTGAAAGAGGTAAACCTTCACAATTTCTTACAATTTCCCTTCCGGCTTCCCATAATTCAAGAGGGCAGCTATCTTCATAAAACAATTTATCCTCAAATAACATCCAGCTTTCATCACTTGATAGTGGATTAAGATATTCATCGTGAAACTTATAATTGTAAGACTGATATTCCTTGCCCAACTCCCTCATCCTAGTAGTTAACAGTATTTTACTTCCATTCATGTAGTTAGGTATAATCGATTTTAGATAACTCCAAGCATTAATACTCCAAATATCATCAAGCCAAATAAGGAATCTCCTTCCCAATAGCTCTCTACGTAGCATAATTTCTAGGTCGTAATTAGTACGACTACGAATTATTTCGTTAGAAAGGTAAGTAAGGCAACCTAAAAGCTGTAGGATTGACTCTCTTTCATTAAATTCTTGGGAAATTGTACACACTGCACGAATATTAAAATTGTGGACAATGGTAGGGTCATTGTATACTTGTGTGGCTAATGTCGTCTTGCCTTGTCCATGCCCACCAACGATTGAGATCACCTGCAGTTTACTCGATTCAGATTCAGATTGCAGCAGATCAAGCAACTTTTTTCTCTCTTCCTTGAAACCAACCACAATCTCGTCATCAGGTATTTTGTTCTTCACTTGTTCAAACTGTTTTAAGATATCAAGAAGCCCGAACATAGAGTGCCACATAGCAAAATCACCAATTAAAAATGAATCAACAGTGTACTCTACCTCATATGCCAAATTTGTAATCCTCCTCATTAGATGTTTTTCATACAATGATGGGGGTTGCTCAGACTGCTCCAACATCTCTATCAAACTATCTTTCCAGAACTTCAGCTCTTGTTGTAGCCTTAAAATGAAATGGTTCAAAGGAGTTGTTGAACTATCCGTGTCTTGCACCATCTCTTCAAGATTCTCCAGAAGATGATCAACAAAGACGAGAGGAGTGGTTCTCTGGTAATAGAATCGTGATGACTTCGGAAATTCCTCGTAAATCCGTCCGACTTCTTTCATCCAATCACTCACGGGCATCAAAAGTACAAAGAGGTGCAGTTCCAGCTCAAAAGCCAATTCTTCACTCATTTTCTGAAGATTAAATGAGGAAATAATGGATTCTACACCAGTAGCTATAGATTTAAATACTTGTACTGCACTATCTTCAACAAACGGTTGTGGAGGAGAGATGACAATGACTTTTAAGATGGCAAGATCATTGACGATTGATTTAAAGAAATCATCCACAACAGGAGATTGTTTGGCAAATTTAAAGAGAGCATCAAGAGTAGAAATTTCCATCTTAATTAGATATCTTTCTTCTTCTTTTGGTCTTAAATGGTTTTAGTGGGGAAAGAAAAATGAGTATGAAAACTTGAAGAAAGGAAGAAAGCTTAAAAACTTTAATATACTGCAACCATATTATCATACAGCTACTATTTTCAAATTTAAAATGACGAGCTCACATGTTTTTCTAATCAGGTCAACTATTCATTTAATTGTTTAAGCTTAATTAATGTCTTCATTTTTCATTTTAACAATGAAGGTAGATCCATAAACCACGCTACCAATAATTAGAAAATTAAAATGACCAAGTAGCAAGAGGCAGTTGCTCTGAATTAATTGGTGTGACATTAATAATGAACAATATATTAAGTGATCATCCATCTCCACTTAGATCGTGACAGAGTTGTGGGGAGCAATAATGTAGTATTGGAAAGAGCAAACGTATTACAATTTCTTCCTTCGTGTTTGACTTTGCTTAATCATTGGATTTTTTTTTTTAAAACTTTTGACAAATAAATATGCAAGAAGGGTCAGATACCATCGTTTTAAATTTTACCTTTCATTAATAACCATCGGTTTTTTTCGGCTGATGATATATATCATTTAAAATTATATCATGACGTGGTGTGAATTAGTTGAGCATAAATTGTTAATCTATTTAATTTTTTATCTGATTAATGATTTATTACCAACCAATTTACACCATCTCATGGGTGATAATTGGGTAGTATGATTTTGAATGAATATATATTATTACTTTTTTACTTTTGGGTTGGGATCATCGGTTTTTCTCCTCTAATATATGGGTGTCTGGACCAGTTTTCACGGACCACGACCAATCCTATGGAAAATATACACGCGTTCTTATACATATTTCTTGATAGAACTAAGCTACTCATGTTCAGAGAGGAGATTTGATCCATGTACCTCTTGACCTCTTGACCATCGTTCTTTTTGTCAAATGGCTATGTGGCATAATTTATTTGATTAATAAAAATTATAAATTTAAGAATAAAAATATTAAATTTAATCTTTAAATTTAGATAAATATTCAACCCCCTAAGAACATCTATCAAATTTCCATAAGTTTTTCCTAAAAACTAATATAATTAAAAGCGTTGAAAACAATTGAAATATTAAAGTCTGAACTTAATTTCTTCAGCAATATCAATACTCCATACTACCAATATTTACAATAAATCAAAATCCAAGTAAAAGAAACAATTGGTAAGATAAAAAATGTATAAAACTGAAACCTTGATCTATAATATAACATAAAACCTTAAACTCGTCTCAAAGAATCATTGGTAAGATAAAAAATGTATAAAATTGAAACTTCGATCTATATTATAACATAAAACTCGCCTCTTTCACTATTCTTAACAAGATTTGTTGTCTCAAACTTATAAACTTTCAAAAATTACTTTTTTTATCTTAATTTGATTTTTTCAATGATTTTGTTGATGGTTAATTTGGAGAAAGCAAGCATTTTTTATGACGGTGAAGTGTTTTTTTTAATACATCAGAGAGCGACTTTGGATTCGGAGTCATTGACTAGGTTTAAACCTATACCGTTTAGAAGGAGAATCACAGCTCTGGCCAGTTGAGCTAAGATCAACTGGTTATGATGGTTTTTTTCAACTAATGTGTACATGAAAGGAGTAGAAGAGGAAGAAGAGAATGGGAGGGGAAAAGGCGAGGGAATGAGGTTGTGACTTTTTTAAAGCAAGGGACAGTTCTAATATATGTTAAAAAATTTGGGTTAAATAAAAAAATTATTAAAGAATTTCAATGTAAATTATTTTTAATTGTGAAATACCCGTTTTACCATTGCCACGCCATACACCAGGTACTAACGGAAGACAAAAAATAAAACGTTGGATACCTGTTTGTCCACTTCTGAAACCTTAGGTATGTATTTGTCCAAACCCCGAAACACCAGGTATCCACGAGTTTTTTTTCCCTTATCCATGTTAGATAACAATTGTAATATTAAATTTTTACTTTTATTACTATGTTTGTGTTTTATTTATATATTTTGTAAATGTTAAATTCATTATAGATCCATTTCATTTTTTATTTCTCATGGACAGTTTGAAAGAGTTTAGTAATTGTTTGGGTTTTTAATCAAACATGTTCAAATCGAATGTCTACTATGTGAAAAAAAGAGTAAAGCGCTTGAGTAACATATTGAAAACATCACAACTTGAAAAAAGGAAAATGTCTTTTTAGTATTTGGTGTGTTACTTGGAGCTTCAGTATTACTTTCAAAAGACTACAACCTCTTATTGATAGAGTTGATAGTTATGTTCGATCTTGGAATACCCCTTTTCTTTCCTATGTCGGCCAGTTGGAGTTCATTATATCCATGTTTCAAGGTAGTAGTGTACATTTCCGGTTATGGTTGGTGTAAGAGATTTAATTGTGAGTATTTGTAGAAACTTTTATTGAAATAAAAAAGTTCCACAAATTAAGTGGAAAACTATTTGTACAAGAAGGTGGCTTGGGCTTAAGGACTTAGGTATTTGGAACAAATTATTACTTATGAAACTACTATGGATAAATTGTTGATAAAAAGTCTCTCTTTGAATTAAATGGGTACATGTGGAATATTTAAAGGCATAAAGTGTTTCGATGTGAGAAGTGGCTAAAATGGATTCACATTTTTTAAAGCTAGTTTGGCAGTTAAAGGGTGAGATCAAGATTTCATTTGGGAATGTGCTAGGTGATAAAATATTATTTAGGTGGTTTCCTATGCCAACGATTTTTCTAGTGGTGATTTTTATGTTTTATATAATAAACCCTATGATGTCACTCATCTTCGATCTCTTCCGAGATCTTGGGTTACTATTGTGTGTGATATGTGCGTTGATGTCTCCCTATTTGTGAATAATAACTTAGGTTGGAAACATCATGTTAGGTGTATTTAGTTATTTAATTACAGTTTTTTATTCATATTTTTATATTTTTTATTTCTTGTCTTGATTTGATGATTTATTATTTTTAAAGCATATTGGGTTTAATTTGTTTGTTTAGTGTGAAGGTTTAAAGATATATAGAAAATTAATTAGATGTCAAATCAATTCTAATAGATAAAGGAAAGAAGATATGGATGGAACTTGGAGATAAAAGGAAGTAGAGATAAATTAGGAATTGAAAAGTTGCCAAGTAAATCTGAAGTTCTGCATCTACATCCACTAAAATGAATATAATTTAGGCTGGGAATTTGGATGAGAAGTCAAAAGAAAAAGTGTATATCATTTCCACGCGGTCGTTTCGATATAAAGTAGGCAAAAATTAGAGCAATAACGAGTGAGATACGACCAAAACAAGACAACAACAGTTTATCCCTTCTCCTATATTTTAGGAAACGATTTTAATTTGGAAAATCTACTCTAAGATTTTGACATAGTGTCTTCTAGACCCTATAAGTACACCGTCTTATCATTAGATACACATCCTTGGTCAGACTTTAAACCAAGAGGACGCTTACATCAAGAGAAGAGAAGATCAGAAGGAGTTGGACAACAAATTATGTCTTCCCAATTCTTCAAATTTGTAATTGTTTTCTTTTCTTTCTCTCGTATGAACTAATTTTGTTTTAGCTTGATATTAGCATATGGGTATGGTCCCTATACTTGTTTTACATATATTTTAATTTGGGATGTATGCATTTAAATTGATATTAGTGTTTTATTCTCTAATTTATGTGTTTTGACTTATTGTCTGTAGTTCTTGCTAGTGCACGAGTATAGGTACTATTTAGATGGTCACCCGGAAAGGGTGTCTAATTATTGATACACCACATAAACGTCTAGTGTGCGGTAGTGATCCGGAAGGGCTTTCCTAACTAGACAGTCATTAGGGTTTGAGATTTAATCACCAATCACTATGCAGGTTCCCCTTACCCAAATCCCCTGGTAATTGTTAGGTCTCCACCTAAGTCCACCCGGAAGGGGGTTAGGAGGAATATAGAATCATGGCTATTGCATATCACACAATTCTCCCTTACCTGATTTGAATAAACAAGGCTAGTGGGGATTACTTGCTAGATCTCGAGCTAAACTCCCATACTATCTTCTTCTCCTTATTTATTTTCCTGTCTTTATTTTATTTAGTTAATTGTTCTTACTCAAAAACCAAACAAATATTCCATTAGTCTTTTATTTACAGCGTATTATTTCATCTGACTTTCTTATTTGCACTTTATATTGCATAAGTTCTTCCTAACTTTCGTAGCCTCTGAGGAACGAATGTTACTTATCATTAAAACTTGTGTACGACCTGTGATACTTGCAGTGAGTACCGTATTTAGGTTCAGGTGTTAGTTGCATCTTTATTTATCATTATTTTATCACACCTTAACAGACACCATGTGTAACTCCTAAACATGCAATCATTGTTTGGATATCGTTACTAAAGATGTTTAGAACAAAGGATATGATGATTTATATGGAGTTGGATCCACTTTGTGGGTTGTGCGGTGAGAATTTTGAATTGAACAATCATCTATTTTTTGAATGTAATTTTGCGAATGATATTTGGAATGAGGTGAAAAAGTGGTTGGGTATTGAGACAAAAATTAATCATTTTGAACTAGCTAAAATGACTTAAGAAATTAAAAGCTAGGCAAATATGGAGAAGAAAAGCGTGACAAGTTACGTTTTCCACCATGATTTATTATATTTGGCGAGCAAGAAATAATCTTATATGCGATGAAACGCCTTCGAAAGTGGCGATTTTTAAGAAAGTTCAAGTAAGCACCTATTCTATTCCATTCACATTGTACCCTCACCATACCTTCATGGATGATAGTGGGTATAATTATAATTCATTGAGATATCCAGTAGCAAATAGATAGATACTACATTAAAATTTCGGGACTAAGTAGAACGTGTAACTTGCACAGTATGCAACTTTACTGAATTTATACATCTGTTCACCCAACCAAAAGAAAATCCACAAACCCCCGCCCACCGGACTTATTAATTTTAGAATTATACTTCTAAATATATGTGCTTAAATGATCATATCAAAATATCCAAGATTCATTCGGTGCATTGTATTTTTCTGGACAACGTAAATAATTTTTTGCTGAAACTTATCTGGAGAGAGGAGTTGATTCTATAACTCTAACTTTGGATATGGACTCGAACAACTCAAACCTAAACCATGAAATTCCCTATGAAAGAGGTCAGAATTGACATTCTTTTGCTAATGTTCTACACTTAAAAAAGTTGTATCAAAGTGATTCAAAACGACTTCGTATAAGACAATTATGTACAATAGGAAAGTGTACCTACCTTTGTATGGTCAATACCCCTATTCATCTACTTGAGTTTCGTAATTCATCTAACAATATGATTTAAAATCTTGATAAGTTGGAATATGAAGAAATTATGTTTTTGACCCAAATTTTTTCTACCTTTATGGAGGCCCATTTGTCCTCTCATATGTGGACTATATCTTTAGATAAAAAATTAGATCTACTTGACCCTTTTACATTGGTTCATTGCGTGCACAAGTCCTCCTAGGAATAGAGAATTGCATCCCAATTACAGTCACAGATTATGTAAATATTTTCCTTACATATTGTATAACTCGAATAGGGATTTCACAATAAGAGTATCTAGGAACAACATAGTCACCAAAACGACCTATTCTTCCATTGCAAAACTAATTTATTCTTGAAATTATAATGTATTGAGTATTTTAATAAGTATCAAATCACATAGGAGGAAGGTAATCAAATCACATTTATCATAATTTCAAATAGCAAATGTGCTTGGAGCAAGGAGAAGAGGAAAAAGAAGTCACCCGTAACAATTGATGTCTCTATATTTGTGATATATTAATCTAGATCTGAGACATCATTTTAGGTGTATTTGATTAATTGTTAAGGGATTTTTTTCCCGTTATTAGATAATTTCTTAATTCGCGTATTGATTTGAGGATTTATTACTTTTCGAACATGTTTGGTATAATTTGTGTGTTAATGTAAAGATCTTAAGGTTTATGGAATATATTTAGATGTCAAATAAATTCCAAGGAGTTAAGGAAGGAAGTTACAGGAGAAAACAGGAGATAGAAGGAAATAAAGTTGAAATAGAAAAGAAAAAGCTGCCAAATAAAGTTGCCAAATCTGCAGTGACATCCACTAAAGTGAAGATAACTACAAATCGGCTGCATTTTGGAGGAGAATTTAAAGAGTTAGACAGACTTTTTCGTTACGGTGGTTTTGATATAAAGTACACGAAATTTGGCCCAGTAACGAATGAGATATGATCAAAACAAGCAACAGTGTTTATCATGTCCTGTATTTTAAGAAACAAATTTAAATAGGACTTGGACTCCAATTACTAGCCTTCGACTCCAAGATTTCGACCCAGGGTTAGAAAACACCTATAAATACACCCACTTATCATTGTAAACATGTCCTTGACTAGTGCTAGCTCAGCCTTTAATTAATTACTCTTAGAAGTCATCCACATGAGCAAGTTAACACTATGTATCTTTATTTCAGTTTATTTCTTATTATCATGAAATAAATTTCCCATAGCTTTGGTTTTGCATATGTATAATTTTTTGATTCTATTTTCTTCTATCTAAGTTTGTTTGGGAAAAACCCTTTTTAAATCGATTGAGCTTCTTTACCTTTATAATTGGTTTATGTGCTTTGATGATCTGATTGTATTTCTTGTTAGTGCACGAGTATAGACTACCCCATTAATAGTAGTTGGATGGTCACTCGGAAGGGGTGTCTAATTTTTGAAATACCACATAAACTTCTAGTAAGCGGTAGTGATCCCAACGAGCTTGCCTAACTAGATAGTTTTTAGGGTTTGATTTAACCACCGATAATTGCGCAGTGTCCCCTTACCCAAGTCCCTTGGTAATTGTTAGGTCGCCACCTAAGTCCACCCGGAAAGGGGTTAGGAGAAATATATAATCCTGACTAGTTACTCTAAGAGCTTTAATCACCCTCATAACTAGTAGAAGAAATATAAAGGTAAGTGCATACACACAAATCTAAGCTATATCTCTCATCTCATTCTTAAATATTTACTTTATTTGTATTAATTATTAGTTTAATCATTCTCTCCACAATTATCATATTTACTTGTTGTATTTATTTCAAGCAACTATTCTTTACTACACTTTCTTTTACAAACCACAATTTTAACACACTAAGTCCCTGGTAACAGATCTTACAATTCTAACACCCTTTCTTTACTACGATCTGTGATACTTGCACTTAGTAACGTGATTGGTTAGGGTGATAGTTTGTATATTTATTAATCAATATTTTATCATACCCTACCAGCCACCAGCAACGCTAGTTCAACATCATCAATCATTCCATTCCATTCCATTCAAACTTACAATTCTTAGTGTAATTTTCATACATTATTTTGCTTTTTAAAATTAGGAATATCCTAAACATTGTATTTCCATTTCTTATAATGAACTAAATTCTTTTTTTCTTGAAAATTACTTGATGTATTAACCCTAATTGTTGAATAATGATGTTGTACTGTATTTTGGATTATTATGTTGAGATTTATTGATTTTTTTTAAGTTGGTTATATACTTGTTTGAATTTGAAACCCCTTAACTTGATCACGTAGTTGGTTGGGTTACTGTTTGGACTACACGTGATCAAGTAGTTGGTTGTGTTACTGTTTGGACTACACCTTGGAGAGGGGCCAGAATACGAACTAGTATATAATGTTTGATGTTTATCTAAGAACTAGGGGGTCTAGGCTAATCAAATAGTCACATAGGGTAGGTCCTTAATCACTAGAAGGCTTTTGTAGGGTCACTCGAGAGAGGTCTCTAGAGGTCGAAGGTAGACCCTATCTACCCGGGAGGGATTCAAGTGGATGGTAAAGTCTCTACTAACGCAAAAATACCAATTCGCCCTAATATCAAGAAAACATTGAACAATTTGAAAAAAAAAACATTAAACCATAACTAGTGGGGATTACTAGCGACTCTCAAGTTATATTCTTCTCATGTTTCATCTTTTTTCTATTTTATTCCCTCTCTCTCTCTCTCTCTCTTTACTATTCTTTCATAAAGTTTAACTTTTTTTCACTTTAATCCCTTAGTAATATTTTAATTATTGAAGATTAAAATTACAAATCATCGATTTACTTTCATTATTCAACTAACATCAAAATTACACTTTTTAAAACACGATAATTAACTCTAGAATCCTTGTGAAATACAATACAATCTTTACTACTTTATTAATTGGGACGACTCGTTCACTTGCGAGGAGTCTTATCCAAGTGTAATTTTCATATCACGTCTCGGGGGAAACACTTGGTAACAAATATCTAAACTTGTTCCTTTTTTTCAAAGTCTCAAACTTGTCCAAATCTAGCTGTTGTGGCTCTTTGTTATAGATGAATTTGCTTGTAAATTGTACTCCAAATTCTAATTTTGTTCATCTTAAGTCTTGACTAATAATAAGAGCTTACGACAATACTGGTAAATAGTATAATAAGTTTTCAACTATTGGTCAAAATTAAAATCACATAAATGCGTTTTTCTTGGCATAAATATTCTTTTTATTCATACATTTGATAAGAATAATGTTTACTAAACTTCAAGGGATGCCTAAACTAGTCTACGTGAGGGCTAGCTAAACTTAGGAGGTGTATTTCATATAGGGTCAATTGGTTTTTTTATTTTATTTCATAAGTCTAGAGGTTATCAATCCAGATTTGAAAAAATCTTTGAAATCTTGTGGTATTCGATCCGTATTTGAAAACAACTTTTAAAATCTTGTGATATTCAATTTGGATTTTAAACAAAGTTTAAATTTTTACTATATTATCCGAAAAATTATAGATTTCATAAGTCTAGAGGCTAACATTTAAACTAAAGACTTTGATGGATTTCTTTTTAGACTAACTTTAAAAAAAAGCTTCAACATAACTCATGCTAGTGAGACTTCAATTAAAAAAACCGTCATGTAGAAATTAGCCGTAAGATTATTATTTCAGTTAAAAAACTCATCCATGTTATTAATATTCTTTTTATATCATGATTTGGGGACACCACTCGGTAACAAATATCTTAAGTTTTCCTTCTTTTTAATGTCTCTAACTTATCCAAATCTAGTTGACGTGCCTCTTTGTTGTATATATGAATTTGCTTGTAAATTGGAAAACAAATTTGAACTTTGTTCATCTAGACTTTTAATAGTTAAATAAAAGAGCTTAACGGCAATATTGGTAATTGATACAGTAAGCTTCCAACTATTTGCTGGAAATAAAATCACATAAATATGCTTTTCTTTGCATATATATATATATATATATATATATATTTCTTTGCATATATATATACTAGGTATCACCCGTGTCTGAAGACACTACAAAATAAAATTCTACTGATATGCAATGAAACTTATATTTGAGCCAAGAATTGAAGGGAACACGTTATTATAAGCATGAACATCACCAAAATTAAGGTTATTATACATATTGAATATGAAAGTAACACGAAATTATTTTATTACTTGTAAAAATTAACTTAAAAGAAGTGTAAATCATTCTATTCCTTGTAAATATTAACTTAAAAAATGATTAAATATATCACTACATTTAATCACCATCTTATATATGTATTTATGCTTCCGATTAGCGATTTTTCTGATCCGGAAATTCTATTTAAAGAGATGTTTTAAGTCCGAAAATTCCAATCTTTTTGAAAATTTCGAATCAGAATTGGAACTACATATTAATTATTTCAAAATTTTCGGTTTCCGATTCAATTTTGTTCCCGATTTTTTTTTTCTCAATTTTACATTTGGAATATTAAATAAATAATAAATTTTAAGATAAAAAATAAGTATACAAACAGAAACGTTGGAAAAGGAAAATGAAAAAAAAATGAACGTTGAAAAACAATGAAACATTTTTATATTCGAAAAAAATTTAACAACGATATATGATAAAACTTCAAACCCATCTTCGCACCATTCTCCACCGTCATCAACCCACCTTGGCAAAGAACCCAAATTTAAGGTAAAAAATTAAATTATATTTTATATAATGTCATCATTTTTACAATTTTTAAAATTATCTTATTTAAATATAATTTTAGTCGTGATGTTTATTATATTTTTATAAAAATTCTACAATGGTCATTGTCTGAGTGTTGGAGGCTTTTAACAAATGAGAAGTGATGCGTTGAAAACAACGTATATGAGGAGGGGATGTCGCGACGGTTGGAGTGAGAAATTTGATCTTGTTGTTGGAAACCTTAGAGGCTCAATTCCAGATGAATTCAGGAAGCTACAGGATGTTAGAAAAGATTTGCTTGTACACGAATAATCTTGGCCATGATTTGCCTATTGTATGGCTAGATATGTAATCAAACTTGTTTTACGGTGTGTGATAAAGGTTACCTCACTAAGCTTAGTCTTTTCAACAATGGTTTCACTGGTCCAATTCCAGGTTGTTAAGACATTTCAATAAAAATAAGTGGTACACAGTTATATAAATGTTCACCTCACTTTAAACAAAAAAACAAAATCAGCTTATAGACTACTAAACAAAATTCATGAAGAATTAAGATGCTATAACTTATACAGAGAAACAATCATTACTTATAAATTCCATTTTTTTCCAAACTCATAAGCTATTCTTAAGATACATTTTCACGCAACTCCTCTCTTTTGAAATACGGCATTCTAAAATATAAGGGAGTAAGGTCTGTTATATTTTAATTCTTACGTTAATCCTATGATACTCGATTAACCACTTTGTATGGTTGTGTTTGTGTTGTCTCGGTCTCGGTCAATAAACATGCATAAAATCTGCATAAACTAAACATGAGAACACTTGCATTTTGTATAGTTATTTAAGGGTATTAACATTACCTTTATCAGGGTTAAGATCACTTTCAGATAATCTAGCTAGCATGAAATATGGATCAGAATGATTAAATGATTTTTCCTCTGCTACTGTTTGGAGACTACCTCTACTGTGTGAGTAGTGCCTTTTCATGTTAGACCTGTTAATACATCATTTTAATACCAAAATTTGGTATGAAAATGAATCTATGGTCTACTTTACTAACTAACCTCCCTGAATCAACTCTTAGATTAAGTGATTGACGACCAACTGCTTTTGAGCAGAATAAATATAGCTCATGATATAAATAGCTCTTGCCACCTTCCCAAATTTCCTAACCTGTCACAAACAAACCAAATAAGGTGAAGGTCAGGCTCAAATGGAAAGTCAATTAAATGTATGAATTCCGGTAAAGAAGGTTCGTTGATTTTATCACCAGAATTTTTTATTCACATGCTTGATAGTATAATAGGTATGTTTACTCCACAATTAAAGACTCACTCTTCAAGCAGCAAAAAATTACAGTTCCACAATAGGTGTGTTTGCACGTAGATCCAACCCTGGTTAAACAAAAATGCTTCGGTAAATTTTATTAGAAGAAATGGAAAAAGGAAGAATTACAGTTCCATTTATATATATACACCTTATTAGCATGCTTGTATTTCCTAATAATTGTGCCTTTCTTTCAGCTTCCATGTGAACCTGATTAACACAAACAAACATTGTTTAATAATCAACGGCCTGTTATCTGCTTTGTTTTTGGAAGATGGTAGAATGGAACGTTCTGTTTTTCTCGAGGTAATTCACTTTTTATTATCTTTATTTATGGTTGAAATAACAAATATACCCCTCTCTCATTTCACAAAAGGTTAAAACACCCGTATTAGGAAATGGTGCAAAATTGTTTGTATAATATAGGGACCTATAGTGCAATTAATTCAAATTTATATAATATAGGGACCTGCCGTGCAATTTTTGCATAATATAGGGACTAAAGTGCATTTTTGCATAATACAGGGACCTACCGTGCAATTTTTGCATAATATAGATTATTTTGTATATAAAGGACTGCCAAAAATTACATAGGGGTCTACAGTGCAAATTTCGCAATATACAGGGACCTACAGTGCAATTTTTGTTGTTTCAGTGATTAAACATAGGAAGCTCCAAAAAAACAAATACAGGGTGTCTATTGTGCTGATTTTGAATTATATAAGGACGTATAGTGCAAATTTTATTGCAACTATGATTTAATATAAACAGGACTGGCATTTTACGGGGTGATATATATATATATATATATATATATATATATATATATATATATATATATTACAATTTTTGTATAATGTAGGGACCTGTAGCGCAAATGTTGTTTTATAATAATATATGGGGTATTATATGGGACTTGTAGTGCAATTAACTCCAAAAAATAGAGGTTTATGAGCAAATTTTGCATGATACAGGGACCTTATAGTACACTTTATGCATAATTAACTGAAAATTATATATGTATGCAACAGACATGGAAATCACTACCAGATACAAACGAAGTATCAAAAGAGTTTCCAGGAATAATAATAAACTCTATAGACTCGATCAAATACCTGCTCCCTTGTTGTAGCTAATAATCAATCATTACATTGCTCACCATCTAAATAGATCTCTGCAATATTAAAAACATGTTTTAATAATAAACTCTATATTTAAACACTTGTAAAGCAATGAAACCTGAATTATTGGAAGGATTTTCTCCTGATAGGACAATGGGTTGTCTTACTACCATGTGTAATGTGTGACCATCTTCAACATCTAATTCTTCAGTTAAGGAACTTAAATAGTAAATAATAAAGAAGAGCTCAAAAAAAATTATTTAAAGGGTACGATAAGCAGAAAGAAGCTGATCATCTTTTAAAACTTTTCCACGGCAAATAAGACATTGTTGTTCCACTACAACACCTGTAACTGTAGCAATATGTTCTTTTAATGCAGGAACTGGTACCTGTAATGAATTATCAGATTATAAAGTCATTAAAGATATATAAAAATGCAACCTTTGAGGGAATTTCTATAAATTTAATGAATAATACATTAGTACTTACACATTTATCAACTCACATTGTGTATGTTTGAGAATCCAATGTCTTTATCTTAATTTCAACAGTGGTCTCGGAGCATCTCCCTTCATCATTCCCAAGAATTCCTGAGTTCTCAGCACCATTACTTCCCATTTCCTTGCAAATTTTGCTTAATACCTATATTTACCATCGAAATAATTAAATTAAAATCATATTTTCCATCAATCACATATATATTATAAAGTATAGCCAATCTAGCAGATACACTGCTAGGCCGTTTCCAATTATAGTGATCATGTATAAAAAAAATCATTTTTAACATCATCTAGTAAATTTTTCTCCAGAAGATGAGATTGAATTATGTACATACCCCAAGGCGAAACGCAGTTCCTTTTACCCTACAATCTTCGGCCAATGTTTTTGAAGCTTCCATAGCTGTCTCCATACTTACTCCAGAGGCAATTACTGCACAGACAATAGCACCAGCAGATGAACCAGCTAAAGGTGTTGTCTCCTATATCAATATAAAAGAGATCTCATATCATTAGAAGTTTTTGGGATAAGTAATTATGTGTCTGTATATACCTGTTGTGGAACACCAAGCGGAGAAGCAGTCCCATATGTGACTGTCTATGCAAAATCGAAGCCACAAAACATGAGAAAAATTCATTGCACCTCAATCAAATCCGAAACTTTAATTAAGAACAATTTTACTTACTTGGATAATCAAATCACCCGAGCTTTCATGAGGTATAATACTTTCAAAAGACGGCGTGAATTCCTACAATACAATTTTAAGACGCTAAATCAGAAATAGAATCGTATAATGTAAAAAATTGCAGTTAAGAAAAATATGATATTAGTTTATATCTGCAATAATAAAATTGTTAAAAACAGTATGTGAAACTAATGAGCAATAGAAGCTGATTTAACTTTGAAGCTGAATAATAAAGAACCTTCGATGGGTCCTCAATTGATAGAATTGGGTATTCAGATACAAATGACTTGTACAACTCCTTTAGTTTATCACCAATGAAATTTTGTATGATGAAGAAATTAAACAAATGAATGAAATAATTAATTAATAAAATTGAAGGAAAAAAAGTAAGAGAAACGGACCCATAAGTTCCTTCACCAATCTGCTCCAATTTGTCGAAGCACTCAACGCTTCGTGAACCACACGATGGAGATTCCTCTATATTGAGCTGACCTGGAGCCGACATAGCCATTTTTCACAGATCGTTTGCTTGGTGTAGGTTGGTGAGTGAGAAGAGAATTCTTTTTTGTTTTTTTGATAATGCGAGTATGATGAGATGAGTTTTAATCGTAATAATATGTTTATGAGAATATTAAGGAGGTAAAGGGAATTTTTTGAGTTAAACGGTAATTAAGGAAAATATAATAGGCTTATAGATGGTAGGTTTAGGGATTTCTGTTTGACTTAAGGTTATTTGATTTTTTTTTTCTTTTATCTTATCCTGTTTGGGGTTTTTTTTCCTTTTTTAATTAGAGAATGATATTTAATTACATTAATGATACAACTAATGATAATGATAAATAGGTGGGACCAGAAACGATCCTGGCCACCACTTATGTTTGGCCAGAAACGATCCTGGCCACCACTTATAAAAAAAGTCTGTAATATAATATAGACTAGGTATTGCCCGTGTCTGAAGCCACTTCGAACAATTTAAAATTTGAATGTAAATTTATATTTAAGAACACAATATATTCTTAGAAAAACCCATGCCTGAAGGCACTACCCAATTAAAAAAGAAAAGGCAAAATTCAAAAGTTTGAAAAGATATAACACAATAAGAGAAATAAAATTGTCTTATAGCAAAATAATATGAACACGAAGTGTAATTTTTTATAGTAAGGGGACTTAAAGTGCAACTAACTAAAGTAATTTTTGTATAATATGGGGTCTAAAGTGCAACTAACTAAAAACACAGATTTCAAAGAGATATCTTTGCATTGATTTTTAAAAATATTGATATAAACAAAAGTGACTTTTAAATACATTAATCGATTCTATACTAAGAGATATCTATATTATATACATACACACAAAATATGGAATGAGGATTACTCTTATAATCACTATCTATTCTAACTCTTCCTCTATGACAACCTTTAATAGTATATTCTTAACTTCACAATATGGAATGAGGATTACTCTTACATATCACTCCTCTTGAATCTCTTCAAGCTCATCATCATCCCCTCTTCCACCCACTTATTCCCTCCAATTCCTTACCAGTTTCTTCAAACACGCTATTTCCTTTGACCTAATAATTCACTTACAGTAAAAAAAAGTTAACGAATTTCAGTGTAAAAAGGCAAATGAATTACTATAAGTTATACTGATACTATACAACTCCATACATTTACCTCTTGTCCAACATATAATTTTCCAGATATAACCTAAAAGAAAAGTATCTAGTCAGCATAATTTGAAAATATAGTTCAAAATTTACTGGATTGTACCTCCTTCCCAGCATAATTTGGAGATCCACAACTTGTTTTGAGAAAATGACCATCGCGCATAATATTACTTAATCCAAAATCAGCAATTTTTACGTTACATTTGGAATCTAAAAGAAGATTTTTGGGTTTAAGATCTCTATGAACTACCATATTCCTATGGCAATATTCCAGGCCTCAAATGATCTCCACCAATAAAATAAAAATGTTAATTGTCCATTTGTATTTCTCAAGAATTGCAATTTGGTCCCTGATATTTCAAACGAACCTGCTGGAAAAAATTGCGAGCTTCATCCTCCTGTAATCTACCTTTCTCTACTATGCAGTCAAAAAGCTCGCCAGATTTCACATATTCCATTACAACATATATATCTGTAGGGGTCTCGATAACTTCATAAAGCCGGATTATATGAGGCTGCAAAATTTCAATTTTCAAATTAAAGTTGATGGTTATAAAACACGTGAAAATATGAGATCAAGCTTGCATATTATGAAAAAACAACAGTTATACTCTTTAAGTAAAAGTAAAAGTAAATTAGAGATTACCTGCATATGATGGCCGACCTTGACCTGCTTTCACGCCTTGAAAGCATAAGAATGTTAATTAAAAAGCCAGATTGGAATGTTCTTTAAGAAACTGCTCCAGCTGGGGGGTTTCATGTTAAAAAGGCTGAAGATGAAATTGTGAGTCTTGTAATCTTCAACTGATAACAAAATGAATTTTAATATTTAATTTTATAAACTTTTAGTGTCAAATCAAGAACCTATCTCTTCACAGAACATAACCCAATCAAGAACATGTCTTCTCTTACAGCTTCTAGAAGATACTCAACCACAGTTTGTTCTTTAATCAGAGCTGCTCTACCAGGATAATTCAACAAAAAAAACATAAAATTGAGAAAATAATAATAATAACTGAAAATATAATATTTACCGCAATTCTGTGTATTGTAAGTCCATCTTCTTGCCACATTTTCCATGCTTCAAACTTAGCTGGTGTTAATTTATCACTTCTCTGTGTTGTAACTAACTTTCTCGGATCTGGAGATTGAGTGCTTTTTTGTTCTCCATCCAAAGAAAGATTTAATTCTTGTGACCAATTTTGTATACATTGCAAAATTCTATCCCCATACATTTTCATAAGCTGCACATTTTTTAAACCGTTAGTGTCAGATATAGAAGGAAGAAAGACACGATTATATGTACCTGGTTTACACCATCTATATTTGCTAGTCTTGCTTTAGTAGATGGTCTAGTCAATGCTATTCTTTGCAATGTTTGATCACCACAAATTGCATATCTGAAACAATTCAAGACAATTAATTAATTATACACTTTCTTGTGTAAAAAAATAACTCGCTAGCTCTAGCGAGTTTTGTTCGCATTTTATAAAGTTGTCTTTAGATTTGGCTATTTATAATTTAATCTGGATTATATTGAAAAATTGAAACTAACCTGTGAGAAAAATTTAGAATCCATAGAAAGTACACTATTTAACTCTTCAACTCCTTTAATTATGTCTTTCTTTTCATCATCACCAGATATGAATTTGCAAGTGACTGCCAATTAACAAACTCAAGTCTCAAGTGAAGATATGAATTTGCAAGTAATAATAATGATCAGCAGTAAGTGTTACCTGAGATATAGAACCTAACATCTCACAAATTTGTCCAACAAAGCTAATGGAGAGCGGCTTGTCGCAAAACCCTTACTCATTGCTGCAAAAGTTCAATTTAGTCTTATGAAATATTGATAATTTAGCAACTAAAATTGCAAGGAATTAGAACCTGTGAGAGGAAAAACTGATCGAAAACTCTACAGACATCGATGGAGAACTCCTTTTGCATCTCCTGTGCTGTTAGATCGAGAAAAATAAATATGAAAGAGAGATAGATCGTACTGTTTTAGTGGTCCTTGAACGGTGCAGGAGAGCGGCTTGGTGGTTGAGATTCGTCCTCGAGCGAGCGGCGTTTTTTTGCTTTGTTGGAATTGTTTAGGTAATTATTATCAGCATAGTCCCTATGGACTTGCTCATGGCTAGTTGATACTCCGCTGTGACACCACCTACTCGGTTCTGATGACTTGCAATTTAGCCACTTTTTAGATAAAACTTCTCTTTTGCAATAATTTATCCAAATATTGATTTGCAGCCACTCTAGGTGTAGTTTGATTTGCAGCCACTGTAGTTGGAGTGGTTTTCAATGTTTTATCATATATTCCTGCATGTTAAATTTGGCGAGGTGATTAAAAACAAATTCAATTTTCTACTCAAATGTATTGTAATGATTTATATAAATATTTCAGGTTCAATTTCATGTAAAACATATCAATGACGGATTCAGGTAAAACATAGACAATTAAACCAATAAGAGCATACTTTTTTATATAATCCATAGTAGAAATATTATGGGCAATCGAATATAAGCAAAAACATTTAATAATTTCTTACATCAAGGTGTTGAGCTGCCTCTGAAGTTAATCCCACTGTTGCAGGTGCTAATCCTATCAATCCTGAAATATAAAAAACACAGTCAAGCTTATATGAAATCAGAATCTATATTAAAGAAACAAACCTGTTCTTCGAAAACTCTTGATAGCTGTAAAGCTTTTTGTTTTTCAGTAACTTTTTTCTCTTGAATTTTACGACTCTTATTAACCCATGACAAAACTTCCGAAACACCTTCAGATTTCTTCTGTAATCTCTCTTCCTTCATTCTGTAATTAGAGAATAAAACCCACTTTTAGCATATAAAAAAGCAAGCAAAACTTCTAAATAAGTAAAGTATAACTTACTTCAAAATTCGCTCCTCTAAATCTGTTACTGAAGGTGTATTCTCATCTTATTCACATCAGCTAATACATAGTGACTGCTTCGTTAGGGCTCTGAATGTATTGACTTTTTCTAAACTTGATTTAACCAAAGCACCCTCGTTATTATCTCTGGTTAAGGACAAAGTGGTAACTTCCATAAAACGTGTGTTTGTGTTATTATCATTTCTGTATTAAACAGTAACAGTTAGGAATTAAAGAAACATGAGGGACTTAAAAACAAAGAAAGAAAACTGTTAGGGACTAAAAGAAAATACCTCGCTAGTTCTTCAGGCGGATAACCGATTATAACATTGAGATGGACTTGACACCTAAGCCATGAAAAATCATTGTATGTGAAAATTTACAGTCATACAGTAAAAATTAAATATACAATTAACAATTTTTAATAAAAAATGAAGATTACAGTTTTTACAGACCTGAGGGGAAGCAGCAAATGATGCATTTTCTGTTAATTTAGCGAACAGTTTTTCATTTTCTTCATGCAATTTCTGCAAAAAAAATGAAATATTAAGAGATTTAGCTTACAAAAATTAGATCTTGGAATAAATTATGGGATTAATTACACATACATTAAACATTCCATTGTAAGAATTTAAGCTAATATATCTAGTCCCTGTAATTTTGCTTAATACCTCCAAGTTGGAGAGAAATGTTTCAGCTAATACTCTTCATTCTTCATCCAACTTTTCTCTCCAAGTTGCAGCTTCATTATCAATAAAGCTGTGAATACGTCCAAGTTGAATGAAAAATACTCGTCATTTTTCTCTCCAAATCTAGATTTTGCAATGTCGACCAATGGTGCAATTAAAGCCATTATTTGTATAAAAAAACCTGACCAAGGTGTAGGATTAGTCTATATGTGAATTTTCACATCAAGAAAAAGTCTTGCATTACCATTCACTATATCAGAAGTGACTGATATTTTTTTTAAGCGTGAGTTAGCATGAGTTCAAGTCAGCATGAGTTATATTTTTTTTTAATTGAAGCTAATGGATATTCAGAAGAATGCATGTATTAGATAGATGGAAGAATTAACTACCAATCTTGAAGAGTTTTAGTCTTAGTAGCCACTGTTTGATGCTGTAATTGAAGTTCATTAAACAACTCAAGAGTTTCATCAACCTGACATGAAGTTGGATAATCAAGAGTCGAGAAAATGTAAAAAAAAAAAAATCAAATTCTCGAAAAATGTAAAGATGAAGATATACCTGATGTAATATACCATCACATGTTTGTATTCTCTCTGTTAAAGTGCTTACATAATGCTGATATCTTTCCTCTGTCTAAATTAATAAGAAATAAAATTTTTGTTATATGAGAAGTAAAATAGAATCTATGCTTACATAATGCTGCTTCGAGTTCTATAAACCATTCGTAAAACTGTCTATATTCATACTAAAAGTGTCTCTTGGACATGTTAATTACAGTCTGCCTATCCAACATGATTCAATCAAATAAAACGCAATTATTAGTTTACCTTCCAGTTTTATAGAAGTGTCTCTTGGGCATTTGGTCGAACATCCACCATCAAACCTAAGAACCCGTAATAAATGCACGTTGAATTGTATATACAAACAGAAGAGATAAGGGATAATTGCTCCATTGGTCCCTGGGATAGGTAAAATGCATCGAACTGAGCTGCACAACAGATTAAATGATGCATTATTTGATTGAGAAGCAAAAGAAGATGAAGAACAATAGGACGTATAAAGACGTACTTACTAAATTGTTTGTTGGAAAAGCAGTTTCAAGATTGCAACCTTCACATGATAACAGCATATGCGAAACAGAACAACGACCGGTTTAGGTTAAAGATGTTTTAGGGCTATGCTTCGCTTGATCTTCTTAGAAGCGTTAAATGATAAAAAGGGATAAAAATTGCTTGAAACAAAAGGATAAAAAATGAATCATAAGACCTTTTCTTATCCAATTTTAGATTGTTGAAGTGGTCGTGGCGGCGGTGGAGGATGGTCGTGGCGGCGGATCGGAGCTGGAGATTCTTCGATTTCTTCGATTCAGATTGGGTTTGCGGCGATGAAGGATGGTCGTGGCGGCGGGTTCTTCGTCGATTGAGAGACTGGGTTGTTCTTCGTCAATTGAGCGGCTTGGTGGGAGAGACGAAGTGGTGAAGTGTGTAGCGGTGATGGTGGTGGGAGAAATGGTGGAGAATGGTTAGAGCGGCGGAGAGCGACTCTGGAGAGGAGAGTGAAATGAGGGTTTCCGTTTTTCTTTGTTTTTATTTTGTTTTCTTTTGTTTTTAATTGATGTGTAGCCGTGTTTTGTAAAAAAAAAAATTAATAAGTGGGGCCAGAATCGATCCTGGCCACCACTTATGTTTTTCCAGAATCGATCCTGGCCACCACTTATAAAAAAAGCTTGTAATATAATATAGATATATATATATATATATATATATATATATATATATTATTCTTTTTATTCATACATTTAATAAGAATAATTTTTATTGAACCCCTGTGGGGATGCTTAAACTACTCTACGTGAGATCTAGCTAAATTTAGGGGGTTGTATTCAATATATAGCCTATTTGGATTATTTTGTATTTCATAAGTCTAGTGGTATTCAATATAGATTTGAAAAAGTCTTTTAAAATCTTGTGGTATTCAATTTGAATATTAAGAAAGTCTTTTAAAATTTTGTAATTTTCCATTTGGATTTTAAATAGAACTTTAAAATCTTATATTATTCAAAAGTCTAAGGATTTGTATGGATTGTAAAGGATTTTAAAGAACAAAAAATTTATTTTGAAATATATTCTTTAAACTAGAGATTTTGATGAATTTATTTTTAAATTAATTTTTAAGAAAAAAATCAATTGAACATAATTCATGTCAGTGAGACTTTGATTAGAAAAATCCATGTAGAAATTTGATGTAAGACCTAAATCATTAAATCTACATGTAGAAATTATATGTAAAACGATTGCTTTAGTTTAAAAACTTATGTCATTCTTCGATTAAAAAATTACATGAAGAAAAGTTAATTGGATATTGCTTAAAGAAACCGGTTTCTATCTTTCTTACCCATAAGTCACTTCTGAATATACAACTCCTGTTTAATAAGACTTACTCCTTTTGAAAGAAATTATAATGGTTTAATAAAAAATATCAAGTATTATTTTTTTTATAAAAAATAATGAACTATCTTTTATTAACATGCTAAAGCATCTAATAAGCTATACTACTTTTTGTTTAGCTATTGGGTGTCTTCTTCCCCATCCTAATTAGTTTATTATCATTATGAATTGAATACACCCCTCCCTATTTTTGGTAAGGTCATATCTTATATGGTGGATCTCTAGTAGTTGTTTTATTTTATTAAAAAAAAACTATATTGCATTGGCTCTACCAATGATCGAAAATATACACCTCATGCAAGAGATTTTAAGGGGGTACAACAATCAAAGTAACTCCTCGAGATGCACTATTAAGATCGATTTTCGAAAGGCGTATGATTCCATCTCTTGGGAATTCATTCATGAGTATTAAAGGGGGATTAAATTTTCCAGAAAAATTTGTGAATTGGATAATGGCTTGTGTTTCGTCTCCTTTCTATTCGGTAGCTATAAATAGAGAAATTCATGGGTTTTTTAAAGGCGAAAAAGGATTAAGACAAGGTGACCCTAATTCCCCTTATCTTTTTATCCTTTGTCTTGAATACTTCTCTAGGCTTTTAAAGAAAAATACGAGTATTAATTTTAAGTATCATCCTAAATGTGATAAACAAAAGATAATATATCTAGCCTTTGCGGATGATTTAATGCTACTTTCAAAAGGAGACAAGGAGTCGATAAAATTTTTTATGGATAGTTTAAATACTTTTGGGGATTGTTCGGGACTTCGACTAAATGTTGAAAAGTCTAATATTTTTTATATTGGGGTATCGAATGATGGTATTGAAAATGGTGTGACACCTACACTCTTGGAAAGAGGTGTCATGCCTTTTCGTTATCTTGGGGTCCCGCTTGGCTCCTCCGTGTTACTTTCTAGAGATTATAATCCTCTTTTTGATAAGTTGGAAGGTTATGTGAGGTCTTGGAGAGTTTCGTCTCTTTCTTTTGCGGGCAGATTGGAATTAATTAGATCGGTTCTCCAAGGAGTTATTTGTTTTTGGTTTTGTATTTTTCCGATTCCGATTGGTGTTCGAGATCGTGTGATTAGCATATGCCGGAATTTTTATTGGGAAAATAAACCTCCTCTAGTTAGTTGGAGTAAGATTTGTATACCAAAGGATGAAGGTGGACTTGGGTTAAAAAATTTAGAAGCATGGAACAAAGCATTACTATTAAAAATGCTTTGGAAAATTATAGAAAATAAGGATTCACTTTGGATTAAATGGATACATGGAGAATATTTTCAAGCTTATGGATTTTGGGATTGGAAACCGAGAAAGGGTGATTCTTCTTTATTGAAAAATGTTTGGGAGTTAAAGGATGTTATTTGTGGGTCCTTAGGAGTGGAAGACCGAGAGAGTATTTTGGCTTTGTGGTTTTCCTCGAGAAATGCGAGTCACATTACACTTGGGATATCGAGTAAGGAATTTTATTCATTACATAAAAAACCTTATGATTTGTTCCGTCGAAAATATTATATTAAACCTTGGGCGAATATTATTTGGGTCTCGTGTGTATTTCCTAAACATGCAATTATTGTATGGATGGCTTTGCGAGAGAGGCTTAAAACTAAGGACCGCATTACTTATTTGGAGTTGGATCCTCTTTGTAATTTATGTGGAGAAGATTTTGAGTCAAACAAGCATCTCTTTTTTTATTGTGCTTATTCAAGGGCTGTTTGGTTGGAGATAAAGTCTTGGCAAGGATTGGAAAAGGAGATGAACACGCTACTAAGTGTTTTTGAAATGGCTCAAAAAACTTAAAGGTAGAGAAAATTTGAGGAGAAAAGCATGGAGGATTGGTTTTGGAGCTACCGTGTATTGTATTTGGAAAGCGAGAAACCACCTAACTATAAGAGGTGATTATTCATCTAGAGAAATGGTTATCAAGGAAATTAAGTGGTGCATCTTTTCCATTTTATTTTCCTTGTTCCCTCATCATTCATTTTTAGATGATGGTAGGCGATTAACTTGTATTATTAGTTGCTATCTTTAGCCTTTTGATTTATGTAGTTAACGCTTTTGTATAATATACAGTTTTTTTATTAATACAACCGTTTACCTAACCCAAAAAAAAAACATACCACACAAACCCTCGTACTGTCTCATCATGTCCACAATGCCACATAATACCCTATAGGATCGATCCTTAACTACTTTTTCATATAAGAATACAGTCAGTAGATTTAACTTTTAAAAGGGTAAAATTGAGTTGTTAGTTTCATTCGGCAGCCTTAGTGGGCTAAGAATCTTTCTTAGCTGGCACTAAGACCGCCCAAAACTCTATAAGCCCGCCTAGGAAATGCCTAGCACATTTCTAACCAATGTTTAACTTTCCAACACCTAGGCGTCCAATATTTAGATCACGGAATTCAAATATCAACTTTTAAGTCTGTAGTAATCAATGAAAACATATTTCTTTGTGCTTTTCTCTCTAGAGTTGGCTGAGTCTTCCCGTTGACCAATTGACTTTGTGCTTTTCTTGCCTTGTTTAAACATATTTCTTTCCTTTTGGATAATTTTATTTCCCTATTGAAAATTAACGGTCATATTATGGAGGAGAGGGGGCGGCTTCCGCCACCGCAACCCCCTCAACCGCCGGACCCACCTACTGGAATTAAGCCAAGGAAAACCGCCGGTGTAATTCAGCACTCTTCTTCTTTACCCGTGACCCCTAGTGCAAAGATCAGCACGGTAAAAGACAAACCCAATTCGGTTAAACGCCTGTCAACAAAGCGATTGAAAGTGTTTGGGGAGCAGCAACCTAAGGTCCTCAGTTCGCGGGCTACAATGACAGGCACGGACAGGGGGACGGCGGCAATGCGTTCATCTAAACGAGCCTTGGACTATATCGATAGAGATGAGTTGTCGCCGATTCCGATTGATGGAGGTCAAACGGAGGTGGAAGTGTTAGCCGAGAGGGGTTTTCATACAGGGCAGGAGGATAATGGGAAGAAGACAGAGGGGCCTGAACGGCTAACTGGGGGGGAGATTTGTATTATTGAAAATCCCACATTTGCTGTTGATTTTGATCGAGCAGTAGGGACTTCTGCAGAAAATCAGAGGAATTTCCAATGCGTGGGAGAACCACTGCAGCAAAACCACGGAATGGCGCAGCACGAGACTAATGAAGGTATGAATTTTTCTATTAATACTAATATCCCATTGGTGGAGAGCTGTGATACAGGTACAGAGGTGATACATGACTCACCCAGTGATGATCGAGTTCCACTAGCTGGGGAGATTCAGAAGGGGCGTGCACTCTCTTTTCTAGAGACAATCCGAAACGCAACAGGCGGGACAACAACAAGGCAGGCTAATTCGAGGGATCATAGGCCTGAAGGTGATGATTCCGCGGAAGTGCTTGGGGATTATGGTATGGAGGATGACGTGCCGTTTGGTGATACAACGTACCCACAGCTTATAAGAACAACGGCTCAAAAACGTATGGGGTGTAAGGTATGGGAACGAACTCTGATTATACGATTGCTCGGACATACGGTTGGTTTTAAGTACCTTTTCAATAACTTGAGTCAAATATGGTCACGCAAAGCACACATGGACCTCGTGGAAGTGGGCTTTGGATATTTTATGGTTCAGTTTGCGAGTCTAGAGGATTATGGGAGAGTGTTAAATGGGGGTCCATGGATGATTTTGGATAGATATTTGATAATTAGACCGTGGGACCCGTACTTTATGCCTCAAGATGCACCGGTGATCCGCACAACAGTTTGGGTGAGGCTGCCTTGGCTTCCACTAATGAATTATACCGAAGAGATCCTTACGTCGATTGGAAACCTTATCGGAAAAATGGTCAAGGTAGACCCGTTTACGAAATCGAGAGCTAGAGGGAATTTTGCCCGAATCGCGGTGGAAGTCGAACTCGATAAGCCGTTGGTCCCGATTATCCGAATTCAGGATTACCTACAGAAAGTCGAATACGAAGGGTTACACGCGATATGCTTCAGCTGTGGAAAATTTGGTCATGTTAGGGAGGATTGTGGTAAGTCAAAGTCGGGAACAGGTGGAGAGAATGAGACAGTAAGTAGAGAAGAGGCCAATCGGGCTTTTGCGAATGAGGTCCTAAAAGAAGCGCCGGTTTATGGGGAGTGGATGACTGTGGACAGGACAAGAGGAAGACCACGGAATATGGGAGGATATCAACAGTCAAAACCGAATCAAAAAGGGGGCCAGGTGGGCAATACGAAAGGGGCTATGACACCGAGTAAGAAGAAGGCCGGTCCTAGGGCGAGTAAGGCGACGGGTTCGCGGTACGAAGTTTTGGCATCGGGTGAAATTGGGGAGAGCAGCGGTAGTGGAGACAAAACCATGGAGGATGGGAGTACTGTGGGAGTTATTACCGAGAGGGTTGGGGAACGAGTAGGAGATACTATACAACACGTGGTGATAGAGTCGAGGTCAAATACTTTGGATGGTGGTTTCTTTAGTCTAGATAAGAATAGATTGCTTGACAGAGAGCGAGTTGGTCCCACTCCGAAGCGAAAGGGGAGGAGCAAGGGAAAGAAAGGAGATGGGTCCTATTTGGTCGAGGAGACAGGTTCGGTTTTGGATTGGGACGAGGGGCTGGACTTGGGGGCTGTTGTGGAGCATCGTGGGGTCATGGATGGGGTTCAAGTTGGTAGATCAGTAGAGGATAGGGCTGCGTTGAAGCCTGGGGAGGATTTGGGCCACAGGGGCCTTTCTGCAAATTATACAGACCATGGGGTTAATAAAGTTAATTTGATGGACAAGGCTGACCTGCAACCTGGAATAAGGGAGGGACAGGCACTGGAAGTGGATGGCACCGGTAGTCATCAGGTGAGGCACGGAGCTGAGGAACCTGGTTCGGTCCGTGTGAACCCGGAAGACAAGCGGAATTCAGCAGGTGGGTCCGAGATGGCTGGAGGTGTAACAGGACTTGGGCTGGAACGGTTTCCTCGTGCTGTTGGGACTGAGGCCATTTCAGAAACACCAGACATAGTAGTAGGAGATGGTGCAGCTGCCTGTGATGAAGATGAGGTTCCTATGGATCTCTCGGTTAGCTAATTTTTTGAGTTTTATGTTAATATTATTGCTATATTTATGAATTATACATCTATGTCTCATATTGGGGGAAATTGGTCTTCGGACAATCATCCCGTTAATGTTTTATTTTGGAATTATAGGGGTGCGGGAAGTGATGGGTTCAGACGCGCCTTCAAAGATATTTGTGATAGACATAAACCTGTTATTGCGATCCTAGTGGAGACTAGAATTTCGGGGGCGGAAGCAACAAATGTCATAAAGTCACTTAAGATGGATAAATCCATCCGAGTAGAGGCGGTGGGCTTCTCGGGTGGTATTTGGGTGCTTTGGAATAAGAGAGATTTATCGATTCAGCTTTTATCGGCTAGTAAACAGGTAATTAACCTCCGAATTTCGAAAATCTCATGTGTTTCTTGGTTGCTATCTGCAGTATATGCAAATCCAAAAAGTTGGCTCAGGGACCCTCTCTGGGACTCATTGGAGGAAGCCGCAGCAGGTATTAGTGAACCTTGGTTAGTGGTGGGAGATTTTAATCAAATAGGGGTTCCGGAGGATCAGGTCGGTGGAGTTGGGGGTGTTAATCGATCCATGGTGAAGTTCGAATAGTGGAGAGATCAGTGTGGTCTAGAGGATATGGGTTTTGTGGGGCCGAGATTTACATGGAGTGACTCGTGGCGTTCAGGAATCCGTATTTTAAAGAGGCTAGACAGGGCTTATGGTAATCGGTGTTGGTATGAGACGTTTGAGCATTCTAGAGTATTTCATATTCCCAGGGATCATTTGGATCATGTTCCGTTAATCATCAGCCTTACCACTCCGGCTTTAACTAAGAGGGATAAGAAGCGTTTCCGTTTTGAAGCAGCATGGTGTCATCATGAGGGATTTCGGGACATGGTAGAAAAGAATTGGAATGGTGAAGGTAGGGACCTTGGGGAAAACATTGAGGTTATGAGACGCGAATTAGAGATTTGGAAATTTGATTTCTTTGGGGATATTTTTAAGAAGAAGCAGAGATTGTTAGCGAGAATGGCGGGAATTCAAAGGTCTCTTCAGGTTTCATATAACTCATCACTAATCGGATTGGAGAAGAGATTGACTGGGGAATATGAGAGCCTACTCGAGCAGGAGGAAATATTTTGGTTTCAAAGAGCTCACACGGAATGGGCTAATTCAGGGGAAAGGAATACGAGATTTTATCATTGCGCAGCACAGATTAAGAGGGACAGAACAGAGGATATTAGAATTAAAGATGCGAATCAGGAATGGATTACGAATGAAGAGGTGGAAAAGCAGTGGGTTAAGAGCTTTTTTGAAGATTTATTTTCCATGGATGAGGTCTCGCCTGGGCCGTCTAGATTACCCCCCATTAATAGCTTTGGAGCAGAAGATATCGTGTTCTTAGGCGAGACGGTGACAAATGAGGAGGTGAGGATCGCAGTATTTCAAATGGCGCCACACAAGGCTCCAGGGCCTGATGGTATGACAGCCGGTTTTTATCAGAAGTGTTGGGATATAGTAGGTTCTTCGGTGTGTAGTATGATTCGACATGCGTTGGAAGTTGGGTTTTTCCTGAAAGAGGTTTTAGGGACTCTCATACATCTTATCCCGAAGTTAGGGAATCCTGAATATATTACACAGTTCCGTCCTATTAGTTTGATTAACGTGTGTTATAAGATTTGTATGAAGGTGCTTGTTAATAGGATGCGACCTATGCTAGCTGGACACATTGGACCATATCAGAGCAGCTTTCTTCCGGGAAGGTCCACACTTGATAATGTAGTTCTGGTTAGTGAGGTTAATTTTTTCATGAGACACGTTAAAGGGCGAAGGGGTTATATGGCGGTTAAAGTGGACCTTGCTAAGGCATACGATAAGCTTAGGTGGAGTTTCATTAAGGAGTCCTTGGAGATGCTCGGAGTTCCGAATACGTGGGTTTCGGTAATTATGTCTGGGATGGAGGATAATGAGTTAAGTGTTCTATGGAGGGGGGCACCTTTATCACCTATCAAGCCAAGGAGAGGGATCCGTCAAGGCGACCCTATCTCTCCGTACCTGTTCGTGATTTGTATGGAAAGACTATCTTTGCTAATTCAGAAGCTAGTGGAGAGTGGAACTTGGAAACCCATCGTTATCAATTCAGGGGGGACTCCTATCTCACACATTTTCTTTGCTGACGATTTACTTTTATTTGCAGAAGCTTCAATTGATAGTTGTTTACTGTTACAGGAAACCTTGGATATCTTCTGTCATGATACAGGCCAAACAGTGAGTAAGGAGAAGTCGAGCATTTATTTTTCAAGAAATGTAGAGGATGGGGTTGCGGAAGCTATTTCCCGAAGAAGTGGTTACCGTAAGAGTGAGAGCATTGGAAAGTACCTAGGGGTTCATATTCTGTCAGGGCGCCGACCTAAGGGGTTTTTTGGGGAGTTCATCAACGAGCTTCGTGGCAAATTAGCTAGGTGGAAGTGCAATACTTTATCTCTAGCAGGACGGATAACTCTAGCTCAATCAGTTCTTAGCGCATTTCCGATATATATTATGCAAGTGGAAAAGCTACCAGGTTATGTGTGTGAGGAGATAGATAAGATTAGGAGGGATTTCATATGGGGGTCAACAACAAATCAGAGGCGTATTCATTGGGTAGCGTGGAAAGATGTGTGTAAATCGAAGGAGGAGGGTGGTCTTGGTTTCCGTTGTGCGGAAGATATGAATAGAGCGCTTCTGGGTAAATTGGGATGGAAAGTTATACATGATACTTCGAGTTTATGGCCTATGATAATGAGACAAAAATACTTCAAGGGACCGCTAATGCAATACATTGCTAAACGAACGGATTCTAGAATTTGCCGAGCCATCGTGGAAGGGATTGCCGTGGTTAGACGGGGAACCCGATGGCTCATACATAGTGGGAGGGAGGTATCGTTTTGGATCGATTGGTGGGTGGGGGATTCGCCGCTAGTAAACCATGCTTTGGGAGCAGTAGGTGAGGAAGAGCTTACGCGGAGAGTTTGTGATCATGTAGGGAGTGATGGAGTGTGGGTTTGGGAGGGATTTCAGCACCTCCTACCCCCATCTAAATTGCTCGAGATTGCGGATTGTCGTGTGGCGGAGACAGTAGATTCGAAGGACGCTCTATCTTGGATATATGAAGTACATGGAAGGTATTCTGTTAAGACGGCCATAGATTGGAGGAGGGATCAGAATCTGTTATGAATGCGGGTTGGAGGAAAATTTGGAGATTAAAATGCCCACAGCGAATCCGTGTGTTCATGTGGAGAGTAGTTCAGGGGAGGATAGCCACGAGATCAAATCTTCTGAAGCGAGGCGTTGAAGTTTCGGAAAATTGCCCATTGTGTGAGAGGTCGAAAGAGGATGCCTTTCACCTCTTCCGGGAGTGTCCAGTGATTGTTGAGGTTTGGTCGCGAATCAGGAGTGAGGTGTCCAATGGAGGGGAGAGAGAGACAGGGCAGAGGAGTGTGGAGTTGCTGGGCTTGGGAGTTGATACTGTTGTTACCAGGGTACAAGGGACCGGTGATCAACAAGGTAGAGAGTTGTCTTTATCTAATAATTTGCAGGCCCAGAATTTTGGTTATTTGCAGGTTAGGTCCCTCAATCCGGATGTAGCACAGCACCATCTGGGGCGCGCTTCAGTCCAGAGGGTGGAGGAGGAGTTTCTGAGCTCGTCTGAGGTGCAGCAGCTCCAGGGACACATGTCTGTACAGGAGCCAGATTCTCAGCGAGACGGCAGTAGACCCGCGCGGCAGATTCTGCAGGTACCGAGTTCGAGGGTCAGCCCTGACAACTGGAATAGAAGGGAAGCAAATCTCAGTGGGTCCAGGGATGGGGTGGAGAGCAGCTGGTGGTTTAATAATTTAGCAAATGATAGAGTGTTCGCGGGAGTGAGTTGGAATGTTTTTTTCGCCGTTCTAGTTGATGTTATTTGGAAGGCGAGGAACAAAGTGGTCTTTTCGGAGGAGGAATTTCCTTCGGGTCTAGCTATCATTAAAAAAGCTAAACACCTCGCCATTAAGATTACAAATGCGTGGGGGCAACTTCCGGGTTTGCCTCTATTCAAGAAATCAAAAATTGCGTTAATTAATTGGAAGAAACCATCGAGAGGGCTGAAACTTAACACGGACGGTAGTTGTGATACTTGGGGTACTAAAGGCGGTGGAGGGGGTTTAATAAGGGATGCTAATGGAGATTGGGTCAAAGGTTTTACTATGAGAATAAACCAGCGAAACCCGGTCATGGCGGAACTAATTGCGTTATATGAGGGCTTGAGGTTGGCGGAAGGGCTGGGGATCAAAACACTTGAGATTGAGGTAGACTCGTGGGAGATGATTGAGTTGCTCCAAAGTATAGAGGAGGGAAGAGGACCGGGGGCGAGGTGGATTAGCTACATCCGTTCAGTACTTGCCAGGAACAGGGACTTCTCACTAAAGAGTATATATAGGGAGGCGAATGTGTGCGCGGATTGGTTAGCGAAGTTGGGCCGAAATTATGTGGAGGATTTCAGGTTGCTTGGAGACCCACCAGATGGTATTTGGGGGCTCATCACGAGGGATAGGATGGGTTGCAAGACGCCTCGGAGGATTTATGATCCTGAATTGCTTTATGATGCTCTAAGTTAGCTATGAGTTGTTATTTCACGACCCTCGGGTCTCCATTGTATTTAAAAAAGAAATATTTAGATCACGGTGGAAAACAAAGAGAATTGAGAATAGCTTTGTTAGTACTCCATGGAAACAACAGAATTTGATTGATCTCTTCTAAGGTGCATGAGATAGGCGACGAATTATCTATAAGCCAAATTTTCTGAACCAAAATTTATCTAAACAAATGATTTTCCAATGGAATAACAAGGTTACAAAAATTGCTCTCGCTGGCACGGTCACATGTTCGCCCACACGCGCGTCTTTCTAAGCTTTATAACCTATAGACATATATATGTGCCATTGAGAACTTGAAGATCAATGAATATTTATAGGTTACAAGAACAAATTGCAGACCGACGAATGTTTAAGCTCCGAAATCCCATAAATGAATAGTAGCATCACTTGAAGAAGCAGCTGCTACATGCCTTTCATCAGCAACTATAGTATTCAATTGTTCATCTATTCTTTCCCTGAAAGCATACAAGTACTCACCATTCTCTATCTCCCACACTCTAATCACACCCCCAACCCATATTATCGCATATCCACCATTAATGCACCCCATCAAACCTCTTTGCGATTGTGAGTTCGAGTTCACACCCCTCACTATAAACCTACACACCTCCTCGAATGTCCCGGCACGTCGAACACTAGCTACGCCACGTCTATCAACTATCGCAAATAAATCTTGATTACCATCAACACATCCTATAATCAACCCTCTTCGAAACTCTTCTTCTCCCAAAAGTACTCCTTGGTTTCTCAAATCAAATACCATGATTCTAACACTCGTGCACGCCATCGCGGATTCTTGGGTTCTACTCACGACTCTCACTCGACCGATAAGTTCGGTTAATTCGGTTAATAAATGCCAACCCCTTACAGCTTCTGGATCAGTTAACGTACCACCAACAAAAACTAACTCCTCGGTTACCCGATTCCACACATGAAATGCGCGTCCAGGGACTCCGGCATAAAGGCCGACCCACCACTGCGAACAGCCAGTAAAGTCTACTAACGCACCGTCGTTCACTACGTCGCCTAAGTGGGACCTACGTGGTGGAGTTCCGGTGTTGATATCGGCAACATGTATGTCACCATCAAGTGAAGCGAATACAATCTGTGTTTCCGATAATATAATCCCCGATACGGCCCTAGAGAATCGGCCAAGGTGGTCACGGTGTTGAGGGTGGAAAGTGAAGAGATGGAGTCTGGTGGCTAGATGGAATAGACGAACAACACCATCGGCAAAACCAGCGGCTAGGTGGTGATCGGAAAGTGCAAGGCGGCGACAAGAAATAGTATCGTTGTTGTTGTTTTCGTCATTGTTATTGTTGTCCGTGGGAAGGAAATGGAGGGTGGTGTACGCGTATCTACGTAGCCGGAAGTTGTTAGCAGTGACGTGGCGATAGATATATTCTTCTCGCCAAGTGTTGTGAGTGAGACGGTCACGGTTCCAGACACGGCGTGTGAGATTATGCCATAGAAGGTCGGAACGTGACACTGCACGCCATGTCGAACAAACCTGCATAACACCATTTCGCATGATCTATGTTAAAACATTTTTGTAATGTGTAAATGATGATCTAGGAACTTGTTCGTACTGTTAAGAAAGAAAAACAATTTACATTCATTCTTGAGTTAGTAAAAAGATCATGTCTCTAAAATTAGAACGAAACCAATTAATAAAGAAGTGAAATTATGAAAATTTAATACTACTGTTTATATATTCGTATTGAATCAGATTCAATTTCAAGACCTCTGCGAAATAGTCTAACTACTAAACCAACTATTAATTTCAAAAGCCATCTAGTTTCAACCGATAAATCCCATTAAAATTAAAAGAAAGAGCCAAAAATCGTTATCAAGAATTTTACAATATTTTATGGATATCAGTTCTGTTTCTTAATATAATATTTATATAAATATTATTTTCATAATACTAATCCCTTAGTCGCTATATTATTGATTTTCTAACAATATAGATTTTATTTTATTTTAGAAATTCCACCTAGTTTCAATTAGAAGATTTTAACAAGTTTGGTAATAATTTTTTTCTAAAACTTCAATGGATACTAATCACTTAACATTTTTTTGTGAAAAATATTTTTATCAAAATGTATCTATGCCAATATATATAGTATCAATTGCATTAGAACCATTCTCTAATGAATGAGATTTTCAAAATTAATCTCTTGCACAAAAGTACAGCAAGGGTTTGAGTATATAATACACTTGGTATGATATAGGAATAAATCAGATGGTAAAAAGTTAAATTTTTCCAAATCTCAAACTTAGTGCTTGTTTGGAAGTGCTTTTTTGGAAAAACACTTAAAAGTGCTTTTAACATTTTAAATTTTTTTTTGACTTTGAAAAGCATTTTTATGAAAAACATCAAATAGGTGATTCTTAAAAAAAAATACTTAAAATAATTTTAGATTTCAAAATTATTTTTAATAATTTTTTTAGATTTTAAATTTTATTCTAAAAACGTTTTTTTACTCTAAAATAAGCACTTCCAAACGGGCCCTTAATATAACATTCTATTTTTCATGAATAAAAATAACTTTAAAAATCACAAATATTACCCATATCACATTGGAGCTAAATTAATTACATTTATTCTATCTTGATCATAAACTATACTAGTTTTCATTTATTTTTTGAAATATTATTTTTAAAATTAAAAAAATCGAGGAAATTATGGATTTGAATTTTTCTAATTGATTCATGGAAAACAATAGATATAATTAAAGTTCTCAGCAAAGTATAGATATTTAAGAATATCATTTAAGAAATATTAGGAAAAACATTATAATTTTTAGTTCATACTATTTTTCTTTTATAATTTATTTTAATCTAAGTATATTTAAAATTATTCATCAATTTGTTTCACCCATCCGCAACTATGTTAATAAAGTATGTATCTAAAAAAATTATTAAAAATAATTTTGAATGACTAATGTCATAAAAGGTGGACATAATATAATTTCCCAAGTATTGACATTCTATTTTAGATTAGAGTATAGAGTATAGAAGAATTATTCTATTGTACTAAATATATATCATTTACTCCCATAGTTTGTTCTTATAAAATTTATATTTAATATTTATTTAAGTTCTAAAAAATTCCTTTGATCTTGTTTTCACTCTTTTGCAATTTTTTGTTTCAAATTTGGAAAACGTTGAGGTAATGATATATATAATATTAATTCAATAAATTTAAAAAAAATTGTTTTGTTACATAGGAGAGCCATTTTGGACTCGGAGTCATTGACTCAGTTTGAACCTGCACCACTAGATTGGATGACCATGGCCTTGACCAAAATTTAAAATTTTTTATCTAACGAGTTTCAAATTTTCTTTCTCAAGATCTAAATATCCCTATCCAATCCACTATTTTTATTAGAGACTAATTATAAGATTTAAACACTATAGAGTTATTTTCTCATTACTCATTATACCTTTAAATGTTTCTTGCCTACTATATGTATACTAAGAGCCCGTTTGGGATTGATTATTTTGGAGCTAAAAGCGCTTTTTTATTAAAATTTAAATATTTGTAAAAGATATTAAAAAATATCTTGACATCTAAAATTACTTTAAGTGATTATTTTAATAATCACTAATCTAGTGTTTTTCCTAAAAGTGATTTTTAGAGTCTAAAATATTACTATGGATCTAAAATCACTTTAAGTGAATATTTTAAAAAGCAATCCCAAACGGGCACTAAATTACACAAATAAATCACAAACTCTAAAACACATTCTCCCATTTCCCCTCCCCCCCTCCCCACCCATTAGGAATGTCCCTTCATGGCGGCTAAAAGGCAAGTTTCAAAATAATGGCAAGATCTGTAATGGCGCGATCTCTTTTGAGGCGAGCTTCAAGTTCGTAAGTGAGATCTCTTTTGAAGTTCTGTTCTAGATCGGGGCTTAGTTCAAAATGATTCATCAGATTGAAAGAGATAATCCGTAGCAGTTCGTCCATTGCCTTGCGAAGGAGTTGATTCGTCGTAATTATTCATGAGTTTTCCGGCGAGCTTGAGAGTTATTTAAGTTTTGTCATTCGTGGTCTGCCTTTTAATTTCGACAAGTTCGAGAACCATTAAGACCACAAAAGCAAGCTTCTGTTCGTTTGGAGATCTCATCGACAACCTTGTAGATCTCACGGTAGCCTTGGCTTCGAACAAACTTGGGTTGAAGATCTAGTCCAGCAACCATGAATTATCATTCTTGGTTCAACATCTTTTTTCAACTCTGCTTCGAGCTTTGTTTCACAAGTATTTGAGATGAGAAATGTTATATATCATCCATTATTGTGTCACCATTATATCATCTCATATGCGTCACCATATGTGGCAATAAATAATAAATAAGAAAATAAATACTTAAGAAAAAGACTATATAATTGGTGTTTAAAACTTTCACATAAAAAATAATATAAGGTGAATCA
This sequence comes from Nemophila menziesii, assembly GCA_029959085.1. NCBI lineage: Eukaryota > Viridiplantae > Streptophyta > Magnoliopsida > Boraginales > Hydrophyllaceae > Nemophila > Nemophila menziesii. The sequence goes on from JARWIR010000013.1 coordinate 3,479,552, forward strand.
AAAAAAGTGTAATATATCTTTTTACTCTTTTGAGATCCAAGGCAGTGAGTTTTGGGATCCATCGCATCCCGCGAGTAATGCTTGAATGGAGTGCCCAGGGTGTGTTAATGGTGACCTCTTCTAGCTCTTCGAAACCATAACTTCGAGATCTATGGCTAGCGCTTCATGTGAGTATATAGAATTATCTTGTTCGATGGAGAAGATGACTAGTTAGTTTTTTTTAATGGTAATTTTGTAATATACCTATGTTTTATTAATTTTAGGTAGAATAGGTTTTTTTTATTAAGAATTATATTTTTTTCAGTTGAAATAATTTTTTTGTATTTTATTCTCTTTAATTTTGTATCAATACTAAACAATTTTAGTTAATAGTCAGTGAATTTATTCAGCATATTCAGAGAATTCATTGAGTATACTTAAATATTAATATACTCGATGAAATCTTATACCAGAAAACTCTTACTCACTGAAATCTTGTGCTCAGTGATTTTTTTTAATTTTCAATGATTTTTCAGATATTTAGTGAAACCGCGATATTCAGTGGAATTACTTATAAGTGCGGTCTAGGTAGTGGCGCTAACGGTGGTCGATGGTGGTGGCCAAAGATCTACTCAATAATTCGATTCTTAATGACTCGATTATCCATATTTTTTATCCATTGTTTTTTGTCTTTGAAAAAACACATAAATTAATCTCTAAAACCTCATAAATTAATCATTCATGAACTTGACATAATTTATCATTTTCATTTGTTTCATATTATAGTTTATCACCAGCAATTCTTTATCCAATAAAACCTCTCTAAATTGGTATTATTGGGATGAACAAACATAAAGTTAGAGGAGTTGGCGCATAAAAAGGATGAAAGGTTATTGCATAAGTATAAGGAATTAATTTATTGAAAAAATGGTTTAAAGAATAAGCATGAAATTAAATATTCTATCGAGGTGTATGTGTGTTCCAGTAAAAAAAAAAGTGGTTTTAATTTTTTACATTAATACCAAAACCTAAACCTAACTCTAAAAGGTTGCAACTAAATGAGTAATAGTAGTGGTTGGAAACCTAGGTATGGAGAGAGGAGATAAAGACAAGTTTTGATAAATCGAGGAGGCACTCTCTCCATGCGCGTTTTAGCTTTAATATTCAATTTTTTTATCTTTAATTTACTGGTGGTGGTTGACGCTACTACAGGAGGAGAGTCATGGAGGCCTGTCATATGCTCTGACTTCCTCCGGCAATAGAATTTACAAAAACCCGACAGACAGCTCGATCAGATCAGAGTATTGCAAAAGGGGGTGTTTATGTATCGATATGTGTGGATATGATAGTGATATAGAGTGAAAGAAAGAGAAAGAGTCTTAATTGAGGAGAGAGAAAATCAAGAGGAGTCAGAATATAGGGGTTTCAGATGTTAAATAAATTCGAGCTGTCTTATTAGCAGTAGAGAGCAGAAGCTATTCTATGTATAGGCATAGATACATATCAGTAGACTTACTTTGTGCATCCCTCTTCTTCTTCTTTCTCTATCTTTTTTGTCAGTAGTAGTGTGTGTGAAGAAGTGTGAAAGTAAAAGAGACAGACTTGCTGACATCTTTCCCTTCTTTTATGTAAATGTCTCTATCCAGGTTATAAGTAGTCGAAGAAGAAGGAAGAAGAATTATGGCACGTACATTAAGTACTAGTATAAAGTAATGCACTATAAATAAAGTACTAATATAAAGTGTTTGCGTATAAGTACAATTCGTTAGACATATGATAGGAGAAAATAATGTTCAAACTATAGAAAAACTTAATCACAACGGTTTCAAGAACAATAAGAACATGTGGTATATCTCGTCCATCGAAATTGAGAAGAGTTACTTTACTGGTTATCGAACTTATAAGTTTTAAAAGATAGAATCTTGATCTTGAGATTCATTGCAATTTTTATGTCTATGATATGAGATTATTATTGTTTAAAATTATAGAAATAAAATTTATATCATTCAATATATCAATCACAATGTCACGTAATTCAAGTAAAAGTAAATCGTTTTTTCGATTTGATTGACGATTTACTTACATTCAAACTACACCACATAATAGATGATACATTGGGTACGTAATATGAATTTAGATGGTATATATATCATTATTTTATAATTATCATGGTTTAAATAGTAAACACGAAAAAAGATTATTATAACTATTTATAAATTTTTGTCTCTAATAAAAAATTCAAAAAAGTGCTTTAATGGCTTAAGTCTAGTGAAAAATTTGTATCTTTTTATTAAAAAAAATGGTAAAATTGTTCTTGTAAAATTGAATCATGAATAGTGTATGTAAACATTGTAGTAGTAAGAAAAACAACTTCTCTCATAAATATATATGTTACCTATAGAGTACCTAATGTTGGAATATATCTTAATTGGGTCGCACGAGAGCAGTAATAAAGGAGAACAGACAAAGGCAATTAAACATGATAAATTTAGAAGTCTAGAAATGAATTTATCTTTGAGGAAAGAACTACGGGTCTTTTAACTGAAAAACTAGGGTTATAAAAGCTAACTCCTATTATCTAAAAGCTTTTAGGTCGGCGGATTTACATTTATCCCTTAAAAATGTTGTTATAACTAACTTTATTGATTAAAAATGCAATTGATATATTTACTATCTTTTACTTTGCAATGACATACAAGATTTCGCTTAATTTTGTTTGCCATGTGTTTATCTAGGGAAACTATTGATGAACTTTCTATTCTTTAGTTATCAAAGTACCTTCAGAAACACAATTCAGGTACATTAATGTTCATATTGTATTTTATAGCTTCAAATCTAACAGACAAAAGCGTACAAAAGCGTGAATAAAAAACTAATGAGGTATCCTTTAAGCGCGCCATTTAAAAAAGTGATAGATGTTCAAAATTATTTGATGGGCTTATGAAAAGTAAACAAAGGAGCAGATTTATTCCTTATATTATTTGTGCTAATGAGGAATTACCGAATTCAAGTACCCAAGTGTATGAAGAGTTTATTAATCGTTTTTAAGCTTTATTTGGAACAAAGATACAACATCTCAAATTGAATTCGATGTTTTTAATTGGGGGAATGTGCTTTCACAAGAGTAAGGTGTTGAGTTGTGTAGAGATATTACCGATAGTGAGATAAAGGAGACTATTTTTAGAATAGCAAATGATAAAGCTTCCGGACCCGATAGATTTTCGTCTCTTTTCTTTAAGCGTTCGTGGGATACTATTGGAGAAGATGTTTTATTAGTGGTACGCCAGTACGTGAATTCTTCACTTCCGGATTTTTACTTTGTCAATTAAATACTACGATAACTGTTTTAATTCCCAAGGTAGATGATCCGACGTGTGTAGATGATTTTCGACCTATTTCTTGTTGTAATGTAGTATATAAGGCGATTACCATGATAATGGCGGATCGGCTTAAACCGATGCTTAATAACTTAATTGATGAATCTCAAAATGCATTTGTGGAGGGAAGATCTACGATTGAGAATATACACCTCATGCAAGAGCTTTTAAGGGGGTACAACAATCAAAGTAGCTCCTCGAGATGCACTATTCAAATCGATTTTCGAAAGGCTTATGATTCAATATCTTGGGAATTTTTTCACGAGGTATTATAAGGATCAAATTTTTTGGGAAAATTTGTGAATTGGATAATAGCTTGTGTTTCATCTCCTTTCTATTCGGTGGCTATAAATAGAGAAATCCATGGATTTTTTAAAGGCGAAAAAGGATTAAGACAAGATCACACATCTATCCTTTGCGGATGATTTAATGCTACTTTCAAAAGGAGACAATGAGTCGATAAAAATTCTTATGGATAGCTTTAATACTTTTGGGGATTGTTCAGGACTTCGATTAAATGTTGAAAAGTGTAATATTTATTATATTGGGGTATCGAATGATGATATTGAAAATGGTGTGAAACCTACACTCTTGGAAAGAGGTGTCATGCCTTTTCGTTATCTTGGGGTCTCACTTGGCTCCTCCGTTCTACTTTCAAGATATTATAAACCTCTTTTTGATAAGTTGGAAGGTTATGTGAGGTCTTGGAGAGCTTCGTCTCTTTCTTTTGCGGGAAGATTGGAATTAATTAGATCGGTCCCCAAGAAGTTATTTGTTTTGTATCTTTCCTGTTCCGATTGGTGTTCTAGATCATGTGATTAGCGTATGCCAGAATTTTTATTGGGAATATAAACCTCCTCAAGTTAATTATAATTAAGTTAGTCAATTTCTATTTTAAAGAAATCAACCATTATAATAATATAAATATTCTTGCAAGATGAGCTTTCTAGGCTAACCTTAAATGTTTGCTTTGAAAGCTGGATTTTCTTAAATAATTAGTATGTAAAAACACAAATGTGGGTCGTTAATTTTACTCCAATGTTACTTTACTCAAACGTTAATTTACTCTTAATTATATGTAATATGCTCGATATATGCCATTTCTTTTGGGAAAAAAAGTTAGGAATTCCACAGGTATATACAATTTGTTGGAAAGAAAATGTCATTCTAATTTAACAATTTAGAAAGATAGTATATTCCAAAAGATTATATTATAGCAAAATAGCAGCTTTTGGTCTTAGATTTTGCCAAGAAAAATGGTTTGACTGGCAGAAGGCAGTGGATTGACTTTGAAAGTTAACTGAAGAAAGTGAAGTGAGAGTGTTATCTTGATCGTCCAAGACAAACACTTTATTTGTTAGTGGTCCACACTTAATATGATATATCCCATCCCATCCCTTGGGAGAGATAATATAAGATATGGTGAATTTAGATAAATACAGCAAGCATGTGCATATATGTTTTTGCTTTTGGATGCACACATGGTGTTCATCATATCTCATCTCTCTTTCATTTCCAAGAAAAAGAAAAGGTGGCCGAATGAAGAGAGAGAAAGCCTGGTTCAAAGCATGCAAGAATCTTCACTTAACTTCCCCCATAATATATCAAAGCAGAATATAGTTTTTTTTCTTTTTTGGTCAAAGCATGAAAATCAAATAGTTGTTGCAAGTTGCATTAGTACTAAGTTTCTTTGTTTGTGTTATAAATAAATGTTAAATTTATATATTTATTCGTACGACTGATTAAACCCATCCCTCAATTCTTTTTTTGCTTTCTCTTTCCCTAGGGTTTAGTTACAATAATTTATAGCTTTTTGCAGTAGTAGGAGTAGCTTTTGCCTACCTAGCTAGCTACACCTCTATCTACTAAAATTAAATGGTTGGAATGGTAAGAAAGAAGGTGATGCACACTATTAATGTTTGATTCGTTTGGATACTTCAAAACTCCTAAATTCAACAAAGGAAATAGTAGGGGAGATTTTTGGGGAAATGTTTTGTAGAAGTCGTATATAGAATCTGTTTTCGATCGAGAATATAGAAGAATGACTCGTTACTATGATTAATTGATTGTTTTAATCGATTTCTTTTTGTCTTTTTTTGTAATTTTTATTATAATTTTTGAATCTTCCAAAAATACAAAAACCAGCTAAATGAAAAACCTAAAAAGCTCTCCAAAAATATTTTTAAAAGCCTAGGGTGTCTGTTTTTGAGATATAATATATGCTTTGGCTCTTTTTATTATATGTAATGTTTTGAGCCCATGTATTTGCTACTTAAAGGACAGGATATCATAAACGGGAAAATGATATGTTACTCAAATTTGATTATTTTTTTTGTGCTATTGTTCTAAATCGAAAAGAAAGGAAGAAAAAGAAAGATAGATGAAGGGTTTCATTAGGTGAAGAAAAACTTAGGTCGTACTAGTGTTAAGAATGACAAATGAAAAGGACAAGCTGGATAATGAAATCTGAAAAGAGAGAGATATCTTTAAGATCCAGAATTTAACAGACAAGTACTGCTGGGCTCTAGACATACCTGGATTTTGACATTCTTTTCAACTGCCCCTCCCTGCCCTACCTTCTTATATTCGTCCCTAGTCCCTCTTTGTTGCATACATTTTAAGCGTATTCATTTTGCTATTCAAAATATAAGAATCTTTGACCAAAAATTTTATCTTAGTTAAATTTAAATATGCTCACCGCTTTTAATTATAATCTTTTCTATTATAATCTTATTTGTCTAGATTCTAGACTAACAAAATCTTCTACCAAAATAAAAAACTGTATCTATACATTTTTAGAATATTTAACATTACTTATAATTGTATCACTCGAAACAAGCCTAAACGCAATTCATGTACTTTGCTCAGGGGTGGTGGGGGGGATAAACAAGCCTAAACGAACCAAGCAGTTCATGTACTTTGCTCAGGGGTGGTGGGGGGCGACCATCTCCAGGTACCGTGATAAAATTGCTAGAAAAAAAATTAGAAAATTCTTATAGAAAGGGTCTTTCGCCTCCTTTCCCAAGTAAAAGATCCGCCCCTAAGCAAAATTTTGCCTCCAAAATCTAAAATTTTCCTAAAAAAGAATTTCGGACCTAACTACCAAAAATCGCCGCTTGTACTAGTTTTCGTTCCTATAAAATCTATTTTGAATATCCTCGGAAAAAATCTATTCAAACTCATTACTTTATTTAAACAAACAACCTCAATTAATATCTAATAAAAACTCTTTGTTCATTAAACGAGGTGGTTTCTGAATGATAAATTAGTTTTGATTTATCTAATAAATATTTGCTATGACAATTCAAATACTTATTAACTAGTACATCATTTATTTGTTTACATTTGTTTTTTCATTATCTATCATTCATGAATATTTTCATAAAACAATCAATCCCTTTCATGAATTATTCGTGTTTGTCTAGAAAAAAGATCATTCCAGACATAAACAAATAATAGTAAACATAGAATTTTTTATTCGTTAAAATATGCAAATCCAAAAAATAAATTTGAGCATCTAGGCCTTGATGCGATACTATTTGTTTTTCAATAGTAATTGTAAATTTACAAAACTAAACCAGAAAAAAACCAGAGCACAGTACTAAAATGTTGAAAAGCATTCATTTGAAGGTTAACCAATGAACATCCTTCTCGTTTGAGTATCTATTTTTTTAGTTCGAAAGTTTGAGTATCCAATCACCTACTAACATTTTATTTTAGACTATCCAACTTCCCAAATTATTATATGGAGTAAAACGATTGATTAGATACCTACATTAAATACTCTTAAAGTTATTTAGAGCTGTATATAATACACCTACATAGACTGAGGAAAAGGTACCGTTAAAGTAAAGGAAGTTGAGTCGAAAAGAAAGATAGTGTTTCCTAATTAACTGTAGAAAGATAGTAGTATTAATTAAAAAGCTAATCCGAGTAGCTTTATCTCATCAACAACCATCTGCCCAACCTTTTCCGAAAATGGATAAATCGTTTATGACAAAAATTCTGGTTATTATATATGTTTCCGTAAATAGATACATAAATAGTTTAAAATAAAAAAAATTGTCTTATGAGTCTTTTCGATAAAACCATGGATTGGGAGGGGTTGCAACTCACACTTAGTCAAGGTGCGAAATATTCTAACCTCTACTTTAAGAAATAAATATATGGTCTTTTTACAAAATATGATTACTATTAGATGATTTTTAGCTTGCATTCCATTTAGGGATGGCAACGGATCGGATTATTGCAAAAAAATCCAAAACCATGTCCATATCCATTTAATTTATCAAAAACCAAACCCTAACGGATTTAACCATCGGATTTACTTTTCAAAACCACATCCGAATAATTCGGATTCGGTTTTTTAAAACGGTTTTTCGGATTTTAACTATAATTCGGCTCGCGAGGCGTCCCTCTCGCAGTAGGATTCCTAACCTCGCCTCGCTCTTGTGAAATGCCAAACTATAACTCTCTAAATATATTGAAAATATTGAAACAAGATCATAAATACATGACAAATATCCAATATATAAAATATTATGTTGATCTTTAATTAAATAACGTTTTTGTTACTTCTTTTGTTAATTCTAATATTTAGATTTTAGTTTTGAGATATGAAAATATTTTTTTATCTATAGTACTATAAAATATACAAAAATAGATGATTATAAACGGGTTTTTGGTTATTCGGTTTTATTTTATCTAAAATTTTAACCTAAAGGATTTACCCATCGGTTGCATTTTTCAGAACCATAACCTAACGGTTTTATCCATGGTTGCATAATTGATTTTTAATTGGTTCAAATTTTCATCGATTTTGATTTTAAACCATAACCATTTCCTTCCTTATCTATAGTTGGGTTGAGACTTTTGGCCTTTTGGTAATTAAAAATAAAAAATTATAAGAAAGATGGGGTTCAAAATATAAAAATACATGGATTTTAGCCTTTAGTAGGTAAAATAAAATCATATATATATATATATATATATATATATATATAAAACGGATTTCGGTTTTTCGGTTTTTTTTTAATCTAAAACCATATCCTAACGGTTTTAACCATCGGTTTCACTTTTTAAAACCAAACCCTAACGGATTTAACCACGGTTACATAATCGGTTTTTATTCGGTTCGGTAATCCGTCGGTTTCGGATTAAAATCGTAACCACTGCCATCCCTAATTCCATTGAACTTTGTTAATATCAATATCACCATTACTAAAATACTAAATGTTTAAAAAAATACTAAATTTTAGCAAACAACAATTTCAATTTCAATTTCAATTTCAAGGATTATGCCTAAATTCTCAAAGTTCAAAGTAATAATCTTATTCAGTCTTTCAAATTTTAAGTTTGGGAGGAATTCTCTATCTATCCCTGATTGCCTAGTATATGGGTAATGATGCCTATTGGTTTCACACAGTATACAGATTTCCTGACACACAGTATACGTATAGCTAAGATGATACTAGTAATGAAAACAAAGACTCAGGCCTACAAAAATAAATAAAAAATGACTAAAGATATATAATGTTTTCATGCATGCTTCTATAATAGTTATGATAGCGCTTAAATATTTACCTGAAAGAGGTTGAAAAGAGCTGGTGCAACAGCGAGGCGACTAAATGAACGAGAAGCATCAATGCCGACCTGAAAAGCAACAGCTTCCACAAACGGCTCCGGCCATACACCGTTGCCTGAGCGTCTACGACTGCGACTACGAGACGTTGATGGTGCATCTACACCACCACCGCCAGCACCACCGTGACCTCCGCCTTGATCAATTTCTTCAGATGTAGAAGTAGAAGAAGACGAAGAAGAAGCTGAAGATGACGTTGACATATATGTATATATATAATAGCACAGTGAAGGGATTGGGAACTCGAAAAGTTAAAACGGAGACAGAAAGAGGGACCCAAGGAAGACTGTTTCCACGATATGATACTTGTAACTGAAAATCCAAATTATTTATATTATTATATTTCAGCGAAATAAAAAGATTATAAAATTGGAGTTGAGAAAGAATTAAAGAGCATTTTAAAAAGGAAGAGAGAGTTTAGAGATTATACTGTACAACAACCTATCAAGTGATAAACATGAAATTTAATTTGAAGATAGACATCAGATAATAAACAGACGGTTTGTGCGTGTAACTATGTGAAAGCTTAATAGATGTTTTTAATTTTGCAGAGCTCTTATGCAGGTGGAGAGGAAGGGAGGAATAAGCGTATGTAAGTGTATATATATGTTGAGAACATGAGGCAAAATCGATGACACGGTTTGGTTGTACTTCTTCTATCAGGTGTTTAAATTTGTGACAGCTTTTCGATATATACAAAAATATTATACCTTCGCATGGATTTGGATAGATTCTATTAAGACAGTTGTTTCGTGTTTTTAGGTTATAGTCTACGCTATAGAAGCGCTGCCTATCTGTAAAAATGGTGGATATTTTTGCCTAGTATCTTCTCGGTGGAAAAGGAAGAGACGTTTATCCCGCTTATACGATTAATAGTCATAAATAACCACCCAGACTTTCATTTTCTTTATTCTTTGAGAATTTTGTATCGATAGTATATAACTTTAATTTTAATATTGTTATGTTAACTATAATGTTGTTATATACTTTATGAGTTAATTGTTAAAATTATGATACTACTTTGCATATTACTACATATATAAAATTATATATCCAATTCAAAACTAATTAACCTCACCTAAAATTGTTGTAATCCCGTTAGACGTTAAATTCCGATCGATTGTCTAGATCCCAAAATCGCATTATACTGTCTTAATTACAGTCACATTGTTATGGTTGATATTTTGATCGTTGGGGATACATTGTTAGAGATCGGTGGTATTTCTTTCATCCATCAAGAGCCTTATATATTTTTTGTAATTATTATCGTGTAAATATATTCTTGTGGCTTAGTATTAAATTTGGATTTTAGCTTATTATTTGGGTTTATAAGTTTATACTTTCTATTTTTAGCACCTTATATATAGTTGGGTTGGATTTGTCATTTTTTATTATTTGGCTATTCAATGCAAAGGATTTTGAAAAAAGATTTATTTTTTTCGTAAGAGCTCTTAGAGATAAATATTCTTTTTAAAATTTTAGGTTTGTAGTATACCTAAAATATTCTAAAATTAAGACAAAATAGAGTTTACGAGTGAAAATCATTAAGTGTCATCAGTGGTAACACTAAGCACCTCTGAAAATGACGCCTCGCAATGAAATGATGAGAAAGTCCAGAAGTCAAGGTTAACCCCAAGTCATGGCTTTAAATGAGCAAAAAACCCATTTTGGAAGATCATAAACGTTTATGGGCAAAACTTTAAAGTCGGCTTAAAAGAGTCACCACGCGCATTCAGCTAGGATTCCGAGCAACCCCTTGGGTTTCATGGTAAGCACTTGAAGTCAGGAGCGCGTGAGAGGTGACGGATTGCAATTCGGAGTTAAGATGACAAAGCTAATACTATTGTTTCCATGGTGGCTCGAACTAGTCTAACTTTAGTGAAAACGTTTTGGGTTAACTTTAGCCACTTAAATAAGGCTCACACTTCCTAAAAACATTTTGAGACTTTAATATATCATAATTTTGAGAATCAGATCAACACTTATCACAACACTTTACACTTTAGAAAGCACGATTATAATTAACTTCATAGTCCCTATGGAGAACGATATCTTTAAACTTATTATTACTAGCAAAAAACACGTACACTTGCGGGGAGTGCTTCCTCGGGTGTCGATTTATTTGTCACACCTTGGGGGGCGACATGTTTTTGGCGCCAATGTCGGAGACTATTTTGTTAATTATTGTGTTTTATTTAGTGCAGTTGGAATTTAATTGTTTTTGTTTTACGCTTGGTTTATTTCTTTATCTCTCTTGCAAATTCTTAAGTTTGGTGTATGCTCTCGAATCCCGAGAGGTTTCTTAAAGCTCAAAGGAAATGAGAGAAGGAAAGAAGAGATGAAAAATAAGAATGCAAATCTGAATAAAGCTGAAGCCCATTCATGGCTAAAGCCATGGTTGACTTAGCATCCGAGCAACAACAGTTTCATTTTCCACCACTTGGGATTTTCCCACCAGCTACTCAGGTTGTGACATTCAAGCCTGATGTGGGCATGCTAAATCAATTTAAAGATTATGATAATTATAACATAGCTGCTTGTGAATCTCGGTTAGATCCGTTCAAAAGTTCATGCAAATTTGTGACGCCTACATCACTCAAGGCGTCATTCAAGAACATGTGTACCTCACTTTGTTCCAATTCTTTCTGATCGGAGGTGCTAGTGAATGGTATGATCAACAACCGTGAGAGCTCCTCACTACTTGGGATCAATTGCAAGTTGGGTTCTTCGATAGATACTACCCTTATAGCGTGAGGTTGAGTGCTCAGATAGATTTGGAAATTTTCTAGTCAAGATCAAGGTGAATCATCAGGAACCGGGTGGACGAGGTTCCAATCATGTTTGAAGAAGTGCCACTCTACGGGTATACTCCTGAGTTCAGTTAGCCATGTTCTACTGAAGTCTAGATGGAAGTTAGATCTCTTTTGTAGAAGAGCTTTCATAATATTCCTTCTGAATCACGCGTTCGTGCTTATGGACCAAATTGTCAAGAACGAAATGAGTTGGAAAACTTCTTGCGCTCTGGTCGACCAATCACAAAATATACGTTGAGTTTAGATAACTAGACGACATTGAGTGAAAAGCCTGATGTCCTCGAGATTCAAGTGAAACATCTATATTTGACCCAAGGTACACAAGTTAATTTGAATATAATACATGAGAAGTGTATTTGTTTGTGTTTTAGTTTAGGTAATCATGCTTAGGAAGAATGCCAGTGTAACTCGTAGTTGGTATTTATTGTTGGTAATTGGGGGAAACTACCATTTGGGTAGTCAAGGTTATCAGCAAGGCAATCGCAACCATCTGAGTTTTCAGTGGTCAAATACTAATAGGGTCGTGAATCAAGGGACCTCGTGTCAAGGTAATATGTATCAATAATCAAGTAGACAAATATATGGGAAGCAAACTGTTCGCCCCAGCGGTGCTATAACAAATCAACACCGGTGGTGGTGGAAAAGGTGTGATAATATAACGGATAAACAAAGATAATAACAAATGGCACACACCTTTATACTACCAGGAGAAATTCATTGTAGTCTGCAAGTGCACAGATCTTTGCAAGTTATAGTTAATAATAAGGTTTGTTCTCAGGGATTTATCGGTTAGCTCATACTTGTCTTTAGGTAAGGAAGAGTATAAGAAATTAATTGTGAAAACTAAAATACAATAACAAAGATATAAATATTTGTTTGGTTTTTAGAATAAGAATTAAAGCAAATAATAATTAAACTAATAATACAAATAAATAAACTAATAAGATGGAGAGGAGAATATAGCTTAGGTTTGCTAGTATGCATATATCCTTCTAAATCAGTATTCTAATTATAATGGTTATTTTAGCTTCAAGCAAGTAGAAATAGCCAGGATTCTATAATCCTTCTAACTTCTGTCAAGGTAGACTTAGGAAGCAACCTCAACACTACCAAGGGACTTGGCAAGGGGACCCTGCGCAACGATCGGTAGTTAAATTAAACCTTAATGACTATCTAGTTAGGGAAGCCCATCAGGATCATTACTGCACACTAGACGATTATGTGGTGTTGTCATTAATTGAATCCCATGTCAGGGCGACAATCCAACTACTAAGAGCAGTCCTAAGATTGGCCAGATCTAGGGTTGTAATAGGTCAAAGCACATAATACATATATGTAAATAAGAAGCTCGATCAATTAACTGTCACTTTTCCAAATAACATAGAATATAGAAATAAAATTCAAAGATCTACATAATGCAAACCCAAGCTACGGAAAAATTAGTTCATACTAGGAATAAAACTAAAGAATAAAGAGATTAGAAACATAGTTAAGGTATAAATCTAATACAATTTACCCTAATGGTAGAGGGGAAGGATGGAGAAGAGGAGTTTGTCACTTTCTATCTTCTTGTCTTCCTTTACATGTCAACTTGCTTCTCTGGATGATCTCTAAGTGTAATATTGATTAAGGACTGAGCAAGGATATGTTTACAAATAATCATAACTTTTTCGTTACAGCTCGGAATCTAGTGATCTTTATTTCGAAATGACCTAATTTCATATATATTTTCAAATATAAAAGGGATCCTTCAAATTCCTTGTCGATTTGAGAGTCAAGAATACTACACATTTTTGCAGCCGGACAACAAATACTACACATTTTACAGCCGGACAACAACAATTGGTAGCTTTTGCACTTTCCTAAAACCAATCCTTTTAACTCTTGATTTCGCCTTGGATCTCCTTTCCTTAACTCCTTAACATTGATTTGGCATCTATCATTATACCTAAAAGCTTCACATTTAACACACAAATTACACTACAAACCTCTACATCAACCGGGAACTAAAACTAACAATCAAGAGGGAAAACTCCTCACTAAGAACATAACACACCTAAAATGATATCTCTAAACTGGATTAATTCATATAAAATTTGGAGACATAAAGACCCTCAACTTAAAGTTGTATCATTCAGATACAATAAAAAATAAAAGAGAAAAAGACTTTGTGGGTACCCATGGAATTCAAAAAGAGACTTTTGAGTACCCATACTATAAAATAGGACTTTTAGGTACCCAACTTTTTCTTTTTGTCCAACTGTTAGTGTTTTCCGTTATCTCACACATTAAGTATGATGTGGAGCCTATGTGGACTTGGTTTCCTTTTATTTTGAAAGGTATACTTAATGTGTGAGATAACATAAAACACTAACGGTTGGACAAAAGGAAAAAGCTGGGTACCTAAAAGTCCTATTTTATAGTATGGGTACTCAAAAGTCCCTTTTTGAATTTTATGGGTACCCACAGAGTCTTTTTCTCAAAATAAAAACATAGGGAAGTCTCTAAATATTTGACTAAGTCAATTAAGCATAAATGGAAAAAGATAGAAGAATGTGAGTAATAATCCCAAAGCAAATCTTTAGCAAGTTTCATGTAATAATATTTACAATACAAACAATAAACTTGGTTTAATATCAAGATCAGATTACCGTTACAATGCACGAAGGAGAGGTTCTTCACTTAGTTTGATATGGAGGCTATAGTATGTCCATCGATCCTAACAAAGTCTCCAATGATCTATCTAACTACTATCTATTGGTAAAATTGCTTCTAGATCACGTAGTAAAGAATCATAAGGTCTTTAAGGTTGAAATGTTTGGCTTAGGGACAGTATAATCGTATATTTGGATAATGTAGAGTGGGCTTTCGGATTTATTCTCACTAGCCATCACCGAGTCACCCTAGAGCTTAAGTTAATCTCATAAATGTTCTCACTCAACCTAAGATTTGATGCATTAATCAGCATCACCAATAACCCATCATAAATTAAGATGATCACATAAGGAATTCCACTTTTCTGGTCTAAATCATATACTCTCTTTCATATCAATTTTCTTTTATAAGTTAGCCATGACTCTCTAGTTTACGTGAAATATCATGCTACTTTTTTCAACATATTTCTTTTCTTTTCAACACTTTTCTCTTTTTCTTTTACCCCGACAAAGGGTTACAATATAAAAAAAGTGAATCATCATCAAGAGCACAATACATAAGCTCGAAAAATACCCAACCCAATAATAATTATCATAAGTTGAACCCACCACCCAAACTCAAGCTCTAAAACAACTGTCTAATCACCGTGATTCGAGTGCGGGTCATATAGTCTAAAGGGTATGGATTATAAAATGGAAAATAAAAAGGCTTTAGAAAGGCTTTAAGGGGTTGAGAAGGATATAAATATATTAAATTTGTACAGCAAGCTAAAAGGCAACAAGGGGTTTATCAAAGAACTGCCTTAACCACTTTCTAAACTATGCAATTTTGTTACTTTCTTACCTCTAGCTCGTCTGTTAAATAGGTTTATCAACTAGCTCGACTCTCACGACCTACACACCCCTCAAGGCGTCCTAAGATCAAACTTACTTCCACCATATTACTCACTAATTATTTATTTACTATTAAGGTGTGTTTTCATGTCAATACTCAAAGTATACAAAATAACCAGTTCATAAACAAAATACCTATTATCATTAACTCACTAAATTTATACTTTTAAGCCATTAAACACAATATACATCAAATTCCATCTAACAAAAATGTTAATTTCTTCTACAAAGCAATAAATCATGAAAAATGGAGATGAGGGACAGCGAATCCCCACACCCCCAACTCAAGAATGAGTTGTATCCCCACGACTCGAAACGACTTGATATAAATAAAAATCTAACACAGATATTGCAAATAAAGAAATGGTAAGGAAGAAAGAAACCGTACTCTCAAGGCTATCGCCTCGCATTATAAACATCCAAGATAGGATGCAGTGGATCTTTCGTGGTATCGCATCTCATTTGTTTCAGGAGCTTCATGATATGAACTTGGTTTGCTTTAATTTTCGCCACATCATTGGCCAAGAAAGTTTGAGCTGCTTCGACCTGATTCAGTCGCTCACCTACCATTTCTAGACATGCAAGATCCTTTTATTTTGATTCTCTCTCAAGAGGGCTTTCTTCCTTTGGAGGATTTATTTACACTTGCTCCTCATAGAATTGTCTTGATCCACACATTGTTGATATTGTTGCTCACTGTGTACATCAATTTCTTATTCTAACCACGGTTCACATTCCCTTTCCTTAATAGGCCAGTGATCATTGTTGGATATTTTACATTAAACAATGATTGTGAAGCAGTTGCAAATGGCATCACCTCATCAAAGATCAATTGTGCCACATCTACTTTTTTCTCACGTAAAACATAATTCAAAAAGATGGAAACTTTTATACTTACATCTGAGCTTCGCGTGTTCCAAAAGGCATTTGGTGTGAGGAAATTGTGTCATATTTTCTTATCGGGTTGAAAGTACTTGTAAGGCCAAGGTGCCCTCAACTCTCTTTTGTGTCCTCACACTAGCTCTTCACTCAATACATGCTCATATAGTTGGTTCCGATCAAAGATGGTCTAACCCATTTCTTGAACTCGAAGTGGTTTTGAATCTCTTCAACTGTGAAAGAGACTAACTTTCTTCTTACTAAATTTCGACCTTTACTATCTTGGGTAAAGAGGCCTAGATAGAACTCGAAAACTAACTCCATACACAAAATTGAGCGCCTCATCATGAATGTGGTCCATCCCAATCTCTCCCCAATCTCTAGAAATCTCTTAAAACATCCTTCTTCAATTTCTTTTTCAAATATCCTTTTGTAAGTAAGTGGTAATCCGAGTAAATTTTCTTTGGCGGTAGCTAATAAGGCCTTAGAAGCTTTGCTCATCTCGGGTATAGCGATCTCGATTTGGAGAGGTTGTGGTGTTTTCTCCTTGAAAGTTATAATTTCTTTGCTATTTGATTTCACCACTCCCGGCTTCTCTCTAATTGCTTGACCCGATTTACCCTTTTTCTTTGTTTCCAAAAATGCACAATTCTCAACTGATTTCTCTTAATATGACCCAATACCTTGCTTTGTTTCTTCTTCATCTCCCTAACACTAGATGGTGTGTCCGTTCTTTTCGTCATCTATTTGACCCCTAACTCAAAGGTTTAAACACTCTTGAACTACCTTTTGAGTTTTTGATTTTTTTTTAATTTTTTCACATGCATGAATTTCATGTTTGCGAAAAAAAATAAAAATTATAGAACTAAATATTAATTTACTTTGTCCAAAAATGTAACTTTTCTTCCTTTTTTGATTCTTTTTAAAATTAGTTATGTTAATTTTAAAAAAAAAAATTTAGAACGTACATGTGTATGATGAAATTAATAATAGGTGGTGGTGGCTGTAACTGTAGTTAAATTTTTGGATTATTCCCAATAAATTACAATTCCACAAGTTTTACTCCTAAAAAAAGAAAAGAGCAAATTACTTTCTACTTACTCACTAATTAAAAACTTCATTCCCAAGTAATCATTCTTGGCATATTTAACTTACGTTTTTACCCTTATATGGGATAATTCCCATTTAATTACAAATTTACACTTTTTATTCCACAAAAAAAAAGGAGGTTTTGACTTCTGACCTACTCACAAGTTAAATAAATAAATTACCAACTAAACCAATCACCTACAACTAATTCCATCACACGCGCACGTCCGTGATTTTTTTTTAAATATGCATAACTAATTCTAAAAAAATCAAAAAAATCAAAAGAATAAAAGAAATGCATTTTTGGACGAATCAAATTAATATTTACGTCTATAAATTTTTTTTGATTTTTTTTAATTTTGATATTTCGTTTTATGTGTTCCTGCAATACATAAAAACATATTTATGTGTTCATGTAACACACAAAATCATATAACATTACCTTCTTTAACAAAATTATTATTTTCTCTTTACTAATCGCATATATCCTATATTTACTTGTTTTTAATATATTGATATATTATCTTTTTGTCCAACAATATTTTTTTATATTGTGTATTTTAGTAAATACACAAAACAATTATTTGTGTATTACAGCAACACACAAATTTACCTTTTTTTCCCGTCAAGCCCATTCCCAATTAAACATTTGTTTCTTATTTAAGCACATTCACCTTCGCAACTATGTGTTGCATCAACACATAATTTAGATTATTACGTGTTTCTACATCACACAAATTGTTTCTTACGACTTGCAGCATCACACAAATTGACTTACACACTTGTGCTTGTCTTACACCCCTTTCGATGTGATATATGTGTATTCTATACACATAATTTTAGAGTTTAGCGTTTAGTATGGTTGTTTTGTGTGTTACTGTAATACACAAATGACTGCTTTGTGTAATACAACAACACACAAAATAACAAAAAAAGGTTGGACAAAAAGTTAATACATCAAGATAGTTATAAACGAGTAAAATTATTGTATATGTGACTAATAAAGAGAAAAAACGATTTTGTTAAAGAAGAGAATGCTTTGGATTGATTTTATAATTTTGTGTGTTACATACAGGAATACATAAATATATTTTTGTGTGTTGTATGAACACATAAATCTGAATATCAAAATTTAAAAATATAATAAATAAAAAAAATCCAAAAAATTCTCTAATGTAGATATGAACTTGCCAAGTCAAAAAATACATTTTTTTTAATTTTTATGATTTTTTTGTATTTAATTATGATTTTTTATAAGAAAAATCATGAACGCGCGCGTGTTGTGGAATTTGGAAAATCTGTTTTTGTGTGTTATAACTAAATTATCGAAATTAAAAAATAAATAAATTAAAAAAATCAAAAAAATTCATAGACGTAAATATTAATTTGTCTCGTCCAAAAAATGCAACTTTTTTTTAGAATTAGTTATGAATTTTTTTTAAAAATATTCACGGACGCGCGCGTGTAATGAAATTAGTTGGTGGTGATTGGTGGTGGGGTTGTTGGGGTTGTTGTGGGGGTGGGTGGTAGTGGATGGTGGTGGGGTGGTGGTAGTAGGATGGTGGTGGTGGTGCTGGGGTGGAGGTGGTGGGGGTGGTGGGGATGGTGATGAAAGTAAATAAATAAATATTATTATAATAAATAGTGAGATATAAAGATTAAATGGTCTATAATTAAAATAATTAATCAATAAGCCTAGAGGTATTTCTGTAATTTTTCAATTTTTTATGCTTAAGTGAGAATTAAGTTGAATTTGTAACTAATTAAAAACTCTTACGCTCTACGTGTAATTAACTGGGCGCTAAACTTTATACATGGTGATAGTAGTAGTGTAAGTAGCACATTATTTGTTTAATGTTGAAAAATAAATATTATATTAAAAATAAAATAATATATTTAATAATAAAAGTAATTAAAATATAACAATGTACAAAAGATATTTTTATAAATAATTATCGAGATAATTTCATTTTTAAACCTAAAGTTGCATTAGTCTTCTAATAATAGGCCACCTAATAATTTTATTCTAACTATATGCCTAAAAATAATTAGTCTTTTAATTTAGGCTTCTAAACTTATTTAGTACCAAAAATACCCCATATAAATTATATACTACTTAATTAATACCTAAATAACCTTATAACTACATTTTAAAATCAAAACAAAAAAACTCACGCATCTCTCTCTCCCCTATATAAACACACACTACACCTAAAACACACATTAGCTTAAATTCTTCAATTGTACTCGAATTTCATATAATTTTTTAATCTAAATCAACAATATAATCTTCTAATCTATGTATATCAAGGAATTTACGATAAAAAACAAGGTAATCATCACAAATCTTAAGATTTTTTTTCAAATTCATTTTTTTGTTTATTTTTTATGTTTTTCTGTGATTTTTTTTACAATTCTGTTTTTTCAGTTGTTTTTATTTCATGTTTATATATACTCGCACGTAATCTTAGATCAATTCACGTTTCATTTTTTCATTTTTTTTCATTTTTTTTTCATTTTGTATTGTAATTTACTATTTTTGGTAATGCAGATGATTTCTTCGTGTTATGAGCTGTGTTTTGAGTTTAATATTGACCATAAACTACTATTGATTCGTTTTACACTTTAATGGAACTTTGTTCATTGATTTTTTGTTAGTTTTGTTAAGTAATCATGTGTATATGTGATTTGCACTAATGAAAGTTGAAATAACTTACATGTGATGTTCATACATGTTTATATATTACATTTAGTTGATATATGCAGTTTTGGTGGTCAAATTGCAGTTGTTAACGTTCAAACGTTTTTTCTGTATTTTTTTTGTTACAACATTCTGCAACTACGTTTTTGGAGTTCTAGAACTACAAAAATGTAGTTTTGAAACTACAAAAATGTATTTCTAAAACTACAAAAATGTAGTTTTAGAAAATGTAGTTTTAAAACTACAAAAAATTAGTTCTAGAACTACAAAAATATAGTTCTGTAACTATAAAAATATAGTTGTAAGGATAATATTGTCTTAAGACCTAAAAATAAAACAATTATTTAACTAGCCTAATTTTAGAAAAGATATTGTTGTTTAGGCCTAAAAACAGAATTATCCTATAATTATCTTATTAAATAATTTTTATAAAATAAATTATTGAAAACTATTTTTCACAATTAGTTATTTTTATTAGAATATTTTTAACAATAACCCCTTTACCCTTTAAATTATGAAACATTTTGTTACTAAAGAAGGCATACTTGGCCAAAAACTGCTATCACCCTAAAGATAACTATTAATTAAACTTAACTCATATATTTACATCATTACAAGACAACTTTTAACTCAATTTACTCATTCATTTTTCATACAAACAAATATACACACGATCATCGTACTCGTACTCAAACCCGAAAATGAACCATCTCCTCCTGTTACAGGGCCCATAACTTCACTTAGACAGATCCAAGTCAGTGTCAATTAGTTACCTAGACCATGCTCTAGTCATCAACCTATGGGTAACCTTTGAGGTGCATCTTTAGCCGATCTATGAACTAAAGGAAACTCCACTAGAATTATAAACGATGATCTTTCTGCCTCTCTCAGATATTGAACCGTTCCGTTCATAATCTTAACAAGCTTCTGGCTAAGATATAGACCAAGCCCTTCTCTAGATACATTCTGCCCTTGATAGAACATTTCTTGAATCAACTTTTCAGGAATCCCAGGGGCTGGATGAGTAATCCTACCATAAAAAACCCGATAAAAATGTTTAAAAAAATTAATCAAAAAGGGTTATGACTTATAATCAACTAATTTATTACCGAAATTCAATATGTATGATATGTATCTTCGATCCTATCCGTTCTTTCCTTGGAATTATTTTGAATAAAACCGATGCTCCTTCAAACGCAGGGGTAAAAATGACAGAAATCTTGAGAAAGTTTGCAAGAACTTGCTGAAGTCTCAACGTGTCACCATATAAATAAATTGACGATATTTCAGGAGGTGAATCAAATATGATCTGAACCTCGCGTTCTTGACCAATTATCATGACTTGATTTATAACCGCGTCTAAAGAGTCCTTCAATTTGAATTCTGTGGTCCCCACGTCAGTGTAGCTGAAACAAATTATTTTGGGGTCTTAAAAGCTCATTCTAAAAGATAATGGACCTGTGAAGAAATTTACGTAAAATTAAATTACCATACCTTTCCTCGATACTCTCAATATCAGCGTCCTCAAGTATCTTCGCTAATTGTTCACAACACAGTTGACTTGTAGTCAAAATTTGACTTTGTTCTTTACTTAAATTAGTAGATCCAATAAAATCTTGAATACATTTAATTCCATTTAAAGGATTCTTAATTTCCGTTCGAATATACGACAACTTAGTAAGACTATTTTCGGCAGATTTTTCAGATATCTTCTGAATCTGAATCGCATATTGAAGTTCGGGACTCGCGACATGCAAAAAACATAAAACTCCAACAATTTTCCCTTCCGAATCTACCCTTCTACTAGCCGAAACAAATGCTTCAACAAATTTCCCTTCCTGATCGTAAAACCCAAACAGTAATTTCTCCACTTCTTCCCCAGAAATCACTCGATTCAATAAAATTCTCAGTTTGGTCAACGTGTCTTGATCTTTGACCTGACAACCGTAACTATTGACCGTGAAAACTTCACCGAGAAGCATTTGATTAACCGTTTCGTCCCTGGTTAGACCGGTTAATTTTCTCATTGAATCGCTCCATTCTATGCATCGTCCATTTTCATCGGTCATGAAAATCGGTGGGATTAAAGCGCACGGGTTACTAACTATTCCGATATAATCACCTTGGACTTTCATATATTTGTCCGTGATTAATTTTTGACCCGTTACATCTTGACCCACGAAGCAAACTCCGATTATGTTTGACTTTGCGTCTCGGTTACAACATGCATTTGCGACTAAGATAATTGGGTCGTCGTTTTTTCGTTCTGGATCGTGTGATTTTAACTGAATCTCGATATTTTTTTCTTCTACACCTGTTATTTCAATTTTAAAGTAGATCAATAAACTTTGAAATTTTGTGTTTGTATTAGGGTAAATATCTCATTCGGTCCCCTATCTTTGCAGCTTTTAGCAGTTTACTCAATTATCTTACAAATGTAACATTTTAATCACTTATCTTTTGATTTTGTGACAGTATTGGTCCTTTTTGCAAACATAACAACTTTTTCTGAATTTTCCTTCTTTTGACAACATATGTGGCAATAGCAAAATGATACTTTGAAGGGTATATTATTCTTTTATCATATTCATGTGTATTTAACACCTATGATGCTATGAAAATACGAAAATGGACGTCACAAAATCAATAGACAAGAGACTAAAATTTTATATTACTAGATAAGGGACTTTGAGTGTCATAAAGGTCAAAGATAAAGGACCAGATTTGTTATTTACACTTTTTATAATTACGACTTTTGCAAATTTAATCTGAGGCAGCTTAAAGTACAAAAGATTGAAAGGTGTAATCAGAGTCTCTTAGGAACTATCAATCTAATAAGAAGTATACATTTGTAAGTAACCTATCCTTTATCTTATACCGTTATACCTCTAAGTCCTTTATCTTGTAAAAGTAAATTTTTAGTACTTTATCTTTCGATTTTGAGACCACGCTAGTCCTTTTCGATATAGGCGATTAAATCCACATGTCGCCATATTATTGGGGTGATAAACGACAAAACTTTAAAAACTGTTATTTTGCTATTGCCACATGTTACCAAAAGATGACAACAATTATTACGCAACGAAAATACCTATAAATAACTAACATTATCACAAAAGTACTACTTTAGCAAAACAAGGAACTAAACTGTCAAAACATGTAAAAATAAAATACCAAACGGATTATTTAGGAACAGAGAAATACCTTTCAAAACCGAGGAAAGCATATTATTAACTCTATTTATGGAATCGTCCACCACCAAATCAAGCAAAGACATACCAATAGCTTTCTCAACACTCAAATACGTAAGCTCACACACTTTATCATTCCACCCATTAATATTCCCAGACATATCCACCGCAAAAATAGGTATAGTAGCTGTCTCAATTAATCTCACCATTTCACTAGTCACAACCCTTAACTCATCAATCCTCTCAATTCCCTTTTCTTCATTTGGAACATTTATAATCATTTTAGAACTTTCCGGATTCTGATCTTGCAATGAACCTCTTAATATCAATTGTAACGAATGAATCGCATCCATTTCAACATCTTCCCATGGTAAACTTCGATGTTTCACCACTTCTAAAAACGCTTTAAAAGATGATCTCGGATGCATTTTTCTCGTGTTATCTTTATCTCCCGGATCATGCTTGGCCCCACCCCATTTTATCTCCTTCGCTGTGTGGGACCGGAACCAAAATAGAAAATCTTGTGTAGTGATTCTTACAGCGGCCATACCACAAATCGCGTCCCCGAGTAAGGACGCTCTAGGGTACCCTGCTTCCGTAAGACTATCCGTACTTAAACCCGTACTTCCCGTATGATCGTCAAGTAACCATTTTACGAGATGACGGATTTGCCCCTCGTCAGGTGTGACACCGAGTAACCATGTTTTACCACGGTAAAAAAGCGCCGCACCGTCACATTTCACAAGATCCATTACGTTTGGGGATTGTGTAATGATTCCTAAAGGAGCGTCTCGTAATAACATATCGCAAAGAACTGTTTGTGTTTGGAGAATGTTTTTTTCATTTCTTTGAGCGCTTAATTCCACTTCTTTATTTATCTGAACACTGAAAACTTGGATTAAGAACTCACACGCGTAACGTAAAGGAAACGGAAGAAACCTCGGACTCGTATGATGACACACTACTAATCCCCATAGCTTTGTTCCGGGCCCGGGCCCTATCCCGGGCCCGGATTCTTCATCTTCGTCGCTTATAGTAACTGACATCACTAACGAAGCGATCGAGCCCATGTTAGCCATGTACTGAGAATGGCATCCGTGAGGGGCTCGTAAAGTGGACCCCGCGAGACTCAACGGTTGACCTAAACCCGGGTCTTGAACAACTTTAACGGATTGTGCTAAGCAATCGCATATGATTCT
Organism: Nemophila menziesii; assembly: GCA_029959085.1. Lineage (NCBI taxonomy): Eukaryota > Viridiplantae > Streptophyta > Magnoliopsida > Boraginales > Hydrophyllaceae > Nemophila > Nemophila menziesii. The sequence continues at coordinate 3,503,969 of JARWIR010000013.1, forward strand.
TACTTTATTTTTCATGAAGAGGAAACGAGAAGCTTGAGGTATATCTATAGCTGGATAGTGTAACCCGAGGTAAGGTTCTAAATCTGGTTTATGAATCTCTGATATAACCTCTCCATGCTCATCTTCGTGGAATTTATACACCATGACTCGATCATACCCGGTTAACTCGCTAACTTCTTTAACTAAAACATCGCATAATAAAGATATATTCCCGCTAGGTAAAGATTGTAGCCTCGATATAGATTTAGCGGAGAGTTTATAAGATTTTAACGCTCCGGCAGCTGTAACGGGGACGTCTATAATATTAACCGGTTCTAAATCGATGACTAATCCAACATCAATACGATGAAGAATTGCGTAAAAGGGCTTACCGGAACTTACGGAATGAACAAGAATTGGGTTAAGGAAACTAACTTCATCGTATTTTGCAGCTTTATGAAGTGCAGAAACACTTGAAAATCGAAAAAGCGTTGTGAGATCAGTTCCAAATGCGAGAGGCTCTTGTTGTTTGTCCATGTTTGGAACAGCGTGAGGTGATAAGTCCAACATTTCGGGAGTGTTTTCGCTGAAAGCAAGGACCTTGAAGTTTTGTTCATCAATGGCGATTAAACAACCGAATGGTTGGATAAGACTTCCCCTTTGCATTTTTTGAAGATAAGCTGAAACAGAGGAGGAAGGAACATTACTAGTGCTAGTAGATGTAGATCTATTGACTGAATTTGAGTAATCGAATTGTTTGTGTTGAGATTTTTCTTCGAATTCTTCGTGAAGCTTAGCGTCAATTGGTGTCTGAGACACCCCTCCACCACCAGGCCGCCGCCTCTTGCTGCCGGATCGAGCGGAGCAGCTATTTGAACTGTTGTTGGTCGACATCTCTCACCTAACCTCACCCTCAATTCACCCTCTATATAGATTCTTCAATAAAGCTTTCATTTTTAATGGGGCTGTGACAGATATTCTCCAAACAAGATAAACCTGAAAATCAAAACTTTCCCACATAAGATTCTTGATAACAAGTAAAATTCCAAATAACAACGACTAAAGATTAGGTACCTTCAAAATAAGTCTCTTCAATAATTCAAGCAAAGAAGTGGGGAACTTGTAAAGAAAAGATTAGCTACCTTCTTTATTAAAAGGTGGATAAAAAAGTTTGGTCCTTGATTCTCAACTAAAGTAAGAGATACCAAGATAGAGAAAGATAGAAAGATAGAAATGGAAAGAGGGTCATCCAAATTATAACTGGATTTCCTTTAAATATTTAAGAATGAGTTTTTTTCCAATTTTCTACTCCTTAATTGTACATTGTAAAGTCATTACTCCACAAGGAGGATTGTTCCTTTCCATTTTAAGAGTACTGACAAAATCCAAATCCAAATCCCAATTAGTGTATGTCAGCAAAAGGAAATTCCAAAATGCAATTCTATTTTATTCCAGAAAAATACTTCTTTTTATTAGTGTCATTTGTGTGAATGGCATCCATCACCGGCCTTTGGCAGATGTCAAAGGGAATGATTGCCACCTTTTTCTAACAAAATCTAGCGGATGATTTTGAAAAAATAATTAGATCTTTTGAATAGTAATAAACAATAAGTTATCATCATGTTAAACATATCTTAATCATATTTTTGTTATTGTATGTAATATTATATTATGGTATACCACCCTGACTACTATCAACTTGAGCCATAAATGCAATACAAGAAACACAAACACACACGTATTCAACACACTCATCTTTAATCTCTAGTCAAATCATTTTGACATTCGATTAAGCACCACAGGTTTATAAGGGTCTAGAGCAAGTCTTACCCCCTTCGGCCTACTTACTTAACCAAATGAAACGGTCAACGATTACATTAAGTGCCAATGATTTAAGAAAAATGGTGATTTTGTTGCTAGTGGTACAAGAGGTCAAAATGATTTGAACCATTTCAATATGTTCAGAGGATGGACAATGGATTACTAGATGTAGTAAATGGTTTCTTGGTGGATAAAGATAGAGAAGGGTATTCTCATGTTCCTATTGATCTATCATCTTGTCACTTGGAATGCTACTAGGCCTTAACAAAGCCTATAAGTAGCTTGAAGTTGCAAATATATTTCAAATATAATGGATCTCTGTTTGTAGGATTGGTGGAAAGTTAAATAAATCAGGTATGCATCTTGTGGAGAACTGATTCTGTGACAAATGCTCAAATTATATTCGTAGATCATGCTTTATTATGTAGGGTTAAGGATATTGCGAATAGTAAAACCTTTTATATTGTTTGTATATATGCTAGTAATGACTACGTGGAAATAAGATTAATGTGGCATACTTTGGCTAACTATAGAGTTTTGAATTAAAATGGATTTGGTGTTGTATAGGGATTGATAATGAAATCCTAAAATATGAAAACAGTATATTAATTACATTTCGCTGCAATAGAGTTTTAGAATGTGTTGTTGATAGTAAGCTCTATGATCATCAAGACTCATGAAATTTCCATACTTAAAATAATAAAATATTGTATGATGGATTGAGATCAAGCAAATTGGGTAGAGTGATGGTCAATTGCAACCATTAAGGATTTCATACATAAGTGAGTTATTTTGAAGGAGCTCAATGATACTAATTTGATCTTGATCCCTAAAGTAGCTTTCCCATATAATGTTAAGCAACTTAGGCTAGTTGCTTATTGTAATGCTCTTTATAAGAGAAAATCCAAAGTGCTAGCCAATAAGATTAATAATGTAATGTATGGACTCGTTTCTTTGATTAAGGTTGTGACAATATTTTGATGGATCGGGTTGTTGTGAAAGGGCGTGATGGAGCTCATTTGAGTTTTAGGTCTACTAAATTCGAATTTTCAAAAGTCTTATGAAGCATGAATTGGTGTTTTATCCTTGAATTTTTTTTAGAGCTATGAACTTTCTTTCACAATTTGTATAGTGGATAGAGTTATGTATAACTTTTATAATTTCTAGGATTCAATGTGGTGTGAAAGGTCTAAAGGGGATAGGGGTTGTGACATGGTGGTCATATCTCCTCTTACTTATTTGTTCTTGGGATACCCAAACATTTTTAGCTTTCATCATAAGTATAAACCTATAAATCTGTCTCCCTTGATCTTTGAAGATGATTGTTTGTTATTCTTTATAATTGATATGTATTTTGCAAACATTATTTGTGATTGTTTAAAAGCTGTTTGTATGATTTTTGAATTACAATTATGTGAAGATAAGTGTGAATTGTATGTAGAAAGGGGTGAATTTAAGTCTAACTGAATGTATAAGTGATCTTTTTGGCATTAAGTTTGGTTGGGTGCATGTAAGATATGTTATAGTGCAAATAACTGTACAAATATAAAGTAAAAGGTATTGTGAAGTGTTGATAGTTAAGATTTGTAGTGTTATTGAGGGTTGGCAACATATATTTTCTTATTAGGGTGTTCTTCAAAGTAATGTTAAGGATTGGTGTGGTGTATTCATGATGTCAAATAAAACATTTCTATAAGATTGAAAAGGAACTTGCTAGTTTTCTATGGCAAGGAAATATCGATTCAGTCAGGGGAGCCAGTGTGGCTTGCATCTCACTTTGTAAGAGTAAACAATTTTTTTTGTGTAGGAATTACTGATTCGAGAATCGTTTATAAAGTGGATTTGTTAAAGGCATTTGGGAGACTCCTTAGTAATAGGGTCTTTGACCCAAAAGGTTTTGGAAAAAATTACTCTAAGGTTCACTAATATTATAAAATTCTTCATCAATGTCTCCATGGTGAAAAGATCAAAATACCCTCAATTATAAGACATAAAAATTTGACAAGTGAAATTCAGTTAGCACCATCAGAGGTGGCATTGAGCATCATTGATGGTAACTCTGATCATATTCAGTGGTGACAAAGAGAAATTTGTTTCGAACACTGAGCAAACGTGTCTAACACTAATTTGTTTTATTTTAAACACTGCGAAGCATTATTTTTAACACCGAGCAATGTCATTGAACACTGAGCACATTCGTTTTAACATGAGCAATATCGTTATACATTGACAGAGAAAAATCAATGATAATAGTCAGAATACACTAAGCAAAATCAAATTTGGCTCTAAAATAAAATAAGTGTGATTGTTTAAAAGTCATTTGTGTGATTTTTGAATTACAATTATATGAAGATAAGTGTCAATTTTATGTAGAAAGGGGTGACTTTAAGTCTAGTTGAATATGTAAGTGCTCTTTTTGGCATTAAGATTGGTAGGGTGCATGTAAGATATCTTATAGTGTAAATAACTATACAAATATAAAGTAAAGGGGATTTGAAGTGTTGATAGTTAAAATCTGTAGTGTTATTGAGGGTTGGGAACATATATTCCTAGCAACATATATTTTCTTATAAAAGGTGTTTGTCAAAGTAACTTTAGGTACTGGTGTGGTGTATTCGTGATGTCAAATAAAGTATTTCTATAAGATTGAAAAGAAACTTGCTAGTTTTCTATGGCATGGAAATATCGATTCAGTTAGGGGATCCAATGTGGCTTGCATCTCACTTTGTAAGAGTAAACATATTTTTGGTGTAGGAATTACTAATTCAAGAATCGTTTATGAAGTTGATTTGTTAAAGGTATTTAGGAGACTTTGTAGTAATAAGATCTTCGACCCAAAAGGTTTTGGAAAAATTACTTTAAGGTTCACTAACATTATAAAATACTTCAGCAATTTCTCCAAGGTGAAAAAGATCAAAATGGCCTCATTATTAAGACATAGAAGTTTGACAAGTGAAATTCAGTTAGCACCATCAGCGGTGGCATTGAGCATCTTTGATGGTAACCTTGATCACATGCGGTGGTGACAAAGAGAAAATTTGTTTCGAACACTGAGCAAATGTGTCTTATACTAATCTATTTTGTTTTAAGCACTCAGAAACATTGTTTTTAACACCGAGCAATGTCATTGAACACTGAGTGTATTCGTTTTAACATGAGCAATGTCGTTATACATTGAGAAAAAAAATCAATGATCATAGTCAGAATACACTAAGCAAAATTGAATTCGGCACTAAAATAAAATATTAAAAATTAAAAATCTAATTAAATGTTTAGAAATTAAAAAGCTAATAATCAATTAATGAAAAAAAAGGTAGGAGATTTCAACAGCAAAAAAGAAATAGTGACACGGTAACGTCACAAACATCTTAATAAAAATAAGAGTAATGCTGGGTATCACCCAAAAAGGCATCACCTAAACATCACCCATGATGTGGTGGTTAGGTGGTCCAATCATGGATTTTCTCTTTCCAGGTTTACTTTTTTCTCTCTCCTTCATGATTGGACCACCTAATCGCCACATCATGGGTGATGTTTAGGTGATACCTTTTTGGGTGATACCCAGCATTACTCTAAAAATAAAGATTGTGTCAGTGATCGAAAACCATGTCATTAAGAGGAGCTTGAGTCACTGAACAAAAATCAACTTCAAGCATGCACAATATCACTATCTCCTTCACAAATCGAAGCTCCATAGACTTTGAGCTTGCATTAGCTTTGGGGCTTCTGCCACTAGGGCTGAGCACATGAGAACCAGAAAACCAAACCATAAAACCAGAAAAACCCGAACCAAAAAAACCAAACACCGAAAAACCAAATGGTTCGGTTTTCAAGATTTCAAAATCCGAAATTTATTTGGTTCGGTTTACTACGCAAAAACCAAATAAAAACTGAACTGACTAAGGAAAAAATAGTGAATTTGTGAAGTACAAGAATTATGTGGGAGAAACTTTTGGTGAGAAATTTTCATCTACGTGAAATTTTAGTTTTATTATTTTGTGGTGTTATTAGTGACAATTTTTTATACCACTTAATATTATTAGTATCCATTACTTGATTGATTTTGTTAATCATGATTTTCTAAATTAGGAAGTAATAATTTTTATTTTACAAATTTATGTAGCATTGTAAATTAAAATAAATGTTTTTAGGTTATACGTTTTTATTTAATTGATATATTAATCGTCCATCGTATACATGTAATAGTAGCATAATAGTATTAGAATATTAGTGGATCGATGGAAATAAGTTGATTAATGTTTTACCTACAAATATTTATAGGAGGGCAATTATTATTTTTTATGGTGGAAAGTTATAATTAACGATGTTTTTTAACCAAAGAGATAAGCTTTAGTCACTGAAGGATGAAAAGTTAGTCAATGTTCCGTTGTCTGGAGTAAATTCAATCAATTAATGCACAATTTATGTGTTATGTTAGTGTTTTGGAACATATTAGCTTCTATGGATAACCCCTTGAATTGAAAATTCCTATTAAGGGTACTTGACTTCTATGTATTATAGCACTAGATATTAGAAAGCACTTGTTTGTAGAGGGCTCTTTCTCCAAAAATATTTAGGGTGCGATTTGTAAGAGAAACAAAGACATGTGTATGAAGGATACTTGGGAAGGCTTGCTATATGACTTGTGGGTAAGTGGGTAGGACATCCACTTGGAAGGGGGGGGGGGGGGGGGGGGGGGGGGTCTTTTAGCTTCAAACTTTACTAGATTTATTTATCATACATTGGAAGCAAGGAATAACATATTATATGGAGGAATATGCTCAATGAGAGAAAATTAGGTAGGAAATGATTAGTATAATGAGATATAAGTTCTACAATGTTTTCAAAATTTTGATTCAGTATAAATTCATTTTTACGCAAAAATTTGTGTTTATGAATGCTTTGACAATTGTAATATGATGGGTGTTTCTACTAGGGATGGAAACGGTTTGGTTAACCGTGAAAAATATTAAATACCATATCTGTTTAATTTAATAAGAACGGAACCTAACAATTTAACCATCAATTTTGTAGTTTTTAACCATTGGGTAAAATTATAACCATAAATATTTATTTTATAAAAAACCATAACCTAACTAGTTTAACCATCAATTTTCCAGTTTTTAAAACGCTTTTGCGAGTTTTAACCATAACCAAACGATAATTGTATAAATATATTAAAAATTCCTATAATAAGACCAAACAAATAAGAAAAATATCCAAAGGAATATACAAAATCGTGTTGGTATTTGATTAAATTGGATATTTTTTATTTGTTGGTTAAATCTAATATTTGAATTCTGGTTATAAGATTTGAATATATTTTTCTACCTAGATTATTATACATTATGAAAATATAGATGATAATAAATGATTTTCAATTATTCTGTTTTATTTTTGTATAAAACCATAACCCAACAGTTTTAACTACCAGTTACACTTTCTTAAAACCATAACCTAATAGTTTTTATCATGATTAAATAATCGGGTTTTAATCGGTTCGGTCACCATTAATTTTAGTTTTGAACTATAACCATTTACATCCCTAGTTTTCACCGTCTAAGGCTATATTGAAAGTTTTTATGTGTATAAGTGATTTTGGAAAGTTATGAGATTGTCTCTTTTCTGTAGTAACTTTGTAATTTTGTGTTTATATTCATTAGTTTGGAGTATGAACTTCATTCTATACTTTTCTAAATTTGTCCCCTCCCTATATATTGAAATTATTGATTAGTAATGAAATCCCCACTTAAATATTTTTTACAAGTATCTCTTTAGTTTTTTCTTCTAAATTCTTATCTTTGGATTTTCATTTGCAAGAATATTTTACCTTAAATGTCAGAGTTCAGAGATTATGTTCTAGAATGTTATATGTGTCTTTGTTATATAAGACATAAAATACATATAATAAATAAATTATTTTAGAAACAAAAATAACTCCTTGAGCTTTTTTTTTTGAATTATAATTTTTTGTGTGGAATCATGATAATTGAGAAAAATATATATTATTAAAATTACGCTCCTTGTAAAACTATAACTAAGAAACTCAGTTTTATTCTCACTTAATAGGATGAGATTTTTTCTTCCGACTTAATGTCAAATTAAACAAAGATGAATTTTTCAACACACTTTATGTCAAAGAGTTGTTTTGTATCATAACTTATTTTAATATATATATATATATATATATATATATATATATGATTTATAGCTTCTCAAATAGTTCATAACATATCATATATACCAACAATGATCTTTTTATTTCTTTATTTAAAAATTACACACGACGGGTTCTAATTAAAGAAAACAAATTCTTAAATAATACAATATCAATTACTATCCGAACACCCCCATTTTAAACCTAAATTAATGTGTTTCATTAACGGAAAGAGTTTAAGCATGGAGATCTTTCATTCTGTCCTAGTTGGGTTTTTTTCCAGTACTTTCAAGTGAACATTCCAATGTTTTTTTTATCAAGTGCAAGCAAGTTGGTATTCGACAATTTCATGGTTAGTGTGCAACAATGGTGTAAAATTTGTTTTTATTTAAATATTAACTCATTTTCTAACACTCTTGTTTGTGTTTATTTTTATTATGTAAAATTAAATTTTGAGCCTTATCTTATCGTTATTATTTATTTCTTTTAAGTTTTAATGGATATAGTCTTAGTATTACTTTGTTTCTATTAACACTTGACCTTAAAGTTGTATGAAATATTTTTTATAACTAAAAAACGCTGCATTTGGCCTATGATATTGAAATTTATATTGCTTTTGTTATGATAAATCCACCGACCCACAATATTTGTTTTTGTTGGTTTGATTGACTGCGTAATTGTCAATGTAAACGATAATGTAATTCGACTTAGTTTGTCTTATATATTGAATTGTTAGATTTATTAATTTTCAATGTAAATAGCATGAATTTTTGTCTGTGTTATTTTACTACATGACACACCAATTTAAGCCATCAAGCCACTTTTTTTTTATACTGGCACACTATCAAGTCCATTACAACCTAGCGTTTTGTTTTTTCATAGTTGATCCCCTTTCATGTAAACCAGTGTTTGACTTTTGTTTATTGATTTACCAAGGCATTCAATGACATCAAATCAATTGACTGAGTTTGCGCGACAAAGGTGTGCAGCAACTGTCCCACTATATTGTTCATATAACCTATTGATTTTATACTATTAACCCACTACTTTTTTTATTACGGTTTTAGTCTTCTTGATTTCTAATTTTTTTATTTGTTTTTTGCATACATAGGTTATAATTTCGAATATTGTTGATTTGGCCATTCAAGAAAATGATTTGATTTTTTGTGATAGAACATAAAACATTATGGAAGATTTTAGTTATAGTATATTGTAATTATAGAATATTTAATAATATAATATTGTAATTATGTAAAGTTCTATTTATAGAATATTTTAAGGTATCAAAGGTTATAAGTGTCATTTTTTTTTGGATTGTACTTGTTTGGCTAGAATTGTTAGGTTATGAACTTGATGAGGAAGTCACTCTTACATATATATTGATTTTTTCAATTGGTTTTTCGGTGATTGACCTATGGGTTATGAGGTCTTGGGGACCATCTTTATGGCTAATAGAGTATGTGTGGATATTTTGTTCTTTAAATAAACCTTTGAAATTTTATGTGTTATAAAATATCCATGGGTATATAAAAGTATGAAAAGACAAAAAATAACCTTCCCATTTTGCTCGGTTGTTCTCAACATTCGACAACTTTTCTGTCATCTCTTCTCTTTGGCAATACTCAAGGAAATCACCGTCTTTTATAGCAAAAAATTTGTGGCTCGGCCGGCAAATCAGTGGCACGAGTGGAGAAGATTTATGTTCAAAGTGTCATGGATATCGAGATTTAGTAATTTTTAGAAGTTGTTAGAGAAGTTTGAGGTTTAAGAGTCGTTATCCATCTGTTATGTTCTGTTCGAGGGTGAGTTTATTGTATAGATAAGAAGAAGATTCATGGTTTTGCTTGAGATTACTCAGTGATTTTATGTTAATACTTAGTGATTTTGTGTTATTACTCAACTATTTTGCGTAAATACTTAGTAATTTTGTGTTAATACTCATTAATCAACTATAACTTTTGTAATTTTGATTTACTCAATGGTTTCATGTTAAATACTAAGTGTTTCTGCGATAATACTCAGTGATTTTTTCTTAACTTTTATGATTTAAAATACTCGGTGGTTTCGTGTTAATACTCGGTGATTTTTTGTTATTACTCAGTGATTTTTAATTATACTCAGAGAATTCACCTGCAAAATCACTGAGTACTCAACAAAAAACGTGTTAGGACTATATTAATCTACTTATATTATTAGTTTATTTTATTGTTTGAATATTAATGACTTCGATTATACTTTTTAAATAAAATTTGAAAAATTAATACTTTTAAGATTCTCGTATAGAATAAATAATAGACATATTATTATAAAAAAATTTACGATAAATAATAACTTTATTTAATAATTATAAGTAATATTTAATAAAAATATTAATATTAAATATATTAATTTTAATTTCAAACATTTGTGTATAAGTTAAAAAAATAACATATACATAAAAAGATATAAATAATTATAAATTATTTAAAATAGAAAAATTGTTGAAACAAATTTAATATAAGATTGGAAGGTTGAAATTGGGGAGTTGTTGGATTAAGGCTGTTTTTAAAGTTGCTATTTGAAAGAAATACCCCGTTTGACTTCCAATTCTGGCTTTTCAATTGGGTAGCTACTAGACTTAGCCTAAATAACCAATTCAGTATGCCCAACTAAGTCAATGAATGTGCTAAACAAAGTCACTGAATACTTAGCAAAAACACTATATAGTTAACAAAGTCACCGAGGATGATCAACCTAAATACTGAATACTCAGTAAATAATCATTGAGTACTTAGCAAAATCACCGAGGATGCTGATGAAATGCAAAGAATACTTAGCAAAAGTTTGGTTAAATCATTGAGTGTCATTTTGAACCACTGAGTATTAACACAAATCACTGATTATTTAGCAAAATCATTGAGTACTAACTCAGAATTACTGAGTATTAACACAAAATCACTGATTATTAACACAAAAACCACTGAGTATTTTAAAATAATAAAATTTACAATTACTTTTAAAATACATGAACATGGATCTTGTATTTGGCTTCATCTTCATAGATTTATGCTCCAAAAAACAAATGAAACTTGCGGAGTTTTGTTGTGCTGGCCTGAAACTTGTTGAGATCCAAGCTTGTTCGCGGATGAATCTTGCTCGTCCATGGGCATCGAAGACTACCATGGATCTCGAACACCGTTGAACTCGGTTTAAGATCTCGATCTCACCTGTCATGGCTTTAAAAATAAAGACTACGTTAAAACAACTATTGGATCTCCACCGGAGCTTCGAAAATAGCTGGATATTCAATGGATCTTCGATGAGTTTCCATTGTTGCTGTTGTCGTGTACCATCATCGTGTCAAAACTCGATACAGGAATTGGAGCTTCGAAATCTTATAACCATGGTTGATGTTGGAGTGGGAAGAGGAAAGTAGAGAGGGGAGAAAGTATTTTAAAGTTTGTGATTTAGGTGTATAATTTAATTTAGTATATATAATAAATAAAAATATTTGAAGGTATAATAAGTAATTGAAATGATATGTCTGTTAAATTTTTTAATTGTCCTTTAATAAAATTAATAAATTAATTGGAAGTATTTGAATTTTGAGAAAGAATTTTCAAAACCATTGTATAAAAATCTCTTAATTTTTTAGGTGATAACTAAAAGTGTCAACCAGCTGTATAAGGCAATTTCTTTTTTTGGGTATACAAGGCAATTCGGGCACAATTATTAGTGGGGTTTAAGAAAGGAATTAAATAATACTTAATAGGGACCAAAAGAATATTTTAATCAAATTTGTTCATTATCAATTGCATTTCAAGATCGGATAAGTGGGAAAGCAACAAATCTAGATCTGCCTTGAATATTAATATATTATCAAACATATTTCGAGAGGTTTACATGTGACTTTTTTCTAAAATGGTTAGCAAGTGTTTCCTGAATAATTGAGAAAATGATCAAATAATTGAAAGTTTTTTCTTGACAAAAGCAGAGAGATGTTTGGGAATTTTTTATAAAATAATTAAAATATTTAGAAAATATAATTAGATATGTGAATAAATATATGAATAAATTTAGTCATTTGAGTACTAATGAGATGGTTTAATAGAATACAAGTGAAAATTAAACACATATGAAAGTGTGGAGGTAGACGTAACCACGGAAGCGTAGAAGAGTAATACAAGACTCCAAGAGATCATAGATTGGAGACTTTTCGATGAAGATTGAGAATACCGAATCAGTTATCGCAGAGTTAACAAAACCTATATCAAAATTTAATATTAGTTAAGAGGTTGGAGTAAGGGAACTAATTACGTAAGTGAATTCTCGTACAATTTTAATAGCTTTCGATTACTGTAAATTAAAATATTCAGACAATAGTAGGCAGGAACATTTCGAATATAAGGTTCTAAATAGTACATAAGAATATATTATACAAGCTATATATGTCTGAAAAATGATATGACTGATCTATAATTTTCATTTTGAAGTAAATAAACATGAAGTCAAGGGACTCTTATGTAAATACATTTAACTTACGCTAGTGCTTGCGTTCATATGGAGATATTAATTTATGATTAAGAAAAGATGTATCTTATTTTATGGATTAAAATATCTATACTATAAGTTGAACAATTCAAACTATTAGTTCGGCGTAGAAATCATTTAATGAGGTGGTCCTAGTTTAAATTTCGAACATTTAATTCAGCTGCTTTCTCTCTCTCTCTCTCTGCCATATATTTGCACTGTCTTGATTTAATTTATTTTTTTCAGAAATTTTTATATTTTATCTTGTAGCTCTGATAACATTATTTACATATTTATTAGCAAAAAATGTCACTTAGAAAACAAATTGTTGTAGTCCAATAAACCCCTTTATAATGATCTCTCTAAATTGATAATCTCTCTAAAACCTCTTATGTGCTAACTTCTTAAATAATATTTTTTTCCCTCAAATATCAAGAGCATCACTCTGGAGAGTTTTTTTTTTTTTTTTTTACCATACTCTCTTTTTCTTCTTCCTTCGCTTAAATTCCATCAGCCAATATATGAACTCTTGCTCATAATCATCACCTTGAGATTTAACATTTACATTTTTTCTCCTAATTAAACGGAGGAAAGAACCAAAAAGATAATCTGTTTTTATTAATTATTCTTTATCTTCAGTTAAATCCTTCTCATCTTTCTCATCTTGAACTGATAATGATGATAATTCATTCTCCATTTTAGCCTCCTCTGGAATTGTCTCCTCGTTATCAGTTAAAAGTTCAGAATCTCTACCAGCAGAAGATTTTTGCTGCATACTCCAATACATTATACTTGCAGTAAGTGTAAGCATCATCTTTGCATTCACCTGATAATTAATATAATAATTCATCGCTTAGCATTTTATCCCATTTTTTAAAGTCTTAAAATCGTATAAATTACCTCTAATATATCCTCTGGTAAAAGAAAAATCGAACATCCAAGCTTTCTTGCAACACTGATAATATAAGTTGCGTTTAACTTCTTATCCTCGGCTGCGTAAAATTGGTAAAAAAGAATAAATTTTCCGTTTACTTAGTACCAAATTTTTTCGAGAATCGAAACTCATATACCTGTATCTCCAGTAGTGACTAGGCTCCAATTAACGACACGTGGCTCCACGGCACTAAGAAGTTCAAGGAAGAAAATCCCGGAAGAAAGATTTTTATCCTAATAAAGAAAAACAGAAAGTATGTGAATAAAAAAAGACGCAATGAAGTTATAAAATTCGGGCACCAAGAAAATTACCTTAAAACTTTCCATTTGAGATTTTCTACCCGAGGCCCTAACTTTCCTTTGTGCCCATTTAAGTATATCAGCATCCGTAATTTCCTTTCCTAGCGATTGATTCCTCAAGTTTTTCAAAAGTTGTAGCATACTAAATCTCATTAACTGCCACAAGTACGCTGAAAATGGCATGTTAAGACAAGGAGATTGGAGGGTGTGTGTATTAGGGGTAAAAGGGTAAATTACATATACCTAGTATGAGCTTCTTATTCCCTTGTACAATATCATTTCCAGCTACATTAACAAGAGAGAAATTCAAATCCTTTCCAATGCTTATAACTTGGTTACAATTCTCAAGTTTCCTGAACGGCATATTGATTGGAGGTTTCGAAGCTTGCTTCCAATTTACAGCTCCCGGAGCTATTTTATCCAGAACTTCTAGAAGAACCCATCTACAGGCCAAACGAAAAATCAGCACAAGAAAATATCAATTTATTTTCTTTTAAATACATCAGAGAGCCATTTGATTTGAATAAGATCCGATCCCAGAACCTACTTCTTGGTTTTCTTTTTTTTAGTCTAGTGAACCTACCTACCTTCTGGTCACTCCATCAGTAATATCTATTTGGTTATATTTTTAATTATTTAATACATCTGCGAGCCATTTGTCTTGGGTAAGATTTGACATAACCTACCTTCTGGTCAATGTATGAGTAATCTAACCACTAGAGCAACTAGATAATAACTTAAACCCATTTATAAACTACTCACCCAACCCGGACATCCTCAAATAAATTATTAACATATGTTTCTATGCCGAGACTGTTAATCCATAGACGAAAGCATCTCTCTTCTCTAGAAGTTTCCGCATCATCAGTCATCATCTCCGCAAAAGAACTCTTTGTATTGTCCGTAGATAAACCATTTCTGAAGCAAAACCATATGGCATTAGTTCCGTAAGAAAATGAAATTATTCAATTTTATTTTTTACCTGTGTTGAAAAATCTGTGCAACAAAAGCAAGATTCAAATTCGCGGACCCCTCAACAATATCCTTTGAAGTACAATATCTTTTACAATCTAATTTTTCGGCTTGCTCGAGAATCATTTCTGCTCGTGCAGTTGGATCTTTTGTTTCTAAGGTAGTGGTAGTACCATGTTCTGGTGCAAGAGCATTAAGCAAGTAAGCATATGCTTCTCCATCCTGATAATCAAAAATGTTATATATATTTTCAGTATAAAAAAAATGCAAGAAAACAAATAAATAAAAAATTACTCTTACCTTCAAATCAGACGAAAAATTGGTAACTTGTTTCTCGTATCCCGCTTTTTTAAGATGAAAGTTCATCCATTTCAGCAAAACTTTTTCTGGACCTAACCCCATAAGCTCTTCAACATCCTGCTTATACAAACAATCGATAAATAATTTTTTTAAAAAAATATGGTAAAATATATTACAAACCTTACTATCCTCGACCAATTCCACTAGCTCAGGGGTTTTCTTTAGATTAATATCAGCCAATAATTGTATCTAATGTCACCACAACACAAAAATGTCATGTATATTATCCGAAAATCAAAGAATCATCTGGGTGGAAAAGTGAAAATTCTACCTTAATTATCTGACTTATCAACCCAAGAACAAGATGAGGCTGAAAATAAATTTTAAAAAAAAAATAATCAGCAAAAATATAATATACTTAAATTGTATCAAAACAACTTACAAGTATAGAACTTGGCTTACTCTTGCTTCAACTAGATCCTGTGTACCAATATTAACTACTGTGCAACCAATGGCTTTTGCGGAGTTTAAGCATAGCGTGTGATTTTCGTTTCTTTCCCATGGATTGAGAACTCGCTTAGTATTAATGGCTCGTTCATCTATGGTACCAGGAACCGCCACATTAATGAGCTTACTACATGAAATTCGATAAATATCGATTAGTAAAAGTGTAAAAGCGAAACCAAGGACCTATCAGCAAATATGTAATCTTGACGTACCATAAAAGAACACCATCCATTGCAAGATCAAATAGAGAATCTGTTGCTGCATCTAAAGGTAGAAATTGCATCAAGAAAGGATCGTCCTTTAGATAGTTATTGATGTGAGCTACATATGATGACTTCTCTGATTCACTAATTACGTGCCGCACTGTGGTGGTCCCCGCTTTGACGAATGATGAAGAATGTTTATGTTTCGAATCTCCAATTTTTGCCGTGGCTCGGGCTTGTAAGTTCAAGTAGGCCTATGGCAGGATTTTCCGTTAATTGCACTATATGTCCTTATATTATGCAAATATAAGAAGGAAAACAACCGGGGAGAGAGGATACTTACACGAAGGAAGGATTCAAGATCAACTTCTTCATCTAAATTATTGGTATTTTCACTCAAGATGGCCTTAACATCTTTCTCGGATAACATGCCATTAAGGGCTTTCAATTTGGCCATCACTGGTGGTAAATCAGCTAGTGTGACTGTCCCGTTACTATTCCTCGCAGAAATAAACTAGAGAAGGAATTACTATTGTAGCTCCCATTATTTAAAAAAAAATGGAAAACAGATAAATTAAAGATGAATACTTTAGTTTTAAGGCCACGGAGCTCCACTTGTGTGAACTGGCTCTGAAGCCATGCATCAGCTACATGAACACCCTCGTAACTAGACATATTCTAAGGGATTATTATTCCTTTAATACTATGAACTACTCCTCCTCCTTAATGACAATGCATACACAAAATCATACACCTATATGTATATGGAAGAAAGAAAATCACAATGTGAGATGTCATATCTCAATTTTTGAAAATAAATTAGATCTAATGAAATGAAACTTTGACCTAGGGAAATAAAATTATACGAAGGATTATTAACATGCAAGGATGATAAAATATTTTTACATAATTAAGAATAAGAAGAATAAAATGAAAAGAAATAACCTGTATCTAATTTGAATAACTCATGGGGAAGAATAATAAGAAGGTGAAGAAGAATATAATCCATGATTAGTTGGTTGTTTTGCTGATTGTTTAGAGGAATCTGGCGTTTCGCTTGCAAGGCAGAAAGTGAGTGAGAGAGAGAGAGAGAGAAGGAAAAATGAGAAAGAAATGAGATGAGAGAAATAGGCGCTTTGCCTTGCGACCCGCGAATAGTGAGGTGGAAGTAATACACCTCCGCTTTATGCACTCTACCACACTTTAATTTTTGTTTTTTTTTTCTATTTCTTTTGACAAAATAATAAAATAAAATAATTACAACCTTGCAAAAAATGACTAAACTTGCCACAACGAGTTTAACAAAAACTACGGCGAGAGGCAATACTCATTTGAACCCGAACATAACTTAATTGGACATAGACTAAGAGTATAGTTGTAGTGATTGTCTTGTTGTTAGTTAGAAGTTTGAATTTTGTCCTTTAAGAATAGCGGTGATGATTCTTAAACTATGACTAGTTAAATCAAATTCTATGTGTTGCCTCTCTTACCAAGGGAATAAGTTTAGGGGACATTCAAGGTGGAGGTTCTACCTTGAGAGGCAATACTCGTCTCGGGTGGATCCAAAAGATAAAATGAGTGGGCTTGGTATATATGGGGTTCAGGGGCTACACCTTCTAATTTTTTTAAGGTAAATATAGAAACATAATTTTATAATTACCATGTCAATATATAGACATAGACATGTAACGCCATTGTAATTCTCGTCCGTTCAATGAACTGAACTTACAAGTTAGCCTTTACCTAAAATCAGGGGCAGATCCAGAAGCTAAATTGGGGGGGGGGGCTTGAAATATATAGAACTTCGGAGGTCAATACTTTTCAAAACTTTTGAAGATAAAAATAGAATACATAAACATATAACTAGCAATTCTAAAAAGCAAATATGAAAATCTACTATAACATTCATCAATTCTTTAGATCATGCATGTTGTATGTAAATGTTCAGAAGGGGCTTATTGTTTTCGAAACAAAATTACATTAACGTATAATAAAATTTACAGGTTCTGGGGAGTTTGAACCTCCTAGGCCTTATAGGGATCCACCCTTGCCTAAATTAACACCATTAAAGCTACATTTTGGGGAAAATAACTACCATCCTACCTATGTTACATAATATCACTAAAATTATATTAATATTTTATAATATTATGTTCAAATTCTAATTATCTAAAAAAAAATACTATAATTTTATTAAGTAATGTATAAAAACGTTGCTAGCATCAAATTCAAAATAGAGAAACGTATAATGAATTACAATATTCTTATAAGTCGGTGAAAAGTGACAAAGTTGTGACTTAAATTATATATTAAATAAAGTTTTTTTTGAAAATATTAAAATATAAAAATTAAGGCAAGTTATGAAAATAGTTATGAATCTTATTAAAATTTTAAATTTCTTTATGAAAAAGATAAATTAATTGCTATGTTTCAAACACACAACTTCTATTCTAAATCTTGGAAATCAAGCATAGAAAGCATAGCAACCACTAAGCGACAATGTCTTGTATGTCCTTTTAAGCACACATGTATACTATACACGTTCATAGGGGATTGATTATTTTTCTGACGAAAATTACAATTGCATATCATAAAATTTACAGATTTATAGGGGCTTGAGCCGCCCTGACCTTCAATAAATCCTCCCCTGTTGGCAAGAAAACTTCTCGCCGCATTGAGAAAATAATAAAAAAAAGCCAAAACTTTGGTATAATTTGTGGAACGAATTGCTCTAATGAAAAACAACAAAATTTGTTACGATAAGGGTAAATTTCTATGACAAAATACAACTCGTCATACATTCTGTTGTAGAAAAAAATTAACAATCCAATCCCGTCTCCATACTCATCGTGGAGAACAAATCTACCAATTGCGACTTATGGGGTAAAAAATGTCTTTGAGTGCTGATTGTATGTTTGAAACTTATTTGAGATTTTTTTTGTTAATGTGCTTAATCCATTGGCTTTCACATATGTCAACATAAACATAAAACAAGTTGGTGCACTAAGGTTTGGATTGTCCCATTTGGATCTCTGGCGGTCAAGTTAGACTCATAGATTGAATAAATCTCATTTGAAGGGATGAAAGCTCTTCTAAATAGAGATCTAACGTAATTTAGTTATGATTGAGAAGACTTGAGGAATAAATGGATAGTTTTCATTATAAAAACGGTGTTGTATAATGTACCTACATAAGTAATATGAATAGGTTATTTATATTCTTTGGGTTGATCAGTTTCTTAAACCGTAACAAGTGAATAAGGATCAATTGGATCATTGGACAACTACCATATCTGACCCCTACTCAAACGCATGATTGATCACATGACGTGTTTTAAAGAGTATTCCTATTGTAAATAAAATTGTAAGAGATATATTATGAACTTAAGTATTTCTTCGCAATCACCTACCATAAGGACTCTCGTTCTGGAGCTAAAGAAATAAGTTTTATTGATTTTCTCGAAAGACATAGTGGCTTAGTTTAATACTAAATCGAGGCTTGATAGTTAAGGGTCGACTCTCAAGTTTCTTCACAATAAATCACACCTATTAGCGGAGAGAACTATAAAAGAATTCAAAAGATATCCAAAACACTCTAGTGCCAACAAAATATACAACATTATGAAATCAAAATGACACATATAATCTACTAATACTCCAAACGCAATAAAAAAAAGGTTAGGAGATCTTCAGTATGCTTATTTTAGAAAAAGATCTATGTTGGCTCTGGTTTTTGTGAATATTCTTTCAATTAATAATTTGCTCATAACATCAAAGCAAATGTTAGGAAAATTGGTTTTTTTCCGTTAACCTATCATTGGATAAGATACGGGAGTTGTGATCCTCCACATAACATATATGGAAACATCAAATAATAATTTTAATTTAGTGGAATGGGACAATATATATCCACCATAATCTTTATAAATTCAAAAATATATTCCCACTTGTCAATCCAGGAATGTGTAAGCTAGAGAGTGTTAGCTTGCACCGAAAATTGGTTAGTATATCTACACTTAACCAGTTGGGATTAGCTTACTGGCCAGGGTCTTGGTCATCCAATCTAGTGGTGCAGGTTCGAACCGAGTCAATGACTCCGAGTCCAAAGTGGCTCTCCTATGTAACAAAAAAAAATGATAAAAGACTCGTCGAGGGTTATAAATTATACCTGAATCTAATAACCTATATCTAGTCGCATACCTATCATGGATAGCCACACAATAGTTCTATGTTTCATATAGCTATTTTTTAACAAAACACATTTTTCCAGTTGACCTTTTTAATTTGTAGTGCGTATATGCTTCCAAACGTGCTTGTGTGTGTGTGTGTGAGAGAGAGAGAGATATAATTGTATAACAAAAAATTTAACAGGTTTGTTCTTTTAAATTTAGGTGTAAATGAAAAAGGTGTAAGGGTCACACATCATCATCTCAAACACCTCCATCAATGACTGTGTCAACCTTAGAATTAAATTCCGAAAAGTCATAGTTATGCCACTTGGTAAGCCTCCCATATGTATATGAATTGTTATATTGAAAAGAGGGATATGCATCATTCCAGATATTATGTTTAATATCCCCGTTGAACTAAGTGTCAGATAGAGAGAAAGTTTTATGCTCCTATTCTTTATTGAAAACCTTAAGAATCGGTCGTGGATGTGAATATCTATTTGATCTGATTAATTAAATGTGTGATAAAAAAGGGATAGCAAGACAACTTACGATTACTAGAACACCACAACCGAATGGTATGGCTAAAAGAAGGAACATAATCCTATAAATAGTTAAGTCTATGCTGGAACAAGCTAGTATTACAATATATTATGGGGAGATGTCTTTCTTTCCCCCACTTATATAATTAACCGAGTCCCACAAAGACGGTTCAAGCAACTCCTTATGAATGTGGACATATAGGAAACCTAACATGTCATACTTGCGACCCTGGGGGTCGGCATGATAATGTTCATGACCTATCTCATCTATATGGGATGTCAGATCCAAGAGGCGATAAATATATCTGTATAAGATACCCAGAGCATTCTAAGATATATGTGTTTATTGGTGAACATAACGATGAAGGTATTATTGAAATTAAGTCACGAGATGTCGCATTCTTAGAAAATTATTTTCCTAGTAGAGTTGAGGTAGACATACATTTTATTCTATGTAAATGGAACGAGATTCATGAAGATGATATGCAAATGAACGTGACACCTGATGAGGTAACAGATACTCAAAAATTAGGGTTTGACACTCTACATATTGGGATGGATAAAAACATTGCAACATATAGTAATCCTATTTCTCAGGACCCTCAACCTTAGAGAAGTTCTAGAGGATTAGTTCCTAGTCGTAGGTTTGAATCGAAGGATAAGTGTTTATGATAACTTCACAAGATGAAGAAGAACCCCGGCCAGTAGATGAAACACTTTCTCGTCATGTTAAGAAAGAATGGATAAAAGAAATGGAAGAAGATATAGATTTGGTGAAGAAAACCCAGATACATGAACTAGTTGATGTCATGATGATGTAAGACGGTTTGATTAAATGGGATCTCAAGATTAAGAAAAAGTCTAACAATTCGATTGCGAGGTATAAAACACGGTTGATAGTGAAATACTATAACTCATCATGAAGAAATATAATTTTAAGAAACTCAATTTCCTGATGTTGGACTCACCTTAATACATCTTATCTTAGCTATTCTAGTGCATCTCGATTTAGAGTTGCACCGAATGGATGTTAAAGTTGCATTTCTAAATGGAGATCTAGAATAGGTTATTTTCATGGAAGAACCCTCCAGTTTTATGGCAAAAAATCAAGAAAATATAGTATATATATATTGTTGAAATCTATCTATGGTTTTAATCAAGGCTCAAGACAGTGGAATTTGATATTTAATGAAGAAATTTCATTAAATGGTTTTAAAATAATAAGCGAAAACCATCATGTATATGTTAGGCGTTCTATATACGTGGAAACAATATGAAATTCTCTCTCCCTAAATGCTCTCCCCCTCTCCCCCTCTAAAAACCCAAAACCACCGCTTCTCATCCAACACCACCACCACCACCACCTCCACTTGCAATTTTTCCCTTACCCTTTTTTCCTTACATAGCAAGTGATTTCCATAAGAAAATCATATCGCAAGCTCTGTTTTCCTCCTTTTCCATCTCGCTTTTTACTTTTATCAACTAAATCATCTCTCAAATTTAGAAATCATGAATTTCTACTCACCAAATTATCCTTATGCTAATGAAGGGAAAATGGTGATTACTCCCGATTCAAACTCCAGATACAAAACTATCAAAGAGTACAAGCTATTGGCTAAACTCCTCTGCAAAGATGTAGTAAATTTCACATCAATAAATTTTGGGCTCTCAAGGAACCAATGGAAACCGAGAAATTTGGGAAAATGAAACTATTTTCAAGTTCAAAAACGAAGAAGATTACGAAAAGGTATGGAAACAAAGGCCATGGACAGTAATGGGGAAACACTTCGCTATCAATAAGTTTAATCCTGGCTCAAGAAATGGTGTTGATCACACTACCTTATGGCTACAACTTACTGGTGTTCCTGCAAATTTACTAACTCTTGAGTGTATTGAGAAGCTAATGTCTCACTTTGGAGAAGTTCACAGCATAGAATTACCAACTTCAGTGGAAATTGATGAGAACACGGTAACAAGAATTCATCTCGATTGGAACCTCAAGAACCCTATAATAGCTGGTATTAATTACTGGGAGGACAACAACACTCAAAATTGGATAAGCTTCAAATATGAAAACATAGGGCAAGTTTGTTACTCTTGCGGTATCTTCGATCATGAAGAAAAGGAATGTAACAATAGAAGAATCGAGCCACGAATCGGCAGCTGGATCAAATTATCAACTCGAGGTCCGTCTCAATCGTCAATACAGTTCAAAGGAAAAGCTTCTGCAACTTTCAATCACCATAACCAAATCAAGAAGATACCCAGATCGAGTTAGAACTCACAAGGACTCAAGATCAATTCGTTCGAGTCAAACTAGATGATTCAAATTCCTCTCAAACAAGTTAGTACAACAGTACAAGGACAACAATCGAGTACGTGCACAACCGCTATGGAGGAGGTAACGGGTGTACAAACAATGTTTGAATTTAGTGCAAAAAATGATAAGAAAAAAGGAAAAGGGAAAGAAGACAAAATGGTAAAGGACATGAAGGTACCTTCGGGTATGGAATTGGAAAAAAACAAGAAGAAGGAGATTTTAATACAAAAAGAAAAAGATTTAATGTTGAAAGCGGGCCACTTGGCGGCCTCTTTATCAAGCCCAATAAATTCAGCTGGAAATATTTTATTTGGGTCCATCTCAAGCCCAATCTCTCTAACCCAATCTGGGCCTAATTCAAAAGTCATTTTATCTCCAAACATATTAAAACAAAGCCCAAACAATAACTTTTCCACAACCCAATCAACAAACATATCTGAACTTAACCCAAACACAAAAAAACACAACTCCATTCCTAACTCTTCATCGCCGACAACAATCTCCCCCAAATCGTTCTTAACCCCAAACCCTAACCAATCAATTCAGATTACTTCACCCTTTCAAACCTTAGCCAACTTACCAATCCCTTTCACTCTCACCACAAACCTTAACATTAAAAGCCGAACATCAATTAAGAAAATACCAAACCTCAAAAGATCTGATAAAAGTTTCTACTCAGACAATAATCGTTTAAGAAAGCTGTGGGAATCTAGAAAAGGTAAAGCTAAGGATGATAATGAAGGAAAGGATAAAGGTGGAAATGAAGATAAGAATGTCGAGACACTCAATGAAAAAGACAACTCTGAGAAGTGGATCGACATTGAAGAAGATGCTGATAAGGTTTGCGCGCTTGTCCTAAAACAAGCCCACACGGAGATATGATACAATTGGCTTGGAACTGCCAAGGGATTGGCACACCTTTGGAAGTCCAAACCCTCAGCGATATTGTGAGGAGATATCGTCCCAAGGTAATATTCCTCTCTGAAACTAAGAATCGTTCTCATATTTTGCATAATCTTGCTAATACTTTAAATATGAATATAATTGATACTGTAGAACACAAGGTTTTAAGTGGGGGTCTTGCCCTAATGAGTAATATGAAAGATAATATTAAAGTTCTTATGAAAAATAACAACTTAATTCACTGCGAGATTAAGGGTAAAAACAATAGTACCTATTACACTACTTTTGTTTATGGCGCCCCAAATGATATGGATAAAATTGATACTTTGAAATTTTTTGAAGCATGTGCCCCACCTAGTAATTGCCCTTGGAATCTAGTAGGGGACTTTAGCAATCACAGATTTATTAGTGAGAAACTAGGAGGTGATAATAAAATTACTAAAAATATGAATGCTTTAAGTGAATTCATGTATAAACTTCACCTTCAGCAAATTATTAGTAAAGGTTGTTCTTTCTCCTGGTCTAACCGTAGAGCAGGAAATAAACTTATTAAAATACAATTGGACAAGTGTTTAGGTAATAAAGAATGGCGTAATTTGTACCCAGATGCTTGGGTCTCACTTTTACCTGCACTTGGATCAGACCATAGTCCCCTCTTACTTCATTTGGATGAGAACAATAGTAAAAACTGTAAGCATTTTTACTTCGAAAAGTTTTGGATTGAGGAAAAAGAGTGCTATGATATTATTAAAAACGTGTGGAACTCTAGAAAATCTTTGAAATATACAATGAGGAATAGACTGAACTCTAATCTTAGTATGTGTAAAAGAATTTTAACTGTTTGGAGTAAGAGAAAATTCCATAACAGTAGGAAAAAAATTGACCTTTTATTAAAAGAATTGGAAACTTTAACCAATTCTAGGAATCTTAATTAAAATGATAAAGATCTCTATAATAACATAGTCAAAGAGATTGAAATTACATGGAAAAGGGAAGAAGATTTTTGGGCTTCACGCTCAAGAATACTTGGCTTAAGTGTGGTGATGAAAACACGGCTTATTTCCATAATTGCACTAAAGCTAAAAGAAAAATTAATAAAATTAGTAAATTACAAGATGACAATGGTAATTGGCTTAATGAAGAAATAGAAGTTACCAACAATATCTTGAATTATTTTAATAATGTAATTGATACCATAGGCCCTCGAAATTATGAAAATATTATAGAGGTGATTAAACCTTCTATTACTAATAATATGAATGCTACTCTCCTTAAACCACTAATGATTTATGAAATTGAAGTGGCTATGAAGGAGTTAGGTGCAAACAAGGCCCCTGGGCCTGATGGGTACCCTGGTTTCTTCTACAAAAAGTACTGGAATATTTTGAAACTGGACATTATAAAATTGGTTAACAATTTTTGGTACAATAATTATTCTCTTGAGGATATTAACCATACTTATATTTCACTTATACCCAAAAATGAGAACCCTGTGAACATAAAACACTTTAGGCCAATTAGTGTTTCAAATTTCATATATATAAAATCATTGGGAGAATCATGGTTAATAGACTTCAGCCCCTTATGAAATATATAATAGATGAAAATCAAACAGCATTTGTCCCGGGTAGACACATACAGGAGAACACTATGATTGTTCATGAAGTGTGTAAATATATTAAAGAACAAGAAAATACAAAAAATTACAGTATGATTATAAAAGCTGATATTAAAAAAGCTTATGAATATGTGGAGTGTGATTTTTTATATGATCTCATGATTAAAATGGGATTCAATTATAGATGGTGTGACCTTATCCTTAACTGTGTATCAACTGTCTTTTACTCAGTCCTTATAAATGGTCAACCCCATCCCCTGAATAAACCTAAAAGAGGGATTAGACAGGGGGACCCCCTCTCCCCTCTTCTATTTTGTATTGTATCCCAAACTTTAACAGCACTAGTTAATGATAAGATGGAAAAAGAGCTACTAAAAGGCATTAAAATTGCCAAAAATTGTCCAACACTAGCTCATCTGCTTTTTGCTAAATGATAGTGTATTTTTTCTCAAAGCTGATCTTAGTGAAACATATTGCTTTAATGATATAATGAACAGATATGCACTTGCAACTGGACTCACCCTCAATTTAAACAAATGTGGAGTAAAGTTTAGTAAAAATATTCCACATTATATGAAAGATATCATCACTACTAAATTGAATATGCAAACCACTAATAACTTAGGGGCCTACCTTGGGCTACCCACTGAGTGGGGGAGGTCTAAGGTTAGGGACCTTAATCTATTAGTTGAAAGAGTTATTAAGAAAACTGAAAATTGGAAAAATATGTTCCTTAGTAATGCGGGTAAAGAAATTCTTAATAAGGCTGTAATTCAAAGCCTCCCAAATTATTATATGTCTTCTTATTTACTCCCTATTAAAATTTGTGACATTATCTCGGCTCAAATAGCAAAAAAAATTTGGGGAAGTAAAGGTGAAAAAAGAATGCATTGGGGTAATTGGAAATCTTTAACTTGTAGTAAATTCAATGGTGGTCTTGGATATAGAGACCTCCACCTCATGAACTTAGCTTTGCTTGGTAAACAAGCATGGAACCATATTAATAAAACTGAATCCTTACTTTACAAAATATTAAAAGGTAAATATTTCAATGAATCTAATTTCTTCCAAGCTAAATTAGGGTACTCTCCCTCTTGGGGATGGAGAAGCCTAATAGCTGGAAGAGAAATTATTATGAAATTTAGTAAATGGAAAATAGGAGATGGACTTATTATTAATCCACAAAGTGATATTTGGATTCAAAATACAGATGAAATAGTCCCTCCTCGCAATAAAAATATTAAATTAGTAAAAGAACTTATGGTTACTGGGGAAAGAAAATGGGACAAAAAATAGTCCAAGAAAACTTCTCAGATATTATTTGTGAGAAATTTTTTAAAACTTTCATTCCTCTACTCCACTCAAGGATGTTATCTTTTGGAATGCCAATATAAATGGAGATTACAGTGTGAAATCTGCATATCATATTCTTAAAGAAGAAAAGGAGAATGAGGAGAGAATAAAAAACTCCTCAAACCCCTCATCTTCAATTAAGATTGACCCGAAAATTTGGAAAATCATCTGGAACCTTAAAGTCTCTTATAAAGTAAAGAACTTTATGTGGAAGGCAGTTAAAAACCTTCTGCCAACTAATGAAAACCTCTATAAAAGGAAAGCTTGTGAAACAAATCTTTGTGCTATATGTAATGAGCAGGTTGAATCGATTGAACACCTTATTTTTGGTTGCCAATGGGTAAGAGCAGTTTGGTTAGCTTCTAACCTTACATTGAGAACTAGCAACCAGTGTTCAATGAGTATTGACACTTGGATGGCTAGTTTATCCCTCAATGTCCCTAAAAACTCTCTTGCTTGTGAGCAATTGGCAATCACGGCTTAGAATATATGGAAAAGCAGAAATTCATTCATATATAATAAGGTGAAAGTGTGTCCAGTGAATACAAATATGAAAGCTCAACAAATGTGAAGAATATCAAAATGCTATAAAACCCAAGGATGAAACTGAGTTTCTGAGGGAAAATAACAATAATATATCAGGTATGGTCCCTAAACTCAGTGATGATCCAAAAAATCTGAGGGAAAATGATGGAAAAGATGGAAAGGTTGGAAATGATGGAAAATCTGGAAAGGTAAAAAAAATTATAACAATGTACAGGAAAATAGGAAAGGTATGAATTTAAATGAAAGCAACAATATGGATAATGAATATAAATGGAAACCTCCTCCTAGTAAATGGTACAAAATAAATTGTGATGCATCTTTTAAACTTATCAAATCCTGTATTGCTTGTATTGTTAGGGATAGTAAAGGGAAAGTAATCAAATATTGCGCATGGGAGATTGGAGCCGAGAATGCCATGGAGGCTGAAGCTTTTGTAGTGCTTAAAGCTTGTTTATGGGCCAAAGACTTCAATAATAGACCATGTATTATTGAAAACGATTGCAAGGTCATCATGGAAGCTCTCTCTTCAAGTTTTCCTATTTGTAGCAATAGAATTAAAAACATTATTAGTAGTATTTATTTTGTTTCCGAGTTATGTAATCCTATTTTCTCATGTATTTCGAAAAAACAAAACCTAGTTGTTGATTGGATAGCCAAAAATTCGCCTATGAGCATATTTTTAGGTTGTGATGGGGAACTTATCCCTAACCAATTAGCGCAACTAATTGAAAACGATGCCACTCCTTCGGGAGTTGGTTAATTTTATAATCTTTATTTTAATGAAAGCTTTTAGAAAAAAAAAATGGTTAGGCGTTCTAAGAAAAAAAATCAAAACGACCACAATTTAACTATATTCAAAACAACTATTTCCTTTTTGTAACCATCAAATCATATTAGTATTCTTAAACGATTTTTTTTTTCAACACAAATATAATTGTCTTTTCTAACAAACCATCATCATAATAATTAATACTCTCAAACCTGATTGATCCCCATTGAAAGGAACGGGAATACAAGACTGGAAAACTGCAATTTGTCCCAAATAACCTACATGAGTTTTGATTATGGAGAATCAGGCAGACAAAAGGTAATTCTGAAACCGAATTGTTTCATTGCAATACAAAATTTTCATTCCATATTTCATCACGATGTGTAATATAATATAGCATTCATAGTTTCACTAGTAGTTTTAATCGATCTTGAAAAAAAGTAACAAATTATTTAGGACTTGTTGAGTTTCATCTTCTAACATTTAGGTTGAAGGTAAAAAGATTCTGTGACACTTAATTATTTATTCATTTTGGACAAAACATGTTTTACTTTATCAGCCAAATTATGAAAATTATCAAAGTCTATATGTTGCTGCACACAAAAAATACCTAATTAGTTTGACATGCGTTTGATTCCATGTACACATATACTTTTCGTCCTTGGGTTAGACGATTTCCAGCAGACAATTGCGCCAAAAGGGAATTTACTGCAAAAGAATTCAATATATGCAGCATGTGAGCAAATTGCTTACTCCAACAGACATGGCAAAACAAAGACCTACAAAACTCATACGCTATTCTTTCCACTATTTACGCTATGTACATTGCATAACTGTTCCTACGAGTGAAACATCAACGATCATATTTTTGACCATGGTGGTATTTTTTTTCTAATTTGTATAAATTTTCACTTAAATTTAAAAATTCTAAAAAAGTGTAAAAGTTATGAAATTAGGTTGAAATTAAACAAAGTGTTTTTTATACTTTAAATGGTAAAAATTATACTAATTAAATATATATTTTTATTTATATTATCAAATACTAAAAATAACTTTATAAATCAAATAAAAATAATTTATGCACATAAATACATAGTATAAATGAAAATTAAAATTATAAATATAAAGTATAATTATAAAGTAATTGAAATAGTAAAACTGAAAATTGATATGACAGATTTATAAAGTAATTGTATTCTAATACGATCTAATAAAATATTTATATAGGACAATATAAATTCCTTTTTACAATATGATTTTTTTTTATGGGAGATCTAAGACCTGATGCGACATCTAATCTTGGACTATAAATCTTCCTAGGGGTTTCCAGCTAATATATTTCGTGTAAGAGGAGTCCAAATCCTAACAGGTGGGTTTATGAATGTGGAATAATATGAGCTTAATCGTAAACCAATGTGTTTATTAGAGCTCCACTCTATAGAAACTTATACCATAAAGTATGAAAAAGGTTAAGGTTATTCTACTAGGCTAAAGGGAACTCAAAATCTCAAAACGAATACTCCAAAATTACAACATTTCATATTCTTCTTATACACACAGACACACTAATAAGTAATAACAATAAATATATAAAGAATCGATAACCGGAAAATACTAATAATAAATAATAGTAAAAATGAATTCATGTACCCTCTTCAAATATAAATCAAATGTGTTCATAAAAACAACATAACACCACCACCAAATGCCATAATCAAGTAACTCAAAATCCCATCCCCAAAAATCCTAACTGAAGATGACTTTGGAGTTGAAGTAGTAGTTGGAGCAGTATCACTTGCAGCTTCAGGAGTATCAGCATCAGGTGACTCAGCATCCGGAGCAGGTGCCGGAGCTGCAGTCGGGGGTATATCCGTCCCAAAAATAGCTTCCGGAAGAAGTACTTTATCCACTTGATAAATCGCAATTGGATCAGTAGCGTACACACTACTACTCACTCTCGTATTAGACCATCCCGAACTAAGCTGAACTGTTCCAGATTTATCAGTGAAATTTAAACTAAATAATTCTCCACCAGCAAATGTACGAATAGGACTGATTGTACTTAGGTTTTTAAAGTCGGATAAAGTGTAGTAATGTGGTAATGCATGGAATAAACAAAGTGATTTTAATTGATCAGCTGTGAGGTTTGTTAAGGATGGGTTTTTTAGAGATTTGAAAGCTGTATCTTTAGGTACGAAGATAGTAATTCCTTCATCTGTATTATTTGCTTGGTTTTGAAATGTTTGGATCACTTTTGTTTGCTCGAGTAAGCTGAGGAAAGTCGAGAATGGGCCCGCCACTGAGAGTAATTCCGTGATGTTAACGTATGCGGGTCCCGGAGCTGGTGCTGGGCTTTCGATTGGTGGAGCTCCTACTGATGATTGTGCTTTTACTGTTGCGATTAAGCATACGATAAGCGTGAATAGCATCATGTCTCTCATTTTTCCTTGCACTGCAAGATTTATGAGAAATTACTATTAGAATCTTATTTTAAGATCCAGATCAAAATTAGTACAGTGGTCTCTGTATTATTCAGATCTTCACATATAGAAGTATTATAATTATCTATTTTGTATAGAACATGGACTAATGGTGCAATTAATCCCAAAAGAAGATATAAATTAAGGTGGGGAAGATGTACAATGTTAATGTATAATATACAGGGGAGATTTTATTATTTATCAAATCACAGTGATATATTTAGCTATTTTAGGTAACACAGGGAGCAATTAAGTAAAAAGAAGATATAATTTGAGGTGAAGTTTAATTTAGATCCTCAGTGTAAGCGTGAAAGGGTAAATTTGCAACCTAATGTATAACACAAGGTATATCTGCTATATTTTGAAATATAGATATATGGTATCTCATATAAATAAAATGCAGATCACTCAACTTAATTACAACACATTCAATATTTAACTTCAGATCTAGACATACAGTAACTAAATTAAGCACACTGAAGTTCAAATTACTATTTCATTAGTTAACATGCTCAAAGCCATTTGACTCAAGTAAGTATCGATCACTACAGAGTGCTCTCGATCTTCAAATGCATTAAATAACAACGGCATTAAATCTAGGAGAAGCAGATCTAAGTAAAAATACAATTAGCAAATATTAAAATTAAAGAAAAGCTTTAAAATAAAGTGTCGGAAGCTAACCTGACTGGCGAAATTGCAAGGAAAGATGAAGATGATTATGATTACTACGAGTGGGGGATTAGGAGAAGAGATGGGTGAGTGTATATATATGTGAGTGTATCTAGCTAGCTGTCTTCAAAGTAACATGTTTCTAATTATTAATTTGTTTTAATTTGTTGGCAAAATTTCTTTTTCTCTTATGATTTATAATTTGATAGCTATTTCCTATTAGTAGTAAAGACTTCGAAGAAAAGAAAAAGGGTTCGTTCAATGTAGGTTGGGCTTTCTATGTCAAACAACAATAGCTTAATAAGCTCTACTCTAAACTTGCACTCTACACATTTAGCCTTGTTGCTTTGTGGTTAATCATTAGTAAATTCGATTATGGTTTTAGTATTAGTTAGGTTGATTCAATCTATAGTTAACGTACCTAATGAAACTCAGAATTAGTTATATAAATTTTTAATATAACTATTTTTTTAACCAAAAACTTTGAATTAAAATCACATTATAAAGATGTAGCCTCATATAAATTGGGTTAATGATAGAGTCTTGTGAACTATCTCGTGAAAGACACGGTCTTTTTTACCATCCTAAAATATCTTTAAGTTCGCTTCCAATTAACGACAACAAAATAATTTAAATGGATACATCAAGAAATTATACAAAAATATCAGAAAAAATGAGTCGTTAATTGTTTTAAATACAAAACACTGAAATGATATGCATCAGACAAAAAAAATTAAAAAAGAAAAAGATAGTTTGAATTAAAAAAAAAATCTCAAAACTCAAAACATTGAGTTTCAGGAAAATTCCCAAAACTCAAAAAAGTTGAGTTATAGGAAGAAAAATCTCAAAACTCAAATTGTTTTTAAACAAAGGTAAAACATATCAATAATACAAAAAAAAAAAAAGTAAAAGAAAAGTACAGTTTGAGTTATGGAAAAAATTCCAAAACTCGGAATCTAGGTTCTGGGAATTTTTGCATAACTCAAACTACTATTTTTTTGGCTACAAATCCACAAACATATGGTATATATCATATTTTATGATATCCACTTATTGTTTATTATTCACAAACACTTAAAAACTAAAATATATCAAGAATGCAAAATAGAAGCCAAGAAGAACGGTTTGAGTTATGGAAAAATTCTCGGAGCTCAGACTCTGAGTTATATGACTTTTTCCATAACTCAAATTGCTCTTTTTTTGCTGTATTTTTATTCTGTAATCCACAAAGATATAGTATATATTATATTATATTTTATGATATATATATATATACATATTCTCTGTATTCACAAACACTAAAAAAAGGTAAAATATATTAAGAATGTAAGAATAAAGCAAAAAAAAAAATAGGCTATGTCAAAATTTAACAGGGACCAATAGTGCAATTTTACTTTAGTCTTTATATGGACTAACCCTCCACTTATATTTAATAGACTCTTGCAGGCTCTTACAAATTAAGAAAAAAGAATCAACCTATATATTCAAATAAGTCTTAGAGAGGCATAATAGACAAATATTTCTACCTTAAATATTGCAGGTTGCATTGTTTCTCAATATACTGCTTCCAGTCCAAGTATCAATACAGTATATGCAACATATATTTTATTAGATACACATATATTCATGAAATATCATGATTCATTTTTAAGCAAATATATTATAATTTTACTTTTCTCTTTTATTTAGATGATTACAGTTACAACGGTATCAAATGGTTTAGAAACATGGGAGCTATTTGGAAGATATAAAGAAGTCGATAGTGGTTGTGGTAAAAAAGGGTAAAAAGGGAAAGAACAAAATGTATTGTGTCTATTATGGGGGAATAAGTGATGGTTGTGGTGAAGGGGATTAAAACTAGCGTGAGAGATTTATTGGACATTAATCCTATATAAATACGGGTATATCTGCTTGCTAGATCATTCTATGAGATTATATTTAAGTTTTGCTATGTCATGTTATTCAAACTTACAATATCACCTTTATGGATTTTTCAAATATTTTTTTTACTTTTATATATGAGCAATCATGATGAATATAGTATATTTACAGGGTTGCAGACTTGTTTGAATATTGACTGAAATTAACACATGAGGATAATTAGTTACTTTGTCACATTTGTTTAGTGATTATCATGATTCGGCCTTCATTTATTCAAGTTGTTTTATTCAGCCTGATACGGATATGTTGAATCAACTCGTGAGTTATGGTAACCACAATGGAACTGTACATCAAGATCTACTTCGATCTATTTTAAAGTTTATGTAGATTCGTGGTGCCTACATTACTCCAGGTGTAACTTCACAGTTCCGATTTTCTTGACTGGAGGTGCGAGTGATTGGTTAAATCATCAACCACAAGAATCAATTACGTCATGCGACGAACTTCAAGAAAAAATCCTAAATCGGTACCATCCATAGAGTATGAGAATGAAGGGTGAATGGAACTTCCTGAGTTCCGCCAAGATGATGGAGAGAGTGTAATAGAAACATGATGAGATTTCAACATAGGTTAGCAAAGTGTTTGCTTCATGGTTATACCGCTAGTTTCAATTAGCAACGCTCTACAAAGGACTCGACAAGAGTTCACGATTTAGGGTAAATAATATTGGAGGTGGTGGCTTTGTGTCCATGGATGCGAATGAAGCATCGATTGGTATGGAAAAGATTGTAGAAACTAAAAGGAGTTGTCCACCTTCACGAGCTCCATTTCCTAATGGCACACTAGGTACATTACGTTAGGATAGTGACACTGCTATGGATGCAAAAAAAAAAACTTTAGAGAATAAGATGAAGAAGTTGACATTAGTTGTTAAAGAAGGTCTCAAATGGATACACTCCGAGGTAAAGATAGTTCAAGAGGAACAGGATTGCCCTCGTTGTGGAGTGAATGATCATATTTGGGAAAAGTGGAAAGGTAATCCGAAATTCGTGTTCTTCGTGTCGGACTGTGGAAACTACCATTCAGATAGTCATGGGTATCAACATGGGAATCACAATCATCCAGGTCCCCAAATGGTCAAATCTAAATGGGCTCGTAAATCAAGTTAATTCGTATCAACCACGACCTCAATGGAATAATTTCAGCCTAGGTCCCAAAATTAGTATCAAGGGGGACATGCTACGTCAATCAAGCTACACCACAACCTAGGTATGATGCTTATGTTGATAGTATTGCTCCGAAATCACTTCCAGCTCATCCACAAGAGGGGTCCACTAGTGAGCTTCAATAGCATTTAAATCATTTAGAGAGATGACACAAGAAAATATGAGAGCAACAATAAGAGGTTAAGCGAGCTCTCCGCTTCATCAAAGATATTGGAGAATCAAGTCTCCTAAATTGCCAGCCATCTTCAAAACCATCCACAAGGTCCACCTATGAAACTTGGACAAGGTACAAATACCTAAGTGTAGGCCATTTGAAATGAAAAAAAAATATTGTTAGGTTCAAGTCATGTAAGGCTATTAGCCTTCAAGTTGAAAAGATTATGGAATAACCACCGGTTACAACTAGTAAAGTAGAGATTCCAAATAAGATAGAACCAACTGAGCCAAACTGGATGAGGTAATTGTTGAGGATTAGGTTAAAGATGAGTTTGAGGAACCGGGAGTAGTAGTTGATGCACTGAGGATGCAAGAGAAGGCTAGGGCGGAACATTGCCACCACACATACATTTATCACCGCCGTATCCGTTACAAATCACTTATCCGTAGGGTGATACTGAGT
Source organism: Nemophila menziesii (assembly GCA_029959085.1). NCBI lineage: Eukaryota > Viridiplantae > Streptophyta > Magnoliopsida > Boraginales > Hydrophyllaceae > Nemophila > Nemophila menziesii. The sequence continues at coordinate 3,538,744 of JARWIR010000013.1, forward strand.
ACAAGAAGTTCATAGATACGTCAAGCTAAGTAAAAATCAATGCCCCAGTACTCAAAGTCATTGAGAAGGAGCTGACACATCAATGATTCTTTGAGGAGACACTCTCTGAGAAGAAAAAAATTATCAAGTATGAGATTTTAGCCCTAACTGAAGGGCTGTCAGCGTGAGTTCAAAGGAAGCTACCACAAAAGTTTCAAGATCCTGAAAGTTTTAACCTACCAAGAAAAATAGATGGTACTTTCGAGGAAAAGGTGATGTATGACTTGGGTTCGGGTGTCAATTTCATGCTTAGGAGTGTGTTCGAGAAGTTGGGAATTGGAGATGCCAAGCTAACACCCGTCATCTTACGATTGGCAGATTGATCCACAACAAATCCATCGGGAATCATCAAGGACGTGCTCGTCCACATAGGTAATCTGGACATTCCTATCGATTTTGTTATTCTTGATTATGTTGCAGATAAGAACATTATATTTATACTTGGGCGTCCATTTATGGCTGGGAGTCGCATTATAGTTGAACTAAACAAGGGATCTGTGACCCTCCGTATTGAAGATGAATCCAAAACATTCTATGCTTTTGGAAAGACAAATAAGAAGAAGTCACAAGAGGTCTCGAAAATCTGAGTTGTGACCAAAAAGTCAAAGCTAAGAGCCCCTGAGAAACCGTGAAGAAGAAAGAAGAAGGTGAGTTCAGGTGGGAGACAAAGTATCATGGAAAACTCCCAACCACAAAATAGAACACGGGGATACAAAAATTCTTGGATGGGACCGTTGATAGTCACTCGAGTTGTTTCGGCGAAGGTGATTGAGGTACGAGCGGAGAAGGATCGCAAGTTCAGATTAATAGTCTCATCCGTTGTTGGGGAAGCTATATAAAGAAAAAATAACGAGGTAACAACGGCAAACTTTAAACAATGTAAAATAAAAGTGCTTATGAGAGACAACCCACAATTTTTTTGTAACTTTTCATGCATTTTTCTTTTTAGTAGTTTGAATTAATAACATTGTAAGTGTTTTGGTGTATATTACGTTTTATGAGAAAGATAAGTGTTATTTTTGATGTGTAGGTATTCAAGAAAATGAGTTTAGGGTAAAAAAGAGGAGAAAATAAACTTGTAATTGTTATTTGCGGTACACCATAACCAGAACGTGGTGACATGTGCCTATTTATTTTAAAATTATGGGGTGCAAGTCTAGAATATTCTAAGTACACCGCACCATTTGTGGCACACCACACGAAGCATATCTTCGCCACAATCACTAATTATTGGAGAATACCGTTTTTTCGGTTGATAGCAAGATTTGGATGCGATATACCAAGCCAACCCATGTGGTATACTGCATAACTGTATCGACGACTACCTTATAGAGAGACACAATATACCTTGTCATGGTATATGAAGATCATGGTTGCATTATTACCGTGACGACCTATGTGGTAAACTGCACGAGCATGTTGAATATCTACAAGAAGAGGTATAGTCAATACCCACTTCCAAATCCTTTATCCTTCTTCTTCTCCAATGCCCAAAACTCCATTAACGCTTCAACCAAACCTTCACCATGCATGATTGGTGGGTCCTGGGGTGTTATAAAATAAAGTGCAAAATAGAGGAACCACTTAACCGCAAGTGTACGGTTGTCCCAAGTAATATATGATAAACAAGTTCGTTCTTAGGGACGGATTAGGTTCAACCCAAATATTAATCAGATAGTAGAGATAATTGCTAAACAGAAAATAAAAGATAATAATTTTTGTTTGGTTTTTCGGAAATTAAAAGATGCAATAAAATAAAGACTAAAGATTAAATTAACAGAAAAGAAATAAAGCAAATAAAAGTGACTAACTTCAGATAAGAGAGATACTTGATCCTCGCAAAGGAATCCACCTAATCAATGTAATTTATGCTAAGGTTAAGGGTAGAATTGGAATTATAATATTAGTCGGGACTCTAATATCTCCTAGCCCCCTGTCGGGTGGACCTAGAAGCTATCCTAAAGTATCATAAACACCTGTATGGTCGAATATGGCTCTTCGGATGATATGATTTTACCTCTTTGGCTATGTAACTAGTTAAGCCTGTCGGCCAATAACGGACATTACACTGGTATTACCTAGATCTGTATTCAAACCCCCCTGTCGGATGATCCATACGCCACTATATGGAATAGCCCAAATACTAAAAGCTAATTCTAGTTGTTCCTAAAAGAATTAGTAATGCAAACAAAGTAATATCCAATACCTAAAACTCAATTCAATTTAAATCTAAACAATCCCAAATTCAAAACATAGAAAACATTAATTAAGGTTCATCCCTTTTATGCGATTCTCAAGTATAAAGAAATTTAGCTCATGATGAAATTAAAAACTAACATAAAAGAAAAGGAATACATATTCAAAAGATAAATGAAAAACCTAAAGGGTTGAATGACTATTGTTGGAAGAACAGGATTCCTCCAGCTTCTAGCTTCTTCTCTCCTTCGTGCTCTGACTTGAAAACCTTAAGCCTCTTGTTTAATTCTCTGAAGTGTGTGAAAGTAGGAGGTTAAGGGTGTATTTATAGGTGTTGGAAGACCCTAGGTCGAATTTTTCTTGGAGTGGAAGACAAGTCAAAGACTCTCAAATTCGTAGCTCTTAGAAGGTAAGATTTTGCTGATTTGATTTGGTCATATCTTTTTCAATACTTATCCGTTTGAGAAGTTCCAATATATGAAACCACTTGTCTTGGAAAGCTCTTTCTATTGGTGCAGACCACTCGTCCAGAATCCATGCCAATCTTTTATTATGATTTTATCTCTAAAACGTGGCTGAATTTCAGATTTCAAAAGGCAGCTTTATCTTTTCCTCCTTTGAATAAATCTTTCCTAAATCTTCTTTTTTCTATGTAAATCTTCTTTCCTTTCATCTTTATCTTGACTTTGCCTCTAAGTAATTACCATTTACTCCCTCCGTCCACAAATGTTTGTCATACCTTTTTTTTCACATAGATTAAGAAAAGTAATTAATGCCTTCTACTTTTACTAAATTTCCCTCAACCAACTATTTAATGATTAAAAAAAGCAATTAATGCCTTCTACTTTTTGAAAATTAAATAAGGGTAAATTTGGTAGAACATGTAAAAAAGTTTCTTGATATTTTAAAATGACAACCTTTTATGGACATCCATTTTTAAAAATTGTGACAAACATTTGTGGACGGAGGGAGTATCTCTTTAAAGCTTCACATTAAATAAATAATTAAACCGCATATGCTTAAAAAGAATAAATCAATAAATCAAGAAATCGAAATAGGAAAGTGTACTCTAAAAATAGAAACTCGACTAAAAATCATTTCCTAACACTCTAAAATACACTAAGACCTTATTCTCACTTCTTCTCCTTGGATTGGTCTTTCATGAAATTCAAGAACCAATTAACTTTGCATTAAAAATAGTCAAATTTACGCACAAAAGCTCAGATTCTGCAAATAGTTAATTTCCAAGGGGAGAAAGTGTAATATGATCAAATAAGCTTAAAAGTCTATCAAACAAGTCATTTATTCACCTAAAAGGATGTCTCCAAGGGGCTAATATTTAGAACAAATAGGGAGACATCAAGACCCCAAACTCAAACCTTTGTCGTCCCGACAAAGTAAATTAAAAACAAAAGATCTTTTAGGTGAACGCAGAAGGTAGAATCTAGAAAATAATACCAAAGCAAAGCTTAAAACGAATTTCATATAGCCTAACCTAGGAATTAATATACACCTACACTTATCATGCAAAATCAAATACAAAACAATATCAATTCAAAATTAATTTCACAACGCTAGAAGGTTACGCTTTATACTTATCTCAAGATGGTGGCTATAGGGTGTTCCTCGATCTTTACTTGTGTTGAATGTTCCACTTAGAATAATCCCTATTAACTCACTGTGCATCTAGGAATCACGAGGTCTTTACGGTTTTAGCATAGGCTGAAGGACGGTATGGTATGTATATTTGGTAAATTTGAAGTGAGCTTTGGGCTCTCTCCTCACTTACCATCAACAAACTGTCCAAGAGCTTGAGTTTCACTCGAATTACGTTCTCACTCACCTCAATTGAAGCGCTTAATTAGCGTCCCCAAATTAACCCAATAAGCACTAAGGATGATTCACCTAAAAATTTCCACTTTGCCGGTCCGAATATATTTTCATTTCAAATCATTCAATTTTTTTTTCTTTTCTTATAGCTAAGACTCTCTTTTTAGTGTTTAGATATCATGCTATTTTTCATAGTTATGCCTATTCATAACTGGAGCTCGAAGCTTCTTTTCCATTCACTATTACCCCGGCAAAGGGTTACAATACAAATAACTTGTGAATCATCATCATGTAAAGCACAAAGCATCATTGATAAGCTCAAAAATCCCAACCCAATGTAAATTCCCATATAGTGGACCCACCACCCCAAACTCAAGCTCAAGACAGGAAGTCTCAGGATCGTGATTCAAGTGCGGGTCATATGGTCATGCCTAACAATCTAAAGGAAAATTGTCTTATAATGTGGCGACAAAAGAAAGGCTTAAAGGCTAAAAATTTGTCTAAGAAGGATAAAATTAATTCAGGGATAGACAGTAAAAAAGGATTCAAAGGGCTAACAAAGAACTGCCTCTATCATCTTCCTATCTACACAACTTGTCTCTAGTTCATACCTAAGTGGGTTCTCTACTCATTTAGATCTCACGTTCTACAAACCACCTATTATCCTTAAGCACAAGTTTACTTCTTTTGCATTGTTCATTAAATTTTCCTATCAATTATCTCATACTTGCATGCAATCAAAGTTCAGTTTCATACTAACTCCTAAAGTCAACTATTTTCTATCATTAATTCACAAAAAGCATGCTTGATGGGGGCATTTAAAAGTCTCTACAGTCACGCAACCCTAAGATTAATTTTATTGAAAGCATGTAAAACACAAAAAAAAAATTGGGATGAGGCAACGAACCCCACCCCAAAATCAAAAGTGAGTCGTGTCCCCACGACTCGAAAAAGACTCAATAGAGCAATAAAATTAAACTAAACTACCTAACTAGTGTCTACCATCAATTAAGAAGAAGAATTAGAACGGGGTACCTGGCCATGAAGATCCAAAGTGTCCTCCTCCAAAGGGGGAGTATAATTATCAATATCCATGAAAAAAGTTACCTCTTCCAATGTTGACTTAATCTGTGTAATTTCCTTCCAAAGTGCTCCGATGTCTAATCGTAAAAGTTCGAACTCTTGTTGCAAATTGTGAGCCCATGGAGGAATTCCAGAATTAGTTTGAGAAGAAGAAGAACCTTGAACTTGAAATTGTAGCTTGTCTGTAGGCTTTGATGATACCCTCATCCTTGCTGTTAATTTCCCGTGTTGAGGTGGTGCAGGTGCCTTTTCTTCTTGTGTTTCTTCAGTAGGCTCATCAAGATTGATGGCCTTGTCAAGTGTAGAACCAGGCAAATTCTTGTTCTTCCCTAGGATACAACACCTCCTCTTGTAATCCAAAGCATCTGTTCTGTTTGTCATGGTTGAATTGACCCCAAACTCAAGTTTATACCAAGGATAGAATAAAGTTAAGAAAACTTGGTATAGCTTGAGTTTCTTGCTTGGATTAGATGAAGGAAGTTGTTTTCTTGATGAATCTTGGAAGAACTCTTGAAAGCTTGATGAATTTGATGAAGAGGTTATGTTTATGGAGGATGGAGGAGAGATTTGATGATGTTAATGTGTTTGTTGTGGAGGTTTGATCAAGCTTCAAGGTGTTTTTATAGGGTTGGGGGCTGGAAAATTCGTCTGGAAGAGGCTAGGGTTTATCTCCTTAAGATTAGAAGTTGACTGGGCTTTAAACTCTTCACAAACCGCCTGGCGCGGTGCATCCCTGCGGTGCATGGGGTATACCGCGGGGTACACCGCAGCACTGCTGGTGTGATTTTTTGCGCTTCTGTCTTGTACCCGTGCTAGCACCCCGTGGTACGGGTTTTTGCCCTGCGGTGCAGGGGTGCGGTGCATCGGGTAGTCCGCACGTACTCCGTCAAAAAACCTGCGGTACACACCCCGTGGCACGCGTTTTGGGCGCGCGGTATAGGGCGCGGTGCACCGCGGCTATCAGCTTCATTTTTTTCTTGCTTCTGGATAAGACCCGTGGTGCGCAACCCGTGGTACGGGTTTTTGGGGCGCGGTACATCCCTGCGGTATAGGGGGTACACCGCGGGGGTAGTCCGCGCCAGCCTTTGAATTTCCAAAAAATTTCTTCTAGCACCCCAAACTCGATTCCTGCACCATTAACACAATACCCTTCTCATTTCTTTAAAAGTAGACACTAAAACTTGACACTAACTTAGAATTATACACTAGAAATTGAAAAACTTAAAGCAATAAACTAATATACAATGAAATGGCTTTTGTTTAACGTCGTTAAGCTCGACGGGTTACCTCTCGCATCTATTCAGCTTCAAGGAGGTACATGACCTCCCCCGGATGTGGATCAATTCTGCGATTGGTATCCTCGCCTACATGGTACAGTTTTAGACGATGCCCATTCACCATGAAGGTGCGTTGCTCGTCTGGATTCTCGATCTCTATCGCTCCATGAGGCGTAACTTTGGTCACCACGAATGGACCAGACCACTTTGATCTTAACTTGCCCGGATAGTTGCTGAACTTGGAATTATACTTGAGGACCATCTGTCCAACTTTGAATTTCTTCTCACTAATGCGATTGTCATGCCATCTCTTCGTTTTTTCTTTGTAAAGTTTGGCATTCTCATAGGCATGAAATCGAAACTCGTCAAGTTCATTCAACTTCATCATACGATTCTCCGCAGCTAAGGTTGGATCCATGTTCATCTCCGCAATTGCCCAATAGGCACCCATTTCAAGCTCAAGAGGTAAGTGACAAGCCTTACCATACATAATACGATACGGAGATGCACCCACAGGCGTCTTGAACGCAGTACGATATGCCCACAACGCATCATCTAATTTCATTGACCAATCCTTGCGTGTGGAACCAACTGTCTTCTCAAGAATGGATTTGATCTCTCGATTAGAGACCTCAGCTTGACCATTGGCTTGTGGATGGTACGCGGTGGATACACGGTGCCTCACACCATACTTCTCTAGAACTTTCTTCAGATATTTGTTCACAAAGTGTGAACCTCCATCACTGATTATAACTCGAGGTGTACCATGTCTAGTGAAGATGTGTGATTTCAAGAATTTAATCACTACTCGCGAATCGTTAGTTGGTAGAGCTACAGCCTCTACCCATTTAGACACGTAATCAACAGCTAGTAGGATGTACAGATTTCCATTAGATGGTACAAAAGGCCCCATGAAATCAATACCCCATACATCGAATATCTCAACTTCAAGAACATTATTACGCGGCATCTCATCTCTCTTAGATATATTACTAGTAAACTGGCATCTGTGACACTTCTTGACATACTCATGACAATACTTATGTAAAGTGGGCCAATAAAAACCGGATTGTAGTACCTTTGCAGCTGTGCGGTCACCCTTGAAGTGTCCTCCGTAAGGTGAATCATGACAACCCATAATAATGGAGAGAATGTCTTTATCTGGTATGCATCTCTTCACCATCTGATCACTGCATACTTTGTAGAGGAAAGGATCCTCCCAAAAGAATTGTTTAGCACGGTGGGCTAGTCTCTTTTTCTCTTGTGAAGTAGCTCCTTGAGGAAAAGAACCACTCACAATAAGATTTGCAATATCCGCATACCAAGGAGTCTCTAATGAATAAACTGAAAACAAACTCTCGTCAGGAAACTCTTCTCTAACCAACTCGGGCCCTCCATTAGACTCAGAACCTTCAAGGCGTGACAAATGATCAGCAACCTGATTATCACAACCCTTTCGATCCCGAATCTCTAAAATCAAACTCTTGCAACAGTAAAACCCATCTAATCAACCTCGGCTTCACATCTTTCTTCTCCATAAGGTATTTAATCGCAGAATGGTCAGTGAAGACAACAACTTTTGCCCCAAGAAGATAGGAACGAAATTTGTCGAATGCATATACTACTGCTAGTAACTCCTTCTCAGTTACGGTATAATTCACTTGAGCACTTGTAAAGACTTTACTAGCGTAGTAGATGGAATGAAATACCTTATCTTTTCGTTGACCCAGAACAACACCCATAGCGAGATCACTAGCATCACACATAACTTATAATGGAATCTTCCAATCAGGAGGTAGTACAATAGGTGCAGAAATAAGCTTCTCTTTGATCTCATTGAATGCCTTTATGCAAGCTTCATCAAAAAGGAATTTGGTGTCCTTCTCAAGTAAGTTGCACAACGGCTTAGAGATTTTGGAGAAGTCCTTGATAAAACGTCGGTAGAAACCAGCATGACCCAAGAAGCTTCTTACCCCTTTAACAGAAATAGGAGGGGGAAGAGTCTTGATTACCTCAATCTTCGCACGATCAACTTCCAAACCAGCACTTGAAACCTTGTGACCCAACACTATACCCTCTCGAACCATAAAGTGACATTTCTCCCAGTTCAAAACCAAGTCAGTCTCCTTGCATCTAATCAATACCTTCTCCAAGTTTCGTAAGCACTCCTCAAAGTTATCACCAAACACATAAAAGTACCTCAAGGAAGTCATCAATCATGTCCCAGAAAATTGCCATCATACATCTTTGAAAAGTAGCGGGTGCATTACATAATCCAAATGGCATCCTTCGGAAGGCAAAGGTACCAAAAGGACATGTAAAGGTTGTATTGTGTTGGTCTTTTGGATCTACATAAATCTGATTGTATCCTGAATATCCATCCAAAAAGCAATAATATTCTCTACCGGCTAGCTTGTCTAACATCTGATCAATAAACGGAAGAGGAAAGTGATCTTTTCTGGTGGCCTTGTTCAACTTTCGATAATCCATACACACTCTCCAACCAACAACGGTTCTTGAGGGAATGGCTTCATTCTGCTCATTCAAGATGGTAGTAATACCACCCTTCTTTGGTACACATTGAACTGAACTCACCCATTCGCTGCTAGCTATGGGATAAATGATTCCCGCATCTAGCAACTTGATAACCTCTTTCTTCACTACTTCCTTCATAGCTGGCATCAATCTTTTTTGTCCTTCAACTGAGCGTGCTTTTTCATCGTCTAGAATGATCTTGTGTTGGCAATAGGAAGGACTAATACCTTTGATGTCAGCAATAGTCCAACCAATTGCCTCTTTGTTAGCTCTTAGTATGCGCAACAGTTTGTCTTCTTGAGGACCTGTTAAAGTAGCTGAAACAATAACAGGTAGAGTGTTGTTAGTACCTAAATATGCATACCTCAGGTGTGATGGAAGCGGCTTTTCTTCTAGTTGCGGGGGAGACTCGATGGATGGTTTATTTTTAGATACTATCTCCCCAGGCTCTCGGAATGGCTCATAGGCGAGATGCCTATGTTTCATGGTTCCGGAAATCAAAGCAGCTACAGTCTCGGTCAGTTCTTCCATCAATTCCGGTAAGTCAAGTGTTAGGGCTGCTTGCAGGATATCATTAAAGTTCATACGATCAAACATTTCTTGAGTGTTCAAATCGAGTACATCCATTCGAAAGCACTCTTCAGGGATATCTGGGAACTTCATGGCCCTAAACACGTTGAACTTTACCGTCTCGTCTTGGATTCGCATGGTTAATTCGCCGTTTTCTACATCAATAACAGTACGCCCCGTGGCTAGGAATGGTCGACCCAAGATGATGGGGACATTCCTATCCGCGTCGTATTCAAGAATAACGAAATCAACTGGAAAAATTAACGTACCTGCCTTAACGAGGACATCTTCGATTCGTCCCTCTGGGTGAGCGAGGGATCTATCGGCCATTTGTAGGATCATGGAAGTTGGTTTAGCGTTTCCTATCTTCAATTTTTTGAAAATTGACTTGGGCATCAAATTGATACTCGCACCCAAATCACACAAAGCTTTTCCTTGCTACTCATTACCAATAGAAATAGGAATTGTGAAACTCCCAGGATCAAGTAATTTAGGTGGCAACTTACTTTGGCATATAGCGCTGCATTCTTCTGGTAATCCTATCATCTCATTCTCACGGTATGGTCTTTTGTTGGTAATGGCTCTTTTCAGAAATTTAACGTACTTTGGGGCATCGCGTATAGCATCTAAGAACGGAACGTTAATATTGAGACCTCGTACCATATTTAAGAACTTCTGATATTCTGTCATGTCTCCTTTCTTCTGAACACTGGAGGGAAAAGGTGGAGGAGGACGGGTTTCTGTAACATCTTTGGATTTTGGCTTTTCCGGAATCTTCTCCACTTCAATTATCTCAGACTCATCTTCTTTTTCTTCCACCTCTTTTACCGGTTTCTCCTTCACAGTTGTTTCTTTTTCTTTCATAACGGGAAAAGGTGGGGGTGGAAGATTCTTACCACTTCTAAGGGAGATCGCGTTACATTCATATGGTTTGGGTTCCTCAGTATCACTAGGAAGTTGCCCTTGTGGACGCTGATTCAGTTGTTTGCTAATTTGATTTAGCTGATTCTGGAACAACTTCATATTTGCTTCGACTGCATTTTAACGTTCCGAAGCTTGTGTCTGAAGAGCAATTAAACTTTCAACTGTTTTCTGAAGGGTAACTACTCCCTCTTGTGGATGGGCAGGTAAGGCTTTTTGGTTTAAAGTTTCATCATAGGTATCCTGAGGAGCTTGCCTTTGTACATAATTACCCTAATTCTGTCCTCCTTGATAATTGTTGTGTGGTCTTGGATTGTAGTTGTTACCTTGGGGACGCGGCTGATACGCGTATGTAGGATTGGCTGCCCCATTAGGATTTGAGTATTGAACCCAGGATGGTTTCTGTTAGGCTGATATCCATTACCACTTGAATTGAAGTTACCTCTATTGGACATAAACATCACGGATTCTTGGTTATTCGGACAACTTTCCTCATCATGATCATCTACTCTGCAAATCGAGCACATATAAACCTCTTGTGCAGCGTGCACAGCTACTTTCTTACCCGAAAATCCTTCTTTTACAGCTAAAGTAAGCTGCTTCAATTGTTGCTCTATAGTATTCTGAATCTTATTCTCAAGCGTAGCAAACTTTTCTTCCATATCAACATTATTCACTCCTTTAACCGGTGTTCTTACTGAATTCCACCCCACTTCATTCTTGACTGTTCTTTCCAAAATAATTTTAGCATGAGCGGGTTGAACTTGAAGAAAACCTGCACCACATAGCGTATCCAATTTCTCTCTCGAAGTTCCATCAAGGCCTCTATAGAAGATTTTCAGCTGTTGTTGTTCTGACAAGCCATGAGTGGGAACTTTACGTAAACACATCTGAAATCTTGTCCAACTCTTACCCACAGTTTCATCATATTCTTGACGGAAATGCGTCAAATCTAATTCAGCATCTAATCTCATGTTACTTGGATAATACCTGTCAAAGAAAGCAGTCTCTAATTGGTCCCAGTTGGTTATCTTCGTAGGATCTTGCGTATCGTGCCATTCACTTGCTCCATCAATCACAAAAAATTTAAACGCAGCAAAATACATCTGTTCTCTTGAAACTCCTTGTGTGATATAAGAATCACATATTTGCTTAAACTTCTGTACTGCTCTAAGAGGATCTTCTGATGGTCTTCCACGAAAATTTCCAAAATTTTGGAATTGAGCTAACATACCCGAATCTGGACGGAATCGTGGAACATCAATATCTGGAGCACCTACTCCTATAGCAGGAGCACGGAATGGAACTTCTGGTGGACCATTAGTAAACCATGGATCTTGATTCATCACTATCTGGACTTGAGGATTAGATTTAGTGGTTGAACTTGAGGAATAACGCCTGGAGCTAAAGGTTTGCCATTTGCATCAAGCTGGCCTTGTCCATTATTCTGTTGATTCTGAAGGTTGATATTCTCCATTCTGTTAATTAACTCTTCTACTTCTAAAGCTTCTCGTTCTCTTCTTCTTTTGTTAGCAAGTCTGATCAACGATTCTGGATTACTAAGGATCGGAGGTGTTGGCTCTAGATCCTTGAATTGCCTTCTTCGCATACACCACACCTAAAAACCTGAAAAAGAAAGACAACCCAAAGCGTAAAACTGAAAAATAAAACTAAAACTAAACTAACAATTAAACTACTAAAGATTAACACCGGGGTCACACGCTACCGTCCCCGGCAGCGGCGCCAAAAACTTGGTGGGTCATGGGGTGTTATAAAATAAAGTGCAAAATAGAGGAACCACTTAACCGCAAGTGTACGGTTGTCCCAAGTAATATATGATAAACAAGTTCGTTCTCAGGGACGGATTAGGTTCAACCCAAATATTAATCAGATAGTAGAGATAATTGCTAAACAGAAAATAAAAGATAATAATTTTTGTTTGGTTTTTCGGAAATTAAAAGATGCAATAAAATAAAGACTAAAGATTAAATTAACAGAAAAGAAATAAAGCAAATAAAAGTGACTAACTTCATATAAGAGAGATACTTGATCCTCGCAAAGGAATCCACCTAATCAATGTAATCTATGCTAAGGTTAAGGGTAGAATTGGAATTATAATATTAGTCGGGACTCTAATATCTCCTAGCCCCCTGTCGGGTGGACCTAGAAGCTATCCTAAAGTATCATAAACACCTGTATGGTCGAATATGGCTCTTCGGATGATATGATTTTACCTCTTTGCCTATGTAACTAGTTAAGCCTGTCGGTCAATAACGGACATTACACGGGTATTACCTAGATCTGTATTCAAACCCCCCTGTCGGATGATCCATACGCCACTATATGGAATATCCCAAATACTAAAAGCTAATTCTAGTTGTTCCTAAAAGAATTAGTAATGCAAATAAAGTAATATCCAATACCTAAAACTCAATTCAATTTAAATCTAAACAATCCCAAATTCAAAACATAGAAAACATTAATTAAGGTTCATCCCTTTTATGCGATTCTCAAGTATAAAGAAATTTAGCTCATGATGAAATTAAAAACTAACATAAAAGAAAAGGAATTCATGTTCAAAAGATAAATGAAAAACCTAAAGGGTTGAATGACTATTGTTGGAAGAACAGGATTCCTCCAGCTTCTAGCTTCTTCTCTCCTTCGTGCTCTGACTTGAAAACCTTAAGCCTCTTGTTTAATTCTCTGAAGTGTGTGAAAGTAGGAGGTTAAGGGGTGTATTTATAGGTGTTGGAAGACCCTAGGTCGAATTTTTCTTGGAGTGGAAGACAAGTCAAAGACTCTCAAATTCGTAGCTCTTAGAAGGTAAGATTTTGCTGATTTGATTTGGTCATATCTTTTTCAATACTTATCCGTTTGAGAAGTTCCAATATATGAAACCACTTGTCTTGGAAATATCTTTCTATTGGTGCAGACCACTCGTCCAGAAACCATGCCAATCTTTTATTATGATTTTATCTCTAAAACGTGACTGAATTTCAGATTTCAAAAGGCAGCTTTATCTTTTCCTCTTTTGAATAAATCTTTCCTAAATCTTCTTATTTCCATGTAAATCTTCTTTCCTTTCATCTTTATCTTGACTTGGCCTCTAAGTAATTACCATTTATCTCTTTAAAGCTTCACATTAAATAAATAATTAAACCGCATATGCTTAAAAAGAATAAATCAATAAATCAAGAAATCGAAATAGGAAAGTGTACTCTAAAAATAGAAACTCGACTAAAAATCATTTCCTACCACTCTAAAATACACTAAGACCTTATTCTCACTTCTTCTCCTTGGATTGGTCTTTCATGAAATTCAAGAACCAATTAACTTTGCATTAAAAATAGTCAAATTTACGCACAAAAGCTCAGATTCTGCAAATAGTTAATTTTCAAGGGGAAAAAGTGTAATATGATCAAATAAGCTTAAAAGTCTATCAAACAAGTCATTTATTCACCTAAAAGGATGTCTCCAAGGGGATAATATTTAGAACAAATAGGGAGACATCAATGATGCATCAAAACATTACCAAATCACCATTAAATCACATCCAAAATCATACTTTCACCCAATAAAACAAATCTTCACCATCAATCATTCCAAAACACCTAGAAATCCAAGACTTCTCCCAATTTTTTCCAAAATTCTTTTCCAAATTCCTTAAATTCTTCTTTACCAAATCGAGATTCCATCATACCCAAGTCATTAAAACCATCTAAATACCATTTGAAATTCAAACAGCAGACGAACCACCTAAAATCAAGGGGTACTTTCAAGAGTGGTGATACTTTGAGTTGGAGGTCAATTAAGATGACGAGTAGAACAAAGACATTAGAAAGTGCTCGGGAGATGGTGAAATTTTGAGAGAAAGAACGGATTGAAACAAAGAATAGTAGCAGGGATCGTGTGAATTCGGGGTAGAATAGAAAGGGTAATTCGATTGAAGCGATAAGAGAAGAATCACTTATGGTGAGTTTGAGTCTTCAAGAGCAAGAAAATCTGATTTCAAAACTGAGAATGCCACATCCATTACAAGTAAAGATTCTGGTACCCGTGATGAGTGAATCTTCTAGGATCTTATTAGCTATCGCAGAAAATGATGCCATAATTGACCCTTTCATATGAGAGAATATCTGAACAAGGATTGAGAAGGTGAGTATAGAATATTTCTAGAGTTAGGTGATCGATTGGAGTGGAATACAGTCATGATGAGAAAATCAAGGCTATGCACAGAGTTAGTATCCGATATTTACCTTGGCCTCTTTAGCCGAGATAGCAAGGGTCAAGTTTTGGTTAGAGAGAAGTTAATTATCTTCACACTTGAAGACATTCGAATCCACTTCAAGTTCAAGGAATTAGTTGGACCATGTAAGTACCTTTAACCTGATGCACGAGTATGGAACCACTTCCTTACACCAGGAATCTTTGGGTTTGAACCACGGTTTTAAGTAAGAAATTTTCCAACTTCTTGAATTGTGTTTTACGAGAGGAATAGATAGATGTAACGCAGGTGATATTTGATTTGGTAATGCATTTCGTGAATGCACAACAATTGGTGTTCAATCTGAAGTACCTAACAATGATCATGTGTTTAGTGAGAAAAGTGAATGTGATTCTTGGAAATGAAGTACTTACGTACAAGACGACTAATAATATTAATGATGTGTGGATCAAGACGATTCTTAGAGAAGAAGTAACAAAGAATCCTTCAAATATAGAGACTTCTCGAGCAGAGATTGAGAAGGGTCATATGGATCCTAAGAGCAAAGGTCCACATGATATGCATTCACCACAGGAGGATTTTTCGTGGAAATAGAGGATGAGAGGGCTATTTGACAGAGTAGAAGCGGTTCAAACTTTCTTGGCAGGCGATGTGGCGTAAACCAAAGCAAATAAAGAGCATATTATCACATTCTTGGAACAAATTTATCGTGATTTAGTGAAGCATCCACCTCACCTGCCTTAGGTGTCGATCACGCGAGGCAATAAACATTGAGAGTAAGTTTTCTTCCTTACCTTTTATCTCATTAATTGCAGCTTATATGTTTAGTTGTATGTTTTTAAATTTTTATTTCTCATCGAGTCTGTTTCAAATTATGGGTACACGAATCACTTTGGAGTTGGGGTGTGGGAATTCGTTGTCCCTCTTGAGTTTGGGGTGGTGGGCACGATTATGGGAAACACATTGTGTGGGTATTTGCTTATGTGTGTGCTATGCTGATGATGTCATTCTTATTTTAACCCTTTGCCAGGGTCTATTGATAAAAAGAAATAAAAAAATGATAAATTAAGTAGAATGACATCTCACATAAAAAAGAGTGTCATGAGTGTCTTACAAAAAGAAAGAATATGAAAAAGAATTGAAATGAAGAATCGACAAAGTGGAATTTATTATGTATTATCGAGAAATTAATATTGGTATTTTTGTGGATACTTGTTAATCGCATCAATTGGGTTAAGTGAAAACATCTTTGAGTGTAAACCAAAGATCTAGGGCAATGTTTTGATGTCTAATGAGGAGAGAGACAAAAGATCACTTCACATTATCCAAATATGCGATCATATCGTCCCTAAGCCAGCATTAAAACCTTCAAATACCTTATGATTCTTAGTTATGTGATCTATAAGCAATTGAGTTGATGGAGAGTATTTGATTAGACCATTGGATACTATGTTAGGATCGAGGAACAACCTATAGCCACCATATTGGACTAAGCAAAAAACCTATCCTTCTTGCATTGCGAAGCTAATCTAATATTGAAATTATATCGTGTTGATTATTTGTATGATAAGTGTGTATATGATTTAGTTTGTAGATATTATTACATGAAACTTGTTAGGTAATTACTTCAGGATCATTATTTACATTCTTCTCACCCATTTTTAGTGATTTAGATTCCTTAGTTTAGTTCTTATTTTGTCGTGACGACAAAACTTTGAGTTGGGGGTCTTGAGGTATCCTTTTACATGATAGATTAATCTAGTAACAAAACATATTTTTAGGGCTATATTTTACTTATTTGAGGTATTATCCCTATATTTTGATAGTTTCTCATTTCCTTTTCAGTTTTGGAGAATTGTTACTTTTAAAGTGATTTGTGCATAATTGATGTGTTAAGTGCGCAACTTAGGTACTTGGGTGATACGAGATCTAGAGATAAGAATAAGAAGTTGAGAAAGGAAGTTCGAACCCAAGTTAAGGCTTTAAAGGACCAAAAAGCCACTTTTGGAAAGCGCGAGCATTTACTGGTTATAAGTGGAATCTGGCAAGATGGAGTCACCACGTGCAATTGATGAATATTATGTAGTATACCTTTGGTTTATGAACGGTACTTGAATTTAGGAGCGTGTAGGAACCAACGGTTTGTGATTTGGAGATGAATTGAATAAGTTATTATATTGCAGCTACCGTGGTTCAAACCAGGCCACTCTTCCTTGAAAACATTTTAGGTTTGACTTGAACCATTTAAAAGGGGACCACAACACCTAAAATTTTATTGGACCTTTATATATTAGTTTTATCATTAGAAAAGAGTCATTAGTTATTTAGAAGTTATTTTATTCAGCCAAAAAAGAGAAAACAGTTGGGGAGAAAAAGAATAGAAGCTAGAGCCTTAATTCACCACTTGTACACCATTCTACCTTCAATATTAGGGCAATTAGTGTTAGTTTCTTGTCTCAAACATGATTCTAATCTTTTTACCATCTAGTTTTATTGATTTCATTAGTAGTTTGCAACTAATCCATCTACAATTCTTAAAAAAAGGAGTCTAGATTAACAAATTTAGTTCTCGTGGAGACGAACTCTTAATGCTTACTTTTATTACTTGTCAATGATCTGTACACTTGCGGTTAGTTAGCTCTCTTGAGGTTTGAAATAATTAGTTATTTTATCACACATTGAGAGATGACAACATCTAGTATTCTACTTGACTCGTTTATAACCATACACATAAGAAAGTGATTCTAGAAACAACTTTTAACCTAAACAATTTAAAACCAAGTTACCTTTATAATTACGGTGCAAATATACTCAATGCATGTTTGAAGAGGAAACTTGCGTTAGAATAGATGATCTTATAAATAGCAAGTATTGAATTGAACAATAATATATGTAATTTTCAAATGTAAATGAAATGGGTAGAGATACCATATTTCATCAATCCATTTATATTTCATAATTATTTTCCCCTCTGGTCTGGCCTAAGGTGTGATAAAATAATGATATAAATAAGTGCAAATACACACCCTAAACTAACACTGTACTGCAAGTATTACAGGACGTATGCAAGTTTTAATGATAAGAAGATTCGTTCCTCAGGGACTGACGAAAGTTAGAGAGAACTTATGCAAATGATCAAGTGCAGATATTAAAGATAGATAATAATACGCAAGGATAAAGAAGAGAAAGATAGATATTTATTTGGTTTTTAATAAAAAAACTAAACTAATAAACTAAAGACAATAAAATAAATAAGAGAAAAGAAAAGAAGATAGTATGAACGATATAACTTAGGTTTTACTAGTATGCACTAATCAATCTAATTCTATCTATGAATCTAGTTAATAAGGGAGAATATTAGCTCTTGGTATACTTAGTCAGGATTCTAAATTCCCCAAGCTTAGACCTTGAGAGCGACTAAGGGGGCTACGTCACAACCAAGAAGTGATTTCAAATAGGGTTATCAAAGGCCACTAAGGCCCTAAACAAATACTGCAATCTTGGTGATACGGTCATTAAAACAAACCCTAATGACTATCTAGTTAGAAGTATGTTTTGTCAGAACTGCTATCGACACTAGACGTTATGTGGTGGTTCAATAGTTAAACACCCAGTTACGGTGACCATCTAACTACTATTAAGGTAATCCTATACTCGTGCACTAGCAAGGAAAACAATCATTAAATCAAAACACATAATCAAATATAAAGGTAAGTAGCTAATATCAGTTTAAAACATATAATTCCCAAAGAAACTTAGATAGAAGAATTAGAATTCATAGATTATACATTATGAAAAACCTAAGCTAATAGAATTAGTTCATACAAAGAAAAGAAGAAGAAAGAATTACAAAATAAGAGGTTGAAGGAGACATGATTGTTGCACAGCTCCCTCCAGACTTCTTCTCTTGTGTTGCAGCTTCCTCTTGGCCTTAAGGTCTGGCCAAGGATGATTTTAGAGTGTTAAGAGGCTGTATTTATAGGGTATAGGAAGACCTAATTCGTTTTCTTGAAGGAGAAGGAAAGTAATGGACTCCTAGTCCAACTCAAATTCGTATGGAAATAAAGATAAACACTGCTGGACCGTTTTGAGCATATCTTCTTCGTTATTGGTCGGTTTGAGCTCCATAAGATACCAAAAGAATCGCAACAGAATTATCTAGACCCTTTAGAAGGAAATCATCAGATTCAGCCTATTTATTAGGTAAAAACGCATATCTTTGGACGTGTATGCAGAATCCCAGATTTAGGCAGCTTTTCCTTTTCCATCTTTTTAGCCTTTGTTTCCTTATCAATTTCCATGCAAATCTCTTTCCATAAGTTGTAATCTTTGACTTGGACTCTAATTAATCTTCATAATTATCTTTAAAGCTTCACACTAAATAAACAATTAAACCCAATATGCTCTAAAAATAATAATTCTACAAATCAAGACTCAAAATAGGAAAGTGCACTAAATTAAGCTAAGATCGACCTATAAACTAATAAATAAGCCTAAAATGATGTCTCTGAAGTATATTATATTATCACAAATGAGGAGACATCACCCTCTTATTTTGAAACTATTGATAATCATAACTATATTGTTTGTGAGTTCCATAGGAATGTTAACTGTAATAAAAAAATGTTTGCTAAAAGCACAATTTAAGTATATTAAAACAAAGACAACTTAAGAGAAAGGTATTTTTATGTCTGAGTAATAATATATACCGTTTAAAATCATATCACCTAATTACTACCTATGATGTAGCGTGAATTGGTTGACAATAAAATCATTTACCAGAGTAAGACAATTTATAGTCAACCAATTCATGCCACGTATACTTGGGTGATATGATTTTGCATGATATATATTATTACTCTTTTATGTATAACTTATAACTATAATCATAGAGATGTTTTAAGTTTTTTTTTTAATAAAAAATACATAAAGTAAAAGACAAACACAATGCTAATGTTAGAGGAGCCTCTTCGATTTAGAACAACATTCGAAAAGGATGCCCCTTCCTTAAGAACTTTACTGTTAAAACTATAGGAGATGGTCATTCTACGAAAATTTGGGATGATAACTGGACATATAACTTTATTCTTAAACCCCACAGCTATAGTGAAGACCCATCATTTCCTAGATATGTTGCAGATCTTTTTTCCTCTTCTACCAAATCATGGAAACTGATATTCTTGCCCGGTTATTTCCTGTGGATATTGCTTCTAATATTCTTAGTCTCAATATTCACTGGACTAATCAACCTACTTCTATGATTTGGCCTTTTACTAGTAATGGGGTATATTCGAGTAAATCTGGTTACTTGTTAACTGTTTCCTCCCTTATTACCCCCCATCCCACCCTGGTACTTCTTCTTTCTCTGACAGTGATTTACTTAAATTATCTTGGTCCTCTAATATGCCCCCTAAGTTAAATTCTTCCTCTGGTGTGTGCTCTTTAATGCACTCTCTACTGAGAGTAACAGGTATCAAAGAAAATGTTCTTCTACAGATCTTTGTCATATCTACCTTAAGGAAGAAGCAACTATTGAACATATGTTCTTGAGATGTGAATGGACAAGAAAATTTTGGTGTATTTCCCCCCTTCACTGCCAGACTGATCCTTTTTATAACTTGGGTGTTAATTCTTGGGTTAGTTCTTTAATTGATAAAGGTTGTAATAGAAGAGAAAAAAGTCAAATTTTAAGTACCATTACCCTTTTTTCCTGGGTCATCTCGATCACAAGGAATCAATTTATTTTTCATGATATTCCCATTAACTTTGATTCATGCCTCACCTTGATTGATATTTTTTACAGGCAAGTGTTTGTTAAAGAAGAGTCCCCTATTGCAGTGGCCAACCCATTTACTCCTCCACCTTTTACATGGCTTTCCACTAATCCCTCCTGGTCTCCGCCTCCATCACAGCATTACAAAATGAATGTGGATGCTTCGTTTAGATCAGAAAAAGCAACTGCTGCTGCAGTAATCCGAGACTGGACAAAATTATCTCTGACTTTGCTATGGATAGTTCTGCCTCCTCCAGTTGTGAGGCTGAAGCTAAGGCGTTAAGATCCTCCATCTCCTTCGCCCTTGACAAACCCCTCCTTCCAGAATTGAGTCTGACGCTAAAGCTGACCTTAAAGTCTTATATTCACCGAGCACGGGTTGTTCTTGAAAGAACAGAGCCATCCTTGACGATATCAGAAATTTGGCTGCTAGTACTTTTTCACTCCAAGTATGTGGCATTAGAAGGAAGGTTAACAAGGTTGCTGATTGGCTTGCAAATGTTTTTTCTAAATATATCCTATCTCCTATTTGGTTTTGTAATATTCCTCTAGACTTACAAGTTTTGGTTTGTAATGATTCTTGTAATGACTTTTTTACTCTTCATGTGTCTGGGATACGTTGATTGCTCCCAGCGTTTTATGACGTTTTAATATAAATTCCTTTGCTTAAAAAAATCAAATCCGTCTAAGTACTTATTTTTGTTTTCAAGAAATCTATCAAAATTTAAATAAAATGTAATGTTAAATTTCTATAAGAGTATGAAAAATATAATAAAATTGGTATCCATCCGAAATTCTATCGTATTCCAAAGTTTGTAAATCTCGTCCTATAATTATTCTGAACTTCTAAAAAATATTATCACATCATAAAATTATGGTTCAAAGTTTTTTTTTTTTTTTTGTTAAATATTAAATTACCGTTTGACATTAAATTGGCAATCCATAAGAAGTAACTTTATTGGTCACCGACGGAGTACTTTGCTAACAATGCCAAGTCATAAAAACTCAATTCAACATGTTTAGTATTTAACCTTAAACACTTATAATAATTTAATTAGGAGATATAATATTATAAATGTGATAAATTAAAGTGTGTCGTAGATCTTTCGAATCGCATTTTGGGCCATTGTAATCGAATATGAGTCTTAGTAGGACCTTTATTTGATTAAATATTTGATTTGGACGCACTAGCACAAATAACACTTTACTCATATGGTCCACCACGAGCGAACTAGTCAATGGTAGTTGATATGTGAAGAGATCACAAGTGTTGTCGTGCTATAGACTACAAGAAATACAATTTTTAGCGATTAAATATTTTATCGTTAAAAGTTTTGATTTTGTCGCTGATAAATATAGAGAAATATATCTTTTAAAGCTTCAAATTTAAATAAGAATTTTAAAGGCCTAATTAGATGTTATGTTTTTTAAGAGTCTAACTAGTGATTTTTCTAGTTTTAATCACGTTTTTAGGGGGTACATACCAACTATTTTTAATTTTTTGGGAGGTATATACCCCCTATTTTAATTTTCTGGGGGTACACGCTTACCGTTTTTTTATTACATTATAAGTCCATATTGTTCAGAATTCAATGTTCTTTTTTCCGTGTTCAGGTCAGTCCAAAGTGGTGGTCAGTCCAACGTGAGTCTATTACCTACTAAAATAGGATGCTTACCCCCTAAAACAGCATAATTACCCCCCTAAAAAAACAAGATTACCCCCTAAAACAACACGATTACCCCCTAAAACAGCACGAAACAGTGGACATATATCCACTGAAAATGCAAAAAAGGGGGTATTTACCCCCTGAATATACATATCTGAAAATGCATCCCCCTGCAAAAATAGAACAACGGATCTAGGAAGAAGGAGGGTGAAGGTGGCGGTAATGGTGGGAAGAGGGAGGAGGAGGGGGAGGGTGGCTTCGTCACAGCACCACCACGGCGGTGGCGGATCTGGACTGCAACATAAACAAAGAAGGGAACAATGGTGGTGCTGCAGTGTTTCGTTTCCTGCAACAGTAGATCTCCATTGTTGCAGCAGTAGGTCAGATCTCCGTCGAAGGACGTCCACGAACGGCGGTGCTTCAGGTAGTGAGAATTGAGAAAGGAGCACGAACGGCGGTGCTGAGGTGGCTTTAATGGTGGGTGAGGCGCTGGAGGATGGTTGCAAGACAGCGGCGGTGGGTTTCTTGTGGGTGGAGAGAGAAAGGGGGAGGGGTGGGTTTTTCTGTAATTGTGTCGAGAGAGAATGGGGAGGTGTGGGTTTTTATGGGTATTTTTTTAGTTGGATTCTAATTAGAATAGTTGGATTCTAATTGGGGTCAATTTTTATAAAACACTAGTGTAAGTAGCCCTTATAACTCTTTTACCCATAAATATAACGGCGACATATTGTCATTAATTAGTCGCTACGATAATTTTGTTTTTAATGGTATTTTTAACGATAACTTTGGAATTTTGCCTCTATTAAGCATTATAATAGCAAACATAGGCGTTGTTTCTATTTATGGGCGTCATTAAAGGTTACAATTAAATAGAAAAAAATGAAAAAGAAAATAATAGTGAAAGCATGTTTTGTATCTATTATTATTCGCCGGTAAAGGTTTAAATTTATAAAAAATAAAAAATACAATAATAGCAACATATGTGATTTTAATAGATTGCTTCAATTAAAAGTTTAAATTAAAAAAATTATAATGGTGTGGTAAGTCAACATTCTAATCGCTGACTAGATTTTAACTAGCTAAATAGCAGTGACTACTTTAGTAGGTTCCAAGTCACCATGGTTTAAGTAAACAAACATTAAATGCTCATAATTAGTTGTTTGATAGTCTATTTGGGCCCACCTGGTAGAGTTCTTGGATGTTTCGGAAATCCAACTGAAACATGAAACATTTAAGCAAACACTTGGCATGCAACTTGAGTTTTAACACTTGAACATGGGTAAAAAAAGTTACAATCTTGGACAAGTCCAGATGAAGGAGCTAGTACATCTCCGTGGGCCATATTAGGATTCGCACTTGACATCCATCCCACTATAGCACTTGAAGATGGTGAAGTAACTCGTTGAAATGGCTGCACTAAGACAACCTCTTGAATTATCAAACTAATAGTTGAATAGAACAAACAAGTAGTTAAAATAATCGAGGAGGGTGATTTAGGTTTTTTGGATAGTTCAAGAGTATAAACGTAATTTTATTAGATAATCAGAGAAATTGACTTGGAAAAGCAAAAAAGTTAAAACAACTAGATATACAACACCCATGCCATAAATAAAAGCCAAATTGTATGATGAGGCCTAATAAAAACCTTGTTGCAAAAATTACATAATTAATAAAACCACCCAAAGTTACCAAAATATCCTCCCACAAAAAGAATCAACTATTAGATTTTCAGATAATTTTTTCAGACCTAGATAACTATGGACAATAAAAAGAGCCCAAATTTTGAAATTTAACGGAATAAGTGACACTAAAAGTCATCCATTTCAAGAAATATGAAGTTACATGGACTATTTATGCAATTTAATGGCACGAGAAACTTACGTTAAATGGGCTTGAATCAAACAGTAACCAATAAATACTACAATCATGGCCTACACACCCCTGTCAAAAAAACAAGTTTCGGTATCCTTAAAAAAAGAAGGGATAGTTACTCAAATGGTCTCTAAACTATAGGCTAGTTACGCAAAGAGTCTCCAAACTTTTAAAGTTACCCAAATAGTCCTTGAACTTTATTCTTTTATCGTCGTTATTCCTTGTATCAAATTTCATCCATTTTTACAGCTAAAAATCTATGTGGCGATAGGTATTTGTTACCCAAACAGTCTTTAAACTTTTAAAATTCCCAAAATGGTCCCTGAACTATCCTCATATTACCAGTTTGGTCCTCAGACATCTTTGCCACATGGAACTCAACAATAAAAATCTGACAGAATTGTCCTAAAAACTAATATTCAAGTGTCTGTGTTTGTATGAGAGAGAGAAAGTGAAGCATAAAAATCATACCTTGAAAAATGAAAATGCTAAGAAGAGGAACCTTATCAAATCCAGTTGATATTTTTTGTAGGTTTTCACAAAAATCGTTCTATTATTGACCATTACATTTCGTCAAATAAATAAAAATATTAATTACATTATCAATTTGATATTTAAAACATGTATACATATAAAAAATGAAATGTTATAAATTTATCAAATTTAGACTAAAAGAATTGTCTTTTAGCGCTCCGAACTCTAGATCATAGCACTACTGTTTTGACGGGTCTAGAATTTATTTCTAAATATATAAAAAGTCGAAAAAAACAATGTGACTCACGTAAAGTTTGGAAGGCAAACTTTTTATTTTGAAGAACGAAACTCATTTTTTGTTAATTTTGTTTTTTTGAATAGATTTTCCTTCACGTACTAGAATCAAGAATAAATGTCGGAAATATCTTTTTATAGGAGCAAAAATCTATTTTTAGTAAGATTTATCGCTAAACTATGTTGGAATAAATATTTTTACCATGTCTTGAAACCGGAAATAAGTAACGATCACCACTATCTTTCCCTCATCCGCCCTGCACTCGTCCTTGGAATATTGATGGTGGTGGTTTCGACTCAGACGCTTACGATATGTATTTTTCTTGGTAGCAGTGATAATCAAATTACACTTGGATTTTTTTGGCGAATTTAATTATGACATATTGTTTTGATTGTTGGCCCCTTAATAGCTTGACCCATAACAAGATTTGACCAACTCTTGGTCCTAGAGAAGCAAACCCCTACGGTTAATCCATAAACTTGTCCCTATCCTATTTAGTATTAACCCATTCCCACTTTAAAAAATGGTCCTCCAAATAATTTTTATGAAATAAATATTAAGTTGTACTATAAGTAAAATAAACAAATAAAATGAGAAACGATTTAATTGAATCACTTAACTTTTATATTATATATTACAAATGATATTTGAGTAATAAATTTTTTTCATTCCATTACTTTTTCAAAAGACACCAAATAACTCAACCAAAAAAAAAAAAAAACATTCATCTCCAAATTTAATTAAAATGATTTTTATTTTGGACAACATATATAGATGGTCCAATCAGAAAAAAGATACAAGCACAAATTATTTTTTGTTAAATAAACATTTGTATTAAAATAAAAAGAAAAACTGTAAAATATACAAAATTTATCTACATAAATTCGAACATTCTGATAAAGGTAGACGTAAACAAATATGACTTAGGTATTCCTAGTAGTTAAACTAGATGACAAATTACGTTATACAATTAGTTATAGCATGCGTGTGTATATATTGTGCGGGTGTGTATATAATCAACACATTAAAGATATTGAAGTCATCTCTATATAATATACTATCTTGTAATACAAATACACAAATACACAAAAAATTATATACAAAACCATTCTAAATACTCTGTATTTGTTGGAAATGGCCAGTCACTCGAAATTGCCCACATTGAAAATAGTAAGTTATCTACCTCTTTTTCCTCTTTTATTCAGAACTCTATACTACAGGTACATGATATTTCTTCTAATCTACTTTCTTTTCTAAATTAACTTTAGATAATGTGTGCTCTGTTATTTTTACATCAAATTTTGTGTATGTTGTTGATAATCATTCAAAACGCCTATTGTATCAGGGTCTTTGTAAAGATGGTTGTATTTACTCATGTTTGGTGCAGGATATGTGTCTTCAAATTCGCGCTCTTCTCCCTTAGTGTGTCTTTCTTCAACTGTGTCATCGTCTGCTGAACTATGGCATCAACGTTTTGGTCATTCTTCTTCTTCTTCTTCTTCTTCTTCTTCTTCTTCTTCTTCTTCTTCTTCTTCTTCTTCTTCTTCTCTAAACTTCAAACTCGTCTTGACTTTACTGGCGTTAAGTGTTCTTCATGTGTTATGTCTAAGGAACATAAATTACCATTTCAATTGTCTATAACTTCTAGTAGTAAACCGTTTGAACTTATTCATAGTGATGTATGGGGACCCTCCTCAATTGCTTCTTGTTCTTCTTATAAATATTACGTTTTATTTGTTGATGATTTTTCTTGTTTCTTTTAGGTTTACCCTCTTAAATTGAAATTTGATGTACGTGCTATCTTTCAAGTCTTTCATAAAATGATCCTCACACAATTCGAGTCTAACATTAAGGTCCTTTGTTCGGATAATGGTGGCGAATTTTTAAGCTCATCTTTGCAAGGGTTTCTTTAGAGTCATGGTGTTTTTCATCAAACGTCTTGTCCCCATATCCCAGAACAAACGGGGGTCTGAGCGTAAACACAAACATTTGATTGAAACTACCCGCTCCCTTTTATCCCATAGCTTTCTCCCTTCCAAATATTGGTTGGAATTTCTATCTACTGCCATTTATCTCATCAAGTTGCTTCATTCACCCACTTTATCTAATTCTAGTCAATTTCAGAAGTTATATAATATTTTACCTACATATACTCATCTTAGAGTATTTGGATGTTTGTGTTTACCCTGGCTACATCCTTATGCTAAAAAAAAAAAAACTTTCCCCTAGGCCAGAACCTTGTGTTTTTCTGGGACATTGCTCCTTGGAATACTTTTCCAAGGGTTATAAATGTTTGTCTCTATCTCCTCTCATAGTGTCTTTATCTCACACCATGTTTTGTTCAATGAAAAATTATTTCCTTTTCAATCAATCTCTTCTTCTTCTTCTTCTTCTTCTTCTTCTTCTTCTTCTTCTTCTTCTTCTTCTTCTTCTTCTTCTTCTTCTTCTTCTTCTTCTTCTTCTTCTTCTTCTTCTTCTTCTTCTTCTTCTTCTTCTTCTATTGACTTATATATGTCGTCTATTAATCCTCACTCTTTTTCTAAACCATTATTTCTTACACCTCCTCTTGAGACTATTTTCTACCCACCTTTGGAATCCAATTCCTCCCCTCCTATTCAATCATCGAGTTCGTCTTCAAATATTCAGCCTTCTCTTCCATCTCATCCAATGATAACTTGTTTTAAAATTGGCTTTTTGCGTCCTTCTTATAAATGTCAAAACACCACTCTGTCTCCTACAAATTGAGCCATCTTCCTATAAGGAAGCTTATATTCATCCTTGTCGGTAATTAGCTATGACTGAGAAGTTTAATGCCCTCTAATCTCGACAGACTTGGGATTTGGTTCCCCCTCCACATGGTAGAACACGAATTACCTATAAGTGGATTTATAGAATCAAACATCATGTTGATGGTTCATTGCGTGCTATAAGGCTAGGTTAGTTGCTAGTGGATTCTTACAAGAATATGGACTTGATTATAAAAATACTTTTAGTCATGTTGTAAAGAATCAGACTGTGTGAAATGTCCTCTCTTTAGCTATTACTCACTCTTGGTAAATTCGTCAACTTGATGTCTCCAAGCATTTTTGCATGACATGCATAATGAAGATGTTTTCATGACACAACCTACTGGATTTATTGATCAAAATAATCCTAATTTTGTTTGTAAATAGAAACACTTGCTTTATGGCCTTAAACAAGCGTCTCACGCTTGATATCAACTATTGCATGCTTTTCTTTTATCAAACGAGTTTCTTTAAGTGAAGCTATCTCGCCTATGTTTGTGAAGGGTTCTAACACTACTCTCACGATCATTTCTGATTATGGATTACAACCTTTTGAATATCCTTTTCTATTTCATAGTTTAACAAGGGATCTTCAATATTTAACTGTATCACGGCCTGATATAACATTTGTAGTTAACTCGATTTGTTAAGCTATGCATCACCCAACGAATGCTGATTATGATGCCTTGAAAAGATTGTTAAGATACATCAAAGGCACCATTCATTATGTACTTCTTTTTACTCCTTTCAAGACTGAATTCAAGCATTTTCTGACTCAGATTGGGCTAGAGGCACAATTGATCGTCGATCTACTATGGGTTATTGTATCTTTTTTAGTTCAGATCTCATTTCATGGGGTTCGAAGAACTAAATTACTGTTTCTTGATCATCTACTGAGGTAGAGTATCGTGATTTAGCTTTTGTTTCAGTTGAACTTAAGTGCTTGTGTTTCTTAATGCTTAGTCTTCATATTAATATACCTACTCCTGATATTGCGTGTGATAGTCTCTATGTGATTGACCTTGCCTCAAATCATGTCTTTCACACAAGTACAAGACATATTGATGTCGATTTTCACTTTGTTCGTGAGCAGATAAAATAAAACAATCTTCATATTCATCATGTCCCTTCTCATTTGCAGGTGGTTGATATATTCACTAAAGGACTTGCTACATCTCTGTCTACTTCTCTATTCTCCAAGCTTCCCATGCTTAGCTTGACGGGGGATTCTAAGATAGATATAAACAAACATGACATAGGTGTTTCTAGTATTAAGCTAGATGACAAATTTTGTTATACAATTAGTTATAGCATACATGTGTATGTATTGTGTAATTGTGTATGTAATCAACACACTAAAGATGCCAAAGCCATCTATACATAGTACACTATCTTGTAACAAAAATACACAGAAAATAATGTTCAAAATAATTTTAAATACCCTCTTCTAATACATATAAGGTAGTAACAACCTATGCGTAAAATCTAACTCAAAGATTAACAAAGTAGACTCCCATTATCATCCAAGGAGACATGATGAGGGAATAAAAAACACATAGAAAAGATACATTACTTGATCTTCTTGACAACAAATTCCTTTGTTGAAAGCACACTTTTCATGGCAATTTTTGTTCTCGCCTCCAAATACAATATAAAGTAGCTCCAAAATCTATTCTCTAAATTTCCGTTTTTTAATTTTTACGGATTTTTAACTTTCTAAGTCACTTCAATGCAATCAACAAAGTACTCATATCTATTGCAATTCCCAAGCACTTCTTGATTTCATTCCAAATATATGTAGTAAAGGCATATTCAAAATACATATACTTGTACGATCATCTAAGCAATAATAGCATGTTAAGGGATATCACAAGTGTACCACACAAGATTAGGTAAATGTTTGACAAAAGAGTGGTGCCGAAAAACATCATATGGTTTTTTAAATAAGCTATAAAACTCACACTATGAGTATGATTAGCAAACAAGAGATCGTTGCCGAGGCATACGACCAAGCCAAGATATTCTTTCCTTCCTCGCTTCCTAAAAAATTCTCGATCTCATCTTTCAACTCCCAAATTTGTTTCAATAGCGGAGGATTCAATTTCTTAACTTGTCACTCCCAAAAGTTAACATTCTTTAGAAATTTCCCATAAATCCAAACAATCTAAAGTTAATCCTTCTTGTCAACTATCTTCCATAGCATTGCAATAAGTAAGGTTTTGTTCCAAGTTCTTAAATCTTTAAACCCAAGCCCACCTTCATCTATTAGAGTATATATTTTTCTTCACTAAATTTGCGGCACTTTCCCATCCTAATAAAATTTTGGACAAGTACTTGTAATACGAGAACAAATACAAAGGAGCTATGATGATGCTCCGGAGGGTGGTGGAGATTGATATTGTGTGATTTCTCTTGTCCAAACACGCTAGAGGAAAGTCTCATTGGATTAAAAAGTCTTCTCCATATGAACTTTCATGGTGTCTTGATTTCCATGTTATCTTGATGAGGGTATATTTTCTAGAAATAAAAAATGGCAGATGACATCTGGATGACCTTTCATGATGCCTTGGTTACGACTAGTGAGACGGAAAATTTTTGCGTACGCTAACTAATAATATAATAAAGTAGATTTCATGATATGCCTACTAAATAAGCGACGTGTGGCAGGTTTAACCAATAAAAATACAAAAAGTGTCTTTTGTCCTTTACTAGTTATTGAGTTTTTGAGTGTTTTACTTTTATACCTTTATTTGTTATTATTAATATAAAATGTATGAAAAGGCATGCTCAGCTAAAGGTTTTTTTTTTGTTACATGGAGAGCCATTTTTTGAACTCGGTGTCATTGACCTGGTTCGAACATGTACCGCCTAAAAAATACGAAGGCTCTAGCTATTTGAGCTAACCCCAACTGGTCTCAGCTAAAAGCTTCATCATATCACAAATCTACTCTATTGTAGAATTTATATTAATATTTAAAACTTTGATCTATTTAAATATTTAATTTTTTAAAGTGTAATTAATTATTAAAAAAATATAAACCCAAAAATGCTTATATGACCGGGGTTGATTTTGTCAAAAAGGGAAGTAGGTTAAAAAAATAAATATATAGTCAATGAATTGCAAATAATTTAGTTAAATAACTATCATATATTTAATTTAAAGAGATTATTACCCAAGGGGTCTTGATCACACCACCCCGGGACCTAACAAGACCGGTTGGATTAATTGTTCTTACTAAAGGCCACAACCGAATTTTAACACTACAAGCCTAATTTCCCAATTACCTTCTTACCCCCTTTTGTTTTTTATTTTCCTATATATATACACTATATTTTATAAAAAAAGAATTAAATTACTCTCTCTCCTCTCTCCTCTCTCCCCTCATTCTCTCGCATCTCTCGCATAGCTTTCGTTCATCTTCTTCGTGCTCTCCAATCAATTGAGCTGAACCCTACCGGAGAAATAGCCGGCGCCGCTCCATAGAAAAAGCTGTCACACAAGGACGAACGGAGTCCATCGCACTGAGGCGTCTTCACTGCATCAATCTCATGAAACCGATCTCGTTTCTCCAACTTTCCATGCTATTGAAGAAGCTCTTGATGCTAGATCTCCCCTCATTGTTCTGGCTCTACTAAGGATAAATAGGTCTCGTCTTGTAAATCCTAGCTTATCTACTACCCTTCCTTCCCTTATTGCTTACCCTGGAATGTGTTTTTTGGAATCTAAAATCTGACACTTCAACTGAAACTCTTAAATAGGGTGGTGGGTCTTGTAATGGTTTTTTGGATTGTTGTTGATAAGTTTTCGGAGGTCCGGGATGGGTGAAGGACGAATGTCTTTTTGTTGATAGAATTGGCAAGCTATGACTGATTGTTGTAGCAACACCACGCCGGCATCCAGCAGCTTCGCGTGAACTCATCGGAGAACAGAGGTCCCTCACTTTGTTTTGCAACTCCGTTCGAACTGTAGTCTTTGTTTTTTTCAGATTTTCAGATCTGGTCAACCAGAGGTTAAACGAATTTAGTGTTGTATTTTTTTTCTTGTAAAATAATTTCATTTTTGTAATTCAAAATAGATATTTGTATTAAACTTTATATTTTTTCTAAATGCTCAACACTTTTACTGATTATACGAGAAATGCTCAGCACTTTTACTGATTATACGATAAAAGCTCAGCACTTTTATTGATTAAACGAGCATGCTCAGTATATTTACTCAATAATAAAATTCGAAAAATCAGCAAATTTTTTGATACTCAGTACTTTTTTCACGCTCAGTACCTTATGCTCAGCACTTTTTGCTCAGTACTTTTTCCATGCCTAGTACTTTATGCTCAGTACTTTTTCCGACGGTGGTCGGCGGTGGGCGGTGGCCGGAGGTCGGAGCTGGAATTTATTAATAGTTAATGAAAGAGGAGAGAGAAAAATTGATAAAAGAGGAGAGAGATTAATGGTAATGGAAGAGAGAGAAGAATCTATTTTTTTTGTCTTATATACACTATAAGGGTAGTAAAGGTATTTGTCAATTTTGAGGCCTCTAAGTAGGACAGAGAATCCATTTGGTTCCTATATGGCTCTAAGATGGTCCCCAAGACCCTTTGGATAATTCACCCTAATTTAAATTCCAAAAAAAAGAATTTTTTAATTAGGATGAGTAAATAATATGTAATTAGCATTTTGAGTAATATCATGTAAGTGTTTTTATAAACTGATTAAATATATGTAAAAATATATATACTAAATCTTTATAAAATATTAATTATGACAATTCATTTTTATATAAAAATTATATTATTAACATGTTAGGATTAGCTCATTGGCTAGGGCCTTGGTCAACCAATCTAGTGGTGCAGGTTCAAGTTGAGTCAATGGCTCCGAGTTCAAAGTGGCTCTCCTATGTAACAAAAAATATTATATTATTTTTTTGAAACAATAATATCTATTTTTAGAGTATTAATTTAATCAGATTACTAAAAATATTATCAAACATTCTTAAAATTTTATAAATAGGTAACACCCAATTAATAATAAGAAGAGAAAAATACTAAACCATTTGGACTAGCTCAATGGCCAGGACCTTGTCTCTCATTTAGGAGGTACATGGTTCGAATCTCCTCAACCTTGTTATTTCTTGAGCCCTTAAAAGGGGTAAGTAAGAGATGCAAGGTTCGAGTCTCCTCCTTGAACATGTATATTTCCTATGAGAATAGTCGTGGTGCGCGTAAGTTGACCCGGACACCCATACATCAAAAAAAAAAAAATATGTCCACTTGCCTACAACTAAAATAAAAGTAAGTTTAATTACTAAAAAAATCCTCCTTATATTGATTTCAAATTATATAAAAAATTAAAATCACCCTGGTCTCATTTTTCTATTTTTTGTAGAATTAGTTATGTTCTTTTTAACATTAACGGACACGTCTGTTTGGTGGAATTAGTTGGTGGTGATTGGTGATGACAACAGAGACATAACTAGCTGGTGGTGGCTGTCGGTGAAGGTGGTGGTCGTCGACGAAGAATGCCGGAGGTGGTAGTGGTGGTCGATGGAGAATGAATTAGGTGGTAGTGGTTGAACTTGAAAAGTAAAAAGTAAATAAAATAAATAATTATTATATTTATGATTATTATATAATGATATTATAATACAAAAAATAAAATAACAATTAAGGGCAATTGTAGTATAAAATTAACTTTATACACTAAATTAAATTTTTTTTTTTAATTTGTGAGTAAGTATGAAATAAAATCTCTTTTCTAATAATTAAAAAAAATGTGCACATCCTTTATATATTTTGAATTAATAATTAAACTAAGAACCATTAATTAAAAATAACTCATTAAAAAATTTATTTGTTAAAAATAATCTCCAATAAGATTATTTATTAAAAATATTACTTAACAAAAATATCCTTATATAATCATTTTAATTACTCTATTATTTATCATTTAAACTTAACCACCCTATTATTACCACCACACTATTACCATCACCACAACCACCACCACCACAATCACCACCAACACCACCTATTACCAACTCCATCACACACGCGCGTCTGTAATTTTTTTTTTATAAAAAAAATCATAACTAATTCTAAGAAAATTAAAAAATTAAAAGAATTGAATTTTTGGACGAGGCAAATTAATGATTACATTTATAGTTTTTCTGATTTTTTTAAATTTGTTTGAATTTTTTTCGCAGACATGAAAATCATTATTTCAAACAATTAATTATTTCTTTTGAACAAGTAGTCAATTGTTCTAAACAATGAATTTCATGTATGTGAAAAAAATTCAAAAAAAAAAAATCATAGACTTAATATTAATTTGTCCCGTCTAAAAATACAATTTTTTATTTTTCTTACTTTTCTAGAATTAATTATGATTTTTTTTTTAAAATTCACTTGCGTGTTATGATATTGGTGGTTGTTGTTGGTGGTGGAGGTGGTGAAGGTAGTGAAGGTGGTGGCTGCAGCGGTGGTCGAAATTTTTTGCATGGTGGTAGTGGGGTGGTGGTGGTGGTAATGGTAATGGCCGGAAGTGGTGGTGGCCGGAGGAGGTAGTGGTCTTTTATTTTTTTAAATATTAAAATATAATAGTTAAAATAAGGGTAGTTTAGGTATAGGTAAGAAATAGGTTTGTTAGGAACCGCTCTAGCTCTGATTTATGTAAAATTTGTTTAAAAAGTGAGGAAAATGTGGAACATCTGTTTCCACATTGCGAATGGGCTAGGAAAATGTGGTGCTTATTCCCTTTACATTGTAGTGTTGATCCCTCATCAATAGCTGGTATTAATAGTTGGATCGGTAATCTTCTTGATATAGGACATAATAAGAAAGATAAAACAAACATATTACTTACTATTTTAGCTTGTTTATGGTCTATATGGATTATGCGAAATAAGAAAGTGATTGAGGATTTCCCTATTAATTATGATTCTGGCTTAACCCTTATGAAATCTACTTGCAGGGACATTTTTTGTGATGAAGAAGTTAATTCGATGAGTCCCCTTGCTTCTCCCACTCAGCACACGCCAACATGGAAGTCCTTATCCCCCACCTGGATCGCACCTCCTCAACACAAAGTCAAGATCAACGTAGACGCTTCCTTTGTCCCTGGAAAAGCTTTCTCAGTCGCAGTGGCTCATAATAGTACAGGTAATGTAGTAACAGGCTTTGCTATATCTTCAACAGCCCGTTCTAGCTTTGAGACTGAAGCAAAAGCACTTCGTAGTGCTCTACGATTCGCAGTTGACCATGTCCCCTCCTGCACTAGTATTGAATCTGATGCCGAAGTAGTAATTCAAGTTGTACATTCTCCAGCGTGTCCTGTCCTTGGAAGATTAGGCCTATCCTGGAAAATAATAGAAGTATGACCAAATCCCACCCAAACATAAGAATTAGTGGGATACGAAGAATTGCAAACAAAGTTGCTGACTGGATTGTTAAAGCTTATTCTAGGAAGATTTTACCTATTAATTGGTTATGTAATATTCCTTATGATCTTGGTACTTTTTTATGTAATGATGCTACTATTTTTTACTCTACTGGAGTAGGATAACTACTCCAGTCCTTATCCCTTTTAATTTAAGTTATTTTGACTAAAAAAAATAGATGAGATGTTTTCTACAAATACTAGATTAGTGAGAAAGTTTCTAATAAAATAGATTATTGAAGACACTTTTCTATAATTAAGGACTTTCATTAGACAGTGTTGAGCAAGAACCTCATCCAAACTAAATTTTTGGTTTGGATTTTTACCCCTTTACCCTTGTACACTATCCACATACGCTTGTACCCTCGTGCCCTTGTACCCTATTTATTTTTGTATTCTTTTAATTAATCCGCTGGGTACGTACCTACGTACCTATGGATGTGATTTTTTGGGTAGCGCCTATTTTCCCTGAGGGTACGTACATATGCCGGTTTTTAATTTTTGTAATGTGATTTTGTATATAATTACTTTATAAGTCCTCATATTATTTTCGATATAAACATAAGTTTTTGTCCATGTCAAAGTCTAGGAAGAGGGTCATCATCGATTTTAGTCCATGTCAACGTCCCATCGTTGCACCCAAGCCTAGCTATAAGAACATACCATCCCACCCGTTGTTTCAAACATAATTTTAACCCAATTAGCCAGGCCCAATGGGTGTACCCTAGTCAGCCGCCCCAAGTCGCACTCGCATAGGAACAAAGAAACAAAAAAACTCTCTTCACCTTCACTCCCAGTGTACCCAATGGGATGTACCCTAGTCAATCTCTGCAAAACAGTGACACATTTTTTATGTTAAAAAATAAACAATGAAATAAAAACAAAAAATGACATTGAAAACAATGACCACGTGGACCACGTACGTGTTGTATCCCAGTTGCCTCGCCCACTTTGCATAGGAACAGAAAAACAAAAATAATCTCTTCACATCGCATTTAGTTGGGCCAAATGGGTTGTACCTTAGTGGCTATACCATACAAATTTTTACCTGCGAATAAATGAAATCAGTGAAATGTTTTTTTCGTTCAACCAAAAACAATGAAGCATCATAAAACCTTAGAACGTTGAAAAACAACGAAACCCAAAAAAAAAAGTCTAATAAAAAGAAAAAAAATGAAAGGAAACAGTGAACGTTGAAAAACAATGAAACATTTTTTCACCATAATCTAGGTTCTTAATAGCGTCGGAGACTGATCCAAGGCGGCGATGGTTTTCAGATGGTGGAAAATTGTCCAAGTCGGCGAGATAATGGCGGAGAATGGTCCACGACGGTGGCAGCTTTCTGTGTTCTTCAGATCTGAAGGTCCATTGATGGCGGCGCTGGTTTTCTTCTACATGAGTTGGTGGCGAATGGTCCACGACGGCGGCGAATGGTGGAGGAATGGTCACGATGGTTTGATTGTATGGGAGAGATGGTGGAGGCGGTTTGCTTATGCGGTAGACATAATAGAGGAATGGTCCACGAACGCCGGGGGTTTAATGGTGAAGAATGGGCCACGATGTGTTGTTTTTCTTGTGCAGGAGAGCGGCTTGGCAGTGGAGATCTGTTTGGTACGAAGATCAAGAGATTTCATTTTGTTTTTTGTTCTGATTTGAGGAAAAAAAAGATAGGTAAGAAAGAGGAGGATAAGAGAAAATAGGGAGAAAGAGAGTTTTATTGTTTTTTTAAACCTTTTTGTTTTTGATTTTGTTTCTTCAACATAATTAAAAAAAAAGAAAAAAGTTTTCCAGTATTTATTTGTTTTTAGTTGAGGTCCGTCTAATAGATAGTTAGTGACCGTTAAAATGGATTTTACTTTGTTAAGTAAGAAGTTATGGGCCTTAATTCCTTATTTCTCTGATTACAAAATTATAAAGTTCCCAATAAAAAGAATTGAACCAACCTAACGTCAACATACAAGACAAACAAATTTAAACAACTTATTTCACAATATAGTTAACAATGCGTCTGTAATATAAAAACATTAAAAAAGGAAATCAATAGTATCTTTTAAAGACATTGATATGTCTTATAAAACTACCGTTCTCATAGCCTTTAAAGGATTTTACTTGTAAAATTTGACTAAGTGTGAAAACATACTAGAAAGATGGTCCGACACGGCGGTAAAGCAAAGAAGACATTTCTGTATGGTTTAAGCAATTCCGTGTTCAAATTTCAAACTCCAATTCGTAATAGTTTAGACTTTCCTGCCTACTTCCCAAATATATCAACTTTTCACCTATTTTCCCAATTGACTTTTTCTCCCCATATGCTACCAAAATTCCACGGCATCACGCGTCACATAAACACCCTTTCCTCAAATAAATACTATTCAATATTCTTGGTCTACGTCCACTTTACGAAAAAGAAATCTATAAAAACAAATTAATGTTAGGTAAATTATTTATCAGTTTTGGGTGATCAATCATACACTTTACAGTTTACACCCACTCTCACCACCAAAATATGCATATTTTTTCAACAAACTCGAAGATGTTTTCATCGATTATGATCATCGTGATAGCTTCGCTATTCATATCGTATTCTCAAGCACAAACCTGTTCTTCCCACGTTTTCTCGAATACTAATCGCCTTTACACAAACTGTAATGACCTTCCGGTTCTAAACTCAATACTGCACTGGACTTACCATCAACCAAATCATACAGTCGATATAGCTTTTCGCCATACAGATATAACTGACACCACATGGGTTGCCTGGGCTCTTAATCTTGAAGCTACAACAATGATTGGGTCGCAAAGCTTGGTCGCGTATCATAATACTAGTGGTGCTGTATTGGCACATACTTCACCTATTACAGTGTATAGTACGCAGCTTCAACCAGGGCCGTTGAGCTTTGAAGTACCGAATATTGAAGCAGAGTTTAATAATAATGAGATGACTATTTATGCTACTTTGGTACTTCCAAGTGGTCAGACTAGTTTTAATCAAGTGTGGCAATCTGGTCCTGTTTCTGATGGTGTTCCTAAAATACATGAGTTGAGTGGTGAAAATGTTAGGTCTATGGGGACTGTGGATTTTCTTTCTGGGCAGACAAGTGCTACTTCTGGAAACTCTGTAAATTCTTTAAGGAAGAGGAGAAATGTAAGTCGATCAATTTTAATTCTTACACTTAATTAAAAACGATTTAAAAATAGTTAATATATAATTATTATAGGTTTAAATGTCTCCCCAAACATAAATTCCTGCCTTTGCCCCTTTTCACCATTATCTATAATGATTTGTATTTCAACATATCCCGGAAAAACTAACATTGTTACACCATTTATTTGATGAACAGGCTCACGGAATATTGAACGTAGTGAGTTGGGGAATATTAATGCCTATAGGAGCAATGACAGCAAGATACTTAAAGGTTTTCAAATCAGCAAATCCAGCATGGTTTTACATCCACGTTACTTGTCAAACCTCAGCTTATATAGTAGGTGTAGCTGGATGGGGCACAGGTCTCAAACTCGGGAGTGATTCAGTCGGAATTAAACAAAACCACCACCGAAACCTCGGAATCGTTCTGTTTTGCCTAGGAACACTTCAAATATTTGCTCTGCTTTTGAGGCCAAAGCCCGAACACAAATATAGATTTTACTGGAATATTTATCACCATGTGACGGGATACACTGTTATAATTTTAAGTATCGTGAATATTTTTGAAGGATTCGATATTTTGTTACCTGCCGAGAAATGGAAACGGGCGTATATTGGTGTGATCATATTTTTGGGTATTGTAGCTGGTTTGTTGGAAGCTATTACTTGGGGGGTTGTGTTGAAAAGGAAGAAAACAGATGCTAGTAAATCTGAGAATGTTGGAAATGGAGTAGTACATCAAGGAGCTTAGAAGTTAGATACATGTCTTTTCTTTTTAAGTTTATTTAAGATTTTGGTTACTCTAGTATTTATTTAAATTAGTACTACTGAGATTTTTGTTTTGTATTAGTGATGTTTTTTGAGACCCCGAGTATATAGCCACACATACTTACTTACACAGATGATATTTAATAAATTTTAGATGAATTGTTTTCTTTCCTCTCGTTGCTTTGATTTTTTTTCTTTTTCTGGACGACGTTGCTTTGATTTTCAATAGAAGTGTTTATAACCTAATCCGGATGTGGGGGTTCCACACTATAACCAATCTGATATTATTGTTAGTCTTGCGAATTTGTGAGAGTTTTATTGAGAAAGTTCCTTCATTACATTTTGATTGGAAAAGAAAACCATTTTTCGAAATATGTGAATAATCAACAAATAGGAATGGTTCTTACATTTTGAAGGGAGGAATCCATAAATTGAGGCCTAGATACCCACTAAAAGAGTATTAAAGGACCAACTAGAAAAACCTACTAACTAAGGCCTAACTTTATTTTCTGGGTAAACTTTTTCTAACTTTAACTTTTTTTTTTTTTAATTCGTTTTTGTTTCTTCTAATTGATCTGTACATGCGGGTACAGACCTACGTTTTTTGATTGGTCTGTACCTATGGCCCAGACTAGTTAGGTTTTGTTATTATGTCAAAGAAATTATGTTAAGTCATTTTTCACTTAAAAGTGTCGTTTTTTATTTATTCATGTTTATCATCTTAAATCATGTACCCTAGGGTCTGTACCCTAGTTTTTTTTGTCCAAATCATGTACCCTAGGGTCCAAATACATGTCCAATGAAGTCAAATTTGTTTAATTCTGCCCCCTAAGAATATAGCCAATGTGGCTGGACTCAAGACAATATACCATTTGGGCTGGACCTACTGAAATGGACCCAAAAGTTAACAAATTTTTTTTAAAGAACATTTTTATCAAAATAGGCTGGACCAAGCTGGACCCAATAGGCATGGATGCAACAAGCCTGGGCCAAAATCGGTATGAACCCATGGACACACGCGGAAAAAAAAACATCACCAGAACAGATCTGGTTCGATTAGTGGAGGAGATGATTAAAAAGTGGAGGTGGCTTTCTTGCGCTGTGGTGGATCGTGGTGGATCTCGGCGCTGTGGTGGATCGTGGTGGATCTCGTCGCTGTGGTGGATCGTGGTGGATCTCGGCACTGTTGTCGCTGGTGGTGGCTCGGCGCGAGGTGGTGCAGCAGTGCAGTGATGGAGGTCTTCACAGCAGCAGCAGTGCCAATGGCCTTCTTCTCCAGATCTGCTGCAAGGTGGAGGATCCGGCTTCGTTGATGGTGGATCTGGAGTTGTTGAAGGTGGAGGCTCCGTGACGAAGCAGCGTGACAAAGGTCTTCCAGCGAGAGGCACTGGTTTTTGTGTGCAGAAGAGCGGCGCCAGGAAGGTGGAGGTGATGTACGGCGGTTTTCCTGCGAGATAATAGTGGATGTGGTGGTGCGGTGTGAGTGTGGACTGGGATGGCCATGGTGTGGGGGTGAGAATGGTGCTGCGGCAAAGAGGGAGGGTATGGTGGTGGAAGGCTCGGTGCAGGGTGAAAGAGGGGGAAGCACAGTGAGA
Source organism: Nemophila menziesii (assembly GCA_029959085.1). Classification (NCBI taxonomy): domain Eukaryota; kingdom Viridiplantae; phylum Streptophyta; class Magnoliopsida; order Boraginales; family Hydrophyllaceae; genus Nemophila; species Nemophila menziesii. The sequence continues at coordinate 3,579,229 of JARWIR010000013.1, forward strand.
AAGAGGGGGAAGCACAGTGAGCAGAGAGAGAGGGGGGAAGGAGGGCATCGATCTAATAGGGTGTTTTGTTTTGGCTTTTGATTTTTGTTCAGTGTATAGCAGAGAGGGGAAGGGGTAGTTTAGGTTTTTTATCCATTTCTAGTTAGCTTCTAATGGGGTTTTGCAACTAGGCCTTTGTTTATTAACCCATATGTCATAGGGCCTTATTTTATAAATCACCCTTTTGAAGGCTTAAAGCAAATTTTAAAAAGTAGGCCCTTTCAAAAAATCTTATGTATATTACATATGATTATAATTAAATAATTTTTTAAAAAATAAAGACATACCAACATTTTTATTTTTAGTTAGGCCAAAATTGGTTTTTTTTTTAAAATAGAAAAAGATATTATGTATGGAAAAAAAATTAAGAGGCCCTAAAAGTTGTAAAAATTGGGAGGCCCTAAGGCCATGGTCTCCTTGGCCTCCCCTCATGCTCGGCCTTGATCAACGAGTTAATAACGATTAAATAGACAATCTTTTGTAACTTTTCATGGGTGATGATCGATAACCTAATATCGAATACCAAATCAGTGAGTCAAATGGGTGAGGAACCTTTTTGGCATTCTGACACTAAAATCGTTCAAGTATATGCCAAAACATAAGTCAAAGCGGTGAGGCACCTTTTTGGCACTCCGACGCTAAAATCAGTCGAGTATATGTAAACGATGAATATTTCTCGAGATAATGATAGATCTTTTCGAGAGTAGTTCAATGTGTATAAACTTATGTGATAAGGGAAAAATTGATTAATAAGAGATAATACTCTATTGTGTACTAAAGTGAGTGGGCTACTAATTATACATGTCTGATGTAAGCAGTTGAATTAACAATACAAACTGACGAAGGATCGATGATTCGATTGTTGGCATAACCTCCTTATACAACTGTTGGTTTAACAACTAATGGGAGATCGATGCACATGTGTTCCTCGATATGTATCTACCTTCGTGTAACCTCTCACTTGATCTTCATGGCACTTTATGACACTGGCAAGGTGAGGCATCCTCGAGGCCTATAATTCCTCCCAAAGGCTTTGAATATAAACATGTTATTGTGCTAAAAATAGGCTCAAGAAAAGGTGAATAATAAGGTTATAATAGGCAAAACAGGTGGAAGAAGTAGGGGAAGAAGGGGAGTTCAAGTTCAAGGAGGCAAGAGAACTGAAAGAAGTGTAGTCATAAAACCACCAAAAGAATCCCCCCCTCCCCTCGCCTCCCCCACTAGGAAGGGACAATGCTACTAGAAAATTTTGAGATTGTTGAAAACCACAATAAAGAGAGGTTGGTGATTGTTCCACTAAAAAAAGTCATGGAAGGAAAAATTTACAAGAAGGCAAAGAAGGTCAAAAAATGAATATTAGTCGTGTGGTAATAGTAGTGTGGTTTTGTGAATTCCATATGATATCAATAAGGTTTTATGAAGTGTTTTGGAAAGTGATTATCAGATTTGTTGACTGTTAATGTTTTGGGAAGTGATTATTGAAGTTGTTAATATTTTAAGAAATGATTATTAGAATGAATTTTTTTTTTTGGGGGGGGAGGGGGTGAGTAACTAACTTGGTAATGTTTTGGAAAGTGTTTATTAGACATGTTTGCAAGTCGATAATATTGATGATTTGTAGATCTTTGTTTTGGTTATGAAAGAAAAATTTGCAAGTTTTTATTATTTTACTATTTTGGTTTTGGTCTTTATTTTAGTTAATGGAAGACAAAAATGCAAGTTTTGAATGGTGTGATTAATAATGCAACTATATATTACTCTTACTCTCTTTTGGTTAATGCAACTATATATCTTACTCAATTATGTAAGTTCTTTTGACACACAATATATGTGCAACTTATGCCAATTTTTAAATTTTTCTTATTTTATATACAATAGTAGATAAATATTAAACAAGTCCACAAATTCAACAACAAAATGAAAAAAGGCTATGTGATGCTCTAATTCAAGAAATTCGGTTAATGCATGATAATATAAACAACCAATATTCATTCATGATTTAATTTTGAAAAGACAAAGAGGTTTTGTGATGCTTTAATTTGTAAACCCTGATTTACCCTTTGCTTCATTTGTTTATATTATTTGAAAATAGGTTCATTTGACACATAATCTTGGCAGTGACTATCATTGTAGTAAAACAAAGACTAGGACTACAAAAAATAAACAAAGACTTTGTAATGATATATATATATATATATATATATATATATATATATATATATATATATATATATATATATATATATATATGTGTGTGTGTACGTAATTTTTTTTGGTCGAAAATTATACATAAATGAAATTAGAGTTTTGAGTGACTAAAATTGGACGCAATGTTTGATAACGGTGAATAGATGTGATTGAGGTTTTGTGTTTCATTGTTGTTCAACGTTTTCGGTTATTATATTTGTTTCTTAGAATAAAAAAAATCTAAAAATCCGGTAGGTGTTCTTGGCACCAAGAACACTAAGAGCACGTAAATCTCTATGTATTTTCTTTCTAAAAAATATATAACAAAAAACACTGAAAACTAATGAAACATAAAAACTTTAAACTCAATCTCTCTACCATTATCAATACTGCCTACTAACAACCCCAACACTGCCTACTACCAACATTAACAATCGAACACCAAATTAAGGTAAAAAACAAGTGTTTTTACCATTTAAATTCCAGATTTTTTTACCTTGAATTGATTCTTCGATAGCCTATTCTTGTTAATGGGTGGCAAGAGACGAGTTTTGAGGTTTTATGTTTCATTATTTTTAAACAGTTTTGGTAATTCATTGTTTTAATAATAATGTATAAGATAGGGAAGAAAAAGAGGAGTGGGGCTTGGGGATGGGTGATTTTTTTAATATTTAACAGGGACAAGTGGGAAACTTTGTCATTAAATTTTTTTAAAAGATTAACAGAACACATCTCCCAACAAAAAAAGAGGAGTAATGATATTTGTCACCCTTTTTGTATCACTCTTTTATCACCTCCTACGTGTATGCCTACATGTACCAATGAATGGATTTCTCTATCCTATCTAATTTTTCTCTATCTTCTATTCAAGGAAATCAATACATATATATAGAAGGGTGATAAAAGGGTGATATGAAAAGGGGTGACATATATCATTACTCAAAAAAGAGGCACGTATAATGCTCTTTCCTTTTAAAAAGTGGACGGATGGGAAGTATCAGACATTAATAAATAGGTTAGGGGGTATTTTTTTTATTGAAGGGAGGTTTCATGTTTTCAAAAAAAGTCAAGGGAAGGCATTAGTCATCATCCCTTGTTTGAAGGTGAGGTGCATTTGATAAAAGTTTGAGGATGTTGGTTGAGTTGGGAAACACAGGCACACATGGATAGGGTAAGGCGGGATCAGAAAGAAGATAGGTAATAAAATAAAATATTATTTTAAATATCGTAACTTTGAATTAAAGTTTATGTACCTTCAAGTAACTTCTACAACAGTTTATTGACGAAAATATAATTATATCTTAGCGATGAAATAATGTGATAACTATGACCCAATTTTAGTGTATTTTGTACATTGAGATTAATTTGGAAAACACATACAAAAAATTGTTCAATTGAGAAATTTATTCTTACTAGGCTTTGGGGAAGGCATTGCAGATTATTTAGAAGGCATTTAATGATTTTATGGAGTTTAGAGATTTTGTAAAACTATATTCATAACTAAATATGAACCGTCAAAAACAACTTTTCATCTATATACAGAGAGATCCTAACTGGTCGAGGAGTCACATATTTCAGCTCTATAATGATATGAACAACAACTTTCATCTACATACAAAGGAATCCTAACTAGTCGAGGAGTCACATATTTCAGCTCTAAAATGATTTGAACGACCTTTTATAAAAGTCATTCTCCTTTGTTATATAGATATCATCGATACATTCTAAATATATCGTAATTTAAAGGAACATATTATTTATAGATAATATAAAATTATACAATATTATAATTTGTTTCATGTACTTTAAAATAAGCTGTGAATTTGCGACACCTAATATCTATTTCAAGCAACAATGAGATGCCGTGTTATTGAAATATTTAAGTGTTTTTTTATTTATCCTATAAATGAAAAAAAAATCAAAATATTGAAAGAATTAGTGGACCATTATTCTCCCCTTAATGAATTCATTTTTATAATTTTTGTTAGTGATTAAAGTACTTTTTTTTTTGCATACATGAGAGGCTAAAAGCCGTTGAGAATAGTGGATTACATCAAGAACAAAGTTCTTATTAACTATCTAGTACAACCCTAATAGTTGCACGATCACTTCTAACTCGTGTAATCAACCTCCAAAGGAAGTCAGGAGGATCAACAAATACCACCGGTTGCGTATTTAACACTGCTCCTTCTTGCGCAAAAATTAGCTTCACGATATATTTGGACCAACTCAAGTTTTGGGAATTTTCGTAGTAGTGCACAACACTCGCCTCTTGGCGCTCTAGACGTGAGTTTCCATCTCAATGTCCTCATCCGAGCTCCGCGGTACCTGCTCCTGTTCACGTGAAGTAGCAGCTCCAGTCTCAGGGACTTGGCTGTCCAGCCACGTGGTCTCTTCTTTTTCGCCTTCTTCATTTATATCCCAAATGGGATCAGGTGGCATGTTGGGTGCAACATTGCCCATGCGTTTCTCACCATGACAAGAAGGGACCATGTCAATGGGTAAGGTGTCCATTTGGACTTTATGTTGGGGAGTGGGGGGGCCTGCTGCTAATTCTTTTATTTTTTCTCTAATTGCTAACAAATCCCTGTGACTATTACTAGCATCCATGATGCTCACATCCACTAAACCCACTAAATTCCCTTCACCAACAGCTCCTGCCGAGGGTCCACTACCCTCTCCAACTTCCAAAATTTTTCCATCAGTAATTTTATTACCTTTAGCTCCTGACTTCGCCCCATTAATAGACTTTTTCCCCGCCTTTGTGCTCACCTTGCTCGCCCCATTTTGCTCCGCAACTACCCCAAAATCACATACCTCTACTTCATCAATCAAGACCCGACGTTGCTCAAAATTCGGCGAAATTATTATCCCATGTCCTTTAGACCCTCCGATTTTTTTATTGCTCACATTAGTCCCTGATGTGCCTTTCCCTTTGCTAGCAAAAGACTTTGTATTCAAGTTTCGTCCTTTACTCGCTATACTTTGAGCATTAAATCTCACTTCACTTGGTGGTTCCTCCACCCTAAGTGCATCAAATCGAGTTCCGAGACTACTATTTGAGTAGGCTTTCGAAGATTTATTTATAGCATTACTCCCACTACCTCTACTCCCCCTCCTCACCGTCATCCATTCCCCGTACTTCTCTTTAGGAGCTGGCATCCCAAATTCCTCCTCCACAGCAATCGCTTTCCCTTTCTCAATAGCCCGGTCATCCTCCATATGATCAGATACAATAACCGGACAATTTTCCTTCTTATGCCCAAACTTACCACATTCAAAACAGATCAAATGAAGTCCCTCGTATTCTACTTTGCATATGTCCGATCCTATTCTCACTTCGGGTTCTAATGGGTTTTTCAAATCGAGTTCAATAGCTAATCTAGCGTAATTCCCCCTTAGCCTACCTTTCGTCATCGGGTCAATTTTAATTGTTCTACCTAGCTTATCCCCAATTTTTCTCAATATACGTACCGTATAATTTTGCATTCCAACGTTAGAAACTCTTACCCATGCGGTGGTCTTTGTTATTGAGTTGGATGCGGCATTAAAACTCGGTGTCCATTCGCGAACAATCAAATAATGATCCAAAATCATCCAAGGACCACCCGAAAGCGCGAAATCAAAATCTCCCCTCTGCTCAAATTTTACCATGTAGTAACCATGACCCACATCCACGAGTTCGAAATGTCCTTTCGGCGCCCATATTTGTCTTAATTTAGATAGCAAATATGTGAAACCGACCTCTCTTCCTAGTAGCCTAATCACAGCTGAATTTCGCCACAATCTAATCCCTTCTTGAATCTCATCTCTAGTCCTAATGACGGTAGGTATTGAATCCGTTATTAGTTCCTCATCATCATCTTCAATTAAGTTTTCTAGTTCTAAAAAATCTTCCTCGCCCATTACGAACCCGGTCCTAGTTTCCTCTCTATCTTCCATAATCGGAATAACTATATTGTTACCCGTTACGGTGCCCTTCCAGCCACCTAAATTAGGTCTAGTAAAAGTTCCTGAATTAATACCTTTAAGCGCGGCAGGAGGAGCAATTCCATTTTGTAGCGAAGCTGCTGCAACGGGCTCCTTATCCGATGATATGATCACCGTATTGGCATTCGATTCCTCTAAATTGGCCCTTGTTCTCTTGCTCGTTCTTACCGCGTGATCATTAGTTGTTAGCGGAGGAAAATCCGCCATATGAAGGTCATGCGAAACCATGTTTGGAGTAGGAGCAGTGATTAAAGTACTTTTCTTACAAGAAACATGAGATCAGATCATATCTTATCCAAATATTTCACAAATAGATTAAAACTTATTTTTATAATTTTGTAAAGTTTCATTTAAAATTTTCAAACCAGTAAAGACTACAACGCTGAAAGATATGTATAAGGACAACAAGAAGCATCGTCTTTATTTTGACCTAAAAAAAAGATATATAATAAAAAAAATTATTTATTTGATAAAATAAATATTCAAAATTATTTAACTAGTTTCTTTTTTCAAATCTAAATTATACATAAGGCCATTTATTGTAATCTTTCTTTTATTTAATTAAAGATAATATAAAAAAAATAAAAATATTAATTTTTTTAATCTTTGTATACTAAAAGATAGAGTTTTTTTATTACTATCTTATTTAAAAGAAATAATTACATGAATAACACAATTAAAAAAATAATTACAAAAGTAACGTATAGCGCTCCTCCGAGGAGCGCCTCTAACTTAATCAATAATTAGACAAGCCCATTAATACTGAGGCGCTCCTCAGAAGAGCGCCTCTATTTTAAAAAATATATTTGTATTGGCCAACGATCTGATTCCATCTTTTTATGTCTCAGCAAGGCTTCTTTCCTATACAATCCCTAAAAAATATAGGATATGGTTTCAATCTCTTAGATTGAGTAATTTATATCAGTAAAGTAAACTAGAATCCAAGTGTTGATCTACTATATTTCTTTAAAATGGTGCATTAGTATTGGAAATAAAAAAGAAGCTAGAGAAAGAACACAGTAAAAGTTAGCATTTACTGTGTTCTTTCTCTAGTTTCTTTTTTACTTTCAATACTAACTTTACCATTTTAAAGAAACATAGTAGATTAACACTTGGATTCGAGTTTACTTTACGGATTCAAATTATTCAATCTAAGAGATTGAAATCATATCCTATATTTTTTATGGATTGTATAGGAGAGAAACCTCTGCTGGGACATTAAAAGATGGAATCAGATCGCTGGCCAATCAATTTTTTTTTTAAAGTAGAGGCGCTCTTCTAAGGAGCGCCTCTTTATTAACACTAACATGCTAAATTATTTAAGTCAGAGGCGCTTCTCAGAGGAGCGCTATACGAACTTTAGTGATTATTTTTTTAATTGTGTTATTCATGCAATTATTTATTTTAAATAAGATAGAAATAAAAAAAAACTCCTAAAAGATATGGATAAATAAAAATGTAAGAGAAAAAAAATTGAGTACCATTTTTTTTTTTTAAACAGAGAAACCCAATAAAACTAGGAGTAAAATCCTGGGCCACAAGAACAAAAACCTCAAACCTCTAATAAATAAAGAAAAAATAATTGTGACGAAACAGAAGAAAGAAAATGTCAATTATACAAAGAAGCATGGTGTTATCTTTATCTTCTCTTAGAATTTCTTCTTGTTACTCAAATCCTCTGTTCCTAAAACGACGAAACACAAATCTAATTCTACTTTCTCAATATCATAATTTTTATCATAATGACACAATTAAGAAACAAAATCATCATCATAGGAAGAAGAATTGGGTTTCATTTACATCATCATCATCATCATCATCCGCTGCTGTGGCCATCGATTCCACCATTGCCACCTCTAATGAAGAATCAGTCGAAGAAAAAGTGATTCCTAAAATCGTGCTCCCTACTAACGATTCATCGCAACACCTCCTCAGAGTTCGCCACACGGTACCGCCATTTCGTAGTTATGATTGTTTAATGTTGATAGTTTCTGTTTCTACTATATCCTTTCAGTCTTTACAGTGTAAATTTTTGAAGACTAATTCGCATAATTAGTCCCCTTGTTATGTGAAATGTGCAAAGGGGCATAACATAGGATTAGATTTGTCTATTTCGGATATCACGGGACTAATAGTGTAATTTACTTATTTCTGAATATAGATAGGTTTACTGTGCAGTGTGCTCATGTAATGGCAATGGCTGTTCAAAAGCTATACCCTACGGCTAAAGTCACCATAGGTCCATGGATCGATAATGGATTTTACTATGACTTTGATATGGAAGCTTTGACTGATAAAGACCTCAAGAGGATCAAGAAGGAGATGGTGAGCATATCATACTCAATCCTTCATTTTTCCCTTTTGGGCATAATGGTCATTTTTTTATAAATCAAATTCATAGGATCGCATCATCAGCAAAAATTTACCATTAGTTAGAGAAGAAGTTACTAGAGAAGAAGCTCATAAAAGAATAGAAGCTATTAACGAGCCTTATAAAATGGAGATTTTGGAAAGTATCAAAGAGGAACCTATCACCATTTACCATATAGGTAATGAGTGGTGGGATCTTTGTGCGGGCCCACATGTTGAATCAACGGGAAATATAAACAAGAAAGCAGTTGAACTTGAATCAGTTGCTGGAGCGTATTGGAGAGGTGATGTAAATAAACCAATGCTTCAAAGAATTTACGGCACAGCTTGGGAAAATGAGGAACAGTTAAAAGCGTATCTTCATTTTCGTGAAGAGGCTAAACGTAGGGATCATCGCAGATTAGGCCAAGATCTTGATCTTTTCTCCATACAGGTTAGTGTGTTCCATGGACATATAGTAATATCTTCGCATAATATAGGGACCTATAGTGCAATTATTGCATAGTATAGGAACCTATAGTGCAATTTTTTGCATAATAGAGGGACATATAGTGCAATTTTGTGCATTGTATAGGGACCCGCAGTGCAATTATTGCATAATATAGGGATCTATTGTGCAACTATTGCATAATATAGGGGCCTATAATGCAATTTACTCTAACAACAAAAAATTAATTAAAACCTATGGTCTCAGTAAATTTTCAGAAAATCTTCACGTTGCCCAAACTTTTAAAAATTATCTCTTTGACCTTTTGACATATTTTGATGTTTGTATGAATAGTTTGCTCTATATAAGATAAAATATAGGTTATTTTAGTGCAATCAACTCAAAGAAACAAATTAATAGAGAAACTTATACTGCACTTTTTGCATAATATAGGATCCTATAGTGCAATTTTGCATAATATAGGGCCTACATTGCAATTACACCTTATGGTCTCCCTAAATTTTCAAATTCTTCACTTGGCCCCTCTCAATTTTTTAAAACTATCTTTCTAGGCTTTGATATATTTTATTGTTTATATGATAAACTATAGTTTATTTTACCAGATATAGGACTTATAGTGCAATGAACTCAAAAAAATTAATATACGGATCTATAGTGCATTTTTTGCATAAGATAGGGACATACAGTGCAATTTTGCATAATATAGGGACCTATATGCAATTACATATAATCCAATAATTGCAGGATGAAGCTGGTGGAGGATTAGTATTCTGGCATCCAAAAGGAGCTATGATACGCCACATCATCGAAGATACTTGGAAAAAAGTTCATTTACAACGAGGCTATGATTTATTATACACCCCACATGTAGCTAAAGCTGATTTATGGCAAATTAGTGGCCACCTTGATTTCTACAAAGAAAATATGTTCCAACAAATGGATATCGAGGAAGAACTTTATCAGCTTCGTCCTATGAATTGTCCTTATCACATATTAGTTTACAAAAGAAAAAGACATTCTTATCGTGATTTTCCTATTAGAGTTGCTGAACTAGGAACTGTTTATCGATACGAATTGTCTGGTAGTTTGCACGGTCTTTTCCGTGTACGAGGTTTCACCCAGGTATGTTATATAAGGGACTTAATTGTAAAAGGTTATCTTAATTTTTTTGTTTGTGTTACAGGATGATGCGCATATATTTTGTTTAGAGTCGCAAATAAAGAACGAAATAAGAGGTGTACTTGATTTAACGGAGGAAATATTACAACAATTTGGTTTTGATAAGTACGAGGTAAATCTTTCGACACGACCAGAAAAATCTGTAGGAGATGATGAAATATGGAGTAAAGCAACTTGTGCTCTTGAAGATGCTTTGAATGATAAAGGATGGAGTTATGAAATAGATGAAGGTGGTGGTGCTTTTTATGGTCCAAAAATTGATCTTAAAATTGAAGATGCTCTTGGTAGAAAATGGCAATGTTCAACTATACAGGTTTTTGTTTTTTGTTTTGATTTTATGTTTTGATGTTTTGATGTTTTGATTAAGGTTTAATTATTTTGTTGTTATTTTGTGGATAGGTGGATTTTAATTTGCCGCAACGTTTTGATATGACATATATTGATACGGATCAAGAGAAGAAACGACCTATTATGATACATAGAGCTGTTCTTGGATCTTTGGAGAGGTTTTTTGGAGTACTTATTGAGAATTATGCTGGGGATTTTCCATTATGGCTTTCTCCTATTCAAGCTAGATTATTACCTGTAACAGATATTCAAGTAAGTTTTGGATTTGAACTAAAATGTTATATTTGATGTAATGAAAGATGCTAAATGGTGATTTTGTGGTTTGAATAGGTTGAGTATTGTGATGAGGTGGCAAGGAGGTTGAAAGGGGAAGGTATTAGGGCTGAGGTGTGTAGTGGAGAGCGTTTACCGAAGCTGATTAGGAATGGTGAGAAGTTGAAGATTCCGTTAATGGCTGTTGTGGGACCCAAAGAAGTTGAGACACAAACTGTTACGGTTAGGTCTAGGTTTAGTGGGGAGTTAGGGACTATGTCTATTGATGATTTAGTAGCAAAAATCAAACATGCAGTTGAAAACAGAACATTGGTTTGATAATTTTGTTACTTTTAAGAAACAAGAATGTGTAAACAAATATGTAGAATAAATTTGATAAGGATTCATAATAGAGTACAATGTGTTGAATTAGACAAGTGATGACTACTAAACCTGTCTGTCAGTATTCAGTGTGACTTTACCACACCTTAATTCAACCTAACCTATACATCCACAACTATAATGTTTAATTTTGTGGCTTAACCACATTGCCTAAACCTTAAATCAGCCTTCACAAACTCCAATCACGTCTGAATAAATGAAATACAATGATTCAAACCAATGAGATAAGAGATCAACTTAAAAATCACTATAAGTCATTGTGGATCCTAAGAATATCACTTTAGAGAGATTTTAGTCTGTACATGATGGCACTAGCATTCTTTTTACAAACATCAGCTATAATCCGGATACGATCCGTCTTACACTATATTAGGCTAAAGTTTGCTTTAGATTTTCATTTGAAAAATGCTGAACCCCTAACAAACACTAAATAATCCAGAATTGAAAGTGAAATTTTTCAATCAATAGACCATTTGAAGAGGCCAAGTCATACAAAACCAAACATCCTCTACTCTTGGCTTAAATATTTGGTGAAAAAACAAAACTGCAAATTTAAGTACATCTTTACCCGTCTACTTCTAAAGCTCATATAAAGATGCAATTCAGTCAATTCTTAAGTTATATTTGAATCGTGATACCGTCATGATTCAAATTTCAAAAATGATATCGAAATTGAAAATAATTACATATCACTCAAAACAAAAAATTAAACTAGATACCAAAAGACAATTAATTACTTCAACAAAAGAAGATTGTTAAATGAACAACATAATACATAGTTAACACTATAAAGTACATCCCAATACCAAGAACAGAAAACAAACATTTAAATATTCAAAAATGCTTAATATTCTAGACAAGGTTTCGATTTTCATTCAACATAATAAAACAGAAAAAAGAACATTACCAAGGAGGATTTGATCCTTCTTTCACAGAAGGTGATCTTAAAGACAACCTAGACATGCTCCTCCCACTTTTAGGTGTACTTAGTCCCGGACTATTACCTCGATAACTCGCTCTAAGACTTTCATCAAGTGTATGATTTGATTTCCCTATTTTATTCCTTACAAACTTCTGAGCTGCCGGTGATAATATTCTCGGACTTGCACTTCCACCACCACTTCCTCCACCACCTCCACCACCTCTAACTGGTGATGGTAATGGTGGTCTAGAAAACATCTTTGACCTTTCTCGTATCTTTCGAGCTGCATCTCTTGATAAAGAATGCGCCTTTTCGTCTCGTGAAGGTGGTAATGGGATTTTAAAGTGGGGCCCATTTCCTGACCAACCTATATCGAAAGGTGTATCTTCTGAATCTAAACGTAACGGTGTTCCGTCAATTTCTCCCCATGTTATGAACGGAGAATCATCTAATCCTGGAGCAGGTGAAGGAGTTTTAACGAAACTATACCCATTCTCAGCTTTTTTCCCTGATTCTACGTAGAATCGATCCGGGGTTTTCTTCAAATCGTCTAAATCGTATTTTCGTGTTTTATCCGAGTTTCGATCGGAAAATGGGATCGGAGTTGCTCCGGGGACGGGAGTATATAAAACCGCTAATGAGCCATCGTCTAATTTCACCTTTGATGATTCCGAATCCAACATTTTACCGTGGAAACGTGTATTAGGTTTACTTATCTCCTTTGTTAAAGCGTTAAGCCTATTAGCTCTTTCAGACTCTGTTAATGGAGCTTCTCCATTATCAGCTGGATGATACATTAACAGATTCTTTGCAGTGTATTTCCATCCTTCTAAAGTGGCGAGAGGTTGATCTGAAGTTCCATACCCATCTGTGATAACTTTTTCCCTCTTTGCTTCATTATCTTCGATTTCATCACGATTTTCACCTTCTAATAAATACCCATATCTCTCTTTTCTCTTTCGATTTACCTTTTCGAGTATCTTCGCAAAACTATCGTTATCCTCACTTGTATATCTACGGAAAAACTGGTCTAACGACAAATCATCCCCCAGCTCACCACCTTCGTCAATTTCGTTGTTACTACTGCTAGGTATATCGTAATTACTAGTAAGAGGGGTTTTGGAATTGGGATCATAAAAAGGAGTACTTGATGGATTTCGCGAAAAAGCAGATAAAGGAGTTTGAGAAACTCTAGTACTCGTTTGATTACCGTGTGCGGCACGGCGGCGTTCAATGATTTTCAACTGAGCATCACGGATTTGGACAGGATCTCCGGTACGGACAGCTTCAAGCCAATCGAGGCGGTTACGAAGTTTTGGAATGTCAGGGAAGAAATCGCGTTCGATTATCTTCTCGATGGCGTCTACGTATGTATCCTCGTCTAGAACGGTGTTGGAGTTCTTTCTTGATGAGGTAGACGACGGCGTATTGGTACCTGTAAGGGTTGATTTTGAAGGGGTGGAATTAGGGTTAGGGTTTTGAGTGGCGGAGGACGGTGTTTGAGATGGAGTTGAGAGGTGGCGAGGGGAATGGCCTGGTGATAGCAACATGATGAATTCGATCGATCGATCGATTGATGATCGATTATATGAATTTAAAGGATGAAATTTTTTTATCGGGAGAAGCTCAGAGAAGATGCTCAGATGGGGGGTAATTAGTTTAAATAATATTTTAGGGGAAATAGTTTCATAAGATATTCTGAACAAAAAAAAAATCCACCAAAAGTAAAAGGAGAGTTGGGTAGAAGAAATTTTTAAAAAAAAAACATTAATACATACCCATACAATATCATCAAAGAGATATTGAAAGATAATACAAATAAAAAACAATTTCTAATTACAAAGTATAAAAAGAAGTACATGAATTTTTGAGAAATGTTTATTATAAAATTTTGTAATAAAGATCATTTTGAGAGGAAGTTTACTAAAAAGATTTTTACAAGATGATATTGGTGATAACAGGAAGATATAAAAATATATACAGGAAGGAAAAAAATCGCACTTAAGAGATTAATTTTGAAAACAAGATTTTTAAGATGAGAATCAATGAGTGAATCAACATTTAAAAATATGAAAAACCATTTTTGATGAGTTTGAAAAGGAGATAACTGAATTTGTACAAGAAAGAAAATGTTTTGTGAAATCGGCAATGCCGGTTTGAACAAAACGGGATCCCATTTATAGTGGTCAGGTTTCTTTACATCAACTACCTAAGGTAGCCACTATAGGATTTTTAAGCTTCTCCACTAAGCTCCTCGATATCTCTTATGGGTGAGATACAAACAGTTACAAAGACGTTTTTCTGGGCTAAATCATTACCTATAAACTCGATACTTTTAATTCTTAAGTCATAACCCGATTATGAGACTTTTAACGGTGAAGTCGCAACCTAATTAAATTTTACATGGTTTAACTTTAACCTCTAAACTCACTATTCTCTAATTTTGAGAAATAGTAAAAACCATAGGTGGTTAGATGGTAACATTACAAGCAAATGAATATACTTGGTGAGCAAATATTACGATACAGGTTGTAACTCGTTGATGAGATAATATGAAGTAAAGCTTGAAGGTTTTACTCTTTGAGAGTGGCTGTGAAAGTGAATCTTGAATAGTTTACTCCTTGATGTGTTTGATATTACATTTGAACTGATCAAGCTACTAAAATGAGGATTGAAACCGTAAGTATAGTAGCTTGAGACATCTTGAATGATAGTAGAAAGATAGTAGTGAATGTTGATGTGAAATAGGTGAATAATGTCTTAAAGAAGCTCCAATTTATCATGTAAGAATATCCCCAATGGACATAAGCCAAGTGTCACAATTTGATGCTGAAATTGACCCTTATGGTAATTCATGCCTATCTTGCAATATATAATACCTTGTCTTATTTGTTCAATTGGAAGAATCCTACATGGAATTTTGACTGTTTCCCCAACAGATACTTACGATATACCTGACTTACTGCGCGGTAATACCATACCTCGATTTTGGGAGCCTATTTTCTTCTAAAAAATGTCATGCCGTTTTGGATCGACATTCCAAATAATGAGATGCAAGGTTGTCGAATCACATTGTTTCTCCAGATCTACTCAATGAACTATTGCTTGGAGGGAATTTTTTTTATGAGATTTCTTCAAAATTCAATTATGAGCAAGTTTGTAGTTGTCAAGGGCCAGTTCCCAACACAAAAAAAGTTATAACAACGATAGTGTGACAAATATATCATGTTAAAAGTGAACAAATATGTTTGTGATGCGGTTCCTAAAAGGACATTCTCTCAACAAGAAAGAAGATCTAAAAGAGCATCTAAACAAGCATGAGTTAATATAAAAACTAAATAAGCAACACACAATGAGATGTGGCCTCTATAAGTGTAGGATAAGGTTAAAACTTTAGAAGTTCACAAGTAGAGGATAGAAATGATGTTTCTCAAAGAGTTTTGCTAAAAGAATGATGCATGATATGATGAGGAAAGAGATATAGCATGATCACTTGATTAGAATTAAAATAACCTAAGGATTTATCACATTAAAACAACCTAGAAAGAAGCTATATTCATTACATGATGTCTCTTTTCTCTCTATTCTCTCTAAGTACTTCATCACTAAGATTTAATTAAAACCCTATTTTTCCAAAAAATCTTTTCGAATTCCGCACAAATCTTTTAAAGTTTTGAATCTATCATAGGATAATCATCATATTCTTACATACAAGGCTCGATCTAGCTAACTAAAGTGTTCGCACATCGAGTGAGAAATCTGTGAGGTTGGGTTTCAACATGGGCTTAACCTCTAATGGCGGAAGAAGGGAACAAGAAGATGGATGGAATAGTAAATATGATATATCTATAATCATGGAACACAACTGAGCGAAGGATAAATAGGTGGTATAATTTCAAGGAGACGGGGGCCATAACAAAGACAATTTCAAAGTTTATAGGGATGAACATCATTTGGTTAATAATCAGCAACATAGATAATAGGTAAGCTTATTTTAAAGATGAGAAAGATAATGGTAAGGGTGGGAGGATGTATTTTTGAACAACAATTACACAAGGATATGACATGTTTGCTCAACGAACGGGTAAGAAGTAATAGAAGGAAAGATAGGAAGAGGTGGTTTTCAAAGCGGTGAGAGGAAATTTGGGAGAAACGATGATGGTAGCGAGAAGGGAATAGATGGGAAAAAGGAAGATGTCTAACCAGAAGAGAATATCACTGGCCGGAGTATAGACATCGTCTCTAAAGATAATACATTTCGTCTCAAATTATCCTGAGGTCGTCTCTAAAAACTTTATAATTCGTTTACAATGAGTTTTTTCGAGACGACTAAATTTGCCTTTAACATTATGTAGCTCTTTAGAGATGACAAATACTTTTAATTATTTTTGTTGAAATAATTTATCACAAAAGATATCATTTGAGACAAAAATATGTCGTCTTTAATGATGTCGCTCTTGAGAGACGACCTTATTTCATCTCAAAAGACATTGGATTTTTTTTAATGTTGCCCACTGCCGATGATATAGATGCGTTGCTTCGCCATGAACCTTAAGTGCGATTTACCGGTAGTTGCAGGATTAATAGCTCTCTATGAGGGTTTGTGTATGGCACCCGAAATAGGGATGAATTAGCAAGAGTAGAAAGGAGAAGAGGACCAGTGACGTTTTGGATTCGCAGAATCCAGAATATTTTGAAAAAATACATCTTGTTCAATATCAATGTTATATACAAGTAATCTAACATATGTGCGAATTTGCTAGCAAAATTGGGATTTAAACAAACAAACGTGTACTCTAGCTTCGTTGATCCACCCGAAGCGATGTGGGGAGTGCTCATCAAAGATAGCGTTCATTCTTAGGAGGATTTTTTCTTCGGACATTTCGGTTATGCTATAGGTCTTTATTCTACGGTTTTAAGTACCTCCATTATAATAAAAAAAAAGATATAAAAACAACATTGTTGATACTAATAAATGACCTATATTATTCATAGTAATGTCAAATAAACATTTAAGAAAAAAAAATCTCTAATACCACCAGAGATGATATAGTGTATCAAATTTGCACCTAAAAGTTTCCTTTAACATTGTCCCGTTGCTAAAAAATTCAGTCCTGAATACAATCTCCACATTATCGCAACTTATAAGCATATCACCATTATTTATAAGCTGCTTTTCATTATCGTGAACGGTAAATTTGCTTAAAATCTTTACTTGAAAAGGCAGTGGTTGAAAGGAGGCCTTCAACGCATCTAATTCATTTGCAGTCTTGTCTTCCACAACTATAGGCGAGGATAACATGTTCACCTACACGGAATATTCAAGAAACAGATATTTTATTTTTGCAAATTATCAAACATGGATAAAAAGAATTGGAAAAAAACAAACAGACAAATGATTTTACCTGGAAAGAAAGCTTATCTGTTCCTTGTACAACGAAAGGCATAACCTTGTTACCCAAGAGAAGATCTTTTTTGTAAAACACTGCTACCAAAAGGGTTTCATAGTTGAAGGTGTGGTTTTTTAGATATTTAGGGTTTTTTATAGAGAAAGTTATGTTCCAAGTAGTGAAAATTCGAGACGGAGAAGAAGAGATGCTAAATGTTGATACTCTGATGGATTCAATATTCCAAACTGGTGGATCATTATCATGGTAAGTAACGTAGACATATCGGGCAACGAATACTAAAGCTAAAATAATTATAATTGGAAGCAGCCAATTACAAATTTTTTTAATCCTCTTGACCCTTTCGTCTTGTTTATTGATGAACATATCTTTTTGGTGTTAAGATTTGACTGTAGAGAAAGAAAAATGTTATGATCATATTTTTTTACTCACACTTATATATATATATATAAACGTTTTTGGAGATAGAGTCCTATTGGAGATTATTTCTGTATTTCTATTCCTAATCTTAATCAAACTCTAATTTAGTAACTTATACCCAGCATTACTAATTACTCATAGGTAATAAATACCCAGCATGAGTAAAGATACTTTCTAGATTTAGTCTGATATATAAAAGAAATTATTTATTTGATGCGTAAGATGAATTTTGAATAGTTTATCTTAAATCAATTTTTTTAGATATTCAATGCAAAAATTAACTTTTTACCTTAATTTGGATTCTTCTTGATGACGTAGCCAAGCCAGGTTGATGATGGTGGGGAATTGTTGAGGAGGTGTGAGTGTGAAGAGATGAGATTTCCTTTTTTTTCTCGGTTTAGGCGAATTTTCTTGGAGCAGCTGTTTGTGAAGAGATGAGATTATTTTTTTGGGTTTAGGCGAATGTGAGAAGATGAGGTTTAGGTTATATGTTTTTGTTGTTTTTCAAGCGTTTATTTATTCTTTTTTCTTTTTGTTACATTGTTTTTCATTTTTGACTTTTTCTTGATTTTTATTATTGATAATGCTTTTATTTATTATAATTAAAAGTAGAAATGGAAAAATTTCCTGACAAAAAAAACTAAACTTCATTAAAAATTAGGTTTTGGGTATTTGATCATATAAACTAAATACTCCTTAATAAATATTAATATTATTTTGTTTAGAACGAGTTGAGTTTTACTGCAAATTCTATATATTCAGACAGCTAATGCTATAAATTCATATTAAGTTAGGAGGATTAATCGATTTGTAATTGAAAATTCTTAACCTAACAAATAATAAATAAACCTATTAATTAATTTCATAAAAACAAATCAATAATTAAACTAAATCATTCTTCCATGAGAAACATATTAATTAAAGCAACATTGTTGATAATAAACGACCTATGAAGTTGCAAGACAACATTATTAATAGAGTAATGTAAAATAAATATTTAAGAATAATAATGACACTCTTGATATATTTGGGTGGTACATCATTATTCTATTTGAATTTTATCAAAGTCGCACCTAAAAGTTTCCTTTAACATTGTCCCGTTGTTAGAAAAGTCAGTATTGAATACTATCTCCACATTACGGCAACTTATAACCATATCACCATGATTTATACGGTGATTTTTATGATCGTGAACGCTAAATTTGCCTGACATCTTTACATGAAAAGGAAGTGGTTGAAATGATGCCTTCAATTCATCTAATTCATTTGCAGTCTTGTCTTCCACAACTATAGGCGAGGATATCATGTTCACCTACACCAAATATTTAAGAAACAGAATATTTTAGTTGTGCAAATTAATAAACATGGATAAAAAAAAAATTGAAAAAAAAAAACTGACCGTACCTGTAAAGATGGCTTATCTTTTCCTTGTACAACGAAAGGCATAACCTTGTTAACCAAGATAATATCTTTTTTATAAAGCACTGTTACCAAAAGGGTTTCATAGGAGAAGGTGTGTTTTTTGAGATATTTTGGGTTTTTTGGAGCAAAAGTTATGTTCCAAGCAGTGAAAATTCGAGATGGAGAAGAAGAGATGCTAAACGGAGATACTTTGATGGATTCAATATTCCAAACTGGTGGATCAACATTATGGATATTAAGCATGGCAAATATGAATCCCACGAAAAGAATAGCAAATACAATCAACCAACCATAACAATGTACGACGCACTCCTTGACTTCCTCCTTGATGGACATCTTTTTGGTGTTAAGATTCGACTGTAGGGAAAAAACAATGTTATGATCATGTTTTGTTACTCATACTTATATATAAAGGCTTTTGGAGATAGAGTCCTATTGGGATTATTTCTGTATTCCTAATCCTAATCAAACTCTACTTCTCTTTGTGCTTAGAAAAATTTAAGTTTGAATTAGAATAAAAGACTTACACTTAATTGGCGCCTAGCGGGAGGCTGATATAAAGTTCTTCACCCATCTGTAATAACCTTCTCTCTCTTTCCTCTTTCGCGAGCATCTTCGTGAAGCTTGTGTATTACCTACGGAAAAACTGGTCTAACGAACAATCATCCCCAGCTAGGTATTGCTAACTCTAATAGCCACTCTATTGTGGTTTTTTGCTAGGGTTTTTAAATATCTTAAAATTTGATCTCTAATAGCTTTCCTATTCTATTGATTCCAATTCATCTTCTTTTCTCTCACTACAAAAAAAACAGCTAATTAGTGACACTTGTTTAGTGACATTTCTAGAAAAATGTCACCTATAATACATTTCGCGACATTTATTAAACTGTACCCATAATTAGTGACACTTTTTTTATAAATGTCACCTCTAAGTGTCGCCTATGGTTAACGGCATTTTTATAACTGTCACCTTAAGTGTCGCTTATTGTCATATATACCTTTTTCTTTTTTTTCTTTTCTTCTGGAATTTTCAACGTTTCCAGTTTTATACCTTTTTTTATCTTAAAATTTATTGTTATTTTTAAAGTATACGTGCTTAGTATAATATATTTCTTCTTCTTATTAGTAATACATAAGGCTAAGGCTGGAGTCAAACAATTTGACCCATTTCACAAACCCCCAAACAATTTGACCCATTTGACCCATCCCCGTGCTGTAACCCATTTCTATATCACCGATCGTAGCCACTCCTTTCTCGCCGTGACAGTCACCTCCATCACCATCCAACTCATGAAATCACTGCTTAATTCCACCACTAACTCACCTCTTTTCTCCTCCTTCAATACCCATCTCCCACCGCACTTCGCTGATGAACTTTACCTCCACCACGCCTCTCTATTTCTCTCTCGTCCTATCTCCACCTCCACCACGCATCCTCCGATCAAGACTCTCTGTCGCGAGAACGAGGCACTCCGGGATGCGAAGGCTGATTTAGCTCATCGCCGGCAGCTATGGTTCTGTTATTTCGAAGCGCACTTCTCAAAACCTAACCGCGAAGTCCACGTCATAACTCGATTAACCTTCTGAATAGGTTAGTAATGCAGTACTTTCACAATATAGTCTCTTTTTAATTAATTTTATCAATGTCGTAAGTTTACTATTTATTTTTGAGCATTAGTGTTGAATTTTATGAATATAGTTTAACGCAGTACTTATAGCTAAAATTGCATTCTAGTTCTTAATATGAAATTTATGTTGAAATATTTGTGCAGAGATATAAGCGTATTCAAGCTTACTATAGGTGAAAAATTTAAGATTATTCGGCTGATTTTGATGTTTTCACTAAAAAACAGTTTCTCTAGTGAACTAGGGTTTGTAATGTATGGTTTTATTACTAAATATACTGAGCAAAGTGATTAAGAGGCGTAATTGAGTTTCCGGATTCATGTATCTAACTGTTTGTGTAGATCTGATCAATTTTAATGATGCTCATGTGTTTGTAATTATCCTACTTACGAATTTTTGTCTATTACTCGACTTTTACTAATTTTTTGACCTATAATTGAAGTTATACCTAAAAAGGATATGAGTAATTTAAACGAGATATAACTAACTGAATTGTGTGTATTTCGTATCCGAATGTGTATTTCTTAATTTGTAACTGAAAATCTTTGATAAATATATGGAAAAGCTAACTGTTGTGTGATTTATTTTACTTATTAATTAAAGGATTTTGACTAAATCTTCAAGCTCGAGTCAACAGATTCTTTATTTACGTACTCAGGAAAAAGCATGCTTTGCTACACCAGCTTCAACAGATAAAGGGAAGGGTAAAAGCGGAAATTCAAAGCGTATGACTCATGGATTTTACCTAGTGAAAGGAAATTCTTGCCATGACATGGAAGATTATTTAGTTTCAGAGGTTAAGAAAATAGATAACAATGATTTGGGTCTTTTTGCAATTTATGATGGACATATGGGTCATGAAGTTGCAAATTACTTGCAAGCTAATATTCTTAAGAACATCATAAACCAGGTAATTACTAATTATAATTACTAGTTACGTAATATTCGGCTAGTGATGATGAAGCTTGGAAAGATCGAGAATAGTGAGCCAATATGAGATAGTGAAGACACGTTTGTTTCATTTTTATATAGAGAAGAAGTTCGAATAAGGCTAGTTTTTCAAAGCATAACATTATATCTTAGTTAAAATTTGTCTAATAAACACTAAATGTTTAAATCGCAGATCAAAAACTGGTAAAGAAGGTGAAAATATGTCCTCAGTGGTGATTCTTGAAGCCTGCCAGAGGTTCGAGTAAGTGGTGTTTATGTTTTAGTCAATATGTGCAATTAATCTCGCAATGCTTATTTTACTTGGTTAATTTATAGGTCTGCAGATGCTCACAAGTTATCTATCGAAAAGAGAAACTATCTTGGAGGTACATTATGAAAATAGTTTGTTTTTCAGTTAGTGATGTTGAACACACACATCTTGTCAAGGGTCTCGATTATGCTTTGCTTAACAAAGTACAAAGTGAAAAAGACAAGAAATCAGATACTGGAGATGAAGCAGATGGAAAATTAAGGTAATTGATTCGGCTATATAATTATTTGATTTCTTATGAGGCTTCAAATTGATTACATTTGTTTGCATTAACAGAGAAACCAAGGAAAAAGATCAACCAATGACCTTTCGTACTGCTTCTGCAAAGGTGCAGTAGCTAATATCACATACTGTTATCAATGGAGAATGACTTTTATCTTTAACATGGTAAAATTTTATGCATTTAGTCATTAAACTGATAAAAACGGCTATAATTTACTCTTTACATATCAGGAGAGCGGGTGATGCTTTCGATGATTGGCTATAATCGAGAAAATCCAGCTTCTACGCATTGTATCTCCTCCTCCGATTTGAGATCCGCCAATGTGACCGACAACGGTGCAAAAGATTTGGTAATTTTTCTATCGCTTGAAAATAGGGCTATATTTGACTATTTAGCATAACACATGTACTAACTGTGCAATTAAACTTCAGTAATACACTAATTTTGTTGAACATAAGCTATAATTGTTGTAAATTTCAACATTTGTTTAATATCATGATTTGCAAGTACTTAAATTTCTTTCCCGGTTTAATTTTTATAGTTATTTACAATTCATTTGATGAAATGTAAATACATTGACTAATGGAATGTGAAAATTATTTTCTTCATTTTATAGCATTGTATGCATCTGGTTTACAAGGGGAGTATGGCTTGTTGTGCCAGGGGTAATATTTTTGTTGTGATCTCTTGTTGTTTGATAAAAATTTCAGAGAAAGACTCTTAAAAATTTTAGGTTATTAAAGATGAAACTGGATCTGTTCGTATTCAAAAACCAATCGAGCAGCTCGTTGAAAATTTTGGGAAATGGGCTAGGTTGTACTTCTTTTGACTTATTTATGAACATATTGCATTGTTTTTTTAATACGGATTTGTTTAACTTTCAGGTGGTATAAATATGCCTCACTTGGGTTTATCTATTTGCTAGACATGCATTTAATTATGTAATGGAAAGAAGGCGTCATTGGGAAATGCGAAAAAGGTTCAATTATATACTAAAAATTGCGATTAATTATGTAATAATATACTAATTTAAACTCTGTGAAATGTGTTAGGGTTCTTGCTGCTGCTGCTAAAAAAACAGGGCAAGAGGGTGAAGGTAACTTGATTTCATGTTTATGTAATAGCGATTTTGTACGTTTGTAACTAAATTTGCTTGTTTAACTTTAGATCCAAATATTCAAGCTGATAATGAACCAGATGTTAAAAAAATGACAGATTGGTGCCAGAGTTGTGTGTTATATGTCTGGAACAAGAGTATAATGCAGTTTTTGTAAGCTCGGCCTCAAATGAGCGTTGTAAGTTTTTTTAGAATAATTTATATAGAGATTTAGCTTATCATTGTATTATAATGGATTACAGGTGTTGAAGCTTCTACAAGTTGAATTAATCATTTTCTTCGAATTTTCTTCTTGAAAATCCAACTTCTACGTCTTGAGCAGGTAATTATTTTAAAATCTTGTTTTTGGTAATTAATTAATTTATATATTTACACTATTTAATTTGTATTCCAGTTGAATATTCATAAGAAGGCAATGCAAGAACTCGAAGAGATTTAACAAAAAGAAGCTGAAAGGTGCACAAAGTTAGTTTATGAGGTAATGAAATTAGTTTAAGAAGTTCTTGATCTCTGATTCCATGTTTTGCATATCTATTTATTTTATATATTTTTTATATCAGGAAAATCATCACAAAGACAAAACGAGATGGAACTAATGGATAAGCTGAATTATGAGCTAGTAGATATTACACAAATTATTTTAGAATTATTTGAATTATGCTATAGCAAATAGGAATTGTATATTAATTTTTTTAATTTTTTTTTATTTTTTAAAAAGCGATAGGCGACACTTAAAATGGTGTCCCTACAGCAGAGGGTGACACTTAAAACGGTGTCCCTAACGCGGAGGCGACACTTAAAACAGTGTCCTTAACGCGATGGGCGACACTTAAAACGGTGTCCCTAATACGATGGGTGACACTTAGTGCGGCGTCCCTAACGCGATGGGCGACACTTAATGCGGTGTCCCTAAGGCGATGGGCGACACTTAAAACGGTGTCCCTAAAGCGATAGGTGACACTGTAAAAAATGTCACCAAACATTAAGCGACAGTTTCCCCGCGGTGTCCCTAAAAGATGGCGAGATCAAAAATAAGGACACTTGTTTTTCGTTAGATGACAGTTGGAAAAGTGTCGCCAAAAGTTTGGCGACAGTTCAATCAGTGTCGCGCACCTCTAAAATTACTGTCACCCATTAGCAGTTTTTTTGTAGTGTCTATACATCTATAATAAAAATTGTTAGCTATCCATATATTTTCTTTTTTTCTTTTCTTTTTCTCATATCTTTAGATTTAATTAATATATCAATTATATATTTACATTTTACATCTTTTTTTATGTATGGGAGTCCGGGTCAGCTTACGCACACCACGACTATTCCGGAAATATACACGTCTCCTCATGCACCCTCCCATTTAATCATAACTAGGTTACCCATGTTCAGGGAGGGGACTCGAACCTTGCACCTCTTGCTTATCCCGTTTAAGGGATCAGAAATAACAAGACTGAAGGGATTCGAACCCTGTACCTCCTAGATGAGAGACAAGATCCTGTCCATTGAGCTAGTCCCAATGGTTACATTTTCCATTTTCTTCCAACTCACGACGGGTGGTAAAAAATAAAAATACATAATTATTCTTAGGTGAGTTGTTTAAAAATTATAATATATATACTTTAGTTAAATATTTTTTTTCATTTTATTTAATATTATTAATTTTACATGTATAAAATAAAAAAATAAAAAATATTTACGGTTGGTCATATATTATTTAAAAATGTCTAGTTTTTATGGATTTTGAAGAAAGTAGTTGTAAATTAATTAAAACAGTACAAATAATAGTAACATATTTAATATTATTAATTTTTTTATTTGTTTTTAATACTTTATTTAAAGATAAATAATACAAAAATAAGTAGAATAATATGATTTATAAAAAAAATAGATATATTTTAGTATACATGAAAAACAAATATATTTAATTTTAAAAAATATTAAAAATATAAACAAATAATTTTTTTAACAAGTTGGTATCAGATATATGAAAAGAAACTCAATTACAATTTAACATAATTACTAAATTAATTATAAAATAATATCAAAATAAAATATGTAATAGAATTTTTAAAATTAGTTGATAGAATTAGGAAGCTGTTGGAGTAACTCTTATTTAAAGAGTTGTATTTTAAGAAAAAAGTCCTTTGACCCCCAATTCTGGCGAAAAATGTGAGGAGATGTTGGACTTAGCCTAAGTAGGAGGGTTTTTCGTATTGGCATCACAAATTTTTAAATAGGATTTCCGGTACGGACAGCTTTAAGACAATCGAGGCGGTAACTGAATTTCCAAATTTCAGGGAAGAAATCGCGTTCGATTATCTTCTTGATGACGTCTATGTATCCTCGTCTAGAACGGTGTTGGTGTTCTTTCTTACTAACATCGATGACGGCGTACGGGTGCCTGTAAGAATTGATATGGAAGGGGTGTAATCAAGGTTAAGGTTTTGGGCGGCGGAGGGCGGCATTTGAGATGGAGGAGAGTGGTAGCGAGGTGAATGGCTGGGTGATAGCCAGTGTTCTAAAAGGCGCTAGGCGCTAGGCGGGCGGTCGACCACCTTCGAGCGCCCAGGGTACTAGGCGGGCGCCTAGGCGGAGCCTAGGCGTTTTCTTGCTAGGCGGATTTGATATTTATTTAAATATTTTTTTAAATTTATATAATTTTTAAAATAAATTTATATAATTTTTTGTGTTAAAAATTAATTTTTTTATTTTTTTTGTATTAAAAAATAGATTTTTTTTATTTTTTTTAGTTTCTGACCGCCTAGGCGCTGCCTGGGTCCGCCCAGGACCTTCTGGGACCGCCTGGAGGCCGCCTGGGCCATTTCTGGAAGTTCAGCTACCTTCTAGCGCCTAGGCGCCGCCTAGGCCGATTTTTAGAACACCGATGAATTTGATCGATTGATTAAATAACTACAAAGGATAAAAAGTTTTATCGAGAGGATCTTCGGAGAAGATGATGAAGATGCTCAATTGAGAGTATTAATTTAAATATTAATTTATTTTTTTTGGGTTAGGATTTTTTGTTTTGGTTTTTTTTGGACAAGTAAAGAAATAAAATAAACACAACAAAACAAAAGAAAACTACACCTCCTGTGCATTTCGCCTATGCCAAGTTTTGAGAATTTGTCGAATAGAGCATCAGTAGAAATGTGTTTGTCAAGTGCCCCGTGTCTGGCTTCTTTTGCTAGTAGATCAGCTCCGACACTGAATCTTCTTGGAATGTGCTTGAAGAAAACTGGGCCCGCTTCATCGGCCAGTTTGTGAATGTGTCTGATCCATGGTCTGAGCTCCCACCTAGCTGCCGACACTTGCTGGATACCTTGAATGAGGTCAAGGTTATCTGAGAAGTTTGTCTTCTCCTTATTCGGCCATTGTCTCCCGATTTCTAAAGCTTTAATGACGGTCAGTGTCTCCCCTGCGGTGCTGGTATTGCAACTGGTTGTCGTCATGTGTCTAATGCATGATCCATCGTCTTTGTTGACTTGAATAACCCCAATTCCAGTAGGTAGATGTGCTTGTGTAAATGAGGTATCACAAGTGAACGCGAGATTAGTGTTGAAGTCGAGATCGTGATTCCTGGGTGACGGTGCGCTGGCCCGCTCGGGGTAGGTGTACCTATTTGTAAACCAGTCGGACCCAAAATGTTCCTAGATATTTATGTTGGTGAGTTTATAATAATCTCCCGAGAATCAATGTAGGAGTTGGTATGTCGGATTTTCATTTTTTATTTCCATAAGTTCCAAATCATCAGTAGCATATAAGAAATTACAACTTCCTTCTTCCAACCCCATGCCGTGTATAAATTGACCATGTTTAATAATCATTCCAATATATCGATCTCTACATGTTCCACGTGTATCTGAAGTGCCGATCCTGCCCAAATTATTTTTGAGATTCCGCAGGTAAGCAACAGATGTTCCACTGTTTCCTGTTCCGCGCATCCCCATTTGCAGTTGCTTGTACACCGTACTTTCTTTTTTCTAGATTCTTACCTATTGGGATCGGATTATTAAAAGCTTTCCAAGTAAAGATTCTAACCTTTGTTGGAACGTTTGATCCCCAAATTGTTTTCCAGAGTGCACCCCGGTGGGTATGCCAGTTGATTGGTGGGGTGCCTCGAAGACTTCGTGGTCTGTAAGAATTTTGTATCCTGTTTTTGTCACGTAGTCACCTTTGTTTGCATGTGGCCAAATGAATTGGTCTGGGAGGTCAGTCGAGAAAACTCTTTCCCTTAGTATGACGGGAATGATCGGGCTAGGAAAGAGTTCATACAAAGGGTGGTTCACTAGATAACAAAATTGCCGACCAACTGCTCACAAGGACTTGACAACTTCAGTAATTGTCGGATAATATTGAATTCTACTTTTAAGTTCTAAATTAAGTCCCTTCCGTTTTGGACTTATAGTATAATTTGGTGCTTAATAAAACAAAATTATGTCTTTTCCAAATGGTGTCACACAAACTTCAGGGTTATATTTTAGATGTCTAAAACCCAAAACAATATTTGTGTTACTCTTTTCTTTATTTTATTTGTCCATATTTTATGCATAAGAATTATTTTTTTTAATATTATTTCTCTTTATACAAATACTTTTAATTAATATATATGAGATCATTTATTATAATATTTTTTTCTACTAATTAATGGTAATATTAAAAAAATAAGGATTGTTATGAATGTTATAAAATATTATAATATGGGTATTATTCTAGAGTAGTGGAGAGCCTTTATAACCTTCACATTTATCCCTTGTAACATCCTACTTATTATGTAATTAGTAGGGTAGTTGGATAGTGATGTCTCCTCATTTGTGATAGATTTATATTAGGATAAGACATCATTTTTAGTGATTTATGAAGTCTTTGAGTCGATTTTCTTGAGAAATATTGCACTTTCCTATTTTGAGTCTTGATTTAGTAAAATAATATTTTTAGAGCATATTGGGTTTAATTATTTATTTAGTGTGAATCTTTAAAGATAATTATGGAGATTAATTAGATTCCAAGTCAAAGACTACAAGATATGGAAAGAGATAGACATGGTAATTGGAGATAAGGAAATAAAAGCTAAAAACATGGAAAAGGAAAAGCTGCCTTAATCCTGAATTTCTGCACCTACGACCACAAATCAGCTTATATCTCAAGAACGGTGTGGAATTTGGAGAAACGGTCAAGAGCAAAGTCGAAGATCTTTCCGAGACGATGAATTTGGTGTACTCATACGCGTCAAACGGATGAGTATTGAAGCTGCTAGGACCAAAATAAACACGGGCCTGATTTCATGTTTTTAGGGTTACGAATTTGAGTTGGGCTTGGAGTCCACCACTTACGTCTCCTTCAAGAAAACGAATTAGGGCTTCCAAGACACCTATACATACACCCTTAAACCATTGTAAACATGTCCTTGCTCAGTTGCAAAGTATAGGCTTAGTCTTTACTTATATTTTCTTAGTTTTAAATAATAGCTTAGCCTTTAGTTAGATATTCATCCTTAAAATCAAGCTATTCATCCAAGAAGCAAGTTGACCTGTAGAGGAAGACAAGAAGAAGAAGATTGGAGACTGACAAACTCCTCTTCTACATCTCACCTTCTCTATATTTAGAGTAATTAGCTATAGATCTATTCTCAACCATATTTCTAAACTTTTATTCTGTAAGTTTTGCTTTTTATTATTGAATTATTATTTTGTCTTTAAATACTATTTGTTATTTTAATTGATTAAGCTTGGCGTATATTGTTATTATGTGTTTTGACTTATTTCCCTAGATCTGATCAATCTTAGGATTAATCTTAGTTATTGACAACACCACATAATCGTCTAGTTTAACTAGATAGCCATTAAGGTTTGATTTAATCACCAATCATTACTTAGGAATCCCTAGTAGTGGAGAGGTTGCTCCTAAGTCTAGAAAAGTCTAGGTAGAATTTAGAATCCTGGTTAATATATAATGCTTAATGTGACAGGTTAGAATAACAATTTAGTAATAGACCTAGTAATCCTAATTTAATTGACTTACATTCATATTTAGTGATTTGTTTTGTTTATTTGTTTTATTTATTTATTTGCATTAGATAGTTATTTATCTTTTTATATTTTTATTTAAAACATCTAAATTCATCTACGCTTGTTAAATATAAGTAGATCTAACGGATACAATCCCTGCGAACGAACTTGACTTATCATTAAAACTTGCAAACGATCTGTGATACTTGCAGTGAGTTCCGTGGTTCTCAAGGGTGTGTGACTCTTTATTATTATCTTTATTTATCTATTATTTTATCACACCTTTGCCCCCACCAAGTTTTTGGCGCCGCTGCCGGGGATTTATCTTTAAGTTAAATCTATTTTGTGTTTATTTAGTGTAGAAGTTTTTATTTGTTTTCAGTTTTACGCGTTTTCTTTTTAGTCTCTTCTCAGGTTTATTAGGTATGGAGAATTATTACGCAAAAAATATGCATGGGGCCCGAAGTCAAAATTTTTATCAAGAAGGTTCGAGCTATCAATTACAAGCTCCACCACATCCCATGCATAATCCACAAAAAGAAGCTATAACCGAGGTCGGAGGAATGATGGATAATTTATTGATTCTGGTTCAAAATTGTATGCAGCGCAACAATGAAACATCCATGAAGCAAGCTGCAAAAGTGGAAGCCTTGGAGACACAAGTCACTCAAGTGACCGATTCTTCTCTAAAACTCCAACAAGAGCTTCCACCGTTAATCCGAAGTGTCATAGAAGAACAGGTTCAACAAGCACTTCCGTCCCACCAAGTTTTTGAAAGTATAAATAATCTGGAGAATATGGAAGAGCAAAATGCGGCAAAGATAGATGCTAATACAACCTTAATACGTTCTATGCACCAAAAATATCAAGCAATGGAGCAAAGATTAACGGAACTCACTATGATCAATCAACAGTTACAACAAGAATTACATAAGAAACTGGGTTATAGCAATGTTGGGTTCGAAATTTCAACCGTAGAAGAACCAACCAATCTTAGCTTAGAAGAAGTAATTGTTAAAGATCAAATTGCGAAGAAGGTTGATCCAGAATTCAAGCATGTGGAAGAAGAAAAAGAAACCGATAATGAAGAGACAACCGCACAAAAGGTGCAAACAGAAGAAAGTAAGGTGGAACCACCACCTACGCATCCGTTACTATCACCACCTCATCTACAAAGAATTACATATCCTAGTGGTGATAATAAATCTGAAACGTCAAGCCCAGAAAAAATCATTGTTCCTATACTCGAAGTCCCATACATGCAAACTGGCCTAGTTAAAAAAATTGATGACGAGGCCACTGAAATCGATAGCGATGTTTGGTTCGATGTTGTTGAAGAGTTCAGCCTTCAAGAAGAGGAGGAAGTGGAATCACCACAAGTTCCACTTAATGAACTAGATATCCCGAAAAGGGAAGAACAAAGCACGATAGGCATAGAGGACGTAATCGCATATAAAGAGCCTACATCACCGATAGTCTGCAAAGAAGATCTGTCCAAGAAGAGTGAAAGTGTAGAAGTTGAGATCGAGAATAGGAACCGTACTAAAGAAAGCTTGACAACCATTCCAAAGAAGCTACCACAAAAGATGCAAGATCTTGGAGCTTTATATCTCCAAATTAATATAGGTGGTAATTTCAAAGCTAAAGCGATGTGTGACTTGGGTTCCGGAAGGAATATCATGCCCAAGAATCTGTTCGAGAAGTTAGGCATGGGAGATGCCAAAAGAAAAGATATTGATTTGCTGCTCCTAGATAATTCAACGATAAAGCCATGGGGAGTCATTGAAGACGTGCTTGTCCAAGTAGATACTTTAACTATACCTACAGATTTTGTTATCCTTGATAGCATTGCAGGTCAACATGTTCCATTGATACTTGGACGCCCATTCTTGGCGACAAGTCACAGCATAATTGATATTCATAGGGGAACCGTGACTTTCCAAGTGGGAAAAGAATCTAAAATATTCCACTTGGTGGATGAAAAGCATGAGGAATCACGTATAGAAAAAGCCCCGACACTCCGAGTTGTGACAAAAGAAATTGAAATAAAGTCCACAATAAACCCGTGAAAAAGAGAATCAAAAGTGAGTTTGGGGTTGGTGACATGGTTGCATGGAAAGCCCCCAAACAAGAAAATAGACCACGGGGATTCAAGGATTCGTGGATGGGTCCGTTTGTAGTTACAAGAGTTATTTCGTCAAAAAGGATGGAAATACAAGCTAAGAAGGGTCACAAACTTCGGATAGTAGATGAGCACAACTTAACCCGTTGTTGGGGAGGTTATGTACGCAAGCCTTAATCGAGGTAACACGTCTAACTTTGAAAGACGTTAAACAAAAGCGCTGTACGGGAGACAACCCGTAGTTTTTTCATTTTTCATGTCTTTTACGTTTTTAATTTACGTTTAGTTTAGTTATTTTTAGTTGATATTGCATATTTGAGGAAGGTATTAGTGTTTTTGGTGTGTAGGAATTGGAGAAATCGAGTTCGGGAGGAGAAATAAAATTGTCGGAAAAATCTGTCCATATGGGCGGTATACCACAGAGGCAAAAACCCGTACCACGGGGTGGCTGCCACGTGGTCCATGCCAAGGCGAAATTTTTTTGAGCTGATAGGGGCGGTATACCGGAGGTTATGCCCGGTATACCGGAGGACGCCACAGGAGCAAAAACCCGTACCACGGAGTGGGTGCCACGTGATTATTGACGGAGCGAAAAATTTTGGAGCTACAGATGTTCCGGTATACCGGAGGATATGGCCGGTATACCGCGCGCGCGCCGCTGGAAGAAGGAAAACGGGTTTTGAGCTTATAAATGAGGGTTAAAGCTTATTATTCAGAATTTTATAAACCTCAAGCCTCTTTCTCTTCTCCAAAACTCTCCTAACTCCATTAAAGCTTCAACAAACCTTCAACCAACATCAAAACACCACCAAATCACCATGAATTCTCATCCAAATCCTTCCCCACATCATTACAAAGAAGATTCAAGCACCCAAATCATATCAAAACACCTAGAAACCAAGAATCAAAACCATGAATTTCAAGATCTTCTTCTCAAATTCCTTATACCCACATCATTAAAGCTTGATTTCATCATACCCACATAGAGAGTTGTCATCCTAACACCTCTCCTAACCAAAATAAAGCTTGTTCCACCTATGGTCATGAGTTACAAATTTCAAGAGTGTTTAAAGCTTTGAGTTGGGGGTCAAAAGAGATGATGAAGAGAATAGAGAAATTATCAAGTGTTATGGGATATGAAGAATCAAAAAGCAAGGTATTGGGTAAGTTCTAGATGAAATCAATTGAGATGGGTAATAGTTTGGGAATATATTACAAGATAATTGGAGTCAAGCAATTAGAGAGGAACCGGTTTTTGGTGGATTCAAATCCTAAAAAGCAAGCAATTGTTATTAGGGAGCAGAAGATGCCAATACCTCTTCTAATCAAAGATTTCTATATCAAATATGAATAAAAGCTTCTGGGATGCTAGTAGCTGTGTTCAAAACATATTCCTGGATGAACACTGTCACATGAGAGAGGATTCAAGAGCAAAGTTGGAAGAAGATTAACAAGATATTTCTAGAGTGTGATTGATTGGGATGGAGCATAAGAAGATGTAAGGGAAAGCGAAATTGGTGATAATAGAAATTTACATACATGAAAGCACTGCACCCTATTCCGGGTATTGATCAGGCGAGGTAAATAGCCTCGAAGAGTATGTTTTCTTTCTTCCTTACCTTTTCTTTATGTGCAATATCTGTAAAATTTTAATTTTATTTTATTTTATTTTCGAGTCTTTTCGAGTCTTTTCGAGTCGTGGGGACACGGCTCATTTTTGAGTTGGGGTGTGGGGTTTCGTTGTCTCTCATCTCCATTTTTCTGTTTTTAGGTAAAATTAATTTTTGAAGGTTTAGATGTATGTAGAGTGTGTTTAATAGCTTAAAAGCATAAGCTCGGTGAGTTAATGATAGTAAGTAATATGTTTAAGAGCTATTTTATTTTGTATGCTTTGAGTATTTGCAGGAAAACACACATTGATAGTAAAGAAAAGATTAGTGAGCAATGCGATAGAAAGTATGTTCGATCTCAGGGAACCTTGAGAAGAATGTAGGCCGTGAGATCCAAGCTATTTGATAACCCATTTGATGAAAGTGCTAAAGGTAAGAATAACGAAATTACATAGTGTAGAAAGTGATTAAGGCGGTTCTTTCATATTTGAAGCCTTTGAATCCTTTTTATACCTTCTCACCTTGTGATTTTTGTTTATATGCTATATCCTTCTCAGCCCCTTCTAGCCTTTCTAAAGCTTTTTACTGAACCACGTTATAAGCCATATCCCTTTAGATTATAGGACTTTTCCATATGACCCGCACTCGAATCGCGATGCATAGACAGTTGTTTTAGAGCTTGAGTTTGGGGTGGTGGGTCCACCATTATGGGAAATATTATTGGGATGGGATTTTTGAGCTTATTAATTGTGCTCTGTTATTTATATTGATGATGATTCACAGATTTTTATTGTAACCCTTTGCCGGGGTAATAGTGAATGAAAAAGAAGCTACGAGCTAAATTTGCCAATAAGGGCATAAAAATATATATATGCGAAAATAGCGTGATATCTCAACATTAAAAGAGATTCATGGCTATACAAAAGAAAAAATTGATTTGAAAAGAAAATATATATATTCGGACCGGCAAAGTGGAATTTTTATGTGAACATCTTATGCTTTAATTGGGTTATTGGGGATGCTACTTTTTGCATCAAAGAAATCATTGGGTTGAGTGAGAAACGTTTCATGAGAGTAACTCAAGCTCTAGGGCGATTCGTTGATGGCTAGTGAGGAGAGAGCCAAAAGCTCACTCCAAATTATCCAAATATACTTATCATACCGTCCCTAAGCCTACATTACAACCTTAAAGACCTTTTGATTCTTTGCTATGTAATTGAGAAGTGATTGAGCCAATAGAGAGTAGTTAAGTGGAGCTTTGGATACTAGTAAGGTTCGATGAACAATCTATAGCTTCCTTGGTGAACTGAGTAAAGTTCCTCTCCTTTTTACATTGCGAAGCTAATCTAATCTTGAATTCAAGCCGTGTTGATTGTGGATATGAGAAGTGTACATGTATGTAGTTTTTAAATATTATTACATGAAATTTTCTGAGTAGTTGCTTCGAGTCTATTCTCCATATTCTGCTATCTTCTTCCCTCTGTGCTTAATTGACCTAGGTGTGTATTTAGAGACTTCCCTTTGTTTTTTTATCTTTATTGTATCTGGACGATACAACTTTGAGTTGGGGGTCTTGATGTCTCCTCATTTGTGATAGATTTATATTAGGATAAGACATCATTTTTAGTGATTTAGGAAGTCTTTGAGTCGATTTTCTTGAGAAATATTGCACTTTCCTATTTTGAGTCTTGATTTAGTAAAATAATATTTTTAGAGCATATTGGGTTTAATTATTTATTTAGTGTGAAGATTTAAAGATAATTATGGAGATTAATTAGATTCCAAGTCAAAGACTACAAGATATGGAAAGAGATAGACATGGTAACTGGAGATAAGGAAATAAAAGCTAAAAACTTGGAAAAGGAAAAGCTGCCTTAATCTTGAATTTCTGCACCTACGACCACAAATCAGCTTATATCTCAAGAACGGTGTGGAATTTGGAGAAACGGTCAAGAGCAAAGTCGAAGATCTTTCCGAGACGATGAATTTGGTGTACTCATACGCGTCAAACGGATGAGTATTGAAGCTGCTAGGACCAAAAGAAACACGGGTCTGATTTCATGTTTTAAACGAATTTGAGTTGGGCTTGGAGTCCACCACTTACTTCTCCTTCAAGAAAACGAATTAGGGCTTCCAAGACACCTATAAATACACCCTTAAACAATTGTAAACATGTCCTTGCTCAGTTGCAAAGTATAGGCTTAGTCTTTACTTATATTTTCTTAGTTTTAAATAATAGCTTAGCCTTTAGTTAGATATTCATCCTTAAAATCAAGCTATTCATCCAAGAAGCAAGTTGACCTGTAGAGGAAGACAAGAAGAAGAAGATTGGAGACTGACAAACTCCTCTTCTACATCTCACCTTCTCTATATTTAGAGTAATTAGCTATATATCTATTCTCAACCATATTTCTAAGCTTTTATTCTGTAAGTTTTGCTTTTTATTATTGGATTATTATTTTGTCTTTAAATACTATTTGTTATTTTAATTGATTAAGCTTGGCGTATATTGTTATTATGTGTTTTGACTTATTTCCCTAGATCTGATCAATCTTAGGATTAATCTTAGTTATTGACAACACCACATAATCGTCTAGTTTTACTAGATAGCCATTAAGGTTTGATTTAATCACCAATCATTACTTAGGAATCCCTAGTAGTGGAGAGGTTGCTCCTAAGTCTAGAAAAGGCTAGGTAGAATTTAGAATCCTGGTTAATATATAATGCTTAATGTGACAGGTTAGAATAACAATTTAGTAATAGACCTAGTAATCCTAATTTAATTGACTTACATTCATATTTAGTGATTTGTTTTGTTTATTCGTTTTATTTATTTATTTGCATTAGATAGTTATCTATCTTTTTATATTTTTATTTAAAACATCTAAATTCATCTACGCTTGTTAAATATAAGTAGATCCAACGGATACAATCCCTGCGAACGAACTTGACTTATCATTAAAACTTGCAAACGATCTGTGATACTTGCAGTGAGTTCCGTGGTTCTCAAGGGTGTGTGACTCTTTATTATTATCTTTATTTATCTATTATTTTATCACACCTTTGCCCCCACCAGATAGTCTCGTAAGTCTCTATATAAAGGCTTGTCCATTCTCTCAAAGTAAGATGGAAATCCATATATAATAATATACTCTTCTTATCTCCATATAGCCTCTCATCAACTAGTTTCTTTTACATATTGTTTCAACACGTTATCAGCATGACTTTACCAATCGAGCTAATATGATTTGAGACTCTTCATAATTTTTTTTGTTATATAGAGGTAAGTAATTCTTGAGGTAAGATATATTTTTTTAATTTTTTATGTTATATTATAATATAATTGATTACTTCATCTCTAATTGAAAATATATTCTAATAGAGAGTAAAGATTAATCGAAATTCATATACCTCTTCAAATATATGTCTTTGAAAGAGAAGATTCTACTTGAAATTGTACAAGTTTGCTTCAAGAAAAGAATTACAATTATTGGAAAACATGACGAGAATAAGCAATTGAATGTTTGCTTCAATTTATAAATTATGATTGCTTAAAAGCAATGTGAAACTTGTCTTGTTTATGAAAAAAATAACTTTCGAGTTGTTTATAAAGAAAAAAAAATTCAATGAACTTATCAAGAATTTTTTTGAATATTGAGAAACAATTGATGAAACCATTATGAAATGTTCAACTTGATAATGATTCATGGGTGAAATTATTCAAGCCCACTTTCTACAAAAGTATGATTCATGAAAATAACTCTAACGATAAAAATTTCGTTGGTATATTGAACAATATAATTGCCATACATGTAATGAATTCATGGGAATAAATTTTACGAAATAAATTTCATTTTTATATTGACATGACCTTAAAAATCATATGAATGTCATAAATAATCATTTGAGAAGAAAGTAACACATCTAAGAACGATTACGTAGGAAAAAATATTATTTTTTCAACATTATCTCAAACGAGGCTTAAAGCCTAATCCCATGATTTATATAGTTAGCACGAATCAAAAATTCGTTTGATATAATGAACAATTATACATTATATTAGTCACTGACTTTGAAAATCATACGGGGTTGGAGAAATAATTACGTATTCCTGAAAAAAACACGTTATCATAAAAAAAATCGTGAACTTGAAATTACGAAAGATTATTTGACATGATTATTGAATCATGAAAACAAAAAGAAAGATAAATTCTGAAATGAATCCTTATAGGATCAAAATTGACATTTTAATAACAAGAGAATTAAATGTTAGAAATGGGATTTGAACCACCACCCTCTTGCAAATAAGGTAACTTGAATATGGTGTCTTAGACCAGTCGGTAATTGTACAATATTATTGGACAAAATTATTTGACATAACTATTTTATGATGAACTAGGTATGACCCATGTCTAAAGCCACTTACAAAACTATGAGATTAGTTGTAGAATATACACTTTTGGGATTCGATTAACTGGCTTCCAATATACCTGATACACTTCAACAACATGTTTATATATAGTCTCTCAACTCTTTCCCTCTCTTATAATTTAGAATCAGACCCTGATCAGAAAAAACATATTATCTCTAACACTTTTTTTTTCACACGCCCACGCATACCGCACGTACATACATACCTACATACATACAAACACCTTATCCTTCAATTGTCTCAATCTAAGATATGGTATTCGACATATTTCTGATCATAAATAAATCAAAAATACCAATACATGTGTCTCGTAAACATGAGCAGTGCAACATTAGTTCACAAAAAGAACTCTAAAAATATGATTTTAAATTGGTAGCAACAATGAAAGCAAAAGGGTTTGAGCGGCTAATGATTGAAGTATTTTGAGAGGAGGGTTTTGAAAATGGTAACAATTAGAAAGGTTGGTCGAGAATTAATAATAGGAAAATGCTAGAGATTCTTTAAAACTTCAATGGTAAAAATTAATTTTTTACCTTCATTTGGGTTCTTCGCCAAGCCGATTGATGGTGGTGGAGAATGGTCCCTGAGTGGCAGTAGTTTTCTTGTGCAGGAGAGCGGCTTGGTGGGAAGGTGAGTGTAAAGAGAATTCTTGTATGTATTTTGTCTCATTTTGTCTCGCTCCTATCTTTTCCATCTAATCGACACAAAAGTTCGCCTGTCGATACATATGAACAAGCTCAAAATTTTCCTCGCGTTCCATGATATTTCGACAATCTACTAATATTTCATAAACCAATCCCCCTTATTCCCGTCGTCCTTCACTAGTGCGTGTAACTCGAGCGCATCTGTTTAGATAATGACCGTATTATATTCACGATTAACCGCCATATAAAGCTCAAAATGTAGTGCCAATAGTTAAGCCGTCTTACCCACGCAGGTACCCGCATATCCACCTACATAATCCCCATTAATATCCTTGAACAAACCTCCCACTCCACGCTATTAGACACCTCT
Organism: Nemophila menziesii; assembly: GCA_029959085.1. Classification (NCBI taxonomy): domain Eukaryota; kingdom Viridiplantae; phylum Streptophyta; class Magnoliopsida; order Boraginales; family Hydrophyllaceae; genus Nemophila; species Nemophila menziesii. The sequence continues at coordinate 3,618,020 of JARWIR010000013.1, forward strand.
GAAAAGAACCCATCTATATTAAGTTTAAGACCTACCAAAGGTTTAACCCAATTAATTAGCGTGCTTTTTGTCGACATAATCATTCCACCATCTCGTTCTTTTCCCCAAGCTTGGATTACCCACTAGCCGTGTATTTAACTAAGTTTCAGAGAATCCCTCCCGGTTTAATTACTTTTTTCTCCCCATAGTGCATTGCATTACGCGATGTCCATATGATCCTGCAGACTTCAAGGGCTATTGTTATCAGTTCGAGCCCGTTACTCCACCCCCTTGCACTTCAGGATCGTCGACCACCACTCACCATTAAAATACAGATTAAATTAATTTAACTATTGAATATAATGATATGAAAGAGAATAATTTGTTATATGATTAATGTGTAAATAGTACAGTATATATAGAGTGAGAGAGGTGTGTTTTCAGCACTATCACACACACACACACACTCTTTGTACTACTAAGTTGGTTATAACAACTTTTGTCATCTAGTCTAATAGCTTAACTCTAGTCTAGTCTAGTAACCACACAGCTGAGTTATACTCATTATCCCCCTTCAAGCTGAGCTCGTCTGAGAAGAGGTTCCTTGCTAATCAAAGAAGAGAAAAGCGACGATGACAAACTCTTGGTAAATATATCTGCAACTTGTGCAAGAGTGGGAACATGAGTCAAAGCAAGTAATTTACGTTTAACTTGTTCTCGAACAAAATGAAAATCCACATCAATATGTCGTGTTCGAGTATGAAACACTGGATTAGATGCTAAAGCAATAGCAGATAAATTATCACATGAGATAGTAGGTGTGATAATTGGAAGCTTCAAACTGTTTAGCATAAAAGTAAGCCACTTAATTTCAGCAGAAACATACACAAGAGCTCGATATTTCGCCTCAGTTGAAGAACGAGAAACTGTTGTTTGACGCTTAGAACCCCAAGACACAAGATTATCACCTAAAAAGATGCAATAACCAGTAGTAGAGCGACGATTTGTCGTGTTACTCGCCCAATCCGAGTCAGAAAATGCTCGAATAGAAGGAGAAGAAGAAGTAAAGGACAGACCATAATGAGTTGTTGGTGGTCCTTTGTGTGTTCTAAAATAAATGCAATAAGGAAAAGAGAACCACAACCGCAAGTGTACGGTTGTCCCAAGTAATATAAGTGATAAAACAGATTCGTTCTCAGGGACGGAATGGTTGACTCTAATGCTTATCAGATAGTAGTTAATTGCACGTAAAGCAAGTAAATGATTTTAAGATTGATTGTTTGGTTTTCTAATGCTAAGACAATAAATTAAAATACTAAATTAATGGAAGAATTAAACTAGACGCAAGAAATAAATAGCTAAACGCAAGGATGAGAAGGCAGTACTTGAGAGACGCAGGGGTTTCACCTAATTATCATTCATTTCATGTTATGCTTAAGGGACAAATTGGTCAATTTGTATTGGTCGGGATTCGTAATTCTCCTTACCCCCGTCAGGGTGGACTAAGGAGCTACTATTAAACGCTACAAACCCCGTCAGGGTGATTATAGTCCATCTGCTAGTGATTAAGTCTAATTTACCCAATAGGCCATAGGTTTAATTAAGCTCGTCAGAGTCTCTAATTTCTAACCTACATTCATTAACTAGTTCTGTACCCCGATCCCCCGTCAAGGTGATCCAATCGCCACTAATTGGAATAGCCTAAATACTAAGTCCTATGATTGATTCATGACTTCAATAATAGTAAATAAAAGAAAATTAATGAAAAATACAATTTACCCAATTTGATTTAAATAATAATTATCCCAAATCCAAATACATGAAACGAAATCAAATTGGGATTAACCCATTATGCGTTCTCAAGCACTTAATCAAATTAGCTCATGCTAATGCGAAAAACTAAATTAAAAGAAATAAAAGTGTTCATATTGTTTTACAGAAAGAAATAAAAAGAAACCTAATTTCGGAATTAGATTGGCTGCGATTTGGAGATATAGACAGTCTCCAGCTCCGTAGCTTTCTCCGCTTCCTTGCCTTGACTTCTTTCTGATGCTCTTCTTTGTAAAAAGTGAATTGTATGAAAAATAGAAGTCAAAACCCTTATTTATACTCTAGAATTCGGACTTGGACCTTAGGCTTAGGTTTAAATGAAATAATAAAGGCCCAAGTTCATTATCTTAGCCCAAAATCCCGTAACTGCTGCACCACCTCCACTAAAACAGCTCTAACCGGCTCGTTTCAACTCGGATTGACCTAATTCCAGTTGCTAAAGTTCCGTAACTCAATGGGGAATGTTTTCTCTTCACAAGTCAGCAGCTAAATATACTCTTAGGTGGCTCGAAATCAGCAATCTTTGGCAACTTTCCAGATTTGCAGATCAATTCTTTTGGGATTTGTCTTCATGCTTTGACTCCATATCACGATCTTTGAATTTATTCTAGGATTCCTCTCCTAGCTAATATTCAAAACCTACAAACTTTTCACTAAAATACACAATATTACGCGCAAAAGTTTAATAAATTAAAAATACTAGAAATTAAAAAAGAAAATAGGATTATTGCATATTTAGTCCAAACGTCTATCAAAATGGTCGAATAAACACCAAAAATGATGTCTCCCAAGGTCATAAAATTAGAACATTTAGGGATACATCAGTTGTACCTTTAATATATCTTAATAACTTCTTCAAGGCTTCATAGTCCAAGTTTGTAGGCTTATGCATTGCTTGGCAAATTTGATTAACTGCGTAAGTAATATCTGGACGAGTAATAGTTAAATATTGAAGAGCACCAGTTATACTCGAAATAAAAATGGATTCTCATAAGGAAGTAAGTCATGATCAGATTTGATCATGTATTTGCTGAGTGAAGGAGTGGAACTAATTTTACAATCACTTTAACCCGCCTTCTTGAGAATAGATAAGGCATAAGAGGACTGAGTTACACAAATAGACATGTTAGGGCGAGTAATTTCAAGTCCTAAATAATAAGACAAAGAACCAAGATCCTTCATCATAAACCTTTGCTTCAGAGCAGATATAATTGCAGATATAGTTGTATTATCTGCTCCTGTAACAAGAATATCATCAACATACACCAAAATAATAGTTAAAGATGCATTTGACCCTTTAACAAACATGGATGAATCAGCTGAACTTGACTAAAATCCATGAGAAAGTAAGAAATTAGCAAGTAACTGGTACCATGCCCTTGGAGCTTGCTTCAAACCATACAAAGATCTATTCAATTTACACACAAAATGTGGAGTAGCAGCATTAGCAAAACCAGGAGGTTGAGACATATAAACCTCTTCATCAAGAGAACCATGAAGAAAAGCATTGGAAACATCTAACTGTTTAATGTCCCAAGAAAATGTAGCAGCTAAAGAAAATATAACTCTAACTGTTTGATGTTTCACAACAGGACTAAAGGTTTCATTGTAGTCCAAACCATATTCTTGAAGAAAGCCACGAGCAACAAGTCGAGCCTTATAGCGAACTATGGAACCATCAGCCTTTCTCTTAATTTTATACACCCATTTACAAGAGATAGGGGTTCTACCATGTGGTGGAGGGACTAAGGTCCAAGTCTTTTGATTTATCAAGGCATCATACTCATTTTGCATAGCAGATTGCCAACAAGGTAACATAGAAGCTTCTTTATAGGAATTAGGTTCAACAAACAAGAGAGAAGAGGAGGACTCAAGTACATTTTGACACTTGTAGGAAGGTTTAAGAGAACCAGTTTGTTTTCTTGTTATCATATGATGTTTAATAGGTGGCTGAGATGAAGAAGGTTGTGAAGAAGAAAACTAAGGTGTAGACTCTGAACTGACCTATGAAGAAGAAAAAGGTAGAAAAGGCTGTGACAAAGAATTGGGATTAATAGAAGAGTTGAATAAATCAACAAAAGAAGTAGTAGAACTATCAAGTTGAGAAGGCAGTTCTGTAGTTTTTGCAAAAGAAAAATTGAACTCATTAAAAATAACATGTCTAGAGATAAAGATTTTATGGGAATTTAAAGCGATACATTTATAGCCTTTAGAAAAATTATAGTAACCAAGATAAACACAAGGAGTAGACTTGGAATCAAGCTTATGTGAGGAGTAAGGCTTCAACAAAGGGAAGCAAAGGCAACCAAAGGTTTTAAGATATTTATAAGAGGGAGTTAATTTATATAAAACCTCATAAGGACTGAGATTGGAAAGATTTGGAGTAGGTCAAAGATTGATTAGATAGACTGAGTTTGCAAGAGCTTCAAGCCAATATTTAAGTGGCACTGAGCTATGAGAAAGAAGGGATCGAGTAGTTTCCATCAAATGCCTATGCTTCCTCTCAGAGACTCCATTTTGTTCTTGAGTATGAGTGCAGCTACTTTGATGAATAACACCATGTGATTGAAGAAACAAAGAAAAGGCAGAGTTAAGATACTCACCACCATTATCTGTGCGCAAAGTTTGAATAGAGACATGAAATTGAGTTTTAATCATAGAATAAAAGGCTTGAAATGCAGAAAACACATATGACTTCAATTTTAATGGATAAATCCATGTAAATTTACTAAAATCATCAATGAAAACAACATAATATTTGAACAAAGAACAAGAATTCACAGGGGAAGGACCCCATACATCAGAATGAACAATAGAGAATGGAGTTAAACTCTTAGTTACAGATAGCGAAAAAGGTTGTTTATGAGCTTTAGAAATTGAACAAGCTACACAACCAACACCATGATAATCTAGTCTAGTATCCAATACAGATGCTAATGTAGCAGAAGCATGAGTTGAAGGATGACCCAACCTAAAATGCCAAAACATAGTTGAAGAGACTTGAGACTTGGAAGACAAACAAAGAGGTTTTGAAGTGGATGAAGACACTGAATCAGCTAAGAAAGAGATTGGATACAAACCATCCTTACAAGGGCCTTGAAACAAGATGGAATTAGTTGAATTATCAATGATAGAGACTGAATGTGAAGTAAAAGTAATGGAACAGTTATTATCAAGAGTGAAACGACAAATTGACAATAAATTGGATGATATTTGAGGTACATGAAGAATAGAGTTAAGATCAAAAGTAGAGGATTGAGTTAGAAGCTTACTATGACTTGTGTTGACAATATCCAATGCAGTACCATTACCAACTGAAACAGCATTACCACCATGATAAGGTGAGGAGTTCTGAATTAGATTCAAGTCATTTGTAATGTGACTATTAGCACCCGAATCTAAGAACCATTGCTCTGCATCATAAGAACTAGAGGCATTAGAATGGTGAGGATGAGTTGAGCTGGAATTATGAGGTGAAACTTGAGCATTCAGATTTGATTGAGCTGCTAAAGCAATACGATTAGCTCTTGGAGATGGAAAAGTGACAAAATCTGAACGATACCAGCAATCCAAAGCATTATGACCAATCTTAGAACATATTTGACAAGTAGGAAGAGTTGATTGCACACCGGACTGAGTAGATGAGTTATTAGCACCTAAATTAGAAGGTATATAAGAAGAACCACGACCTCGACCATTAAAACCACGACCACGACCACGCCGAGAAAAACCACGACCTCGATTATTTGAAGAAGGAGTTGTCGTATTCAAATAAAGCGCAGTATGAGGTTGAGGAGTAGAATCAGTTAATTCAGCCATGTGCATATGTAATTCTTCAGAAACTAACAAACTACCCAATGAATGAAGACTAATAGGAGTAGATTGAGCATTTGTAATACGTATACTAGATTTAAATTGGTTACACTCACTTGGTAAACCTTTAAGTGTATACATAATAACATCTTCCAAATGGAAGAAATGCAAAGGCGGTTTCAAGACCATCACAGATCGATTGAATTGAAGCAAGATAGTCAGTCATCTTTTGATCACCCTTTATAATGTTGCAGAGTTTCATCTTCAATTGATGAACATGTGTGCGACACTGAGTGACGAAAATCTCCTCCAATTTAAGCCAAACGTCACCAGCATGAGCAAGACGTACAACTTGAGCTAAAATTGATGGAATCATTGAGGATAATAATGATACTTTAAGTTGTTGATCTTCAATCAACCATGTAGCGTAAAGAGGATCACTAGAAGACGGCTGAGAAACACCACCATTCAAGTGACCCAAATAACCATGAGCATCCAGAACGGATTCAATTTGAGAACGCCAAAGAACATAGTTAGATGAATTCAACTTAACTTGTACCAAGTTGCTCCAATTTTGACGAAGAAGAAGCAGCCCAACAGGTATAGACGAACTGGAAGTAATATGCGGTGAAGAAGAAGACGAAGACGCCATTTAAAAAATTTGAAAAAGAATAGCGGAAGCAGGATCAGGGAGCGGCAAAGCTGAAGCTCTTAATAAAACGTCATTAATGGCGGAAAAATTTAGCTTCGTTGAAACTTTTCCTTGGCTCTGATACCATGTTAAATATAATGATATGAAAGAGAATAATTTGTTATATGATTAATGTGTAAATAGTACAGTATATATAAAGTGAGAGAGGTGTTTTCAGCACTATCACACACACACACTCTTTGTACTACTAAGTTGGTTATAACAACCTTTGTCATCTAGTCTAATAGCGCTTAACTCTAGTCTAGTAACCACACAGCTGAGTTATACTCCTTATTAACCACTACTTAATAAATATCAAATTATTTTGGTGAGTAGTAAGAGTTGAGTTTTACCTGCTAATGCTATAAATTCAGACAGCTAATTCTATAAATTTAAATTGAGTTGTTAGGAGGATTACTCGATTTGTAGTTGAGAAATCTTGACATGACAAATGATAAATAAACGTATTGAATAATTTCACAAAAATAAATCAATAATTAAACTAAATCATTCTTCCATCAGAAACATATAAAAACAACATCGTTGATAATAAACGACCTATTAATAGAGTAATGTAAAATAAATATTTAAGAATAAAAATACCGCCGTTTATATATTTGATCAAATTTGCACCTAAAAGTTTCCTTTAACATTGTCCCGTTGCTAGAAAAGTCAGTCCTGAATACAATCTCCACATTATGGCAACTTATAATCATATCACCATGATTTATACGGTGATTTTTATGATCGTGAACCGTAAATTTGCCTAACATCTTTACATGGAAAGGCAGTGGTTGATATGATGTCTTCAATGCATCTAATTCATATGCAGTCTTGTCATCCACAAGTATAGGCGAGGATAACATGTTCACCTACACGGAATATTCAAGAAACAGATATTTTATTTTTGCAAATTATTAAACATGGATAAAAAAAATTAAAAAAAACAAAAAGTGACCGTACCTGGAAAGAAGGCTTATCTGATCCTTGTACAACGAAAGGCGCAACCTTGTTACTCAAGAGAAGATCTTTTTTGAAAAACACTGTTACCAATTGGGTTTCATAGTTGAAGGTGTGGTGTTTGAGATGTTTCGGGTTTTTTGTAGAGAAAGTAATGTTCCAAGCAGTGAAAATTCGAGACGGAGAAGAAGAGATGTTAAACGGAGATACGTTGATGGATTCAATATTCCAAACTGGTGGATCAGCACTGTGGTCAAAAAAGTAATATACTAAACCGAATACTACAGATAAATGAAATAAAATAAGTATGATCATAGTCACCCAAGAACAAAAGTTCTCATCCCTCTCATTGACTTGCATGTTGATGGACTATCTTTTGGTGTTAAGATTCGACTATAGGGAAAGAACAATGTTATGATCATGTTTTGTTACTCATACTTATATATAAATGCTTTTGAAGATAGAGTCCTGTTGGGATTATTTCTGTATTCCTAATCCTAATCAAACTATAGTTCTCTTTTTGCTTAGAAAATTAGAAGTTTGGATTAGAATAAAAGACTTAACACTTAAGTAGCGATAGGCTGATATGAAGTTCCGTATCATCTGTAATAACCTTCTCCCTCTTTCCTCTTTCCTCTTTCGATTAACTTTTCGAGCATCTTCGTGAAACTGTCATTATCTTCCCTTGTTTACCTAAAAAAAAACTGGTCTAACAAACAATCATCCCCAGCTAGGTATCTCGTAATTCCTAGTAGGAGGGTTTTCGTATTGGCATCACAGATTATTTTCGGTACGGACAGCTTCAAGACAATAGAGGCGGTCATGGAGTTTCCAAATTTCAAGGAAGAAATTGCATTCGATTATCTTCTCACTGGCGTCTACATATATATCCTCGTCTAGAACGGTGTTGGCGCTAACCGTCGACGACGAGTACCAGTGCCTAATGAAAAGTGAAAAATAGTTTAGGGTTCAAACAGTAAGGATAAGACTTCTCTCCCAGCCATTCAAAACCCTAGTTTTAAAATCCACCATATCTGCCGCCGTCGCCCTCCTCTTCCCTTCCCCAGCGACGGCGGCCACGCCCCTTCTTTCCTTGTTAGTTTTTTTCCTTTCCCTGCTTTTCTTTCATTTTCTTGCCTGTTTTTTTTGTTCGCCGCCGCTCTCCCGTTTTCCCCAGCCGCTGCCTCCCTTTGTGTTTTATTTATTTTCTGATCTTGCTAATATTTGCTCAGACTTACTTTTCCGGTGCTGCTTTTGGTGTTAGTTTGACCGATCTCAGTTTTTGGTTGGAAGTTTTGATCTCTGTTTTGACTTGGATCACTCCTTTTCTGCCGTTCGAAGATGACCACATTTCCTAGATGGGCTCTTTTTGTCTGCTTTGGACAGTTTGGGCTTTTAGAACAAAAGATCCACAACTTCACTGGATTTTACTTAGCTTGGTGTTTTTTGGCCTTCTGCTTTGTTTGGGTTGGTTCGTTTAGCGCTGAAAAACAAAAGCAAACTGTGTGTGTCGCTGAAACAGAGAAGCTCTTAGAGATCGGTGGCCGAGGCTTCTGCTCTTTTCTTGATTGTCTGCTACTATATTGGTATTGGTCTTTCTACTTTCCCTTGTGTTATTCTTTGCTTGTGTTTTGTGGTGATTCACTTTTGATCAGAATTACTAGGCCAAAGAAATTCGAAAATTGGAGGTCGGGTGTTTGCCGTTCACTCGACTCTTCTTTTGTTCGTTTTTTATTTGATCTAGAATTTTGTCTTGCACTTGCTTTGGATTACATAAGAGTTAGTTTTGTGGTCGAGTTGGTTGTTGGGGTTGTTTCAACTTTTCATGCAGGGCTCTCTTTAATCTTCGGTGGTGATTCACTTTGGACCATGGTTTATCCTTCCGTTGAGTCTAGTATTAAAAACTTCGGGTGTTTGCCGTTCAGTCGGGATTTTTGGTGCTCAGATCTTTTCTGTCCGATAACCCTGGGTCATGATTATGGAGTTTTGTTGGAAAAGGTTTACGTGTTTGTTTCATCTTGTTTTTGGCAGAGACATGTTTTGGTGGTTAGGTATTTGTGGACTCTTTCAACCCTTCTCGTTACGGCTTATTTTAAAATCACTTGGGCTAGTGATACTTGTTATGGTTTGAGGGTTACCAGGATCTTCGTTAAAGCAGCTGTTGTTAGAGGCAGCGAGTTGATAACCACGGAGGTTATTAAAATGGTAGTCGACATTCTCCTCTTCTTTTGGAGGTTTGAGTTTGTCTTTCTTAAGGATCATTCTTCTTCGACCCTTGTCGGTCTTCGCCCGCTACTTCAGTGGCATCTTGGTTACTTTTGCTTCTTGGGATGGTGTTGTTGTTTGAGTTTTGACTACCTTTTCCGTTTCTTCCTCTGCCTTTGCTTGATGCTTATCTCGTTTTTTCTTGCTTTGATATTTATTTGTTTCGTTTATTACGGGATTGGTTGGACAATCTATGTATTATGTAATCTTTCTTAATTTTAATATATGTCTCTTTCGTCAAAAAAAATGAAGCATGTTGTGTTTTTTGTATTTTTTTAAATGGTTAATTCGATGGCCAGTATGATTTTTTTAATACAGATTTATGAAAATTAATAAATTATATAACAAATTCATGAAGATTATTTTTTGAGAAATCCGAATTCACCGATATGATATATGTATAAAATCTCATCAATAAGAAATATGTTAATATAATATTGAAGGGTTATTTGTCATTAATTTCATTAATAATGAAAAATCATTAAAAAAATAAATTAAGAAAATAAATTAGACATCTATGAAGGATGCAATAAGTTGGGTGGAAGTTGATTCATGACAATTTATCCATTTGGCCTATTGTGATGAGACAGAAATATTTCAAGTTGGCGGTTTTTCACGATTTAGTGAAGCCAAATGATTCGCGTATGTGTAGAGCCTTTGTGGAAGGTATTGTCGTAGTTAGACGGGGATCCCAATGGCTCCTAAGAAACGGAGAGATGGTGTCCTTTTGGATGGATGTTTGGGTAGGAGACTCTCCTCTTATAGATCATGTTCTTGGAGAGATGAATATAGGAGAGAGAAATATGGTAGTTAGCGAGTATGTTACTAGTAATGGGACGTGGGATTGGAATAAATTTCAACACTTACTTCCATCTTTGAAACTCTTGGAGGTTACGTGTGTTAGGGTGGAGAGAGGAGCGAATAATAGAGATACTTTAGCATGGCTCCTTGAGATCCGAGGAGATTTTTCGGTGCGATCGGCACGATGGGATCTGGAGGATAGTGGTAATCTGGATATGATTTGGGAGAAGGTATGGAAAATGAAGTGTCCACAAAGAACAAGGGTCTTGGTGTGGAGAGCAGTACACGATAGATTAGCCACGAGAGGTAATTTAATCCGAAGGGGCATGGAGGTTCCATCTAGCTGTCCGTTGTGTGAGGTGTACGAGGAGAATGTCATTCATCTATTTAGAGACTTTAGTGTTACGAGTGGTATATGGAAGCTGATTCGGAGGGAGGTTCAAAGGAACGCTTGTGCTGGTTTAAATGGGAGGGATGAACTGGATGCTGCTTGGAGTCACATTTTGCAGGTACAATCCACTGGTATTTTGATTAGGACTAATTCTTTGCAGCAGCGTGTGTTATCAGGTGTACAGGTACCGAGTTTTCCTATTGATCAGCAGCAGACTTCGCGGTCTCAGCAGCTGCAGCTAGTCTTGGGTGAACAGCTGGCGCGACAGCAGATTCATGGTGCACAGCAGCAGGTCGATCAGCATTCACAACATCTCCAAAGCCCGGGATATGCGAGTGATTAAGATAGTTCTGCAGCAACTCATATGTCAGCTTCGGACGCAGTTTGGTGGTCAAAACACTTATCAAGCAAGGTTATGTACGCAGGAGTTACATGGAACATTCTCTTTGGTGCATTCATACAAGTTGTGTGGCAGGAATGAAATAATAAGATATTTAACGGAGAGGAGATATCTTCGTATCAAATTATGTTGCGCAAGATTCGATATTTAGCTAACTCTTATGCAAGATTGTGGGGGAAGATTTCGAGTAGTGTCTCGATCAACGGGAACAATGTAAGACTCATAGGATGGTGTAAACCAGCTCAAGGATTGAAATTAAATACGGATGGAAGTTGCAATAAATGGAGTAAAGAAGGTGGTGGTGGGGGATTGATACGAAATGAAGAGGGAGATTGGGTTGGTGGATTCTCAATGAGGATACATCATGATTCTCCGACCATTGTTGAGCTAATAGCGTTATATGAGGGTCTTAAATTGAGTGAAAATATGCAATTGAGCGAGGTGGTGGTGGAGGTGGACTCAAAAGAAGTGGTTGAGATATTATGTAATATTAGAAAAGATAAGGGACCTGCCGCGTATTGGATAAATTGTATTCGTCACATCATGTCAAGGAATAGCTTGTTCAAGATTACTTGCATCTACCATGAGGCAAATGATTGTGCGAATTGGTTGGCTCATCTTGCTTCAAGACAGGTAGAGAATTATTGTTTTCACCGGGACCCGCCTAAGGGGATTTGGAAGTATATCATTCGCGATGGGATGGGATGGGATAGAAGACACCTAGAGCTACTTATAGTCTAGGCTTGTTAGAGAATGTTCTCGGCTAGTTTATTTGCATGATCCATTTGGATCTCCCTGTAACAAAAAAAATGAGACTATGATATTTATTTATCATCATCATATCCATAAAGGATAAAAGAAATTATCTATATGAACTTTATGCATGTTGGAGAATTTATTTTAGTAACAAAATAATTGTATTCATAAAAGGACATAAAATTAGGAAAAACTAAGTTGAAAAAATAAATATTTTTATAAAGTGCACAATTTTTTGGATGATTTGTGCAAATATTCCATAATTAAGTGTTCAAACCTGCAACCTCTCGTGTAAATATCTAAAATCTTTACCATTTGGACAGACCAATCATTTGTTAGTAAATTGGGCAAAAAATTGGTAGTACAAGTTCCCATACTACTAAATTAATTGATGGTTTTGAACGAGCAAATATAATATTACTGAAGGGAACTATATTCGTCTCCTTGTATTATATCATGCATATAACTCTGAAACAGTTATATCACAAAAAATGTTTTACAAAATATTATGAGATTGTTTGTCTCGTAAGCAAGCAAAATAATAAACTATTGATGGAAAAATCATAATTCACATTCCATTGACTTAATACTATTTTCTGAAGTGATTAGAATTATATTTCCAAAACATATACAATAATTTTCCTATGTGTATTAAAATAAACATCGTGGTGACAAGATTTGATTGGATAAAATCACATTCTCTAACTCAAGGCCGTTTCTAGCGTAGAGGATGGAATTGCATTCCCTGTAGCGAGTGTTACATGTTTCAATAAATTTGAAAATAGACATGGTAATGAACATGGTAGGGTTAAAGTCGATTAAATATTGTATTCTCTTCTAAAACTACTCATTGGAGTGAATGAAATTGCATATTCTAGATGAAAATACTATATCTTCTAAGGGTATGATAAGTATGCGGTATTGAAATTAGGCAGGAATAGAGTAAGTAAAGTAGTAAAATTACTATGGGAATAAATAGACCTTGCTAATTATTATACCACACTTGATACGTCATAGGAATAGAGGTGGAAAAAAACTATTTTCTTCCCGAACTCAAACTTGATATAAAATTCTATTGTTTTGTAATTAAAAATAACTTTATAAATCACAAATATACCCTTATCATATTGGATCTAACAAATTAATTTATTCTATTCTACGTTAATCATGAATTATGCTAGTCTTAATTTTTTTTTTCTAAATATCATTTAAAAAAATTAAAGTTTTGGAAAAAAATTTAGGGTTGAACTTTTGTTAATTGAACTCATGAAAAGTTATCGATATTTGTTTTTAGAAAAATAGATAAACTGGGAATATCATTTAAGAAGCATTAAAAAAATAGTATTTGATTCTTAATATATGCTTGTATTTTTTTTCTTGTAATTTATTTTAGTCTAGGTGTGTTTAAAATTATTCATAAATTTATTTCTCACATGAATAATTATGTCAATAAAGTACGATTTGTCAAAGTTTAATTATAAGATAGGATTTTTATTTATTGAAATTTAAAATTTTATTCCTGATGTAACTGGAAAGGTTAATACCATGGAGGGTGGATGGAATGCTATAACCATATTCGTGGGATTAAGTTTTCTATGGTAATAGAAATCTCACTTCTTTAAACTCCTACCAAACATAGGAGTAAAATACATACATTATTTACATTCCATTCAAAAATCTATTACCGCTTACCACTCGTACCCTAATGTGTATTGGAATCAACGTGGCGGTGATCATAACTCCAGCTGAGGTTGAGATTATGGCAAGAATAACATTTAGTTCATGAGTGATATGAATATTTTTAATAAATAAATTTATTATCACATAAGATGAATCGTGTGGAATATTATGAAATTAAAATCTACGAAATATAATTCATTACTAATTAATAATCATGAGTATTATCAATACAATGGAACTATACACTGGTAGATTCCTATAATATGTTATCTAAGCGATCTAATTAAAACAATTGGATGCCCAAAAGTTATGTTACATTATGGAACAAATTTGACATAATTGGCAAATTATATGGTAAGTAAAAGAAATTTACGAAATTTAAAGGATATTCACCTAAATGAGTATTTTTGTATAAACTTGATATTTGCATTATTTCCTGAATCTCACACCAAACGTATGTATTACAAATTACATGCTCTTTCTTCGTGGTAGTATCATACAAAAATACGAGCATGCCCCATGTTCAAATGAATTTATATCATGATCCAAAGAACTTTATATTATGACATGATCAACTTGGTCATCCAGGGAAAATAATGATATATAGAATAATAGAGAACTCAATCAGTTTCGATTTAAAATAACTAGAAGATTCTTGTACCAAGTGACTACCCATATGTTTTATGTTCGCTAGCAAAATTTATTAACTATCTCAACTGACTTTGTAGTATTTATGTTGATTTTTATTCTCTTTATATTATTAGATATCTTGAATTCCTGAAAGTTTATCTGTTAAAAAATGTTTGGCGTAGTGTCATTTATAAAATATGATCTACCTCTTAGTAGTTGAGAGACAAAGCAACATGAAGTTGTATGACAGATCGTATAATACAATTTATTGTATCATATTTATCCACAAACTAAAGAATTAGAATTTGAAGTTCAAAACACAATTCATTTGTAAAATATTGTAAATAATTTACGAATTACATTTGTAGACACGGAGAATATTGTGAAATCTCATATGCTATAGTTTCACCAGCGAATGCATCAAACCAACGCATGGAGTGTGATAAACATGTAATGCATCTAACCAGTGCACGAAGCGTGGTAGATCTGTAATGCATATAACCAACGCATGAAGCGTGGTAAGCTTGTAGATTCAAAATATTTCATTCCCCAAAGAATGAGATCTCATGAATAAATGAAAAATGGTAAAAAATTTGGAATATGCACATCCACGTAATAAGACACGAATTATTGAGACCGCTAATGTTGACACATGCATTACTCCTAAAGGAAGTAATGAGACCAAGGTATCTGAATACAAGCAAAGTTATGTAGATTATTTGTCTACTGAAAATATATGAATCTGTGAGATAGCTTATGGGACTAATATATTTTTATTTACTATAGACTTTGAAATAAATAATAAGGATCCTAAACCATAAAGTGGTGAAATATGTCGACAATGATAGAAACAATAATAGTAAATTTAGAAATCTAAAATCCTACTTGTATAAGAAATTCCTGCGCAAACCTAGAATTACTTATGGGGAGACGTTCGTATTCTTTTGGTATTGATACAGTGTAGTAATGAGTAGATGATATTAAAGTTCTTGACGAACACAATAGGTTCTCGAAGCACCATAGGTTCTTGAAAAATGGCAGTTCTCAAACACGAAAGGTGTTTGAAACACAACAAGTGCTTGAAGCACGATAGGTGTCTGAAGTACTCAGAGCATCTAAATTTAAGTTCTAGAATATAGAGAAGCACCTGGAGTATAAAAGGTCATGAAGAGTATAATTTATTTAAAGCACAAGAGACAAGTATCTAAACTGTGAAAGGATACTTAGAATAATTGTAGTCATAATTCATGTAATAATGAGGAGGATGTGATAATTGTGTGTTGTACTCTTTTTATTTCACTAAGGTTTTTTCCCACTAGGTTTTTCAAGTAATGTTTTAACGAGGCATTCCAAATATTCATTATTAAAAGAATTATATACTCATTTTCTTAATCAAGCAAATGATGTTACTAACACTCAATACCTATAAGTCTATATACGTCCTAGAAGGGGGGGTTGAATAGGACCACGAAAATTAATCGGCTAATTTTATTCTAAGTAAATAAAATTAAAAGCTAATTTAAATCATGTTCTCTTTCTAAACTAGATGGACATAAGTTTGATTAATGAGAAATAAATAATAATCACTTATATATTCATACAAGCATATTATCAAACATATAGAGTACGGAAGTAAATAATTTAGGGAAAGAGAATACTCAAGCATGTATGGTGGTTTGTTTTCCCTACTCCACTACCTAAGGTAGCCACCTTAGGATTTCCAAGCTTCTTTACTAAGCTCCGTGTCTCTCTTAACCGAGGCGAGAACACAATACCCGTTTACAACCACTTCGAAAACCCGAAGCAAACTCTTGTGTAATCACAACACAAGGACACCAAGTATAATCCCTATACTCACACACTCTCTTAATCTATCTATTATAAAGACTAGACTAAGAGAAAGCAACAAGTGCTTGAATGGTTTTACAATAGTGATGAACTCCTAAAGAGTGGATATGACTTTATAGCACACTAAGAATGATTTTGACTATGAATAGCTCTTGACACCTTCTTGAATGATAACAATTAAGCCCCTTAATGTTGGTGGATTAATGGTGTAGTTGTAGCCTTGAAGAACCTTCATTTTATAGCTGCAAAATGCTCCTAACGGTCATAAGGCTTGTGTCCAACGGATTATATTAATATTCCCAACGGATATATGCCATTTGTCTTCAATTTTGTGCAGAAAACCCTAACCTGCGGTGTACCGCGGGGTTGGTCCGGCGTACCGCATGAACTCTCGCTGACGCCGCCGGTATGCCGGTCCGGCTACTCAATAAAGCTTGAAAAATGATATTTAATTCATGAATAAAAGGTATTTAGTAAGTACAAATGTAATGCACTATTTCGGAGATGTTTAAAGCACGATTTGGAAAATATTGAAACAAGATTAAAAGGACGTTAGGCCAACAATCTCCCCCTTTTTGATGTTTGACAAATCGAAAACTTTTGAAGTGGCTAGTCGTACATTTTCAATCAGAAACTCCCCCTCAACCTAAGAGTGAGATTTTTAAAGATAAGTTAATTTAAAAATCTCCCCCTTACGAAATGCATAGAGTTTTTGTATCCAACGAAAAAGTTTAACTAAAATTTCTCCCCCTTTGTCAACAACAAAAAGAACCGATGACCAGTTTTAAAGAGAAGGGGTAAAAGATAAATTTGTAAAGTGATAGGAACCAAAATGTAATTTTATCAAAAATATAGGGACCTAAATGCAATTTTTGTTTAAAATATTAAATAACGTGAAATTTTCTAACTAAATTTTGCAAGAGGGTTCCTAGATAACAGAGACATCTAATATAAATTTTTCAAAACATTTTACGTATATTATCACCAATGCAAGTAATATCACACGTTATTCCATTTGCATCTTAATGCTTGATTCCTACAAAAACAATTAAGCTTTAGGTACCCAACTTGGTTTGAGTCTATGAGTGTTAAGGAATTTTCTTTTTATAATCCATAAAGGCTTTTTCCAAGATGGTACAAGAGATCCTAAATCTAACAATTTACGATAATAACAATGAGATGCATTATGACCAAGTTTTTTACAATAAGTGCAAGGAATAGAAGATTTTGAAGAATAAGGATTAAGATGAGATGAGGTAGTTTTAAACACCTTTTTTTTTTGTTTGATTAATGGTTCATAACCCATCCTTTTTTCAAAACACAATTTTTGAGATCCTAAGATCAAATTCAAATTTTCTTGATCTTTTGTAAATTGTAAAACAATGGCATTTAACTCCTCAACCTTTTTGTTTAACAAAACATTTTCTTTCAAAAGATCCTTTTTAAGAGAACGGTGTTCATTTTCATTGAAAAACTCATAGTTTTGGTTTTGAGAACTTCCAAAACTTTTAAGACCTCTTTACTCCTACTTCGTTCATTTTCCAAATCTTTTGTTAAAACTTTGTTTCTGTCTATGGAGTTTAAAAAATCATTATAAAGAGAATCAAAAGCATCATGAATATCTCCCTCACTATCATCATCATTAGATAAAGAAGAACTAAATTTAGAAGTTACCTCATTGTTTTTATCATCCCAACTAGCATGCTCATCTTCTTTGTGATTCACCATGAATGCAACTAGATTCACATGATCGTTATCACTTTCTTCTTGATCAGAATTTAGAGCATCCCAAGTGATGTTGGTGTGCAAGGCTTTCTTAGATTTTCCTTTGTGAAGATTTGGACAAAAGGTTTTGATATGCCCTATTTTCTTGCAATGGTAGCAAGTAGGTTCTTCTTACTTAATGACCCTTACATTACTTGAAGAGCTTCCTTATTTGGCAAAACGTTTGTATTTCATAAGTTTCTTGAGCAAAGCCATTGCTTCATCTTCACTTGTTTCTTCATCATAGGAATCTTCCTCCTCTTCAAAATTCTTTATTTTCTTCTTTTTGCAACTTGAAGCGTGAAGGGCAATGGATTTATTTATCTTCTTCTCTTCATCTTCTCTTCATTTTTCTTCTTCAAGAACAAGTTCCTCCGTCATGAGGTTGCAAATAAGTTCATGTACCGTTATTTTTGAGAGATCCTTTGTATCTCTTATTGAGGTGATCTTTGTTTTGAATTTCTTTGGAAGAGCAAATAGGATTTTTCGGCATTGCTCTTTGTTGGTGTAGCTTTGACCAAGAGTTTTCAAGGTGTTAACTAAGTTAGAGAATCTTTGATGCATTGCATTCAAGGTTTCATTGGGCTCCATTCTAAATAGCTCATATTTGGTTATATAGAGACCAATTTTGGTTTCTTTGACATCCTCCGTACCTTGATAAGATAACTCCAAGATTTGCCATATTTCATGAGCCGAATTGCATTCACTAACTCTACCATATTCCGTGATACTCAAACCATTTATGAGTATATTCATAGCCTTGTTGTTCTTGGTGAGTTTGGCTATATCTTGAGGAGTGTAGTCATCTTCATCTTTCTCAATTGTGCCATCTTTATCCGAATAAGGAATAAAAGGACCTTTCTTAATAACTAACCATAACAAGTAGTCAATTCTTTTGACATGGATCTCCATTTTCTTTTTCCACCCAAAGTAATCTTTACCTGTAAAAAGTGGAGGTCTAGTAGAACATGAACCTTCCGCCTGGTTAGAGTCCATATCGTTTAAACTCTAGAAACGGTTAAGTACAAATTATAGCTAGGCTCTGATACCAATTGTAAGTCTATATGCGTCCTAGAAGGGGGTTGAATATGACCACGGAAATTAATTGGCTAATTTTATTCTAAGTAAATAAAATTAAAAGCTAATTTAAATCATATTCTCTTTCTAAACTAGATGAACATAAGTTTGATTAATGAGCAATAGATAATAATCACTTAGATATTCATACAAGCATATTATCAAACATATAGAGTGCGGACGTAAATAGTTTACTGAAAAGAGAATACTCAAGCACGTATAGTGGTTCGGTTTCCCTACTTCACTACCTAAGGTAGCCACCTTAGGATTTCCAAGCATCTTTACTAAGATCCATGTCTCACTTAACTGGGGAGAGAACACAATACCCGTTTACAACCACTTCGAAAACCCAAAGCAAACTCTTGTGAAATCACAACGCAAGGACACCAAGTATAATCCCTATACTCACACACTCTCTTAATCTATCTAGTACAAAGACTAGACTATGAGGAAGCAACAAGTGTTTGAATGGTTTTACAATAGTGATGAACTCCTAAAGAGTCGATATGACTTTATAGCACACTAAGAATGATTTTGGCTATGAATAGCTCTTGACACCTTCTTGAATGATAACAATTAAGCCCCTTAATGTTGGTGGATGAATGGTGTAATTGTAGCCTTGAAGAACCTTCATTTTATAGCTGCAAAATTCTCCTAACGGTCATAAGGCTTGTGTCCAACGGATATATTAATATTCCCAACGGATATATGCCTTTTGTCTTCAAGTTTGTGCAGAAAACCCTAACCTGTGGTGCACCGCGGGGTTGGTTTGGTGTACCGCATGAACTCTCGCTGACGCCGCCGGTAAGCCGGTCGTACCTCCGGTAGGCCAGTCCGGCTACTCAATAAAGCTTGAAAAATGATGTTTAATTCATGAATAAAAGGTATTTAGTAAGTACAAATGTAATGAACTATTTTGGAGATGTTTAAAGCACGATTTGGCAAATATTAAAACAAGATTAAAAGGATGTTAGGCCAACAATACCATCAAGTGAAAATCTAGAAGATTTTCTATTTAAGTTTTGTTAACGACGACAATCAAGGTACAAGTCCACAAGTATATAATGTATTAGGAAATACATGAAGTCGTAATGAGGGGAGAATATCTTAAAAATTTGTACTCTTTTTCCTTCACTCTGGTTTTTCCCATTCGGTTTTCCACGTAAGGTTTTAACGAGCCAAATTGAATACGTGTTATACCCCAAGAAAATATGTACCCTTTTTCCTTCATCAAGTTTTCTCCCAGTGGTTTTTCTTATTAAGGTTTCAATGAGGCATATCTTTGAGTGAATATCCAAAGTAGAGTGGTATGAAATATTTATTTAAGTGGATATTTCAACATATCTGAGAGAAGTATGGTTTATCTTCGATAAGAAGTATACCTACGATATTGTATGAGGATAATGTTGCTTGTATCGCACAAATTCAAAATGGCTACATCAAAGAAGATAAGACGGAACATATAATTTTCTACACACGAGAATTATGGAAGAATTGAGATATTAGCATTCATCAAATACAATAATGTAACAATCTTGTTGATTTGTTCACCAAAATATTGTAAACCACAACATTCAAGAAAACGGTTCACAACATTGGAATGCACAAATTCAAGGATATTTTACGAGTACCAAGGAGAGCGTGAGTATATACAGTGTACTCTTTTCCCTTCGTCCAGGTTTTTGTCCTAATGGGTTTTCTTTGATAAGGTTTCAACGAGCCAGTAATTTACGTTGACAAGTTTTGTCCCACTGAATTTTTATGGGAAATTTTAACTGAGGCATATTTTCTAATAAATAGACATCTATGGGGGGTTATTATGAATAATTTTATAATATTAATAGTGGATGTCCAAAAGGAAAAAAATTTATTTTCCTATTAATGCCTTGTAAATATGTCAAGTGAAGGGTCACTATTTTCCCTATACATATGAAGTTCTTTCCATTGTAATAAACTAGTTTTGGGAAATATAATAATACATTTATATCTATATCTTTATCTATTCTTCTTCATTAGTTTACAACAATATAATCTTCTTTATTTTTATTAGTCTTCATCCATCATGCAATACAATGAATATTGTTAGGAAATATAATGTAACAATAAATACGACAAAAGTATACGAAAGATGATAGTAAATAAGAACATGAATGGTGTCTCGCTTTTTGTGATGGATAAATCCATTCACATGACATTATTTTGGGAGTTTATTGGGCCTAAGTGTGGGATGTTTTCTTGTTATTTGCTATATTTCACTTTTACTTCTATTTTTGGACTTATGACTATTTATAGAGATATTTGTGCTTTAATTGTATGTTCAGTGTGTAGATTTCAATGTACACGCTATATACAAGGTTCCAAGAAGAGGATAAGAAGTCAAATAGTCAAGAGAACCCCCAATTCAAAGCAGAAATTGAGCTTAAATCCATTTTAGAAGTTGGAGCATTCACCAAAAAAGTCTTGCACCTTGATGTTTCAGTCACTACAACTTATTGGTGAGAGATACGGACCTGATTCCTTTTGATTTAGAAAGAGCTTAAAGTCAGGGTCATGTGGAAACTGACTGGAGTTAATTAGAAGCTAAGCTGAAGAAGTTATGCCAGTTGCACATGCCATGGTTCGAGCTAGAATTCTAGTAAATTAAAACAGGTTGGGCCCCTTCCATACCTAATTTCCTAAACCTAAAGAGGGCCAACGTTTTTAGAAGATATATAAGCTCATTTTCTAGACCCATATCAGTACACAACATTATCCAAACTAAATCATCAGTTCAGAAGAGGAGGAGAAGCGCTAGAAGGAAAGGAAGAGGAAGAACAATGGTTTGTCTATGAACCCAACAATTATACACTATCAATAGTAACATTGCTTTATTTTCTATTTTAAACATGAATTTTTTTAGTTTTAATTATTTCTTCTTTATTTATTGTTAATTCGATTATGAGCTAAACTATCACAGCTTGAGGATACTATCGAAATATTTGGTGTTTAGCCTTTTGATTATGGTATTGCATTTGGGATATCAATTAGATATTTAATTGAGTAGGGTTTTATTTTATATTTATATTTTTTGTGTATTTATTATTACTCTTGTGCTCTGGACAAGTAGCAGGAGTTGTCGTAATTAACCTAACACGTGGGCAGGAGGCGATATTACAGAACTAGTACACAAGCGCCAAGTGCCTTGAACCGGTGGGTTCTTGTACGCTAGGTAGTCAATAGGTTTAGGGGACGATCCTACCCGATACCCCTGGAGTGACAACCTTGGGTGTGTAAGGTAGAGAGCTAAGATCACCCGAGCGGGGACTTAGGTAAAATAGATTCCCGGCTAATGTGAACAACAAAACCACTCTCCCTTGTCAATAACAAAGTCAATTAGTGGTCCCTTCGGGGACATCCGATAAAATTGGAACGATACAGAGAAGATTAGCATGGCCCCTGTGCAAGAATGACACGCACAAATCGAGAAATGGTCCAAATTTGATCCAAAAAAAATTCAATTAGTGGCACAATCTATTACTAGCAATATCCTCAAGCATTCATCTCATCTAGTTTATCTCTAATTATTTTAGTTGTTTATTTCCATCTTTAGTTAATCTTAAATCTTAGTTTAATTCTATTTGCATTTATCTTTTCATTAGTTGTTAATTAATTCAAAACCAAACATATAATCTCCCCTTTTTTCTTTAGTAATTTTTTATTTCGGTTAGAAACTTCACACATTTACACTAGTTTGAAAACCTTAATTTGCAATAATCCCTATGGAAAACAATAAACCTACATATCACTCTTGCTTACCTTCGATTTGTACTATGCGGAGTATCTCTCCCTATACTTGTCACTTTATTTTATAAATAGGGACGGCAAAGGTCAATGGAATAAACTTATTTGTTGTAGTAGTGTGGATACCACTTCTTTAAATAATATTGTGGATCAAACTCAAAGACAAATTGTTTTTTATTGATCGTTCACCAAGGTATAATCATAACTCCTGCTTGTGGTGTGCCATCACAATTAAAGGGACATGGTTTTATTTAAACTCGTCCTACTCAGAAATGTAGAAGGATATAAAATGGTTGTATTTACATGGATTTCCTCTCATAATAATCAAAGTGAAGCATATATATAGAAGTGGAGGAGATGAGCCAATCAGTGATTTTTATAGTCGCCCATTACAAAATGATGTGGAATATATAAACAGTTACCCTTATAATTTCAAAAATATTGTTAAAGGTAAAAATTTGCTTAGTGTTACACATCATAGATATAAAATCCATCTATCCAACAATATCAAACAAATGTTTGACAAAGACAAGACCAAGAGAAAGAAATGTGGTTTGAACCCAGATGAATTTTTGAGGGAAAATGGGTTGAATTGTACTTAAGCACCAATATCCAATAAAAAAAGAATGGGATTGACATGTAGTGAAGTGACAAATAATTCAAATCTAACCACCAAATATTTTATTCAGTTGAGACACTCACAACAGATACTATGTCTGTTGGTTTACACAAACTATATGATGTAGCCATGTACGCCTTTATGGACATGCGCTTACCTTGGTTCGCATGAGTGCTCTAATGAGGTAGGTTGTGGTTGTTATAGAAGGCGGCCTCCACCTTCACACTCACATTGGTGATTTCAAGAACTTCTATCCATTGTATATTATCCCTCTTAGGCCTTGACGTCATTAAGATCTAAATAACTCAAATTGTACAACAATGAATTCATCAAATCTCGTCTCATTGGACCACCACTTAGGGATATGGATTCACTGAGAGTAAATACTCAATCTTAAGTTGATCATCAGTGAATCCATCAAGTCATGTTCAGTATGATCACCATTAAGGGATATAAAGTCATTAATAGTAAAAATTCAACCTTTACATGTCCTCGGTGAATTCATCAAGTTTGTATTAATAGGACCACCACTAAGGTAAAGCACTAGGAAACCCATCAAGGCCAGCGGATCTAGTAGCACCAATGGTCCAAGCATCCAATATGATTTCATCATGAGTGGTTGGTGTTGTAAGAAGAGAATTATCCTCTTCTATCACAAGGGGAGACATACCATCAAGTATAAGATCAAAAAGCCCTATTTCCTAGATTTAGATAAATGTCATGGAAAAATGTGAGGATATGGTTATGGAGATTATCCAAACCTGAAGTTCAATCCTCATCGTCTCAAAGAAGGGAATCAATATTGTTAGATAACCTCCTAATATTTGTATAAAAGTGGAGTTACATTGAATTGCGATCACCAGCTAGTGAAAATTTGCCCTTGTAGCCAATACTTCTCTTCAATATACCAGAGAACCCCAATATCCCATAGAACCCCAATATCCTTAGATATGGGTGTGAAAAAAATCAGATTGAGGGAGAGAGAGAGGCCTAGTAGATTCTTGTAACGTGGACTCAAGTTTTTTGCTGAAGAGTTTATCAAAGTAGCATTATTCCTAACGTTGTCTTTTTTTCCATTTAAGAAAAGTCTTTCTACACTTACTAAGTATTTTAGGGAGTTTGTAATGAGGAGGGCCGCTAAAAGATATGGAATATTGAAGGAAATTTGAGATACCCGCTACACAAAAGGGATTAGAAAGTCATGCATGTTCAAACCCAAAGAGTTTTCTATATTTTCCTGCTAAAGGGGGTTCGGATGAAGGATACGTGGTGAATGATTAGTTTCTATAAGAGGGTAATTGTGGATCCATACTTCAAGGTACAAGTCATACTAGGAAGATGTGCACAAGTCCTATCAAGACTTATGAGAATAAGGCCCTTATCACTTTATTTATCCAAGTGAAATAGCAACTTTGAAAGGGGCTTTGTGATAGATCATTATGGGATATGTTGTTATTAAAGTACCTCATTTTAGCTAGGTTATTATTATTACCTCCAAATTATTTAGAGGGATATAAAAATTCATTAAAATCACCCATGAAAACATTAGCCTTTATAGGGGAGGACTTGACAAAATTAAAATAATCCCAAAATTCAATTTTTTTTTCCTAACTAGGATGAGCATAAATGAAATGTAAGCCCAAATATTTATATCATCATGACAAAGGGTTATATAAATATGGTTGTGGGAGGAGGAAATCACCTCAATTTTGAGATTATCCAACACTGGTATTGACATTCCTCTAGAGATTCCAACATGGTCCACACAGCATACCAGCTTAAGTTTCAACTATTTACAATAATAAAATCTTCCTCTTTTTTCATCTTGTTTTCGGAAAACCCAAGAACCCAGGGTTACTCTCAAGAAATGATATATCTAAGTTTTTGTACTATCAAGGGAGACCCCGCGTCCTGATAATTTTATTCTACACATATTATGGTTGGGGTGGGGGTTGAACTGAATAACCACCCATATTATCAAGATCAATCACTATAAAGGAGTAGAAAAAAGGGATATCAAGTATAAGAACCTCAACCATGTACTTCCCACTTTATCAAAACCGATTATCTTTAATGGATCAACTTTCTTTTCTTTATTCCTTTGTCAACCCTCTCCGTGAAAGGACGTTCCACCATAATTGTGACATTGGTTAGGGGGAAATCTGTCATTAGTATATATAAATGGTAGGATAAAAGTGTTATTGAAGTCAGATGGCAAGGTAGAATTAGATTTTTGGATGGTACCGTAGAGGAATTCATAATTGGAAGAATATGAAGATATGTGTATGACAGGGGGGATTTGGGGTGGTGGGTCAGAGAAGGTAGCTGGGATTATGGTGGTTATCATAGGTAAAAAGGATAGGTATTTAGTGGGGGATGGTTCAGGTGTAAGGTCAACTTGATATTTTTTAGGGTATGGGGAATTTCACCATCACTTAATGATGACTCCTTCAAATTTGGGTTGACCTATTAAAGTTTGGTCTTCCCTTGATTTGGGTTGTCTTGTCTCTAGTTTACGTTCCTATAGACGAACGACTACCTTGGTTTTAGATGCCCACACTTCTACTATTATTCTTTATGGGCTATGCAGGTCAGGGAGACTTAGGAGTAACCTTGTTAACAGACTTTCACTACATACCAAACGGAATTACACTCTCAAGATCTTGGCCCAAATCACCGCTTATGAGCTTTTTACCATAATAATCATATTTCCTCGAGTCTAGGTGGGTTTCCCATCTAGATCATAACTATTGTCTATTTTCAAGTTGTTATTTTTTTAGTTTGTCTTTTAATAAAGAAGACCGCGAGGAGGGAGGGGGAACAGGGCGTTCACCATTAATACGATTCAATTTGTCTTTACCTTTACCTAGTACCTCAAACCTCCCGACGTATCATGATCTCTATGCATTGCCAAAATACAAGTATCTTGAGTCACGTTCTATACTGCTAGGGACCTCGCCAGTAAAACGATATTATATTCATCATAGTCTTTGAGGAAATGGGAGGGGTCATATAGGTAATCCACTATGTAGAACTTACCACCTCGTCCTTTCACTGGATCAACGGTAAGACAGTCCTCAAATCTTAAGTTGACCATATAATGAATTCTTTGTGCTTTGAACATTCACTGGCATTGTGGGTAGTAAGACAGTAGAAGTAACATAATTGACTCGGTTTTTTATATGTAACTCGAACTTCTGCATTTGGAAAGTGATGGTCTCTCTACCATAAAAATAGACATTAGGGGTTTCTCGAGATCCCACTAGACTCAGATTTTGAGTGTCTTGGTCGTCTCACTCTTCCCTTCTATGCTATATTCTATGCTATAAGCTAGGATAGTGAAATCTAGATCTTTTTTGATGTTGAAAGCATTATCAGGGGTTATAAAAGTTCGATGTAGGTCTTTGAGGTGGATCCAGAATATAGGCATCAAGAAGTTTGCTTCTTCTAGTGACATCTCGGGATGACATGCATGCATCAATAGTATAAGGCCATTAGCAAGCCATGGACAGAAGTGACATGTGTTGAGCAGGTCCTCTCGAGAGTCCAGGGCTAAGAAAATTTGGTATAGCATGCATCCATCTCATGTTTTGAGTACCCAAGACCTGTTTGTTGTCGTTTACACATTAAAGGGGTTAATATCTGACTTAGCAAGGATATTTGCTAGTAACATGTTAGAATGTGTATATATTGCATGGGCCTTTTTAGTCGAGTTTAGTTTCATAGTTTTCATGTCTTAGTTTGCCATTATTGTATAGAGTTCAAGTTGGGTTGAAACCTTGCAGGGGAAATGAAAAGATATGTGAAGAGAAATGCAAGATATGTGAAATATGAAAAGAGAAGGAAATGATAGTGACTAAATGCGTTACTAGTTGTGATATACTCGGGCATACCAACTAAAAAAAGTTGTGTGCTTCTCGGGAAATCGAAAATGATATCCAATGTAAGAGCGAAAAAATATTTATTTTTAAAAAGGATGTATTGGTTAAAGCTAAAACTAGTTGCTCTCTTTATCTAACCAAGAAGGAACTAAATTGAAGTAATGAGACTTAAAATAATGAGGTGAAGATTTAGAACTAAAGGTAAGGGAGAAAAGTATGATTTTTTAGGTAGTATTAGAGTGAGTTTTAAAATCAAATTAAAGGGGAGGTTGAAGATGAACTCCATAATGAACAAGTTAGGGTTATTTCCTAAAGAGAAGGGATAACATTATTTCTAGAACGAGAAGGAAAGTATAATAAGGAGTAATTGAATAACCTAATTAACTTAAAATATACACTATGTATTGAATACAAATTATTCCACCGATCAAACTCATCGATCATGCATACAAGTGCATGAATAGTCTGGCACACCAAACTAATTAATTAATCAAAATTTTGAACAATAAATCAAGTTATTGAGAGGGATGAGAAGACGTCGTTGCACATGGAGAAGGGGAAAGGTCGCCTGAAAGAATAGGCTTGACGTTAGCACATTGTGATGTAGCAGGTCCATCATTTCCATGATATTCTAAATGTATGTCCTCCATCTGCACATTTGTGCATGGTATTCCTTTGCTACAAACTAACTTTGCCACTAGTTTTGTTGTTGATGTTCCCCGGATGTTCTTGAAACTAACATTGCTGATCTTAACCCGCGATGGAACCTAATCAAATAAATAAAAAAGAGATCATGTGAGTGTAAGATATAAAGTGATAAAACTATTACTTATGAATAAATAATATCTATTATTACTTATATTTTCTATAGAGGGGATTATTTTTTAAAGGGATTTAGATGTAAATAGTTTGTGGGTTAATTTCAATATGCATGTTATTCAATAGGTTTTGTACATATTCCAGTAGTGATTAATGTGGAGTATAATTCTTTTTCAGGTAAATTCGCATCGTTATTGCTCAGGTCCATCTTGTGACACATTATGTAAATGTATAACCTTTATTTTATCATAGAAACTAGAAATATTGATACAAATAAAAAAATGAATCAGAAGCATAACATAATTTAAAAGGTTAGAAAGATCAATTTTGATAACTTAAGGATCATAATATATTATACTCATATTATATATTTTTTTTTTTTTAAAATAGGGTAAACCATGGTGTTATTGGCCCCATTTTATCTTTTAAATTCTATAAATAACTTATGATCCTCAAAAAATTTGAAATATTACCTTGTCTCTCAGGTTTTCATTTTCTTTTATCTTTTCTAATTAGGTCAATAAGTAAGATTATAATTACTTATAGGGACTCGCCATATATAAATAACTCAAAAAAACCAAAAGGTTATCCAAATCTTTTTTGACGCCTTTAGAAAACTGACTCTTGATCAATATATATAGTTTTAAAGATTGAAAATGTACCTTATTGTGACATTGTCCATATGGACAATACTCTTGATCAATTAAAATTGGTAAGCTAACATCATTCATAATAATATCGTCAAAATGTATATCACTGGCAACACCACTCGGAGATGCTGGCCAAGTTTTAACCCTCGCACCCCACATTGTCTTCGTTAGTGTACAATTCTTAACCCTAATTCCAACCACAGGTTCCTCATCGTGGTACTTTCCTAAGCTTC
This sequence comes from Nemophila menziesii, assembly GCA_029959085.1. Lineage (NCBI taxonomy): Eukaryota > Viridiplantae > Streptophyta > Magnoliopsida > Boraginales > Hydrophyllaceae > Nemophila > Nemophila menziesii. The sequence continues at coordinate 3,646,887 of JARWIR010000013.1, forward strand.
CAATACTTAATCCATGGCCAGGTCCACATGTCACTTTTTCAATGTCCAGTTGTTGAGTTCCATCACCTATCGATATACAATCGTCTCCTGTTTGTATGTTGGCATAAGATATGTTGACACCGTTGGATCGCCCGATGTGTATTCCGTCTGTGTTCGGGCTATTTCCTGGTGCGGAAATGGTTATGTTTTTTATTGTTAGGTTTTTGCATCCCATGACGTTCATATGATTAAACTTGCTGTTCAAAGATTTAACGTTGGCTACTGTTGAGTTTGTCAGCGAGTTAAATCGCAAGCTCTGTAAATTAAAATCATATAATTATTACATTAATGGAGCCTGTAGTTCTTTGTGTTATACAAAAATCTACAAAAATAACTTTATACTGGAGTATTTCTTAAACTTACCGTTACTAAGTTGCATTTTCCACTTTTAGCACATTGAGTTTTGGTCCAAGAAAAAGCTCCTTGACCATCATACGTTCCACCTGTTAATGTAAGACCAGTGATAGTTTGGAAAACAATCCAACCATCTTGTGATGCCATCCTATGGGGATCCTTCGGGGCTAGCAATGTTCCTTGAACGTCAATCTTTATCGGAGCCTTACAAGGTCCCTGAAGCGTAATTGGACCGACCATATATTTCCCTCCCGGAATCACCAATTTGCTCGGATCTCTCGATCCACACGCATCAAACCATGCTTTTTTGATCGCCGGACTATCGTTTGATTTTCCATCTCCTTTTGCTCCATATTTTTTAATGTTAAAATCAGTAGCCTGTGAATGTACTCTGATTGATGATGAGAATAACAATAACAAAAATGTTGCTTTAAGAAATACTGTAGAATTCATCTTTTCTTTCTTTTTCTTGTTTTTGGATATACTAAGTAGACAATATGAAAGATATAAAGTGTTTATGTATATATTGAATGGTACTAGTTAAATTTAAGATTACAGATAAAAAATCAAATATTGTTTGGTGTAACAAGAGACCAGAATATGACCCTCGTATTATGTGTTTCCACAAATAAAACGTATGATTAACATGTTTAGTAGCACTAATAAATGGTGGTCAGAAAATTAGTACCCGATTCGGGTAAGGATACTCCATTAGCAAGAATTTCTATTAGTCTCTACTAGTATGACATGGCAATTTTTTAGCCACAAATTCTATTATTATAATATATCTTATCTTTTTATCCAAAAAAGGGAGTAACTCACATTAAAGTATAATTTTTTTTTTCTTTAGAACATCACGTGGCCAACTCTTTTGTCTTTTTTTTTTTTCATTTTACTATATTATATTTGCTAATTAGAATGTTTTTTGTTTCTTTTTTTTTAATTTTGTTCTTTTAATAAATTATGGACTATTTATAGATAATCTTTCAACAGTATATATTTTTTTTTATCATGTTATCTCTCTATTTGAAATTTGTAATTTTTTGTAAATTTATTTTTTAAAAAGTAATAGTTAACAATAATAAAAATGAACCAAAAAAATTAAAATTCTTATTTCTTTTGTAATTTAAATATTTTACTCAAATATTCTTAAAAATAATAATTTTAAGAAATTCAAAATCTACTGTATAAATGTATTTTTTTTTAAATTAAAATTACGGTATATCACAATATTAACAAAAATACTAATTAAAAATGTTTGTATAAATATAATTAAAAATATAAATAGTACTTTCATCTAACTCATTTCGCCTTGTCGTCCGGAACCAAATTTCGCCTAGTTATATATTTTTTCTTTTTTTTGTTACATGGGTTCCAGGCTAGCTTGCGCGCACCCGAATAATCGCACAGAGGTATACATGTCTTCCCACATATATTCTCATGGTAAATCAGAACTAGGTTACCCATGTTCAGGGAGGGGTTTCGAGTCTTTGTACCTCTCACTTTAATTACGCCGAGTTAATTAAGATCTTCCTTTGTCTTTTCGATTACACAACTTTAACAACTTCTGGAGGACCTAACTGCAAACAATATTAGTTAATGTAATTAAAATTCAAAGAAAACGTGTTTAAATTTTAACTTTTTACTCGCACGTATCGAACGAATTTGAAGGTGTATCCATGGGTTAATTTTCAAAACTCGGAAAACTTTACGCCTCTGTTACCTTGAGGACATATATAACAATCCATATATCCAACAGTTATAATCGTCAAAAGATTTCCACTCTAATAGTCTTTTTGAGAGGAGCAACAACAATTTAGAGAATAAGCATGTTATAGATCTGGCTCTTAATGAAAGGACATGTCTTAGTTCTCATAAAGCGGACTAATCAATGAAAATCATGTTTTTTACGACTTCACCTTCTCAGAAAATGTTTCTTGGAAAGAGTAAAGAGAAAAAAGACTTGGCTTCAGAAGATTTTATTGGAAAATCAGGTTTTGAGTTACGTAGGACTAAGAAATATTTGTCCTTGTCACAACATCAATATGAGTAAGTCCCCTTCCGAATCTCTGAAACCCATGATTTTATTTGATCTTCTAGGAATTGACGTTTTTGTTTCCACTATCGATGCAGAGATGGAACCTCATTTGTAACAACAAACATAATCCTTTCTATACTTGTCAGTCATTACTCATTACCATGTAGAGAAAGTGATGTGTGGGACTCCTTGCTAATATTTTTATCTTGACAAAGTTTTATCACACTTCTGTTAAGAAGGAATATAGCTTGTCTCATGAAATAACTCAAGCACCTCGTGAACACTTTGAATTTCTATATAATTATTTACCAAGGAGGCACAAGAAGTCCCCAAATCATTTACTTTAGATTGACACTTGCAATTTGATCCATATTATCATTAGTGATACATGTATCAACTGAAATTGTAGGTTCGAGCTCAAGTTACCTTCTCTTTTTACATTTAGCAATTGTTATTTCATGTTTTCTTCACGGTTTGAAGTTAGAAGTTGCAAATTTGAATTACCATAAGTATAACCATCATCGGTAGCATAAGTTTCAAGAAAAGATGATTTAACAATTCCATTGTTGCTCTCCAAATCAGCCATGGCTGATTTACTCATTTAGCTCGCTGAAGCAACCACTAGTTGCTTCAACACTGTACTTCGATAAAACGAGATAGAAATCAAAACCTAGTAAACGTCTAACAAATGGTTTGTCATCAAACACTTCAAACTCATCCATGTGTTCACCAGTTGCGATGAATGTCACGGGACTTTTTGTTGCAACAACTTTGCAATCTAAGTTGAATGTGCATATGCTAGAGATTTTTGGGATGATATCAATAAGTGGTTGGATATTGTCAAGGAGATGACTCTTTATTGAGCGCATTAAAGTGGCTAAGGAAGCTCAAAGCTCGTGAGAATTGAAGAAGCAATAATTGGAGGATAACTTTTGGATCTACTATTTATTACATATGGGGGCAAGAAAAAATCTTGCCAAGAGAGGCTAGCCATCTTCTAAGGAAACAACTGTCAAAGAGATTAAGTGATGCACTTATGTAATACTATTTTTTTTCCATGCTATTTTCTTTGTTCTTTCATCATGTATTCTTGGATGATAGAGGGTATTTAACTTGTAATAGTATGAAATAGTTAATAGTACATAACCTTGTTAGTATCTTAAGCTTTCAAACTTAAGTGACTATTTGTATAGTGTACAGTTTTCGCTTTTTTTGATATAACCGTTTATGCAACCCAAAGAAGAAACCAATGGCAAAAAAAAAAAAAAAAAAAAAACCATCATATATGAGTACGTCACATTTATCAAGAAGGCTAGTCCATGGCCATGGTCTATTTGTTTTTAACTTTGTTATGTGTTTCAAAATAACAATGGTTATTAGGATCTCACAAACTACTCCAAGCTTAAACTATTAAAAATGCTTTGTTAAACATTAAAGAGGGAATACAAAGAAAAAACATATCAAGTTCAGCCACAAAGAAACATTTTATAACCACCCACATTAAACATTGAAGCAAGAAGCTGCTTTTCATATACATAATTAGATAAATTGCACAATGAAAACAAGTCAAGTTCAAATGCAAAGCAACACAGTCAACAAGAAACAAGGAAAGTCTAATTTAATCACCAAATACACCTAATCACGTTCACGAAACTAGAGCAGAAGCATTAACCACCACCTCAGGAACAAGAACATCCTTTTTCCCAGAATTACAAGGAACAAGAACATCGTTTTTAGCAGAAGACAATTTCATGGTATCAACATTAGAGTTATTAACATAATGGTGTCTACAAACAGGCATGTACAGATCAGCACCACCAATAAGCTCTGTTTTTTTGTCATCTGTCTTTCTCAATGTAAATAAAGCTTTTTTACCACAAAGCTCACAACGAGCTGACAATTTAGTAATCGTATCAGCAATTGGAATTATATCAAGTACTGATCCGAAACTCCTCCTTAAATAGTCACCATCAAGTCCAGCAACAATTACGATTTTACCATCTAGATCAGCCGCTTTGTAGCAGAAATCGTAAAGATCGTCAAAGAATTGTGATTCGTCAATACCTATTACATCAACCTGTAAATCCGAACGAGATTATTAACTTCATTAGTTGTTAATTAGAATGAATTGCAATATTGATCCTTGAGTTATGCAAAATAGTCATCTGAACCCCTGGATTATACATTAATGTTGCAGATCTACCCCTATGATGGTATGTTTGTGATGTAATTTATCATTCATTTACCTTTTCATATGCATCAGCTCCAAAATTATGTTCGAAAGATGCGAGATTTGGTAATGCCCAGCAAGGGAATTTCGTTCCATCGTGAGTCACAACGGAATCAATTGCATATCGTGTATCCTTGCTCGACTTTATCATCACCACATTTCTGAATTAACAAATCATATAATTATTAGAAATTAACAACTAATTATATTGTTTACAACTGAGAGGTTTGATTAATGAATAAATACCTGCCCAGGTTTATTTCGGTTTTGACGCGGCGAAGAAGAGCAGTAGTTTTACCGGCGAACATCGGCCCAACAATAACATGGATCTCGCCAGAAGGACAACGAGTAGGTGTGGATCGACCTGTTTCTCCGACTAAAACTGCATCAGCGCCAAAAGTAAACGAAGAAGAAGACATGATTTGAAGATGAGATGAATTTGATAAAGGAGTGAAGATGCGTGTATGGTTGAGTGTGAGAAGTGTGAATTATGTGTTAAATTTATAGCTTGAATGAATGAAATGTTTTGGAATTTGAAATTTTGGTAACTTTTGAATTGGGAGGGATTCGAGGAATTTGGCCCGAATTTGGAGGGAAAAGAATTATATGAAACGTGCTTTCTACACTTTCTTGATTAGCTTCTTAGACAATTTATTGGTGTTAACCCGCCAAACCCAAAAATTAGAGCGACAAAAGAAAGTCGTTGATTCGAACAAACGAAAAAAAAAAAGTCGTTGCTAAAATGAGTAACCAAATCGATAAGGGTCTTTAGAATAAGAATTGGCGGGTGATATTGTGATTTTAAATTTTTATTTCGGTTAATTAATCGAACTATTGTCAAAACTTAAGTTTTAATGATAATAGAACCTAATTTATCAATAAAAACTCGTTTAACCACTGGGATCCTTCAAGCAAGTAACAAATTTTTGGATTTTGTGCTCCTATACTTCATTTACCTTGGGAAGCGGTTACATACCGTTATCGTATGGTTAAACTATCAAGGAAGAGTATTTCGAATGATGTTTTGACGATCAAGTCAGTGTTAGAAAATAATCTTTACAAACAAAATTTTGAAAAGAATGTCAATTATAGGGTTTTTTACCTAAAAATATTGCATCTGAATTAGGAATGTTATTGATGTCCAAAAAAAAAAATTAGGAATGTTATTAGAATATTTATGATCGAAAGTCACATTATTACTTGTCGTTTATATTGAAATAGTACCTCCTAAAAGTCGTTTATTGATAATGTGTTACCATGATAATTGTTTTTTTGTATTATTTAATGTTAATTAATTTATGTTGTTATCTCGTACTTTGTAATTGTAAAGTTGACAAGATGTGCTGGTTTGTCTCATAAGGAAAATTTGGTCTACGTCTTTCTTTTTTACTTTCTTTTACGTGGGTGGTTCGGGTCAGCTTGCGCGCACCACGACTAATCTCATGGGAATATGCAAGTCTTCTCATGCATATCTCTAGGTAAATAAGAACTAGGCTACCCATGTTCAGGGAAGGGTTCGAACCTCGTACCTCTTATTTTACACCTGTTAGGATGGGGATTCGAACTCTATACTTCCCCTTTTAAGTGCTGAAGAAATAGCAAGGCCCTGGCCAATTGAGATAACCCAACTGGTTACTACGTGCCCGTTTGGGATTGCTTTTCAAAATAATCATTTAAAGTGATTTTATATCCGTAGCAATATTTTAGACTCTTAAAATCACTTTTAGGAAAAGCACTAGATTAGTGATTATTAAAATAATCACTTAAAGTGATTTTAGATGTCAAAATATTTTTTAATATTTTTTACAAATAATTTAATTTTAATCAAAAAGCGCTTTTAGCTCCAAAATAATCAATCCCAAACGGGCTCTACATCTTTCTTATCGTGACAAGGGTCGTTGTGGGCTAGAGTGTTGTGTCTAAGAAACAATTTAAACTAAACAAAAGAGGGATTGTCTATCACTGGGAAGCAATCAAACAAAAACACTTATGATTACACCATTGATCTCACCAACATGTTGTTTATTACATTGGCTTTGGTTAATATGCAGATAATTGTCATACCTAAATAGTTATGTTGTATAAAATTTACAAAATATTGTGACAGATATTTGTTCCCTAACACTAATGGCGCCAACTCTAACCTCACTTCTGATATAGTTATTGTCACTCATGATATTTCCCATATGATCATAACAAGGAAGCTAAATACATTAGTTGCAAAATTTTGTAGATCGGGAATGAGAACACTAACATCATTAGCTTAACCAAGGAATCCTAGTGAAATAATACTATGATGGGGATATATTTATAAGATTTTAGAGGGTACTGTTTAGATCCTGTGACATAATAGGTATGTAGAATTCTACAAAACCAGAGATATTGATGGATCTAACCTTGAAAAGGATTTATTTTACGTGATGCTTGTTATGGGAGGCCTCGCTAGGAAAGGAAGTGTCATGGATGTGGAAAAACATCTTAAAAGGAAAGGATTTTATTAGGTCAATAACATGTTGGTCCATGGGCAATGGGAAAATAGTGTTTACATGACTCGGCAAGTGGTTACCTACCATGAATTCAACCCATATAGACATGAAGAATTGCTTAAAAAGGTCAAATAAATTATTAACTCGACTACTCGGGTCTCGGACGCGGCTCAAGTGCGGGAGTCTATGGACCTATTTAGAGCAAAAAGTGATGTTGGGGTCAACCAGCCTTGGCATGATCAACCAAACACTCTATATGACCTCTAAAAGGGAATAAAAATTATACAGTAAAGTTATGATATCACTAGGGATTGCAATGGTTACGGTTAAAAACCGAAACCGATTAAAAACCGAATTATATAACCGTGGTTAAAACCATTAGGTTATGGTTTTGAAAAGTGTAACCGATGGTTAAAACCGTTAGGTTATGGTTTTTGATAAAAATAAAACCGAAAAACCGAAAACCGTTTATATCATATATATTTTCAACTTTTATAATAATTTAGGTTAAATTAGATATACTGAAATTCTAAAAGCAAAATCAATATACTAAATTTAACCAATTAAATAATAAATATGCAATTTAATCAAATACCAACACAATTTTTTATAAACCTTGTACTTTACTTTTATATGTGTGGTTTTATTTTATGAATTTACATATATTTATTAAATTATCATTTGAATATGGTTAAAAACCGCAAAACCGTTTAAAAAACCGGAACCGCATAATACGGTTATGGTTTTGAAAAATGTAATTGATGGTTAAAACCGTTAGGATATGATTTTTAATTATAAATATGGTTATGGTTTTTGGAATTTTTGCAAAAAACCGATTCGTTGTCATCCATAGATATCACCAAGCATTTGACTACCTTGAGCGCCACCTTATGAATAGTCATTTTACTACAAGTACCTCCAGGACACAATAGTACTAAAAGTATTTAGGCAAATATCCTTACCTTAAATGTTAAGACCTTTCTCTGAAAGAATACCATAAATACCCTACCTCCCCAAAAAAATTAAACACATAAGAGATGCGATTCGACCCCTACCTACAATATTTGTAAGCATGCTGCAAAAAAGGTATAGTATATGCTCTTCAAGTTCTTATGGGAACATGACTTCTGGTTTGTGTCTCTCATTCTAGTGCAAACATTCTTTCTCGTGTACGTCCATATGTGCAACAAGTATTGAATATATTGTGGAACATAACCCCATAGTTACCTTTAATGCCATGTTTTTCTTTAATTGTTCTTTTTTAAATGTTTTGATAATGCTACACTTGCTCTTACAAACCACCCAATTAGGCAAGACGTTTTATGTTACCTAATATAGTTGACGACTCTAACTTATCAGTTGGGCACCTCTTATTCAGAACACTATCAAGATAAATACAAACATAGATTTGAATCATCATGAAAATAGAACGTCGATCGGTAAGAACTCTCTGACATAACATAACTCAATCACGACTCTGAAAGATAACCCAAGATGGTCGAGCCAAAACACTAAGTACTATCTAATTTGAATACCTTTCAATTTAGAAAGTGGGGCACAAACTGTAGTGGTGAAAATACGCCTCGTTAATAATTCTCTAACTTTAATAACTTTCAAACTAGATAGTGTGGGAGAAACTATAGTGGTAAAAATATGGATTGGTCTAGGAATACAAGTGAGTTACTTGGCTAAAATTTAAAAAATACTTTCTGTATAGGTCCAAAAGGGGATTTGACCCATACTTATACACTTTAATCCTTCTATGTCGGGTGGTATGGTGTTAATTGTGTATCCCAAAATGCCCAAACAGCAGTCATATAGCTTGATTTACTTAAAAGACACATTATGGTCGTTGATTAATGCTTGGGAGCGACTAGTCACACCTATATATATCCCTATTGATAATCCATAATGAAGTGTCGAGAATAACTGGATAAAATAATATCGTCGGCAAGGGTAAATACAGGCTCTCGTAATTTGACCGACTAAACAAATACACCCACGACTAGTGACTGGACAGTATTTTCATTGTAGCCCCATAATGAGGGAAAATACAGTATTTTCATAGGCTATGGCTATTTATAAATACCCCTAGACATATATCCCAAAAGGTATTTAATACTCATTTTATTATTGTTCCCTATATACGGGCTAAAAGTACAAGCTCTCTCACGTTGTAAAATACCTTCGGCAAGTTCTTGAAGTTTCCAAGAGTGTGATAAATAAATCAACACCCTCGAGAGGAATTACTACGCGCAAGTTCCCGTAAGGTTTCTACAGAATAATCACTATGAACATGAAGAATAAGCTTCCTAATTGGAAGTCTCAAACTTTGTCATTAGCTAGAAGAGTAACGTTGGCTCAAGCCGTTTTGTGTTCCATGCTAACCTGCTCGATGCAAACAATGGAACTCCTGAATTATGTATGCAATGATATTGACAGAATTATACGGGAATTCATCTGGGGTAATGAAGGAACGACACGAATAATTCACTAGTTATCGTGGGAGAATTTATGTAAGAATAAAAAAAGATGGAGGATTAGGCTTTTGTGATGCGAAGAGCTTTAATCGTGCACTTCTTGCTAAATTGGGATGGAGAATATTGAAGGGTGATTAGGCTTTTTGGGAGGTAACTATGAATCATAAATATTTTGATGATGGGTTCATGAATCGCATAGCAAAACAATCAGACTCTAGAGTGTGTAAGAGTATACTTGAGGGTCGTGATGTGTTAGCTAATGGGATCGAGGAGGTGCAGATTGGGATAAATAGTGGGTTCAAATGGAAGCTAGAAGCATCTGGGGGTTCCACTGTAAAGTTAGTGTATCGGGATCTAAAGGTGCCCGCTCCTGCTACGGATTTCCAATAGGGTAAGATTTGGGTTCTCGAGAGTCCACGGAAAGTGTGTTTTCTAATTTGGCGTGCAGTTGGGAGCGATTACCAAAGGTGTATAATTTAGAGAAACGAGGTGTTTAAATGTTTGAGATTTGTAAATGTTGTGGCGAAGCTAGAGAAACTGCAACTCACCTTTTTCGTGACTGTACAAAATTTGACATTGTGCAGGAAGGTGGCCTGATCTAGCGAAAGTACGGAGTATTGCAAGAAATAGAGCGAAGCTGTTGGGCGATGTTTCGAATTATATAGCGAAAAATATGGGAAGTAATGATATCATACAAGGCCTAGAAGAAATCCATGTCGATGGGCTTTTATGGGGTGCAGATGGGCCTGAACAACGACATTGAAATAATCTGCTGCAGAATCCGAAATCTCGAGTTGCTGGTTCTAGTGATGTTTCAGTAATTGCACAACAGGTCTCTGGTGGGGAATGTAATAATGTACAGCATCGAACTACCTTGCTACAAAATCCAAATTCCGGGCGAAAGTCTGCGCATCACCGAGCTGTAGCAGCTAGTAAGGGCGAGATTAATGGTCCCGAACTGAAAATAATAGCCCTAGCAATCAGTTGGATCATTTGGATATCACGCAATGCGTTGTACGATGAAGAGAAAGGAGCAATTAAGCCGGGAGTGATTCTCCGGAACTTAAGACAAAAATTAAATCCATTTGGTTTTAGACTTGGTACAAGCCAAGGTCATTATTTCCTTTGGTTTGCCCAACCAAAAATTATTCTCAGGGTCTACAAGAAGATCAAAAAATACGAGATTGTATCAAGAATTATGTACAAAAAAATATAAGATCTGGGGCCGAGAGAATTGCACATATAGAGATTTAAAAAAGAATCAATCTGATTCAGGTCATAATCTTTATTGGATTTCTAAATTTATTAAATATAGATGGGTTAAACTAGATATAGATGGGTGTTTTTCGCATGTATCCAATAACCCGGGAGTGGGAAGTGTTTTCAGGGATATTAATGGGAATTATGTGGATGGCTTTGCGGGTACCTGCGTACAGCATTCCAGGCCGAACTATTGGCGTTGCATTTCAGGCTTCATATGGCGATAAATCGTGAATATAATACGGTTATCATCGAAACAGATACATTCGAGTTACACGCGCTAGTGAAGGGTGGTGAGAATAAGGGAGTGGTTCTATGATATACTCGTAGATTGCGGAAATATTATGAAACGCAAGGAGAATTTCGAGCTTGTACACGTGTATCGAGAGACAGACTATTATGCCGATTGGATGGAAAAGATGGGAGCGAGACAAAACGAGGCCTCGAGTCCGTATAGAGATCCTCCGGAAGAACTTTGGAAGTACTTAACTAGAGATCGATGTGGACCATCCACGCCACGTAGTATTGTAAGCATTTAGCATTCTATCGGAGGTTTAGTTGATTTACTGGTCTCTTTTTTAGACCTTAGATGTAATAAAAAAAAAACATTTACTTTGCATCTGGCTTTGAAAACAGTCTATATGCTTCACGTTCTAGGATTTTTGGCAAATCGTAATCCACCTACCCTTTAATGTCGATTGAATAAGATGATTCTATTCCCACCTACCCTGAAAGAGCAAAACTAAGAAACATAAAAGTCAACTTTACATGTGGACAGATAGTCGATGGCGTTAATTACTTATCGTCTCTCCACAGCCGCTTATAGATAATACAACTATAATCTAGTATCCAATTACTTAACCCACAAGCATTAGTTTATATTTCTCCATGTATATATATTTAACTTTGACCGAAAACAAAAAAGAGTAGCAACTTTTAGGTGATATTTATAGCAGCAATCAAGCAATGGCGTTAGAGGAGACTTTTTACATATCTCATGGATCCCCCACGCTTTCAATTGACGATGAATTACCTGCAAGACCTTTCTTGCAATCTTTCAAACAAACAGTTTTCTCTCAGAAACCAAAGTCAATTCTCATTATTTCTGGTCACTGGGAGACCTCTGAGCCAACTGTTAATTGCATACACGGCCCCAGCGACACCATTTATGACTTCTATGGATTTCCCGATCGCATGTATAAGGTTTGAACTCAGTATTAGATCAAATCTATTGTAACTATTTGCTTATTGAAGCATTTTCTAATTATGTCTACATTTTTGTATTCCAGATTAAATATCCTGCTCCAGGAGCTCCGGAATTAGCGAAGAAAGTAAAGGATTTACTAATAGCATCCGGGATAAAACAAGTTCATGAAGATAAAAAACGTGGTTTGGACCACGGAGCATGGGTGCCCCTGATGCTTATGTATCCCGAGGCGGATATTCCGGTGTGTCAACTCTCCGTCCAGACAGATTTAGACGGAACTTATCATTACAACTTGGGAAAAGCATTAGCGCCTCTAAAAGAAGAAGGCGTGTTAATTATTGGTTCAGGATCCGCTACTCATAATTTGCGTGACCGTGGAACTTACGGTTCTGTTGCTTCTTGGGCTTTGGACTTCGATAATTGGCTCAAGGAAGCTCTACTCGATGGGAGGTAAGATTTTACACAATCCATAATAAACAATATCTTGACATAGTTCTTGAATATATAAGTATTTTCTTTTAGGTATGAAGATGTAAATCATTACGAAGAAAAGGCTCCATTTGCGAAACGTGCACATCCAGAGGCAGATCACTTCTTTCCATTACATGTAGCGATGGGTGCTGCTGGACTGGATGCAAAAGCAGAAGTTATTCATCATAGTTGGGTCCGTAATATGTCGTACGCCTCATACAAGTTTGTGGAAGAAGCCTAATGATCTTATATTGTTGTGTGTTTAATTATGTAATTACTGTATGAATGTTTTTAGTGTTTGAATAAGATTGGATTTAATAACTGAGTCACTGGATTTACAGTGACTAAATTACTAGAAACTAGAGATGTCAAGACACTGTTTAATGTTGTGACCTTTAGGGAAACAATACAAATGAGGTTTCTTTCCTCAATAATCCAAAACATTCTACGTCCAAAATATCATTGACCAGACTACTTAAATCATTAAATTAACAACGTTGTAATACAAAAGGACTGTGTTAATGACAATGAACAAAGATATACTAGCGATAACTTCTTCCTTAATCGTCTACGCTTAGAAAAAATACTAGACGTTTTTGCTTAACGCCTTAATCACCGTGGAAGATGCACCTATCCTGCCTAGGCGCCGATTAATGATAAAAAAAAAATAGACATTAAGGCCCTTCTTTAATTTTTTTTATTTTCAAAAATTCTTAATTTGATATTTTAACCTTAATTTAGTATTGCAATATTTATTATAGTTTTGTCAGATAAATATTATACTTAAATAGTCAAAATTATTATAATTACAACATATATATTATTAAATATATAACATTAAATATCGGGATCTAAACCGCCTAATTCCGCCTACACCTGACATAAACCTGCCTAGACACTAGGCCCCGTTCGACGTCTACATCTAGAGTCCATGAACCATTCAAGAAGTCAATCAACCGCATAAGAAGTCCTTTACCAAGTAAGCTAGACAATCGTCTTTACCCGCCTCAACCCCTCCCCATTCTGTTTTTACCCACGGATTCCGCTACTTAGTTTATTTCTTGGACTCTCGGATGCTCACGTTAACAACTAACGCAAGCCTACTCCACCAGAGGCGGAGCCACGAATTTTGTTTAGGAAACCCTGGTTTTCTTTGTTTCGTGAGTAAATTGCACTATAGGTCCCTATATTATGCAAAAGTTGCAAATAGGTCCCTATATGATGCAAAAGGTGCAAATAAGACCCTATATTATGTAAAAAATATATAATAAGTCTCTATATTAAATTTAATTAAAATAATTACATTATAACTTTCTAAATTATACAACCTAATCTATATTTTATTTTTTCTATATTTATTATAGAAAAATAAAATATTTATACAAATAAAATATATCAAAGCATAATAAAATAAATTTAAAAAATTTAGAAACCAAGTTAAGATTCTAAAACTTTCAGGAGAGTAAAAAACTATTAACATAATTTATTCATTTATAAAATAATTTATTTAGTTTTTTAAAATTGAGGAGCCAATGCCCCACCCCCAGGTGGATGTGGCTTTGCAACTCAAACACCTCGAGCTCTCTCTAAAAAAAACTTATTTTATGAATTGCACAAACAATTTTAACATCTGTGACTTGGATCACTCAAAGCTCGGTTCGACTTGAGAGGTGACTCGAGAGGTTAAACAAACAAGCATTCGGCTCGAGAAGTTAAACAAACAAGCCTTCGACTCGAGAAGTTAAACAATCAGGTATTCGGCTCGGCTCGTTTACACATCTAATCTCAGGCTTGATTTCACAGAAGGTCATTTTAATTAAAAAAAAAACTATTTTGTTAGGACTATATTTTTAATAAATTTTTAAGATTCCTATGCCTATTTACTTTCTTGATGGGTCTCATATGCCTATTACTAAAATAAGAAAAATGATTTTACTGTTCCAACTCTACTCGATATATTACTCAATAATTACACTTTATTTCATTACTTGTCATTCTAGTTAATCAATAAACATACAGAACTTATATTTCTTTACATATTAATTTTTAATTATATTTTATGATAAGAATACATAACTATAACTATAACAACAGGTATAAAATGATTCACTTTATAACACAGGGTGTAGTTATACATTTCAAATGAAGAGCTCTCTTGATACTAGAGAGCAGAAAAATATATAAATGATCAAGTTTACAGAAGGCTGATCTAATAAAAGCAAAGGAAAGATGGCATGGTAGGAAAGGTCATTTTGTAGCTCACGCTAGCAAGCGATATTTAAACCATTGTGCACTCTAGTGATTCTTCAAGGATCTTCATCTATCTTTGGATTTTGACAAAAAGACTCAGCTCTTATATCACATAAATCTACAAACCTGCATAAATTTATCAAAAACTAAATTAACGGTACCAAAGCTTTCAACTATTAACCTCAAAGCTTAAACTCAGTGCATTTATTGTATGAATTAAGGAAATGAGGAGGCTCAGATCATTTATTGATAAGAGCAAGAATCTGATATGTCTAATGGCTGCAACACCTGAAAATTCAAGGCTACCTCACCACTTATACATATATAAAATATCATCACTGCCTCTTAACCTTCTTATATATTCATGAACACGGAGATAGTATTGTAAAGCAGCAGCAGCAGCATTAACAACATAAACATCATTCATAAGAGCAATATATTACACTATTGGTCCCTATGTTACTTAAAAATAGCCAAATCTATTTATCCCGTAGAGCAAGAGTCTCATATGCCATGGGGCTGCAAACACCTCCTTCAGGGTTGCCCCGCCAAGATACAGCTCAGATCAAATACTCATGTTGATGTGTTTTTCCATAATATTTTTGAATTAATTGCAATATAGGTCCCTATAATATTCAAGATAAATTAAAGTTGAGGACTTCAAACATTGTTGCTGTGATGAAGAAGAAGAAGAAGAAAAAGAACAAGTTTATGGTCAGGGTTGCCTAGCCAAGATACATTTGAGAGATCAAAAGTAGTTATTTTATTTAAAGAGGCATTGTACTCATAAATAGGTTAATCTTCTATCACATTGGTTAATAACATTTTAGTCCGTTTATATTTTGAAGCTCAGATCTGTTTTAAGTCCACGGCTGCAAACCATTCTTCTCTTGGTTGCCCCGCCAAGACTCGATGAACATTGATATATAAATATCATCACAGCCTCTATACATTTTCCATTTCATTTGCGATCCTTGTGTGTTTGGAAGGACACTGATTATAGAGATAGAGAAAGGTTTAATTATGTCTTATCTCTTTCTCAAACCCAAAATTCCAACATCTTTATGTCAAGATAAGAGCGAGCATGTACATTGAAAAACAAATAGTTTAGGGGTAGAATAATAGATACTAGCTTGTAGTTAGTTGTACAGTGTACAGCATTTTCTTCAATATTAATACAACCATTTACCTAAACCCTAAACCCTTATTACAACAAAAATCTTTTTTCGTTGTTATATTCATGACAAATTGAGGCTCAGATATGTAATAATACAATAAGAGACACGCCATGGCTGCAGATTCCCAATTGCATTGTCGAACATTGCCATTTGGTATTGCCAAGCCAAGATACGTGTCAATTTATTAATTACTCCATGCCTCAAGCACTCGTATCATCATAGCCTCAAAATTGTTATTAAACAAGAAAAAAGATGATGATGATGATGATGATGAATATACATACATACATACATATCCGTTATACTCTCTCCGTCCGTCCACAAAATAATGTCCCACTTTGCTTAAAGGTTAAAGGATATGGTCATTACCAACCCATAACATAACCCCAATAAATTTCACAATTAATTGCATGGAAGATCTCACCTTCCCACCAAGCCGCTCTCCTACACAAGAATTGACACGTATGGGACCCACAAAACTCACACGGCATCCCCTCCTTGGATACGCTATTTTCAGCGCATCACTTCTCATACGGTCATAAAATGGGCATTGTAGGATTTGTATAAATATAATAAACATCACGATTGTAATTATACTTAAATCAGATAATTTTGAAAAATTGTAAAAGTGACAAGAGTAAACTGAATTTGGGTTCTTTGCCAAGCCAGGTTGATGATGGTGGAGACCTGAACCTGATGAGTTTCAAGACATTTCTTTTTCTTTTTTGTTACAATGCGAGTGTAAAGGTCCTTATATTATGCAAAAATTGCATTATAGTTTCCTATATTAAAAAGTTAAGGCTCAGATCTGTAAATAAATATCAGGCAAATGAGAATAAAACACGCCATGGCTGCAAATAAATTCCCAGTTGCATAATTACAACAAATACCATCTGGGGGTTTGCCCAGCCAAGATACGTGTCAAATTACTCCATGCCTGACAAAACTCAAGAGATCTTATCATCATAGCCTATATTTTTTTTTTTTTTTTGGGTAGAACAAATATATGTATATATAAGACCATCTCCAGCAGTTGCACTAAATGAATATTTACTGCAAAAAAATTCCCAATTAAAAAAGGAGGTTATTGTTGATAACATCCTCATTAAACTATCTAATTGTTCTTTTATGCCTTCAATAATATATTTTATAAAAAAATGCCTAATGAAGTAAATATTTATAGAAAACATCCCCTTTATATTTTCCATACCTTTATTACCCTTATTATTAATTATATTATTTTATTTTAATACAAATATAATTTTTTTTTATTTTTTTGATTTTTTTGGAATTAGTTATGACGATTTTAAAAAAGTTTCACAGACGCGCGTGTGTTTATTAGTTTTTTTTTTTTTAATTGTTAATTATAAGGGTAATTTGGGATGGGGCTGTTTTCAATAAATATTTTATTCTAGGCACCTTTTCTAAATAAGTTTTTTAATAGGCATCAATCAACAATTGGCTCTTAAAAAAGCAACCAGTTATTCAATATGTGAAATTTAAGGCTCAGATATTTAATAATACCATCAGGTAAAAGAGATAAGAGACACGCCATGGCTGCAAATTCCCAATTGAATTGAGTTTGCCCAGCCAAGATACGTGTCAGGTTATTACTCCGTGCCTGAACAAACTCAAGCTTTCATATCATCATAGCCTCAAATAATATTGTTAAACAAGAAACAAGATAATGATGATAAGGATGAAGAAGAGGAAGAGGAAGAAGAAGAATATACATTTGTCCACATAATAATGTCCACTTTGCTTTTGCACACAAAAGGTCCTTATATTATGCAAAAATAACACCATAGGTCCAGGTTCATTAGCTCAAATAGAGAAACATCATCATAGCCATGAATCTGAACAATGTACAGTACATCGGGGGTAAAGCAAGAAAACTCTTCCATCCTAATTGCACGCAAGGTCCCTATATTATGCAAAAATAGCACTACAAGTCCTTAAAAATTGAGAGGTGAAGTTAAGATAGTTTGAGGCTCAGGCTCAGATCTGTAAACGAGAATTAGACTCACCATGGCTGCAATATCCCAGTTGCATAATTCCCACAAATACCATCTGGAAGTTTGCCCAGCCAAGATACGAGTAGCTCAACAAATCTTATCATCATAGCCTATACATACATACATGTATATATTATCTCCAGCATTTGCACCAAATGGATATTTTTTGTTACAATGCGAGTCTGAAGAGATTTCTTTTTTTTTTTTTGTTCCAATGCAAGTGTGAAGACAAGCCATGGCTGCAAATTCTCAATTAAGGCCATTTGAATTTGCCCAGTCAAGATACATGTCAGGTTACTCTATATGCCTGATATTGTTGTTTAACAAGAAACAAGATAATGATGATGAAGAATATACATACACAGATGCATGAAAGATCCTTATATTATGCAAAAATTGCACTATAGCTCACTATATTATAAAGTTAATTATAAAGTTAAGGCTCAGATCTGTAAAATATGATCAGCCAAACACCATGGCTGCAAATTCCCAGTTGCATAATTTTAAAAATGCCATCTGAGTTTGCCTAGCCAAGATACGTGTCCGATTACTCAATGCCTGACCAAAATCAAGAGGTCTTATCATCATAGCCATGAACTTTAACACTTAAGAGCGAGATGAGAATCATGATATTATTTTTGAGTTAATTGCACGGCAGGTCAGTATATTATGCAAAAATGCACTATAGGTCCCTATATTAAGCTTCCTTTTAGCCTCAATGTTCATGTCATTAGCTCAAATAGAGAAACATCATCATAGCCATGAATTTGAAAAGCAATGGACCAAGAAAATTCTTCCATCATATATATAGGATGTACCTATTTTATATGATCAAATCGTGTTAGGACAAGTAACGCACTAATTGCACGGAAGGTCCCTGTACAGTTCATATTAATGTAACGCTAGTGACAAACATTGATAGACGGAGGGAGTATTATTATGCTTTGGAACAAACAAAATACAACCGTTTACCCAACCAAAAATAATTAAAATAAGTCCCTCAAAATTGAGGGGCCAAGTGAAGATAATTTAAGGCTCAGATCTGTAAAATATAATAAGGCAAATGAGATTGACACTCGCCATGGCTGCAAATTCCCACAAATGAGATCTGGGTTATGCCCAGCCAAGATACGGGTCGAATTACTCCATGCCTGACGAAACTCAAGAGATCTTATCATCATAGCCTATAGTTACATACATGTATAAGAAAGAGATAATATTACAGTATAATTATACATACATAGTTGGTGATGGTAATGGTGGTGTAGCCGTGTAGCCGTGTAGGCCATCGAAAGGAGTTGTTGAGTGTGAAATCATAGGGCTTGCAACCCTCATTCTCCCTAAAGATTCTCTGAAATGAACTGAAAAGTTCTAACACCGTATAGAGGAATATACAAATTAGAGCTAACTAGTTTCTAGTTAGATTTGTTACTTTTATATCCTTTTTAATTTTTCTTAAGTTTTTTTTTAATTTTATTTTTTTAAATTCTGTATTTTATTTTTTTTAGGGGTAATTGGAGAAAAATGCCTCCTTAATGAGGCTACTAATTTTTTTAAGCCTCTAACTTTTTTATTTAGAGATAAATGCCTTGTTAATTAAGTAATTAGAGAAAAAATCCCCTTAATTATCTTTTTTCCCTTTTTACCCCATATAAATACTACTTATATTATAAACTAGGTAATTAATTCCCTAATTATTATCACACACTCACACATAGATTCTCTCTCTCACTTTCTCTCTCTCACCTTCTCTCTCCTCTAACCGATTCTCCATTGCTAAGCTAAGAAACTCAAGCTCACGCATCTCAATCACACTCACCAATCTAACTCACAAACATTAATCGATTGTTTCTTCTTCTCCAAAAGGTAATCTAACATCTCCTCTACCTCTCATGCTCCCTCTCTCTCTCGGCTCTGTTTCATCTTCTCTTTTTTTTTTTGAATTTTTGATTTCATTTTTGTTGTTTTGCTGATTTGCAGGTTTTAGTTTATAGATATACGTATAAATGTGTATGTATTCTCTGTTTTTAAAGCATTTTCATTCACATTTTACAACTTTTACCAATTACACTGTTTTGAAGCTTTTTCTTTTCGAATTGCTTGTTTTTGTGTTGATTTTGTGTTTATATTCTTAGTTTTGCTCATATTTTGCTTTGATTTTAGCAAATTGTTGTGTTTAAGCTCTTTTTGTTATGAAAATGTTTTTACATTCTTCATTTCTTCATTTTTTGCTTACTTTTCTGTAGATTCTGTGTTAAATTCTTCACTTTGTTCATTTGTTGCTTCTATACAGCTAAATTATGTGTTTAAACTGGTTTACTCGCAGTATATTTGTGTAATTGAGTTGTAATTCTGTTAACAGGTTTATGCAGTTGCAGAATTCCATGTTTTTTACATGGAATTCCATGTTTTGTACAGTATGAAACTGTAGGAAACATGGAATTCCATGTTTAAAACATGGAATTCTGTGTCGCGCTTTGTACAGTCTAGAATTCATTGTTTTAAACATGGAATTCCATGTTTGATACAGTTTCATACTGTACAAAACATGGAATTCCATGTAAAAAACATGGAATTTTACAAATCCACAGAAATTTCCCCCCCTTTTTCTGGTTCTTCCTTTGTTTGTTTTACTGTATTCTAGTACTTATGTCATGAATTGTTTTTATGCAGATGGTTATGGCTGTAGTTCGGTACGGTTCTCAACGTTCTATGCGTTCGTTTGATCTTTTCCCGACTCTCGATTCTGTTTTCGATTATGTGTTGTCTAAATGGCCTTCCCTTGTTTTGAGTTCCACGCATCTAGTATATTCAGTGGGAGATGACACCAACTGTTTGTTGAAGAGCGAAGAAGACTTTTCCAACATGCAATTTTTGGTTAGCGAGACTACTTTGCAACGTATGGATATTTACGTTACCGACGATCGTGAAAACGATGCCTCTCAGTCTATTTCTTGCTCGGCTATCACCGTTCTGGATTCTTCTTCTTCTTCTTCTAAAAAGGTCATTTCTTTCCACGATCCAAAGGAGCATACCTTTGGTGCTCATAAAGACTTGGTTCTGAAAAGCAACCATTGGAGTCAACTAATAAGTCACGTAGGTCAATGCTTTTATGGGGGAGTTGCTGAATTTCGTAATGCCCTTGCCAAATTTGCGAGCGAAGTAGGTTTTACGTATTACTTTACTCACAATTACATGTATAAATGCTCGGTTCATTGCAAAGGTTTCAAAACCAACGGATGTCCTTGGAAAGTTTACGCCTCTCGTGAACGTAGCAACGGCTTTTTCTACATACGTACGTTAATAAACGAGCACAACTGTGGTGCGGTTATGAAGTCTACGGTTAGCAAGGTTATTAATTGTAACGTGATTTCTGATTTGGTTGTTGAAGACGTTAGGGCTAAGCCTGATATCGTTCCGAAAGATATTATCAGGGATTTGAAATTCAATTACGGATTCGATATATCTTACGCGATTGCTCATCATAGTCTAAAAAAAGCCAAGGACGAAGTTCATGGCGACTTGTCTTCTTCGTTCCATCGATTACGATCTTATTTAGATAAGTTGAAATCAGCGGATCCATCCACACAAGTTCATTACGAGTATGATCCAGTCACTTCCACATTTGAGCGATGCTTTGTTGCATTTGGTGGTTGTATTTACGGTTTTAAATCTTGCCGTCCAATGCTTTTTATAGACGGTACACATTTGAACTCCAAGTATAAGGGACATCTTCTAGTTGCAACTGCAAAGGACGCCAACAAAGGTTAGTTAACTTTGATTTCCTTCTCTGTTCCCCCCTGTTTTTTAGAGTTTGTTTGTGTATTAAACATGGAATTCCATGTTTAGAAACTGTATTAAACATGGAATTCCATGTTTTATACAGTTCCCAAACATGGAATTCCATGTTTAATACAGAAATTAAATCCTGGAGCTTTCATGTATTCTAGCTGTAGTAACATGGAATTACATGTTTTTTAAACTGCACAAAACATGGAATTCCATGTTTTGAAACATGGAATTCCATGTTTTGAAACATGGAATTCATTGAAATTTTTCTGTTTCCTTTTTTCTTTTTTTTTTTTTTATGATTTTGATTGTGTTTTGTTTGATTATCCCAATGTAGGTATTTTCCCCGTTGCATTTGCAGTGGTCCGAGGCGAGGACACCATAAACTGGAATTATTTTTTGAGGTTTCTTAGACCTTTGGTCGACGATCGTCGAATCACGTTCATCTCGGACCGTTTTCAAGGTATCATAACATCCGTGAGGGAAGTGTTTCCCGATGGTTTTCATTCTTTCTGTTTGTTTCATTTGAGAAACAATCTTCGGGACTCGATAAAAGGTAGAGGCTTGGGTCCATACAGGGAGGCTATGATTACTTTGTTAAACAGGGTAGCCCATGCTCCAAACGCTGCAGAATTCGACATAGCTTTTGAAGTTTTCATCCGTGAAGGGAAAGCCGTTGGTCGTACTTTCATGAATAATTTGCCCAAAGAAAACTTTTCCAATGCTTTTTTCCAGGGCAAGCGTTACGGGGAGATGACTTCAAACGCTGCCGAATCAGTGAACTCGAGATTGAAGCGTGAGCAGTGGGACGAACTACCAATTATGGAGCTAATCGATCAAATCCGGCTTTGGGTAATGCGTATCTTTTCAGAAAGGCTTTTAGAGTCTTCGAAGTGGAGCACAACACTTGTACCCGAGGCGGAGCTTGTCTACAAACAACATTTTAACAAATCTCGTTCTTGGACAGTTTGTCGTCAATCAGGACAACTGTATCAAGTTGTTTCGGACCCTTCTCATGTTGTTGATCTTCATAGATGCTCGTGCACGTGTGGGGATTGGCAGTTTCACGGTTTCCCTTGTTCACATGCCGTCGCTGTTTTGCAAAAATCGGTAGATCCAGCTCACCGTTTAGAGTATATCGAGAGGTATTATCAGACCGCATTATACAAGGAATGCTACTCTCGGAACGTTCCTGCTTTTTCCACGTTTGCTCCACCTTCACCACCCCTCGGGCCCAACGATGTTTATGTGCAGCCTCCAATCGTCAAGGTTCCTCCTGGCCGACCCAAAACGAAACGTTTCAAGTCTCGTGGAGAATTTGAGCACGAACCTAAGATGATTACCTGCGGACGTTGTCACACACTAGGACATCATAATGCCAAAACTTGCCGAGCTGCTATATGATTTTTGTTTTATTTTTTACGATCATTACATTCCTTTTAATAATTTTTTTTAAATTGAATTGTTTATCATTTTTACAGATTCTGTAGTTATGGTTTGAATAATTTTTGATCTTATACTTTTTTGTGTTTTATATTGTTTTTTTATAGTGATTATGTTTTAGTATATCATTTTTAGCTCATTAGCTTAACTTGTTTTTCTTTGCAGGTTTACATTTTTCAAAACATGAAATTCCATGTTTTATGCAGTTGAAAAACATGGAATTCCATGTTTCATACAGATTCAAAACATGGAATTCCATGTTTTGTGCAGTTGAAAAACATGGAATTCCATTGAAATTTTTTATATTGTTTTTTTATAGTGATTATGTTTTAGTATATCATTTTTAGCTCACTAGCTTAAGTTGTTTTTCTTGCAGGTTTACATTTTTCAAAACATGAAATTCCATGTTTTATGCAGTTGAAAAACATGGAATTCCATGTTTTATGCAGTTGAAAAACATGGAATTCCATGTTTTGTGCAGTTGAAAAACATGGAATTCCATTGAAATTTTTTCCTTGTTCAAGTAACCTGTTTGTATCGAAACATTATAATAAAGTAATTGACAAACATATAATACTAAGAATTTTTTCAATATTAGAATTCATTACAATTCATAACAAATTAATAAACTAAGAATTCATTACAATTCATTTTAAACATTAGAATCTTTAAACAAACCTAAAATAATTAAAAACATAGTAGTTTAAACATTTTTCAAGTGTCTGAATAACTAATTCTTTGATATTCGTTGTCTAAGAATTGCATATACATCCTTGCACGGAACTTCTCAGCTTCATTCTCTTCGAATGTCTCCCTAATTTTAGCTGTGTTGTACATGTCCTCCGCGTACATGCAAATATAAACTCCACTGTTTTTGCTTCCTTCAGCCATTTGTGGGCAATTCATCTCCTTCAACTCTAGTTGAGTCTGGTTCTCGGAATCTGGTCCAGGCCCCATATCAAGATAGTGGAAGACTTTTTCAGCGTTTTTTCTGCATTTGTCGGCTAAGGATTGATTTTTAAGTCCCTTTCCCGGGTTGTAGTGTCTCCATTTGTTTTCCGGGAACTCGTGGAGTTCAAACACTAAGAGTGACCAGTGTGAATCTTTTACATTATCCTCGTCCTCCACCGTTTGTATAGGAATGAGTACACTCACGTTATCACCTTCGATATTTTCAACAGCATTTAAAAACAACTTCTTCACTTGTTTTTCCATTATCTCGGGGTCATTTCCGTTAACGAAATCCTACATATATTGAACAATTTTCATTAATCGTTTATATATATTCAGTAGTGAAAATAATTTTTGCTTACCATTGTTTCTGTTGTCATGTGTGCAACTTTGTACTCCACGATAAATATATTGTCCATAGTTGTCTCGTGTTTTTCTTTCTTATCAAATTCATGCTGTATCAGAGTCAAGTATGCTTCTATAACCTGTAATAAACATTAGATTTCCATGTGTTATACATTTTTTGTAAGTGTAATAAACATGGATTTCCATGTTTTATACAGTTTTCAAAACATGGAATTCCATGTTCTGATAACTGTAATAAACATGGAATTCCATGTTTTTTATATGTATACTGTTTTAGGAAATGTAATAAACATGGAATTCCATGTTTAGCACAGTTATCAAAACATGGAATTCCATGTTCTGATAACTGTAATAAACATGGAATTCCATGTTTATTACAGTTATAACTTTTTCCTACTTACGCTTATATCGATCGCCTTTTCTTCTGCTATTGCTTCCATGTCTTCAATTGTTACTGGTATAGTCATGTTTTCTCCCCACACAGCACACCTGCAAAAAAATATATATATATTCAATTGTTAATACATAAAAGATTAAAATAAGTATAGAATAGAAGTTAAAATCTTACAATTTGTCCTTTTGTTGTTCTAAAATATCGTTTACTTTTTTTACATGTCTCTTTTCTATGAATTCATAAGTATTCTTCTTTTGATTCCTTTTTCTTCCATATACAACCTTCCCCCACCTTTTCTCCTCTTCATTATCTTTTCCTTCATCGACTTTTCCTTCATCTACTTTTGTCTTTCCTTTATCTTGACGTTTTTTCATTCTCTGCTCATTCTCATTTTCTACTTTCTTCGATGTATTCTCTATCTCGAATTCTATGTTTTTGCTCACCTTTCTTCTTTTTGTTTTCTGTGTCGTGAAGTCCGATTCGAGTTTCTTCTTTGCATTTCTTGGATTTCTCTTCACCCTTGTTACCATTGAACTTATTTTTACACCCTCTGCTTTTTCTCCCGTTATTTGAACTTCTTCTTCATCCTGGGCAGTTGGTGTTTTTTCTTTTTCTTCATCATTCTGTACGGTTTCTCCAGCTGGCACCTCGGGATTTGCTTCTTTTCCACTTTCTTGCTCCTTTTGAGTTACCACCTCAGTCCCCATATTTGCCTCACTATTGGCTTCCTTGTTCACCTCAGTCGCGGGTTCGATATTCACTCCCGGCTCGTTTTCTTTGTCGGTTTCCATATTCACCGGTGGCTCGTTTTCTTTCTCTGTTTCTACTCCTCCCTCTCTGTCCTGTCCACTGTTTTTCTCTGGAGGCGTGTCCATGTACATTCCATAGTCCACTGCGCGCTCTACATAGTGGTCCACCTCCTTTTCTTCCTTAAGCTTTTTGATTATTGAATCTTTTTCTACTATTTGCACGTGAAGCTCCGTGTTCTCCGTCTCTAGTTCGTTTACTCGATCTTTCAGTTTTTTGTTTGATTCTTCCAGCTTCTTTATTTTCTTATTCTCCTTTTCGTTTATTTCTTTTAACTGTTTCTCCAGCTTGGATTTCTCCTTTTCTAGAATGTGCTGTCTCTTGTAAGCCCCATCTAATTCATCATGTAAATCTTTTACAGTTGTATCTTCTTCTTCTTCTTCTTCTTCATCTGCAACCATCAAAACCAAAAAAAAAATTAGTTATAAGACTAAAACTTAACTGCACAAAACATGGAATCCCCAGTTTCGTACTGTATATAACATGGAATTCCATGTTTGAAACATGGAATTCCATGTTTTATACAGTACGAAACTGAATGAACATGGAATTCCATGTTCAAACATGGAATTCCATGTTATATACAGTACGAAACTGAATGAAACATGGAATTCCATGTTTGAAACATGGAATTCCATGTTTTATAAAACTTAACCTAATGCATTTTTTTTTTTTTACCTTTTTCTTCTTCCTCCTCCTCCTTCTCCTCTTCCTCTTCCTCATCTTCTGAATCTCTTTGTGTCACAGATACGACACTATCGTCATCTTCTTCTTCTTCTTCATTCTCTTTTTTTAACCCAAGTTTTTCTTTTTCCTCATCGCTTATGACTATCTTCTTTCTAACCTGTGGAAGATATGTACAGTTTTAGTTAACTGTTTAATTTATATATATGTAAATCTTTATGTTTAGTTTACCTCTTTTTTTCTTAGTTTGTCAATTTTTGACGATTTATACTTTCTGTCTCTATCATCTAGCTTCCATCTCAGAATTCTTGGCCAAGCATTTTGTCTTAATTTAGTTCCCAAAGATGTATATTCATAAAACCAAGCCTGTGCAACATAAGAAAGTATAATATTAGTACACTTTATAAACTTATATATATATATGTATTTTTAGATTAGTCTTGTTTCTTACCACTAGAACTGTTACGCATCCTATTACTTTCTTCGGATTTGTCCTACTATAGATTTCCAAGGATTCCTCTAGCAAATCTATAAGTCTTCCTGTCCAATCATATTCTGTCATCTTGTCTTTTATCATTTCGATTGTCCTAATATCTCTTTTCTTGATTACAGTTCCTTTATTTGAGTACATTACATTCCCCATTATGAAAAGTGTCATTAACAGAGGAAAATCTGCCATCCTTTCTTTCTCCACTCTTTCTTTTCTTTCCTTCTTTTCATCTTCACCTTCTCCCTCCACATCTGGAATATCTTCCATCATATTCTTCAACACGTCTTTTATATCTGTTGTTTTCACCCTTTTGTTATCTCCAAAGTATTTGACATGCCATTCCGTTAATTCACCAGCTTCTTCATTTGATAGACTAGGGAATTCTTCCTCTCCACCTTTGATTCCCATTACAACAGCTACATCTTCTCTTTTAAGTTTTATTACTCTTTCTCCTAATACGAACCCCTTTTTCTGTCTTGAGTAGCACTTAATTATTTCTTGTGTTATAATATCCCCTTTCCTAAGTATAAAATTTTCTTTTCTTTTCATTAACTTGTATAATCCATTTATCAATTCATAGAATGGTGTTTCCTTGCACCATTCTATGTGATGTTCTTTAAATTGTGGTTCACTTAGTAACTTTACAAGTACAGTTAAATTCGACTTGTATGTTTCTTTAAAAGTTCTTGTTTTTCTCCCTTCTTCTACTTCATCTACTTCTTCATTATTCATGTTTCTTCTTGGTGCCATTTTCTCCTGTTTTTACACAAGCACAAGAAAACAAATTAGTATTCCTGAATTTGAGTTAATTCCATGTTTAGTAAGTGTACTAAACATGGAATTCCATGTTTTATGCAGTTACCAAAACATGGAATTCCATGTTCTGATAACTGTATTAAACATGGAATTCCATGTTTAGTACACTTACTAAAAACAGTTTCCAGATTTCCATATTATGCACTAATTACACTATAAGGTCCCTAAACTATACATTTTGTCTATAATCTTCACAATATTTACTCAATAATTTAGTCTCAGACCCTGTTTTATCTATATTTTACACTAATACCTCAAATATTTTGAGTATAATTGCACTATAGGTCCCTGTTGCACATTTTAATCATCTTTAATCACTGCATTTCATTGTCTCTTTATGTTAATCACATTATTCTACTACATTCATCCTAAAATCGTATTATAAACCCTAGAAACTAACAAAATCGCTATATATAAACACCGTATATCTTAATCAAACATTAATCATGCAAAAATCATTTAAATTCAACATGATTTGTAAATTTGTTTTGTTTTTGTTTGTGAATCATTCATTAACACAGTCGGAATCAAAATTTTCACTCAAAAATCACACAATAACATCGATTTTTAGGTTTTTAGAAGTACTTACTAGTTTGTTGTTGTTTTGTTTGTCGTTGCCGGTGTTGAGTCGCTGTGTTGAGTCGCGCCTGAGTCGCCCTTAGTCGCCGGTGAGTCTCTCTCCCTCACTCGCAGTGTGTGTGTGTGTGCAGTTTTGTGTTTTGTTTGTTTGTGTGCAGTTTGTTTGTATATGAGTTGAGAGACGGTTTCTTTTTGTTTTTTTTTTTTTTTCTTTTTTAAACAAAAGATATATACACGCTTTTTTTTTTTTTTTTTTTTAAATGGTTAGTTAGGGGGTAGTTTTGGAAGAGGCTGTTTTCTCCAAAATGTTTTTTTGGAGGCACCTTTTTTTAAATAATTTCTTTAATAGGCATTTACCTCTAATTGGCTCTTTTTTTTAATTACCCGATATACGAGGGTACGTACCTACATTTTTTGTAATGTACGTAACTATATTTTTTGTTGGGTACTCACCTACGATATACATTCTACGAGTTTTACGAGGGTACGTACCTACATCTTTTGTGATGTACGTAGCTACATTTTTTGTTAGGTACGCACCTACGATTTACATTCTACGAGTACTACGAGGGTACGTACCTACATCTTTTGTGATGTACGTAACTAAATTTTTTTGTTAGGTACGCACCTACAATATACATTCTACGAGTTCTACGAGGGTACATACCTACATCTTTTGTGATGTACATAGCTACATTTTTTGTTAGGTACGCACCTATTTTCCAAAGAGGTATATACATATGTCGTTTTTTGTCCATATCCAAGTATAAAAAGAAGGTTCTTATTGTATTTGTCCATGTCAACCTTTAATGGCGGTACCCAATGGGCTGTACCAAAGAGAATATACCATACAAAAAAATTCATTCACACTTGCATAGGAACCAGAAGCAACAAATATCCTTTCACACTCATCACATTAATAGATTTTATTTAGGTTTTAAATTATTGTGAGACCATTATTTTTAGATTGTGGTGAGATCAATATTGTCAAAATAAAAAATCAGAATGCATTTAATCAAAACTGTTTTTTACTGTATTTTTACTTTTATATTCAATTGCTGGACCCAATGGGCTTAACCCAATAAGCTAGAAGCAAGGGGATGAAACCAAGAGGCTGGATTTTTACTTGGGAAAATAACAATTGTTAAACACAAATGAGCGTTAAAAAATATTGGAACAATTTTTTAAAATGGGCTGGATCCAACAAAGGCCTGGGCCCATAAGGGTTTGTGCCAAAACAAATGGACAGGGCAAAAAAAAAATATGGTTCCAACAAAACAAAATGAAAGTGAAGGATAGTGATGGTGTTGGGTGGCGGGCTGGACCCAGCAAAGGCCTTAGTCCCAAAAGGGTTTGTACCCAAACCCATGGACACGGAGAATAAAAAAAATCTGGATCGAACAAAACAAAACGAAAGCGAAGGATGGTGATGGTGTTGGGGCGGGGAGAATGGCGCCGATCTACAGTGGAGTGTGAAGATGGTGATGGTGTGGATCTGGAGGGAGAAGGATGGTGATGGTGGTGGGGCAGGGCTTCGATGACGACGAGATCCCTTGTGAAGACGCGGTTTTCTTGATGGATCTGGTGCAGAACGAGAGTGGTGTTGGTTTTCTTGGTGGAGAGCGGTGGCGCCTGGTTTTCTGGTGCAGGAATGGCGGCATATCTGAACGGAGGCAGCCTTTTCTGGTACAGAAATGGTGACGAGTGACGTCGGGTTTTCTGGTGCAGTGGCTTCGTGCACAGCAGCGTTTTGTTGGTGAAGATGATGATGGAAGGAGGCGTCGGTGATGATGGTGATGATGGTGGTGAAGGTGGAAGGTGAGAAGGTGGAGGTGAGGATAGTGTGGAGGGGTAAGGGAGGCGGCTGGTTTTTTGATGGAGGTAGAGTGGTGGCCTGATGGACCGCTAAGAGAGAGAGGGTTGATATGAGAGAGAGGGTTGATATGAGAGAGAGGGGTTGTGGGAGAGAGAGAGAGAGTGTACAGAGAGAAGAAGGAAGGTGAGAAAGGGTTCGGTGAATTGTTCTATATCAGGTTTTTGTTTTGTTTTTTTGGTTATTCATTGTGGAAATGGGGTGTTTTGGGTTTTTTGCCTTATAGTAGTTAGGTTGTAATGAAAAATTGGGGTTTGGGATTTTATTTGTTAAGTCTTATGTTGTGGGGTTGTAAAATATCATTTCCCCAAAAATGAATGAGTACGTGTATTTGTTAGAAACCACATTCAATAATTTATTTTATAAATAGATTCTAATAAAATAAATATTGTATTTTATAAAAAGATTCTAATAAAATAAATATTGTAGAAAACAACCATTTTATCTTTTTACATCTATAATATCCTTATTATAAAATATTATTTAATTTTTAATGTAATATTTATTTTTAAAAATTAAACAAATAATAAGACATTTCCACCACTATTGTCATCATCACTACCACCACCATCATCACCATTACCATAAAAAAAACAACAGCACCTACATTCACCATCACCAACCCTACCACCTACTACTAATTTCATTAACGCATGTATATAGGAATTTTTTAATAACTAATTCTAAAAATATCAGAAAAATAAAAAAATTACATTTTTAGACGAGACAAATTAATATTTACGTCTATGATCTTTTTTTGAATTTTTTTCGCAAACATGAAATTTCGTGTTCTAAACAAAGAATTCATTGTTCGAAACAATGAAATTTTAGATTTCAACAATAAAATCCTTATTCCGAACAATAAATTTCATGTATGCGTAATAGTTTTGATATTTATAAGAATAAATTCCGTGTTCGAAAAAAAGAGTTCATTGTTCGGAACGATGAATTTCATGTCAGCGAAAAAAATTCAAAATAATTCAAAAGAAAACTATAAATATTTATTTGTCTCGTCCAAAAATATAAATTTTTTATTTTGCTAATTTATTTTATAACTAGTTATGACGATTTGTAAAAAAAAAATCTCGAACGCACGCGTGTGATGGAATTAGTAGATAGTGGTGGTGGTTGTGGTGGTAATAGGTTGGTGGTGGTGGTAGTAGTAATAGTTGTGGTGGTAAGGTGGTGGTAGTAGTTGTGGTGGTAATAGAGTGGTGGTGGTGGTGGGAGGTTGTAATAGGGTAGTTAAATTTAAATGATAAATAGTAGAGTAATTAAAATAATTATATAAAGATATTTCTGTTAAGGGTTATTTTTAGTAAAAAATCTTATTAGGGGTTATTTTCAACAAATAAGTTTTCAATAGGTTGTTTTCAATTAATGACTATTTTTTTACTTTGAGCAAAAACACCTGTTACCCTCTCTGTACTATGGCCTGATTGACTACTTACCCCATGTTTTTGAATCATTGACATTTTATCTCATGTATTAAGTTTTCGTGACTCGTGACCCCTACTTAACGGAATCCGTAAAAAATTGTCCTTAGTTGGTCACGTGTTGGTCATGTGCGCGATTTTCGTGACATTTTAACCCGTGTACTAAGTTTTCGTGATATTTTACCCCTTGTACTAAGTTTCCTTTTGCTTCTCCCTACATGTCCTTGTATTATGTCCTTCTCTTTTGAAAATCTTGAAT
This sequence comes from Nemophila menziesii, assembly GCA_029959085.1. Classification (NCBI taxonomy): domain Eukaryota; kingdom Viridiplantae; phylum Streptophyta; class Magnoliopsida; order Boraginales; family Hydrophyllaceae; genus Nemophila; species Nemophila menziesii. The sequence continues at coordinate 3,678,782 of JARWIR010000013.1, forward strand.
TTCATTACCGTACCCACTCTACTTGCCTTTTGAACAATCCCAGTTTTGTGTTGTTTTCTCCACTTTTAAAATTGAACCTCATCAACCTCCTTTGTCCTAGCCTTTTTTGGCCTGCCAACTAATTTAAAGGCATAAGTGGTTCCACAAAAACAGGTCTTGTAGCAGGCCACATAGAAAGTCCATTAACCGGGTAAATCGTTGGTGTATATGCCTTCATATAAGTATCTTTTTTGTAACACTCATGGGCATACTTTTCTAGATCTAGTATAGGGGTAAAATGTCACGAAAACTTAGTATAGGGGGCAAAATGTCACGAAACCGCGCACATGACCAACACGTGACCAACTAACGACGATTTTTGACCGATTCCATTAAGTTGGGGTAATGAGTCACGAAAACTTACTATAAGGGGTAAAATGTCACAAATTCGAAAACATATAGTCAATCGGGCCATAGTACAGGGAATAAAAGGGGTATTTACTCTTTTTCTTTTTTGGGCAAATGATATTATCTTTTACTTATATGCCCATAAGTCATTAGGTTTTCTCTATAAAGTACTCTGAAATTAAATAGATATCTTAGACATTTATGGTTGTTTTTGTCAAAGAGCATTAGAAAGGTATAATGTACTGTAGACAAGCTGAGTTTGAGATTTCCTAAACAGAGTATTTCAATGTTGGGTGCTAAAAGAAGAATATTAACCCTACTTTTATAACCTAACATCGTATATATCAAGACCAGATTACAGCGAATAACAGGTTCGATGAGAAATATATTTTAAAAAATCCATACTCAAATATTCTAACCCTAAATAAATAATGCTTAACTTAACCACAAACGGGTCAATAGGTCAATTATTAATAATTAATATACACATTCAGTCCAAAGGAGTCAAATTAGATATACTAATAAATATTTAACCTATTGTACCCATTAAAATAAAAGAGAGGAAGGGTCGATTTGTAAAAAAAAAATTAAAAATACTTTTACCCAACATGTCTTAAAGACCCCCTCCTCAAGACCCAAGCACCCACCCAATCCATTATTCATACTAAAGGCCAATTATAAAATTTAATACTATAAACCTATTTTCCCACTATCCATTATACCCTAAAAAACTTATCTACTATATATACTAAACCACACAATAAACACGTATTTCACACCTACAAATTCTAGTAATCCTTTCAAAACCCTCACCTCTCCACGCCAATGGTAGTGAAGGTCGTCCATGGAGGCCTTCTCGTTCTCGAGACCAACTATGACAGTGAAGCTCGTTCACGGAGTCATAATGGAGATGAAGAACATGCTCGAAACTTGTTCCACACAGTTCGTAACTCCGGTGTGGTAAGGCAAAATATAACGTCGATGCTTGGCCTAATCCGAAGAGGTTCCGACAATCTGAGTCGGTGATACAAAGTTGTTATCCGAGATAAAGCGTGATTTCTTAGGGAAAGGAGTGTCAAACTCTTTCCAGGGATATATATTCTGAGTCATGGTAGAAGCATCTCGACATATAGACATTACTTTGACAGGATGGATTTTTTCCCTGCGATCTTATTAGGTGCATTCATCTTCGAGTTATATTGCGCTCAACAACAATGTCATTTGCGTCTTCTCGATAACTTTAAATATCTGTTTCCATAACAAAACCGACACACTCTGTGTACCTCATAGACTAGAAATGGTTGTGGTCATTATAAGGTCAACTTAAGTCTCCAAAATTTCCCGTGTCAAGTAATACCTAATAGAAATAATGCTAATGTCGAGTGTCAGAGTGTCACCGTGAGCGCAAATTCTTGTGGTCCTGACCTAGTATTGGTTTTAGGAAGTCTCGAAGAAGCAAATAGGTCCTTAGGCAAGAATTCTTAAGCTAGTTGACGGTCAGATCCTCGAGCAAGTGAATGTAAAGCTCCTTGATAGCGAATGAGAGTAAGGTACGCTGTTGTTAACACTTTTCACCGTTCAGTTACCTACTACAATCTCTTCTCCTCTTTTCCAATACATACTTATCTATGTTATTGTGTTATTAGCCTTGGACTATGTCCTTGATCCGAGTGTGATGATAAGCGTGACCTTTTATGCTCTGTCATCTGGCGCCGTTTATGGGAATATCTATGGATCACATTGATACTCCACATGGTTTTAACGCGATATGCGAAGAGTGTTTTGAAACAATTTGATATTAAAAAGAGCAATAATGGAAAAAGAATCTACCTTTAAGGTTATGACTTCTCTGCTGATGAAACATAGAGGAGTAAAACATGTGCATGTTGGTAATAATCAACCACGAGCAATTGAATCGTATAAATGCCGACGGTAACTAGGAGAGATAAGATTGGAGCGAGTAGCCTTTAGGTGCAACTAAGGAAAGACACGAACTTTGAAAGTAAAAACGAATATAATATTATTGTTCTACTGGAATGGGTATGATATCTCCATGTGTCATCTGTTGAGACGATGCAAATATTCAAGCCAAAAGTAAAACTCTTGGTCAAATACCTTTTATTTCACAGTTTGCTTTTGGTGTTCATATGAATCATGAATACTATTAAGCAAGTTGAGAAGAAAGATTCCCGACCTAAAAAGGTCGAGCGAACGTAAACAACTTTTCTCTGCTCCCTAAGATCATCGAGTAAGGGGTCAACCAAAGAATTCCCAACCTTCAAAACGTCGATAAAATGTACAAAATTGTTCTCGTCTCCCTAAGATCATCGGCTAGAGAGACGGCCAATGGATCCCGGCCTGAAAAAGTTGATAGAATGTAACAAACTTTTCTTGACTCCCTAAGATCATCGACTAATGGGTCGACCAACATATTTCTAACTTGAGAAAGTCGATGTGATGTTAAAAAGAAAAAAATCTCGGCTCCCTAGTATCATCGACTAGGGGGTTGACCAACGATTCTCTACATGAAAAGTCAATAGAATGTAAAAAGACCCTCAATTCCCTAAGATCATCGACCACGGGGTTTGCTAATGGATTCCCAATCTGAAAATGGCAATAGAGTATAAAAAAAAATCATAAGAACAACCTTGATTTTGACTGATAATCAAAATATTGGAACCTCTGGCAAAACAAGACCAGCTCCTCTAGCACATCGCCTAATCGGCTAAAGGATTGACCAACAAGGATATTCGTCAGCATGATGATTGGACGATCGGTTAAATGTATACTTTTTATAGTGTTCTGAGTTATGCAGGTTATTCTTAAGTCCGACGTAGTATCAACAATTAGAAATATCTGTAAGATCGATGTAGCATCTACAAGCAAAGATATCTGTAAGACTGAAATAGCATTGACAAACAAAGATATCTGTAATTCCGACCTAGCATCGGCAGGAAAAGATATTCGTAAGTTCGACATAGTCTCGGAAATCTTATTCAAAGTCCGATCGTAAGGTCGACAAAAAGACATATTCATAAGTCCGACGCAGTCTCGGCAATCTTATTCAAATCCCGACCATAAGGTCCGCATGAAGATATATACATAAGTACGTCGCAGTCTCGGCAATATTATTCATATTTCGACCATAGGATCGGCGCGAACATATATTCGTAAGTTCGACGCAATCTTAACAATATTTTTCAAAGTCTAACCGTATGGTTGGCACAAAGACATATTTGTAAGTCTGGTGACATCTCGGGCAATCCTATTCAAAGTCTAAAGTAAGGTCGGCGCAAAGATATATACTAAGTCTGACGCAGTCTCGACAATCTTATTCAATTTTGATAGTAAGTTTGGTGCAAAGATATATTTGTAAGTCAAACATAGTCTCAACAATCTTATTCAAAGTATTACCACAATGTTGGTCGAAGATATATCTGTAAGTCAGACACGGTCTCAATAATCTTATACAAAGTTGGACCGTAAGGTCGACAGAAAGACATATTTTCAAATCTGTCGCAATCAAACTATCTTACTCAAAGTCCGACACAATATCAAGGTGGGTACAACCAAAACAGTGGCAAGAAAGATTTTTCTTTTGCAGGGATACTAATCACAAATACCAAAAGAGTCTTGGCAATAAAAACTGAACACCAACGAAATCTTGACAATATAAATCAAAGACCAATGGCATAAAAATTAAATACTAAGATAGAAATCAAAGATCGACAAATTTCGGTAATCAAAATCAAATACCAGCGCAGGCTTGGCGATTAATATTAAAGACCGGAAAAGTTTTGGCAATCCAAGACCAATGAAATCTTAGTGATTAAAATAAACGACGAACACAACTTTGGAAATTAAGATAAAAAACCCGACAAAACCTTGACAAGAAAATATAATAATTTGACAAAAAGAGTACAATTTTATTAAATATTTTATTATTTTTAATTCCAAAAGACGTTATATGTGTAATTTCCTATTTTTAATTCCATTGATTTGTAACTATAATATTTTCTGTTTTTTGTAATTCTCATATTTTTAATTCCACTTATTCTTAATAAAATGACATTTTTCATATTTTTGGTTGTCAAATCTAATTGAATTTACAAACACATTTCCAACATTCATAATTAAATTCCATATACTCATATGCACATATAAATTTTCTTGGTCGGCCTCATATGCCTATTACAAAAACAGGACACGTGATTTAATCGTTTCCAATTCTACTTGATAATTGATATACTACTCAATAATTACACTTTATTTCATGCCTTGTTATTCTAGTTTTTCAATATACATACATAATTTATATTTCTTTACGTCTTTCTTAATTTTTAATTATATTTTACGACAAGCATACATAACTATAACAAAAAACAATAGGTATAAAATGATTAAAAACTATCACTTCATAACATAACACAAGGCGTAGTAATACATGTCAAATGAAGAGATCTCGAGATGATATTAGAGAGTAGAGGAATATATAAATCACTACAGAAATGAAAGTTTACAGAAGGCTGGTCTTATAAAAGACGCGATCTAAGAAAAGCAAAGAAAGATTCTGTTGTAGCACACTCAATTCCTCTCTAGCGATAAAAAGCAACACTTAAACCACTTTATACTTTACTGATTATTCAAGGGTCTTCATCTCTCTTTGGATTTTGACGAAAAGACTCAGCTCTTATATCACATAAGTTTACAAATGGCACAATTTTATCAAAAACCAAAGCTTTCAACTAATAACATCAAACCTTTGACATTCATGAAAACTTAACTCAACTCATTATTGTATAAATTAAGGATTGATGAGGCTCAGATCATTCATTGATCGAGTAAAGAGTCTGATATATGTGTAATGGCTGCAACACCTGAAAATTCAAGGCTACCTCGCCACCTATACATACAAGTCACGATCTCAATACTATGATTTCATCACTGCCTCATAACCTTCCTTATATTCATGAACACGGAGATAGTATTGTTAAGCAGCATCAACAACAACAATAAGAGTAAATTGCACTATTAGTCCCTTTGTTATGTAAAATAGCCATGGCTGCAACACCTCTTTAGGGTGGCCGCGCCAAGATACAGCTCTGAATATTTTTGAATTAATTGCAATATAGGTCCCTATATAATTCAACAAAGTAAAATTAGGGTTACTTTAATTAAAAAGTAGGCAGTTGTTATTACCATTAAAATTCAAGGCTCAGATATGTAATAATAATATGATAAGAGACACGCCATGGCTGCAATATACCAATTGCATATACATGTAAGAGATTCTATCATCATAGCCAATAGATACATACATTATTTATTATTTTTGCATACATGAGAGGCTAAAAAGCCGGAAGTTAATAAAATAACTTACAAACCCTTAGGGAATCTAATATCCGCTCCGATCTCTTGCTATTTTAAATTAATTGCACTATCGGTTCCTATAATATGCAAAATATATTATATATTCAAAAGAAGATGATTTTAAATTCAACAAAGTCTGGGGACCAAATGAAGTTTCTCAAAATTTGAGGAGGGCCATACATAACTTAAGCTATTAATTTTGCAAGAGACCTACAAAGTCAAATCTTCATCTCTCAGACTCACTTGTAACATTACACGGATGTTATATTTATGAAAGTTTGAGGCTCAGATATGTAATAATATGATGATAGTAGAAAATGGCATTTGGTTTTGCCCAGCCAAGATACGTGTCAATCTATTAATTACTCTATGCCTCAACAAACTCAAACACTCTTATCATCATACCCTCAAATTTGTTATTGAACAAGAAAAAGATGATGAAGAATAAACATACACATACATATTCATTAGAGTAATGATATATGTCACCCCTTTTCATGTCACCCTTTTATCACTCTTCTATATATGTGTTCTGATTTCCTTGAATAGAAGATAGAAAAAAATTAAATAGAATAAAGAAATCAATTCATTGGTACATGTAAGCATACACGTAGGAGGTGATAAAAGGGTGATACAAAAAGGGTGACAAATATCATTACTCTATTCATTATACTCTCTCCATCCGTCGACAAAATAATGTCCACTTTGCTTTTGCACACCTTTATAAGCAACCAGTTATTCAATATGTGAAATTTAAGGCTCAGATATCTAATAATACAATCAGGTAAAAGAGATGAGAGATACGCCATGGCTGCAAAATCCCAATTGAATTGAGTTTGCCCAGCCAAGATACGTGTCAGGTGCCTTTTGTATCATCATAGCCTCAAATATTATTGTTGAACAAGAAACAAGAAACAAGATCACTTATGCTGGTAGGATCCAACTTATTAAATCAGTCTTAACTAGTATAGCTAGCCATACACTCCCAAAAAGGGTGGTTAAACAGCTTCAGAGTAAGATTATGGCTTTCTTGTGGTGTGGTAAAAGTAACTATGAAGGAGGTGCTATAGAGGAGGGAGGTTTGGGTATAAAAAACCTTTATGTTCAAAATCAGGTGGCTACACTTAAACTACTTTGGGGGTGTTGTATTCCTAAAAATAGTATATGGTCAAAATGGATCAACATTAATCATCTAAAGGGTAAGTCTTTCTGGCAGGTGAATATTCCAATAGACTGTTCATGGGGAGTGTAGAGATACAGCTAAAAATCTTATCAAATATATAGTAGGTAATGGAAAAAACATCTGGTTACCTAATAATACAAACCTTTTTGAGGTGAAAAATAGTAACTTTGCATCTCAATTTTACTGTAATGGTAGATGGAAATGGCCGCCGATGCTGAGTTTCATGAAGGATTGGGTAAAAAACATCACTATAATGCAATAAAATGTACCTGTACAAAAAAGGGTAATTTTGTTACATCTGAAGGGAATTATCAATAACTGGTCTAATATCATATGGAAGAACAAGAGTTTACCCAAATATAAAGTTATTTACTGGTTGGCACATATAGATAAACTGCCTACAAAGCAAAGATTAATGAGTTGGGGACTTATCTCTAGCACAATCTGTGAATTTTGTGGGTTGATGAGTGACGACAAAAACCACCTCTTTTGGAGCTGTTCATATGGAATAGATGTCGGATTCAAGCTGGAATTAAGTGTATTTCTGTCGATTGGAATACAATCATTGAAGATCTTTCTCGTAACAAGAAGAAAACCCTAAAGACTGAAGTTGCGAATATGATTCTACCAATAGCTGTACACTCGATCTGGATTGAAAGAAATAATAGATTGTTCAGAGGAGATTATCGAGAAGATAGAGACTTACCTGATTGAAAACCTTGTAAAGCTGAAATCATATGGCAAAGATAAGATATCTGAAGAGGCGATTCGATGGAGAAGATAAAATGAAGAGAGAGAAATTAGGGCGTGAGTAGATTTGCTAGTACTTCCAAGTTTTTTGTTTTATTATGTTTGGTCTATTGGACCAATTTGAGATGTAATGTTTGGGCCCTCTAAAATGGGCTTTGTACTGTTCTTAATGATATAAAATTGGCTGGGCTTGCTGACCAAAAAAAAAAAAAAGAAACAAGATAATGATGAAGAAGAATATACATCCATCAGACAAAATAATGTCCACTTTGCTTTTGCACACAAAAGGTTAAGGGATATAGTCATTACCAACCCATAACCTCAATAACTTTCACAATTAGTTGCACCGAAGGTCCATATATTATACAAAAATAACACCATAGGTCCAGGTTCATTAGCTCAAATAGAGAAACATCATCATAGCCATGAATTTAAACAACAATGTAAACCCGCCAAGAACATTTACCTAAACCATAAACCCTTAATATAACGATTTACCCAACGCAACATCTTTTCATTTGTTATTATATTCCATGAAATTTTTGAGGCTCAGATATGTAATAATAAGATCTGGCAAAAGAGATAAGAGACACGCCATGGCTGCAAATCCCCAATTGCATAGTGAAAAATGCCATTTGGTTTTGCCCAGCCAAGATATGTGTCATTTTATTAATTTCTCCATGCCTCAAGCACTCTTATCATCACAGCCTCAAAATTACCACTGAACAAGAAAAAAGATGATGAAGAATATACACACATACATACATACATATCCATTGTATCCACAAAATAATGTCCACTTTGCTTTTACACAAAAAAGGTTAAGGGATATGGTCATTACCAACCCATAACATAACCCCAATAAATTTCACAATTGATTGCATGGAAGGTCTCACCTTCCTACCAAGCCGCTCTCCTACACAAGAATTGACACGTATGGGACCCACAAAACTCACACGGCATCCCCTCCCCATGTATGCTATTTTCAGCGCATCACTTCTCATACGATCATAAAATGGCCATTTTAGGATTTCTATAAGAAATATAATAAACAATTATACTTAAATCAGATAATTCTGAAAATTTGTAAAAGTGATGAGATTAACCAGGCCGGGTTGATGATGGTGTAAAAATGGTACATGAGAAGCGGCGATTTTCTTGTGCAGGAGAGCAGCTTGGTGGGAAGGTGAGACCTCAACCTGATGAGTGTCAAGATATTTCTTTTTTTTTTTTTTGTTCCAATGCGAGATTAAGAGACATGTCATGGCTGCAAATTCTTAATTAATTCCATTTGGATTTGCCCAGCCAACATACATCTCAGGTTACTCTATGCTCAAAATATTGTTGTTGAACAAGAAACAAGGTAATGATGATGAAGTATACACATACACACATGCACGGAATGTCCTTATATTATGCAAAAATTGCAATATAGCTCACTATATTAAAAAGTTAAGGCTCAGATCTGTAAATTAATATCAGACAAAACGAGAATAACACACGCCATGGCTGCAAATTCCCAGTTGCATAATTACAACAAATACCATCTGGGGGTTTGCCCAGCCAAGATACGTGTCAAATTACTCCATGCCTGACAAAACTCAAGAGATCTTATCATCATAGCCTATATTTTTTTTTTTGGTTGTTAAATATATATATAGAGAGAGAGATAGAGATAACAAAAGTACATGTTAATCCTTATATTTTGAAGCTCAGATCTGTTTAAGCTCAAACCACTCACTTGGTAGCCCTGCCAAGATACAGGTCACTCAAGTTTACCTACTGCTTTCATTTTCTCGGAATTAACAATTAATTTTATAAACACATTTAACAGCAAAAGATATAAATAAAGGCTTGCTTGAGATGAGAACTCATTTTAGAAATAAAATATAAGCTCAACCCGAGCATCCATAACCATTACCAACAACAAGAACTCTTATTCTTTTTCTCTCAGATTCAGTTGTAACAAACAAAACATTTCTTATCTTGGCTTTAAAAGCAACAATTTATTCAATATGTGAAATTCAAGGCTCAGATATTTAATAATACAATCAGGTAAAAGAGATGAGAGACACGCCATGGCTGCAAATTCCCAATTGAATTGAGTTTGCCCAGCCAAGATACGTGTCAGGTTATTACTCCATGCCTGAACAAACTCAAGCTTTCATATCATCATAGCCTCAAATATTGTTGTTGAACAAGAAACAAGATAATGATGATGAGGATGAAGAAGAGGAAGAAGAAGAATATATATTTGTCCAAAAAATAATGTCCATTTCGCTTTTGCACACAAAAGGTGGTTAAGGGATATGGTCATTACCAACCCATAACCCCAATAAATTTCACAGTTAGTTGCATGGAAGGTTCTTATATTATACAAAAATAACACTATAGATCCCGGTTCATTAGCTCAAATAGAGAAACATCATCATAGCCATGAATTTGAACATCAGGGGGTGGAGCAAGAAAATTCTTCCATCTTAATTCACTACAAGAAATAGTATCATTAGGGACGAAGCTATTGCGGAAACACTAAAAGGCCTCTAATGATATTTTTAAACACCAAAATGGCCTCTAATTATATTTGCCGCTAAAGATAAAGTCAATAGAGGCAAAAACAAATAATTTGCTACTAAAGGTATCTTTAGAGACGAACTTATAGGGACAAACAAATAGCGGCTATGAGCGGCAAAATTAAGATTTTGTGTTAAAAATTTTGCCGCTAAAGATACCTTTTCTTGTAGTGATTGCACAGAAGGTCCCCTATATTATGCAAAATTAGCACTACAAGTACTTAAAAATTGAGAGGTGAAGCTGAGATAGTTTGAGGCTCAGGCTCAGATCTGTAAATGAGAATTACACTCGCCATGGCTGCAAATTCCCAGTTGCATAGTCAACATATACCATCTGGGTTTGCCCAGCCAAAATACGAGTAGCTCAACAGATCTTATCATCACAGCCTATAGATACATATATATATATTATTTCCAGCATTTGCACCAAATGGATATTTATTGCAAATAAAAGCAGTATAAGAGCAAATTCCATCCATTTCTACCGTACGGGTATCATACTGCTGTATGTAACAGTATTAGGCTGCAGTCCCTTTGAAGGAATATCTTGAAAAAGTTGAAAAGCTTTATCAACCATGCTATCCTTGCATAGACAATCAACAATGGTCGTATAAGATTGGATGTTAGGTTTAGAAATCTCCCTTTTTTCAAATACTCTTAGCCATTCAAGAGCCTTAAGTGTATGTCCATGTTTGCAAAGGCCATTTAGCAAGATCCCAAAAGTAAATTCACACGGCTCACAAAGTTTTTCCCTCATTAACCTTTTAAACAACTCTACAGCCTCTTTACCTCTATCTTCACCAAAGAGGCCCTTAATCAAGGTGTTATACGTAACCACATTAGGAACATGACCGCTTTTAAAGAGACAGCCTAATACCGCAAAACCCATATTGCTTTTTTTTAACGAGCAGTAACAATTTATAGCTATACTCATTGTGTAAATATCTAACGGAGCCCTCAAAATAAGCATTTCTCTGCATAGAGAAAGAGCATAAGAATAATTTTTCATCTTCACAACAGTTCCCAATAGCTTAGTGTAGTCTATAACAGTAAGCTTGGGTCGCGTACGGATCATTTGATTCACAGTAAAACGAGCATCTTTGACACAATTGATATCATCAAAAGATGAAATTGAAGAATAAAAGAAGAGGGAAAAAGGGTTACCGATTGTGTTGATGGAAGAAAGAGAAGATCTAAAGCAAAACAAAGAAGAACCAATCAGCTTCATGAAGGAAATGGTTGTTGCTAAAAATGTAAAAATGATTGTGAATCTGTGATGTTAGGTGAAGAGGGCGACTTGAGATGCTCTTTTGTGAACTGGTTACAAAATCAGATCGCAGATGTGGGTTTTTTTTCGGTAGAATTGTCTTTTTTTTTTTTTTTTTTTTAAGTCAAGTGTCATTAAAAAAATACTAATATTTGTACGAAATGGTAAAGGTGAAACCTGATGAGTGTGAAGAGATTTTTTTTTTTTTTGTTACAATGCGAGTCTAAAGAGATTTCTTTTTATTTTTTGTTCCAACGCAAGTGTGAAGACATGCCATGGCTGCAAATTCTCAATTAAGGCCATTTGAATTTGCCCAGCCAAGATACATGTCAGGTTACTCTATATGCCTGATATTGTTGTTGAACAAGAAACAAGATAATGATAATGAAGAATATACATACACACATGCATGGAAGATCCTTATATTATGCAAAAATTGCACTATAGCTCACTATATTATAAAGTTAAGGCTCAGATCTGTAAATTAATATCAGGCAAATGAGAATAACAAACGCCATGGCTGCAAATTCCCAGTTGCATGATTTAAAATGCCATCTGGGTTTGCCCAGCCAAGATACGTGTCCGGTTACTCAATGCATGACCAAAATCAAGAGGTCTTATCATCATAGCCATGAACTTTTAACACTTAACAGCGAGATGAGAATCAGGGTCGGAAATGAAATTATTTTTGAGTTAATTGCACGGCAGGTCTGTATATTATGAAAAAATTGCACTATAGGTCCCTATATTACGCTTCCTTTTAGCCTCAATGTTCATTTCATTAGCTCAAATAGAGAAACATCATCATAGCCATGAATTTGAACAACAATGGAGCAAGAAAATTCTTCCATCATATATAGGATGATTTTATATTACATTATCACATCATCTTAGGACAAGTAACGCACTAATTGCAAGGTCCCTGTACAGTTTTTTTTCTTCATATTAATGTAACCTTGTGACAAACATTGATAGACGGAGGGAGTATTATTATGCTTTTGAACAAAAAAAATACAACCGTTTACCCAACCAAAAATAATTAGAATAAGTCCTTAAAAGTTGAGGGGCCAAGTGAAGATAATTTGAGGCTCAGATCTGTAAAATATGATAAGGCAAATGAGAATGACACTCGCCATGGCTGCAAATTCCCACAAATGACATCTGGATTATGCCCAGCCAAGATACGGGTCAAATTACTCCACGCCTGACGAAACTCAAGAGATCTTATCATCATAGCCTATAGATACATACATATATTTTTCTTTGGCCGAACATACATATATAATAAAGAGATAACATTAAGGGGTATTCTATTTTACAGTATCCCTTTAGAAACTTGCTACAGTTATTTTTACAGAAAATCAAACCAAATCTGCAATGGCTCTATAATCACACATCAATCTCCCATCAAAATTAAATTTCTACTATGCCTATATACATCCAAATGGTAAATAAAAATTACAACAACCAAATAATCTAAACCACAGAAATCTAAGAGGTAGGAAAAAAATACTGAAAAAATTAATACAAACCTGTTATGTTGATGAAGAATAGAAAGATCAGTGGCTGATGTTTTTGTTACATATATAAGTTTTCTGATTTGGGTGAAAGAATCAGCGACCAATCTATTTGTTGCAAATACAATTTTATATTATTTGGGTGAAAGATCAGGTGGGAAGAGCCGATTTATCTATTTTTTATTTGTTCGATCAAAAGCAGAAGAAATGAGGCTCAATTGGTTTGATAGGGGATAATGGGGTCGGTGGTTTAAGTTTTGTCTTCTTTTTTGATCGAATGTTTAATGGGCGGGGGGGAATTATATTATGAAAATAAATTGCACTATAGTTCCCTATATTAAAAAGTTAAGGCTCAGATCTGTATTTAATATCAAGCAAATGAGAATAACACACGCCATGGCTGCAAATTCCCAGTTGCATAATTACAACAAATACCATCTGGGGGTTTGCCCAGCCAAGATACGTGTCAAATTACTCCATGCCTGACAAAACTCAAGAGATCTTATCATCATAGACTATATGTTTTTCTTTTTTTTGGTAGAACAAATATATATATATATATATATATATATATATATATATATAAGACCATCTCCAGCAGTTGTACTAAATGAATATTTACTGCATATATATTCAAAAAATTCAAATCATAAGACCCACACCTCCCCAAAGCCATTCTTAACGCATAACTGAGTGTGAAGAGATGAGTTTTGAGGTTTTATATTTTACACTATTTTCCAAAGTTATTCATGGGTACATCTGATATGCCATGGCTGCCAAAAACTAGAACTCCTCCAATTTTTAGATTTATAGCCTCCCACTAAGATCTCAACAGGTCTCTGTAGTTTGCTTATAATGCACTAAAGGTAATAATTGTTTATACAGAAAATAATAAGAATTGAAATATCATCACCCCTACCACCACCACCACAAAATCAGCATCAGAAGCATTAGCTGAATATATATATAGAGAGAGAGAGACAGAGACAGAGATAATAAAATACATTTTCAAGATACAGGTCACTTAAGTTTCCCGGCTTCATTTTCTCGGAGTTAACAATTAAATTTTATAAACAAATTTAACAGCAAAAGATATAAATAAAGGCTTACTTGAGATGAGAACTCATTTTAGAAACAAAATAAAAGCTCAACCCAAGCATCCATAACCACGGACAACAACAACAATTCCTATTCTTTTTCTCTCAGATTCAGTTGTAACAAACAAAACTATTCTTTTCTTGGCTTTGAAAGCAACCATTTATTCAATATGTGAAATTCAAGGCTCAGATATTTAATAATACAATCAGGTAAAAGAGATAAGAGACACGCCATGGCTGCAAATTCCCAATTGAATTGGGTTTGCCCAGCCAAGATACGTGTCAGGTTATCACTCCATGCCTGTACAAACTCAAGCACTCTTATCATCATAGCCTCAAATATTGTTGTTGAACAAGAAACAAGATAATGATAATGAGGATGAAGATGAAGAAGAGGAAGAATATACATCCGTTAGACAAAATAATGTTTACTTTGCTTTTGCACACAAAAGGTTAAGGCATATGGTCCTTGCCAACCCATAACCCCAATTAATTTCACAATTAATTGCATCGAAGGTCCTTATATTATACAAAAATAGCACTCTAGGTGCCGGTTCATTAGCTCAAATAGAGAAAAATCATCATAGCCATGAATTTGGACAACAATGTACAGGAGCAAGAAAATTCTTCCTTCCTATATCTTATTACTCACTCCGTCCATCAATGTTTGTCACAATTTCTAAAAGTAGATGTCCACGGCAAATTATGGGACCCACAAAACTCACACGGCATTCCCTCCCCATGTATGCTATTTTCAGCGCATCACTAATCATACGGTCATAATAATGGCCATTGTAGGATTTGTAAGTATAATAAACATCTCGACTGTAATTATACTTAAATCAGATAATTTCGAAAAATTGTATAAGTGATGATATTACTTTAAAAATAATTCAATTTTTTTTTAGTTTTAATTTTATACCTTGATTTGGGTTCTTCAATTGTTGATGGCGTAGCTAAGCCGGGTTGATGAGGGTGGAGAATGGTCCACGATATGGTTAAGTGATATGGTCAAATTTCACAATTGATTGCACGGAAGGTCCTTATATTATGCAAAAATTGCACTATAGCTCCCTTATTAAAAAGTTAAGGCTCAGATCTGTAAATTAATATCAGGCAAACAAGAATAACACACGTCATGGCTGCAAATTCCCAGTTGCATAATTACAACATACACCATCTGGGTTTGCCCAGCCAAGATACTTGTTGGGTTACTCAATGCCTGATCAAAATTAAGAGGTCTTATCATCATAGCCATGAATCAGGGTCAGAGAATGGAATTATTTTTGAGTTAATTGCACGGCAGGTATGCATATTATGCAAAAATTGCACTATAAGTCCCTATATTATGCTCACTTTAGCCTCAATGCTCAGTTCATTAGCTCAAATGGAGAAACATCATCATAGCCATGAATTTGAACAACAATGGAGCAAGAAAATTCTTCCATCAAATATATAGGATGATCCTATATTATATGATCACATCATCTTAGGACAAGTAACCCACTAAGTCCCTATATTATGCAAAATTAGAACTATAAGACTCATTGTACAGCTTTTTTTCTTCATATAAATACAACCGTTTACCCAACCAAAAAAGAAAAATAGAATAAGGTGGAGGTGCCAAGTGAACTTACCGGTCTTTATTAGACCTCATATGTATGCTAAAAAAAAAGTTGAGGGGCCAAGTGAAGATAATTTGAGGCTCAGATCTGTATAATTTGATACGGCAAATGATATTGACACACGCCATGGCTGCAAATTCCCAGAAATGACATCTGGGTTATGCCCAGCCAAGATACGGGTCGAATTACTCCATGCCTGACGAAGCTCAAGAGATCTTATCATCATAGCCTTTAGATACATACATACATATATTTTCTTTGGCCGAAACATACATATATACGAAAGAGATAATATTACAGTACATAGTTGGTGGTGGTGATGGTGGTGTAGCCGTGTAGGCCATCGAAAAGGGTTGTTGATAGTGAAATCATAGGGCTTGCAGAGAAGGCAACCACCCTTAATAACCTTACATCATCCCTCTACAACCCTCATTCTCCTTGAGTTTCCCAGAAATGAAATGTGCTAACACCGTATTTAATTAGTACTGATTTTTTTTTTACTTACTTTTTGGCCACTGATATTATCTTTTACTTATATGCCCATAAGTCATTAGGTTTTCTCCATTAAGATTTAAATGGATATTTTAGGGGGAAACTACTTTTAGAGGCCTAAAAATTGCAAACATTAGTGATAAAAACCTAACTTGAAAAAAATACTTATAAAGTCCTCTAGTTAGAAAATCTCATTAGAATTTTTACCCTTATATCCTTAGTCAATTGTCTTTGGTATAGACCAATGTTATTTTTGTTTCTGTATAAACCAATGTTTGTTGTTTGGAACATACCAAACATATCAAATTGGCATTTTCCAAAAAGATTAAATTTTCCCGAGCCAAATGCTATAATGTTCGTTTTACGTTTTATTTATAAGATCATTTCTTTTGTTATGGAACGATGAGTCCTTAGTAGTATTCTACATTTAGATGGTTTTTGTTTATGTCCAAATCTATCCGGACTTACTTAAGTTTCCAGACGAAGCTTATAGTATCGAGGTCTAACTATTGGTACGCGCTAAACAAAATTTTCTCGCAAAAACGATACACCAATCTAGACACGGTAATTATTTTCATAATAAAAAAAACTTGGTACATTCCAAACACGTAACTTTGGTATAGAAAAAATAAACAAACCAAATACCAGTCATTTATTAGTTGGATTTTTTTTTTCAGCAGTTGGATTTGATAACCTAAAAATAGTCGAAACTACACAACCTCAAAGTTCATGGGGTAAAATTAGCAATTCCAGGAATAGATTAGAAAAAGAAAAAACTTATTCTGTAAACAAATCTAAAGAAGATCAACGTAAACAAATTACAGAATCGTTCTCTAGACCAGGAAGTAGTGTAAGAAAACCGTCTCAAAAAGCGCTTCGTACTTTATTCCAATCGAGCTGGGCTGGCGTGGCCTTGAACTTGTTGGGCCTGAAACGTGGTGGCATCGTTCCAATCGAGCTGGGCTGGCGATACCTCGACACTGAAGGAGAAGACTTTGGTTCGAATGTCCAAAGAAGTTGAGCTGCGAAGAAAATGGCGCTGGGTGAAGGCGGCTCGAGGGTAACGGCGGCGGAATTTTCACGGCGGCTCGAGGTTCACGGCGGCGGCAGGGCCACGTTTTCTGTATATGGTTAGAGCGATGGAGGACCACTGCAACACTACGATGGAGGACCGCTGCAACACTGACATGGAGCCGCTGCAACAATGAGATGGAGGACCCCTGGTGGTGGTGCTGCTGTGGTGCTGCTGGTGGTGGTGCTGCTCGGTGGTGGGAAAGAGAGACGAGCAGGGCCCGCGGTGCTGTTGGAGGATGATAAAAGAGGCGGCAGCAGTTGGGAAAGAGGGAGGGGGGTTATGGGGGGGTTTACAGAGAACAGGCGAGAGTGAGGGTGAGGAGAGGGAAGACAAAATGGTAAAACAAAACCCTAATAGATGCTGATTTCATTTTTAGCTTTTTTTCTTCACTGTATAAGAATTAAAGAAGGGTAATTTGGGCTTTTCAGGCTATTGTAACTAAAAGGCTTTTAAAATGGATTTAACAAGTTGTTGGGGCTCTTAAAAAGAAATGCCCCATATTTTAGACATCCCGTGGCTTTTTTGTCAAAGAGTATTAGAACGTGTGGTGTAGGGTAGGTCACGGATGGAGTGACTTAGGCCAAGCTTGATAGGTTTCCTAAATTGACCATATTAAAGTCGGGTGCAAAAAGAAGAAAATTAACCTTACTTTTCTAACCTTACCATTTACATATCAGATTACAACAGATTACGAGTTTGATAAGAAATATGTTAAAAAATTTCATAATTGAATATTTTAACAAGTTTTTGGCTTCGCAACCGAGGACTATTTTGTTAATCATTATGTGTTTGTTTAGTGTAGTAAGCTTAGTTGTTTTGTTTTACCCTTGTTTTTGTTTTTGTTTTTGTCTCTTTCACAGATTCTTAGGTTCGGTGTATGCTCTGGGATCCTAAGAGGTTGCTTCGAGCTCAAAGAATGGGACGAATTTGAATGCACTGCTTAATTTAGATGTTGATGGGAATCCAATCCAAAGATAAGAGGTTGTACCACAACCCAGGCGGGAACAAGTAAATCAAAATCAAGTTCCCCCAGGGGTTCAACTACTATTAGGAGGTAATGGGGGGGGGGGTCCATCTAACAATCAGAACAATTCGCGTAGAGAACAAGGTCTTCTTGATTAAGGAGGCCAATTCCGAGTTCACACGTTAGGGATTCTCTCTCCAGTAATTCAAGTTGTCAGATTTAAGCCTGATTTGGACATGTTGAATCAATTCATGAGATATGGAAACTATAGTAGAGCCGCATATCAAAATTCGGCTTGAGTTGTTTAAAAGTTCCTACTGGCATGTGACACCTACATTACTCAAGGCGTCACATGAGAGCAAATGTATTACTTCATGTTCCAATTTTTCTTAACCGGAGGTGCAAGTGACTAGTTAGATCGTCAGCCACTTGAATCAATAACGTCATGGGACGAATTTCAAGCAAGATTCTTTGACATTTTCTACCCTCGAAGTACGAGACTGAAAGATCATATAGGACTTGCCAATTTCCGACAAAATGATGGAGACTGGAGAAACATGGACAATATTTCAACAAAGGTTAGCAAATTATCCATTCCATGGTTATACCCTGGAGTACCCTGGAGCTTTAGTTAGCTATGTTTTATAAAAGACTCGATGAGAGTTCACGACTAAGGGTCGATAATCTTGGACGTGGTGATTTTTAGTCCATGAATCTGAATGAATCCTATGTTTGTACGGATAAGATAGTAGATAATGAGAGGAGTTGGTTGTCTTTGTGAGTCCTAATTCCTAATGCCATATAAGGTACATTACGTTTAGATGGTGACATTGCTATGAGTGCAAAATTTCCTCTTTAGGGAATCAATTTAAGTAATTGGCACTAGTTGTTAAAAAGATATTCAAGGAAGACAATCTGAGGTAAATGTAGTTCAAGAGTCACAGGGTTGTTCGCCCTATGGAGTGAATGATCATAGTTGGGAAGAGTGTCAAGGTAATCCAGAGACTGTGTTTTTCGTGTCAAATCGTACGAACTACAGTTCAGGTAGTCATAGGTATCATAATCATTCAAAACTTCAATCGTTAAATCTAAATGGGGTCGTGAATCAAGGTAACGTCTATCAAGGTAATTTGTTTCAACCACGACCTCAAAGGAATAGTTCTCAACCGAGGTACCAAAATGATTATTAAGGGGGACAAGGATATTTTACCCAAGCTCCACCAAACCCCGTTTATGATGCGTATACCGATAGTCTTGCTCAAAAAGCACTTCTTGCTCATCCACAAGAAGGCCCCACTAGTGAGCTCCAACGAACGTTGAAATCATTTATGGCGATGACGTAAAAGGATTTGAGAGCAAACAATGAGAGGTTCAATAAACACTTCGAATCGTTGAAGATATTAGAGAATTAAGTCTCACAAATAGCCAACCATCTTCGAGTCTGACAACAAGGTTCACTTATGTAAATCGGTCAAGTACGAATACTGAGGTTAAGGCAATTCACAGAATGTTAAGAATAATGTTGGGTTTGAGTCGTATAAGGCTGATGTTTTAATCCATCACAAGATATTATTTTGGGAGTTTATTGGGCCTAAGTGAGAATTTATCCCTATTATTTGTTATATTGTACTTTTGCTTCTAGTTTTGGACATAATACTATTTTTAGAGATTTTATGCCTTAATTGTGTGTTAAGTGTATTGATTATAGGTACATGGTTGATACAAGGTTCTAAGATTAGAAGAAGAAGTAAAAAAGTCAAGGTAAACTCCAAGTCAAAGCGGAATTTGAGCTTAGAGTCGCGTTGAGAAGTCGGAGCGTTTGCCGGAGAAATCTTTGTACCTTAGTGTTTCAGTCACTACGACAAATTGGTGAGAGATTTAGACCTGGTTCCTTTTGATTTAGAGAGAGCTTGAAGTCAGTGTCGCGTGAGATGTGACGGAAGTCAATTTGGAGTTAAGATGAAGAAGTTACATTGAAACCACTCATTTCCTTGCCATTCAACCTGTACACTCGTTCGCCTTGCGTCAAATATGTTGTACCTAAGAATATCCATGCAATCACTTAATATGCAATTGGATTGATTCCTAGAGTCCACAACACCATTCACTAGCGCTTGTAACTCTAATAAATCTACCTTAACACACACCATGACAAGACACCTTATCCTCTGCCATCTAAAATCCAAAGTATAAAACACATATCCTAGACATAAATGATGACTCTACAACACATGCTCATGTAAACCCGTCCTTGTCCCAAAAAAAATCCACCAGTAGTAGCCTTTGACGCGTACCAGATGAAGCAACCATCAATATTTAATTCCACCACATATACCATTTTGTCCATTAACTATGAATTTATTCACTGAAATCACTACTCCATTTCCATTTTCCTTCCCCACGCCCTGATGAATTTCCCTTAAAACTTTCTAAAGAAATTAGCAAAAAATAAGTGTTAAACAATGTTTTATTTCATCCAATCTAGCTTTGCCACGTTGCAGCTGCTAAAAGGAGCATGCCTTCAATGACCTTCACTAAACTCACTGCCGAAATCACCTTCATCTACCAATTAGAAGTTTTATCAACATAGTAGTTGTTTCCTCTTCGTCAACCAGGACAAAATTTGACACCAAAATACCTACTACACCAGTATATGTCCCTTTATGAGATACGATCCCTGCCTACACATGGTGTACTGTCTGCCAACACATGGTGTACTCTATTAATTTTGAGGTTACACCACATATATTACACCCCATGAGTTTATTTCGAGATTGATAATGGATTTTATCTCTATACTTGTATTTTACCACTTTCTCTTAAAATTTCCTTTATTAGTCTGATGTCTCTAGTCTGATAAACTATGTAACTCATAAGGTATCGGGTAATGTTCTGTTTCACTTTCTATTTAATTTATGTTTCTATCAAAATGAGATTGCAAACCTATTATAGGGTATTATCTAGAATTTGTTTTTGATTACGTATGAGAGCCATTTTGGACTCGGAATCATTTTGACTCCAATTAATTCGGTCGCAAAATCTGTTGGTCTATGCGAAGTAATCTAACCATTAGACTAACAATCGATTTTATTTTTATATTTATTGGGATTCTATATAATTAATTATAAATCTTCTTTCTCACCGAGGAAAAAATAAAAATCTTTTCCCGGGTCCTCGTGTCTTACACAAATCAGTGTGGCATCTAGGGGTGAGCACGGGTCGGTTTTACCCCGGGTTGGGGTCTAGGGTAAATATAAGGTAATATTGAGTTATGGTAATAGTTGGGGGTAAAACCGTGGGTAGGGTAAAATAAAAATTACCCTCGGGTTGGTTCGGGTTAACCCCTTGGTAAAATATATTACATTGTCATACAAAAAAATTCTATAAATTTAAAATTTGCCACTTCTCATAAATTCAGATACATATTTGCTATTCTATAAAACATACAAAGTAAAGAAGTATTATAAAGTTAAAAGTAAAGAAGCATTATAAAACATATACGGTGTATTCTGCATCAAGTCTTGCAACTTTGCAGGAGAATTATATTGTGTAATAAGTCCCGCACTCAAAAACAAATTGTGAACTTTCAAGATTTGAATAATAATTATATAACTTGATCTAATTATAAGACAATATCACTATCAATAATGGCCCAATAATGGCCAGCAGGCTTATGCAAACACAAAATTGAATCAATCTCCCACAATACAATTTGATATGGGAAGTGGGTTAAAAGTAAATAACTAATTGAACCAAACAGAAATTAAAATTGCAGAAATTATAACCAGTACATTAAGAGTGAGGGAAGCTTACTTGGAATTCTAGTTTCTCACCGCTTTGTGTCATTCACAAAAACTGGAAAAGGATTAAAGTTTATTTGGAGAGGCAAATAGGTAGCATAGAAAGATTGTGAGAGGAAAGAGGTGCATAGAAGGGAAGAGAATTAGGGTTCTTATCGTGTAAAATGCCATTTCGGTCAAAATAAGGCTATATATAATATATAGAATACACATATTTTTTAAAAATTTAAACAGTGTACGGGTGACGGGTTGGACCCGTGTGGTATTGAGTGAATGCCCAACCCGTGGTAAGATTTTTTTGGGTTAAAAATTGAAAGGTAAGGTAGGGTATAAAATGGGTTAGGGTATTTTTTACCTTTTTTTTGCCGGGTTTTATTACCATACGGATTGAATTACCATTTACCATTTTTTTTCTTAGTCCTAGTGGCATCTAAATAATTCTGAAGTCAATTAATTTGAATCTGGTTGTGGAAGGTCCAATATTAAATTAATAAATTGTACCCACCCCACCCACTCCAATATAATAAAATTCTAGGGGCTCACAGTTTGTAACGTTACTTCACGTCTCTCCACAACAGCGTATATCTATTACTAAATTAAAATTGAACAGAAATAAAAGAAAGGATTGAAGAAAAGCAACTTTCTTTTAAGTGATATTATAGCCGCAGCACATCATCAATGGCGTTAAAGGAGACGTTTTTTATATCGCATGGTTCACCCACGCTTTCAATAGATGATTCATTACCTGCAAGACCTTTTTTGCTATCTTTCAAACAAACTGTTTTCTCTCAAAAGCCCAAGTCAATTCTCATCATTTCTGCTCACTGGGAGACCGCCTACCCTACTGTTAATTGCATTAATGGCCCCAACGACACCATCTACGACTTCTATAATTTTCCTGATCGCATGTATAAGGTCCTCTCTCTTTCTTGTAGTATATATCGTATGTTAAATATCTATGTAGTGATCTTCTTTTTGTACTTATTTTGTTTGATATTATGATTTTATTTATATTCTCTTCTAATCTTTTTATTTGTTTTATGATTTTGATATGCTTAAGATCTAGACAGTAAATACTCTAGTACTTATGATTTCATAATTTTCTCAGCACCTACAGTAATTTTAAGGATTACGCCACTTGTAGTGTCTTGCATTTTGCTCGGGCTATTCCATAATTCACCCACCAATTTGGGAGTAAAAATATTTTTCTCTAATGTTTCAAATTATCGTTCTTTTCATTTTCCTTTTATCACTTTCCAGATTAAGTATCCTGCACCAGGAGCTCCAGAATTGGCAAAGAAGGTAAAGAATTTACTAATGGCATCTGGTGTAAAACAAGTTGATGAAGATAAAAAGCGTGGTTTGGATCACGGAGCATGGGTTCCACTTATGCTTATGTATCCGGAAGCTGATATTCCAGTTTGTCAACTATCCGTCCAGACAAAGAGAGACGGGACTTATCATTATAACTTAGGAAAAGCATTGGCACCTCTTAAAGAAGAAGGTGTGTTAATAATTGGTTCAGGATCTGCTACTCATAATTTGAGGGATATTGGAACCATTGGTAAACCTGCTCCTTCTTGGGCTGTGAACTTTGATAATTGGCTCAAGGAAGCTCTTATTGATGGAAGGTAAGATATATTAACATGTTGTTAAAATCGATAATGAGTTACGTGATTATTAATAGATAGTTGTGTTCTTCCAGGTATGAAGATATTAATCATTATGAAGAAAAGGCTCCGTTGGCTAAACGTGCACATCCATGGCCAGAGCACTTCTATCCATTACATGTTGCAATGGGTGCTGCAGAAGTGGATGCAAAAGCACAAGTTATTCATCATAGTTGGGGTGGAAATTTATCGTATGCCTCCTACAAGTTTGTTTGAAAACCTAATAAAGGCTTACAGATTTTTGTTTGAAAACCTAATAAAGGCTTACAGATTTGTGTTACTGTATGATTGTTGTGAGTGTTTGAAATAATAGATGTCTGAGTTACAACTTAATCTTTGGCATTATCTTAATTCTTACAAGATATAGTATGGCACCTAGATAGTTTGCAAACCGCCCGTAAAGTATACTTCTGAATTTATCAACTCGGTTTTCTTTAGAGTTCCTATTGCTCTTTTGTTATATATATATTGTTTTTTAGATCTTTGTGCACGCCTCAGATTCTAAAGCAACTAGGGAAGGAGAAAAGGATGTTAAATACTCACAAGTCACAACAGAGGAGAGACAAAAGGGAATTAGACATTGTTCTTTTTCTCGTAAAAATAAACAAAATTTATTTCCATAATGTTGGTTCCAATGTAGTGAAGAAAAAGAAACCAAATTTAATATACCTCAAAAACTATACCTATACTTTTAAATATAACTTTCATACCCTATTGCCTTTTATAAAATCCATACTTTTCACTCTTGTTTTTTCTTACTTTTCTGATATGAAATTACAAATAATAACTTGCCATTTATACTACTTAATAAACTATGTAAACTAAATGCTATCTAGTAATATTAAAAGACAGAAGACAAAATTTAATGTATTCTAAAAATACATCAGTATGTTTATTTGGACCATCGATCTTCCAGATTCATCAGTACGTTCATTATACTTAATCTTTCAGATTCATGAATTTGTCTTGGTTGTTGAAGAGTTACATGAATTTAGACTTATTCTGGTTTGTGTATTTCAACGGCCCCCTTCAAACCAAAATAATCTTCACACCGAGTAATGATCTTAAGTTCTTGAAAGTTACTGTTGGTAATGCCTTTCTGAAAATATCATCAACTTGTTCCGAAGTATTACAATACTCCAACATTATCGTCTTCTCTTTCACATGATCTCATAAGAAGTGAAACTTAAGATCAATATGCTTGTTTCTTCCATGTTGTACCAGATTTTTGGACAACTTGATTGCCGACTTGTTATCCACATAAATAATAGTCGGATCTTCTTGTTTATGATTTAAATATTTCAATAAATTTCTTAACCAGATTGCTTCACAAACTGCTGAAAACAATGCAACAAATTCAGCCTCACAAGAAGACAACACAACCACACTTTGTTTCTTTGAAGTCCACGTAAATGCTGTCGACCCAAGAAAAAATATATACCCACTAGTGTTTTTCCTTTCATCTTGATCACCTCCCCAATCACTATTAGAATATCCATACAATATAGCATCTTCTTGATAAGGATTAACTAAACCAAAATTTATAGTACCTTTGATATACCTTAGAATCCTTTTCGCTGCAAGCCAATGAGATTCTTTCGGGGTTTCCATATAACGACTTAGTAAACTAACAGAATAAACAATATCTGGCCTTGTGATCGTGAGGTATCGTAAGCTTCCAATTAAACTTTTAAACAATGTGGAATTCACACATTTTCCTTCTCCTTCTTTTGTAGTTTCCAAACCAGGATCAGAGTTTCTACGGGATTACAGTTTGCCATTTTAAATTTCTCAAGTAGTTATGAGACATACCTTTTTTGTGAAATACATATTCCGCCTTCTTGTTGATGTACTTCGATGCCAAGAAAAAATGACATAAGCCCAGAGTCTGTCATTTCAAATTCCTTGAACATGGCTTGTTTGAACTGAACAAACATTTCTTCACAATTTCCCGTAAAGAGCAAGTCATCGACATAAAGACATGCAATTAACACTTTACCTTGACGATTTTTCTTCGAATAAAGTGCATGCTCAAATGGACATTTGAAAAATCCATTTTCAATAAGATAATTGTCGATGCGAGAATTCCATGCTCGGGGAGCTTGCTTTAAGTCATACAAAGCTTTCTTTAATCGGTACACTTTATATTCTTTACCATTTATGGTAAAACCTTCTGATTGTTCGATGTAAACTTCTTCTTCAAGTATACCATTCAAATATGCAGATTTGACATCCAATTGGTGTATCCTCCATTTATGATGAGCTGCAAGCGATATCAACAGTCTCACAGTGTCTAGCCGAGCAACAGGGGCAACCACTTCATCATAATCAATTCCATATTTCTGTTTGTATCCTTTTGCAACAAGCCTTGCCTTGTAGCGATCAATTTCTCCATTTGCCGTCCTCTTTATTATATAGACCCACTTGACTCCAATAGGTTTATGTCCTTTTGGAAGAGACGTCAATTCCAAAGAAAAAGTGTAATTATGGTATTTCATTAATATAAAAATATAGTTTTTGTATTA
This sequence comes from Nemophila menziesii, assembly GCA_029959085.1. Classification (NCBI taxonomy): domain Eukaryota; kingdom Viridiplantae; phylum Streptophyta; class Magnoliopsida; order Boraginales; family Hydrophyllaceae; genus Nemophila; species Nemophila menziesii. The sequence goes on from JARWIR010000013.1 coordinate 3,705,077, forward strand.
TTAAAAGGGTGAATTCCCTATATGGTTTTAGAGACCATCTTAGTGCCACGAAGGAACCCTCCTATTTATTTCTTCTCCAAAGAGGCCTCTAAGATGCCCATTGTCATTACTACCCTTATAGTGTATATAAGACAAAAAAAAATCTCTCTCCTCCATTGCCATTTTTCTCTCTCCTCCATTACCATTAATAACTCTCCTTCATTTACTATCAATAATTTCCATCTCCGACCACAACCACCGACCACTGTCGACCACCGCTGACCACCACCGGAAAAAGGTATGAGCATGGAAAAAGTTACCGAGCATGGAGTACTAAGTTTGAAAAAATTTACTGAGCATGGAGTACTGAGTATGGAAAAAGTTACTAAGTATCAGAAAAAGTGCTAAGTATCGGGAAAAGTTGCTGAGTATTCGAATTTTTTTACTGAGTCACTTTACTGAGTATGCTCGTACGCTCAGTAACTTTTCTGAGTATCGAGAAAACTCATTGAGTTTTTGGAATTTTTGTTGAGTATTAAGGCAAAACAGTTGAAAATACGATATAAAACTGTTGGTAGAAATTAAAGCAATATAATATAATTTAAAAAAAATCTATTACCTACACTATACACTGTCAACAAAAAAGAAAAAAAAGAAAAATACAAAGTGTTAAGTATAAGCTTACTGATATTAACCATTCTAAAAAAATGATAAAGTAATCATACGACAACAAAATGAAAAAGAAAAGTTTAACTTTACTGTACGTTAAAAAAACTTTGATAAACTTTTTATTGAGTATTGTTGAGCGTATCTCACCACCATAGCCACACAACACTCCACGGTCCCACACAATTTGCATTTACATATTGTTGTATTCAATGTTTGCAATACAATATTCGTGCTAGTAAAAATATTCGTCCATTTTTTATCAATTTGCTAATGTGTTTCATATTCACATTTAAGAGTTGTATGTGAGACTATAGACTGACCAAGTCATATAGAGATTTTATGGGATAATCTTAAGGATAACTTTAATAAACTGTGCTGAGTACTATTGAGCGGATCTCGCCACCATGGCCGTACAAATCTGGAGCACGAACTTCCGATGAAGCCTCCCTTCAATGGATTCACGAACAGCCGATCAGATCTGGAACACAAATTCAGCACAGATAAAAGCCACGGTCGTCGTATTTTTGCCATGTCCGTCGCGAATGGAGAAAAGCCATGGTCGCCGGATTTTTGCAAGGCTTCCAGCTTTCTTGTGCATTGCTGGCTTTTTCATGGCGCCGCCGAAGCTTCTTCGGACGAAACAACAAGGTGGTGAGGATCGGTCCATAAATGGAGTGAGATTTGGTTTTCAAGCTATTGAGTGATTATTTTTTACGTGAGGGAGAAAGAAAGAGCAGGAAAGAGAGAGAAAAGAGGAGAGAGAACGTGATTAGAGTTTTAGAATTTTTTTCTGAATAAAACTAGTGTATATAGGAATTAAAATCAAAAGGGGGTAAAAAAGTAATTGGAAAATTGGCTTATAGTGTTAAAATTTGTTTGTGGCCTTTGATAAGAAGAGAAGGTGGGTGGGGTCTTGTTGTGTGTTCAAGACCTTTTGGGTATTTTTCTCTTATCAAAATACATAAAATCACAAAAGGAAAGATTGAAAGGGAACTTGTGATTTTATATATTACATAAACATACAAAATCACAAAAAGAGGCTATACAGCTAGATAATACATCAAAATAGTAAAATAATAGTAAATGGTGTATTTGTGATCAATAAAGAGAAAAACTAATTATGTTACAGAAGAGAAAGTTTATGACTGATTCTCTAATTTTGTGGAATACATAGAACTATTTTTGTGTATTATGTAGAGTACATGAAATGAGTATCGATTTACAAATATATAATCCAAAAGTATTTATAGAAAGAGATAAAAATTTGCTCGTTCAAAAACAATTTTTTTTAAATCAATAAGAATAAGGAACTCAAATAAGCACTATATTGCTATTAAATCTAATGTGGCAAAAGTCTATGAAAAGGTGGAATTGGATAGTTTAATAAATATGGGTTTTAGTGACCTGTGGGTGGAGCCGGTGATGGTTGTGTTACCTATGTGTCATATTATGTGCTCCTTAACGGTGAACAAGTACCCTTGTCTGCCCCTTCTAAAGGGTTGAGACAAGGGTACCCCTCTCCCTAATTCTATTATGCATCATCACACATGCTCTGTCTATCCTTATTCATATCAAGTTGGAAAAAAATCATACTAGAGGACTTAAAATTGCAAACAATTGTCCCACCCTTATCCATATTCTCTTTGCAGATGATAGTCTTTTTTTCATTATAGCTGAAAGAGAAGATGTTGAACAGTTTAATAAAGTATTACATGAATATAGTAATGCTTCATGTCGGTGTATTAATCTTAACAAAAGTGGGGTAATGTTTTGTAAAAATACCCCTAATGATAAAATTCACACTTTACTTGATATTTTAAGAATGAATAACATGTATAACTTAGACAAATATTTGGGCTTATCAGCTGACTAGGGTAGGTCTAAAGTAAAATCACTGAACTGGATGGTGGATATTATAAAAGAAAAAATTGAGAAATGGAACACTATCTTCTTGTTTGAGGTTGGCAAGGAGACTCTTATAAAGGTAGCAATAGATGCCATACCTACTTATACTATGGCTAGTTTCATGATTCCTAATAGCGTGTGTGAAAAAATTGACTCCCTCATTTCACAATTTTGGTGGAATAAAAAATAGCAAAAAGCTCATTGGAAAAACTGGAAAGAAATAACCCTGAACAATAATGAAGGTGGTATGGGTTTTAAGAATATGAGACTGAAAAATATAGCTCTTCTAGCTAGAAATGCCTGGAAAATTATGAATAACCCCAATTTTGTACTTTCTAGAACCTTTAAAGGATTATACTACAAAAATTCTAGCTTTAGTAAAGCTGAGTTAAGCTACCACCCCTCATGGGGTTGGAGAAGCTTACTTTAAGGAATAAATTCCTTGAAAAATTATCTTTGTTGGAAAGTGGGAAATGGTAAGTGTATAAGTCTTTGGAATGATAGCTGGATTCCCAGATTAAAATCACTAAAATGCCCTCTAATGCCCCTTACTACGGTTTCTAGACTCTTCTATAACAATTCCAATATATGGGATCCTAACATGATATTGATCGGTTCCCCAAATAAGTAATGGATAAAAATTTTGGTATCATGACACCTATTAAGTATAATGAGGATAATGCCTTTTGGGGACTCTCTAGTAATGGTGAAGTTACTTCAAAATCAATGTACCGGCACTTAAAAACATATAATCTAAGAGAGAGAAAAACGCACTTGAAATTGTACCTAACTGCTCCTATACCACCCCAAAAATTGTTTGGAATGAGGTTTGGAGCCTAAAGGTGCCTCCTAAGATAAGAAACTTCATTTGTAAGTTATGTAAAGGAAAAATACCTACTGTGAAGGATAAGTATAAAAGAAAATGTGCTACTGATGACTTATGTAAAATTTGTGGTATTGAGACTGAAACAATGGAGCATTGTTTTTTTTTGCATGCCCTTGGGTAAGAGCTTTATGGCTTAACTCAAATACTCTCTAAATCTAGTTGCACTCTTTAATTTGGAACTTGGTTCCTTGAACTCAATTCCATTAAAATATGCACTGATTTAGCAGGTAGTTAGCTTGGGGATTTAGCCTCTTTCATTCTTGAACATATCTGGAAAGAAAAAAAATATTATTTTAAAGGACTTGTCCATGACGCAGATCATGCTTTATATATGTCTATTAATTCCTATGCTGAATACTTTGAGTATAATACAAAAGATTTTGAGGCTATAAATGATAACAATAACGATATCATAGTTAATAGTGTTATAGATGGGAGTACTCACAATATATGTCCCAATCATATTCTTTGAATAGAAACAAAAATACCCGGAAAACCATACTAAAAGTGGGAAGTTGGGTTATAACTTAAAATCTAAATCACTTAGTGATAACACTGACGCAACTTTTGTGACAGATACGAATGCTTCCTCTCTTCTGCTTGTATACTTAAAGACACAAATAATAAACTTATTCATGGTTGTGTTTGGTTTTTCTTTGTAAAAGTTCAAAAGAAGCCAAGCTTTTATGAGTGAGCAATGGACTACTCTCATCAATCAACTTCTAGTTTGAAGACAATAGTATTCTAAGTGACACAAGGTGGTTGTGGACTTGCTGAAATGGCCCAAAGCGCCCTCTTGTGCTAGACATAAACTTATCTATGAAGATGTTAAATTTTTAAGTTGTAATAGACTAGTATCTGTCTTTCATATTTCTAGGAAAGATAATTGTTTAGCAGTTTGGGTCACTAAGCAACACCTCCTTAGTATTTTTCCTAGTGATTGGTTATTAAACCCCCTCCCGATGGTCACATCTTCTCTTAGCCTCCCCCTATCCCTAGTGATATAGGCTGATTAGATTTTCTTTATGTGTAATGACTCTTATTTCTATTTATATTGATGTTTTTGACAAAAAAAAGAAAGAAAAGAGTAATGATATTTGTCACCCATATTCCTTTCACCCTTTTGTCACCTCTTACATGGCATATTGCATGGCATGGCATGTAAGAAATTTATTTACTTATCTTAATTAATTGTTTTATTCTTTAAATTAAATATTTCCTTAATTATCTTTTTTAATTATTTTATTCCTTACATGTCATGCCATGTACTCTGTCATGTAGGAGGTGACATAAGGGTGAAGTGAATAGGGGTGACAAATATCATTACTCAAAAAAAAAAAATTAATTAAACTTTGGTTGTGTTCTCCCGAACACATTTAGTATCTAGTATTTATTTATAAGACATCGATGGAGATTTTGTTGAGTATGGTGTATTTTATTATTAGCACGTTTCATTAGCTTATTTAAATTATAGTATATTTCTAGAATTTAAAATGATTTAGTATTATGTTTTTTTTATAATTATTATATAATGTAAAAATATTTAATACAATTACTCTATTCAAGAGTTTAACTGTGTTGTAGCCCATTAATATGTATATCTTTATTAAAGATCGATTTCGAAATTTGAAAGTTTTGGGTGAAACTTTAAGTTTGACCCTTTATATTAGTAGAAATAATATATAGTACAAATTAATAAAAAAATCAAAATACTTTTAAAAGCAATTTCATTTAGTTGAGAGATAAAATAAAAACTAAGCAAAAGAACTGATGACGGGTCTAGAGAGTGCAAAATAAATAGTTTGATGTGTATGAAGGTTTATTGACAATATTATGGTATTGTCATTAGCATTTGAATATTTACTTATAGGGTAATGGAAAAAAAATCTAAACATCTCCTAAACATGACATTTATTCTTATTTAAAATAAATATTAGATTTGTCCAAAAATCCTAAATTTACTAAAAACATAAACGAAACTAATATATTATTATAGAATTCAATATTTTGATAAACACTTATAGATTAATTAAAAATATAAATATGAATATAAGTGATATTTACCATAAAGAAATATTATCATCCATGTATATTATTAATTTGAATAAATAATATACATAATTAATATTAAAAAATTATATCATAATTTTAGTATCCATAAGAGATCTTTTTTTGAATTTCTTATAATGTTTTCTTATTTCTAAATATTATACTTTGTAAGTATCCTTTATGTTAAAAGAGAGAAAGTATTATTGATACATCTCAAAATAGAAGATACTATAAATATACAAGTTGCTATATATGACCGTTCATTATCTTAACTTTTTATCTAGGCTACTTATAACAAGAATTAAAACTAAACTAATTTTCTAACTAACTAACTAGCTGCTAATTTAGTTATTTACACAAGAAGGTCTTTAATTTTTTTTTATATTAGCTTCGTCCTATTTATTTGGTAATGTAGCTAATCTGCTTCTATACTCACCCCCCTCCCCCCCCCCCCCCCCCCCCCCCCGTGTGGAACATATATTAGTGATATTCAAATTGGAAAGAATGTGAAAAATATGTATGGAACCAAGTGGCTTAGTGATTACATCTGCCAATTGTAGACGAGGAGGAACATAAAAGAGTTTGATAATTGAAGCATTTATCTAGTGACCTTGCAGTTAATATCTATATGTTGGTTCTTTCAAGATAAGCCAGACTAGAAGCCATAGCAATAGCAGATTTACTATCTGAATTGATGAGAGTTGGAGATGAATGAATGACTCCATAACCGTGTAAAGCAAAAACCACCCATTAATGTTCACGAGTAGTAGAAGCTAAGGCCCCGTTTGGTTCGTGAAAATAATGGGTATTTTCTGTTTTCATTTTCTATATTTTTTAAAATACTAATAAAAATGTGTTTGGCTAGAGAAAATGAAAACAGTTTTCAGGAAAATTAAATGAAAACATTGCTATATTGGAGAACGTGAAATCGACGTTTTCCATATTTTCTGAAAATTTTGAAAAAAACGAAAATCATTTATGAAAATATATTCTGAAAACAAAAACAGAAAATGTTTTCACAAACCAAAATGGCCTAATCCTCTATATTCAGTTTCAGCTAAAGATCTGTTTATGGTAAGTTTCTTTTTACTCCTACAAAATCAAAGAATAATCTATAAAAACAACAAATCCAGTGACACTTCTTCTTGTATTAAAACAACCAACCTAATCACTATTGGAAAATGTCTTGAGTTGAAGAGAAAAAGAAGTTGGAAATAACATATCTTGACAAGGAGTAACATTAATACATCTTAGAACTCTTTGAGTAGCTTGTATATTCATAATGGAAGGATTTGAGATGAACTAACTAATATAGTGTGTATAAAAGCCAAGTCAAGTCTAATAATAATTAAGTAAAGCAATCAATCTGATACATCTTTAGCATATCTGATCCAAATGATGTTATCTTCACTATATATTCTGTAGGAAAACCAACTAGTTTGGCACCAAGAACACCACCTTCATTAATAATGTCTAAGGAAAACTTTATTTTACAAATTGGAATTCATTTAGATGTTTTATCAACTTCAATACCAAGAAAAAATTTCAGTTGTCCAAGTTTTAATGAAGAAGTTTTATATATAAAGTAATTATGGGAGTTGATTTCTTTAAGAGAATCACTGGCAAGGATGATTTCATCCACTTAAAAAAGAAGATCCATAAAACTAGGTAAAGTTGTCTTAACAAATAAAGAACAATCACTATTAGCTTGGATGAAACCATAAGAAGGTAAAGTAGTAGAGCTTCGCAAACCATTGCCTTGAAAATTGTTTAAGTCCATGAATACTCTTTAATAATTTACAGACTGAGTGAAATGAAGTTGCTAAACCAGGAGAAACAACCATATAGAATCCCTCATCCAACTCACTATGAAGGAAATCATTATTTACATCCAATTGATGTTGATGCCAACCTTTAATTGAAGTAAGAGCAAGAAGTAGTCTTATAGACAAAAATATTCCACTAGGAGAAAAAGTATTAAATAAAATCTAAACCTTCTTATTAATTGTACATCCTTTAGAAACTAGCGTGGATCTATGTTTTTCAAGTGAACCACATGCCTTGAGTTTGAGTTTAAAACCCCATTTGCAAACAATAGACTTCATAGACTTAGAATATAGAATAATTAGCCAAGTATTATTTGATTCCAAAGCAAGTAACCCAATATTAATGGCATTAGTCCACTTATAAAAAATTGAAGCTTGTTTACAAGAGGTTGGCATAGCGTTTATAGAAATATAAGCAATAATATATAAATAATAAAAAGAAAATCTATTAGTGCTCAAGAAAGAAGAATGTGGATATGAAATACTTGATGCAGATTATCCAACAACCAAAGAATATTGAAGAGAGTTATGAATACCTGAAGAAAGTGAACCATAACAAAAATTCTTTAAGATATGTTGGAACATGTTTTTGTACAGTTGGTTTCGAAAGAGTATTATGTTGAGGTGAAGGAGAAGGAGTAAAAGAGTCACTAGTTGAAGTGGAAGGAGAAGAAGATAACCTGGTAATAGTTGTTGGAGGAAGAGAGTTAGAAAAATAGGAGAAAATGAGTAGAAGAGATAGAAATAGGAGAAGATAAGAAAACATGAAGATCATGAGTAGGGGAAAGGAAGCAAATGGGAAAGTATCTTCATGAAAGTCAATATTTTTGGAAATAAAGACTTTATGAAAAGATATATCAAGTAGTTTATAGTTGTTGGTATGTGGTGGATAACCCCAAAAAACACTCTTGGAAGCTATTGGATCATTTTTTTTGTATCTATCATTAAGAAATGTAGAAGCATATCAAAGAGATCCAAACACTTTTAGATGATTAAGGGTTGGTTTTTTATTGTACATGATTTCATTTGGTGAATCCTTGTTGAGCAAAGGGGTTGGAAGTCTATTTATAATATGTGTAACATCAAGAATAGAATCAGACCAATATGGAAGAGGTAAATTGAACTGAAATATTAAGGACCCATATGTAGTAAGTAGGTGTTGGTTTTTTGTATCAACAAGACCATTTTGCTAAGGAGTTTTAACACAACTTAGCCAACAAATAGTATATAAAGAGGTGTAAAAGTCAAGTATAGTAAACTCAAGTCCATTAGATTATCTAAGAGCTTTAATGAATTTCCAAGATATGCCTGCTCCTCCTAACATGTAAGCAAATCCACTAGTGGATTTTGAGTCTATGGAGTCTGATATCCATTTTGCGTTCTTGTATCCTTCTAATACATCTAGATCTCATGTGCATAGCATCCCTTTGTTCTTAGTGTATATGAGATACCGTAGAACTCTTACTATAGCAATTCAGTGGTTCTTACCTGGACAATTTGTAAACCTCTTAAATTGCTTACTACATGAGAAATCTCCGTTGTAGTGTAGTTTGTTAGGTAAATTTCCTATAACACGAAAGTATTCTAGATATTTGATCATATTACTAGTGTTATTAGCAAGACATAAGTTTACAACAACATGTGTCTTAGCGATATTTGTGTCATTAAAACTGAATTTGTTTAATAGTTTTTCAATATAGTTTGACATGAAAGATCCAGGCCTTGCATATGTTATTATGGACACCAAGGTTCCCAGAACAATTATATGATAATTAATAAATACCCTAAATTATTGTGTCATATGTTGTACATACCATAAATTTTTTTCAAAACAAAAGAACAAAAAACAGAAAATAAAAAAACACAATTAAATCTGCAAGACATAAAATTTACTTGGTGAGACTTGGATTGGATCTAATTTTTTAATTTATTTAGGCAACATTGATGTCTCCAGCTTTTAAACTACAACCTTTAGGATTCAACGACAAAATTATTAAGAAGAAACGGACATACGAATTTTTTAAAACTTCAACTTAATAGAGTTACTTCTTGTCTATCTTCTTGCCTATCTCTCTAATGATTTTAATGTTTAGAATTTGTAAAAAAATGAATGAATAATTTATTTTAGAAGATTTTTATTTATAGGTGTTAAACACCCTTTGAAAAGAAAACCAAAAGCCACTATATGAAAAAATTTACCTTTTAAAAATACATATTCAGAAATAATTTGTTAGAAAAGACATATAATTTCATAAAGTTATATATTTTCATTTAAATTTAAAAGGTTTAATTAATTAAAAACAATTTTAATTCACCGTAAATTTACGTTTATTAGTTATTATTAAATTACTTATAAAAATATATTAAATAATTAATAATAAATTTTTACAAAACAATTAATAGGACTAGGTCATATTAGATTAATTTTACAAGTTTTTTTTCCAGATTTGCAATTTTTCCACTATATTTTAAGGGTTAATGCCCAATAAGCACCTACCACCTTACACCCTTGCCCATAAAAGGCACCGTCTTTTTTAAAGAACAACGAGTAATGGGAAGCTTCCCATAACTCAAACGTCTATTTTTATGTGAAAGAAAAGGAAAAAGCAAAATATATGTGGCCTTTTATGGGCAAAAAAATGATGGTTGGGGTGAGAGGGAATTAATTCTAACTTGAGGTGTTTCTTGGACAATAATCCATATTTTAACTAGTCACTTTGAAAACTTCTTTTTTGTTCTAAACGCTTTCAACTTTGAGAACTCAATCATTTTTTTTTTCGACGAAATTTCATTAAAATAGGCGATTACAAAGCTACCCAATTCGTGATGGGAAAATTATCGTTCAAAAGGTTAAAAGCCAATTGGGGTGGCCTTGAAAGGACCAAGTTGCCAAACAAAGTGCCACATAACTCTTGTTTGATAACTCAGTTTGAAGCTGAGTTGCTAATCCTACTAATATGAGCAAAAATAGGCATGTTATGTTCGATACGATCATAAATGTTTCTTAACTACTTCCTCCGTCCATCAATGTTTGTCATACCTTTTTTTCCACACAAATTAAGCAAAAAAATTAATTCCCCCTATTTTTACTAAACTACCATCAACTAACTAAGTAAATGAATTTAATGATGATAAGCTTATGAATATTAAATAAGGATAAAATTGGTAGAATGAGTAAAAAAGTTCATTGGTATCTTAAATAGACAACCTTTGTGCACATCTACTTTTAGAAATTGTGACAAACATTGATGGACAGAGGGAGTACTCACATTGTCTATTTTTATTTGTCTAATTTTTTGAAAGAAGGTGTCTAATATTATTTGTCCATTTTTCAATACCAAGACATTTTTTCTACTTTTTTCAATGTTACCCTTAATTAAATAGTAGAAAAAGTATTGTAAAAATTCAGGATATTTGTGTAAAAAGACTCTTTTTAATCTATGTTAACCAAAAAGGTAGACAAATAAAAATGGATTAAGAAAATATATGATAATATATATTTTTTGTTACATGGGAGAGTCATTTCTTGGATTCGGTGTCATTGACACGATTTAAACATGTACCATCTAAAAGGATAATAAGGCTTTGGCTAGTTAAACTAACCTCAACTGGTATAATATGTTTTTAACCTCAAATAAAGGTACCAATTTGACTTTTATTCTAAATTTTTAAATATTCCTAAAAATCAAAGTTATTTTGATCTTTAAGTAAAACCTATTTTCCAACACTTACTTGAACCAATAGTTGATCAATCGTAAAAACACTTCAAGTTAAGTATATTTTTTCAAATATAACAACATATTTTATTTGACAAAGTTAATGAGACCGATTAAATATTAAGATCTAAGGTATTGAGTTCATTTAGACGTACTCCAATAGATTTCACATTCTAACAAAATCAATTAAAGGTATTAGACGGATATCAACGGTAAAATGAACTATTCAACCGATTATCCGTCAGATATTACGGAAGACGGAAAAAACAACACCGTTATTCTTTCGGTACTTACCGCGAAGAATGAACAGTCATGTAGACCGTCTTACGAAACACGCTAAACACAGAACCATTAATGGATAAGATCTCTTTTTATTTACCTAAATGGGATTTTCACAAGAATAGGTGTAGGATGAATGGATTAAGACGTTAACGTTATCTTGTCCAAAAAAAAAAAAAATAGAATTAAGAGTTAAGAGTTAATAACCAATTTACTCTAACATTTTCCTTCAAATGAAGATTCCAATTCGAAACCCAACTGGATTCAAATAAAGATTTCTTTCGTCAATTTTTTTTTGGGACTACATATTCCTTGGTAACTGAAGTCTTCATTGTTTGTTTATTTTTTCTTTTTAATTTTACAGAAGTTATCTAATAATTTTCTTTAAAATTCAACAAACTATCTATTATAAAGAAGAGGCAATTACCAATACCACCCTAGAGGGAGGTGATATTGCCCATAAAAGTCATGTCTAATATAAAAAACATAATTAGACAATAATACCCTTGACTAAATATTCCTACCAAACTAAATTTTTCCACCAAACTAAATTTTCCCGCCAAAAAAATTTCCGGCCAACTTTTCCGGCCAAACTTTTTTTCCCGCCAAATTTTTCCGGTCAATTTTTTTTCCCACCAAATTTTTCTGGCCAATTTTTTTTCCCACCAAAAAATTTCAGCTAAATTTTTTTTCCCACCAAATTTTTATGTTGTTCTTTGGTGGGAAAAATCCCATCAAATCATATGTGGGGGTTTATGTTGTTTAATGGATAAATTTCAGAATTAGGTAACGAGTTAAACCTCTTATTCTAACATATATATGAATAGTAAAATAAATTCCAACAAATTACATTGATTTATGTTGTTTTAGTGACTGAATCCCACCAAACTAGTTTAAGTTTATGTTATTATTTGGTGGGAAAAATCCCACCAAAATACATAAAAGAAATGCATAATTGTTGGAAGTATTCTCCTCAATTTCAGCACCTAAATTGTTGGAATTTGCAGAAGTAGCCCTAAAGTTTGTATCATTCAAATTTACGGCCATAAAACTCCGCGTACTTGAACCATTACCCTTATCGCAAATGGCTCCATTAAATAGTATATATAGCAAGTTAGACCGTGTGGCTGAATTAATTAACTGCGCAACACACTTAATTTCATGATTCGATATAGCAACAGAAGTAAAATTTCTGGTATTTTCCATATTAGAATTAATCACCTCAGCACCTGCAATAATCTCCTCTCTATCATAGTATATACATCGTTTAAAATAATGACCTTTTGCTTTACATTTAACGCATTGCACCTTTGAACAAAAAAAAAACGTATTGCACAGGTGATTTTTCGTACTCAATTTCGATAAAATAAGGATTTTTGCACAAAGAATCAAAATCAACTACGTGTTTAAGCTCAGAAGTAATATCAATTTCAACTAAAACTCTAGCATAATTAATTTTCTTCCTCAAATTTGTAACAATGTCTGTTTCAAATATAAGAATCTTCAACATTAACAAGGTATTGAACAAGTACTAAGAAGCTGTACAATACTAAACAACAGTGAGCCTCAAATTATCAGAATCATCATTTGTTCCTGGTGATATACAAAGCATATTCACTAAAATACTATACACAGACAGTTTGAATTCCTTAAATCAATTAAACTAATTATTCCATGAACCAGGCAGAAACAAAAAGAGAAAATTGTAGCTCAAAAACCAAACCTGATAATCGAGAACTTCTCCATAACGATTAAAAGACGATTGTAATTTGCTGACATAATGAATAACTTATTTATGAAATAAATAAAAATAAATCTAATTATATAAACAAAAGTTAAATGCGGATAAAAGATGTGCATTATTGAACAATTAATATTGAGAAGAGAAACCTACAGCTTATCACGAATCCTAGAGGTATATTTTGGGGGTTCCAAGGGTGTTGACGAGCCGTCGAAAATTGGAGACAACCGTGTTGAACTGAAAAATTACCGCGACGGTTTGGGTTGGGTTTTGTTTCTCCTTACGCGACCCGAAGGCCCAATCCGCTTCTAGACGCGTGGTAGTGGTGGCCAGAGAGGAGAACGGCGATGGTGAAGATGGTGGCGGCGATGGCGACCGTCGATGGTGTCTTTTTTTTTTTGTTCCAAATAGTAAATATATTAAACTCAACGTAAAGTTACAAAATTACCCTATCCCCGAAGGAACAGTTTCGTTTTTAACTATCTCAATTAGCCTACTTGAGAACGCAATAGGTTGCGAGCTAAACATGTTGCTATGAAGCTTATGTTTTGCTAACTCATCAGCTAATCTATTTCTATCTCTACTAATCCAACGAAAGATAGGGTTACAACTTTCCGCGATAAAGTAAATACTCTTAATAATATTACAAAGCTTTGGAATAGAAATTAATAAGTTTTTCTCTAAAGGAAGCATTACATCTTGACAATCACTCTCTATGATCACCCTTAACTCCTTCAAATCACGAGCCACCACGCAAGCTTTGAGTATTCCAAGTGCTTCCGCTTCCAATGGAGAATCTGCCTTTATTTCCCAAGCATTGTAATCCACTACTTTACCTAGATAATCCCTGTTTACACATGAAATTGCCGATTTATTATCTTTATAAGCTGCATCACAATTAATCTTTATATAATTTTTTGGGGGTGGTTCCCAATTTTTCAAACCTGTATTATTTTCAACCAATGTTGTATTCTCAGTTTCAATCACCTGATTTGCGTTTATATTTTTATCCTTCAGTATATTGATTACATCCTTAGGATAATTAGCATCTTTATACTCAGCCCATTCTTTGTTAGCTTTTTCGATAACCTTTAGAGGTTCCAATTTCATAAAATTGTATTTATTATCATTCCGAGCTTTCCAAATGCACCATAATAATGTGCATATTCTTTCCATAATGAAGGGGTTATCCATTTTTTGGTTTTTAACCTTACCTATCAAACTTACCATCCAATCATCCAATCTAATGGATTCTTGGTTGCCAGTTTGTAGGTTAAAGGGAGAGGCAAACCAAATTACTTTAGCCCATTCACAGTTAAGCAATAAATGCTCAGGTGTTTCTATCTCATTATTACAAATACTACAAAGGGGGGTTTGAATAACCTTTTTTTTATAAATATTTTCATTTGTGGGGAGTATATTTTTTAGAGCTCTCCACATGAATTTTTTTATTTTTGGGGCTATTTTTAAGTTCCAAATCATCTTCCATATATCGTGGTGAATGATATGCGAGGAGGATGGCTTACAAGAGTCTTTATTATTCATGGTTTTATTTTTCTCATTTTTAAGAATTTGATAACCTTTTTTTACAGTGTATATTCCTTTAGGGTCATGATCCCAATAAGGAATATCTTTTCCTCCAGAATATGGGATGAAGGTATTTAGAATGATATTTCAAATATCAGGTTCAAATTCCTCTCTAATTATCCTTTCATTCCATTTTCTATTATTACTTTCCATAAGATTATAAACTTTATTAACATTACCTTGTTTTGGCTTTATAACTTTACTTTGACCTTGTATCCATACATCAGTAGATAGGTTAATGGTGTAACCATTACCTATCTTCCATTTTATTCCATCCTTTATAACATTTCTGCCACTCAATAGGCTCCTCCAACCCCATGAGGGTGAGCTTCCTAATTGAGCATCAAGAAAATCACAAAGTGGAAAGTATTTACCTTTGAGTATTTTGTATAGGAGTGACTCATTTTTGTTCAAAACATTCCAGGCCTGTTTCCCTAAGAGAGCTAGATTCATGAGATGTAAATCTCTAAAACCTAGTCCTCCAGAGAATTTACTATTAGTTAAATCATCCCATTTATTCCAATGCATTTTTTTCTTACCATTGCTTCCCCACCAAAAATTGGAAATTTGGGAGGTAATCAGATCACAAATCTTCTGAGGTATAAGGTAAGAAGACATGTAATAATTAGGAAGGCTTTGAATAACAGATTTTATTAAAATTTCCTTACCAGCTGTTGATAGGTACAGGTTTTTCCAATTCTCAGTTTTTTGTAAAGTCTTTTCGACAAGAATATTTAGGTCTTTCACTTTAGACCTTCCCCATTCAGTGGGGAGGCCTAAGTAATTACCCAAATTATTCGTAATAGGAATATTTAATCTTCTAGCCATAGAGTTTTGTAAGTAAGAAGGTGTATTGGGACTAAATTTAATACCAGATTTATTTAAATTTACTTTCATACCTGAAGCATAACTATACTTATTCATAACATCTTTAAAATTTTCAATTTCCATATTATTTGCCTCCATAAAAAATATACTGTCATCAGCAAATAATAGGTGGGTCACTGTAGGGGCAAGTTTCGCAATTTTTATACCCTTCATCGTTTCCAAATCTTTTTTATCATTTATAAGGCTTGATAATAGTTGAGTAGTAATACAAAAAAGTAGGGGGGATAATGGGTCTCCTTGGCGCAAACCCCTTTGGGGTTTGTCTATTTTCACAGGATTCCCGTTCACAAGGATAGCATAAGATACTGTGTTAACACATCTCATTATTTTGTTCACCCATAATTCATTAAAACCCATTTGAAGCATAACATCTTGTAAACAATCCCATTCCACATTTTCGTAAGCCTTTTGAATATCAGTTTTAATAGTCATATAATACTTTTTAGTACTCCTTCTATTCTTAATAAAGTTTATTATTTCATGAGCCACCATAGTATTTTCTTGAATGTGCCTTCCAGGCATGAATGCTGATTGGCTTTCGTCAATGATAACATTCATAACTGGTTGCATCCTATTCACAAGAATCTTAGCTATGATTTTATAAATGAAATTTGAGCAACTTATAGGTCGAAAGTGTTTAATATTAGTGGGTTTGCTAATCTTAGGTATAAGAGAAATAAAGGTCATATTTAAATCCTCAATTGAAGAATTATTGTACCAGAAGTCATTAATCACTCTAATAACATCAAGTTTTATAATATCCCAATATTTCTTATAAAATAGACCCGGGTACCCATCAGGCCCAGGGGCCTTGTTGGCACCTAGTTCATGGATTGCTTTTTCTATTTCACAAATCTCTAATTTTTTGTTGAGATTATCATTCATAAGTTTTGTAACCGAGGGTTTAATAGAGTTAAGAATTGGAGCATACACCCTTGGTCCTATGGTTTTATAAATATTATCAAAGTAATATTTTATTTCATCATTAATATCTTTATATTTTTCCACCCATTCACCATTATCTTTTAAGAGTCTAGTTATTTTATTAAACTTTCTTCTTTCTTTTGTAGAAGCATGGAAGAAGGAGGAGTTTTTGTCCCCTCTCTTAAGCCATAAATTGCGAGATCTAGAGGCCCAAAAGTCCTCCTCATATTTCCAAAGCTCCTCAATTTTTTTAATGGTTTGATTATAATCTTTCCAATCTTTTGTGTTGGGATCATTGTAGATAGATTCTAATTTACTAATATGCGCATCAATCATTTTCTTATTGTTCTTAAATTTCATTTTACTCCACTTAGTAAGAAGAATTTTACATTTACCCAACTTATGAGTAAGAGCATTTCTAAATTTTCCAGTGTTATAATTTTTTAGTTTCCAAACCTTTTTAATGATTTCTAAACATTCTTTTTCTTCAGTCCAAATGTTTTCAAAGTAGAATCTCCTATCTTTTTTAATATGGTTATCTTCCATGTGAAGTATTTGGGGTGAATGGTCTGACCCAATGGCAGGGAGTAGAGCAATCCAGGCTGTAGGGTAGAGATCCCCCCAATTTTTATTACATAGGCCTCTATCTATAAGGGTTTTTATCATATCCTCATTATCCCTTTTGTTACTCCAAGAAAATTTACAGCCTTTTGTTATAATTTCTTCAAGATTGTGGTGTTTTATAAAACCATTAAAAGCTTTCATGTGTTTATTGATATTATTATTGCCTCCTTTTTTATCAGAACAGTATCTAATATTGTTAAAATCCCCTATGAGCATCCAAGGGTCATCATTCGCAGGTTTACAATTACTAAAGGTTTTTAAGCATTCATCTTTGTTTTTTTCTAATGGGGCACCATAGACAAAAGTGGTATAGGTCTCAACACCTTCATTTTTTATTTTACAGTGCATATGATTTATAGAAGAATTAATGATTTCAATATCAAAATTATTAATCGCAAAAATTGCAAGGCCACCACTAATACCTATTGGTTCAACAGTATTAATAAGGTTCATGTTTATAATTTTCTCAAGTTTTTTAACAGCAGGAAAAGAATTTTTAGTTTCTGAAAGGAATAGTACCTGTGGCTGGTATTTAGCAACAAAACCAGCAAGGGTCTGGACTGTCAAGGTGTTGCCAATACCTTGACAGTTCCAGGATGCTTGTATCATTGAGGGGGTTGGGGTTGTTCAAGGTCAACCCCGCAAGCCTTATGAGCATTTGTATCATCTTTTTTCTTACCAGAACCATTGCTATCGTCAATACGGATCTCTTTCTCCTCACTTTCCTCTTTTAATTGATCCTCTTCAGCCGAGCTTTGAATTTCTTTCACCTCACCCTTCCTAGCCGCCCAAAGGATTTTTTGTCTCTTTGCGTTAATCTGAGTTGAATTGTTTCTCTTAGTTTTCTTACTTCTAGCTTTAACTGAGATTCTATTTGATACTTCACCAATCTCCATTCTTGTACTGCTATGGTTTTGTGTTTCTTCATAAGTGTTTGAATTCCCAAAGAGGTTGGAGAAGAGGGATGGTGTATATTGATGGTGGGTTTGGGTGTGATGAAGCCGTCATCGGAGGTGTTATGGTTGTTGTTGATCGGAGAAGACGGGTTATGTTTAGTTGATTTGGGGGTAGATAGAGTCGGTGTTGAAATGTTAGGGTTGGGGTTGGTGTTATCGGGTAATGTATGATATGTTTTGTTTGGGTTAAGGCAGATGGGGGTTGGGTTGTTTGGGCTTTGATTATGATTGGGTGGGAATATAACATTTGGGCTTTTTAAATTTTGTGTTGGGCTGATGTATGTGCCAAAAACAATTTCATTTGTTTGGGCCACAGGTGAGTTTAATTTCTTAACAAAGGTGTCCGCCAAATTTGCTAAGTTCTTTTCTTTTTCTGAGTATAAGCCTTCTTTTGTTTTCTTCTCTTTCATAACCGTAGAAGACAAAAGAGAAGGACCTCCATTACCGTCCTTCTTTTTCTCTCTCATAGTCTCCATTAGCTGTCCTTTTCCTTTGCTGCTGTTGATCGTAGTACCAAATTCAAAAATTTCCAAACTCGCCCTTTTGTCTTTTTCTTTGATTGAGTTTTGACCGAGTTCGGTGGCCGAGTCGTTGACGAGTTTGAACATCTGAGCTTTTCGATTCAACTGCAAATCAGAGGTTTTTCTTATGTTGGTATTTTTGTTGCTCTCATTCTTCTCATTCTTCTTGTTACCATTGATGATTGGTCTGATTGTATACGATGGGCCTCTTGTAGAGGTTTTGATCCAAGCGCCCAATTTTGGGGTAACCTTAGGGTTAGAGCAGTTACCCTCTTCATGGCCAAACAATCCACACCCATAGCATACTTTTCCGATATCTTCATATGTAAATTTGATCCAAGTTGCTGTTGTTTCCGTTTCCCAATAGTTGATACCCGTGATTAGAGGGTTTGTTAATTTCCAATCAACTTGGATTCTTGTGACTGATTTTTCATTGACATTAATGTTTCCAGGTAGCTCGATGTTATGCACTGTACCGAAGTACTTCATCATTTTCCCCAAACACTGATGGGTTAAAAGGTAAGCTGGAATTCCCATTAGTTGAATCCATAGGGTAGTATGTGTAACTTCATTGCTTCCAAAATTTGTATGTTCTTTGATAGCTAGATGTTTACCCTGGATAGTCCAGGGTCTTTGATTCCATACCTTAGCTTTATCATCTTCATTACCGAATATGATTGTGTAGGTGTTAGCTGAGTTTCTTTCCACTTCAACTTGATCAATGAGAGCCCAATACTTGTTTATATGGTTTTTTATGAAGATATGGTTTGTTTTCTCATGAAAAAGTAGTTTAGCAGTAAGTTTAAACTCTTGAGTGTTTTTGTAGACTGAGTTTTGATCTGGTGTAATCACAAGATCTTTGTTTTTTGCTAGGGGGTGAGATGGAGCAAAGAAGTCCATAATCTCGGTTATTTGGTAAAGAGGAGAAGAGGAAGATGAAGATGAAGAGAGGAGAAGGAGAAGGTGTTCAATAAGGAGGAAAATGAAGGATTTAAACTTGTGTTGTTTGATTTTTGTAAGAAAAACACAAGATTGTAATGAGAATCACCCAAAATATAGAGATTTTGTGTGATAAAATGTTGAAGGGTTTATGAATGTGTGTTTTTAGTGAGGAGAGAGGGTAGAGAGAATTTCATAACGTTTGGATCTCCTAATTTCCTTAGCTGTAGCCTGTACATACCGTCGATGGTGTCAATCGGCGCTTCAGAGGAGAAGAGAGAAGGAGAAAGAATAAAAATGATTAATTAAAAGAAAAGGTAAGATTAAACAGGGGCAAAATAGAGAAGTAAAGTTTTTAAGAGGACTTTTATAGACAATATTTATAAGGGGATGCTGGAGGAAGGGCTATTATTATTAATATTATGACTTAGATGGTAATTTTCTCTATAAAGAATTTATCAAATCTATTTATTAAAGGTTTAAAAAAATGAAAGTATTAAATTTTAATATTCTCAAAAAAGTAACAAATAATATATTTTCTAAAAATCAGAAAAATTAAAAATATAATTATAATTATACTTTAAATATGAAAAACAATTTATAATATTTTTAAGATATAGTTACTATAAATAATGCAAATTTATAAAAATTTAGAATATTAATTGATTTAAACTAAAATTAAAATATAAATTTTGAAATTAGGGAAACTAAAATTAGAAAACTGATGGAACAAATATATAATCGATAGAACAAATATTTGAGAAAAAATAATTATTTGACAATTTCTATCTCTGTTGTCAAGTCATAAAATAAAATTAATTCATTCCTATCTTTCTCTTTTCTGTCAAAATTCATTCCTATCCAAATTCGTCTTCATCTTGAAGTTTCATTTACAGAACATTTAGCTTGATTTCTCTAAAAACGTCCAGTTAAAAGTTTTTTTTTTTCCAAACGCTTGTAAGTTAAAAGGGTTGGATACAAGGTTCCTGAACTATCAGAGGGATGTAAATGTTACAATGGAGAGAATAAAGAGTAATTTTATATATTTTGTTGTGTGTTACAATGATAGAGATATATGTGTTTATATAGAAACAATTCGCTCCCTTACTCACACAATCGGTCCACTCACATACATACAGCTATAGTGTATGTATTTGTCTTACTATATTTGATTCCTTCTTATCCTTCTGTTATGACAGCTGTAGGTGCATTGCTGGAGTTTGACTGCTGAGCTGTGGAGTTTGAATGCTGAGCTGTATATATACTATCATCCCCCCTCAAGCTGAACTATTGTAACAGAGGAAGCTTGTGAAAAAGATTCATAAACGCAGCAGTTGATAAACTTTTTGTAAATACATCAGCCACTTGTGATGATGAAGGCACATGAATAAGAGATAAACATTTTGCTTTCACCTGTTCTCGAACAAAATGAAAATCAATATCTATATGACGCGTTCGAGAGTGAAACACCGGGTTAGAAGCCAGAGCAATAGCTGAGATATTATCACACGCAAGAACAGGAGTGTGAGAAGTAAACTTCAAATCTTTTAGCAGAAAAGAAATCCATTTGATTTCAGCAGAAACAAAAGCCAAAGCTCTATATTCAGCCTCAGTTGAAGATCTAGACACAGTTGATTGTTTCTTGGAACCCCAAGAAATCAAATTATTACCAAGAAATATACAGTAACCTGTTGTCGATCTTCTATTAGTAATGTCACTCGCCCAATCGGAATCTGAGAAAGCTTTAATATGTAAATTTGTAGATGAGGTAAAAGACAAACTGTAATGTAATGTGCCTTTAATATAACACAATAATTTCTTCAATGCATCATAATCCGAGTTTGTTGGTTTATGCATACTTTGACATATTTGATTTACTGCATAAGAAATATCTGGGCGAGTGATTGTAAGATATTGTAGTGCACCTGTTAAACTCCGAAAGAGTGTAGGATCTTCAAAAGGAAGCAATCCATGGTTTGATACAACTGTATATTTATTGACTGTAGGTGTTGGTGAGGATTTACAGTCTGATAATCCAGCTCGTTTTAAAATAGAAGCTGCATAATTAGCTTGTGACACAAGTAAGTGTGTTGATGAGCGAGTAACTTCAAGGCTTAAAAAGTAAGATAATAATCCAAGATCTTGCATCTTGAATCTAGATTTTAAAGTTGAAATGACTTGTGCTATAATAGATTTATCTGCACCTGTAATTAATAAGTCATCCACATAGACTAATATAATTGTTAAAGTAGATGATGAGCCTCGAATAAACATTGAAGAATCTGATGTACTAACTGTAAAACCATTTGAGATAAGAAATGAATTAAGCAGTTGATACCAAGCACGAGGTGCTTGTTTCAGCCCATATAAAGACCTATTCAACTTACATACAAAAGAAGGATGTTCTTTGTCAACAAAACCAGCTGGTTGAGCCATAAAAACTTCCTCATCTAATATACCATTTAAGAAAGCGTTTGAGAAGTCTAATTGACGTATATCCCAGGAGTAAGTAGTAGCCATACTTAAAATTATACGTATTGTTTGATGTTTAACAACTGGGCTAAATGTTTCCATATAATCTAACCCAAATTCTTGTAGAAAACCTCGAGCAACTAAGCGAGCTTTATAACGGGCAATATCTCCATTTGCATGACGTTTTATTTTGTAAATCCACTTGCAAGTAATAGGTACACGACCAAGTGGAGGTGGAACTAATGTCCAAGTATTCTGACTAGTTAAGGCCTTGTATTCATCATTCATTGCTTGTTGCCAACATAGGTGTTTAGAAGCCTCTTTATATGACACAGGTTCAAGAGGAATAGATTGAAGAACTAAAGACTGACACTTATAAGATGGACGTAATGTACCTATTTGACGCCTAGTTACCATGGGATGACATGAAGTTGAGGACGAGTTGGAAGGTGGTGGAGGTGGTGGTGGAGGTGAAGGAGGTGGTGGAGGACTATTCAATGTATGAGATGTATTATCAAGATTAGATTGAGGTATCTGGGATAAACCGTTTAGATTAGGTAAAGGGTTAAATAAATCAATATAAGAAGCTGAGTTAGAGTTAGATAATGAAGATGAACAAGAAACTTCATTAGATTTTTGAAAAGGGAAGTTAAGTTCATTAAAAAGAACATGTCTTGAAATGAAAATTCGTTTAGTTTTGATAGATAAACATTTATATCCTTGTGTGAAATAGCCTAAGAACACACATGGTTCTGACCTTGAGGCTAATTTATTTGTAGCATAAGGTCTTAACCATGGATAACAAAGGCATCCAAAAACACGAAGATGAGAATAGGTAGGTAAAGTATGATAGAGTTGTTGATAGGGGCTTATATTAGATAAAGTTGGAGTAGGTAGAAGGTTGATCAAATATACAGAGACAGACAATGCTTCAAGCCAATATTTTGAATCAAGTCCACTATGAGACAATAGTGAAAGAGTAGTTTCTATTAGGTGTCTATGTTTCCTTTCAGATATACCATTTTGTTCTGGGGTATGAGGACAGGAAGTTTGATGTACAACACCATTGGTTTGAAGAAATAAACGCAAAGAGTGACTTAAGTATTCTCCACCATTATCTGACCTAAGGCACTTTATAGAGAGTTGAAACTGAGTTTGAACAAGTTTATAAAATGATTGAAAAATAGCACACACTTCATGCTTATGTTTCATAGGATACACCCAAGTAAAACGAGTGAAATCATCAACAAAAACTATGTAATAAGAAAATAAAGAGCAAGATGTAATGGGAGAAGGTCCCCATACATCAGTGTGTATTAGTTCAAAAGGAGTACAAGATTTAGTAGTAGACAATTTAAAGGGTAATTTATGAGACTTGGAAGTAGAACAAGCATTACAATTTATTCCATGATAATCTAGTTTAGTCTGCAAAGTTGAGGAGAGAGGAATAGAAGCATTTGATGAAGGATGTCCTAATATCAAATGCCACAACATTGCAAAGGAGGAGGTGACCACTTTAGAGGATAGACATTGAATTGAAGTTGAACTTGAATGGGGAAAAGACACAGAAGAACCTCCAAGTGTAAGTGGATGTAATCCATTATTACAAAGGCCCTGAAACAAGACTTTGTGAGGCATATTATCACAAATTTTGACACAATCACTTGTAAATATGAGATAGCAATTGTTATCACTAGTAAACTTTGAAACTGACAGTAGATTTGAAGCTATATGAGGCACATGAAGAATAGAATTGAGACAAAAAATGGAAGAAGAATTAGAGAACTTACTATGGCCTATGTTAGCAATTTCCAATGAATGACCATTTCCCACTGAGACTGTGCTTGAACCATGATAAGGTGTAGCAGTTTGAAGTTGAGAAACATCATTAGTCACATGACTATTAGCTCCTGAATCTAAGTACCATAGATCAGGATTTGAGGCTACATCATGTTCAGGATTTGAAGTAACATTATAAGCTACTTTAGCTTGGGCTTTTGGTGAAGGAAAATTAACAAAATCGGTTCTAGACCAACAATCAATGGCTATATGTCCAAAACGTGTACAAATTTGACATGTGAACGAAGCATTACCAGTATTAGGTGAAGAATTAGAGGCATTCGAGTGTGAGAATGATTGATTGAAGTTACCTCGAGATCGACCACGACCTCTTCCTCTATTCGAAAAACCACGACCTCTACCTTGCGAAGAATTAGATGAAGGCATAGAAGGTGTAAAAAGAGCGGTATGAATCGAGTTCGAAGATTCAGCTGAACTAGACATCTTCATATGTGATTCTTCAGATGTAAGAAGACTGCCAAGTGAATGGAAACTCAGAGTAGACGTCTGAGCATTAGATATACGCACACTTGACTTGAATTGATTATACTTCGATGGAATACCTTTTAAAGTGTATAGAATTACATCTTCCAAAGTAAGAGAAGAAGCAGTTGTATCCAAAGCATCGCAAATATCTTGAATCTCAGCAAGATACTCCTGCATATTTCGTTCACCTTTTTGAATATTGCATAACCGCATCTTCAATTGATGCACATGAGTACGACATTGACTCACAAAAATTTCCTCCAATTTGTGCCAGACATCATAAGAATATGGAAGCCTAACAACTTGTGAAAGAATTGAAGGAATCATGGCGCAAAACTGAGATACCCGGAGTTGTTGATCGACGATTAACCAAGTAGAAAACTCAGAATCAGTGGTTGAAGGTCGAGTAATTGAACCATTAACGTGATTTAAGTAACCATGAGCTTCTAACACAGCTTCAAGCTGTGCTTTCCACAAAACATAGTTTGTGGAATCCAATTTAATTTGGATTAAAGAAGCCCAATTTTGACGAAGTAATAATAAAGCAGCTGGAACAACTGCACTTGAAGAAATTAATGGTGATGCTGTAGATGAGGACGCCATGGAAGAAGACGCCATTGCAGCGGAAAGGATCGAAAAGCAGAGAGAAGCTTTAAAAAAGCAACGAAAATTCTCTCTTGTGAGCTCTTGATACCATGTTACAATGGAGAGAATAAAGAGTAATTTTATATATTTTGTTGTGTGTTACAATGATAGAGATATATGTGTTTATATAGAAACAATTCACTCCCTTACTCACACAATCGGTTCACTCACATACATACAGCTATAGTGTATGTATTTGTCTAACTATATTTGATTCCTTCTTATCCTTCTGTTATGAAGGCTGTAGGTGCATTGCTGGAGTTTGACTGCTGAGCTGTGGACTATCAGTAAAACCAGTGCTTCAAATATATATATTGAAATTAATCTTATTCAAACATTTACAACCATATTCAATTAGCAAAAAAAGGAACAATCATACATCAATTAGGCTTAATTTTTACACAAACTTGTAGGAGGCATAGGATAAATTGCCGCCCCAACTATGATGAATAACTTCTGCTTTTGCATCCACTCCTGCAGCACCCATTGCAACATGTAATGGAAAGAAGTGATCCGCCTCTGGATGTGCACGTTTTGCAAATGGAGCTTTTTCTTCATAATTATTAACATCTTCATACCTGGAAGAACACAACTTTCGGTTAACAATCAGATATAAAATCATTATAGATATATCATATATATGCACATGCTAATAGAAGATTATAATCTTACCTTCCATCAATGAGAGCTTCTTGGAGCCAATTATCAAAGTCCACAGCCCAAGAAGAAGCAGGAATACCAACGGTTCCACTATCCCTCAAATTATGAGTAGCAGATCCTGAACCAACTATTAACACGCCTTCTTCTTTAAGAGGTGCCAATGCTTTTCCCAAGTTATAATGATAAGTCCCGTCTCTCTCTGTCTGGACTGAGAGTTGACAAACTGGAATATTGGCTTCTGGATACATAAGCATTAGTGGAACCCATGCTCCATGATCCAAACCACGCTCTTTATCTTCATCAACTTGTTTTACGCCAGATTCCAATAGTAAATTTTTTACCCTCTTTGCCAATTCTGGAGCTCCTGGTGCAGGATACTTAATCTGGAAAAATGGAATAACCAATAAGAAATTGCTTTTGACGAGGAAACTGCTAAAATTCCGTGTTAGTCTGGATCTGGACTCAAATTAGCTAAAAAACAAACCGCCAATTTACTTACTCAAAATTAGTTTTAAATTATAAGCTTTACTATAAATGGGTTAGACTATAATTATGGTGGGAGATTACAAAACGACCTTAAGTCCAATTCCTGATCATATGAATTTGCAATCCTACTACATAAGAGAGATAAGATAAAGAACCTTATACATGCGATCAGGAAAATTATAGAAGTCGTAAATGGTATCATTGGGGCCGTGTATGCAATTAACAGTAGGTTCAGATGTCTCCCAGTGACCAGAAACGATGAGAATTGACTTGGGTTTTTGAGATAAAACGGTTTGTTTGAAAGATAACAGGAAAGGTCTTGCAGGTAATGAATCATCTATTGAGAGAGTGGGGGATCCATGCGATATGTAGAATGTCTCCTTTAACGCCATAGCGGTTGCTCTTCAAGCTTTTCTTTTATTTTCTGTTCAGGTTTATAAGATAGGAGTAAATGATATTTAACAGATATACACCGTTGTGGAGAGACTGATAAGTAAAGTATGCTTCAATTTGCCGACAAGTAAAGCTTAAACAAATTTTGTTTAAGTATTAGTTCGCGTATCGGTGAGTAATTAAGTACAATTTCTATACTCGTAGAACTTGAAGCATATGGACGTTTTCCAGAACCAGATGCAAAGTAATTATTTTCAGATTTTTTAGTGTTATCGTTTGTGTAATGACCCAATAAATAAAACATGGCAGGATAATAGCCACTACCTAATTGTGATATTTTCTCAATATCGGTACCGAATGAGAAGATTTTTTGGGCCCATTAATGATTAATCAATCTCTGTTGGCTGACTACGTGTTAGTTATCGGATCCATAATTAAAAAAAAAGGAACATCTATTAAAAAGATTTGTAGACCAAAAATCTAAGCACTTCCACAATACTCCTACTAGATATGCTCTCTAATATGTTGATCCCTTCATCACATACTACATAACCAACATGTTCACATTATTTCCAATACAAACTGGACATGGTGTGGGGACTTAATTTATGGACACTTCTGGTATATGATAGAGGACATAAACACTTCTTCCACTTCAACTTAACTTAATGTCGGATACAACTATAAATATAGTGGGTGGAAGAGCAAATGAAAACGCAAAGAGATTGTATGACTACCTCATGAAGATAACTAAAGAACACAAGATAATATCGCCATATACTAACTCGAAAGAAAATATAGTAAATGTGCACATAAACTATAGGAATGCGCGCATAATAGATTCAGGAATATACATTCTTATGTATGCAAAGGACTTGCACAACATAAAACTAGTAAATAAACTGTACCTTCAAAATAGTTGAAGAAATGAGGTCGTTTATTGTATAGAAGTTTTTGAAAAACAAGGATGCTACGTATGATCCTACATTATTCAATATATATGAATCTTGAAACTATTATTTATAAGATGAATAGTTAGTTATGTATTTGGAATGTGTTTATAAGTAAAACTATAAATATTTGCACAGATAAAACCAAATGTGCTACAAAGTGATATTGATGAAAGGGATGAGAAGGAAAAAGATAAAAAGAATAGAGGAGCTAGCAGTAGTGCACCTACAACTTAGGAATCTCCTAAGAAATGAAAGAGGGCCAAAGTTGAAAACCCGAAACCAAACCTATACTAAATACAAGAACCACCGATTGCATTCCACAGGTAAGAATATTGAATGGATTTATACTAAGATGATAAAATTATATACTAATAACAAACTTGGTTTTGTATATTGCATTCCACAGGTAAGATTTGAGATTTTTCAAAGTGACGTATGGTGTTAGTTTATGATATCCACTCTAAATAAATTTGTTTACGACATTATATATCATTCATATTGTAAACTCTTTGAGTTACACTTCTTTTGGTATTTTTTTAATGTTTTTCATTTGGTGAGATTTTTCTATATTATATACTAATTACGAACGCTTCACTGCAGGTGGGTGTACGACAAGATCATCGACTGGTGGAGGGGCATCCAAATAAGTAGATAATGCAAGAATGATTTGAGCATAAGTATGTAGTACTTTGGAAAATAAAAGTACTCATCAACATAACTGTATAGGTCATAAATAAAAATTCATGTAGAGCAGCTATTGCATGTGGACACTAGAAAACCATCGATTTCCCAACGACAACAGAAACAAGTGTACTTCAGAAGATCGCCCGTCATATGACATGATCTTACATAAATTTCAACACATGATCGCTTGAAGGTTTGATGAGCTAAGAACCACATTTATTGTAATAAATCCAAAACCTTAGATCAACATTATTTGAAACAAATCTGTAATATGCCTTTGTTTTGATTACTGGTCATGCATTTGAACCATTAAAAGGTCATGAAGATTGACTATTAGCTCGGTTATGGGTAACTCGCACCTCTCCTGCATCTGTATGTTAAATGACTCTGCAACATTCAAAGTCATCTCCCCATATCGCTTACCTTTAAAAAATGCACCAGAGTATTGTTCCCTGGGCAAGTTGTCCATGAATACCACATCTTTGGCAGTACCTATGCTCAAGAGACACCGCTCATACTCAACTTCGTTAATTGCCTTGGCACAATTATCAAGTAAACTAAACATAAATTTTGTAGTACCGACACAACCCCATTTATTTTTCAAGTTTTTTTGAAGATGGCAAAAACCATGAAACGGGGTAAAAAACTTAGACTTCAATGCTATAGGAATACTGGGGTTACGTTCAAAAACAAAAGTCAAAACATGGCCAGACACGAGAGAGGCAAAAACCTTAGAAAAAAAGTCTAGCTCTCAGCATCTTTGGAGCTGTGTCATGGAGGAGTGTCAAACAGACTATGACTGCAACTTCTACTATGGAAGCTGAGTCCGTCTCTTGTTTTGAGGCTACTTCACAAGGTGTATGGCTTAAGGGTTTTGTATCTGGACTTAGAATTATGGATTCTATCTCTAGACCATTAAGAATATTTTGCGATAATTCAGCAGCTGTTTTTATGGCTAAAAACAATAAAAGTCGAAGTCGAAGTAAGCACATCGACATTAAATATTTAGCCATAAGGGAACGTGTTAAAGATAAAAAGGTGGTCATTGAACACATTAGTACTGAATTAATGATCGCTGATCCATTGACTAAAGGCATGCCACCAATAAAATTCAAGGACCATGTAGCAAGTATGGGGCTTGGTCCCATCATGTAGTGTTTATTTGTATGACACTATCATTAATATAATAATTATCTATTGTGATATTTCTCATATACATTGCGCACCTTAATTTCATTTGAGAAAATAATTTAGTTAAGACCAAGAATAAACATATGGTTTATTCATTAAGTATAGTTACAACATAAAAAAATAAAGAGATAAATATATTGTGATACATGGAAGATACTACTCTCTCATTATTGGAGGACTTATCGCCATGATTCATATATTTATGATTAAGATAAAATATCAAGTATAATGTTTGGATCAAGTGGGAGAATATAAGTCATTTTTATTTTTATTAATATAAAACTTCATTTTATTTTATTTGTCTTTATTATAAATTGATGAATAAAATAAACTTATGACTTTTGGCTTTTCATGATCCAACATTAATCCATCCACTAATTTTATCTTAATGATTTTTCCATTAATCTTATGCAAATGAAAAGTTGTAACACCTTTTTATTAACCATTTGCAAATGAAAGGTTGTAACACCTAGTAATTCATTGCCATTAAAAAGCTTGATGGGAGCTTGACTATATAAACTAGAGTTTGGTCCCTAAACTCAATTCATTCACACAAAAATTATACACCATCTATAGTTGAATGCTTGAGAGGTTGGAAGAACAAAACATAAGGAAAAGTTTCTTAAGACATCAATGGCCGGAGGTATCATTACTCTTTTCGATCTATTTATTTATTCAGCATTTTAGTTTGATCGATTTTTCTAACACATACATAAATCTCAACTTTATCTATACGAGCTTTGTTGTCTCTCAAGAATAACAAGAATATCGAAAAGGCATTAGCCACTTCTCAAGTTGTGTGATATCCAATATTTCCTCAAGCCCACCTTCTTTGATCCTTTCATAGTATATATTCGATTTGAACATATTTAGCCTAAAACCCAAACAATTGGCAAAAAGTTTCATACTATTCATGAGAATTTTCACCAACTCGAGATCACCTTTAACAAGTAACATGAGATCATTAGCGAAGGTCAAATGTGTGATATTGATTTTGTCACATTTTGGGTGGTAATTAAGTACACAATTTGTATTTTTTTCCAAGAGTCTAGAAAGGTATCCAAGACACAAAATAAAGAGATAAGGTGAGAGGGGATCACCTCGGCTCAAAAAAATTTCACCCTTGAAGAATCCATTATCTTCACCTGAAAATGTCACTGAATAGGAAGGTGGTGTAACATACACCATTATACAATTATAATATTGAGTCAGAAACTTGAGACACTAGAGAACTTCATGAAGAAACTCCCATGAAACCGAACTGTAAGTTTTACAAAAATCAATTTTTATCGTACACCTCAGGTAGCTATTATTATTGTTATAACCCCTTAACAATTCTTACATGAGATAAATATTATCGGTCCTCAATCTACAATAAACAAAAGTACTTTGTCCTTTAGCAACAAGATCATCAAAAATTGGTTTCATCATATCCGCAATAATCATCGTGATGGATTTGTTAATAACGTTGCAACACGAGATAGGCTAATAATCTTCCACTTTCATGGGGGTTTTTCTTCATATGAGTGCAATAATAGTGTTAGTTAATTTCTTAATCAAAATTTCAGATAAGAAGAATTCACGTACCACAATGAATACTTCATCACCTATTATATCCCATGTTTTTTAAAAGAAACTTGACAAATAATCATCATGTCCGAGAGTTTTATAGATAGATATTTGAAAGATTAACTCTTTGATTTCTTGATCAGATATCTCTTTAAAAAATCCCTATCCTTGGTCTCTATTCAAGACTTTACCCCAAATGAAAAACCTTCATATCTACTCTTTCCATTTCAACCCTCGACCCTACAAATTTTTATAATAATTCAAAAATGTTTTATGTACAGAACACTAGAAGTAGATTCGACACTATTAAGAAGTTAGACTTTTGCAATAAACCTCCTTCCCCGCTTACTCTTCACAATGCTATGAAAGAGTTTTGTACATTGCTAAATTTTTAGCTTATACCCACTTGTTGCCTTATGTTGAAGGAAACTAGCTTCGGTTTTCTCAAGTCTTGTAGTTGTTTTACGAAATTCCACAATTTCGTCAAATTTACATTGTTGTCCATATTTTGTTGAAATCTTATAGAAGCTTTCTCCAATGCCTCACTTGCTCTTTTAGCTCTCTCGGATATGTGAGAGAAATGCATTTTTATTTAAACCCCTCAAATCCGATTTCAAGATTCTAAACTTCTTACACATATTTCAGTTGGGTCTCGGATTATTCATGGTCATTACGATGTAAGATTAAACTATTTTAAGTTATTGAATTTTGCGTGTTTTTTATCAAGTTTCAAAAATATATTTTATCATATGAAATACAAAAAACCTTCACAATAAAAAAGGTTATGATTATATTTTATGTACAGGAAAAAGAAACTCTTTATTTACCTTATTTGAACTTATTTGATTTAAATTTTTACTTCTAACAAGTATTCAAATAGAATAATACAACTAAAAAGTTCTATGATTTGGGGGGTTTGATGTCTATTAACTAAATTATGGTTTGTGCCCTCTAACACATGCAATATCTAGTATTTAAATATAAGACATCGACACAGAGTTTGCTGAGTATGTTGTATTTTATTTCTAACACGCTTTTTTTTAGATAATTTAAGTTATTGACTATTTTTAGATTTTAAAAGATGTTATTTATTATTATTTTTATGATTATTTTATGATATAAATATATTCAATACATTTATTTGATTCAAAATTCCATGCTCTTACCCATTCATGGGGATAATTTTATAGAGGATATATTTTGGAATTTGAAGATTTTGGACAAAACTTTAAGTTTAGTCCTTTATATTCATAGAAATAGTATATAATAAAAATTAATAAATAGTCAAAATACTTTTAAATAAGATTTCATTTGGTTGAGAAATGTAATGAAACCTAATCCAGGCAAATTTTTGGGTCTAAAAGGTGTAAATTGTTTGGTGTGGTTGAAACTTCATTTATAATATTGTGGTATATATTTTTAGCATTTGGATCTTTACTTATATGGTAATGGAAAAAAAATCTAAACAATTCCTCAACATAACATCTCATTCTTTTTATAATAAATGTTAGATTTGTCCAAAAGTTATAATTTTACTAAAAGCTGAATAAAACTAATATAATACATAGATATTATCATCAATGTATATTTATTAAGTTGATAAAAAAGTATATATTATATATATAAAACGTAGTTTATATTATCCAACAAAGTTTTTTTTTTTAATTTGTTAAACTTATTTTATTATAAGATTTTCTTAATTCCAAATCTTATACTTTTGTAAATGTTAATTCAAAATTAAATATATGATATGAATCATTGTGTTGTATATTTATAAAGACATATGACTAATCTTTAATTTAAAGTGATTATTATTTGTACATACAATGTAGTAATATTAACATTAAAATATTATTCTAACTCCCTCGAAATATTTGTGGTTTTCAGACAATCCAAAGAAATTACGAATAAGGCACGAATTACGGGTTTAAGACCCAAGACTCCCATCTGTAGTGAACCACAACAATCTCGTAAGGGCTTGTCGAAGTTCGTATATTGTTTGACACCTT
This sequence comes from Nemophila menziesii, assembly GCA_029959085.1. Taxonomy (NCBI): domain Eukaryota; kingdom Viridiplantae; phylum Streptophyta; class Magnoliopsida; order Boraginales; family Hydrophyllaceae; genus Nemophila; species Nemophila menziesii. The sequence goes on from JARWIR010000013.1 coordinate 3,737,953, forward strand.
GGGACGCGTTAAAATTCCTTTACCTTCCACCAAATACCATGGATGTATGTGGGGTGCAACTCACGGTTAGCGTTTTGTGCAAACATTAGCGAGCTTGTGAAGGCTCACCTTGGTTTGTGTTGCACACGAAGACATGGGTTGATCTTATGAGTAGCCCCTGTATGTCCCTTAATAGCTTATCGTGATAGCCATACAACTTCCTCGATATGTGCATGGTAGTGGTGCAAGCTAAAACCTCTCAGTGGTTTCTTTTGATATGGTGGTACTATATGGTACCACTATCACCTTTTTTGGGTTAGGTAAACAGTTGTATTAATTAAAAATAATTGTACACTATACAAGAGAGTTACCTACCTATTCCAAAAGGCTAAAGATAGCAACTAGGAAGCTAAATACGACTACCTCATACTAATACTAATACAAACTAATCGCCCACTATCATCCATAAACGAATGATGAGGGAACAAGAAAAATAAAATGGAAAAAATGCACCACTTATTTTCCTTGGTAACCGTTTCTCTAGATGAAGATTCACCTCTCATAACTAAGTGATTTCTCGCCTTCCAAATACAATACACGGTATCTCCAAATCCAATAGTTCATGCTTTTTCCTCCAATTTTCTCTAGTTTTAAGCTTTTAAGCCATTTCAAAGCACTTAGGAGCATGTTCATCTCCTTATCCAATCCTAGTCAAGACTTTATCTCAACCCAAATAGCCCTCGAATAAGCACAATCCAAAAAGAGGTACTTCTTTGACTCAAAATCTTTCCCACATAAATTAGAAAGAGGATCCAACTCCAAATAAGTAATGCGATCCTTAGTTTTAAACCTCTCTCTCAAAGCCGTCTACACAATAATTGCATGTTTAGGAAATACACACGAGTCCTAAATAATATTCGCCCAAGGTTTAATAAAATATTTCCGACAAAATAAATCATAAGGTTTTTTAAGTAAAGAATAAAATTCCTTACTTGATATCCTATGTGTAATGTTACTCGCATTTCTCGAGAAAAACCACAAAGCCAAAATACTCTCCCGACCTTCGACTCCTAAGGACCCACAAATAATATCCTTTAGCTCCCAAACATTTTTCAATAAAGGAGAACCACCCTTTCTCGGTTTCCATTCCCAAAATCCATAAACTTGAAAATATTTTCCATATATTTATTTAATCCAAAATGAATCCTTTTTTTCTATAATTTTTCAAAGCAATGCTCTGGTCCATGCTTCTAAATTTTTTAACCCAAGCCCACCTTCATCTTTTGGTACACAAATATTGCTCCAACTAACTTGAGGAGGTTTATTCTCCCAATAAAAATTCTGGCAAATGCTAATTACACGATCTCGAACACCAATCGGAATCGGAAAAAATACTAAACCAAAAACAAATAACTCCTTGGAGAACCGATCTAATTGGTTTCGGAACTAAGAAAAAGAAAGATAAATCTCTCCAAGACCTCACATAACCTTCCAACTTGTCGAAAAGAGGTTTATAATCTCTTGAGAGCAAAACAGAAGAGCCAAGCGAGACCCCAAGATAACGCAAAGGCATGACACTTCTTTACAAGAGTGTAGGTGTCACACCATTTTCAGTGACATTATTTGATACCCCAATATAATACATATTAGACTTTTCAACATTTAATTGAAGTCCCAAACGATCTCCATAGATATTTAAGCTATCTATAAGAATTTTTATCGACTTTTTGTCTCCTTTTGGAAGTAGCATTAAATCATACGCAAAGGCTAAATATGTGATCTTTTGCTTCTCACATTTAGGATGATATTTGAAATTAATACTCGTATTTTTATTTAAAAGTAAGATAAGGAGAAATAGGGTCACCTTGTCTTAATCCCTTTTCACCTTTAAGGAATTCATGACTGTCTCCGTTTATAGCCACTGAATAGAAAGGAGATGAAACACAAGTCATAATGGTGGGTCCTAGGGTGTTATAAAATTAAGTGCAAAAATAAAGGAACCACTTAACCGCAAGTGTACGGTTGTCCCAAGTAATATATGATAATCAAGTTCGTTCTCAGGGACGGATTAGGTTCAACCCAAATATTAATCAAGTAGTAAGAATAATTGCTAAACAGAAAATAAAAGATAATAATTTTTGTTTGGTTTTTGTAAATTAAAAGATGCAAAATAAACTAAAGACTAAAATTAAATTAACAGAAAGAAAATAAAGCAAATAAACGACTAACTTCAGATAAGAGATATACTTGAGTCTCGCAAAGGAATCCACTTAATCAATATAATCTATGCAATGTCTAAGGGTAGAATTGGAATTATAATATTAGTCGGGACTCTAATATCTCCTAGCCCCCTGTCCGGTGGACCTAGAAGCTATCCTAAAGTATCATAAACACCTGTATGGTCGAATATGGCTTTTCGGATGATAAGATTTTACCTCTTTGGCTATGTAACTAGTTAAGCCTGTCGGTTAATAACGGACATTACACGGGTATTACCTAGATCTGTATTCAAACCCCCCTGTCGGATGATCACTTCGCCACTAAAGTGAATAGCCCAAATACTAACAGCTAATCCTAGTTGTTCCTAAAAGAATTAGTAATGAAAACAAAGTAATATCCAATATATAAAACTCAATTCAATTTAAATCTAAACAATCCCAAATTCAAAACATAGAAAACAATTAATTAAGGTTCATCCCTTTAATGCGATTCTCAAGTATAAAGAAATTTAGCTCATAAGAAAATTAAAGACTAACATTAAATAAAAGGAATTCATGTTCGAATACAAAAGATAAATTAAAAACCTAAAGGGTTGAATGACTATTGTTGGAAGAACAGGATTCTTCCAGCTTCTAGCTTCTTCTCTCCTTCGTGCTCTGACTTGAAAACCTTAAGCCTCTTGTGTAATTCTCTGAAGTGTGTGAAAGTAGGAGGTTAAGGGGTGTATTTATAGGTGTTGGAGGACCCTAGGTCAAATTTCTTGGAGTGGAAGACAAGTCAAGGACTCTCAAATTCGTAGCTCTAAATTCTAGGAAAGGTAAGATTCTTCTGCTGATTTGATTTGGTCATATCTTTTTCAATACTTATCCGTTTGAGAAGTTCCAATATATGAAACCACTTGTCTTGGAAAGAGATTTCTATTGGTGCAGACCACTCGTCCAGAATCCTAGCTAATCTTTAATTATGATTTAATCTTTAAAACGTGGTTGGATTTTCAGATTTCAAAAGGCAGCTTTATCTTTTCCTCCTTTGAATAAATCTTTCCTAAATCTTCTTATTTCCATGTAAATCTTATTTCCTTTCATCTTTATCTTGACTTGGTCTCTAGGTAATTACCATTTATCTTTTAAAGCTTCACATTAAATAAATAATTAAACCGCATATGCTTAAAAATAATAAATCAATAAATCAAGAAAACGAAATAGGAAAGTGCACTCTAAAAATAGAAACTCTAGTAAAAACATTTCCTAACACTCTAAAATACACTAAGACTTTATTCTCACTTCTTCTCCTTGGATTGGTCTTTCATGAAATTTCAAGAACCTATTAACTTTGCATTAAAAATAGTAAAATTTACGCACAAAAGCTCAGATTCTGCAAATAGTTAATTTCCAAGGGGAGAAAGTGCAATATGATCAAATAAGCCTAAAATTATATCAAATAAGTCATTTATTCACCTAAAAGGATGTCTCCAAAGGGCTAATAATTAGAACAAATCGGGAGACATCACATAATCCAATTTACAAATTTTTCTGGAAAATTTAATCCCTTTAATACCTCATGAAGGAATTCCCAAGAGATTGAATCATACGCCTTTCGAAAATCAATCTTTATAGCGCATCTCGAGGAGCTACTATTATTGTTGCACCCCCTTAAAATCTCTTGCATGAGTTGTATATTCTCAATCATAGATCTTCCCTCCACAAAAGCATTTTGAGAGTTATCTATAAAAGTATTAAGCATCGGTTTAATCCGATCCGACATGATCATGGTAATCGCCTTATGAATCACGTTACAACAAGAAATGGGTCGAAAATGATCTACACATGTCGGATAATCAATCTTGGGAAATAAAGCGATTATCGTAGTATTTAATTAAGTAAGTGAAAATCCGAAAGTGAAGAATTCACGTACCTTTGATAAAACATCTTCTCTAATAATATCCCACGAATGCTTAAAAAAGAGAGACGAAAATCCATCGGGTCTGGGAGCTTTATCATTTGGTATTCTAAAAATAGCCTCCTTTATCTCACTATCGGTAATATCTCTACACAACTAAACACCTTGCTCTTGAGAAAGTACCCTCCCCCAATTAAAAACATCGGATTCAATATGTGATATTGTATCTTTTGATCCAAAAAAGCTTGAAACGATTAGGAAACTCTTCATACACTTGGGGTACTTGTATTAGATAATTCCCCATTAGCACAAATAATATTAGGAATGAATCTCCGCCTTTGTTTACTTTTCATAAGATCAAGAAACAATTTCGAACATTTAATGCTTTTAAGAGTATAGCCAAGCTTAGCTTTTTGTTGAAGAAAACTAATCTCGGCTTTCTCAAGAAGTCTCCCCTTATTCCGCAACCCAACTAAAACATCAAAACTACAATCAGTAGTTAAGTTTTGTTGGAAAGTCACCCCAGACTTTTCAAGATCCTCCTTAGCTTTCTTGGCTCTTGTGGTTCTTTATTAAGCTTCCACAAATCAAATTTCAAAGGCTTGAGTTTTTGGCAAAAAATGTATTGTTTAGTACCTAAAACAACGGTCTTATTCCATCCATTTTCCATCACGCTATTAAAGTCTGCATGCTCCACCCACATATTGAAAACCCGAAACGGAACAACTCTGTTAACATTTTGTAAGAAAATATTTACTACACAAGGCGAGTGATCGGACACGCTCGATTTTGGTAAAAACTCTGCATGAATATAGTGATTCGATTCATCCAATCTTCGGTTTCCAAAGGCTCGATCTATCTTACTAAGGACATGATTATTGTCACATGTAAAAAATTGACCGGTACATTGAATATTTTCAAGCACCAAATAATTACAACAATCTGCGAATCCCTCAAAATCACCCACAGTTACACTTTGACCTCTAATACTCTCACTTGCAGCAAGAATATTATTAAAACCACACAAAAGAAGCCACGAATCATTGAAAGTAGTGGCAAAATCAATAAAGTTTTGCCACAAGTTTCTACGTAAATTCTTACCATTAATCCATATATATAAGAAGCGTAAAGGCTTAAAGAAGTAATCTTGCACACTACTTTACAATGAATGACTTAAGGTGTTCTCTCTAAAACCTTTACTTGCACTTTATTCGGGTTCCAAACAACTAGAATCCTCTCATGTTCAATAAGATCAAAATTATTTACACACTTCCAACCTCTAAGCATACTATTTATAAATTGATCCACTCAAATCGTATTGTTTTTGTCTCCAAAATACCAAGAATATCTATATTCTTACATCTTATAAGATCAACTACACCTCGTCTCTTATGGGTTAAGCAGAAACCCCTAGTGTTCAAAGTTGTAATAATCATGAAGAACGCTCGGAGGGTTTCCCCTTATTTGTGCTTTTAAGTTTAGCAATTCTAACTTTCAAATATTAATTTTTTTGCCACGCATGTTCTCGTCTAGCAAGTGTGAGTTTCTTATAATTCGTTTCGCGTTTTTTCGTTTTCTTACTAACCACGATCTCAAAAGGATGCTCCTTTTTACCTTCTATCTCTTCTTCACGCTCTTGTAAACGTTTTATCGCTTCGAATTCTGAAAAAACAATCACAGCGGTGGAGTGCGAACTAGAACCAACCCGTAAAGCATGAACCTTACAACTACAATCAATTTCCGGGACGGAATCAAGGTCTAACAATTTTCCCAAGCCCTAGCTGTAGTTTTTGGAGAATTTTGCTAAAAAAAACTGTTTCCGGAGCTGCACTGTCCAGTAAAAAATGCTGCTCCTGAAACGCTGCATCATTAGGTTGTAATGGACTATTGTGGACTGAGGTCTAATATCGGGTCTCGGACCAACGAACGTAGGAGCTGCTGCTGCTTTACTTAAATTAAACGTTTGCGCAGCTGCTTCTTTACTATTAAATTGTGCACCTTTAATATTATTTAACATAGCTGCTACTACATTAACATTGTCACGTGCTGCTGCTGGAGCTCTAATATTTCTTTTGTGCAGCTGCTACTACTTTCGGATCTTGCTGTAGCCGAGTGGTGAAGTGCTGTTTCTTTTGCTCCCCATTCTGCTGTTTGTTATTCTGCCTAATTACCTCACTCGGCTGCAGCTGCTGGAGAGTATTACAAGGCATTTTAATGTTGTGCTGTGAAGTCAGCTTCATTAAATTAACCGCCACTTTATGTCCTACTATAGTATTAGTTGACCAAGAAGGTAGCTTCATAGAATTGGACACCATTTTATGTCCTTCTATTATACTAGTTGACCGAAAAAGGGGCCCAGCTGGAGTAACAACAATTCTGAAGAATTGGACTCTTCGAAAGTGCATGAATCATCACATGTAATAAGAGTGATAAGTTGAGATTATACACGTAATTTCAGCTTTAATCCAGATATTTGTTGGATAGAAACTAAACGGGTAAATATCTCGAATAACCCTTTATCTTTGACGAAAATACGATGTGGGTATTTTATAAAATATCGCGAAACGGACCTTTACGTTAGGATTTGCGACACCGGTTGTCCTTTTTTTAACAGTTCTGTCAGTTGTCCGTTAATCAATGTCGTATGGCGCCACGTTTTCGCCACATTAGCAGGATATCATCAACAATTACACGTCATTAATGTTTTTTAATATCACATACTTTAATAAGTCCAACCACTAAAAAAGAAAAATATTTATCTTTTTCTTCTCCGCTATCCCGCACAAGAAAACCCAGCCACTTGTGTCCATTCTCCACCATCATCAACCGGCTTCGCTACTCCATCAACAATTGAAGAACCCAAATTAAGGTAAAACAAACAAAGAAGAAATCTCTCCACACATCTTCCCACACCAAGCCGCTATATGCACAAGGAAACCCTCGCCACCCGGAGACCTTTCATCATCAACCGACTTGGAGAAAAACCCAAATTAAGGTAAAAAAATGAATTATTTTTTAACCTAATTTCATCACAACATGGAGTGATAAATTTAGTCTTACACTGCATTTTTTGAATTATTTTGCAGTAAATATCTATTTGGCGCAACTGTTGGAGTGAGCAATTCGGTCTTACTTTGCTTTTTTGAATTGTTTTGGTAGTAAATATCCATTCGGTGCAACCGCTAGAGTGAGAAGTTTGTTCTTACACTTCATTTTTTGAATTGTCTTGCAGTAAATATCCATTTGGCGCACAACTGATGGAGTGAGCAATTTGGCCTTTAGCTGCAATTTTTTGAATTTATTTGCAGTAGATGTCCATTTGGCGCAACTTGATGGAGTAAGCAATTTGAATTTTTTTGCAGTAAATATCCATTTAGACAAATTAAGGAAGTTTCGGCTTTCAACCAAGTTCACTTTGTAACATCGGTTACAATCTGATCGGTAAACTAAAACAACACCTCTACTTAATTCTATTATTGATCTTGCTCTGTCCGCTTATATCCATGTTCATTAGATGCAAAAGCTTTCAGAGTGCTTTTCAATTCACTAGTGCTACTGCTGCTGATTGCCTTGGGTTCATTTTTCCGGCTACTATTGCTTTAAGGTAATTATTTTTTGTAATGTGATAAACTCGAATTGTTTGTTTTAATTGTTGTGTTATTTCAGGGATGTTTGAGGTATAGCTATGAATATAGACTAGATTATACTAGTTTTTATGATTGGAATAGATGTGTTTTCGAGTTTAGTGACTATATATAGTGATTCTTATGCGATATTCAAGAGAAATGCTTTACCAAACAAGTGATTGATAAGATGATACTTATATAATTTGCGAGTATTTTGAAGACAAGCAAGTTATACATAAGTTTGATGCAAAGTTACACCATGTATTGATTGTTTACTAGTTTTTATAATGTTGCGAATTTCCATTTTGTTCAGCGATTTGTAAAGTAAGTGGTATATAATTGTGACATGATTTGTTTAATTGTAAATTTTCTGAAAATTGTATACTTTGCCTTTTGCAGTTTTATATATGGATTGGAAAAAACGAGTGATTTTCTTTGAGCTTTCTTCTTCGAGTTATAGTGATTTTTTTGCAGTTCTATATATGGATTGGAATAATGAAAATTGTAATATGTATGTTTCCATACGATTATTGATTTGATTAAAGATTAGAAAATTTATCGATCTTATAACGGTTGGTTAGGCCTATCGAATGAGGAAAAGCTCAATGTGAGGAACTTTTAGGAGTTGAGTATCTATAGGGGTAACTGTTTAAATAAAAAGAAACATTAAAGTTCTTTTTGGTACATTTTGCAAATAAAAGATTATGAATTGAATATGTGCAGGAGATAGTATAGACTATAGAGAGTTTGTGTATTGCTCGAGTATGTATATATAGGAAATTAATGTATGTGTTTTGGAATATAAAAAAGATAAAGAAAAACTAAAGCTACATTTGAAAACGATTTACTATCTAGAACTGTTCATAAAATGGACAAGTAGTTGTTGAGTGAAATGAAGAAGAAATCTGTAATACAAGAAACACAGTAATTTAATTGTAAGACACTTTCAGCCTATTTTCCAAAAAACTGAGATTTAATTGAAGGCGGAGTGATGGGAAAGCTTCATCAAGACAACTAAATGCTCACTAGTTTAAAAAAATGTAGTGTAACACCAAATTGCTCACTCCAGCAGTTGCATCGAATAGATATTTTACTGCCAAAACAATTCAGAAAATGCAGTGTAACACCAATTTTCTCACTCCAGCCGTTGCACCAAATGGATTACTGTAGAACAATTCAAAAAATGCGGTGTAACACCAAATTGCTCACTCCAGCGGTTGCACCTTCAGATATCTTGGCTACAATCAATCATATGCGATTTGAGCTCCTTAAACTTAAAGCTAATGGTAGAATCAAGATCCCAAGTTTTCTTCTCCCACTCACTTCTAGCCACTTCTCTCTCTGTAGTATCTCTCTCCATAATCAAATTAGTATCTATTTCCATAATCAAATTATGTGACTCCAATTGCTCGATCATTGTATGGAACTTATTTATATCCACTTCTAACAAACACTTTTGTTTCTCCAACTACTCCCTCTTGCTGGGACGCGTTTTTAAATCCTTGATTTCCTTCTCAGCTTCCTCCACGTTCCCTTCTAGTCCTTGCACATTCTCAGCAATTGCATCCATTTCTTCAGCTAATTTGCCCATAAACTTCTTGTCTAAAGCATGTTCAACATCATCGACACCCCTAATATAATTTAAATAGTTTTTAATAGCATAATTAATCATCAAATTGTTTGCTAATACTGAACTCGTTGGGATTTATTGATCAGGTGGTCATTGTACATAGAGATCTGAACAAGCCAGTACATAACAATGAGTAAATTAGACCACGTGTGAGGCGTACCAGGAGCATGAAGAGGAGATTTGTTCATCTTATTGGGGCAATTAAGTGACTTAATCAAAGTGTTGAAATCGTCTTTGAATTTTGGGACAATTGAACACCTAATCGAGATAGTATGAATTAAGGGAATCGATAATGTCGTTAGCAGAAGGGAGAGGAGATTTGAGGGAGAATGTTAGGAATGGGAGGCAAGATAGGCGGTTGATGATGGTGGAGAATGGACCACGAGTGGCGGCAGTTTCCTTGTGCAAAGAGCGGCTTGGTGTGGGAAGGTGAGTGTGGAGAGCAGTTAATTTGGGTTCTTCGATTGTTGATAGAGTAGCGAAGCCGGTTGATGATGGTAGAGAATGGACACGAGTGGTCGGGTTTTCTTGTTCGGGAGAGAAGATTAATATTTTTCCTTTTTTTTGGTTGGACTTATTCAAGTATGTGATATTAAAAAAAAAAATGACGTGTAATTGCTGATGACGTCCTGCTGATGTGGCAAAGACGTTGGTTACGTGTAACTAGGGTGGAGCATAACCCGGGTTAACACCGGGTTTAGACTTTTACGAACCTTAGATGGTTACATCCCGGGTTAAGATTCAAAAAACCCAACCCTGCTTTTAGTTTTGAAACCCTCCCGGGTTCCTATCACCGGGTTATCTATGGTTAAACACCGGGTTAATGGAATAAATTTTAACTTACTACTCTCTGATGAAGTGAAAAATTAATATAGAAATTCAACTCAAAGGAGCAAAGTTTTCATATATATTAATAAAATTTACACTTAATAAATCCCTCAATGCCTACATAATGAGGAGAGGAGGAAGTAGTGTTGATGCAAGTTACTTTCAGCTTCTAATTATTTATAGATAGAGTTTAGAACATCCTTAGTAAAAGTATTGATGTTGGAGAATAAGTTACAAAAACAAAACGCAGCCTAAGCTGCTGAAATGTGTGAAACTTTGAAATGCTAATAGAACATATCCCACATCGGAATTTTGCGTAGGAAATGTGTGAAACTTTACTTTTAAATCAGAGTGCTGCTTGAAAAGGTAAATTGTATCTATCCCACATCGAAAGTTTGATTAGGAAATGTGAGAAACATTATCTATAAATAATGGTGCCGGGTTCTCGGGTTAATCCGACTTTTAAACAGCAAAATATCAACCCGGCTGTGGTAATACGGGTTTAGTTTATCTGATGTTTAGTCTGAACCTATTAATAACCTAAGCTTAAAAAACTTCTTTCACGGTTTAGTTTCACTCGGGTTGGGCATAAATTTCGGGTTAGAAAATAATTTGCTCTACCCTACGTGTAACGGATGTTGCGTCGCGCGGCGTTGTCTAACGGTCAGCTAACAGAACGGTTAAAAAGGGCCACCGGTGTCGCAAATTCTAACATAGAGGTCTATTTCGTGACATTTCATAAATAGGGTACCCTCAGAGCATTTTTGTCAAAGATAAAAGGCTATACATGGGCTTTACCCAAACTAAAATTATAAGAAGATTTTTTGTTTGGATTAATAATATTGAACTACTAAACTATGAATTAAAGAGTTGATGACTAAATAGAATGAAATTAAAGGACTAAAAGTAAATACGAAGATACAATATGGAGAAGTATACCTCAAGATTGTGTACTCGCCACTAGTGACATGAGAGTACTCTTACCTAAAGGTAAATTGAGAATTTCACTTGCTAACAGGGATTCTAAAGTCACCTTAAGTCCCCCCCTTCCCTGGGTAAGAAGGGGCTACTAACTAATTCTAGTAACCTTTCTCGAGCGATCCTACAAAATTAGCTAGCATCTAAGTTCAAACCCTAAAGTGGTTATCTAACTAGTCAAGATTCTCAAACTCAGTTAGACGTTATACTTACAGTTTCAAAGATTAACCCCTCTCCTAGGTATAGTTTAATCCTAACACAACTCAATATTTGATCAAGATATAGAATTACATGAAGCATAAACTTATAATCAACAACGCATCCACAATCTATTTAAATTATCATATATCCCATTTCTAATAAAAACAATCTCAAATCATAGATATGGTTCGTACATGTGCAAATTAAGCTAAGAGATATTAAGTTCATGCTTGGAGAAGGAAAGACAAAATAAAAAATATTCATAATTGCAAGAGTTGAGGGAAAGGTCTTAAGATTACACCAACTGATTTAAAAAGAAGGTAAAATAAGATGTTATTCGTGTTTCTTCTTACTTTTCTCCTTACTCATAACGTTTCCCATACTCCAAGAATGATAAATCCTCTGTTTTGAGGCTAAAGACTGATATTTATATCCTCATAAGATGACTCCACTTAAGTGAGTCAAAAGTGGCTCAATCTCTCTTCGTGAATGCATAGCACCTTGAGATTTTGTAGAAACACACCCATCACTTTCTCAATTCAACTCTAATTTTCACCGTTTCTTCTCATGCGATTTAGACTCAAAGATATATCTTGAGTTGTATGGGTTAGATTAGATTCCTCAACAATTATATATCGTGAGTTTTCAAAGTTGACATTTTACCGATAATTTTTGTTGAGTTTCTAGTGAAACTTTTGACTCCTTTAAGACTTGACTTGGGTTTCTCCTTAACTTTTTGACTTCTTAGCTTCAAAAAACATGAGATTTTGTTGATGTTGTTATTTTTTTAATTAATTTATGTTGTTGTTGTATTTATTGAGAACTTTGTAACCGTAGAAGTACAATGGTGTACTTGTAAAGCTAATTTATAGCAACTACTGGTTGTAGTTTTTTTTTGATCGGAAAATCAAACTTTATTAAATGAAGATCAAACTGTCAAAACATTACAACTTAACCCATTTATCATGGGCAATCACCTACTCAACTTTAACTAAACTATTACATTTTTCATGAATAATAGAGACATTACAATAACTTTTAAATAAAAAGAGAAATAATGCCTAACTATTACATATATTTTCAATCATTTCTTTCACTTTGCTATTCTTGAAACTTCTCTCCTTCAATTTAACAGCCACATATGTAATAATTTTGTTGTATAGCCTATCTTCATTAGCTGCATATTCTCCATGCTCGCGCCTGTTCCTTTCATTCCATACAAAGTATATGTAAGTTGTTATACATACTCCAATAACATTAATAACATCCAAGTTAGCACCAACTTTCAATTTCATTAACAGGTCCTCCACATTTCTGACATTTATATTAAAACCACAAATTGTCAATAAGCGGTAAAGTATAACAGCTGAGAATTTACAGTTAATAAATAGGTGTTCATTACTTTCCATCTCTTTCTCACATAACAGACAAATAGGATTCACATTTAATCCCCACTCCAACATCCTATCTTTAGTAGGAAGCCTATTCATTGCAACTTGCCTGGAAACAAATGAACATCTTGGAATACAAGTCTTTGCTCATACAAAATAAAACCACTCAACCTGAGGCTCATGTTCTAAGATTTTAACAAGAGTTTTGTTAAAGGAAAACTTATTTTTAATACTCTCAGTCCAAGTAATTTTGTCTTTAGCATCATTGAGTGTTATTCCTTGTATTTTAGGGACGATTTGCGCAATATTAGGTGGTATTCTCCACCTTCCTCTACCATAACAGTCTTTGACTTTTTTTTATTACAGCTAATATTAGCTTCATCAATTTTAACCCCCAAAATTTCCTGAATATCTTTTTTATCCAGCCACTTATCCCACATAATGTAAGTTAAGTCACCATTTCCAACTTCATGATATATAAGTTCAAAGGAAAATTTTCTTACCTTTAAGACATGTTTCCACATCCATGAGTGATATTGTTTTTGACTAATACTCCAAATACACCTATTTTTAAGAATGTTCACATTAACTCATTTGCTCCATAGGTTTTGTTCTTGAGAATAAAACCTCCAGAAGTTATAAAGTAAACAAACTCTATTCAGATTTTCAATATTAGGTATATTGAGCCCTCTTTCTTCCTTAGGACAACATATTTTAGCCCAAGATACTCTCGCACCATGAGCATTATTGCTAGAGACCCATAGGAACATTGAAAAAAATTTGGTACAACTATTTACCGGAGTTAGAAAAAAATTTAAAATATGCAAAAAAAGAAAAAAAATCAGAAAAACTTTGAAAAAAATCTACAACAATAATTTTTTATTCGAAAATATGAAAATAAAAACACTCGTAGTAGTTGAACGACGTTTAATTCCAGAGTTGACTGGGCGTTGTTACAAAAAAACTCGTCAGAGTTGACCATTAACCGATAAAGTTGACTGTTCAGCGATGATGGTGATGATATAAATAAGGATTAATGCCCAATGGCCCTGCATTCTATTTTTATTTCCCCGACCACATCCATCATTTACTCTTCCATAAAAGACACCATACATTTGGTTATTTCTTTTTTTACCCTTTTTTGCCACAATTATCGTCGACCCTCCCTTTATATATCAGAGAAATTTTTCTCCATCTTCATTTTCTATTACAATAATAAATAAATAAATAAATAAACAAAACATTCTTGAAAATTGATATATTTACAAAGGAAGAAAAGTTTTACCTTTGAAAGTCTTATTGCATTACCATCCTTTGAAGCACGAACATCCCTAGCTTTCAAGTAATTATACATTACAACGCCACACAAAGCTATTCAAACAAAAATATATTAATTAAGACGTCTTTAAATCAATATTTAAAACATAATATGTACACCAAATATACCTATTCCATAACCAACAATATTAAGAATTTTTTCCATAACTTGACTTTTTGAGTTTTGAGAATTTCCTAAAATTCATTTTTTTTTGAGTTTTAGGAATTTTCTCTTAACTCAAACTGTTTTTTCTTTGAAAAACTTTCTTTTTTTGTTACGTAGTTGTTTGGAAGTAACATTATACTTTTCACGTAACTCAATTTTTTGATTTTGAGAATTTTCTCGGAACTCAATTTTTTGAATTTTAGAATTTTCCCGAAACTCAAACTGTCATTTTTTTAAAAAAAAAAAAAAAATCTTTTTCTGATGCATAATTCTTTCGGAACTAAGATTGTACTTTTTTCATAATTAAATTTTTTAAGTTGCGGGAAATTTCTTCCCATACCTCAACTTTTTGAGTTTTGAGGTTTTTCTCGAAACTCAATTTTTTGAGTTTTGAGATTTTTTCTAAGTTCAAACTGTCTTTTTAAAATAAATCTTCTTTGTTTGATGCATATCATTTCATTTTATGGATGTCAAATAATTAATGACTTATGTTTTATGATATTGTCATATCAATTTTAATTTGGTGTCGTTATTGAAAGTGAACCCAAATCGTTTTATAAAAGTTAAAAAAAATTATGTCTTTTACCAGATAGTACATAGGTCTGTGGGAATTTATTAACACTGACGTTATAAATAAATTAATATTCATTAATATTAATAAATTATATAAAAATAATTTTATTTTTTAAATGAAAAAGTATTTAATTTTGACTTTTAGTAGAATTTAAGTCACTTTTTCTCATTTAATGAAAAAATGAATAATTTTGATATACAAAATGAAAAATATTTCCTCTTATAGGTTACTATCTTTGTTTCTAACTTTTAATATTTCCTTTTTTTTCTACATAAAATAAGATAAAATATTTATAAATTTATAATTTTAATATTTGATATATTAATTCTTTTATTAGAAATATAATTTTTAATTTAGGGTAATTAGAGATGAATGTCTCCTTAATTAAGCCTCTAATTTTTTTTATTTAGAGATAAATGCCTCCTTAATTAAGTCATTATAGAAAATCTCCCCTTAATTATTTAGTTTTCCTTTTTACCCAATATAAATACTACATTTGTTATAAACTAGGTAATTAATTCCCCAATGATTAGCTCACACACTCACGCACAAATTAGATTCTCTCTCTCTCTCTCTCTCTCTCTCTCTCTCTCTCTCTCTCTCTCCTCTAACGGTTTTCTTCTGCATCTCCATTAACTAGCTCACTCACACTCATGAAGCTCACTCACTCACCAAGATCACTCATCAAGCTCGCAGTTTTCTTCTTCTCTAAAGGTAATTAACATCGCTTCCATCTATCTCTATCTCGTCTCTTTTTTTGTCTATTTTTTCTTTTAATTTTTTATTTCATTTTGTTGTTTTGCTTATTTGCAGGTTTTTGTTTCTATATATACGTATACATGTGTATGTATCCTCTATTTTGAAAGCATTTTTATTCACAATTTCATCATACTTTGCAACTTCAAGCAATTCTACTGTTTCAAGGTTTTTCTCTTCTAATTGCTTGTTTTGTTATGATTTTGTGTTTATATTCTTAGTTTTGTTCATATTTTGCTTTGATATTGCAAAATTTTGTGTTTAAACTCTTTTTGTTATGATAACGTGTTTACATTCTTCATTTCTTCATATTTTGCCTCATTTTCCGTAAATTCTGTGTTAATATTCTTCATTTTGTTCATATTTTGCTTCTATATTGCTAAATTCTGCGTTTAAACTGTTTTGATCTGAGTAGAGTGTGTGTTTGAGCTGTAATTTTGTGAAGATGTTTGTGCAGTCGCAGAATTCCATGTTTAAAACATAGAATTCTGCGATTGCATAGAATTTTTTCCCTTTTCTACTTCTTCCTTTGTTTGTGTTATTGTATTCTAGTACTTATGTCATGAATTGTTTTCTGCAGATGGTTATGACTGTAGTTAGGTTCGGTTCTCAACGTTCTATGCATTTGTTTGATCTTTTCCCGACTCTCGATTCTATTTTCGATTACGTGTTGTCTAAATGGCCTTCCTTGCTCTTGAGTTCCATGCATCTAGTTTATTTAGTGGAAGATGACATCAACTGTTTGTTGAAGAACGAAGAAGACCTTTCCAACATGCAATTTTTGGTTAGGGAGTCTACTTTGGAACGTATGGATATTTATGTTACTGATGATCGTGAAAAGGAGACTGCTCATTCTACGGCTAGCTCGGCAATCATCATTGTTGATTCTTCTTCTTCTAAAAAGGTCGCGTGTTTCCACGATCCCAAGTAGCATACATTTGGTGGTCACAAAGATTTGGTTTCGAAAAGAAACCATTGGAGTCAACTAATTAGTCACGTCGGTCAATGCCAAAAATTGTCAAGTTTCTCTATGATTATTTTTTATGATCATTATATTCTTGTAACAGTTGTTTGATATTCACTGGTTTAACAATTTTTACAGTTTCTATTGTTATGTTTTGGATCCTTTTTGTTTTTATTTTCTGTTGTGGTTCATTCCTTTATAATTAATATCTTTCTATATAGGTTTTGATTCGAGTAGCTTAAATTGTTAGTGTGCAGGTTAGTAAATTTTCATGTTCAAAACATGGAATTTCATGTTTCAAACATGGAATTTCATGTTTCAAACATGGAATTTCATGTTTCAAACATGGAATTTACATGTCATTTTATTGTGTTGCGGATTTTGCCTGCTTTTTTGAGTTTTTTGTTGGTATCAAAACTGTTCTAATCAAATCCTTCACAATATGAAATACTAATCAGTTTCCATTTCTAATCAAATTCTTCATAATAATTAATAAACTAACAAGTCATTTTAAACATTACAATCTAAAACATTCCAAAATAAGTACAACTAAATACGAAATACTATTTTCAATACAATAATAAAAACGTCAACACATTCATCAATATTTTTTTAGATAACTGATTCTTTGATCTTTGTTTTTTGCTAAACTGCATATACACTCTTCAATGAACATAATCCACTGAGGGGTTGCTCATCACCTAGAAAAGCTAGTAGTTCTTCCTTTTCACTGCTTGTATCTTATCATCTTCTTGTTCATCAGTCAATCTTCT
This sequence comes from Nemophila menziesii, assembly GCA_029959085.1. Lineage (NCBI taxonomy): Eukaryota > Viridiplantae > Streptophyta > Magnoliopsida > Boraginales > Hydrophyllaceae > Nemophila > Nemophila menziesii. The sequence goes on from JARWIR010000013.1 coordinate 3,755,255, forward strand.
TCCTGGAGGCATTTTTACTTGTATTTACACAAACTCCAACCACAAGAAACAAATTAGTAGTTTGAATTGATAACTTTTCTTCTTGGTGCCGTTTTCATATGTTTTTACACAAAATCCAAGCACAAGAAAACATATTAGTAGCCTAAATTGAGTTAATTCCATGTTTAATACAGTTATCAGAACATGGAATTTCATGTTTAATACAGTTATCAAAACATGGATTTTCATGTTTAATACAGTAACTAAAAACATTCTACAGAATTCCATATTAGCAGCAATTACACTATAAGGTCCCTAAACAATACATTATATCTATAATACATTTATCAACACATGGAATTTAATGATTTGATAACTGTATTAAACATAAAATTCCATGTTTAATACAGTTACTAAAAACATTCTGCAGAATTCCATATTATGCAGTAATTACACTATAAGGTCCCTAAACTACACATGATGTCTATAATACAGTTATCAAAACATAGAATTTCATGATTTGATAATTGTATTAAACAAGGAATTCCATGTTTAATACAGTTACTAGAAACATTATGCAGAATTCCATATTATGCAGTGTTTTACACTATAAGGTCCCTAAACTACACATTCTGTTTATAATATGCATAATATTTACCAAAATTTCAGTCTTAGACCCCTTTTTATGTATATTTGACAATTATACCTCAATTTTTTTAAAATAATTGCATTATAGGTCCCTATTTTACAGAGTAATCATTTTTTTCACTCTAATCCAATTTTCGTTGATATTAATTACATTATTCTTTCACATTCATCATAAAATCCTATTATAAACCCTATAAACTACCAAAATTGTTATTTAGTATCATTATTTTCCTTAATCAAACATAAATCAGTACAAAATCATACAAAACCACACAATAAACACTTACGAATAAAAAATCAATCTCAAAAATCTTACAATAACAATAAAAATTGGGTTATAGTGACTTACTTTTGTGTTTTTTTTTTATTTTGTAAGGTGAAACTTCGTTGTTATTGCTCTCCTACACTCTAGGGCTTGTTTTTTGCTCTTTTCCGACGCTTTTTTCGGTTCGCCGTCGATCTTCTTCTTTTGTTCGCCGTCGATCTCTTCTTCAGTAGTCGTGTGTTTTGTGTGTGTTTTTGTGTGTGATATGCGTGTGTTTGGTGTGTGTTATGTTGTTTTACTTTTCTTTTCTTTTCAACTCAAGAAACTGATTGTTATATTATTATTTTTTAATTGTTAATTATAGGGGTAGTTTGGGGTGAGGCTGTTTTCTATAAAATGTCTTATTGGAGGTATTTTTTTTAAATAACTTTTTTAATAGGCATTTATCTATAATTGACTCTTTTAATATTTTAATAAAATTTGATTATAAATAATTGAAAATGTTTTGCTTAATAAAGATATTTGAGATAATAATTTTTAGTAAGACAAACTAAAATTTGGGATGAGAGAGATTTTTTTTTTTTTAAGTTTAACATTTTTTTTTATAAATAATTGGCAATTTAGTATAAAAAGGAAAGTAATTTCAAATTTGGCATAAGGGTTGTATCTTGAACGTAGCCCTTAGGCAAAATTGTATTTCTGTTAAGGGCGGTGGTTGAATGACTGCCCTTATAATTTTGCTTAAGGGCTGTATTCAAGATACAGTCCTTGTGCCAAATCTGATTTTTTTTTTTTCTATACTAAATTACTAATTATTTATTAAAAAAATGCTAACATTAAAAAAAACTCGATGAAAGAGTATCATTTATTTTTTGTCGGCAGCCGAAATTAGTTATCGCCTATTTTGTGGTTAAAAGACAAACTCAACGAAGGTGTGCGAGTCAACTGAACAACTTGAACAAGCTCTTATATGCACACTTTTTTTCTAAAGACCCGTCAATTTAGGACAATGTTGAAACTTTCCACATGTATTATATCTTCTTTTTTTTTTTTCCAAAACCACATGTATTATATTTCTAGTTTTTGGACTAACATGTATTATATCCAACTCGTCCTTCCACTATTCTTCAATTTTCTTTTGTCAAAATTATTGTTCAATTTAAACCGCCTGTAGTCTATGCTACATGTATTAAATCCAGCCTGTGTAGGCTATGTCTGAAATCAATAGGATGACACGAAGTGTCAGAAGGGTGAAAGAAAGGATCAAAATTGTTACCTTTTAGTGATAAAAGACATTTGAAAAAAAAAAAGTGATAAAAGACGGTGAACAATATCAAGATAAATTATCAAAGTCTTAAAAAGAACAATTACAATTATCTGGTTGATTCTAAGGAAGTATTCAAAAATGATAAAAAGTGGTCTCCTTTTTGATATGAATGCTATAAAAATTAACTATGGTGCTTTACATATTAAAAATAGATTTGTTAATGCTTGTATTGCTATTGATCATAAATAAACGGTTATTAAATGCAATGTTTAGACAATTGAAACTAAGAATGTACTAGAATTTAAAGCGCTTGGAGCTTTAAAAGTTTATCTATGGACAAAAGATTTTAAAATGATTAGATGCAAGATTAAAAATAATTATAAAAGTTTGTTTATGGACTAGAGATTTTAGAATGATTAGATGCAAAATTAAGAATAATTATAAACAATTTATGATACCTCTAGCAAACAATGATAACATTAGTAGTTTTTGTATTAATAATATAATACGTAGTATTTATTTTCTTCTGAAATATGCAACCTTAAATTTTTTTTTTACCTCGTGATGGAAAACAAAATAGCTGATTGGGTAATTTCAGAATATACTACTAAGCAACGTTATTTTATTTTTGTTTAAACTCAATTCTTGCTCAAACTAGAAAAAATATTAAAACTAGATGCAAACCCCTTCAAGATAAAATACTTTAGTTTGTAATAGTTGTTATTTAGAAGGAAAAAGTGATTAGAGAAGAAAAAAGCCCTAGGGAAGACTCTTCCATAGTCATATTAAAAGTTCTAATTCCCAACCCAAAAAAATAAAAGTATCATTTTCAAAATTTATTGATCATGGTAGCATGCTTTAATTATTAAGATAACTATCAATCATCTTTCTCTATTTTACTTTCTATCCGTGGTTCACTAATAAACTCTCACGCAAGAATATAAGATAAATTTCCAAAATTTAAAAAAAAACTATAAATAATAGAAGAATGAGACTATTAACTATGTGCAAATTATCTACTATTATTGTTTATAGTACTTCTACATGCTATTAATACCAAGGCATCTACTTCTCTTATATCCAGTAAAAAACAAGAATATAGATATATTCAATTTGTTTGGTCCCACATTCGCTTATACTATAATGAATAAGCTAAACTACTTATTAGGTACACAGATATTTTATCTTTGGCAATCCTATAATGTTTAATAACCAAGCAATATGATATTGCGTTATCAGAAGAACATTAAATTTATAGCAGCACTAAAGGATTAGGATGATAGTTAGAAGACGATCCTCTCTCCACAAAACACTATTACAAGGTTATATATAAATAGTAGTATTGCATTTGTATGTCAATTAGTTTTAGATTTTTTTTTTTGTCAAAACTAGGTAATTACACCACTTGAATCACCACATGATGTAATTCTATTAAAAACAAAATAATCTCTTTTCTTTTCTGTGCAGTGGTGCTCAACTTTTCTATTCCAAAAGCAATATCAACAACCATCAGAAGACTCATACAAAAAAAATGAACACTCAAAGAGCAAACATTACAAGAATAATAGGTGTTATCGCAGGGATTATCGACATGGTATCGATCACTTTAGCATGTCATTGTTATATGCCTTTTTTCTCATCCTAGCTCCTCAAATAAGTAAGTACTGGAGACAATTACATTATTAAATTTTCTACACCCTTAAATTATCTTATTAATTAGTAACTATTCGCTCTTACTTGTAGTCATGATGCAGCAAGAAGCGAGAAGTATGCTTAATTATAGCCTCTTTGATGGATATTTTAGACCTTGCTTGTTCCCGAAAACCACGCTACTTAGTTTGAGCGATACCTTATAGGACTACTAGTGGACATGGAAGAAGGTGGATCGATGTGTGATTCACGCGAATAAGGCGCACAACCACTAAATTTTCGTTCCTGTGGAACTACTAACGTATATAAGGTAATATACACCAGTAACAATAGTCATGTCGATATAATCTTAATTATAGAATTCTTTTTAGAGCCAATTGTTGATTGATGCCTATTAAAAAACTTATTTAGAAAAAGGTGCCTAGAAAAAAATATTTATTGAAAACAGCCCCCTTATAATTAACAATTAAAAAATAAGAAAAAAACTAATAAACGCGCGCGCGTCCGTGAAATTTTTTTAAAATCGTCATAACTAATTCAAAAAAAATCAAAAAAATCAAAAAAATTATATTTGGATAAATCAAATTAATATTTACGTCTATGATTTTTTTCGGAATTTTCTGAATTTTTTGATTTTTTTTGATTTTTTTTGATTTTTTTAATTTTTTTTTTCGCAGACACGAAATTCCATGTTTAAAACATGGAATTTCATGTTTAAAACATGGAATTTCATGTTTAAAACATGGAATTATTTCACGGTTTAAAACATGGAATTCCATGTTTAAAACATGGAATTCCGTGTCTGCGAAAAAAAAATTAAAAAAATTCGGAAAAATTAAAAAAATTCAAAAAAAATCAAAAAAATTCATAGACGTAAATATTAATTAGATTTATTCAAAAATATTTTTTTTTTAATTTTCTGATTTTTTTTGAATTAGTTATGACGATTTTAAAAAAATTTCACGGACGCGCGCATGTGATGGAATTAATAAAGGTATAGAAAATATAAAGGGGATGTTTTCTATAAATAATTATTTCATTAGGCATTTTTTTATAAATAAGATTATTGAAGGCATAAAAAAACAATTAGAGAGTTTAAGGAGGATGTTTTCAACAATAACCCCTTCTTTTTATGTATAATTTTTTTTAAACAAGGGTCAAATACTATTTCTTGTTTTATAATATCAAAATATTTTTTCATTAATTTCTTAAATAATTTTTTTTAATTAATTAATATAAAAAAAGAAAGTACTATATATTTGTTTAGTAAAGATAATTTTATAAAAAAGGATATTAAGTGTACAAAAAACAAGGATATTAATAATTTTTTTAATTTTATATATTAGAAAATGAACAAATAAAATTCTATAGATTATCTATTATGAACAATGAATATCATATTGATTTTTTTTAATTTGACAAAAAGAATGTTGAAATTTATTTGAATTATTACACTTCATTTTTATTTGTTTATTGTTTTACTGCATAAAAGTGACTAGATATCCAATATTCTTTTTTTTAATATTTATTTTTAATTAATATATATGAGATTATTTTATTATAATATTTTTTACTGAAAATTATTTTGATAATAAAAAGAGAAAAAAAATCTATAATTGGTCTAGTGTTAGACAACTCCATAAACATCAATAGATCATAGGATTGAATTTTATTAGAATTAAAATATTTTTTAGTCTAAAGTGATTTTCATATGTATAAAAAAAATTGAATAAATGAAACAGTATGGATCTGAAAATAATAGTACTTAATAAATTAATAAACGGTAGACTTACATGTGAACCGTTAACAATATGCTAGATAACCAACCCAGTCTAGTAGTACAAATATGGAACACACAAATTTTAAATATTAATTACTAAAAATTGTCCTTATTTAGTACGATATTTTTTTATACACCAAAGTTACTTTGTTCTAAAAATTATTTTGACTTTAATAAAATTTAATCTTAATATCTCTTAGTTTTTAAAAGTAATTTAACTATTAGACCAACTATCCATCTTATTTATAAAAACACTATTACTTTTTAAACAAAATTATCGTTTTAAATTTTCTTTTATTATATCTTGTTTAATTTGTAGGGTGAATTACCCAAGGGGTCTTGTGGACCATCTTAGAGCCATATAGGAACCAAGTGGATTCTCTGTCCTACTTAGAGGCCTCAAAATTGACAAATACCTTTACTACCCTTATAGTGTATATAAGACAAAAAAATAGATTATTCTCTCTCCTCCATTACTATTACTCTCTCTCCTCCATTAATCTCTCTCCTCCTTTATCAATTGTTCTCTCTCCTCCTTCATTAACTCTTAATAATATCCAGCTCCGACCTCCGGCCACCGACCACCACCGACCTCCGGCCACCGACCACCACCGACCACCGCCGGATAAAGTACTGAGCATAAAGTACTGAGCCTGGAAAGAGTACTGAGCATGGAAAATTACTGAGCATAAAGTACTGAGCATGGAAAAGTACTGAGCATAAAGTACTGAGCGTGAAAAAAGTACTGAGTATCAGAAAAATTTGCTGATTATTCGAATATTTTTATTGAGTAAATACACTGAGCATGCTCGTTTAATCAATAAAAGTGCTGATCATGCTCGTTTAATCAGTAAAAGTGCTGATCATTTAGACAAACTTTATTGGGTTTAATACAAAAATCTATTTTACAATAAAAAAAATGAAAAATCACTTTTTCTAGTTTGAGTAGCAGGTTAATATTCCATCTTCCAATTAATATATGATTAAGTGGACTACTTTTTTTGACTTTTCTTTTTTTTTTGGACATTTTTTGACTTTTCTTCGATGATAATGCATCGTTAAACTGAACACATTTGAACAAAAAAAATAATAGAAAACACCTTGATCTTTTAAAGTCCAAACAAAAGAAACACCTTATGTTTATACTTCTCCATTCGTCAATTAAATCAGAGCCCATAAAACTACTATTAACAACCACTCAACTTTGATGATATTGGATTGGTGAGTGATTCTTTGGTCAACAATATTCTTTGGTTCAATAATCCAATTCGAAGCCATATTGGATTATAACTCATGAAGATTTTTTTTTCTTTCATTCCAACATCTGTTACTATTGGACAATTTGATCGCATTTTTTATTTTCATCAATGTTCTGTGAATAATCAGTTGAAAAACTAAACATTAGTGCGAGAAAATGGGGATTAAGAAAATGGGGATTAAGAAGTCAATTAGACATTACACAAACAGTTAGAAGACAAACCTTAGTTACTTGAGATATTGTTTCGAAAATATCTTTAGGGCGCTTTACAAATCATCGCAGCAAATCATCGCAGCAAATCAATAGCTTTACAAAATCGATGGAGGCAGTACTAGTTTCACCTGGGCGCTTCTTCTCCGGCGAGATCGAACGCCACATCTTCTTCACAGGGCAGTAGACTCCGGCAACAGCAGCAGGCATCTTCGATCCATGGATTCGCTGCCATCTCCGACGAGTCTTCTCCAGCAACCATGGCATCAATCTGAATACAGTGGCTCCGATTTGGTGTCTTCACGAAGCTCAATCTTTGCACCAACATCTTCGCCGGTGAGAACAGATCGCCGGAATTAAAAAGCTTGCCATTGCAAGTTTGAGAAGCTCCGACAGCAAAACGAGAGAAGAGAGAGGGACACATCACAGCTTGAACGCTCCATGGCCGTGACCTGACTTGGGCGGTGGTTATTGACGGAGGTGTTTTGCAGCCAGAAAAGTCAAAGTGATTCGTGAGAGAGAGAAAGAAAGGAAGAGAGAGGAGAGAGAAAGATAAAAGAAAATAGGGATTAGGTTTTTTAAAATACTGCTGATTAACTTAATATATATAGTCTAGAAAAACAAGGAAGGGTTAATAAGTAATTTAGATTTTGGCTTGTAGTGTTAATTTTTATTTGTGGCCTTTAGTTAGAAGAGTTAATCCAACCGGTCTTGTTAGGTCCCAGGGTGGTGTGGTCAAGACCCCTTGGGTAAATTTCTCTAATTTGTAAACAATACTTTTTATATTTTATGTGTTAATAAGTTAACATTACTTTGATTATTCTTTTAATAAAAAAATTACTTAATTATTATTTATTATGTAAAACTAAATTATTCAAAGTGTCTCTTAATCTTTAAAATAATATAAAATATAATTTCATTATCCATTTTTAATAAGAGAGATTTATTAAATAAGTAATTGAATGACATTTATTATTATGTCACGAGCTACCAACTATAATTTGATTGTTAAGTAATCATACCGTTAAATATCAAAAAGTAGAACAACACGAAAACTCCGAACATTCCAACGTAACTTAGAACTAATTGTAGCCAATAAGTTCCATAACATAGCAATCTTTCTATTGCGCATTGAGTTCTTAAATTTACAAAATTTATGAAATCTGAAGTAAATCTCCTGAATCACCAACTCAATCACCTAAGCATTCAACCCCCTTTACAAAGAATTCTCTCCAGCAGCCATACATTATAATTAGAAACAACATCCTTATCACAACGACGACCAACGGTTACCATTTGATCTTCTTAACACTTAAAAAAAGAATATCACTTCAATTCTCAGGAACTTCTGTTGTACATCAGCTAACAAATCCTTGCTATAATTTATTAGTAAATGAGCATTTAGAGAATAAATATTCTCTAGTGTTAGCTTGAGCTCAAGGTGGCTAACGGTCCACGGGCGGAGCCATGATTTTTTGGTAGGGGGGCTAAGGGGGTTTGGGGGCAACGGCCACGAAAAAAAATTATTTTACCGTATTTGCACGATAAGGCTACATATTATGCAAAAATTGCTAGATAGATCTTTATATAATGCTAAAATGCACTATAAATCCCTATATTGTGTAAAGATTGCAATATAAGTTCGGATATTTTTTTTTAAATTAATCATCTGATAAATTTTCTTTTTTTATACAAAATGACATACATTTTTTGTTGTAAAAAAATAAAAAATTCTATAAATAAAATAATTTAAAGTCTAATAAAATAAATTTTAAAATTTAGGGAGGCAAATATAATTTTTTAAAACATTTAAGAGTTAATTACAAAAAAAAATCTATGAAAACAAAATTAAAAAGAACAAAGAAATTGAATATTTAATGGTATTTACGTTGCAATTTCGTCAATAAATTTTATTATTTGATATAATTAATTTCTAAACTTTAAGTTAGGGAGGGCTAATTTATGCTATAATTTTTTTTAGTTATATTTTTATCTATTTTAAAAATAAAAACATGTTAAATAATAGTGGACTGGATAAGCTGGGGTGGGCTGTAGCCCACCTCAGCCCACCCCCACATTTGCCCCTGTAACGGTCGGTTCCGGATCGGTTTGGACTGGTTCCTAGCGGACCTTGACCTTATCGGTCTGGTCCTGGTTACCGGTCCCTCGCTACCGGTTCTGGTCTGGTCCGTTACTAAGATTGATGATGGTGAGAACCGAACCAATAAGAGGACCGCCTAAACCGGATACGGTTCCGGTGCGGTCTGGTTCTTTGCGTTTTATGTTGTTGTTTTTTTATCTTTTATTTGTTCTTTAGTTTTTGAATTTTTTCTTGCGTAAATTATAATTTAATTCAACAATTAAATTAATGAGCTAGTAGTTTCAAAGGGCCTATTTAATACTCTAAATTGTTTTTTATATTTAATAAATTTATTCAAATAGATTTGTTAAATATTTTTTCTTGAAATAGTTTTGTTTTATTCGAATATGAGTTAAATTTATTTTGTTTGTTTTTATAAAATCAAGAATTATATTTGTTAACAATTAACTTATTGTTCTTTATGATATGTTAGACGGTTGTTGATAAAAAGAGTTTCTTCACTAATTTTGTCATACAAATACAATTTACACATATAAAAAATTATGAGTAAATAAATTACAAGTAATAATGAAAGAAATTGATACAACTAAAATTGAGATAACACCACAGAAGAAGAATGACCTGTGACAAAGATAAAATGGCGGAGGGGGGGGGGGGGGGGGGGGGGTTGGTGACTGCGCCCATAGAATTTAGACTGCCTACGTACCTTATCTGTAAGTAGCGTGAAATGTATACTCAGAAAATGATCAAGCCACCACGTAGTTCTTTAAACCCCCTTGGTAAAAGTGTTAGTAATTTTTTTGATAAATAACTTTAAAAATATAAATGTACGAGAACGAACTTACCACTCCTCTTCGTCGCCTTGTTATGATTCTGAAGGACCGAACCATCGCTAGAGCTAGACAAGTTGAACGCCTCTTCATATTTAAATAACGCATCCAGTTGGTCTTGTGTTCGGTTGTCTGCCTTCATCCAATCTTGAAGCTCGACCACCCGCTCTAGTGTAGACCTCGTCATACTTTGTCGCTGATCGGATAGTTGTTTCTTTCCATAAAACAGGGGGTGTTTACCTTTGATTTTTGAGAGATTAAAGGGGGTTTCTACAAAGAATAAGGGCTATTTAAGTATTAACTAGAGTTTAGGACAATTTTCGAGAATTTAGAGAGGGGGGTTTCTACAAATTTAATGGGTTATTGTTTAGTTATGAAAGTGTAGGGGTGATTTTCACAAATTAAGTAGGTTTTCTACAAAGACTAAGGGCTATTAATGTATTAACTAGAGTTATGAACCATTTTCGAGAGTTTATAAGGGGGTTTCTACAAATTATTTGGGTTATTTTCGAGAGTTTACATGGTAATTTTGGATAGCACAATAAATAAACTAAACAAAGTAAAGAAGTTACCTTCTTGTGATGGTTGAACAACAATTTCTAGTTTGAATATGGAAACTTGAAAGTTGAAATAAAAGAAGGTTGAATGTTGAAATGAAAAATACAAGAAAGTTGTTATGAAATAAATAAAGGAAGTAGATAAAAGTGAATAGCTTTGTTTCGTAAGATAGAAATGTAAGTCTTACACATGAAAGAGGCTCACTTATATAGCCAAAAAGGATGGTCTTTTAAGAGGGTAGTTGTGATTAAGTTGATAGGATAAGATGTGACTTTCATTAAGTAAATAAATACAAAGCTGAAAATAGCAAGTTCTTTCAATCCAACCATTTAACTCAAAAGATGCTTTTGAAGTGACTAGAATCAACACATTTATGACCAATTCAGAATTTTGAATTCATCCATACTTTAGATCACAAATCAGAAAACTCTAACCCCTTTTCTAATTTCAAAACTTATAAATTCAACTTGGCAATTTTATGTTACAATTGAACAATTCTAAACTTAAACACAATTTAGAATTGCATTGTCATCACCAAAACCGCCCAAGATGTATATATTATCCAAAACAGGAAAAACAAAATCACTTAGGGACTAAAATGTTAAAAATTAGATTACAAATCATCATTTAAAAAATCCTTTATATCCAAATCCAAACTTCATCAAAGAAAAAGGGGTCAAATTGTCATCATATATGATATAAATAAAAGTATTTCATCATTTTTGTTTAAAAAAGGGGATGATTTCAATTCAAAATAGCCAAGCAATTTTCTTTACAAAACCGAGCATCCAAGGTACAAAACTGCGACAATTTTCAAATACACACAGGGACTATAGTGGCAATTTTCAGAAAACATTTCAACAAGTTTATAGAACTTCTCAACAATTTTCAATAATATGATTAATTTTCGCAATACCAAGGGACTTCAAAAGTAATTTTTTGAATTTATTTTGCAGAAAATCAATAATCATACACTTGAGTTCAAGCCATCTACTTACCATAGTAGATGAATACATTAACCATCAACTATAAATTGCATCTTCATCAATTGGAGCACCATTACACCATGCAAATAAGATTAATCAAGCAATATGTTACAAAAAATGGATAATATAATTATAGAATTGACAATTGAAGATTCAAGATGAATTACACATACCATATAATCGAATTCGACAAACACCATTACACCTCTGCCATAAATTGGCGTTTTCCGATACCCAAAAACCCATCACATCATTCAAATAATCAAGACAACATTCGAATAATCAAGACACCATCAAATAATCAATCAACCACTGTCATCGAAGAAGGAATTGAATGGGGGCGGTGGTTTGGGAAAGAAGCTTTACGCGTCTGTAATGAATGGGGTGGGTGAGATACGAATGAGGTGGGTGGGTGTAATGAAAATGGGTCGGTGGGTTGGGATTAAATGTTAAGGGTGTTGGGTTGGGTTTAATGGGTTAAGGGTGTTATGTTTAATTGGGTTGGGTTTTATTAGTGGGCTGGGTTTAATTGGTGGGCTGGGTTGTGATGAAATGGTAAGGGGGTGGGCTAATGGGCTAAAACAGAGTGGGCTAAAATGCCTAAAGCCCTAAACCAATGAAATAAAAAAAAATTATCGGGCCGGTTCCGGTTCGGTCCCCAATAATTTTAGAAAAGTCAAGAACCGGTGGTTGTTGGAGCGGTTCGGTCCGTTTCGTGCCTCCGTTGACTGGCGGTTTCGATTCGTTCCTCGCGTTGACCGGTACGGTTCGGTCCGTAGGACCGATTGGACCGGGCCGTTAGCCATCTTGAGCTTGAGCATTTACAACCCACACATATAATGTGTGTGATCATTGATCACCATTCCGTCAACCTTCTCTTCGTAGAATATCAAGCAGCAGATTCATGCAATTAGGATCGTAAACGAGTTGAACCAAGTCGAATACTAGATATGTTATTTTTTTGTTAACCTCTTGAGTTGAGTCGAGCTTGAATTTAAATGAGTCGAGTCGAGCTCAAATTTAAACGAGTAGATCCGAGCTCAAATTTAAACAAGTCGAATCGAATTTTCAACGATCCAAGTCAGAAATATTAAAACTTGTTTGTTTAAGTTATACAACCAACTTTTTTAGAAGCGAATTCGAGTTACTTATGAACAATCTATTCGTTTATGGTTCAAACAAAACTTTAATAAATGATTGTTATTTAATGGAATATATGGTATGAAAATATAAAATATAATATTAATAAAAAATAAAAATTTAATGAATTTAAAAATATTCAAGTTGATATGGAAGGTTTGATAACATATTAATCCGTAATTTATAAATATAAAGAGTCGTTCACTTGAGTCGACTTGTTTATTTAACGAGTTTAAATTAGAAATCTTAAGCTTGTTTATATTCGAACCTATCTCGAACGAATTTTTTTCCGATTCAAGTTCGGGGTTCTTGTGAATGGTTTGATTCATTTACATATAATAAACCCATACCAAACAAAATTTGTTAAAATGCAATCCCTTGCTTACTTCTTCAGTTAAGCCAACTCAACCTTTGAAGAAAGTCACAAGGCCATCGGTCTACTACTTTCGCACTTAGGATGAGATTTGAACATTTTCCTTTTTGCCTACTCTGATCAAGTATTTGAAAGAGCATTTCTATAGCAATTACAAACTAAGTACTGAGATAGAGGATCACCTTGTCACAATCTTGTAGCCTCTTTGACATACACCAACATCTCTCTATTAATTTTCAAGGAAAACATAGAAAGCATACACAAATTTTAATTCAACCAATAAATTATTTGGATTCCATAAAGGTTGTATTGTCTTCAGAAGGAAATTCAAGTATAAAGAAGCATTATACCCTACCTCACTCCTACTCTGACCAAGAAGGTGCAGGTCAGCAATAAACTCTAGATCAACAAATTCATTAATACCTGATCCCCATCATGTTGTTTTATCATATTAATAGCATTTTTAGCCACTCTTTGCTTAATGCTTTTATGGAAGAAACTAGTGCTAGCTAGAAATCTCTTCCTACAATAATCTAATCCTAGACTTTTGTTAATAAAAATCTAATCTTCCTATAACAAGTCCTCATCTTCATACTCCACATTCACCATATTCGGAAGAGATTTAGATGAATCATAATCTGCAAAGCAAAGGCCTTCCAGTAGCACTAGCTTTGAAATCATAATTAATCCAAATAGGAACCATCTCATTGTTATCTTTTCTAGTTTCAGTTTAGCTTTACCAAGGCGACTGTAGAAATGGTAAGCCACATTTACTCCACTATGTTAGCACCAACACAATTGTCCTCAAACTTAAAGATGTAAACACCTTAATTCATTAGTAGTTATAATTTCAACTTTCTCGTCTCACTTTGATTGAAAGTTATTATGTAATTTAAAGCATAGTAAAAAGGTATATTTCCCTATGAATTTCCCTACTAAACTACCTTGCCAATACACATTATCGTCACCAAACACCTTCTTAGCTAGTCTAACTAATCCTGACCATCAACCAGCACAAAGGAATAAAGTGAAGTTACAATTTGTCTTTGACCTCCAGATTTGACCATAATACCCATGACTCTTTTACTTCATGAGTATCTGTCAAGCCATATCAGTCTTCTACTAGATCCCACAAATAAAATAAAATAAATCAGTCTTCTGCATCTGATATCATAAAATGACCAGGTTGTCATTACTATATATTATTGCCAACTTCTTGGCTCTTGAGGAACTAGCAATACCATAGCCAGAGCTCAAACCTGATTGTAGAGGAAAATTAAATGCTTTGTTTCAGCTCACACAAATAGAAACTATCTTTACCACAATAACTTTTTATACAAATACATGAATGATCATCTTTAGATTTTTTAATCAATCCACTTTACTCCATGACACTAAGCTGAAGTCGCATCCATGATACAAATGGGACTGCTAACTTGAAATTACCATCAGACTTGATCGAACTAGAATTCGCTTTAAGTGTTTTGAAGAACGCATTGAAAGAGAGTTTGATTTGGTTAGACAGTGTGTGGTTGGTAAAACAGTTATCGATTTTGTAACATGTATGTAATGTATGTAATGCATCGACAAATATTTAATATGATTCATAAAAACTTGATAATTTTCTAAGTTAAAAATTCTAACCAACTAAGCGGATTTAAAATGTCACACATTAATTAATCAAAGAGAGATTTAAGAACTAAATAAAAGATCTATTCTTTGGATTCCTCTCTTTCTCAAATTGAATGAACAGAGACTCAAACTAAATCCCTAATTGCCTTTCTAGATATTCCTCAATGTTTAGATTGCATGTACACGGAAGAAATCAATCTTTTTAGAGGAATTCTACAAGATCGTTTTTTTTTCCTTTCTGAAATATGGTCATAAATTTTATCTGTGTTACAATTTTTACTAAAAGGCCCACGGGAACTGACTTGGACGACACTTTGCTGAAATCTTCTTCATGCTAAGACATGAAATGCATCAAATGATGTAGAATTTGAGTGATACTGAGAAAATGGACTACTATCATTTTGATTTTAATGCCGTTAGTTTCAGTATATATACTTTAGAGCTGTTTATACTTGATTACAAAACTAATATATAATTATCTATTCCTGGTATATGTAATATAATTACGAATACAAATGGAAAATGCTTGTGTATTGCTAAAACTTTAACTACCATACATGGTTAGATTTGGTTGATAAACCTCACTATCTAAATTTGACCCCATACATATATTTATAAAAGAAAACGCTTATGTCTCTTCGGAAATTTAAACTAAAAAACAAACAAAAAAGTAACTTGATTAAATTCCATACAAGGTAAATGAGATTTTTCAATTCATTTCTTATATATTTACATGTGCTAAATGAGATTTTTCAACTCATTTCCAACCATATATTGCAGTCTTGCAGAGTAAGCTGTAAAAATACACAAACATTTTATAGTTAGTATTCGTAATTAGATTGTATATTCCTGACATAGATCACTTATATATTAATTATTTTGATAATCATGCAACTATAGCTTTAAACTATATACATTGAAGCTAACCCCATCAAACTCCTACTAATTAATATAGTAATATATACAAGCCGGCCCATACCTTATTCATGAGCTTCCAACATGGACTCAATCATTCTAAATTAGTGTTATATCTAAGTGATTAGTAGTCTTTAATTATCACCAAATTAGCAAGTGGCCACGTTAAGAATATCTTTTATTAGCTGGATCTTTGGAAGCGAATAAGCCGAGACATGCAAAGGACTATATGCTTTAATTTGCAGAACTTGAAATGATAAAAAAAGAAAAAAATTTAATTGTGGAAGCTTTATGATTAACTTCTTACCCTACTTTCAAGAGACAATTACTATAGATAAGCCTCTAAAACATCCTGCATAAATATACATACAAATTAATACCTTAAGTACTAATAAAATATAGTTATCATTATTTATATATATATATATATATATATATATATATATATATATACTCCACACGGAGGAGAAGCATTTTCTATTGCGAGAGGGTGGCCAGGGAGCTTGGGGGAACGTCCCATATTCTTTTTAAGAGTTTAATTTGTCTTATTGAAAAGTTTGGAGGTTCCATAAATGGCCCTCCATACCTACGACATTGGTTCCAGCCCCAGAAATTTTTATTGAGGGTAGGCAAAAGGGGGTTGAACTTTGAAGGCAACACCGTGAACCAATTGCAATATTTTATGCAAAATTGCATTGTAAGTGCTTATGTTAATTATTTATGTTAAATACTATATATAAAATAATTGAAGAATAAAATGATAATTTTGAAAAGCTAGAGAGGTTTAAGTTAAATTATTGAGGCTAATTTTCTTTAAGTAATGATATATTACCATATAAATTCATACCATTTAATATACCATTCAAGATATTACTTAATTTTTAGATTATACACCGAAGAAATCAATCATTTTAGAGAAATTCTACGAGATCCTTTTTTTTTCACTAGAACAACTATAGAATCTTATTAGATACACCTTCTTACATCTTTTTAAGTAAATTAATTCACAAAAGACTCCTAATCTTTACATAAAAAAAAAGGGTGAATTATATATAGGGTCTTGGAGACTAACTCTCTTCTCTATAGAGTAGTTTCTAAAATGCCATTCTTCTTAGGGACCTCAATTTTGACAATAGTCTTTCCTACCCTTACTATCACTAAAAGACAAAGAAGTGTGATGTCACTGTTTCTCTCTCCTCTACCTACCACTACCCACCTACCTCCAACTCCGACCACCTACCTCCGACCACCTACCTCCGACCACCGACCTCCGACCACCGACCTCCGACCACCAGTCACTGGTCGCCGGAAAAAACATAGAGTATCGGAAAATTTGCGGAGTACTCTCTAAATTTGCGGAGTACTCTCTATATTTTTTCGAGCGAACTAATAAATCGGAGTACTCTAAGAAAAACTCGGAGTACTCTAATAAAAATCTCGGAGTACTCTAAGAAAATATGGGAGTACTCTAAGAAATTCTCGGAGTACTCTATTAATTTGATGAGTATTATTAAAAAACAAAGAGTAAAATGCTAAAATAAATATTTTATTAACATTTCTAATTAAAAAAAATGAAACAAATGAATTTATCTCTTACAATGAATAGTCAAACGAAAACTAAAAAAAAAAAAAGATTCCAAGCGTTTGTGTACGCTGGACAAAAAAAAAAAAAAAAAAAGAGCAGCACTTGTCTTCGCCGGATCTTGGTGGTTCACGAACGGAGATCTCCACGAACGGCCATGAGGGAGCTCGACGTAACACAACCACCACCTGCCAGATCGAACTAACACCACCATAACACCATCATATCTTCGCCGGAGCAGCTCGAACTAACACCACCATAACACCATCGTATACCCACAAAAACCTTAAAACCCGAACCTCTGCAGCAGATCTGGACAGCTCGAGGATGCAGCGCCTTTCCTGTGCAGCAGAAACCTTCGTCGGAACTGTGCAGCAGCCGGAGTGTGCAGCGCACCTTCTTCAAGCTTCTGACGCTTCTCTCGCAGCTCCATGGAGGCGCATCTGCGACCTAGAACGATGGTGGTGGTGGATGGCTATTTGAGTGGTGGTTGCGTTGGTGGGAATGGAGGATAGATCTCGGTGGTGGGTGGTGGTGGCTATATAAGGTGAGCTCGGTGGTGGTGTTTTATAGAGAGGATAGATCTCGGTGGTAGGTGGTGGTGGCTATATAAGGTGGTGGTGGTGGTGCAGGCGGTGGAGGAGTAGGTGGTGTAGTCATTGTGGTGGTGGCAGTTTTGGGAGTTCACGGAGGAGGGAAGTTGGGAGGAGAGGGAAGAGAGAGAGGTGAGATAAAATAGATCTGAAATTATAATTGGAGGGGTTCTAATTTAGTATATATAGGAAAAAAAAAACAAAAGAGGGTAGAACCGTAATAGGGGTTTTGGGGTTTATGTGTTAAAAAGTTTAAAAGGTCTTTAGTAAGAAGAGGCTTTAGGCTGGGTCCCCATCTTGAAGAGGGGGGTGTGGTCAAGACCCTAGGTGTAATTATCTCTAAAAAATATTAACTCTTTTATTGCTAAACCATCACAATACAAGACAGGGGTCAATCTTTACATAACTGCAGAAAGACCCCTAACCTTTACACAAATTAAGGACTAATCTACATAGTACAGGAACGTCCACCAAACTTTTAACCAATCAACAACTTAAGAAGATATACTTTGCAAATGAACCCTTAAAAATCATAACTAACTTACCGACAATAACAATAACACTAACACTAACACAAACAAATACATATCAAATTACACTTTGAATGATATATATGGCCTTATTCGTTACCAGGATTGACTTTATTCTTCTGCTTAATATTTTTAGCGGCAGAAACACAAGCATTACCAACCTTTTTGTAAACCTTGGTTGAGACGAATTCCTTCTTCTTCGGGATCAAGCTCTCACCCTTGTTTTTTATTGTACTAGACTCAGCACGACTAGAAGCTCCATTTCTTGATCCATTGTTTTCCATATTTTATCTCCGTAGTCTGACCTAAACCGATTCACTTATCTTCACTAAGTTTCTCTTGTTGTATGCGTTTTAGTTTCTAATAATGTCTTCAATTTTTCAGTCTATTTATAGATGACAGAAAAAATATATATATATTTTTTAATTTGGGATAAGCATTTGTTTTGTTTATAATGAAATTATATGGAAATTTAGCTATGCATGTCATATTAAAAATCAAAATTTGGGTGTGGGAGAGATGAACACACTAATGTGGATGTGTGTCTTGTGTGTGGTTGTGTGGACGTGTCTGTTAGTTCTATTAATTTCAAATATTTTGTAATTTAATTTGTATATATACTTACTTTTTCATTAGATATAATTGAAAAACGCGTCTTAGAGTATTTTTCTTACAAATTTTACCTACGTGGGTTCGAACCTTTACTTACCTCTTAGAAGAAACAAGGTTTGTCCTATGCTAATCTTACTAGTTATAAAGAGTTAGTACTTAAGTTAAGTGGATAACTAAGACTAGCATGCATGGTGCATCACATAAATTTAATTTTATAATTAACAATATGCCTGAAATTGTAACTAGCTATCTGGGTAATTCAAACATGCTAATTAAGGTAATTCAGAAAGTTCCACTTTAACTATCTATATCTAACAATGCGGTATGGAATTTGTTGTGGTGTGGAGAAATGACGAAACTACAATTAATGTGATTGTGGGTTTCTTAATTATATTGCAGTGTGGACCAGCACAAACTTTATTTCCGTGTAAACACATTAATGTAATAACATGATAGTAAGCACCAAAGTACTTTTATTCGGTAATTAAAGGTTTCGTATATGCAGGTAAATTTCTAAGTATTTTCTGTGCTATATTATTAGGACAAAGATTATGAGAGAAATTAATAGCCGGGGTAGTGGGGATGAGGGGAGGAGGATCCTGCTATATGATCTTGTGTATACGCGGAAGGGACACGGTACAAGAATTTGCCCTAGATTAATAAACCCAAATATTATGGAGAAAAAAATTAAGACGTTTAACACTGTATTAAGACGTGTAATACGGTGATCAGGGTTCATTAATGAGGTAACCTCAAGATAAAATAATTGTCAACTTTTTATAAATTTAAGTATTATTACAAATTTACGAATTGTTTTGATTTTATATAAACTTAAAAAGGTTTAAAACATTTATTTCATGTATGAATTTAATAAACAAATTGTTAAATTCTTTTTTCTTTTTTTTTTGTTACAAGAGGAGGTCCTAAGACCGGGAAGCAAGCTTCCTTACAAAATTATTAACTATTAAGAGTTATTCTCGGTACGGTCCACCCATACCGATCACGTGCTAATAAGCTCCAAATCCCACCCGGAGGGTCCCTATACGCAACAGGGCCTTCTCTATTTGAGGCACCAAATCTCGCCAACCAATCCGCGCACCTGTTCGCCTCTCGGTATATCCAAACAAACTCGAAATTCCCATTAGCACTCAAGATGTCCCGGCATTCACCAATAATCCTATTAGTAAAACCTCCCGAGTTCGCACCGCCCTTCACTAGCGCGTGCAACTCGCTCGAATCCGTTTCAATAATAAGAGATGTATAACCAGATTGCACCGCTAAACAAAGACCAAAATGTAGGGCGAGAAGTTCAGCTTCAAACGGAGATCGCGCTACACATAGACCCGCAAAACCCCGAAGATAATCACCACCCTTATCCCTAAACAACCCCCCAACACTAGCCTCGGCTTTCCGCTCATCGAAGGAACCATCTATATTAGCTTAAATTCTCTAATATTAATAATAAAATTATGATATATATATATATATATATATATATATATATATATATATATAAATGTAAACCAAAAGATTATCATTTTAAAAAATATTTTTGTATAAACCAAAAAACACTACGAAAAATTCATAAACAATAGTATGAAACATACTATATCACTACAACAGCGCGGCTGTTTACTGACGACACGTGTCGTCGGTAAAACCTCGCGTTTCGTCGGTAAAAGAGCTTACCGACGACCACTCGTCGGCAACTGCTCGTCCCTAGTACTTGGTCGGTAAACTCAAGGTTTGCCGACGGCTTCTTGGTCTCTCGTCCCTAAACGAGTTTTTTTTACCGACGAAAGTTGTCGTCTGTAAAGTTTTATTCTTACCGGCGACTTTTTTTCGAGTCGCCGTTAAACTGTGTGATTTTACCGACGACATCCGTATACATTACCGACGAACGTGTCGTCGGTCTTTAATTAATTAATAATTCTATTTTTAATTCGCTCACCCTTTTTTTTTTTAAATTCATCATATACCGACGACATTCATATCTTGAATATCGTCGGTATATATTCTTTTTTTATTATTCTTTCTAAATGTTTACCGACGACATTCATATCAAGAATGTCGTCGGTATTGATTTAAATTTTTTTTAATTTTTTTTTTAAATTAAATTTTTATTTTTATGTAATTTTTTTTGATTTTTTTAATTTAATATATTAATAAAAGAGAATAATTAAAAAACCATGACATATATCAATAAAATATAAATAAACCCCGGGTAGTCAAACCCCGGAAAATAAAGTCAAACTTTGGAATAAAGTCAAACTCCCGGAGTTAAAAGTCAAAATATTACAAATAAAAGTCATAATAAACGTAAAGAATAAAAGTCTTAAAACATAACAAATAAATCAAGGGTCGGATAAATTCTTGTCATCTTCGTCATTTTCGTCTTCATCTTCAATCGGAGGGAGACCATTGGCGGATCTAGATTCGTTCAGGCCTCGGAGTATCTTCTCGATAAAATCTTCGAACTTAGTTGAGGCGCTCGATGGAGTAGCTTCACCCGGTATAGGAGGTAATCCTTGATGTTGGCGGAGCTCGTTCATACCCTTGAGTATCCGCTGGAGTAGCACCGCGTTTTTCTGTGCAGACTTGTCTGGAACAGACGGCTTTGGTTCCTTTCGTTTCTCTAATTCCCGTGATCCAGCGTCTACTCTTCGACGGTTTCATCACCTCCTGTACCGTCTCCTTCATCGCTCCAATCTGATCCTCCACCGGAACATCTGCAGCTGATTGGGACCCCGACTCGATAACCCGATCTTTAAGCTTCTCCCTATAAACGCCCTGTAATAAAATTTTAAATAAATAATTAATAAAACTAACAAAAAATTAAATTTAAAGTTAAATAATTAATTTTAAACAATACAAAGGAAAATAGACCACTTACACTAGCCTGCTCCCATTTATTGTCCCGCCAGCTTCCCTTTGCCTCGTCATAGCCCAAATACTCGAAATAACCGCCTATCGATGGAAGTGGGACCTCCTCTTAAGTCTGCTCGTCCAAAAAGCTCAAGGGATCCTTAGTGTCGATCTTCGGCTTCCCCAACAAAATATACAATAAAAAATTACAATTATTAAAAAATTAAATTAAATAACTAATAAATTTTATTTTTACTTTAAGAAATTATACCTCGATAATTTTGTGACGGGTCTGTGTTTGGTTCCTAGAACCTGACTTGTTCGGCTTCTTCTGCAGCTTCCTATTCTTTTTATTAATCTCTGACTGAGCCTGTTACAATTCAAGTTAAATAAATAATTAAAAACTAATTTAATAAAATAATTAAAGTACAATATTACCTTTTTGTTCGGGTCATTGAGCATCTCAACGGTTCTCCTCCAATCCTCGGGAAGCACCTCCGGAGGACACTCGTCCGTATCCAAGTAATCGGCCTTCTGGTCATACTTCCACTGCCTGTAGGCAGTGGCCTGAGACGATTGTAGCTTACCGCTAATAAAGTCCCAATCCTTTCGGGCCCTCCACTCCATCGATTATAGTATGGATGGACTGTGTCTCGGACCGCAGACCCCACTACTTGAGCCACGTGCTTCCCATATTCACCATAGGGGTTCCACGTATCATCGAGGATGCAGAAGTCGACTGGTAAGGGCCCACCTAATTTCTCTTTCGCCTCTTGAACGGTTTTTAAGGTCGAAATCGTTCTCGGTCTCCTTTTTCTCCTAACTGTTTAATGAAATTGTATTAATTAAATTACTAATTTATATTAATTGAATTTTATGTATTATTTTATATTACCGGGCGGCTGGTTACAGTCTTGTAGGTTGCGGGGTTTATTCCAATTTGGATCCTCACCGTTACTATCACCCCGAAGATAATTAGGCATCACATCGGCCATCTATAATTTAAATAAAATTAATAAATTAGTTTTTATTTTAAAGTCTATATATTATAAATTGCATTTTAGTCCCCTTCTTATTAAAAATTACAAAAATACCCTTAAAGTCTATAATGTTTTTTTAAAAGTTTTTTAAATTGCTTTTTAGTCCTTATAATTTATATACTTACAAAAATAAATATATATTAATTTTTAAAGTCTATATATTATAAATTGCATTTTAGTCTTCATATTTTTAAAGATTACAAAAATACCCTTAAAGTCTATAATATTTTTTTAAAAGTTTTTTAACTTAAATTTTTATATTTACAAAAATAAATTTAAATTAATTTTTGAAGTCTATATATTATAAATTGCATTTTAGTCCTCATATTTTTTAAAATTACAAAAATACCCTTAAAGTCATAAAAAAATGTAAAGTTTTTTAAATTGTATTTTAGTCCTCAAATGTTTCATATTTACAAAAATAAACATATTTATTTTCACATAAGTCCCTAAATTTCACAATATCAAAATTCTTCACATACACAAATTCTAAAACCTACATTTTATACCACATATTTACAATTTAATCCAATAACATCCATAAATTATCAAAAATTCCAAAAATAATTCAAAACCCTAATTTTGCTAAAAATTACAGAAAATTCTATTAACATGGTGTATTTAACTAACAAAAACATTTAAACAATCCCTAATACTAACACAAAAATTCGAAATCATAAATAATCAAATACAAAGCCAAAAAAAATCAATTCTTAAATAAATAAATAAAAAGTAGGATTTGAATCGGATTTTGTGTACCTATTATGTGGAATTTGTGTCGAAGATGTCCAGGAATCCATGCCACGCAAGTAGAGAGGAAGAACACAAACAACAAAAAAGTTAGGATTTGATTTAGAAAAAAAGAAAAAAATTGAAAAAACAATGGATTTTTGGCATGGAAATCACCTACATTTGATGTTGTTTGAGTGTTCGGATGCCTCGGAATAGCTCCTTCTTGCTCAGATTGGAATTTTCTGAGAGTGTTTTGATGATTTGGTGTTTCAGAAATGAGTTCGGTAGGGTTTAATAGATTAAAAGTTTACCGACGACACGCGTGTCGTATGTAAACTGGGAGCTATGCTATAGATCTCCCCGCTTAGGCGCGTATAGGCGCCGCCTAGGCGTCAACTCCCCCCTCAGCCGCTTACGCCTAGTTAAAGTTCTAGGCATTTTTGCCTAGCGCCTTAGTCGCTGTGGAATAGGCGCCTAGCCCGTCTAGGCACCGATTAATGGCAAAAAATGGCCGCCTAGGCGCCGATTAATGGAAAAACATGCCCGCATAGACCTTTTTGTTATTTTTCTTATTCTCGAGAATTCTTTAGTTGATATTATAACTCAATTTTTAGTATTTTTATATTTAATATAGTGTTGTTAGATGAATTTTATGACTTAAATAGTTAAAATATCTATGATTACTACATACATATTACTAAATATACAAAATTATACATCAGGATTCAAAACCGTATAATTCTACCTAGGCCCCGTGTAATCATGCCTAGGCGTTAGGCCCCGGTCGACCGCCTAGCGCCCAAACCGAGATCTACAGCATAGACTGGGAGTATTCGTCGTTAAATGTGACACGCGTCAACCAGTCGTACGCACGACTGTTGCGTGTCCCTGTTTACCGACGAATACTTTTCGCTTGTCGTCGGTAAATCCCTTGGGCGGGAAAATGGACCGCCCAATCTGACCAATGAATTTTTGGTTTTCGTTTAGCGACGACTTGTGGGAAGGATGTCGTCGTTAACTTTTTACCGATGACATTCATGTCAAGCATGTCGTCGGTAAACTCTTCAACGTCGTCGGTATTTTTTTTAAATTTTTTAATTTCCTTTCTTTTTTCATTCTTTTTTCTTGCTTTTTTCTTTCTTTCTTCTTAATTAGAGTCAAACTCGAGTGTTTGGGGGTGTTTAGTCAACTATTCGAGTCAAACTCTAGTGTTTGGGGTGTTTAGTCAACTATTTGAGTCAAATGTTAGTGCTTGGGGTGTTCAGTCAACATTTAGAGTCAAACTCGAGTGTTGGGGGTGTTTAGTCAACTATTTGAGTCAAACTCGAGTGTTTGAGGTGTTTAGTCAACTATTTGAGCAAATGTTAGTGTTTGGGGTGTTCAGTCAACAATTAGAGTCAAATGTTAGTGTTTGGGGGGTGTTTAGTCAACTATTTGAGTCAAACTCGAGTGTTTGGGGTGTCTAGTCAACTATTTGAGTCAAATGTTAGTGTTTGGGGTCTTTAGTCAACATTTAGAGTCAAATGTTAGTGTTTGGGGTGTTTAGTCAACTATTCGAATCAAACTCGAGTGTTTGGGGGTGTTTAGTCAACTATTTGAGTCAAATGTTAGTGTTTGGGGTGTTTAGTCAACTATTTGAGTCAAACTCGAGTGTTTGGGGTGTTTAGTCAACTATTTGAGTCAAACTCGAGTATTTGGGGGTGTTTAGTCAACATTTAGAGTCAAATGTTAGTGCTTGGTGTGTTTAGTCAACATTTAGAGTTAAATGTTAGTGTTTGGGGGTGTTTAGTCAACTATTTGAGTCAAATGTTAGTGTTTGGGGGTGTTTAGTCAACATTTAGAGTCAAATGTTAGTGTTTGGTGTGTTTAGTCAACTATTTGAGTCAAATGTTAGTGTTTGGGGTGTTTAGTCAACTATTTGAGTCAAATGTTAGTGTTTGGTGTGTTTAGTCAACAGTTAGAGTCAAATGTTAGTGTTTGGGGTGTTTAGTCAACATTTAGAGTCAAATGTTAGTGTTTGGGGTGTTTAGTCAACATTTAGAGTCAAATGTTAGTGTTTGGGGGTGTTTAGTCAACATTTTGAGTCAAATGTTAGTGTTTGGGGTGTTTAGTCAACATTGAATGTATCAAAATAAATTCAAGTTCAACTCCAAATATCTATAGAAAGTTTTTAGACTAATAAACAAATAAAAAATCTCCTAATCAATTTCATATCCACTAATATCTATAGGTTCATCATCGCTACTAACCTCTATAGGTTCTCCTTCATCCCCATATTCTTCCCACGTGTCATCTTCAATTTCCTCGTTTTCATCTATAACCATATCAAAAGCCAAATCAATACGAAAATGATATGGGTCAATCTCGATCTCCTCGGTAGTTGCCAAGTTCGCCGGTTCGGAAACCGTCCAGTGTTAACCAAAGGTATACTGATGCTCTCGTTGTTAGTCGGTAGTGATTCCGAACTCCATAACTCGGGACTCCATCCGGGGAGACAACAACAAAAAGATACTGCATCATAACATGACAATCATGCGATTTCATTCCAATGATCTTCCCCGTATCGACTTGAACGTTATTCCTCATACTAGACTCGAATCCATTGGGAAACCTCTGTGCCTGTAACCACTCAAGAAAAATCTTCCTCTTCTCCGCTGACAACGTATACTTTCCCTGTTTTAGAATCGTTTTAGGTCCTCTTGATGTCAACCACAACTATTTTCTGATTTTCATAGCCTCAAGATCCTGTCGCGCCTTAACGTTGTCTTTGTTTACTTTCCCATCAAGTGCTATAACTGTACCGAGAAGAGCATCACACACATTTTTCTCGCAATGCATTACATCGCTGTTATGTTTTAACACATTTTTCGACCAATAAGGTAAGCGATAGAAAATACTCTTTTCTTCCAGTTGGTCTCGCGAGGACCTGTAGTCTTCGTCACCTTGCACCCAAAATCCTTGTGTTTACCGGGAAACACAATGGGAAGGTCATCTAACTGTGTCTGAATACTAGCTGGACTATGTTTCCTCGGTGGGCCACTATGATTAGGTTTCGGGTACAAAACATTTTCTTTTCTAAACCGATGTCCGGTAGGTAACCAACGTCTATGGTCAAAGTAAACCACACCTTTTTTCACCTTCAATGACGGAGTAGAATGCATGCATTCTGGGCAAGCCATGTAACCTTGACCCGACCATCCTGAAGTGTATGACTGAGCGGGGAAATCATTGGTCGTGGACAACAGACAAACCTTCATAGTAAACTCTTGCTTTGTATGGGCATCATACGTAAGGAACCCTTTACCCCACAACTCGTCCAACTCATCTATCATAGGGCAAAGGTAAACATCCATGTCCTTACTGGGTGAACGAGGACCCGGAATCAACAAACAAAGCTGAAATGTGGTTTCCTTCATGCATACCCACGGTGGCAAGTTATAAACAGTCAATATGACATGCCACATGTTGTACGAGTTGTTTTGCATAGAGAAAGGACAAAACCCGTCGATACCGAGACCCAACTGTACATTACGAGGTTCGCTGGATGGAGCGCTGCAAATATCTTCCAACTATCACCATCAACCGGATGACGCAACACATCTGGATCGGCACTCTTTCCAGTATGGTGCCATATCATGTCTTCAGCGGTGTGCTTCGAAGCGTATAGTCGTTGTAATCTGGGAGCAATCGGAAAGTAACGAAGCTTCTTATGCGGTACTTTGATACCCTTCTTTGGGTCCCATCTAGACTCGCTACAAACTGGACACTTGTCGAGGTCTTTATTCTCTTTGTAAAGAATGGCACAATCGTTCAAACAAACATCGATAGTAATATACCCTATACCTAAACTTTTCAACTTCTTGTTGCATGCATCATAAGAATCGGGCAAAGTGTGAGGTTTGGGCAAAATACGACCAACCAACTCCAATAGCTCGGTGAATGACGTGTTAGTCCACTTGTTCTTTACTTTTACGTGTAAAAGCTTGGCAATGAAGTTCAATGAGCTCATCGTTGTACAACCCGGATATAATTCCGTCTCCAATTCGTCAAACAGTTTTTCGAAACTGCTACGACTTGGAATTTCTGCGTCTCTCATCTCGGTATCACCCCGATGTCCGCCAACATCGTAACTGTGTCTCACATCGTCACAAACCTCAGCCATTCCATTAACTATATTCGGAAAAGGATTTTCTTCGGGAATGACCAACTGCTCACCGTGTTTTATCCAAACCCGATACGACTTCATAATCCCATTGTTAAAAAGGTGGCCCCTAACCGTCTGAGTGGGTAATCGACGATAATTTCTACAATAGTTACACGGGCAATAAAGAAGATCTCTATAATTTTTTTTGTTGTTGTGCATATGTGATAAAATCCATAACCCCCAAAACATATTCTGGATTGAGTAAATCTGTCGCATCCATCCAACTCTTATCCAAAACCAAAGCCATCTCTTAACAACAATTTTAGATAACTAGACAACTACATTCATATGAAAATAAAACAAATAATTATTACAACCCAATTAATAAAATGAATAAAAATTACAACACAATGAATAAAAATAATACAAATTACAAGCCAATGACTTGAATATGATTACAAACCAATAAATAAATAAAATTACAACACAATAAATAAATAAATAAATATAATTACAACACAATAAATACATAAACAATTTCATATAATTAATTACACAAATACAAAAATATATGAAAACATAACAGATTTAAATGAATGTATGCATGATTTACACTTAATAATTAGCTAGACAATCAAAAAATATACATAATCATAACTTATAGCAACTAATACACAAATCAAAATCCTTGCATAAAAAAAAATTAAAAAGTTTGAAATTTAAAGAAAATACCTTGCATTGGTGAAATTGGAGATTGATGATGAAGTCCCACCTTGATAATGTATTACTTAACCTAATCACATAATATTGCAAGAATTACACCCAATGTGATAATAAAAAAAATAAGAATTTTAAGAAATTACCTAATATTTGTGGATGGAATTGTGTATTGAGGATGACCCACCTTGATTATAAGTTTGGAAATGGTGAAAGATGAATTGGAGAAGGTATTGCAAAATAATTTGAATGAGTTTGATTGAAGTTTTTGGGAGAAAGTGGGGTTTTGGGTTTTTAAGTGATAAAATACAGTCTGTCTAGAATATAAACGTTTTTTTACCGACGAAAAGAGTGTCGTCGGTAAATGGTCTGAATGCCGACGACAACGGTGTTGTCGCTAATTTACCGACAACAAGTCGAAACAAAAAAAAATATAGTGACGACGTTTTGATTATTTACCTACGAGAACCTGTCGCCGGTGAGTTAACGCCGAGAGATCTCGTCGGTAAATAACTATCGTCAGTAAATTGTAAAATTTACCGACGAATGTACGTATCGTCGGTAAGCTGTCGTGGGTTAATACCCGATCTGTAGTAGTGTATACGTGGAAGTAAAATTTAGGATATATTATCAAAATGTTCTAAACTTTATCCTTACTTACTTCTATGAGCCAAACATATTTTTTACTTTGTTTTGTGTTCATCTTATTCCTTTCTAAAACGATAATGTGACAAGGATGTTTTTATTTGTTTTTTCACTAAGTTCAAAGAAAAATCAAATTTTAGGACTAAATTGAACACAAAATATATCGAATATCGTTGAATACATAATATACGTACGAATAAAATAATTATATAATTTGAAGATCAATATTAATTATTTTTCTAAATCTAATAAAAACAGGACATACAAAGCTTTTGAATAGATTGTCGCTTCTTAATTTGTTAATTGAAAAATATTTTGTAAAATAAATTAATGATTACTTCCAACTAAGATAATATAAATTTAGATGGTATATATCATTACTTAACATAATATTAATAAAAAATAAAAAATTGAAAGGATATAAAAAATAGTGTTAATGTTCGATAAACCTCTGCACTTTTGTCAACCATCCCGTAAAAGACACTCAGTGAGTTATGGGAAGCTTCTCAAAACTTAAAATCTGAGTTTTAGAAAAAAAACTCGTAACTTAAAATTTGAATTCTAAAAAACTTTTTATAACTCAAACTGTTATTTTTATAAGCAAAAAAAAAAAGAACAAATTGTATGGTGCTTTTATAAGCAAAAAATGATGATCATATAGTGAAAAGGAATTAATTCTAATTTAAGGGATTTCCTTTATCTTTAAAAATATCCAAGTTGATATTATGGTTTAATTTTATAAATAAATAAATATTAATATACAATTCATAAATATAAGCGAGTCAATAACAAACGAGTTTGAGTATACTAATTTACATAATGAGTTTAAATTAGAGTTTAAAATTAAATTTATAATCAAGGGTTTGTTTTTATCCGAGTTAGAACGGCAAGCGGCAATATTCATTTACAACCCTAGCCAAATCTCAAAAACCGGATAGATCGAAAAAATGCTTAATCAGCTCACACAGATAGAAACTATTTTTACCAAACACTTATCAATGACTTTTGATACAAATACATAATCAATCCACTTCACTCCATGACACTAAGCTAAGTTGCCTGCATGACAAAAATGGGATTCCTAACTTGAAATTACCATCAACTAGAATTCGCTTTAAATATATTGAAGAACTCATTCACTGAGAGTTTGATTTTGTTAGACAATGTGTGGTTGGTAAAACAATGATCGGTTTTGTAATGTACGTATATATGGTATATAATATCACAAATTTATGATAGAACTAAATGAAAGATCTATTTTTGTAATCCTTTCTTTTTCACAGGGAATGAACAGAGAATCAGACTAATTCCCTAATTGCCTTTCTAGATATTCCTCAATGTTTAGATTATACACGGAAGAAATCAATCTTTTTAGAGGAATTCTACAAGATCCTTTCTTTAACGTTCCACTAGAACAACTATCAAATCTTATTAAACATCTTAATACATCTTTTTAAGTAAATACACAATGACTCCTAAACTTTAAATAAAAACTATTAACTCTTTTATTACTCAACCATCACAATACACAAGACAGGGGTCAATCTTTACATAACTGCAGAAAGACCCCTAAACTTTACATTATTTAAGGACTAATCTACATAAATAGTACTGGAACCACCAAACTTTTAACCAATCAACAACTTAATTAAGAAGATATACTTTGCAAATCAACCCTTAAATCATAAATAGCTTACCGACAATAACACTAACACAAACAAATACATATTAAATTACACTTTAGATGATATATATAATATATGGCCTTATTTGTCACCCGGATTGACTTTATTCTTCTTCTTTATATTTTTAGCGGCAGAAACACAAGCGTTACCAACCTTTTTGTAAACCTTGGCTGAGACGAACTCCTTCTTCTTCGGGATCAAGCTTTCACCCTTGTTTTTTATTGTACTAGCCTCAGCACGACTAGAAGCTCCATTTCTTGATCCATTGTTTTCCATATTTTATCTCCGTAGTCTGACCTAAACCGATTCACTTATCTTCACTAAGTTTCTCTTGGTGTATGCGTTTTAGTTTCTGATAATGTCTTCAATTTTTCAGTCTATTTATAGATGACAGAATTTTTCTTTTTTTTTTAATTTGGGTTAAGCATTTGTTTTGTTTATAATGAAATTATATGGAAATTCAGCTATGCATGTCATATTAAAAATCAAAATTTGGGTGTGGGAGAGATGAATACACTAATGTGTTTATGTGTGTCTGTGTAAGTGTGTGGTTGTGTTGACGTGTGTGTTAGTTCTATCAATTTCAAATATTTTGTATTTTATATACTTACGTTTTCATTAGATATAAATGAAAAATGCGTCTTGGAGTAATTTTCTTACAAATTTTTATCTACGTGGGTTCGAACCTTTACTTACCTTATAAAAAACAAGGTTGTACAGCTGATCTTCATGGTTATAAAGAGTACTTAGTACTCTAGCATGCATGCATGTTGCATCACATAAAGTTAATTTTATAATTAATAAATATGCTGAAAATTGTAACTAGCTATCCTGATAATTTAAACATGTTTAATTAAGAAATAAATCTTTTAGCAAAGTAATTTTCTTTCTCAATTCTCAGAAAGTTTCACTTTGACTATCGATATCGAATTTGTTTTGATGTGGAAAAATGAAGAAATTACGATTAATTTGATTGTGGGTTTCTTAATTATATTGCAGGTGTAGTGTGGACCCAACACAAACTTTATTTCTGTGTAAGTAAATTAATGTAGTAACATAATAGTAAGCACCAATGCACGATAGTACTTTTAATCGGTAATTAAAGGTTTCATATATGCAGGTAGTTTTCTCAGTAGTTTCTGTGCTATTAGGACAAATGTCTTGTTTATGTGAGAAAATAATACCCGGGGTAGTGGGGGATGATGGAGGGGGAGGGGGAGAGGGACACGGTACAAGAATTTGCCCTAGAATAAACCTAAATATTATGCAGAGAAATATTAAGACGTGTACCCACTATATTAAGGGCCCGTTTGGAAGTGCTTATTTTAGAGTAAAAAAACGCTTTTAGAATAAAATTGAAAATTTAAAAAAATTATTAAAATTAATTTTAAAATCTAAAATCTAAAATTATTTTAAGTGCTTTTTTTAAGAAGCATCTATTTGGTGCTTCTCATAAAAGTGCTTTTCAAAGTCAAAAAAACTCTTAAAATGCTAAAAACACTTTTAAGTGCTTTTCTAAAAAAGCACTTCCAAACAGGCACTAAGACTTGTAATACTGTGATCAGGGAACATTAATGAGGTTGTCAACCTCACGATGAAATAAATGTCAACTTTTTATAAATTTAACTATTTTACAAATTTTTGAATTGTTTTGATTTTGTGTAAATTTTAGAACATTTATAACATTTATCTCATTATATGAGTTTAATAAATTAATTGTTAATTTCTCTAATATTAATAATAAAATTATGATATATATATATATATATATATCAAAATGTTCAAAACTTTCACTACTAGAATGCGCTTGTCATTTACGACTTTATTTGTTTACTCCCGTAAAATGTAGTCATTGTTGACCAATGTTATTCGCGACTACAGTTTGTCGTTGCGAAATGACTATTACTAGCGACTACATTTCTATCATTAGGGACTACTTTAATGTCGTCACTAATGATTTTAACTTGTCGTTAAACTAAAATTGTTATTAATATATAACTACATTTTGTAGTCGCTAATAAGAATTGAGATATTATTAAGTTGGAATGGCGGTCCACTTTCCCGCTCATTCGATACACGCGACGACATTGTCGTCGCGAAAGAAGCACATGGCGGTCAAGTTTTCAACGCGTGACAATAACTCTCTTATTTCGCGACGACTTTTGGTATAACTAACGACGACAAAATATCGTCTCTAATTTAGTTGACGTATATATATGTACATGTCGAGTGCTCACTTCTTCTCTAAGTCTTCAAACAAAATAAACGAGAGCTCTCTTCTATTTCTGCCATTTCTAAAGCTAATTTAGGCCAAGGCAACAGTCAAAATACCTCAAAACATGAAAAAATCATCACATTTTTCTTTATTTTCATACTTTTTTAATAATTTTTTTTATCTTAACCTATTTTCTAATTGTGTTTTTTTTTTTTTTTTTGTTCAAAGCATAATATATTAAAGATAGAATAAAAGAGGTTACAAAGTTACCCTACCCCTATCGGGTCCAATTCACCTAACATGATAGATGCTAACTGGGGAGGGATACACACATCCCAGTCACCAAACAAACTGCCTAAAAGCTGTTGTTTAGCAACCCAGTCAGCTGCAAGATTTTTACTCCTAGAAATAAGAGTAAAAGAAGGACTCGAAAGTTCCGCCAAAAAATAAATATTACAAACAATGTTCTTAATAGAATGATTAGAGACAGGTAATCCTGAAGAAAGGGGCTTCATGATAAGCTCAGCATCATTCTCTATGATAACGCTTCCAAAAGGGTAGTTAAGTGCCATCTCAGTTGCTTTTAGGATCCCCGTGGCTTCTGCTTCCAACAATGAATCAGTTTCAATATTCCAACTTTTACCTGTTACAAGTTCACCATTAGGGTTTCTAACTAAACAAGCAATTGCTGCTCCTTTATCAGAAAAAGCTGCATCGCAGTTTATTTTAAATTTATTTATAGAGGGTTTTTTCCATTTTTCTTTGAATTTCATATTATGTTGACCATTGTTATTATTATTATGTGCAACTGGTTGAGTTGGAATGATGACTCTATTCATTTTATCCAGATAATTAACCTCATTTGGGTTTGAAATTTTAAAGTACTCTTTCCAGCTATCAATTGCATTGTTACTAGTTTTAATAGGATCACACCTTTTACCATTATATAAAAAATTATTTCTGTTCTTCCAAATTTGCCAAAGGGTGGTACAGATAAATTCTAATATTCTATCCTCTTTCTTGAAAGTATTTGTAATTTGTTGAACATAATTAAGGATCCATAGATCTATTCTATTTGTACTATCATTATCTGATTTTATATTAAGGGGGCTAGTAAACCATACACACTTGGCCCAAGGGCATTTAAAGAGCATATGTTCTACTGTTTCAATGCTTTCATTGCATATTTTGCAAAAGTTGTTATCACCACACTTTCTATTAAAAAGGTTTTCTTCAGTAGGGAGTAAATTTCTAATAGCTCTCCACATGAAGTTTCTAATTTTTGTTGGGTTTCCATGTGCCAAATGAGGTTCCAAAGATCTTTACTACTATTATCAGAGGTAGAAGGTCTATATTGATTTTTGGTTACATCTTTTTGAATTTCATCATTTTTTATCTTGTGATAAGTTTCTTTAACAGTAAAGGTACCATTTTTGCAAAAGTTAATACAGATAAGATCTTCACAATTAATCTTGGGTATTACCATATTTTCAATCTTATCACTTATATCTTTGTGAAAAACTTTCCTAATAAGAGTAGTATTCCAAGTTTTGTCTTCTTTCATAAGGTGAGAAACCTTTGTTATGTTAGCATCATTGGGTTTAACAATGCTTTTATTATTATTAATCCAATTATGTTTATGTAAATTAATACTTGTTCCATTTCCTATTTTCCATTTTATATCTTTTTCAAAAGTTTCTCTGCCTATAAGTATACTTCTCCACCCCCAAGAGGGAGAGCTACCTATTTTAGCTTCTAAAAACTCACAGTTGTGAAAATATTTCCCTTTTAAAAGTCTATAAAGAAGAGATTCTTTTTTATTAGCTATGTTCCAGGCTTGTTTGCCAAGAAGAGCTTTGTTCATAAGGTGTAGGTCTCTAAACCCTAAACCACCTTCAAATTTGGAAGAGGTTGGAGTTTCCCATTTAGCCCAGTGAATTCTTTTTTTACCCTTATCACCCCACCAAAATTGTGCAATAATGGAGTGTATTTGGTTTATAACATTTTTTGGAAAAATGAAATTAGACATCATATAATTAGGTAAGCTTTGGATGATAGCTTTTATAAGTATTTCTTTACCTCCTTCAGAGAGAAATAAGGTTTTCCAATTTTCAAGTCTTTGTAAGACTTTATCTATAAGGAATTGAAGATCCTTAGATTTAGATCTGCTCCATTCTGTGGGGAGCCCCAAATAATTACCAAGGTTATGGGTTTTTTTCATGTTAAGCCTCTTGGCCATCACATTGTGTGTGTTATGCTTGAATGATATGCACATGGAATATAACTAAAACAAGGACCAATATCATCCAAAAATGTATGATTTTAAACCATAAAAATGTATTTTATTTTAATTCTAAATTTAATTTACTTTTTCATGTTTTCATTGCATTGTTAAAACTGAATCTTGTTGATGTATTATAGTAGTGAGATATGTAATGATTAACACATTTAGTAAGTTAAAATTTTAAAAATTAAATGTTAAATTTGTTAAATGATTATTTGGATTAAAAATTAAGGTTTAATATGGATTGTGAGCCATAATATATATGAATTATGAATTTATTTTTAGATTAATTGGATAATTTTGTTATTAAAAATACAAAGGACTAAAATTCATTTTTTAAAAATTAATGGACTAAAATTTAATTTAGGATTTTTATGAAGTTTAGTGGTGTTTAAACATACAAAGGAAAAAATACAATATTTAAAAATTAAAGGACTAACTTGCAATTATGAAAAATTATAGGCTTAAAATGTAATTTTTAAAAGTTATAAGACTAAAATGCAAAAAAAAAAAATTAAAAAAAGAACAAAAATATAATTTAAAAAATATAAAAGACTAAAATGCATTTTCATGAATTTCGGATTATTATAAAGTTTAGTAGTGTTTAAACATACATATTATGAATTTAGGATTATTAGTATTGATTAAAATTTTAGGATTATTATAATTTAGGATTAATTATATGTTATTAATTTTTTTACTTGATGCAGAACCAAGTAAAGGCCAACTCGGATAACCACAAAAATAAAATAAGCCCAGTTGAGCCAACTCGAGAAATTATTTTTGAACTCAGAATATTATTTATGAGGTATAAAATTTAATTTTTTTTTTGTAATTGTTATGATTCTTTAAAATAATGATTGAATAGTGGAATCGAGCAGGGGAAGCTGAAGAAATCCATCCGGAAACCGTTGGTGTTTTGCTGACGAGCAGACACAGAGTTAGGCTCCCGTAGTGGGACCACCTCCGAAGATACCATGCGTTTCCGAATCTAAAATTTGATTTTAATATTTTAGTATCAGTTGTTTTTAATTATTTATATATTATTGTTATAATTAAAAAAAATCAAAAACAAAAAAAACTAATTAAAAAAAGAAGAAGACATTAGCGACTACTTAATAATCACAAAACATATAATCAATGTAGTCGATGAAGACAACAATATAGCGACTACAACAGTAGTCACTAGTAATCGTTATCCGCGAATACAAGATGTCGTTAGACATTTTATCAATTGTGACTATTATTTTAGTCGTTAATAGCAACTGCGCTTTAACGACTATATTTCCAAATTTAGTCACTAATAACATTACTAACGACGAATTTCTAGCGGTCAAATATCAGCGACGGCATGTAGTCGCTAAAGACCAAAAAAAAAATTACGACCAATTCTTTAACCTCTAACAACGACAAATATCGTTGCTAAAAGTAACGCACGCAGCAAAATTTTATGCTTCCTTATTTCTATGAGCCAAACATATTTTTTACTTGGGTTAATGCCTAATAGGCACCTGCCACCTTATACCCTTACCCATAAAAGGCACCGTCTTTTTTAAAGAACAACGAGTAATGGGAAACTTCCCATTACTCAAAGTTTGAGTAGTGGGAAGTTTCCCATTACTCAAAGTTTGAGTAGTGGGAAGTTTCTCATTACTCAACGTTTGAGTAGTGGGAAGTTTTCCATAACTCAAACGACTCTTTAATTGGAAAAGAAAATGGAAAAGCAAAAATATGTGTGCCTTTTATGGGCAAAAAAATTGATGGTTGGGGTGAGAGGGAATTAATTCTAACTTGAGGTGTTTCTTGGGCAATAATTCTTTTTAACTATGTTTTATGTTAACCTTATTCCTTTTTTAAACGACCATGTGACAATTAGGATGTTTGTATTGTTTTTTTCACGAAGTTCAAAAGAAATTAAACTTTTGGAACTAATTGAACACAAAATATCTTTTGATACATAAATATGAAGATTTAAATAAAATAATTATATAATTTGGAAATCAATTTTTTAATTATTTTTCTAAATTTTAATAGAAACAGGACATACAAAGCTGTTGGATAAATTCTCTAGGCTTCTCTTTAATAAATAATCATTCCCTGAAATAAGATATACATAGTAATATAATATCACATAGATACCTTCAATTAACTATATATAAAAAAACCAGTTAGGTTAGATTAATTGGACAGAGTTTTACAGTTTTTTTAACACTTAAAGAAAAGATTTGAACCCCTCCTTGAACATAGTAACCTACTTCTAATTTACATGGAAATATGCATGAGAAGACCTGTATATTCTTGTGGGATTAGTCGTGGTGCACCAAACTGACTCAAACCACCCCCATGTACAAAGAATATCATAATTATTCAAATATACTCCCTCCTCCCAATTTTATCAAAATTATTTTTTTATAGTTAAATAAGACCTGTAAAAAAATAGCTTTAGGTAACTAAGTATATTTCGGATTCTTGGGTCGATTCTGATTGTTTGATAATAAACTTAGATTTTAGGAGATTTTTTGTGAAAAAAGAATATTAAATAAGATTAATCAACTACTTTTAAGTTAGTTATATAAAAACACCACTTTATTAATACAAGTCTTCAAAGAGGAATAGTTGATCAAGATAGAAACCAGAGAATATAATGTAGTCAGTAGGACTACTGTTGCAGAATTACCACTAGCGACCGCCTAGGTTGTCGCTAATGGTCGTGTTATTACTCGCTAAAATTCAGAAACACTCCAACAACTGTTATTTGGTCGCTAAAGGTTGGTCACTAGTGGTTTCTCGTTAGAGGTCCACATTGACGCACAATGTGGTCGCCAGAAGGAAAAGCTATCGACGACTATTGTTGTGATCAGTAAAGATAATGATTTACTGACCACGAAGTGTGTCGCTAATGTTCACCAACAATACCGGCAACCCTAATGGTAGAAAAATATGTCAAACCTCTAATAATCTGATGTACCTTTCGCGACCACCTGGTGGTCGTTGTAGGTCTTATAATCTATCAGATCACCCGTCGGTCGCTAAAAGTAGTTCAATTTTGGAAAAATAATTTTCAGTTATTTAAAATCACATTTGCTAAACCTAATTATATAAGTATATAAAATACTAGAAAATCAACAAAAAACACCGAAAATGAATATTCAACACATATAAATTGTTGTTTTATACGAATTAATAATAATCAACATATACTATTAGTTTGTTTCGTATCATTTCCTCTCAATGTCCATAAAATCATCATCATTATCGACATATATCGTCTGGTGGCCATCAACTTCATCTGTGTACTCGTCCCAAGTATCTTCCAACTCTTTCTCATCATTTACAGTAGTTGGACCATGCTCTAATTCTTGGCTCATTTCGATGCATTTTTCATTATTCATGCATAACCCATTGATCTATGTGGTGCCATTCCCAATGGGTATAAGCTCAGAGGCATTAACTATCAACTCGACACCTTGAACACAGTTATCCAACCATGATGATCACTCACTTCCCAAACAATTTTCCATGCACTGTGTCGTGAGCCCTTAACGAGTACAAAATCATCAATGTAGAGCACTTTATTTGCTTGATTGACTAGAATGTATGGTTCATCTTTATACCACTATGAACTAGTGTTGATTCTAGTCATATTGTATTCGTTTCGTATTTTTCCTTTTCCTGTGTTATACCACTTGCACGCGAACATCGCAAATAATATTTTCCAAAATCTACCTTGAAAAACGTTAACCATACAACATACCAACTAACACCCTCGACAAAATAACAAACACTGTAATCTGTAGTGACTCGATTTCCTCCTTCCTCATGCGAGACCTATTTCACTCCATTAACAATACACGATCTCACCTTTACATGGTACTGTTGGCACCGTTAGCCATATGCTAGAATTCTATGTTTACAACTTGATCGTCGGCTACCTTCATGTAAAATGCCTATCATCGAAAAATAGTGAGCTTCGCTATTTTGATTAGTGTTTTGATTTTAAAATATTTTTTACCTTCTCCAAGAACCAATTTTTAAATCTATTTTAACGAGTTCTTTTCATATCTGCACGGTCCTCTACAACTAGTATCACCTTGTGTTCCTTGAAATACAATATATTTTATTTAGACAATGAATGTGAAAAAGAAGAAACAGTGATTGTTTATATATGTAAAGTACTTACTCCATATAAAACTGAATCTCATCACAATTTTGTAGAATGCACCAAACAAGCGTGTCATTGTCAATTTGGGGAAGATATATGGAACTTTTTTCTTAGCGGGGGACTTTGACTTTTGAAGATCGATATCTCCCTTGAATCCGAAAAAGGATCTGCATATCTACCAAGATCGTTAAACTTGGTTTTTTCCTCTTTGAGATAACGTCATATGAAAGTCAAAGTCTCTTCCACAACATAACCCTCGGTTAACCCGACGTACGACCTTGTCACATTTTGTATGTACTCCTTTACCTTATTCAAATAATGCTCAAAGGGATACATCTACCAAGTCTACAACGACCCACCAAGAGTGCCTCGTCATACAAATGTATGACCAGATGAATCATGATATAAAAAAAGGCTAGTGGAAATATCATCTCAAGCAGACACATCAAAACAATAACAACCCTTTTTCCTTTTTCCGATTCACAGACACTCAAATTACGTTTACAACCCATATGGAAAATGTTACATGAATCCACAATTGCCTCATCAACCATTTTATGCTCAATGAATCCTGACACACTAGCAACAAAAAGAAACTACATCATTATGTGACAGTTGTCGGATTTCATTCTAAAGATATTTCTATAATCAATCACAATATTATTTCTCAAACACGATGCAAAATTATTGGAAAAAAAGACGAAACTTTTTTAAACGATTTATATTGTGCGGTACAAAATCTGAAATATGGTATCGATAAATACCAAAAACTAAAACATCGACATAGTATTTAATTTAAAATATTAACCTGAAACTATCAAATATAAATATAAAAAAATAAAAATTCTTTAACAATGTTAAAATAATTATATTATTAACGAGTTTTAATATGTGTTGAGTTTATTTATCTAAATAAATAAATCGATCAATAATTTTTTGTACAAATTAAATTCTAACGGTTTGCGAATAGTATTTTAGATCATTTCCTATCTAACACTAGGGGTGATTTTAACTTGGGCCTAAGGTACGAATAGTTGATCCCCAAGTTACAATGAAATATTTTTAAATTGATAATTATTCTAATTCTAATGATTGATAGTATTATTTAAAAATTATGGGATAATAATGATATCTAATGTAAGTACTATACTACTTTAATGAGAGAAAGTGAGGCTTTCAATTGTTTTATGTTCAAGAAAATGTCAACAAATAATCAAGTATTCCTGGTCAAATTGAAACGACTCGGAGCTTTGAAGATGTAGTCAAAATGGTTGAATATTAAAACTCTTTAAAATGCTAGTGGTTGTTGATCATGATGTTTTATATGAAAGAAAGGATTATATATTAAATATAAAGAACATTTTTATGAATTGGTAAAAGTAAAACAAATATCTACCGTAAATAGTTGAGATAATTAACGTAAAAGTGTTTATTTTAAAGTAAAAAAATATTTTTTGAAATAAAATTTAAAATTTTAAAAAGGGTCAATGACCCAAAAAATCAAAATAATATTATACTTGCCCCAAAGAATCATCCATTAACTTACTATTATAAGATTACATGTTTACCCATCAAGGACGATTCCCGTCAAGGACGATTCCCATCAAGGACGATTCCCATCAAGGACGATTCCCGTCAAGAACGATTCCCGTCAAGGACGATTCCCATCAAGGACAGAATTTAGTTAATGATGTTATTGGGCAGAAATTTTATCATTGATGTTATTGAACTGAAAATAATATTATTTTGATTTTTTGGGTCATTTTCCCTTTTAAAAAATTATTAAAATTAATTTTGAAATCTAAAATTTTTGTAAGTATTCTTTTTTTATAAAAGTACTTTTCAAAGTCAAAATTTTTTTTAAAATACTAAAAACATTTTTAAGTGCTTCTATAAAAAAAAACACTTCTAAACAGACACTCATTTATTATTCTTTCAAGTGCTACAACTTTGAAACGTACCAATGACGTCGAATTAAAAAATGGCTCTGTCATATAAAAAAAATATATACCATCACAATAAATATGTTTTCAACAGGAGCCTAGGAAAGTGCGCCTCTCTCGAACATGGTAAAAATATATCTAAATTTTGATATAGCGAATAATTTTATTAAAAAAATGATTTTTGCTTCCTCCTCCTTCTTTTCCATCAAGCTTAAAATTTACCTCAAAATTCTTTCCAAATAAATAATTAACCAACAAAAGAAATCAAATTTACCGTCCCAAACTTTATTAATTATGTTAACTTTTTGGCTCCCAAAAATCCATCCTAACGCTCCTAATTTTTAAAAACCTATTGAACCCATTTTTTTACTCACCTTTACACTTTGAACAACAAAAACTTTAAGATTTTTATCTAAAAAGTCTTAAAAACGTCCTTCTATTTTTATTTCCAATTCTAGTTTCCATTTTTTCTTATTAAAGACTTCAAATTCAATCTTACATTACAATTTAAAAACCCAATTACATATTTACCCTCTTTTGTTATATTTTTCTTATATATACTAATTATCTATCAGATCTTTTTTTATTATTTCTCGCTTTTCACCCTAAACCTAAAGTCGTTCTCCATCCTCTCTCCTAAAAACAAATCATCACCTCTCCTCTCTCCTCACACTTCCGGCAAGCTGCCATGGACTCCGCCTTCACGGCCTCACCATATTCCTGTTCATCTATGAAGCAGCAACTCGTTCATCTATGAAGTAGCAACTCCTCACCACCGAAGCAGCAACGAAGCTCCATGGAAAACTACCATGGCTCGAACTCAAGCGAACTCAGGCAAACTCAGGCAATAGATCTTAACAAAATCATGCCACATATCTTAACAGAGCTCCGTTTCGAGCTTGATCCAGATCTCGCAGGTCACGAAGCCATGTCTTTCCTCCTGAAGATGAAGCTTAGGTCGAAGCTTGACCTCGTGCACATCCATGGCCGGAGTTGTTCGTGATTTGAGGTCCGCTGTTCGAAGCCAAGCCGCTCTCTAGCTCGTCTCTGTTCATGACCTCCGAGTAGTGAAGAATCTCCGGTGAGCTCGAGACCTAATCAATCTCCAGTGGGCTCCGGCGAGTCTGGCTTTCTTCTCAAGTGGGCTCAATCGAGATCAGGCCATCTTCACCATGAGTCGAGTCATGTCATGCCATGTAGCGCCTCTGTCGGAGTGGAGAACAATTCGAAGCAGGAGTGAGGAGCATCACCTCTGTGAAGCTTTTTGAGATCTCGATCGGGAGTTGTTCGTGACTGAAGATGTTTAAGAGAGCCAGCTCCTCCGCCGTGATTTTTGAATCACTGTTTTTTTGTAAGATCTGGTCAAACCAGATTTTTTGTTAGTTTTTTTGTAATTAATTAGTTTTGTTTCTTAAATGTAATTAGTTTTGTAATGTAATAAGTACTATTAGTTTTTATCGAATGCTCATTATATTTACATGATACTCATTAATTTTATAGGACACTCATTGATTTCATAGGATACTCACTGTTTTCTTATAGAGTATTCATATTTTTTTATGGAGTACTCACTATTTTTTATGGTGTACCCTATATTTTTTGAATATTACTCACTGTTTTAATCCCGATACTCATTGTTTTTTCCGATACTCTATGATTTTTCCGGTGGTCGAAGGTCGGTGGTCGGAGGTAGGTGGATAGTGTAGAGAGATGAACAGTGACAACACTCCTTTAGTCTTTTAATGTTAGTAAAGGTATTTTAGTATTTGATCATCTTTGAGATCTCTTTAAAGAAGTAAAATTCCACTAGTTCCTATAGGAAGTAAATTTAGTCTCCAAGACCCTAAAATGTCAATCACCCTAAACACTTTATTTCCATTAAAAATACAAATTTTTCATATTTTTTTAATAAAATAGTAGATTTGAACTCTTGATACATTATGTCATTCTTATTTATAATGCATATATGAATTAATGTAATCTTTTTCAAAAATTTGAATTAATAATTGATGGTTGAATTTTGTAGAATTTTAGAACCATTTTATTCATTAGATAGTTTTCATAATTTTGTTATTATACAAGAACAATTTTGAGAGACTCATTGTTAAAGACCAGATTAATCCTTCACGATGATATGTTGTCGTCCGTATTTAGTCGCCATATATTTATCGATAGAGATCACTATTGGTGACTACTTTTTGATGTGTTTTTGTAAAAAATCTACGTTACTTGCGACGAAGAAAATTCGTCGCCGGTAATATGTTTCTAGCGATTACTTATTTGTAATCGTTACTAGTAGCCGCTATAATAATGTGTTTTTGG
Source organism: Nemophila menziesii (assembly GCA_029959085.1). Taxonomy (NCBI): domain Eukaryota; kingdom Viridiplantae; phylum Streptophyta; class Magnoliopsida; order Boraginales; family Hydrophyllaceae; genus Nemophila; species Nemophila menziesii. Next base: position 3,798,918 of record JARWIR010000013.1, read on the forward strand.
AGAACATTTGTGTCGTCGGGGATCAACTGTATAATTCGCGACTAGATTGTATAGAATATGTCAAACGCCATATTTAAATTAACGGTTAATTATTTCGTTATTTTAGTTTTGTCAAATCCTTTTTGGTTTAAAGCGCCATTTTTTTTGAATTAAGGATGATTGGTGAGATATATTAAAATATTAGTTGGAAATATTCTGAAAAGTTTGCGATGATATGTTGCAAACTTTGGATTTGTGCATCTTTCATATCTAATAAGCCTGGAGTGTGTTAAACTACAATGATGCGTTAACTATCACGTGTCCTAGCTAGGGGTGAGCAGAATTTTAACAAAATCGATAAACCGAGTTACACTACGCCGCGTCAAGGGTCTCGCGACTACATGAGTAGTCGCTAAAAATAATAATAGTCGCTAGAAACCAGATCAAGGATCTAACGACTACAACTAGTCGTTAGAAATTAGTCGCGAAAAAGTTGTCGTTAGAAGGTAATCCTTACGACTACACGCGAAGGAATAGTCGTCAGAGTCCGTGGTATTATTAACGACTACAATGTAGTCGCTAGATAACGTTTCTTCTAGCGACTACTTTGTAGTAGAGAAAAGCTAAGTATATCATCGACTACATCGTAGTCGAGAATTGAGAAGCTTATTAACGACTACAATGTAGTCGTTACTTCTACAAGGTATAGCGACTACTTGATATAGTCAATAACGACTACTATGTAGTCGCTAATACTAATTTTTTATTTTAAAAAAAATAAAAAAAATATGATTTTCGAATTATTTTTAATTACAATTCTGTAATTAAAAATAATTCGAAAATCATATTTTTTTATTTATTTTTAAAATAAAAAATTAATAAATAAAAATACAATTAACAATTCAAAATAATTAATTAAAATATATAATTAAACCAAAGTCAAACCCGGTCAAACCAGGTCAAAGTCATACCAAACTACACCAAAATAAAATTAAAAGTCTTAATACAAACCAAATAAAATTAAACCAAAAGTCTTAAAGTATAATAAAATAAACACCAAACAACCACAAAATCTATAATCCGAGCTTTGTATAAACGTTTTCATCATTCCCGGGCGTGTAATCATCTTCATCCATCTCAACATCTTCAACATCTTCACCAGAACTACTACTGCTACTATCATCATCTTCTTCATCTTCATCACCGCTAGGAGGAGTGAGGCCCGCATTCATAGGCTGGAAAAGGGTCTCGTCTTTATCTGCCCTCAACTGATTAACGTACGCGATGGCATCATTCACAACAGCCATCGAAAAAGGTGGAGGCGCGGTGCTAGTAGATCCTTCAGGGCGGGGGAATGGGGGAAGACCGCTGGACACTCGGAGCTCGTTAATCGCCGCAATCATCTCCTCGTGCTACTCATTCCGGGCTGGAGTAGTATTAGCCTTGTTCTTAGATTTTCTCGGACGGCCAATGCCCGGAATAAAGCTCCTCTTCGGTGACCCAATCGCCTTCGCGGTGCTCTTCACGTAATCGTATTGCTCCTTTTGACTCAGTCCTTCCCAATCGGTTGACTCAGATTGACTTTGAGTCACCTTTTCCTTCATCGCGTCCTTGAGCAATTTCTGTTACATAATAAACAATATATCAATTAAATTTTACTTTAGACGAAAAAAATAATTAATAATAAACTTTAAAAAAAACTTACATCGGCTTTTTCGTAGCCCACCGACCTCCACTCTCTGGTCTTCTTGGTTTTCCCCACCACCTCGTAAAAACCACCCATACGCGGAATAGGGATGTCTTGTTGGGTAGCCCCGTCCCTTATCACCAGATTCCCTCCCGGGATTAATTCTTCACCCTGTTTCAGAAAAATAAAAAATATTCAAAATAAATAATAAATTAATAATTAAAAAAGTTACTTAAATAAAAAACCACCTCGTATAGCATATCCCGAGTTCGTAAATACCTCCTCGACCCCGCTCCACTCTTGTTTTTCTGCTTTTCTCGATTCTTCTTATTTTCCTTTGTTTGATTCTGAAAAAATTTAAAATTCAATTATTAATAAAAATAATTATAATTTTAAATATATACTAAAATTAAAAATAATAAAAAAATTCACCTTAGCTTTTCTCGAGCCCCAATACTCACAACACTTAGCCCACACCTTATCCGACATCCATTCCGGCTTCAAACCCTTTCTCCAATAATGCTTCTTCACGTAATATTTGTAATCCTTAAATCTCATCCTCATTGTATCGTCCAAGTTTCCGTAAATCGAATCCCAGTCTTTCCTCTTTCTCCAATCCTTTATGTTAAAATATTTCTGTAAAAAAATATATTATTTAAATATAAATTAGAATGATAAACTAAGGTTTTCCCGGTCTTTTGACCTCCTCTGTAACAAAAAAAAAACTAAGGTTTAAAAATATTAACAATTAAATTTATACCCCTAATCTCTTAATCACGGCGTTTTTGTCCGCGTCCGGCACTTTTTTCCAAGACGGGTGATAGAGCGGAATCCTCTCTCGTACTGCAATCCCAATCACTTGCGCAACGTGGTGCCCGTACTTGCCTGATGGACTCCACGTGTCGTCTAATACACAAAAGTTGACCGGCAAAGGCCACCCAATAGCTTTTAGTGCCTTCATCGCAGTTTTTAGGGCACCTCCACCCCTTGTTTTCCGTCTAGGGGGATCTGTTTTAACATTAAATTAATTAGTAGTGACTTTATTTTTAGTATTGATTTGAATTTGTTTATTTACCAGGCTGGTTTGCACAGTCGGCTAGGTTTCGGTTCGGATTCTGGTTTGGTTTCCTACCCCCACCGTCCCCTCCGTGCTGTCGAGTCATCACATCGGCCATCTAGCATTTTATAGAGAAATTAAAATAAAGAATAAAAAAAACTAAATTATTACATCAACTTAAATAAAAACATGAAAATAAAATTAAACTAATTATTACAATCATAAATAAAATAAATCTAATAAATTAAAAACATAAATAAATCATCCTTAAGCATCCAATATATATATCAACACGTACAATCTGTATTATACAAAAATATTTATACTAGTCATAAAATAAATTAATTTATATTTTTTTTGATATTTAAAATTCCATAAAAATTCATATATATTTTTTTAAATTGCATAAAAGTCCATATTTAATTTTTCTAAAATTGCATAAAAATTCCTATATATTTTTTAAAATTGTATAAAAGTCCATATTTAATTTTTCTTAAATTTCATGAAAGTCCCTATTTAGTTTTAAATTGCATAAAAATCCCTAAAATAATTTTTTAGAAATTGCATAAAGGTCCCTAAGTTATTTTTAACACAATTTTTAACACAATTTCATTCTAACACATTTTTTAACACAATTTTTGCACTTTTATAATCTAAAATTTACTAAAAATCATAACAAAAATTAACAAAATTCCCAAAAAATCAACCTGAATTAATTTTCAATCAAAAACCATGAATTACATGCTTAAATTAACAAAAATTAATCACTAAGAACACCTACTATTTTTGGAATTAAGAATCAAACACAAAAAAATGGAAAAAAACTAATTAGATTTCATAAAATATATTTTTTAGGCCTTTTAACATCAATTTTTGGTTTAAAATGATGCATACAACACACTAATAACACATACCATTCTCGGAATTAAAAAAAACCTTGAAATCATCAAATAAAAAAATTAAAAAAAAAGGCATAAAAATTAAAAGACAAAAATGGGTTGGAAAACTTACCTTATTGGAAGAGATTGGAGCTGATTTGGTGATGAATCCATTCCATATTGATTCGGATTGAAACACAAACAAAGAAAAAATTTATTAGAAAATATAAAAATTGATTAAAAAAAGCTTTATAAATGATAGAAAATGGAATGGAATAAGATTAGGGGTTGGATTTGGTTACCTTTGACGAAGATTTGTTGCTTGAATCGGTGCTTGGATGGCTGCAATATTATCTCTCGTGTTTTGGTGTTTAAGAAATGAAAGTGGAGAGTGAGCTCTCGGTAGATATAGGGCTTTTTTTCTAGCGACTACAACGAGTAGTCGCTAGAGGCAAGAAAAGTAGTCGTTAGATGGTTGGTTTGATACACGTGTCTGTTTTTTTACCACGTCAACTGGTCTTTCGCGACTACATTGTAGTCGCTACTAGACAGTTGAGTGAAACGCGTGTCCTTTCGTGGGCGGGAAAATGGACCGCCATCGTTTAGTGGAAATTAATTCGATATTTAGCGACTACAATGTAGTCGCTAGTGCTATAGACTTATTAGCGACTAGTTCATGTACATGAACTAGTCGCTATAGGTCAAATGTAGTCGCTAGAAACCTTTTTTTTTTATTTTACAAAAAAAACACTAAACCTTATACAATTATCCAATATTTCAATTCAATACCAAATAATCATTTAAATTAAATTCAATTCCACACTCTTGGTAAATTCAATTTAGCTCCAAGCAATCAATCTTTTGGTCTATCTAGTCAAAGTTGATTGTTTAGAGTCAAAGTTGATTGTTTAGAGTCAAATTTGATTGTTTGTGGTCAAAGTTGATTGTTTAGAGTCAAAGTTGATTGTTTAGAGTCAAAGTTTAGTGTTTATGGTCAAAGTTGATTGTTTATAGTCAAAGTTGATTGTTTAGAGTCAAAGTTGATTGTTAGGAATCAAATTTTAGTGTTTATAGTCAAAGTTGATTGTTTAGAGTCAAAGTTGATTGTTTAGAGCCATCGATACCCAAACCCAAGAAGACGTTCCGAGGTTCACTGGCAAACTCGGGATGTAACTGAACAAATCTCTTCCAACTATCTCCGTCAACCGGATGACGCAGCAAATCTGGATCTGTATTCTTTCCTGTTTGGTGCCAGATCATATTTTCGGCAGTGTGTCTCGAAGCATAAAGTCGCTGCAGCCTAGGGGCGATCGGGAAATATCTGAGTTTCTTATGCGCTACTTTCATACCCTTCTTCGGGTCCCATCTGGATTCATTACATACTGGACACTTTTCGAGGGAGGCATTCTCCTTGTAAAACAAAGCACAATCGTTCACGCAAACATCGATGGTATCGTAACCCATACCTAAATTTTTTAACTTTTTGTTGCATGCCTCGTATGAATCGGGCAACGTATGAGGTTTGGGCAACACACGACACAAAAGATCAAGCAACTCGGTGAAAGACGTGTTAGACCACTTGTTCCTCACCTTCACATGCATTAGCTTCGCAATGAAATTTAATGAACTCATGACATCACAACCAGGGTATAACTCGGTCTCTAAATCGGAAAACATCGTTTCGAATTTTCCACGGGCTGTACTGTTCGAGTCTGTCATCTCGGTGTCACCGGAATGACCACCAACCTCGTAATTAGGTCTCAAATCATCGTATACATCCAACATTTTGTTTTCTTCATATCGAGTCTCGGGAATATCCTCGGGCTCACCATGCTTTGTCCAAATATCATACGTCTCCAAAAACCCATGCAGTAACAGATGTGACCTAATTTTGACCACCGTATACGGACGATAATTCGAACACTGATTATACGGACAAAAAATTGTTTCTTCACCAGGAGGTTTATTCTTTTCAGCAAAAGCAAGGAATGGTTCTATCCCCTTAATAAATTCACGCAAACTTTATGAGCGGTACCAATCCAACTCTTATCAATACCCGAAGCCATAGTCAACTATTACAATATGAAAGACTACAACATAAATAAAATGAAAAAAAATTATTACATCACCGATTACAGAAATGAATAAAAAATAAAAAAATTATTACATCACCGATTACATAAATGAATAAAAATAAAAATAAAATTATTACATCACTGATTAAATAAATAAATATAAAATTAAAAGTACACAAAATATTACATCACCCAATAAATGCATAAATATAAAATTAAAAGCATACAATATATAACATCACAAAATAAATACCTAAATAAAAAATTAAAAGCACATAAAATATAGCATCATACAAATATAAATATATATATATATATATATATATATATATATATATATATATATATATATACTAGGTATGAACCCGTGCCTGAAGGCACTCTAAAAATTAAATAGGAAAAACAAATTAAATTATATAATATAGGAGAAGTCAATTACAATGATGGTATAGCACGCTTAAAAAAATATAAAAGCATACTTATTCGAAAGGAAAATATAAATTTACACCATAAGTATTAAAACATATATAATAAATAAAAAGATAAAATACAAATCAATTTTATTATTTCGTAATTCGTATTACATTTCAAAATGTAATAACTACTATAATAGATGTGATTTGGTGATGCAAGAAAATCCGAGAGAGAATAGACAAATCTCTTAAACTATGCATTAATGACAATTAAGTATCACAAATTAGCTGCACAGGAAAGGAGAGCAGAAGATTGACATCGCTCGAAAAAGAAATAAAAGATCATGTGCATTGGAAAAGGAACTAAAAAATATATTTAGTTAAGTTTCTTCTTTTTTGGTAATAATTTTATTCCATTTTTAATAAAATTTCTCTATTTTTGTACATATTTTAGGGACCTAAGTGCAATTAAATTAAAAAAAAACCTTGCCCAATTGTGAAGTTTTTCTAAAAGATTGCCTAGAATACTCCTTTGTTCATGTCATTTATGATAAGCCTCTATAAACTATATTACATGTGTTGAGAAATATATCAAACTACTATTTAAATCACTATATTACATGTGTTGAGATGTCAACTCTTCATAATCTTCTTTGCCTTCATTAGTTGTACAACTCTGTACCGTGGAATCACTCTATCTTTGCCCCAACAGTTTTTAAAAAGAATTCAAGTTCAACCTTAACTTATCCTCGGATTCCTCAAATAGTTATGAAATTCTATCTTTTTCATATCTTTCCGCCTCCAGTTTTTGCAATTTAACCTTAATACCTGAAGAAATTGACAACCAGAAAAATTATCTATATTTTACTGTAAATAAGACATTGAAGTAAAAACACGCAATATTACACGCAATATTACTATTTACAGATGGCAAATATAGACTCAAGTGGCTAATGATGAACAATTAACAGTAGTGCAAAATCCAGCCTAGGTTCTTTCTCAATAACCTGTCGATATGCCTTGCAGAACACCTGAAAAGCCAAAATCTCAGTGTAAATAAGTTGAGGAATAGATGTAACAATGGTAAAAATCAGAGGAATTAAATGCTGACCTCATTTAGCTTAATTGCAGAGTACTCATCAGACTTACCAAACAAATTGCGAGAGCAATATAAAATTACAATCTCTATCAATTCATGGACCAATTATCGTCTTTCTGATGCAAAACAGTAGGCTTAGGCTTACCATTCCAAGCAAAATATTCTCTTTTATCTGGTAATAAAATATTTGAAACTCATATTACCATATATTATCACTTTTCTCAATAATAACAAAATTACATCTTTCAAAATATACACACCTCATGAGCCATCAATCTTCTCTAATTTTCTGCATAAATTTTTGGGTCATCCTTTTCTTGCTGTTAAGGGTAATAAACGGGTAACCTTATTAGCTCAAGGTAATTTACAAACTGACAGAAACAAAATTATATGCCAAACCTGCAATAAAAAACCCATTATTTAGATATATAGATGAATAAAAGTATAAATTAAACAGAACTTATACATGTAATCACCCCAGATATTGGAGCCCAAGCTTGGTAGGTCCCTAAATTATGCAAAAATTGCAATGCAGGTCCTTTATTATGCAAAAAATGCAATGCAGCTTCATATATTATGCAATTTCTGCAGCTCCCTGTTTATGCAAAATTCCACTGCAGCTCCATATTTATGCAAAATTGCACTACAACTCCCTATATTATCAAAATTACACTGCAGGTTCCTATTATACAAAACTGCAGGTCCTTATATTATGCAAAAATTGCATTGCAGCTCCCTATATTATGCAAAATTGCACTGCAGGTACCTATATTATGCAAAATTAAACTGCAGCTCCCTATATTATTAAAAAATTGCATTGTAGGTCCCAAAAATATGAAATATTGCACTGTAGGACCCTATATTATGCAAAAATTACATTCCATATATTAAGATATACAAATATTACACTATTGGTCCCTAGATTATGAAAAAAGCTCACTATCAGTCCTTATATTATGCAAGAATTGCATAAGTTCCTATATTATGATTGCTCAAAACACGGACTGACCTAACATAAAATCAACAACTAAATGCAACATGGAGAAGACTTGTACTTATCGAACTAATTAGATTTATTTAGATAAGAAATGAAACTAACTAATACAACTATGCACATTGAATGAAAATGTATCTATCTCTAAGAAGATCTAGTTGCACTATTATAAATGATGATTCTCTATTGTAAGAGAAAAGAATTATTACCGAAAAAACTCTCAGGCTAAAGTATTGAAGGAGATGAACCGTCCTATATGAAATCAGCAAATTAAGTTCAAGATAAGACTTATTCATATTTTGAAAAGAAAAAAAAACTCATTTTTTCAAATTGAAAAGATTTTGATAATCAGTTTTAGAATTAAAAGGTTATCGACGACTGAATATCAAATATTACTACGATGATTATCAAACTATATATTTCAAATCATTAATCGAATTGAAATACAAAGCTCCGATCATAATTGAATTTGAAATATAATTGACATATCACATCTTCTTAAATCATAAATCAAATTTCAAACCCTACAAAGTAAAAGAAAAATAATGTAAAAAGTACTAACCTGAAGAAGGCTTGTAAGAAAGGAATAAACCATTCTACCAACCATTTCAGCTTTTCTTCTGGCTTAGACACTGTCTCGTCAACATTTTTTGCTTCGGTCTGATCCCGAGATTCCAACTCAGAGAAAATGAAACTCTCGCCTTATTCTTCGCCTTCTCCTCAAGATTCGGCAAAATAAAAACCCTTTAAGCACAAAGCTAAGTTGAAATCACATGGTATTGATAAATTACAACAATTAATTACCTTTGGCTTCTTTCCCATGGTGGCTTTATAAAGACAGGGAAATGAATTAATTACCTTTTGGGCTTGTTTAGTCCTCTTCACATTTATCGCTTCGCTTCATCAAACTTTTGCTGCAAAATCATCTACATGATCAGATTACTGCAAAAATATACACAAAAAAAATTCAATTTATCTGGATTATTACATATCACTTGATTAAGCAAACTTACCCACTCCAATCTCCATATTTCACTATATCATCTTGAAGAAAATAAGAAAGAAACTGAGAATAACTTAAGAAAAATTGAGAAAAGAAGAGTTACTCGCAGTGTAGTCTTCGTCAACGGGCAGAGGTTTACGGTCAGCTTCAGACTTCTGCATCTCGTCATAGACGGCGTCGTCTCCTTTCACCAAGTTCGTTGCTTCGCAGCAGCAATGACTACGGTTCCTGCTCCATCATCGGTTCCTGCTCTATTATATTTTTTAAAAGGTAATTGATGGAGAAGGAGAGAGCAGAGGAAAAGCTGTACAGATTAAATCATACCTTTGATATACTGCATATGGTGGAGTATGGTCGTGGCGGCGGTTTGGCTATCAGGGTTCTTCGATTCAGAGATTGGCTACGGTGTTTCCTTTGATGATGGTGGAGGATGGTCGTGGCGGCTGTTTGGGGCTGTGGAGGAGCGGCTTGGTGGGATCTTCATCTTCGATGCGGTTGTTTAGGATTGTGGAGGAGTGGCTTGGTGGGATCTTGGTGAAGAAGCGGCGAAGTGATTTTTTATTGTTTTAGGTTAAGTGATCGACGAAGGGGATGAGGTGAAGTGGTTTTTTTTTTTTTGTTTTAAAAATAAATAATCCAATGGCTGAAAAATATAGAAGAGACATCAAGACATTTTAAATCGTAGATCGAATCTAGACAATCTGGACCATTAATTGAAATCGATCTAAAGGCCAAAGGTCATTGAAATTTGATCGGAAGGCTAGAAAATATGGAGAAAAATGAGAGACATTTCGGGCCGTTGGCCATTCTCCAATATTATATAGATATATATATATATATATATATATATATATATATATATATATATATATATATATATACTTAATATAATATTTATAATTCAAATAAAATTATTAAATGATTAGAGATATATACATAGTGATATTATATATTTAGCATTAACTATACAATTGTAACGAAATAAGGAAAGGATGAAAAAGACACATACTTTTGGGCAAATTTGGAAGGAAAAATTGATGATTGAGGCGGTCCCACGTTGATGTTTGACCCGGGAAAGCTTGTCCACGTGTTGAAATACCTAATTAATAATTGATACTATTTACCATTTACAACATAATTGCATGAAAGTAAAAGAAATTTGAAAGAGTTTTATGGAATAAAAAATACCTACTTTTGGGCAAATTTGGAAGGAAAAATTGATGATTGAGGCGGTCCCACGTTGATGTTTGACCCGGGAAAGCTTGTCCACGTGTTGAAATACCTAATAAGTGATACTATTTAACATTTACTACACAATTGAATGAAAGTAAAAGAAATTTGAAAGAGTTTTATGGAACAAAAAATACCTACTTTTGGGCAAATTTGGAAATCAAAATTGATAATTGAGGCGGTCCCACGTGATGATTGACCCGGGCAAACTTTTCCAAGTGTTAAAATAATTTTTAATGATGAATTGTGGAAAAAAATTGAGAGAGTTTTGAGAAAAAGAAAGATAAATTATATAATAATGGTGTATTGAGTAAAGCAATTGGCAAGTTACTGTTGGAAAACACGCTACCACTAATTGCGACTACAAGAGTAGTCGCTAAAGAATAAAAAGTAGTCGTTAGAAAGGACTACTAACGACTATACAAAGTAGTCGTTAGTAGTCTAATATATAGCGACTACTTAATGGCGGTGGAAAATTAATAAAAAAATTACAAAAATCAGTCGCGACTACCTCATACGTATTAACGACTACTTCTTGTAGTCGTTAAACGCGAAACTTACTAACGACTACACCGTAGTCGAGGAACATTACCTGTAGTCGTTAAATTGAAATAGTCGCTAGAGGCTCTGGTTTTTAGCGACTACAGCGCGTAGTCGCTAGAATGTTAGTCGCGAGAGGCAAATGCGGGAGTAGTGTTAATTTTAACCAAACCGATCCAAAATATATGTTAATTTTACCAAGGTCAACCCTACCCATCGGGTTACCTTATGATTTTTTGGGTCCATATATTTTACCTATATATTACCCAAGCTATTGGGTTGGGTATACCCAAACCGAAAAACCGTATAATATAAAAAGAAATACAAAACATGCATATTAGAGGAATCTTTTCATTTGACTTCTTGAATATTTCAAACATGCATAACTTATTTTGAAGTATTCGATTCACTACTTCTTGATTTGTAATGTCAAAATTGTAACTTTGATCTTAAGAGATATAATAGTACAGGTTTTTTCAGATTTTGTCATTATTATAAAAAAATTTATGCGTTAAAAAAAATTTGAATAATGTTGACTAACGTGGGTAACCCGAATTAACCCGAGGGTAAACTTTTTCTTACCCTACCCTTGGGTTACCCAAGCAATTCCTTAAACCGAAATATATTACCCTTGGTTTACCCTAACCTCAAAATCGGGTAAAACCGACCCATGCTCTCCACTAGTCCTAGCTGACAAGTTTCAAAACTCATAAAAGAGTAGTTATTGTTTATATAAGTAGCGAAATTGAAGGAAGGGCGGTATTCCACATCCCGCAATAATGAACCTTTGGTTTCAACATCAGGTATATATATGTATATATATAATCTAATTCTCAAAGTTTGCTTTTTATATAAATTTGACAGTATCTCATTTCTCTAAGTATTTAATTAACTGAAACTTTAGCTAAGTCTAATCGTTTGCTAATTGGTTTGCGAGAATTGGAAGTGAAACACATATTCTCTATCAAATATTAATCTCGTAAAACAAATTCGATTCAACAAATTCTCAATTTTAATATCTCAATTTTAAATTTTTTTTATTTTGACTTTATCCTAACAATTTCTTTAAATTAATTAATTCGTTAATATTTAAACTTCTCACGCTTTTATCTATTTATTATTTTACGTTTAAAATTGTTATTAAAATATTCAGGGAAAAAATATAAATCTTAATATTTAAATTATAATCCTCAACATAATAAATAAATAAGTTATATATTCTGTCAGTATATCAAACAAAAATAAAAAATATATTAAGACTATTTAACAAATTATAAGGATATGTTTTTTTAATTAATTTGATAATTAATAGTTTTGTTAAAAAAATCTCTTAGTGCTCTAAAACAAGACCGCCTAGCTGTCTAGGAACTTCGCCTGGGCGTTCGAAAGTTTGATCCACCTAGAATTTCTCTCGAAGGTGGCTCGAATTCGTCTACGCATAATCTAATTAATAAACTACTCAATCAGATTAATGGGTCACCCAGCTCGAATGCTACTTAACATGCTAGCCTATAATAACTAATTCATTATAATCCAACCCAACATATATGCAACATATAAATAAAAAACTATTTTGGTTAGAGTTTGAGCACGCAAGAAAAAGAGAAAGGTAAGTCTAGATTTCTTGAATTAGTCATTTTTTAAGTTAGTTATAATGAATTATTATTTTATAGGTATATATATGTTATTTATGTTAAACTGATCTACATTAATAATATTAGGATGTAAAATATTATTCATATCAAAATGTTAGTAATATATTTAATATTATATAATATAAAAATTGTCTAAATTTCGATTAATGGGCCACCTAGCACTCGTAAGTGGTCGACCACCCTAGTTGCGCCTAACGCTTTTTAGAACCATACTCTTAACTAATAAAAAAAAAAAATTATCTGGTTATTAATTTTTCATTGATAAATTTTTGTAATTACTTATAAAATATTTACATACATATTATTAAAAATACAATAATTTGTTCTTTTCTTTTCAAATCCAAATATAAATAAAAAAGAATATATTTAAACTAAAAAGAAGAAGAAAAAATATGACAAAGTGAAACGGAGTTAGCTAGATGTAACTAAAAAAAACTAAGAATTGATATATCTATTGGAAAATGGATTATTGAAGTTAGCCTAATCACCCTATTAGGCTATTACCAACCGAGTCTCCACCAACTCCCAATATAGTGTGAACACGGTCTTTATATGTCTCTACATATAATATTTAGGTTTAGGGAAATGCCAAGGAGCGAATATCTTTCTTTTATTCTAGGTCAAAAACCTTTGTACCGTACGTGTCCCTTCCGCGTATGCATTACACATCGTTGATCTTTTTTTCTTTTTTTGGTCGAAACAAGATCAGATATATCTTAAATACCATCCTTTCTCTCCTCCTCCCCACACCCCACACCCTACCCACACCCCTCCACACACACCACCTTCCATGGAAAGAAAAAGAAAGAAAGTTAAGCTGGGAGAGAGTAGTACTAGCTAGGACCCCTTGGGAAGTCTTCGTGTTGCACCCTTTAAACCCGACCGGAAAAAAAAAGTTGTCGGGCCAGACGTGTTGTGACCAAAGCAACTCTGAACCTTCTAACCAAGATATAATGGGGAAACTCAATAATTGATGTTACAGAAGAAGACAATTAACAAACATTAATTACATATACTAATTAAAGTATGTACAATACACAGTTTTGATGTTTTAGGTAAATTAAAGCTTAGATTCACCATTTAGCTTCTCTAAATATTTAGAAATAACTGTTTTATTCTCATAGGCGAATTTTTCTAAGAAGCCATGAAAAAATATAAGCCCTACGGAGCTAGATATACTTAACATCTCCCGTCCCAGGAATGTCATGGATCCTATTATTGCTTAATCTGAGCATAATAATGTTCTAGAAGCCATTTATGCAATTAAACTATTAATGTTTTGTTTAGCTGGTTAAAGTTTTAATGGTGTATTAGAGCTTCTGCTGAAACAAAATATCTTAATTTTTACAAAACAGATTTTGAAAATAATAAAAGAGCCTTATTGAAGAATTTAGCCTTTTATATCTTTCACGAGATTTTCTCATACCCTTAACGAGAGCTTGCTAGGATTCAAGAAAATCCTGGCCCACAAATTAAATTCAGTTGTATTATTCTCACATAATAAGATTTTTGTCTTACAAAGCACAGAAAATACTGAGAAAGCTACTTGCGTGCAACCTTTAATCACCAATTGAGAGCATTGTGATGGTTCCTTCCATCTTATTACATTAACTTATTTAGCTGGAAATAACGTTGTGTTGGTCCACCTACAATATAATTTAAAAAACCAAAATCATACTCCATTTTTTATTTCACATCTCACAGTACATTTGATATTGCGATATTACTAGATATAAATAGTCAGTGAAAGTTTCTTAGAATTGAGGAAGAAAATTAATTAGCTGAAATATATAATTATTAATTAAAGTGAAAAAATTTATAATGATGGTGCCGTAAAACATGTTCGAATTACCCAGTCCGCTAATTATAAATTCCAGAGTTATAATTACCCTTAAACCCACACTTATAACTAACTCTTTATCTAATAAAACATGCACATATCAATTATGTTTGCTAATCGCACCGACATTGAGTTTTTTCACTACATTGGACAGTTATTTTGACTGTTATTTTGACTCAAAAGAAATTAGTTTAATTTCAAAATGTTATAATAGTATGGTAGAGTTATTTTAACTAATAAAGCAACTATCAATTTTTTAAGTACAATAAACCAAAATCTTACATTTTTCAGAGTCCTATAAATTTTTAAATAAATTACTTTGTGACTCATTTTTCGTTCATATCTAATTAAAAGTAAGCAACTAAGCATATACAAATTGCATAATATAGCAACGCACATTATAACAAAAGTTTCAATATTTGAAATTGATTAAAATAAACACCAAAGTCCACACTACCACACAAGACACAACCACACACCTACATACATACACATTAGTGAATAGTGTATATCTCTCCACACCCAAAACTAGATTCCTAATATGGAATGCATAGCTGAGCAGAGCTTCCAGAAAATTTCATTAAACAAAACAAACGCGTAACCTAATTACCAAAAAAAAAAATTTAGAAAAAGCCCTCACCTCTTACCTATAAAAAGTGGATGAATTGAGACACATCAAAAACATAAACACATACACAAAGAGAAACAAAGTTAAGATAAGAGAGTATGGAAAACAATGGTTTAGGTAAGAGTATGGAAAACAATGGATCAAGAAATGGTGCAGAGGCTAGTGGAAGCAAAAACAAGGGTGAAAGCTTGATCCCCAAGAAAAAGGAGTTCGTCTCTAACATGGTTTACAAAAAAGTTGGTGACGCTTGTGTTTCTGCAGTTAAAAATATAAAAAAGAAGAATAAAGTCAATCCTGGTAATAAGTAATTAAGGCCATATATATAATCTACAATCTAATATAATATGTATCTCTGTTTGTTTGTGCTATTGTCTGTAAGTTATTTATGATTCTGAGAGTTAATTTGCAAACTATATCGTTGTAATTTGTAGATTGGTTAAAAGTTTGGTGGTTCCTCATTATTTGGGTAAATTTAGTCATTAATGTAAAATTAGGGTCTTTCTATAGTTATGTAAAGATTGACCCTTTCTTATGTAATGTTATTGTTGAGTTATATGCCTATATATAAAAGAGTTAATCATTATGTAAAGTTTAGGGGTCTTTATGTATTTATGTAAAGATGTAGGCAAATTCTAGTACATTTTTGTTTTATTCTCACTGTGTTTCTTACCCTCATATAGATACCGTTTTGCTTAGATTTCTTAGAAGATTTTGCTATAAGTAAATTTCAGTGAGTTTAAACTATAATCTTAATTTTTTTTTTCTTAAATGAGTGATTATATGTGGATGGTTTATGGTTATATGTCTTGCTCACCATTGTATTTAGGGAAAGAATTCAGTTAGGGAAAGAATTCAGTGACGGAGTCACTACCTAGCTTGGAGGGTCCTGGGACCCCTAGCTTTACAAAGAAAAATTAACTCAATATTATCAACAAAAACTTTATTATTATCTTATAATTTTTTTAAAAAAAAGGGTCAATGACCCAAAAAATCAAAATAATATTATACTTGCCCCAAAGAATCATCCATTAACTTACTATTATAAGATTACATGTTTACCCGTCAAGGACGATTCCCGTCAAGGACGATTCCCATCAAGGACGATTCCCATCAAGGACGATTCCCGTCAAGGACGATTCCCATCAAGGACGATTCCCGTCAAGGACGATTCCCATCAAGGACAAAATTTAGTTAATGATGTTATTGGGCAGAAATTTTGTCATTGATGTTATTGGGCTGAAAATAATATTATTTTGATTTTTTGGGTCATTTTCCCTAAAAAAAAATCATTTTTATAGTTTATCCTATAAATTATGATTGATTTTAGAGTAAATTACCTATAAGGTCTTGGAAGCATCTTAGTGTTATAAATAAACCAAGTGATTTTTCTCTTCAACTTAAAGCTTCAAAATTAACAAATGTCATTACTATCCTTATAGTGTATATAAAACAAAAAAAATAGATTATTCTCTCTCCCCATTACCATTATTCTCTCACCCCCTTTATCATTTTTTCTTTCTCCTCCTTCATTAACAATCAATAATTTTCAGTTCCGACCACAACCATCAACCACCACCGACAACTACTGACCACCGCCGGGAAAAGTACTGAGCATATTTTATTGAGCATATTTTTCTAAGCATATTTTACTGAGCATATTTTACTAAGCATATTTTACTAAGCATGTTTTTCTGATAATATTTTACTGAGCATGCTCGTTTGATCGGTAAATTTACTGAGCATGCTCGTATGAATTTTTGGGATTTTTACGAAGTATTAGGTCAAGAAAAGCAATTTCTCAGCAATAACTAATTAAGAAGAAATTATCATTTCATGGTCAAAATGCAGTAACATGAATTCAACTTTTAAAAATTATAAATTTAATCTCTGACTTGCCTTATCAAGGCCCAACTATCTATACACATTCCTACAAGAACTAAAACAAATACATCCAAATTTCTTGCTGAGCACAACAAAAAGAAAAAAAATATTAAAAAAACAACAAGTAAGCTTTTGGTTCAGTCGATGAGCTGGATTTTGACGTAAGTAGCACCACAGATTTCCATGGCCACTGTCGCACTGCTCGAACGGAGCTGATTTCTTCGGGTATAGAATAGCTCGAACGGCGGCATTAGTGGTGTGACCTCCGGCGGCTGCTCTCCGACGAGTTTCGAGTGGAACGGTGGCTGATAGTGGCGGCTCTTCGGAGATCTAAGATTTGGTTTTGTGGTGGAGCTGGAATGTGGTGGAAGAAAAAACAACGGAAAGGCATTTGTTACACATTGATTAGGATTTTTTTTATTAGAATTTTAGTTTAATTTATTGAAAACACTAAATTAATAAGATTATTTGATAAATTTATAAATGCCTAGTCTTTTATTAAATTAAGATAATGAGATTTTAAGTAAAACTTGACTTATTAAGAAACCGTCTTTTAACTAAACAAGTTTTATTTAGTTGAAAACAAACAATATTTAGTAATCCACCTTCATTACTGAGAAAAAGGCAAGGGCCTTAGTATCGTTCTACAGTTTATTACTCGCCTAGATACTAGGCCATAATAATAATAGCTTTTCAAATAAAGTCATTAATAAGGAATAGTAATTATTACACACTTCATAGTTAAGATTATATTGACATGAGTATAATTGGTTTCTTACCTGATAACTATCCATGAAAGAGGCTAAAACACTACAAGAAATAGTAGCATTAGCAAGAAAGCTATTGCGGCAACAACTAAAATAGTTTCTAATGATATTTTTAAAAAACAAAATGGCCTCTAATTATATTTTTAGCAGCAATGTTTGCCGCTAAAGATAAAGTTAATAGAGGCAAAAATAAATAATTTGCTACTAAAGGTATTTTAGCGAGAAACTTATAGAGACGACAAATAACGACTATTAGCGGCAAAATTAAGATTTTTAGTGTTAAATTTTTTTGCCAAATACTATTTATTGTAGTGAAACTAAGCATACTTCTCGCTTCTTGAACTCTATCTACGTTCACGACTTCAAGTAAAAGAAAGCTATTAGTTAATAAGAAAATTGAAGGGTGAAAAAGAACTTGACAATGTAATTGTCTCCCTTACCAGTGTGCGGATGATGATGAGAAAAAATGCATATAATTAACAAGGACATGTTAACACAATCGGTACTATACCGTACCGTGTTAAGCATCCCCAGTATATAACACGCGCGTACCTTTTTCTTGTCGTGTGAGTTTCTCGTGTGCTCATTTTCATTTTATTGTATCAGCCATTCGATGGTTTGCCTTTGGAAGGAAAAAATTTGAGCAGCTAATTACACTTGTGGCTACAGAAAAGAAAAAGGTTTTATTTTGTTCTCAAGAAAGAAACATGTGGTGATGAAGTGTTCTAATTAATTAACTACTAGTTGCCATATGCATGCGCAGTACTATCGATCTATAAATTGACTTGCAATAATGTTGTGTAAAGAGAAGTCTCCTACTGTATAAACCTTATCTTATACATTCTATATTCTTGTGGATGTGGTACCAAAAATATATATGAATACCCAAACGAACAAGAACAAAGGAAGTAAATCGGTCAGGATTAAAAAAGCAACCAAACAATATTTAACGATGGAAAATGGCTAAGCATTACAAGAAATAGTATCTTTAGCGGCAAAAAATTTAACACTAAAAATCTTAATTTTGCCGCTAATAGTCGTTATTTTTCGCCTCTATAAGTTTCTCGCTATAGATACCTTTAGTAGCAAATTATTTGTTTTTGCCTCTATTAACTTTATCTTTAGCGGCAAATATTGCCGCTTAAAATATAATTAGAGGCTATTTTGGTTTTTAAAAGTATCATTAGAGGCCATTTTAATTGTTGCCGCAATAGCTTCCCTGCTAATGCTATCATTAGAGGTCATTTTAATTGTTGCCTCAATAACTTCCCTGCTAATGCTACTATTTCTTGTAGTGAAGCATTTCTTTTTTCAGTAAAAGTTACTATCAGTCAAGTCTTTCATAAAAAAAACAAAAAATCTATTATTTTCGATTAGTGGGGTTGTATTATAAGTGAAGATGGGACCAAAAGAAATAAATATATCTATATTCATTTATTTTGTTTGAAATATCTATATTCTTTATATTGTACGAAGTTAATTGATAAAACTATATCATTAGAATTAAATGAATATAGTCTGACCATACTTTGATAAAGTTACACATGCATTAGTGTAATTAATTAATACTGATAATTTAAAACAGAAAAATTCAGCCTAGTCTGTTTAAGTTGAAAATGGTGGAAGGATGAGTTGGATTACTGGAAAGTTTCACATGTGAAACATTGTCACTGGATTTGAAAGGATCGTCGCGCCCAATTGCACAAAATATAAGAGCTTGTTCAAGTTTTCGGTGACCCGCTTCTAAGTTTGAATTTGTAGACTCAAGACATTAGGACATTCCAGAATTTTAAAAAAATCAAAAAACCAAATTAATTTTAACTAAACCGATGCGAAATATATGTTAATTTTACTGGGCCAACCTTACATATCCGGTTACCTTATGATTTTTCGGGTCCATATATATTACCTATATATTACTCAAACTATTGGGTTGGGTTATCCATACCTGAAAGACCGTGTAATAAAAAAATACAATACATGCATATCAGAGAAGTCGTTTCATTTACCTTCTCAGATATTCCACACATGCATAATTTATTTTGAAGTATTCGATTCACGACTTCTTGGTTTATAATGTCAAAATCGTAACTTTGATCTTTAGAAGTATAATGATATCAGTTTTTTAAATTTTGTTATTTAAAAAAGTTTGACTAAAGGGGGTAAACTGAAGGTAACCGAACGTTTAACCGAATTAACCCGAAGGTAAACTTTTTTATACCCTACCCTTGGGTTACCCTAGCAATTTCTTAAACCGACATATATTACCATTGGTTTACCCTGACCTCAAAATTCGTTAAAACTGAGTCGTGCTCTCCCCTACAATACACTCAACCACTAAAAAAACCAAGATTTATGCTGGAAAAAAAAGAAGATAAAGGGTTAGGAGAATGTTCAGTGTTCAGAATAAATAATCACAATATTTTTTATGGCAAATTACATTTTTAGGTCATTACCTATAGTCTAATAACATTTTTAGGTTAAACGTTTCAAAAGTAACATTTTCAGGCTAAACGTATTCAAAACGCCAATTTTTAGGCTATTTCACTCATTCGTGAATTTTATTTTATAGATTTTAGCGACAGTTTGGATACTTTAAACAATATAGGTCTAGTTTGTGATGCATGCAAATAAAAATATAGTATATTTAAAATGTTCAAAATATCCTTAAAATATATTAAAAAAAATCACGAAATTAGTAAAATGGCCTAAAATTGGTGTTCTAAATATGTTTGGCCTAAATAAGGTACTTTTGAAACGTTTGGCCTAAAAATAATTTTAACTCATAGGTAATGGCCTCACCATGTAATTTTCTCTATTATCTAACTTTATCGGTTAAACTTTTTTCTCATCTCTTTATATATTACCTTTTTTTTTCTAAATTTTCATATTCATAAGTTTCTCATTCAAACTTCAGTCAACATTAAAAATTATTTTTTCAAATTTTTTCTTCTCGATTACAAAATTAAGTTAGTTGGTCGTAAATCAGATCATATCAAGATCTAGTCTTGATTTTTGTTTGACTAAGGTTTGGTATGGATTCAGATTTGCCGTCTCTTTTATTTAGTTTTGTTGTTTTTAGGTGGTCGGACATTGTCGGAGTTGTTTTTCCTTAAGATGGTTATTTGGATATACTTTCACATCTTGAGTCCTCCATGGTCTAACTCACTTGCATGATGGGTATCTCGAAAAAATTGCGGTGTTTTTTACTGGTCCAACTCATGGTTGTTGTTCATGAATCGTAATTAGGGTCATCCGCTTGTTTCTGAAATATGTTGGTCACACAACGATGGTGGACTCGAATGCATGATCATATTACTTAGATAGTTGATTGTGGCAAGAGATTTATCCCTTATTTTGTTGGTTTTTGTGTAATTGTCGTTAACGCGATATCTCTTTATCTACTTATCGCTATGTGTGACTTTTATCTTTGCGTGTAATGTTGTTGTAATGAACAAAATCATTTTTCCAACCAAAAGAAAAAATAAAAAATCACAGTGCAGTACTACTGCTATCTAAGTCACTGGAAAGTAATAAATAATTTCTTTTATAGTATATATGTAATTGTATTCTTTAGTAAAGTTCTTCACTGCAAGGAGGGTCCTTTTAAGTAGATCCTACTAGTAAGAAGCTGTTCCCGAGCCTGGTTCCCTGGATACCTTCTGGGGACTCCATGGACCAAGATCTGCTTTTCTTATATGGTCAATACCCTTCAGGTTGCTCTTCTTGCATACTTGCCTGAAGGAAGTAGGATGTGTTACTGTCACTATGCTTAAGGCATAATGGCACCTTTTTTACTATCACCCCCACCAAACAAAACCCTACCTATTATCCAGGGGTAGATCTGCTCCCATCCCTCCTTCCCCAAGTTTAAAATTTGCCTCTCCAAACCTTCCCTGAATTAGAAATAATCATAAGAAATTGAGTCTTTTGCTCCTACCCCTAGAGATCCATCCTGCACCTGCCCCTGCTTTTACCACATAAATTATCAAATCATCTGTAAGCCACAACAACCACAGTTTTCTAATATACTTGTTGTTTTCAAAAAAAACATTAAGCCAGCTATCACAACGACTTTATAACAACATTTCTTTACCACGCTTTTAGTTTCCAAAATTATCACACTTATGTTGGTCTGATAGGGTCTCGCCGGTCGTCGCCCCTCCTCCTCCCCGATTAGGGTGGTGGGAGATCTAATATTTCATTACAAATAACAACTAACACAATAAATTTATCGCAACGTGCTACGCCTAGACCTAGGTCTACGCGTATCTCTTCTTTGAATTCGAGGCAAATAACAACCAAGAGGCTTAAACAATCAATACCTCACGTCAATCGAACACCACAGATAGGAACCACGCCAAGTAGGTAATCGTTAAGATAATGGCTTAGTGAGGCTACCCAAGCATGCTCTAAACTATGCCAATAGTAATGGTCTTTCACCGATGGAAGCAATATATATGGAACATGAGATTGGAGGTAAAACATCTGGTTTTGATGGTGTTATTAATTCAGCGGGTAGAGTTTTGTTATTAGGAAACAAAGATAATTCATGTAGTAGTAAGGATGTTCCTTATATGAATACAACTACGCGGGAATTATCAATTAATCCTGATTTGAACATTTCATGGGAAACAAAACATTGGCTTTGAGCAGCCTTGAAAAACAGATAAGAAAATGCTACATGAGATAGCAAGTAAGGCAGAAAGTGTATCCACTGTACAAGTAGTTTTTCCATGTATAATACCCATGATTGAGGATGAAGAACAAATGTTGGCGATCACTAGAACTAGATTGGATTAGCACGAGAAGATTAATTTGTCACGCCTAGTGAAGCGCAGTCATACAGAGACGTGATCAGCTGTAGTAAAGTGGTGGACCAGCATATACATTCACATAGTATTGTGATTGGTATGGCCTCTATAACCAAGAACATATAAAGAATGTATAGTTTCAACATGGCTGACAACACCTCACACCAATCCAATACCTATCCCCAGTTGATACGTATGATGACTCAAAAAAGTGAAGGGTGTAAGGTATGGACTTATACTCTAATATTATGTTTACTTGGATATAATATTGGGTACAAATATTTAGCAGTTAAGTTGAAGAAAATATGGGCTCCAAAATCTCATATGGAGTTGGTCAAGTTGGGTTTTGGTTATTTTGTGGCATAATTTGTAACAAAAGAAGATTATGATAAAGTATTTAATTGGGGGCCACGGATGGCTTTGATAGGTATCTAGTAGTGGGGGCATAAGACCCTACATCCATGCGTCAAGATGATTCGGTAGTTAAAACCATAGTGTGGGAACATTTATGTTGGCTTCCAATAATAAACTACCCGTAAGATATCCACACTTCATTGGGAAATACTATATGTAAGCTGATAAACATTCACTTGTTCACGAAATCGAGGGTTAGGGATAATTTTATAAGGTCGGCATGGAATTTGATCTCAGCAAACCACTTATATCCATCATCTAAATACAAGATCACCTAGAAAAACTCAAATATGAAGGCCTTCACCTCATTTGTTTCACGTGTGGGCGGTTTGGAAACTTGAAAGAGGCTAGGTCAGGGTCTATGGACATGGATCAGTAGGGAGGCAAGGAGAGTTCTAGGGGTTCAGATAAGGTCGCAGGGAGTAATAAGAAAAATTGGGAACCTTCAAATCCTTATTTAGGGAGTGGATGATGGTTTCTCGACGACAAGGTAGATCATGAAATAACATAGGGGAACAGGTTCGACCTCACTCTACTGGTGGTAAAAGTACAGGTAGTGGAGCGCAAAAAGGCCCAAATTCACCAACATAAAGAAGATTCAAAAGGAAAGCAAATCAAAGATGGGAAGGCTACCGGTTCTCGATATAAGGTAATAGCTAAACTTGATGATAATGAGAAGCGGCTCGTCGAGGTGGACAAGAATGTTTGATATGTGTCACCGGATAGCCTAGCTAGATAAAATAAAATCTATGCCAAAAAAAGGTCTGAGATGCAAAATGGAAATGTGGAAGAAGCATTGTTTTCCGATACTATAATAAACACTAAGGTAAATGGGTTTAACGATGGATTTTTTTCTCAACCGAGAAGCAAACTCCTAGAGGGCACATTAGTGGGTCCAGTCACTACGTGCAAGTTAAATAACTCCAAATCAAAGAACAACACTGTAAAGTAGTCAATTATTATTAAGTGAGACCAACTAGACATGATTCTGCACAAGGCGAGGTATTGTCATATGGATTAGGAGATATACAGGTTTTCAAACAAAATAGAGTGTTTTCAGGGGGCTTTTTTGGATTGAGGAATAGTTCTGACATCGGATAGAAGGGAGATGAGGTAGCGTTAGAGGTGGGGAGTTAGGTTGAGAAAGAGAACAAGGTGAGGATTCTGTTATTTCTTTGTATGGGAATTTGGACCCTTCCTTATTTGTAAATCCATCAATAGGTACCATGGAGTAATTTAAGTCATTTTCCTTAGATTGTCAATGGCGGAAGACGAGTGGGTAAGCGGGAGTTTGTTTGATTTGGCAAAAAAATTGTGATAACTAACTCAGTTTCAACATATGCAAATAAGTTCCACTCATCATCATTCTTACCACTGTTGTTGTGTATACCTTGTTCGAAGTAGGGGAAGCAATACGAGCCACGAATATCAAAAAATATTAGTGTTTTGGGCGTAACACAGACAAAGAATAGAGATATTTTTGGGGGTTTATCCCTAGATTAGTAAATTCATTATTTCTTCTTTAGCTTTTTTGTTCATTCTAGTTTATATTTTTGTTATATATATGTGTGTGTATGTGTGTATGTGTGTATGTGTGTGTGTGAAGTCACAATACTTATAATGCTAGAGGTTGGTGATCTACCAATCAACATTTAACCTATTATTTTGGAATCGTGGAAGTGCTAACTATCACACTCCAAACACACGACTAATTCTAACTAATATTAAAATATATACAATTAATTTAATTAACTAAAATATCTTAAAATGTTTATTTATTACACTAAATTGATTAAATAAAATAAATACAACCTAATGACTACATATATCTACTCTTGCTCTGCAACTTGAACCCGTGTAACTGGATTTGCTACCTAAGCCATTAAGTTATCTTGTACCCGAAAAGGTGGGTGGAAAGTGGGTGAGCTACCACTAGCTCAATGAGAACATAAATAATGCCCATAAGATGATCTTTACTTTCTAGTGGTAGTAATTATATCTAAAATGTTTTCATTGAACTTATATAAGTCAGATATATAGATTAAACCTTAATAAAGCGATAATTAAATCTAATAAGTGTATATCTCCAACTAGGCAGCCCCATATTACCCAACAAAATATATACACTATCAAGTAATAATCAAGTTGACAAACTTATTGTTGTCTTGCCCATATGACTCATGTCACAAACTCGATCCCTTATCTCACCCACTGATTATACCCAGGTACACCGTTCCTACAACCCTCTAGTCAAGGAACTATCTGGAACATACACCAAGTGAGAATAGATCATATTAGTCGTATCAACGCCTGGCAAGTCTGAAACCTCCCATTGCGATACAATGATACCACGTCGAACGATTGATAGGTTGCTTCAAGCAATAATAACATTTAAAAATTACTGGATGGACGACCAAGTAGATACTACTATCCCAATTTAACATTAATCGTATGATACTTTCAGGACATGGTTTCAAAGAGCGTTGAAAAAGTTACAATGACGTCATATACCAATCATCACTGTTGTGGTGGAGACTAAGGCAATAGGATTGGACACTACTAACGTTGTATAGGACCTGAACATGAAGCACTCCATTAGAGTCGATGCAATGGGACCTTCCAGGGGGTCTAGTTACTCTGGAATATAGAGGATATATTGGTGTCGCCTAGGGTGTGATTAAAATAAGATAAATAAAGTCTAGAAAACTACGCACTCTCACCCTAGACAGGCACAGTACTGCAAGTATTACAGGACGTATGCAAGTTTTAGTGACCATTGCCATCCCTACCCACCAGACTCATCAGTCACGGTCCTTTGGTTATTTCCTTGGGCGGCGGCCGCACAAACTTTAGTGAGAAATTTAAGGTTGGGTTTTGGGTTTCTGCATTTTTGCGTTTTTTAACGTTTACTTGGGATTTGTGGGTCCAGACCATTTTGGGTTGCGGGTTGGTCCCTCTTTGGGCCTTTTCCTGTTGTTTATTGGATGTTACTCTCTAGGGTTCGAGAAGTTGGGTATGGTGTTTTGTGTATGGTGGTTTGTTTTTTTATTGCTTTTGTACGACACTATTTTAATTTTTGCAGGTTAATTCGACTAGGTGTTGGTGGTGATTCACTCTTGACCTGGTGTTTCAATTCGTTTGAGTTTGGTAAGGGAAGTCTTGGGTGTTTATCGTTCACTCAATGAGTTCTTTGTTTGGTTTTTTATGGGTTGAACAACCTAGGTTGCGACAGTCTGAATTTCATAGATGAGTTAAGGTCGTGCTCCTTTGGTTCGTTAGGTGGTCTCCAGTATCGGTGCCTTATTGCCTAATTGGTTATAAGTTCAAAAGACAGGAGTGTTTGTTGTTCATCAATTGTTGCCTCTTTTCTGTGGTCATTCAGGTAGAGTGGAATTCGATGTTATCCTGACTGGGTGCAGTTGGTTATTCTCGTGTTTCGTTGTTGGTTTGGTTCCCCCTTTCCATCTCCACCTTTTTCACCCTTTGGTGTGGTGGATTTACCACCCTTGTTGGTGGTGCAATCTCCAGAGTACGGTTGATTGCGTACTTTGCACCATTTTCGCTAATTTGTCGATTGCTTGGTGTTTACTTGGTTGATCGATCTTTGGTTCTTTTTAGATGATCAGAAAGTGTTTTTGGGAATCGTCGGGTAATCGAGATGATAGAACTCTCTCCTGCTTGGCCTTAATTTGTGCTATTTTAATCATTTATCTATCATGTGTTTTTTTCTTTGCCCCCTGTTCTTTTGTTTTTAGCTTGGTTAGTCAACCTCACTGCCGCTCTTTGTAATTTCCTTATTAATGTTATTAACTTAAACAGAAAGAAATGTAAAGAGTTGGGGAAAGAAGGAGTCGGTCTTCCATACATCCGTTGTACCTACACCCTCCTAAAAAAAATTATTTATAAAATTACTCATATACCCTTAAATTGTACTTTATTTTGTGTGGCTCGATGTTGAGTGAAAAATTTTGTTCAGTATTTTGTTTAATTTTTCGTTATGATGTGTGTTTACTATTTTACCCTTTACGATTTAGTTAATTTTTTTGTTCCTACGTTATTACTTATTATTGTATATCCCATTACTCTACTTTTATTTTTTGTTCTCACGTAATTAAGCATACTTTTATGCTACTGTTTGACTTTTACACGTGTCACACATGCATTGTTTTGTTTTAATTTTAATACCATAAGAAAAGAAAAAAAACCGAAGCGCAAGGCTCAATGTCTGCCCTTTCACATTATATCTTCCTAGACTACTCCCTCTCCCCTAGCTCACAATCTACACTCCATTTCTGCAAAGTCGTAGCTTATATATCGTCGAAGGTAAGTATTCTTTTACACACTCCATCTTCAGTTTATTCATCTCCATTGATTACGCCTTTAATATGACAGGAAATTTGGGTATTAAAAAGTAAACATCGAAAAAGAAAATGGTGAATAAGAGTGGAAAGGATAAGACACAAAAAGGGTAATTTTTTAGGTTAAGTTTTTAATGGTATTAATTTGTTTAGTGGTTTAACTCGTTGATTGTATTTCTGTGATAGTGGTGCTCGGAAAGAGTCGGATTCGATAGTGTTTCCTCCAGCCACGGATCCTGCAGAGTTTTTCGCGTAAGTAAAATATATTATCTGTTATAGAAAGTTAATTTTGAATAATTAATGTTGTCTACGGAATATTTAGTTAGATTTTATTTGTGATAATAGGCAATGCATGGCGCGTGATCTTCATGCTAAATGCCCCAATGTAATTATGGATTGGGATGCACAAAAGCTGCTGTTTTATACGTTACCTGAAAATCGAAGAGTGGTATATGAAGATGGTTTTCTGGTAAGCAAGCAACGACGTGCTGAAGAACAGGGTCGTGTTGATGAAGATCAGCAAATGGATGAAGCTGATCAGGGGCTGGATGAAGAAGGAAGTACTGATAATGGGGAGGAGTCGCAGGTATGTTGACTTGATTTTGAATCCATTCAATTTGTGTATGATGATTGTAGTTCATATTTAGATGAGTTTATAATTTTGTGTCGTTAAATTACGTTTTTTGCTATTAAAAATGCTAGGTTCTGGTTGTATGGATGATTTGTGTTGTATGTATGACGCTTTAATGTTACTTAAAATGCGAAATATATTTGTATTTGGAAGAGCAAAGTGCACCAATCAATTTAATGCTAGTGTATAGCGTAGTTCCTTTATTGAGATATTTTAAACTCAATTGATTAGGTGATATGAATTCATTTGTGTTTTCTGTGTGTTTGCAGGTCAAACTCTCTTCGAGGGTGTCGTTGACTAAAATAAGCGCGTTAAAAGAGAAATTGAGTCCCCAACAAAAAAATGATGTAATTGAGATTGGTTTTGGTAGTCTTTTAGAGTTTCCAAAGAGCGTTTTGAAGGCGGAAGTTTGCCAATTCATGTGTGAAGCATTTGACCCAGAAACTAGTTCTTTTAAATTGAATACAAGCGAGCTGAAATTTTCGTACATGGATGTCCATAGAGTGCTAGGCATTCCTAAAGATGGTGATGTACTACCCCCTTTAAGTGGTGGTGACCCCCGTAAAGTTAGATGTTTGGAGAAGGCGTTTAGGAGGTATATTATAAAGAAGCAAGCTGTTCATATGACAATCATAGAGAATAGATTTTTGGAGTGTGAAAGCCATGAAGATTTGTTTAAGAGTTTGTTTATGTTGTACGTGATTGCATTCTTGCTAAGTACGCCTAATGTGCATGGCCTTGATATCTCATTTTTTCACGCGGTTGTTGAAGCAGAAATGATTCCCAAATACAATTGGTCTCGGTTTGTGTATGACCAGATTTGCACAGGGATTGGAGTGTTTAATTCTGCAGACCCTACTGTTAAGTCCAAATATTTTCCAGGTTGCGTTTACGTGTTGCAGGTACTTAAGATATTTTCAATTTTTTAATTAGTTGGTTTTTTTCGCTGTGGTGATAGTGTTCTCTATGTTTGGTAGGTACTATTTCTTCAACACGTACAGCGCATAAACAAATACAAACCTGTTTCAGCCAATATACCGTTTTGTATAAATTGGCCCACAAAACAAACTGGTAAGAGAGTGAAGGAGCTTAATAATTATGGGGGGACTGACTACAGTAGGTGTAGATTTGTTGAGTTGGAGTTACCTGATGAGGAAGAAGGGAAGGATGTTATGCATGATAACCTTGAAGAAGTTTTTGGAACCCCATCGTCGGGGATGACGAAACGTAGTGGATTTGTGGGTAGTGTTGGTGAGAAATTTGTTAGTAGGGAGGAGTTTGAAGATTTGAGGGGTGTCGTGGAAAATTTAGCTGGGTCTGTAAGCGCAAAGGGTAAGGGAATTTTAGATACAAACGCTGAAGAAACCCCTAGCAAAGTTGTTTCACCAAAGGGTTCTTGGGTATCAAGAGATGTCGAAATGGGTTGTCCAACACCAAGTCCTATGGTTCAATCAAGTGTTCACAAAGGCAACCATACCCCTGTCGATATGTACAAGTCTCCTAGTAAGGATGTTCAACGTAGAAAGGGTAAGGGCATTAATGAAACTCTTGTTGTTTCCAGCGAGTGCAGGACTCCAATGCAGGGGTTGAATAAGCAATATTTCATTCAGTTGGGTCCTGAGAATGGGTGGTCTCCCTTTTCTATTAGCCTTAACAAAAGTGACAAGGAGCTTCTTACTTATCTTAGTGATACAAGACCAGATGGCAGGTGAGTTGTATACCATGTTCAATATGTGTCTTGTTTATTTTACTCCCTTTACTTATAATTGTTACTAATTCATGATTTTTTAAGTCAATCTATTATTGCCTATACGTTTTATAATTTGAGTCGGAATGAGATGCGTAACCTACTAGATCCTGCGTGCTATGTGTCTGCTGATGTGAGTTCTGATACTTTTTGCATTTTTATTAGAATTTTGGTTTTTTTTAGTTAAATTAAATTTTCTTTTAGGTAATTGATTTGGTTGTGGAGTTTTTGTGTGAGCAAAGCAAGTTAACTGATCCGCATTGCAAGAGTTGGTACATGTCCACTTATTTCGCTGTAGGTTTTTTTCTTAATGTACTTCCCTAACCCTCTTCCTATTATATGTACTAATTTCAATGCCTCAACTGTCATAGACGCAACTGGTAAATGGGATGCACACATTGGAGGAAAATGTTCGTGTATCTTATGAACTAAAGCACTACAAAGGTTTTGTAAAGAATTTGGAAAGGGTAAATTCTCTAACTAGATACTATTTTTTTTAGCTTGCTTGGATATCAAATACTGCTGTGTTGTTTTTTTAGATGTTTATACCTGTTAACTCGCGTAAGAATCATTGGATGCTCTACATAGTTGATTTCAAAGCCCAACAAATTCATTTTTGTGATTCAATGCTTCCCACCCCTAAACCACGTGCTTCTTTCCTAAAACAATTTAGAAGTGTGGTATGTAAAAGTTTTATTTTGTTAACTTGTTTGATTAAATTGTTTGTTTGAATGAATGGGTTTTATTTTGTGCTATAGGCTGCTGGACTAGTTGAATGGCTGGGAATGGTTGATGAAAACAATGTTTTACCTCCTCTTAATATCGAGAAGCCTAATTACCCTACTTGGGTGCCCAAGCAGGTGGATACCCTTGACTGCGCACTACACGTATGCAACATGATGATGCGTCCTGGTGATATTATTAACTGGGGTATCAAGGAGTCGGCTAAAAGGCGATTTGATTTGGCAAAATTCCTCTTCCGATGTCCTTACAATTCTCTTAGATATTATATTGAACCTTGTAATAATTAAGTAAGTAAGACTTGTTGGTGTTGTGGTTTTAAATGATGATTTAGTTGTGATGCTGGTCGCTGGACACAAAAAAAAAATGTTTGGGACGATGGTCTGTAACAATTTGTGTTCTCTTTTGGTAATTTATTTACTGTAATTGTTAATGTTCGTTCTCTTAACTTTAATAAGTCTGTTTGTTAAACATGTTGGGACTTGGTATGATCTATCTAATGTAATGTTTTTGTATTGCAATTATATAGTACTTAGTAACTCATAATTCTTTTGTGCTTGTATCATCTTAGTTATTTGACTGGAATCAAAACACGTATCATACACAACAAACACACAAACATATAAATTATAACAGAGTTTATATAAATCAAATAACGAACATAGTTGATCTAGGAAGTTATGGGGTTACATTTTAACAATCCAAACACCAGGTACAAACAATTACTCAGCTCATTAAGATAGTTGGTACATAACAAAAGTAAATTAAACTAAAAAAACTTGAATTCTTTCATAGGGCGTATTGTTGGATTTATAACAGCCAAGTGTTGTTCGAGATTCATCAGCCTTTGATCCATTTGCCCAACCACAGATAGAACTCTTCTGTTGCATTCAAGTACTTCTTTCAAAACCTCCAATTGCCCCGCTCCCTCTATTGGAGATCTGAAATCCCCCACCTTTTTTCTGTGAAGATAATCTACTAGATCGAAATCTGCTTGGGTTGGTTTGACAATAAGCCCCTTCTTATCTATTGATGTTTTCTTCATTACTCCAAAAACCTTATTTTTTCTGGGCAAGTTATACGTTTTTGTGAATCGAGGAACAAAGGTTGACGGCTTGGATGATCTCATCTTTCAGATTCGAATACTACTACCTACCGCTGCAATATGGGAGATTCAAAGAGTAAAGCGTGTGTGCTTTAAAGAGTAAAGCTTATGGAAATGGGCCTTCGAATAAATAAAATAAAATTGTGGACTTCGAAGAGCAAATATTGGGGTAGGTGGGTTTCTTTATCCATATTAGCTTTTAATAAAATAAAAAAACCTATTGGATATTTTTTCGTATACAGTTCATACAATTAAATAACAATATAAATCATGTCGTTGCACAATCAACGGCTATATTCAAGAACATGCCCATTTAAACAACGACTCCTTGCCCATTTATGCAAATTACATAATAAATTCATAAAACGCTTGGATACGCAATGGCTGGTCGTAAACGAAGCAAAGGGTCCGTGTTCGTCGCTCCAGTGAAATGTCGATGTAACCCACCCAATCACTTAGACCCTTCCATTACTCGGAATGAACATACTGGTAATTTTGGAGCCCTATACTTCTACTGCAACTTTTGCGGTTTTTGGAGTTGGTGTTTACCCATGCGAGAAGGTGGAGGTAATATGGAGGTTGGAGAGACGTCGTCATCTGTTGTAAGCTCTTTTGAAGATCCTTCCAGATCTGCAGACTTAAACCAAGCCATAGCAGAGTACAGGATTGGAATGAAGGTTATCTGTTTCTTGCTTTTTCTACTAGTGGTAGTTGTTTGTTTCAAATAAATTGTTGTTAGTATATTTAATTTCCATATTCTACGCGGTGGTTCGTAGTGTTTTGTAATAGTTGATAATAAAAGTCCAAATTTACAGGCATGAAATTCTTTAGTATTTCGTTAATTTCTTAATTTCTTAATTTCTATTGATGATGCATTATTATCTGGTATGGTAGACTCGTGAAGAAGACGATATGATTACAGTAGGGGAAAATAGGGAAAGTTAAAGTCAACCCCTATGACTTAGCTTCCCAATGGGAAGTGACTTGGTGGAAAAAATAAACACTCCAAATGACAGATTGACAAGGTTGACGTGATTGTAATGTCTAATAGCAATAATTATTAATTTTAATATTTACTTCCTCTGAATTATATGCGTGAATGAATGAATCAAAATAGCATCACCATGGCCAACATGAATCTATCCATTTTTGGTATTATTGTTAATGGAAACAATTACATTTTACCATTACATCGTATTAGTAAAAGATAGAAAATCTTACTTCATTTAGTAAAATCCATTGCGAAATAAAAACATTCATTAAAGTACAGCACAACATACAAAAGCAAAAGCAATAAATAACGGAAATACATCTAGAATGCTGCCTTTTTTTAGGTCACAGGAACTAAGCATTGAATGAAGTTTGCATGAAGATTATGAATGACAAATAACAAATGACAAATCCCATAGCTACGATTATGGCATCTTTCGCGTATCTTCTCATCGGGGTTGGTATGAAATCTTTGATAAACACTCTATACGGTGAGACTAACTTTACATATCCATGAATTGGACAGTCGTGGTAAAGCTTATCTTTTTTGTTGTGGAGGTGGAATGGGTAGGTTCGTATCATACAAGGACGAAAGCATCCAAACCTTGGACATAAGATCTCATGGAAACGCATATCCATGTTTGGATCTTCACCGATGTCATTGGAGTCCCCTAAACACATTACGTCACCAGATACCGTTGAGGCAGAGGAATCACTAGTCGATTCAAAAAACTAAAACATACGAATATAGTTTTTGTTAGTAGTAGATGTAGAAGATAGTTGGTAATTATTAAGACATATTAACTTTATTGACAACATCTTACCATTTTTGATATGAAGCGTAATTTGCTGCAAGTAACGTTTTTGAAACAATGAGGCTTGCGTTTATTGAAACTAGGGTTTCTACACTTGTATTTATAGAACAGGATGTCGTTTTGGGACCACCAGTACACTACTTTATTCAGGAAAATAGGAATACATCTAATTTATATAATAACCAAATTAGTATCACAAACACAAGTTAATAGTTTAATATTTGTGTCGTAGTTAAAGAATTTCATATCAAAGGTTTGCTTAAATTATAAAAGGAAATCTCCACATTTATTAATAAAGAAACAGAGTTTAACGCAGGACACAATGTTATCAAACAAGGTTGAGGTTGGACAAATCCAGTTAAACCTTGGTATGCTAACAAAGGATTAGTCAAACAACAAAATTACAGCCATCAAAAGACAAAATTAAAACTACAATAGCTACAACATATCTTAAGTTTCGGATATGATTATGTAAATAGCTTAGTGAAACTAAAAAAACTTGTGCTCCATCCTTGGATTATGACTTTCTCTCGTTAAAGACTCAAACTTCTGTTCCATTCCTAACATTCTCCACTCAAAGTTTAAAACCTTCATTTCCAAAACTCTATTTCTCTCTGATAGATCTTTTACCATCGTCATCAACACATCATTTGAGGGTTGCGTAGTACCCCAAGTACCTACTGCGTAAGATGGGTTTGCGGAAGTTATATACGAGTTCGTGGAAGTTATTCTGTCCAACATCACGCTTGAAGGTGGTTGAGAAAAGTCTAATATTATTGGCTGTGAGTAGAACGTAATCAGTAACAAAACATTCAGAACCGATTAATAAAGAAATGTTGATATCTACTTTTGCATGTTTAAGATCTGTTTCTTGTTTTAAGTTTTAGAAACGAAAAAAGTTATTGAAGCTAGGGTTCGAAAACTTACCCCAGCATGATGAAGTTCTGGAAACTCTTCAGTATTTGAACGCTCAGGTTGGTTAGACATACTCACCCATCTTCGTGTCTTCTTGGGTTGATATGGTGTTGGGTGCTGAATGGGAAAGTAGTTGTTTGTGTCGTTAGACCTCCTCTTAAATATTTTGTCAAACTTTTGAATAACGGCTTGATCTGCCATATTTGGGATTCACTAAGAAATTTATAAAGGGTACAGATTTGTTAGTGAAGAATATGTTGGGGTTGTTACAACTTATATAGTGCCAATGTACCAACCCTATGCGTGTAAATAATCGATTTCCTTGGGTTTGTGAATTGCTGTGATTATTACAAGATTTTGGAATGGACGCTAATTAATGCTTGGGTTATACACCATCATGGATTATTATCAATTGTAGCAGACTATATATTATATCTTGTAATATTATACTAACGCCTCACTTAAGTATATGAAATATGGTTTACATATATTTATTACGTTTGTGTATATAGATAAAGGGAAAAAACTTGTGCATTTTCGCTATAACAACAACTTATTATTCGCAAGGGACATGATTTATTTATTTCTCGTGCACTTCAATCCTTCAAACCGAATATAAACGTAGATAGATAAAACAAAATGATATCCTTGTTTCATTGATAATCAAAGTAATATTACCTCAGTACAATTACGTAAAAGACACCACCCAAAAGGGACTTATTACAAGTAGCAATACTTAAAAATAAACACGATGAAAATGAGTCCAACAACACGAAATCAAACTGCCACTTCACTCAATACATAAACCTTGTGTAATTAACTAGAAATGCCATTACAAAGAACGCATTCTAGTTTTGTAACCAACGTAAAGAGAAATGTTAAATGGACAATTATGGGAAATCCAATTCCCTCATTCTTTTGCCCAAACAAGTTGTTCCAACATCGTCGCCCACCTTAGCCATGAGCTTGTTCTCTAAGTTGCTAATACGCTCAGCAAACTCTTCACATTTCCTCTCCAGATACAGGTTACGTTTTGTCATACCGTGTAGAATATCTAATATTTGTCCTTCAAGTAAAGATATCCTACACGGAGAACAAGGTGTGCTTGGAACACCACTGAGAGTCAATATAGTGCTATTACTATTTGAGTTTCTATCTCCCACTTGAAGACGGGTCCTTCGTGCATAAACGCGCAAAGGGGGGTTGTTTTGCTGTTTAGAACAAAAAAAATAAAAAAATATAATTAGAAGCTTCTAATAATATATTAAAGTTACAATCACGACATGGAATCATAACTATCAACACAGAATCATTCTGTCTTTCATTAATTAACTGAAGCGTAAGAAAAAAACATATTAAGCATATTAATATGTGTAGATTAATTGTAAAAAATACAATACTAAATACGCGAAGAAGGAAAACACTATCCTCCTTAAATCTATAATGGAGAAGATAGGAATCATAACCTGTGGTGTGACCTCGACTCTATGCTGTGTGCGCACCTGATGATTCAACCTCATGAAGGCCTCCTTCATGGCACTCTCCGTAGTGGGTTCGTGGGGAACAGAGTTTGTCACATTAGTATGGGATTGAGACCCAACTGATTCACTTCGTTGTATGAAGTAGGGAGTGATTGGGTAACCAAAGATTTCTTCTTCCGCCATGGCTTGTTTTGGAGCTTTTTACAGTTCAGTTATGGCGATTGAAAGTGGTGTGTGACCAATTCTGAGGACGATGGAGGGATGATGGATGGGTTTGCTATGAGTAAATTTGACAAGACAGGTGTACCCAATAGGGTGGCTACATTAATCATGATCTAAAACCTATAACGTGTATAGGTATGCATGACGCAAATGCTGCCTGGGGGCGTTGAAATGAAACCCCTAGCCGTCCCTACATCTATCCTGCCCATAACGGAGTCTATTTGTTTTTTGTTTTTTTTTTATTCTTAGCCTCAATACGCATTAATGTACACGACTAAAACCTTTGGAAACAACTACCACGATTTCTCACCTTTGTTTAACGTAACATTACAAAAACTGTTTAGTTCCTATACAGTTAGTACATGAACGGTTTTTAATCTTAAGTTACAATGTCAATTAAAAAAACAAATTCTAAGTATTTACAGTGTAGTTGTCGAAGGGGCTGTTTATCCCACGAAACACCATCATCCACTACGTCAAGAACGTGGCCACGACCCAAAACCTCCTCACGTACATAACTGCAATATAGAAGTTAACGTACGCTGTACTCTCTATATAACCAATCACGCTGGAGTCATTGTAACCAGCAAACCAATTAACCGTTAAGATATCTCTATCTTTTTGGTATTTCACACTCTTACGAAATGGATAACAACGAATTTTGTCTTCCTGATCATGTACTCACTATATGTTTGTTAAACTTTTATGTGGTTCATCTCATGCAACTGAAATTTGTGTGTCGAAGTTGGCGTTCACTGATCGAGTGTGACTATTTTGTAAAGAAGTATCACGATGCACACAAGAACCATAACGGTTATTTCATTACAGCCAACTCACTTTTCATGCATCCTGTGCGTACGTTTTCTATTTATTCTGCTTATACGCTGGACATGTATGCAAGATCTGTGAATACTCCTCCAATATTTGAACGACCTCCAACGCTTTCGTGGTCTGCACATGGCTTAATCTGTTTATGTGATAAACAAAGGCTCGTCGTCTTTAACCCTGCAACAAGGGTGTACAGAGAAATCCCTGAAATCCACGAGACATTACCAAATTTTCGCTCACATGGGGGTTCACGAAGTTCTAAACGATCAAAGATACCTTCATTCGTCACATGTTTTGGGCTAGGTTATTCAAGCATTACGAACGAGTTCAAGATATTCGCGTTCGTGGAAATTTATGGAGCACGAATACCATGTGTATACAACCTGACAAGGAATACATGGTCAAAAAAGGCTTACGCATACCCAGTGTTAAGTGGTACAGGTGTGCCATGCAACGATGCGTTACACTGGACCGCTAGGCAAAGACTAGACACAGATCAATCACCAAACTACAAAAATGCAGAAGATGGCCACTACTCGATATTGACAGGTAATGTTACAACACACGACTACGGTGTAATACGTATACCGGAGGGGGTTTTGGGAAACAATTTGGGATTGGTGGATGGTTGTCTAGCCATGTTCACTAGAGTATCCAACGCGTTAACAGGAGAACTAGGTTGGTCTGTGGACATATGGGTAATGACACAATATGGTGTAGAGGCTTCGTGGGCCATACAAACACGAGTGGATCTTTCACCAAATACAAGATGTTACTTGTATTGTCCAGAGGACGTGATATTCTGTGGAAGTAAATATAGGTCAAACGATAACCGCTACGAGGAGGAGTTGGTAACATTCAATTTAGCTTCAGGAGAGACACGAAGGAGACAAATATACTTTACTCATATCAAGCATTTCAAGGAGAGCTTGCTTCCGGTTAGCAAACCGGCACTATAAAACCTAGTAGTTAGGAAACTTTAAACAAAAGTTTGTGACACTGTGTCTAGCGTGCTAGTTTGTAATTCTTAATTCTTGCACTAGTAGATTAAGATTTCTAGTTGTGAAATTTCTGAATTGTAGGGGTAATATAAGGTGTGTATGGTTTGTTTCTAATGCTTTAGTTTATTATTTATATTGTTATTCCTGGTAACCATTAACCTATACATGGAAAAAAACACTATACTAAACTTAAGACGCATGGAAATCTTACTAACCACTAGTTATGGTTAAAGGAACACAAATAGCTAAAGAGTTGATAAATGAACCCTAAGTTGACCAAAAGTCAACACAAGTTGCATGGAAACCTTACTAACCACTAGTTATGGTTAAAGGAACACAAATAGCTAAAAAGTTGATAAATTAACCCTAAGTTGACCAAAAGTCAACCCAAGTTGCATGGAAACCTAACTAACCACTAGTTATGTTTAAAGGAACACAAATAGCTAAAAAGATGATGTATGAACCCTAAGTTGACCAAAAGTCAACCCAAGTTGCATGGAAACCTAACTAACCACTAGTTATGTTTAAAGGAACACAAATAGCTAAAAAGATGATAAATGAACCCTAAGTTGACCAAAAGTCAACCCAAGTTGCAAGGAAACCTTACTAACCACTAGTTATGGTTAAAGGAACATAAATAGCTAAAAAGATGATAAATTAACCCTAAGTTGACCAAAAGTCAACCTAAGTTGCATGGAAACCTTACTAACCACTAGTTATGTTTAAAGGAACACAAATAGCTAAAAAGTTGATAAATTAACCCTAAGTTGACCAAAAGTCAACCTAAGTTGCAAGGAAACCTTACTAACCACTAGTTATGTTTAAAGGAACACAAATAGATAAAAAGTTGATAAATGAACCCTAAGTTGACCAATAGTCAACCTAAGATGCATGGAAACCTTACTAACCACTAGTTATGGTTAAAGGAACACAAATAGCTAAAAAGTTGATAAATGAACCCTAAGTTGACCAAAAGTCAACCCAAGATGCATGGAAACCTTACTAACCACTAGTTATGGTTAAAGGAACACAAATAGCTAAAAAGTTGATAAATAAACCCTAAGTTGACCAAAAGTCAACACAAGTTGCATGGAAACCTTACTA
Source organism: Nemophila menziesii (assembly GCA_029959085.1). Classification (NCBI taxonomy): domain Eukaryota; kingdom Viridiplantae; phylum Streptophyta; class Magnoliopsida; order Boraginales; family Hydrophyllaceae; genus Nemophila; species Nemophila menziesii. The sequence continues at coordinate 3,837,810 of JARWIR010000013.1, forward strand.
ACCACTAGTTATGGTTAAAGGAACACAAATAGCTAAAAAGTTGATAAATTAACCCTAAGTTGACCAAAAGTCAACCCAAGTTGCATGGAAACCTTACTAACCACTAGTTATGGTTAAAGGAACACAAATAGCTAAAAAGTTGATACATTAACCCTATGTTGACCAAAAGTCAACCCAAGTTGCATGGAAACCTTACTAACCACTAGTTATGGTTAAAGGAACATAAATAGTTAAAAAGTTGATAAATTAACCCTAAGTTGACCAAAAGTCAACCTAAGTTGCATGGAAACCTTACTAACCACTAGTTATGTTTAAAGGAACACAAATAGATAAAAAGTTGATAAATGAACCCTAAGTTGACCAATAGTCAACCCAAGATGCATGGAAACCTTACTAACCAATAGTTATGTTTTAAAGGAACACAAATAGCTAAAAATTTGATAAATTAACCCTGAGTTGACCAAAAGTCAACCTAAGTTGCATGGAAACCTTACTAACCACTAGTTACGTTTATAGGGCCACAAATAGCTAAAAAGTTGATAAATGAACCCTAAGTTGACCAAAAGTCAACCCAAGATGCATGGAAACCTTACTAACCACTAGTTATAGTTAAAGGAACACAAATAGCTAAAAAGTTGATAAATGAACCCTAAGTTGACCAAAAGTCAACCCAAGATGCATGGAAACCTTACTAACCACTAGTTATGGTTAAAGGAACACAAATAGCTAAAAAGTTGATAAATTAACCCTAAGTTGACCAAAAGTCAACCCAAGTTGCATGGAAACCTTACTAACCACTAGTTATGGTTAAAGGAACACAAATAGCTAAAAAGTTGATACATTAACCCTATGTTGACCAAAAGTCAACCCAAGTTGCATGGAAACCTTACTAACCACTAGTTATGGTTAAAGGAACATAAATAGTTAAAAAGTTGATAAATTAACCCTAAGTTGACCAAAAGTCAACCTAAGCTGCATGGAAACCTTACTAACCACTAGTTATGTTTAAAGGAACACAAATAGATAAAAAGTTGATAAATGAACCCTAAGTTGACCAATAGTCAACCCAAGATGCATGGAAACCTTACTGACCAATAGTTAAGTTTTAAAGGAACACAAATAGCTAAAAATTTGATAAATTAACCCTGAGTTGACCAAAAGTCAACCTAAGTTGCATGGAAACTTTACTAACCACTAGTTACGTTTATAGGGCCACAAAGTACCTAGTGTATTTCATATTTTTAAGCAAAATACCAATCAAATTACTTAACGATTAGCTAATAATACATAAACTGGGAAGCGAATTCAGGAACAGATTCACTAGGCGATCCTTCGTCGTCTAATTCCTCGTCGCGTAGACGCCCACCTCTTTTGGGGCATGTATTCTTCTGGTGTCCAGGGAGTCTACATAGACCACATCTACGCGGTTGAGCAGTGGTGGTTCCTTTCGGACGTGCTAGAACAGGATCTTCCGCTATTTTCCTTATAGGTTGAGAGGGCTTCTCGAGAAGCGTACCATCCGCGTTTGGAAAGTTGCTTGTCCGGGCAACCACATTAGTGATGGCTTCTAGTGTATCGTTATATCCCCTGTCACTGCGCGCCGCATGGTATCGCATGTCTTTCCATTTCGCATTTAGGTATCCCATACGTCCAATCTCGTTGTCAGATTGACTTAAATCGGCCAAAATTTTATCCCTAATGTTAATACTACTACCAGGGGACCATCTAAACAATACACAACTATCTGGAATCTGTCGCATCCCCTCAAATTTCATCACGTAAAACATATGCCTGCATGGTATTCCATGTGATTCATAAAGTAAGCAAGTGCAATTTAGCCTCAACGTCGATCCATCGCTAGAAATACATACTTTCCTGATCAACGTTGGGTATTGGTATGACTTAACAACGAAAGTGCGAGATCCATATGTCTGTGACACTGATTCATGAGTTATATCGCCTTGTTGGACAATTTCCTTCCTAACCTTCATGAAAAGGGCACGTGTGAATTGTTTGTCGGCCCTTAACTCAATATCGTGCAAGAGCGTCGTAGTTATAGGACTCGTCTGGTTCGTGAGATACTCTTCTTTACTTGAGTTGTCCCTAATTGTTATCATGCCGTTCAAGAACGCTTTGACAAATCCAATCAACTTGACACCCCTGTTCAGGAACCTATTAACGTAGGAATTCATACATTCGCAACGCTGCGTTGACTTCACGAAACCAAAAAAACTACCCCTCAAATAAGCCTCGGCCCACATAGCTCGCTTCTGGAACGTCTCACGTATCCATTTGTCCTCCCATAGGTCATGGTCTCCCACCATCTTCCACCACGCTTCTTCAAACAAATCTACGCTAACCGGAAGCCGCATGACCTTCTTAAAAATGCTACCAAATCCTTCTACTTTCACGTTGGTCACAGCGTTGCGACTCAAATGCCAGGAGCATAAACGGTGTCCTACCCCAGGGTATACGATCTCGATCGCTGATGCCATTGATCTATCACCGTCCGTAACAACCGATCTAGGTTTCTTCCCATTCATTGCCGCAGTTAACGTTTCCAGTACCCACACATACGATTCCGTTGTTTCGTACTTAATCAACGCAATACCGAATATACAAGTCTTACGGTGGTTGTTGACCCCTGCTAGCACAACAAGCGGGAAACCGTAGGCATTGGTTTTGTATATGGCGTCAAATACGAGGACATCCCCGTAAATCGCAAACTCTCTCCTCGATCTACCATCGCAAAAAAACAACTTCTCCAAACGTTTCTCTTCGTCCAACGTGTATTTAAAAACAAACAAGGGATCTGTCTCACACCGACCTTCTAAGTAGGCGAGTGTCACATTAACATCCCCCTCAATAATCTCCTCCGACCTTAAACGACCGAGAACGTTGTACAAGTCTTTCCTCACAAAACCAACGCTCTGGTATGAACCAGCCTCTCTAACAAACAAGTCCATTATCTTTGTTGTTGGTATACCTGAGTCTCTCAAAGATATTGCTTGATCGAGATGCCCTTCGTCTATACGCCTGTGGGACCTCAGAAAGTGTGCGGAAGCGGGAGGAGCCAAAACGTGATTGTGCTCCAAGACGGCTCGAGTCACTACGAAGCATTCAAGGTTTTTCTCGAATTTAATACGTAGATGTGCCTTACAATTACACCTTGTGTCTGCTCTGTGACCTCGAACTCTATCTTTCATTTCAATGTACTGTTTCTGACGAACTCCTGCACAAGAACAAAGAAACACCCTACCAACAATTTCACCACCACTACCCGCCGCTTTATAGACCCGATCCTTACGAACGCTAAAACCAATTGCACGGGCATAAGTGTTGTAGAACATATACGCTTCCTCCTCGCTAGCAAACCTCAACTTCATCACATCAAAAAGGGTCAACGATGTCACAACATCATCTTCGATCGGTTTGGCACCAACGTTTATGGAACAACTACCTACAACGTCTAACAGTACATAGCAAATTAATTTTTTAACCGGATATAACAACATTACATTTAAACAACTTCTTAGAATTTTACAACAAATTAATAAAAAAAAAAAGCAAATGTTTATCAAACATTTTTTTTTTCCGAAATCTTTAAACAAAATAATAAATCACATCCATAATAAAGAAATTTAATATTATACCAATATAAATCTTAAAAAACTAGCAAAAAATACATTTAAGAGGTTAAGGGTATAAACCAACAATTAGGGTGTTTAGTTTGTTCCTACCTAGTTTGATACATCAATATTATCTATCAATGGCACATTTAGCATTTTCGTAACACAATAATTACAATATAGCGACAACCATAATAAAAAAATACTAAATACTACATTAGAATCAAGAACTAACCATTTGAAGACATTCCTCTAGATGTTTCCTCAACCGATACACTACAAACTACAAATGATAAGACAACTTTGGATGATTATTCATGCTTCCTCCCAACTCTTCCTTTTATAGGCAAACTTCTACAAATAGCATTAATTCCGACAACTCGTAGGTGGTTGGAAAGTCATTAAAGGCCCAATAAATTTGCTACCAAACCAAACACAACCACCTATCCCGTCACCATTTATGACTTTCGTTTTAGTTAGCACCTACTTAGTTTAATCCAATCCGATTAACATCTACATACAAGAAATAAACACCACTACCTAAAAAATAATTCACCAAAATCATGAATTTCAACATTCACTTAGGATTGCCACGGTTCCAAAAGAGTGATCATCACAAAACGACAAAACAAATATTAACGTTTATACTGGAACGAAAATATACACATACTCCCCACATTATAAGAACATAAAAATACACTAGGCTTTATATAAATAAATGCCCATCCACTTGCTTCGATGGGACATAATAATATAATAATGGACCACTGAGTACGTGACACGTGTAGGCGGTAATATAATGTTGACAATTTGTTATCGTTGACTAAGGAACAATAAATAACAGGCGCCGTCTTTTCCGAAACAATAAATTACACTAACGCCGCCAAAATAAAAATACCTGGGAACGAAAATTTCATTAAAATAATATTCGAAATTCTGAAAAAGAAAAAAAAAAAAAAAAAAAAAAACTGTTCATCGATGTGACGAAACATAATGATTACCTGCAGAGGGGTAATAGGGTCATTGTGCAAAGTCAATAAAAAATAATAAAATGACGGACGTACCTGATGGCGCCATGTCATCATCTTGGCGCCACGTGTCACTATATAAAACCGTTGTACCTACAACGGATTTATGCAAGAATTCTCCGGAAAGAAGACATACACGAAGACTTTCCGTCTGACTGTGGGTAAGAAAGTGAGGCAGTATAACTGATCTGTTAAGTGTTTACTAAATACGAAAGTTATCTTCTCCTTTTCTTCTCTTCTATTATATATTATATAACTTGATTTGTATCGTTATTTTTATTATATAACCTGTGAATGTTAATTCCTGTCTGTGTTGTTTATGCAAACCAACAACCTATGAGTGTTGACTTACCAACTCGTCTAAAAAGTTAGAGAGAGGTTCATATAAACGCATGAACAATTATAATGGAACCTTGAGCTTTTTTACCAAGTAAAAAGAAAACACTATGCATGCATTAATAGAAATCCTGGAGAAGGCATCCAATTATTAAAGCAAATAGAAGATAAAATAATAACACACACGCACACATGCTCTCTCATCTCTATACTCTATTTTCATCTTCTTTTCTCTTTTTTCCTTTTCTCTATTACAACATAAACAAAATTGTTCATACAACGAAAATAAATTTATATTCAAACAACAAGAATTACATACTTATCCATTAAACAGCTTCCTAAAAGGTCCATCTTTACGATCTTTAGCAGCTTCAGTTAAAGCAAGAAACCTCTTAAACCCAGTAGTTGCAGCACCTCTACCAAGAGCAGCTGCTCGTGTTAACACATCCTCTCTTGAAATAATACCTCCAGTGGACCCCGGACTTGAAATTACTGACTGAATTGACAGAGTGGGGGCCACAGGTGTAACCTGAGGAGCCATCGATGGCTGAGTTATACCGGTCCCACGCTTGTTAAAATCATCTAGTATACTTTGTTGCTCAACTTTTTTTAATCCCTGTGTATTTAGATTAGATTGTTAAGACATGGTGTGGGAATACAAAATTGCTTATATTATATTAATTTCGAGTAAATACAAACCTTGAGCTCTAGAATACGTTGAAACTCGGAAAGTGTTCCTTCGGGGAGTAAAGCGCAATAAGTATCCGCTACAGAATCGACTGGGGATAATATTACCTATATATAAAGAAAATACATAATAAATTAAAAGATTAATTCCAAAATAGTATATAGAAATGAAATTTGAAAGGGGCAAAATCGTGAACCTTTAAAAGAGCCTCAGCTTTGCTCATTTCACGGCTTACAAATTTCGAATAGCTAGCAGCTCCTGAAGTCTGTTTCGCAAGGGAAGGAATATCGAGAAGAATTGTTTTTACAGCTTGAGTATCCAATAACATCTATATTCACACAATATTTAATTATATAATGAATTTAAAATATAAAAATGAAAAGATTAATTGTGTATTAATTACTTGTTGTGCTCCTGTTTCTGATATTTGCTTGCATTTAAAAATGTTATCATAGAAACGTGGACCTAAAGATGAAGCAAGCTGCATATAAAAATAAATTAGAAAGAAAAATAAAACTAAAATAATGGGAGGTTTATTTATTTATTTACCTTATCTAGGAAAAATTGGAAATAAATTGGAGAAAGAAGGGTTCCGAGTACAGGTATACTACTGCTTAGGATTGTATTTATACCATTAACATACCTAAATGAAAAATTCATGTAATTAATGGAGATATTTTTACTTCGTAAGGGCAAAAGAGTAATAGATCTAATAGATTAGTTTTACTCTGATTGATCACCAACACTCTCGAGTGTGCCCCATAGAACACGTGTCATGTTAGCCATTTCAGCGTCAAATTTAGTTACTATACCATGCACTAATGTAATTAATGCTTTTGTTATAACTGCTGAAAATTCATCCTGTGGAGAGTAATATAGTTAAAAATATCGGAATTTGCAAGATAAACCCCCTATAGTATGGCAAAAGGTCAAATAAAACCCTACGGTTTTAAATGGGACAAATACCCGTGTCCCGAGTTGGAAAACCATAGGGGGGTTATTTGTCCATTTTAAAACCATAGGGCTTTATTCGACCTTTTGTTAAACTACAGGGGGGGTATTTGGTATTTTACCCTTAATAAGTTTCAATATACCTGTACTTCTGACATATCCACTCTCTCTGCATATTGAGAATCGATTATTTTCGATACATTTTCAGCTAATTCCCCAGCCTGTAAATACATACACAATTCAATTGGAAAACTTTGTTGTACGTAAAAGCACAAATATATTTAAGGAGGAAAAAAAGACTATGCATGTTAAAACCCATACTTACTGTAGTGTGGCAATATTCAGCTGTATTCACAATATAACATATCGTCCTCTCATCCCTGTCAGATGTCTACAGATATTTGTCAGTTAAAGCTATAAGAAAGGGTAAAATAGTAAAATACCAAATACCCCCTGTAGTATGACAAAAGGTCAAAAACCCCCAAAGTGTTTGTTAAAGTTGTGACAACTCACACCCTTTGTCATAGGGGGGTTTTGACCTTTTGACAAACCATAGGGGTATATATGGTATTTTTATCACTGAAATCTGAAAACAAAGAATGCAAAATCATACCTTTATTTGTCCATCCATGCCTGTAGCAGCTGCAACAATTCCAGAACCGCCCTTAGGTAACCTTGCAAAGAGCTTTGTTGCATAAGCTTTAAGTATTTTCAAGAAAACCTATTCCAAAACATACAAAAAGAAAAATTAATGTCTTTTCGTTTATTTATAAACCCTTGTTCAATATAATATATAAATTTTAAACTTCACCTTAAATAAATTAAACAATGTCTGATTTTTTGTTAATGCACTACAACGCTTTAAACTTCTTCGAATAATCAAAAAAACTTGCATACTACTAGATAAAATATTATTTTGACTTCCTTCTTCAATATCCCATGTTTCTTCCTGTAAAATAAATTAAAAACATATTAATAACCCAAAAAAAAATCAAAAAAGAAAATAGCGAGTAACAGATTTACCTGAACAAGTTTCTCGAGACTCTCCATAAGAGTCTTCTCTTCAAGTTCAATATATACAATTAAATGAGGTTCAAAGCAAGATGAAATAATCCCACGGAAATTAAAACCAGCTCCAGGGACTGAAAGGTCATTTTGCTCATCATTTGAACTCCCTTGATGTGCAGAAAATTTTTTCTCGTATTTTTTTCGAATATCTATTACAGTTTGATTATTACTATTTTCGCCCTTTTCTGTTTCCTCTATTTCACTTCCTTTTTCTTTACGAGTCCCTCCACCAAACTTTTCTGCCAATTCTTCCTCAAATTCCAAAGTTCTTTGTAGAGCCTGTGTGTTACAAGTATTTAAATCTTGTACAAAAGGACTAAAATGCAATATTAACTTACCAATAACAATGTTGCAACATCTGGTTTCTCTTTTAGATTAACAAGTATATCCATGAGTTGTGTTCTGTATATTAAACATGAATCAGATTGAAAGATTAAACTGAAAATAAAGAGTGAAAAGGACTAACCTTGTTAATTTACAGAATTGTATGCAAAGAAGATACGGTACGTGCCATGAAGGAGGAAATATTTTCCATATTTCCTCGTTAGTCCTTAATCTACGCTTAATCCAAGCGTATCTTCGTTCTGTTTTGTCCAGTTTCGCTAATTCTACACACGATTTGCAAATTTGAACACCTTATTGAGGGAAGTTTATAAAGATAAAATTACAAACCTGCCCCCTCGAAAATCTGCTGATAAGAAGTTAACTCTCGATTGCAAAAATTCTTCACTAATTCTTCTCTCACAGATGGCTCAAGTGCATCAACAACTAAACATGCATCTGATAATTGCGAAAGAAAATTGCTTTCTTCTGTTTCTTTTCCCGTACCCAAGCTGTTATAAATAGATTTAGGAATTTTTATTTTTATTCGTTAGAATAGGTAGAGCGTAACAAACCTGGAGAAATCGGAGAAAACGTGTGATTTAAGGACCTGTTTGATACTTTTAAACTTTTCCCTCAGCTCGGAAATTTTTGGAATGTGTTGATAGGCTTCGAAATGACTACACAATTGATTTACAGCCTGAACAAAAGGTAAATAAAATGAAAATCTTGAGATAATTCACTAAACTGACTAATTATTTCCTAATTATGATCTTTCGAAATACATGGTACTGTTACCTCTAATTGTGCAGCTGCTTCTTTATATTGACGTTTTGAAACCATTGATTGAAGTTGCTCCACAGCAGAAACTAATGGAATTTATAATAAAAAAAAAATCGAATTAAAAAACCGTAACAGTAATAAATGACAAAAACAATAAAAACTTACCTAGCATAGTAAGACGATGAAGTGCAGTAATAGTTGTGGTAATATTCTTCTTTGCAAAGTCTAATTTCTTGATATCACGACATATTTCCTGAACCATTGTTTCACTTTGCTCTGCTTTTGTTTTTATTTCTCTAATTTTATACATGAGTTCCTGGTTGAAAAGTGAAAAAAGATGAAAATTAATCACTTTGCAAACAATTTAGTATAAATATTAATTTTTCTATAGAGTTGAATTAAAGAAACCTGAACAGCACTTGTGGCTGCAGCAAGATCTTCCCTAGCTTTAGTTCCTGAATTACTCTGTAATTACAGTATAGATGCATTATAATATGATAATTAAAAGCATAGTAATAGATACTTAATTATATTTCGATTTTTGACAAGAAGCTAAGAAAAATCGTATTAAATACTAACCTGTTGACGAACAGCAGCTAGAATTTCAGCATCAACTCTTCGAATTTCACTATGCACTTTCTGCATAAGTGGCTCCACGCCAGATAAAGATGCCTCTACACATCACACACGCACAACAACAAAAAAAAATGTTCAATTGAATATCAAATAGAGAAGTACTCTCAGATCTTTTTAAGTAAAGCTTAAGCCTTACATTGCAATTGAAAGTTTGTATAAATGCAATAATCAGAATTAAATCAAAATTTATATGATACCTGTGGGGAACATTTGATTGATGTAATCTAAAGCGCTCTGTTTGTCCATTGCTTCCATGATCAGTCGAAACGATCACTAAAACCTACATACAATTCAGTAAGATTGTTGTTTTAAGTAAAAAAGGAATCTGCATACAATATATAGATATAAATAACGATGTGTATGTAATTACATGAATCGCGAGCTAAAATATAGTGGATCGAGAAGATTTGCAGTAAGATGAATAAGTAATTTGGTATATTGAATTTTGTTTTCGGTCAAAGAGTAATTTGGGATAAAAAGATACAGATTTAGTAGTGAGAAATTTTTTAGAAGGCGTTGTTTCAGCCTGTTGTACATTGTGCTATACAGTTTGTAATGTTACTGAGAAAATAGTTTTTCTTTTTTTTTACACGTAATTCTGACTTTTTTTTCTTGTCAAAAAAACTTAAGTAAAGAGTGCCTAATTTGTTCTTTTAATTAAGTTGAAAAACCGGCCTTTATGCCTCGTCTCTTTTTTTTTTATCAATTACCTAAGAGGATTTGGGGAGAATCTTACTGCCTCATGGGAACCAAGTGATTCCTCTTTCTTACTTAAACCTTAAAATTGACAAATGTCATTATTACCATTAGAGTGCATACGAGTATAAGACAAAAAAATAGATTGTTCTCTCTCCTCTATTACCATTGTTTTCTTTCCTCCATTACCATTAATCTCTCACCTCCTTTATCATTTTTTTTCTCTCCTCCATTAACAATCAATAATTTCTAGCTCCGGCCACAACAACCGACCACCGACGGCCACCACCGACCACCGCCGGAAAAAGTTCTAAGCATATTTTAGTGAGTATGGAAAAAGTTCTGAGCATAAAGTACTGAGTATGCTCGTATGCTCCTTTCAAAAAAATTCTGAGCATTTCACAAAACTTTTGAACACAAAATTAAAACTTTTGACCATTTCACAAAAACTTTTGAGCATTTAACAAAAAATCTGAGCAAATCACAAAACCGGCATTTCACAACTTTTTTGGAAAAAAAATTAATCTAATTTAACACAAATCTATTACATTTCTGGAAAAAAAAGTAATCTAATCTAGCTTTGAACTTGCTGAGCATGGTTCGAAATTGCTGAGCATGGTCTGAATATGTCCACCTTCGAAGCTTGAACATGAACGAAACCAAATCCATGACAGATCTGAGCTCCAACTTCATGAAGCTTGAATACCTGCAAACCAAGCTTCGTCACCTCCGCTGCACCACCTCGAACCACCACGAGATCTAAGAAGAGCTTCGCTAGTCACTAGCTACCACCGTCACGAGCTAGGGTTTCGCGAGTCGTGAAGAATATATTGGAGATTTGTTGTGCTTCGCTGGGAGGTTTGAACGGAGATTGAGAAGGAGGGTGAAATAGTAATCGATCGAATCTCCACCACGAATAGGCGGCGCTGCTGGACTCTACTCTGACGATGATGGAGGCTCACGGCAGCAAAAACACAGAGGTGCTATCATCACCAGTCTAGCTCCATGGTTGTCTTCACTCGCCCGGATCCATGTGGAGAAAGAGAGAGAAACCCTAGAAGCCATGAAAAAGCTGTAACGTGAGATTGGAAAAGTAGAGAGGAGAGATGATGAGATTTAGTATTTTAAAAATAATAGCTGAAATAATTGTTATGTATAGGGAAACAAAACAAAAGAGGGTAAAAAGGTAATTGGATTTTTGGTCTTTAGTGTTAATTTTTAATTGAGGCCTTTAGTAAGAAAAGTAAATCCAGCTGGTGTTATTGGGTCTTGGGGTGGTGTGTTCAAGACCTCTTGGGTAATAATCTTTTTTTTTTTGTAAAAGAGTTTTTATCCAATGTCATTAGGGATAGGAGAAGTAGTTTTTATGTCAAAAGTAATTTCATTAAACCCGAAACGTAATACATATATAATTTAACCTTTGTACTATACTTTATAGTATGTACCGAGGGCTCTAGTCAACTCTTAGTCTAGTGTGAAAGTTGCCTCCTAATGTTCTTGGCTACATTGTCAACCAGTTTGTTCGCAATACTTTGGAATGTGACGGAAGGCTAAGAATGAATCAACTCCTGCCAACTCCTTAATCCTCTCTAATATGAACAACTTGACTGGCCTACCAAGAAACTTCTAATGATTCATTAATATCCTAAATAATTTCGAGGTTGTCAGAGTATATAACTTTATTTACCATCCATATAGGTCCATTGACTCTTCAATAGCCTTCAACACAATCATTAGTTCACCTTATTATGGTACTCTACACATCATTCCTTCTCTGATGGATATTTGAGCCTGTGTTAAGTTATTCCGTTTGACTACCAATACTCCTGTTAATTGATCTTTAGTGATAAACGAAGCATCACAAAAGGAATCAATTCCTCTGTTGTTATTTGGCACTTGTCTGAATTCTTCTGGTGATGGTACAGGCGATGTACGATGATTATGACTGTCCCAGCATGCACCAAAAAGTTTAGTCATTCGGTGCTCGTCCTACCGATAATTTGACTAACATCAAATATTTTTCCTCCGCGGTATCTGGCCATATTTATTTTCCATATATTCCACATGGTAAACAAGATGTAAAAGGCTATGACATGTTTAACCTAACCAGCTTCTTTATAGGCGTGCGGTACATCAAGATCTATTCCTCAAATTAATGCGTCGTTCAGGTTTCTTTGTCAATTTGTTAACCGCCATTTCTTTTTTCTTATTGATTTCCCCTTCTATTCTTTATCTGACATTTAATTTGTTGTTTAGTCCATCAATTCTTTCCCCTTCAGTTACTTGTTTTCAGATGATTTGTCTATCAATTCATTAATTTTGATTTGTGGTGTAGTTAGGAGTTCCACTAATTGGGAAAAGGTTTGGTAGCCCAGTTTCCATATGGATTATCTAGTCAATAATAAAGATTCGTTTCCAATCATTTTGAAAGAAAAAAATATGACTATTACAAGATTGAGATACAATATTATTAAAAAAGAGTTTATAAAACTTGCTAATACATCTTATTTTCTTTATTAGCTGTTTTATGGTATGTTGATTGTGATTGCGTATCATAACCTAGTATCTAGGGAAGAGTTTTGTTGCTAAGAATGCATTACTGACTCCAATATCTCAATTTATTCAGTATTTGCTACAAAAGTTCAAACTGCTTCATGTATAAAGCCACCTTGTGTATTATTAAGAATACAAGCAGTAGCAACAACCTTATAGTCATTGTGAAAGTATCATCTAAATGTACAATCAATGCATTCGATGGAGTACAATTTTTTCAATCAATTTTTTCATGGTCACTGATAATGTCTTTTGTATGAGTTTGACTATTTTCATGTCTTAAACAAAACAACCTTAGAATTTTGTTGAAAACTACTAGAATATTTATAATAAGCTTGAGTAACTTTTCTTTATGTAAGGGATCCAAATCCTTCCAGATGTCCCAGACAATAAAGATAACTAGCTCAATTATACTTCTTTCAACCAAATCAATCTTACAAGTCAATTTAAATAGGGTAGTGGAACCATGTATCAAATTTAAAATTAGACTGGTTTTGGTAAGGAAAAAACCTAAAAATTGCACACATGCTGACCTTCCACAATGGCAAGCAAATGACATCTTTTTGTTATTTTATTTTCAAGGTTGAAAATTGTAAAAATACTATATTAGGAACAATCTCTTTTAACCTTGTTCAGCTCGGTATGAAGGGTATCTTTACAAGCTTTCCATACAAAGTTCTCACTTTATGTGGAACGTTCAAATGCCATATATATTCTTCCAAAGTTCTTTAGGGATTAAAGCAAAAAATGGAAGAAAGAGAAATATTACTGCTAATATATCCTTCCATTTTGTTTTAGATAATTATATATCCATTTAGAGTAAAGTTTGTCATCACTAGATAAAGTATAATATCCCTTATCTTCAAACACTTGTATGGGTAGATTTTTTTGGAAATTTTATTCATAAGGGGTCAAAATACATAATAATTACTAAAGGGCATTATAGTTTCATATTAATTACTAGAGGATTAAGCTTTGTCTTACTTTTTTCTAGGGGTAAAAAAATTAGATTATTATTATTTTAATATGCCCTTTCTACAATTATGTTAACTAATTATCTAATATACAAGCGACATCTATTTAGAAAACAAAAACCCATTTCTCCCTCCCCTTCCTTCTCTACTTCGCAAGATTCTCTTTTCTCTCACAATTCTTGATCAACTTCAACCTCCAATCCAGGGTAATCCATCTCTCTTATGAATATAATATTGTGTTTAACAATATAGTTTCTTCTCTATGTTAAATTTCTTTGATCTTCTTATATTTCGTGTATTTGGATATTTTTTTGTTGTTAATTTTGAACTTTGTTTTAGTTTATCGGACATATTTGTTGTTTTTTCATTCAGGCTTAATTTTCTATAATCAATTTTTTATTTTGTGAGACCTTGATTGTTTTTACCGAATTAGATGTAATCATGTTGTTATAGAATCCTAATTTTAATGATTAGCCATTGATTTTGTTTTTTTCAATACAAGGGAGATCCTACTAGAATCGTGGGAAAAACAACACTAAACAAACATACCCTAGTCTAGTACATCAGTAATTAAACCAGGGCTATGAATTAGCCTAGGGGTCTTCCACCCCATACGGTCTCTCGTGACAATGGTCTATATTCCATTCGGGGGATTGTTATGTCTAAAGTAATGATCTACTTGCGAAGCATCCGCCTTTGCTAGCCAATCCGCACATTTGTTACTTCCGCGATAAACTTCTATAATGCTATAGGATGAATGTGTCGTGAGTATCCATCTAATCCAGTAAATCCATGTCGCCGCTGGAACTCTATCGTAAACATCACACTGAATCAAATTCAAAGCTTCTCTTGATTCAATTTCCTCCACCACATTCTCCAAGCCTAACTCCACTGCCATGTTAAGACCTTGGCAAAGCGCGATGATTTCTATCATGGTAATCATGTCTTGATCCATTCTCATTGAGAAGCCACAAACCCAATTACACTCTTCATCTCGTATTACTCTGGCCCCTCCACCACAACCATTCAATTTGTTAAAACTTCGGTCTGTGTTAAGCTTATAGCCCTTGGTAGGTTTGACCTACCCGATGCAAAGTTACTCTCTTTGAACATTATCATCTTGGTCAAAAATCTTGTTGAGGGGAAAGATCCTCCATTAAAAACCACGTTATTTCTTTCCGTCCGAATTGTTTCAATCACAGCCCCGAAAAAGACACTCCATTGAATTCCAGCATAAAACAACTTACCTGCCAATAACCAAACAACGTGCCTAAGAGCTTGTGTTTGGAGACCTAATCAGCCACTCGATTACCTTTGCGTGAAACAAAGGAAAAATATGGTTTATGGGACACTACAGTACCATAAATAGTTTTGAAACTATTACAACAATCAAACAAAATACAAGGTTTAAGAGTAGAAAGAGATTAAATAATAATTCTGCAGTCATTCTCGATGATAATCGAATTAGTAGGAAATCTCTGCGCAATCTTACAACCCCACAACACACCAAGAGCTTCAGCCTCTGCTGGATTCCTAGCTTCAACCTCCTTAACATCTCCTCCAAGAAAATTACCAAAAGAGTCACTGATAACATATGAAATTGCACAACCATAAGTTAAAAAGAAAGCATCAGTATTAATCTTATGAAAATTATTAGGGGGAGGGCACCATTTATCCTTACCAACATGTTGATTCATAATATTACTCCCAATTATATGCATTCCTGAATTATGGCCATAACAGAGAGGTTATTAAATTGATCAGTATTAGTATTATCCTTCAGTTCAACATTTTTTACATCATTAGGATTATTATTAACTTCAGCATATTCCTTCCAATTTTTAAAAGCAAGATTGCAAGTTTTCATAGGGTCAGGCATAGTACTATTAAAAATAAATTGGTTTCTCCCTTTCCATATAAACCAACAGATATTATTGAGCAAAGAATCAATAACCTTTTCTATTTCATTAGACATTTTTAATGATTCAACAGTGTCTAGGAACCAATTACTAATAGAAGAAGTACTTTTATTCATAGTTCTAAGGGTAAGGGGAGAGGAGTGCCAAACTGCTTTAGCCCAAGAACACCCAAAGGGTAAATGCTCTATAGTTTCATCATACGAATTACAATTTTTACACTCAATAGTTTTACTATATTTTCTTTTGAACAAAATCACTTCAGTTGGAAGTTTATCTTTAATACATCTGTACATAAAATTTTGAATCTTGGGAGTACAGTTCATTTTCCAAATTGCATTCCATATGTTAGGATTATGATCAATAGAAGAAGATGCTTTAATATTTGACAAATTAGCTTTAAGAATGTCCTCCTCCTTTTTAAGAGTTTGATAAGCAATTTTGACATTATAACTACCATCTTTAGAGCTACTCCAAATACAATAATCAGCACAATCAAAGGTAGGTATGGGCTTTTTAAGAATAATTTTAGCCTTTTCCTCCTCAAAATTTGCTTTAACAAAAGTCCCATTCCAAGATTTATCATCAATATTGAAGAATTCCTTCAAAACTTATATAGTATTATCTAAAGGTTTAGTAATACTATTATCTTTATTAATTCAAATGTGCTCTTGCACTAATATTAAGACCATTTCCAATTTTCCAAACAAGGTTTTTTTCAAATAATTTTCTACCTTCCAGTAGGCTTTTCCAACCTTGCGAGGGAGAACTTCCTATTTTGGCATTTAAAAAATTTGTATTATCTAAAGGTTTAGTAATACTATTATCTTTATTAATCCAAAGGTTCTCTTGCACTTTAATATCAAGAACTTCTATTTTTCCATGCACACTTACTTCTTACATGTCCTCTTTGTAAACAGGTTGGGGCAAGATCTGCACAACAAATCAGAATTAAAGATAACTTAGGCGCTAATTTGGGAGAATGGATCACAAAAATTTATGGAGGGGCAGACAGGTCAAGTTGGGACAAGAAGAAGATTACAACTTACATTCTGATAATGATATGAAACATTTGGCAACTGAAAATGAAGAAAATTCATGAGAACACCCAGTTTGAGCCAAATAATATACTTAAAGTAGTACACACGGGTATGAAGGGTCTATTTGGTAATGAATGGGATGCGATACCAAATCCAACTACATGTAGGGGTGAGAATGGTCCGGTTTGTCTCGGTGCCAAAACCGGATCCAAACTGGATGACTCGTTTTTTTATAATTTAAAAACCAAATCGGACGGTTCTTAGTCGGTTCGGTTACTCGGTTTTTTGTTCGGTTTACTCAGTTTCGGAACGATTTCGATTTATTACTTATATTTGTAGGCTGTGATTGTTTATGAACGAAACTTGAAATTTTGTGTTTTTTGAGAAGGAGAATAATAAAATATTTTTATTCTTGGGTAATGAAGTTTTAAAAGTTGATATTTTGTGTATTAATTATATTGTTTTACCGGCTTTCTTATTCAAAAGCCATTTGGTAGCATTGCAGAACATTGAAAAACATAACACTGAGATTTGCAGAACATTTCGGTCGAAATAAAAAGATTTACAAAACATCAAAAAAAATCCTATATTAAATTCATTCATTTATCTGCTTTTTTATTATTCAAAACCAATTTGGTAGCACTACAAATCATTGATAGATGAAAGGCATAACATTGAAGAGGTGCAAACTATTTCGGTCCTAGAAAAAAGAGCGGCAGAACAATGAAAATTATTTATAAAAACTAAGAATGGTTTATTAAAGTTAACAAAAATTCTTTATGAAATATTAATGGTTACGGTTTATTTTTGGTTTCTGGCTCGGTTTTTGAGTGCTAAACTGAACCGAATCGAACCAGATTTTTTTGGATGTTTAAAAAATGAAAACGAACCAATCGGTTTTTTGGTTTTTGATTTTTTTGGTTCGTATTAGTTTTTTGGTTCAGATTTGCTCAGCCATAACTACATAGACAGGAAACCAACGAACAAGTAATGTTTGGAGAAAAAAGAACTCTGGTGCCCGCACGCACCATCATCAAATGCGATGTGTTATGAAACCAAGTGGTATCAGAGACGGCTTCGGGATACATGTTGAGTTTATCCAAAATAACTCTAGTGGAAACAACTGCGGAAGGAGAATCAACTGCAGTGCTGGAAGCAACGACCATGGGTCTACATGAGCTATTATCAGTTGCGTGGTGGCGTGTCAGGCTATTTGAAAAGCAGATCAAGCAAATCACAGAAGTGCATGGAAACATGCACTTTAAACATATTTTGCAACGTTGTAATTAAATAGCAGGCCGCACTGTACGTGATGATAGGTAGAGGGTTAGGAGAGAAAGGGGAAGCCTTGGTCATCCAATCTAGTGGTGCAGGTTCGAACCGAGTCAATGACACCGAGTCCAAAGTGGCTCTCCTATGTAAAAAAAAAATGGGGAGAGAGGGGTGGGGGTGGGGGTGGGGTGGGGCAAGAAATGATGGTGCTCTAGTTTTCACGGTTAAAAATTGGTTACGCGTTGGCAAAGAAAAATGAAAATTGGAGTCGAAATGACTCCGAGCCCAAAGTGGCTCTCTCATGTACTCAAAAAAAAAAAAAAAAAAAAAAGAAAAATGAAAATTTGGTCTATCTAAATTTCCAAAATCTACTAACAAACAAAAACACAGTAAATTATATTCTTTCTTATGTCTCTTTTGAACTTTTGATATTTGCATCTCACGTACACTTTCTTTTTTCCTAGGCAACTTTCACGTACACTTAATCAACTAAAATCTTTCCCTTTTGGTCACTTCCAATTTCATACATTCTCAATCACTATATGTATAGATTTTAATCTTTTACAACTAGCTCCTCCCTTTTAGGAAAATTGCCATTCAATCAACTAGCTCATAAGTGACCTTTTGAACGAACCAATGGACAACTACCAACCTTAAGCAAATCAAAAAGGTACAATAATTTTCTCTCTTTCTTATCTTCAAATATTTTTACTCAAATTCCCAGTATGTCTACTATATATAATTTATTCACTTCTCTCTCGAACTCATTATATATATATATATATATTATATAATATTTTACATGTCTAATTACAATCGAAATTCAGAACTTACATCCCCCTTTCCCTCCCCAGAGGCCCCCACAGTGTCCAACTTGTTATTTTCTATGTGGTTATGCTTATTCTCGATCAAAACAAATGTCTTAACGCCTTAATTCACCCCGTCCTGGTCAGAAGGTTCCTCCATCTGTTCAAAGTCTTCGAGTTGACTCGGGGTATCCTCAACAGTAGTTTCCATGAATTCTCCATTTACAATGGAGTCAGTAAGAATCTGATTCGCTCAACCCTTCCTGCAAAACCCAAGTTAATGCTTCTCTATGAAGTTTTCTTTCTTTTTCTTTCCATTACATTTGATAGCCATTTGGCTCAGGGTTGATTCGATTCCGGGATTTCTCGATCACTTAATCATTGTAGAGTAAGAGCAACTATCGATTTAAGTTTTCTATGTTTCAAGATTCAAAAAATGGAATGTTTTAGAGTCTCAGGTAAATCTTTCGGCAATCATATCATGTAATTACTCTTGATGCTAATATAGTTTACTCATTAGCTAGCTCTACTATCTTAATAGCTGCTTTGTACTAAAAACCAGTAGATTCTCACGGTTAAATTAAGTAAATGGAGGAACTAATTTACTCGTCAAAAAACGATAGTCAAATCTACGAGGTAGCCACGCTAATGGAAAACGGGAATGATTTTTCATCAACCACAAGCTTTAATTCATCGTCATACTTCTCAAACGAATGCTCTAGCCACAATATTGCTCCTGAGCCTGTCGAGAATTCGGAGTTACTAAGTTTAAGTAAACTTAGAAGTAGTCTCGAAAAGCTCTTATTGAACGCTGAATATGACTATAGTGATGCGGAAATAGTTGTAGAAGGTGTCCCAGTAGGTGTTAATCGTTGTATATTAGCTGCAAGAAGTGAGTTTTTCCAGAAACAATTTAAGAAGGAAAGTAATAGCTCTGGGACGGGAGGGAAACCGAGGTATCTTATAACTGATCTGGTCCCACATGGGAGGGTCGGGTTTGAAGCGTTTAATGTTGTGTTGCATTATTTGTATACCGGAAAGCTTAAGGCTTGTCCACCCGAGGTTTCGAATTGTGTTGATGATTCTTGTGCTCATGATGCTTGTGGCCCCGCTATAAGTTACGCTGTGGAGCTTATGTATGCTTCGGCTGAATTTCAGATGAAAGAACTCATATTGCTTGTTCAGGTTTGTTCCGTGCACTTAATTTTGCATTATACCTCCTTGTAATTTACAATATATACACTTACCCCAATACTTACGGCTCTTTATATTCTGTGTAGCGTCGTCTTCTCAACTTTATCGAGAAGGCTTTTGTGGAAGATGTGATTCCAATACTTATAGTCGCGTTTCATTGCAAGCTAAGCCAACTTATTAAAAACTGTGTTCAGAGAGTCGCACGATCAGATTTAGACGACATAACTCTCGAACAGGAGCTTCCTCACGAATTGTTAAGTGACATAAATACCCTCCGTTTGAAATCCAAGCACGAGTTGGATATGTACACGGAAGTAGAAACCGACCCTTTAAACGAAAAGAGAATCCGAAGGATTCTCAAGGCATTAGAATCCAACGACGTTGAATTGTTGGGATTACTTCTTGAAGAATCTAAAGTCACATTAGACAATGCATATGCTCTTCACTACGCTGCGGCTTATTGTAATCCGAAAATTGTGAATGAGGTGCTTGGTTTATGTAAGGCAAACGTTAATCTTAAGAATCCTCGAGGGTACACGGTCCTTCATATTGCGGCGAGGCGTAAGGATCCGGCTGTGATAGTGGCGCTTCTTAAAAAAGGCGCTTCGGTTTTTGAAAGTTCGGTGAATGGAGAAACGGCTATTACGATTTGTAGGAGGTTGACTCGGCCGAAGGATTATAATGAAGATGCAAAGCAAGGGAAGGAGACTAATAAAGATAAGCTATGCATTGATGTATTGGAACGGGAGATACGTAGGGATCCAATGACTTGGAATGTGCCTATATCTTCGGCTGTGGTGGCTGATGAGTTAATCATGAGACTGCTTTTCCTTGAAAATCGAGGTACATTTTCTTTCGATTTCACGGTTATGCCCCTTCCCTTGGGGAGGAGGAAATATTGAAGTTTAAATTGTGGTATTGTAAGTTTAGACGATTAATTGAAAAGAGACCCAAATAGATATTTTCAGGTCGGGGGTCGGGGGTCGGGGGTCGGGGGTGACGATTACAGCTCAATTTTTTTCAGGTAAATTAGCCAAATGATCCTTATATTTTGGATTTTGTGATTACTTGGTCCCTTATGTTTCAAAGTGTATCCTTGACATCCATAAGTTTGCCACTTTGTGACTATTTGGTCCCTTATGTTTGTCAAAAATGTCTGTTATGAAAAAAGTCAAGGACTAATGGTGACACTTTTGGCTAACATAAAGGACCAAATAATCACAACGTCCCAAACATATGGGCCAAGTAGTCACTTTTTTTTTTTTTAATTTATCTTAAAGTCATTTGACTCTGATAAAATTTGATCACACGAGTACTCTAAACCTTAAAGCAACTATCCATCTTATCAAGTACCAAAAAAAAAAAAGTAGTCACTTTGAAACATAAAGTTCCAAGTACTCACAAACTAACAAACTTACTGATGTCAAGATACACTTTTAAATATAAATGACCGCATAGTCTCAAAGTCTCATCATAAGGATCATTTGGGTAATTTACCCTTTTATTCACAGCATAAGAAAATGAATTTTTTGATTTCATGTGACAGTGGATCTTGCACGAATGTTATTTCCCCTTGAAGCAAAAGTAGCTATGCAGTTAGCACATGCAGACTCGACCTTAGCTTTTGCCGGACTTTCAGCGCTAAGAGGCGCATCAGGAAGTCTAAGAGAAGTTGATTTAAACGAAATACCATCCGATCAAGTCAAAAGGCTACAATTACGCCTACAAGCTTTAACAAAAACAGGTACATCCTGTTCAATTTTAGTCCCAAAACCTACTCAATATTCATCCGATATACATTTAATCACAATTCCATGTTTTTCTTGGACACAGTGGAGAATGGTCGGCGTTTTTTCCCTAATTGCTCAGCTGTTCTTGATGAGTTATTGGAGGACGATATGCTCGATAGTTTGCTTTTGGAAAAAGGTACTCCTGAAGAACAGAGAAGTAAAAAGATGCGATACACGGAACTTAAAGAGGAAGTTATGAAGGCATTTAACAAAGATAAAGCGGAGAATACCTGGTCAGGTTTTTCGACAGCTTCTTCTTCGACGTCTTCTCCTAAAAGTGGTGCAAATCGCAAAGGTAGGAAAAAGTAAATTCTTTCCTATTCATATGATTAAACTAAATTGTTTTTGTAGTCCTTTAAGTTTTTGTAATCTGTATATAATATTTCAACTTGGTTGACATTCAAGATGTAATTTTAATTTTTAAGTAAAAGTAGTATCATAATATCAATTTTTGGTGTAATCGGAAAGAATAAATAAGGTTGTTTGTCATCTTGTTCTTTGTATTTTGTTTTTGCCCAATTTGACTCTATTAAGTGTTGAATTATATATTCGGATCGGAATTCAGGTCCCTTATATTTACACTTGTTGACATAACTACCCCTTATTTTTAAAACGTGACATGATGATCCTTTTATCTTACCAAATAACAACATTAAAATTTGGTAGGAAAAAAATTGGCCGGAAAAATTTGGTAAAAAATAATTGGCCAAAAAAAATGACGGGAAAAAATTTGGCCGGAAAATTTGGATAGAAAATTTTTGGCAGAAAAAATTTGTTTGGCGGGAATATTTAGTCAAGGGTATAATTGTCTAATTATGTTTATTATATTAGTCATGACTTTTATGAACAATATCACCACCTTCTAGAATGGTATTGGTAATTGCCTTTTTTTTTAATAGTCATTTATAAATTGATAACTCTTAAAAGATTCTATATATTTGGTATTTAGATTAGAAAAATAATAAAAAAAATTATAATTAAATGACTATTATATTCTTACTATTATATTTTATAAGTAAAATATTTGATAATTTAAATATTACAAGATAATAAAATAATCCATTTTTTTTATACCATTGAATCGAAAAAAAATGAATATATTGATTAACAGGAGATTGTAAAAATACTTTAAAAAATTATTTTCTTTAATCTTTTTTTTTTGCATACATAGGAGACTCATGAAAGAGCCGTTAAGAACAAAACATTACAATTAGAACACGAGTTCTTATTAATCTAGTACGACTCTTGCAGTCGCGCACTCACTTCTATCTCTCGTAATATAGTTCCAAAGGTAATCGGGGGGATCCGTAAAAACGATAGGCTGAGAATGCATCAGCGCACCTTCTTTTGCTAGTTTATCCGCGCAAAGGTTAGTTTCCCGGAACACATGACATAACTCGAGCTTTGGGTGTCTCTTCAATATTGCACAACATTCTCCTATAGATGAAACATGGCGGCTACCTAAGTTCCCACCGCCCTTCACTAGCGCGTGGAACTTCCCCGAGCCCCTCTCATAGTGATCTGAACTCCCACCGCCCTTCACTAGCGCGTGGAGTTCTTTCAAATCTGTTTCAATAATCATTTCGACATAGCCATTGCAAATGGCCCATTTAAGACCAAAAAGTAATGCAAAAAGTTCCGAAATGAATGGAGAATCAACGAGACAAGATCCCATAAATCCGGCAATACACGATCCATACCTGTCCCTCAGGATGCCACCAATACCGGCCATCTTCTTTTCATAAAAGAAACTTCCATCAATGTTTAATTTGACTCCATCACTTGGCTTAACCCAATTTACCAATATATTCGAGGCCATCTTGATAATGCCCCCATCGAGGTGTTTACCCCAAGCTAGTATAGAGCTATTAGCCATTGACATAATTTCCTTCTTAAGCTCAAGTATATGCGGTACAGTCTCAACACCATTAAATATCATATTGTTACGTTTGATCCAAATTACCCAAAGTGCGGAGGTGAAAACGAAAGGCCATTCCACACCTTCAATATGGTCCTTACACGAGAGATGTCCTGCAATCCAGGCTTGAATGGCTGTCGCACCAGATGCTGCAGGCCCGTTTCGCGATTCCAGCAGCTGCTCCGAAGCTGCAGCAGGTTCCCAGCCTCCCCTCCGTGTTCTCCAGTCTTCATTCAGCGCCATTAAGTGCTCTTTTTTGCCCCTGGACAGCCCTTCCAGTTCAGCATGCTTCCCGGTCCATGACCCAGCAGCCTGCAGGTTCCTCACGGCAGCAGGTCCCCATTCTGCAGCAGCCTCCATTTCCGTAGTTGCTTCCAATCCCGTGGCCAGCTCGCTTCGTACCTGCGAAGTAAAACCCATTAGTTTCCAAACAAGATTAGCTACCTTACAACTCAGAAAAACGTGAAATAAGTCCCCCCTTTCCGCTCTGCAAATGCAGCATCTCATCGATTCCACTATATTTCTTTTGTATAAATTCATCAAAGTGGCCATACGATCAAGAACAACCCTCCATAGAAAAATTCGCACTTTTTGAGAGCACTTCATCTTCCATATTAAATCCCACTTGAAAGGCGTATCCTCTTCCCGCTCGTCCAACTTCATGAAAGCCGATTTAACGGTAAATGATCCCGAACTATGAAACTTCCACCTTACACTCGGTCCACCCTCAACCCTTTGCTCCTCAATACCATCTCGAATAGCATTTACCCCCACAACAATTGCTTTATAGGCACTTGATTCATTCCCATTCAATATACGATTAAGGACTCCGTTTTTGAAATACTTGTTTCTGAATATTTGGACCCACGCTACCGATTCGTCTCCAATAAGAATTCTCCAACCAAGCTTAGCAAGCAAAGCCAAGTTATACATTTTTGCGCTTCTTATTCCAAGACAACCAATTTTTTTCGGTTTACAAATTTGTTCCCACGCAACCCAATGTATCTTTCTCTCCGAATATGCGGAACCCCAAATAAAATTTCGGACCACTCTATCAATTTCTTTACATACATACTTGGGTAGCTTCATAACTTGCATCTGATAAACCGGCATAGCGTTTAAGACCGATTGGGCTAGCGTAATACGGCCGGCTGGAGATAGAGTCTTTGTCTTCCACGCCGCTAACTTGCCTCTCATTTTTTCTAATATCCCTTTGTAAAAACCCTTAGGTAGTCTACCAGATAAGATGGGGACACCCAAGTAAGAACCAAACGAACTACTATGGCAAAAACCACTTTCTAGTGCTAGTTCCTTCTGAAGTGTTTCTGGAACATTTGAGGACTTCTCCGCACTAATAGTCTGACCCGCTTCATTACAAAACAACTCCATTGCCTCTTGTATTATATGTACCTACAAAAAAGGGCTTCACCAAAAAGGATTAGATCATGCGCGAAAAATAAATGTGACAATTTGGGACCCCCTCGACCAATCTAAACCTCATTCAACCTCCCGGAGCTACAAAGTTTCTGAATTAATATAGATAGCCTTTCCATACACATGACAAATAAGTACGGGGATAAGGGGTCCCCTTGCCGAATACCCCTGTAAGGCATAAACGGTTGCAACGGTTCCCCATTCCATAAAACCCGCATCTCATTTTCCTTCATACTTGACATAATCAACTGTATCCACTTTTCCGGAAGCCCAAAATGTTGGATTGTCTCTTCGATGAATTCCCATTTGATCTTCTCATAAGCTTTCGCGAGGTCGATTTTAATGGCCATTATTCCGTTCCTTCCTTGCTGGTGACGCATCTTGTGATCCATTTCACGTAACAGCACAACATTATCCACCGTAACCCGACCTAGTAAGAAACTACTTTGGCACGGGCAATAATGTTAGACAGAAGGCCTAAATCTATTGACCATGGCCTTCATAATAAACTTAACAGGACAATTGCTAAGGCTAATCAGACGATATAAATGTTCCCGGTTCGGATCCGACACTTTTGGAATAAGATGAATAAGTGTACCATTCAGACCCAAAGGAAGATGACCAGCTTGGATTGCCTCCCAAACCATTTTGCAGACTGCCGGGCCCACCGTACCCCAACACTTCTGGTAAAACGCGGCAGACATACCATCAGGCCTAGAAGCTTTTGTCGGATTCGACTGAAAGACAACCGTTCGTATTTCTTCATCCGAAAAGGGCCTATCCAACTCACTAGTGACTTCTAACCCGATAGGTTTAATAAACGGCATCTTATACCCTTCCGGTTGATTAGTAGGAGCTTCATACACCGAGTCAAAATAATCTCTAACTATTTGTTTCAATTCCTCTTCGTCATCGACCCAAATGTCAAGATCGTTAAGTAGCCTCATACAACGAGCTTTCTTCTTTCTTATAGATGTTGCAATGTGATAATAACGTGTGTTTCTATCTCCGGATTCAACCCATTTCACTTTTGAATTCTGAAAATGCATAGTCTCCTCCTGTTCCAGAATACTTTCATACTCTTTAGCTAACTTTGTACCCAACTCACGTAGTGACGAGTTATACGAGGCTTGAAGAGATTTCTGAATACCCCTAATTCTAGCACAAAGCCTTCTTTTCTTACGATTTAAGTCCCAAAACACCTCGATCTTCCATTTGTTTATGTGGGCTTGAATTGACATTATGCTTTCTCCAATATTCGTATTATTATTGTCCCAATTACTATTCACGAAATCCTGGACATCTTTATGAAGGCACCATGCTGTCTCGGACCTAAAACGGCGTGTCTCTATCCTCGGTCTTTGAATTGGACACACTTGTATAAGAATCGGTAAGTGATCCGAATGAACCCTTGCTAGATGGATTACCCGTGTATTCGGAAATAGAGCCTGCCACTCTACATTACCATAGGCTCTGTCGAGTCGTTCCATAATACGTTGTCCCGAATTCCATGAGTCGCACCAATTGTAGCGAGGACCTTCGAAGCCAAGATCGATCAATCCACAATTGTGTCTCCATTCTTCGAACTTTTCCATTCGCCTAGAAACACCCGAGACACCACCTCATTTATCTAACTCCAGTCCAACCTAATTAAAATCACCAGCTACTAGCCATGGGGAATTGATGTTACAGAACGTATGATAGAGCGCCTCCCATAGCATATCTCTCTGTTTGTAGTCCGGACTCGCGTATAAGGCAGAGAAAATCCATGACATACACCCATTCTGACTAACTTCCACATTAATTACTTGGCGCCCCGCCGAAAGTACTTTAACATTGATGTTCGAATCATTCCACAATAGCCAAATGCCACCCCTATAACATTCTGAATCTACTCTTACCGAGTTGTCCTTTTGTAGAGAGTTAATTATATTGTTCGCTGTAATGCCACTGACCCGTGGTTCGACTATCACCGTGAGCCACACGTTATTATTGGTCATCATGTCTCGTAATACGCGTCTAAACCTTGGTTTGGCCGCCCCATAGAAATTCCAAACTAGTATATTAGTGGGATGTCTAGACTTCTCCCATGTCTTACCTGAAACATCTAATAAATCCATTAAATAAAAATTTAAATAAACACGATTACCTCAAGGCGCATTAGGCGCGAGCCTCCATTTCCATATCCACACTCGTCTCGTCCTTGTCTAGTAGCTGTTGTCGCTCAGCTTCATCGGAAGTTTATGGAATTTGGCTGTCGAGCCACTTATCGGCGTCCTCCTCCCCGTGCGCCTCCAAGTCACATATCGGGTCCGACGGTCTTGGAGCTAGTGTGTCGCCATCAGATTTATCACATGGACTTGCTGGTCCACTTGCAACTACCATAGCAAAGATGGAAGTTGAGTGCTGAGGAGTAGCAAGCCCTGGATCAAATGTATTTAAATTTCCTTTTATTGCATTTTGGTCCCTGTTACTATTTTCCACTTCAGTAATATCCACCTCAACCAAACCATCACTTGCGCCACCTGTCCACATATCACTACAAGTCTTGTTCCCCACATTTGTCCCAATAACATCCGCAGCAAAAATCCCGCCTGAATTAATAATAACATTTTGTGGCTTTGATCCTTTTTTGCCTTTTTTTTTCTTTGATATATTTTCACCTTTCTGCCCCTCCATAGCACTAAATTCATGGACTTCAACAGCATCTTCCAGCACCCTTCTTTGCTCAAAATTCGGCGATGTAATTACACTATGACCATTAGACCCCTTGGCTTTCAAGTTATTCGTATTAGCCTATGACACACTCTTCCCTTTATAACTATTAATTTTAGTACCTGAAGATTGCCCCTTACTTGTAATACTTTGCACATTCTGCCTTGACCCATTCAAATTCTCCTCCACCCGAAGTGTTTCAAAACGAGACCCTAAGTTACTCGGGATTTGGGTTTTCGTCGTACTATTAATAGCACCACCTCCACCTCCTCTATTCCCTCGCCTCACCGTCATCCACTCACTATATTTATCCTTCGCAATCGGTACCTCTATAGCATTTTCTACATGAATCTCTTTTCCTCTTGAAGTATTCCTTTCCACCTCCATTCTATCCGGGCTATTCGGTGGACAATTATCTTTTCTATGCCGGAATCTCCCACACCCAAAACATATCGAATGCAAACCTTCGTACTCCACCCTACATATTTCCGACCCAATTCTCACCTCCGGCTCTAACAGTTTATTCAAATTGAGTTCAATAGCTAACCGAGCATAATTTCCTCTTAAGCGCCCTTTGGTCATTGGATCAATTTTAACAGTGCGACCAAGTTTGTCTCCAATTTTTCTTAAAATACGAGCGGTGTAATTTTGCATACCTACATTCGTGATCCTTACCCATGCCATAGTTTTTGTTATTGAATTGGAAGCCGCGTTAAATTTCGGAGTCCATTCTCTAACGATTAGGTAGTGGTCAAGGACCATCCAAGGTCCACCAGATAAAGCAAAATCGAAATCATCGCTCAGCTCAAACTTCACCATATAATACCCATATCCAACATCGACTATTTCAAGGTGTCCCTTTGGTGTCCAAATCTGCCTAAGTTTCGACGATAAGTAGGTATATCCAACTTCTCTACCCAATAGTCTAATAACCGCAGTGTTGCGCCATAATCTAACACCCTTTTGAATTTCATCTCGTGTTCTAATTACCGTAGGGATAGAGTCGCTAATTTCTACCTCCTCATCGTCCTCAATTAGGTCCTCTAACTCAAAAAATTCCTCCTCACCTATTATTCGATCAATCCTAGTTTCAACGTTATCCTCCATGATTGGTATGACCAGGTTATTCCAGGTTACGGTCCCTTTCCAACCACTTAGTCTAGGTCTTATGAAATTCCCAAAATTAGAGTTACCTGTGATTACAGTGGAATTTTTTTTGACTGCGTGTCCCGATGATCCAGTGGCTGGATTAACCGCAGGTGGAGGCGCCCCTGCAGAAGGCGCGGCTTCTGATGCTGATCTCACAGCATTTAATCGATGGCGTTTACCCGCTCTGCTATCTGCAATTGCAGTGGCTAACTCTGGGAAGTCCGTCATTTGTTGATCACCATTTTGGAGCGTTTCAGTGTGAGAATGGTCTACAGCAGCGTCGGTCATGGTTACGTTCATTTCCTCTGGTGGTTTTCCTGCTTGCGTCACCGTGCCAGTCAGTTCCGGCGGCGGAGGGTTCATGAGTTTGGCTTTGTTCGTTATTTTGTTGCGAGAATTCAGGAGCGTAAAATAGAGTCGTTAATCTTTTTTAACAAAATGAGATTCTTATTATCCTTTTAACACAAATTATCCTTCCTAATCCATCAATCCAAACAAACAAAATCTAAGACTCGTTTTTTTTTGGGAAACATAGGATTCGTTTGAATATCTCACAAGGTTTGATCTCACGACCCAGGATCACTAAATAGGGTTCCTAATAAATGTAAAAAGTCTCTACCTTCGAAATTAGTACTTTTACGACTACAATTATTAGATTTTGTGATCTGCTGCTGAGAAATATATAATTAGTAAAGGACTAAAGGAGAATGACATACTAAAAAACATTGTTAAAGATGAGAACATTTACAAGACGTTAATGTTAAGAATCAATAAAACTTAAAACCGAAGAAACCTGCTCTTCTATACCTAAAGAAGATGTAGTGTCCACAACATGCTTTAGTACCTGATCACCAACGTCATAATCCCAACACCCGTTATAATTTGATAACAGCCTCTCCATTTCTTGCCACGTGGATGGCTTATGCCATCTCGAGCGATCCGTTACACTTCTCCGCTCAATCCGTCTGCGCCACTCAGTCTCATTCTTCGGCTTACACTCGACGACGAAAACTCGAGCCTTGGCTTGAGCTGCCACGTGGAGAAGTCGATCAAGGTGAGCCTTATGAGAGAGCGGCGAGTCAATAACTACACTAAGCCCCAAGCTGAGCTGAGTTGAGGTAATTCGCCGCATAACTTCATATGATAGGTCATTTAGGAGTTTATTTGTTGTGTCAGGGTAGGATACCAAGAGGGTCTCTTGAATAGTTTTCGTGCAATCGCGAAAGTGATCTTTGTCGACCAGGGGACATTTGAGGGTTCTAGCTATATAGTGAGCTAATGTGCTTTTTCCAGTGCCGGGATGACCTTTCATTGCTATGATAATTGGTCTTTTTTCCTTTTCTTCTTGGTTCTCCATATGTGAATGAGCTGGTGATATGATCAAAATTTGTGTAATCTTTTATAATGGTCAAAAGTATGAAAAATTCTATCTAAAACCAATTAATTTAAAAAAAAAAAAACTTATATACTAATGTTGGCGTGAACCGGAAACTTTATCTTCAAACCCAGAGGATGACATTTATTAGCACAGTAGTGAAATTAGATAAGGATGGTAGTGATAATGAGTATTTGTCCATATCTGGTGGTGTGTTGTCATGATAAAAAATATGTCAATGAGACTTATCCATACAATAAATACTAGTTTTACTAGAATCTTTTGAAAAAGTCATATCAAGTGTAAATGCTTTTGTTCATTACGTAATTTCATTAAATACAGCAGTAAAGATTACACCAAAACAGAGAAAAACCAACAAAAACATAAAACCAGCAAAGCCATGGTCTTTGTGACAATATATTACACAAGTGAAATGGAAAACAACTAATGATAGCTTCCTGATGAGCCAAAAAAAAGAGTACAACTTCTTAAAACAGAGACTTGGAAAGACAATTTGCCATCCATGCGTGGACACAATTCAATTTTTGTTACCTGCAAAAGAAATATCAGATATAAATGGTCAAACACTGAGATACACATAGAATTGCATGAATACTACTAGAATTGTTGCGGAACTGAAGTATACATTCAATTAATCAAAAAAGTAATATCGAAGTTGAATTTACTTACGCGAGAGCGAGCAGCAACAATCCAGAAATCACTTATTCATCGGGAGAAGACCACTCATGATCCAATAATTTAGGAAGAATATCCAACTTAAATTTCTCATTATACTCAATTTGCATTATTTCAATGTGTTTGGCTGAAATTGCAGCAGAACGCTTGCACCAATACACCGTAATCGACTCTAAAGTAATAATGTCTTGAAATTCAGAAGGGATCTCATCAAGGTTTGGACATTTCTGCAATATTAGATGCTCAAGCATGGGAAAGTTGTCGTACGTGGAAATCCATGTCACAACGTTCAGACTGTCCAACTTCAAGACTTTGAGGTTAGGGAACACCACATCCTCTTCCATGTTCCAGGTTTCACCGTCAAATGCATTGTTCAGCAACTTAAGAGTTTCCAGTTTCTCGCATTTGCGTGCGAGTTGTGCAATTTGATCCCATGGCATTTGAAAATTTGACAATGTCAACTTCTTTAGTTTTGACGGGAAACTAAATGCACATGGATATTTCACCATCCCTTTGTAAATCACCTTCAGTTCTACAAGCTTATCTAGAAACTCTAACAACGGAAACTTGTTGCACTCGTCATCATCATCCCATGAATCCAAGAATATGCATTTTAGTTTCTGAATCCCTTTTAGCTTTCTCAGTAGAGTAAATAACACTTTTGCCCCCTGTGTTTATACCCGATTGACAGGTTGCCCCCTAACTCTTAAAATGCGCCTAGATGCCCCCCAAGATTTGTTTTTGTGACCCGTTACCCCCTACTGCGTGTTCCGTCCATTTATCACCGTTAAAAGTGACGTGGCAATTCGACGTCACAATTTTTTTTTTTTTTTTAAATCCAGGTGTTAATTGCGTTTTTAATTAACTTAACCCTTATTTTTACAAGGGCAAGATGGGGAATTCACCAATGGCTATCCTATATATACCCCAAAAACACTTTAACAACTTAACTTAAACAAAAACGAGAATCAAAAGGAGGAAAAGGGTTCGGTTTGGGGAAGAACTCGAAGAACACCAAAACCCTAGCTTTCTACAGTAAATCGCGTCGGATCCTCCCAATACCTTCAACGTTGATGCCGATGTCGCCCCTTAAAGCCGATAGCGCTGGTTCTTCTTCGCACTACACTTCTCAAGTCCCCTATTGCAGATGCAAGAAACTAGCAAGGCTTCACACCTCTTGGACAGATACGAATCCTTGCAGGAGGTTTTACAGGTGCATGTATTGGGGGTGTTCAATGGATTGCAAGTTCTTCATGTGGTTGGATGAGCCATTGCCGGAGGCTACTTGTTCGATAATTCGAGGGCTTCTATTTAAAGATTCCAATCACTGTCTTGAGAAAGATGCAATGGAGACGAAGATGAACTTGTTGGTCTCTGATTACGGAGATATGATGCTGTTAGAGAAAAAAGCTTTTGCAGATTGGAAGCTTGAACATGAGAAAGTGAATGAACTGAACACACAGTTGGTTGAATTGCAAGAAAAAGAACAAGTTGTCTCAAAAGATTTGAAATTTGAGCGTGTGAAAGTAACTGTCTTGGAGAATGAGGTGCAACGTCTTAACATATCGATGGACACTATATCTCGGGAAAACAAGTTTCTGAAATGGACCTGCTTCATGATTATATTCCTCTTCCTCTCCATTTTGTCTTGTATTAGTGTGTCAAAGAATTAGAATGTTGTTGGAGGTGTATTTTGGTTTAGCCAGAGTGATGCAGCAGGTGGTTGCAACTGATGGTGTTTGGTGTTTGATTGATCATTTTGTTGAAGTTTGCAGCTGTTGGTGTTTTGTGTTTGTTTTATCAGTTTGTTGTAGTTCTAAATCTGGTGTAATGTGTTAGTTTTCAGCTTTGTTTGTAATAGACTGTTTAACTAAAGTTTTTGGTTTTTGTTGAAGTGGATTATGAAGTTATTGCGGTTTGTTTAAGTTGTGTTTTGCTGTGCAATGAATATAGTATGTTAAAGAAACACTTAATGGACAATAGAATCTAATGAAATCTAAAAAAAGTAGATAAAGAAAACAATAAAGTGCTGGCATTACATAGACCATAGCAAAAAAAATATTCAAAGCATCCACTTGTGCACTAGCATACAAAGCACCACAGACCTGCAATAAAGGCCTTACCAACAAAAAAACAGTATTTAAATACCACCTACACCTCATACTAGAAACCCTTAAAAACCACATCCTTGCTGCGTGAAGATCTACTTTTACACAAAATAAAAGTCACAAAACACAGAAATATAAAACACTCAAATCTGCAGAATTCTTCAATCTTTAGCTTCTTTCCTAGTTTTTACTGAAGAACTGGTGGCTGCCTTCCTCATACGAAGTGCTTCAGCAACAGTTACATACTTTGGATCACCCTCTCGCATTACCACCCCCTGTTTATGCTGGATTACGCGCCGCTTTTTCTCTGGTAGTCTTGTGTCTCCTTCCTGGTAGAATGATAAAGAAGAAGTTAAGCATTCTGTAGTATGTAATGGTGTAAAAAAAATCAACACATGGCTAACCTCAGGTAAACTCCTTTTTGATCCTGATTCTGCTGGTGGTTTATCATGTTTGAACCTCACCTACATGGTAAACAAATAAAAGCATTCAATAAAGGTATCTGCAGAAGGTCTTTTTGGCAAAATTTTGTAGATCCAGGGGGCATTTAGTCACTGAAATAAAAGTCTAAGGGGTAGTTAGTCAAATCATTATATACTTACCCCTGGGATGTTCCTTAATGAAATCTTCTTTTTTTGCTTAGGGGGGGCTTTCTCCTTTGTTTTGTCTATGCTAATCTGCTCACTTGTTTTCTCATTCTCATTTGTTTGTGCATCCCCAGCATTTTTATGCTTTGCTTTTTCCAATAGTTCTGTTAACTTCTCCATCTTTACCTTCTGCATAAACAAAGTAAGTTATAGGGGGTAAGTAGTCAAGACATAAACAATTATAGGGGGTAAGTTGACAAAACATAATAAGGTATAGGGGGTAATTAGTCATAAACCATAACCTTTAAAATTGATTTAGGAGGATTATTTGTAGTCTTCTGTTTTTGTTTCCCAGATTCATCAACCTGTAATCATTATTCACATAATACAATGTCTTATAAACAATACCTAATGCAAAAAATAGTTTCTATTTCAATAATAATGACCTCTAATGGTGATGTAGGAGCAACAGAAGTATTTCCCTTTTGTGTCCCTGGTTCATCTTCCTCTAAAGATATAGGCATTGTGCTTGAACCTCCTGAAACTGTCTTCAATCCTTGATCCTTAATTCTACTGCTTTGGCGTATTGGTTTTTCCACTGCTTTGTCTGGTATGCGCATCTTTGGTCTGGACTTAGGTGGACTATCAACTACTGGCTCAACTGATCTGTGTACTGGAAAGCGCATCTTTGGTCTGGATCTGTGTGGTGAATTATCACCTGCCTCCTGTGATGTTTGTCCTGGTAAGCGCATCCTTGGTCTGGATCTAGGGGGTGAGTTAACTCCTGAATCCTTTTCCTGAGGTAAGCGCATCTTTGGTTTTGATCCTCTGGTTGCCTTAGCAATTGTTTTTTTCTCTTTGTCTTTCTCACCAATTGTATCTTTTTTTGTCACATTTAAATTTTCAGGCTCAGATGGAGTAGACTGTGGGTTAGAAGGAGCAGAGGGTTGGACTTCTAACTCATCAAACATTTTGTTAATCGTCTCATCTGGGGTCTCATCCACATCTGCATTAACACCAACACCCCTACCATCAGCTACACCATCTTCCATAATTTCATTGTCACCAACACCCCTACCATCAGCTGCACCATCTTCCATAACTTCATTGTCACCAACACCCCTACCATCAGCTGCACCATCTCCCATAACTTCATTATCACCTTGAATATCCTCCAATCCTACTGTTTCCTGTTCTGTAGTACTTAAATTTGCCTTACATGACCTTTTGTTATTTCTGCTGCATAATCAAAAAGCTTTTTGTATTGATCCTTGTATTCAGCCTCAATCATGCTTTTTGCAGACTTATATGCCCTGTAGCATGTTCTGGTACTAACATTAACTGAATACTCCCGATGCACTAACTGTTGAAAGTCACTCACATTACTGTAGAGGTTCAATCTTATCATATCTTTAAAAGTATTTGCCAAGAACTTTGCAGTAACATGCTTATGGTTAAGGTTTTTACCACAACTATGTTTATTACATAAACTCATTATCACCAGCCCACCAACCTTTTCTTTATACGATGCATATAAAAACCACCCACATCCTGCTCCTTTGCAAACAACTCTAATCCGATTCCAATCGTTCTTCACAAACTTAATGTTCACCACCTTTCTTATGGCATGTGTTCTTACTGCTTGTCTAAGATCAGAGGCATTCGCAAACGTCAATCCTAAAACAAATCTAGGCTTCTGCATATCTATACTCGCCTTAAATAGGGGGTATTTCATCTTTTTCTTGCGCAACTTTTTATTTTTTCCATCTTCATCTGTACCAGAAGAAGAACTAGCTGTACTCAGATCTTCGGAATCATGTATATATTCATCCGAATCTGTCCCACCACCAACATCATCACTATCGCCTTCAGAAACATCTGCATCATCATTTTCCACATTCATTCTATCCACTTCCACATCCGAGTCAATGAATGTATTATAATCCTGGTCGTCATCACCCTCACTCAAATCGATGTCGCTATCTATTATATAATCGTCATCAGTTGTGGATTCTTCATCCACATCTTCATCAGGTTCAGACAACTTATTTTTCTTGTAACTCTCTCGTTTGGTACCACTAGGGCCCACTCCTTCTACTCTTGTTCTTTTTATACTAGCCCTCGTACGTTTCTTGTTACCAACTGTTTCTGTTTTCTTTACTTGTGAACTGGTTTGTTTCTTCTGTTGTTGTATAACCAACTTCTTCTTCTTTATGACATTAGCAAGCAACTCATTATCACTGAACTCCTCATCCACATCTTCTTCACCATCAGGGTTGTTAATGACATTATCCGAGTCATCTGTTAGGTCTTCATCTATAAGCCGGAAAGGCCTCAATGGAGATTTATGTTTGGAACTCCTTGTAGTCACATTATCTTCAGTGTTCAAAGCTTTCAACACTTTCTCCAACATATCATTAACAGACTTCTCCTTCTCTCCTATATCAGAGAGTTGTTCTTCCAAACTGTCATCCCCTTCCTTCTCATTAATTTGTGTGCTTTGTTCTTCAGAAACAACCTGAAACAAAGAATGAAATATTTAGGGGGTAATTTGTCAAGCATACGAAATAGTAAGGGGTAAACTGTCACACAACCTTTGTCCCTTCTTTGCAATTCTGGTGTTCTTCTTCAACATTACTATCATTATCATCCACTTTATTATGGACTTCATCAGCAGTCCGAGATACTTCTTCACCAGTAACTCCTTCCTCCTTTTCACCTTCATTGTTATCACAGGTCTGAGCTCCTTCTTCAGAAACAACCTGAAACAAAGAATGAAATATTTAGGGGGTAATTTGTCAAGCATACGAAATAGTAAGGGGTAAACTGTCACACAACCTTTGTCCCTTCTTTGCAATTCTGGTGTTCTTCTTCAACATTACTATCATTATCATCCACTTTATTATGGACTTCATCAGCAGTCTGAGATACTTCTTCACCAGAAACTCCTTCCTCCTTTTCACCTTCATTGTTATCACAGGTCTGAGCTCCTTCTTCAGAAACAACCTGAAACAAAGAATGAAATATTTAGGGGGTAATTTGTCAAGCATACGAAATAGTAAGGGGTAAACTGTCACACAACCTTTGTCCCTTCTTTGCAATTCTGGTGTTCTTCTTCAACATCATTATCATCCACTTTATTATGGACTTCATCAGCAGTCTGAGATACTTCTTCACCAGTAACTCCTTCCTCCTTTTCACCTTCATTGTTATCACAGGTCTGAGCTCCTTCTTCAGAAACAACCTGAAACAAAGAATGAAATATTTAGGGGGTAATTTGTCAAGCATACGAAATAGTAAGGGGTAAACTGTCACACAACCTTTGTCCCTTCTTTGCAATTCTGGTGTTCTTCTTCAACATTACTATCATTATCATCCACTTTATTATGGACTTCATCAGCAGTCCGAGATACTTCTTCACCATTAACTCCTTCCTCCTTTTCACCTTCATTTTTATCACAGGTCTGAGCTCCTTCTTCAGAAACAACCTGAAACAAAGAATGAAATATAAGTTAAAGAACTGAAAGGGGTAAACTGTCAAATGACTTTCTACCTTTAAACCTTCTTCTACAAGCTTGTTTTCCTCTAAGCTTTTCACTTCATTACAGTTTTGAACTAATTCTTGTTCATCTACTTCTACTTCATTAACATTGACTTCTTCTCGCTGGTTAACTGTTTCTTCATCCTTTTTCCACTTTAGTAACAAAGGCATGAAGATGGGAGATTGAAGAACTTGGTCATCAGGGCCTATGGGATTATTCACAACGTAAAGGTCCACAGTTACGTTGTTGTCTGCGATTCTACACATCTCCATGCCTTTGTCCTCGCTATCTAAACACACTAACCCATCAGGTAGATTTGAACCCACTTTCAAATAATAAACATCAGAGTAAAAAATTACACCCAATTTCGAAAGAATTTTTCTAAGAACTGGTATACTAAACTTGTCATAATGACAACCGTCAACATACTCTATGCTCACTTCATGATAGGAACTCTTATCTTCATTAAAGAACCCACCGAAGTGAATCCTTAGTGCGAATTTATCTGTTAAACAAGCAAATTTTAATTGAATAGATTAGTTACCAAATACATTAAGAATCACAAAATGGAAAAACAATAGTCAAACTACGGGTATGGTAACCGAATCCCGTAAAATCTGCTATTATTACTAAGAAAATCCCTCAATCCACGCGTGATATCTATGTATGTAATAAATTTAGTACAAAACCCTATATTTTCGGGTTAAAGGATCTTAGCCAATGAGCAAGGATTTAGGGTTAATAAATAAACCCACTTACTCCATTGATTTGCCTGCGCCATTGATCTTCTTCAAAGCACAAGAATTTTGCTTTCCTGGGTTTGGATTTGGTGTTCGTCGAGTTCTTCACAAAACCCGCGCTCCTTGGTTTTCTCCTTTTGATTCTCGTTTTTGTTTAAGTTAAGTTGTTAAAGTGTTTTTGGGGTATATATAGGATAGCCATTGGTGAATTCCCCATCTTGCCCTTGTAAAAATAAGGGTTAAGTTAATTAAAAACGCAATTAACACCTGGATTTAAAAAAAAAAAAAAAATTGTGACGTGGAATTGCCACGTCACTTTTAACGGTGATAAATGGACGGAACACGCAGTAGGGGGTAACGGGTCACAAAAACAAATCTTAGGGGGCATCTAGGCGCATTTTAAGAGTTAGGGGGCAACCTGTCAATCGGGTATAAACACAGGGGGCAAAAGTGTCATTTACTCTTCTCAGTAATATCTCCATATCATCTCCGTGAGTAAGAGATGGTGTGGAAAATGTTTGCAGATTATCAAGTATGGAGGAGGAATTCTCAAGTCTGTGTGGCTCTATATCAAATAAAGCATTATCATTTATATGTAAATGTCTCAACTTTTCCATATCCCAAATACAATCCGGTACACTTACGACTGCACCTAATCTTAATTCTTTGACATTTAAAGTTTCTAGATACTTGAGTTTTCCTAGGGATGCCGGGATGGAATCAAAATAGCCTTGAACAACCAAGTATCTTAAATGAACAAGCATGTTAATCGCTTCAAAATTGTTGGCTATCTTTACATCTTCCAAATCTAATATTCTAAGATGCTTAAATTTATCAGAAATGAATGAGATATCACTGCCATCTGCTACTTGTTTTTGGTCAATATCCCCATTAGTTGGGGAATTATCATTCAAACAAGAAAATATCAATGTCTGGACAAGTGGTCCAAAAGGCTTCAACTTAATGAAATGATCACATTTTGAATAAATACATACTCGACGCTAGGTAATATACTATGGGCATTGGAGGAGGTAAATCATTAGAGGAAGGAAAGAATTTATCATACCCATTTAACAGCTGTAAAAAATTCTCTTCGGCAGATTTCAATAAGCAGAAATCACGCACTGAATCAGGAACATGACAAGATTTGATTCCTCCGTCAGATTTTCTTTGACTAACTCTGACAAGGTTTCTATCAACCAGATCCTTCAAATACCCCTCGGCTACTTCCTCTACACACTCCCCGTTCTTCTGTTCTATGAAGCCTTCAGCGCTCCAAATTTTTAGTAAATTCCAAACTGAAATTTCTCTGTCTACTAAGAACACTCCAAAGTACAAAAAGCATGGTTTTACATTATCTTGCAATTGCTTGTAGCTCAACTCTATAATGCCTTGTGCACTGGCATCGCCTTGTTCATTGAATTTCTTTGCAATTTGTTTCCACTCGTCCTCTCCCCTCTCCAATTTTAAAAGGATACCAGCTGCCAAAACCAGCAAAAAGGGTATCCCTTTACAAGCTCTTGCTATTTGCTTTCCGAAGTCCAATAAATCACGAGGAAAATCTCTTCTCTGGAATACTCTCCTTTTAAGTAACTCCAAGCCTTCATCGTCTTTGATTAGGTGAAGGAGTATGCTCTGATAGTTAACTTCCAAAGCCAAATCTTGATTTCTCATCCTGAACATAATCATGCTTCCGTTGCTGCCTTTACGGATATAATCTTCGAGATCTTTCCAAGCATCAGTGGTCCACATATTGTCCAGATAGACCAGAAACCTCCGACCCAGGAGATTCTTGCGTAGCATGATACCTAGTTCGTGGTCAGTATCCTTATGACGGATTTTGTCAGAAAGTGGAAGAATATGACTTAAAAGTTGCAACAACACCTCTCTCTTTTCGTATCTTTCAGAAACAACACATCGTGTACAGATATCAAAGTGACTGACGATTTCCCTACTATTATAAATATTAGTAGCAAGTGTTGTCTTGCCTAGTCCTGCCAGTCCCACAACTGAAACAATAGAATTTTCATTTGAACCTCTAGTAATCTCTGAACTTACAAGTTTCTCCAGAGACCAGGCCAATCCAACCACTGCTGATCCTAAATGTTAATTGTATACCAGTTTCCATCTAAAACTTCCCGTCTAATGAAATCTCGACCTTCCAAAATACTAGCCCAAGACCATGTCCGATATTGTCGCAATTTAACATCTAAAAAATTAATTTAGGAAAATAAATACCCTT
Source organism: Nemophila menziesii (assembly GCA_029959085.1). NCBI lineage: Eukaryota > Viridiplantae > Streptophyta > Magnoliopsida > Boraginales > Hydrophyllaceae > Nemophila > Nemophila menziesii. The sequence continues at coordinate 3,877,997 of JARWIR010000013.1, forward strand.
CAAAGATATCTCGCCATCAGAGACTCTGGGTTTTTTAGAATTTGCCAAACTTGAGCAGGGAGCAACGTATTATTCATTCTCTTCAAATCACGAAAGCCCACACCATTTAACACTTTCCCTACAACCAGGGGCGGAGCCAGGATTTTTTGTTAGGAGGCTAAAGGATTTTGCCATATCTAATTTTATAGCTGCCAAGGCGGATCTATGTTATCAATTGGTGGGCTCAAGTCCGCCCTCAAATTAAAAAAAAAAAATTATTAAACAAAACGTGTTATAAAAATAAATTTTTTTTTAATTATTACAAATTCCTAATTCGTTTTCTATTCTAATTATAATATTTTATAATTATTTATGGTAAAAGAGATTTAAATTAAAGATAATTTAATAATTTTTGTCATCGATCATTTTATATTTATTAGAAATTATACATTTTTGTCTATTTATTTAATAATTAATATACATATATAGATTTATTTTTTTATATATGAACTAGGAAATACAAATTTTTATTTTTATTTTTTGTTAATTTTATTTTATTTTTACTTGATTATTCTTGAATATCAATTATATCAAAAAAAAAAAATTACAATATAAAAAATTGATTAGATTGAATGAATTTAATTTAATATTTTATTTTTATAATCTTTTTATCAATTATAATTTACAATATTTTTGTCGCGTTTCATTTTTTATATGAAACTAACTGGGATTAACGTTTCTAAATTTTCTTATATTTTAAGCCTACTCTCATTTTTATTCCTGGATTCGCCACAGGCTGACAGATGTTGCAGCGGCTTCTGCTTTTTCTTTATAAAAAATAAAATTTTCGTGGCTATAATAATGTTTTCCTGAATAAACATTCCTTTGACAAATGTCGCTTGTGTCAGAGATACCAGATCATCATATAACCCTGTAATCTATTAGTATAATTATATAACCAAAAATAGCACATGAAATAGGGAGATATTCACCTATTTTTTCTTAATAATCACCATTCGTAATGATCGTATCAACGTATCATTAAAATTATCCAAAGAGATGTATTATTAAAGAATTCATGTACCATTAGTATAATATCCCATTTAATAATATCCAAAATTTTGTGATAAAAATTTACCGTAAAGACCATCCGGGCTCGGAGCCTTAGTCGGTTGCATATTCATACAACTTTGTGAATTCTCTCCACCATAAGAACTTTACACAATTCTTCATTCATATAATGTGTAACTCTCGTCATATAAACCTTGTCGCGTCCTCCAAAGACAACCCTCTTTTGTCTTTGAACAGGTCATGATATGAGTGTGAAAACCCATCTCAAACCCGTTTTGTCTTCAACCTTGAGAATTTTATTAAGTATTCCATCGTTCAACTATCGTAGTGTGAAAAAAATCTGTATATTTATCTCCACACTGAAACCATTATTGTCTGGGTCGATCATCCCAATATTGTTCCTCATTTGTCTAAACAACACCTAACTACTCCCTTATTCTCATTTCCTTGTTCTGAGATTGGAAACTGACCGGTCCAGTAACAATGATTATAAGCTCCCGTTCTAGTTCCTGAATTCGAACCTTGTTGTTAGGAAAGGCTCTTTTTCTCCACAATTTTAAAGCTAAATCATATCATCCCGCTTCTCAGTAATGTGGACAGGAGACTGCTCGGTTCTTGGTTCTCCGTATGCCCTCTCCACAACCCCTCTACAATTTGTATGATCAATCCATAAATACTCAAATTTGAAGAAACATTGGCAAGATTCGTGTGTCATGTCCATCTATAAAATCGACGGTGAATGGTCTAAGCCAATAGCCGAAAAAACAAAAATATTAGCTTTGGGAAACCTGTCACACTAATCTGTAGACACAAATGCCCAATCAAGCTTTTGCTTGACGAGATCATTATTTATCCTCCGGTTAAACCACATCTAAAAATCTAACGAACCATTAGAACATATAAATTTATTAAAATAAATAACATGATTATGATCAACGTAATTACGACTCAATTTCTCAGTATTTGATAAAGACGCATTAACATCCCGAATAATAATACACGACTCATCATGACTTTCTTTCCATTTAGTCAAATCATTCCAAAATACATGTCGGTCACTATGATTAGGAGGAGCATGCACACATACAAGGTAACAAACATTTCTATTGTAAAAAATCTTATTAATAACATTACACTTACGTTCGTTAAAAATACTAGTATTAAAAGAGTCATGCCAATGGACCCAAATGCCCCCTAATTTAGAGGTACTACCCTTAGGGTCTCTACTGAAAACATTATCTAACCTAGAATGTGTGACAATACTAGTAGTGTCTTGAGACTTAAGCATAGTTTCAAATAGTCAAAGAAAAGAAGGTCGGTACTTAGTAATCAAAGACTAAAATACCTTTTTTGCCAAGGGTACAAGAATGCCTTGACAGTTCCACACCGACACACTTATTGAAAGTCTCCAGCCATCTTTGAAACAGTCTGGATATCCCTCAGTGAATTATTGTATTCGACAGAGCAAGTCAAAGACTCCCTGATATTATTCATATTACTACATCTACGTGGATCTTCCAAACCACTCGCCCCTTTTTCCTTTCTTAACAAAACTGGGTCGAAATTATCATCAATCCCCCTCCTCCCTTACTTCTTCAATTCTACCGTTTCCAATTCAAAAAATTTCATGTCCTACATACCACATAGTACCATTCCCTCATGATGTTTCCAACAAACACCTTTTTGATCCATTCCTCTGGTCCAACTCACACTTGCATTCTCCTAATCTAGATTAGCCCTTCTACAAAAACTCTTAAAACTAGCCCATAGAATATCCCTCCCAATCTCCTCTTTTACAATGGTCCAATAGGCCCAATCACATGTATCGGCCTCCAAGCTCATTCTCAGCTACTTCATTGCCATGTAAAACCATGATAAACACCCTAAATTCCAACTCCCTCCAATCTGAAAATGCCAAGAACTCCTTCTAATCTAAAAATGCCAAGAACTCCTTCCAATCTGAAAATGCCAAGAACTTAACTATTCTTCTTAGACCCATAAATCTTGTGCAATGTTTATTATCATCCATACTCTCCCGGCATGCAAGTCCCCATATACAAAAGTCAAAGTGACTAACCACCCCTCTCCTCGATGCCCCATCAATTCCCATTTCCAATTCAAAATCCAAATGCTTCCTTTAATATCCAATCTCAAAATATTATGGTCAAGCCCACCAATCATAACGCCCAAGGACACATCTTCTTTATCAGTGTGACAAAAACTATCGAACTCCATTAATAGTCCTCTTCAGATTCGCTCTCCATTTCGTACAACCTTTTCGCGATCATCCTTTTCGCGATCATCCTTTTCAAACCTAACAACAAAAATACTTCGGACCCATCTCCTCGTTTCAGTTTTCATGTAACAGCCCCATTTCCGATTTCCCTCATCTTCTTACTTCATTCTATCATTTTGTTTCTTACGCCGTACTCCATCCTTAATCTGGTCCATACCGATAACGAAATTCAAAGGCATAACAGATTAAATTTAGAAAAATTTAGATAACTTGATCGCATAAAAAAGGATATTTTGTCTAAATTATAAATCAAAGCCCTATTTAGTAACACTTGATTAATATTTACATCGGACATAAATTATAAATAACTACGCTAAAATCTATAACGTAATATCATGATTTAACTTCAGTGGTACTCAAAAATCGATCTTACCGAAACCAGACTAAGTTGCTGTTTTTTCTGCAAAATACAAAACAAAGTCTAAACGTGAGTCAAACTCCACAAGTAAGGTACCCAATAATATTTAAATATGACATAAGATATTTAGAAAGATCACTAAATTCATATGATAACATAGCATTTCACCAAAAAAACCCTTAGAAATCTAAAAGTTCAAAAATCGCGATTTCACTTAACTCATGTAATTTCTATAAAAAATTGCATTTAACCCAGGTCAAATTTACATTTTACCCGTATAGCTCTGGTAAATACCCGTGCAGCTCCGATCAAAAAGTGAGTACAATGCCTCCACCAGACACAGGGTTGAAATATTCAAATTTTAGTAGAAACAGTAAATTATTTCTCTTAGCAAACATTACCTAAACACAAACATAATTATTTGCTAGTATAAAAGCATGGCACAAAGTTTAAACTCCAGAAAAATCATGTTTTCTTTACAACATTAACCAATTATTCAATAAGCATAAATCTATCTCTTTCAATAATCAAAGTTCAGTATTGAAAAACTTATGTTTTAAACTAAATGTAATACCTTTGCATGTATACAAAAGTGTACAAATAATATTGATAAATTGAACTAAAGTAATAGGAAAATTTTACCCTCACTCACTTTTTGACAAAATCTCCAAAAATCCTCATTTTCACCTACTAACTTCTATTTTCTCCTTGATTCCTTTAATCTATACAATTCCAGAAAATTGTAATTATAGTTTGTAGAATAAACCCCGCGCTTTTTCCCTTCCTTCTTTATCCCTCTCTCCTTCTTATTCCCTTCCTCCCTAGTTTCCTCTTTTTCCTTTTTCTTTTTTTCCCTTAAGTTTGTAGGGGAAAAGTAATAAAAAAAAACCCCCCAAAGGCCCAGTAATAGTATAATATATTTTATTATTATTCTAGTATTTTAAAACCTACAAATTTAGCAAAATATGAGTTGGACCCAAAATATTTTAGGTATTACACCTTTCCCCTTAACCATAAGTTTTATCCTCGAAACTTTCTTACCACCATCAGAAAAAAGTTGAGGATATTTCACGCGAGCCTCTTCCTCCGGCATCCATGTGGCTTCCCTCAGCGTTTGACCTTCCCATTGTACTTTCACTTATGTAATAATTCTACACCTTAAAATTTGGCCCTAACGGTCCACAATAGCCAATGGGACCTCGTCATTAAGAATAAAATCTTTATTTATATGCAAATTTTGTACTAAATTACATGATTGGGTCTCTGAGGTATTTACGAAGTTGAGAGACATGAAACACATCATGAAATCCAGCCAATGATGGAGGCAAGGCAAGCCAATAGGCTACATCACCTACATAGTCTAATATCTTAAATGGGTTAGTAAATCTCGACTATGAAATCTCATAACTCATCTCGTTGGTGAAACCTTTTAAAATACATGATTTCCAACTTGAAACTCGAGGTCATTCTTCTTACATCTACCCAACATTTTTGTCTATATTGAGATTTTTGGTCCTCTCCCAATTAATTTGACATTTTCCTCAGTTTTTTCCATTATTTGCGAAGCTGAAACTTTCCTTTCCCTCATATCCCATTACAATGGGGTTCGGAATTTCCGTAAGTCCTCATATGGCGTCATCTTAATATTCGAGTGATAACTGTTATTATAATAAAACTATACTAAAGTTATGTGTTTTTCCCAACCTGTACCAAAATTCACAACACACGCTCTAAGCATATCCTCCGATGTTCGGATGGTTCTATTTGTTTGTCCATCGGTCTGGGGATGGAAAGTCTAACTAAATTTTAATTTACTTACCAACGCTTCTTGAAAACTCTTCCAAAATTTAGAAGTGAAACGAGGATCTCAATTCGACACGATCTTTTTAGGTGTGACATGAAGACAGACTATCTCCTTAATAGATAATTGGGCCCTTTTTTCTATGAAACCTTGCATGCTAACAGGTTAAAAATACGATGATTTTGTGAAACGATATGTGATTATACAAATTTTATCACATTTACCTTTCGACTTGGGCAAACCTGTCACGAAATCCATTGAAATACAATCCCATTTCCACTCGGGAATCTAAAAAGATTGAAGCAGTCCCGATGGTTCTTGATGTTCAACCTTGACTCTCTGGCATGTCATACATTTAGTCACGAATTCACCAATTTCTCTGTACATGTTTCGTCGACAAAATTTATCCTCAAATCCAGATACATTTTAGTAACCCCCGGTGTACAAAGAATTTCTCTTTATAATTCAAAGTTGTTAAGAACACATATCCTTTCACCTAATCTCAGGGTGCCGTCATCATAAATTCAAAGGTAAAAAATTTCACCTTTCTAAGTTTGATCGAGCGTCCAGCGAAAATGGATCTAACAATTACGCCATCTTAATCTTCTCTATAAGCTATGCTGTAGATCTCCCCGCCTAGGCGCGCCTAGGCGTCAACTCCCCCCTCAGGCGCTTACGCCTAGTTAAAACTCTAGGCGTTTTTGCCTAGCGCCTTAGTCGTCGTGGAATAGGCGCCTAGCCCGTCTAGGCACTGATTAATGGCAAAAAATGGCTGCCTAGGCGCCGCTTAACGGCAAAACACACCCGTATTGGCCTTCTTGTTATTTTTCTTATTCTCGAGAATTTTTTGATTGATATTATAATTCAATTTTTAGTATTTTTTATATATACTATAGTGTTTTAAGATGAATTGTATGACTTAAATAGTTGAAATTTCTATAATTACTACATATATATTACTAAATATACAAAATTACACAGCGGGATTCAAAATCGTATAATTCCGCCTAGGCCCCGTGTAATCCCGTCTAGGCGCTAGGCCCGGGTCGAGCGCCTAGGCCTCAAAACCGAGATCTACAACATAGTCTATAAGGGTATATTTTACACTCAAATGACACATGGTACTTGTGGTAGATGTTGATATAATCTCTATCTGCAAGTGTTCAAAAGTTTTTAATAATTCCTTTTACGAAGTTACGAGAGAAACTATAGATATAGACGGTCTTCTACTCAAAGTGTCTGATATTACATCAACTTTACCTGGATGATAGAGAATGGTTAAATCATAATCTCAAATCAATTCTAACCATCTTCTTTGTCTCAAAAATAGTTCCTTTTGAGTAAACAAGTATTTTACTTTTATGGTCCGTAAACAGTTTACAAGTAACTCCATATAAATAATGTCTCCAAACTTTTAAGGCAAAAACAACAACATCAAGTTACAGGTCATGAGTAGGATAGTTCATCTAAATCTTCTTAAATTGTCTTGAGGCATAGGCTATAACTGTACCATATTTCATAAAAAAACATCCTAAATCCATAAGAGAAGCGTCACTATATATTTCGAAGTCTTCATCTCCTTTAGGCAAAGAAAGCATAGGCGCAGCCACCAATCTATCCTTTAACTCCTGAAAACTATTATCACATCTTGGTGTCCATTCAAAATTAACTCCCTTTCGAGTCAATCTACTAAGAGGCGCTGCTAATCAAGAAAACCCTTCGACAAACTTACGATAGTAACTAGCCAATCCTAAGAAACTACGAATCTTGGAGACCGGGGTAGGTGTTGGCCACTTAACGATTGCTTCAATTTTTAGTGGATCAAAAGAAACTCCATCCTTAGAGATTACATGTCCCAAAAATGCTACCTCTGGAAGCCAAAAATCACATTTTTCAAATTCTGCAAAGAGTTTTTCTTGCCTCAAAATTTGCATTACCCTGATGAGATGTCGATTATGCTCCTCTTTGTTTTTTGAATACACAAGAATATCATCAATAAAAATTACTCTGAATTGATCAAGATAAGGCTTGAAAAAATGATTCATAAAGTCCATAAAAGCTGCATGGGCATTGTTTAACCCAAATGGTAATTCTAACTACAAACTCGTAATGACCATATCTTGTTCGGAATGTAGTTTATGAAATATCTTCTTTCTTGATTCTTAACTGATGATACCCAGGTCTTAAGTCAATCTTCAAAAATACTTGCAGACCTTCAATCTGATCAAATAAATCATATATACGTGAAATTGGTTATTTATATTTTATAGTAACCTTGTTGAGTTCTCGATAATCAATCAATACATAAACATAAAATACCATCATTTTCCCTAAAGAATAGGACCAGAGCACCCCATGGAGAAACACTTGGCTGAATATGTCCTTTGTCGAGTAATTCTTGAAGTTGTATCTTCAGTTCTTTGAGTTCTACTGGTGCCATCATGTATGGTGTTGTGGAAATTGGTGTCGTACCTAGAATCACCTTAATTTCAAACTCAATCTCTCTTTCTGATGGTATTCCAATAATATCTTTGGTTAACACATCTGAAAAATCCTCCAATATGGAGAAACCGTTGATCTTAGATTCCACAGTTAAGGTAAGTTCAACCACATTGGCTAAAAACCTGAAACATCATTTTTTCAACAATTTACGTGCTTTCAAAACTGAGATGAAGCAAGAAGTGTAAAAATCCCTCTGAATGATGTCTCCTCTTTTGTGATAGATTAATATTAGGATGAGACATCATTTTTAGTTATTTAGAAGTCTTTCTAGTCGATTTTCTTGAGAAATGCTACACTTTCCTATTTCTAGTCTTGATTTGGTAAATTATTATTTTTAGAGCATATTGGATTTAATTATTTATTTAGTGTGAAACTTTAAAGATAATTATGGAGATTAATTAGAGTCCAAGTTGAAGGTTAAGAGATATGGAAAGAAGATAAGCATGGAAATTGGAGATTAGGAAAGAAAAGCTAAAAATATGGAAAAGGAAAAGCTGCCATAAATCTGAATTTCACCACCCACGACCACAAATCAGCTTATATCTCAAAATCGGTGGAAAATTTGGAGAAACGGTTAAGAGACAAGTTAAATATCTTTCCGAAAAGATGAATTTCGACTACTCATATGCATCAAACGGATAAGAATTGAAGCTGTTAAGACCAAAACAAAAACGAGCCTGAATTCATATTTTAGGGTTACGAATTTGAGTTGGGATAGGAGTCCACTACTTACCTTCTCCATCAAGAAAATGAACGAGGGCTTCTATACACCTATAAATACACCCTTATATCATTTGTAAATCATCCTTGCCTCATAGTAATTAGTCTTTAGGTTTATTATCATCAGAATTATTGTAGAGAGCAAGATGAAGTCTTTCATTACTTCTTTTAGTTTATTTCCTTCAGGTATGAACTAATTTTCCCATAGCTTGGGTTTTGCATCATGTATAATCTATGAATTCTAATTTCTTTCTATCTAAGTTTCTTTGGGAATTATATGTTTTAATCTGATATTAGCTTCTTACCTATATATTTGTTTATGTGTTTTGATTTAATGATTGTTTTCCTTGCGGAGCGCAACGTTTAGGATTACCTTAATAGTAGTTAGATGACCACCTTAGCTGGGTGTCTAATAATTGAAACACCACATAACGTCTAGTGTCGATATTGGTCTTGACGACACTAGTTCTAACTAGATAGTCATTAGGGTATAATATAATCACTATCACCATGTTTGGAAATTGATTGCTTAGGGCCCTAGTAGCGCAGGAAAACCCTATTTAAACCAGCCTCGTGGTGTGTTCGTAGCCCCCTTAATCGCTCTCAAGGTCTAAGGTATGGGAATTTAGAATCCTAACTAAGTATCTAAGAGCTAATTATCTCCCTTATTAACTAGATTTGATAGAAAGAATTAGAAGGATTGGTACATACTAACAAAACCTAAGCTATACTTCTCATCTCATATTTCTTCGTATTAATTTAGTTGTTTTTTATTTTTCCTTAGTTAAATTACTTATCTCGAATTTATCTCTTTTATTTTCTGTCTTTTAATTAATTGCTTCTTACTCATTATTATTTACCCATTCGTGTAACACACTAAGTCCCTGAGAACGAATTCAACTTATCATTAGAACTTGCATACGTGCTGTAATACTTGCAGTACCGTGCTTGTCTAGGGTGTAAGTGCATTATTTTTTGGCTTATATTTACCTTATTTTTATCACACCCTAGGCGACACCACTGACAAATACAAATTTTGGTATATGTGGAATTTTAAACACGACTCTCTTTCCAAAACAGTTTACATGTCTGTGAAAATATGCTAACCAATCCATTCCCAAATTAACATCAAAATCCTTCATATCTAATTCTATCAAATGTGTTGGTAGATTGTTATCGTTAATTTTAACTAGACAATCATGATAAACCCTGATTACTGTTACCTACTTACCTATTAGTGATTCTACACACAACACAGGCTCAAGTTTTGTAGGCATATATCCCAAAGAAGGAGCAAATTTAGAAGGAATATAAGAAAAAGTTGATCCCGTGCTATGCTGTAGATCTCGGTTTTGCGGCCTAGGCGGTCGACCAGGGCCTAGCGCCTAGGCGGGTGATGTCTCCTCATTTGTGATAGTAAAATACACTCTTGAGACATCATTTTAGGCTTATTTATTAGTTTATAGGTTGATTTTAGCTTAATTTAGTGCACTTTCCTATTTTGAGTCTTGATTTGTAGAATTATTATTTTTAGAGCATATTGGGTTTAATTGTTTATTTAGTGTGAAGCTTTAAAGATAATTATGGAGATTAATTAGAGTCCAAGTCAAAGATTACAACTTATGGAAAGAGATATGCATGGAAATTGGAGATAGAAGGAAACTGAGTTCAAATAGGAAAAGGAAAAGCTGCCTAAATCTGGGATTCTGCAGAACACGTCCAAAGATTGGTGTTTTTACCTAAGAAATAGGCCAAATTTGGTAATTTCCTTTTAAAGGGCCTAGATAATTCTGTTGCGATTCTTTTGGTATCTTATAGAGCAAAATCCGACCAATAACGAAAAAGATACACTCAAAACAACGCAGCAGTGTTTATCTTACGAATTTGGGTTGGGCCAGGAGCCCATTACTTGAAGTTATCTCCAAGAAACGAATTAGGTCAACCTATACCCTATAAATACAGCCTCTTAACACTCTTAAATCATCCTTGGCCAGACCCTAAGGCCAAGAGGAAGCTGCAACACAAGAGAAGAAGTCTGGAGGGAGCTGTGCAACAATCATGTCTCCTTCAACCTCTTATTTTGTAATTCTTTCTTCTTCTTTTCTTTGTATGAACTAATTCTCTTAGCTTAGGTTTTGCATAATGTATAAACTATGAATTCTAATTCTTCTATCTAAGTTCTTTGGGAATTATATGTTTTAATCTGATATTAGCTACTTACCCTTATATTTGATTATGTGTTTTGATTTAATGACTGTTTTCCTTGCTAGTGCACGAGTATAGGATTACCTTAATAGTAGTTAGATGGTCACCTTGTAAGGGTGTTTAACTATTGAACCACCACATAACGTCTAGTGTCGATAGCAGTTCTGACAAAACATACTTCTAACTAGATAGTCATTAAGGTTTGTTGTAACCACCATATCACCAAGATTGCAGTATTTGCTTAGGGCCTTAGTGGCGTTTGATAACCCTATTTTAAATCACTTCTTGGTTGTGCCGTTGCCCCCTTAGTCGCTCTCAAGGTCTAAGGTAGTGGAATTTAGAATCCTGACTAAGTATACCAAGAGCTAATATTCTCCCTTATAAATTAGATCTAATAGATAGAATTAGAAGGATTAGTGCATACTAGTAAAACCTAAGTTATATCGGTCATACTATCTTCTTTTCTTTTCTGTTATTTATTTTCTGTCTTTAATTTAGTAGTTTAGTTTTCTTATTAAAAACCAAATAAATATCTATCTTTCTCTTCTTTCTACTTGCGTATTATTATCTATCTTTAATATCTGCACTTGATAATTTGCATAAGTTCTCTCTAACTTTCGTCAGTCCCTGAGGAACGAATCTTCTTATCATTAAAACTTGCATACGTCCTGTAATACTTGCAGTACAGTGTTAGTTTAGGGTGTGTATTTGCACTTATTTTATACATCTTTTTATCACACCTTAGGCCACACCAAGTTTTTGGCGCCGCTGCCGGGGACTACATCGTTAGTCCTTGTGCAATTATCTTGTGCTTTTATTTTAGTTAGTTCTATTTTACGCTTTTCTTTTTAGTTTTTGTCTTTACAGATTTTTTCTAGGCGAGAGCAGATTTATTAGGAGATAAAGGTTTCGTGCTATTAGATCCTGAAGAAGCTATTAAAAGATGGAATCTCTAAAGCTCAAGGAGTTAAGCCGACAACTTGAGGAATTACGAGAACAATCGCAACAACTAGCTCAGAGGAATCTAGTACATGCCTCACCTTCATGTCCTAGTTGTGGAGCAAGAGATCACTCGTGGGGACATTGCATGAACAATCCAGCCTCAATTTCCTTCATGCCTTATCAAAGAGGCCATTATTATGATGGTTATTATCAATCTCAAGGAAATTACGCTGACTATCAACCCCCACAGAGTTACAATTGGGTCGGAGATCAACAGAATTATAATCATAATAATCATTATTATGATGATTATTATCAACCACGACCACAATCTTACTATACTCCACAACCTATCTATCAAGAAGCGCCGATTTATAATGAAGCTTATCAAGAACCACATCCTTATTCAATGCAGCAAACCATACAAGAACAACCTCCGAGTTTGAATTCAAGCATGGCTAAGATGATGAATCTAATTGAAAAGATAGAGAATAACCAGCAAAGAATCCAAAACTCAGATGATGCGATTGACAAGCTTATGCAGACAATGTCACAAATGGTGGAAAAAACTAAAATCCTTGCGGAAAGGCAACTCCGAAGTGACACTACTGCTCCACAAAACAAAGTTTGTCATGCAGTTGAATTAGGAAGTGGAAAACAACTACCTCCAACAAGACCAGAACCAGAACCAGTCCCTATTCCAGATCAGAGGGGGGAAGAAGCAACAGAAGATAAGGTCGAAGAGGTAGTTGAACAAGAACGTGTCCAAGAGAAGACACCAGAAAAGAAAGAGAGCCCGGTGGTAACCAACACATGTCCTCCTCCACCATTCCCGTCACGTGTCAGAAAGGACAATTACTTAGAATTCAAGAAGTTCGTTGACATGGTGAACAAGTTAAAAATCAGCATACCGTTTGTAGAAGCTCTCACAAGAATGTCAAAATATGGCCAATTCATGAAGGACATTCTTTCTAACAAACGAAGATTCGAAGCTAAAGAGATGAATGGATTGCTAGAGGAGTGTAGTGCTACAAATGAAATCGAGTTACCACCACTTCCCACGACATCTTGGATGGCACCATCCATGATTATTAAGAATCGAGCTGAAAAGTTCGTGGGAATTAAAGGCAAAGGGTGGAAATTTCGTCATCCTTAATCGAGGTAACACGTCTAACTTTGAAAGACGTTAAACAAAAGTGCTGTACGGGAGACAACCCGTAATTTCTTTTATGTTTTTACGTTTTTAGTTTTTAATTTATATTTAGTTTAGTTAATTTTAGTTGATATTGCATATTTGAGAAAGGTATTAGTGTTTTTGATGATTAGGTATTGGAGAAATCGAGTTAGGGAAGCGAGCAAAATTTTTTTTTTTTTTGGAAAGAAACTTCAGCAAGTCATATCTTTGCGCTCGGATATCGGAATCAGGTGATTTTTGAGCCTAAACTGCATAACTTTTCGAGATCTAGCTGCTGGGGAGGTTTTTGCCACGTGCGGTACACCGGACCTCAGCCGCGGTGCACCGCGTGGTCAAAAACCCGTACTACGGGTTGCTACCGCGGGTTTTATCCAGAAACGAAAAAAAAAAAATAGCTGATGGGTCCGGTATACCGGACCCTATACCGCGCCATGCACCGCACAAACACGTGCCACGGGGTCCTACCACGGGTTTTTTTACGTAGGAGGCGCGGTGTACCCCGCGGTACACCCCATGGTCCGCAGGGGTAGTCCGCAGCGCCGCAAGAGAGAGAAAAACCTACGGGATTTGATTATAAAGGAGGTATTAAGCTTTTAGTTCCGAAATTTATAAACCCAAACCCTCTTTTTCTTCTCCACAACTCTCCTAACTCCATTGAAGCTCATCAAAACCTTCACCAATCATCAAAACACTACCCAATCACCATGAAAACACATCCAATTCATTCTCCACATCATTACAAGGAAGATTCAACCACCTATATCATACCAAAACACCTTGAATCCAAGAATCAAAAGCTTAAATTTCAAAAATTCATCCTCCAATTTCTTAAATCCATACCAATCCATGAAGAATCCATCTTACCCACATAGAGAATCATCATCAAATCACCTTTCCTAACCCAAATTAAGCTTATACAACCAATAATCAAGAGTTCCAAATTTCAAGAGTGGTTAAAGCTTTGAGTTGGGGGTCAATTGAGATGATTAAGAGAACATGAACATTATCTACTGAAAGGGAGATGAAGAAATCAAGGTATTGGATCTAATTGAGAAGAAATCAAGTGAGAAAAGTCCTAGTTCCAATTCAAAGGGTAAAACAAGTCAAGAGAAGAGAGGTTAGCATGCTGTGTTGATGAGCAAAAAGATTCCAACTTTGGTGAAGAAGACAACACAACCTCTACAAATCAAAGACCTTATACCCAAAAGAAAAAGAGAAAGCTTCAATGGCCATGATAGCTTCTCCGAAGCAACAATTAAAGGAACTACCTTTTTCTTATGAGAAAGTATTTGAGAAAGAAGTTGAAGGTGAATACATGAAGGTTCATGGAGATTTGGAATGCTTTGGGTTGTTTGTGAATTGTATTGTGTGAGGAGAAGAAGAAGATGTGGCACAGTTGATCTATGAGGAGGTGATACGAATTTTCGATCTCTCCCATATCATTATATAAAGCAATATCCTATTATGATCACGTGTCCTGAACGAAAAGCGAGTAAGAAGATGGGTGAAGAAGATACATTAGATTTAATCCGAGTATCGTCTAGGCGAGGTAAAAGCCTCGAAGAGTATGTTTTCTTTCTTCCCTACCATTTCTTTATGTGCAATTTGTATGCTAATTTTAAATTTTATTTTTCTTGAGTCTTTTTCGAGTCGTGGGGACACGGCTCATTTTTGAGTTGGGGGTGGGGATTCGTTGTCCTCATCTTCCTTTTTGTGTTTTTCATAAAATTTAAAATTTTTGGGTTGAATTAGGCATAGAATATTTTGAATGTACCTATTTGAGCATGATTTTATTAAGTTAATGATAGTAAGTAGTATGTTTTTGAAAGATGTTGCAAAATTGTCTAGATGCATGTATGAAAACAGGAAATAAAGGATAGAAAAGTTAATGAGCAATGCTAAGAAGTATGTTGAAACTTAGGAATAGTTATTTGGTGTGTAGAACGTGAGGTTTGAAATTAGTTGAAAACCCACTTGTCTATGAACTAGTAGTGAAAAAGTAACGAAATCCGGTAGTTAGAAAAATGAATAAGGCAGTTCTTTCATGATTAAAACACTTGAAGCTTTTATACTTTCTCACCCTTTTATTTGATTATTGTTATTTATCCGTCTTAGCCCCTCTGAGCCTTTCTAAAGCCTTTTATTAACCACATTATAATCCATACCCTAGTTTTAGGACTTATCTATATAACCCGCACTCGAATCGCAAAACCTGAGACAACTCGTTTTAGAGCTTGAGTTTGGGGTGGTGGGTTTCATCATTAGGGAACATTGGGTTTGGGTATTATCTTTGTGATTTTATTGATGATGAATTGGTATTATTGTAACCCTTTGCCGGGGTAATAGTGAATGAAAAAGAAGCTACGAGCTAAATTTGCCAACAAGGGCATAAAAAGAAAAAGAATATATATATATGAAAAAAGAAAATAGTGTGATATCTCAACATAAAAAGAGAATCATAGCTATACAAAAAAGAAAAATTGATTTGAAAAGAGAAAATATATATTCGGACCGGCAAAGTGGATTTTATATCATCAAAGGTTTTAATTGGGATTATTGGGGATGCACATTAAAAAGCATCAATAAATTGGGTTGAGTGAGAACATCTTCGAGTGAAAACTCAAGCTCTAGGGCGATTCGTTGATGGCTAGTGAGGAGAGAGCCAAAAGCTCACTTTTCATTATCCAAATATACCACACCCGTCCTTAAGCCACATTATAACCAAAGACCTTAGGATTTCTAACTACTAGATGGAGAAACAATTGAGGTAGTAGGTAGTAGGTAAGTGGACCATTGGATGCTGTATTTGGGACCTATGAACAACCTATAGCCATTAACCTGAACTAAGTTATCATCCTCTCCTTCTGGCATTGCGAAATTAATCTTAAACTTGAATTTATGGATTGTTGATTACATGTATATTAAGCATAGTTGTGCATTATTTCTTAAGAATTACTACATGAGACTTTTTAGATATTTTGCTCTAGGATCATTCATTGAGTTCTGTTCTTATTCTCCTCCTACTTCTTCTTCTTCTTGACTACCCTACTGTTTTTACTTTTATTGTATCGGGACGATACAACTTTGAGTTGGGGGTCTTGATGTCTCCTCATTTGTGATAGTAAAATACACTCTTGAGACATCATTTTAGGCTTATTTATTAGTTTATAGGTTGATTTTAGCTTAATTTAGTGCACTTTCCTATTTTGAGTCTTGATTTGTAGAATTATTATTTTTAGAGCATATTGGGTTTAATTGTTTATTTAGTGTGAAGCTTTAAAGATAATTATGGAGATTAATTAGAGTCCAAGTCAAAGATTACAACTTATGGAAAGAGATATGCATGGAAATTGGAGATAGAAGGAAACTGAGTTCAAATAGGAAAAGGAAAAGCTGCCTAAATCTGGGATTCTGCAGAACACGTCCAAAGATTGGTGTTTTTACCTAAGAAATAGGCCAAATTTGGTAATTTCCTTTTAAAGGGCCTAGATAATTCTGTTGCGATTCTTTTGGTATCTTATAGAGCAAAATCCGACCAATAACGAAAAAGATACACTCAAAACAACGCAGCAGTGTTTATCTTACGAATTTGGGTTGGGCCAGGAGCCCATTACTTGAAGTTATCTCCAAGAAACGAATTAGGTCAACCTATACCCTATAAATACAGCCTCTTAACACTCTTAAATCATCCTTGGCCAGACCCTAAGGCCAAGAGGAAGCTGCAACACAAGAGAAGAAGTCTGGAGGGAGCTGTGCAACAATCATGTCTCCTTCAACCTCTTATTTTGTAATTCTTTCTTCTTCTTTTCTTTGTATGAACTAATTCTCTTAGCTTAGGTTTTGCATAATGTATAAACTATGAATTCTAATTCTTCTATCTAAGTTCTTTGGGAATTATATGTTTTAATCTGATATTAGCTACTTACCCTTATATTTGATTATGTGTTTTGATTTAATGACTGTTTTCCTTGCTAGTGCACGAGTATAGGATTACCTTAATAGTAGTTAGATGGTCACCTTGTAAGGGTGTTTAACTATTGAACCACCACATAACGTCTAGTGTCGATAGCAGTTCTGACAAAACATACTTCTAACTAGATAGTCATTAAGGTTTGTTGTAACCACCATATCACCAAGATTGCAGTATTTGCTTAGGGCCTTAGTGGCGTTTGATAACCCTATTTTAAATCACTTCTTGGTTGTGCCGTTGCCCCCTTAGTCGCTCTCAAGGTCTAAGGTAGTGGAATTTAGAATCCTGACTAAGTATACCAAGAGCTAATATTCTCCCTTATAAATTAGATCTAATAGATAGAATTAGAAGGATTAGTGCATACTAGTAAAACCTAAGTTATATCGGTCATACTATCTTCTTTTCTTTTCTGTTATTTATTTTCTGTCTTTAATTTAGTAGTTTAGTTTTCTTATTAAAAACCAAATAAATATCTATCTTTCTCTTCTTTCTACTTGCGTATTATTATCTATCTTTAATATCTGCACTTGATAATTTGCATAAGTTCTCTCTAACTTTCGTCAGTCCCTGAGGAACGAATCTTCTTATCATTAAAACTTGCATACGTCCTGTAATACTTGCAGTACAGTGTTAGTTTAGGGTGTGTATTTGCACTTATTTTATACATCTTTTTATCACACCTTAGGCCACACCAGCGGGATTACACGAGGCCTAGGTGGAATTATACAGTTTTGAATCCCGCTGTGTAATTTTGTATATTTAGTAATATATATGTATTAATTATAGCAATTTTAACTATTTAAGTCATAAAATTCAACTAACAACATTATAGCAAATATAAAAATACTAAAAATTGAGTTATAATATCAATTAAAGTCGAGAATAAGAAAAATAACAAGAAAAACTATGCGTACATGTTTTGCCATTAATCGGCACCTAGACGGCCATTTTTTGCCATTAATCGGCACCTACACAGGTTAGGCGTCTATTAAAACGTCTAGAAATTTAACTAGGCGTAAGCGGCTGAGGGGGGAGTTGACGCCTAGGCGGGGAGATCTACAACATAGATCCAGTATCAAATAAAACATATGCATAAATTGAGGAAATAGATAGTGTACTTGACACTACATCTTCAGAAGCTTGGGCATCCCTCCTTTGTCATCGCATAAATTATAGATTTATTATAAGTGCTTCCTTGTTCGGACTTTGCCACTTTACTTTGAGCGCCTCTATGTTCACTTGTTTTTCCTCGTGGACAATCCTTAAGATGAAGATCAGCGGCGACTCCACACCTGAAACACCCACCTGTAATTCATCTACGCGATTGAACCAGGTGGTTCTTCCTACATTTCGGGCACTTGTCTCAGGAGATTGGCATGTTCATTTTCTTTGTTGCACTGCTTGAAGAATAATTTTCTTATATCCACTTACAACTTTGAGAGTCGGCTGGTTGGCGTTGTTTTCCCAGATTCTTTCTTTCCTCAATAGCTATTGCCGCATTCACGACATCTTTATAACTTCGATGAAGGAGTGAAGCTACCACGTCTGGAATAGTAGACTTCAAACCAAACTAAAATTTTATAGCCTTCAAATATTCCCCGACCACTAAGAAAAGGGGCAAAACGAGAAAGTTCTAAAAAGCGTCAAATATATTCTCGAACTGTCATCTCCCCTATTTGAGTAAGAGTAGTAAACTCAGCTATCATCAAGTCACGATAAGATTAGGGGTAAAATTCTTCTTCAAAGGTGTCCCGGATTTCTTTCCATGTTGACACTTTTGGGGATTGGTCTCTCTTGATTGACCACCAATCTTTTGAAGCTCCACGTAACATAAATGCGCCAAAACGAACCCTTCGATCCTTGGGATAATTAAGCACAAGAAAAAGATCTTTGATATTTGTTATCCATTTTGTAGCTTCCGATGGTTCCATGTAGGGGTGAGCATTGACCGAGTCAACCCGATAAAAAAAGAAAAACTCGAATCAACCCGGTAGAAAAAAAAGAACTCGAGTCAACCTGCCGAATTTGGCTCACCGTGTAATGTGTTATTTCTGTTATTAAAGTAACCACCAGTTGTACAAAAGAAATGGTTTCCCGAAAAGAAAAATAATGAGAATAAAAACGAGTTTAAGTGTAAACGAACTATTACACGGAAAAAAAACGAAATAACAGTTACATGGAAATTGAAATAACGTTTACACGGAAATTGAAATAACAATACACGGAAAACGGAAATACACTTACACGATAAAGAAAAACGAAGTCACCGTCAAACTATGGTTGTTAAAAAGATATTCCGGCGTGACCGGTATCTCTAACAGAACTAAAACTACGTTTAGGAAAATATAGAGAGAAGGTGGTGAGGCAGAGAGTTTTTCCTTGGTGTATTTTCGTAGCTTCTGAAAGTGGAGTGAGTGCTCTTTATATAGGGGAGTGTAGAGGAGGACCCAAGCCTTCGGAAACGTCTCCATTAAGGCCCACGATTACCTCCCGAAATTGGCTTAATTGGGTTGACGTTTTTGATTGTCTTGTAACCCCCACGTTTTTTATTTGATTTGATTTTCTGTAACAGCTTAGTTGACCTCCTTTGATATTCCCACGTGTTTGACTTGTCTAAGTAACAGCTGCTGGGATATTCTTTCACCTTAACGCGTGCGAGATTGGTGGAGATTTGTCTCTACGTTTAAGTTGAGTAGTCAACCCCCCACTATAAGAGCTGGTACAAAATCCATTTCATTTTTCATTTTTTGACTCCCCAAACTCCCCAAACTCCCCACGACCCACGCCCCACGCCTTACGCCGTCGCCGGTGCCGATGCCGGGCTGGGCGGGTGGGTGGTGGTGGTGGTGCGTGCGTGTGGGCTAGATCAATGCCTTTCCATGTGCATGATTATTGGGTATTTGGACTAAGTTGATATCACAAAGTATAAAAATAGCTATAACTCTTTATAACCCACCGATGTGGGAAGAGTTTAAAAACCAATATTGACTATCAAATGTACTACTTGTCATAACAGATGTCCAACAATCCCCCACACATTTGAATGTCAACAAAAGGTTTGGTGAGAAGGTTCCAGAAAGAAGAATGGGTGAATTGTACTTAAGTGTCAATATCTTGCGATTTGAATTGACACGTAGTGAAGCGAGGCAACCACCGAATACCGTTTAAGTGAACTTACTCTTGAACTTTAACGGTTATCGATCGAGACCCTCACAGCACATACTCTACCCGATTCAAGGATATGGTTCCCTCTAACCTCACCTTTCGGTTCATCAAGCCCTTCTCTAAGGACCACCCTTTACGGGCTATGAACTTGGTGGATTTATTCATTTGAGAGTGGTGTAAGGACGTCTCCTCAGCACTCTACCATGAATATTTGGGTTTCAATGTTACCCTTGAATTCATCAAGTCCTTCTCAAAAGAACCACCATAAAGGCTATGAATTCAATGTGAGTTCAACACTCGGTACGTCTTTTTCATCAAGTCCTTCTCAAAAGGACCACCACAAGTGGCTATGAACAAGACGATTTAGGTTTGAGCCTTAGTGATGGGGAAATTACATTGACTCATTAGTCACATGTTCCCACTTAGTGGGTTTTAGTCCCATCCCCCTCGACGTCTCCAGGACTAGTCTCCTGGTCAAGCCTTTGGTGAACGGATCAGCTAGATTCTCCTCTGATCGTACAAATTCCAAGGCTATCACACCATTCTTCAGTAATTGTCTTACTGACCCATGTCTGATGCGAATATGTCTCTTCTTCCCATTATAGGCGCTATTATGAGCGACTCCAATGGCTGCTTGTGAATCACAGTGGATACATACAGGCGTGGCACTTCCTTCCCAAAGTGGCACATCCGATAAGAGACTTCTCAACCACTCAGCTTCTTGCCCAGCTAACTCTAGTGCTATGAACTCAGACTCCATGGTGGAGCGTGCTATACAAGTCTGTTTGGAAGACTTCCACGATATAGCACCTCCCCCTAAGGAGAACACATAACCACTGGTGGAGTTTACTTCGTCATTGTCAGAGATCCAGTTTGCATCACAAAACCCTCAAGGACTGCAGGGAATTTGTTATAGTGCAAGCCTAGATCGATGGTACCCCTCAAGTATTTCAATAGACGGTGAAGTGCAACCCAGTGGTCACTACTCGGGTTATGAGTATAGCGACTAAGTCTACTCACGGTATAGGCAATATCGGGTCGAGTATAGTTCATTAAGAACATTACACTTCCTATGATTTCAGCATATTCATTTTGGGATACAGCATCCCCAACATGTTTGGATAAGTTAATGCTAGAATCATAAGGAGTATTTACAGGCATTACCTCAAAGGAATTGAACTTCTTCAGCATCCTTTCTACGTAATGAGACTGATTCAGGGTAATACCATTACTGCTTCTAATGATTTTTACCCCAAGTATTACATCAGCTTCTCCCATATCTTTCATGTCGAATCTGGAAGACAAGAAGCGTTTAGTCTCATTTATAATATGAATAGTAGTACCAAAGATGAGCATGTCATCTACATAAAGGCAGATGATAACACACTCTGAATTTGTTACCTTGGAGTAAACACATGAATCAGAAGTGTTAGCTATAAACCCATATGAAATGAGAGTACTATCTAGTTTTTCATACCATTTTTTCAGTGCCTGTTTCAAACCATACAAGGATTTTTTCAACTTACACACTTTGTCCCCTTGACCAGGGACCACACACCCTTCAGGTTGAGCCATGTAGATCTCTTCATCTAGATCTCCGTTCAAGAACGCGGTTTTGACATCCATTTGATGTATTACAAGTTCGTGAATGACGGCTAAAGCAATAAGGGTTCTTATCGTGGCAATTTTGGTCACTGGGGAATAAGTGTCAAAGTAGTCTAGACCTTTCTTTTGGGTGAAGCCCTTAATAACAAGTCTGGCCTTGAATTTTTCTATTGAGCCATCGGGTCTCAACTTTTTCTTAAAAATCCATTTGCTATTAATAGGTTTGCTACCCCTAGGTAAATCGGTTAATTCCCATGTATGGTTACTTTTAATTGACTCAAGTTCACTGTTAATAGCCTCTTTCCAAAAACTAGCATCTATAGATTTTAAAGCATCATCATAAGTTTTTGGGTCATCCTCCATGAGAAAGCAATTGACTACCTGTTCGTCTAATAGATCAATGTGAGAACCTTCTGTTATAAAGGCTGTTATAAAGTCAGGGCCGAAGCTAGACTCGATCCTGCGCCTCTTACTTCTCCTAGGTTCTTCCTCGGGAATACTACTAGGCTCCATGGAAGTGGAGGGGTTAGGAAAAACATCACAAAGAGGTACCACATCATTAGTAGATAAATTATCAACAGGTAAAGAAGCATTGACAGTATTTAAATCTTTCAAAGGAAAAACATGTTCAAAGAATTCAGCGTCTCTAGATTCACAAATAGAGTTATCTTCTAATGACAAGAATCTGTATGCCGCACTATTCTGAGCGTACCCTATGAAAATTGAGTCAACGGTTTTGGGTCCAACGGTGACAGTTTTAAAACCAGGTAGTTTGACTTTGGCTAGGCACCCCCACACTTTTAAAAATTTCAGGTTTGGTGGAAAACCCTTCCACATTTCATACGGGGTCTTTTCTAGGGATTTATGAGGTACCCTATTAAGTACATAACAGGCTGATAGGACAGCTTCCCCCCACATGTTGTTTGGTAAACCTGAACTTATTAACATGGCATTCATAGTCTCTTTAAGGGACCTATTCTTTCTTTCTGCTATGCCATTTTGTTGGGGTGTATAAGGGGCACTAAGTTCGTGGATAATTCCATTTGTTTCACAAAACTCTTTAAGGGAATTGGAACTATATTCGCCTCCTCTATCGGACCTAAGTCGTTTGATTTTACAATCTAGTTGGTTTTCAACTTCGGCTTTATATTTTAAAAACGCATTTTCCGCCTCATCTTTAGTTTTAAGAAGATACACTTTAGTAAACCTAGAGTAGTCATCTACGAAGGTTATGTAATGAAGTTTTCCTCCTCTACTAGCGGAGTTTTTAAAATCAGCTAAGTCCGAATGAACTAATTCAAGTGGTAACGGATTTAAAAGGTTTTTTCGCAAGTTTGGACTCTACACATATTTGACATTTTTCAAAGTCATCCACGTGGTTAACGGGTATTAGTCCAAGATTTTTAAGCCTTTTAATAGACGCAACATTTAAATGGCCTAGTCTACCGTGCCACGTTTGAACGGACTCAACAATATAAGCGGAATTAGATGCATTCTCATTAAGGGTTACAGTGTTTAAAACAAACAAGCCATTATTAAGGTACCCTTTCCCCACAAATTCGTCATTTTTAGTGATAATGACTTTTCCCCCCTCGAAGACAAGTTTGAGACTAACTTTGTAAAGGAGAGCCCCGGAAACTAAGTTCCTACGGAGAGAGGGGACGAAGAGAACATCATTTAGTTCAAGAGTCTTACCAGAGGTGAGTTTGAGGGGAACCTGACCTTTCCCGAGAACAGTAGCGGTGGAAGAGTCACCCAAGTACACACACTCACCATCAGTTGCCTTTTCGAATTTCTTGAACAAGGCTTTGTTTGCACAGAAATGGCGAGAAGCTCCAGTGTCAAGGATCCACTCGCTCTTATTCTCTACCAAGTTTACCTCAACCATTACCGCGGCGATTATTTCTTCGGTCTCAGTCAGATTAGCGGAAGCTTTGGGACCCTGGCCAGCTCTAAGGGTACATTCGAAGGCCCTATGTCCTTCCTTACCACAACAATAACATGCCCCTTTAGGTTTTTGAATCTTACCAGAGGTTTTGAATCCTCCACCTTGCTTGTTGGAGTTTCCGCGATTCTTGTTTCCCCAAGACTTAGATTTGTTGGACCCTTGTTGCTTCCCTTCCCTTTGAACCTGTCTTTGTTACCTTGGCCAGAACCTTCGACTAGATTAGCTTTGGAGGAATGAGAAGGGAAAGAGATTGACTTATCCTTTAGTCGATTTGCTTCTTCGACTTGGATGTGGCTGATGAGCTCTTGGAGGGTCATTTCTTTCTTTTTGTGCTTGAGGTGGTTGCGGTATTCACTCCAAGATGGGGGAAATTTCTCAAGCAAAATGTTGGCTTGAAGAATTTCACACATCTTCATGCCTTCGGCGATAACCTCCGCGCATAGGTTCTCATATACATGGAGTTGTTCAGTCATGGGTTTCTGATCCGTAAGTCTAAAGTTATACCAATTCCCAGTCACGTACTTCTTCTTACCTGAATCATCAGCCCCATACTTCTTCTCGAGAGTTTCCCATATGACCTTTGCCGATTTCTCTTTGGCAAGGAGGTCAAAAATGGGATTAGTAACGTTGTTCAACATCCAGCCCCGAGCCATGGTGTTAGCTCTTTTGAACCTAGATTCGAGGGCAGCATGCCTAGCTAGCTCTTGTTCAGTATGAGCTCCAATCTCCAAAAGTGGAGGAGCCTCGACTATAGCAAAGTCGAGTTCATACTGTTCAAGGCATATCATTATTTTTTGCGCCCAACGCTTATAGTTAGAACCATTAAGGGGTTCCAACTTGATCGCGTCGAGAAGTGGCTTAGTGTTCAAAGAGGAACCAACAGCCGAAATAGGAAGAGCCATTTTCTAAAATAACCGGTGGAAAAGAAAATGAATATCTTTTGAAATTGTTATTAAAGTAACCACCAGTTGTACAAAAGAAATGGTTTCCCGAAAAGAAAAATAATGAGAATAAAAACGAGTTTAAGTGTAAACAAACTATTACACGGAAAAAAACGAAATAACAATTACACGGAAATTGAAATAACGTTTACACGGAAATTGAAATAACAATACACGAAAAACGGAAATACACTTACACGATAAAGAAAAACGAAGTCACCGTCAAACTATGGTTGTTAAAAAGATATTCCGGCGTGACCGGTATCTCTAACAGAACTAAAACTACGTTTAGGAAAATATAGAGAGAAGGTGGTGAGGTTTCATTTTTTGACTCCCCACGACCCACGCTGTACGCCGCACGCCGTCGCCGGGCCAGGCCGGGCGGGTGATGGTGCGCGTGTGGGCTAGATCAATGCCTTGCCATGTGCATGATTATTGGGTATTTGGACTAAGTTGATATCACAAAGTATAAAAATAGCTATAACTCTTTATAACCCACCGATGTGGAAAGAGTTTAAAAACGTACTACTTGTCATAACAGATCTCCAACAATTTCATATACCGGTTTGGTAATAGAACACTATAAATTTATTAGGCTTTGGTCGGTTTACAAAAAAAGAAAAAAAATAATCAGATAAGGATAGATTAAACTTAATCTAATTCTGTTCCATCATGTGTTTGAGTAATTATCATATCGGTGTTATGTGTGAACTCACCTAAATAGGAAACTTTTCCAAAATGAGAATCAGATAAGATAGTAAACCCATTTAAACAAATAATTTTTTCATGAAATCAAGCAGTAAACATTACACCCATATCGTAAAACAAGCAGAACATAACATTACATCAGAAACTCCGGCCTATCAAATGCCTAATAAGCCCTTACAATCTCCAGCCTATGTTGTTCCATAACCCAGACGGTAACCGCATTGATGGATCTTTTTACGAGCTTAACACTTGCGCTAGTAAAATTTATTGACAAAGGCGTGGTCTCCATGGCAATGAAATACACAAATGAAATGAAAAACAACAAACGACAGCTTCCTGATAAACAAGAAGAACGAATACAACTTTTTAAAACAGAGACTTGGAAAAACAAAGTACCTTTGACGAGTGCACACAGTTCAAATTTAGTTACCTGCAAAAGAAATGTCAGATATAAATGGTCAAACACTGAGATACCAATAGAATTACATGAATAGTAGAAGAATATGTTGCTGTATATAATCAAATGAGATTCAAATAATGAGAAAAGTAATATTTACTTACACGAGAGCGAGCAGCAACACTCCATAAATAACTTATTCGTCGGGAGACCATTCGTGATCCAATAATTTAGGAACGATATCCAACTTGAATTTGTCATTGTACTCATATATGTCTAGTTCAATTTTTTTAGCTGAAATTGCAGCAGAACGCTTGCACCACACCACCTTAATCAACTCTAAAGGAGCTATATCTTTAAAATCACAAGGTATCTCCTCAAGGTTTGGACAATTCGCCAATTGTAGATGCTCAAGCTCAGGAAAGTTTTCGTTCGTGGCATTCCATGTCTCAAAGTTCAAATTGTCCAACTTCAAAACTTTGAGTTTTTCGAACACCACATCCTCCTCCATCTCCCACGTTTCACCGTCAAATGCATTGTTCAGCAACTTAAGAATCTTCAAGTTCTCGCATGTGTTTGCAAGTTGCGCAATTTGATCCCACGGCATTCGAAAATTTGACAACGTCAACTTCTTTAGATTTGACGGGAAACTAAATTTACATGGATATTTCACCTCCCCGCTGTAAATCACCTTCACTTTTACAAGTTTATCGAGAAACTCCAACAACGGAAACTTGTTGCACTCGTCATCATCATCCCATGAATCCAAGAATATGCATTTTAATTTCCGAATCCCTTTTAGCTTTCTCAGTAATATCTCCATATCATCTCCATAAGTAAGAGATGGTGTGGAAAATGTTTGCAGATTAATCGGCATAGTTGCGGATTCCTCAAGTCTATGGGGATCTATATCGAATGAAGCACTATCATTTACATGAATGTGCCTCAGTTTAGCCATATCCCAAATACAATCAGGTACCTTTACGGCTTCCCCTCCTAACCCTTTTACATTTAAAGTTTCTAAATGCTTGAGTTTACCTACGATAGCTGGAATAGAATTGAAAAAGCCCTGAACAGCCAAGTATCTTAAACGAACAAGCACGTTAAAAGCTTCAAAGTGTTCGCCTATATTGATATCCTCCAAATCTAATATTCTAAGAAGCTTAAAGCTATTAGAAATGAATGAGATATCACTTTTATCAACTATTTTCTTTTGGTCGAGAGTGGCTTTAGCCGGGGAAGTATCGTTTATACCAGTAAATAGCAATGTCCGGACAAGTGGTCCAGAAGGCTTCAACTCTAAGAAATGATTACTTTTTGAATAAATACAGAGTCTACGTAGGTAATATACTATAGGCTCTGAAGAAGGTGAATCATTAGAGGAAGGAAAGAATTCATCATAACCACGTACCAGCTGTAAAAAATTCTCCTCTGTAGATTTGGACAAGCAAAAATCACGCAATAGATCGTGAACATGACATGCTTGGACTCCTCCGTCGGATCTCTTTTTACCAACTATGACAAGGCTTCTGCTAACCAGATCTTCCACGTACCCCTCAGCTACTTCCTCTACGGACTTCCCGTCCTTGCGTCCTATGAATCCTTCTGCGCTCCAATATTTTTGTAATTTCTGAACTGCAACATCTTTGTCCTCTAAGAATGCTCCAAAGTATAAAAAGCATGGTTTTATATTATCTTGCAATTGCTTGTAGCTCAGCTCTACAATTCCTGTTGCACCGGCATCAACAACTGATTGTGAACTGAATTTCTCAGCAATTTGTTTCCACTCGTCGTCTCTCCTCTCCAACTTTTTAAGAATACCAGCTGCCAAAACTAGCGAAAGGGGTAGACCTTTACAAATTTTCGCTATTTGCTTTCCAAAATCTAGTAGCTCTCGAGGAAATTTATTTTTCTGGAATACTCTCCTTTTAAGTAACTCCAAGCCTTCATCATCACTGAGTGGGTTAACTGCTTGAAGTATGCACTCAGATTTAACTTCAGAAGCCAAATCTGTACTCCTCGTCGTGAACATAACCCTGCTTCCATTGTTGGTTTTTGGGATATATTCCGATAGCTCTTTCCAAGCATCAATCTTCCAGATATCATCCATATAGATGAGGAACCTCTGTCCCGAGAGACTTTTCTTTAGCTTGACACCTAAGTCGTACTCAGGCATTTGTTGGACTTCCTTGGTAATTTGAACAGTATCGGCTAAAAGCTGCAACAACAAATCTCTCTTTTCGTATGTTTGTGAAATGATGCATTTTGCACGAAGATCAAAGTGTTTGACAATTGGACCATCGTTATACATTTTAGTAGCAAGTGTTGTCTTCCCTTGACCTGCCATTCCGACAACTGAAACAACGGAAAATGTTTCTGAACCTCGAGTGAGTTCGTGAAGCATCCTTTTCATCTCTACCTTGAATCCCACAATATCGTCATCTTCTGATGTATCAATCGTTGACTCTCTCTCCAGTAGTGCAAATTCACGCTGGATATGAAGAAGACAGTGCACAGAGTACCATAAAGGAACATCTTTGACTAGAAATGAATCAATCGCATACTCTGCTTCATAGGATAGATGTGTAACGCTTTCCATGAGGTACACTTCTGACCGGCGCTCAGTACTCAGGTACTGTAGCTTATGTCGGA
This sequence comes from Nemophila menziesii, assembly GCA_029959085.1. NCBI lineage: Eukaryota > Viridiplantae > Streptophyta > Magnoliopsida > Boraginales > Hydrophyllaceae > Nemophila > Nemophila menziesii. The sequence goes on from JARWIR010000013.1 coordinate 3,906,452, forward strand.
ATAATGAAACGAAATGGCCCAGAGGGCCAAGTAGTTCCGCCTTCATTTTCATTAGATCTTCAAGATTCTCCACTAGACGGTCAACGAAGAGGAGCGGACTGGTTTTTGGGTGGTAGAACCGTGATGGCTTTGGCCTTTCCTCGTAAGTCTTCTCCGCCTCTTTCGTCCAATCCCTCACCGGCATCAAAAGTACGAACAGCTGTGTTTCCAGTTCAAAAGCCATTTCTTCGCTCATATCCTTGAGATCGAATGAGGAGATAATGGATTCTGCACTGGTAGCTATAGACTGAAGTACTTGTAATACACCATCTTCAACCAACTGTTGGGGAGGAGCTATGACAATGACTTTTAGGATAGCAAGATCATCCGCGATTAATTTAAAGAAAGTATCGACTATGAATTCTGAAGTTTCACGCATAACATTAGATTTTCTGACAAAATGAAAGAGAGCATCGAGAGTAGAGAAATCCATCTTAATTAGATCTCTTCCTCCTTTTTTGCTCTAAAATGTTATAATGGAGAAAGAAAAGTAAGTTTGAGAACTTGATGAAAGTAACAAAGCTTAAAGACTTTGATATACTGCAACAATATTAAGCTACAGCTATTTTTCAATTTAAAATATAAAGACCACACATGTCAGCCTGGCTATCGGCCGTACCGGTCCGTGTTCGGACCGGTCTTTATCGTGTAACGCCCTTATCGGACCGGACCGGTCTATCGGACACCCACTATCGGTCCCGGTCCGGACCGGTTCTTCGGTCCTATATTTTGAGAAACCGACTGATAACAGGGACCGGTTTATCGGTCCCGGTTTCGGTCCCGGACCGGTCCCATACCGGTCCTTATCGGTTTAATAAAAAAAAAATTTAAAGGGGTTATTTTGCAAATGTGATGTCCCACCTGAAAATAAATCAGATCCCATTAAAACACAAGTATATTCCAAAATTCATTTACATAGCTGATATAATGATGATAAATTGTAAGAGAATAATGAGGTAATGAACGTACTTGCTTGGACAGTTTGTTTGGCATTTTGAACAGCCAATTCAACAAGTCGTGGATTGATAGAGGCCAAGCCATTAGGTTCCTGCAATTTTCTCTCTAAAAATTTCGCTAAAGCTGCTGCTTTGTTGGTCCTTAATGGCCCTCCCGGATGAGCTGCCCTATATATTTACATAAATAGATTATCTAATAACTTACCTAACTTTAGTTTATAACTTGTTCATAGTCAATTCTTGATTAGCTATCAATTTGCTTCTTAAACCAAAATCATAGGCCCCAATATTAACCCAAAAAAATGGAGTCAGGTCGGTTATAGGGTTCAAACATTTAAGACCCAAACCACGCTGGAAAAAATCAAACACCTAGCAGACATAAGGGAAAGACTAATTATTTACAACACCAAGCTAACTACCAAAGAAAATTAAAGAGATTATATTTTTCTATATCACATTAATTTACCCTGATAAAATTCAAGAAAATAACCACAGAATTAACTAAATTTACCTGTTCAATCAAAAGCAGAAAGAAACGATTCTCAAATGATTTGATATGATAAGATAATGAGGCTCAATTAAGAAACTTCTCCATTGAAATATCTGATTTTGAATGAGTTTGATACGATGAGATAATGAGTTGAACGATGGGCTAATATATATTGCTGTTATATAAAAAAAAAAAAAAATAGTAACGGGCCGTTACCGGTCCGTATCAGTCACGGACCGGTTCGGTCCAAAGCAAAAACCCAACTTCTGAAACGCCGCACGATAAGAACAGTGCCGTTCCGTGTCGTTCCGGCCTCCTCCACGCCACCGTTCCCGTTCCGTCGCCGGTGCTTATCGGTCCGGGCCGGACCGGCGGTCCGATAACCCGTGTCCGATAGCCAGGCTGACACACATGGTCTGTTATACAAGTCAGCTATTTTTTTTTTTTTTTTCAAATGCATAATAATATATAGATAATAGAAAAGGTTATAAAGTTTAGCCCACCCCGGAGGGCTCGGCTTCATTACAAATCAAAGTAGCTAACTGGGGAGGGATACACACACCCCAATTACCAAACAGAGTGCTAAGAAGCTACTGTTTAGCAATCCAGTCAGCTGTCCCATTTCTACTTCTAGATACAAGTCAGCTATTCATTTACGTGTTCAAGCTTAATTAATGTCTTCGTCTTTCATTTAACAATTAAGGCAGATCCATAAACGACGCTACGTAGATATAGAAAATAAATTTCGTCCAAAAAAGAAAAAGATATAGAAAATAAAGAAAGACCAAGTAGCAATAGGAAGCTTCAACGAAATGGTGTCATTGATAAATAACAATTTTTTAAGTGGTCATCCATCCCACTTGAGATAGGTCGTGCAGAGTGGTGGGGATCAATAACTATCCACAGTGCTAGCTACAATTACTTTATTATCCTTTAGGACACATTTAATAAAAATGAGATAAAAAAGGGTAATTATTTTAAAAGGTCCAACCAACCTTTAATATTCTTATAAAATTCTTACCCCAACTAAGCTAACTAAACCCAATAACAACAAACCATTGGGACTAGCTCAATGGCCAGGATGCCTGTCTCTCATCTAGGAGATACAGGGTTCGAATCTCCCTCAGCCTTGTTATTCGTGGTGCGTGTAAGCTGGCCCGGACACCCATACATCAAAAAAACCCAATAACAACAAAATTAAAGCCCAAAACACCCCTCAAATATACACTAAAAACCTAAAAAACAAAATCAGAATCCTATTAGGTTTTTTTTTTCCGCATATCACCAGTGGTCTCTCTTTCTCCTCACCCTCTCTTCTCTGTAACCAAGAACATACCACCCGTGATTGTAAACAAAATACGCCGCCCATTTTCCAACATTGCCACCTCTGCTCACCTTCCCACTACCCACCATCTTCGCCGCCTCTCTTCTGATCCATTCACGCCGCTTCCAAACCCACCTTCTCACAGGTTCCAGGGCCACCTTCCCACCGAGTTCCATGTCCACCTTCACCAGATTTGTCTACAATGTCGGCCATGGCGCCACTCCACCAGCGTCGTTCCCCAGATCTCGGCCCACACCTATCGAAAACCAGCAAGCCACACAACAGTAACAAGGAGAATTGTCAGATTGGTAGCCTTTGTGCGCCGCTGTCACCACCGTCGAGGTCGAGGTCTCACCGTTGCCGTTGTCACACCATTTCTGTCCGTTCAAGGGCCTCCAGGCCCAACTCCGAGCATCACTATGTTCTACGATATGGCGCTCCTTCTCCAGCGCCTCACCATCTGCCTCATCGAACGAGGCCTCACCAATGCCGGCAACATTTCCAGGCCTACCTAGATCCAGCGTGTGTGAAGAGAATAGATGGGCTTTGATTTTTTTTAATCCTAGTCCGAGTGTGAAGAGAAGAGATGAGCTCTGATTTTTTTTCATTCTGGTTTCTTTGTTTTTTTTTAAAATTCCAATATCTTCTGTAAAAATATCTAGTTTTGTTTTAGATCTAGATTTAGATCTCTTTGGCATGTACCAAAGTGATGTGTTTGGAATATAACAATACGTTTATATCGTGTAACAAGTTATCGTGAATAAATTTGTGTATTATTTTTCCAGGAAAAACTTTGTTTGCCGCGTACCAATGGTAGATCTCGACACGATATCTTCGATCGACTTTCTAAATAAGTCTGGATATTAACCTTGGACATAACAAAAATCCCTCCATAAGTCTAGAAAAATGCTCTTAGGCACTAGATCATGCAATTACAACAAAATAATTGTGTAATAAAATGTAAAATGAACGTAAATAGCATTTGGTATGTACCAAGACCAGAAAAATTGGTATGTACCAAACAAATAAATACGGGTCTATTCCAAAAAGTTGGTATGTACCAAACAAGAAAATGTTGGTATGTACCAACGACGAACTGAGTAGGGGTATAAGGGTAAAAAATCTAACTAAAAAAAACAGACTTAGGCTTTTATTAAAATATTTTTTAGTTAGGATTTTGTGAAGAAATATTTTGACTTTTAGGCTTCTAAAAGTAATTTTCTCAAATAAAAATGGGATCTCATAACTGACCCATTAATGTTGCTGCAGAAAATCAAATTACTTTACATGACCTTGAATCTTTGGCTATAATGTGGTAAGTCCTGAGTATCAAAACAATTACTCTCTCTGTCCATTTTTATTTGTGATACTTTTTGTGGCACATGAGTTAAAAAAGATATTAAATACACCATTTTTTTACTATATTACCCCTATTCGTCAATATAACGTCATTAATTATACCATTACTTTAGTTTATATTTAAGGGTAATATTAGAAAAAATTGGGAAAAAAATCTTGATAATGTAAAAGGACAAATATTGCTGGACACCTCATTTTAGAAAGAAGGACAAATAAAAATGGACGGAGGGAGTACTTCTTCCGTCCCAAAAATGATGTACACTCACTTACTAAATATGTTGTCCCAAAAATATTATCCATTTAGGATATCAAAACACTTTTTTCCAACTATTTCCATTATCAGTCTTATTAAAGAATTAAATTTATACTTCAAATACATATTTAAAATATCAAGACACTTTATTAGGGAAAATTTTGTAATAGTGTATACAATTATTAACTTTCTTAAGTTGTGTGAAAAGCTAAGTGTACATTATTTCTGGGACAGAGGGAGTATATGTATTGTTGTATAGTTTGTTTAAATGTATTTATCTATTCATCAAGGAGTATAGAGGTTAAGATAGACATATTAGGTTTAATCATAAAAATCAGGGTTTACTCTTAATCTAGTGAAATGTGATTTTTCATAGATTAGAGAGGAGTGATTTAGAGTTCATGTGGTGTAGACACAAAGTTTGAAGGTTTCACAGAGTGTGAAGTGGTAGTTCATGAGTGAAGATTATTCACTCGTGCTTGTGTGACGATACAAAAAGTGAAAGATTTCATGGGCTTGTGGAATGGTTTGTCAGTAGAGATTGTTCACCACCTGTGCTTGTGTAATAATACACAAGTGAAAGATTTTCACAACTTGTGAAATGGTATCTCGTGAGTGGAAGTTGTTCATTCAATTTACTAGCGTTGGTTATAAAAACTATGGGTTTTTCTTCGAACGTGATTTAGACGAGCCGAGTTCGAGCAGGCTCGTTTATGTATCGAGCTTAAAATAGAGCTTTAGCTTGAGCTTGTTTATATTCGAGCCAATCTTGAACGAGCTTTTCTCCGAGTCGAGCTCGAGCTGCTCGCGTGCGGCTTGGTTCATTTTACAACCCTACTCTTGTCTCTAGGAGTAGAAACGAGGTAGCCAAGTGGATTGTCAGACAAGAGCTTCTTAACACATTGTTTAGCAATTAGGATACTTGTATTCCTTGTATTCCTCCTCAGTTGGCTATTATCCTTAGTTGTGATTGTGAGAACGATAGGGGTGAGCTAGATTTGTAACTTATTATCTATATTTCTATTATGCTTTGGAACAAAAAAAAAAGAACTTGATTAACAAAAAAGAAAAACAGTTCAGCTTCAAAAAAACAGAGACGTGGAAAACAAACTGTCTGATGCTTGGACACTATTCAGTATAAACCATAAACTGTCAACTCATCGTCTTCGGAAATCAATATGTTTACCTGCAAAGGAAAGAAATATCAGGTATAAAGGGTCATTGTAATAACCCTTGGTGAAATTTCACTGTGCTTCTTCTCCAAAATTACGCAAGTGTAAAGAGCATCAGGATACACAAGGATCCCCCTCAAGGGCATCGCAACCCCCTCAGTCATAAAAAAAAAATCTTTATATGCATATGCAATTTAATTATAGAAAATAATTAACCCCACTGAGAAAAGTGATTTTATAATTTGAGCTTCTTATAGTATAATTTCTAGGTTTATAACTCCTAGAAAAATCTCGAATCCAATCTATTGCCTACAAATATGTTGCTGAATTGAAGTATTAATTAAATAAATATATATATATATATATATAAATTGAGTTTACTTACGCGAAAGTGAACAGCAACCAACCAGAAGTCCTTTACTCTGCTGGAGAGGACAATTGATAATCGAATAATTTAGGAAGGATATCAACCTTAAATTTCTCATTATAAGCTAGTTGCTCTTCTTGAATATTCATGGCTGAAGTTGCAGTAGAAGTGTTGCACCACATTACCTTAATCATCTCTAAAGTAGCACTGTTTTCAAAATCAGAAGGGATCTCCTCAAGGTTCTCACATTTGTGCAATATTAGATTCTCAAGCATGGGAAAGTTTTGGCTTAAGGCAATCCATGTCTTAACGTTCAAAGTGTCCAACTTCAAAAATTTGAGTTTTGGGAACACCAAATCCTCGTCTATCTCCCATGATTCACCATCACATGCATTATCCACCAACTTAAGAATCTCCAGGTTCTCGCATATACTCGCAAGTTGTGAAATTTGATCCCACGGCATGTGAAATTTGGACAATTTCAACTTCTTTAAATTGGACGGGAAATTAAATGCACATGGATATTTCACCATCCCATTGTAAATCACTTGCAGTGATTCAAGTTTTTCAAGAAACTCCAATACTGGGAACTTATTGCACTCCTCAGATTCATCCCATGAATCCAAAAATTTGCATTTCAGTTCCCGTATGCTTCCTAGCCTTCTCATTATCTTCTCCATAACATCTCCGTAAGTAAGAGATGGCGTGGAAAATGATTGCAGATTAATCGACATAGATGAGGATTCTTCAAGTCTATGGGGCTCTATATCGAAACAAGCATTATCATTTACATGAACATGCCTCAGTTTAGCCATATCCCAAATACAATCCGGTACTTTTACAACTTCCCCTTCGAACCCTTTGACATTTAAAGTTTCTAGATGCTTGAGCTTCGCTATAGATGCTGGAATAGAACTAAAATAGCCTTGAACAGCCAAGTATCTTAAACGAACAAGCATGTTAATCCCTTCAAAATTGTCACTTATGTTGATCTCTTCCAAATCTAATATTCTAAGAAGCTTAAAGGTATCAGAAATGAATGAGATATCACTGCCATCACCTCTTTTTATTTGATCATTAGCACGTGAAGTATCATTAAAAGCAATAAATAGCAATGTCCGGACAAGTGCTCCGGAAGGCTTCAACTTAATGAAATGATTACTTTTCGCATAAATACAGATTCGACGCAAGTTATATACTATGGGCTCTGAAGAATGTGAATCATTAGAGGAAGGAAATAAATCATCATAACCACGTACCAGCTGTAAGAAATTCTCTTCTTTAGATTTCGACAAACAAAAATCACGCAATAGATCATGAATTTGACAAGATTTGACTCCTCCATCGGATTTTTTTTTACTAACTTTGACAAGGCTTCTTCCAACCAGATCCTTCAAGTACCCCTCGGTTACTTCCTCTATGGACTCCCCGTCCTTGCGTTTAATGAAACCTTCTGCACTCCAAATTTTTTGTAATTTCCAAAGTGGAATATCTCTGTCCTCTAAGAATGCTCCAAAGTACAAAAAGCATGGTTTTATATTATCTAGCAATTGCTTGTAGCTCAAGTCTATAATTCCTGTTGCACCAGCATCATCGACTGATTGTGAACTAAATTTCTCGGCAATATGTCTCCATTCATCGTCACTCCTCTCTAACTTTGAAAGAATACCAGCTGCTAAAACCAGCGAAAGGGGTAGTCCTTTACAAATTTTTGCTATTTGCTTTGCGTAATCCAGTAGTTCACGAGGAACAAGTTCTTTTGGGAACACTCTCTTTCTAAGTAACTCCAAGCCTTCATCATCGCTGAGTGGCTTAATGTCTTGAAGTATGTTTTGACCGTTAGTTTCGGAAACCAGTTCTTGGTTTCTGGTCGTGAACATGATCCTGCTCCCATCGTTTTTGTTTGGGAAGCAATTTGATAGATCGTTCCAAGCATCAATTTTCCATATATCATCCAAATATATGAGGAACCTCCGGCCCGAGAGACTTTTGTGTAGTGTTTCAGATAGTTCGTAGTCAGTAGACTTCTTCATGGTAGTAATATCAACTATCTTATCTAAGAGCTGCAACAACAAGTCTTTCTTTTCATATGTTTGGGAAACTACGCAATGTGTACGAATATCAAAGTGTCCTACTATTACACTATCATTATACATTTTAGTAGCAAGTGTTGTCTTGCCTTGTCCTGCCATTCCTACAACTGAAACAACAGATAATTTAGGTGAACCTCGAGTAAGTAGCCCAAACATGCTTTTTATCTCTTCCTTGAAACCCACAATATCATCATCACTTGATAAATCAGCAGTTGATTCTCTCTCAAGTAGTGCAAACTCATGCCGGATATTAAGAAGAGATTGCACAGAGTACCATAAAGGAACATCTTTGACTAAAAATGAATCAATCGCATACTCTGCTTCATAAGCTAGATGTGTAACATTTTCCATGAGGTAAGTTTCTGTCCGGCGCTTAGTACTCAGGTACAGTAGCTTCTCTCGGAATAGTGAAATGAAGTAGCTTAGAGGTCCAAGTAAAACGGCCTTCATTTTCATCAGATCTTCAAGATTCTCCACGAGTCGGTCAACAAAGAGGAGTGGACTGGTTTTCGGGTGGTATTGCCGTGATGGCTTTGGCCTTTCCTCGTAAATCTTCCAAGCCTCTTCCTTCCAATCCCTCACGGGCGTCAAAAGTATAAAGAGCTTTGTTTCCAGTTCATAAGCCAAATCTGCGCTCATTTTCGTGAGATCAAATTTCTTGATGATGGATTCAGCACCGACAGCTACATATTTAAGTACTTGTAATGCATCATCTTCAAGTAACAGGAAGGGAGGTATGGGAGGAGCTATGACAATGACTTTTAGGATTGCAAGATCATCGGCGATCGAGATTAAGAGATCATCGACGATGAAGTCCTGCGGTGGTGGAGCATCGGCGGTGGAGTCATGTGGTGGTGAGGGAGCATCGGCGGTGGAGTCTAGCGCATCGGCGGTAGAGTCTAGAGCATCAGCGGTGTAGTCTTGTGGTGTTGGAGGCATAACACGATATGTTTGGACAAAGTTAAAGAAAGAATCAAGAGTAGAGAAATCCATTTTGGATCTCTTTCTTCTCCTTAAGGTCTCAAATGTTTGTTTTGATGGATAAGGGAAAGTGAAGCTGAAACTTGAAGACAGATACTAGCTTAAAGGGACTCTGACACTCCACAGACAATTATTATATTGGTTTGAAATGTGAGGACCTCGCATAGTCGCATGTTTGTTATTTCAAGTTAATTATTTTTTGAGTAATTATTTATATCACCTAAAATTATACTACCATTCAAATATCACCCTACCAAATGAGTGAATTGACTGGTTACAAATATTTAATATATTTATTTTTTTATCTAATTAAAAATTTGTAACCAGCCAATTTAGGCCACGTCATTGAATAGTATAATGTTTTTTAATGGCATATATATTTACTCTTATTTTTTCTTATGAAAAAGCATAAGGTTGACATTTTAAAAAATTTAAAAAACATACTTATAACAATTTATTTTATTTTATTTAACGATTTTAACCTTAGTAATAGATGTGACATAAATAATTCCACCAACTATTTGTAACAATGCTCGATAATACCAGAAACCTTAAACAAGATACTAAATCAGTGAAGCAAAATAGTAGAGTATTTGTTTATACTCTAACACTCAAATATACAAGCAAATGGATAATTTATACTAAAAAATGGAAGTAAGATACTTTTGAAAGTAATTTGTGATAGATTTGCGTATATTGATGATATGTTTATAAGAAGAGATTTTAATGACCAGGTGTTATGCACACCTGATTGAGTGGCTTAAGTTGGATATTTAAGCGTTGGACGAGTGCTATAAAAGTAACAATATTATTTGGATAAGAATGGAAGGTTCAATTGCTCGAAATAGCCCACTTACATTGTCTCAACTTCTCCAAGTAAAGCGAGGCACATGTCTAAATTAGTGTAGCTATTCGACTACTCTTCCGGGCGGCATATTGTTTGAATTATGTGGACTAACTTTGAGACCTAAATGCCTTGCAGATCACGGGGTTAATACTTATATCCCCTTGGTAAGTACTTAGAGTCTTCATGAGATCTTAGCCTTATGAATGTTCTGTTTCGATCCACTTGGTTTGACAAGTTGGTCCTTGCATGAAATTCAAGGGAAAATCTTCGTCTATCAGTTACTCCACACCCCCTAAATTTCGAGGCATACGTCATGCAAGCAGTCTTGGAGATAAGTGACCTTCAAAATTTATTTTGGTTGGTAGAAAGACGGAGAAATAAATAACTCTTCATCCAAAGGCCTGGCGGTTTTCACTCCATTATATACAGTGATTTGGAGATTTGAAGTTCAAATGTAAACTTTATTGTTGGGTATGTTGGAGGGATTTTTATTTTCTATAATGCCAAGTTTAAGATGTCACTTTGGATGGCTCTTGTTTATGACTAGGGTCCTTCATTTGTTCATTTAGAGGTTGGGCTGGTTCTTCTTGTTGCAAATATGTGTGAGGGTATGGTGGAGAAGTTGTGTGCCTAGCCTATTTGTGTGGTTGGGGGATCCAAAAGGTGTTTGAGTATCATTGGTTCATTTTTTTTGGCATATTCTCATGGTATAGGTTAGATTTGGGCAATTGGGAGGTTTATTAATCTTCTTTTCGTTAAAAAGGGGTGGTTAATTTGATTTTGAGCAAATACCTTTTTTTTTCCGATATCACGATTGTCATCTTACCCCCTTATATGAAAGTATGTTTACCTTTTATACTTTAATTTTGCGACTGGTTATCCCTTACTAACAGTCTTGGTTCAACACCTCTATTAAGCAAGCCTCCAATAGAGGTAACGAGTCGCAAAATCAAAGTATATGGGGTGACGAGTCACAAAATTAACATAGGTTTTGGATTAAAACCATCAATAGGGGTAATGAGTCACAAAATTAAAGTAAAGGGGGTAAGTAGACTGTTTATAATTTTAGGGGTAAGTTAACAATCATGATATAGTACAAGATAAAAAAGTTGTAACTACTCTTTTCTTTTTATAATATGCATGTTTTCTTGGTTCCTCTTTTTGGGAGAATTTTTTCGAGTATGAAATTAAGTTGACGATTTAAGATCATTTTTATCTATTTCCATGTTGTTCTTGAGTTTACTTTTGGGTACAATGGTGGCTCCCAATATGAATAAAATTGGATCCCCTAGATAGTGATCCTTATTACATTTCTTACCAATGTCGTTGTTTCAATTTCCCTGGAATGTCCCTCCCCTAATTTTGATAATGGGTCTTGTTAAATTTTTAAAATTAGGGAAGCCTGAATGGCGCTTAATCTTGATCGACTTGGTAACTCGGATCTTAATAATATTTTAAATAATTAATTCTACATCATTTTATAGCTTTCAATCCTGCTAATAAACCATCTAAAATACTAAAGAGGAATGTCTCTAAAAACTCTTTCAATATCCCTATGAACCTTGATCTGGTTCATTCTTTTAATTTTGAGGATCGTCAAAGGACTGGCATTGTTTTGTTATCCTATAATCATGCTTGGTCTATAAAACGTTAGAAATCTGGCTCTTCCTTGGAGCCACTGAGTATATGAAAAAGGAGTGTGTACCCTTATAATCCAGGAATTTCGGGACCTTTGGTCTTGTCTCTGGCTCAAATTAGCTTAGCTAGATTAATTTCTATTGTGTTATTTGTGTAAACTAGAAAAACTGTATGAACATTATGGAGTTCAAAGATACAAGCTAATAACTATTATTACTTTTCAATACTCATACCTGATATGATGTATTAAGGTATTTAGTCCACGTACTGTGTCTTACACTTGTTGGCTTCGACATGTAGGATACAAAGACAAAACAATTCTGATAAAACAAACACACGAATTCTTCAAAATTTTAACGAATTTGATAAAGTTGTTTCTTGACTATCTCTATATGATGTTTTTAATGCTTAAAGTTTGTTAAAATAATGATTATAAACGTCTTAGAAGACACCTATATATAGGTGCAAGACATCCTTTGAAAAAGAAACCCATAAGTAATCTTATGGCATGGTTGCGAAAGTTGCTGAAGAAGGCACAAAATTTCAAACATTTCGCAGAAAGTTGTATCTTCATTTATTAAATACATTTGTTATTATTACAATTTATTTTAATCAATTAATTACAAATATTAATTAATTAAATAATTATATAAAAAATACGCAAAAGAATCCAAGCTAATGCACGCACTTGGTGTCTCCCTGCAAGTGTGTGGTTTGGTGGTGCAATAAATCGTGGGTTGTCTCCCCTGGGTACTTTTATTTACGTTGTTAAGTTCGACGTTTGTACCTCACTCTTTTTTGAATCTGATGTAATCTACCCATTAATGTGATAGTTTTACCGGAAGGACTAAACGACTGTTCCATATTTTTATATCTTTCACCTCAACTACCCCTTCTGGGATGATTTTGTGACCTAATTGGTAATCCATGTAGCTTGCCAATTTTGAGGTTTATTCTTGGGGATGGGAGGTCTCAACACGACCTCATCTTCTACCCCCAACTTATCTTGTTCTCTTATTCACACTTTTTTTTTGGTTCTTCAAGGGCATCACTATGGATCAAGGGGATATTTTTAATTCTTCTCCTATCAGCTTCTCTTGAGACATAAAAAGTTTGGATTCATCCTTAATACTCAATGTTACCACACCTCCGTGTACATCTATCATAGTTCGCATGTGGCTAAATGGACGCCCCAATATAATAAAGGAGTTTTTGTTTGCATCAAACTCAAGAATAATACCTTTGGGTATTATAAGGTTACCTACTTTTACCAACGAGACCTCGATCATTCCATACTAACATACTCTTTTATGATCCACCATTTGTAGTATCAGGGAAGTTGGCTTTGCATCATTTATGTATCTCCTTTTGTTCTAGATTTTTATACTCACGATACATCATTTAGGAGTGAGTTTGAGAGTTAATTTGGATTTATCCCTTTATTAGATGTTCTTATTGAGTTTTAAGCTAACCTTGGCAATATATGTATTTTGGATAAATTTGAGATAATTTGTGTGTTAAGTGTGAAACTCCTAGGAAAATGGATGATACGAGATCCTAAGGCAAAGCAAAGAAGTCAAAAATTCAAGGGAAAACCCGAATCAAGTCACAAAGTAGCCAAAAGTTTCATAAGATGATCAATCAAAATTATAGGTGAAACGTCATTGCCAACTTTGAAAATGCACGATAAATAATTATTCATTATTTAATCATGCACTTTAGCTCAAGATATATCTTGGAGTCTAGATCGTGTGAGAAGAAACATTATGCAAATCCAAGTTGAATTCAGAAAGTTATGGATGCTTTGCTTGAAGACTCAAGTTGTCCAACATCAACAAAGAGACCATTGGGTCACTTTTGATCCACTTGAGAGGACCTAACTTAAGGAATACATTTTTTAGAGTACTTATATCAGTTTTAAAATGCATCACTCATCACCTGGACACAAAGGAATGCTTGAAGCAAGGAGAGGCAAGAACAACAACTAGTTTCATCTCTTTCCATATCAATTAGTGTAAAACTTATTTTATTTCTTTAATTCTTGCAATTGTGAACTACTTTTACTTTGTTTTTATAAATCCCATCATGACTAAACTTATTAGTTGCTTGAGATACTTGGGTATGAACCATAATCTATCATTTCGGCTTATTTGTATGTATTTAGAATTATTTATATTCAAATAAATTAAGGTTGTTGTTGATTTTTATAATTATTATTGATTTCAAATATTTTGGCCAAGTCCTCAGATTGGTATAGCTATTAAACTGCACTCGGGAGGGGGCTTACTAGAGTAATTAGGATATTGAATATTCGACTAGTTTAGAATCAAGCGATCAAAATTTAGTTGGACAACCTTTAAAAAGTTATAATCTTAATCGTTAGATAATAGTGTAGGACCACTCAGGAGAGATTACTAGTGTTAAATGACAACCCCTAATTACTTGGGAGAGATTTAGGTTGAACTTAGAATCTCGATTAGCAATTAAATTTCCGATTCGTTCTTAAACTACAAATAAGTCATACAAGTGTCTTGAACTACACCCTCTCTCTATTTCTACACACTTAGATTTATTTGCACTTTTTGTCCTTATAAATTTACCTAATTAGTAGTTTAAAACTCATAATTTCCAATCTTAGTATATCAAAATAATTTCATTCTTGCATGAAACCCCCTAAATCCTTATTAGTTTTGTTTTTACCCAACAAATATACCTAGTACAATCTGAAAGTATGCATTTAACTTTATATTTCTTGTGGAGAACGATTTAAATATACTACTATTATTACTTGGGATGACTCGTATACTTGCGAGTGTATTCTAAAAGAGGAGTTCCTGACTCGCTGAAATGTAGTTTGTATGTGGTTGCGTGTGAAAATACATGACATATGTTACTCGAGTGTAAAGCAGAGGTTCCTACATAGAGTGACGTCACACTACTAGGCTTCATGTTGCTTGGCTCAACGGAACCAGCAGTTGGCAGGTCTACCCCTAGGATTATTCATATGTATTCTACGATTTCTGGTGCACAACAGACCACCTTCTGATAAGTGGTCCCCCTATTTTAGCAATTTGTTTTGGGACGTTGAATGGAGTACGACGGATTGGGTGCAAAAGGAACTTGATTCGAATCAAGTCTGTGATAATTTGCCTTGGTCATTAATTGTCAACAACAGTTTGGGCAATTTGGATGCAATAGAATGATATTATTCTCATAGCCATAACTCAGTCCTCCCCTGTAAGGGCCATAAAACCTAATATTTATGATATGGCATGTGAATTTATTCAGGCATGGGGCAGTAAAATAGGATGATGCATCACAGTGTTGACAACAAATCAATTGGTTAAATAGTTAAAACCTTTCAGAGGGGGTTAACTTAAATATTGATGAGTGTTTTAATTTATGAAAATGATCCAACATAGGTGGGCTCTTCAGAATAGAGAGGCTACCTTTTTGTTTGGTATGCATGTTCATGTGTTATAGAGTCGGCATTTTATTCAGAACTAATGGCACTACACTATGGGATGAGATGAGCTGGAGAGAAGGATTATTCTGACGTCTGCGTAAATACTAATTCAAAGGAGTTTCATGCGTTAGTGAAGGACAATGATGGATTTGGGATTGGTCTTTGTCACATGAGTCGATATTGTGTTGAAATTATATGGAGAAACCTGTCCTTTCATGTTAATCATATTCATCGAGATGATAACACATGTACAGACCAATTGGCAAAGAAAGAATATGAATCCTCTGCTAGCCCGGAGTAGTAGAAGGACAAGTAGGAGGAGCAGTAGGAGCTGTAAGAGCTATATACGGAATAGATCGAGCGGGATCTGAAGTACCGGCAGATAGAGGTCAGTAGGAGGCACGACTCTTTAGAGTCCATGTTTGGCCCTGCACCGATTAAGTACTTCGATGGCCCCACTCATCTGTGCGTCGATAGTCCCCCTCGTGGGTTGGGTGCCAGTTGTGGAGCTCGTGGATCGAGATATATCCTATGAAGGCATTGGGTCCTTGCCTATGGAGACAAGAAACTCGTTAAGGGCAGTCATCATCCACTGGAAATCCCTGAGCATCGTATCACTGACTGGATCAGAATTAGCACTATTCAACAGCTTGGACGGAAGCGGGTATCCAACTCCATGGATCCAGTATCGCATCTTGTCACCCAACCGCAAGCGAGCCGCCTCCATGACCGCATCCACCTGTTTCTGTTGCGATAGGGAGGGTGTAAATGATGACGAGTTAGTCTGACTCTGGGATTATCGGACTCTGTTTTGCATAATGGCCCTTAATGCGTCATGTTCAAATTAAATATCAAATTTTAAATTATATGTATAATTATTACTGTAGTTTAAAACTTCCATCTGCTTGCTCATACTTCTTTTTCCTCCACTCGGCCTTTTTCTTGTCAAACCCGATTTCCCAAAAGAAGTTGCCTATTGGTGTGGCCTAAGGTGTGATAAAAAGATGTATAAAATAAGTGCAAATAAACACCTTAAACTAACACGGTATTGCAAGTATTACAGGACGTATGCAAGTTTCAATGATAAGAAGATTCGTTCCTCAGGGACTGACGAAAGTTAGAGAGAACTTATGCAACTTATCAAGTGTAGATATTAAAGATAGAAAAGATAATACGCAAGAGAAAGAAAAGATAAACAAATATTTATTTGGTTTTCTAATAAATAAACTAAACTAATAAACTAAAGACAGAAAATAAATAAAAGAAAAGAAAAGAAAATAGTATGAAAGTTTAGCTTGAGCACTTAGCATGTAATCCCCACTAGTTTTGGCGTTCTAAACATGTAAGGGTAAATTATGTAGTAATTCCCTAATCGGTCCCAATATGATATCGGTAGTTTCAAATAGGATTTACTTGTGTCAATAAGGCTTCCTAAGCAAACTTTTCCTGTAATTGGTAAATAGTCACAAGAACTAAACCATAGTGATTATCTAGCTAGGTTGGGTTGTCAGATCAGACCTAATACTAGACGTTATGTGCTAAACATGCAATTAAACACCGTTGTCAATGGTGACCTAATTACTAGATGGTAATTCTATATGGGCGCGCATCCACAAGAACACAGAATATAAATCCAAACACATAAACAGAGAATAAAAACTATAATTCGATTTAAAACATTAAGTTCCCAAATTAGATAGATGTCAATCAAAACTAGGGTTCATACATATATGCTAAACACTCAAACTAAAAGAATTAATTCATACAAAGAAAAGAAGAGAAAAGAGTTACAGAATAAGAGCTTGAAGGAGACATGATTGATGCACAGCTCCCTCCAGACTTCTTCTCTTGTGTTGCAGCTTCCTCTTGGCCTTAAGGTCTGGCCAAGGATGATTTAAGAGTGTTAAGAGGCTGTATTTATAGGGTAGAGGTTGACCTAATTCGTTTGGTGGAGATAACTTCAAGTAATGGACTCCTGGCCCAACTCAAATTCGTAAGGAAAACACTGCTGCGTTGTTTTGAGTGTATCTTCTTCGTTATTGGTCGGATTTTGCTCCATAAGATACCAAAAGAATTGCAACAGAATTATATTGACCCTTTAGAAGGAAATTACCAAATTCGGCCTAATTCTTAGGTAAAAACACCAATCTTTGGACGTGTATGCAGAATCCCAGATTTAGGCAGCTTTTTCTTTTCCTAATTGAACTCAGTTTCCTTCTATCTCCAATTTCCATGCATATCTCTTTCCATAAGTTGTAATCTTTGACTTGGACTCTAATTAATCTCCATAATTATCTTTAAAGCTTCACACTAAATAAACAATTAAACCCAATATGCTCTAAAAATATTATGTTTACTAAATCAAGACCCAAAATAGGAAAGTGCACAAAACTAAGCTAGAATCAACCTATAAACTAATAAATAAGCCTAAAATGATGTCTCTGAAGTATATTATATTATCACAAATGAGGATACATCACCTATTTGAGAAAGAGGAAACTGTTGATGTTGTTGTTGTTGTGTCTGGGATCCCTCACCCAGGTTCAATCAAAGCGTCTTATTTTTCTCCTCCTACTGTTTCAGTCAAATAGTCAAGTAAAGAACTGTTGGTGTCGGCTAAGGTGTGATAAAAATAAGATAATAAAGATGCAACTAAACACCCTTAACCGAGCACGGTACTCACTGCAAGTATCACTAGTCGTACGCAAGTCTTAGTGATAAGTAAGAATTCGTTCTCAAGGACTTAGTGTGTTATGCGAATGGATTTAACAGAAAAGCGTAGTAATTAATAGTTAAAGACAAGAAAATAAATATGAATGATTGATTCGAGGATATATGATTAAACTAAAGACAATAAATTAAAAGTTGTAAGAATAAGATGCGAGAGTATAGCTTAGGTTTTGCTAGTATGCACTAATTCTTCTATTTCTTCTACTAGTTAATAAGGGTGATTAAAGCTCTTAGATAAGTAGTCAGGATTTTATATTCCTCCTAACCCCTTCCAGGTGGACTTAAGAGGTGACCTAACAATTACCAGGGGACTTGGGTAAGGGGACCCTGCGCAATGATCGGTGATTAAATCTCAAACCCTTATGACTATCTGGTTAGGCAAGCCCTTCTGGATCACTACCGCAAACTAGACGCTTATGTGATGTTTCATAATTAGACACCCATTCCGGTTGACCATCTAACTACTATTAAGACTGGCAATAAATCAAAGCACATAAAACAAATATATGGTTAAGAAGTTATAATCAATTTAAAATAGTTTTCACGAACAAACTTAGATAGAAGAAAATAGAATTCAAAGATTATACATATGCAAAACCCAAGATATGGGAAAATTAGTTCATGCTAATAAGAAATAAACTAAAATAAAGATACATACTGTCAACTTGCTTCTCTTGAATGGCTTCTATGATGAATAATACTTAAGGATTAATTTTGGAGAGGCAAGGATAAGTTTACAATGATTAGAGGGTTTATTCATAGATGTTTAGGAGACCCTATGTCATAATCTTGCAGTAGAAGGCAAGTAATTGTACTCATTATCTAAATCAAATTCGTCTCCTAAAATATAGGAGATATGATAAACACTGTTGTCTTGTTCTGGTCGTAACTCTTTCGTTATTGGTCCAATTTTCACCTACTTTATATCGAAACGGCCATGTGTGGAAGATCTACACTTTTCATTTAGATTTCTCCTCCAAATTTCCAGCCTATTTTGATTTATCTTTTTTTATATATGGGTGTCCAGGCCAGCTTACGCGCACCACGACTATTCTCATAGGAAATATACGCCTTCTCATGCATATTCCCACTTAATCAAAACTAGGTTACCCATGTTCAGGGAGAGGACTCAAACCTTGCACCTCTTGTTTTACCCCCTTTAAGGGCTCAAGGGGATTCGAACCCTGTATCTCTTAGATGAGAGACAAGGTCTTGGCCATTTAGCTAGCCCCAGTGGTTCCTATTTTGATTTCTCTTCACTTTAGTGGACGTGGCTGCAGAATCTTCAGATTTACTTGACAACTTTTCCTTTCCTATTTTATCTCTACTTCATTTTATCTCCAATTTCCATCCATATCTTCTTTCCTTATCTCTTTAGAATTGATTTGGCATCTAATTAATTTCCATATATCTTATTAGCTTAACACTAAACAAACAAATTAAACCAAATATGCTCTAAAAATAACAAATCATCAAATCAAGACAAGATATAGAAATTTATCAAAATATGAATAAAAATCTCTAATTAAATACTCGAATACACCTAAAATGATGTCTCCAACCTAGATTATTTTATCACAAATAGGGATACATCAACTGTTCAGAAATATTTAATTGAATCCCTTACCGAAATCATGGACGTCCGCTTCCTAGTGTAAGTCCTCGTACCTGCCCCGCTCGGGGTTTGCTGCAGTTTCCTATTATCTTTATTTACTTCACCTTGATGCTAGTTTTTAAACAAAACAAAACAAAGAAATGAAGATAATAAAGAGCATAACATTTTTAAAGTACAATAGTTACCTAACACCTTTCCAATCTCACATCTTAAGCGTTTTCTCCCAATTCTCAGGGGTCTGATCGTCCAGCTTTTTATCTATACCGTAATATTTCTTCTTCAGCCGGTTTTTGTAATCACTAAACCCCTTACTACACTTATTCTGTAGCATCAACTGGATATTAGCCTAATCTTGTCAACTCATCCACTGTTCAACCTCAAAAAAGTCATGTTCTTTTTTTTGGTCGATCATACTAAGTACTAACAGCTATCACTATAACAACTATCAGCCAATCCTGAGTCTCGTGAAAGCAAACCGTAAGCCCAACAGATCTTCATAGTTCACCGCCGATTGCCTAGCTTTGCGTGTGGCGCTGTCAGCCAGACCATTAAGTCTATGCGGAAGATGCTTGAAGAACAAATTACCGTGTTCCTCGGCAATCTTATGGATCCGCTTGACGGACTTTCCACCATGCAGCTTGCAACGACTTCACTCCTTGAATGAGATCAAGGTTATCTGAACAGATAACGGTCTTACAACCCGAGTGGGCTAGGCTCAGCTGAGCAGCCTCCAGGACTGCTCTTGCTTCGCCTTCAGCCGCCAACTCTGTCCAGATAGGTTTAGAGAAGGTCACTCTGTGTCCTGTTTGAGTGTCACGCTCCACTATTCCAATTCCACTTTTCTCGAACGTATCTTTGAAAGATGCGTGACATGTATAAATGTATTGAATGTCTCTGAATTCATCGTCTCTCCATGGATCAGTCACCGGTCCTCTTGCAGTCGAAGGAGCTGGTTGTGGAAGATTTTCCCAATTAGGTCCAAAGAGGTCTCCTATATCTGCATTAATAGACAAGATAACCGTGTGTGGGTTGATGTGAAGGTGTTCATGTACCACTTTCATTTTTGCTTTCCAAATATTCCATAGTGTCAGTTGAATATACGCCATAAAAATATTTTGTTCCCAGATTTTGTTATCCATAGTATCACACAAATTAGTAATCCAATCGCCAATCGAAATTGGGTCCTCCTCTGAAATCCGAATTTGTAATGAAGTCCCTGCCTATACCTGTTTAGAAAAATTACAAGAAGGTACCACTGTGTTTATCGCATTATCACACCAAAGACAATATATACTATCGCTACAATGTCGGATAAAAAAGTTTAGCTTGGTAGTAGGATGTTTCGACAGGCTTTCCAGTTAAACGATCGCACTTTATTGGGCACGTTGGATTTCCATACCCTATTCCACAATTTTGGGTTATTGATTTCAGCCTGTAGTGAGGTTTGTGGAATCCTCTCCATTTCTATTTGTGACATAATCTTGTATCTCGATTTGGTAGTATAGTCTCCGGATTTAGAATAAGGCCATATAAAGGTGTCTCGGTCCTCTGTGTTGAGTAAAGGGACCCTGGACACATCTCCATGTACTGGTAATGGAAGCGTATTGTCAATCGTTTCCCAATCCCACCCGCCCTTGTGGCTTGTCATGAGTTGATTGACTGTTTCAAGATTAGTCTCACGTGGCCTATCTATAATTATCCCCGAGGGTAACCATTTATGTTTCCAAATAAGTTTAGATTCCCCGTTACCAATTTGAATATAGCCATGTTCAACAAGAAAAAACCCTGCCTTCCAATAAACTAGCACATGACCATGTACGATTCTGGCGTAATTTAACATCTAGAAAGTTACTGTGAGGAAAGTAGATACCTCTTAACACTCTTGCCGCTAGCGACTCCGGGTTACTCAGATGCCGCCAGGCTTGTGAGGCTAAAATTGCCATGTTTGCCCGTTTGAGGTCCCTAAATCCCATTCCTCCCACTACTTTAGCCGTTGTCATCTTCTCCCATTCTAGCCAGTGAATTTTGCGTTTTCCTAGCGAGTTCCACCAAAATCGTGCTATAATCGAGGAAAGTTTCCTGCAAAAACCAATAGGAAAAGAAAAAATTGACATAGCATAACATGGAATCGCCTGTAACACTACTTTACTTAGAATTTCTTTCCCCCTTCAGGTAAAAGCTTTGCAATCAACCCTTGAGCTTTATTAAAGACCTTGTCCACTATCCAAGCCAATGTCTCCATCCTAGAACGTTTATGACATAGTGGTATTCCCAAGTATTTCCCCAGGTCACTAGATTATGTAATCTGTAAACTTGAAACAACCTCTTGTCGTATATTATCTGGTGTTTGCCTACTAAAGTAAACTGTTGATTTGTGATAATTAACCTTTTGTCCCGAACACTTGCAGTATGTGTTAATACATTCCTGGAATTCATCTAGATCTTGTCCATCCAGTGAAATGAAGAATAAAGAGTCATCTACAAAAAGTAGATGTGAAATAATCGAACAGTTACGAGTAATCTGAATACCTGAGATACGTCCCTGTTTCACAATTAAACCAAATTCATTATAATTGTATATTTAACTCCATGGAAATAAAAAAAAAGGTTAAGTATAGTCAACTTACCCCTAATCGTCTCAGGATCTTCCGCTTATCTTCCGAAGGGACTTTTCTCTAGTTCTCGTGAAACAGGGGAATTGTTTCGCGAATAGTCAGGTTAATAACCTAACCCACGTGATGTCCATACTCTGAGTGTGGATTCCACGTGCGGTCATACACACATAAATCCACACTTTTGCATAGCCTTAACGACTGATGCAAGGGTCGTCTTCCCTCGTGTCTTTCGGGCCTTTTTACTTGTTTAATTTTAAGATTAAATTCCGATGTAAGACTAAAAAAATTATACATAAAAACCATAACACATGCATTGCATCCCGAGTTCGGAATATTAGTTTTCAAGATGGATTGTTACCCTCGTTAAAAAAAATTACATTTTTCACCCCTAAAGTTGATAATATTACTTTTTTACACCTAATATTTTTAGAAAATTACTATTTTACTCCTAAGGTTTTAAAAATTACATTTTAATTCTAATAATTTAAAAATTACAATAATGCCCCTAAGCTATCTAAAATAATCACTAAAGCCCTAAAGTCTAAAAAATTACATTTTAAACCCCTAAAGTTTTAAAAATTGCATTTTTACCTCTAATAGTTTTACAAAATTACACTAAGACCCCTAAGTTATCTAATATAATCACTAAAGCCCTAAGATACCGCCACGACCGAAATATCTTTTCTACGCAAAATTTGTATAATATGTAGCCGTTTTTTTCTTGAATTTCCGTGTAAGTTTCGTTGTTTTCAATTAATTTTAATAGTGTAGTGTTACTTTTAATTGTGAATTTTTTTGTTTACTATTTTTTAGAATTTCATTTCTTTATTTTTAAAACCAGTGATTGTTATTTTTTCAAAAGCTTATCCCTAGTTGCCATTATAGTATATATTACAAGACAAATACTCCAACAGTTGCTATGAAAAAAAAGTTTGAAATGTAAAAGAAAAAATATAGGAACAGAATAATACTCTTTTCTATTATCTATTCTTAGAACAAAACATATTATGCTTCATACAATTTTCAGAAAGAGTTTGGAAACACAAAAGAAAATTTTGCAACCAGAAAATATAAGGAATTGTAAAATGAAGATGGGTCGAACTGACTTACTAGTACAGTTCTTCTGCAGAGTAGGTACTACTATATAAATAGGCGAAGTAGCCTGTTGGTGGAAATCCAGATGTGCTTGCACGCTATAGTAGAAAATTTTAACCCCAGGCACAACCCTTTCACCTTCTTCTGCAGCTTCATTCCACGATATAGTCGTAACAGAATCATAATGGTTTACCACCATTTCGCATGAAAGCTAGAATGCTAGATGGCTCGAAAGTTTATAACTCTGATATATCTCCTTATTATATTTAATTACCTTGTAAAGTACGCTAATAATCCTCTTGTCCTTTGGTAGATCGAAGTAATAATTATCAAATTAAACTTGTATAAACACAAATTTCAACATTAAGTTTATTACAACTATTATACTTTGCAAAATAACTATAGAATATGGATGGTAAGTATTGTTCCTATATAATTGATAGGTTACCCATGATTTCTTTTGTAGCAGATATACTATATATAAGAGTATTCCATCTAATAACACAATAAATTGTAGCATATCTTTAGGGTGGTAAACGAATCGAGTCGAGGCGAATAGTAGATATACAGATTTGTTTATTTATAGATTTAAATGAGTTGAATTGTGAAGTTAGTGTTCGAGCTCGACTCGTGAGAATATAACAAAGTTCGAGCTCGTTTAAAACTGTTTCGAGCTCGAGCTCAAAAGCTTGTTTACATCTATTTCGAGCTCGAAAGTTTTCTTTATCTCGGGCTTACTTGAATTAATTATAAGAAATACTGTTGCAAACCTTCTAATTTATAGATTTTCAATTAGAACATAATTGACTATTGTAAACTATCATTAAATATAATCACATACTCTCTTTTTATATTGTTGAATTTCGAATTGTCTTACATAATTGGGTAGGTAGAGGGTGAGAGTGAAAGGTAAGTGTTGGGTTAAGATAGGTTTTTGAATATAATAATTAGTTTTAATTTTTTGAATTGTCAAATATTGGAAAAATATATCCAATAGATATTTATAACTTGATTTCATTTTTCACGAGCTTTTCTGAAAAGCTCGCGAGTAGGTTTGACTCGACTCGTTTAACAAATGAGCTCGTCTTTGGGCTCGAGTTCGACTCGTTTAATTTAACGAACGATCTCGAGCCAAGCTTTTTCTGAGCCGAGTTCGAGCTGCTCGCGAGCGGCTTGGTACGTTTACAGCCCTACATATCTTTGTTAGCGGATTTTTGTAATCTCAAGTCGAGTTCATAAAAATTTGATTGACAAATCTTGTGCTAAATTGTGTTTAAAGAAATATACATTCATTAGAATTTTATATATGGCACAAAGAATGAATACACGAAATATACTCCCTTATTCCTCCGTCCCCAAAATTTAAAATTTAATTTTTTTTTTTTTTAAATTCTCTAGTTATACTCACTTCGTCCTCAAATTTTAGACCACTTTATTTTTTCACATAAATTAAATAAAAACATTAACTAACACCTAAAATCTTTAATAAAGTATCTTGATATCTAAAATTATTTAGAAACATAAATTTTAATATTTTAATAAGAATGAAGTGAGTATATAAGGTTAAAAAATGTCTTGATTTTCTAAAATAGACAAGTATTTGGGGACACCTATTTTTAGCAATGTGGACTAAAATTTGGGTTAGAGGAAGTATTTTATAAATTCAAAGATTATTTGTGTGTAGATGGAGAGTCTAAGATTTATTTTACATTACTCTTTGATTTGTAAAAAAATTGAAATTCGACCTATTTATCAACCCAAATCATCTGAACTTCGTCACATCTAAAACTCAATGGTTTGTATAATATATTGGACGGGTGCATATCTAATTTTTCAAAACCCTGTTAAGAACAGGTGGTTTGAGGGTTAAGCATTTTTTGCAAACTGAACGATGCACACTCTAATGTAGAAAGAAGAAATAAGAGCAACAAAAAATAAGAAAAGAAAAAGCAGAGAAAACAATTAGGATCAATGGCCAATAGAATCACATTAGGGAACCATATAAACGTTAAACGACATGTTTAAATTTTGCTTTCTTTTTTACTAAAATACCTCTATACTATAGGAATAATCAAACAAAATTAATTATTGATTAACTAACGAGAAACACATGATTAGGGATAACAAACTTTTCCTCATCAATTTGTAACCAAAAATCCAAAAAAATTATCTCGATCTTGAAGGAATTTTTTTTATTGAAGATTTGGATTTATACTTTGTTATAAAGACATAAATTAAGAGGAAATCCGGTAAACACTAAAAATAATGCTAAACACAATAATGTTGTTGTTGAGTTATGAGACAATTCTCATAACTCATAGAAAACCCAACAAGTAATGATGTTGTTGAGTTATGAAAACATTTTCATAACTTAAAAGTTTAGTTATTGAAAAATTCCCATAACTCACGAAAAAAAACCAATAAGTAATATCATTCTTGAGTTTTAAGAAAAATCCCATAACTCTAAAGTTCTTTTTAAAAAATGGAAAAATACCCTCATTATCATTAAATTTATACATAAACGAAATATTAAACCCATAACAACAAATACAAAGGATTAAAAATCTAATATTACTAAAAATGCTTATTTTAAAAAATAAACAGTTTGAGATATGAAAAAAATCTTATAACTCGTACTATTTTTCATATACAAAGAAATTTTGAGAAAAGACTTATTTTTTTTACAAATTTATACATATAATTAAATATTAAACACACCATAAAAAAAATACACAAGATTAAAGATACAATACATTTCAAAAATGCTGAAAGATTTTTTTCAAAACAGTTAATAAAATTTTACATAATTCAACATATTATTTCATATACATAATAAAATATTTATATTCAAAAAACACAAATCATAATTCATATTCAATTGATTTGAAACCAAAAAGAATCATTGTTCATCTACAGATTATTAAGGAAAATAATGGAAAATCATTGCTATAATAAACTAAAGGGTTATTAATCCAAAAGGTTCACAATCCAACAATTTTTTTTACAAGGTTCAACCTACTTCACTAACAGTTGAGGTCCATAATATATTTACTAGGTTGTGTGACACAATTCACAGGGCTGTGTGACACAATTTACCGGGCTGTGCGACGCAATTCACTGGGTTGTGTGACACAATTTACTGGGTTGTGCGACACAATTCACTCGGTTGTGTAACCATCTTCAGCAGTTGCGTCAAATGAATATTTATAAGGTCCTCTTGTGTAGGAGAATTAATTTCAACTAAATGTAGAAATGTCTATGTTTATACCTACACTATTATACATTTTTTTTTATTACATCGGAGATCCTAAGGATCATGTTACAAGAACAATGAAAACATACACTAATTTGTTACAAAATTAATTAAACCAGGATCATAGACCACTCTTGGCGTATTGTAACCCATATGATCCTTGGTGAGAAGTTTCCACATGCAATCCGGAGGTCTCCAAGGAGTACACATTGATCACTATTGCTCCATCCACTCTTGGCAAGCCAATCCGAACATACATTCGCCTCCCTAAAGATGTCCTTTATGCTGAACCCTCTATTTCTGGCAAGTATCAAACGAATCGATTTAATCCATTGCGCCGCCGGTCCCCTACCCTCCACTGCATTCTGTATTAGCTCAATGGCCTCTCTTGAATCTAACTCCACGATCACATCTTGAAATCCCAAAGTCTCAACCACCTTCAATCCTTCATATAATGCAATTAGCTCCACCACAACTGGTATCTCTTGATAAATTCTCATGCTAAAGCCGTTTATCCAATCGCCATTGCTATCTCTAATAATTCCGCCACCACCGCCCACGTTTCGCCCACTATTATAACTCCCATCGGTGTTAAGTTTAACTCCAATGATAGGCTTTGACCATCCCACAAGTGTAGTCATGTTTTTTCTCGAACTAGGGGTGCCGGTTACATGTCCCCACACTCTTGCTGTCATAATAGCTATATGTTTTGCTTTTCTCACTATTGCTAGCGAGCTCGGAAAGCTCTCTTCCTTGAACACCACGTTGTTTCTTTGTTTCCATATTACATCAATGAGGACTCCAAAAAATACACTTCATCTAAATCCAGCAAAAAGTCTATCATTCGATAACTTTTTAAGCCACCATTCTTGATCCGAACTCCTCAACGGCGCACCAGCACCCAAATCATTCTCCCTGATCACAGCTGACTCGTGCTCCCCTGGACTGTCCTGATGTTGCTGATGTTCACTCGGCAAAAGGACCTCATTTTGCCCCTGTATATCCTCGCTGCTATCTTCTGTGGAGGCTGCCAAGTTTCGATTTGCTGCAGAAATATTCTCCAGGGACCTCCGCTGCAATAAAGCAAAG
This sequence comes from Nemophila menziesii, assembly GCA_029959085.1. NCBI lineage: Eukaryota > Viridiplantae > Streptophyta > Magnoliopsida > Boraginales > Hydrophyllaceae > Nemophila > Nemophila menziesii. Next base: position 3,933,834 of record JARWIR010000013.1, read on the forward strand.
TTAGACTGAAATTCCAGCCCCCTCTCCCTATCGCTGCACCCCAGGTCAAGGCCTGAAGTCCCCTCCATTCCCTGGACCAGCGGACAGCTCTCTTCCCCAGTAGCGACATCCACAAACAGCTCCCTCTCCACCTCACCATGTTTAATCAATTCACAATTCACCATTGCCCAAATATTTCTCACGATAATACAGTACCAAAAAAGATGCATTGATGATTCTATTTCAACACCACATAGTGGACACGCCCCCGGAACATTCATTCCTCGCTTAATAAGATTACCTCTTGTAGCTATTCTTTCACGAATCGCACGCCACACGAAGACCCGGACTCTTTGGGAGCACTTAAGACTCCACACTTTCTTCCATATACGCTCCATATTTGTGTCTCGAGGCGACTCATTCCACCCTACTGAACGGACCGAAAATTCGCCATTAACTTCATAATTCCAAGACACTATATCTTTATCTTCCCCTTCTTCTCCCACCTTAAAATTCGCAATTTCCATCAACTTGGAAGTTGGGAGAAGACCTTGAAACAAATCCCAATCCCAAGTATTTATTTTGACATGTCCACATTAAATTTATACATTATACATGTCCACATTAAATTTTTTTTGACATCACATATACAACAAAAAGATTCATAAAGCTAAACTTTTTAATTTGAAATAAAACTGATAAACTGCAAGAATATCTACCAAAATTACAGAGATTTGTATTCAATTTTTTAGTAATTCCCGATAAAAGATAAAATTAACGACGATTTGGATTTGAATCAGATAGTTTCTTCTCAAATCGGGCATTCTCGTACTCTTTTTGAGTGTTAGGTATGAAAATATCATGCCACAACACCCCTTTTGAATCAGGCCTTACGAAGAAACAGGTGGCCCGAATTATGTCTTGGTAGAGGATTAGAGAATCCTGGAGCGTGCTGGTGAGTCGATGCCTTGTCAATATAGCATTTTCTTCGTCGTTGACATTGTTTTTTATTATCTTTCATAGCTACGTGTCTATCTAATATATCCTCCAATGTGTCAGGTCCATGGTGGAAGCAAAAGAAGCGGTGCTGGGTGAAGGGCTGATGGGCTCAGACATGGTCGATAGAATGGATATTTACTGCAAAACAACTCAAAAAAATGCAGTATAAGACCAAATTGCTCACTCCAACAATAAACTGCTACTCTCAGTGATGAACAATTCAAAAAAATGCAGTATAAGACCAAATTGATCACTCCAACAGTAAATTGCTATTCTCATTGCATCACTTCTCATACGGTAAAGGCTTCCAAAGGTCATAAAGCCATTGTAGGATTTTATAACAATATAATAAACATCACGACTGTAATTATACTAAAATTAGATAATTTTGAAAATTTGTAAAAGTGATGAGATTAGGTTAAAAATAATTAAATTTTTTAGAGTTTTAATGGTAAAGATTATTTATTTACCTTAATTTGAGTTCTTCGATTGCTAATGGCGTAGACAAGCTGGGTTGATGATGGTGGAGAATGGTCCACGAGTGGCAGCCGTTTTCTTGTGCAGGAAAGTGGCTTGGTGGGAAGGTGAGTGGAAGAGATGTCTTTTTTGTTTTTTTCCGTTCGATTGGAGTGTGAGGGGATGAGATTTAGGTTTTAGGTTTCATTGTTTTTCAACCTTTACTTTTTATTTTCTGTTTTTGTTCTCAAATTTTTTGACGTTTCCAGTTGTATACTTTTAAAAAAATTAATTAATTTATTATTTTTATTTATTATTTTATTTTTGTAAGGTTATTTTTGGTATAATAAGGTTAAAATAATATTTTGGACTTTATTCATCAAATTTCTAAGCTAAACTTCTTAAAGCATGATTTGTTGAGTTATGGATCTAATTAGCAATTATTTCTAAACTAAATATATATAATTCAATTAAAATAATATAGAAATAAATACAAATTGAAGCTTAATATCAAGTTTAAATTGATTGGTTGATTTATAATGTTTCTGAAATTATATATAAAGGTAAAAAATAAAAATCACATATAAAATTAACTGTAGTTATTTTTTATAGACAATAAAATAAAACTGTTGTGAAAGGTTATTAATGCAAAATGAGACGGTGTATATTGTTAATTTAAAAAATCATTAGATTTAAAATGAAATTAGAAAGGAAAAAAAATAATATTAAAAATTATAAAATTGAATTTTGATAGGAAATAATACAATGAATATAGAAAAATGTAATGATATATTCTATTTAAATTTATACTATTTATGATATTATATAATTTGAATAGAAATAAATCAATAAAATTGATAAAATAAGTAGATTAATAATTTATTTTTATTTACTATAATATATTAAAATTATCTAAACTTGAGTGGTATATACCACTCCTAAAATTAGTTAGCAAATCCTTCTACTATATGCTTTTCTTAATTTGCCTCAAGTTCAAGATCAGCATCCTTGACCAGAAAAATAAAAAGATCAGCATCCTATTATACAATACTTATTTACTTATTATTAATAACTACAATATAAAAAGAGTATCAATTATCAAATATCAAAGCAAGGGATCAACTTTTGGACATTTCGGGTCAACCACGCAATGGAAAAAGATAACTCACCTCCGCCAATTGAGGTTTTTTTTTAATAGTCTAACAAAAGATTCAACCGCGGTAGGCGTGTATCGCAACACTTGGGATTAGTTCCAATATAATCGGTATATATGTACATAATCTTTTTCATTAAATTTCAAATTTGAAACTTAATTCTATAGAGAATTATCTTTATTTTGTAATGTTATTTGGCGGTCTTGTAATAGTTAGTAGTAACGTGTTTAGTAAGGTAATGCCTATATATTGTGGGTCTAAGTTGTAATGTGTTTGACAGTTTATTTTTTATTAATAAAAAGTTTGATTTGTCAATAAAAATAAAAGAAAAATAACCATTAAATTGGTATCCTTGATAGAAGATTAATATCATTACATTTTAAGAAGTCGTTAAAACCTTTATACAATTGCTTTAATCTAAAATAGTACGTTGTAGCACAAGCTAAGATTTTTCTTTTTTGGTCGATGTACACAAATCTAAGAATTCAATGGCAATACTATTTCAAGGCAATATTCTGTTTTTCTTGGTAATGTAGAGTTTGACCAAATGATGAACTACAAATTCAAGACTTAGTTTTCGTTAACTTAGGCTATGTTTCGATTAAGGAGGGCATTTTTTTAGTAAAAGATAGAAAAGAAAAGTATAATAATAAAAATGAAAAAAAAAAGTATTAAATTTTGTTTAGATTAAATAAAAAGAGAATAAAAGATTTTAATAAAGGATTATAGGTATTTAGTGTTTGGATTTGATGAATAATGGAAGGAATAGATTTTTTTTATAACTAAATAACTTATACACCTATATTAAAATATTTTATAAAAAAATAATAAGAGTAATTTAGATATTACAACGTAATAAAAGAATCTCTCTTTTCTAATCCCACCGAATTAGAAGAATAGAATATATAAGTACATAAGGTATTGTAAGAATCCTTTACCAATTTTTCCTTTCCAATATCGTATAATACAAACAAAGAAATAGATTATTAGAATCCTTTAATATAATCTTTTCCCTCCCTATTCCTTCATCCAAACAAACCCTTAGATTAAGGTGGGACTGGGAAGGTTAGAAGTAGGGATGGCAATGGTTCAAATATTAACCTTAACCGATGGATATCCGATCCGATAAAAAATCCGTTAGTGGAACCGATGGTGCATCCATGAGGGTTTGGTTCTCATAAAAGGTAACCGTTGGATTATCCGTTAGGATTTGGTCTTTTACAATAATCCGACGGATAGTCCGAAATCCGAATAAAAATAAAAATAAATCAAAATATATATACTATATATAAAGATATTCTATATATGCAAATTTCATACATAATATTGATCAAATATAATTATTCCATACATAAACTAGCTAATTGATTATTATATATTTTATTACTATATTGCCTAATATCATTTTATGGTCTTCCAATAATTTTGTAGCTAATATTAGAATTCTAGAAATATTTAATAATTTATTTTATTTAAATCATTTTAAATGATTGCGGATACGGATTAACCGCGGATAAACCGCATCCGTCGCGGATGCGAATTTGGTAAATAATTCTAAAATCCGATGGTTAATGGATGCGGATTTGGTTATCGTTTTTCTTAATGGATGTGGATGTGGTTATGCGATTTTTCGAGGATATCCGATCCGTTGCCATCCCTAGTTAGAAGGAAGATTATACATTTTTACAATGAAAGTTTAAGGTCCCATATGATTCGTGAAAATAATAAAATATTTGGTTTTCATTTTCAATGTTTTCTAAAATATTAAAAGTGCTAGAGAAAATAAAAATAGTTTTTTAAAAAATTAAATAAAAACATTGCTATATTAGAGAACGTGAAATCGACGATTTTCATATTTTTTGAAAGTATTGAAAAAAAAATAGAAATTATTTTCTAAATATATATTTTACAAATGAAAATAAAAATATATTTTCACAAACAAAACCGACCTAAGTATTTTTTTTATTTAACATTTTATATTGAATTTTTAATAAATGGGGTAATTAGAGATAAATGTCTCCTTAATTAAGCCTCTAATTTTTTTTAAGTCTCTAATATTTTTATTTAGAGATAAAATGCCTAATAAAACAATTATTTATAGAAAACATCCTCTTTATATTTTTTATACCTATACTATCCTTATTATTAAATATATTATTTTATTTGTAATACAATATTTATTTTTAAATATTAAACAAATAATAGGGTACTTCTACCACCCCCCCACCACCACCACAACCATCACCACCTCCATCATCACAACCACCACCACCACTACATCCACCACAACCATCACCACCTCCACCACCACAACCACCACAACCACCACCACCACCTACTAATTTCATCACACGCGCGCGTCCGTGATCTTTTTTAAAAATCGTCATAACTAATTCAAAAAAAATCAGAAACTTAAAAAATTTGCATTTTTGGATAAAGCAAATTAATATTTACGTTTATGATTTTTTTTGATTTGTTTTAAATTTTTTGAATATTTTGATTTGTTTTAAAAAAAAATTTCGCAGACACGAAATTCCATGTTTTAAACAGTGAATTTCGTGTCTGCGGAAAACAAATTCCTTATTTCAAAACATGTGTGAATTAAAAAATTCAAAAAAATCAAAAAATTCAAAAAAATTCGAAAAAAATTGTAGACGTAAATATCAATTTGTTTTATCCAAATATATAAATTTTTTTTATTTTTTATTTTTTTAGAATTAGTTATGACGATTTAAAAAAAAACACGGACGCGCGTGTGTTTATTAGTTTTTGTTTTGTTTTGTTTTTTTCTAATTTTTATTTTTTAATTGTTAATTATAAGGGTAGTTTGGGATGGTGCTGTTTTCTATAAAAAAAATCTTATTCTAAGCACCTTTTTTTTAATAAGTTTTTTAATAAGCAGTAATCTATAATTGGCTCTTAATAAATTTATACTACATCCTACAATTATGAATTTGACTAAATATAATAACTTTTCAATTCTATCAAAAAAATAAAATTAATGATTAAAATTCATATTTTATTTTAAATAAATTTTCAATTTTATAGTTCCTAGAATTTTTCCTAATCAGATGGACAGTGCTAATATTTAAAATACATCAATAATATTATGATAAAATTATAATTAATATAGTTATTTTAATATATATTTTATTATTGAATTTAAAATAATTTTAAATTATATTTAATTAGAATAATAAAATTAATAAAATTATTATAAATCTCAATATTATTATTTAATATTCATTATAATGTTTTTATAATAAATTTAATTATAGATATTTAAATAAAATTAAAATTAAAATATTAATAAACTGATTGAAATAAGGAATTTATTGAAATAAACTTTAAATAAAAAATTTAAAAATTAAAAAGTTGTTGAAACAAATTTATTTTAAAAAATTAAATTTTAAGATGAAATAAATATACTTTTTCTTATACTTAATGCGATGGGGAATAATTAAGTCGGGCAAAAAGTGTGCTAATCAAATGGAAAAAACCTCAACGGGAAATTAAACTTAATGTGGACGAGAGTTATGATCTAACTCGAGCAAAATCCGGAATCGGCGGCTTGTTAAGGGATGGAGCTGGAGCCTTTATAGCTGGATTTTCGGGATCGTGTGAGATAGTGTCGTCGTTCCATTCTGAAGTGTTGGCCTTGCACTATGGTTTACGCTGAGTGGTTAGCCGAGGTATAAAAGAGCTGTATATCGAGATTAACTCGAGAGAGCTACATGCGCTAAAGTGAAGGTCGGTGGTAGCTCTAAGGATTGATATTGTCAGATTATCCGTGAATGTAATGAGTTAATTAGGAATCAACCTGGGTTCGAGATCCATCCTATCTTTCAGGAAACCAACAATTGTACAGATATACTTGCAAAGAAAGGCGCGAAAATGAATGAAATTCCCTGCATATATGAAGATCCTCCAAATTTCTTATGGGATAATATAACTAAGGATAGGAATGGCACAGTAATTTTTAAACTAGTGTTAGGCTCTCACTAAAAAAGTAATTAGTTGATTAGATGTCAACTTCAGCGGTTTTCTAACGCTTCAGATGTATGAAAATAATGATTAGAGAGTTATTAAACTTGATTTAACATCTCGATTGTCACTTATATTCCCCCTTAAATGAGTTAAAAGTCACAAGTCAAACCTCGGTTCAGTCAGATTATTCAGTAAGATATGCTTATATTCATTTTCTTTACATCTATCTTACAAATATAACAATTGAGTAATATGCAATAAAAAACATATTATTCATTTTTTCTTTTTGAAAGGTTGAAATGAAATGTAAACAAGACAAAAAAGGAATTGGTGAGAATTACTTTCACCAAAATATTCCTCCCTACTCCCATGCTACTATTACTATTTATTTATCTTTGCCATAGTACCCCCAATGAATTAACAAATGAAAAGTGAGAAAAGTTATCTTTAATATACCTCAAATGAATACAAATTGAATTAAACAATGTTGTATCTCAAATATATATACTCACTTTCCCATTATACAAAGTTAAATAGCAAAAATAGTAGTATTAATTACCTGTATGTGTAGGATTTTTTTCCTACCCTTTTGAAAAATAAATAAATAAATCTTCCTTGAAAAGATTCCGTGCATCTCAAATATCTACTCTCTTTCTAGATATGAATACGCTCCTTCTTTCCCCATTCTTACGAAATATACTCGATTTGCTCCTTTTACTGCGGAAGAGACTATCTAATTCATGATTCGGAGAAAGAGACACTAACCATGCGTTGAATTTTGCTCCTTTTGGTGCTTGAACCTTTGCAAAACCTTGTCAATGGTGATATCAAAAGCATCATCTACCTTCCCTAAATCACCGCTTGACATCGCATACAAAAACTTAGGCATAAGATTAATAATATTCTCCCTCATTCTCTTAATTTCATCTTTACTATACTTTTCCAAAACACTTTTAATTATAGATGTGTTATTCCTCACTTCATTATAATGTATAAAAACTGAATGAATCTTTGAATCGCCAGGTAAATGCCATTGATATTGATTCTTAAAGCTTCCTTCCCAGAAATAAACCGGAATCGAACCGGCCAACATGCAATCATAAAACGACCTTCTTGTATACCCATCGCCTTTCGGTTGAAAACAAAAATCCGAATCTAAAAACGCTTCAAGAATCGCAGGTGCCCCATCATAGCAACGTGTCACGGAGCAATCCACAATCTTACAAACTCCAGTTTCGTTTCTACAGTAATTCATTAACAATCCTCGAAAATCATTTTTTATTTTCTTGCGAGACGCGCCCACAAAGCAAAATAGACTTGAACGTGCCCGAGCACGAACATAGTTTTGCCATTGATGTATGTCAGATTCGGATCTCGGGTGAAAAGATGTTGGATATGGAACGCTCACTTCTAAATCATCCCATCTACTTCTTTCAACAGAAACTTTTAAAACATTCTTCATTAACGGCATGTAAAGAAAACTTGTTCCCCATTCATTATCACTGTTAGTTAACCTTCTGAAATCCCATGTTAACCTTCCGAGCATGATGAAATGATCTGAACCGTTGTTTCTTTTCCAGGACGCTTGATCTTTAACCCAGGCTAACACCATCTCGCTATGGCGATCACGATCTTTTGAAGTATAATTACCCCATAAATATCTACCAACATCAAGACCTACATAAAACGGTAAGTAAAAACCTGTCGCATCGTCTGGATTTAACGTTCTACACTTGTAACGCAGCATTCTATTATGGTAAATCACTTCTGCAGCATACATATCTGTCCAGTACCATGCCGGAGTAAGATTTCTAGGCACGATTCGTTCAAGTCCGGTGGCTTTCGAGCCAAAACCACCGTTGGACACTGCCTTGCAATGCGATTCTTTCCAAGGGTCTAAATCCTTGCAATTATCAATCAGCTCTTTGTTGAACATTGGTGGGAGATCATAGACGTATACCCTACCGGACTTGCATTCTTGACGTTGTCCCTGGATTTGTGGCGATGGTTGTTGAAAGTTGTGGCTGTGGCGAGATATTGATGGTGGTAGTGATGATGGTGGTGGTGGTGGTGTTGAATCGTGGTTGAGGAAGAATATAAGCAAAGCCTGGAAACAAATAATTATCAAAAGCCATGAACAAAGACGTAAAGTTATGTAAGATTTTGTGCTTTTGGGTTTCTTAGGTGAATGATGATCTGGAAATTGGTTTCCTAAAGTTGGTAGCATCATTGAGACTTTTGAAAGAGTAATGGTATTGATCTTTTCCCTGTTCATGTTTAATGGCGTCTAAATCCACATTAGTAGACCGACGAAATTAAAATTTATATATATTCTTTGTGTTTGATTAAATCAACTTGTGAAGGTTATATATGTAACTAATGGGTGATTGGACTCAATTGATTTTTACAACTTAAAATGTTACTCAAATTAGGTTACTATTTTCACCATAAATATATAGATCGATTTCTAATTTAATAAAAACATTAATACGATGTATATGTTAAATCTTTTTCACAAGCATTACTATTCTTTCATCTAAGTTTATTTATCCACCCTTTTCCAACCCTAGATTAAGAAAATTATCTAATAATTTTTTTTATTTTTATAAAAATTATCATTATTTATCTTACCACTTTATTAGAATTATAAAGGAACAAAATATTTAAATTTAGGTAATATTAAAAAAAGGCTTGGAAATATTAAATACAATTTTTTTTATAGATAGAAGGACAAATAAAATTAGAAAGAAATTAGAGAATTTTTAGGGTTTTTTTTTTGGTCAACGTAGCTAATTTTTAGAATTTATTAACTTATAATTAAAATTTAGAACGACTAATTAACTTATTTAATATTTTATAGTCAAAGATTTAATATATTTTATATAATTGCTTATATTAAAAAGGAAGTTTAATATATTTGTTTTATTTTTTTTCTAGAAAACATCGTGAGTATAAAATAATCTGGGATGCGTTTTTCTCCGACTCTAGATCTCATGTATTAAACTTATCTAATTCAACTTCCTAATTGCGTGACTAGATATATTTTGCCTTGAAGAAATTCTTGAAACACACCTTGACTTTAATGCAATTTGACAAATGACGCGTTTTTTAATAAACACACAAATATCTAGGCAGGCTAATGAATTAGGTAATACTGTAATAGGTACTAACGTGATCACAACTTAAAAAGGGCAACATTTTTTTTTAATCGAAAACAAGGGCAACGTTCAGAAGACATGCATATTTTTTTTTTTGTTCGAAATCATAATATTATAGATAAATAAGAAACGGTTACAAAAGTTAGCCTACCCCAGAGGGATCGGCTTCATTACAGATCATAGTAGCTAACTGGGTCGGGATACAAGTATCCCAGTTACCAAACAAAGTGCTTAGTAGCTCCTGTTTGGCAACCCAGTCGGCTGTCCCGTTTCTACCCCTAGTAATAAAAGAAAAGGAAGGGGAAGATTGTTCAGCCAAAAAATAGATATTACAAATAACATTTCTAATCGAATGACTCAAAACCGGACGTCCGGATGTGAGTGGTCTCATAATAGTAGCCGAGTCATTCTCAATTATAACACTACCAAAAGGATAATTTGAAGCCATCTCCGTAGCTTTCAAAATGCCCATGGCCTCTGCCTCTAACACCGAATCTGCACCAATTTTCCAACTATTACCTGTTACAAATTCACCATTAGAGTTTCTTACGATACAAGCAATTGCAGCTCCTTTATCTGAAAAGGCTGCATCACAATTAATTTTAAATTTATTTGGTGGTGGTTTTTTCCACTTATCTTTAAATTTACTATTCAGTATAATATTATCCCTATTTATGTTATTAGGGTTAAAATTGTTGTTATTCCTTCCTTCAATATCAAGGAAATTGAAGTCATTGGGGTTTGAAATTTTGTAATATTCTTTCCAAGCTTCAATAGCTTTATTAATAGTGAGTAAAGGGTCACATTTTTTGCCATTATAGATAAAATTATTTCTATCTTTCCAGATATGCCACATAATCATGCATATAAATTCTAAGATTCTATCATTTTTGTTAAAAGAGATTTCAATGTTTTTTACTTGACTTAATAACCACTGGTCAAGTTTAAGAGTTAAGTCATTATCTGTTTTAAGATTAAAAGGACTAGTAAACCATACACTTTTAGACCATGGGCATCTAAAAAGCATATGCTCTACTGTTTCAATATTATTATCACAAATTTTACAAATGTTGTTGGTCCTACATTTTCTGTTAAAAAGGTTTTCTTCAGTGGCTAGAAGATTTTTAACTGCTCTCCACATGAAGTTCCTAATCTTTGGTGGGGATTCCATTTTCCAAATTAATTTCCAGATATTTTTATCCCTCTCAGTTGATGTTGAAGGTTTATTATTATTATTTTTCATTTGTATGATCCTATCATCTTCTTTCATTCTATGATAGGCTTTCTTGACTGTATAAGTTCCATTTTTACAGTAGTCAATACTAATTTGATCTTTACAAAAGATCTTAGGTATTAACATTTTTTCTATTTTTTCCTTGATATCCTTAGGATAAATTTTATCAAGCAAGTCTATATCCCAGGATTTGTCATTTTTAATAAGTTGTTTAACCCAAATTAGGTTTGAGTTTGTAGGCTTAATTAGACTTTTTTCATTACAAATCCAATTATGATCATTAATATTAATGTCATGACCATTACCTAATTTCCATTTTATGTTATTTTTGAAAGTATCTCTACCTATGATAGTCCTAGAGGGGGGGTGAATAGGATTACTAAATAGATTAATGCCTAATTAAAAATCTTTTGGACAATTATAAGTTTACGAAAGAAACTTCTAAGTCAACTAATATATCAAAACACTTATGGGATCATGTAAAGGATAAGTTAGAGGTTTGATATATAAGTTAAACAAGTAAATCGATTATCCAAACTTTTACTAACTTAGAAGACCATAGTTTGATTAGCTAGATAAACATAATCACAATATTCATACTAGTAAGCATATAATCAAACATGTATAGTGTGGAAAGTATTTCTAATCTCTTACAAACTCTAGATAACAATATGTTAGATAAACTAGATATTCAATATCACAATATTCATGCTAGCATATTATCAAACATATAAAGTGCGGAAAGTAAATAGAGTAGGGATAGAAAGATACACACGATTTATAGTGGTTCGGTTTCCCTACATCCACTACCTAAGGAAGCCTCCTTAGGATTTCAAGCTTTTCACTAAGCTCCCGTGTCTCTCTTAACCGGGTCGAGAACACAATAACCCTTACAACCTCTTCGATAACACGAAGGACAAACACTTGTGCTATCGCAACACAAGGACACCAAGTATACTCCCGATACTCAAACACTTATGCTATCTCAACACAAGGATACCAAGTATACTCCCTATACTTGAATTCTCTCTTAATCTATCTATTACAAGACCTAGACTTAAGAGGATAGATACAAAGTGTTTAAAGGGGTGCAAACAACTTTGCTAGATAATCTCCTAAAGAGTAGATATGACTATAAGCTTGTAAACTCCTCTTTGAGTAGATAATAACTTTGATAGCTCCTTGGATTAACTCCTTAATTGAGTGGATATGAACTATGAAGCTCTTGACACCTTCTTGGATGATAACAATTAAGCCCCTAAGTGTATATGGGTTGAAGGTGTAGTTGTAGCCTTGAAAGACCTTCAATATATAGCTGCAAAATGCTCCCAACGGTCATATAAGCTTCTATCTAACGGATTTATTTTCTCTCCAACGGATATAAGCTTTGTCCTCTAGTTATAACGCAGAAACCCTCTCTTGCGGTGTACCGCGGGTATGGTCCGGTGCACCGCGTGAATGATTGTCTTCAATTCCAGCTTACTGTTCGGACTATGCCATGTACCGTGATCCTGGTCCGTGCGTTGGTCCGGTGTACCGCGCTTCTGGTCCGGTGTACCGTGTAAAACTTCTTAACTCTCTGGTCGGACTAGTCTTGTATACCGCGCCTCTGGTCCGTGGCTTTGCGGTGTACCGCGCTTCCGTCCGGTGTACCGCGTAGAAACTTAGCTCTCTGGTCGGACTGGTCTATGCATCGTGCTTTGGTCCGTGGTATTGCGGTGTACCGTAGGTGTACTCCGGTGTACCGCACCAAAGGTTTAAAACACCTTTTAGTGAGTATATCTTTTTCTATGATGCTCGGATTAGAAAGCTTTCTTCACGAGAGTTGTAGAGGACATCATTCTTATACACTTTGTAGTTGATCACTAAAGCTAATTCTCAATGTACACAAAGATAAAGTTAATAGCATTTGTATGAGAATTAGTTTCTTAAGATAAAACAATAAAGCTTTGATCTAAATGATAAAGATGCTCTTTTTGATGAATTAGAGTGCAAGATAGAAAGTAAAAAACAATAGTAGTTAGCACACTAAACACAAGAGGATTTGTCACATTAAAACAACCTATTAAGGGAGGCTATATGCCAACAACCTATAAGTATGCTCTTCCATCCCCAAGATGGTGAGCTTCCAATTTTAGCTTCGAGAAAAGAACTGTTTTTGAAATATTTTCCTTTGAGAAGTCTATGAAGTAGGGATTCTTTTTTATTAATAAGGTTCCAAGCTTGTTTTCCAAGTAAAGCTTTATTCATAAGGTGTAGATCTCTAAATCCTAAACCACCTTCGAATTTTGAAATAGTAAGTTGTTCCCAACTGGCCCAGTGTATTCTTTTTTTACCTTTATCTCCCCACCAAAATTTTGCAATAATGGAGTGGATTGTATTAGTTATATTCTTAGGAATTATAAAATTTGACATAATGTAATTTGGTAAACTTTGAATGACTGCTTTAATCAAAACTTCTTTTCCTCCTTCAGATAGAAAGAGTGTTTTCCAATTTTCAAATTTTTGTAGGATCCTATCAATTAGAAATTGAAGGTCTTTAGATTTTGATCTGCTCCATTCAGTTGGTAAACCTAAGTAGTTTCCTAGGTTATTAGATCTTTTCATATTTAAACTTTTAGCAATTACTTTTTGGATGAAAGTAGGAGTGTTAGGGCTAAAGATAACCCCACATTTATTTAGGTTAAGGCATAATCCAGTGGCATTTTTATATTTGTTCATAATATCATTAAATGATTGTATTTCAATATTATTAGCATTTAAGAAAAAGAGGCTATCATCTGCAAAGAGGAGATGAGTAATATCTGGGCAGCTATTTCCAATTTTAATTCCATTGAGAATGTTATTCTCTTTTTTATCTCTAATCAAGTCGTTTAGAGTTTGTGAAATTAGACAGAAGATTAAGGGTGATAGAGGATCACCTTGTCTAATTCCTCTGGTGGGTTTTTTAATTTGGTGGATATCCCCATTAATTAGGATTGAGTAGGTTACAGTTGTGATACAAATCATTAGTTTCCTTACCCAATCTTGATTGAAACCTATTTTAATTAGGAGATCTTGTAAGAAATCCCATTCAATGTATTCATATGCTTTTTTAATATCAGCTTTAACCGCAACCATATATTTTTTGGTTTTTTTCCTTTTTTTGATATGGGTAATTAATTCATGTGCAATCATCGTATTTTCCTGTATCATTCTATCCGGGATGAAAGCACTTTGGTTCTCTCCTACGAGGGAGGTCATGTGAGGTTGTAATCTATTAACCAAAATTCTTGCAATAATTTTATAAATAAAATTTGAGCAGCTAATTGGTCTATAGTGTTTAATATTAGTAGGTTTAGCAATTTTTGGTATTAAAGTAATGAGGGTTTGGTTTAACTCAACAAGACTCCCATTGTTATTCCAAAAATTATTTATTACCCTCATAAGGTCAAGTTTAATAATTTCCCAATAAGTTCTGAAGAAATTTCCATTGTAGCCATCAGGTCCAGGAGCCTTATTAGGTCCAAGTTCCCAAGTTGCTTTTTTAACTTCTTCTTCATTAATATGTTTATTTAAATTATCTGCTGATTTTTTATCTATTTTGCTAGTAATGAGATTAATGGTATTGTTGTAATCTCTTTTTCCTACTGAAGTAAAGATATTATCAAAATAGTTAATAATTTCAGTATTAATATCATCTTTCTTATCAATCCATTCACCATTATCATTTGTAATGTTAAGAATTTTGTTTCTACACCTTCTTTCTTTTGTACAAGCATGATAATACTTAGTATTTTTATCACCCTTTTTAAGCCAAAAATTTCTAGATCTATCTTTCCAAAAACTTTCTTCCCTTTTCCAAGTTTCTTCAATGTCTTTGGTTATTGTATTATATTCATCCCAATTAAAACTAGGACTATTAGAATTAGATATTGTTTCTAATTTTTTTATAAGTTTTTCTATTTGGATTTTATTATTCCCAAATTTTCTTCCTTTTCCAGTCTCTTAAAGCCTGGCTACATTTCCTAAGTTTATGGTTTATTATAGCATTAGGGTTTCCCCTAAGTGAGCTATATTCGGCCCAAACTTTTTTGATAATATTAAGGCAATCAATTTCTGTTGTCCAGAAATTTTCAAAATAAAATCTTCTTTTCTTTTTGTTATCAACTTTATCATGGTGCAAGACTAAAGGGCAATGATCTGACCCAATAGCTGGTAGGCTTGCAACCCACGCATTTGGAAATAGCTTATCCCATTCAGAGTTATGGATAGCTCTGTCTAGGATAGCTTTAATAAGTTTATTACCGGCTCTTTTATTAGTCCAGGTAAATCTACAACCATAAGAGATAGTATCTTTAAGATTGTGTTGATTAATGAAGCTATTAAAATTCTTAATAGATTGTTTAAGGCACACATTGCCACCTAATTTCTCATTGAGATATTTAATACAATTAAAGTCACCTATTAAATTCCAAGCATAATTTTCGGGCTTTAATTTATTTAAAAAATTGAATGAAACCTCTTTATTAATATCATAGGGGTTTAAGTAAATATAAGTGTAAAATATGGGGTCAAGATTATCACTTATAATTTTTGTGTGAATAAAGTTAGGGGTTTTTTAATCACTTGAATTTTTAATTCATTCTTCACCATCAAAGCCAAACCGCCTTTGGCTCCGACGGGTTCAACGGTGGTAATCAAGTTTAAACCTAGATTTCTAGCAATAATATCAAGCTTATTAAAATCATTTTTAGTCTCTGATAGGAACAGTACCTCAGGGCGGTGTTTAGCGCAGAGGTCTCCGGCGGCCTGGACTGTCAGGGGATTGCCAACTCCCTGGCAGTTCCAGGCGATATGTATCATTGATGGGGATGGAATTGATCTAGCTCAACTCCAGAAGGCTTTGATTTCTTCTCTTCTTCTTCTTTGGCGGTTATAATTATTGCTGATTCTTCCGCCGTTTCTTCACCAGCCATTGTTGGTGCTTGATTAAAATTTTCTTCATCATAATCCAATGCTGGTATGATTTCTCTCCCTTTTTTGTATTCATCAAATGTTTTTTCCTCCGAATTCCTAATCTCCTCCAATTGAGATTTTTCTTTTTTATTGATGATTTTTTCATTTGAAATCCTCTGCTTATTCTTAGAATTTCTTCTTTTTTCCCAGATAGATTTGTGTCTCAACTTATCGGATTGACAATAATGTTCTTCGAATCTAGCATAACGGTTGATAGCTTTTTGATTTGTCCATCCATCCTGATTAATTCTATCTTTTATTCGAATAATGTTTCGAATTCTAGCAGCCTCATCTAATGAAGTATAGTTTTCATTTTTTGTTAAAAAGATTTCGAAGTTTTCTCTTGAATTACCTTGAATAAATTTGTATTTAGTGCTTTCATCAGGTAATTCAATTTGTTCAGAGTTATTTATAGCAGCAGATAGGCTTGGTTGTACAGGTGATGTAGGAGGTGTGAATGGCAAAGTGAATTTGGTAGGAGTTGGAGTAAAGGGTGAGGTTGGTGTACAGTTATTTTTTGGTGAGGTTTCAAGTTGTTTGTTGTTTATTTTTGGGCTGTGTACTGTGGGTTTTTGGGTGTTATTATTTGGTGAGGTGTTTATAGTGGTGAGTGAGGTAATGTTGTTTGTTGTGTTGTTAGAGTTATGTTTAAAATTTGGGTTAAATGGTGTAACTGATATGTGTGGGGAATTTTGGAGGGGGAGGGTAGGCGATAGGTTTTTTGTAGAGTTTTTGGTGTTTTCAGATTTTTGGCTAAAGTTATTATTTGGTACAGGTGAAAGAAGAGCTTGGCTATAGGAGAGTTTTGGTTTGATGTTACTGGCTATAGGTGTCAATTCCATTGCTGACTCATTTTAGACATGCATATTCGAATTGTGTTAAAAATGCATTTTTATGGATGTAAACGAACAATATATAACAAGTTCGTTTTTATTAACTAAACGTTAATAGCATTTGAACTTGTTCATTTAAATAATTATTAATGAATGAGTATGATCATTGTTTTCAGCCGAAAGTTCGAACTTTCGTTTATATCCCTTTGCAGTAATTACATACGAATTAAGATCAATTCTTATCTAGACATTGGTCGTAATTTAGGTAAAAATTTCCTATAAAGATGAGAGTACTATTTACAAATTGGGGTTCATGAAAACTAAGTAAAGTATTATTTATGCATCAACAATAAGCAATTAGCTGTACATAAATCCTAAACACATGTACAGTGAAATAACGTTGAAAGTTTGTAGTAATTAATTATATAGAGAGACACAGCTATGCTAATTTGTTTCCTTCATTTGTTTATCTTGACTTTAATTACTATAAAAAGCACATGCGACGTATTTAAAAATGTTTAGTGGTCCTCACGATCGAAGCTTGGTAGATTCTTCAATCAAATTTTCTTAAAAAAAGTAGAAGGGTTGATGTAATACATATGTACATACATAAACGTCATTATATTCACTCAATACCGTCGATTATATATATAGGGCCGGTCCTGGGTATAGGCCCAGGAGGCACCCGCCTTGGACCCCCGAAAATTTGGTATTTACAAGGGCCCCTTTTCGAAAAAAATTAATACTTATACGTACATATAGTTATATATTTGAATTCAGTAAAATAGCATGAATTATAAGTTACTTATTGGTAAAATAATATATTATTTTATAAGAGATTCAAGGTTTGAGTCTCATCTTTTAATAATGTTTTTATAAAAAAAAGTTTTCGATTTTTTTTATAATTATTTTTAATATATAGGGCCCTCAATTATAAAATTCGTCTTGAGCCCCAAATATGTCAGGAATAATATATATATATATATATATATATATATATATATATATATATATATATATATATATATATTGCTGATCTTATACTCCGGGGAAAACTGAAGTCAGCATTTTATCGCTCATTAAGGTCGGTAAACGTATTAGTGGTTAAAAACTGATGCAAAACAGAAAAATGGATTTATTTAGATTACTTTTTTTTCTCAAAATTTGTTAAGATATTTATTAGAAAACTCAAAAATAAGAATTTAATGTTGAATTTTTTTAGTAATTTTGGAGATGATTATGGTTTTTTTTTTAGACGGTCGTTACAATCTTATCCATTATGCTATCTCTTAGCCGATTCCAAGTCTCATAAACAGCAAGCCCATGGCAAAGAGCCCTTCAGCTACTAATGTCGCTTGCCTAGCTCTGTGCGCAGCGTTATCAGCCATTCCGTTATGTCGACGCGGCAGGTGTTTGAAGAACAAACACCGATGTCTTCAGCGATCATGCGAATCCGCTTGACATACGGTCTAACTTCCCACCATGCCGCTGGAAACGACTTGATACCTTGAATAAGATCATGTTGTCCGAAAAAATAATAGTTTCAAGGCCTGAGCAGGAAAGACTACGCTAAGCAGCCTCAGGAACTGCAATTTCCTCGCCACCGCTGCCGAATCCGTCCAGATAGACTTAGAAATGTACACTTTTGACCAGTCCTAGTGTCTCGTTTGACGATGCCAATTCTGCTTCGTTCAGTCTTTCCTTTAAAGGATGCGTCACACGTAAAAATAAAATGGGTCCCGCAAAGCTCCTCTGGATCCCACGGGTTTCTGCTAGATTTGATTGATTTGGAGAGGGCGTTTGTGGCTCCATATCCCAGTGCTCACCGTACATGTCCTTCATACCTGTATTTATTACATAAATGACATTTCTCGGGTCAATTCTAATATTCTCGTGAACCATTTCATTTTTTATTTCCAAATGTTCCAAAGTGTCAGTTGTACATAAGCAATAAATTTATGTTTTTCCCATATTGAGTCCCCCATGTTGTCACAAATATTAGTAAATCATTCCCCAATCGACTTGGGGTTCCGCCTCCGGAACACAGATTTGGAGAGCCGTGCCCAAACCTGTATACTGAAAGGGCAGGATAGCAATAAATGTACATCAGTATCAATGGCATTGTCACACCATAGACAAATCTTGTCATCACTACAGTGACGATAATATAGGTTCTGTTTGTAGGGAGAATGTTCCTACACGCCTTCCGTGTAAAGGATCGAAGTTTATTTGCTACGTTAGATTTCGAGACCCGATTTCATAACTTCGTATTGTTCAATTCTACTTGGTTAGAAGTTTGGCCTGCACCATCAGTAACCAACTGGGTAAGAATACTGTAACCTGATTTTGTAGTGTACTGCCCCGATTTTGAATGAGGCCACGTAAAAAATCCTTGATCGTCCACATAAAGTAGAGGAGTCTTGGCCACTTCCCCTTTAACCGGAAGGGGGAGCGCTGAGTCAGTCACTTCCCAATCCAAACCATCATTTTGATGGTTCATCAATTGGTCAACAGTTTCCAGTTGGGTGTCCTGGGGCTTGTCGTTAATGATTCCTAAAGGTAGCCATTTGTGTTTCCAAATGTGTGTCGATTCTCCATTTCCAATTTCAATAAAACCTTGTTCAATGAGAAGGTCCCTGCCTTCAAGTATACTAGCCTGGGAGCTGGGACCAAGTTTCACTCTGACGTAATTTATCATCAACGAAATTGTTGGTAGGAAAGTAGATACCTTTAAGCAGTCGTGCAACCAGAGAGTTAGAGTTGCTGAGTATTCTCCAGGCTTGAGCAGCTAACAGAGCCGTATTTGCTCGTTTAAGGTCCTGAAAACCCATCCCTCCAACCACTTTAGCCGCAGTCAACTTTTCCCAGTCAAGCCAATGATTTTTCCTTTCTGTAGCAAATTCTACCAAAATCGAGCAATAATCAATGTAAGATTCCTGCAAAAACCAATAGGGAAGGAGAAGATAGACATAGCATAACAAGGGATAGCATTAGGGATGGCAGTGGTTACAATTTTAATCCGAAACCGACGGATTACCGAACCGAATAAAAACTGATTATGTAACCGTGGTTAAATCTGTTAGGGTTTGGTTTTAAAAAGTGAAACCGATGGTTAAAACCGTTAGGTTATGGTTTTAGATATAAAAAACCCCGAAAACCAAAAATCCGTTTTATATATATATATATATATATATATATATATATATATATATATATATAAATCTGGTTTTATTTTACCTACTAAAGGCTAAAATTTTATGTATTTTTATATTTTGAATTCCATCTTTCTTATATTTTTTTGATTTTTAATTACCAAAAGGCCAAAAGTCTCAACCCAACTATAGATACGGATAAATATGGTTATGGTTTAAAATCAAAATCGATAAAAATTTGAACCGATTAAAAATCGATTATGCAACCATGGATAAAACCGTTAGGTTATGGTTCTGAAAAATGTAACCGATGGTTAAATCCTTTAGGTAGATGAAAATAAAACCGAAAAACCAAAAACCCGTTTATTATCATCTATTTTTGTATATTTTATAGTAATATTGATAAGAAGTATTTTCATATCTCAAAACGAAGATCTAAATATTAGAATTAACAAAAGAAGTAACAAAAACGTTATTTAATTAAAGATCAACATAATATCTTATATATTGGAGATTTGTCATGTATTTGTGATCTTGTTTCAATATTTTAAATATATTTACAAAGTTATAGTTTGGCATGTCACAAGAGCGAGGCGAGGTTAGGAATCCTACTGCGAGAGGGACGCCTCGCGAGTCGGGCTATGGTTAAAATCCGAAAAACCGTTTAAAAAACCGAATCCGAATTATTCGGATATGGTTTTGAAAAGTAAGTCCGATGGTTAAATCCGTTAGGGTTTGGTTTTTGATAAATTAAATGGATATGGACATGGTTTTGGATTTTTTTGCAATAATCTGATCCGTTGCCATCCCTAGATAGCATGTAAGACTGCTTTAATAAGTATCTCCTTCCCCCCTTCAAATAAAATTTTGGAAATCCACCCCTGCGCTTTTTTGAAAACTTTGTCCGCAATCCATGACAGTGTCTCCATTCTGGATCTTTTATGACAGAGTGGGATTCCCAGATATTTCCCCAGATCTGTCGTTTCCTGAATTTGTAGAGATGACGTAACCTGATGTCGTACATCGTCCGGCGTTTGCTTGCTAAAGCAAACCGATGATTTCTCGAAGTTTTCCTTTTGCCCTGAGCATCGGCAGTATGTAAAAGTACATTCCTGAACTCTTCCAGATCATGTTTGTCAAGTGATAGAAAGAAAATAGAGTCATCTGCAAAAAGGAGGTGAGATATAATGGGGCAATTACGAGTGATCTTGATTCCTTTAATCAGTCCCGTCTCCACCTTCGATTCAAGAAGGGAGATGAGTGCTTCTGTGAGAAGTGAAAATAGTAAAGGTGAGAGTGGGTCCCCTTGTCTTAAGTCTTGGCTTGGTTGAAAAGGGGCATGTCTCTCTCCATTGATATTAATATGTAAAGTAACCGTTGAAATGCAGTTCCATATCCAATCAATCCATTTCTGGTCAAATCCTAATTTAACCAATAATAGTCTCAGGAAATCCCACCGTACCTGGTCATAAGATTTTGCCATGTCTAGTTTAATCGCTGCAAAATTAGCCTTGTTTTTTAGTTTGTGTTTCATAAAAAAGATACTTCTTGGGAAACAGTAATATTATCCTGTATAGCTCTCCCTTTGATAAAAGTTGTCTGAGTTGGGGATGTGATATCATGAATGATGTCCTGCAATCTGTTAGCTAGTATCTTCGCAATAATTTTATATCCGAAATTAACACATGAGATCAGTCGGTAGTCTCCTACTCCATTCTGAATTTCCCCCTTAGGAATAATTGTGATCAAAGTCTCATTTAACAGAAGAAGGGATGTAGTATTAGTAAAAAAATCAACCACGAGTTTAACCAGGTCCGGGCCTATAATATCCCAATATTCCTGAAAGAATTTACCGTTGAGGCCATCCGGACCAGGAGCTTTGCTAGGGCTCAGATCAAAAACTGCACATTTCATCTCGTCCTTATCTGGGATTGTAGTGAGTTTTGCATTCATCTCTGGGCTAACCTTTGATGAAAGATTCTGTAGCGTCTCATCTAATTCCGTTGGTTATTAAATTGTAGTTTTACGTCCTTATTTGTTTGTACCCAAATCCCTTGGTCATTCTGAATTCACGCAATTCTGTTGTGATTTCTCCTCTGTGAGGTGAGAGCAAAGAAATATTTTGTATTTTTGTCTCCGTAGTGAATCCATTGGTCTCTAGATCTATCTGACTAGTAGATCTCTTCCTGTTTCCAGTACATCTCTATTTGTTCCCTAATGTTGACCTCCTCCAATTTTTTCTGCTCAGAACATGGTGCATTAGTAATAGCAATCAACTGATGTTCAAGTTCTTTGATCTTTTTCTTATTATTCGGGAAAGTGTTCCTATTCCAATTTGTCAAAGCCGAAGTGGTCGCCTCTCGTTTATGAATAACAACCTGTAACGGTTCATCGTCAATTTGTACTCCCCAAGCATTAACAATAATGGTTCTACATTTATAATGAGCAAACCAATTAGTTTCGAACTTAAAATGTTTCATAAAACTGATTATGGTTAAAACGCACATATAATGACAAACTTTGACAAATTATATATAGTGTTTGATTATTTTGACATTTTAATAGATTCGTTTTATATTTAAATTTAAATTTCATAATAATTTTTTTGGGTCAATTCCCATTTAATGAAAAAGGGTATTTGCTAAAACTAGTCTAATAAAAGTATCTAATTGTTAAATTAAGCCTTTAATAATTTATTTTATAAACAAATGCCTATTAATAGTTATTTATAGAAATCATTCTCTTTATATATTTTATACATTTACTACCCTTATTATTAAATATATTATTTTATTTTTAATACAATATATATTTTTAAATACTAAACAAATCATAAGGTACTTCCACCACCAACATTACCATGTATTTAACCACCACTACAACTACAACAACCTCAACCACCACCACCACCTCCTACTAAATTCACGAACGAGTGCGTGTATGATGGAATTAGTAGTACGTGGTAGTAGTGGTGTGGTGGTGGTGGTGGTGGTATTAATAGGGTGATGGTGGTGGTTGTGTTGGTAGGGTGGTGGTGGTGGTGGTGGTTGTAGGGGTGGTAGGTGGTGGGAAGTTGTAATAGGGTGGTTAAATTTAAATGATAAATAATATAGTAATTAAAATGACTATATAAGGGTATTTTTGTCAAGGGATGTTTTTAATAAAGAATCTTATTGGGAGATGTTTTTAGCAAATAAGTTTTTTAATTGGCATTTATAAATAAATTGCTCAAAATAAAATAACATGCTAAGTTCCCAATTAGATTACACAAATATTTAGGTGTAAAGATTACAATAATACCCTCAACAATCCCACATGCTATTGAATTTGACTAAAAAAATTCCTATTTAAATTAAAATAACATGCTGCTGATTTTAACAATAGTTTTCCCATTTAAATAATAATTTTTTTAAACAAAAACACGCTCGTCTCCTCTCCAGCAGAAACCAACACACCTCACAAAAAAACACACTAAAACCCTTCAAACGAAAAAAAACTACGTCTGCTTCTGTTGCTTCACTGGATCTTCTCAAACCGAAAAGCTTATAATCATCTGCTTCTGTTGTTTTCAAATTCGAAAAGCTTCTCATGCGATTTCATTTCGTTTCAGGTATCTCAATCCCATCTCAGTATTGTGATTCTCTATTTGTTTATCTCAGAAATTTCTAGGGTTTTTAATTATGCATTGGCACGATTATTAACTAAATGATAACAATGCATCCATAATATAACCGATTTATAGGGTTTAACTGATTTATATACTGATATTAGAGTGATAATCAAATGGGACTTGTTCCATCTACTAAATTGTTGCATTGTTTAGTTGTTATGCATATTATGTGTTATTTGTTGCATTTATGTAATAAAATTGCAAAAAAAAAACAGAGAATTAAGTGTTGTAGTTTGTGCAAGGTACCATAAACAGGTGAGATGGGACAAGTATCATCTAATCTATTTATGATATTACCTATTTTGTTTTATTTGTCCCATTTTCTGTTTTGTAATTGCAAAAAAACAGAGAATTAAGTGTTGTAGTTTGGGAAATGTACCATAAACTAGGGAGATGTGTCAAAATCCCATCTAAATTGTTTATGATATTAGTTATTTTGTGTTGTTTGTTGCATTTTGTGTAATAAAATTGCAAAGAAACAGAGAATTAAGTGTTGTAGTTTGGGCAATGTACCATAAACAGGTAAGATGGGACAAGTCCCATCTAAACTGTTTATGATTGTAGCTACTTTGTTTTATTTGTCCCATTTTTTGTAATGTAATTGCAAATAAACAGAGAATTAAGTGTTGTAGTTAGGGCAATGTAACAAAAACAGGTGATATGGGAAAAAGTCCATCTAACCTGTTTATGATATTAGCTATTTTGTGTTTCTATCGCATTTATTGTAATGTAATCGCAAAGAAATAGAGAATTTGGTGTTGTAGTTTGGGCAATGTACCATAAACAGGTGAGATGGGACAAAGTCCCATCTAATTTGCTTATGATATTAGCTATTTCGTGTTATTTTTCTCATTTAGTGTAATAAAATTGAAAAACAGTTGAGATGGGACAAGTCCCATCTATTAAAATGATTTTTAAATCTGTGTTTTTGATATTGAATGGAATAACAATTGTAATTCTTCTATTTTGATACATATATGTCTAATTATGAGGTTCGATCATCTGTCGATGGGTTATTTACCGCAGTAAAACACAAGACGATCAAAAGGGCGCACATACGTGCTTGCAAAGCACAATTTTATCTATTGATCAAGGAGCTAAACAAGAAAAAAAAAGTTATGCGTAAAGACAACACAACTATAGCATCCATCATTCAAGCATACAACAGTAGAACTAGGAAAATGGAATTCGTCGGAAAAGGCATCTAAATTACAGAATCATATGTGAAATTATAACGGGAGTAGAAGGTGGAAATCGAGAAGTTCCATGTTTGACCAGAGATGACGTTCTTTCGTCAAATTGGTTTAAGAAACAGTTTCAAGACCATGAAGGTCAACTCACAGCAAAAGCTCTTTAAGATCGAATCAACTCGTTGTTAGACGGCGAAGATATGAGTGATAAATCATTGAGGGTTTTTTTGCACGGCTAATATGTATTTTAGCCTTACATACCTGCTTCCATCCGTATAGAGCAGGAAGAATGGACTGGACTGCCGTTGGCCTATCCAAAAACCTAAAAAGGATAAGGAAGTACAATTGGGCGAGTGATATGGCCAACAAGCTAATGTCATCTATGAAATCACGGAAACTTCACGTATAAAAGGCCAAGGATGCATGATTATGGTAAGTAACTTATAAGCTAATTTTATTATATAATAAATATACATATACTAACTTAAATATTATGTTTTAAAATGTAGTCATTCTTCTTTGAGCACGTAAATCGCTGGAATGCAAGTGAAGAATATGTTTATCCACGTTAATTCAAGTGGTTAGATGTTATTGATCTCAAAGAAGGGGAGACTTTCAAGATAAAGTATATTGATACTCTTCAGGCTAGAAACATAAGTGAATTTAAGTCCAAACCTGTTTTATTGTGAGAAACATGTGTAGTAAAAGTCTTTTGCTTTGCAGGTTAGAACTGGTGACCTCGTGATTGAGCCATCTGAAGATCAAACTATTCAGATGGAGGATGGAGTGGAAGAGAGTGAAAACAAGGATGATAAAGAAGAGGAAGAAGAGAAAGAACTGTGAGAAGAATAAACCACTGACGAAGATGAAACTGAAGATGACTCTGATGAAGATGAAGAGGGTGAAGAAGAGAACTTCGACGGCCAGGTTTTTTATGATAATAGGGATGAAGATGAGATGGACTTTGATACTGATGACGATGAAGAG
Organism: Nemophila menziesii; assembly: GCA_029959085.1. NCBI lineage: Eukaryota > Viridiplantae > Streptophyta > Magnoliopsida > Boraginales > Hydrophyllaceae > Nemophila > Nemophila menziesii. The sequence goes on from JARWIR010000013.1 coordinate 3,959,631, forward strand.
GACATGGGTTTGGAGATTAATGAGGATGAAGACATGGGATCTTAAATTGATAAGGATGAAGACGACACGGGTTCCGAGAAAGATGAAGATGAAGAAGTTGTTGGATATACAACTGGTTAGGAAAAAGAGAAAGAAGTCCTTGACACTAAGAGAGTAAATCTGAATGATGATTGTGTCCCGTTTGATGATCTTGGCCCGTTTGATGACGATGTATCGGTTAATGATGAACCGGAAAAACAAGAGAAATGTAATGAAGACCCAACGCAAGAAAAAGAGAATCAACTGCCCAATACTGAGGAAGTTAACCAGAATGAAGGTTATATTGAATTTGATGATCGTGGCCCAATTGATGAACATGTCTCGGTTAATGATGAACCAGAAAAATAGGAGAAATGTAATGATGACCCAGCACAAGAAAAAGAAAATCAACTGTCCGATATCGATGCAGTAAATAATCAAGAGAGTGTCCCATTAGAGGTACTAGAGAGATAGGAAACAGGTAGTGAAGATGTTAACAACAGTATCTCGGTAAATGGACCAAAAAACACAGAATACACTAAGAAATCAAAAGGATATCACGGAAAATCTATTGAAACAGTTTATGCAGTAACATTTTGATTGAAAACTGTTCAAAGCCTAAAACACCAAAATAGACTGTAAATGCAACTAAAAAAAGAATGGTCTTAGAAATATAAAGGAAAACATAGAAAATCGTGAAAAAATCTTGCTAAAAGTTTCAAAAATACCTCAAAATAATTCTCGAAAATGCCAAAAACTTTGGATAAACTAGGAAATTTGGAATAGTCTTCGATTAACAATGAAAAATATACTAGTTGTGAGTTAATCAGACTGATTTCAAGCCGTTTCTTTAATGATTTTCGCAGCATTTTTTGGAGAGTAATGCTTGGTGTTCTTCGAGTGTGTGTGTGTGTGTGTGTGTGAGAGAGAGAGAGAGAGAGAGAGAGAGAGAGAGAGAGAGAGAGAGAGAGAGAGAGAGAGAGAGAGAGAGTTTGATGCCACCGAACGGTTTTTGACTTTTTTTTTGGTTAATTAGTGGGGTAGTGGATTACGAGATATGTTTTTTTTATTTTTTATTTGGTCCATTAAAGGGTAATAGTGTCTTTAGGCCTATTTCTGGAAGACTTATTTAAAAGGCCTAAATCTAGAAGTAATATTGATTTTTAGGCCTAATAGTGGAATTATCTCTAATTATAATTATTTAAAAATTTTGAGTTTAGGTGAATAGGGGTTTGAGGATAAATTTGTTTTTTTTTTAATTTTGGATTAAATGTGGAGGTGTTTTTAAAAAAATCCATTAATTAAATGTTTTTTTTGGACGGGTAAGGTAGCATAAAATACCGAAAACAAAATTGATCAGCCTATTTCTAACTTATCGAAAACTTCAAGAAAACTAGACGCCTCAAAGTTTGTGCGCCCCCTCCTGACTCCATCTCTAGTTTTTTTGGCAAACTGGTCTGCTTGTCCTTTCCACCTTTTTGGGATATGTTTGAATGTGACTAGTCCTTTCCACCTTTTTGGGATATGTTTGAATGTGACTACACCAAACAATAGCGGCAATCTGGTTGATTTTCGGAATGATTCGTTGAATTTTCCAACTAGTTGCTGAAATCTGGCTAATACTATGAATTAGCTCAAGGTTATCTGAGAATATGGTTTTTTCTTCATTTGGATAATCTTTATTTCAGTTTTGCTATTAGTTCTTTTGTTTTCCTGAATAACTCTGATTCCTGTTTTTTCATACGGAACTTTAAACGATGCATCGCAGTAGAGAAACATAGATAATTCGGTATTAGTCCAAGTTATGAACACTATTATTTTAGGGGTTATCATTGATCATCGGCACGTGATTCCTTTGTTCAATTCCAGTGCTATCATGAGTCTATTTAAAATAAAGGTAAGCAGTCAATCCGTCCAAATCTCATGAGGCAATGGAGAGCAATTTCCCTCATTTAATTTGCATTATCAATCTATAATTGCTCTCCAACTAACCCTCCATTACTTTACATTGTAAGCTTATAAATACATTAATGTAAAATATAAACAATTTGAACACTTACTTATTAAAATAAACATTTATAGAAAGATGGATACAAAAGGTTAGGGTAAATTGCACATATCCTTCACGTAGTCTACCGTAATAATACGATAAATTTTAAAAATTACTGATCTAATTTAATAGCACAAAGATCCCATATATTTTAAAAATTGTAGAAAAATCCCACGTGATCTAAAGTAATAAGTACAAACCCCCATTTCATCAATTTTCTTATAAAAAATGTAACGACATTTTATAATCATATTAATGCACTTAAAATGCACTTTTCTAATTAGAGTAGACCATATGGAATTCTTTGTAATTTGTAGAGTACATGGAGTTTTCTTGTTATTAGTGTACAACCAGCTGGCTAATGGGAATTAATTATTTTCATTGCAAGAGCACAAGCATACCGAATTTCGATGATGACTTGGGAAGAAATCACCGGGATAGTCCTTGAACTTCAGTTCCATATTATAATAATGTTGCACTTGTGGAATGTTTGTAGCGGAATTTCAACAGAATGGTTGCGACACAGAACCTCAATTAAGTTGAGGGTACTACTTTCTCCTATTCCAAAAGGGATCTTATCGAATTTCTTACATTTGTGCAAAAGTAGGCGCTGTAAGCTAGGAATATTTATGCTCTAGGCACTCCATGTCACGATGTTTGGGAAATCCAACTTCAGAATTTTGACTTCTTGAAATTCATCTGACTCCTTCATCTCCCCTCCCATGTTTCACCATCCTATACATTGTTCTGCAATTTAAGAATCTCCAGTTTCTTACAAGAAATCGCAATTTGTGAAATTTCATTCATAGGCATGTGAATATTTGACAATGTTAACTTCTTTAGATTTGAAAGGAAACTAAACTCACATGGATACATCCTCTTTCCCATATAGAACACATTCACTTTACCTGAGAAACTTCAGTATTGGACCTGCTTGCAATATTTATCATCATTCCATGAATCGTAAAATATGCATTTTAGTTTCTTAATACCTCCTAACCTTCTTATTATCTAGCGGCCATTAGACTTAGGTAAACCTCATTTCTTGTAGTAGGTTTACCAATCGGCCATTAGACCTAAGATGTATGTAAAAAGAAAAACAATCATTGTCTCAAAAATTGTGCATCACTAGTATATGTTGGTAAATGTTTGCCTCGTTGATAATGGGAGCTAGTATTTTGAAATACTAACGATTGAAGAAAATTGTCCGGGTTCTGATTCGTAGCCCTCTTACTATGATGAGAGTGGCTAATCTCAGTTGCACCAAAAGGCAATGAAATTCCGGACATCCCATCTGACGAGAGAATGCATGTCATTGAATTTATTGACTCCTCAAGAATCTCCGGAAGAACTTTCCCTGGATATTTCACCTATAAGACATGGATAGTTTAGATCACACAAGGGAAAATCGGTAAAAAAAAATCTTTTAAAAAGAAAAAGGAAACAATTACTTTGAACAAAATTGCCGCGGATAATCTCTCTCGAAGGCAATAGATTTGTGCGGCATCAAGAGCTGTTGACTTGTAAGGGAGCCACCCATCAATGATCACTTTAACTGTATCATCCGGAGCAAACATAATTTGCTCTACAAGTTCATTGTCAGTGTTAGCAGGCGTGGCAACAATGTCGGTTGCTAACAGCAACATCGGAAGCGGACCCACAACACAACAGTTTCTAATGTTAAAACCCACATCACCGCTAGTAATCTCATCGTAGATAACCAAAGGATTATATGTCTCTATCTTTATGTTAACTGATTGAGGGTGTAATCGTACATTTTCACCACGGGAAGTTTTTATCTCCGGATGTCTCGCCTGATGTAATCTCCCGACCATAGGATACAACCCGGCAACAAGAACTGCATGGAGTATTCCAGCGTCACGAGAGTTTAAGCTGCACTGATATGAATCTATGGGTATAAATCCCATACGGACTAGCTCAGATTGTAGTTGTTTACGCATTTTTGATAGCATGTTCATAGTGCTCGAAGAGACAAAGTATTTACTACAAAACATTTCTGCTTGACCCTTTTGTTTCGCGCTTCTCCAGCAATCAAACGCTGCGATAACAGCTAATTGATCACCATGTCCACCATACAACGAGGCTAGTTCCGCTTTAGCAGCTGCAGCCGTCTCTCGTTCTTGTTGTGACATAGGTAGAGTAAAAGGGTCTTTAAAATCCGAAGCGCATGCTAAAGTTAACGCTGGATCAAGACAATTAAATAATATAGAAATCAAAAGCATCTTGCCCATAAGCGGATTAATTGGCAAAGATCCAATCTTCTCCCCAAGTTCTGTAAGTTCTTCGTCTTGTGATAACGCGCCAATATCTTGTAACACAATTATCGCATTACGTATAGTTTCAATTATCGGCGGGTCCAGCGTCTTCAGTAAAAAATCCTCTATTTTGCAATACGGATCCAAAAGTTTCACTTGCAAACAAAGCGCCTCTATATGAATTCTCTTGATCTCGGGAACTTGATAATCGAGCATCGAAGTAAATCGAAGTTTCGAATAGAGATGATAACATATCCCTGGCTGACACCGTCCTGCACGTCCCTCACGTTGTTTTGCACTCGCTTTCGAAATCCACGAGTTATGAAGAGACGTTACATTGGAAAAAGGGTCATAATTTCTTTCTTTCATTTGTCCACTATCTATGACAAATACAACATCATCGATGGTGATAGATGATTCGGCAATATTAGTTGAAAGAATGATTTTGCGGCAACCTGATGGAGGTCTTATAAAAACCTTCTTTTGCTCGTCAGATGGAACTTTAGAGTGAAGACATATCACCACAAACTTCGAAAAATCTTGGAAAAACGAGCTACTGTTTAATAGTTCCCTTGTTCGATTTATATCATCCCATCCGGGAAGAAAAACAAGGATGGATCCATCTTTAGAGTCTGTACATATCTTCCTCAATAACTGCTCAATAAGAACGTAGTTGATTCGTTCAGGCTCGACTGGCAAATACTTCTTGGGTAATACTTTCTTCTCTGAAGAAGTGATGAAAGCCTTTTCCATGTGTTCCTTTATAATTTCAGAAGCTTCTTTATGATTCTCTTGCTCAGCCCAATCAAACGCGGATCTTCCATCATTGTCTTGTATCTTGCAATCTAAAACAAAGAACAGAACCCTACGAATATCATGGACTCTACCTTTTCCAGCAAAAACCATTAATGGGGTTATTCCGGTTGAAGAGTGCTGATAGTTTAAGACTACGGATCCTCCTTGAGAAGATATTAGTTCTAGAAGGGGATCAAATTCATCGTTCAACAAAGCAAGATTGATTGCTTCGTCTATGGTGGATCGGTACTCCTCTGTCAATATGTCAGTCTTGTAAGTAACATTTTCTATTACACCCTCCAGGTGATTCTTTGTGGTTGATTTTACAATCGAACGTACATCCTCTAAGTAGTATGATGTCACCTGAAACAAATCAATATATATCAACAAACAAAAATAAGGAATCTACTGTACAATAAATCCACATAGTATACAAAAGTTGCACTATATGTCCCTAAATGTTTTAATTAATTACACTATAAGTCCTTATATTATAGGAAAAATAACCTATATTATATATAAAATAAATATAAATCTAATAGGAAAACTTATAAACGTTGATTCTGAAAATTATAGGACGGGGCAATAATGCAGTAATACAATTTAGGGTTGATAGCAAATGAGGCCCCAATGGTCTCATTAATTAAATTCTCTAGTTCCTTTAGTCAAAAAATAGGCACCAGAACCCTTCTGGTTAGCACCATTAGTTATTCTTAACGACAGATGAGAAAATCCCAAACTATCCTTGGCTACAAAAAGCGTCTTTGTTCCTGAAAATCCTTGGCCACGAAAATCCCTGTATATGGGCCATGGATCCCCTAACTCTATGTGGCTCCGCCCTAAATCTAGTAATGTTAAAGAAAAGGACTTACTGGATAAGTAAAACCTGGGACACGAATAATTGGACATCCACCAAAATACTCCGAAAAACGTTCAGCGTCAAGTGTGGCACTCATTAATATCTATTCAATGTGGGACCAATTTTGTAAACTTTCCACTCGAGAAAAAAAAATGTATGCTGTTAATGTTAAAGAGTCTTTACACTACTAACCAGATGTAAATGAGGATATAAAGGTAGGACATCTCTGTAGATTTGAAAGATATAAAATTAGCTGATAAAGACAATGTTGGCAATATAAAGCCTTAAATCTGTGTACCTTAAGATTGCTAGCATTAAATCTGAGAAGTGATCCCTTTCATGAATTTCATCCTAAGAAGTAATGTAAAGAAAAATGATATATCAAATTCAACATCAACATCTGTTTACAAGATAAGGTGGAAATGTAAATACCACAATAATGTGAGTTATGTCAGATAATTCATCCAAAGTAGTGTTGTTAGATCTGTCTTCACCTCTGTTAACAAGAACTTTCAACAAAATACCATTAGTGCAGAAGACAATAGATGAATGTCTCCCGCCTTTGCTTTCCGATCGTATCTACCATTTGCGACAATAAATGATTTATTAGTATTAACTTAACTTCACATCATAAGTGAAAAAATAAGTAATTTTATATATATATATATATATATACACGGATAAAGTAGAAGAGAAAAGAAAAAGATGAAATAAGAATGGAATCAGAATGCTACTGATCAATAGAAGAATCAACAAATAAATGTTCGAGAGATCCAGATAGATAATAAGAGCTTAAAACATACTACCTTGTACCCGACAGTATCTCCATCATATTCACCTCTTTCTTCAGATATTCTCTTGGAAACTACGCAAAAAAGGAATTACGATTAGAAGTACTAAATGAAGAATAAACCAAGAATTTTGGGCGTACCTGAAGTTGCAGCAATTCTCCTAGGCTGAGTGCAGACGATCTTACATGTTTCGCCTTTTGTCCACATGGAATCCAATAAATATTGCGGGACCTGTATAATGTTTGGGGTTACTAACCTATTTGAAATAACTATTCAGTTTAACTTCTTTTTCTATCAACTTTGGAAAACTCGACACTACAAGTGTAGAAAATTTGAGAACTTTGCATGATCAAATCTGAAGTTTAGAAATTAATTTGAGGAAAGCAAGAGAAAAATTAAGGAGAAGAAATAATAACCTGTGTAGTTTTTCCACACCCGGTTCCACCAGATATTAATACAACCTGATGAAACAGAAAAAACACATAAGGATATATACCATCATTAAGCTGACAATTTGTATAAAATTTAGGGGTCTCTAAAGATTATACATTTTAATTTTATCATATTGTTGTTTCCAGAAGCTCAACCTATTATACACAGTAACCAAGAAAAAGAAAAAGAAATACCTGATGAGATTCTATTGTTGATGTGATAGTATCCTTGAAGGATGCAATTGGAAGTTTAGATCGCACTTCAAATATCTGTGAGAAAAATAAAACCAAAAAGCATAATCATGTAAGCTTATAACTAAAACAATATTTCAGAAGTAAAAGATTTAAAACACAACCTTACTCAAGTTGTAACTCTTTATCACTCTTGCGGGAAATGATTTCACCTTCCGTATGACGTCAGACTTACTCATTAAAGGTCTACGAAATATGTCATCTCTTTTTTCTCGTACTTTACGAGTTCTTGCACTATAAACTCCATCTGTCAACTCAGCCACCTCTCCATCATCAGGGGGATAGCGACTAAATAAATCCTGTAAGACATATTTACCCTTTTCTGAAAATGTAAAAGGGGTAAGATTTTCCGTTCTTTTATAGGGATTTGCATACTTTTCCGTCTTATAACCCGAAATGTGCCGCTGGTTCCTATTCCTGCGTGATTTCATGTTAATTAAAGACTAGAGAAATAATATAAAACACTCACAATTGAGATAGTATAGCTGAGAGCCTAACACTTACCCATAACTTTTTGATTTTGTGCCCAGCTTCTGACACATAAGCACCTCAACATTTGACAAGTTCTCTTGAAATGTACTTGCTGCATTATAAAGATTAACAAGTACTGCTGACTTTATAGATGAGGCTACAAAAAATAAGCATACACATAAGAAAAGACTCGTTTGAGGCTGACTCGTTTAAGCCATTTTAAAACTATCCCAAATCTTCTTCCCCAGTTCAAAACACACACGATTCTCTGAATTGGTTACTATCAATTAATGCCCGCTTTAGGTCTTCGAAAAGCAAAAGTCATACGCCCAGCTTGAGAACTTAGGATCTTTTTTTAAAATTTCAAATCACTTAACTTAGGGGGTGTTTGTTTGTACTTAATGTCATTAAGACACTGTATCAATAAGACTGTTTGTTTTTACTAACTAATTAAGATCTGAATAGCTCTTAACTGGTCTATTTCATTAAGATTTAAAACTAAGGGGTGTTTGCTTGCACTTAATGAGATGGTTAATTAAGCCACTGGATTAATCAGACTATTTGTTTTTGACCAATTTAGATCTGAATGGCTCTTAATTAGTCTATTTCATTAAGATTCTAAACTAAGTCTGAATCATTCAGACATGGCCTCTTAACCGAATAAGTTCTATTCACCTGTTTGTTTATTCAGCTTATTACTTAAAAAAAGCAAACGACACCTAAGTCTGATTCATTCAAACCCTGCATCTTAATAGAATAAGTCCTATTCAACGGTTGTTATTCAGCATTCAGTACTTTATCACTTAAAAAATCAAACGACACCTTAGTTTGTCGACTCTATCTCAACAAAGTAAGAATAGTTCTTTCATCAAGGCAAAGTCTAGTTTTTTGAACAACAAGTTACATGATTCCATTAGAGCCAATATTGGCTTTTCGTTATACTGTAGACAGATTATTTAATCTATAAAGAAAAGATAAGTAATACTCAGAAAGATTAATAAATATGTACAGTAATCATGGTAACCATTTAAACAAATGAAATTAGTAAAATATTCAGGCCAAAAAAGCAACTAAAGAATTTCCCAGAAATAAAATGTTAGTAATTGATGAAAATTAAGGTACATACAGAATTGATTATGGGAGGATGAAAAGGGGGAGTCAGGAAGTGAGAGTAGTGTGGTCTTTGCACGTCTTCCGAAATGAACTGCGCCTCTCAAAGCCATTTTAATTACTCATTCGAATTAAATATACATAATTGTTGACTGACTGCGGCTTTGGACGGTGGTGTACAATGGGAGAAGTAAACGGGAAGAATATTTTAATTTTAGACAGTAGTTTAGAGGCGGGAAGACGCCGTGCACTTCAGTGGTTGCACTCGGTAGGGACGAAGGCTGTCGGTTCGTCTTGTTTGGAAGGCGATGGCGGGACTAGCTCAGATGGTTGGTTGGGTCACTATAGAAAGGGAGGCCCAATGTATGGGTTGGGTCAATTTAGAAGGGGAGGCCCAATGTATTGGTTGGGTTACTGTAGTAGGGAAAATAGGTTACTGAATTTATAAGAGTGAAATTGTTTCTTACATGATTTGTGAGGCTAGTAAATATGACTATTATATTATGTAAAACACGAGATAGGTATAAAATGGTTATCTGATACCGTTGATACAGTAGTTCGATGGTAAAATAAACTATACTGATGGAGAAACTGTTGTTGTGATGAAGATGGAGAATGTTGAAGGTTGGGCTGTCGATTTGCGTCAAGTTTATTTGAATAAGTTAATTAAATTAAAAAAATTGCCTTCAGCTATGACGGATATTTTTTTTTTCTATGGTGGTTCATTGTGCAAGGAGTATGAACAATGTTGATTAGGTGTAAAGAAATTAGGAGTTTCTGTCATGACACGACTGGAGAAGAAACATTAGTGGGTATGGAATTAAATTGTTTCAATAAAAAATGTGGGTTAGTAGTGATTTCGGTTTGGACAAGTGGTAAGGAGGTACGAGCGAATGACTTTGGTATTTGGCTTGGTGGGAGGTGGATTACGCAAAAGGAATTGGCCATTGGAAAAACAATTACTACCATTTGGGATACTAATATTATAATCTATCCTTATTTTCTTAAATTATTTGTGCTATACGCAAATAAACTCGGAGCGAATAATGATCCACCTTGTAACTCAAAGGGCAGAAAATATTAAAATGAGGGCGGGTCCCTTTTTTGGATTCTATGGAATCGATGGTGCGCACTAACATAAATCCCAGGTAACTTATGATGTATGGTGCATTCTTAATCCACCCTTTAGGTTTTATTTGGTTAATGAGGTTGCTAACGATTATTGTAGAATTACTAGTAGGAGCGTAACACGTAGGATAAGACATGTTAGAGGTAGAGGCCACCCGTATAATTCAAAAAATGCAGTATAACACCAAATTGCTCACTCTAACTGTATAATTCAAAAAATCCAGTATAACACCAGATTGTTCACTCCAACAGTCATGGCAAATCCTTGGACCCACAAAAACTCACACGGCACCGTTGGCTTCACTTATCGGCCAAATGGATATTTACTGCAAAACAATTCAAAAAATGTAATGTAAGACCAAATTGCTCCCTCCTACAAAAAAGGTTTCAGTGAATCACTTCTCATATGGTAAAAGGTTTCAAACGAGTTTATTTCAAAACCATTCGAAAAATGCAGTGTAAGATCAAATTGCTCACCCTTAGCGTATCACTTCTCATGTGGTAAAATTTCCTGCAAAACAATTCAAAAAATGAAGTGTAAGACCAAATTGCTCACTCTCAGCGCATCACTTCTCATATGGTAAAAGGTTTCCAATGGTCTTTATGACCACTGTAGGATTTGTATAAAAATATAATAAAAATTATACTTAAATCAAATAATTCGGAAAAATTGTAAAAGTGGTGAGATTAGGTTAAAAATAATTCAATTTTTTAACTGAATTTGGGTTCTGAAAAGGTGAGTTTGAAGAGATTTTGTTTTTTTACCTGGCTTCTATTGTTGCTTGCGTAGCCAAGCCGTTGATGATGGTGGAGAATGGACACGAGTAGCGGTATAGCCAAGCCGTTGATGATGGTGGAGAATGGACACGAGTGGCGGCAAAATTCTTGTGCAAGAGAGTGGCTTGGTGTAGGATGGTGACTTGCAAGAGATTTTTTTGTTCTTTGATTTGGGTTCTTCGATTGTTAATGGCATAGCCTAACCTTTGATGATCGTGGAGAATGGACACGAGTGGGGACAAAATTCTTGTGCAAGAGAGCGGCTTGGGTGGACAAGGTGAGTTTGAAGAGAATTTTTTTTTGTTTTTTGATTTGAGTTCTTCGATTGTTAATGGCGTAGCCAAACCATCGATGATGGTGGAGAATGGACACGAGTGGCGGCGGAATTCTTGTGCAGGAGAGCGGCTTGGTGTGGGAAGGTGGGTTTGAAGAGATTTTTTTTTTTGTTTTTTGATTTGGGTTTTTCCATTGTTAATGGCGTTCAAGTTCAAGTTCAAGCATTCAAGAGATTTTTTTTTAATCAGAATGATAATAAGGACGATGATGACAAAGAAGAATAATGCTAACATGGCGTTGAGGTGGCGCCACGTGGCGTTGACTAACGGTCAACTGACAAAAAATACAAAAAAGGCTAGCGGTGTCACAAAATACTAATGTAAAGAGCCATTTTGTGATTTTTATAGACCAGGTACTACCAGTGTATTTTCGCGAAAGATATCGGGCCACATGGGGTTTTTTCTCTATTAAGGTAGACCATATGAGATTTTATATAATTTGTAGAGTATATGGAATTTTTGTGTTATTAGGGTACATTTGTTGGCTAATGGGAATTAATTTTTTTCGTTGCAAGAGGATGATGACTTAGCAAGAAATCACCGGGATAGACGTTGACCTTCAGATCGAAATTTTAACAGAATGGTTGCACCACAGAACCTCAATTAAGTTGAGGGTAGTACTTTCTCCTATTCAAGAAGGGATCTTATCGAATTTCTTACATTTGTGCAAAAGTAGGTGCTGTAAGCTAGGAAAATTTATACTCTAGGCACTCCATGTCACAATGTTTGGAAAATCCAACTTTAAAATTTTGACTTCTGGAAAATCATTTGACTCCTTCATCTCCCATCCCACGTTTCACCATCATATACATTGTTCTGCATTTAAGAATCTCCAGTTTCTTACAAGTCCTCGCAAGTTGTGACATTTTATTCATGAGATTTTGAGGATGTTAATTCTTTAGATTTGAAAGGAAACTAAACTCACATGGAAACATCCTCTTTCCCATATAGAACACATTCAGTAATACAAGCTTACTGAGAAACTTCAGTATTGGAACTGCTTGCAATAATTATCATGTCCATGAATAGTAAGATATGCATTTTAGTTTCTGAATACCTCCAAACCTTCTTATTGTCTATCGGCCATTAGATTTAGGTAAACCTCCTTTTTTGTAGTAGGTTTACAATTCGGCCATTAGACCCCTAAGATGTATGTATAGGAAAAACAATCATTGTCTCAAAAATTGTACATCACCAGTAAATGTTGGTAAATGATGCAAAAAAATAAAAGAAAGTCCAGTGTGCTTCAGTGAAAGGGAAAGGCCGAACCCACACTTCTTTCTTCACTGACACGCCGGACTGAAGGATGTAAAATAATCAAATTTTACATTCCAAAAACTATTATCCGTGTATTTTCATATAAAAAGAAGAACTGAAATATACTTATTTCCATAGCAATTCACTCCCAATGTATTTATGCAACCCTTTAATGTAAATTTGTAACTTATAGTCAAATATGCATCTATCTCCCATCACAATATTTCCAGAAATTCATTCGCACGTGGCCGCTTATAATAATACTCCCCTCTTGATCACGTGGTTGTATGCTTAGCTCCTCCACAAAAACGACTATGATTTCAATTTTTCATCGCTTTACGCTTTTGAGATTTGCCTCGTTGATAATGGGAGCTAGTATTTTGAAACACTAACGATTGAAGAAAACTGTCCGAGTTCTGATTCGTACCCCTCTTACTATGATAAAGCCGGATAATCTCGGTTAAACCAAAAGGCAATGAAATTCCGGACATCCCATCTGACGAGAGAATGCATGTCATTGAATTTATCGACTCCGCAAGAATCTCCGGAAGAACTTTCCCCGGATATTTCACCTATAAAACATGGATAGTTTAGATCACACAAGGAAAAATCAGGTAAAAAATCTTTTAAAACAGAAACCGAAACAATTACTTTGAATAAAATTGCCGCGGATAATCTCTCTCGAAGGCAATAGATCTGTGCGGCATCAAGAGCTTTTGACTCGTAAGGGAGCCACCCATCAATGATCACTTTAACTGTATCATCCGGAGAAAACATAATTTTCTCTACAAGTTCCGACACATTGTGAATTTCCGTTTTATCTTCATTGTCCGTATTGTCGGCTTTTCCATTAACGGGGACGGCAACAATCTCGGTTGCTAACAGCAACATCGGAAGCGGACCCACAACACAACAGTTTCTAATCTGCAAACCCCAATCACCAAAAGTAATCTCATCGTAGATAACCAAAGTCTCTTTTCTAAAATTCTTGAAGTTAATTGAATGAGGGTGTATTTGTATGTTTTTACCACCGGAAGTTTCTATCTCCGGATGTCTAGCCTGATGTAATCTCCCAGCCATAGGATACAACCCAGTAACAAGAACTGCGTGGAGTATTCCACCATCACGTGAGTTTAAGCTGCAATGAGATAAATCTTTGGGTATAAATCCGATACAGACTAGCTCAGATTGTAGTTGTTTACGCATTTTTGATAGCATGTTCATAGTGCTCGAAGAGACAAAGTATTCACTACAAAACCTTTCTGCTTGACCGTTTTGTTTTGCGCTTCTCCAGCAATCAAACGCTGCGATAACAGCTAATTGATCGCCATGTCCACCATACAACGAGGCTAGTTTCGCTTTAGCAGCTGTAGCCGTCTCTCGTTCTCGTTGTGACATAGGTAGAGTAAAAGGGTCTTTACAATCCGAAGCGCATGCTAAAGTTAACGCTGGATCAAGACAATTAAATAATATAGAAATCAAAAGCATCTTGCCCATAAGCGGATTAACTGGCAAAGATCCAATCTTCTCCCCAAGTTCGGTAAGTTTTTCGTCTAGCGATAACGCGCCAATATCTTGTAACACAGTTATCGCATTACGTATAGTTTCAACCGTCGGTGGGTCCAGCGTCTTCCCTAAAAAATCCTCTATTTTGCAATACGGATCCAAAAGTTTCACTTGCAAACAAAGTGCCTCCATATGAATTCTCTTGATCTCGGGAACTTGATAATCAGGCATCGAAGTAAATTGAAATTCCGAATAGAGATGATAACATATTCCCGCCTGACACCGTCCTGCACGTCCCTTGCGTTGTTTTACACTCGCTTTCGAAATCCACGAGGAATGAAGAGACGATACATTGGAAATAGGGTCGTAATTTTTTTCTTTCATTTGTCCACTATCTATGACAAATACAACATCATCAATGGTGATAGAGGATTCGGCAATATTAGTTGAAAGAATGATTTTGCGGCAACCTGATGGAGGTCTCTCAAAAACCTTCTTTTGCTCGACAGATGGCACTTTAGAGTGAAGACATATCACCACAAACTTCGAAGAATCTTTGAAAAAAGAGCTATTGTTTAATTGTTCCCTTGTTCGATTTATATCATCCCATCCGGGAAGAAAAACAAGGACGGATCCATCTTTAGAGTCGGTACATATCTTCCTCAATAACTGCTCAATAAGAACGTAGTCGATTCGTTCAGGCTCGACATTTGGTAAATACTTCTCGGATAATACTTTCTTCTCTGAAGAGGTGGTGAAAGCCTTTTCCATGTGTTCCTTTATAATTTCAGAAGCTTCTTTATGATTCTCTTGCTCAGCCCAATCAAACGCGGATCTTCCATCATTGTCTTGTATCTTGCAATCTAAAACAAAGAACAGAAGCCTACGAATATCATGGACTCTACCTTTTCCAGCAAACACCATTAATGGGGTTACTCCGGTTGAAGAGTGCTGATAGTTTAAGACTACGGATCCTCCTTTAGAAGATATTAGTTCTAGAAGGGGATCAAACTCATCGTTCAACAAAGCAAGATTAATCGCTTCGTCTATGGTGGATCGGTATTCCTCTGTCAATATGGCATTCTTATAACTAACATTTTCTATTACATTATCGAGGTGATTATTTGTGGTTGATTTTACAATTGAAAGTACATCCTCTAAGTAGAATGATTTTACCTGAAACAAATCAATATATATCAACAAACAAAAATAAGCAATCTAGTACGTAGGGGCGAGCCAGGATTTTTTTATTTGTTTGGTATGGGTGCATAAATTGAATTACAGGTTCCTATATTATGAAAAACTGTACTATAAATTCAAATAATATACAAAAGCTGCACTATATGTCCCTAAATATTTTAATTAATTACACTATAAGTCCTTATATTATAGGAAAAATAACCTATATTTAGTTAAAGAAAAAAATTCACACAAATAAAATGAATCAAAATCTAATATGAAAACTTTTAAAAGTTGAGGGGCCAAGTGAAGATTCTGAAAATTATAGGACGGGGCAATAATGCAATAATATAATTTAGGGTTAATAGCAAATGAGGCCCCACATTAATTAAGTTCTCTAGTTCCTTTAGTCAAACAATAGACACCAGAACCCTTGTGTTCGAATTAATAGCCACACACAACCCTTCTGGTTAGCACCTTTAGTTTTTCTTAAAGACAGATGAGAAAATCCCAAACTATCCTTGGCTACAAAAAGCCTCTTTGTTCCTGAAAATCCTTGGCCACGAAAATCCCTGTATATGGGCCATGGATCCCCTAACTCTATGTGGCTCCGCCCTAAATCTAGTAATGTTAAAGAAAAGGACTTACTGGATAAGTAAAACCTGGGACACGAATAATTGGACATCCACCAAAATACTCCGAAAAACGTTCAGCGTCAAGTGTGGCACTCATTAATATCTATTCAATGTGGGACCAATTTTGTAAACTTTCCACTCGAGAAAAAAAAATGTATGCTGTTAATGTTAAAGAGTCTTTACACTACTAACCAGATGTAAATGAGGATATAAAGGTAGGACATCTCTGTAGATTTGAAAGATATAAAATTAGCTGATAAAGACAATGTTGGCAATATAAAGCCTTAAATCTGTGTACCTTAAGATTGCTAGCATTAAATCTGAGAAGTGATCCCTTTCATGAATTTCATCCTAAGAAGTAATGTAAAGAAAAATGATATATCAAATTCAACATCAACATCTGTTTACAAGATAAGGTGGAAATGTAAATACCACAATAATGTGAGTTATGTCAGATAATTCATCCAAAGTAGTGTTGTTAGATCTGTCTTCACCTCTGTTAACAAGAACTTTCAACAAAATACCATTAGTGCAGAAGACAATAGATGAATGTCTCCCGCCATTGCTTTCCGATCGTATCTAGCATTTGCGACAATAAATGATTTATTAGTATCAATGTTCGAGAGATCCAGATACGTATTAAGAGCTTAAATTATACTACCTTGTACCCGACAGTATCTCCAACATCTTCACCTCTTTCTATAGATATTCTCTTGGAAACTACGCAAAAAAGGAATTACGATTATAAGCACTAAATGAAGAATAAACCAAGAAAACTTTGGGCCTACCCGAAGTTGTAGCAATTCTCCTGGGCTGAGTGCAGACTATCTTACATGTTTCGCCTTTTGACCACATGTAATCCAATAAATATTGTGGGACCTGTATCATGCTTGGGGTTACTAATACATCTGAAATAATTATTCAGTTTAACTTCTTTTTCTAGCAACTTTGGGAAACTCGACACTATAAATGTAGAAAATTTAAGAACTTCGCATGATCGAGTCTGAAGTTTAGAAATTAATTCGAGGAAAGCAAGAGAAAAGTTAAGGAGAAGAAATAATAACCTGTGTAGTTTTTCCACACCCGGTTCCACCAGATATTAAAACAACCTGATGAAACAGAAAAAACACGGATTAAACATAAGGATATATACCATCATTAAGCTGACAATTTGTATAAAATTTTGGGGCCTTCAAAGATTATACATTGTTATTTAATCCTATTGTTGTTTCAAGAAAAAGAAAAAGAAAAAGAAATACCTGATGAGATTCTATTGTTGATGTGATAGTATCCTTGAAGGATGCAATTGGAAGTTTAGATCGCACTTCAAATATCTGTGAGAAAAATAAAACCAAAAAAACATAATCATGTAAGCTTATAACTAAAACAATATTTCAGAAGTAAAAGATTTAAAACACAACCTGTCTCAAGTTGTGACTCTTTTTCATTCTTGCGGAAAATGATTTCACCTTCTTTATGATGTCAGACTTCCTCATTGAAGGTTTACGAAATATGTCATCTCTTTTTTCTTGAACTTTACGAGTTCTTGCACTATAAACTCCATCTGTCAACTCAGCCACCTCTCCATCATCAGGGGGATAACGACTAAATAAATCCTTTAAGACATGTATACCCTTTTCTCGTACTTTACGAGTTCTTGCACTATAAACTCCATCTGTCAACTCAGCCACCTCTCCATCATCAGGGGGATAGCGACTAAATAAATCCTTTAAGACATTTTTACCCTTTTCTGAAAATGTAAAAGGGGTAAGATTTTTCGGTCTTTTATAGGGATTTGCATACTTTTCCGTCATATAACCCGGAATGTGCTGCTGGTTCCTATTCCTGTGTGATTTCATGTTAATTAAAGACTAGAGAAATGTTATAAAACACTCACAATTGAGATAGTATAGCTAAGAGCCTAAGATTTACCCAGAACTTTTTGATTTTGTGCCCAGCTTCTGACACATAAGCACCTCAACATTTGACAAGTTCTCTTGAAATGTACAAACTGCATTATAAAGATAAACAAATACTGCTCAAAAACGAAACATATGGGACTAGACTTTCTAGATAAGGCTACAAAAAATAAGCATACACATAAGAAAGGACTCGTTTGAGGCTGACTCTTTTAAGCCATTTTCAAACTATGATGGTTAGTATATTATATCTCTCTCTCTCTGCCTTAATTCAACCCTATATGCAACAAAACCAGCTATGAAGTCAACCGTATATGCGACATACAAAAATTCGTCTTCTTCCCCCCAATTTAAAACCATAAATCTAATGTCTCTTCATGCGTTTCTTTTCATGCCATATATCCCAAATCTTCTTCCCCAGTTCGAAACACACGATTCTCTGAATTGGTTACTATCGATTAATGCCCGCTTTAGGTCTTAGAAAAGTAATATTATACGCCCAGCTTGAGAACTTAGGATCGTTTTTTAAAATTTCAAAACGCTTAACAAAGTAAGAATCGTTCTTTCAAGGCAAAGTCTACTTTGCTTGCTATAGGAACTTTAAATAGTTGTTTGAACAACAAGTTACATGATTCCTTAGAGCTGGCATTTCTTTATAATGTACACATGTTATTTAGTCTTTCAAGAAAGGATTAAGAAATACGTGTAAAGTAATCATTGTAACCATTTGAACAAACGAAATTAGTAAAATATTAATCATGCATGAATTTCAGGCCAAAAAAGCAACTAAAGAATTTCCCAGAAATAAAATGTTAGTAATTGATGAAAATTAAGGTACATACAGAATTGATTATGGGAGGATGAAAAGGGGGAGTCAGGAAGTGAGAGTAGTGTGGTCTTTGCACGTCTTCCGAAATGAACTGCGCCTCTCAAAGCCATTTTAATTACTCATTCGAATTAAATATACATAATTGTTGACTGACTGCGGCTTTGGACGGTGGTGTACAATGGGAGAAGTAAACGGGAAGAATATTTTAATTTTAGACAGTAGTTTAGAGGCGGGAAGACGCCGTGCACTTCAGTGGTTGCACTCGGTAGGGACGAAGGTGTTTGGAAGGCGATGGCGGGACTAGCTCAGATGGTTGGTTGGGTCACTAACTCACTATAAAAAGGGAGGCCCAATATGTGGGTTGGGTCAATTTAGAAGGGGAGGCCCAATGTATTGGTTGGGTTACTGTAGTAGGGAAAATAGGTTACTGAATTATAAGAGTGAAATTGTTTCTTACATGATTTGTGAGGCTAGTAAATATGACTATTATGTAAAGGGGAACTCAGTATTAAAGGTCGAACCTCTACCTCACTTCTTATTTTAAATCCCACCCTCAACTAACCTCTAACTAGTTTAACTAGGATTGGTAGTGTACCAAAATGCCCTCAACCCCTTTCCCACGGTCAAAACCAAAAAACCCACTCAAAAGCTCCATTAAGGAACCGAAACCCCCCCACCCCATCTCTCTCTCTCTCTCTCTCTCTCTCTCTCTCTCTCTCTCTCTCTCTCTCCCTCTCTCTCTCGGCGAACCATTACCCAACCCCCCTCCATCATCACCGTGAATGAGCCCTCACCACCCACCCCAACCCCCTCCATCATCACCGTGAAGGAGCCCTCACCATCATCACCACCGACGACGCATAAACGAACCCCAGCCCACTTCAATCTGAGCTTCATTCTGGATCTACAGATGGGAAAACTGCTGCTCCAGTGAGACCCGATGAAGCTGCCGCCATGAAGGACCGCCGCCAGCGAGGATAGAACTCCGAGATCCCCCCACCCCCAACCCACTGACCGCCACTACTTCACCACCACCGTAACCACCATCACCTTCCCACCCACTTCCACCTCCACATCCGCCCCATTAAACCCATTACAACTCTGCATCTATGAAATACACCCACCCCCAACGCACCATTGTTGCCATCTAGATCCACCAGACACCCACAGGTACTGCTGCCATCGAGGTCCACCAACACCACCACCATTCTTGTCTGCGGGTTCGAGATCCACCAACCCCATCGAGTACCGCCGCCGTGAAGGACCACTACGCTGATTTGCTGGCCAGCCCCATGACCCCTTCCCTCATCGCTTCCAAGACGCTGCTGACAGAAACCCCTCCCCTCTCCTCCCTCTTCATCTTTGCAGACCACCGCCCCACCTCCTGTCATTCACGGCGACACGATCTTCATCACCGCCATCAAGCATCGTCAGCAAATCTCCAGCACCTTCACCATTGTCGCTGCGTCGTTCCAGTTGTCGCGTCGTCAGCAAATCTCCAGCAAATCTCAACAAAGTAAGAATCGTTTCTTTCAAGGCAAAGTCTACTTTGCTTGCTATAGGAACTTTAAATAGTTGTTTGAACAACAAGTTGCATGATTCCTTAGAGCAGGCATTTCGTTATACGGTAGACATTTTATATAATCTATCAAGAAAAGATTAAGTAATACTCCGAAAGATTAAATAAATATGTACAGTAATCATGGTAACCATTTAAACAAATGAAATTAGTAAAATATTAATCATGCGTGAATTTCAGGCCAAAAAAGCAACTAAAGAATTTCCCAGAAATAAAATGTTAGTAATTGATGAAAATTAAGGTACATACAAAATTGATTATGGGAGGATGAAAAGAGGTGGCTTGGGGAGTCAGGAAGTGAGAGTATTGTGGTCTTTGCTCGTCTTCCGAAATGAACTGCGCCTCTCAAAGCCATTTTAATTAGTCGTTCGAATTAAGTATACATATTTATAAAGGAGAAGGGTTAACCGCCTATTCTCTTATTTCTCTCTAATATTTATTGGATTTTAGATTTATGGAAGATGGACGAAAAAATCTATAGTTCTTAATTTCTGTTTAGTTTTTATAAGGGAGAATCGCTTTTTTAATTCCGTGGTAGGTCTTGAACCTGTACCGCATAGAAAGATAACTAAAACTGTCAATTGAATTAACTCTAACTAGTTTTTTTTTTTTTTTGGACATAACCCCCGACTAGTTAAATCGTACTATTTTAGTCCTAAGGTATTATAATCTCGCATTAACTTTTTTATTGAATAAAAAACAGATCCCTTCCTTACCGGTCTCAATTCATCTATAGTATATATTTCTCTTTTTTATAATAATTTTGGAGTGATATAAATCACGGTTTTTACCATGATTAGTGAAAAATTGCAACTAATATCAATAAAAAAAAAATAGGACACTAATTAATATCAAACATTGAGAATCTGTATACTAACTCTACTAACTCCAATCATAATTAACTAATTAATTTTTAGCATTATCTTTATTTATAATTTATTTCTCTCTCTTCCTATTATATCTTACATAGTAATTCAATTACAAATAAAAATAGTGCTAAAAACCAATTACTTAATTGTGATTGGAGTTAGTAGAGTTAGTATAGGAGTCAAGTTAGGTGGGAATCCAAATTCATTATAAATTGTCTAATTATGAGTTGTTGTGAGTTGTTTGCCCTAAGTGAGTGTTTATGATAGGTTAGCTAATGATTTTTAATGTATGAACTTGTGTGTTGTATGTTTTCGGTTGTGCGCACTACTTAAACAGGTTGTCTGTGATAACGTTTGGGCTGTGTGGACGATCAAATGAACTTCTAGCAGTAACAAATCCAAAAATATAAATGAGGGCGAGTGTCATGCAAGGAACAACACCTCTTTTTTTTTATATAGATAAATATTCTTACAATCGATCTTTTAAAAGCATATTAACAAC
Organism: Nemophila menziesii; assembly: GCA_029959085.1. Classification (NCBI taxonomy): domain Eukaryota; kingdom Viridiplantae; phylum Streptophyta; class Magnoliopsida; order Boraginales; family Hydrophyllaceae; genus Nemophila; species Nemophila menziesii. Next base: position 3,981,199 of record JARWIR010000013.1, read on the forward strand.
TAACACACACTATTACTACTTTACAAAACCTTAATATGAATGAGACAGGTGACTCGGGCCAATTGTGTAAAAAATAATTGAATCGATTATATTTTTAATTTTGAAGTCTTGTGATTCTACTTCAGTTTCTGGTTAAATCGAGTTGTTCAATGTGTTACGGTTTTTTGGGTTACCCTGTGTGTTCATAAACTATATAATATTCAGAAAAAAACTATATAATGGTTGTGCACTGATTTTCTCTATCATTTTTAATCACATTTTCTTAAAGGTTATACGTCATCCTTTATTTCTATATTATATAATTAAAATTTGTTTGGGAATAATGAAACTAAAGGGCATCTATAAATTAAAGGTACAATAAATCTTAAAATTAACAAATAAATTTATTTTTCTATTCATTTAAAATACTTAATCTATAACATTCGATAATCTGTATATCTATGTCTATATAATAAAATATATATTTAAACACCTGAATCATCTACATAAAAGATAGACACTTCATTTGGAATCCTAAGACATACTCATTTCAATTAATTGTCTTTAATTGTATTGTACTATTAAAAGATCTCTTAATTGTACCGTGTTTGATCCACGTTAATTACATTTATCTAAACTTTTGCCGTTCCAACTGTTAGGATATCTAACTTTCACCTAGGAGATCTGGGTTCGATTCCTGTAAACTGGATTTTTAAAAACGAAAGTAAGCTTTGAATGAATTGGTTGAAGAATTAATCCACGGGGTCATGAATTGTTTTTGGGGATGAATTTTCTTTTGTGTTAATTGGATTATAGTTAAGTATATTTTCAAAATGAATTGTACGAGATTTTGATTATTTTATTTATAAAATTATCTTATCTTTTTGGTTTTTTTGTTAGCAGTTAGCTTCGTTATTTGGTCATAGATAAAGATAGTAACCCTATATCACATATACTCATGTAAGTAGCTATGTAATTGATTTATATCCGAAGAAAAATCATTACCAATTTATTTGTTTGTTTAATGATGAACCTGGAGAAATCATTCAATACCAAAACTTAAAGAAATCATTCAATGCCAATGCTAAGTGGCCAAATGAACTAATTATAATATTAAGTATATCAATTTCTTAAACAAAACCTAGAAGATATTATAAACAACCGCAAATATTGATTTACAAGTATGAATTCCATAATTGAATTGATTTTGAGTATACTTTATACATTATTAGAATTAAATACTATACTCCTCCCCAAATCATGCATATAAAATTGTAATTGGACAAAGTTGATAATTCTTAAAATATCTATAATCTTCAATATTCTTTACGTCCTTACTTGTTAATATATGCACTAAATGAACTCAGCCCGAAAAAACTCACTATTCTGTAATATTGATAATCATACAATGTATTAGAGGTAATATTTTCCACTATAACTAGTTGGGTTAGCTCAACTAGCCAGAGTCTTATGTCTTCTTCTTGGAGGTACAAGGTTCGAATTCCTCCCTAAATATAGGTAACCTAGTTATGACTTGCCTAAATAGCCAGCTGAAGGGAGAGAGAGAGAGAGAGAGAGAGAGAGAGAGAGAGAGAGAGAGAGAGGTGACCGAACATAAAGAAGAGGCGGAGAAACTTGTTGGAATTATGCCCTAGACCCGATCGTCTTGTAATGAATTGAACACAAGTGTTTACGGTACATGATAATAGCAATCCCTATAGTATTGGTTAAAGAAATTGTTTCCTTGAATCTATGGAAAGCTTTTATGATTATGGTATTCATCTACATAATATAAAGGCAGATGCTTGATTAAGTTACGAACTAGATATCATAAGATGTTATGATAATGAGAATCTAGCTCATAGACCTTATTCTAAACTTGTTCTTAATCGTAGGATCATCGAGCTAGGACCTCGATGATCCGGTTAGATTAAAATGCAGCTAACGAGTATTTATTGGATAAATATCGGTAGTCTTCGTTCACCAAGTTAGGTGCATAGATAATGCACATAGAGATGTGATTATCGATCGACTAAAACTAGAAATTCGTAATGGTTAATTACCTTGAACTATCAGGTCGGTTAATCTCTATAAGGAATTTTATGCTTGTAATCCTTTGACCCGAGATCATCACTATAGTTGTGTATGTGCTTGTTGTGTTTAGATACTAGACTACTAGTGTGTCGTACTGCTAGTCGAAAGAATATTGGACATAGCTAAGTATATATGCTCTAAGGGATGAGTCAAGATGGAATCTATCAACTTTAGGTAAAGAGTTTGAGCTCTACGATGTCATAAGATTATAATGACTGTACCAAATCCTTGACCAATGTGATAGAATGAATGAAGAAAGGAGTTTCTTAGGTCATTCGTCAATCGTTGATAATCGGCGTGTAACATAGTTGATTTTCTAATGGGATTTGACAGTTATACCATATCCCAAGATGATCCGGAGCTGTAAAGACAGAGGATTACATGTATGATCCTTTACCGGGTTCTTTGTACATAATTAATTCACGTTATCCGATCATTGGGGAGTGTTGTAGACTCCAACCTCGATTAGTAGTTAACTCAGTTATCTACTACCGGTTTAGCGATGAACCCACGTAGTCGCACACTAACGAGTGCATTGATCTTTTTTCATGTTATTATTTAATTTTTCTTATCTGATAATAAATATTAATTAATTATATACTTGGAATATTAGTATCAAATTAATATTCTAATATAAGACCAAATTGAGAAAAAATAGAAAAGGAAAAAGGACGAGGTTGTGGATCGAACCACATAACTCTAATAAAGGGTTATGTATCACTACCACTGGGCTAGTTTATGTATAATGTAAAAGGTTCAAGTCCACTTCACAAGTGGGTAGTGATCCAGATTATTAGGATAAATCAATTTTTATTATATCTGATGACTTTTCATTATATGTATTTTCATTTTTCCTCTAAAGTTTTTATAAGTATAATGTTTTTATTACACGGGACAACTTTTTCACTTCCTCTCTTAAAACTAAAAACAAAACAGCCATAGAAGGCTAAAGGTCTCTAAGTCAGAAAAGGTTTCCGAAAGTAAGATTGACGCCTCAGTGTGCAAAGCGTCGAGGCTTTAAGATTTTTTGAAGCTCGGTTAGTCTTTTGATTCTCATATAATTCCAAAAGGTACACAATGGAAACACTTTTTTTTAAAGTCTTAAATCGCAACTAGATTGGTTTTAAAATTGCAATACTATGTTTCCGCTGCGTATATTTGATACAACAGGTATTGCGATTCCTTTATAACTAAATTTATTGGAGATAGAATATGAAAATAAAAGGACATAACTTCCAAACACATAAAAAGGAAATTATAGGGTGTGAATAGGATACTAATCAAGATTACTACTAATTTAAAACTTTTAGGAAGATAATATAAGTTTTGATGAAAACTTATGAAATTCTATATTAAACATAAAGTAAAGGAGTAGAGTAATAGACTACACAATGATTTGAAGGGGTTTGAACTCCTTAGGGCCTAATACACTACCTAATGTTACAGTTTAGGATTTTCAAGCCTTTTCAACCAATCTTTTGGTATCTCATAAAGGTGAGATGGAAACCATTTACAATGAGATTTTTTGCCAGCTAGATAACAACCTGATCTCAAACACCATGAGACAAATCCTCTTGTGTAATCACCAATACAAGATTCACCTTGGATGGAATCGTTTTACTTCTTCAAGGTGATAAAAATCTGTTTTTCTTGATCTTAATGGAACTCAAGTCCTAATATAGAGTATAAGTGACATAGATATTGTTTATGTGTTTAAAAAGAAACTATAATACTCCTAATGAGTGAAATTACAATAAAGTATATCAATATTTGAATTAAGATAGTAACTTGAAGAATTTATTCTTGAGAGGTCTTAAATTAATGCTTGAATATGATGGTAGTTGAGGATGAAGAAAGGTGTATTGAATGATCCTTTGGTATGGGCATATATAGCCTTCAAAGGCTCCAACAAATTTAGAAATAAACCATGTCTAAATTGAAATCGGGTACCCAGTTTCATCTAATGTCGAGTGCCCAGTTTTGTAAATGTACTATTTTTCGTTGTCACATTTAATGATATTATGTATAAATTCTAACCCCCATTTTGACAAAACCAGAGTTCAATTCTAGCTTTAAACCAGGTTCCTAGTTTGTATTGGGTTTTTGAAGCAAGCATACACAGCGTTGCTGATTCAGATTGTCTTGCATACAACAAAGATTTTGCAATATTGACCAAATGAATTCTTTTAATAAAAACAAATGTTAGTCATAGTATTTTACATGCTTAGTACTTGTTATATTGTCTTCTTTGATCCTTGGATGATATTCCTTATTGAATATATACACTAAGAATTTGCTTGAGTGTTTACACTCGTGTATCTCATATCTAGTGCACTTCTAGCCATTCAATCTAATATTCTTAAAGAATAGATTTTTGGATGGAATCAAAGGAATTGATTTGCGTTAGATTTTATATTCCACATTATTCTATCCCCCCATCTGGGACGATTTTCAGCTTCATTAAGAAAAGCTTCAAACTGATCTTCTTCAAAACTTCAAATAAAGGTAATGTAGTGAAGATAGCGTCGCAACAGTAAAGATAAATTTACACTATTGAAGAAACCAAATAAAGGTAATTAATATTTTGTTAATTTTCAACCTAATTTCATTACACTTACAATTTTCATATGTAATTTTATGTTCAATTGCATAATGTATATTATATTTATACACAATGATGTGTATGATTTACATGGACTATTGGTTCCTCATATACTGTATTTTATTTAAATTTTGGGTGAATTATATATAGGGTCTTAGAGACACTATTTTTTCTCTATAGAGTAGACTCTAGACTTTCGTTCTTCTTAGGGACCTCAACTTTGACAATTGTCTTTACTACCCTTGTGGTATAAATACTCTTAGAATTAGCTTTCTCTTTCCATTTCCGTCACACGCTCTCTCTCACTTTATCTGTCTATCCAGAAAACGCTCTCCATTTCTATCTCCTGTTTTGAAGCGACGATCGAAATACTCCGATAAATCTAACGGAAAATGGCGAACAATAGTGATTTTGATGCCGATTCAGATGAAAAACCAAAGGTTAGCATCGATTTACGATACTCTTAGTTTTTCTGGGTTTTAGTTTTTCGTCCTTTTCTGGGTTTTAGGGTTTTGCGTCAGTACTCTTAGTTTTTGAACCGATACTCTGTGTTATTTGCTTAATACTCTGTAGATTTGGTGTTATACTCTCAGTTTTGTTATGAATGTGAACCGTCTTTCTGGGTTTTAGGGTTTTGCGTCAGTACTCTTAGTTTTTGAACTGATACTCTGTGTTATTTGCTTAATACTCTGTAGATTTGGTGTTATACTCTCAGTTTTATTATGAATGTGAACCGTCCTTCTGGGTTTTAGGGTTTTGCGTCAGTACTCTTAGTTTTTGAACCGATACTCTGTGTTATTTGCTTAATACTCTGTAGATTTGGTGTTATACTCTCAGTTTTGTTATGAATGTGAACCGTCCTTCTGGGTTTTAGGGTTTTGCGTCAGTACTCTTAGTTTTTGAACCGATACTCTGTGTTATCTGCTTAATACTCTGTAGATTTGGTGTTATACTCTCAGTTTTGTATTGAATGTGAACCGTCCTTCTGGGTTTTGTTGTTTTGCGTCAGTACTCTTAGTTTTTGAATCGATACTCTGTGTTATCTGCTTAATACTCTGTGGATTTGGTGTTATACTCTCAGTTTTGTAATGAATGTGAACCGTCCTTCTGGGTTTTGTTGTTTTGCATGATTAAACTATGAGTACTCTGAGTTTTATATTAAAATTGAGAGTACTCCGAGTTTTTATACTAAAATTGAGAATACTCTGAGATTTTGTATGAAAACTATGAGTACTCATAGTTTATATACGTAAGCATTGCGTACTCTGAGCTTTTCTATATACGAGAGCTCTGAGTACTCTGTGTTTTTGTTTGAAAACTATGAGTACTCCGAGTTTATATTCGAAAACTCGGAGTACTCTTAGATTTCAATAACTATAATAAAAAACTGTGATTACTGAGTATTTGTTGATCTTAACTGTTTTTCAGAAGGGTAAACAAGCAATACAGTACAGATCAAACATTAATGGAATCCTGCAGATAATGCAATTGCAAGGTATGACAGAAGATCACCTGGCAGAATGCATAAGGACGCCTTTTTATAGGTTACGGAAAGGGATATTCGATAGGAGAGAAAAGTACAAGTTTATGAAAAAGTCTGACGTCCTGATCAAACAAGTTATTGATTGTTTCTCGTCTGTATCGGGTGGATTCGTAATTGGTGGAAAAGATTTAAAGATAACTGAGTTAGAAATAAAGATACTATTAGGTATCGAGTGTGGTCAAGATCATCTACCAAAGAAAGTTACAGTTGATGCAAACAACAGATCGGCGTGGTATAGGAGAATGTTCGGGAATACGGGTGTAGTTAATTTAAAACTTCTTAGTGACCAAATAGAAACTGTTATTGACAATTTTAAAGATAGAGTACTCACTTTAGAGGCGAAGGAGGATATAGCGAAGTTGTTATCAATATATACAGTAACGTCACTATGTTTGTCGAAAAGACATTACCAAGCAAAACAGATACATATCAGTGTATGCGAGGACTTGGAAAGCATAAAGAAGTACAATTGGGCTGGTGAAATGAAAAGTTACATGATTAGATCAATTCGTAAATGTTCGGATACAACAAAAGCAAAGGGGGGTGTATTTGTGTTGCTGGTAAGATGATTAAGTACAAATATATATTATTCTTATACAATAAAAACTGAAAAATATTTTTTAAAACTTGTAGCCATGGCTTTTGGAACACGTGAAGGACATTGGTAATTTGAAGGAGGAAGATGCAGTTCCGAGGTGCCTGAAATGGGAGTACATGCTCGGTGCTAAAAAAATCAATGTGCATGCAGTGAAGAGTAAAAAGGTTAAGGAATAGTGTTATACAGTGTTTATATATACACATAAAAAACTGTGAGTACTCTAACTTTTAGTATATAAATCTAAGAGTACTCTTAGTTTTAAAATATGAAAACTGTGAGTACTCTAATATTTATTATATAAAACTCTGAGTACTCTAAGTTTTGATATATGAGAACTATGAGTATTCTATGTTTTAAACAAAAACCTATGAGTACTCTATGTTTTGTTACATTATAACTGAGATAAAACCAACTCCTTTGGAATGTCTATGACATGCGCAGGTAAGGAGTAAGGAGCTAAAACCAACTCCTTTGGAAGAGGGATGGATAAGGATGGTCACAATCAGGAAGTAAATGAAACAGATGCGTTAAAAGAAGGAGAGTGCAGTCAGGGTGCTGGGAAAGAGGGAGATGAAGTTGTTGGAGATAAAACTGTGACAAAATATGGTGTATTGAATGAAGATGAAAATGAAAATGTTGCAAAAAGAGTGAATGATGATGAAGACGTAAATGTCGATAGTTGGATGAATGATAGAGGAGATGGGGCGATGAGTGACATAATACGTGAAGATGATAAAGATGGGAGTAAAGATAATTCAAGTGAAGAGATGAAGGGTTCTGAAGAAAATGAAAAAGAAGACGAAGAAGGTAAAAACTCAGAAAGCAACGAAGATGGAGGAAGAGAGATGGATTTAGATATGGATTTGGATAACGGAGATGGTAGTGCGGAAGAAGAAATGTTGATAGACGACAATCTGGATGATGGCCCCCCAAGAGGGAGTGAGGAAATTGATAAGATTGATGTTGAAAAAGAAGATGAATTAGAAGAAGAAGAAGAAGAAGAGTTACAAACTGAAAAAACAGAAATAGATGGTTTGACAAAGGCAGTGGAGATGGTTGTTGAAGGAATTAACAACAACAGGAGCAGGTTTAACGAAGAAGTATACGAGGGGAAAGATTCAAATGATCCAGTTGTTATGTGTTTAAGAGAAAAATTGATTGAAGCCGGCAAGGAAAAAAATTACTTAATAGATGAGATTGAGGTTTTGAGCAAGGAGAAAGCTAAACAAGAAAAGACAATATCAAGAATTGAAGAGATTTTAGCTGATTTGGAAACAGAAAAAAAGGAAAAGAAAGAGCTTTTGCAGCTGGTAGATACACTTAGCAACCAGGTAAACAGAGAAGAAATAAAAAACAAGGAGTTGGAGGATGCGATAATAAATCAACAAGGCAAAATAACTCGTCTAAGAGAGCAGGTTGCGAAGATGAAGGATGAAAAAGTAAAGTTGAACAAGGAGCACATGGATATAAGCACGTGGTACAACGAATGCATCGAAGAACTTGAAAAGTCGAAGAAAGAGTGCGATAACTTGAGAGCAGCCGCTGCACTTTTAGAGAGTAATAATGAAGAGGCAGAAAAAGGAACAGAAGAGGGTGAGGATGTGGAGGTAGTTGCCGAAGTTAAAACAAATGTTAAACGAAGAAGATCATATAGGCTTGCGACCCCAGGGTCGATAGAGAGAAATGTAAAGATAAATAACCGTGCTGCAGCTGCAGCAAAAACCAAAGATTCTGATTTTGTGGAAGAACCACAAACGAAAAGAGTGAAACTAAAAATTAAACAAAAGGAAGGAGCAGGTGAAAAAACAAACAAAAATAAGGTGATTGGAACAAAAATGAAGGAAAAGATTGATGAAGGTGTTAAGGAAAAGTTTTCAGATTTAAAGAAAAAAGAAGCAGAAGAAGGAGATCAAAGGAAAACAAAACAAAAGTGGAGTGGAGAGGACACAGTTGATGAGAAGGATTATAATTTCCTTCTGCAAATTAAAGAAGAAAACTTGGGAGATGCAATATGGTGGGATAAAGAAAATGAATTGTTAGTATCAGGATCAGATGCTTTTGCTGTGGCGCATAAAGGAATGATATTGAAGTGCAGGTAAAACAATCTAAATATGATTATATATAAACCAAAATATTATAATGGAAACTGAGTATGTGATTAATAAAAATTGCAGGTTATTGATGCTATGCTAAAAATGGTAAAAGAAGAATAAGGAGTAAAAGGAGGAAAGTATGGTGTGACACACCAGAGTGCAATGTGCATGGTAAGAATACTCTGAGTTTTGCATACTGGAATATTAAGTAGGGAGTACACTTAGTTTTACTATAACAGTTCTTTGAGTACTCACTGTTCTGAGTATTGGGAACTAAGAGTACTCTGTGTTTCATTGAAGTGAAACTGTGAGTACTCTATGAATCTAATGCACAAAACTATGAGTACTCTAAGTATTTTAATGAGTATTCAAACATTAAGAGTTTTTTTTAACTCTATCATTTGGTGCAGAGTTTAATTGACGTCGAGGACGCTGAAGCATGTGAGATGTATATTGCAGAACCATTTTTCAAAAATAGTCGAGAATATAATTTCACACTATTGCCAATGTTTGTCAAGGATGGTGATTGTGGATATTGGAGTTTGTTGGTGTACAGCAGGGATGATAAGGAATTTTGGCATTATAACTCTATCAAACCAAAAAATCCAGAGTCAATAGGTTCAAAGACAGAACAAACCGCCGCAAAGTATAGAAAGTTCTTGGTGCAAAATGTATTGAGGAAGATAAATCCAGGAAAAGAAGACAAATATATAATGACTAATATAGATTGTGCTGAACAAGAACCAGGGAGCGTGGACTGCGGTGTTTTTGTCATACTCTGGTGTTATGGATATTATCGGAGTGGGTTGGTACGTCAAAAAACATATGTGCAGAAAGTTATTAACGAAGGAAGAGCAATGATTATTCGTAAGTTGTTGCGCAGCAAATACTCGCAATGCATAAACATGGGGAGAAGTGCATAAATGATTAAACTAAGTATTTTTTATGTAATGAGTGTTTGGGAGTTCAGTTTGATATAGACTTTGCTTTAGACTTGTTGATGGTTTGTTCTCTTAGTTTTATAAGCACTTTATGATGGGATTTGGTAGATTATTGGGTTTTTTGGATATTTAGACTTGTTTTGGGTGTTTCTGGATGTTTTTTAAACTTGGAAAATGAATTATGAATGAAACAGGGTTTTGGTATTTGTTTGATTAATTGATTGTTGAACAGGATAAAAGTACAAAGTACTCAAAAAGTAACTGTAAAGTAATCAGACAAATATGCGAGTACTCAGAGAAAAATAAAGAGTACTCATAGAAAATAAAGAGTACTCAGATAAAAATAACAGAGTACTCTGTAAAGATAAAGAGTATTCAATTAACTGATTGAGTACTCGCACAATTGTACAGAGTATTCTTAAAAAATGATAGAGTATTCTAACAAACGATGGAGTACTCATACAATTGTATAGAGTACTCCGAAAAATGATAGAGTACTCTTACAATTGTATAGAGTATTCATAAAATTATATAGAGTACTCATCAAATAGTATAGAGTACTCATACAATTATATAGAGTACTCATGAAATAATATAGAGTACTCATACAATTATATAGAGTATTCCTATAAGTGTAAAAGATTGTTAATTCAGAAACATGCTTAAATAACAGATAAAAGAGCTTAACAAGATAAAAGAGCTTAACATGCTTAAATAGCAGATAAACGAGCTTAACATATAAATGTAGAAATAGTTCAATGACACCAATGAGTGAATCTAAACATAAACGAGAAGTTAATAAGCATGATTACAATACAAAAAACAGCAATTAAATTATGATTTGGGTGGAGCTCTACAAGTAGATTTGTTATGTCCAACCTTCTTGCAATTGCCACAACGAATTGAACGGACAACCTTCTCGGTGCATGAACGAAAGCGCTTAGTCTGAGGCCTACCAGGTGGAACCCTAACATCAGGAGCAAGAATAATCTGAGATTCGGGGACAGGGACTTCAACTTGAAAGGTAGACATAGCAGGAATGCTCATTGAATAGGTCTTAACGTAGGATGAAGTGTGAAAGTATGACTCTACATACTCGAACGGATCACGAACAGAAGCACTAGATAGTGCACGCAAAGCATGCTGACACGGGAAGCCGAGCTCTTGCCATTCACAACAAGAACAGGTACGGGCAGCTATATCTACCACCATAATTGGATTTGAGCGAACTTGAAACAAAGAAGCGGTGGATTGTTTAATGGTCCAAGTGCAGCTAAGACCAACGTTAGTGTTATATAGCAACATAATAGCAGGACACAGTGGTGAAGTCCATTTGGATGATTCTAGAGATCGTTCATAAATCCACTGCATTAACTTAACACGAAGAGCGTCAACAAGCTCACAAACAGGAAGTCCCCTTTGTCCTAAAATCCAGTAGTTAAACGACTCGACTGCATTAGAAGTCATCTCGCCATAGCGTCTACCAAGGAAATAAGCATTTGCGTAATTTTCCCTTGGCAAACCCTTTAGGAAAACTTTGACCTCCTTCTTTCCTTCCAGCAGGAATTTAGCCAGCTGTTGATCATAATGTGCAACAGTAGGAGCATGCGCGACTTGCTTGAGCAGATACACCATCCTTTCACGGTAAAAAGTCGAGCCGGAAATAGCAATTCTGAGATTTTTCTCGATATGTTTAATGCAAAAACTGTGACTATCTTGAGGAAAACCATCCCTAACACCATTTAGTAGACCCTTGTGACGGTCTGATATAAACGTGAGAGGGCGACCCTCGACAAGGGGCTTTAAAAACTGAAGAAATGCCGTCCAATTGTCGGTGTCCTCACCGGGAACAACGCCAAAAGCAACAGGGAATAAACCTGATTAGGAAAAACAGAAAAAAAGTGAGAAACAAGAACTAAAAAAGAATGTATACAAAGAGAACAAGTAATAAGTTGTTATGATACCTTGATCTCCATCCTTGGCAGTAGCAACGAATAACGAGCCTTTGTACTTGGACTTGAGAAACGTAAAGTCCAGAAATAACATGGGGCGACAGGACTTAAAACCAGTAATTGAACCACCAAAAGCAAAAAAACATCTGTGAAATACCCGTGTTTCAGGATCGCAATGAACTGAGAAAGCCGTGATTGGATCAAGATTCTGAAGCTTTTCAAAGTAAGATTGCAAACGATTGAATGAAGAGCCAATATCATCGTATAAAGTGTCCTTAGCCTTATTGATAGTAGACCAAGATGTTTTGTATGAAATATTGAAACCATAATTCTCCTTTAAGACAGTCTGAATTTCTCTAGGCCTGGAAGATGGTTTAGAACGAAGTTCATCGAAAATAACACGACTGAGAATTGAAGAATCCAACCGGGTGTGTGATGTTTTCTTGTAAACATGACCACAAGTGTGCATATTTATATAAGAACGCAAATACCAGAATCCGTTTGTCTTTTCAACCGATGCGTATATATACCATTTGCAACCCTGCTCGATCTTGTAAAAGCACTGCGCGCTGATGCGAGAGTTCTTGTTATTGTGGATATAGTCGAAATCAAACCCATCAACAGCGGCTTGCTTGCAAATAACGGAACGGAACTGCTCAGCATCACCCACAAAACACTGTCCAACACCTTCTAACCCCAATTTCCAAGAATCACTCAACATAACCTTCTTTTCATGAATAAAAAAGGCTGGATCAGGGGTAGAAGCAACAACAGAACGAATAGGTTCAGCAGAGATTGGTTTAGAAATGCCAGATGATTCTGGAGAGGATATATTGTTGAATGAAGGGGTCCTGGAATCAGTAACATAAATATAAATCTTGTCATACACACCACGTCCAAGAATCCACTTAATTGTGCAGAAATCTGTTTCAGTTTCAAGAAGGGAGTCTTTATACTCCCCTACAGTATAAGATGTAACAGCAGATTTAGATATCTGAGGCCACCTAGACTGAACAAAATTCGTTACTGAGTTAATGCCATTCAGCTGATGAAAGGGGAGGAAAATCTGATCAGTTCCTATCTTGAACACAACAAGCACATCTTGTATCATTGTAACTGTCAGCAGCAGAGTAAAAACAAAGAAATTAAAACTAAGAGTATTTTAATAAAAACTGAGAGTATTCTATAAAACTCAGAGTACTCTGTAAAAACTGAGAGTAATTTAACAAACTAAGAGTATTTAATAAAAAATGAGAGCACACTATGAAACTCAGAGTATTTAATAAAACTGAGAGTACTCTGTAAAAACTGAGAGTATTCTATAAAATTAAGAGTATTTAATAAAGACTGTGAGCACTCTATAAAAGTCAGAGTACTCTGTAAAAACTACGAGTAATCTATAAAAACTCAGAGTACATTAACAAACTCTGAGTACTATACAATCAGTGTGGTCCACCAATATAAACGCATAGTGTTATCGCTAAACCTAGCAAAAGTCTGAGTACTCCGCCTATTTGAAAAACATAGAGTACTCTCAGAAATTTAAAAACAGTGAGTATAGTACTGTACTGTACTATCATGCATGCAGCGGCTGTGATAAACCCTAACAATGGCAGATCGGAAAATATCAACGTTCAAAGAGTAAAACAATGACATAAACACGCAAACTGAGACGAATATAAGCAATAACAATCATATCATGAACAAATCAACCATGAAACACATTCAAACGTAACAAAAACCTCTAAAACGAGCATGATATAGTCACGTAATCGTATGTAGAATGGAAAAAGTAAACATAAAAGACGATATATAGTGGATATTGGGAATAAACAACGCTATTAAATACAGAAAACACAAGTAACACACACAAACGTATGAATCTGTTGAAAAAAACAGTAAACAGAATCGAAACAAACCTTAGAACGAAGGTAACAGTTGAAAATCAAGAGGAAATGCAGAAGATTATGAGGTGATGAATCTATGAACACAAAGGAGGAAGGTTGAAATCGGAGGGGAAGATTTGAAATAAATATGGAAAGCTTAGAAAAAGAGCTCACGAAAATGGAGAGAGAGAGGAAAAGAAGCTCATGAAATTTACAAGAGAGAGGGAAAATGCAAAATAGTATATATATGAGACTTTTTTATTTGAGGGTAGAAAGGTAACAGGGGTTTTGGGTTTCATGTGTTAAAAAGTCTTTGAGGTCTTTAGTAAGAAGAGGCTCTAGTAGGGGGTGGTATCTTGAAGAGGGGTGTGTCTTCAAGACCCTAAGTGTCATTTTCTCTTAAATTTTTTGTTGATCATTGAAGAATAGTGATGTGTATAATTACAATTGTGGGATTTGTGTATACATATAATCAGGGGTGGATCCAGACACTAAATTAAGGGGGGGGGGGGGGGGGGGGGGGTTGAAATATATAGGAGTTCGGGGTCAATTTTTTTCTGAAATTTTAAGGTAAAAATATGATATATAAATATATAATTACCAATGTCAAATTACAAATATGAGAATCTAACACCATTACGTTCCTCGCCTTTCCAGTTGATGAACTTAGCGGTTAGTATTTATCTAAAAAATATACAAATCAACACCATTACACGAATTCGGATTCTCTCCTAACTTAAATTATATACTTACTCTACTAACTCCAATCACAAAAAAATATGTTGAATAAATTATTTACAAAAATTAAACATTGAAATAGTGTAAATAATAAATTACTAAGTAGTGTTACCCTCAAATTCACAATGAAGACATGTATTCGTATACAAAAATTGCAATATTTAATAGTCGATCTTATGAAAATTGACAAATTCATAACTTTAATCTAGTATATTAAAAAATAAGAATTTTTTTCGTTAAAAATTAAATTCTAAGAATAAGTTGAAATCTTATTCTTATTTTATATTGAATTTATTTTTGAATCAAATCATGTTTAAACTTAATTTCGAAATGATTATCTATTATGCGTGTGTTTGGAAAAAATATAAAACAAATACTAAGGTTTGAACACTTAACCTCCAACTTAAATTCTAATAAGTAAAGATACTAAACCACTATGCCACAATAGCTTATGTGTTTAGAACATGCATGTTTTATATAAACGTTTAGAAGAAACTAATTATTTTTCGGGACAAAATTACATTTACGGATCATAAAATTTTACGAGTTCAGGGGGGCTTGAGCCCCCCCTGGTCCCACTAGGGATCCGCCCTTGCTGATATAATACACACATAATGAAATTAAACATAAAATTGAATTTGAAAATTTGTAAAAGTAATGATAATGATGGTGGCGAAAAATTGTAAAATTGAAAATTTACAGGATAGCGCTTGGTTGGACAAGGTGAAGTGAGTTTGAGGTTTTTTCAAAAAATAAAAATTGATTACCTTAAATTGGGTTCTTTTGATAATGGAGGGCGGTAGTTATATATGTGCATGAGAGCAAATGGTTGGAGCAAGTGCGAAAAGATGATTTTGAGGTTTTTCCAAGAACTAAAAAATGATTACCTTAATTTAGGTACTTTCGATGGTGGACAATGGTGGTTATAAATATGTAAGAGAGCGGATGGTTGGTGAGTGTAAAGAGATAAGTTTGAGGTTTTTAAATAATTGAATATTAAATACCTTGATTTAGGTTCTTACTATGGTGGATAAGATACCACTGAAGAAGATGAGTTTGGAAGTTTTATTCTATGAACAAGGATGTGTAGGAGAGATTGGGGGAGAAGAAGATGAGTTTAAAGGATTTTTTGGTCGATGTAATTGGGGATGAAGAAGAAAGGGGGTGGGGGTGGGGGGGGGGGGGGGGTTACTTTCGAATAGTGTTTTTTAATTTTTACTATCTAATTGGGGTATTTGGATAACTTTACAGGTAAAAAAAACATTTAAAAAAATAACAAAACACACCCCCATCAAAAAATAGGCGTGTGTAACTCAATTGCCGTAAAAAAATGGACCGAGGGGAAGGAAGTCTCATTAATACATGGTTTAATTTAGGGTGGTAAATTGATATTTTTTGTACACGAGAGGTTTAAACAACTAAAATATAGTACATATAAGGTATCGGCTATTCACTTATTAAATGAATGCATAATATTTTAAGGACCATTTTCTTAATAACTTCCCACCACGTGTATCATCAACTTCAACGAACATCTTTAGCACACATATATACAACAAAACTTTTTTTTCGGACATCATCAACACACGAGCACCCATATTCGTTTGTTTTTGTCATCAACTTTGTCTAATAACATTATCTTCATTAACAACAATGACGAACTGATTCATTTATGACAACATGAGTTTCATCGTCTATCACCATCGCACTCCATAACCTCTATGTCGCTCATTTTTTTGCCACATTGCTAAATTTTATCGTCGCTCCTTTCTTCGTTTTGAGGGACATTTTATTCGTCATAAGATTCAAAAAGATAGAGACCGCGAGTTTCAAAAAAGAGAGGGGAAAGATATAAATAAGAGATGCATCAGATGAGAGATCAAATGTTAGCTAAGGTTAGGATTATATGCTATCTATATGAGAGGTATTTTGGTAAGTTACATTTCATCAATAAAAACACTTAATGGACTAATGACATATATTAAACACTAAATGAGAGTAAAGATTATTACTTAGGTAGTGAATGTTATTGGCCCTTCATTTAATTTATTTTAATAAATAATTTGTGTTGTTATTTCAAATAAATAAATTTTTGAAATAAGTCATAGATTATAGCGTTTGGGTAAAACAAGACCGTGACATTAGCCAAACTAAGCTAACATGTTTCACTTCTGACCTAAATCAATCCATTTGACTGAATTTGTTAGTTAAATGAACAAAAAATCATTTTTATCATGTAAGTTAGAGTAAATACCACTTTTAGGTCATTACCTATGGGCTAAAAATATTTTTAGGACAAACATATTTAAAAAATAATATTTTTAGGCAATTTCACTAATTTTTTGAGATATCTCATAGATTTTAAAGATAACTTGGTTACTTCCAATAGAATTATCCGTGTATGATGTGGTCAAATAAATATATATTTTATTTGAAATTTCTAAATTACTTTTAAAATTTATAAAATATTTCCTTTTTTTTTGAAAAAAATGGTATTTTTGCACATATTTGGTTTAAAAATGATACTTTTGAAATATTTAACCTAAAAATATTTTAAATCATTGATAAAAGCTTAAAAATAGAATTTGCTTGTAAGTTATAACTGTTATTAACTTTTAAGGGAAAAAAAATTAATTTTTATGCCTTATACAAATTTGGTCAAATTAATAAACTTTGGTATGAGATGAAATGTGCGGTTTATTTTGACTTTTTTTGTAAAGTTACGATCTCGTTTCCGACAAACGATATTCTATTTTTGGTAGATGAGTGGTCCATGCCAGCTTGTGCGCGTCACGACTAAATCTATGAGAATTCGCAAGTCTCCTTATGTATATCTCAGGTAAATCAGAAGTATGTTACACATGTTCAAGAAGAGGTTCGAACCTTTCATCTCTCACTTTATACCCTTTATATGCCCAAAAAAATAGCAAGACTCTGAATTATATTGGACATTTATCCTTTTTCCAAAATAAAACCTTCCAAATTAAAGAATTTAAAAAAAAAGATATTAGCTAATAAAGTTCAAAAACTCAATAACTCACCCCATACAATATTACCACCCAAAAGATCCAATATTTTAGTATTATCCCAATTCTACCCTTACATTAAACGAATTAATTAGATTTTATGCCATTATTATCTTATACAACGGATTACAGTTTTGGTGCATATCATCTAAATCTCATAATTTAAGCACTACACGATGGAAAGTTGTTCATTGTCACTATCATTCTTATATGAATGTAAACCCACCGATTTACAAAACTCAACCGGGCAAACCCAAGAAGAAGAGGTTCATTTCCGAAGGTGGGCGTCCTAACCTTATGCAGCGCCGAAAGTGCAGCAACTGTCATACATATGGTTACCACAACAGTTCAACATGTCGAAACCCCGCTGGATACCATAAGCAACCTTTCCTTTTTCATTTAGATTATTCTGTAATAAGTGAATGCTAATGCACTACATGGTTTTAACTCGTATTATCAGTGACATTTTGTTTCGATTTACTTTTGTTCAATAACTGTTTGTTTACTTTTCAATAATATTCAATCTTAACAATTTTTAGCATTGTTCATACTTTTAATGTGTTTGTGTTTCACAAACTACACATGTCTTCAATTACAACAGTCGCACCATTAAAATAAAACGAATAACCCACCTCATTCTGACTTCTATTCTAGCTCCCAAACTACACACCATTAATTTCTCACAACACACCACCAAAATTGCACACATTACCCAACGATATTTAGTGGTACATATACATCCCATCACACACCATTGATTATAACTAAAGCACCTACAAAAATACACTGCCAACCCTACGTCTTTTTATGGGATGAATTACACGATACACAATAACTCACCAATACACACCCACAAACCATCATTTTTACACTGCTCAGCCACTTCACTGACATGCAAAATATAACACAACCATCAAGATGAACTCAGATACTATAAATGAAAATTAACATCTGCGATACTTGCATTCTTTTGAAATTAATAGTCCACATACAAATACTAATAAATTATGTGTTTAATTTTCAAAACAAAATACAAAAACATAAAATAATTAAGTTATAACAGTAGGAAATCTGATAAATTTAATTTAATGATTTTGACAATTTTTTTCTTTGTTGATATTAATTGATTCGTTGCATATAGTTAGAAAGTTAGTTTTGGCAAGTAAATAATATAACGTTGGAAAGGCATAACAGACTATTTGTATAGGCAGGACTTGATAGATAGGCAATGTTTAATGCTACAAGATACTAAACAAAAAAAATAAAAATTGTAAACCTCATGGGCCCATATGAGGACCCATTAGTGAGAGAAAGGCTAAAAAAGCCTTATAAGAAAAGAAACCCATTATTATCATATCTAACCTGGCTTCCTCCTATTAAAATTAACAGCTAAAAAGAAAATAAAAAAAGCACACCCAAAACCTTTTAACTTGAAGGAAAATTGGAGTAAAGGAAGAAAAGCAAAACAGAGAAATGGAAACCTCAACAGGAGCATCTTCATCTTCAGTATATGGAAAAAGAATGCAGAAAAAAGGGAAACAGGTAGGAAAAAATAACGTTGTTGCTGAAGCTACTCGAATCAAAATTTCAGATGTTCTTGGCCAGTTTCGCGAGTCCACTGATGAAGGTAAACCATTTGCACATATTACTAATATTATGCTAAATTTCCTCAAAGAATTGAAAATTAATTTAAAGGATATGTGTTAAATGTAATAAAGTTTGAATCTCTTTGCTCAATCGTATTGCTTTTTATAGTTTAGGTTATTACTGAAAATAATTCTTTTTGTGCTAGAATATCATTGAAAATAATTGAATATGTTTGTTTACAGTGTGATGAAAACTGAATATTTTTTATTATGCAGTATATACATTTCAAGAGAATTTGTCAAATCGTGACCGAGCTGAAGTGCATATGTTATGTCGGAAACTGGGCATGAAATCAAAAAGTTCTGGGTAAATCTCATATTATCTGAGGATTAAAAATCTCTCAGCTCAGTTCATTAATTAAATCAAATTTTTACTGTGCAGGAAAGGGAATGAGCGTCGTGTTTCAGTTTATAAGACAAAAAAGTACACAAACCCAATTGGAAAAAAGGAAAATCTTACCCCTTTTACATTCTCAGAAGAGGGTAAATATGTCTTACAAGATTTATTTAGTAGATACCCACCTGATGATGGAGAAATGGCTGAGTTAACAGATGGAAATAATAGTCCAAGAACTAATAAAGTACGAGTAAAAAGAGATGATATGTTTAGTAAACCTTCAATGAGTAAATCTGATATCACAAAGAAAGTTGAATCATTTGCTGCAAAATTGGAAAAGAATCACAACTTAAAACAGGTTCTTACTTCTTGTTATGCGTTAAATCAAATTTTCGTTTCAGTTAAAAGTTTACAAGATTTACTTTGTGTTTTTTTTTTTTTTAATTCTTCCAGATAAATGAAGTGCGATATAAACTTCCAATAGCATCTTTCAAGGATAATATCACATCAACTATAGAATCGAATCAGGTCTTTTTGTTTTCTTGTGTGTATAATATGTTGAACTTTTGGAAATAACAATAAGATTAAATTAAAACTTATAATGTTTAATAAGTGTTTATTCTGTTTCATTAGGTTGTGTTAATATCTGGTGAAACTGGGTGTGGAAAAACTACACAGGTTACTATTTCTTCTCCTTAATTGTGGAAAAAGAACAAAAAGTGTTAAGTTTTTAGATATATTAGTAACTAACCCTAAGCATTATGTAGGTCCCACAATATATATTGGATTCCATGTGGGCAAAAGGTGAATCATGTAAAATAATCTGCACTCAGCCCAGGAGAATTTCTGCAACTTCAGGTATGCTTTTTACCAGATTTTTCTTTTTTTATAATCAGTAAAAAAAATAAAAAAATTGGTGTTTATACTTTATACTGAGAAAATTCCTTTTTTATTTAGTTGCCGAGAGAATATCTACAGAAAGAGGTGAAAATGCTGGAGATACTGTAGGGTACAAGGTAGTATATGTTTATTTCTTATTTATTTTTTCACTTGTGATGTGAAATTAGCTCTAATAAATAATTTATTTGTGGTAAATTATAGATACGATTGGAAAGTAAAGGTGGAAAACATTCATCTATTATGTTCTGCACTAATGGTGTTTTGTTAAGAGTTCTTGTTAGTAGAGGAAAAAACACTTCAAGAAAAAAAGAAAAAGATGAATTATCTGATATAACTCACATTATTGTGGTATTTATCCTTTTCATTTGTTCTTTAAAAGTCTCAACATGTTAATTTCAAAATCTAATATATTAATTTTTTTTAAGGATGAAATTCATGAAAGAGATCGTTACTCAGATTTCATGCTAACAATTATAAGGTACTTAAGATTTCAATTTTTATTGTTTTATTCAGACTAATATAATATCTTTCATTTACAGAGATGTATTACCTTTATATCCTCATTTACACCTGGTTAGTACTGTAAACTGTAAAGCTCTTTTTTATACATTTGTTTCTTTTTTTTCTTTTTCGATTCGGAAAATTACAAAATTGGTCCCTTATTAAACAGATATTAATGAGTGCTACACTTGATGCTGAACGTTTTTCGGAATATTTTGGTGGATGTCCGATTATTCGTGTTCCAGGTTTTACTTATCCAGTAAGTCCTTTTCTCTAACAATATTAAATTCTTTTTATCGATATAAAATTATAAATCGATTTGTTTCAGGTAACAACATTTTATTTAGAGGATGTACTTTCGATCGTAAAATCAACATCAAATAATCATCTCGATGGTGTTATAATAAACGATACTCATGAACGCGCTGTATTAACAGAAGATTACAGATTCGCCCTTGATGAAGCGATTGATCTCGCTTTATCAAACGATGAATTTAATCCTCTTCTCGAACTTATATCTTCTAAAGGTGGGCCCGAGGTTTTAAACTATCAAAACTCTTTAACCGGAGTAACACCATTAATGGTGTTCGCCGGAAAAGGTCGAATCAGCGATATTTGTATGCTTTTATCCTTAAATGTAGATTGTAATATACAAGACAATGATAAAAAAACCGCGTTAGATTGGGCTGAGCAAGAGAATCAAAACGAAGCTTCCGAGATTCTAAAGAAACACATGGAAAAAGCTTTCGCCACCTCATCAGAGAAGAAAGTATTACTCGAAAAGTATTTATCAAACATCGAGCCTGAATTAATCGACGAAGTTTTAATCGAGAAGCTATTAAAAAAAATATGTACCGATTCAAAAGACGGAGCTATCCTTGTTTTTCTCCCGGGTTGGGATGAGATAAATCGTACACGCGAACGATTAACTAACAGCGCGTTTTTCAAAGATTCTTCGAAATTTTTGATAATATCTCTTCATTCTATGGTCCCATCTTTCGAGCAAAAGAAGGTTTTTCAAAGACCTCCTTTAGGTTCCCGTAAAATCATACTCTCAACGAATATCGCTGAGTCATCGATTACTATAGATGATGTAGTATATGTAATAGATAGTGGAAGAATGAAGGAAAAAAATTACGACCCTTATAATAATGTTTCGACTCTTCAATCTTCGTGGATTTCGAAAGCGAGTGCAAAACAACGTGAGGGTCGTGCTGGAAGGTGTCAAGCGGGGTTATGTTATCATCTTTATTCGAAACTTCGGTCTTCTTCTTTGTTAGATTATCAAGTTCCGGAAATTAAAAGAATCCCTATCGAGGAGCTTTGTTTACAGGTTAAAATACTCGATCCGAAGTGTAAAATCGAGGATTTTTTACGGAAAACGCTTGACCCACCGGTATTTGAAACGATACGTAATGCGATAATTGTGTTACAAGATATAGGTGCGTTATCGTTAGATGAAAAATTAACGGAACTTGGAGAGAAAATTGGGTGTTTACCTGTTCATCCTTTAACTAGTAAAATGCTTTTGATTTCGATATTATTGAATTGTCTTGACCCAGCTTTGACTTTAGCGTGTGCTTCGGATTATCGAGATCCGTTTACTTTACCTATGTTACCTCAAGAACGAAATAAAGCTAGTTCCGCTAAAGCGGAACTAGCTTCTTTTTACGGTGGACAAGGTGATCAATTAGCTGTAATTGCAGCTTTCGATTGTTGGAGAAGTGCGAAAAGTAAAGGTCAAGAAGCGAGATTTTGTAGTCAATATTTTATTTCTTCGAGTACTATGAATACACTAGCTCAAATGCGTAAACAGCTTCAGTCTGAGCTTGTACGTAATGGATTTATACCCGAAGATACATCGCAATTGAGTTTAAATTCACGTGAACCCGGAATACTTCACGCTGTGCTTGTGGCGGGATTATATCCTATGGTTGGGAGATTATTACCTCCGTTACAAGGTAATAAACGAGCTGTGGTAGAAACTTCAGGTGGTGAAAAAGTACGATTACACCCTCATTCGATTAATTTCAAGATGATATT
This sequence comes from Nemophila menziesii, assembly GCA_029959085.1. Lineage (NCBI taxonomy): Eukaryota > Viridiplantae > Streptophyta > Magnoliopsida > Boraginales > Hydrophyllaceae > Nemophila > Nemophila menziesii. Next base: position 4,004,078 of record JARWIR010000013.1, read on the forward strand.
TAAAAAATTTAAGAATAAGCCTTTGATTATATACGATGAGATTACTCGTGGTGATGGTGGTTTACATATTCGGAATTGCTGTGTGGTGGGCCCGCTTCCGATGTTGCTATTAGCGACGGAGATCGTCGCGGCCCCTGCTGAAAACGGGGATGATGAAAGTGAGGATGACGACTCCGACGATGAGTGCGAGAGTGATGAAGAGATTAATGATGTTTCGAAAATTATGTCTGATCCGGAAAATACGGTTAAGGTTATTATTGATAGATGGCTACCTTATGAATCGACTGCTCTTGATGTTGCACAAATTTATTGCCTTCGCGAAAGATTATCCGCCGCAATTTTGTTCAAAGTAAGTTTTTTTACCGTTTTACCCTTAGTGTGATATAAAGTATTTATGTGTTAATGTTTTATAGGTGAAATATCCGGGGAAAGTTCTTCCGGAGATACTTGCGGCGTCTATATATTCAATAGCATGTATACTTTCGTCTGATGGGATGTTGGGAATTTCGTCGCCTTGTGAAAATGTGGATACGATTACACAAATGGTGGGTGCAGCTGAGATTAGTCAGTCAAATTATGGTCAGAATTCGAATAATTTTCTTCAGTCGTTAGTGTTTCAAAATACTAATGCTAGATCTAGCGATCATTATCAAAGAGGAAATTCACGAGAGGGTAAGGGGATGAAAAATTGGAACCATAGTCCGCCGTATCATAGTCCTTTGCGTAGAGGAGGTAAGAATATGGGTTCGGGATCGAGAGGAGAATATTTTAAGCGGCCGCGTGAGAAGGAATTTTTGTGAATATTTTGACATGAAAGAGATGGTTATGCATACTTGACTATAAAATACAAACATACATTGAAGTGTTGCTTTAGTATTTTTGGGAGTAGAATGGATGGTATGGGGGTGAGTACATTTTAGTTTTTTGTTTATTTGTAAATTACATGGACGAAACATTGTTATTAATGCTGATGTACCAACTTGTGTTGTCATGGATTACAGGTAGGTTGGCATATGTATCAAGGTGTATCGTTTCTTTAAGAATGCTATAATTTGAAAGGTGAGAGTTGTGTAATGAAAGGGTTTAGATGTGTATGTATCATGTTAGAGATCTTAAGGGGAAAAAATTGAAAAACAGAAAAGGAAGTATGTACTTTGGTTTTGCACAATTTTTCTACAGTTATTGGTGAGTACAATTTTTAAAGCCTTGTTGCTTTTTTACATTTCATTAGACTCGTTTATTATTTCGATCGCAAAATTTCTTTGATCTATGAAGAGTGCACTCAAAGTGTGATTTTCATTCATAATATTATAAACGGAAATCTTAAACATCTAAATCACTTTTGCTCTTTCAACGTGTCAAAACTCAATAACAAAATCACCAACTTCAAAAACCTATGCTAATTTGCTATAAATATCTGATGCATAGATACAAATTATTTCTAGTTCTCATTTACTTCAACCAAACTATGAATTTGAACTGAATATAAAACATTGTACTTCACAAAAGCCATCTCATACATTTGATCACAATATTCATTATAAACTAAACTAGACCCATCAAACTCGGTTAGTTTATAAACAAGATTTTTTTCGAATTAAACTCAACAAGAAATTCATCAGAATTCTCAAACAACCCAATAAAATTACCAATTGAATCAACATCAGCAATAAAATCATCAAAAATATAATTTTTTTTACCTAAATATCAAGAGACTCTATTTGCGATTTACTTCCTTGCATTCTCGTTATCGTAATCATCATAAATCCAACAATTCAATAAATTATCATGATACCAAAAACCATCTTCCGCTCCAGTTTACTTTTTTTTTGATAAAGTTATCGCTGCATAACAATGTGTCGTGCTAAGGTAGCTTACCCATCGATGTAAGGTAGCGTTTTCATCTCGAAGCATGTGGTCTTCCACAGTAGAAGTTTCAGCAACACGTCTTGGAGACATCATTTCCAAATAACGTTCTATAGTACCAATTAGTGTAGAGTTACCATGCACAACAGGAAAAATAACTCTGACAGAACGCCAACAATTAATTTTTGTCTTTAATAGTAACTAGTGTAGAGTTACCATGTGAAACGAGCTAAATAACTCTGATAGGGAGCCAACAATTAAATTTTCATTCATAATAATCAAAGTTTGTCTTTGAAAAATACAAACCTACCTAAAAATATTATAAACAGAAACCTAAAACACTATATTATCCTAAACTAATTTAAAAAATAAAGAGATAATTTTCTTTTTAGTCCTCTAAGTATAGGTCATTTCTCCAAATGGTTATCGAACTTTGGAAGTAACCCAAATAGTCCTCTAAGTATGTTTTTGAACCCCCGTTAGTCCTCCTTCATTTTTCCATCAGTTTAAGTCCATCAAAGCTGACGTGTCAACTATTTTTTTTTGTAATTTTACTTCACTACCCCTCTCTCTATTTTGATGGATATATGTCCATTTTTTATGAGTATAATTCGGTGATGGGTTTATACTCACGTCTTTTTTTATAATTGCTACAAAATCCATTTTTTATAATTGCATTATATGTCCCTACAAGTAAGCGAGTTTATACCCATTATCCAGTAGAATTTTTATTCAATTGTCAAGATCCATGTGGTGTCTAATAGAACAAGTCGTGCAGTGATAAGTATATAATCAACTGGTCTGGTTTCCAGCATAAGAGTAAGACCATTAATAAGAACCAACAAAATAAAATTGGCTACATACACATACCTATACATATGGTTGAGTACATACCCATACAATTCATACCAATACCCGATACAGACAGTTGGGTGCATTCCCATACAGTTTCATTCCCATTTCTATACAAATGACTCAGTACATACCTACACAAATCCATACACAATATCGATGGTTGGGTACACACCCATATAGATCTATACCCCTACTTAGTACACAAAAAACCCTAGTAATAGGAAACAAAAATAAAATTTTTGATGAATTTTTACTAGTAAAAAATGGTTTCTTGGACCGTAAAGATGGATTATCTCTTTCTTTGATGAGTTCTTCCATCATAGATTTCTTTTTTGAGTTTTGTTTTGATAATATGGGTTTTACTGCATGAGAGAGAGAGAGAGAGAGAGAGAGAGAGAGAGAGAGAGAGAGAGAGAGAGATTATGGGATGTGTTTGTGCAGTTAAGAAAGGAAAAAAATGAAAAGAGAGAAAGAATGAGAAACTTCATAATGTAGATGAGAGGTTTATTTGGTCTTTTTTCCTTTCCTATTATTTTCTAAAATACCTAGTTATTTTATCCGTTACAAGGGAGATTCTTAGACCGTGGAAAAAAAACAAGCGACAAATCAGAATATCAGAATAATGGATAGGCCGGGTCTGTAAAACTCTGTGGGGTCTTCCGACCGAGCTTGTCCCGAGTGAGGACTCCCCAAATCTCATCTGGTGGGTCTATGAACGTGGAGTATACATGAACTTGATGCGAACCCAACGAGCAAGTCAATCAGCACACATGTTAGCCTCTCTAAATATACTATTAATTACAAAGGCGTCATTCCTTTTAAGGATGTTCCTGATCCCTTCGATCCACATCGTGGCCGGTCCTCCACCATACTCTACCCGTGATAGTGCCTTTAGGGATTCCTGGGAATCGATCTTCACCCATAATTCCTTAACCCCAAACTCTTCCGCCATACACAAACCCTTATAAAGAGCCAACTAATTCTGCAACCACTGGTAAGGAACAATTGAATTTTCTAGAGAAACCTCAGATCCGAATGCCCTCAGAATCCCTTATAACTCCTCCTACTCCTCTTGCTCCACCTAGTCCTCGACTTACAACACAACTCTCATCTGTATTAGGTTTGTACCCCCAGTTGAATTTACACCGGCCAATAAGATCCACAAAGTCTTAGTCATTGGCTTCCGACTTGCTTTTTCACGCTCTAATATACTTCTTACTTTATCCCTCTTTAAAGGTTGAAGAAATAACAAGACTCTGCCAAGTTAAGTTAATCTAATTGTTTTTTGGATTAGGTTATTAATTAGAAAAGTAAATAGGTCTAAAACCTCTGTAAATGTTTTATCCTTATTTCATTAAGCGTGCCATATTACATAATGAGAAATTGGGCATTGCTATAAGGGGTAATTACTTTTTAAAGCCCAACGCCACCCTATTTCCTATTATAAGTCCCCAACCCAACCAACCCCTAACTAGTCCAACTAGATGGGGGATTGTACCAAAATACTCCCAAACCCTATCCCACAACGAAACACAAAAAACCCACCCCCCAAACCCATTAATGAACCGAAACCCCCCACCCCATCCCATTCTCTCAGTCTCACTCTATCTATGTTCTCTCTCTCTGTAAAATACCACCGAACCACCCCCACCTTCCCACATTCCAACCAGTGTCGCCCACCTTCCCACCATTGCGCCACCTTCCCACCGAGCCTCTCTTCCTTCTTCATCTCTGCAGACCCCCTACCATCTCCTCCTTTTCCATCTTTGCAGACAGACTCTCTCTGAAATTGCCACCGCCCCTCCCCCACCAAACCAGTCACGACCAACATCACCACCACCAGCCTGCCGTTCATTATCACCGTCAACTAGCCCCCACCATCATCACCACGGCCGGAGCACTCCCCTGCATCTGAGCTTCATCTCGATCCGCACCCTCTTCAATCTGCGCGACACTCCACTGCCGAGCTCCGACGCCGCCTCTGCTGCTGAGCTCCGACGCCTCCTCTGCTGCTGAGCTCCGACGCCACCTCTGCTGCCGAGCTCCGACGTCGTCTCTGCTGCTGAGATCTCACCTCTGCCGAGATCTCACCTTTATCACCATATTTGCTGAGCTCCGACGCCGTCTCTGCTCACGCACCCTCATGTCCATCTTCAGCCTGTTCAGCACCACTGTGGATCAAAACGCGAAACTCAACATATCACCATATTTGCTCTCTGGTAAACCCACCACCACCAGCAATCTTGATCAAAACGCGAATCATCCCCCACCACCACCAGCAATCTTGATAAAAACGTGAATCATCCCCCACCACCACCAAAAATCTTGATAAAAACGTGAATCATCCCCCACCACCATCGAGTTCATCTTGAATTACAGATCCACCCCCGTCAGAGATCCAGGTACGCCGTTCGTGTGCCACCGTTCATCACCAAATCGTTTTATTTTATTTTATTATTTCAGGCGTAAATGGGCCAGCCGCAGTATAGGTTCACGGTGATTGGGTCCAGCCCTAGTTAGGTTGTGTTAGTAATGAAGTTGGCCCAATATGAGTTTTTGTTGTGAATTATTTTGTACATTATGGGTACAACCCATTTAAAAAAATAAATAGCCCAGTCTATGTTTGTGATCTATATTGGGCCTGCCCCTTGTTCTTTTTCTTCATTATGGAACTAGCCCCACATAAGAATTTATAATTTTTTTTTTAAAAAGAGCAGAACATATTAATTGACAAAAATCTAGTTTTTCGGTATGGGTACGGATCCATGAAGCTATTGTTCGAGATGGGTCCGTAGCCACATCAACAAAGGATAAAAAATCAAAAAACAAACAAAAACATGGTTTAAACCCAAAACAACAAAGTAATGAAAAAAAAACACGGATCCGTACCCCATAAAAAGCAGGGGTAAAAAATAAAAAATCCAGACCAAAAATTAAAAACTAGAATCAAGATTTAAATGAGAAAGTTCTCAACTTTTGAGCCTTTTTTTTTGGTCAGCAAGCCCAGCCAATTTTATATCATTAAGCTCAAACCATCCAATACAAAGCCCATATCTAATAGGCCCATTACATTACACTTCACTACTCGGTCTAACGACCACTAACATAATAAGACAAAGAAACGTACTTTAGCTTATTACATACAAGTACAAAGTGAATCTAATATCTCATCCTATATTCTCTCTCTACGCGTTAGGTTTTCTTCTCCACCGAATCATCTCCTCTTCGATCTTCTCTGATCCATACATTTTCAGCTTTACAAGATTTTCAATCAGGTAACTTCCTATCTTCTCTGTGATTTCCTCTTCACTTTGATAGACTTTATTAAATAGTCTATTGTTTCTTTCCAGCCACACGGTGTGTGTAGCAATCGGCATAATCATCCTGGCAATTTCTCTTCTGAGGGTTTTATTCCCTTTAGAAGAAAGTCCCTCAATTATAGTGTTCCAATCGTATGATATACAGCTAAATCCAGCTTTTGATCGACATGTGGCCCATATACGAGCCGTGAAGGTACAGTTCCAAAAAAGATGGTTCCTATCTTCACTCATCAGCCCACAAAATTCGCAGATCGTACTTGAGATAAGTCCCCAGTTCAATAATCTTTGTTTCGTGGGTAATTTGTCTAAATGAGCAAGCCAGTAGATTACTTTATATTTTGGTAATCCCTTGTTCCTCCAAATAGTATGAGACCAGTTGTTAATTACCCCCTTCTTTCGAATGTGATTATACACCTCGGATGTAACGAAATTACCTTTTTTTGTACAGGTACATTTAATTCTATCCTCAGTGTCTGAAATTGTGATTTCCTTCACCCACTCTTTCATAAAGCTGAGCATCGGTGGCCATTTCCATCTACCATTACAGTAGAATTGAGCTAGTTTACTATCATCATAGTAGCCTGATGCAAATTTACTGTTTTTAACTTCAAAGAGGTTTGTATTATTTGGTAACCAATAGTCCCACCATAAAGATATGTTCTTTCCATTACCAACCACATATTTTACCAAGTTTTTTGCTATGTCTCTGCACTTTAGGATTTTTCTCCATCCCCATGAACAGTCAGTAGGAATTTTCACTTGCCAAAAAGATTTGCCTTTAAGATGATTTATGTTAATCCATTTAGACCATATACTATCTCTAGGAATACAGCATCCCCATAGTAATTTTAGAGTAGCCACCTGATTTTGAACATAAAGATCTTTAATACCCAGCCCCCCTTCCTCCAGAGGCTTACACACTTGTTCCCATGAAACTTTTGCCCCTCCCTCATAATTACTCTTACCACACCATAGGAAAGCCATGATTTTACTCTGGAGCTGCTTTACCACTCTCTTAGGGAGTGTATAAACATTACACCAGTGATTTGCTACACTTGTCAAAACTGATTTTATAAGTTGTATTCTACCAGCATAAGTGAGGTACTTTGATGCCCAATGATCAATTCTGGTACCCATTTTCTCAATAAGAGGATAACAGTCATTAAGGCTTAATCTACCTGTAATGAGGGGAACCCCCAAGTATTTCATAGGGAGGAAGCCCTCAGGTATTTTAAGTATGTTTTCCATATAATTCTTATCTTGATCATTACATCCTCCATAAAATATATTACTTTTGCTCTCACTGATATGTAGTCCTGATATTTTACTGAACAGTGTGAGCCCCTTTCTTACTAAGGTAGCTGAATCTTCTGATGGTTTAAAGAAAACAAGTAGATCATCAGCAAACATTAAGTTGTTTAATTTGATTTTACCACAATTGGGGTGCCACTGAAACTCTTTTTTTTCCCCTATATGTCTGAATATTTGTGATAATACTTCCATACCTATGACAAACAGGTATGGGGATAATGGGTCCCCCTGCCTGAGTCCCCTTTCTCCCTTAAAAAATCCTTGAGGGCTGCCATTGATCATAATAGAATATGATGTGCTTGTAAGGCACATACTTATCCACTTGATAAATTTATCAGGGTAATCAAAAGCTTTTAATGTTTTGAGAATAAATTCCCAATCAACTGAATCATATGCTTTCATTAAATCCAGCTTGACAGTACACCTTTTAGTAATGTTGTATCTTGAGTACCCTCTTACAATATCTTGAGCAATCAGTATGTTTTCCCCAATTAATCTTCCAGGTACAAATGCTGACTGATTTTGAGAAATGATCCCTTGAAGTGTAGCTTTAAGCCTATTAGCTATTATCTTTGAAATAATTTTATATATGACATTACAGCATGCTATAGGCCTGTATTCCTTTGTAATATTGGGATTTTTCACTTTAGGAATTAAGGAAATATTTGCCGAGTTGATCTCTTTGAGTATTTGTCCATCATCAAAAGAATTTTTAATTGCTTTACACAGATCTTCTTTAATTATATCCCAAGTTACTTTAAAGAAGCCAGCTGAATACCCATCTGGCCCAGGGCTTTTTGAGTTACCAATGGACCACAGGGCTTTTTTAATCTCCATCTCAGTGATAGGTTCAGTAAGTGCTTCCTTTTCCTCCTGACTGATCTTTTTATCGCATATATCTTGAATTTGACTAACTTTAACCTTTTCAATAAAATTGTTATTGAATTGTATTATCCTTGAATTGTATTATCCTTTTACTATATCTCCTACATAATTGCTCCCCAAAACTCTGTCATGACCTATCGCAAGTGGGGATATATTATTACTTATAAAATTGTTAAATTATTAATGACATGTTTTAGCAACTACCTCTTGCTACTTGGTCTTATTTAATTTTATATTTCTTGGTAGCGTGGTTTATGGATCTGTCTTAATTATTAAATTAAGCGATAAAGACATTGATTAAGATTGAACATTAAACAAGCAAATGAATATTTGACTTGATTAGAAGAACATGTGAGATATTCATTTTAAAATTGAGAACAATAGCTGTAGCTTAATATGGTTGCAGTAATATTAAAGTCTTTCTTCCAGTTTTCAAACTCATATTTCTTTCTCCATTAAAACATCAAACTCATTTTTCATTTCTCCATTAAAACATCTGAGAGCAAAGGAAGAAGAAAGAAATCTAACTAAGATGGATTTTTCTACTGTTGATGCTCTCTTTAATTTTGTCATAAAATCTCGTGTTATGCGTGAATCGAAGGAAATCGTAGATGATACTCTCTTTAAATCAATAGTCAGTGATCTCGCTTGTCTAAAAGTCATTGTCATAGCTCCTCCCCAACAGTTGGTTGAAGATGGTACATTACAAGTACTTCAGTCCATAGCTATTAGTGCAGAATCCATTATCTCCTCATTCGATCTTAATTATATGGGTAGAGAAATGGCTTTTGAACTGGAAACACAGCTCTTCGAACTTTTGATGCCGATGAAAGATTGGAAGAAAGAGGCAGCACGGACTTACGATGAAAGGCCAAAGCCATCACGTTTCTACCACCCAAGAACCAGGTCACTCCTCTACATTGAGAGTCTGGAGGAGAATCTTGAAGATATGATGAAAATGAAGGGTGATTTACTTGGCCCTCTAAGCCATTTTATTTCACTATTCCGACAGAAGCTACAGTACCTGAGTACTGAGCGCCGGACAGAAGTGTACCTCATGGAAAGCGTTACACATCTGTCATATGAAGCAGAGTATGCGATTGATTCATTTCTGGTAAAAGATGTTCCTTTATGGTACTCTGTGCACTCTCTTGTTCATATCCTGCTTGAATTTGAACTATCTTGTCTTATGGAGAGAGAATCAACGATTGATACATCAAACGATGATGATATCGTGGGATTCAAGGAAGAGATGAAAAGTATGCTTTACGAACTCACTCGAGGTTCAGAAACATTCTCCATTGTTTCAGTTGTCGGAATGGCAGGACAAGGGAAGACAACACTTGCTACTAAAATGTATAAAGATGCTCCAATCGTCGATCACTTTGATTTTCGTGCAAAATGCATCGTTTCACAAACCTACGAAAAGAGAGATTTGTTGTTGCAGCTTTTAGAAGATACTGTTCATAATACTTGGAAATTACAGCAAGAGACTGATTACCACCTAGGTGTCCTGCTAAAGAGAAGTCTCTTGGGACGGAAGTTCCTCATCTATATGGACGATATCTGGAAGATTGATGCTTGGAAAGAGCTCTCAGAATTTGTCCCAAAACCCAACAATGGAAGCAGGGTTATGTTCACAATGAGGAGTACAGATTTGGCTTTGGAAGTTAAATCTGACAGCATATTTCAAGACATTAACCCACTCAGCGATGATGAAGGCTTGGAGTTAATTAGAAAGAAAGTGTTCCCAAAAGAAGCTTTTCCTCGTGAATTATTGTCCTTGGGGAAGCAAATAGCAAAATCTTGTAAAGGGCTACCACTTTCGCTGGTTCTGGCAGCTGATAATCTTTCAAAGTTGGAGATTAAATACGATAAGCGGAAACAAATTGCAGATCAAATTACTTCAAATTCCCCAAAACAATCACAATTCTACAACCAAAGAACCACTCCACTCGTCTTCATTGAACATCTTTTGGAGAACCTTGAGGAGGTGGTGCAAGACATGGATTGTTCAATTAGTATTCATTGTATTTTACGACTACAATATGAGCTAAAGTTCTGGAAAGGTCGCTTGATAGAGATTGCGGAGCAGCCGAACGAGCCATTGCATCTAAAGCATCTCATGCGAAGGATTACAAATTTGGCATATGAGGTAGAGTACGCTATTGATTCATTTCTAGTAGGTGATTTTCCTATCTGGCACTCTAACTGGCTTCTTCGTATCTTGTTTGAGCTTGAACAAGTCGAGATGAAAGCAAGGTATGATCACGACAATGTGGTAGGTTTCAAGGCAGTGACAAACAAGTTGCTTGAGCTGCTTACAAGTTTTGATGGACAGGTAATCTCAATCGTCGGTGGGCCTGGACTTGGGAAGACATCATTAACCAAGAATCTATACAATCATACTATAGTTGTCGACCATTTTGAAGTTCGTGTATGGTGTACTGTTTCCCAAGAATATAAAAAGAGAGAGGTAATTCTGCAGCTTTTAGGTCAACTTATAGATCTTTCTGACACAACTCTTCAAGAGAGGAGTGATCACGAACTAGGTAATATGCTACGTGAATCTCTGTTGGCAAAGAAATACCTGCTTGTGCTGGATGATATCTGGAGTATCAATGTTTGGATTGATCTAGCAGAGTATTTACCAAATGACCAAGAAATGGGAATTAAAATACTGATGACTACTACAATGAGGGATTTGGCCAAGGAAATTAAGTTAAGTATTATAACACAACCCCTTTCTCTACTCTCTAATGATGAAAGCTGGGAGTTACTAGGGGAGAAACTGTTTTATGAAGATGGTTGTCCTGAAGAATTACTGGAAGTCGGAAAGGAAATTGCAAGAAATTGTAATGGTTTACCTCTTTCAATCATTTCGACGGCAAGGATTCTTCAAAAGTCAGAGAAAACAGCGGAGCGATGGAAAGAAATAGCAGCAAATTTAACATCACATATACTTGCTGATGCCAAAGGAGAGAGCAAGGCTGCTCTAGATTCAAGTTACAGTTTTTTACCTGATTATTTGAAACAGTGTTTTATGTATTTTGTTGTAGCCTTGAATGGTAAAGAGATTTCAGTCTCCAAGTTGATACGCTTTTGGATTGCAGAAGGATTCATAGAGAATCCAGAGTTCGGGAGTTTGGAGGATAAAGCATACATTTACTTGAAAGATCTAATTGATAGATCCCTAGTCACAGTTAATAAACTGACATACAATGGTTTCCCAAAATCATGTCATCTCGAGAGACTCTTACATGAATACTGCTCAATCAAATCAAAGGAAGATAAGTTTTTTCATCTAATAAATGGATATGATAAGTTCTTTCCTTTCTCTAATATTACTCTAGATTATGGCATCAATCCTAATTCTTCTTCTTCCACACCCACAATATATTATAACCGTCGTCTCTCCATTTTTTCAAAAAGGAATCATCTCATAATGCTGAAACCTTCTGGGCCATTTGCACATTCACTGTTGTTCTCTGCTATTAGTGATATGTGCCCGAGTTACTCCTATAATATTTCATTCCTTTTAACCAACTTCAAAATTCTTAGAATATTGGATTTTGAAGACATCAATATAGGAGACTCTTTCAAAATAATTGACAAACTTGTTCTGCTAAAATACTTGGCAGTTCAAAGCTCAATGAACTCTATTCCATCATCCATAGACAATCTTTGGGACGTACAAACTTTTCTTTTCAAAGGTCCGAGTTCTGAAGTTGTAAAGGTACCAGATTCTTTTTGGAATATGACAAAGTTGAGGCATGTAAGTATTAATGATGGCGCCTCCTTTGATATAGAGCCCCACAGACTTGAGAATTCCTCCTCTCTACCTGTTAATTTGCAAACATTTTCCACACCATCACTTACGTATGGAGATAATATGGAGAAGATATTGAGAAGGATAGGAGGCATTCGGAAACTAAAATGCATATTCTTGGATTCATGGGATGATGCTCAAGAGTGCAACAAGTTTCCGTTGTTGGAGTTTCTCGATAAACTTGAATCATTGAAGGTGATTTACAATGGGATGATGAAATATCCATATGTGTTCAGTTTCCCTAAAAACATTACGAAGTTGACGTTGTCAAATTTTCACATGCCGTGGAATCAAATTTCGCAACTTGCGGATGCATGTGAGAACCTGGAGATTCTAAAGTTAGTGAACAACGCATGTGATGGTGAATCATGGGATATGGAGGAGGCTGTGGTGTTCCCAAAACTCAGATTTTTGAAGTTGGACACTCTGAACGTTGTGACATGGAATGCCACGTGCGATAACTTTCCTGAACTTATGCATCTAATATTGCACAAATGTGTGAACCTTGAGGAGATCCCTTCTGATTTTATATATATTGATGCTTTGGAGGTGATTGAGGTGATGTGGTGCAAGCGTTCTGCTGCAACTTCAGCCAAAGACATTGAAATAGAGAAACATGGTTATAAGGGTAATGACATATTCAAGGTGGATATCTTTCCTAAATTGTTGGATCACGAATTGCCTTCTCTATAGGAATAAGTGATTTTGGGCGTGTTGCTGCTCGCTCTGGTAAGTAAATTCAATTTATTAGTTTACTTTTCTTTTTAAATTAATGACATTGCTTACTTTATGATTTCTCATTGTATTGTCAAAGTTAAGGCAGACGCATAATTTTTTACCATATATTCTTGGGAGACTTCAATTCGTCTTTGAAGCTTTTCTAAAATAAAGCCAATTTATGCTATATCTAATTGTTTTTTTACGTGGACTTTACTTGACGATAAATTTTTCCGTCTCAATATTGAACTTATGTTGACAATTTAGAATATACTAATCTTTAATTGCAACATAAATAACCATTTTTACTGATATTTGTATCCTAATACCATTATCAGGAATTCAAGAAATGAAGACGGTATAGAGATGTCCAAGTTTTTATTGGCTTTGCATTTCATATCACTGAAAGTTGTGTTTGCGGTTTTGTTGTAGCCTACTGCTCTATTTAGAGTATTTCCTATTTGTTTGTAAGCTCCTTACTAATTTTATTTCTTACCTTTTGAAATTGTCATATGTCTTTTGATACATTATTTCTCTGTTGTTCACCAGGACTACTTTGATTTCCAGTACGTCTAAATTTTTAGTTCCTTGTCGTCTAGTTATTAATGAAGGAGATGATCCATTTGTGAAGTGTGCATATCCATAGCTTGATCACTTCAAACCATTACATGTCACCATGGCTGCTGCTAGTATGGATGCAAGTGTAGAAACTATTCACATAGTTTTTCCTTTTTAAAGTGAGATCGCGGACTTTCATCCGTTATCATCTGCTAAGAAATCAATAAAAATTGATAATCTTTTGATTCCAAACTCTGTAATTACTTAGCTAAGCATTGAGTTGCTGATGAAATTTAATGTTCTGTTTTACTGCTTCTATGACAATGATTTGTGTAATGAACAAAAACAAAGTTTGGTTAATTGTATTAAGTATCTGATTTGGTTCTCATTTTTCTTTAATTGCTCATTTGGGTAAACTATCCTGTTAGATGATGTTCACCGGATCCTGATATGGTGCTTGGTACCAATCTACATTTAATAAAATAACGCGACCCCTTTTTCCACTCGCGCATAATAAAAGTTTGGTGTTGTTGAGCGTGAAGTTGTTTGGCGAAGAAAATCGCCCTCGCGAAATACCAGAAGTGGTCAGGAAAATAGCAAATAATTGTAAAGGTTTATCGCTTTCAATCGTTTCAATAGCTTCCATTCTTGCAAAGAAGGAGAAAACCGTGGAGCGGTGGGAACAAATAGCAACAACTTTAATGGCACACATCCTTGATGATTCAGAAGCCAAGACAAAGAACTCTCTAGATTTAAGTTACAATCATTTACCAGATTATTTAAAACCTTGTTTTTGTATTTTGGGAAATTCTTGGATGATAGAGAGATCCGGTCTCAAAGTTGATACGATGTGGAATGCGGAAGGATTCATATGCAGGACAAAGTTAAAGAGCTTAGAGGATGTAAGCTAAAGAGTTTTTTATGATTCTAGTTGGCAAAAGTTTATTGACAGTCGCTCATAAGAGATTCAATGGTGGATTAAAATCGTGTCGTATAGATGATACCTTAAGGGAGTACAGCTTAAGAAAATCTAGGGAAGGAAAATTTCTTGCAGGTTATAAATGGGTACGATAAACTCTTTCATTCCTCTTCTTCAACACCCCGAATTATTACAATCGTCGGCTATTTATAAATTCCAAAAGTCGTCATTTCTTTACGTTAAAACCTTCTGGGCCATTTGTACACTCACTATCGTCCTCTGCTGATCTTGGTCGTGACTCGATCAATTCCAATGACATTTCATTCCTTTTCAACAACTTAAGTTTCTTAGGATATTGAACTTTGAACACATCGACATAGGAGACTCTTTAGAAGAGATTGGTACACTTGTTTTGCTTATACTTGTCTGTTAAAAGCTCTGTCGATTTTATTCCATCATTCATAACCAATCTTTGGAACTTGGAAACTCTTCTTCTTAAGGGACCACGTTGTATTGTGAAAATACCAGATTCTTTTTGGGATATGATAAAGTTGAGGCACGTCCATATAACTAATAGTTACGGTGCTTCCTTTAATATAGAGCCCCATAGACTTGAAAACTCCTCCCTCTATACTAGATAATCTGCAGACATTTTCCACACTATCTCTTACTTATGGAGATGGTATGGTGAAGATAATGAGAAGGTTAGGAGGTATTCAGAAACTAAATGCATATTTTACGATTCATGGAATAATGATAAACATTGCAATCAGTTTCCAATATTGGAGGTTTTCAATAAACTTGTATCACTGGATGTGTTCTATAAGGTAATGAGGATGTATCCATGTGAGTTTAGTTTCCCTTCAAATCTTAAGAAGTTAACATTGTCAAATTTTCACATGCCGTGGAATGAAATGTCACAAATTGCGAGGGCTTGCAAGAAACTGGAGATTCTTAAACTGCAGAACAATGCATTTGATGGTGAAACATGGGAGATGAATGAGTCAGATGAATTTCCAGAAGTCAAATTTTTGAAGTTGGATTTTCTGAACATCGTGACATGGAGTGCCTACAGTGTAAACTTTCCCCGCTTGCAGCGCCTATTCTTGCACAAATGTGAGAAACTTGATAAGATCCCTTCTAAAATAGGAGAATGTAGTACCCTCAACCAGTCTGTTGGAAAATCTGCTACAAACATTGAACAAGAACAACGTTATTACAATAAGAGACTCAAGGTCGATGTCTATCCCGGCGAGTGCGTCATCAATAGAATCAGGTATGATTGTGCTATGATTAACTAATATGGTAACTAAAATTGTGTATCTTAAATTCTCATTTCTCAAGAATACTTTTCTACATAAAAATGGACGAGGTGAGTACACGATTACATATCTCGTCTGGTTGTTTACATATCTCATCTGGTAGCCAAACATAAGCTAGTTAGCAACATGAATGGCTCGCAATTAGTTGCGTACTCAAGTAGGTTAGCTAGTATTATTCATAACGAATCAACTCCTTCGGGAATCGGTTAAACTTTGTTGGTGTTTAATATATGAGATAACATTTGGAACAAAAAAAAAAGATTCTAGAACTTATTTTATTCGGCTCTCACTGGACTTAACTCGATTGAATACTTCTTATTAAGGCAAATTACTCATATAAATATTGACGCTTAGGTTGGTATATAATAACTGTCACATAACTTAACATTGCAGGTAGGGTATTGGAATTTGGAAACTGGGTCCATTCAGAAAGATGAGAGGGTGAACGACTTTGATTTTGATCGACCAGAGGTAGGACTTAGGAGAGGAAGAAGAAAGAAAACGAAAAATAAAGGAAGAGAAGGTTTTTGTACTACCGTGTGTATATAAGAAAAATAATATTGGTCGAAGCCTTTTCTGCTTTGTTTGACATTTAGGTGATTTCTTTATTCAATCTAAATTTTAAAAGAGGTGGAGTTTGTATAATATATGGATTTTGTAAATTTTGGAGACTCTTTTCATTCTAAAAGCTTTTTAATAAATTTTACCATAGAGTTTAATTATTTATTAGATTAAATTAAATTTTTAATATATTTGATTAGAGTATAAAATCTATATAAATTTTAATAAATTTTTTGATATCTGTTTTTTTTTTTTTTTGAGTACATGAGAGAGCCACTTTGGATTCGGAGTAACCTAACCACTAGGCCAACTATCGATCAGTTTTTATTATCTAATATATTTAATTTGGAAAATTCTGTCACAAATTAAAGTTATTTTTAGATAATTTTTGTTTTTTTAGTAAATGGGATTTGTATAACTATTTAACAACTATTTGAATTGTTACATTTTTCTAAAAGTTATTAAAAAAGAAATGTTACAAATTTGGAAAATTCTTCCATCCAATACTGAATGATCCTACACTAATAATACTGATACACATACCCCATGTTCAAAACTTACAGAATAACTAACTTATTAATCTAATGACATGTGTTTTGCTATAATAATCAAATGACCATGATATGAATATTGGACCATCCAATATTGGATAGAAGTCTTACCCTACAAATTTATACATAAAAATTGAATTCAACTCACATTTTTTATTTAAAATTTTGATAATTTCTTTTGTCATGGAAAAACTTTATATATAATTAAGAAAATAGTTGAACACATATAACATAAAAAGTTACTTTTCATTGACGGAAAATCAAACAAATAGCGTTGAGTTTGGACCAATCATCTTCAAGTTTTTATCTAGGAGATTGAATGAATAAGTAGACAAACTTGTTAAAAAAAACTAGATACGAAGCCACTAAACAACAATGGGATCTTGGTCTCAATGCTGTTTCAGATGATTTCAAAAAAAATCGGGATAGGTTAATTTTGTAATATACTGTAATTTCTTTACTAGTTCAAAAAAAGTTGACGAAAAAAATGTGATAAGGGTAGAGCTAGGATTTAAGTAGATAGGCAGTGGAAATATTTAATTTTTATGATTAACTTTTCGTAACATTAAAATAATTATTTATCATTTTTCCATGAATTATTTTTAATTTAGAAGTAAAAAATCTTGTTAAATGAATAGGTTTTAAACCGAATAATATAATTAAGGGTGAAAATGGAATGGAACTTTGCAATTTTGGCCGATTTCGATCCAAAAAATCTGTATTTAGAAATGTTCTTTTACCTTTCGATTCTTGAATATCCGATTCTAATTTTTTCTGAAGTTTTTGAAATGAAATTGGAATTACATATTTCAGATTTGGAATTTTCGATTTTAGAATCGATTTTTATTTCTAATTTTATTCCGGGTTTTTCCTTATCATTTTTCTAATTTTTTTTTTTTCAAATACTCATTCCAGATTTTTTCAAAACTAACAAATATAATATATTTTGTACATCTATACATACACAGATAAGTTAATATCATATATAGTAGGTATGCCCGTGCATTAAGGCACTACAAAAAATAAAAATCTCGTTACTTATTTGCTAATCGTCCATAAATCATGTTCGATATACAATGAAACTCATTTTTTTAATCGAGAACTAGAAAAATGCATTAATATAATAATGAACATCAACAACATTGACAGTTTTAGAAAAATTCAAATGTCTAAATAGAGAGGTACTATCTAATAGAGGGAATGTGCAAATTTCAAAAATTTGAAACAATATTACAAATAAGAAAAAAAATTGTTTTGTACAACTATTATTACCATTTACATAATAAATAGTCTGGGATATATATTAATTTATATAAAAGTAATATAATTACAACTAATTTTAAAAAAAGTAAATGTACAATGACTTTCATATGTATAGAGATTGATCCAAGCACAATACGGTTGAACTAATAATTAAAAGCATTGTAATGAAAGTGAGTGATAATATATAAAAGATAAAAAGATTAAATTTATGCATACAAGATTTCTCAAGAAAATGGGTGAGAAAAACTTTATTTCTCAAACCAAGGAAAACTTTACTTTTACATGAAAACTGATAGCCCAAAATATTGTAATTTGTCAACGTACGAATCCATACAATGAAAAAAGAAGTTTTGATAGTCCAATGTAATCCCCTCTTTATCCTTGATTTACGTAAACCAAAAATCGGCAAAAGATAATTATCTTTATCCTTGATAATTAATTATCTTTATTCTTGATAGTCCAATGTAGTCCTCTTTTTATCCTTGATTTACGTAAACCTAAAAATCTGCAAAAGATAATTAATTAAACTTGTGCCTAAGTGTTCAATTAATCTACTCTTATACTTTATTTTCGAAGCATGAAATCTAAAGTTTTAGCAAATGGCACTGCTGCAGCCTCCATATTTTGTCCTATCTTTTGTGATGAGATACTGCAATATACACAACAATAAGGGACTAAGAAGCAAAAATCCTATGAATAGTAGAGTTTTCAAAGGAAAATCATATATACAAAAAGCGAGGCTCAGTAGATGGTCCCATAATTCTTGACACAACTTGCTAATGTATTATAAATTATTATCTCAACCATAAATAAAGAACTACTAACCTGGATGTCTTAATTTGATCCTTTTGTTGATTTATGTATGTTAGCATCTATGGTTTTTCAATAACGATGAAGTGTTTCAAAAGTCTACTTTATTTGGAAATCCTCATACTGATAATTCTATAAAATTATAAAAATGATGAGATTAGGTAAATAATTAAATCGTTTTTTAAAAGTTTTAGTGGTAAAAATTGATTTTTTTACCTTAATTTGGGTTCTTCGCCAAGTCGGGTTGATGATGGTGGCGAATGGTCCCGAGTGGCAGAGGACATCCCCTGCCCATATACGCTAGTTTCAACTTATCACTTCTACAGTAAAAGGCTTCCGACTGTCATAAAATGGTCATTCTAGGATTGTTGTAAAAATATTATAAACCTCGCAATTGTAATTATACTTCAATCAGATAATTTGAAAATTTGTAAAAGTGATGAGATTTGGTTAAAAACAATTCAATGTTTTGCCTTAAATGTCTTCCATCAAAGCTGGTTCTCGTGAGCTCATAAGACGGTCTCTATTAGTTGTGCCAAATGGACATTTACTGCAAAACGATTCAAAAGGTGCAGCAGAAGATCAAATTGCTCACTCCAACAGAAAAAGGTTATTCTCGAAGCATCACTTCTCATACGGTAAAAGGCTTCCAACGGTTATAATTTAGGGGTGGAAATCGGATCCGAAAATTCCGATTTCGGAACAACTTTTTACGGTTCCGAAATTCCGAAATTCCGATTTCCGATTTTTCCGAAAAAATAGGATCGGAATTGGAACTACATATAAATTTCTGAAATTTCCGGGTTTTCCGATCCGATTTTATTTCCAAAATATATTTCCGACTTTTATTTCCAATTTTTATTTTCGAATTGTATTTCCGATTTTACATTTTCTATATTAAATAAATAATAAATATTAATATAAGAAAAACTTATACAATCAGAAATGTTGAAAATTTTCATAACAAAAGAAGAAAAGAAAATCTAAACGTTGAAAAAGTGAAACACAATGATATATTTTTTTATATCGGGGAAATAAAGAAAAACAATAAACCTGATAAAATCTAAAGGATAAGGCTAACCCATTTCTTCACATTTTACATTACCTTCCCACGAAGCATAATATCTGTTTTTTATGTAATTAACAAGGTAATTTGAAAAGTAGTTCACAGTCATTGTTTTTTTACCTTTTGTTACTTATATTACTTCTATTACAGATCTTTTACCTTTTGTTAATTATGTTATTTCTGTTATTGTTCATGAACTTTATAAGTTAAGCTTTTTAACTACGGTTACATGAAAAGTTTTACAAGTGCTTTTAACTATCTTCATGTAAGTGATAAACTATTGCCCAGATTTTCAACCATTAGTCCTGCAATTTCCGAAACAAAAGTTCCGAAATTTCCGTGCCGAAATTTCCGAATTTCCGGCAAATTCCGAAATTCCGAAT
The DNA here is from genome assembly GCA_029959085.1 of Nemophila menziesii. Lineage (NCBI taxonomy): Eukaryota > Viridiplantae > Streptophyta > Magnoliopsida > Boraginales > Hydrophyllaceae > Nemophila > Nemophila menziesii. The sequence goes on from JARWIR010000013.1 coordinate 4,024,294, forward strand.
TAGGAATTATTTTTCCCAGTTCCGAAAAATTGGATAGGAATTGGAACAGAAAAAATCTATTCCGAAAAAAATAGGAATTTTTCCGAAAGACCCTTTTTCCGATCCGTTCCTTCCGATTTCCAGCCCTAGTTATAATAATGGCCTTTGTAGAATTTGTATAATAATATAATAAATATACTTAAATCGGATAATTCCAAAAAATTGTAAAGTGAGATTAGATTAAAATTTATTAAATTTTTTATCTTAATTTGGGTTCTTCGCCAAGCCGGTCAATGATGGTGGAGAATGGTCCCCGAGTGGGAGCGGATATCTTGTGCAGGAGAGCGGTTGGTGTGGGAAGGTGAGTGTGAATAGTTTTAATTTATATAAAAAATGTATGATTTAAAGAATTTTGTGTGACAATTAGATAAAATTGGTTTTTATTTTAAAAATAGGAAGATTAAGTGATTCACATGAGATAAAATAATTTATTTTAGGTTCACGTGACATAGTAGATAATATATAAATACTTATAAACTTTTAAAAGTGAGAGAATTAAAGAATTTTATGTGAGAATGAAATAAAATTAGTTTTTATTTTAAAAATAGAGAGATTTGAGTGATTCACATGAGATTAAATAATTTATTTTAGATTTACGTGAGATAGTAAATAATATATGAATTACTGTAAATTTTTAAAATATAATGATATAATAGAATAGGTTCGACAATTAATCTAACGGGTAAAATATATAGAGGAAAGTAGAAGATATTTTGAGATGTCAATCTAATTTGAACAATCTGGACCATTAATTAAAATTGATCCAAAGGTCGAAATTCATAGGAAAAAATCTTATGATGAAGAAAAATAGGAGAAATTTTTGGTTGTTGGTCTTTTCCCATACACATATATACTTCTTGTTGTTGTAGATTAATATGCATATACATTAAATGATTTTAATTTGTAATAGTATGTTTTTTTTAAACTATAAAGAACTAATTGAAAAAAATTTAAAATCTTGAGTAAACAACATAAAATTATAAAAAAACTTTTAAAATTCTAATTGAATACATATAGACTTTTGAAATACAAAAAAAAAATTAAGAGAAAATTACCCAAGGAGTTTTGACCACACCACCCCGGGACCTAACAAGACCCCTTGGATTAACTCTTCTAACTAAATGCCACATTTAAATTTTAACACTATATTCCAAAATCTCAATTACCTTATTACCCTTATTTATTTTATTTTCCTATATATACAATCTTTTATCCAGAAAATATTAAAACACTAAACACATACTCTCTCTCCTCTCTCCTCTCTCCTCTCTCCTCTCTCCTCTTTCCTCTCCTTCTCTCACCCTTTTCCCCTAAAATTCACGTATAGCTTTTTCATCAAGCTTTTGTAGCAGCCATGGAAGGCTTGAAGCACAGATCCGTTCCGTTCATCTTCGAGCGCGACCACCACCAGCCACCTTCTGATCTATATCGCCGGAGGTTTTTCGCGTCACCGTTCAAGGTTCGCCGGTGAAGAAGCATCTCTCGACGGCGCTGCCATGGCAGATCGAGATCGGTTTCTTGTGTGAGTAACGATGTTCCTTGCCGGAGATCGAAGTCGTCGAAGCTCCGTGAGCGAGGTCCGGTGATGAAGCAGCCATGGCCAAACCAAATCAGAGGCGTTTTTCAGCATTCTCCGGCGACTGAAGAATTCTCGACGGCGCTGCCATGTTTTTGGCTTCATATTGTGAGTGTGCCAGTTTCTCATATTGTGGAACCAAATCAATCGGTGAAGGTGAGAATCAAGTAAATGGTTTAGCTTTATGTTATGGTGATACCTCAATCACAACCTGTAAAACCTGCATTACTAAAGCTAGCCAAGGAATATTGCAAACTTGTCGTGGCGTGAAAGGAGTCAAGAAAGATCCTGGAAATATGCATGCTAAATACAATTTTTTTTTATTTTTTTTTGTCGTGTATTGATATGCTCAATACAATTTTATTTTTTATTTTTTTTTCCTTACTTAAAATCTTAATCAAGAAAATTATTTGTTACTAGATAATGCTTTAAATTTTAATTAGAAAATAATAGAACTCAGCAATTTTTTCCTTCATGCTCAGTAAATTCACTGAGCAAACGAGCATGCTTAGTAAAGCGACTCAACAAAAAAATTCGAATAATCAGCAAATTTTTCCGATACTCAGCACTTTTTTCGATGCTCAGTACTTTTTCCATGCTCGGTACTTTTATGCTCAGTACTTTTTCCATGCTCAGTACTTTATGCTCAGTACTTTTTCTATGCTCAGTACTTTATGCTCAGTACTTTTTCCATGCTCAGTACTTTATGCTCAGTACTTTTTCTATGCTCAGTACTTTATGCTCAGTACTTTTTCCATGCTCAGTACTTTATCCGGCGGTGGTCGGTGGCCGGAGGTCGGAGCTGGAATTATTAATAGTTAATGACAGAGGAGAGAGAAAAATTGATAAAGGAGGAGATAGATTAATGGTAATGGAGGAGAGAGAGTAATGGTAATGGAGGAGAGAGAATAATCTATTTTTTTTGTCTTATATACACTATAAGGGTAGTAAAGGTATTTGTCAATTTTGAGGCCTCTAAGTAGAACAGAGAATCTACTTGGTTCCTATATGGCTCTAAGATGGTCCCCAAGACCCCTTGGGTAATTCACCCAAAAATTAACTATCCGCTGAATAAAATCGTTTTGGCTTTATCTATGAAAGTGTTTGTATTTATCAATTTACTTACACAAAATTATATTAATGTATTTATACGTTTACAATACAAGGTAAAAGTATTACCGAGGTTCTTGTCTTAGGCGAGAATTCCACAACAAACATTACGACTCCGTAAACGCGAGTTATTTGACTAAAGTCTATTAATTACTTTATTAACCATGCCAACAAGGGGTTCAACCCATCGATTGTCTGAAACCCTATCATGTGGAGTTTTTTAGAGTTGTATTATTCTAAAATATGCTCTTGTTGGTGGTGGTGGAGAACTACGAGGCGACATTTATTAATGGGCTGAAGATGGGGTATATAAATATATATATTTTTTAAAATATGTAATTTTAACGTGGAGTTTTTAGAGTTGTATTATTCTAAAATATGCTCTTGTTGATGGTGGTGGAGAACTACGAGGCGACATTTATTAATGGGTTGAAGATGGGGTATATATATATATATATATATATATATATATATATATATATATATATATATATATGTATATATTTTAAAATATGTAATTATAACTTTTTTTTATGTTTCGTAATTTTTTTGTTTTTGTAAAATATTTTTCAATAAGATTTTTCAGATTTAAAATAATTTGAAAATCATTAATAAATTAACGGTAAAACTCAAGAAACCGTTAAATTTGAAACGACACGGTTAGAAATAAAAGTTTGATGAGAATTATGAGACTAAAGGGGTGTTTATTTGCATTAAATGAGATTTTAATCTGGTTCATTAAAATACTGGATCAATAAGACGGTTTGTTATTCAGGCCAATTCAGATCTAAATAACTCTTATTTGATTTATTTGTGTCGTTTGATTTTTTTAAGTGATAAGTACTGAATGATGTATAACAACTGGATATAACTTATTCTGTTAAGAGGTAGGGTCTGAATGAATCAGACTTAGGTGTCGTTTGTTTTTTTAAGTAATAAGTGTTGAATGCTGAATGAACAGTTGAATATAACTACTTCTGTTAAAAGGTAATGTCTGAATAATTCAGACTTCGTTTGAAATCTTAATAAAACAGGCCTATTAACAACCATTTAGATCTGAATTGGTCAAGAAAAACGAACAGTTTTATTGATCCAGTGTCTTAATGAACCAGATTAAGATCTCATTAAGTGCAAACAAACACCCTTAGTTTGGAATCTTAATGAAACAGACCAATTAAGAGATATTCAGATCTGAATTGGTCAGGAAAAACAAACAGTCTTATTGATCCAATGTCTTAATGAACCAGATTAAGATCTTATTAAGTGCAAACAAGCACCCTCTAAGTGTGATTCATTCAGATTCTGACTCTTAACATAATAAGTTCTATTCAGCTGTTATTCAACCTTCAATATTTATCACTTAAAAAATTCAAACGACAAATCTGATTCATTCAGACACGGTTTCTTAACACAATCAGTTATTATTCAACACTCGATACTCAAACGACACCTAAAGCATTATCATTGTTTAAACTTAGAGGCTAAAGTCTAATATTTTTTTCTCTTTTTTGGACGATTTAGTGGTTATAGTTAAGAATAGGGTTGTAAACGAGTCGAGCCGAGTTGAATACTAGATGTACAGGCTTGTCTGTTTAATTTCTCGAATCGAGCCGAACTCAAACTTAAACGAGTCGAGCCCGAGCTTTCAGTGATCCAAATCAAATATGTTAGAACTTGTTTGTTTAACTTATAGAAAAAAAAATTTAGAATCGAGCACGAGTTGCTCATGAACTATTATAGTTGAAATGGGAATTTCATGAACGGTTGGTATTTGACGGAGTGTGTGGTATGAAAATATGAAACATAACCTTAGTAAAAAAAATGTCTAAAGAAATTAAAAATATCTAATTTGATATTGAAGGTTTAATAATATATTTCTATGTAGATAATATATTAATTTAAAATTCATTTCGAGCAGACTCGTTTACTTATCAAGCTTAAAATAGAGCTTGAGTTTGGGCTTGTTTATATTCGAGCCGATCTCGAACGAGTTTTTCTCCGAACAGATTTCGAACTACTCGCGAGCGGGTTAGTTCATTTACCGCCCAGGTTGAGATGGCTTGGAAAATGCCTCGTTATGAACCAGAAATATCCTGAATTAAGTCAAAGAGCATAAACTTATTTAGTACGTAATAAAATAATTATATAGTGAATTGATTAGCCAACAACCACCCAAAGTCAAAAACGGAACTTCCTTTGGTGACCACCCAGCAATGGCCATTGTCGTGACACTTTAGCTGTTTAGCACACCAAAAGGCAGAACAAACGTGACAAATAGCATCATCTTTGGTATATTCTTTCAATTCCTATAATAAAATTTCGAAAAAATATATATAAATATATAAAGTAATAAAATCACAAGGTAAAGCAATAATCTTTTTTCCCGAACAAAAAGGTACATTTATTTTTGTTATAACAAAAAAAGTTACACTCACCTACATCACAAATACCATTATGTACAGGGTTGGTAAAATTACCATCAAATTTAATGCGTACATAAATGAAACGAGGATTTTTTTTTAAATTGTTTATTAGAAAAACAATTTCATTAATAGTAGAAAGAGAAATTATATACTCTTATATAATATATTCTACATAGACTAAAACATTTAAAATAGTTACTATTTATTTCTAATTTAATTTTAATAAGATACAATAAATAATCTATAATCATTCATGAAAGTATGATAAATCTTTATCATAAATATACAAAGCGAATAAAATGAAAGATATGCATATTTAAATTTCCTTAATAATTCTATCATTTGAGAAAGTTTCACCTTTCGTAACAAAGTTGTTCCTCGTCATCTAAATATGATAGATAGTAGCGGCAAAGACAACTCTTTATATATTTTTTTTCTAATTTTATTGGGTTTTAAACTTCTTATCCATCCTATACCCAATCATCTCTTCATATCTTTCCAAATGCTCTTAGCAAACACACACTCAAAGAATATGTCCTTATTTGACTCAAACTTTTCACCACACAACTCACAAAGTGTATCCAGTCCCATATAAGTCATCGTATTCTTATTATGAAATCTTTCTTATATTGTCATTCATAGAATGATTGCATGTTTGGAAGTTGCACAATAGTCCCGCACAATATTCATCCAAGTTATTAATGAAATTGTTTCAAATTGACTAAAAATCTCTTTTAACAATTCCAAATACAACATAATTGATTTTTTAGAATATAGTAAAGGGATTACTTTAGTTTTTTGGGCTGAGTGACCTAAAATCACTTAGAACAGAATATGAAATAAAGAAGCATCTAACGTAGGTTATTTTGAGCTAAATAGTATCAAAGAAAAAAAAGTCAACCTAAGTAAACATATTTTTTTAATAGCAAGGGTTCTCGTAAGATACCTAGTGGAGTATCGAGAAAAATCATTTGGCAAAAGGTTATTACCTAGAACCTCTAGCTAGAAATTCCGCTATCATGTTTAGTGGTTGGATAAATTGTTGCACCGGTAAGAGAGATGATGACGACAATATGTTTCAGATTTTAAACATAACATGACATATATTTCATTTAGCCCTATGTGACTCATGGATGCCTTGAATAAATTCAAGGTAGTCAGCGTTAATAGTCGTAACTTAATTTTCATTATATTGTGCAAGGTGGACACTCTCGATAACAACAAAGACTTCCCTTTCCACCACAAAATGACATCTATTATTCTTCATCGAACTTCCCCTTCACCCTAACATCAACATTACAAACTTGTTTCACCATCAATATATTCTTCAACAATCATAATGTCCCTATCGCTCTTCCTTATCAATGCATAAGAATGACGTTTACTATTCAACCATGCATAGTCATCAGCTTCACGACTCTATATTAAAATAGGGTATTCATGACTTTTCCTAGAGGAAGAATATGCTTATTTGCTATATTGTGACAATTTTTGGCCTTGGGATGGAGACAAGCAAGCCTTCCCCTTCTTGCTAAAAGGTACCAGTCCAGGTTTATAAATATCAACTCCTATTATCCTCTCAGATCTTCTCACATGTTGTAACTCTTCAACATATGATATGGGTTATCTTTAGTAAGAACCACCTGCATAGGAGTATAAGAAAGTAATATTTACAAATCACTATGATCCTCAATATTACCCTCATTACTATGAAAGACATCATCATTACCCCATAAGCGTACAAGTTAGTTAGTTGATCAACTCGCACCATCGTGAAAGTTTACAACATTTACAGAGACTTTAGTGGGTAGGAATTGCCTCATACTTCTTTTTATCACTGTGCATTGTCTATATATGCATATTTGAAGTGATATCGTTGTCATTATCTGAACCTTTTAGGTTGGGTATGCATGATATCTACCATTATGTTCACAGAGTTTCAACCTTATTTTGTGCTTGTTGTTTAACTCGATAAAAACCTGGAAATTTTTTCTAATTGAATTTCATTTGTCCATAATAGGGGAAAAATAACATCACATTCATTAAATCTAATAGATCGAGGGTATTAACTTTCATACCAATAGGCTTGGCCAAGTCACCCAAATCCTCAAGCACATAAATTTGTTTTCTACCCCTTTCGTGATTTTTTCGAGTTGTATGAGTATCATTACCCCTAAACGAGATAAACCTCACATGTACTATAGTAAAATACCCATGAAGGTTAGATCCACCATCTACAACTCCACCACCATTAGGTGGTGGGTATTACTTCCTATCACTTATATTGTATAGATACAAAAATATTAACGAGTGAATTACGCAAATTAAAAATTAATAACTTCAATATTTTACTTCAATATTTTTATGATTCATTGATCACTCCAATAATAGATATTTCATTACTCTTAAATGTATAATTTTCAATCTATTACAAATCAAGGATAAAGTACCTAATATCCCCCATGTGTTTTGGCTAAAGATCAAATAACCATTTGTAGTTTGGAATGTGGTAAACCTTCTACTATACGAACCCGATATAATTTGCACCACAATCACAAGATAAGTCTCGACTGGATCGAATATGTCAATTTCTTAAAGAACTTCTAGAAAAACTATGTTACCTTTAATAATTTCTACTATTATTTTTAAAAAATATATATATCCCTCAACCAAGCGACAACTATCACCTAATCCTCACCTATCACCAGGGTTCTTCTCATAAAAAATAACTTTGTTCCTTTCATTCATTTTGTCTTCTCGATTAAGGAAGATAAAAGTAGAAGATAACAAATATCAACTGACACGAGATAGGTCTCAGTGGTATCATTTATGTGTTCAAACTAGGACGACAAACATAACTCACACACACACACACACACACACACATATATATATATATATCACGGTTTAAGGGAGTTACTTTGAAATTAGTATAGGATGCTCAAAATATTAGAATTGTTGATGGTTATAAGCAGGGACAGATTCATGATCGATTTCTGGAGGGGTGATAAATTAGCGGGGTTCGGGGTGGTAGGCCAAAAATATTTTTTTGGGTAACTTTAGGCTAGGAGGGGGGGTGAATTTTAGACTTGGGGGAAAGGGGTGAAATTCAGCTTTAATTAAGAATTTTTTGCTAATTTCTTTTTTCGCTCAAAATTTATCATTGTGTCCCAAGGGGCCGGGAAGGCTCCCGCCCCCTTTCACCTACCCCTGATCCCCTGGTAATAAGAGAGTTCTCCAAGTAGAGAATATATTTATTTTGTTAATTGATATAAATCAACAAAATAAATTTATATAAAAATAACTTTGCAAATTCGAACACCTTCCAACTCTAATATTTAATACCAGATCGATCAATGACACATCAAGCATGGAACGTTCAGGGGATATTGTCACACCCTTGACGATCCAGACCTTAGTGGATATCTGCTCCAGATATCGACCCGATGTAATTTTTCTATCTGAAACAAAAAACTCATTCTCTGTTATTAATAAAGTTGCACAAATTATTAAAATGTCACTCATTACAACAATTGAACCAATCAGGCTGAGGGGGGTTTAGCACTTTTATGTATAAAAGATGATATGATTAAAATTGTTAGCAAAGACAAAAATTTATTTCATTGTGAAATTTAAAAAGTCAATGGGGATTTGTAACACACTACGTTTGTGAATGGCTCCCCGTAGGATCAAGAAAAATGTAAATGCCTAGAAAAATACACTTAATGTGCCCCTGATATTACTGTCCCGTGGAATCTAGTTGGTGACTTCAATAATATTAGATATACTCAGGAAAAACTTGGTGGTATAAACAAATTCAAGAATACTATGAAATGTTTCAATGGTTTTATTAAACATCACACATTGCACCAAATAACTAGTAAAGGTTGTTCATTCTCAAGGACTAAAAGAAGAGATAAAGATAGTGTTAAATCTTACTAGATAGATGCTCATGTAATAATAAATGGACTACTTTTAATCTTAATGTCTGGTTGACTTTGTTGTTGACATTGGGTTCAGATCAGAGTCCTTTATTGCTTCATTTTGATGACAATTGCAATAAAAAATACAAAAGATTTTACTTTGGATTTTTTTGTATTGAAGAGAAGAATTGTTATGAAACTATAACCAATGTGTAGGAATCTATGAAAACTACTAAAAATATTGCCAAAAAACACTTTGAAGGTAAATCTTAACATGTGTAAAAGATTACTCATTATATAGAGTAAGAGGAAATTCCATAGCAGTAGGAAAAGAATTGATGGACTGGTGGATAAATTAAATTTTATAATTAATACTTGTATCAGTGGATTTCTGGGCCTCAAGGTCTAGAAACAAGTTAAGAAAAGGTGATAAAAGCACAACTTATTTCAAGCTACCATTAAATAGAGAAGAAAGTATAATAAAGTTACTTGTATAATGGATGACTCTGGTACTTGGTTGGATAATCAAAAGGATGTGAATAACAATATTATGAATTACTTCAATAATATTTTTCAGAGTGTGGGCCCTAGGGACTTTAACTCCATCCTGGAGATTATTCAATTACCATTCTATGAATAATTCTCTTCTTAAACCTTTTAACATTAAGCAAATTGAAATAGAAATTCATGAATTAGGTGCCAATAAGTCCCCTGAGCCGATGGTTACCCAGGTTACTTTTACAAAAATTACTAGCACATTATCAAACTTGAAGTAATAAAAGTTATTAAAAAATTCTGGTACAATAATGAGGCTCTAGAAGACATAAATCATACTTTTATCTCTCTTATACCATATATTGAAACTCAAGGTACTATAAAACACTACAAACCTATTAGTGTCTCTAATTTCATTTATAAAATTATTGCAAGGATTCTTGTTAATAGATTAAAACCTCTAATAAAATATATAAAAAAGGAGAACTAATCAACTTTCATTCCTGGTAGAAGTATATTGGAAAACTCTTTTGTAGTTCATGAGATGTATTTTTATATTAAAGAGAAAAGAGATACTAAAAACTATAATATTGTAGTAAAAGCTGATATTCAGAAGACATAGTGACCAAAATGGGTTTAGATCCTAAGTGACGTAATAAGATTATGAATTGTATCACATCAATCTCTTACTCAATTCTTATAAATCACCAACCTATAAACTTAATAAAACCTAAAGGGGACTTAGACAAAGGACACCTTATCTTCTGTATTGTGACCTAAACACTCTCAGCTCTTATTAAGAAAAAAGTGGATGATGGTCTACTTGAGGGCATAAAAATTTCCAAAAACTGTCTTAGTTTGACCCATCTGCTTTTTTCAAATGATAGTGTGTTATTTTTAAATGCTACCTATGATGGAATACATGGTTTCAATGATATACTAAATAGGTATTGTTTCTCAATAGGCCATGCATTAAATTTAAATAACTGTGGGGTGAAGTTTAACTCCAATACACCTGATTACATTCAGTATATAATGGAATCTAGATTAAATATGAAGATCACTAGTAATATGGGATCTCACCTTGGGCTACTCACATGAGGAGATCTAAAGTTCGAGATCTAAATATACTAATATACTAGTTGAAAAAGCTTTAAGAGAATTAATATTTGGAAAAATCTTTATCTCTCTGGAGTTGGCAAAGAGGTCTTAATAAAATATGTTCTTCAAGCATACCAAATTACTTTATGTCATCCTTTTTACTTCAATTAAAGATATGTGACCTTCTTTCTTCCCATATAGAAAAATTATTGTGGGGAAAATAAAGATAAAAAAGGTATTCCCTTGACTAAGTGGTTCTTTATAACCCATAGTAAATTCATTGGAGGGGTTGGTTTTAGAGATTTAAACCTCGTGAACCTTGCCCTTTTAGGAAAGCAAGCTTGGAACCTTATGTCAAATAATAACTCACTTCTCTATAAAATCCTCAAAAGGGAAATATTTCCCCGACTGCTCATTTAATGAGGCTAGACTCGGAAATCTCCCTCATGCGGTTGGAAGAGTATCCTAACTGGAAGGGACATTATGAATACAAACTTAAGATGAAACACAGGTACATGTTTTAGTACAACCTACATACTGATGTATAGATAAATGGTCGTGAGGGGATTATTAAACCCTCTAATATCAATACTACTAAGGTATCTGAATTAATGATTAATGGGGAATGAAGGTGGAACCTTAATATTATTAAAGAAAACTTTCAACCTAAGTACTATGAAAAAATTATTAAATATCTTTATACCACTAGTACAAACACCTGATGTAGTATACTGGACACTTAGTAATGATGGGATATACTCTATAAAAAGCGCTTATCAACACTTGAAACAAGAAAAGGAAAATAAATAGCTATCAAAAAATAGTAAAACTCCCTATTCTTCCCATATTACTGATCCTAAAGTTTGGAGAACAATATGGAAGATGAATACCCCCCCCCCCCAGAAGTAAGAAACTTCCTTGAGAAGGCTATACAAAATGTACAACCTATTAATGAAAATCTATATATGAAAAAATGTAGTGATACTAAAATTTGTAATATTTGTAAGGATAATTTTGAAAAAAATAATAATAATTGTAAGGATAAGATTGGAAATATTGAACATATCTTATATTATTATCCTTGGGCAAGAGTTGTTTGGTTAGAATCTCCATTGGGTTTAAAAATTTACAACATAACTACTGTAAAGTAGATATCTGGATGGCCAATGTGATCAAGTTGGTGGATAAAATTTGTGGGATAGATAGTTTCACAACATAATTAGCCTGCATCATAACATGACAGATCTGGAAAAAGAGGAATACCTTTGTGTTTGAAAACACTATACCTGGCCCTATGAATACCCTTATTAAAGCTATGTCCCTATCGAAAGAACAAAAAAACATTCCTTCAAAGAACGGCTCTAGTAATCTAAGGGAAGAATTAAATGTCATCAACCCAATGATAATACTGGGTATCTGATGGTTTAAGAAAGGAATAAAAAATGGTACCTATTAGTGACATTAGAAGAGGGAACACTTCTAAAATAAATAATCAAGTGGTTTGTCATGATTTGATTCTGAATCTAGTAAGTCTGAGGAAGTAAGTAAAAAAAATAGTAAGTGGACCCCACCTTTAATAAATTTCATAAAAGTCAATAGTGATGCCTCATATAATAAAGATAAATGTGTTATTACGTGTATTGTCGGAGATCACAAAGGAGAAGTTATTAAATGTAATGCTTGGACGATTGAAGCTGAGAGTGTACTTGAGTCTGAACCTCTTGGAGTCTTAAAAGCTTGTCTATGAGTGAGAGGCTTTAAGAAAACAAGGTGTGAGATCGAGAATGACTGTAAACAGATTATGGTGCCTCTAGCTAACAATTTTAAAATTTATTATCCTTGTATTAGCAACATAGTCCTTAGTATTTATTTCCTTTTAGAATTATGTAACTAACAAAGTTGCGGATTGGATATGCAAGAATATGTCACTAGGAAATGTTTTTTTTTTTTTTTTTGCATACATCAGAGGCTAAAAATAGCCGAAGTTGAAATAAACAACTAATCCCTCATAGAGGGTCTACTACTAGTCTAGGAACTAAGCGTCCACTCCTATCGCTAGTGATGTTCTTCCAAAGATAGTCCGGTGGGTCCACCAATATTTGCGGTTCCCCATTCATTAACGCTCCTTTCTTTGCTAGGAAATGTTTTTGACTTTTGCTTAAACCCGATCACGGCTCAATTAGGAAAAATATTAAACCTAGATGTATCCCCCTCCGGGATTGGATAAGTAGTTTGTAATAGTTATTTCGAATGGAAAAAATGTTTAGAAAAAAAAAAAGACTAACTTGCTGAGCAAATAAAGTATACAAGGTAATTAACCAAAAATAAAAATATAGTAAGACGTTTGTATCTCACGTGCCTACCCTACTTTTTCTCTAAGCTATCTCGTTCTTATATAAAGCCTTCACTCCTCGTTTGTTTCTCCTCCCAACCACTCACAGTTCTACTACACCTTCTCGACAAATCATCACAGGTCTCCTTCTCTCTCTACAACTCCTATTGTATTAATATAAAGTGGGTTTTCAGATCTGATGTTTAATAACAATAGCTTCAACTAAATCACGCGATTTGCTTAATTTTTTTGTGTGGGTATTACAGAAAAGAAAGATCTAGAAGAAAAGATGGGAAGTCGAGGAGATGCTTTCAAGTTGAATGACCACCCAAAGCTTCCAAAAGGAAAGACTATTGCCATGATTGTTTTGGATGGTTGGGGTGAAGCTCACCCTGACAAATACAATTGTATTCATGTCGCTGAAACACCTACCATGGACTCTCTTAAACATGTAAGTAACCATATTGTAATAGATTCATGTTTATATATCATGGGTTTTATAATTTATGATTGTTTTGAATCAAATTAGTGTAAAAATTGAATCTTTATGTCGGTTTCTGGGTGGGGAAGCTATTATAGATGATTTACTATAATGGGTATGTGATTATTTGATGATTCTTTGGGTATAGGTTTGTGTATTTGATTTAGATCTGTTTGATTTTCTTTTTAATTTTTTAAGCAGTCTATGATATACAGTGTAAAATAGATGTGATTTAGTTTCTTCTTTTTGAAATATTTTAATTGATTAAGTTGTTATGTTTTCTAAGGGTGCTCCTGATAGATGGAGATTAGTGAAGGCACACGGTAAGGCCGTAGGATTACCTACAGATGATGATATGGGTAACAGTGAGGTTGGTCATAACGCTCTTGGAGCTGGAAGAATCTATGCTCAAGGGTAAGTATTTATTCATATTTTCACATCCTCAAGGTATATTCTTCATTTACTCACATCTAACTTTTCATCTACAGTGCTAAACTAGTTGATGCAGCTCTTGAAACTGGAAAAATCTACGATGGAGAAGGATTTAACTACATTAAGCAATCTTTCGAAACCGGTACTTTACACCTTATCGGATTAATGAGTGATGGTGGTGTTCACTCCAGGCTTGACCAGTTACAGGTACTTATTCTAGTTCTGACAAGTTCATAGGATATATTTAACGTTGTTTTTCAAAACATGTGTACAGTTGTTACTAAAAGGTGTAGCTGAACGTGGTGTGAAAAGAGTCCGTGTTCATGTTCTTACAGATGGACGTGATTGTTTAGATGGTTCAAGTACCGGATATGCCGAAACCCTAGAAAACGATCTTAAAGAGCTACGTGCAAAAGGCGTTGATGCTCAAATTGCTTCAGGTGGTGGTAGAATGTACGTTACTATGGATCGTTACGAGGTAAATCCAAAAAAAAAATCAAAAAGTTTCAGACTTCTGAAAATTCGTAAAAAATTGAATTGTTTTTAATTTGTTTTGCAGAATGATTGGGATATTGTTAAGAGAGGATGGGATGCACAAGTTTTAGGTGAAGCTCCACATAAATTTAAATCAGCAGTAGAAGCTATCAAGACATTGAGACAAGACCCTAAAATAAACGATCAATTTATACCACCATTTGTGATAGTTGATGATAGTGGAAAGGCTGTGGGACCCATTGTGGATGGTGATGCTGTTGTGACTATCAATTTCAGAGCTGATCGTATGGTTATGTTAGCAAAAGCGCTTGAATATGAAAATTTCGATAAATTTGATCGTGTTAGATTTCCAAAAATTCGTTATGCTGGTATGCTTCAATATGACGGTGAATTGAAGCTTCCGAATCATTATCTTGTTTCTCCTCCTGAGATTGAAAGAACTTCTGGTGAATATTTAGTTCATAATGGTGTTCGAACTTTCGCTTGCAGGTAATTTTTTTTTAACTTTTTTGATTTTTTTCTTTATTTTGTTATGTTTATGATTAGGCTTTTGTTATGTGTGGTAATACAGTGAGACTGTTAAGTTCGGACATGTGACATTTTTCTGGAATGGAAATCGATCGGGGTATTTTAGGGATGATATGGAAGAATATGTTGAAATTCCTAGTGATAGTGGAATTTCATTTAACGAAAAGCCAAAGATGAAGGCTTTGGAAATTGCTGAGAAGGCTAGGGATGCGATTCTTAGTGGTAAATTTGATCAGGTAATTTATATATTTATATATGTTTTAAATATTCTATTAATGTTTAATGATGTTTTGTTTTGTTTTGTTTAGATTCGTGTGAATCTACCAAATAGTGATATGGTGGGACATACTGGTGATATTGAAGCAACTGTTGTTAGTTGCAAAGCGGCTGATGAAGCTGTCAAGGTAATTAATATAGGGACTTTTATTGCAATTTTTGTTTGATTAGGGGCTAAAAACGTTGTTTAACTTTTTTATAGATAATGGTGGATGCGATTGAACAAGTTGGAGGAATTTATGTTATTACAGCTGATCATGGAAATGCTGAGGATATGGTGAAAAGAGACAAGAAAGGAGCACCTGCTCTTGACAAGAATGGGAAAATTCAGATTCTTACATCTCACACTCTTCAGCCAGTAAGTATATTTTAATTTGTCGTTTTTTTTTTGTAGTTGATGATATGGAATTATTTTTTGGTTTTTTTTAGGTACCAATTGCAATTGGTGGGCCCGGACTAGCAGCTGGTGTTAGATTCCGCAAAGATGTACCAGAAGGTGGGCTTGCGAATGTGGCGGCAACTGTGATAAATCTACATGGGCTTGAGGCTCCTGCTGATTATGAGACAACCTTGATTGAGGTTGTTGACACATGAAATAATTTGCTGTTTTTATGATTAAATTTTGACTTCAAGAAGAGAGTATGTGATGTGATGAAAGCATATCAAACACATTTGTAGTTTTTGAATAATGAATTGAAGTTTGTGTTTTAATGTTTATTTAACTTTTGGTTTCTGTTGGATCTTGTTTATTAAAAGATCGAGTTGTTTTAATGTCTCTTTTTGTGTTTAAATTCCACCGTTATAGTGAAAAGATTTGACCTCTATGAACCACTAATGGTAAAATTGTGGATGAGCAAGACCTTGGGTATGGGTAAACCCGACCCAACTCGGAAAAAAAATATAAAAGGATATTGGGTATAAATATTAAATACCCTGGTCATATTAAGTCACCGGGCCTCCCTTTTTATTTTAAACCCCGGGGCTTCTCTTTCTTCCTTTAACAGTTGGGCTTGACCCGGCCAGCCTGACTGTTCATATCAAAAGAAAAAAAACACTTTATATAGTGTTAAAACATTTTTCGACCAAAAAAATAAAGAAAAACATAAACTTCAAAGACTCTTTCCCTCTTTTTTTTTCTCTACCGAAATTGAAACCCTAGGCCACTTGCTCCATCAAATCTTCTCTTTGATTTAACAATCTCGATTCAGATTGAAGATAGAACAAATGGTGTTGAATGGACAAGTCCTGTCTGCTAAAATTGTTTTTTTAATATAAAATAGATTAACAATTGTAATTCTTGTATCTTGATAAATATATTTTGAGGTTAGATGGGTTGTTTATCAAATTTCAACAACTTATTAGGAACTACCAATTCGTCCCTCTCATGTATGAATTGAAAAAACATTGAAGAAACAGAAAAACGAAAAAACAATCACTTTAAAACTGAAGATATAGAAAAATAAACTTGGCGAATAAAAGCTAGAGAAGGAACTTGCAGCTACCTCTTAAAACTGAGGTAAGAAATCAAAAAATCCGAAAAAATTGCAGCGCTTGATGATCCTCCTTTGTGACGTAATTGTTCGAGCAATCAAATAATTGAGAAAGAGAATCTATTTGCTGCTTCAATTGAAAAGAATATCTACTAATTGATGGAATAAATATGTGTAATAAATCTGCTTCAATTGAAAGTAATTCAAATGAATATATTTGCAGCTGAAACTGGGTTTATGATTAATGTACAAAAATGAGTAAGTATAACCTTAAATAGTAGTCTGTTAGTGTGAGAAATAAATAAATTAAAATCTTGGTTGCTGACTTTGACTAAAGAGGGTAAGAAAGTAATTAAGTTATAAATATTTGATTTAATGAGAAATTCTATAATCTATTTGGGAAGAAATAATAAAACGTTGAATTTTGGACATGGACTATCATAATCATGATTTAAATGAGCATTATCCCTTAAAAGAATATAATACCAATAATTACACCAACAATCATAATAATAATAATAATAATAATAATAATAATAATAATAATAATAATAATAATAAATAATAATAAATAATAATAATAATAATAATCATTTTGGCTTAATTTTATCTCAATCAAAATTAAAAAAATTGAGTTAAAACTATTCTTAGAAAATAATTTAAGATGAATAATAATTAACATTCATTAATTATTTCTAATCTTTTAGATCTTATCATTTTCATCACCATACAAAAATTTAATTACCATCCATGCCCTTGTTTGGTTTGTCAGAAAATCATCAACATCCGAATGAGTGAAATCATTTTGGCCACTCTTAATTTTTTTAAATATATCATGGAGCCATTTTAAATTCGGAGTCATTGAATCGATTTGAACCTATACCAATTAAATAAAGAACCAAGGCTCTGTCCAATTTGGCTAATCTCAACTGGTTTTGGCCTCTCAATGATATAAAGAAATCGATAAAATTAGATTTGTTGCCATATTTAATATACTAAACCACATTATTTGCATCAACATCCAACACCCAATAATTTGATACCATCTATGCTTCAACTTGACATGTGTAGAATTTCATTCTCACTCAAATAAATAAAGTCATTTGAATCACTCTTAATGATGTTTAAAAGGAGGCATAATAGTTTCCTTATCGTCTTTGTGTATGAATACTTGGTCGAGTTTAACCAAATGTTTTAGTGTACCACAAGCTTATGCCCTTTAAGTCCATACCTATTACAAATCTCATTACAACAACCCTTTAAGCGTCATTATTCACACTCTTGCCTTTCTCTTGTCTAACCCATGATTGTTCCAGTTCGAGTAGTATGAGAAAAGTAGAGCATGATATCTTTGAAATTTACGAACAAGAACTGGTGATTTTTGAACAATAAACCAAAAGTTCAAAAACATGTATAAGAACCTATTGTTGTAGTATGGTGATCCACTATCTTAAAAATAATTAGTGGAGCAATGGGTGTGCTAAATTGTTTTCACTGGTCGTTACCAAGGTATGACAACTACGTCTATATTCACAGTGCACTCGCTAACTAAGGAATGGAGTATTATTCGAACGTTGTCTAATAATATTAGAGTGAAAAAAAAATATATGAAAATATTTTAAAAGTTGGTGATCTAAAATAAAATCTGCAAAGATTATTTATATAGGCACGTTACAGACAACCTCATAATGGTTGAAATAAACCAGAAAATATTTTGAAATCACAAGATTTGAAATGTGACCCATAACAAACATGGGGATAAAGCATAACCTACAATAGTAACTCTTATAATAGCATTAGATTTGGGGAGGAGAATCATCAAAACATGGGGACCGAATTCCGCAGCTTTCTGGTTGATCTTCTTAATAATCGGTTGGATTCTCCAACTCACAGCTTACACCTGCTTAATACCTTGAATAGATACAAGGTTATCTGATAGAATAAACTTTTTTTGGTAGGGTGTGCTTCACAAATCTGAACGGCCTTTAAAATTGTCATTGCCTCCCCTTCCAAAACTGATTCGCAAACTTAATCTGTTTTTATGCTCTCTGAAGTTCTTGTTCTTTTATCAAACTGTTGGATTCCGATCCCAGTACCAAAATTTAAAAAGTAAGAAAGAATAAGAGGAGAGAAAAAAAAGTAAGAATCAAGCTACGTCCTCTCATATAGTCGACCCTACTGTTTGGAAAATGGTTTGGAATCTAAAAGTGGCCCCTAAAATTAAAAACTTTATGTGGAAGGTAATTAAAAATTTACTTCCTACCAATAATAATGTTTATAAAAGAAAGGTTATTAAAAGTCCTATAAAGATATTGAAAATTCAGAACATGCTATTAAATTGCGATTGGGCTAGAGCTATATGGTATGCTTCTCCCTTTAATTTGTTAACTTGCAACCAATCCACTGCTAAAGTGGATTTATGGATGGCATTTTTGACAAAAAAGGGAAGGAGACTAAAACTATCAATAAGTTTATGATGGAACAGGTCTGTACAATTTTCTGGTATATTTGGAAGGATAGATGCGCTTATAAGCTTTAAAAACAGAAGTATTGACCCAATGAGAACATTAGAAAATGCAAGAAAGGAATGGAAAGAATACCAAAATACGAATTATCCTAAGGATGTGACTAAATTACTGAAGGATATTAATATTAACAATACGAGTAATAAAGAGCTGATTAATACAGCTTCTGGGGAGATTAACTGTAATAGCAATGATAGGGTAATAAATGTGAATAATAGTAATAATTCTATGAAATAGATCCCCCCCACTAATAATTTTATTAAGATAAATTGCGATGCAGCAGTTGGAATTAATAAATGTGTTATTTCTTGTGTTTCTAGGGATCTTACAGGAAGGATTATCGATTGTAAAGTATGGGATATTGCAGCTGAAAATTCAAAGGAGGCGGAAGCATTGGGCATTCTCAAAGCGTGTCTGGTGTGGCCTAAGGTGTGATAAAATAATGATATAAATAAGTGCAAATACACACCCTAAACTAACACTGTACTGCAAGTATTACAGGACGTATGCAAGTTTTAATGATAAGAAGATTCGTTCCTCAGGGACTAACGAAAGTTAGAGAGAACTTATGCAACTTATCAAGTGCAGATTAAAGATAGATAATAATACGCAAGGATAAAGAAGAGAAAGATAGATATTTATTTGGTTTTTAATAAGAAAACTAAACTACTAAATTAAAAGACAGGAAACAAATAAAAGAAAAGAAAAGAAGATAGTATGAAAGTCTAGCTTGAGTTATTAGCATGCAATCCCCACTAGTTTTGCCGTTCTAAATATGTAAGGGTAAATTATGTAGTATTTCCCTAATCGGTCCCAATATGCTATCGGTAGTTTAAAATAGGATTTACCTGTGTCAATAAGGCTTCCTAAGCAAACTTTTCCTGTAATTGGTAAAGAGTCACTAGACTCAACCATAGTGATTATCTAGATAGGTTGGGTTGTCAGATCAGACCTAATACTAGACGTTATGTGCTAAACATGCAATTAAACACCGTTGTCAATGGTGACCTAATTACTAGATGGTAATTCTATATGGCCGCGGTTCCACAAGAACACAGAATATAAATCCAAACACATAAACAGAGAATAAAAACTATAATTCTATTTAAAACATTAAATTCCCAAATTAGATAGATGTCAATCAAAACTAGGGTTCATACATATATGCTAAAACTCAAACTAATAGAATTAGTTCATACAAAGAAGAGAAGAGAAAAGAATTACAAAATAAGAGGTTGAAGGAGACATGATTGATGCAGAGCTCCTTCCAGACTTCTTCTCTTGTGTTGCAGCTTCCTCTTGGCCTTAAGGTCTGGCCAAGGATGATTTAAGAGTGTTAAGAGGTTGTATTTATAGGTTAGAGGTTGACCTAATTCGTTTGGTGGAGATAACTTCAAGTAATGGACTCCTGGCCCAACTCAAATTCGTAAGGAAAACACTACTGTGTTGTTTTGAGTGTATCTTCTTCGTTATTGGTCGGATTTTGCTCCACAAGATACCAAAAGAATCGCAACAGAATTATCTAGGCCCTTTATAAGGAAATTACCAAATTAGGCCTATTTCTTAGGTAAAAACACCAATCTTTAGACGTGTTCTGCAGAATCCCAGATTTAGGCAGCTTTTCCTTTTCCTAATTGAACTCAGTTTCCTTCTATCTCCAATTTCCATGCATATCTCTTTCCATAAGTTGTAGTCTTTGACTTGGACTCTAATTAATCTCCATAATTATCTTTAAAGCTTCACACTAAATAAACAATTAAACCCAATATGCTCTAAAAATAATAATTCTACAAATCAAGACTCAAAATAGGAAAGTGCACTAAATTAAGCTAAGATCGACCTATAAACTAATAAATAAGCCTAAAATGATGTCTCTGAAGTATATTATATTATCACAAATGAGGAGACATCAAGACCCCAACTCAAAGTTGTATCGTCCCGATACAATAAAAGTAAAGAACAGTAGGGTAGTCAGAATAAACAAGAAGAAGTCGGAGGAGATCAAGAACAGAATATAATGAATGATCCTAGAGCATAAAATCCAAAAAATCTCATGTAGTACTGCTCAAGAAATAATGCACAAAGATGCTTAATACACATGTAATCAACAATCCATAAATTCAAGTTAAGATTAATTTCGCAATGCCAGAAAGAGAGGATGATAACTTAGTTCAGGTTAATGGCTATAGGTTGTTCATAGGTCCCAAATACAGCATCCAATGGTCCACTTACCTATTACCTAATAGCTCAATTGTTTCTCCATCTAGTAGTTAAAAATCCTAAGGTCTTGGTTATAACGTGGCTTAAGGACGGGTGTGGTATATTTGGATAATGAAAAGTGAGCTTTTGGCTCTCTCCTCACTAGCCATCAACGAATCGCCCTAGAGCTTGAGTTGTCACTCGAAGATGTTCTCACTCAACCCAATTTATTGATGCTTTTTAATGTGCATCCCCAATAATCCCAATAAAAAACCTTTGATGATATAAAATCCACTTTGCCGGTCCGAATATATATTTTCTTTTTAATTCAATTTTTCTCTTTTGTATAGTTATGATTCTCTTTTGATATTGAGATATCATACTATTTTCTTTTTTTTCTTCATATATATATATTCTTTTTCTTTTTATTCCCTTGTTGGCAAAATTAGCTCGTAGCTTCTTTTTCATTCACTATTACCCCGGCAAAGGGTTACAATATATATTTTTCATCATCAATAAAATCACAAAGATAATTCCCAAACCCAATGTTCCCTAACAATGAAACCCACCACCCCAAACTCAAGCTCTAAAACGAGTGTCTCAGGTTTTGCGATTCGAGTGCGGGTCATATAGATAAGTCCTAAAAACTAGGGTATGGATTATAATGTGTTTCAAATGAAAGGCTTTAGAAAGGCTCAGAGGGGATAAGACGGATAAATAGCAATAATCAAATAAAAGGGCGAGAAAGTATCAAAGGCTTCAAGTGTTTTAACATGAAAGAACTGCCTTAGTCATTTTTCTAACTACCTAATTTCGTTACTTTTTCACTACTAGTTTATAGACAAGTGGGTTTTCAACTAATTTTAAACCTCACGTTCTACACACCAAATAACTATTCCTAAGTTTCAACATACTTCTTAGCATTGCTCATTAACTTTTCTATCCTTTATTTCCTGTTTTCATACATGCATCTAAACAATTTTGTTGCATCTTTCAAAAAGATACTACTTACTATCATTAACTTAATTAAATCATGCTCAATAGGTACATTCAACATATTCTATGCCTAATTAATATCCCCAACGGATATATTCCTTTTGTCTTCATTTTGCTGCAGGAAACCCTAATCTGCGGTGCACCGCGGGGTTGGTGCAGTGTACCGCACTGAGCTTGCTAAATTCACTTGCTCTTTGACGGGCTAGCCCCCTGGTCCGTGCCCTGGTCCACACATCTGCGGTGTACCGTGCCCATAGTGCGGTGTACCGCACCAAAGGTCTAAAACACCTTTTAATGAGTATATCTTATACTACGATGCTCGGATCAGAAAACCTTCTTCACGAGAGTTGTAGAGAACATCATTCTAATAAACTTTGTAGTTGATCACTAAAGCTAATTCTCAATGTACACAAAGATAAGGTTAAAACTATTTGTATGAGAATTAGTTTCTTAAGATAAAACAATAAAGATTTGATCTAAATGATAAAGAATGTGCTTTTTGATGAATTAGAGTGCAAGATAGAATATGTAAAACAAAAGTAATTAGCACACTAAACACAAGAGAATTTGTCACATTAAAACAACCTATTAAGGGAGGCTATATGCCAACAAATAGGCTGCCTATTAATTCTCACATGATTTGTAATATTATTAAGAGTATTTATTTAGTTTCTGAAAATTGTAATTCTATTTTTCGATTGGTTAATCGTAGTAGGAATAAACTAGCCAACGGGGTAGCCAAGCATAAGCTAAGTGGCAACATGCTAGGCTCGTGTTTAGACACGTACCCAAGCAGGCTAGTTAAGATAATTAAGGATGAAACAGTTCTCTCGGGGAATAGGATGATTTTGTGATAACTTTTATTTGAATGAAGTAAGGTTTTGGAACAAAAATATAAAAATATTTGTATTTGAAAGACGCATCACATTTTACTATTATATCCGATTCGTCATAATTTGGTTCTTCTTATTTTACCAGTGTTGATTCTTTATTCCCCTTGATTGTATTATTGACTTTTCAAGTCAATACCATAGACTTATCTCATCAATTTATTGGTGTTGAAAATGATTATGTCTACTATTTACTTTTATTGTTGGGTATATCACTTAGAAAACTCATCTAAATAATATCCACAATATGTATTTTAAGTGGTTTAATTATATATTTTTTTCCTTATCAATTTTTATCTTTTATATAATTAGGACATCTAAAATATATATCATAAATGTTATTTAGACAATCGTTTTTAAAGGGTTAATGCCCAATAGGCATCTGCCACCTTACACCCTTGCCCATAAAAGACACCATATTTTTTAAAGAACATCGAATAATGAGAAATTTCCCATTACTTAAAGTTTGAGTTATAGGAAGTTTTCTATAACTCAAACGACTCCTTTTATGGGAAAGAAAAAAAAAAATATATGTGGTTTTTTATGGACAAAAAAATAATAATTAGGATAAAAGAAAATTAATTCTATCTTAAGGTGTTTCTTTGAGCAATAATTGTTTTTTTAAATGATACCTAATATATATTTCTATTTTTATAAGACTATAGGCTACACGCCAACTAATCTCAGTCTCATAGTTTTTTTTTTTTTGGTCGAAGAGTCTCATAGTTGATAATTATAGGAAAGGATATTCGAATAATTCAAATATAAGATGTAGGTAGACCGTAGACATGATTGACTATCCTATTTTGGAAAAAAAAAAAGATTGACTATCCTATCGCCGCTAGACTAATTTACTTAATAGTTAATACGCTTCAAACACCTAATAGTGAATGGCACTACAAAATTGTGACTCAATAACCATACATAAGTGTTAATTTCAAAAAGAAAAATTGTAGTATTCATTTAATATTATTCATTTTAGAAGTGATTCATAAAGATCTACACATTTCACTTTAAACCTATAAATTATTTGGGTTAACTCAACCAAACATGACCTTATTATTTTCTTTCATACTTAAAAAAATATACTAAAATCAATAGTTGATCTAATAGTTAAACTAATCCGCAGAAATTAAGAGGTACTGAAATGAGATTCTGAAATTAAATTTTAGTGAAGTAAAATAATTTCGAGTTTAAAATGGCTCTCATATGTATTAAAAACTAAATTATATTATTTTTTAATTACAAATTTAATCACGTGTATAATTCTACTACAAATGATTCATATATTTTCGAAAATAATGATATATATCATCAAAAATTTATATAGTCTAAATAACAATGATTTAAAAAAAATCGTCAATACTATGTTTAGATTTAAATTACAAAAAAAAGTGATTGTCGAAAATTAATCAATTCTTTCACTTGTTTACATTTAATTTTTAATATTAATAAAAAAATTAAGAAGATTAAAGGATTATTTAAATTTATTTAGTAATATATATTTTTATTCTTTTATTTAATTTTAGAGTCAAACTTGGAAAAAAGACAAAATTCATATATAAAATATTTAAAAGGGAAAATGACCCAAAAAATCAAAATAATATTATTTTCAGCCCAATAACATCAATGACAAAATTTCTTCCCAATAACATCATTAACTAAATTTTGTCCTTGATGGGAATCGTCTTTGACGGGAATCGTCCTTGACGGGAATCGTCCTTGATGGGAATCGTCCTTGACGGGAATCGTCCTTGATGGGAATCGTCCTTGACGGGAATCGTCCTTGACGGGTAAACATGTAATCTTATAATAGTAAGTTAATGGATGATTCTTTGGGGCAAGTATAATATTATTTTGATTTTTTGGGTCATTAACCCTATTTAAAATATTCTTAATTAAAATAATAAAATTAGTTAATAAATCTAATTAAAAAATATAATAAAATATATATTCAATATTATCAATCTTTTTTTTCCAAACAAAAAATGTTATACGATCATTTTCTTTTCATTTCTTTTCTTTTATTATTTTTTCATTATATTTCTTTATTTTTCTTTCCTTTGAATACATAACTTTTAGGCGGTCTACCTAGCATTTTGCCTAGACGTCCTAAGTGACTAAAAGACCCGTTTAGACATTGGTCAATTAATGAACCATCCAATCTAATTAATAGGTCAATTAACAAGATTAATCTATCATATATACCAATTAAACGACTCATGCGACTTAATATAATATTTTTTTAACATTACCATATAGTTATTACCTAACTATATTCATTCTAAGCGTTTACCTAAGGGGTTTTACAAGAGAATCATGGAAAAAATGAAGGGAAAATTAACAGGTTGGAAGGCAAAAACCTTGTCTCTTGCGGGGCGAATTACTCTCGCTCAATCGGTGCTAAGTGCTATTCCAACCTATCAAATGCAATTCATGAAGCTACCATTGTATGTGTGTGACGAAATAGATTGCCTACAGCTACTAACCTGTTTCGCAGGGAAGTGATAGACACAAGCTGCTGCAGTATCTGTGGAAGAAACGGTGAGAACGTTGGCCACTTATTGCTCCGATGCACTATTGCGAAAGCTGTATGGTCATCTCTTGGACTGGTGCGTAACAGCACACGTGACTCAACAGCTGCTGCATCAGGGACGAAGAACAGGTATACAGCAGGCCCAAATACTCCAGACCTGAACGAGAGTTGTAGAGATCAGTTTGACCGAGAAGGGCCTGCAGAAAGCGAGAGCAGTACACTGATATCTAATGAAATAATAAAACTGTACAGGAGCTGTAGCGCAGCTAATGTGAATTTGGGTGATGAATTTCTGCAGCGAAACACTAGCCATGCGAGAGTGAATCTGCAGAAATGGATTGAGCTGAATTTATGCTCTAAACAAATGTATGGAAGTCTTGAATTGCACCTTATATTCATTGCAGCAGTTAGTACAATTTGGTCGAGAAAGAACAAGGCAATCTTTGAAAATCCTGGGACTGTTCCAAGATTGACAGGGATAAAAAGAGATATCATAAGGGTTGCGAGTGATTTTGTATCCGCGTGGGGAAATGAGTATGATGAAGGTATAATAAAAGCGGCAAAGAACAAGCTGATCAAATGGGTGAAACTCAAAGGTAAACTGAAAATGAATATCGATAGGAGTTACGATCAGGGGAGGAATCGAGCCGGTATAGGCGGGCTATTGAGGGACGAAGAAGGTAATTTTGTGGAGGGCTTTGCGGGTCCTTGTGTTGTGGAATCCCCGGCCCTTTCCGAATCCTTAACTTTGCATTTTGGATTGAAGTGGGCTTTGAACCGTGGCTTCACTGAATTATATGTTGAAATCGACTCAAGAGAACTTCACGCGCTAGGGCGGTGGTAATTCTACGAGTTGGAATTGCCATATAGGAAGTGAATATAGGGATATGATAAGAGCTAATCCGGGGTTTGAGGTATTGTGTATCTACCGAGAAGCAAATATATGTGCTGACAAGTTAGCAAAAAGTGGAGCAGAGTTGAGTGGAGAGCCTCGTACTTTGGAGGATCCGCCTGATTTTCTATGGCATTTTATTACTAGTGATAGGAGTGGTTGTATGGTACCTAGACTAGTCTTAGACCTTCTGTGAGGGATTTAGTTGATTGTTTCTCGTCAACTTCGGCTTTTTAAAGCCTCATATGTATGCAAAAAAAAAAACTGTCTATTACATAAAATAAATTTAAAACTAACCTAACTCAACACATAAAAAATAGAGAATTGAAAATAGAATTGCTTAAGTTGGAGTATAAAAGTGTAACAAAAAATGAAAAAGTTAAAAATATGTTTGGATTAAGAGATTGGAAAGATAAGGTTAGAGTAATTTATTACTATCCATTCCTTAATTTTCCATTAAAGAAAGATGTAATCCATTATATACTTTATTTATCAATCCCTTAAAATTGAGGTCATCCAAGGAATCATTTATTATGTTAAAATATCTATTATACATTTTCTTTATAAAATATTTTAAGAGTAATGTTAGATATCATTAATAAATTTATCAACAAAATATCATCTATACCATGGATAGTAGATGGTTCAATTAAATCATTTTTTTTCTTAATTGATTTTTTTTCTTTTCTTAAATAATTGGATTATTTACTATATATCATAAGTAATATTTTAGTTATAAGTTTTTGGGCGATACTTAATATTAATTTAATATTAATTGTATATTAAACAAAATGCAATGAATCATTTAGGTATAAAATGAATCTCTCTTATCTACTCGGTTTGTAGTCTAATAAAAATACGAATATTCTTTTAATAAGATCTTCTTTGCTCAATTGATTTAATTTAAACAATATTAAATACTTCCTTCTTTTTCTTTTTACTATACTCCATTAACATTTCATTTATTAAAGAATCATTATTAATCCAAACATATCTTAAGAATTTTTTGAATTTCAATGCAAGATTTTTCTATATTGATTTTTTAAGTTAATAAAACTGTCATTATTTCATTTAAATTTGTATTGTTTACGTGGACTAAAATAACTAATATATATTAGGTACATTATTATTCAGTTGTCATTGAAATAAATGTCTTTAAAAATATAATTTTAATAAAATAATATTAAAACCCCTTGGAAGAACCTACTTAAATTTCAATTAATGGACAATCAAGGCTCGAAGTGTTCGCACGCACCAGTAGCCCATACCGTTTTAGAGCATTATCACCCATGTCTTGATGTGATTTGATTATACATGTATTGTCACTTCCTTTTGTTTCATCGATCTATTATATATTCTTTTCCGTATGCACTCTAATTAAATTATGCTATCGTCACGAGTGATATTAACATGGTATATATCACTACTCAATTCTCTATACACATTACTTTATAAATTATAAAATATTTACTTATACAACTCAATATTTTCTAGGGTTAATTGCCCAAAAGGTCCAAAAACATGTTCCTTATCTTCAATGTGTCCAAATTTTGAGCAATCGATGTGTTATCTTTGTGTTTTTAATGTGTTGCGTGTGTTTATCAATCAATTACATGTATGGACCTTGTTTGGTACTCCCTCCATCTATTTCTATTTGTCTATCTTTTAGGTGCACACAAATTAAAAAGAGCATTTAATATTTTTTCCCTTTTACATAATTACCCTTAATTAATACACATAAGGTTATTTATTTTAATACTCTTTCTATTATTTAATTAAGGGCAATACTAGAAAAAGTATCGAAAAAGTGTCTTAGTAATAAAAAATGGACAAATAATATTGAGCATCTTCTTTTAAATAGTTGGACAGATAAAAATGGACGAAGTAAATAGCAATTTTTCTACATGAATCTTTTAGGTCAAACATCCTATTTTCTATCCATATCGTATTATATCTATTCTAAAACTTCTCAAGAATTCTACCACATCGTTTTTAATCAATACCATAATCTATCAATTCCAATCTAAGTAACGTTTTTTTATAACGCTCATATATACAGATTTAATATATGGAGCAAATACCAAAAATAGGTCATTACCTATAATCTAAAAATATTTTTAGGCTAGATGATTAAAAAGTGCCATTTTTAGGCCAAACGTATTTAAAAATATCATTTTAGGCCGTTTTACTAATTTAATTTGTTATTTATCGAATTTTAGGCATAAATTAGGCATTTCAAATAAAGTTCTTAATTTATGATGTGACCAAGTAAATATATAGTTTTTTTTGAAATATCCAATTTGCCTTTAAATTTTATGATATATATAAATAAATTAGTGAAATGGTCTAAAAATGATACTTTAAAATACATTTGGCCTAAAAATGATAATTTTGAGATGTTTGGCCTAAATGTATTTAAACCTTAGGTAACGGCCTAAAAATAGAATTTACTCTAATATGTGAGGATAAGTCATATATATAGAACGATCGATATCGTTTTAAAGCTAAATTGTTTGACTCCTCAAGCCGCCATGATAATGTTATAGTTATAAGGTTTGAATCCTCTCCCTAAACATAGATAACCTCATTCTAATTTACTTAAAATATTGCATGGGGAAACGTACACATTCCTTGTGGAATTAGTTGTGATACGCGCAAATCGTAGCCTAAACCACCCACATATCAAAAGAAATTATAGTCACAAATACGCCACTTATGTATCATAATATTTTACTCTATTACTTTATAAAAAATTACATTTTTATAGTGGCCTAAAAACAAACAATACCTTGTTTATAACCAACGAACGAGATCATTTGGAAACAAGATTATTCAATTTAAAAAAAAAATTAGGATTATGACACATGGTTAATTTTTGTTATATGAAATTGTATTTAAATCTACTATATCTTTTTTCCCATATAATTCTTACTATAATATTAGGTGTCTTCTAAAAATCATTCACGAGATCCAAATATAAGAAAAAGAAAAACTGAAATCAAAATAATATAATTAAACCATTTAACATTTAGTATATCATAGGAGTGTTATTAAATATTATATTAATAAGTGGATATACACCAACAATATACCCGATAAAGTAATAACGTGTATAAGTGACTTCTAGTACAGCTGTGTAGCAGCTTGAGACTCGCATCAGCTTAAACTAGTAGCTGCGCAGCTACATACAATTACCTATATATAGTATGTTATTCATATCATATTGTAATCATTCTGAATTCCACTGGATAATTATACGATATTATATTTCTCTATATTTCGAGTTATCGCTATTAGTTTTATAATACGTTATCAGTCTGAGTATCTACCTTATAACTGAATTACAATTAATTTATGATTCATAATATGGTTTGTAATTGATTTATGATTTATATTCAGTTTTGGTATTGTAATAAGGTTATAATTTATATATTTTGACTAAATTTCATTTCCTGAAGTGAATAATAATGTGTTTCTGAAAGAAATTGCAACGTCTTTCAATATCTTTGATATTGATGTCTCGATGATTCGAACTCCAGCCGAGATTACAGTCACTAAAGAATTAATTCTTGATTATTAGTAGTCTGAATACAAATAAATAAATTTCTTACCACCAGACTCGGAATAAATAGAAATGTCACGCCAGTGAAAAGTTACAGAAAATGAGTTATCACAAAATGATAACCACGAATGTTATCGATATAGTGGAACTAAATTTTGGTCGCATACGTGTTGTATGCTAAACCATTTGGTCGGTTGAAATAAAAGTTTTGGATGCCCAAAAGTTATGTTACCTTGTGGTACAAAATTGAAATTATGCGCGGATTATGGTTTAAGTAAATCCTGAAAATATTTACTAAATTTAAAGTTATTCGCCAAAATGAATATTTTGTATAAACCACGAGTGTCCGTAGTAATTTATATCTTTGCATTATTCTGATAGTCACACCAGAAGTGTTTACTAGAAAATATCCTGCTATTTCTTCGGGGTTGTATTATATACATATTCTAGCAGTTGAAACACACATTGTGCAAAAGCAAAGATATCACGGTCCAAAATTTTTTATATCATGATATGATCGAGGCATCCAGGGATAGTGAGTCGAATAATAGTGAATATACTTTGACTCGACTTAAAAGAACCGGAAGTTTCTTTTACTAAGTCACTACCCATATGTTTAATTTTCTTTAGTAGGATTAACTATGAGACTATCTCAACAGGTAGTTGAGATTTTTATGTTGGTTTTAATTCTAGTTCTATTAATTGATATCTTGACACCTAAAATGTGATATCTTTAAAAAACATCTTGCAGAGTGTTATTTTGATGAGATAATTTACCCCTTATTAGGGGTGGGGGGTAGAGACACCGCAACCTGAAGTATTGTGTGAGATATCATGGCATATAATTCATTATCTCATCTCTTACCATGAACTAAAGAATCAGAATATGAAGTTCAAAAGGCAATTCATATGTGAAGTATTGTAATAATATACAAAATGCATTCATGAACACAAAGAATGTTGTAAAATCCCATATATCTATTGTTAACGCTCCATTAGATTATTGTCCTAAAAGGACATATAACTAATATGTCAGTGAATGCATTTAACCAACGCATGAAGCGTGGTGAACTTAAAATATATCTAACCATTGCATGAAGTGTGGTGAATCTAGAATACATCTAACCACCGTCTGAAGCATGGTAAACATGTAATGTATCTAACCAACACATGAAGCATAGTAGACCGGTAATGCATATAACCAACGCATGAAGCGTGGTAACCCTGTCGATTTAAAATATACCAGCCCCGAAGAAAGAAATCTCATGAGTAAATGATTAAATGGTAAATATCATGGAATGTGCACATCCGTGTATACGACGGGAATAGTTGAGTCAACTAATATTGGCACATGCATTACATCTAAAGTTTGTAATGGTCCCTGAAGTGACTAAGGTACCTGACTAAATGAAAGCCATGTAGATCCTTTATCTATCAAAAATATATGAAACCGTGAGACGGTTAATGAGATTGATATATTTTCTCTAGATTATGGCTTGAAATAAATAATGAGGATCCTAAATCAGAAAGTGGTGAAGTTGTCGACAATGAAATGGCCATACAATTTATTAAATCTATAATCTGACTTGTATCACATAAGTTTCTGCAGAAACCAGGAATTGATTATGGGGAGATGTCCTTATTCTCATGTTATGGATACAATGACGTTCAGATTTCACTTTTAAAAAACTCTTGCAGAGTTTACTATGATAAGGAAATCACCTATATAAATGTCATGATTCTTGGATTGATATCAATGTTCTTGATGAACACATGTGCTCGAAGCAGAAGTGCCTGAAGCATGATAAGTGCCCGAAGCACTTAGAGCGTATGAATATATTAAATTCTCAAAGAACGATAAATGCTTGGAGCATAAAAGATTCCCGAAGAATATAAAATGCATAAAGCACAAGAGAATTTTTATATAACATGATGCATGCAGTTAGAATGGATTACTTCCTCACCAAGACAGTATTATTTTATGATGACATTGTCTAATCCTAGAAATACAAGAAAAAGATTCAAGAAAAATAAGATCAGTTCGTGAGATGTCAAAGTATATTCTAACAAATTTTTCCAGGCGACAGTATCATCTACTAAAGATATATTATACTTATGTTGAATTATGGGCTCAAAAATATATTATATGATTAAATGTAACTATTATACCAATGCGTGTTCAATGAGGGGGAGACGATACTTGTGCATTGTATTTTTTCTCCTTCACTAAAGGTTTTCCCACAGGGTTTTTCATACTAAGGTTTGAACGAGGCATGCCAAAATATATGAAGAGAACAATATACTCCTCCCTATGTCAATCTATTTTTTATTGACACTGAACGAATATGATAAGTGAAAAGCCAACATATTTCTTCACTAAATCTTTACCAACAACGATATTCAAGCTACAGGCCCACCAGTAATGAAGGCATTATCAGAAAAATTGAACTTCGCAATGAGGGAGAGAATATATCGATATTTTGTACTCTTTTTCCTTCACCATGGTTTTTCCCAAAGGGTTTTCCTGGAAAGGTTTTAACGAGACATGTTGAATTTGGGTTACACCCTCCAAGAAATTATGTACTTTTTTTCTTTCATCAAGTTTTGTCCCAATGGGCTTTCTTGACAAGGTTTTAACGAGGCAATCATATATCATATCTCTCTCACTTAACTTTCGTTGGTGATATCCAAGGGGGAGTGTTATAAAATATTATATTAGGTGGATATACACCAACGATATCTCCGATAAAGTAGTAACGTGTATAAGTGACTCGCAGTATAGTTGCGCAACAGCTTAAGTTAGTAGTTGCACTGCTACTTACGGTTTCTATATATAATATGATATTTATAACCTTTCTGAATTCCACTGCATAATAATACGACATATATTTCTCTATATTTTGAGTTATCATCATTAGTTTTATAACAGTGAGTAATTTCTGAATGATGTTTTTTAAAATGATAGATACCCATTCTTACACTTTTTTTTTAGGTAATGTATTAGTAAAAAATAACTGTACACTATACAAGAGAGTTACCTAACCAAGACAAAAGGCTAAAGATAGCAACTAAGAAACTAAATACGACTACCTCATACTAATACTAATACAAGTTAATCGTTCACTATCATCCATTAACGAACGATGATGGAAAAAAGAAAAGAAAATAAAAATAATGTCCCACTTACTCAAATTCTTATAAATACTTTCTTATCAAGATAGATTTAGTTTTTAGTTCAGAATATTAGCGAGTAAGGAAAATAGTTTACAATATGAGAAAAAGAAGTTAATAATGTTACACCAAAAAGAGTATCGGTTAGAAAACGACCACGACTATCAATCAAATCGGCAGGACACCGCCTCTCTCGTTTATCTCTTTCTCCTTCTCTAGCGGCAAATTCAACATATTGTTTATGCAATAAGCTTACCCTCTACGTAAACACTACTCCTACTTTTTTCTAATTTATAATTTATATATATATATAAAGGTACCAAAAAATAAAAAAAACTTATAAACCACTCTTTTCCTATTTATATATTCACATCTAACCCTCAAAAACCAACTTAATTATACAAGTATTTATACACATATACATAAATGTTGATGTGTACCAACAAAACTTTATTCATTCATTGATTTCTCTGTTTCTTTGCTTCCCCCACCTAATCTACTATACTATTCAAAGGTACCCACAGATAATTAACAAGTAAATATATTTTTTATTTGTTTAATCGATATTACCCATTTCGTCTTTTGATCTAGGTATTTCAAATCACCATCTGGGTATTTGGGATTTTTGCTTTTATGTTGTTCTTTTGTTTGTTGTATTTTGGAGTTTATTAGTTGGTTTTACTTGTTAACTGTATCGGGTTTTGATACGTTGATGTTTTGATTTATATTTTGCTTTTGAGTGATTTGTAGAATCTGCTTTATTTATATTTGAAGATTTTTGCTTTATTCTCATACTCTTATAGCTTAAGAAAACCCCTGTTTCGACCCTAGATTTTAATTGTAATGCTTTCTTGTGAAATAGCAAGAACATATAAAAAGTGTTGATGTTTGAGGGTTTGGATATTACTTTAAGATCGCTTAAATGATTAAATTCATTATTATGAATTTAAGATTCCGAACTTGAATACCCTATTTGATGAAATCTGTATTTACTGAAGTGATCATTTATGTTTGTAATTAGTGAAGTTTGTACCTATAACTAATCAACTTCTAGTACAAGTATCAAGAATTAATGTTATGTATAATGTTGGTAATTTTCTTTGTGTTGCTATATTAAAACTAAAGTTTAATATAATTCTTTCTCTTGTACTACGCAGTTAATTGAAGAATTTGCTATTGTTCCCGAATTTCATAGTTATGTTTTCTCTTTAAAACCTGTACAATCCATTGTATAGGTTTTGAACGGTTAAGATTCAACAGATCTTCCAGGTTTTGCTCATGGCTTGGCCTGTACCATCTCAAGGAAAAGATGAGGTTATAGGTCCAAAAGGACTAGTAAAAAAAGTTGAATTTGTTCGTATTATAACCGAAGCATTATATTCACTCGGATATGAAAAAACCGGTGCTTATCTCGAGGAAGAATCAGGAATACAATTACATTCCTCAACAGTAAATTTTTTTATGCAACAAATTCTCGAAGGTAAATGGGATGAAAGTGTAGCTACATTACATAAACTCGGTATAATAGACGATTCCTTAATCAAATTAGCATCTTTCATAATATTAGAGCAGAAATTTCTCGAATATTTGAACAGTGAAAAGATAATGGATGCTTTGAAGACATTAAGAACAGAGATTGCACCACTTTGTGTGAATAATAATCGAGTATGTGAGCTTTCTTCATGTATTGTATCACCTGCACATCGGATTATTAACGGTCAAGATTTAGCGAAGATGAAACCACGGTCAAGATTACTTGAAGAATTACAAAATTTACTTCCTTCTGAAATTATGATACCTGATAAGAGATTAGTTTATTTAGTTGAACAAGCTCTTGATTCACAAAGTAATAATTGTAGGTATCATAATTCTTCAATTAAGGATATGTCTTTGTTTAATGATCATCAATGTGGTAGAGATCAAATCCCTTGTCAAACTTTACAGGTAAATTTAATATTTTTTAAATTATTTTTTAGCTATAATTTATGTTTTATTATAACTACAGATAGTACAAGAACACACTCAAGAAGTTTGGTTCTTACAATTTTCCCATAATGGAAGATATTTAGCTTCATCTTCAAGTGATTGCTTAGTTATTATATGGGAGGTAATATATAATATATAAACGGTAAACAATTAGTTTTAATGTCAAAATCTTCTTTAATTTTACGATTAAATAGGTGAATATGGATGGTAGAGTTTCTTTAAAGCATAGATTATCGGGCCATCGAAAGCCCGTATCGTATATTTCGTGGAGCCCGGATGATCGTCAAATACTTACATGTGGAACAGAAGAGAATGTTAGAAGATGGGATGTTTCTTTTGGTCAATGCTTACATATCTATCAAAAGAATATAGGGTTAATCTCGTGTGAGTGGGTCCCGGATGGGTTAAAGATATTTACTGGTGCGTGTGATAAGAGTATTAGCATGTGGGACCTAGAGGGTAAAGAGTTACAAATCTGGAAAGGTCAAAGGACTGTTAAAATATCGGATTTAGCTATAACTAACGATGGAAAACAGATAATTACGATTTGTAAAGAAAATATGATACTTATTTACGGTTTGGATTCGAAGACTGAAAGATTTATTCAAGAGGATCATAAGATTATGTCTTTTGCATTATCGAGTGATAGTAAGTTTTTATTGGTTACTCTTTTGAATGAAGAGATTCATTTATGGAGTATTGAAGGAAATCTTGTAGCGAAATATAAAGGTCATAAAAATTCTCGATATGTTGTTAGATCTTGCTTTGGTGGACTAGATCAAGCGTTTATTGCTAGTGGAAGTGAAGACTCACAGGTAAACTTTATTCTTTGGGTTATTTGCAATTACACCCCTAAACTATGAATGTATTTGTAGGTTTATGTATGGCATAAGGATTCAAGAGAGCTTGTGGCTACATTGCCAGGTCATTCTGGGTCTGTAAATTGTGTGAGCTGGAATCCGATGAATCCTCATATGTTAGCTTCAGCAAGTGATGATCGTACGATTAGAATATGGGGTTTAAATGAGGTGAAAATGGAGTGTAATGGGGGGCATAGTAATGGTGTGTGTTACTCAAATGGGAGTAATTGAAAAAGGTTGAATACTTTTAGTCTTTTATGTAACAACATTTACTTGATGTGTAAATTCTTTTACTTTTTGTGTTGAATTGACGAATATTAGTAAGCAAGATTGTGAAAGGCTATTTCACATTGATTATGAATTATGAAGTTTATTTAGGTTCTTGATTTTATTTTTTGTGATTGTTGGTGCATTTTTAAGCCTGCCTTAGGATTTGTATGCTTCTCTTTCATTATATTGTTTTGCTTAACTGAAAGGTTAATCACCTTTTTTGAGTCAATGTTTTTTGATTTCTTATTAGAATTATATTACAATTAGAGTAGGCTATTAAAACCATGGTCTTCTCTGTGATTGCTCCCACCTCTCCTTCTTTCTACCTTTGCAACTTGTTTTTATATTTTCTTTCATTTTGAGAAGAGAAGAAGGATTTTCACACTGAAGATTATTGAGTTCAAGACTTGTTGTTTTCATTCGAATATGGTCTTGAATTCGTCCTTTCGGAAGATTTTTGTTAAATGTTTTATCTCCTTTGTGAAGAGGATACCCTTTCTTAAACAATAGTTTGTTAAGGTTAGACCCCTTATTATGTCTTGGCTCTATGACGCATAGGGAATAGTAGCTTCCTTATGTTGGGATGCCATGAAATGGGTTATTGAAGGATTTTCGTGTTTTTATAATTCTGTGGGTACGTTTTTTGGAGGGTGCTAGATCTATTGAAACTGGTAATAGGAAAGTTATTGTTCACCTCGCGAGGATGTTGGTTTTTCCTTTTCTTGTCGAGTTTTAGGTGGATCAACAAGGAAAAACTTTGGCTTGTTATTCAGTTTGTTACTATTTTTGTCTGCAAAAAGTCTACCTTGTTAAGGATCTTCGAAGATGGTGGCTTAGGTTGAATAGTTATAGGGATTGGCGACTTTCATTTGATTTCTTGAGAGACTATAGGGATTAGCGAGTTTCATTTGATTTCTTGAGAGACTGCTTTGACCTTTTTTTTTGGTCTTTCCTGCAACTTCTTTTAAAAATTATGGGATCTCAAATGCAAAGGGTTTTAAAAGCTTTTATCTTTGGGTTTTGTTGCAACTTTTCTTGCAAATTTTGGGTGTCGATTGCAGAAGTTCTTAAAAACCTTCGCTGAAGCAGGGATATCTCTTATGTTTTAACTCTAATCTGGAAACTAAACATGTTAGATGGTGGTAGAGTGTACCATGTCTTCTTTCTTCTTGAAAATGCTGTTTTAGGGTTTCAAAAAAGGAGGTTGTTTAGTTCTCTTGAGGATACTCTACAATGGGATACCGGTTTGAAGCTAGGGAGATTGCACCTTATTTCTTTGTCAATCGCCTCTTGGATTTGGTTATTATATTTTTGGGTGAAAGGAAGAGTAGTTTTTTATTTGATGAGATTTTTTTTCGGCATGTGAAAATATCTTCCCTGTCATTCTTTTTAGATTTTCTGGAGATTGAAGTTTGTGATTCTTGGGGCGAGTGGTATGAGGATCATGAGATTGTGGTTGATGTCTCCTCATTTGTGATAGTAAAATACACTCTTGAGATATCATTTTAGGCTTATTTATTAGTCTATAGGTTGATTTTAGCTTAGTTTAGTGCACTTTCCTATTTTGAGTCTTGATTTAGTAACATAATATTTTTAGAGCATATTGGGTTTAATTGTTTATTTAGTGTGAAGCTTTAAAGATAATTATGGAGATTAATTAGAGTCCAAGTCAAAGATTACAACTTATGGAAAGAGATATGCATGGAAATTGGAGATAGAAGGAATCTGAGTTCAAATAGGAAAAGGAAAAGCTGCCTAAATCTGGAATTCTGCAGTACACGTCCAAAGATTGGTGTTTTTACCTAAGAAATAGGCCGAATTTGGTAATTTCCTCTTCAAGGGTCTAGATAATTCTGTTGCGATTCTTTTGGTATCTTATAGAGCAAAATCCGACCAATAACGAAGAAGATACACTCAAAACAACGCAGCAGTGTTTTCCTTACGAATTTGGGTTGGGCCGGGAGCCCATTACTTGAAGTTATCTCCACCAAACGAATTAGGTCAACCTATACACTATAAATACAGCCTCTTAACACTCTTAAATCATCCTTGGCCAGACCCTAAGGCCAAGAGGAAGCTGCAACACAAGAGAAGAAGTCTGGAGGGAGCTGTGCAACAACTATGTCTCCTTCAACCTCTTATTTTGTAATTCTTTCTTCTTCTTTTCTTTGTATGAACTAATTCTCTTAGCTTAGGTTTTGCATATGTATAATCTATGAATTCTAATTCTTCTATCTAAGTTCTTTGGGAATTATATGTTTTAATCTGATATTAGCTACTTACCTTTATATTTGATTATGTGTTTTGATTTAATGATTGTTTTCCTTGCTAGTGCACGAGTATAGGATTACCTTAATAGTAGTTAGATGGTCACCGTAACTGGGTGTTTAACTATTGAACCACCACATAACGTCTAGTGTCGATAGCAGTTCTGACAAAACATACTTCTAACTAGATAGTCATTAAGGTTTGTTTTAACCACCATATCACCAATTGATTGTAGTGTGCTGGATAGGGCCTTAGTGGCATTTGATAACCCTATTTGAGTCCTCGTCTTGGTTGTGCCGTAGCCCCCTTAGTCGCTCTCAAGGTCTAAGGTAGTGGAATTTAGAATCCTGACTAAGTATACCAAGAGCTAATATTCTCCCTTATTAACTAGATTCATGGATAGAATTAGAAGGATTAGTGCATACTAGTAAAACCTAAGTTATATCGTTCATACTATCTTCTTTTCTTTTCTGTTATTTATTTTCTGTCTTTAATTTAGTAGTTTAGTTTTCTTATCAAAAAACCAAATAAATATCTATCTTTCTCTTCTTTCTACTTGCGTATTATTATCTATCTTTAATATCTGCACTTGATAATTTGCATAAGTTCTCTCTAACTTTCGTCAGTCCCTGAGGAACGAATCTTCTTATCATTAAAACTTGCATACGTCCTGTAATACTTGCAGTACAGTGTTAGTTTAGGGTGTGTATTTGCACTTATTTTATACATCTTTTTATCACACCTTAGGCCACACCAAGTTTTTGGCGCCGCTGCCGGGGACTACATCGTTAGTCCTTGTGCAATTATCTTGTGCTTTTATTTTAGTTAGTTCTATTTTACGCTTTTCTTTTTAGTTTTTGTCTTTACAGATTTTTTCTAGGCGAGAGCAGATTTATTAGGAGATAAAGGTTTCGTGCTATTAGATCCTGAAGAAGCTATTAAAAGATGGAATCTCTAAAGCTCAAGGAGTTAAGCCGACAACTTGAGGAATTACGAGAACAATCGCAACAACTAGCTCAGAGGAATCTAGTACATGCCTCACCTTCATGTCCTAGTTGTGGAGCAAGAGATCACTCGTGGGGACATTGCATGAACAATCCAGCCTCAATTTCCTTCATGCCTTATCAAAGAGACCATTATTATGATGGCTATTATCAATCTCAAGGAAATTACGCTGACTATCAATCCCCATAGAGTTACAATTGGGTCGGAGATCAACAGAATTATAATCGTAATAATCATTATTATGATGATTATTATCAACCACGACCACAATCTTACTATCCTCCACAACCTATCTATCAAGAAGCGCCGATTGACAATGAAGCTTATCAAGAACCACCTCCTTATTCAATGCAGCAAACTACACAAGAACAACCTCCGAGTTTGAATTCAAGTTTGGCTCGACTGATGCAAACACTTGACAATATAGAGAATAGCCAGCAAGAATCTCAAAACTCGCAGAATGCGCTTATGGAGAGGGTGCAAGCAGTGTCACGAATGGTGGAGAAAACTAAAATCTTTTCAAAAAGGCAACTCCGAAGTGATACTACTGCTCCAGAAAACAAAGTCTGTCATGCAGTTGAATTAGGAAGTGGAAAACAACTACCTCCAACAAGACCAGAACCAGAACCAGTCCCTATTCCAGATCAGAGGGGGGAAGAAGCAACAGAAGATAAGGTCGAAGAGGTAGTTGAACAAGAACGTGTCCAAGAGAAGACACCAGAAAAGAAAGAGAGCCCGGTGGTAACCAACACATGTCCTCCTCCACCATTCCCGTCACGTGTCAGAAAGGACATTTACTTAGAATTCAAGAAGTTCGTTGACATGGTGAACAAGTTAAAAACCAGCATACCGTTTGTAGAAGCTCTCACAAGAATGTCCAAATACGGTCAGTTCATGAAGGACATTCTTTCTAACAAACGAAGATTCGAGATGAATGGATTAACAGAGGAGTGTAATGCTACACTTGAATTCGAGTTACCACCAGAAACACCACTTCCCACGACATCTTGGATGGCATCATCCATGATTATAAAGAATCGAGCTGAAAAGTTCGTGGGAATTAAAGGCAAAGGGTGGAAATTTCGTCATCCTTAATCGAGGTAACACGTCTAACTTTGAAAGACGTTAAACAAAAGTGCTGTACGGGAGACAACCCGTAATTTCTTTTATGTTTTTACGTTTTTAGTTTTTAATTTATGTTTAGTTTAGTTAATTTTAGTTGATATTGCATATTTGAGAAAGGTATTAGTGTTTTTGATGATTAGGTATTGGAGAAATCGAGTTAGGGAAGCGAGCAAAATTTTTTTTTGGACAGAAACTTCGGCAAGCCATATCTTTGCGCTCGGATATCGGAATCAGGTGATTTTTGAGCCTAAACTGCATAACTTTTCGAGATCTATCTGCTGGGGATGTTTTTGCCACGTGCGGTACACCGGAACTCAGCCGTGGTGCACCGCGTGGTCAAAAACCCGTACTACAGGTTGCTACCGCGGGTTTTATCCAGAAACGAAAAAAAAAATAGCTGATGGGTCCTGTATACCGGACCCTATACCGCGCCATGCATCGCACAAACACGTGCCACGGGGTCCTACCACGGGTTTTTTGACGTAGGAGGCGCGGTGTACCCCGCGGTACACCCCATGGTCCGCAGGGGTAGTCCGCAGCGCCGCAAGAGAGAGAAAAACCTACGGGATTTGATTATAAAGGAGGTATTAAGCTTTTAGTTCCGAAATTTATAAACCCAAACCCTCTTTTTCTTCTCCACAACTCTCCTAACTCCATTGAAGCTCATCAAAACCTTCACCAATCATCAAAACACTACCCAATCACCATGAAAACACATCCAATTCATTCTCCACATCATTACAAGGAAGATTCAACCACCTATATCATACCAAAACACCTTGAATCCAAGAATCAAAAGCTTAAATTTCAAAAATTCATCCTCCAATT
Source organism: Nemophila menziesii (assembly GCA_029959085.1). Classification (NCBI taxonomy): domain Eukaryota; kingdom Viridiplantae; phylum Streptophyta; class Magnoliopsida; order Boraginales; family Hydrophyllaceae; genus Nemophila; species Nemophila menziesii. The sequence goes on from JARWIR010000013.1 coordinate 4,066,108, forward strand.
TCTTAAATCCATACCAATCCATGAAGAATCCATCTTACCCACATAGAGAATCATCATCAAATCACCTTTCCTAACCCAAATTAAGCTTGTACAACCAATAATCAAGAGTTCCAAATTTCAAGAGTGGTTAAAGCTTTGAGTTGGGGGTCAATTGAGATGATTAAGAGAACATGAACATTATCTACTGAAAGGGAGATGAAGAAATCAAGGTATTGGATCTAATTGAGAAGAAATCAAGTGAGAAAAGTCCTAGTTCCAATTCAAAGGGTAAAACAAGTCAAGAGAAGAGAGGTTAGCATGCTGTGTTGATGAGCAAAAAGATTCCAACTTTGGTGAAGAAGACAACACAACCTCTACAAATCAAAGACCTTATACCCAAAAGAAAAAGAGAAAGCTTCAATGGCCATGATAGCTTCTCCGAAGTAACAATTAAAGGAACTACCTTTTTCTTATACGAAAGTATTTGAAGAAGAAGTTGAAGGAGAATTCATGAAGATTCATGGAGATTTGGAATGCTTGGGTTGTTTGTGAATTGTAATGTGTGAGGAGAAGAAGAAGATGTGGCACAGTTGATCTATGAGGAGGTGATACAGATTTTCGATCTCTCCCATGTCGTTATACAATGCAATATCCTACTATGATCACGTGTCTTGATCGAAAAGCGAGTAAGAAGTTGGGTGAAGAAGATACATTAGATTTAATCCGAGTATCGTCTAGGCGAGGTAAAAGCCTCGAAGAGTATGTTTTCTTTCTTCCCTACCATTTCTTTATGTGCAATATGTATGCTAATTTTAAATTTTATTCTTTCTTGAGTCTTTTTCGAGTCGTGGGGACACGGCTCATTTTTGAGTTGGGGGTGGGGATTCGTTGTCCTCATCTTCCTTTTTGTTTTTTCATAAAATTTAAAATTTTTTGGGTTGAATTAGGCATAGAATATGTTGAATGTACCTATTGAGCATGATTTTATTAAGTTAATGATAGTAAGTAGTATGTTTTTGAAAGATGTTGCAAAATTGTCTAGATGCATGTATGAAAACAGGAAATAAAAGATAGAAAAGTTAATGAGCAATGCTAAGAAGTATGTTGAAACTTAGGAATAGTTATTTGGTGTGTAGAACGTGAGTTTTAAAATTAGTTGAAAACCCACTTATCTATGAACTAGTAGTGAAAAAGTAACAAAATCCGGTAGTTAGAAGAATGAATAAGGCGGTTCTTTCATGATTAAAACACTTGAAGCCTTTATACTTTCTCACCCTTTTATTTGATTATTGTTATTTATCCGTCTTAGCCCCTCTGAGCCTTTCTAAAGCCTTTATTACACCACATTATAATCCATACCCTTAGTTTTTAGGACTTATCTATATGACCCGCACTCGAATCGCAAAACCTGAGACAACTCGTTTTAGAGCTTGAGTTTGGGGTGGTGGGTTCATCATTAGGGAACTTTGGAATTTGGGTATTATCTTTGTGATTTTATTGATGATGAATTGGTATTATTGTAACCCTTTGCCGGGGTAATAGTGAATGAAAAAGAAGCTACGAGCTAAACTTGCCAACAAGGGCATTAAAAAGAAAGAATATATATATGAAAAATAGTGTGATATCTCAACATCAAAAAGAGAGTCAGAACTATACAAAAAAAAGAAAAAAATTGTTATGAAAAGAATATATATTCGGACCGGCAAAGTGGATTTTAAATCATCAAAGGTTTTATTTGGATTAATTGGGGATGCACATCAAAAGCATCAATAAATTGGGTTGAGTGAGAACATCTTCGAGTGAAAACTCAAGCTCTAGGCGATTCGTTGATGGCTAGTGAGGAGAGAGCCAAAAGCTCACTTTTCATTATCCGAATATACCACACTGATGTCTCCTTAAATGTTCTTATTTTCGACCCTTAGGAGACATCATTTTTGGTGTTTATTTAATCATTTCGATAGACTTTTGGACTAAATATGCAATAATATGATTTTCCTCTTTTAATTCTAGCATTTTTGATTTATTAAGCTTTTGCGCATAATATTGGTATTTTTAGTGAGTATTTTACAGGTTTTAGATGTTAGCTAGAAGAGGAATCCGAGGAGAAAGTCAAAGATCAAAAGATAGAGTCAAGACTTGAAAAGAAATCCCGAAGATATTATTTTTAGAGCTGAAAATCCATTTTCCAGGCCATAGATTGCTGATTTCGAGGCGCTTAAGCGATGATCTAGCTGTTGACCTTTGAAGAGAAATCATTCCTTATCGAATTACGGAACTTTAGCAACTGGAATGAGGTCAATCGGAGTTGTAACGCATCGGGAAAAGCTGTTTTAGTGAAGGTGTATCAGCAGTTACGGGATTTTGGGCTTAGAAAGTGGGCTTGGACATTTAATTAGTCTTTTATTTTCTGGTCCAAGCCCTAATCCGTTTTTACACTTATAAAAGGAGGTCTGGACTTCTATTTTACACACAATTCACATTCTGCAAGATTAAAAACACCAGAGAGAAGCAACTGAAGGAAGGAGAAGAAGCTACAAGAGCTGGAGAGGGTCTATATCTCCGTTCGTAGTCATTCCGATTCCGGAAATTAGGTTCTTTTATCTTTTTAATTCTGTAAACAATATGAATTCCTTTATTTTTAATTTCGTATTTCATTTTAATATGAGCTAAGTTTTATTTAGTGCTTGAGAACAAACAATGGGTGAATCCCAATTCCTATTAATTAACGAATGTTGAATTTGGGTTTTTAATAAATTAAACTAAATTAGGGCTTTTACTCTTTTCGATAAATTATGAATGTTTACTTTTTTTAGCGTCATGAACTAGGAACAGGTAATAGTATTTAGGCTATTCCAATAAGTGGCAATTGGATCATCCTGACGGGGGGTTTAAATACGGAACTATTTATTCAATCTAGGATAGAAGTTAATGATTCTGACGAGCTTAGCTAATCCTAGGGCCAATGAGGTAATAACACTTAATCATCCAACGGTGGATCATATTTACCCTGACGGGACTAGTGACACTTTAGGATCGCCTTATAGTCCACCCTGACGGGGGTATAAGGAATTTAGAATCCCGACCATTGTAATTGACTAATTTAGCCCTTAAACAACATAAGTTAAGAAATAGGATAGGGAGGATCCTTGCGTTCTCAAGTGCTACTTCTCATATTGCGTTTTACATCAATTTACTTGCGTCTTAGCTTTTATTTGCAATTTAATATTTGTCTTTCATTCATTAGTCTTACAACAAAAACCAAACAAACATATATTTGTCTTTTATTTTCATAAGTGCATCAATCACTACTTGCTAAACATTGTGATCAACCATTCCGTCCTTGGAACGAATCTGATTTATCAGAATTACTACTTGGGACAACCGTACACTTGCGGTTGTGGTTCGATTATTTATTGCATTATTTTTAGAACACACAAAGGACCACCAAGTTTTTGGCGCCGCTGCCGGGGACGGTAGCGTGTGACCACGGTGTTTATCCTTTAGTGATAAGTGCATTTTATTTTATTTTATCAGTTTTACGCTTTTTGTTTAGTTTCTTTTCAGGTTTTTAGGTTTGGTGTATGCGAAGAAGGCTATTCAAGGATCTAGAGCCAACACCTCCGACCCTTAGTAATCCAGAATCGTTGATCAGACTTGCGAACAAGAGAAGAAGAGAACGAGAAGCCTTAGAGGTAGAAGAGTTAAGTAACAGAATGGCAGACATCAATCTTCAAAATAATCAACAGAATAATGGACAAGGCCAGCTAGATGCAAATGGCCAACCTTTAGCTCCGGGCGTTATTCCTCCAGTTCAACCACTAAATCCCAATGCTCCAGTCCAGATAGTGATGAATCATGATCCGTGGTTTACTAATGGTCCTCCAGAAGTTCCATTCCGTGCTCCAGCTATAGGAGTAGGTGCTCCAGATATTAATGTTCCACGTTTTCGTCCAGATTCGGGTATGTTAGCTCAGTTCCAGAACTTTGGTAATTTTCGTGGTAGACCAGCAGAAGATCCTCTCAGGGCGGTACAGAAATTCAAACAGATATGTGATTCTTATATCACACAAGGGGTTTCAAGAGAACAGATGTATTTTGCTGCTTTTAAGTTCTTTGTTACTGAGGGAGCAAGTGAATGGCACGATACGCAAGATCCTACGAAGATCACCAATTGGGACCAATTAGAAATTGCGTTCTTTGACAGGTATTACCCAAGTAACATGAGGTTAGATGCTGAATTAGAATTGACACATTTCCGTCAAGAATATGAAGAAACTTTGGGTAAGAGTTGGACAAGATTCCAGATGTGTTTGCGTAAAGTTCCCAATCATGGGTATTCAGAACAACAACAGCTTAAGATCTTTTATAGAGGCCTTGATGGGAAGTCAAGAGAGAAGTTGGATACGCTATGTGGTGCAGGTTTTCTTCAAGTTCAACCCGCTCATGCTAAAATTATCTTAGAGAGAACAGTCAAGAATGAAGTTGGGTGGAATTCAGTAAGAACACCGGTTAAGGGAGTGAATAATGTTGATATGGAAGAGAAATTTGCTACGTTTGAGACGAAAATTCAGAACACTTTAGAGCAACAGTTGAAGCAGCTTACCTTAGCTGTAAAAGAAGGATTTTCGGGTAAGAAGGTAGCTGTGCATGCTGCACAAGAGGTTTATATGTGTTCGATTTGTCAGGTAGATGATCACGATGAGGAAAATTGTCCGAACAACCAAGAATCCGTGATGTTCATGTCCAATAGAGGTAACTTCAATTCAAGTGGTAATGGATATCAGCCTAACAGAAACCATCCTGGGTTTCAATACTCAAATCCTAATGGGGCAGCCAATCCTACCTATGCGTATCAGCCGCGTCCCCAAGGTAACAACTATAATCCACGACCACACAATAATTATCAAGGAGGACAGAATCAGGGAAATTATGTACAAAGGCAAGCTCCTCAGAATACTCCTCAGAATACATACGATGAAACTTTAAACCAAAAAGCCTTACCTGCCCATCCACAAGAAGGAGTAATTACCCTTCAGAAAACCGTTGAAAATTTGATTGCTCTTCAAACACAAGCCTTAGAACGTCAGAACGCAGCTGAAGCGAATATGAAGATTTTCCAGAATCAGCTAAGCCAAATTAATAAACAGCTAAATCAGCGCCCACAAGGGCAACTTCCTAGCGATACTGAGAATCCGAAGCAACGCGAAGATTGTAATGCTGTTACTTTGAGAAGTGGTAAGAACCTTCCTCCCCCTCCTTTTCCCATTATGAAAGAGAAAGAAGTACCAAGAAAAGAAAAGGAAGTGGTGGAGAAAGAGAAAGAGAATGAGAGTGAGGTTGAAGAAATAGTGAGACCAAGAGAAGTTCCGAAAAAGAAAGATGATATGGTGGTTAATCGCCCTCCACCACCGTTTCCATCGCGAGTTCAGAAAAAGGGAGATTTGGGTGATTTTCAGAAATTCTTTAATAGAGTGAAGGGTTTAAGTATTAATATTCCGTTACTAGAGGCAATTCGAGATATTCCGAAATATACGAAGTTTTTGAAGAGGGCCCTCACTAACAAAAGGCCCTATTGTGATAACGAGATGATTGGTCTTCCAGAAGAGTGTAGCGCGATTTGTCAAAGTAAGTTACCTCCGAAGTTAGTTGATCCGGGGAGTTTCACGATTCCTATATCAATTGGGGAAGAATGGAAAGGAAAGGCGCTATGTGACTTGGGAGCTAGCATCAATTTGATGCCCAAGTCGATATTTGATAAGCTAAAAATTGGAAACGCAAGACCCACTTCTATGGTCTTGCAAATGGCGGACAGGTCTCTTGCGCATCCTGAAGGCCGCATTGAGGATGTCCTTGTTAAGGCAGGTACACTTATATTTCCTGTTGATTTTGTAATCCTTGAATACAATGCAGATAGAAATGTCCCCATTATCTTGGGTAGACCATTCCTAGCTACAGGGAGAACATTGATCGATGTAGAGAATGGCGAATTAACAATGAGGATACAAGATGAGGAAGTGAAATTCAATGTATTTCGAGCTATGAAATTCCCAGACTCTCAGGAAGATTGCTTCAGAATGGATGTAGTAGAGCAAGCATCGCAAGAGGTATTTAATTGTTTAAATTTTGATGATATCTTGCAGGCTGCTTTAACATTAGATTCACCTGAGATGATGGAAGAGCTTACTGAAACAATAGCAGCTCTCAATTCTGAAAATCCGAAGTATAGGCGTCCTGCCTATGAACCTGTGAGAGAACCGGGGGAGATTGTTCCTAAAAAGAAGCCTTCAATTGAATCTCCTCCGGAATTGGAAGAAAAACCATTGCCAGCACACTTAAGGTATGCGTATTTAGGTACTAATGAAACTCTACCTGTTATTGTTTCAGCTAATTTAACAGGTCCTCAAGAAGATAAACTGTTGCGTGTGTTAAGAGCCAACAAAGAAGCAATAGGTTGGACAATTGCTGACATCAAAGGCATTAGTCCATCCTATTGTCAACATAAAATCATACTTGAAGATGTTAACGCACGCTCAGTTGAAGGTCAAAGAAGATTAATGCCCGCTATGAAGGATGTGGTAAAGAAAGAAGTGATTAAACTTTTAGATGCGGGGATTATTTATCCCATCTCAAGTAGCGAATGGGTGAGTCCGGTTCAGTGTGTACCGAAGAAGGGAGGAATGACAACAGTTCTTAATGATAAAAATGAAGCGATTCCTTCAAGAACGGTAGTTGGATGGAGAGTTTGCATGGATTATAGGAAGCTGAACAAGGCCACCAGAAAAGATCATTTCCCTTTGCCCTTCATAGATCAGATGTTAGACAAATTAGCCGGAAGAGAGTATTATTGCTTCTTGGATGGTTATTCTGGGTATAATCAAATTTACGTGGCTCCAGAAGATCAACATAAAACAACATTTACATGCCCCTTTGGTACTTTTGCATATCGTAGAATGCCATTTGGGTTGTGTAATGCTCCTGCTACCTTTCAAAGATGCATGATGGCCATCTTCTGGGATATGATCGATAACTTTCTTGAAGTGTTTATGGATGATTTCTCTGTATTCGGTGATGATTTTGATAAATGTTTAGACAATTTAGAGAAAGTATTAATCAGATGCAAAGAAACAGATTTGGTCCTAAACTGGGAGAAATGTCATTTCATGGTTCGCGAAGGTATTGTTCTGGGTCACAAAATTTCGAGTGTTGGATTGGAAGTCGATAGAGCGAAGATTGAGGTAATTAAAACTCTTCCCCCTCCTGTTTCTGTTAAAGGGGTAAGAAGTTTTCTAGGCCATGCTGGCTTTTATAGGCGATTTATCAAAGATTTTTCTAAGATTGCGAAACCGTTATGCAACTTACTTGAAAAGGATTCCAAATTCCTTTTTGATGAAGCTTGTTTAGCGGCTTTCAAAGCAATTAAAGAAAAGCTTATTTCTGCTCCTATAGTAGTGCCTCCAGATTGGAATCTACCGTTTGAGGTTATGTGTGATGCGAGTGATTTATGTATGGGAGCTGTATTAGGACAAAGAAAAGAGAAAGTTTTTCATTCGATTTATTATGCTAGTAAAACTTTTAATGGTGCTCAGATTAATTATACAGTTACAGAAAAGGAGTTGCTAGCGGTTGTGTATTCATTCGATAAATTTCGCTCTTATCTTCTTGGAGCGAAAGTTATTGTCTATACAGATCATTCAGCGATTCGATATCTTATGGAGAAGAAGGATGCTAAACCGAGGTTAATCAGATGGGTGTTATTGCTTCAAGAGTTCGATTTAGAGATCAAGGATAGAAAAGGGTGTGAGAATCAGGTTGCAGATCATCTATCGAGGTTAGAAGGTTCAGAGTTGAATAGTGGTACTGAAGCGGTTAGAGAAGAGTTTCCTGATGAGAATTTATTCGAAGTTCGCGATTATGAAGCCCCTTGGTATGCAGACATTGCAAACTTAGTGGTAAGTGGTTCCTTTCCTGAAGGTTCAACTTATCAAGAAAGAAAAAGATTAGCTCACCGAGCAAGACAGTTCTTTTGGGAGGATCCTTTCCTCTACAAAGTGTGTGCTGATCAGATGATAAGAAGATGCGTAGCCAAGGAAGAAATTGAGGCGATTATAGCTGGGTGTCATGATTCACCTTACGGTGGACATTTCAAAGGAGATCGAACTGCTGCTAAGGTATTACAATCTGGTTTCTATTGGCCTTCTATTATAAAAGATTGTCACGAATATACTAAAAGATGTAATAGATGCCAATTTACCGGAAACATATCCAAGAGGGATGAGATGCCACGTAATAATGTGTTAGAAGTTGAAATATTCGATGTTTGGGGTATAGATTTTATGGGTCCGTTCGTCCCTTCAAATGGTAACCTCTACATCTTATTAGCTGTTGATTACGTGTCTAAGTGGGTAGAAGCAGTGGCTTTACCTACCAATGATTCTAGAGTGGTGATTAAGTTCTTAAAATCACATATTTTCACTAGACATGGAACTCCAAGGGTGATTATTAGCGATGGAGGTACTCATTTCGTTAATAAGTATTTGAAGACTGTTCTAGAGAAATATGGAGTCAGACATCGTGTGTCTACCGCTTATCATCCACAAGCCAATGGTCAAGCCGAAGTATCAAATCGTGAGGTAAAATCTATTTTAGAGAAAACCGTTGGTCCTACAAGAAAAGATTGGTCTATGAAATTAGATGATGCACTTTGGGCATATCGAACTGCTTTCAAAACCCCAGTAGGTGCTTCTCCGTATCGAATGGTTTATGGTAAGGCTTGTCACTTACCTCTTGAACTTGAAATGGGTGCCTATTGGGCTATTGCAAAGTTAAATTTAGATCCTACGCTAGCGGGTGCAAATCGAATGATGAAACTTAATGAGCTTGATGAATTCAGATTACATGCTTATGAAAATGCTAAGCTTTACAAAGAAAATACTAAGAGATGGCATGATAATCGAATTCGAGAGAAGAACTTTGTAGTAGGACAAAGAGTGTTGAAATATAATTCGAAGTTTAGTAATTATCCGGGGAAATTAAGATCGAAGTGGTCGGGTCCTTACATTGTAACCAAGGTTACACCTCATGGAGCTATAGAGATAGAACATCCACTTGAGAACCGTACATTCATGGTGAACGGTCATCGGTTAAAAATTTATCATGGAGGTGAAGACACCGATCGTGCAAAAGACCCACATCCCGGAGAGGTCATGTACCTCCTCGAAGCTCCTTAGAAGCACGAGGTAACCCGTCGAGCTTAACGACGTTAAACAAAAGCCAATTTCTTGTATATTAGTTTAAGTATTTCAATTTCCGTAGTGTATATTAGTTAAAGTTTTCGTTTATTTTAGTTTTATTTTTAAGAAATGAGGAAGGGTGTTTGTTTTTGATGATTTCAGGGGTATAATGGTCATGAGTTTGGGGTCAAACGATGGAAAAACGGAGAAAAATTGAAGTCCACAGCAGGTTTGACCGGCTAGCCGGCGAGCTAGCCGGCATACCGGCCAAACGAGCAGGTAGACCCCAACTCCCTGACCACTGCGTCAGCGACAACGCAGCAATGCTGCGTCTTCATTCGCGCCAGCGAGAAAGCACCGGCATGCCGGCGAATCCGCCGGCTAGCCGGCCAACGAGGAAGAATGTTCTGGTCCTTGCGTCAGCAATGACGCAAGGTTGCTGCGTCATCAAATGCGCCATCGAGATTTGACAGGCATACCGGCGAATCCGCCGGCTAGCCGGTCAAGGATTTCGAATTCCCTGACCATTGCGTCAGCGACGACGCAATATACTTGCGTTTTGAGGTAAAAAAAAAAAAAAAAAAAAAAAAAAAAAAAAAAAAAAAAAAAAATTCGCCGGCCTCTCGGCCGGCATACCGGCGAAACGGCCGGTATACCGGCGAATCCGAAGGCATACCGGCCAGCTGTTACGAGAGGCGGTTTTAACTTCATTAAACCTAGTTTTTTTTGCCTCTTTTCCAAGCCAAACCTTATAATCCGAATTCTTGCCTCCACCTACTCCGAAAATCATCAACAAACAGCTATAAAATCATCAAATCAAGCCTTCTATCATCACAAAAACACAAAATCAACTCACAATCTTCTCCAAAACATCATCAAATTTCACCTTTTCTCCAAAAATTTCCTCTTCCCAACCTTGAAATTAAACCCAATTCTTTCTAAATCTCTATCTAATAACCTTAACCCATCTCATATAACACCTAGTTCTTCAAGTTTTAAGCCTCAAAACATCAAATTTCAAAGCTTTTCTCTAGCTTTTTCTCTATTTGAAGTTTTGAGTTTGGGGTGAAAAGAGATGACTAACAGAACCGATTCCATGTGTAACTATCGAAGAAACATACCAAGAAACAGGAACACTGTTGGAGCTAGCCCAGACCAAGCAATTGAGATTCCGGATTCGCGATCCAAAAAGACTGTCCAAAACCAAATTGCTCCGAAACGAAAAGAGAATCCGAGTAAGGCTAATCCGAAAAAGAGCAGGTTAATTGATGAGAGTGATGAAGAAAGTGAGGAAGAAGTTGAAGAAGAGGTTAAAGAAACTGAACTAGTACTTCCCGAAGAACCAGTGCAACAACCGAAAGCTCCGCGTAGGAAAGCATGGGCTCACAAGCCTAAGAGAGTCTTCGTTCCGTGGGAAACTCAAGTTCGTGATCGAATTGAATTTTTGAAGTTTGGTGAGGAGATGAATCTTCCTAAAGGTATTATGACTAGTGCTTATAAAGATTATGGTGTTACTTGTGATAAATTGGGTTGGAAGGAATTGAGAGAAAGGAAGCTTGAGTATATTCCTACCTTGGTGCGAGATTTTTATGAAGGAATCGCCTTCTCAAAAGAAGCTGTTATAATTCGCAAAAAGGTAGTTCCTTTCTCCGTTGAGCTTATTCGTAAATCATTGAAGTTACCCAAGTTTTCCGGAATATGTCCGTTTCAAGAATCTCTTAAAGAGCCTTCGTTTGATTATGAATCCCTTTGGGGGAAAGTGATTGTTGATGGGGCCCACCCAATTCCCGAAGGAGAAAGATATCCTGGACAGATGTATAGTAGTAACTTGCTACCATGCGCTAAGATTTGGTCACGTTTCATAATACCTACCTTCTTCGGAGTTAAACACATATCGGAAGTAAAGAAGGAGCATCTTTTGTTCATTAAATGTATTATTGAGGAGAAACCTATGGATGTTGCTCGTGTGATATATGATACCATCATAGAATTTGCTAGAATTCCTACTTCACAACAAAATCTCAAATTTCCTTGTACTGTCACTACTTTGTGTTTAGACGCAAAGGTTCCGCGTAAAGACGCAGAGATGGATCGTGTTGTAGTGTGTGAGAGTATGGGTTTAACTTTGGTCAAGAATATTCATGATGAGGTGGTAAAAGCAACAAGGAATCCTAGAGCTCCTCCAAAGAAGAAGATGCATACGACTGATGAGTTGGAAGCTAAAGTGAAGGTGTTAGAAGAGAACCAAGTGAAGATGATTGCATCTTTAGGAAACGTTACAAAAGAGTTAGAACTTCTCCGAAACATGTTAACGGGGGTGAGCACTATTCAACATGCCACCTATGGTATTCTTATGCAGGAGAAAGTTCATGGACGCAACACCGATAACCAGCCTCGAGCTGGTTAAGATACGTTTTCTATCCCTTTCGCATTTTAGTTAGATTAGTTTATTTTTATTGCGTTGAGTCTTTTCGAGTCGTGGGGACACGACTCATTTTTGAGTTTGGGGTGGGGTTCGTTGCCTCATCCCAATTTTTATGTGTTATATGTTTTATTTGCTTTCAATAAAAATAATTTTCGGAGTTGCGTTTGACTATAGAAGATTTTAAATGTCCCTTTAAGCATACTTTTGATAAATCTATGATAGTAAATAGTGGACTTTAGGGACTGATATAGAACGCACTTACAATTGCATGCGAACATAGGTAATTGATAGGAAAAATTAATGAACAATGCAAATGAAGTAAGCTTGTACTTAAGGAATATGTTTGGTGTGTAGAACGTGAAATCCTAATTAGTAGAGAACCCACCTAGATATGAACTAAAGACAAGCTATGTACTTAGGAAAATGATAGAGGCAGTTCTTTGTTAGCCATTTGAAACCTTTTAGCTTGCTATCCCTTATATTAAAATTTTATCCGTCTTAGCCCAATTTTGAGCCTTAATGCCTTTCTTTTGTAGCCACAATATAAGCCCATTATCCTTTAGATTATTAGGCATGACCAAATAACCCGCACTTGAATCACAACCCTGAGACTTGTCTCGAGCTTGAGTTTGGGGTGGTGGGACCACATTTGGGAATTTACATTGGGAAGGGATTATATGTGTTTGTATTGAGGCACAAAAATATAGATGATATTATTATTTGTAACCCTTTGCCGATATTTGAAAAGAAAAAAAAAAGAAGAGAAAAAGAAAAAGAAAATTATAAGAAACATGACTTTTCACATCAAAATGATAGTCATGGGTATCTTGTACAAAAAAAAGAAATGAAAAAGAAAATAAAAAGAAAGAAAAAAATGAATAAATCGGCAAGGTGGAATATTTTTGGAAATCATCTTAGTATTATTTGGGTTGACATTGGGGACGCAACTTTAGCGCGTCAAATGGGTGAGTGAGAACAATTTTTGAGCGTAACTCAAGCTCGAGGACATGTGGATGGTAAGTGAGGAGAGAGCCAAAAGCTCACTTCAAATTTACCAAATATATATCCATACCGTCCTTAAGCCAATATTAAACCATAAAGACCTCTTGATTCTTAAATACATAGTGAATTTATACTTCTGTTGATAGGGAATATTTAGGTGGAACATTCAAAGCGATTTACGATTAATGACCACCCTATAGCCATCATACAGATATGAGTACAAGTGTAACCTTCAAGCATTGCAACTTTAATTTTATGATTGAGATTATTTATGTTTGATTTTGCATGATTAGTGTATGTATATGTTAGTTCTTAAAGTTTTGCTATATGAGATTTATCTTTAGAATTGCTTTAGGTTTATTTGCTAAGCTTCTATTCGTTCTTGCGTTTACTTCTACCCCTTGTTTTGTTTTGTTTTGCTTTGTCGGGACGACAAAGGTTTGAGTTGGGGGTCTTGATGTCTCCTTAAATGTTCTTATTTTCGACCCTTAGGAGACATCATTTTTGGTGTTTATTTAATCATTTCGATAGACTTTTGGACTAAATATGCAATAATATGATTTTCCTCTTTTAATTCTAGCATTTTTGATTTATTAAGCTTTTGCGCATAATATTGGTATTTTTAGTGAGTATTTTACAGGTTTTAGATGTTAGCTAGAAGAGGAATCCGAGGAGAAAGTCAAAGATCAAAAGATAGAGTCAAGACTTGAAAAGAAATCCCGAAGATATTATTTTTAGAGCTGAAAATCCATTTTCCAGGCCATAGATTGCTGATTTCGAGGCGCTTAAGCGATGATCTAGCTGTTGACCTTTGAAGAGAAATCATTCCTTATCGAATTACGGAACTTTAGCAACTGGAATGAGGTCAATCGGAGTTGTAACGCATCGGGAAAAGCTGTTTTAGTGAAGGTGTATCAGCAGTTACGGGATTTTGGGCTTAGAAAGTGGGCTTGGACATTTAATTAGTCTTTTATTTTCTGGTCCAAGCCCTAATCCGTTTTTACACTTATAAAAGGAGGTCTGGACTTCTATTTTACACACAATTCACATTCTGCAAGATTAAAAACACCAGAGAGAAGCAACTGAAGGAAGGAGAAGAAGCTACAAGAGCTGGAGAGGGTCTATATCTCCGTTCGTAGTCATTCCGATTCCGGAAATTAGGTTCTTTTATCTTTTTAATTCTGTAAACAATATGAATTCCTTTATTTTTAATTTCGTATTTCATTTTAATATGAGCTAAGTTTTATTTAGTGCTTGAGAACAAACAATGGGTGAATCCCAATTCCTATTAATTAACGAATGTTGAATTTGGGTTTTTAATAAATTAAACTAAATTAGGGCTTTTACTCTTTTCGATAAATTATGAATGTTTACTTTTTTTAGCGTCATGAACTAGGAACAGGTAATAGTATTTAGGCTATTCCAATAAGTGGCAATTGGATCATCCTGACGGGGGGTTTAAATACGGAACTATTTATTCAATCTAGGATAGAAGTTAATGATTCTGACGAGCTTAGCTAATCCTAGGGCCAATGAGGTAATAACACTTAATCATCCAACGGTGGATCATATTTACCCTGACGGGACTAGTGACACTTTAGGATCGCCTTATAGTCCACCCTGACGGGGGTATAAGGAATTTAGAATCCCGACCATTGTAATTGACTAATTTAGCCCTTAAACAACATAAGTTAAGAAATAGGATAGGGAGGATCCTTGCGTTCTCAAGTGCTACTTCTCATATTGCGTTTTACATCAATTTACTTGCGTCTTAGCTTTTATTTGCAATTTAATATTTGTCTTTCATTCATTAGTCTTACAACAAAAACCAAACAAACATATATTTGTCTTTTATTTTCATAAGTGCATCAATCACTACTTGCTAAACATTGTGATCAACCATTCCGTCCTTGGAACGAATCTGATTTATCAGAATTACTACTTGGGACAACCGTACACTTGCGGTTGTGGTTCGATTATTTATTGCATTATTTTTAGAACACACAAAGGACCACCACACACCCGTCCTTAAGCCAAGTTATAACCAAAGACCTTAGGATTTCTAACTACTAGATGGAGAAACAATTGAGCTATTAGGTAATAGGTAAGTGGACCATTGGATGCTGTATTTGGGACCTATGAACAACCTATAGCCATTAACCTGAACTAAGTTATCATCCTCTCTTTCTGGCATTGCGAAATTAATCTGGACTTGAATTTATGGATTGTTGATTACATGTATATTAAGCATCTTTGTGCATGATTTCTTGAGCATTACTACACGAGACTTTTTAGATATTTTGCTCTAGTATCATTCATTATGTTCTGTTCTTATTCTCCTCCTACTTCTTCTTCTTGACTACCCTACTGTTCTTTACTTTAATTGTATCGGGACGATACAACTTTGAGTTGGGGGTCTTGATGTCTCCTCATTTGTGATAGTAAAATACACTCTTGAGACATCATTTTAGGCTTATTTATTAGTCTATAGGTTGATTTTAGCTTAGTTTAGTGCACTTTCCTATTTTGAGTCTTGATTTAGTAACATAATATTTTTAGAGCATATTGGGTTTAATTGTTTATTTAGTGTGAAGCTTTAAAGATAATTATGGAGATTAATTAGAGTCCAAGTCAAAGATTACAACTTATGGAAAGAGAAATGCATGGAAATTGGAGATAGAAGGAAACTGAGTTCAAATAGGAAAAGGAAAAGCTGCCTAAATCTGGGATTCTGCAGTACACGTCCAAAGATTGGTGTTTTTACCTAAGAAATAGGCCGAATTTGGTAATTTCCTTCTAAAGGGTCTAGATAATTCTGTTGCGATTCTTTTGGTATCTTATAGAGCAAAATCCGACCAATAACGAAGAAGATACACTCAAAACAACGCATCAGTGTTTTCCTTACGAATTTGGGTTGGGCCGGGAGCCCATTACTTGAAGTTATCTCCACCAAACGAATTAGGTCAACCTATACACTATAAATACAGCCTCTTAACACTCTTAAATCATCCTTGGCCAGACCCTAAGGCCAAGAGGAAGCTGCAACACAAGAGAAGAAGTCTGGAGGGAGCTGTGCAACAACTATGTCTCCTTCAACCTCTTATTTTGTAATTCTTTCTTCTTCTTTTCTTTGTATGAACTAATTCTCTTAGCTTAGGTTTTGCATATGTATAATCTATGAATCTAATTCTTCTATCTAAGTTCTTTGGGAATTATATGTTTTAATCTGATATTAGCTACTTACCTTTATATTTGATTATGTGTTTTGATTTAATGATTGTTTTCCTTGCTAGTGCACGAGTATAGGATTACCTTAATAGTAGTTAGATGGTCACCGTAACTGGGTGTTTAACTATTGAACCACCACATAACGTCTAGTGTCGATAGCAGTTCTGACAAAACATACTTCTAACTAGATAGTCATTAAGGTTTGTTTTAACCACCATATCACCAATTGATTGTAGTGTGCTGGATAGGGCCTTAGTGGCGTTTGATAACCCTATTTGAGTCCTCGTCTTGGTTGTGCCGTAGCCCCCTTAGTCGCTCTCAAGGTCTAAGGTAGTGGAATTTAGAATCCTGACTAAGTATACCAAGAGCTAATATTCTCCCTTATTAACTAGATTCATGGATAGAATTAGAAGGATTAGTGCATACTAGTAAAACCTAAGTTATATCGTTCATACTATCTTCTTTTCTTTTCTGTTATTTATTTTCTGTCTTTAATTTAGTAGTTTAGTTTTCTTATCAAAAAACCAAATAAATATCTATCTTTCTCTTCTTTCTACTTGCGTATTATTATCTATCTTTAATATCTGCACTTGATAATTTGCATAAGTTCTCTCTAACTTTCGTCAGTCCCTGAGGAACGAATCTTCTTATCATTAAAACTTGCATACGTCCTGTAATACTTGCAGTACAGTGTTAGTTTAGGGTGTGTATTTGCACTTATTGTATACATCTTTTTATCACACCTTAGGCCACACCAGTGGTACACGATCTTCTCTCTTTTGGGTTGAGATCCTTTTCTAAGGAGGATTACTAACACATCTCAAACGTT
The DNA here is from genome assembly GCA_029959085.1 of Nemophila menziesii. NCBI lineage: Eukaryota > Viridiplantae > Streptophyta > Magnoliopsida > Boraginales > Hydrophyllaceae > Nemophila > Nemophila menziesii. The sequence continues at coordinate 4,082,801 of JARWIR010000013.1, forward strand.
TGCTTGGATATGAATCTTTGTTCTTGGAGGTTGTGTATTCTTCCCTAGTGTGCACTTTTGGAAGGAAATCATCTTTCTATTCTTGATTTTTGGTCGTTGGAGGTTATTTAAGATCGGCTAGGATACTTGAGAAACGATCTCACTCTTCCATTGATTGATAGTACAACAAGACTTTTTTTTTCACTTTACCAAGACGCATTTTGTTTATTCCCAACATTTGATTAAGAGGACTTTGAAAAATCGTTTGGACTTCCAAGAATATCTTCCGAGAAAAATATTTAGGCCTATTTTCTCTAAGAATTTTTCCAAAGTCTACTCTAACTCCCTATGTATATTTTGGGAACCAAAATTTGGTCTTGACTACTTACAGGCCTATACTCTTTCTTCACTGTATGTATCTCTTTCACCAATTCTTTTGTCACAACCCTTTCTCGCACTCGGTAATGGCCTCATGCTTCACCTCTAGATAGAAGACCAATTAAGGAGCATGATTTGGATGTGTTAGATATGCGAATTAATGTAAATGATATTTCAGGCCATGTGTTTTCAAGTGTAACATTATGGGAAAATGAGACTTGGAACATGATGTAAATGTTGAAGAAGTTTACTTTGATATTTTCAAGCTCACTTTTAAAACTGGTTCACATTTTTCTACAGTAAGGCAAAACAAACCTGGACTTTTCATTGGCTACAATGTTCTCATCAAGCCATGGCCCGAGCGCAATTCATTCGAAAAATTAAACCTATCCATCTCTTCAGTTTGGGTAATAGTTGAGGGTTTCGCATATGTCTAAAACATTATTGATATGATTGAAGGATTTCATTATGGATTAGAAGCCTTACTAAAGTGGATTTTCCAAGTGTAGTACTGCGGTTCAGAGTTGACTACAATATTTACAAGCCTTTTCCTATGGTGTGTACATCAAACATGTGGTGTGTACATCAAACAAGCGGATGTGAATGCATGGGCGGCCTTTACATATTGTAATATTGGGGTGGTATGCTTCAAATGTGGTCTTTTGGGATACATACGAAGTACCTGTAAATCAAAGACGGTTTTTCTCTACTAAAATGGATGACTTGGCTAGGTTCTACAAATGGGAGAAAGGTGCGTTCCCGGAAAGAGATTTTAGTGTAAAGCACTCTGTTCAGCCATGTGAAAGGTTTGTACAAAATGAGGTGGAAGAACTTCAAGAAAAGTATCGTATTAGAATAGAAATGAGGGGACTGGGCACTCTGATATTCACAATAAAAGACTGGCTGCAAAATTGTTTTGGAAGAAAAAAGGGGGAACCAAGGTTCTAAGAGTAAAGTTTGAGCACTATGGGTAAAAAGAATTGATGGCACCTTAGGTATGAAGTTGGATGATTTCTATGTTGGTAAGTCTGGTTTGTATGACAAAGACATGGATATAGACATCCTGCTGGAGAATGAATTATTGTACAACAAGGTTGTCTCAATGCAAAAGGTCGCTAAGATGGGTTTTCCCCATACTTACAGAAAATACTGGAGTCTTGAGAGAGCTCAACAAATTAGAGAAGAAAAAGTTCACAAGGAATGAAACTATCACATCCTCTACAGAAACTTTGATCCATAACAATCCTATTGGACACAATAAGGAAAAATCTGAAGCTTTTATTAAAAATCTCATTGTTTCTCCTAGTCGTGGAGATCAAAGAAATGGTAAAGGTAAGAAAATGACTACATGTGGAAAAGAATTCTAGGCATTTCTTCACCTGACTCAAACTCTAAGGTTCGTAACAACTTTGCTAAAATTGGCGTTGCTCTAGGGTTCCCCTGTGAGATTGGATTCCAAATATGTCCAGGGACAACATAAAACTACTAGTTATGACCCTGTTGGAGGAAACTAAGTGCAAGAAGAGGGATATGAGAAAGAGGAATGGTTGCTATGAAACTTTTGACATGAATGTAGCTCCCGGAGACAAGTTTTATAAATTTCTCCAGCTCAAACAACTTCTTGTTTCCTTATGAAGATTCTATGTCTATCTATTCCCTAAATTCTAGCGTGGCTGAAGTGAGCATGAGCTATTTCCTAAAAGTTTATACCCTTATTGTTTTGTAGGCAACAACGAAGAAGAAGAGGAAAGAAAAGAAGAGGAAAGCGAAGAAGAGGAGGAAGATCGTGACATAGGAGGGAATATTGTCTGGCCTGACTCGGAGAGAAGATCCAAGGATGATAGGACAACTTTGAAAGAAGAACACAAGCTACAGGGACACGCTCCCTCCCTTAAACAAGACACAAAACCATCAAGAAATTCATATGTTAGAATTGTCTAAGATGAGGGAGTCCCATAACAAATCAACACCTTTTCTCCCTTTTTGTGTCCTTCGAGGTTGATGTGGTTTGTTATTTGAAACTAAGATTAAGTCTGGTGGTATTGATTGTTTTAATAAAACCCATTGTAAGGATTTTAGTTCTTATTTTGCTCTCCCATCGTTGGTATTAGGGGTTGTCGAGAGGGTTTCTCCTTCTATGGAAAAATCATGTCTAGCTTGATGTTTTATTTTCATGTATTTTTCTTATTATAACCCATATTAATGAAATCAGAGGGATATTTTGGTATCTTGTGTTTATTCATAATCCATATGATTTTGAGGAAAGTATTAAACTATGGGAGGAGATCTCTACTCAAAGTAGTTGGTTTGATGGGTCATGGGTGATCTTTGTGGACTTCGACGACTATTTTCCATTCTTTTTTAGAAGCAAGGGATTAGATAGGCTAAAGATAGTCACATGGATGTTTTTAATGAGTTTATCATCACTAATAGTATTTTTGATCTTCCTCTTAAGGGACGCTTCTTTATTTTGTCTAATCGTAGAAAAATGGAACAACATGTTAAAGTTTGACTGGATAGAGTGCTTGATGATCAAAGATGGATTAGACTCTTCTCAAATGATTCTATCATAGTACCACTAGCAATTGGATCTGACCAGTCACTGATTTTTGTTGACTGTAATCCTTATTTCAAATAAACACTTATGAGATTTAACAATGGAACATTTTTGGCTTAATGAGGTGACCTGCGAGGACTTGGTTCTGCATTCTTGGGGGTAATTCATTTGGGGACTAGAAGGAATAGGGCAAGAAATGAAAAAGCATATTATTGTTGGATTTATATTTTAGGATTAATGCCCAAGAAACACCTTAAGTTAGAATTAATTCCCCCTCACCCCAAACATCATTTTTTTGTCCATAAAAGGCCATATACATTTTGATTTTTTCTTTTCTTCTCATAAAAAGAGTCGTTTGAGTTATGAGAAGCTTCCCAGAAATCATTATTGAGTTATGGGAAACTTTCCAAAACTCAGATTTTGGGTTTTGGGAAACTTCCCATAACTCACTGTTCTTTAAAAAAGACCATGCCTTTTATAGGTTAGGGTGTAAGGTGGCAGGTGCTTATTGGGCATTTACCCTTTTTTATCGCTGGAGTAAAAAGACCTTCAGATTTAACTCCTCTCTTATCAAAGGTCTTCAGAGACGGTTTACTATCCTCCAAAACCATAATTGCTCGGCATAATATTTGTGGAAATGAAGTCAGTTGTAATTCCCCAAATAATATTTGGATTCAAGAAGACACTTTTTGGAAGGCTAGGTCAAGAGAAAATTATAGTGAATTAGGATATAGGAATACGACTTTATTATATGCATCTGTATCAATGAAAATGAGCAAGAACAGGATTACAAGGATTAGGATGAGAATTTTGTTTGGTTTGAAGACCATGACACTATTAAAGTTATGTATACAACAACATTTATAGAGGTAATTTTGATTGCAGTAATTGTGAGACGGCTGAACACATTCTTTGTAAAGATACACATGCTATGAATTTGGAGCTTACCTGCCCGCCCTTGATGGAAGAGGTTAAGGCTACAGTTTTAAACTCAGAGGCAAGAAATCTTTCGGGCTTGATGAAATTTCGAAACTCTTTTACCAAAATTCTGGCACATTGTCAAGTTTGATATATTGGACATGGTCAGAGGCTTTTTTTACGGTAAGCTAGATATCATATCTATTAAAAAAATATCACACTGACATGAAATGAAATGTAACTTCAGGAGAAGATAAAATATTATTGATCCATTTCCTACGGAAATTTGATTACAAGGTTATTTTATCAATCCTGATAGAAAGATTTAAAACAGTTTTTGAGGAAGTTATATCTCTAACTCAATCAACCTTTGTCAAAGGTAGGGTTACTTTGAATAACATCATCATGGCTCATGAGATAGCTTTCTTTTTCAGAAAAAAAACAAGTCCATACTATATTGTAGTAAAAAGTGATATTGGAATAACTTACAAGAATGTTAGATGTGATTTTTTAAGTTTGTTCTCCGTAAATTGGGTTTTGTAGTAAACACACTATGGTGTCCTACTTTTTGTGACAAGGAAACTCTTTGGGGTCGGCAACCGTTTTCAAACCGTGATAGATCAGTGATTATTCAAACGGATTGCCTTCGTATTCCTTAAGGCCTTATCAATGCATTTTTATCTAACTGGAGAGGTAGACTTCTTATGCGTAGAATAAGGAAGTTTATCTAATGTAGACCCTTTATTTATATTAGGTATGTTTATAGAATAGAATGAAATCAGATCTTTTAGCTAAAAGTTTCAGATATAATTTACTCTTAGCCAATTGGTCGTCGGCAGCTAACACCGATATGACCAAGCTGTTGGTAAATCTTAGTAACCCCTCATGAATCGGTTAACTTGTAATTGTCTTTGCTTTGCGTATATTTTATTCAGTTGTTTCTTGAAAAAAAAAGATTTCTTTATTAGGATAGCGAATCAATATGATTCACTCGTATTATATTACTTCCTCCGTTTCAAAATGTTTGTCCACTTACTAAAAATGTAGTTTCAGAATGTTTGTCCATTTAGAATATCAAGATATTTTTTCTTTCTTTTTTCCATTATTACCCCCATTAAAAAATTAAAATTTATATTTTCAATACACATTTAAGATATCAAGACACTTTATGAAAAATATTTTTGTAATAGGGAGTGTAATAATTACATTTCTTAATTTGTGTGAAAAGCAAAGTGGACAAACATTTTGAAACGAAGGAAGTATGTGTTTTAAAGATCGGTTAGATGGACAAGCCTTCTAAAAGATAACCTATTACCACCCTGATAAGCTAAAGAAGATCATTACTCAGTAACAAACTAAACAGCTGTCAAAAGCTGTTATCAAAACAGTTAGAACAAATATGTGTGTATAGGTGTATGTATAGGTTGTTATGCATGAGTGTATAAATAGACCACATAACTCTTGTATTCACTTAACACAGAATAATAAAATTCTTTCTCTTCTTCTCTACTTCTATTATGGTATCAGAGCAAAGGAGGTTTAGCTCAAAAGTTTATCGCCATTAATGGCGTCTTGAAGCTTTTTCAGACCTCCGCTCATATAATCGATCTTTCGCTTCCGCTTATCGCCATAAATGGCGTCTTCTTCATCCACTCATACTAATACTACACCAAACATCCAATCCAGCTCGGAAATACCAGCTGGTCTTCTTCTTCTTCGTCAAAATTGGGCTTCTCTTGTCCAAATCAAGCTCGATTCCACCAATTATGTGCTTTGGCGTGCACAGATGGAATCAATACTAGAAGCACATGGCTATCTTGCTCATGTTAATGGAACCTCGCCTGTTCCTGCGTCATCTTCTTCAGCTTATTCTACTTGGCTTATTGTTGATCAACAACTCAAGGTATCACTTAATTCATCAATGATACCGTCTATCTTATCTCAAGTGGTTAGATTAGTTCATGCTCATGATGTATGGGCAAAACTAGAAGAAATATTCATCACTCAATGTCGCACACATGTTCATGGATTAAAGATGCGACTGTGTAATATAAAGAAAACTGACCGATCAATGACAAGCTACTTGAATGAAATTCAGGAATTGTGTGATGGATTAGCTACAGCTGGTGAATCTCTTCCACTTGAAGATATTATCATGTATACACTCAAAGGACTTCCATCTGAGTTCAATCAGTTTAAATCGAGCATTAGAATTACAAACGCTCAAACTTCTACACTTACCTTTCACTCGTTGGGAAGTTTGTTAGTCTCTGAAGAACAACATATGAAGATGAGTGAATCTGCAGATACATCTAACTCATCTCACTCTGCTTTATTTACATCTTCTGGTCCTCCAACTTCTGGTTTCAATCAAAATAACACTCAAGGTCGTGGAACTTATGCTCGAGGTAATTCAAACCAACACAGAGGTAATAATAATCGAGGTTTCTATAATAATCGAGGTAGAGGTCGAAATTCCTTTCAATCTATATTAGGATCTCCTCCTAATCAAGCTTCTTTTGGTATGAATTCTTCACCTACATGTCAAATTTGCTCAAAATTTGGTCATAGTGCGTTAGATTGCTGGTTTAGAGCTGATTTCAATAGCTATCCATCACCAAAGGCACAAAGTCGTGTTGCTTTAGCTGCACACACATCTCAGTCAAACTCTTATGATCCTGAGCTATGGTATCTTGATTCAGGAGCTAACAGTCATGTAACTCATGATCCTTCATTAATTCAAGCTCCAACACCTTATAATGGATCAAATTCAGTTGCAGTAGGTAATGGTCAACCATTGAACATTGCTAACATTGGTGATAGTAAGCTCTCTTCTCCCTCAGCCTCTTTACTACTTAAATCTATCCTTCATGTGCCTTCTATCAAGTCAAATTTACTCTCTATATCTAGACTTACTCAATACAATAATTGTTCTATCATCTTTACTGCAAATTCAGTGTCTATCATTGATTTAACCTCTAAGCATATTTTATTTCAGGGCCCTTGTAAAGATGGGCTTTATCCCATTCATTTTGGTGTCTCAAATAAGTCTTGTTCCAGTCAATCTTCAGCTTTCCAGTGTTTGTCTTCAACTGTTGTAGCTTCTTCAACTTCATCTAGTTCATCTGCTCAAGTCTGGCATTACAGGCTTGGACATCCTTCATCTCATCTTCAACACCTTTATCTAGTATAATAGGTGCTAAACTTGATTTTCATGGTGTCCAATGTAAAGCCTGTTCTATTTCTAAAGCGCATAAGTTGCCATTTCTTTTGTCTAGTAGCAAATCTTGTAAACCTTTTGAGTTAGTTCATACAGATGTGTGGGGACCCTCACCTGTTGAATCTTCAACTACTTCTTATAAATATTACATTGTGTTTATAGATGATTTTACTCGTTTTTCTTGGGTTTATCCTTTAACTCTAAAGTCTCAAGTGTGTGAAGTGTTTAAATCCTTCTATAAAATGATTCATACATAATTCAATATTCCCATTAAAATACTTAGATCAGACAATGGTGGAGAATTCTTGTCTAATATGTTCAAACTTTTTCTTCAAGAACATGGTATAATACACCAAACTTAATGCCCTCATACACCTGAACAAAATGGTGTCTCAGAAAGGAAACATAGACACTTAACTGAGACTACACTTTCACTTCTTTCTCATAGTCAGTTGCCTACAACCTTTTGGGTTGAAGCCTTAGCTACTGCTGTCTACTTGATTAACATACTTCCCACCCCAAATCTATCCAATAATTCACCATTTTTTCTTCTATATAACCAAAATCCTACTTATAACCATCTCAGAATATTTGGATGCCTGTGTTACCCTTGGCTCAAACCATATTCATCTCACAAACTGTCTCCCAAATCAGATGCTTGTGTTTTCCTAGGCTATTATTCACACTCAAAAGGATATAAATGTTTCTCTTTGGAATCTCATAAATTTTTTATCTCAAGACATGTGAGGTTCAATGAGAGTGTTTTTCCTTACACTTCTCATATGATTTCCACCTTTTCTTCTGAGTTAGAACCCTTCCTTACCTCATTTGTTGATATACTTCCCACATCTATCAATCTCAATTCCATTTCTCAACCTCTTTCTCTTGATCCTACGGTTAATTTGCCTCCTATGTCTTCTTCATCTACTCCAGCTTCTTCTTCTACTGCTCCTCCTCCCACCTCTACTTCAATTTCATCTCATCCAATGGTAACTCGTAGACAAACGGGTTCACTAAAACCTTCTTACAAGTGTCAGTCCTTAATTCTTCAACCTACTATTTCTGAACCAAACTCATATAAAGAGGCTTCTAAATATCAATGTTGGCATAATGCAATGGTTGAAGAATATACGGCTCTTATTCATCAACAAACTTGGGAATTAGTGCCTCCTCCACTTGGGCGCAATTTCATTACTTGCAAATGGATTTACAAGATCAAATGAAATGCTAGTGGTGAGATATCCCGCTACAAAGCAAGACTTGTTGCACGTGGATTTCTTCAAGAATTTGGCCTTGATTACACGGAAACATTTAGTCCAGTTATTAAACATCAAACTATTCGTGTTATACTCGCTTTAGCTGTGTCCTTTAATTGGAAAATTAGACAGCTTGATGTTTCAAACGCATTTCTTCATGGTAAGTTGAATGAAGAGGTGTTTATGGTTCAACCAGCTGGATTTGTGGACTCAAAGTTTCCTGATTATGTTTGTAAACTTAAACGATCATTATATGGTTTGAAACAAGCACCTCGTGCTTGGTATGAGTTGCTTGCGAGTTTTCTCATTTCTCATGGATTTGTTATAAGCTCTGCAGATACTTCCATGTTTATTCGTGGTAAAGATGCTTCCCTCACTATTATTCTGGTTTATGTTGATGATATATTGATCACGGGTGCCGATAGTAAGTCTATTTCAGAAATTATTCAAGACCTTAAGTTGAGATGAAAGACTTAGGTGAATTGTCTTATTTTCTGGGTTTGGAGATTATTAAATCAAATGAGTACACGATTGTTACTCAATCGAATTATGCTCAATCTATTCTAATTAAAGCTGGTTTAAGTGAGTGTAAATTATCTACTACACCTACATTGAACAAATACTCTGTTATTTCTGCACATGGATTATTACAATTTGAAGATCCATCTTTGTTTCGGAGTTTAATAGGTGCATTACAATATTTGACAATATCCAGACCAGATATTGCTTATGCTGTAAACCAGCTGTGTCAGTCAATGCATCACCCTACAAATGCAAATTATGAAGCTTTAAAGAAGTTGTTGCGTTACATCAAAGGTACAATAAGCTATGGTCTCTACTTTCAGCCTTCATCTACTCAGCTTCGAGCCTTTTCTGATTCAGATTGGGCTAGTTGCTCAATTGATAGACGCTCTGTTACGGGTTATTGCATTTTCTTGGGTAAGAATTTGGTGTCTTGGGGTTCAAAGAAACAATCGACAGTATCACGATCATCTACTGAAGCTGAGTATCGTGCGTTAGCTTATGTTGCTGCAGAATTGAAGTGGTTCACCTTCTTGCTGCAGAATTTACATTTTTCGATTCAAACTCCATCGATTGCGTGTGATAATCTCTCTGCGATAGCTCTTGCTTCTAACCCTGTGTTTCACACTCGCACCAGATATATTGATGTTGATGTCCATTTTGTTCGTGAGCAAGTCAAATCAAAGAATCTTGTTCTCTATCATGTTCCATCTGAAGAGCAATTAGCTGATCTTCTCACCAAAGGATTGAGTTCTACTTTGTTTGTTGCGAATGTTTCCAAGCTTCCACTTCTCTCAGTGCTCAGCTTGAGGGGGGATGATAAGCTAAAGTAGATCATTACTCAGTAACAAACTAAACAAAGCTGTTATCAAAACAGTTAGAACAAATGTGTGTGTATAGGTGTATGTATAGGTTGTTATGCATGAGTGTATAAATAGACCACATAACTCTTGTATTCACTTAACACAGAATAATAAAATTCTTTCTCTTCTTCTCTACTTCTATTACACCCCACCCCTCCTTTTTTTTGTTTTTGTTTTTCTGAAAGCACCATTTCTTAAAATGATTTTTAACCTGATCTCTATTGGATGGTACTATTTTTTTAACAAATTAGGTTATTTATGTTTAATTGTTTTAATTTTTTGGTTTAATTTGTTTTTTCAAAATGAATAAATTTGTAATATATAATCTAAATAAAATAAATGTGGAATTGTCTGGACAACAACCAATTAGCTTTCCTACTAGGCTACTAGGCGCTTGACCGATAGGCTAACCGCTTGCACAACGCTATTTTGAACATTGTCTTGCTTTGCTAAGAAACCTGGTTCATGTGTAGCTTCTTTATTATAGTTAATTGTTCTTCAGGCCTGATAATTGTTTTGCAAAGAATTGCAAAAGATATAACTTAGCTCAGAATTATGTATCGAAGTGATTGTAGTGAATTGTTGTTAAATCTTATCGAGTTGCAATTTAACTACGGTTTGAAATGGTATTTCTGGTTAGTAAAATATTAGAAGTAAATGCGTCTCAACTTTCCTTTATGCAGAGAATTAATTAATTATCAACACGAGCTTCCGATTAGAGAAAATAGTCTAAATAGCTGGACATAAACATACATTATCTTTACTGTTTTGATTACATACAAATCATCAATCTCACCATATTAAGCAACATTGAAAGAAGTAGTTGCATTCTCTACGAATTTCTTTGCACCTTTGAACCATCTCTTGTCCCCAGCTTGTGCCTTGCAAATGTAAAGCTTACCATCAGATATCGTTGCTTGAATCAACTGATGTTTTCCTCCTTCATTTCCATCAGCAGTTCTTGTCAAAACTGACACGAAATAATATTTCTTTCCACCGACTTCTGGAGTTGAAGTCTCTAATACATTCGCAATTGCCACAGCATCGGGCGCAAATCCACCCTGAATCATTCCAATTCCATGAGTACAAAAATTGTGTATAAAATAGAATCGCATTTTGCCTTGCTGTGTACTGATAAAAGTGCATCCTACCCTCTAGTGGTTCTAAAAGTGCGCTCTACCTTCGTGGTTTGTACACTCTCTCTGTCATTCCAAATTTCTAAATCTTTTAACGATTTATATACACGGGTGTGGGTTGCAACTTGGTATAATATTCTTGCATTTTTAAAGGATGCTTTTTGATCAGTTTATCCTCTAGAGCCTACTATGAGTGTTCTCTTGAGGAATAAATTTCGGAAAAATGATCCGAAATTTAACTGTCCACCACTGCAAGGCATTCTAATAGGGATCAAGGACATCTTTGTGCTACCAAATCTCAAGTTGCATCCCACACACACGTACATATGCTTACTTTTGTCAAATAGAGTACGTGTCACAAATTTTCAAATCGCAGGGAGTAGAGTGTACTTTTGTAGCAACAGGGGTAGGACGCGCTTTTATCAAACCATAGGGAGGTAAAGTGCAAAAAACCCTAATAATTTTGATGTAGAATTTGGCATTTTACAGACGATCTTGGTGATTCTAAGACATAATTAAAAAAAAAAAAATCTACTTTGTATTATAATTAGCGGATTACCTCGGATGCAGTTTTCCCAGCGTAAGCTTGTTTGCCTAGAAGATAATCCACCTGAAATGAGACATATATAGATATTTACTTAGCTTACACAAATTGAACATAAACCATAGTTATTAGCCTGATAAAACTAAAATTACCTTAGAGAGGAATTCCTCGGGAGTACCAAAGTCAGTGATGGCTTTCTTGTCAGTTGGTGAAACCATGACACTAACGTTAATGGTGACGTCAGAGTTGTCTTCGTATCTTAGAACTTGACCAGGGTATTCTCTCTCCTTGCTCGGGTTCCATTTTGACGGAATTAGTAGCTTGAAACCTTCACCCTCTACAGGGTAGAATTCCGTGTTTGTCTTTGGCTTTCCAAACACATTTGCTGCATAAATTCACCATTTTTTAAATTAGTTTTACTTGGTGTCCTAAGATCATGATCTGAAGACTAGAATACATGATATCATATATTTAGAGTTTATGATTTATTCGAAATTATTAAAATTGAAGTGTAGAAGTACCGGCTTCTCCGTAAGCTGCATCGGCAGGTGAGACCTTGGAGCCAACGGCGGCAGCACCGATAAGAACAGTTAGTGCCAATCTACGTGACATAATGACATCATCGTCTTGTTGAGTCGGTGTTTGCTTTTGGGCACGGCAAACTAATTGGTTAGGCTTGAGAGACGGGGTGTATCGTTGTGATGGTACGAATTTAGTCGGGGTAGATATAGCATGGTGGTGTAAGAAGCATGAAGTTGAGGCCATTGCTACTGATCACTCCTAGTTCAGTTTGATCTATGTGTATATGGTAGTGGTTTATTAATTAGGGTTTGATTGATGTTTGTGTGAAGGAAAATAGGTGATGTTGGATTATTGGATGTGACAAATGGATAATTTTAGTTTTTCTTAGGACAAATGGATATTGGAGAAGATTAGATTTATGATGTCCGATAAGGTTGTAGAGGTTTTGATTGGTGCCACCTGGAGTTGCAAATGTTGTTCAGCAATCTCCAAGTCATTTCTGGGAATGGGCCCAAGGTAGGCCATCACTCAAATATCTATTTTTTTTTTTTGACGCATAATACATTTCAACAACTAACTACACCTAAACCTATTATTCGATTCCTAATCGAGAAAATCGAGAAATAAGTAAATCGAAATTGTTTCCTCCTTCTTGTTGTGCCCTGTGCCTGGCTTGTTTAGCTAACTTGTCTGCACGACCGTTGAACTTCCTTGGGATGTGCTTGAAAAAGACTGGGGCTATCATCGCTGCCAGTCTGTTGATCTGCCGAATCCACGGTCGAAGCTTCCAATTAGCAGCCGACACCTGCTGAATACCTCGAACCAAGTCGAGGTTATCCGAGAAGATCGTGATCCCCTCGTTCCTATCTCTAATTGCTCGTTTCAATGCAACAACCACGGCTTGAGCCTCCCCTTCAATACTCGTATTAAACATAGCGATTTCAGAGTGATCCTTCCTGTTTCCCGTCTCTTTACCTATTTGCACCACTCCAATTCCAGTTGGTAGGTGTGGTAACTCAAATGACGTGTCACACGTATAAGCTGTCTCCGTATTGAAATTTAGATAGTTTGTTATGCTTTCTCCTGTTTCCATTGAACGATTTGGCAGTGCTTGACTTGCCGCCCATTCTCCACCAAACCTTTCATCCATATGCTTGTTGGATGATCTGATGACGTCATCGGTGTCTATAATATAATTTTGATGCCGACTTTTCATTTTTGATTTCCATAGGTTCCAGATCAACAGCAGCACATAAGATATAACAACTTCCCGTCTCCATCCCCCTCTAGCAAATGTATCTATAATCGCTAGTACCCATTCTCCCAGATGTTCAACCGTTTGTCCTATATAAATTTGTAATGCCGATCCTGCCCAAACTAGCTTAGCTATATTACACAAGAGCAGTAAATGTTCCACCGTCTCCTGTTCCGATTTACACCATAGACATTCTCCCTCTACCTCGCAATGGCGTTTGATCAAATTTTGTCCAGTTGGTATAGCATTATTACAGGCCTTACACGCAAAGATTCTGACCTTTGTGGGTAGATTTGAGTACCAAACTGTAGTCCATAACTTACTCTCCATTTGAGATGTATCAGATTGTCCTGGTGCCTCCCTGATCCCTGCCTCTGTAATCACCTTATAGCCTGATTTTGTTGCATATTCTCCGCTCGTAGTATAAGGCCATATCAATTTATCTTGCATGTCTCCTCCACAAGCCTTTTCCCTTAAGATAATAGGTATAACTGGTTCCAGAAACACCTCATCCAGCACCTCTATATCCCATTCCGCCGTACCCTGTTTCAAAAGGTCTTTCACCTTATATATCTCACAATGCTCCGGCTTTTCTAACTTCCACGTTGTGTCTAACCATTTATCTGTCCAAATATTAGTATTTTCTCCATTGCCTATTTGATATTTACCATATTTATTTAATAGATCGCGTCCCTCTATCAGGCTAGCCCATGACCAAGTTCGAGATTGTCTTAATTTAACATCGAGAAAGTTACATTTAGGAAAGTAAATACCTTTAAGTAACCTGGCCGCTAATGTGTTTGGTTTATCCAAAATTCTCCATGCCTGAGCTGCCAGCAATGCTGTATTCATTTTCTTAAAATCTTTAAATCCCATTACACCTATCAATTTGCTTACCGCTAATTTCTCCCATGCTAACCAGTGAATTCGAGATTTTTCTCCAGAGTTCCACCAGAAGTTCGAGATTGCCGATATTAGCTTATTACAAAATGTTATAGGAAAAGAGAAAATTGACATAGCATACATCGGTATAGCTTGTAAAATGGCTTTGATAAGTACTTCTTTTCCTCCATCCGATAATAACTGCGCCTTCCATCCTTCAGTATGCTTGAACACCTTTTCTGCGATCCACTGAAGTGATTGTATCTTTGATCGTCTATGAAAAAGTGGTATTCCCAAGTATTTTCCAAGATCATCTTTCTCCTGAATCTCAATATCTGAAGATACCTGTGACCTAAATTCCGCCGGGGTATCACGACTGAAGCATACCGAGGATTTCGTGAAATTAATCCGCTGTCCGGATCCTGCACAATACTTAGACACACATTCTCGGAAAGTTTGGATTTCAATATCATCAATTGTTAAGAAAAATAATGAATCATCCGCAAATAGCAAATGAGTTATTGTCGGACAATTTCTAGTTATCTGTATCCCTTTCAACTTACCTTGTTCAACTTTTTGATCTATAAGGCTGATCAGGGACTCCGACATAAGAGAAAAAAGGAAGGGGGATAGCGGGTCTCCCTGCCTAAGGCCCCTTTCAGATTTGAATTTACGAAGTCGTTCTCCATTAAAACTAAGCTGAAAAGTAACTGATGATATACAATTCGCGACCCAACATATCCATTTTTCACAGAAACCTAATTTTCGTAGTACTAAAATAAGAAAGTACCAACGTACCTGGTCATATGCCTTTGCCATATCCAGTTTCACCGCTGCCATTGGCTTAGGGTTCTTTCTCTTGCGTTTCATGAAAAATGATATCTCTTGGGCTATCAAGATGTTGTCTTGTATTGCTCTATTCTTGATGAACGCTGATTGGGTCGGAGACACGATAATGTCCATAATACCCTGTATCTATTAGCCATTATCTTTGCAATTATTTTGTATCCAAAATTAACACATGATATCGGTCGGTAGTCCCCAACACCTTCTTGGGTTTCCCCTTTTGGTATTAGAGTTACCGATGTATCATTTAACTTATCGAGAGATATATTATTCATAAAGAAATCCTGAACCATTAGATGGACATCGGTGTGTATAATGTGCCAGTATTCCTGGTAGAATTTACCATTTAATCCATCCGGCCCTGGTGCCTTTGAAGGTGACATGTCAAAAACTGCTTTTCTCACTTCTTCCAAATTTGGTATCCCTGTCAGGTCTTCATTCATTTCGCTTGTGACTTTGCTTCGTATAGCCGCCGTCGCTTCTTCCATATCGTCTGTGTTTCTTTAGCCGAATAAATTTTCATAATAATCCTGAAAAATGTTTCTGACTTCCGATATTTCTTCTGTCCAGACGCCATCCTCCTTCTTAATTCGTTGTATTCTATTCAAATGACGTCGTTTGATTGTTGCCAGGTAAAGGAATTTCGTATTTTTGTCCCCATATTTTATCCAATTTTGTCTTGCCCGATCATACCAATATTTCTCTTCAGCTATATACATTTGCTTTAAAGCCTCCTTTATTTGAGCTTGTTCCTCCATTACCTCTTTGTTGGTTGTTTTTTCTCTAAGTCCACCATTCTCTTTGTCAATTCTTTTATTTCTACGGCATTGTTCCGAAAGGTCTTCTTGCTCCAACCTGTTAGCTCTGTAACTGTATTATCTCTTTTCTCCACGAATACCGGTAACGATTCTTCCATTACTGTCTCTCCCCACGCTGTTCTAATAACGTTTTCGCATTCCGGGTGTTCTGTACACATTGTTTCAAACTTAAACCATTTTAATCCTCTATTTTGTGTTTTCTCTTGTTGTAGAATAAGCGGACAATGATCTGATCCTATAGTTGGGGGTATATATACCTGTGCGTTACTATACCTGTTCAACCAATAACATGACGCAAATGCCCGATCAAGTTTTACCTTGACTGGCTTATCAATTATGCGGTTAGACCATGTATAATAACATCCTTGAGATTGAATTTCACTTAAATTATTATTCGAGGTAAACTTATTAAATTCATATATTCTTTTATTATCGGGAGGTGTATTACTTAACTTTTCGCATCTATTAAGTATATCATTAAAGTCGCCTATTAAAATCCAAGGTTTATTAACATTTTGATTCCATATAGTTATCTCTTCCCACAGTTTTAACCTATGTTCTAATTTGTTCGGAGCATGGACACATACAATATAATAGGGAAAATACGATTCATTAATATATAATATTACAAAAAACTGGCTAGACATAGTAACTTCGAGCTTAATGTCCGCTTGCCAGAGTACCAAAATACCGCCGGAATGGTAAGCATTACCGACTGGATCCCTAATATAATTATTAGCATATCTAAAGTTTTTCAAAACATCGGGAGCATCCACCGCACGTAACATAGTTTCAAAGAAACATGCAATTCCCGGTTTAAACCTGTTAACAATGGACTTTATACTAGACATTGTCAAGGCCGCCCGTATTCCTTGACAGTTCCAAACTAGTGTACTCATTGAACGTCTTCGGACGTCTTGGGGACAGTCCGGATATCCCTTCTAAAATTAATCCTAACTTCATTATACTTTTTAACAATCCATTGCCTTTTATTTTTTATATTTAAAATCCACATTTCCTTAATATTAGTCTCACATAGTATAATAGCCCTTCTCCATAAATAACTGGCCCAAACACGGCTGAAAAATGTGGCCCAACCCCAAGTGCAAAATGTCCCCAACTTAAACTTTGTGATTAAAAGGTCAAAACATTCCCCAGCCCAGGCCCACCTTTTATCCTTCCTTTCTTCCTTTTCCAACCAAAATCCCATTATCCTTATTCTATTCCCCATATCTGCAAATTGTCCTCCCCCTGCAAACGTTCTTCCACCCATAAACCGTTTCAAATCAAATTTTCCTTTCAAACTCCTTGCCATTCCTTCTTCTTTAATCCTACCCCAATTCATCCTAAAACTAGTTTTGTTAATTTCACAATTTAACCCAGAAATGGATCCAGTAACTTCAAAATCACCCCTCATAAAATTATCAAAATTGTAACTACTATTATTGTTCAAATTAGTACGTTGCCTACTCATCTCAATATATCTATTATTTATCGTATGTAAAATGAAGACAATCGATAGACCTATACCTGTAGCCGAAGATGTGTTCGTAGATAGACCCTTTTGAGATTGAAAAGCAATTCTTGTATAAGGTTCGTTTAATGGCTGCGCAAAACTCCGATAATCTTCAAGCTCTTGTGCCTTATGGAAATTCGTTGCAGCGCTGTACCTCATCATCCCAGTCCCCCACTTTTCTGCCGCCGATAGTAGTTTCTTTCCCATCCTTGCTTTATGTCTATATCGTTGGTTCGACCTCATATATTGACCCATGTTGATGTTTCTATTTTTATGTAAGCTTGTATCTAATTGCCTGTAATCTGAGAATCGAGCGCCTCGTGTCTTCAATATAAGGTTTTGCCCGCACCCTTCACCCTCTGAGTTTCTCATATTATTTTCGTTCTCCATGCTCTGCAAATCTGTCCCTCCTTCGTTCCTTTTATTGTTACTGTTCTTTGTCCTAACTTGACCAGCCCGTATATGTTGCTGACTCCTACTTTCCTTGGTTATATTATCTTGTATTTCTTCTGTCTTCTGTTGAATAATCTCTGTCATCGAGATAGTTGTTGTTGTCGAGATGTTGTTCGTCATATATTGTAAGGTATACTTTGCTGATTTTTCCGGTTGACCATGTCTGACCTTGCAATCCCCGTCCGATGATTCGCTCATGATTAGCGGTGAAATTATGTGTTTTGCTGCTTTGTTGATAAACTTTATAGTGATTATTGGATTCAGTTACTTAGAGATTTGGTAGTGTTTTCTGAGATAAACTGAAGATAGGAGATGAAGTTTGGCGGTGGAGAAGATAACCTTCGAGAGTATCCCCTATCTCATCTCTGTCTTTTTACTCAAATATCTATTGTTCATGCAACTTAATGCGAGAAAGAAATTGGGGAAACAAAAGTTGATTTTTTATGCTTTTTATTGTTTATGTGATATTGGAATTGCTACTTCTTATTCCAAATGTAATTAGTAAATGAATTGTTTAGGGATGGAAATTCGATCCGGAATTTTCTATTTCAGGAGATTATAAATCCGATTTCGGAATAAACTTTGCATTTTTCGCTTTTAGAAATTCTGATTTACGATTTTCCGAAAATAATTGGAATTGGAAATACATATAAAAGTCTAAAATTTCTGATATGATTTTGTTTCCAGTTTATATTCTCTACCTTCATTTCCGATTTTTAATGTCGATTCTTATATCCGATTTTAATTTGTATATGTTGAAGATTTGAAACTATTTTACAAACGTAAAAGACGAGTTTGATAAATTTAATGTAAAATCGTACAAATATTTATCTGGAACTTAGAATGATGCTCTTATTATTTTAGATCTCCAAATTGATCTTAACCATGTATCCGGGATAAAGAGTTGAGATTGACTTGGTCAATCTAAGGTTTGTGAAGGGTTTATTGTTTGAAACTACAAATAAGCTAAGAGAAGCTATTAGAGAACATGTAATTAAACTAGTCATAAGTGTAAAATTGAAGAAGAATGATTGGGATGATATCAGGTTGAAGTGTAAGGGGGATGGATGCAGTTGGTTCTTATATGAGTTACACAAAAGATAACATCGTGGGTTAATGATTGTTACTTTGTGGATTAATCACAATTGTCCAATAATGGATGATGAATCTCGATTTGGTTTCGAACCCAAGATGCAAACCATGGCTGTTGAAGTTGGAGATGACCAAAACTGTTGAACCGCCGGAGCTGGTACAACTTGAGATCTTCATGGAAACTCGTTGAGATCTACTGCTTATCCATGGCCGTTGAAACACAACCAGAGCTTGAGACCTCAAAACGAGTTACGCAAGAAATCAAGATTTTTTTTCGTTTTTTTATTTTTACTTTTATTAAAATATTAAAATTTATATTTTTAATGTATAATTAAAATATCAAGCCAAATTATGTAAGATATTTTTATAATACTAAATATAGTTATTATGTTTTTAAATATGCGTGGAAAAACAACAGATACGTGGAAAAGATAAAGGAGAAATTAGCTACGTGGAAGATTAAGACATTGTCTTTAGCGGGGCGTGCCACACTAGCACAATCAGTGCTAAATGCGATGCCGGTCTATCAAATGCAAGTCATGAAGTTACCAAAGTATGTGTGTAAGGAAATAGAAAGGTTGTTAGAGATTTCATATGGGGATCGACGGGTTCCGAGAGAAAAATCCATTGGGTTAGTTGGGATCAGATCTGCAAATCAAAAAATGAGGGAGGTTTTGGAATAAGGAGTGCAGAGAAGTATAATTTGGCGTTATTAGCGAAGCTTGGGCAGAAGATCTTACAGCGACAACAAGCTGTGGCGTGGGTTAATATTTTCAAGAACAAATACTTCAAGGATGGTATATTGAATCGCATCCAGAATGGGAATGAGTCTGATGCTTGCAAGGCTATAGTAGCGGGAATTAAGACTCTCTGGGATGGTATTGTTGGATTAAAAGATGAATTGGGAGAAAGAATAGTATGTGAATTCAAAAGTTCGGGAGTGTTCACGGTAAAATCAACCTTTAAAACATGGGAGATTGTGAAGTGGATGACTCGTTCAGTTGGGAGTTGATTTGGAGCCTTAAGTGCTTCCAAAAAAATTTATTTTCATTTAGAGGGTAGCTCTAAATCGACTTGCAACAAGGGATAACTTGTTCAAGAGGAACGTAGTTGAGTCGAGGAGCTGTGAAATTTGCGGAGCCGAAAGGGAAGATCTTCATCATGTTCTTCTAAAATGCAAAATATCTTCTTTGGTTTGGGACTTATTTGATCTTGGTGTAGGTACCCGGCGTGGAGCAGCTGCTGGAAGGGCGCCTGCTGGATTTCGTGAACTTGCTGGAGCTGCGGCGGAAAGGCAGGGAGATGGGACGAGCCTGGAATTACTGGAGCTACAGGGGATGAAAGCTGATGATCGTGACATCCTACTGGAGTTGAACGTGCGCTGGCTGCTGGACGGCGAAAAGGGACCTGGTACAGCTTCTGCTACCGAAATGCATCAGGGAGGAACAGACTGGATTACAAACAACAGTTATTTCTCTGTTAAAAATTGGCTTGAGGCGCATCTCCGTTCAAAGGCGGGTATCGCGAGTATAGAATGACCATATGTATTCGTTGCTGCTATTTGGGTAATATGGCTTAAACGCAATCAAATGTTATTTAATGAGGAAACAAATATACCTCATACATTAGAACTCAAAAGGGATATAATTTCTCTAACTAGTAACTTCATTCTAGCCTGGGGAAAGAGTATTGATGAGGGTTTAATCAAGCTAGCCAGTAATATAATGGTAAAATGGGTTAAGCCTCTTGAGGGTTTCAAATTAAATATCGATGGAAGCTTTATTTCGGATAAAGGGATGGCTGGTATAGGGGGTATTGTTAGGGACAAGAACGGATCATGTATCGCTGACTTTATTGGTCTATGTTTATTTGATTCTCCTCTTGTGTCTGAGATATTTGCATCACATTTTGGTTTAAGGTGGGTTATTAATAAAGGGTAAAAAGACTTATGTATTGAAACAGATTCGAAGGAGCTCCATGCGCTAGTGAAGGTCGGTGGGAGCTCAAGGACTCATAATGAGGGGGAATCATCGAAGAAGCTCCACGCGCTAGTGAAAGGCGGTGGGAGTTTAGGTAGTCGCTATGGTTCAATCATAAGTGAATGTCGTTCAATGTTAAGAAGTTATCTGAAGTTGGAGCTTAATCATATCTCTAGGGAACCGAACCTTTGAGCGAATAATTTGGCAAAAGAGGGAGCAAGAATGCAAACTCAACCAGTGGATTTTAATGATCCTTTTAATTTTATTTGGAATTTCATAACAATAGATAGAAATGAATGTGCAACTGTTAAAATTATGCTAGAACCTTAATAAGAACGTTTGTTCTATTTGTATTTTCTTGTTTTTAACGGCTTTTAAACTTTTCATGTACGAAAAAGAAAAATATGCATGGATAAACAAGTAAATATTATTTGTGAGACAAAGGAATCTCGCCTTATATGGTTTAGCTTCCTGCGTATATACGATAAATTTCCCTATAAATGTACTATCATGTATGCTATCTCCATAATTATACTGTTCCTACCCCACTCACTATGCAAGAGAAGACAAGATATCTTTACTTTATCACATGCTTCACCCTTTGAACATATCCGTATTAAAAATGTAGCTGGTCATCTTTTAGAGTTGTAGTCCAAAAAAAAATATATATATATACCACATGACGTTTCAGCTTTCTACCATTTATTATTTTATCCTACATAGTAATTCCATAATACGGCATTAAATTGGACTTACTAGCACACTAATTTTGTGTAACCAAAAAGTTCATATAAAATCAGTTGAAATTAGTTTACTGGTCCGGGTCTTGATTCAAGGCCGGTCCTGACATATTTAGAGCTTAAGACGAATTTTGTAATAGGGGTCCCTATATATTTATATGGGTAAAGCCCTCCTGTGACCCTTTAACTATGGCCAAAATACAGCATCTGCCACTGATCTTCATTTTTACCCTTTCGCGTTTTCCATCTAACTACTTTTTGTCACTGTTAGCTCTTTTTCCAGTTTTTCTGTCAATTGACCGTTAGTCAACGCCGCATGGCGCCATGTCAGCGCCACGTCACCTCAGCTTCATCTCTAACTTTAAAAAAAAACTTTGAAGGTTTGAATGCTTCAAACCTTCAACAAAGGAGGAAATCTGGAGCTTTTCTACACTAAATCTATGCTTTCTTGTTGATTAAATCATGATTCTTGAATGATTTAATGAGTAAAATAAAAAATAATTCAGCTTCAAATGCTACATCTCTTCAACTCTTCCACATATCCTCTTAACACGTCAGTTCTCGGCTAACTCTCCAATGTCTTCTCCGGCTACATGTCAAAAAAATTCGTAACCTGCAAATTCATTTAAGACCTCTTGGCATAACGAAGATAGTAAACCACTCCAACTAATCCAACTGCTCCAACAACTGAGCTAACAATCACAGGCCACTCCACTTGATTTCTATTAATTGTTAATCCCTTACCATTACCATTCATCACCATTGATTCGAAACCTAAAGAAGCTTTCAACCCATTAATCACAATCTCTTAATCATCCAATTGATCACGCATATCTGCCAGTTTTGTTTTTAATTCCACCACCATCCTTTCCAATAAATTTCGAGCACTCTCTATCTCCTCTTTCTCCTTGCTACTTTTCTCCACGTTCAATTTCAATTCCTCGATTTTCTCCTTACAATTCTTCACTTCCTTCTCATTTCTTGAAGTCACCTCCCGAGTTTCACTATCCTTCACCTCCAATTTGCTATGTTTCTGCCTGATTTCCTCACGAGCTTCCTTTCCTTTAGCTCCAACTCACTGTATTTCTTCATCAACAGATCTCTCTCATAAACTACGGCCTCTAGTTCGACTCTTTTATCGCTTTCACTCTTTTTAGCTTCATCCAGCGCAATTTTAACCTTTGATAACTCAGAATTCGAATCCTCATACGCATTTGAAGCTGAATTTTTTTTTATTTTACTCATTAAATCATTCAAGAATCATGATTTAATCAACAAGAAAGCATAGATTTAGTGTAGAAAAGCTCCAGATTTCCTCCATTGTTGAAGGTTTGAAAGATTTTCTTTTTAAGTTAGAGATGAAGCTGCGGTGATGTGGCGCTGACATGGCGCCATGTGGCGTTGACTAATGGTCAATTGACAGAAAAATGGAAAAAGGGCTAACGGTGACAAAAATTAGTTAGAGGGAGGGCGCGAAAGGGTAAAAATGAAGATCAAGGGCGGATGCTGCACTTTGGTCAAGGGTAAAAATTTATTAGAAGAGTAGACTCGAACCTTGAATCTCTTATAAGAAAAAATATCACTTTACCAATAAACTAACTTATAATTCATGCTATTTTACTGAATTCAAATATATAACTGCATGCACGTATAAATATTTATTTTTTTTGAAAAGAGACTCTTGAAAATACCAATTTTTTGGGGGCCCAAGGCGGTTGCCTCCTGGGCCTATGCCCAGGACTGAATCATGTGTTGATCATCTAATCTAATGATATAAATTCGAACTGAGTCAATGACTTCGAGTTTAAAGCGGCTCTTCTATGTAACAAAAAAAGAATTCATATAAATTTTAGCCTGGTAATGGTGAAATTTGAACAAATGCTCTTGGTTTGAGGATAAAATCAAGGTTATTTTAGTATAAGGACAATTCAAATATATATTATTTTAGAGTAATGATATTTGTCACCCCTATTCCCCTCACCCTTTTATCACCTCCTACATGGCAGATTGCATGGCATGACATATAAGTAATTTATTACTTATCTTAATTAATTATTTTATTCCTTAAATTAAACATTTCCTTAATTATATTTCTTAATTATTTTATTCCTTACATGTCATGCCATGTAATTTGCCATGTAGGAGGTGACAAAATGGTGAAAAGAATAGGGGTGACAACTATCATTACTCATTATTTTATAACATGGACAATCTAAACCGATTTACACGCAATCTCGAATAATTATACAAAAGATCTTGAGTAATTTAATTAAGGAATACTAATTTTCTTTATTTACCATGGACTATTAAATAAAGATATTTTTGTGGAATGGGTTGTAAAACCTTTTCCGCAACACCCAAGTACCCTACCACCATTTTTTTAATTAAAGGTTAGTTATGTGATTTTTAATATGAGATAATTCTTAATTAATTACATTTTTTTACTTTTCATTTTAAAAAAAAGAAGGAGAAAATTACTTCCTACTTACTCACAAATTATCAATTTAATTCTCAGTTGAACATATTGTCATATTTACCTTCTAAGGTTATTTTTATGTGATTTTTTAATTTTTTAATTTTTTTATTTAATTTTTTAATTTTAATTTTTATTAAATTCATTTTTAAGATTTTTTTCGATTTTTTTTTTTAAATTTTCTTTTTCGATTTTTTTTTTAAATTTTCTTTTCAGAATTTTTTTTCCAAAATTTTTTTTGAATTTTTTTTCGGAAAATTTTTATAATTTTTTCCCCGAATTATTATTTTTTAAATCGAAATTTCGGGTTATGTGTTGTTGTAACACACAAATATAGATTTATGTGTTCCTGTAGTAACACACAAAGTCATAAAATCGATCTAAAGGATTCTCTTCTTTAACAAAATTGTTTTTTTATATTTATTAATCGAATATACCTTATTTTTATTCGTCTTTAACTATCTTTATATATATTATCTTTTTGTCCAACACTTTTTGTTATTTTTGTGTTTGTGTTTTAGGGTTTTGTGTTATTCCAATTTTGTGTATTCCTAGAACACATAAATCTCAGAATTGTGTATTATTAGAACGCACAAATATAAGATTTGTGTATTCATGGAACACACAAATCTCAAATTTGTGTATTCATAGAACACATAAAAATTGAATTTATGTATTACTAGAATACACGAAACTTGATTTTGTTTGTTCTAATTATGTGTATTCTTGGAACACACAAGTCTCAGATTTGTGCGTTCCTGGAACACACAAGTCTCTGATTTGTGCGTTCAGGGTTGTGCATTCCTAGAACACACAAGTCTCAGGGTTGTGCATTTCTGGAACACACAAGTCTCTGATTTGTGTATTCATGGAACACATAAAAATCAAATTTACAAAACTTGATTTTGTTTGTTCCAATATTGTGTATTCCTGAACACACAAATCGTAAAATTGTGTATTAATGCAACACACAAATCTCAGATTTGTGTTTTCATGGAACACATAAAACTCAAATTTGTGTATTCTTGGAATACAAAAAACTTGATTTTGGTTATTCCAATTTTGTGTGTTCCTGCAACACACAAATCTCAGAATTGTGTGTTCATGGAACACATAAAAAAATGTCGAAAAAAAAAATTCCGCGAAAAGAATTTCAAAAAAGAAAATTAAAAAAAATTGAAAAAAAAAGATACAAAAAAATAAAAATGAAAATAAATAAATAATATTATAATTAAAGTAATTAATTAATTGCCTATGGGTTTATTTGTAATCTTCCATTTTTTTGTGCTTAAGTAAGAATTAAATTGAAGTTGTAATTAATTGGGAATTTTTACACTCTCCGTGTAATTAATTGGGCATTGCCCCTTTTAATATTTATAAGTGATTTAACTCACTGTCCATTATATCGTCAAATTATCTACTATATATACTAAATATAATAAACACATAAATCATAATAACACTTATCAACCTAATTTTTCCTTCTCTCTCCACCCCACCCATATCATATTTCCGTGATATTCATTTTTTAGTTGGTGATTTTGAAACTTTTGTCTTCTTTATCCTCTATTCCAAAGGTTTTCAGTAG
This sequence comes from Nemophila menziesii, assembly GCA_029959085.1. Taxonomy (NCBI): domain Eukaryota; kingdom Viridiplantae; phylum Streptophyta; class Magnoliopsida; order Boraginales; family Hydrophyllaceae; genus Nemophila; species Nemophila menziesii. Next base: position 4,108,338 of record JARWIR010000013.1, read on the forward strand.
ATTTTTAATGAGACTCTATTTTTGAAGCCACTAATGGAGATCTCGAACAAGCCATGACGATCACATACGAACAAGGTCTGCTTGCAGATCCATCAACAACTTCAAAGTGTTTTAATGGAGCTCCAGCTTCAAAGCCATGAACATATTTGTTGATGAAGCCATTGTTGGTAACTAATCGTGTATGGTGTTCCACGACGGTAAATAGGCAACAAGATCGTGGTTGACAACTATGGAACAAATCCAGCTCGAAGCTGCAATGATTGAAACTTTGAATTTGTTTTGAAGTTTGAGATCTAATCCTCCATTCTCTTGACTCTTCTGTATTCTTAGATTTCTTGGTCCCATGGTAGCAAACTTTTTGTTTTCCAGGACAGCATTGTTTGAGAAGCCAACAATTTGTTTTCTCATGGTCGAGTTTTCGTATTTTGATTTCAATAGTTGTTGAGTTCGAAGCTTCGTGAATGGATCTATTCAGTATCTTGAGTCAAGCATTGTTTGTTTTCAAGCCACGATGAGTGTTTGTTTGGCTTCAACGAGCTTGTGCAATGGCTTCATCGTCCACAATAAGGAAAGAATACTCGTTTTGGAGCTTGTTCGTACGAGAAGATAAATAGTACTTAGTGAAACTAGACGACGTTACCACTGACATCAACAACATGCAGTTTAATGTAATTTCATATTTTATTAATTAATGTAATATTTTAATAGGGGTTTTTTAATTTTTTTAGGTATGAGATAGTTGTTTTATTTTTCCTCAAGTGTTGTAATTTTTTTATTATAAAAAGAGTAAATACCCATTTTTCCCCATGTACTATCACGAAATTGACAACTTACCCCCCCCCCCCCAATAATAAAGTGTAAATTTACCCCCCTAACTTTTGTTTTTGCGACTCGTTACCCCCTGACGACGGAATACGTCCAATTCATGCGTTCAGTATTAATTAATTTGCCTACTTACCCCCTTAATTTGTCTACTTATCTCTTTAAGTATTACTTAATTTTCCTACTTACCCTTTAATTTGCCTCACAAGTAGATACTTAGCGGAAGAATTGAACGCATTCCGTCATCAGGGGGTAACGAGTCTCAAAAACAAAACTTAAGGGGTAAGTTTACACTTTATACGATCGAGGGGTAAGATGTCAATTTTGTTAAAAAACAGGGGGGGCATCGAGTGTATTTACTCTTATAAAAATAAAATTTATACTATTATTTCCTTTATTTTTTTATTTTAATTTATCAAACCTACTTAACGATGCTACGATGAATACTCATTGTTTTTGGGCCATACTCAGAGAATTTAATGAATGTACTTAGAGAATTCACTAAACATACTTAGAGATTTGTTGAGTATACTCAGTGATTTTTCCGATACTAGTGATTTTTTCTCGAAACTCAATGAATTTTTCCGATACTTGGTGAATTTTCTGATACTCAGTGAAATCACTGAGTATGCCCTCGGTGGCAGTGCCAGAGGTAGTTGGTGGGTGGTGGTCGGAGCTACACAATATTGATCCTTAGTGACTCGATACTCAGTGTCTCGTTGAGTGGGTGATCCATCTTTATTTCCATTTGTTTTTGTCTTTATATGGTTTTTGTTTTTATTTAAAGGTATTTTAGTATTTGGTCACCCATAAGATTGGTTAGTGACCTCTTTAAAGAAGAATCTAGCCACATGTTACTATAGGCCAAAATTTTTGTCTCCATGACCCCATAGGTCAATCACCCTAAAATTAAAGCGATAAAAAGAGAATAACTATAAATACTAACACTTCAACCTATCCAAGAGGGATGAATCAAGAAACCTAATCACCAAACAAAGCACATCCAAGGTCTTGTTTAGTGACCCAATCGACGACAAGGTTATTTTTTCTCACAATCCAATAGCAAGACATATTATAATCGCAAAAGGATTGGATGTTTAAGGGAAGAGGATACAAATGACGGTCTACAAAAGGGGATTTGCCTTTAAGAGGATTCATAACTGGTTGTAGAGTCCTAGAAGGGGGGTGAATATGCCACTAATCTAATCAATGCCTAATTTAAAAATTAAAGACTCCTAAACTAAGATTAGTAAAAACTAATGGGGCAAAACTCTAGCGTAAGAGGTAATAAGGAGTATTATAAAGAGTTTACTAGATGCGGATGTTAAGGGTTAGGAGTGCTAATGAAGAGAGAAAGTAAAAATCCTAATTCAGTTGACTAAATGTAATAAGATGATGATCTAATTAAGGCTAAGGTCCCTAAGGTATTAACCTACTAGAGTAGAGGGGCCTATATGCAAGTTAGGTAGCAATATCAACTAAGATTCCTAGGGTCAAGAATAAAGACTTATAAGGATAAGTTAAAGAAATCTAGTGTAAGCTAAGGGAGATAAACAATTATGTAAAGTAAATGCACATGATAAGAAAAGGATGAACGAAAGAAGTTACGAGAGGCATTTAGAGGGTTCGGTTTCCCTACATCCACTACGTAAGGCCATTCTTGTAGGATTTGCAAGTTTCTCCACTAAGTTTCTCTATATATCTTAAAGGTGATATATAAAACTTTACACCAAGGTTTATTCTAGATAAATCATAACCAAAAAATCTCCCTATAATTTTGCCAATTAAGTCACAACCCGATGAGACTTTTAACGATTAATCACAACTGGGTGAGAGTTTTAACGGTTAAGTCACAAACCGATATATTTTGACAAGGATTAATACTAATCGATGAAAACTCCTTCTTCTCTAACCGATATATTCATGGAACACACAAATCTCAAATTTGTGTATTTATGTAACACGTAAAACTCAAATTTGTGTATTCATGGAACACATAAAACTCAAATTTGTGTATTCCTAGAATACAAAAAACTTGACTCTGGTTGTTCCATTTCTGTGTGTTCCTGGAACACACAAATCTCAGAATTGTGTGTTCATGGAACACATTAAAAAAAATTCCGAAAAAAAAATTGCCAAAAAATAAAATTCGAATTTTTTTAAAAGAAAGTTTAAAAAAATAAAAATAAAAATGAAAATAAATAAATAAATATTATTATAATTAAAATAATTAATTAATTGCTTATGTGTATTTTGTAATCTTCCATTTTTTATGCTTAAGTAGGAATTAAGTTGAAGTCGTTATTAATTAGGAATTTTTACACTCTCCGTGTAATTAATTGGGCGTTGCCCTTAATATTTATTGTTAAAATATGTGTAACAAAATCTATTTAGCCTTTTAAATTAAAATTAAAATTTAATTTAAAATATATAATAGTTGATGTGGTTATATAAGGTTATATAAGGTTGTTGAGCTTATTAGATAATATTAATACATAATTTATTTTTTTCAAGTACCAAAAATTTAGAATTTTGTTATATATACACTTGATCATTATTTATACAAAAGGTGGGAAATTAAAAATTCCAAAAAGTTGTGCTTGCAAAAAATTTATTGGTTAAGAGAAGCTTTTGTGCATAGATCAATTCAAAGAGGTAAATAATTTTAAGGGTGGTTAACCCATATACTCCACAACCAATATACCATTGCCCATCAGGTCCATCCCATCATGAAAGTCAAAATTGCCCCTATGATCTATTTAATGACGTTTGGGTTACCAAAACTGAATCCCTGATTTCAAGCAAGTCAACATTTATCAAAAAGGAAAATTTGAGCCGCCAAAAAATTATTTGGATATTCAATCAACAACCCATCGTCTCTTTCCCAAAATCCAGTCCCAAAATTATTTGAAAATTTAGTCAACAACCCATCGTTTCTTTCCCAGAATCCAGACCCAAACCCTACCCATAAAGTGGTGTGAAATTGTTATGTGTTGGTGTGACTTTGTTAAACGATGGGACGTCATTGTCAAACGATGGTGTGACAGTGTCAATCAATGGTGTGCCATTTGTAAATGAAGGTGTGTCAAGATCCGATGGTATGACAGTTAAAGTCGATGGTTTGACAGTTAAACTTGATGGTGTAACAATGTAAAACAGTGATGTGCACCACCACCTTGCACAATGACCTAGAACCACCACTTCGCAACACCAAGTCGAACCACCACCACGCAGCCAGGTCCGTTGAGAAGCTTGTTCGCTGCTAGATCTTCGTCGCCGTTCGCCACCACTCCATGGACGCTCTTCGACGGATATTCGACGGGATATTCACTCATTATGTAAGAAAGAGATGTGCACCACCACCTTGCACAATGACCTAGAACCATCACTTCGCAACACCAAGTCGAACCACCACCACGCAGCCAGGTCCGTTGAGAAGCTTGTTCGCTGCTGGATCTTCGTTGCCGTTCGCCACCACGCCATGTACGCTCTTCGACGGATATTCGACGGGATCTTCACCCTTAATGAGATCTTCTCACCGGATCTACGCGAACAGAATATGGCTCGCCTGAGCTTCGTGAAAGGCGCCTGAGAAGAGGATATCGGAGCTTCAAAAATGGAGGCTGTTCGAGAGAGGCGTAGATAGAGAGTAAAGAGAGAGAGGAAATAAAAAACTAATAATTAGGGTATTTAAAATATTAGGATATCGATAAATATGTAAAAGATTGGATATGATATCTAGTAGTAGGGGTATGTATAGTATTAGCTAAAAAACGTTGGACTCTATAAGGCAGAAATCTAGAACTGGACTTGTTGAGGGTGGGTTATTGGGTCTAAGGACTTTTTAAGCTAATAACTCTAATTTTAACATTTCATTAGTTATATAATTATTTTGTTTATTTATTTATGGTTAGTAATTTTATAAGGAAGTGTAGATATTTACATTTTAATTAATTTTGTTAGTTATATATATGATGTAATATAATTATGGATATCACCAGTTGGGGTTAGCTTAATCAGTCAGAGCCTTGGTTATCCATCTAGATGATACATGTTCGAACCGTGTCAATGACACTTGAGTCCAAAAAATGGCCCTCAAATGTAATAAAAAAATTATGGAAATTGCTTAATAGTATTATAGTTATATTATAATATAACAATAGGATGGAATATAACTATTTATAATTATGGAACAAAATTATAAGGAAATATAATTATTTATAATCATGGAACAAAATTAAAAGGAAATATAATTAATAATAATTATGAAAAGATATTATTACGGAATATAAGTAATTATAAATTTATAATTATGCAAATAAATTATTAAGGTATATAAGTAATTATAATTATGGAACAAAATTATTTAAAGTTACTAAATATTAAAAGAAATATTATAGTAACGAAATGTAAAGGAAATATTATACTAAAATAATTATTAATAAGTTTTGTAAGATTAAATATTATTAAAGAAATTTTAGTAATATTTGTAAGTAAGGAAATTTATTTACACTAATTAAATGTTAATGGAAATATTAAAAGAAATTTTATTTAAAATCAAGGAAATATTTAAGATCGATAGTTGGCCTAGTGGTTAGGCTACTCCGCAGAGACCGAGAGGTCCTGGGATCGAATCTTATCGGAGTCAAAATGATTCCCGAGTCCAAAGTGGCTCTCATATGTATTCAAAAAAAAAAAATCAAGGAAATATTTTATAAACAAAATAAATATTAAAGAGAATTTTTAAAAGTAACCAAATAGTAAGTGAATTTTTTTTAAAGATAATATTATTTAAAACAAGAAAATCATAAAGGGAATATTGATAATATTCGTAATATGCGGAAAAATATATTTTGTATTATTTTTTAAAACATTAATTACAATTTTTTATTGTCAAAAAATATAGAAGTTCATTTATATTTTCGATAGTAATAAATAATTTTTATGAAATATCAAATATTATAATTTTTTGATAATAGAACGAAGTTTATTTATTTACGTTTATATAAAAATTAATTTCATCACATGCTTAAATATAGGGACAATAAATGAATTTGCCGATTCAATTGACTTATTGCAAGATTTTACCCCAGATGATTTCATGCTCTTGAGATTCACTAGTGATGATGAAGTGTACGGGTTCTACAATATCTATGCTAGGGTTAAGGGGTTTAGTGTAAGGAAGAATAATACTTGGAAGTTAGACGGTTTTATTTTGTATAGACTATTTTCATTTTCAAATCAAGGTTCACTTTTAAATAAATTTATCCACTTAAAGGAAAGACAAAAAGAACATAGGGCCATCACCAGGTGCGAATGCCAAGTGTCTATCAAAATTGTATTGAACGAGGATATTTCTTGTTATAGGGTGTCTAAAGTTGAACTTGTCCATAATCATCCACTTGTTCTTGAGTTTTGTGTTCCGTATTTAGGCTCTCATGGGAAAGTCGATCCATTACATCTAGTTAAAACATTGTGTTTGCGTGTTTCAGGAGTAAGCACTAGCCAGATTATGGATGCATTTAATTTCTTCGACGGTGGTTACTCGAATGTTGGGTTTGTTAAGAAGGAATTGTATAACATCCTCAATTGGATACTGTGTGCTGAAATAAGTAATGGAGATGCTAACATGACCTTGTGGTATATGAATGAAAAACAGTCGAAAGATGGTACATCCTACTTTGAGTACACAGTCAATGGAGATAACAGTCTGGATATGCTATTTACGGATGATGGAAGATCAAGGAAAGAGTGGATAAGTTTCAGAAGTGTAATAATATTTGATGCAACGTACAAGAAAAACACGTATAGATTTCCTCTTATCGTTCTTGCTGGCATTAACAACCATAGACAATTTTCATTTTTGGTGCAACACTGGTAAAACACGAGACCACCGAAAGTTAAAAATGGGTACTACAAAAATTGATGAGGTCAAACCAATAATGTAAGCCCCATTTCATTTATACAGTATGAATTAAATAATTTTAGCTTGAGATTTAGCATATATTTATGAACCCTAGTTTTTCTATCTAATTTGGGATACTACGGTAGTTAATTGGAATTCATGTTTTATGTTCTTTTTATGTGTTTTGATTTATTGTATGTTTTTCTTGCGGTCGCAAACGTAAAGGATTACCTTAATAGTAGTTATATGATCACCTTAACTGGGTGTCTAATTATTGAAACACCACATAACGTCTAGAATAAGGTTTAGACCTGACAAATCAATCTAACTAGATAATCATTAGGGTATGTTTTCACCACTATCACCATATTTGGAATTGAATTGCTTAGGGCCTTGGTGGCGCTTGATAACCCTAGGTTTAGGCTGCCTCATGGTGTGTCCGTAGCCCCCTTAGTCGCTCTTAAGGTCTAAGAGATGAAATTCAGAATCCTGATTATTTCATATTACTTGATTCACCCTTAGACGATAGAACAACCAAAACTAGTGGGGATTACTTGCTAATATCTCGAGTTAAACTCTCATACTATTTGCTTCTCTCTTTTATTTAATTTTCTGTCTTTTAATTTATTAGTTAATTGTTTTATTTAAAATCAACAAAAATCTCTTTTCTTTTATTTCTTTGCGTATTATTTGTTCTAGCTTCCAATATCTGCACTTGAATATTTGCATAAGTTCTTCCTAACCTTCGTAGTCTCTGAGGAACGAATCTTACTTATTCATTAAAACTTGCATACGTCCTGTATACTTGCAAAACCGTGCTCAGCCTAGGGTGTTTATTTGCACTTAATTTATACATTGTTTTATCACACCTTAGGCGACACCAAGTTTTTGGCGCCGCTGCCGGGGACTACATCGTTAGTCCTTGTGCATTTATCTTGTGCTTTTATTTTAGTTAGTTCTATTTTGCGCTTTTCTTTTTGGTTTTGTCTTTACAGGTTTTTACAGATGGCGAGCCCAAGGAGACTTGATCTTCCCATAACATTCAGAGTGCAACCACGCGGAATCCGCACTCCAGAAATCCAAGCTGCTAAATTTAGACCAGATCCAGGGATGATAGCGCATTTTGCAAATCATGGACAATTTAGCGGTGCTGCACAACAAGATCCGGTCCGGTATATTCAGAAATTCATGCAGATCTGTGACGCGTATATCGTAAAAGGCGTTACAAAGGAACATATGTATTACATTATGTTCCAGTTCTTTTTTACCGGATGTGCAAGAGATTGGTACGATACCCAACACCCCAATGTTATTCCAGATTGGGACAAGCTTCAATCCAAATTCCTAGACCGGTTCAATTTGGTTAGTAGACGATTAAAAGATATGTTGGAGCTTGAACAATTTATGCAGGAAGACAGAGAGAGTGTTGGTGAAGCATGGTTACGTGTTAATGAGATAAAGGCGAGATGTCCATTCCATATATCATTGCCAGAATATTCTTTAACCATGTTCTATGGAGGACTCAATAACGTGTCAATAAGAAGAGAAGGTTTGTTAGGAGATAAGGGTTTTGTGTTATTAGATCCTAAAGAAGCTGAAATTATTATGGAGAAAGTTCTTGAGACCAAGAGAAGTTGGCCGATTGAATTATAAAAACAAGAATAGACCTTAGAATCTCTAAGACTCAAATAGTTAAACCAACAACTTGAGGAATTACGAGAACAAGCGCAAACAATAGCTCAGGTGAATCTAGTACATACTTTACCTTTATGTCTAGGTTGTGGAGCACAAAACCATTCGTGGGAGAATTGCATGAATAATATAGCTTCAATTTCCTTCGTATCTCATCAAAGAAACCATTATTATAATGGTTATTATCATTCTCAAGGAAGTTACGCTAATTATCAACCCCTACAAAATCTAAATTGGGTCGGAAATCAAGAGACCTATTATCAACCTCAACCTCAATCTTACTATCCACCACAACCTATTTATCAAGAAGCGCCGATCTATAAAGAAATCTATCAAGAAGCGCTAATTTATAAAGAAGCTTATCAAGAACCACCTCAATATTCAATGCAACAATCTACACTAAAGCAACCTTCGAGTTTGAATTCAAGTATGGCTTCAATGATGAAACTAGTCGAAGAAAATATGAAGATGAGCCAGCAAAGAATCCAAACCCAGTCCAAGGTAATCAAGAATCTCGAGCATACTATATCACAAATGGCGAGTACATTGCAAAATAAGCCAAAAGGGAAACTCCCAAGTGATACTATTGCTCCAGAAGATTATGCTTGTCATCCAATTAAATTAAGAAGTGGAAAACAATTACCTCCGCCTAGAGTAGAACCAAAACCAACCTCTATTCCTGAAAAGTTGGTTGAAGAAACAATTAAAAACAAGGTTGAAGAGGTAATTGAACAAAAGAGTGTCCCAGAGAAGACACCAGAAAAGAAAGAGAGCTCAGTGGTAAACAACTGATGTCTCCTTACCTGTTCTAAATATTAGCCCTTTGGAGACATCCTTTTAGGTGAATATTTGACTTATATGATAGACTTTTATGCTTATTTCGTTATATTACACTTTCTCCCCTTGGAATTAGACTATTTGCATTTTTAGAGCTTTTGTGCGTTAATTTGGTTATTTTTAGTGCAAAGTTAGTAGGTTCTTGAATTTAATGGAGAACCAATACAAGGAGGAGAGGTGAGAATTAAAGGCTTAGATCATTTTTAGTGTGTTAGGAAGTATTTCATTCGAGTTTCTAATTTTAGAGTGCACTTTCTTATTGCTAGTCTTGATTTAATGATTTATTAATTTTTAAAGCATATGCGGTTTAATTATTTATTTATTGTGAAGCTTTAAAGATATATGGTAATTAATTAGAGACCAAGTCAAGTCTAAGAAGTAAAGGAAAGAAGATATACATGGAAATTGAAAGATTAAGGAAGAAAATATGCAAAGAAGGAAAAGATAAAGTTACCAAATAAATCTGAAATTCCAGCCACGTTCAAAGATGAGATCATAACTCAAGATTGGCTAGGAGTTTGGGAGAATGGTTTGGACCAATGGATAGAGTTTTCCGAGACAAGTGATTTCGATATAAAGAACGTGTCAAACAGATACGTATTGAAGGAGATATGACCAAAACAAACCAGCAACAGAATCTTACCTTCCCTATATTTTAGGGATGCGAATTAAAGAGTCCTTTACTTGTCTTCCACTCCAAGTAAAACGAATAGGGCTTCCTTGCACCTATAAATACACCCCTTAGACCTCATTAATCAGCACCTCTCAATTATTTTTCACATTAAAACATCCTTAGAGAGAGAGTCAAACACTTCTAGAGAATTACACAAGAGGCTTAAGGTTTTCAAGTCAGAGCAAGAAGGCAAGGAGAAACTAGAGTTGGGAGAATCCTGTTCTTCCATCAACAGTCACCCTACCCTTTAGGTTATCAATTTATCTTTTATATTTGAACATGAATTCCTTTTATTTATTTTCAGTCTTTAATTTAATCATGAGCTAAATTTCCATATACTTGAGAATCGCAATAAAGGGATGAACCGTAATTAATTAATCTATGTTTTGAATTTGGGATTGTATGATTTAAAATAAATTGAGTTTTATATATTATATATTACTATGTTTTCATTACTATTTCTTTAGGAACAACTAGAAATAGCTTTTAGTATTTGGGTTGTTCACTTTAGTGGCGAAGTGATCATCCGACAGGGGAGTTTGAATACAGACTTAGGTAATACCCGTGTAATGTCCGTTATTAACCGACAGGCTTAACAAATTACATAGCCAAAGAGGTAAATTTATATCATTCGAAGAGTCATAATCGTCCATACAGTGGTTTATAGTACTTTAGGATAGATCCTAAGTCCAGGGGACAGGGGGCTAGGAGACATTAGAGTCCCGACTAATATTATAATTCCAATTCTACCCTTAAATATAACATAGATTATATTGATTAAGTGGATACCTTGCGAGACTCAAGTATATCTCTTATCTGAAGTTAGTCCTTTATTTGCTTTATTTCTTCTAGTTAATTTACTTTTAGTCTTTATTTTATTTGCATCTTTTAATTCAGAAAACCAAACAAAAATCTTTTATTTTATCATTCTGTCAACAATTATTCTTACTACTTGATTAATATTTGGGTTGAACCTCATCCGTCCCTGAGAACGAACTTGATTATCATATATTACTTGGGACAACTGCACACTTGCAGTTTTGTGGTTCCTCTTATATATCGCATTATTTTCTAACACCCTAGGACCCACCAAGTTTTTGGCACCGCTGCTGGGGACGGTAGCGTGTGACCCCGGTGTTAATCTTTAGTAGTTTAATTGTTAGTTTTAGTTTTAGTTTTAGTTTTAGTTTTCCGTTTTACGCTTTGGGTTGTCTTTCTTTCTTAGGGTTACAGGTTTTCGTATATGCTCGAAGATCTCGTGATCCTTGAGAATCCCGAAAACCTAGTTCGAGAAGCAAACAAGAGAAAGAGAGAAGCTAAAGCAAAAGAGTTAGAAGAGAAGTTAGCTAGAGAAACAGAGATGGAAGGAGTCGAAAATCAAAAATTGAATCAACATAATGGTCAAAACCTTCCACAAGTTCAACCTCCTCAGAACAATGATCCATGGTTCGTCAATGGCCCTGAACAAGCTCAATATCGAGCTCCTGCCCTCAGAATTGGCCCTGCATATATTAATGTCGCGAGATTCAGACCCGATCCTGATATGTTATCTCAATTTCAGAGTTATGGCAATTTCCGAGGAGCACCTGGAGAAGATCCAATCTGTGATGTACAGAAGTTCATGCAAATTTGCGATTCCTATATTACGCAAGGAGTAACAAGAGATCAGATGTATTTTGCGAATTTTAGGTATTTCGTTATTGATGGAGCAAGTGAATGGCATGATTCTCAAAAACCTGGATCAATCACAACATGGGACGCATTACAAACTGCATTCTTCAATAGATACTACCCAACAAATATGAGATTAAATGCGCAAGTTGAGTTGACCTCGTTCAAACAAGACCAAGACGAGACTTTGGGTAGAAGTTGGACTAGATTCCAGATTTGTTTGAGAAGAGTCCCCGATCATGGCCTTACAGAGATGCAACAGATGAAGATATTTTACAGAGGCCTTGGCGGATCTTCAAGAAAAGACTTAGACCTACTTTGTGGTGGTGGATTTTTACAGGTACAATTAGTCCATGCTAAGATTATTTTGAATAGAGTAGTGACGAATGAGATGGTTTGGAATACCGTGAGAACACCTATCCGAGGTGGAAGAGAAAATAGTGCTTTCATTGAAGAAAAATTCACTCCCATGGAGAATAAACTTGAGCAACAATTAAAACAGCTTACTCTAGTTGTTACAAAAAGTCTTGCAGGTAGAAAAGCAGATGTTAATGTTACCACAAGAAGTGTATGGGTGTTCTAACTGCACTGTACAAGATCATGATTGGGAGCATTGTCAAAACAATCCAGAAGCCGTAATGTTTGTTTCTAACCGAGGGAACTATAATTCAAGTGGTCAAGGTTATCAACCGAATAGAAACCATCCGGGTTTCCAATATTCAAATCCAAATGGGGCTGCTAATCCGACTTATGCATATCAGCCGCGTCCCCAAGGTAATAACAATCAACCAAGACCATAGAACAACTACCAAGGGAGACAAGCTTACGGAAATCTACCATGACCCACCTCGTTTTTACTAGGGATGTCAATGGGGCGGGTTTGGGGCGGGTTTACCTATCCCCACACCCCGCCCCACAAAAACATGGAAGCCCCACGCCCCGCCCCGCCCCGCCCCCTCGTTGTTCATCCCCACACCCCGCCCCGCCCCGCTCTTTTATTCCCCGCGGGGTGTGGGTTCTACCCGCGGGTTTCAGTTTGATCGTTCATAATTTTTTTATCACTACAAATTTTATTATTTTTAAACTCTCAAATATTCCATTCTTCAGAATATGCATTTGTATTTTGATTTTTAGACAAATTCTCCCCTTGGAGTTGCACTTTTTTGATCGAATGCATTTGTGGGAAGAGGCATACCTAGAGGTCAATTTTTTTGAATTGGTGAAGAGTACGCAACGATGTGAGGGATTAAATGCTACTCTGAACAGGTACATGGGAAGATAGGACTTCATACGCCATTTATGAAAAATTTGATAGAGGGTTGGGAAATATTAGGATAAAAGCGATATATCATAAGACCAAGACTAACTACGCAAGGGTAGTTGTAACGATTGAATTATTAGATCTAGAGCATCAAGCTTCTGAAATATTCACTTAGGCTTTATTCTTCAAGATTCGTAGGCAGATGGCGAGGGAAGCATGACTATATCATTCAGATATGCAAGAAATATTTGGTGTTCGGTTGTATGTTGTTTGTGATGAATACACACCTACATTTAATCTGAATTGTAGTTGGATATAAAATATACACAGTAATATTTAAAATGTAAGCTCTAACAAATGCATCACCGGACGGACACTCGGTTATCTTAGAGGCCAAGGTCTTGTAACTGATAACACCGGAAGACCTACATGATAATGCCTCAACATACTCCTCGTCCGACGACTCCTTCAAAACCACTGGATTGCCTTCATTTCGCAAGCCTATTAGTTGTTCAACATCATCGACACAAAATGTATACTTGACGCCATGTAAATCAAAAGTGTCAATGTCCCTGTCAAATCTTTCGGCCATCCACAAAACAATTGGGTATCTAAGGTTACCGAGGTCAACATGTAACATTGACCCAGATTTCTCCCTTTTCACAGCCTCTTTTTTCTCCTTCGTCAATTTGGCATTAATATGTGTAAGTATGTTGATGGAGTTGCATGTGGCTAACACACTACAATTACAAGGAAACAAATAATTTACAATTCTATTTATGTCATCACCTTTGCCTTATGTGTAATTAACAACATGCCTTATTATCCTTGTTTAACGCGTTCTTTTCCGCCAAGTAACACGCTTTGTCTCGCTCGGTCATTGACTCGTGCACTCTTTTTTCATCCTTTGGTAGAGAGTTGTATTCTCACTCACATCTTTGAGGAATTTAGCTTGTCTACCAATCGCGTTTACACTCGTTTTTATGTATACTACCATTCGCGTATCTACATTGCAAATTATTCAAAATTAACATATATTAGCGAAACTTTCCATTTCATATCCCAAACCCGTATTCTATAACAAACATATGCTAGAACTTACAAATAGAACGCGAACCGATCTTTGCCTTCTTTACTTTAGGAGGAGTAGTTTCACCGAGTTGTGACTCGTTACATTTATATAACAATATAATAAACAACATTTTTTTTTTGCATACATCTGAGGCGATAAATTATCGCCGAAATATAATAAACAACATTGCAACATCAATACATTATAATTTTCCATAATATCCCTTTTTTTTTATTTAGGAGAGCCACTTTGGACTCGGAGTCATTGACTCGGTTCGAACCTGCACCACTAAATTGGATGACCAAGGCCCTGACTAGTGAGCTAATCCCTACTGATTAATATCCATTGTTTTTACGAACCAAATATGACCTTAGTTTTTCTAAATAATAGTAAAAAGTAATACTTATTTCACTAAAGATATATTTAACCTTTCGAGAGTGTATACTTTTTATTCCTCCTTAGACATTTTATGTCTACTCTTACCTTGTTTGATAGTGATTGGGTTTTAATATAAGCGTTTGAAACAAAAAAAAATAGTGATTTCGACTTCTAGTATAACCATGTAACTTTTCATCCAAAAATTACATCGAGATATTCCAACTTTTAGAGCAAATAACAGTTTTACTTTCTTTCTCGGTCAGAAAATATCATTTTAACAAAAAAAAAAGGTCAGAAAATATCAGTTTTACTAATAAGAGTAATTCACTTTCGAACACCAATGGGAACGAGTCGCACCTAAATGACCGTTAAATGAAGGACCAAACCCACCCAATTGAGTAAATAATTAATGCTCTTAATAATAAGTGGGGCACTTATGTTAAAAGATTTTAAACCGTAGAAAAAGAATTATTTTATAATATAAATTTCATTAAATTACATCCTCAACCGTTATCTTTTAGGATTAATATCTCACTATAAAAGAAGGTCTTGGGGTGTTTGGAAATCATCCTAACTATTAAGTTTGTTTAAACTATGGCTACTAAGAATTTCTTTATCCTAATTGTGGTAGTATTTCATGCTTATGCTTCTTTTAGTGTATCACTTGCTATTCCAAATTTTCCAATTATTCATTTCATTAATTCTATTATGGACGATCCTGAACCGGTGGATATCCTTTGTTATCCTGATCAACATTATTTATTGCATGCGGGTGAGGATCTTCAATGGAGAGTTACAAAAACAAACAAAGTTTACTCGTGCAGCGCTGTGTGGGATCAATACGTTGCAGAATGGAATTCGTATGACCCAACAAGAGATCAAGGTCGTTCAACAATATATTTGAAGATAACTCATAATGGTTTTTTGCTTAGTTATGATAAAACTAATTGGAAAAAAGTAATTGAATGGGAAAATAGTGATTAGTTATTCTGTAATGTTCACATCTCACATCTCACATATGTATAACAAGTTCTAGCGATGATTTTTGAAATGTTAGTTATATGTGAAATGGTAATTCAATCTATATTTATTATTATTATATTTTTATTAAAACTGTATCCTGGACTTCAACTAAAAGAATTTTTGGTTTAAAACAAAAAGAAGACCCATTAACTGATTAAATATTATTTTAACTATATATTAAAACTTTAAATCACCACCAAAACTATAATCATTTGTTATAAAAAAAATACATGACCAAACTCAACTACACCTTAATATCTACTACAAAACTTGAATTCAGATGGAATTCTACACTAGAAACAATCCAAACACAGCTGATGAATCTCTCATCCTAACAGAAGATCGAAACTTAATGTATACACAATTTGAAGGTCCAAAACTCTATGCTGAAATCATAGCAAACAAAGGAATTAGCTTCAATTACTTAAGAAAAGACATAATAAATTCATGGGGTGTTAAAGGAAAAGTCCACACTGAAAAGAGATGATTCAGTACCTGCATCATCACCTTTGAGTCAAAGAATGATCTTCAACGAGTAAATAGCTCATGGAACCTGGTTGGGAAACATGTTCTTCTTCAAAAATAAAACACCACAAAACTTCAAATTGATGCTCAACTCACCACATCATCCTTCATCATACAAATACATGATACCACTAACTCTTATCAATGAGGATAATGCTCAAAAAATTGCTACAAAACTAAAAAAAAAAATAGTCCTACCACAAATGAGAAATTCATGGAATTCAGCGCCACCCAAGTACGTGTTGACTGGAACATCTATAAACCCATCCAAGGAGCCTACAACATAAATCTAGGAGATTGGCAAAAGATTAGAGGTATTCTTAAATATGAATAACTTTATGATTTATGCTACTTATGTGGAATATTAGATCATGAAGAGAATGAATGCACCAACAAAGAGAGGTTACGGTTTAAGCTAAACAAAAACATCTTTGGTTTTGAACCAAAAAAATCGAAGAAACAAATTCAATCCAAAACCTATCACTGAGTCACAACCCACCGCCGAGTCAACAATCAACTGCCTCTAACAAAAATTCTGCCCAAACTCCACAAAACCTTAGGCAAAAAGAAAAGAATTCAAAAATTGAAATAACTTACCCTCACACATTTATTGCTTCTGACAACAACATGGCTATTGAGGATAATACGACAACAATGAGAAGAAAGGCGACTTAAAAGTACAACAACAGACGAATGAATCGAAACTCGACTTGACCGCAGTTAAAGAAAGAGTTATACAAAACAAGACCCCCCACTGCTGAATACAATGGGTCAAATAAAACATAGGCCAAAAAAATGGAATCAGATATATTCAAAAGCCCGAGTAATCAACCCAACACTGAAAATAACCCAATAACACCAAAATCCCTAACCTCAATATCCAACAAAATGCCGGTTATTATAACACCTAAACACTATATCCAAATCGAAAGCAACGCTAAATCCCTAAATAAGGATACCCCAAATCAATCCATACTCTCTGAAATCAAATGTACACCAAATCAACATCATGGAACATCTTCACAACACCCATATACTAAATCTATATCATTCTCCCTATATGAAGACTTTAAAACCCCAATTCATCATCGGTATCATGATTATAAACCACAAATGGAGAACAGAAGTGAAATAAAAAATTCAATGGAAAACACAAAGTACGATAAGCCATTGGCAACAATATGGAAAGTGAATAAACCAATCAAAACAAGATGAAGAAACAAAAAAATGTAACTGATATCACCATGGAAAACAAATAAGTTGTTGTTGATCCACTTTTGTTAATATGTGATGTCTCCTTATTTGTCATGAATTAATCCTAGCTGGAGACATCATTTTAGGTGTATTTATTAGAGTATAGGTCGATTTTATCATGATTTAGTACACTTTCCTATATTGTGTCTCGAATTAATTATGTATTATTTTTAGAGCATATTGGGTTTATTTATTTATTTATTTATTTATTTATTTATTTAGTGTGAAGCTTTAAAGATATATGGTAATTAATTAAAGTCCAAGTTAATTCTAATAGTTAAAGGAAAGAGGATGAACATGGAAATTGGAGATAAGGAAACAAAAGCTAAAGTATGGAAAGATAAAGATGCCAAATAAATCTGAATTTCACCACCCACGACCACAAATTGGGTTATATCTCAAAATCGGTGAGGAATTTGGAACAACTGTCAAGAGAAAAGTTAAAGATCTTTCTGAGACGATGAATTTCGACTACTCATACGCGTCAAACGGATAAGTATTGAAGCTGTTATGACCAAAACAAAAACGGGGTTGATTCTATATTTTAGGGTTACGAATTTGAGTTGGGCTTGGAGTCCACTACTTACCTTCTCCTTCAAGAAAACGAATTAGGTCTTCCTGTACCCTATAAATACAACCTCTTATCATTATAAAATCATCCTTGGCTAAACCTTAAGCCAAGAAGAAGCTTACAACAAGAAGAGAAGTTTGGAGGGAGTAGAACACCATATCATGTCATCTTCAACCTTCAAATCTGTAATTATTTTCTTTTCTTTATACAGTATGAATTAAATAATTTTAGCTTGAGATTTAGCATATATTTATGAACCCTAGTTTTTCTATCTAATTTGGGATACTACGGTAGTTAATTGGAATTCATGTTTTATGTTCTGTTTATGTGTTTTGATTTATTGTATGTTTTTCTTGCGGTCGCAAACGTAAAGGATTACCTTAATAGTAGTTATATGATCACCTTAACTGGGTGTCTAATTATTGAAACACCACATAACGTCTAGAATAAGGTTTAGACCTGACAAATCAATCTAACTAGATAATCATTAGGGTATGTTTTCACCACTATCACCATATTTGGAATTGAATTGCTTAGGGCCTTGGTGGCGCTTGATAACCCTAGGTTTAGGCTGCCTCATGGTGTGTCCGTAGCCCCCTTAGTCGCTCTTAAGGTCTAAGAGATGAAATTCAGAATCCTGATTATTTCATATTACTTGATTCACCCTTAGACGATAGAACAACCAAAACTAGTGGGGATTACTTGCTAATATCTCGAGTTAAACTCTCATACTATTTGCTTCTCTCTTTTATTTAATTTTCTGTCTTTTAATTTATTAGTTAATTGTTTTATTTAAAATCAACAAAAATCTCTTTTCTTTTATTTCTTTGCGTATTATTTGTTCTAGCTTCCAATATCTGCACTTGAATATTTGCATAAGTTCTTCCTAACCTTCGTAGTCTCTGAGGAACGAATCTTACTTATTCATTAAAACTTGCATACGTCCTGTATACTTGCAAAACCGTGCTCAGCCTAGGGTGTTTATTTGCACTTAATTTATACATTGTTTTATCACACCTTAGGCGACACCAAGTTTTTGGCGCCGCTGCCGGGGACTACATCGTTAGTCCTTGTGCATTTATCTTGTGCTTTTATTTTAGTTAGTTCTATTTTGCGCTTTTCTTTTTGGTTTTGTCTTTACAGGTTTTTACAGATGGCGAGCCCAAGGAGACTTGATCTTCCCATAACATTCAGAGTGCAACCACGCGGAATCCGCACTCCAGAAATCCAAGCCGCTAAATTTAGACCAGATCCAGGGATGATAGCGCATTTTGCAAATCATGGACAATTTAGCGGTGCTGCACAACAAGATCCGGTCCGGTATATTCAGAAATTCATGCAGATCTGTGACGCGTATATCGTAAAAGGCGTTACAAAGGAACATATGTATTACATTATGTTCCAGTTCTTTTTTACCGGATGTGCAAGAGATTGGTACGATACCCAACACCCCAATGTTATTCCAGATTGGGACAAGCTTCAATCCAAATTCCTAGACCGGTTCAATTTGGTTAGTAGACGATTAAAAGATATGTTGGAGCTTGAACAATTTATGCAGGAAGACAGAGAGAGTGTTGGTGAAGCATGGTTACGTGTTAATGAGATATAGGCGAGATGTCCATTCCATATATCATTGCCAGAATATTCTTTAACCATGTTCTATGGAGGACTCAATAACGTGTCAATAAGAAGAGAAGGTTTGTTAGGAGATAAGGGTTTTGTGTTATTAGATCCTGAAGAAGCTGAAATTATTATGGAGAAAGTTCTTGAGACCAAGAGAAGTTGGCCGATTGAATTATAAAAACAAGAATAGACCTTAGAATCTCTAAGACTCAAATAGTTAAACCAACAACTTGAGGAATTACGAGAACAAGCGCAAACAATAGCTCAGGTGAATCTAGTACATACTTTACCTTTATGTCTAGGTTGTGGAGCACAAAACCATTCGTGGGAGAATTGCATGAATAATATAGCTTCAATTTCCTTCGTATCTCATCAAAGAAACCATTATTATAATGGTTATTATCATTCTCAAGGAAGTTACGCTAATTATCAACCCCTACAAAATCTAAATTGGGTCGGAAATCAAGAGACCTATTATCAACCTCAACCTCAATCTTACTATCCACCACAACCTATTTATCAAGAAGCGCCGATCTATAAAGAAATCTATCAAGAAGCGCTAATTTATAAAGAAGCTTATCAAGAACCACCTCAATATTCAATGCAACAATCTACACTAAAGCAACCTTCGAGTTTGAATTCAAGTATGGCTTCAATGATGAAACTAGTCGAAGAAAATATGAAGATGAGCCAGCAAAGAATCCAAACCCAGTCCAAGGTAATCAAGAATCTCGAGCATACTATATCACAAATGGCGAGTACATTGCAAAATAAGCCAAAAGGGAAACTCCCAAGTGATACTATTGCTCCAGAAGATTATGCTTGTCATCCAATTAAATTAAGAAGTGGAAAACAATTACCTCCGCCTAGAGTAGAACCAAAACCAACCTCTATTCCTGAAAAGTTGGTTGAAGAAACAATTAAAAACAAGGTTGAAGAGGTAATTGAACAAAAGAGTGTCCCAGAGAAGACACCAGAAAAGAAAGAGAGCTCAGTGGTAAACAACTGATGTCTCCTTACCTGTTCTAAATATTAGCCCTTTGGAGACATCCTTTTAGGTGAATATTTGACTTATATGATAGACTTTTATGCTTATTTCGTTATATTACACTTTCTCCCCTTGGAATTAGACTATTTGCATTTTTAGAGCTTTTGTGCGTTAATTTGGTTATTTTTAGTGCAAAGTTAGTAGGTTCTTGAATTTAATGGAGAACCAATACAAGGAGGAGAGGTGAGAATTAAAGGCTTAGATCATTTTTAGTGTGTTAGGAAGTATTTCATTCGAGTTTCTAATTTTAGAGTGCACTTTCTTATTGCTAGTCTTGATTTAATGATTTATTAATTTTTAAAGCATATGCGGTTTAATTATTTATTTATTGTGAAGCTTTAAAGATATATGGTAATTAATTAGAGACCAAGTCAAGTCTAAGAAGTAAAGGAAAGAAGATATACATGGAAATTGAAAGATTAAGGAAGAAAATATGCAAAGAAGGAAAAGATAAAGTTACCAAATAAATCTGAAATTCCAGCCACGTTCAAAGATGAGATCATAACTCAAGATTGGCTAGGAGTTTGGGAGAATGGTTTGGACCAATGGATAGAGTTTTCCGAGACAAGTGATTTCGATATAAAGAACGTGTCAAACAGATACGTATTGAAGGAGATATGACCAAAACAAACCAGCAACAGAATCTTACCTTCCCTATATTTTAGGGATGCGAATTAAAGAGTCCTTTACTTGTCTTCCACTCCAAGTAAAACGAATAGGGCTTCCTTGCACCTATAAATACACCCCTTAGACCTCATTAATCAGCACCTCTCAATTATTTTTCACATTAAAACATCCTTAGAGAGAGAGTCAAACACTTCTAGAGAATTACACAAGAGGCTTAAGGTTTTCAAGTCAGAGCAAGAAGGCAAGGAGAAACTAGAGTTGGGAGAATCCTGTTCTTCCATCAACAGTCACCCTACCCTTTAGGTTATCAATTTATCTTTTATATTTGAACATGAATTCCTTTTATTTATTTTCAGTCTTTAATTTAATCATGAGCTAAATTTCCATATACTTGAGAATCGCAATAAAGGGATGAACCGTAATTAATTAATCTATGTTTTGAATTTGGGATTGTATGATTTAAAATAAATTGAGTTTTATATATTATATATTACTATGTTTTCATTACTATTTCTTTAGGAACAACTAGAAATAGCTTTTAGTATTTGGGTTGTTCACTTTAGTGGCGAAGTGATCATCCGACAGGGGAGTTTGAATACAGACTTAGGTAATACCCGTGTAATGTCCGTTATTAACCGACAGGCTTAACAAATTACATAGCCAAAGAGGTAAATTTATATCATCCGAAGAGTCATAATCGTCCATACAGTGGTTTATAGTACTTTAGGATAGATCCTAAGTCCAGGGGACAGGGGGCTAGGAGACATTAGAGTCCCGACTAATATTATAATTCCAATTCTACCCTTAAATATAACATAGATTATATTGATTAAGTGGATACCTTGCGAGACTCAAGTATATCTCTTATCTGAAGTTAGTCCTTTATTTGCTTTATTTCTTCTAGTTAATTTACTTTTAGTCTTTATTTTATTTGCATCTTTTAATTCAGAAAACCAAACAAAAATCTTTTATTTTATCATTCTGTCAACAATTATTCTTACTACTTGATTAATATTTGGGTTGAACCTCATCCGTCCCTGAGAACGAACTTGATTATCATATATTACTTGGGACAACTGCACACTTGCAGTTTTGTGGTTCCTCTTATATATCGCATTATTTTCTAACACCCTAGGACCCACCAAGTTTTTGGCACCGCTGCTGGGGACGGTAGCGTGTGACCCCGGTGTTAATCTTTAGTAGTTTAATTGTTAGTTTTAGTTTTAGTTTTAGTTTTAGTTTTCCGTTTTACGCTTTGGGTTGTCTTTCTTTCTTAGGGTTACAGGTTTTCGTATATGCTCGAAGATCTCGTGATCCTTGAGAATCCCGAAAACCTAGTTCGAGAAGCAAACAAGAGAAAGAGAGAAGCTAAAGCAAAAGAGTTAGAAGAGAAGTTAGCTAGAGAAACAGAGATGGAAGGAGTCGAAAATCAACAATTGAATCAACATAATGGTCAAAACCTTCCACAAGTTCAACCTCCTCAGAACAATGATCCATGGTTCGTCAATGGCCCTGAACAAGCTCAATATCGAGCTCCTGCCCTCAGAATTGGCCCTGCATATATTAATGTCGCGAGATTCAGACCCGATCCTGATATGTTATCTCAATTTCAGAGTTATGGCAATTTCCGAGGAGCACCTGGAGAAGATCCAATCTGTGATGTACAGAAGTTCATGCAAATTTGCGATTCCTATATTACGCAAGGAGTAACAAGAGATCAGATGTATTTTGCGAATTTTAGGTATTTCGTTATTGATGGAGCAAGTGAATGGCATGATTCTCAAAAACCTGGATCAATCACAACATGGGACGCATTACAAACTGCATTCTTCGATAGATACTACCCAACAAATATGAGATTAAATGCGCAAGTTGAGTTGACCTCGTTCAAACAAGACCAAGACGAGACTTTGGGTAGAAGTTGGACTAGATTCCAGATTTGTTTGAGAAGAGTCCCCGATCATGGCCTTACAGAGATGCAACAGATGAAGATATTTTACAGAGGCCTTGACGGATCTTCAAGAAAAGACTTAGACCTACTTTGTGGTGGTGGATTTTTACAGGTACAATTAGTCCATGC
This sequence comes from Nemophila menziesii, assembly GCA_029959085.1. Taxonomy (NCBI): domain Eukaryota; kingdom Viridiplantae; phylum Streptophyta; class Magnoliopsida; order Boraginales; family Hydrophyllaceae; genus Nemophila; species Nemophila menziesii. The sequence goes on from JARWIR010000013.1 coordinate 4,131,400, forward strand.
TAAGATTATTTTGAATAGAGTAGTGACGAATGAGATGGTTTGGAATACCGTGAGAACACCTATCCGAGGTGGAAGAGAAAATAGTGCTTTCATTGAAGAAAAATTCACTCCCATGGAGAATAAACTTGAGCAACAATTAAAACAGCTTACTCTAGTTGTTACAAAAAGTCTTGCAGGTAGAAAAGCAGATGTTAATGTTACCACAAGAAGTGTATGGGTGTTCTAACTGCACTGTACAAGATCATGATTGGGAGCATTGTCAAAACAATCCAGAAGCCGTAATGTTTGTTTCTAACCGAGGGAACTATAATTCAAGTGGTCAAGGTTATCAACCGAATAGAAACCATCCGGGTTTCCAATATTCAAATCCAAATGGGGCTGCTAATCCGACTTATGCATATCAGCCGCGTCCCCAAGGTAATAACAATCAACCAAGACCATAGAACAACTACCAAGGGAGACAAGCTTACGGAAATCTACCATGACCCACCTCGTTTTTACTAGGGATGTCAATGGGGCGGGTTTGGGGCGGGTTTACCTATCCCCACACCCCGCCCCACAAAAACATGGAAGCCCCACGCCCCGCCCCGCCCCGCCCCCTCGTTGTTCATCCCCACACCCCGCCCCGCCCCGCTCTTTTATTCCCCGCGGGGTGTGGGTTCTACCCGCGGGTTTCAGTTTGATCGTTCATAATTTTTTTATCACTACAAATTTTATTATTTTTAAACTCTCAAATATTCCATTCTTCAGAATATGCATTTGTATTTTGATTTTTAGACAAATTCTCCCCTTGGAGTTGCACTTTTTTGATCGAATGCATTTGTGGGAAGAGGCATACCTAGAGGTCAATTTTTTTGAATTGGTGAAGAGTACGCAACGATGTGAGGGATTAAATGCTACTCTGAACAGGTACATGGGAAGATAGGACTTCATACGCCATTTATGAAAAATTTGATAGAGGGTTGGGAAATATTAGGATAAAAGCGATATATCATAAGACCAAGACTAACTACGCAAGGGTAGTTGTAACGATTGAATTATTAGATCTAGAGCATCAAGCTTCTGAAATATTCACTTAGGCTTTATTCTTCAAGATTCGTAGGCAGATGGCGAGGGAAGCATGACTATATCATTCAGATATGCAAGAAATATTTGGTGTTCGGTTGTATGTTGTTTGTGATGAATACACACCTACATTTAATCTGAATTGTAGTTGGATATAAAATATACACAGTAATATTTAAAATGTAAGCTCTAACAAATGCATCACCGGACGGACACTCGGTTATCTTAGAGGCCAAGGTCTTGTAACTGATAACACCGGAAGACCTACATGATAATGCCTCAACATACTCCTCGTCCGACGACTCCTTCAAAACCACTGGATTGCCTTCATTTCGCAAGCCTATTAGTTGTTCAACATCATCGACACAAAATGTATACTTGACGCCATGTAAATCAAAAGTGTCAATGTCCCTGTCAAATCTTTCGGCCATCCACAAAACAATTGGGTATCTAAGGTTACCGAGGTCAACATGTAACATTGACCCAGATTTCTCCCTTTTCACAGCCTCTTTTTTCTCCTTCGTCAATTTGGCATTAATATGTGTAAGTATGTTGATGGAGTTGCATGTGGCTAACACACTACAATTACAAGGAAACAAATAATTTACAATTCTATTTATGTCATCACCTTTGCCTTATGTGTAATTAACAACATGCCTTATTATCCTTGTTTAACGCGTTCTTTTCCGCCAAGTAACACGCTTTGTCTCGCTCGGTCATTGACTCGTGCACTCTTTTTTCATCCTTTGGTAGAGAGTTGTATTCTCACTCACATCTTTGAGGAATTTAGCTTGTCTACCAATCGCGTTTACACTCGTTTTTATGTATACTACCATTCGCGTATCTACATTGCAAATTATTTAAAATTAACATATATTAGCGAAACTTTCCATTTCATATCCCAAACCCGTATTCTATAACAAACATATGCTAGAACTTACAAATAGAACGCGAACCGATCTTTGCCTTCTTTACTTTAGGAGGAGTAGTTTCACCGAGTTGTGACTCGTTACATTTATATAACAATATAATAAACAACATTTTTTTTTTGCATACATCTGAGGCGATAAATTATCGCCGAAATATAATAAACAACATTGCAACATCAATACATTATAATTTTCCATAATATCCCTTTTTTTTTTATTTAGGAGAGCCACTTTGGACTCGGAGTCATTGACTCGGTTCGAACCTGCACCACTAAATTGGATGACCAAGGCCCTGACTAGTGAGCTAATCCCTACTGATTAATATCCATTGTTTTTACGAACCAAATATGACCTTAGTTTTTCTAAATAATAGTAAAAAGTAATACTTATTTCACTAAAGATATATTTAACCTTTCGAGAGTGTATACTTTTTATTCCTCCTTAGACATTTTATGTCTACTCTTACCTTGTTTGATAGTGATTGGGTTTTAATATAAGCGTTTGAAACAAAAAAAAAAATAGTGATTTCGACTTCTAGTATAACCATGTAACTTTTCATCCAAAAATTACATCGAGATATTCCAACTTTTAGAGCAAATAACAGTTTTACTTTCTTTCTCGGTTAGAAAATATCATTTTAACAAAAAAAAAAGGTCAGAAAATATCAGTTTTACTAATAAGAGTAATTCACTTTCGAACACCAATGGGAACGAGTCGCACCTAAATGACCGTTAAATGAAGGACCAAACCCACCCAATTGAGTAAATAATTAATGCTCTTAATAATAAGTGGGGCACTTATGTTAAAAGATTTTAAACCGTAGAAAAAGAATTATTTTATAATATAAATTTCATTAAATTACATCCTCAACCGTTATCTTTTAGGATTAATATCTCACTATAAAAGAAGGTCTTGGGGTGTTTGGAAATCATCCTAACTATTAAGTTTGTTTAAACTATGGCTACTAAGAATTTCTTTATCCTAATTGTGGTAGTATTTCATGCTTATGCTTCTTTTAGTGTATCACTTGCTATTCCAAATTTTCCAATTATTCATTTCATTAATTCTATTATGGACGATCCTGAACCGGTGGATATCCTTTGTTATCCTGATCAACATTATTTATTGCATGCGGGTGAGGATCTTCAATGGAGAGTTACAAAAACAAACAAAGTTTACTCGTGCAGCGCTGTGTGGGATCAATACGTTGCAGAATGGAATTCGTATGACCCAACAAGAGATCAAGGTCGTTCAACAATATATTTGAAGATAACTCATAATGGTTTTTTGCTTAGTTATGATAAAACTAATTGGAAAAAAGTAATTGAATGGGAAAATAGTGATTAGTTATTCTGTAATGTTCACATCTCACATATGTATAACAAGTTCTAGCGATGATTTTTGAAATGTTAGTTATATGTGAAATGGTAATTCAATCTATATTTATTATTATTATATTTTTATTAAAACTGTATCCTGGACTTCAACTAAAAGAATTTTTGGTTTAAAACAAAAAGAAGACCCATTAACTGATTAAATATTATTTTAACTATATATTAAAACTTTAAATCACCACCAAAACTATAATCATTTGTTATAAAAAAAATACATGACCAAACTCAACTACACCTTAATATCTACTACAAAACTTGAATTCAGATGGAATTCTACACTAGAAACAATCCAAACACAGCTGATGAATCTCTCATCCTAACAGAAGATCGAAACTTAATGTATACACAATTTGAAGGTCCAAAACTCTATGCTGAAATCATAGCAAACAAAGGAATTAGCTTCAATTACTTAAGAAAAGACATAATAAATTCATGGGGTGTTAAAGGAAAAGTCCACACTGAAAAGAGATGATTCAGTACCTGCATCATCACCTTTGAGTCAAAGGATGATCTTCAACGAGTAAATAGCTCATGGAACCTGGTTGGGAAACATGTTCTTCTTCAAAAATAAAACACCACAAAACTTCAAATTGATGCTCAACTCACCACATCATCCTTCATCATACAAATACATGATACCACTAACTCTTATCAATGAGGATAATGCTCAAAAAATTGCTACAAAACTCAAAAAAAAAATAGTCCTACCACAAATGAGAAATTCATGGAATTCAGCGCCACCCAAGTACGTGTTGACTGGAACATCTATAAACCCATCCAAGGAGCCTACAACATAAATCTAGGAGATTGGCAAAAGATTAGAGGTATTCTTAAATATGAATAACTTTATGATTTATGCTACTTATGTGGAATATTAGATCATGAAGAGAATGAATGCACCAACAAAGAGAGGTTACGGTTTAAGCTAAACAAAAACATCTTTGGTTTTGAACCAAAAAAATCGAAGAAACAAATTCAATCCAAAACCTATCACTGAGTCACAACCCACCGCCGAGTCAACAATCAACTGCCTCTAACAAAAATTCTGCCCAAACTCCACAAAACCTTAGGCAAAAAGAAAAGAATTCAAAAATTGAAATAACTTACCCTCACACATTTATTGCTTCTGACAACAACATGGCTATTGAGGATAATACGACAACAATGAGAAGAAAGGCGACTTAAAAGTACAACAACAGACGAATGAATCGAAACTCGACTTGACCGCAGTTAAAGAAAGAGTTATACAAAACAAGACCCCCCACTGCTGAATACAATGGGTCAAATAAAACATAGGCCAAAAAAATGGAATCAGATATATTCAAAAGCCCGAGTAATCAACCCAACACTGAAAATAACCCAATAACACCAAAATCCCTAACCTCAATATCCAACAAAATGCCGGTTATTATAACACCTAAACACTATATCCAAATCGAAAGCAACGCTAAATCCCTAAATAAGGATACCCCAAATCAATCCATACTCTCTGAAATCAAATGTACACCAAATCAACATCATGGAACATCTTCACAACACCCATATACTAAATCTATATCATTCTCCCTATATGAAGACTTTAAAACCCCAATTCATCATCGGTATCATGATTATAAACCACAAATGGAGAACAGAAGTGAAATAAAAATTCAATGGAAAACACAAAGTACGATAAGCCATTGGCAACAATATGGAAAGTGAATAAACCAATCAAAACAAGATGAAGAAACAAAAAAATGTAACTGATATCACCATGGAAAACAAATAAGTTGTTGTTGATCCACTTTTGTTAATATGTGATGTCTCCTTATTTGTCATGAATTAATCCTAGCTGGAGACATCATTTTAGGTGTATTTATTAGAGTATAGGTCGATTTTATCATGATTTAGTACACTTTCCTATATTGTGTCTCGAATTAATTATGTATTATTTTTAGAGCATATTGGGTTTATTTATTTATTTATTTATTTATTTAGTGTGAAGCTTTAAAGATATATGGTAATTAATTAAAGTCCAAGTTAATTCTAATAGTTAAAGGAAAGAGGATGAACATGGAAATTGGAGATAAGGAAACAAAAGCTAAAGTATGGAAAGATAAAGATGCCAAATAAATCTGAATTTCACCACCCACGACCACAAATTGGGTTATATCTCAAAATCGGTGAGGAATTTGGAACAACTGTCAAGAGAAAAGTTAAAGATCTTTCTGAGACGATGAATTTCGACTACTCATACGCGTCAAACGGATAAGTATTGAAGCTGTTATGACCAAAACAAAAACGGGGTTGATTCTATATTTTAGGGTTACGAATTTGAGTTGGGCTTGGAATCCACTACTTACCTTCTCCTTCAAGAAAACGAATTAGGTCTTCCTGTACCCTATAAATACAACCTCTTATCATTATAAAATCATCCTTGGCTAAACCTTAAGCCAAGAAGAAGCTTACAACAAGAAGAGAAGTTTGGAGGGAGTAGAACACCATATCATGTCATCTTCAACCTTCAAATCTGTAATTATTTTCTTTTCTTTATACAGTATGAATTAAATAATTTTAGCTTGAGATTTAGCATATATTTATGAACCCTAGTTTTTCTATCTAATTTGGGATACTACGGTAGTTAATTGGAATTCATGTTTTATGTTCTTTTTATGTGTTTTGATTTATTGTATGTTTTTCTTGCGGTCGCAAACGTAAAGGATTACCTTAATAGTAGTTATATGATCACCTTAACTGGGTGTCTAATTATTGAAACACCACATAACGTCTAGAATAAGGTTTAGACCTGACAAATCAATCTAACTAGATAATCATTAGGGTATGTTTTCACCACTATCACCATATTTGGAATTGAATTGCTTAGGGCCTTGGTGGCGCTTGATAACCCTAGGTTTAGGCTGCCTCATGGTGTGTCCGTAGCCCCCTTAGTCGCTCTTAAGGTCTAAGAGATGAAATTCAGAATCCTGATTATTTCATATTACTTGATTCACCCTTAGACGATAGAACAACCAAAACTAGTGGGGATTACTTGCTAATATCTCGAGTTAAACTCTCATACTATTTGCTTCTCTCTTTTATTTAATTTTCTGTCTTTTAATTTATTAGTTAATTGTTTTATTTAAAATCAACAAAAATCTCTTTTCTTTTATTTCTTTGCGTATTATTTGTTCTAGCTTCCAATATCTGCACTTGAATATTTGCATAAGTTCTTCCTAACCTTCGTAGTCTCTGAGGAACGAATCTTACTTATTCATTAAAACTTGCATACGTCCTGTATACTTGCAAAACCGTGCTCAGCCTAGGGTGTTTATTTGCACTTAATTTATACATTGTTTTATCACACCTTAGGCGACACCAAGTTTTTGGCGCCGCTGCCGGGGACTACATCGTTAGTCCTTGTGCATTTATCTTGTGCTTTTATTTTAGTTAGTTCTATTTTGCGCTTTTCTTTTTGGTTTTGTCTTTACAGGTTTTTACAGATGGCGAGCCCAAGGAGACTTGATCTTCCCATAACATTCAGAGTGCAACCACGCGGAATCCGCACTCCAGAAATCCAAGCCGCTAAATTTAGACCAGATCCAGGGATGATAGCGCATTTTGCAAATCATGGACAATTTAGCGGTGCTGCACAACAAGATCCGGTCCGGTATATTCAGAAATTCATGCAGATCTGTGACGCGTATATCGTAAAAGGCGTTACAAAGGAACATATGTATTACATTATGTTCCAGTTCTTTTTTACCGGATGTGCAAGAGATTGGTACGATACCCAACACCCCAATGTTATTCCAGATTGGGACAAGCTTCAATCCAAATTCCTAGACCGGTTCAATTTGGTTAGTAGACGATTAAAAGATATGTTGGAGCTTGAACAATTTATGCAGGAAGACAGAGAGAGTGTTGGTGAAGCATGGTTACGTGTTAATGAGATAAAGGCGAGATGTCCATTCCATATATCATTGCCAGAATATTCTTTAACCATGTTCTATGGAGGACTCAATAACGTGTCAATAAGAAGAGAAGGTTTGTTAGGAGATAAGGGTTTTGTGTTATTAGATCCTAAAGAAGCTGAAATTATTATGGAGAAAGTTCTTGAGACCAAGAGAAGTTGGCCGATTGAATTATAAAAACAAGAATAGACCTTAGAATCTCTAAGACTCAAATAGTTAAACCAACAACTTGAGGAATTACGAGAACAAGCGCAAACAATAGCTCAGGTGAATCTAGTACATACTTTACCTTTATGTCTAGGTTGTGGAGCACAAAACCATTCGTGGGAGAATTGCATGAATAATATAGCTTCAATTTCCTTCGTATCTCATCAAAGAAACCATTATTATAATGGTTATTATCATTCTCAAGGAAGTTACGCTAATTATCAACCCCTACAAAATCTAAATTGGGTCGGAAATCAAGAGACCTATTATCAACCTCAACCTCAATCTTACTATCCACCACAACCTATTTATCAAGAAGCGCCGATCTATAAAGAAATCTATCAAGAAGCGCTAATTTATAAAGAAGCTTATCAAGAACCACCTCAATATTCAATGCAACAATCTACACTAAAGCAACCTTCGAGTTTGAATTCAAGTATGGCTTCAATGATGAAACTAGTCGAAGAAAATATGAAGATGAGCCAGCAAAGAATCCAAACCCAGTCCAAGGTAATCAAGAATCTCGAGCATACTATATCACAAATGGCGAGTACATTGCAAAATAAGCCAAAAGGGAAACTCCCAAGTGATACTATTGCTCCAGAAGATTATGCTTGTCATCCAATTAAATTAAGAAGTGGAAAACAATTACCTCCGCCTAGAGTAGAACCAAAACCAACCTCTATTCCTGAAAAGTTGGTTGAAGAAACAATTAAAAACAAGGTTGAAGAGGTAATTGAACAAAAGAGTGTCCCAGAGAAGACACCAGAAAAGAAAGAGAGCTCAGTGGTAAACAACTGATGTCTCCTTACCTGTTCTAAATATTAGCCCTTTGGAGACATCCTTTTAGGTGAATATTTGACTTATATGATAGACTTTTATGCTTATTTCGTTATATTACACTTTCTCCCCTTGGAATTAGACTATTTGCATTTTTAGAGCTTTTGTGCGTTAATTTGGTTATTTTTAGTGCAAAGTTAGTAGGTTCTTGAATTTAATGGAGAACCAATACAAGGAGGAGAGGTGAGAATTAAAGGCTTAGATCATTTTTAGTGTGTTAGGAAGTATTTCATTCGAGTTTCTAATTTTAGAGTGCACTTTCTTATTGCTAGTCTTGATTTAATGATTTATTAATTTTTAAAGCATATGCGGTTTAATTATTTATTTATTGTGAAGCTTTAAAGATATATGGTAATTAATTAGAGACCAAGTCAAGTCTAAGAAGTAAAGGAAAGAAGATATACATGGAAATTGAAAGATTAAGGAAGAAAATATGCAAAGAAGGAAAAGATAAAGTTACCAAATAAATCTGAAATTCCAGCCACGTTCAAAGATGAGATCATAACTCAAGATTGGCTAGGAGTTTGGGAGAATGGTTTGGACCAATGGATAGAGTTTTCCGAGACAAGTGATTTCGATATAAAGAACGTGTCAAACAGATACGTATTGAAGGAGATATGACCAAAACAAACCAGCAACAGAATCTTACCTTCCCTATATTTTAGGGATGCGAATTAAAGAGTCCTTTACTTGTCTTCCACTCCAAGTAAAACGAATAGGGCTTCCTTGCACCTATAAATACACCCCTTAGACCTCATTAATCAGCACCTCTCAATTATTTTTCACATTAAAACATCCTTAGAGAGAGAGTCAAACACTTCTAGAGAATTACACAAGAGGCTTAAGGTTTTCAAGTCAGAGCAAGAAGGCAAGGAGAAACTAGAGTTGGGAGAATCCTGTTCTTCCATCAACAGTCACCCTACCCTTTAGGTTATCAATTTATCTTTTATATTTGAACATGAATTCCTTTTATTTATTTTCAGTCTTTAATTTAATCATGAGCTAAATTTCCATATACTTGAGAATCGCAATAAAGGGATGAACCGTAATTAATTAATCTATGTTTTGAATTTGGGATTGTATGATTTAAAATAAATTGAGTTTTATATATTATATATTACTATGTTTTCATTACTATTTCTTTAGGAACAACTAGAAATAGCTTTTAGTATTTGGGTTGTTCACTTTAGTGGCGAAGTGATCATCCGACAGGGGAGTTTGAATACAGACTTAGGTAATACCCGTGTAATGTCCGTTATTAACCGACAGGCTTAACAAATTACATAGCCAAAGAGGTAAATTTATATCATCCGAAGAGTCATAATCGTCCATACAGTGGTTTATAGTACTTTAGGATAGATCCTAAGTCCAGGGGACAGGGGGCTAGGAGACATTAGAGTCCCGACTAATATTATAATTCCAATTCTACCCTTAAATATAACATAGATTATATTGATTAAGTGGATACCTTGCGAGACTCAAGTATATCTCTTATCTGAAGTTAGTCCTTTATTTGCTTTATTTCTTCTAGTTAATTTACTTTTAGTCTTTATTTTATTTGCATCTTTTAATTCAGAAAACCAAACAAAAATCTTTTATTTTATCATTCTGTCAACAATTATTCTTACTACTTGATTAATATTTGGGTTGAACCTCATCCGTCCCTGAGAACGAACTTGATTATCATATATTACTTGGGACAACTGCACACTTGCAGTTTTGTGGTTCCTCTTATATATCGCATTATTTTCTAACACCCTAGGACCCACCAAGTTTTTGGCACCGCTGCTGGGGACGGTAGCGTGTGACCCCGGTGTTAATCTTTAGTAGTTTAATTGTTAGTTTTAGTTTTAGTTTTAGTTTTCCGTTTTACGCTTTGGGTTGTCTTTCTTTCTTAGGGTTACAGGTTTTCGTATATGCTCGAAGATCTCGTGATCCTTGAGAATCCCGAAAACCTAGTTCGAGAAGCAAACAAGAGAAAGAGAGAAGCTAAAGCAAAAGAGTTAGAAGAGAAGTTAGCTAGAGAAACAGAGATGGAAGGAGTCGAAAATCAACAATTGAATCAACATAATGGTCAAAACCTTCCACAAGTTCAACCTCCTCAGAACAATGATCCATGGTTCGTCAATGGCCCTGAACAAGCTCAATATCGAGCTCCTGCCCTCAGAATTGGCCCTGCATATATTAATGTCGCGAGATTCAGACCCGATCCTGATATGTTATCTCAATTTCAGAGTTATGGCAATTTCCGAGGAGCACCTGGAGAAGATCCAATCTGTGATGTACAGAAGTTCATGCAAATTTGCGATTCCTATATTACGCAAGGAGTAACAAGAGATCAGATGTATTTTGCGAATTTTAGGTATTTCGTTATTGATGGAGCAAGTGAATGGCATGATTCTCAAAAACCTGGATCAATCACAACATGGGACGCATTACAAACTGCATTCTTCGATAGATACTACCCAACAAATATGAGATTAAATGCGCAAGTTGAGTTGACCTCGTTCAAACAAGACCAAGACGAGACTTTGGGTAGAAGTTGGACTAGATTCCAGATTTGTTTGAGAAGAGTCCCCGATCATGGCCTTACAGAGATGCAACAGATGAAGATATTTTACAGAGGCCTTGACGGATCTTCAAGAAAAGACTTAGACCTACTTTGTGGTGGTGGATTTTTACAGGTACAATTAGTCCATGCTAAGATTATTTTGAATAGAGTAGTGACGAATGAGATGGTTTGGAATACCGTGAGAACACCTATCCGAGGTGGAAGAGAAAATAGTGCTTTCATTGAAGAAAAATTCACTCCCATGGAGAATAAACTTGAGCAACAATTAAAACAGCTTACTCTAGTTGTTACAAAAAGTCTTGCAGGTAGAAAAGCAGATGTTAATGTTACCACAAGAAGTGTATGGGTGTTCTAACTGCACTGTACAAGATCATGATTGGGAGCATTGTCAAAACAATCCAGAAGCCGTAATGTTTGTTTCTAACCGAGGGAACTATAATTCAAGTGGTCAAGGTTATCAACCGAATAGAAACCATCCGGGTTTCCAATATTCAAATCCAAATGGGGCTGCTAATCCGACTTATGCATATCAGCCGCGTCCCCAAGGTAATAACAATCAACCAAGACCATAGAACAACTACCAAGGGAGACAAGCTTACGGAAATCTACCATGACCCACCTCGTTTTTACTAGGGATGTCAATGGGGCGGGTTTGGGGCGGGTTTACCTATCCCCACACCCCGCCCCACAAAAACATGGAAGCCCCACGCCCCGCCCCGCCCCGCCCCCTCGTTGTTCATCCCCACACCCCGCCCCGCCCCGCTCTTTTATTCCCCGCGGGGTGTGGGTTCTACCCGCGGGTTTCAGTTTGATCGTTCATAATTTTTTTATCACTACAAATTTTATTATTTTTAAACTCTCAAATATTCCATTCTTCAGAATATGCATTTGTATTTTGATTTTTAGACAAATTCTCCCCTTGGAGTTGCACTTTTTTGATCGAATGCATTTGTGGGAAGAGGCATACCTAGAGGTCAATTTTTTTGAATTGGTGAAGAGTACGCAACGATGTGAGGGATTAAATGCTACTCTGAACAGGTACATGGGAAGATAGGACTTCATACGCCATTTATGAAAAATTTGATAGAGGGTTGGGAAATATTAGGATAAAAGCGATATATCATAAGACCAAGACTAACTACGCAAGGGTAGTTGTAACGATTGAATTATTAGATCTAGAGCATCAAGCTTCTGAAATATTCACTTAGGCTTTATTCTTCAAGATTCGTAGGCAGATGGCGAGGGAAGCATGACTATATCATTCAGATATGCAAGAAATATTTGGTGTTCGGTTGTATGTTGTTTGTGATGAATACACACCTACATTTAATCTGAATTGTAGTTGGATATAAAATATACACAGTAATATTTAAAATGTAAGCTCTAACAAATGCATCACCGGACGGACACTCGGTTATCTTAGAGGCCAAGGTCTTGTAACTGATAACACCGGAAGACCTACATGATAATGCCTCAACATACTCCTCGTCCGACGACTCCTTCAAAACCACTGGATTGCCTTCATTTCGCAAGCCTATTAGTTGTTCAACATCATCGACACAAAATGTATACTTGACGCCATGTAAATCAAAAGTGTCAATGTCCCTGTCAAATCTTTCGGCCATCCACAAAACAATTGGGTATCTAAGGTTACCGAGGTCAACATGTAACATTGACCCAGATTTCTCCCTTTTCACAGCCTCTTTTTTCTCCTTCGTCAATTTGGCATTAATATGTGTAAGTATGTTGATGGAGTTGCATGTGGCTAACACACTACAATTACAAGGAAACAAATAATTTACAATTCTATTTATGTCATCACCTTTGCCTTATGTGTAATTAACAACATGCCTTATTATCCTTGTTTAACGCGTTCTTTTCCGCCAAGTAACACGCTTTGTCTCGCTCGGTCATTGACTCGTGCACTCTTTTTTCATCCTTTGGTAGAGAGTTGTATTCTCACTCACATCTTTGAGGAATTTAGCTTGTCTACCAATCGCGTTTACACTCGTTTTTATGTATACTACCATTCGCGTATCTACATTGCAAATTATTCAAAATTAACATATATTAGCGAAACTTTCCATTTCATATCCCAAACCCGTATTCTATAACAAACATATGCTAGAACTTACAAATAGAACGCGAACCGATCTTTGCCTTCTTTACTTTAGGAGGAGTAGTTTCACCGAGTTGTGACTCGTTACATTTATATAACAATATAATAAACAACATTTTTTTTTTGCATACATCTGAGGCGATAAATTATCGCCGAAATATAATAAACAACATTGCAACATCAATACATTATAATTTTCCATAATATCCCTTTTTTTTTATTTAGGAGAGCCACTTTGGACTCGGAGTCATTGACTCGGTTCGAACCTGCACCACTAAATTGGATGACCAAGGCCCTGACTAGTGAGCTAATCCCTACTGATTAATATCCATTGTTTTTACGAACCAAATATGACCTTAGTTTTTCTAAATAATAGTAAAAAGTAATACTTATTTCACTAAAGATATATTTAACCTTTCGAGAGTGTATACTTTTTATTCCTCCTTAGACATTTTATGTCTACTCTTACCTTGTTTGATAGTGATTGGGTTTTAATATAAGCGTTTGAAACAAAAAAAAAATAGTGATTTCGACTTCTAGTATAACCATGTAACTTTTCATCCAAAAATTACATCGAGATATTCCAACTTTTAGAGCAAATAACAGTTTTACTTTCTTTCTCGGTCAGAAAATATCATTTTAACAAAAAAAAAAGGTCAGAAAATATCAGTTTTACTAATAAGAGTAATTCACTTTCGAACACCAATGGGAACGAGTCGCACCTAAATGACCGTTAAATGAAGGACCAAACCCACCCAATTGAGTAAATAATTAATGCTCTTAATAATAAGTGGGGCACTTATGTTAAAAGATTTTAAACCGTAGAAAAAGAATTATTTTATAATATAAATTTCATTAAATTACATCCTCAACCGTTATCTTTTAGGATTAATATCTCACTATAAAAGAAGGTCTTGGGGTGTTTGGAAATCATCCTAACTATTAAGTTTGTTTAAACTATGGCTACTAAGAATTTCTTTATCCTAATTGTGGTAGTATTTCATGCTTATGCTTCTTTTAGTGTATCACTTGCTATTCCAAATTTTCCAATTATTCATTTCATTAATTCTATTATGGACGATCCTGAACCGGTGGATATCCTTTGTTATCCTGATCAACATTATTTATTGCATGCGGGTGAGGATCTTCAATGGAGAGTTACAAAAACAAACAAAGTTTACTCGTGCAGCGCTGTGTGGGATCAATACGTTGCAGAATGGAATTCGTATGACCCAACAAGAGATCAAGGTCGTTCAACAATATATTTGAAGATAACTCATAATGGTTTTTTGCTTAGTTATGATAAAACTAATTGGAAAAAAGTAATTGAATGGGAAAATAGTGATTAGTTATTCTGTAATGTTCACATCTCACATCTCACATATGTATAACAAGTTCTAGCGATGATTTTTGAAATGTTAGTTATATGTGAAATGGTAATTCAATCTATATTTATTATTATTATATTTTTATTAAAACTGTATCCTGGACTTCAACTAAAAGAATTTTTGGTTTAAAACAAAAAGAAGACCCATTAACTGATTAAATATTATTTTAACTATATATTAAAACTTTAAATCACCACCAAAACTATAATCATTTGTTATAAAAAAAATACATGACCAAACTCAACTACACCTTAATATCTACTACAAAACTTGAATTCAGATGGAATTCTACACTAGAAACAATCCAAACAAAGCTGATGAATCTCTCATCCTAACAGAAGATCGAAACTTAATGTATACACAATTTGAAGGTCCAAAACTCTATGCTGAAATCATAGCAAACAAAGGAATTAGCTTCAATTACTTAAGAAAAGACATAATAAATTCATGGGGTGTTAAAGGAAAAGTCCACACTGAAAAGAGATGATTCAGTACCTGCATCATCACCTTTGAGTCAAAGGATGATCTTCAACGAGTAAATAGCTCATGGAACCTGGTTGGGAAACATGTTCTTCTTCAAAAATAAAACACCACAAAACTTCAAATTGATGCTCAACTCACCACATCATCCTTCATCATACAAATACATGATACCACTAACTCTTATCAATGAGGATAATGCTCAAAAAATTGCTACAAAACTCAAAAAAAAAATAGTCCTACCACAAATGAGAAATTCATGGAATTCAGCGCCACCCAAGTACGTGTTGACTGGAACATCTATAAACCCATCCAAGGAGCCTACAACATAAATCTAGGAGATTGGCAAAAGATTAGAGGTATTCTTAAATATGAATAACTTTATGATTTATGCTACTTATGTGGAATATTAGATCATGAAGAGAATGAATGCACCAACAAAGAGAGGTTACGGTTTAAGCTAAACAAAAACATCTTTGGTTTTGAACCAAAAAAATCGAAGAAACAAATTCAATCCAAAACCTATCACTGAGTCACAACCCACCGCCGAGTCAACAATCAACTGCCTCTAACAAAAATTCTGCCCAAACTCCACAAAACCTTAGGCAAAAAGAAAAGAATTCAAAAATTGAAATAACTTACCCTCACACATTTATTGCTTCTGACAACAACATGGCTATTGAGGATAATACGACAACAATGAGAAGAAAGGCGACTTAAAAGTACAACAACAGACGAATGAATCGAAACTCGACTTGACCGCAGTTAAAGAAAGAGTTATACAAAACAAGACCCCCCACTGCTGAATACAATGGGTCAAATAAAACATAGGCCAAAAAAATGGAATCAGATATATTCAAAAGCCCGAGTAATCAACCCAACACTGAAAATAACCCAATAACACCAAAATCCCTAACCTCAATATCCAACAAAATGCCGGTTATTATAACACCTAAACACTATATCCAAATCGAAAGCAACGCTAAATCCCTAAATAAGGATACCCCAAATCAATCCATACTCTCTGAAATCAAATGTACACCAAATCAACATCATGGAACATCTTCACAACACCCATATACTAAATCTATATCATTCTCCCTATATGAAGACTTTAAAACCCCAATTCATCATCGGTATCATGATTATAAACCACAAATGGAGAACAGAAGTGAAATAAAAAATTCAATGGAAAACACAAAGTACGATAAGCCATTGGCAACAATATGGAAAGTGAATAAACCAATCAAAACAAGATGAAGAAACAAAAAAATGTAACTGATATCACCATGGAAAACAAATAAGTTGTTGTTGATCCACTTTTGTTAATATGTGATGTCTCCTTATTTGTCATGAATTAATCCTAGCTGGAGACATCATTTTAGGTGTATTTATTAGAGTATAGGTCGATTTTATCATGATTTAGTACACTTTCCTATATTGTGTCTCGAATTAATTATGTATTATTTTTAGAGCATATTGGGTTTATTTATTTATTTATTTATTTATTTATTTATTTATTTATTTATTTATTTATTTAGTGTGAAGCTTTAAAGATATATGGTAATTAATTAAAGTCCAAGTTAATTCTAATAGTTAAAGGAAAGAGGATGAACATGGAAATTGGAGATAAGGAAACAAAAGCTAAAGTATGGAAAGATAAAGATGCCAAATAAATCTGAATTTCACCACCCACGACCACAAATTGGGTTATATCTCAAAATCGGTGAGGAATTTGGAACAACTGTCAAGAGAAAAGTTAAAGATCTTTCTGAGACGATGAATTTCGACTACTCATACGCGTCAAACGGATAAGTATTGAAGCTGTTATGACCAAAACAAAAACGGGGTTGATTCTATATTTTAGGGTTACGAATTTGAGTTGGGCTTGGAGTCCACTACTTACCTTCTCCTTCAAGAAAACGAATTAGGTCTTCCTGTACCCTATAAATACAACCTCTTATCATTATAAAATCATCCTTGGCTAAACCTTAAGCCAAGAAGAAGCTTACAACAAGAAGAGAAGTTTGGAGGGAGTAGAACACCATATCATGTCATCTTCAACCTTCAAATCTGTAATTATTTTCTTTTCTTTATACAGTATGAATTAAATAATTTTAGCTTGAGATTTAGCATATATTTATGAACCCTAGTTTTTCTATCTAATTTGGGATACTACGGTAGTTAATTGGAATTCATGTTTTATGTTCTGTTTATGTGTTTTGATTTATTGTATGTTTTTCTTGCGGTCGCAAACGTAAAGGATTACCTTAATAGTAGTTATATGATCACCTTAACTGGGTGTCTAATTATTGAAACACCACATAACGTCTAGAATAAGGTTTAGACCTGACAAATCAATATAACTAGATAATCATTAGGGTATGTTTTCACCACTATCACCATATTTGGAATTGAATTGCTTAGGGCCTTGGTGGCGCTTGATAACCCTAGGTTTAGGCTGCCTCATGGTGTGTCCGTAGCCCCCTTAGTCGCTCTTAAGGTCTAAGAGATGGAATTCAGAATCCTGATTATTTCATATTACTTGATTCACCCTTAGACGATAGAACAACCAAAACTAGTGGGGATTACTTGCTAATATCTCGAGTTAAACTCTCATACTATTTGCTTCTCTCTTTTATTTAATTTTCTGTCTTTTAATTTATTAGTTAATTGTTTTATTTAAAATCAACAAAAATCTCTTTTCTTTTATTTCTTTGCGTATTATTTGTTCTAGCTTCCAATATCTGCACTTGAATATTTGCATAAGTTCTTCCTAACCTTCGTAGTCTCTGAGGAACGAATCTTACTTATTCATTAAAACTTGCATACGTCCTGTATACTTGCAAAACCGTGCTCAGCCTAGGGTGTTTATTTGCACTTAATTTATACATTGTTTTATCACACCTTAGGCGACACCAAGTTTTTGGCGCCGCTGCCGGGGACTACATCGTTAGTCCTTGTGCATTTATCTTGTGCTTTTATTTTAGTTAGTTCTATTTTGCGCTTTTCTTTTTGGTTTTGTCTTTACAGGTTTTTACAGATGGCGAGCCCAAGGAGACTTGATCTTCCCATAACATTCAGAGTGCAACCACGCGGAATCCGCACTCCAGAAATCCAAGCCGCTAAATTTAGACCAGATCCAGGGATGATAGCGCATTTTGCAAATCATGGACAATTTAGCGGTGCTGCACAACAAGATCCGGTCCGGTATATTCAGAAATTCATGCAGATCTGTGACGCGTATATCGTAAAAGGCGTTACAAAGGAACATATGTATTACATTATGTTCCAGTTCTTTTTTACCGGATGTGCAAGAGATTGGTACGATACCCAACACCCCAATGTTATTCCAGATTGGGACAAGCTTCAATCCAAATTCCTAGACCGGTTCAATTTGGTTAGTAGACGATTAAAATATATGTTGGAGCTTGAACAATTTATGCAGGAAGACAGAGAGAGTGTTGGTGAAGCATGGTTACGTGTTAATGAGATAAAGGCGAGATGTCCATTCCATAAATTATTGCCAGAATATTCTTTAACCATGTTCTATGGAGGACTCAATAACGTGTCAATAAGAAGAGAAGGTTTGTTAGGAGATAAGGGTTTTGTGTTATTAGATCCTGAAGAAGCTGAAATTATTATGGAGAAAGTTCTTGAGACCAAGAGAAGTTGGCCGATTGAATTATAAAAACAAGAATAGACCTTAGAATCTCTAAGACTCAAATAGTTAAACCAACAACTTGAGGAATTACGAGAACAAGCGCAAACAATAGCTCAGGTGAATCTAGTACATACTTTACCTTTATGTCTAGGTTGTGGAGCACAAAACCATTCGTGGGAGAATTGCATGAATAATATAGCTTCAATTTCCTTCGTATCTCATCAAAGAAACCATTATTATAATGGTTATTATCATTCTCAAGGAAGTTACGCTAATTATCAACCCCTACAAAATCTAAATTGGGTCGGAAATCAAGAGACCTATTATCAACCTCAACCTCAATCTTACTATCCACCACAACCTATTTATCAAGAAGCGCCGATCTATAAAGAAATCTATCAAGAAGCGCTAATTTATAAAGAAGCTTATCAAGAACCACCTCAATATTCAATGCAACAATCTACACTAAAGCAACCTTCGAGTTTGAATTCAAGTATGGCTTCAATGATGAAACTAGTCGAAGAAAATATGAAGATGAGCCAGCAAAGAATCCAAACCCAGTCCAAGGTAATCAAGAATCTCGAGCATACTATATCACAAATGGCGAGTACATTGCAAAATAAGCCAAAAGGGAAACTCCCAAGTGATACTATTGCTCCAGAAGATTATGCTTGTCATCCAATTAAATTAAGAAGTGGAAAACAATTACCTCCGCCTAGAGTAGAACCAAAACCAACCTCTATTCCTGAAAAGTTGGTTGAAGAAACAATTAAAAACAAGGTTGAAGAGGTAATTGAACAAAAGAGTGTCCCAGAGAAGACACCAGAAAAGAAAGAGAGCTCAGTGGTAAACAACTGATGTCTCCTTACCTGTTCTAAATATTAGCCCTTTGGAGACATCCTTTTAGGTGAATATTTGACTTATATGATAGACTTTTATGCTTATTTCGTTATATTACACTTTCTCCCCTTGGAATTAGACTATTTGCATTTTTAGAGCTTTTGTGCGTTAATTTGGTTATTTTTAGTGCAAAGTTAGTAGGTTCTTGAATTTAATGGAGAACCAATACAAGGAGGAGAGGTGAGAATTAAAGGCTTAGATCATTTTTAGTGTGTTAGGAAGTATTTCATTCGAGTTTCTAATTTTAGAGTGCACTTTCTTATTGCTAGTCTTGATTTAATGATTTATTAATTTTTAAAGCATATGCGGTTTAATTATTTATTTATTGTGAAGCTTTAAAGATATATGGTAATTAATTAGAGACCAAGTCAAGTCTAAGAAGTAAAGGAAAGAAGATATACATGGAAATTGAAAGATTAAGGAAGAAAATATGCAAAGAAGGAAAAGATAAAGTTACCAAATAAATCTGAAATTCCAGCCACGTTCAAAGATGAGATCATAACTCAAGATTGGCTAGGAGTTTGGGAGAATGGTTTGGACCAATGGATAGAGTTTTCCGAGACAAGTGATTTCGATATAAAGAACGTGTCAAACAGATACGTATTGAAGGAGATATGACCAAAACAAACCAGCAACAGAATCTTACCTTCCCTATATTTTAGGGATGCGAATTAAAGAGTCCTTTACTTGTCTTCCACTCCAAGTAAAACGAATAGGGCTTCCTTGCACCTATAAATACACCCCTTAGACCTCATTAATCAGCACCTCTCAATTATTTTTCACATTAAAACATCCTTAGAGAGAGAGTCAAACACTTCTAGAGAATTACACAAGAGGCTTAAGGTTTTCAAGTCAGAGCAAGAAGGCAAGGAGAAACTAGAGTTGGGAGAATCCTGTTCTTCCATCAACAGTCACCCTACCCTTTAGGTTATCAATTTATCTTTTATATTTGAACATGAATTCCTTTTATTTATTTTCAGTCTTTAATTTAATCATGAGCTAAATTTCCATATACTTGAGAATCGCAATAAAGGGATGAACCGTAATTAATTAATCTATGTTTTGAATTTGGGATTGTATGATTTAAAATAAATTGAGTTTTATATATTATATATTACTATGTTTTCATTACTATTTCTTTAGGAACAACTAGAAATAGCTTTTAGTATTTGGGTTGTTCACTTTAGTGGCGAAGTGATCATCCGACAGGGGAGTTTGAATACAGACTTAGGTAATACCCGTGTAATGTCCGTTATTAACCGACAGGCTTAACAAATTACATAGCCAAAGAGGTAAATTTATATCATCCGAAGAGTCATAATCGTCCATACAGTGGTTTATAGTACTTTAGGATAGATCCTAAGTCCAGGGGACAGGGGGCTAGGAGACATTAGAGTCCCGACTAATATTATAATTCCAATTCTACCCTTAAATATAACATAGATTATATTGATTAAGTGGATACCTTGCGAGACTCAAGTATATCTCTTATCTGAAGTTAGTCCTTTATTTGCTTTATTTCTTCTAGTTAATTTACTTTTAGTCTTTATTTTATTTGCATCTTTTAATTCAGAAAACCAAACAAAAATCTTTTATTTTATCATTCTGTCAACAATTATTCTTACTACTTGATTAATATTTGGGTTGAACCTCATCCGTCCCTGAGAACGAACTTGATTATCATATATTACTTGGGACAACTGCACACTTGCAGTTTTGTGGTTCCTCTTATATATCGCATTATTTTCTAACACCCTAGGACCCACCAAGTTTTTGGCACCGCTGCTGGGGACGGTAGCGTGTGACCCCGGTGTTAATCTTTAGTAGTTTAATTGTTAGTTTTAGTTTTAGTTTTAGTTTTAGTTTTCCGTTTTACGCTTTGGGTTGTCTTTCTTTCTTAGGGTTACAGGTTTTCGTATATGCTCGAAGATCTCGTGATCCTTGAGAATCCCGAAAACCTAGTTCGAGAAGCAAACAAGAGAAAGAGAGAAGCTAAAGCAAAAGAGTTAGAAGAGAAGTTAGCTAGAGAAACAGAGATGGAAGGAATCGAAAATCAACAATTGAATCAACATAATGGTCAAAACCTTCCACAAGTTCAACCTCCTCAGAACAATGATCCATGGTTCGTCAATGGCCCTGAACAAGCTCAATATCGAGCTCCTGCCCTCAGAATTGGCCCTGCATATATTAATGTCGCGAGATTCAGACCCGATCCTGATATGTTATCTCAATTTCAGAGTTATGGCAATTTCCGAGGAGCACCTGGAGAAGATCCAATCTGTGATGTACAGAAGTTCATGCAAATTTGCGATTCCTATATTACGCAAGGAGTAACAAGAGATCAGATGTATTTTGCGAATTTTAGGTATTTCGTTATTGATGGAGCAAGTGAATGGCATGATTCTCAAAAACCTGGATCAATCACAACATGGGACGCATTACAAACTGCATTCTTCGATAGATACTACCCAACAAATATGAGATTAAATGCGCAAGTTGAGTTGACCTCGTTCAAACAAGACCAAGACGAGACTTTGGGTAGAAGTTGGACTAGATTCCAGATTTGTTTGAGAAGAGTCCCCGATCATGGCCTTACAGAGATGCAACAGATGAAGATATTTTACAGAGGCCTTGACGGATCTTCAAGAAAAGACTTAGACCTACTTTGTGGTGGTGGATTTTTACAGGTACAATTAGTCCATGCTAAGATTATTTTGAATAGAGTAGTGACGAATGAGATGGTTTGGAATACCGTGAGAACACCTATCCGAGGTGGAAGAGAAAATAGTGCTTTCATTGAAGAAAAATTCACTCCCATGGAGAATAAACTTGAGCAACAATTAAAACAGCTTACTCTAGTTGTTACAAAAAGTCTTGCAGGTAGAAAAGCAGATGTTAATGTTACCACAAGAAGTGTATGGGTGTTCTAACTGCACTGTACAAGATCATGATTGGGAGCATTGTCAAAACAATCCAGAAGCCGTAATGTTTGTTTCTAACCGAGGGAACTATAATTCAAGTGGTCAAGGTTATCAACCGAATAGAAACCATCCGGGTTTCCAATATTCAAATCCAAATGGGGCTGCTAATCCGACTTATGCATATCAGCCGCGTCCCCAAGGTAATAACAATCAACCAAGACCATAGAACAACTACCAAGGGAGACAAGCTTACGGAAATCTACCATGACCCACCTCGTTTTTACTAGGGATGTCAATGGGGCGGGTTTGGGGCGGGTTTACCTATCCCCACACCCCGCCCCACAAAAACATGGAAGCCCCACGCCCCGCCCCGCCCCGCCCCCTCGTTGTTCATCCCCACACCCCGCCCCGCCCCGCTCTTTTATTCCCCGCGGGGTGTGGGTTCTACCCGCGGGTTTCAGTTTGATCGTTCATAATTTTTTTATCACTACAAATTTTATTATTTTTAAACTCTCAAATATTCCATTCTTCAGAATATGCATTTGTATCTTGATTTTTAGACAAATTCTCCCCTTGGAGTTGCACTTTTTTGATCGAATGCATTTGTGGGAAGAGGCATACCTAGAGGTCAATTTTTTTGAATTGGTGAAGAGTACGCAACGATGTGAGGGATTAAATGCTACTCTGAACAGGTACATGGGAAGATAGGACTTCATACGCCATTTATGAAAAATTTGATAGAGGGTTGGGAAATATTAGGATAAAAGCGATATATCATAAGACCAAGACTAACTACGCAAGGGTAGTTGTAACGATTGAATTATTAGATCTAGAGCATCAAGCTTCTGAAATATTCACTTAGGCTTTATTCTTCAAGATTCGTAGGCAGATGGCGAGGGAAGCATGACTATATCATTCAGATATGCAAGAAATATTTGGTGTTCGGTTGTATGTTGTTTGTGATGAATACACACCTACATTTAATCTGAATTGTAGTTGGATATAAAATATACACAGTAATATTTAAAATGTAAGCTCTAACAAATGCATCACCGGACGGACACTCGGTTATCTTAGAGGCCAAGGTCTTGTAACTGATAACACCGGAAGACCTACATGATAATGCCTCAACATACTCCTCGTCCGACGACTCCTTCAAAACCACTGGATTGCCTTCATTTCGCAAGCCTATTAGTTGTTCAACATCATCGACACAAAATGTATACTTGACGCCATGTAAATCAAAAGTGTCAATGTCCCTGTCAAATCTTTCGGCCATCCACAAAACAATTGGGTATCTAAGGTTACCGAGGTCAACATGTAACATTGACCCAGATTTCTCCCTTTTCACAGCCTCTTTTTTCTCCTTCGTCAATTTGGCATTAATATGTGTAAGTATGTTGATGGAGTTGCATGTGGCTAACACACTACAATTACAAGGAAACAAATAATTTACAATTCTATTTATGTCATCACCTTTGCCTTATGTGTAATTAACAACATGCCTTATTATCCTTGTTTAACGCGTTCTTTTCCGCCAAGTAACACGCTTTGTCTCGCTCGGTCATTGACTCGTGCACTCTTTTTTCATCCTTTGGTAGAGAGTTGTATTCTCACTCACATCTTTGAGGAATTTAGCTTGTCTACCAATCGCGTTTACACTCGTTTTTATGTATACTACCATTCGCGTATCTACATTGCAAATTATTCAAAATTAACATATATTAGCGAAACTTTCCATTTCATATCCCAAACCCGTATTCTATAACAAACATATGCTAGAACTTACAAATAGAACGCGAACCGATCTTTGCCTTCTTTACTTTAGGAGGAGTAGTTTCACCGAGTTGTGACTCGTTACATTTATATAACAATATAATAAACAACATTTTTTTTTTGCATACATCTGAGGCGATAAATTATCGCCGAAATATAATAAACAACATTGCAACATCAATACATTATAATTTTCCATAATATCCCTTTTTTTTTATTTAGGAGAGCCACTTTGGACTCGGAGTCATTGACTCGGTTCGAACCTGCACCACTAAATTGGATGACCAAGGCCCTGACTAGTGAGCTAATCCCTACTGATTAATATCCATTGTTTTTACGAACCAAATATGACCTTAGTTTTTCTAAATAATAGTAAAAAGTAATACTTATTTCACTAAAGATATATTTAACCTTTCGAGAGTGTATACTTTTTATTCCTCCTTAGACATTTTATGTCTACTCTTACCTTGTTTGATAGTGATTGGGTTTTAATATAAGCGTTTGAAACAAAAAAAAAATAGTGATTTCGACTTCTAGTATAACCATGTAACTTTTCATCCAAAAATTACATCGAGATATTCCAACTTTTAGAGCAAATAACAGATTTACTTTCTTTCTCGGTCAGAAAATATCATTTTAACAAAAAAAAAAGGTCAGAAAATATCAGTTTTACTAATAAGAGTAATTCACTTTCGAACACCAATGGGAACGAGTCGCACCTAAATGACTGTTAAATGAAGGACCAAACCCACCCAATTGAGTAAATAATTAATGCTCTTAATAATAAGTGGGGCACTTATGTTAAAAGATTTTAAACCGTAGAAAAAGAATTATTTTATAATATAAATTTCATTAAATTACATCCTCAACCGTTATCTTTTAGGATTAATATCTCACTATAAAAGAAGGTCTTGGGGTGTTTGGAAATCATCCTAACTATTAAGTTTGTTTAAACTATGGCTACTAAGAATTTCTTTATCCTAATTGTGGTAGTATTTCATGCTTATGCTTCTTTTAGTGTATCACTTGCTATTCCAAATTTTCCAATTATTCATTTCATTAATTCTATTATGGACGATCCTGAACCGGTGGATATCCTTTGTTATCCTGATCAACATTATTTATTGCATGCGGGTGAGGATCTTCAATGGAGAGTTACAAAAACAAACAAAGTTTACTCGTGCAGCGCTGTGTGGGATCAATACGTTGCAGAATGGAATTCGTATGACCCAACAAGAGATCAAGGTCGTTCAACAATATATTTGAAGATAACTCATAATGGTTTTTTGCTTAGTTATGATAAAACTAATTGGAAAAAAGTAATTGAATGGGAAAATAGTGATTAGTTATTCTGTAATGTTCACATCTCACATCTCACATATGTATAACAAGTTCTAGCGATGATTTTTGAAATGTTAGTTATATGTGAAATGGTAATTCAATCTATATTTATTATTATTATATTTTTATTAAAAC
Organism: Nemophila menziesii; assembly: GCA_029959085.1. NCBI lineage: Eukaryota > Viridiplantae > Streptophyta > Magnoliopsida > Boraginales > Hydrophyllaceae > Nemophila > Nemophila menziesii. Next base: position 4,157,081 of record JARWIR010000013.1, read on the forward strand.
TGTATCCTGGACTTCAACTAAAAGAATTTTTGGTTTAAAACAAAAAGAAGACCCATTAACTGATTAAATATTATTTTAACTATATATTAAAACTTTAAATCACCACCAAAACTATAATCATTTGTTATAAAAAAAATACATGACCAAACTCAACTACACCTTAATATCTACTACAAAACTTGAATTCAGATGGAATTCTACACTAGAAACAATCCAAACACAGCTGATGAATCTCTCATCCTAACAGAAGATCGAAACTTAATGTATACACAATTTGAAGGTCCAAAACTCTATGCTGAAATCATAGCAAACAAAGGAATTAGCTTCAATTACTTAAGAAAAGACATAATAAATTCATGGGGTGTTAAAGGAAAATTCCACACTGAAAAGAGATGATTCAGTACCTGCATCATCACCTTTGAGTCAAAGGATGATCTTCAACGAGTAAATAGCTCATGGAACCTGGTTGGGAAACATGTTCTTCTTCAAAAATAAAACACCACAAAACTTCAAATTGATGCTCAACTCACCACATCATCCTTCATCATACAAATACATGATACCACTAACTCTTATCAATGAGGATAATGCTCAAAAAATTGCTACAAAACTCAAAAAAAAAATAGTCCTACCACAAATGAGAAATTCATGGAATTCAGCGCCACCCAAGTACGTGTTGACTGGAACATCTATAAACCCATCCAAGGAGCCTACAACATAAATCTAGGAGATTGACAAAAGATTAGAGGTATTCTTAAATATGAATAACTTTATGATGTATGCTACTTATGTGGAATATTAGATCATGAAGAGAATGAATGCACCAACAAAGAGAGGTTACGGTTTAAGCTAAACAAAAACATCTTTGGTTTTGAACCAAAAAAATCGAAGAAACAAATTCAATCCAAAACCTATCACTGAGTCACAACCCACCGCCGAGTCAACAATCAACTGCCTCTAACAAAAATTCTGCCCAAACTCCACAAAACCTTAGGCAAAAAGAAAAGAATTCAAAAATTGAAATAACTTACCCTCACACATTTATTGCTTCTGACAACAACATGGCTATTGAGGATAATACGACAACAATGAGAAGAAAGGCGACTTAAAAGTACAACAACAGACGAATGAATCGAAACTCGACTTGACCGCAGTTAAAGAAAGAGTTATACAAAACAAGACCCCCCACTGCTGAATACAATGGGTCAAATAAAACATAGGCCAAAAAAATGGAATCAGATATATTCAAAAGCCCGAGTAATCAACCCAACACTGAAAATAACCCAATAACACCAAAATCCCTAACCTCAATATCCAACAAAATGCCGGTTATTATAACACCTAAACACTATATCCAAATCGAAAGCAACGCTAAATCCCTAAATAAGGATACCCCAAATCAATCCATACTCTCTGAAATCAAATGTACACCAAATCAACATCATGGAACATCTTCACAACACCCATATACTAAATCTATATCATTCTCCCTATATGAAGACTTTAAAACCACAATTCATCATCGGTATCATGATTATAAACCACAAATGGAGAACAGAAGTGAAATAAAAAATTCAATGGAAAACACAAAGTACGATAAGCCATTGGCAACAATATGGAAAGTGAATAAACCAATCAAAACAAGATGAAGAAACAAAAAAATGTAACTGATATCACCATGGAAAACAAATAAGTTGTTGTTGATCCACTTTTGTTAATATGTGATGTCTCCTTATTTGTCATGAATTAATCCTAGCTGGAGACATCATTTTAGGTGTATTTATTAGAGTATAGGTCGATTTTATCATGATTTAGTACACTTTCCTATATTGTGTCTCGAATTAATTATGTATTATTTTTAGAGCATATTGGGTTTATTTATTTATTTATTTATTTATTTATTTATTTAGTGTGAAGCTTTAAAGATATATGGTAATTAATTAAAGTCCAAGTTAATTCTAATAGTTAAAGGAAAGAGGATGAACATGGAAATTGGAGATAAGGAAACAAAAGCTAAAGTATGGAAAGATAAAGATGCCAAATAAATCTGAATTTCACCACCCACGACCACAAATTGGTTTATATCTCAAAATCGGTGAGGAATTTGGAACAACTGTCACGAGAAAAGTTAAAGATCTTTCTGAGACGATGAATTTCGACTACTCATACGCGTCAAACGGATAAGTATTGAAGTTGTTATGACCAAAACAAAAACGGGGTTGATTCTATATTTTAGGGTTACGAATTTGAGTTGGGCTTGGAGTCCACTACTTACCTTCTCCTTCAAGAAAACGAATTAGGTCTTCCTGTACCCTATAAATACAACCTCTTATCATTATAAAATCATCCTTGGCTAAACCTTAAGCCAAGAAGAAGCTTACAACAAGAAGAGAAGTTTGGAGGGAGTAGAACACCATATCATGTCATCTTCAACCTTCAAATCTGTAATTATTTTCTTTTCTTTATACAGTATGAATTAAATAATTTTAGCTTGAGATTTAGCATATATTTATGAACCCTAGTTTTTCTATCTAATTTGGGATACTACGGTAGTTAATTGGAATTCATGTTTTATGTTCTGTTTATGTGTTTTGATTTATTGTATGTTTTTCTTGCGGTCGCAAACGTAAAGGATTACCTTAATAGTAGTTATATGATCACCTTAACTGGGTGTCTAATTATTGAAACACCACATAACGTCTAGAATAAGGTTTAGACCTGACAAATCAATCTAACTAGATAATCATTAGGGTATGTTTTCACCACTATCACCATATTTGGAATTGAATTGCTTAGGGCCTTGGTGGCACTTGATAACCCTAGGTTTAGGCTGCCTCATGGTGTGTCCGTAGCCCCCTTAGTCGCTCTTAAGGTCTAAGAGATGGAATTCAGAATCCTGATTATTTCATATTACTTGATTCACCCTTAGACGATAGAACAACCAAAACTAGTGGGGATTACTTGCTAATATCTCGAGTTAAACTCTCATACTATTTGCTTCTCTCTTTTATTTAATTTTCTGTCTTTTAATTTATTAGTTAATTGTTTTATTTAAAATCAACAAAAATCTCTTTTCTTTTATTTCTTTGCGTATTATTTGTTCTAGCTTCCAATATCTGCACTTGAATATTTGCATAAGTTCTTCCTAACCTTCGTAGTCTCTGAGGAACGAATCTTACTTATTCATTAAAACTTGCATACGTCCTGTATACTTGCAAAACCGTGCTCAGCCTAGGGTGTTTATTTGCACTTAATTTATACATTGTTTTATCACACCTTAGGCGACACCAAGTTTTTGGCGCCGCTGCCGGGGACTACATCGTTAGTCCTTGTGCATTTATCTTGTGCTTTTATTTTAGTTAGTTCTATTTTGCGCTTTTCTTTTTGGTTTTGTCTTTACAGGTTTTTACAGATGGCGAGCCCAAGGAGACTTGATCTTCCCATAACATTCAGAGTGCAACCACGCGGAATCCGCACTCCAGAAATCCAAGCCGCTAAATTTAGACCAGATCCAGGGATGATAGCGCATTTTGCAAATCATAGACAATTTAGCGGTGCTGCACAACAAGATCCGGTCCGGTATATTCAGAAATTCATGCAGATCTGTGACGCGTATATCGTAAAAGGCGTTACAAAGGAACATATGTATTACATTATGTTCCAGTTCTTTTTTACCGGATGTGCAAGAGATTGGTACGATACCCAACACCCCAATGTTATTCCAGATTGGGACAAGCTTCAATCCAAATTCCTAGACCGGTTCAATTTGGTTAGTAGACGATTAAAAGATATGTTGGAGCTTGAACAATTTATGCAGGAAGACAGAGAGAGTGTTGGTGAAGCATGGTTACGTGTTAATGAGATAAAGGCGAGATGTCCATTCCATATATCATTGCCAGAATATTCTTTAACCATGTTCTATGGAGGACTCAATAACGTGTCAATAAGAAGAGAAGGTTTGTTAGGAGATAAGGGTTTTGTGTTATTAGATCCTGAAGAAGCTGAAATTATTATGGAGAAAGTTCTTGAGACCAAGAGAAGTTGGCCGATTGAATTATAAAAACAAGAATAGACCTTAGAATCTCTAAGACTCAAATAGTTAAACCAACAACTTGAGGAATTACGAGAACAAGCGCAAACAATAGCTCAGGTGAATCTAGTACATACTTTACCTTTATGTCTAGGTTGTGGAGCACAAAACCATTCGTGGGAGAATTGCATGAATAATATAGCTTCAATTTCCTTCGTATCTCATCAAAGAAACCATTATTATAATGGTTATTATCATTCTCAAGGAAGTTACGCTAATTATCAACCCCTACAAAATCTAAATTGGGTCGGAAATCAAGAGACCTATTATCAACCTCAACCTCAATCTTACTATCCACCACAACCTATTTATCAAGAAGCGCCGATCTATAAAGAAATCTATCAAGAAGCGCTAATTTATAAAGAAGCTTATCAAGAACCACCTCAATATTCAATGCAACAATCTACACTAAAGCAACCTTCGAGTTTGAATTCAAGTATGGCTTCAATGATGAAACTAGTCGAAGAAAATATGAAGATGAGCCAGCAAAGAATCCAAACCCAGTCCAAGGTAATCAAGAATCTCGAGCATACTATATCACAAATGGCGAGTACATTGCAAAATAAGCCAAAAGGGAAACTCCCAAGTGATACTATTGCTCCAGAAGATTATGCTTGTCATCCAATTAAATTAAGAAGTGGAAAACAATTACCTCCGCCTAGAGTAGAACCAAAACCAACCTCTATTCCTGAAAAGTTGGTTGAAGAAACAATTAAAAACAAGGTTGAAGAGGTAATTGAACAAAAGAGTGTCCCAGAGAAGACACCAGAAAAGAAAGAGAGCTCAGTGGTAAACAACTGATGTCTCCTTACCTGTTCTAAATATTAGCCCTTTGGAGACATCCTTTTAGGTGAATATTTGACTTATATGATAGACTTTTATGCTTATTTCGTTATATTACACTTTCTCCCCTTGGAATTAGACTATTTGCATTTTTAGAGCTTTTGTGCGTTAATTTGGTTATTTTTAGTGCAAAGTTAGTAGGTTCTTGAATTTAATGGAGAACCAATACAAGGAGGAGAGGTGAGAATTAAAGGCTTAGATCATTTTTAGTGTGTTAGGAAGTATTTCATTCGAGTTTCTAATTTTAGAGTGCACTTTCTTATTGCTAGTCTTGATTTAATGATTTATTAATTTTTAAAGCATATGCGGTTTAATTATTTATTTATTGTGAAGCTTTAAAGATATATGGTAATTAATTAGAGACCAAGTCAAGTCTAAGAAGTAAAGGAAAGAAGATATACATGGAAATTGAAAGATTAAGGAAGAAAATATGCAAAGAAGGAAAAGATAAAGTTACCAAATAAATCTGAAATTCCAGCCACGTTCAAAGATGAGATCATAACTCAAGATTGGCTAGGAGTTTGGGAGAATGGTTTGGACCAATGGATAGAGTTTTCCGAGACAAGTGATTTCGATATAAAGAACGTGTCAAACAGATACGTATTGAAGGAGATATGACCAAAACAAACCAGCAACAGAATCTTACCTTCCCTATATTTTAGGGATGCGAATTAAAGAGTCCTTTACTTGTCTTCCACTCCAAGTAAAACGAATAGGGCTTCCTTGCACCTATAAATACACCCCTTAGACCTCATTAATCAGCACCTCTCAATTATTTTTCACATTAAAACATCCTTAGAGAGAGAGTCAAACACTTCTAGAGAATTACACAAGAGGCTTAAGGTTTTCAAGTCAGAGCAAGAAGGCAAGGAGAAACTAGAGTTGGGAGAATCCTGTTCTTCCATCAACAGTCACCCTACCCTTTAGGTTATCAATTTATCTTTTATATTTGAACATGAATTCCTTTTATTTATTTTCAGTCTTTAATTTAATCATGAGCTAAATTTCCATATACTTGAGAATCGCAATAAAGGGATGAACCGTAATTAATTAATCTATGTTTTGAATTTGGGATTGTATGATTTAAAATAAATTGAGTTTTATATATTATATATTACTATGTTTTCATTACTATTTCTTTAGGAACAACTAGAAATAGCTTTTAGTATTTGGGTTGTTCACTTTAGTGGCGAAGTGATCATCCGACAGGGGAGTTTGAATACAGACTTAGGTAATACCCGTGTAATGTCCGTTATTAACCGACAGGCTTAACAAATTACATAGCCAAAGAGGTAAATTTATATCATCCGAAGAGTCATAATCGTCCATACAGTGGTTTATAGTACTTTAGGATAGATCCTAAGTCCAGGGGACAGGGGGCTAGGAGACATTAGAGTCCCGACTAATATTATAATTCCAATTCTACCCTTAAATATAACATAGATTATATTGATTAAGTGGATACCTTGCGAGACTCAAGTATATCTCTTATCTGAAGTTAGTCCTTTATTTGCTTTATTTCTTCTAGTTAATTTACTTTTAGTCTTTATTTTATTTGCATCTTTTAATTCAGAAAACCAAACAAAAATCTTTTATTTTATCATTCTGTCAACAATTATTCTTACTACTTGATTAATATTTGGGTTGAACCTCATCCGTCCCTGAGAACGAACTTGATTATCATATATTACTTGGGACAACTGCACACTTGCAGTTTTGTGGTTCCTCTTATATATCGCATTATTTTCTAACACCCTAGGACCCACCAAGTTTTTGGCACCGCTGCTGGGGACGGTAGCGTGTGACCCCGGTGTTAATCTTTAGTAGTTTAATTGTTAGTTTTAGTTTTAGTTTTAGTTTTAGTTTTCCGTTTTACGCTTTGGGTTGTCTTTCTTTCTTAGGGTTACAGGTTTTCGTATATGCTCGAAGATCTCGTGATCCTTGAGAATCCCGAAAACCTAGTTCGAGAAGCAAACAAGAGAAAGAGAGAAGCTAAAGCAAAAGAGTTAGAAGAGAAGTTAGCTAGAGAAACAGAGATGGAAGGAGTCGAAAATCAACAATTGAATCAACATAATGGTCAAAACCTTCCACAAGTTCAACCTCCTCAGAACAATGATCCATGGTTCGTCAATGGCCCTGAACAAGCTCAATATCGAGCTCCTGCCCTCAGAATTGGCCCTGCATATATTAATGTCGCGAGATTCAGACCCGATCCTGATATGTTATCTCAATTTCAGAGTTATGGCAATTTCCGAGGAGCACCTGGAGAAGATCCAATCTGTGATGTACAGAAGTTCATGCAAATTTGCGATTCCTATATTACGCAAGGAGTAACAAGAGATCAGATGTATTTTGCGAATTTTAGGTATTTCGTTATTGATGGAGCAAGTGAATGGCATGATTCTCAAAAACCTGGATCAATCACAACATGGGACGCATTACAAACTGCATTCTTCGATAGATACTACCCAACAAATATGAGATTAAATGCGCAAGTTGAGTTGACCTCGTTCAAACAAGACCAAGACGAGACTTTGGGTAGAAGTTGGACTAGATTCCAGATTTGTTTGAGAAGAGTCCCCGATCATGGCCTTACAGAGATGCAACAGATGAAGATATTTTACAGAGGCCTTGACGGATCTTCAAGAAAAGACTTAGACCTACTTTGTGGTGGTGGATTTTTACAGGTACAATTAGTCCATGCTAAGATTATTTTGAATAGAGTAGTGACGAATGAGATGGTTTGGAATACCGTGAGAACACCTATCCGAGGTGGAAGAGAAAATAGTGCTTTCATTGAAGAAAAATTCACTCCCATGGAGAATAAACTTGAGCAACAATTAAAACAGCTTACTCTAGTTGTTACAAAAAGTCTTGCAGGTAGAAAAGCAGATGTTAATGTTACCACAAGAAGTGTATGGGTGTTCTAACTGCACTGTACAAGATCATGATTGGGAGCATTGTCAAAACAATCCAGAAGCCGTAATGTTTGTTTCTAACCGAGGGAACTATAATTCAAGTGGTCAAGGTTATCAACCGAATAGAAACCATCCGGGTTTCCAATATTCAAATCCAAATGGGGCTGCTAATCCGACTTATGCATATCAGCCGCGTCCCCAAGGTAATAACAATCAACCAAGACCATAGAACAACTACCAAGGGAGACAAGCTTACGGAAATCTACCATGACCCACCTCGTTTTTACTAGGGATGTCAATGGGGCGGGTTTGGGGCGGGTTTACCTATCCCCACACCCCGCCCCACAAAAACATGGAAGCCCAACGCCCCGCCCCGCCCCCTCGTTGTTCATCCCCACACCCCGCCCCGCCCCGCTCTTTTATTCCCCGCGGGGTGTGGGTTCTACCTGCGGGTTTCAGTTTGATCGTTCATAATTTTTTTATCACTACAAATTTTATTATTTTTAAACTCTCAAATATTCCATTCTTCAGAATATGCATTTGTATTTTGATTTTTAGACAAATTCTCCCCTTGGAGTTGCACTTTGATTTGAATAATTTAAACTTTGTGTGTTGTAATAGACGCACATAAACTTTGATTTGAATAATTATTAAAATTAAAATACATAGTACATATTATAAATGAAATATATTAATTATATATCATATACATGCGGGGAGGGTTTGCGGGGTGAAGAATACTTATCCCCACAACCCGCCCCGCCTCGTGCGGGTTTTGAAAATCCATCCCCACAACCCGCCCCAAGCCCCATTTAGTACCTTAAAACCCGCCCCGTTTAAAGTGAGGTGGGGCGGGTACCCGCAAACCCGCGCCCCATTGACATCCCTAGTTTTTACCGGCGGCTGTTCAAATTCCAACAAGTCTCTAATCTACGAATACACTCACTATCTTTCCTTCACACCTTCCAATAATTGTCAGTCAAATTCATACAATATTCGCCTACTAAATTACTCCTCCCCCCCTCTCTCTCTCTCTCTATACGTCAAACTATTTAATCTCTCCAACAACCAGACCAACCCATCCATCATTCACATAGATTCTACTTTTTACTCTTCACCACTTTTTACTAGCCACTTTCTGTCAAGGTTAGTTCACTAAAATTTGCATGTTTCCCACTTTCTTTGTTCTTCTTTTAATCTTCGTTCTTGCTTCATTGATGAGAATCTATATGTTAATTTTCGTTGATATGGCACTAAGTAACACAATATTTGCTTGTTAACCTTTGATGAATGCGTTGAGTGATAAATTAGATGTACTGTATATAATCGGCACCACTTACTAGATAAGATTCACTTTCATTTGGTTTTGATTTGTTTTTTTTGGGTTTACTCTATGTGTTTCTAATTTTGTTTACTGAGATAAATCCTTTCTTGTGAGGCTGAATTAGCTTTTAGTTTGAATTGTTCGATTGTACTGCAGGGGCGAATTGACTGTAAAGTTTACATCTTTAACCCTGTTGAGTTTTGATTATTTGAAGTAAAATGTCTGGATTTGTTCAAGCTTCGATTTATGCTTATCTTGTATAAAATCTGTCTCATTATGGTTTGTAACACCTTTATTTTTTGATTGACATAATTATTTCCGAATTAAATTCAAATTTTAATTTTTATAGGAATTAATATCTTAGTATATGATAATTTGAATTTTAAATTGCTGATTTCTTGGCATTAATTATACTACAATTTATTTTAGTTTTAAGGGCATAATATTTTAATATATCTTTTCATTAAGCTAGTCAAACGATCCTAAAGTAACCACAAGGATGCCTTATTTCTTCCGTATGTTCTAATGAATCGAGACATTTTTAATTTGTAATAATATATATAATTATCGTGTTTTTGTTTTTTTTATGTAGGAAAAATGCCTGAAGGAATCACTCCAGAGGGTCTTTTACACAACATCAAAGATGTACTTTCAGATGGCATTTCAAGGCAAAACTCTGGCTCGTTTTTTGAGGAAAGATCAAACTCGGTGACATGTCAGTTGAATAGGCTTTTTGGGCGTGAGAAACCCGTGCATCACATCTTGGGCGGGGGCAAATGTGAGATTTCACTGTTTTATTTTGCTTAGTTTTTTAATTTTTTGTTGCTTAAACGTACTTACCCTTTATTAAATATTTAGCTGCTGATGTTCTGTTATGGAGGAATAAGAAAATCTCTGCAAGTGTTTTAACTGGAGCTACAGCTATTTGGGTGCTTTTTGAATGGTTAAACTACCATTTTCTTACTCTTGTGTGTTTTGCTCTTGTTATTGGCTTGGTTGTGCAATTTGTTTGGTCAAATGCTTCTGGTGTGTTAAGTAGGTAAATATTTCAATTCCCTTACCTTGTTTATTTTGTTTTTAATTGTCACAATTATTAAAGAATTGTTAATGTTAATGAATTTGTAATGGATACAGGTCATCTAAAGTGCCGCGACTTGTCTTGCCTAATGAGTTTTTTGTCGGTATTGCTAAGACAGTAGGTGCTGAGGTGAATCGTGGTTTGCTTATGCTTCAAGATATTTCTTGTGGAGGAAATTTGAAGCATTTTATTGTGGTGAGTTTAGTATTATCGTCATAGCTTTAATTCTTTTAATATTGAGAGAATTAATTTGACTTCTTCATGTTTCTTCTAGGCTATATTGAGTTTATGGGCTGTTGCAATAATTGGAAGCTGGTGCAACTTTTTGTCCGTTCTATATATGGGTAATTTTATCATTATTTGTTTTGGAAAATCCCCCAATTACACAATATTTGAATAATTAAGGGTTTGGTAGAGAGTTTTAATATTCTTTTCTTTTTTGTGACATGAAGGTTTTGTTGGTGCACACATACTGCCTGTTTTGTATGAGAGGTACGATGATCAAGTTGATGGGTTTGTAGGTAATGTGCTTGACCAGCTTCAACGCAATTACAAAAAGCTGGATACTGATCTTCTTAGCAGAATACCCAAGGGAAAGTTCCCAGTTAAGAAGAATGAATAAATGAATAAGAGTTGTTCAATGAATGTTATGTAAGGTGAAGGAAACTTGAGAGTATGTTTAGTTGGAATTGAGATTGATATTTGGTAAAGCAGCATATGTTAGCTGTTGTATCAGATAGGATTATAATTTGTATGACTTTATGAAGAATCATATATTTATGGTATAGGCTGTATAGCCTATCTGATATTGAATTTTAGGATTAATATTGGAAGAAATTTCTTTGTTGATTTTTATAAGGTCCTGGTAGTTAATAGGAGTTTGAACCTTACTAAGAGCAATTTGGGGTTGCCCTATCGGCGATATCTCCAATTCAGCTAATCGTATTCACGGCGATGTCTGGTGAACCTTAAGCATTCTAAAATAATCACTTTAATTTCCAAATCTCATCCCACTTGAAGCGATTTTTCTGGGATGGTGAGCATAATACTTTGTTTCGGGAACTTTCCTTGTGCATTCTAAAATAGTAGTCACTTTAATTTCCAAATTTGGTCCCACTTAAACCGATTTTCCGATGGCATGCATATTAGTTTGATGACCCCTCCCCCTCACCCTCTACTCAAACCACTCCCTCTTGTAATACTTTTGTCCCTTCTAGAATATTTTTGCACATCCTTAACTACGAAACCTGTCTTGAGCTCTAATAATACCTCATTAAATAATTATGCCGGAATGCTTACACCCACAACACTGGATGAGGATCTTCCACCCAACTTTGGTAGTTGAGCATTGTTGAAGCTGCATGGCATTCTTGAGTCCCAACCCGGCTTGAGTCTTTGGCTAATATAGGGTCTCTCACACCACTCAATGCATTTTCCTCACCTTCTATGATATATCTAAAATAAAATTATGAACAAAAGACCGATATAGTTGCACATATATGAACCAACAAATTCATAGTCTTTGCATAATATAGGCACACATTGCACTCATTATTTACTTTATCAAGAGTTATTTCTCACACCATATAAAGGTTTTGAGCTTTCCACTTAGTTAATTTATTCTTTATACCTATTGTGGCGCACACTAGAAAATATATATTCGGAGTCATCCGGAATAAAGAGAGGGTGTCGAGATAACTTCCCAAAGAAGCCACTTATGATTGCTAACAAGTCTCGATTATCAACTTGCACATTCTTCAAAAAATATGCGAATGATTTTTCTACACTTATTGCCTACCTGATGTTGGAACATTTGAAAGGAAACAAAAAGGTTTCTTTCCCACATCGGTGGATAAGAAAGGCTAAAAGCCATTTTTATACTTTGTGGTATTAACAAAGTCCAAAAGCCAATACCCATGCACATGGCAAGGCAATGATTAAGCCCACACGCGCGCACCACCACCGGCGACGGCGTGGGGTCGTTGGGGAGTTTGGGGTACCAGCTCTTATAGTGGAAGGTCAAAAGTCAAAGCTGTTACAAGAAATAAAAAAACGTGGAGGTTACAAGTCAATAGAAACTGTCGATCCAATCAAATCAAATCCGGGGGGGAATCGTGGACTTAATTGGGACGTTTCAGAATGGCTTGGCTTGGGTCTTCCTTTCCCCCTATATAAAGACCCCATTCTCCACCAGTATTCACTACGAAAATCACAAAGTAAAAGCAAAACACTCTCTCTACACACTTCACTTCTCCGAGATAAACAAGCTAGTAGTCTTTTCCGTTTGGAGATACCGGTACGCCGGAATATCTTTTAAATGCTAGACTTATTTTCCGTGTATCGTTTTCGCTTTTCTTTACGTGTAAGTTTGATTTTCGTTTGTAAGTTGTAATTTCATTCGTGTAATAGATAGTTTACACTTTAAAATTGTTTTTACTCTTTCTGTTTTGAATTTCCGTTTCTTTCCTTTTCGTTTCGAACGGTGAATATTTCACCTACAATTTTAAAAGATATTCACGTTTTTATCACCGTTCTCTTTTTCTGAAATGGATTTTCAAAATTCGGCAGTTGCTTCACAATTGAACGCAAAGGCCTTCCCCGATGCTAACAAGTTGGAGCCCCTTAATGGTTCCAACTACAAGCGTTGGGCACAAAAGATCCTAATTTGTCTTGAACAGTACGAACTGGACTTCGCCTTATACGAAGATCCTCCACTTTTAGTCGACGAGGGAGTTCCCACTGAAGAAGAACAGGCTAGGTATCGTGCTCTTGATGCCAAATTCAAACGGGCCAACACTATGGCTCGAGGTTGGATGCTTAACAATGTCTCGAACCTCATCTTTGATCTTCTTGCCAAAGAAAAATCGGCAAAGATCATATGGGAGACACTTGAGAAAGAATATGGGGCCGAGGATTCGGGTAAGAAGAAATATGTCACTGGAGTTTGGTACAACTTTCGTCTCACCGATCAGAAACCCATGACCGAACAACTCCATGTCTATGAGAACCTTTGCGCGGATGTGATTGCTGAAGGTATGAAAATGTGTGAAGTGCTCCAAGCCAATGTATTGTTAGAAAAGTTCCCACCTTCCTGGAGCGAATACCGCAATCACCTGAACACAAGAAGAAGGAAATGACACTACAAGAGCTGATCAGTCATATGCAAGTCGAGGAGGCAAATCGACTCAAAGACAGGTCTTTCTCTTTCCCTCCTCAATCATCCAAAGCTAACCTTGTCGAAACTTCTGGTCAAGGTATAAAAGACAGGTTCAAAGGGAAGGGAAAGCAACAAGGCCATAACAAGTCCAAATCTGAGGGAAACAAGAATCGCGACAACTCTAAAGGTGGTGGGTTCAAAACCTCTGGTAAGATTCAGAAACCCAAAGGAGCTTGTTACTGTTGTGGGAAGGAAGGACATAAGGCTTTCGAGTGCAACCTTAGAGCTGGTCAAGGTCCCAAACCTGCCGCGAACCTGGTCGAGACCGAAGAGGTTATTGCTGCAGTGATGGTTGAGGTAAACTTAATTGAGAACAAAACTGAGTGGATTCTTGACAGTGGAGCTTCCCGTCATTTCTGCTCAACGAAATCCATGTTCAAGAAGTTCGAAGAAGCAACAAATGGTGAATTTGTCTACATGGGTGACTCCTCCACCGCCATGGTCTTCGGTAAAGGACAGGTTTCTCTAAAACTCACCTCTGGTAAAATCTTAGAGTTGAATGATGTTCTCTTCGTCCCCTGTCTCCGTAGGAACCTAGTTTCCTGAGCTCTTCTTAATAAAGTAGGCCTTAAACTTGTATTTGAAGGGGGGGGAAATGGTTATTACCAAAAATGATGAGTTTGTGGGGAAAGGGTACATGAATGGTGGGTTATTTGTTTTAAATACTGTACCAATGAATGAGAATGCATCTGATTTTGCTTATGTCGTTGAATCTCTTGACACTTGGCATGGTAGACTAGGTCACCTTAATATCTCCTCTATTAAAAGGCTTAAAGAACTTGGACTAATACCCCTCAATAAAATAGATGACTTTTCCAAATGTCAAATTTTTGTAGAGTCCAAACTTGCGAAGAAAACCTTTAAGCCTGTGGCCACTAGAAAGACTAATCTACTAGAATTAGTGCATTCTGACTTAGCTGATTTTAAAAACTCCGCTAGTAGAGGAGGAAAACTTTACTATATAACCTTTGTAGACGACTACTCTAGGTTCACTAAAGTGTATCTTCTTAAAACTAAAGACGAGGCGGAAAACGCATTTTTAAAATACAAAGCTGAAGTAGAAAATCAACTAGACTGTAAAATCAAAAGATTTAGGTCAGATAGAGGAGGCGAATATAGTTCTAATTCACTTAAAGAGTTTTGTGAAACAAATGGGATGATCCACGAACTTAGTGCCCCCTATACACCCCAACAAAATGGCATAGCCGAGAGAAAAAAATAGATCCCTTAAAGAGACTATGAATGCTATGTTAATAAGTTCAGGTTTACCAACGAACATGTGGGGGGAAAGCTATTTTGTCAGCCTGTTATGTCCTTAATAGGGTACCCAATAAATCCCTAGATAAGACCCCCTATGAGATGTGGAAAGGCTTTCCACCTAACCTGAAATTTTTAAAAGTGTGGGGGTGTCTGGCCAAAGTCAAACTACCCAATTTTAAAATAGCCATTGTTGGACCCAAAACAATAGAATCTGTATTCATAGGGTATGCTCAGAATAGTGCAGCCTATAGATTCCTATCATTAGATGATAACTCCGTTTTTGAATCTAGAGATGCTGAATTCTTTGAAAACTTTTTCCCTTTGAAAACTGTGAATACTGTTGATGCATCTTTGTCTCCTAGTAACTTATCTGATGATGTTAATGTTCCTTTGTGTAATAGTGCCCCTGGCCCCTCTACCTCCTATGTGCCTAGTAGTATTCCTGAGGAAGAACTTAGGAGGAGTAAGAGGCGTAGGACCGAGTCCAGCTTCGGACCTGATTTTATCACAGCTTTCTTAACCGAAGGTTTTCACATTGACCTGATAAGTGAACAGGTTGTCACCTGTCTCCTCATGGAGGAAGATCCAAAAACTTATGCCGATGCTTTGAGATCGGTAGATGCTAGTTTTTGGAAAGAAGCTATTAATAGCGAACTTGAGTCTATTAGAAGTAATCATACGTGGGAATTGACGGACCTACCTAAAGGCAACAAACCCATCAACAGCAAATGGATTTTTAAGAAAAAGTTGAGACCAGATGGCTCAATAGAAAAATTCAAAGCTAGGCTTGTTATTAAGGGTTTCACCCAAAAGAAAGGCCTTGATTACTTCGACACTTATTCCCCTGTGACCAAAATCACCACCATTAGGACCCTCATCGCTCTTGCGGTCATTCACAAACTTGTCATACATCAGATGGATGTTAAGACAGCGTTTCTGAATGGGGACCTAGATGAAGAGATCTATATGGCCCAGCCTGAAGGATGTGTGGTTCCTGGTCAATGGGATAAAGTGTGCAAGATAAAAAAGTCTTTGTATGGCTTAAAACAGGCACCCAAAAATGGTATGAAAAACTCGATAGTACCCTAATTTCAAATGGGTTTGTGGTCAACACTTCTGACTCATGTGTTTACTCCAAAGTAACAGGATCAGAGTGTACCATCATCTGCATGTATGTAGATGACATGCTCATCTTCGGCACTTCCCTTCATACCATAAATGAGACCAAACGCTTCTTGTCTTCTAAGTTTGACATGAAAGACATGGGAGAAGCATATGTAATTCTTGGGGTAAAAATCATTAGGAGCAGTAATAGTATTTCCCTAAATCAGTCTCATTACGTAGAAAGGATGTTGAAGAAATTCGACTCCTTTGAGGTGACACCTGTAAACACTCCTTATGATTCTAGTATTCATTTGTCTAAAAATTCTGGAGATGTTGTATCCCAAAATGAATATGCCAAAATCATAGGTAGTGTGATGTTCTTAATGAACTACACTCGACCCGATATTGCCTACGCCGTTAGTAGACTTAGTCGCTATACTCATAACCCGAGTAATGACCACTGGGTTGCACTTTGTCGTCTTCTGAAGTACCTGCGAGGTACCATGGATCTAGGCTTGCATTACAGCTCATTTCTTGCAGTTCTGGAGGGATTCTGTGATGCAAACTGGATCTCTGACAATGACGAAGTTAACTTTACCAGTGGTTATGTAATCTTCTGAGGAGGAGGTGCTATATCGTGGAAGTCCTCTAAACAAACTTGTATAGCACGCTCCACCATGGAGTCCGAGTTTATAGTACTAGAAATGGCTGGACAAGAAGCTGAGTGGTTGAGAAGTCTCTTATCAGATGTGCCCCTTTGGGAAGGAAAGGCCACACCTGTGTGTATCCATTTTGATTCACAAGCAGCCATTGCAGTCGCTCATCAAAGTGCCTACAATGGAAAGAAGAGACATATACGCATCAGACATGGCTCAGTAAAACAGTTACTGAAGAATGGTGTGATAGCCTTGGAGTATGTACGATCAGAGGAAAATCTCGCTGATCCTTTTACCAAAGGCCTACCCAGGAGAGTAGTCCTGGAAACGTCGAGGGGGATGGGGTTGAGACCCATCAATGGGGGATATGTGACTCTTGAGTCAAGGTGATCTCCATCCATCCCTATGGCATGAAACTAAAGTAATATGGATTCATAGCCACTTGTGGTGGTCCTTTTGAGAAGGACTTGATGAATCAGAATTCATAGCCTCTATGGTGGTCCTTTCGAGAAGGACTCGATGAATTAAAGGGTAGCAGCAAAACCCAAAACCTTTATAAACAAAATGTTAAAGATACGTCCTTGAACAAATGTAAATAAAGGTATCCACAAAGTTCATAGCCTGCAAGGATGGTTCTTAGAGAAGGACTTGATGAACCCAACGAAAAGGTGAGGTTCGAGGAAACCATAACCTTCAGCAGGGTAGAGTATGTGTTGTGAGGGCCTCGATCGAAAACCGTTAAAGTTCAAGAGTATGTTTGCTTAAACGGAATTCGGTGGTTGCCTCACTTCACTACGTGACAATTCAAATCGAAAGATATTGGCACTTAAGTACAATTCACCCAAACGCTGAAAGTCATGGAAACCTGATCACCTTCTCTTCAAAACTTTTGTTGACATTCAAATATGTGGGGGATTGTTGGAACATTTGAAAGGAAACAAAAAGGTTTCTTTCCCACATTGGTGGATAAGAAAGGCTAAAAGCCATTTTTATACTTTGTGGTATTAACAAAGTCCAAAAGCCAATACCCATGCACATGGCAAGGCAATGATTAAGCCCACACGTGCGCACCACCACCACCACCCACCCACCCGCCCAGCCCGGCACCGGAACCGGCGACGGCGACGGCGACGGCGTGGGGCGTGGGTCGTGGGGTCGTTGGGGAGTTTGGGGAGTTTGGGGAGTCAAAAAATGAAAAATGAAAGAGATTTTTCTACCAGCTCTTATAGTGGGCATTGACAACTCAAACTTAAACGTAAAGACAAATCTCCACCAATCACGCACACGTTAGAAGAAATGGAATATTCTAGAAGCAATCACTTAGTCAAACACGTGGGAATATCTCAAAGGTCAAAAGTCAAAGCTGTTACAAGAAATAAAAAAACGTGGAGGTTACAAGTCAATAGAAACTGTCAATCCAATCAAATCAAATCCGGGAGGGAATCGTGGACTTAATTGGGACGTTTCAGAATGGCTTGGCTTGGGTCTTCCTTTCCCCCTATATAAAGACCCCATTCTCCACCAGTATTCACTACGAAAATCACAAAGCAAAAGCAAAACACTCTCTCTACACACTTCACTTCTTTGAGATAAACAAGCTAGTAGTCTTTTCCGTTTGGAGATACCGGTATGTCGGAATATCTTTTAAACGCTAGGCTTATTTTCCGTGTATCGTTTTTTCTTTTCTTTACGTGTAAGTTTGATTTTCGTTTGTAAGTTGTAATTTCATTCGTGTAATAGATAGTTTACACTTTAAAATTGTTTTTACTCTTTCTGTTTTGAATTGCCGTTTCTTTCCTTTTCGTTTCGAACGGTGAATATTTCACCTACACCTGATTCATCACAAATGTCTTCAAGACCTCATGGATCAAGTGTATCTGAGATTCTGAAACCCCGCAAAAACATCATATCACATGTAAAGAAAATATGAGACATACATTGCATGTGTAGTCGAATCAGTTTCAATGTCTCTTTCCCACGCAAGTCATGGATAAGGATAGAAAAGTATTCCATATACATCAAAAATATATATGGAGAATGAGTATCTTCTTTGTGAAATCCTTTACTTAATGTAAAAAGTGTCAAAGGTTTCTCATTCCAATAGACCTGCATATCATTAGTAGCCTTAGGGAACATAATAGGAGACACCCAATCTGAATGGAGTCCAAAGTGAAGGATTGTGTCTTCAATAAACTTACAAGTGAACGTAGCATATGAATACTCACATGACCGATATCCGAGAATAACATTTTGACATGAAGTAAAACACGCACAAGTTCAACAAGGATCCCAAAATAGCCTATAATGTGCATCCATGACAAGTCTAATTTTCACATTCACGATAGCCTCATGCACGCACCCCAGACATCTATAAATACCCCCATTGACATTTCAAAATGTTTACATTCTCCGTCTCTTTAAAAAACACATTATGGACATTATACAGTCTAAATATATCTATAGCTCTCTTGGTCAGAAGAAGTATTTTGACATTATAATATTGTTGAGAGTTAGAGTGCCACAAGGAGCAACACTTCCTTTAGTCTTGACCTAATGTATGGTTTAGGGAAGCTTTGATACATAGAGAGAAATAGCAGCAGATAGCAACAACATGGTACATGATTATCATCGAAAAGTAAACACTTCTCCTTGGTATCGTCAACACGTCTCTTCTACTCCTTTTGTTAGTATTCTGGATCGACCTATTGGATCAAAATTTGATAGTCGAATAATTCCTGCTCTATCACTCTTAGACAAAGGTTGTTGAATTTTCAAACTCCTAATGATAAATTTTAAAAGTCTAACTCCAGGAGAGCTAGGAGCAGCTAAATGCTGCAAAAGGAAAGTAAGTACAATTTAATGGGGATAATTTATGTCTCACCTTTTATGATAAATTTATAGAATCACGAGACATCATTTCTAGGGTTTTTAATTCTTTCGTATGGTATTTATCCCTTTATTTTATATATTTTGAGTTATTGGCCTATTCTTGAATTTATACTTGTTTTGGAGCATTTTGAAATGTTTTCTGCGTTAAGTGTGTAGCTCACTGGAGCGCCGTGAATCTAGATATTGAAGCAAGAGCTAAGGAGTCTAAAAGCCAAAAAATAACTCATAAAAGCTAGGAAGGAAATAAAAAGAAGTCATGGAATGTCACAAAGTAGACCCACGAATTTGGCTCTATTAAATTACTTGTTTGGCATGAGAATGAAACACCTTAATACACCTTTCACTACACCTTTCATTCATTCAATAGTCATAGTTTGGGGATTTAGAGAGAAGCAAGGAGAGCGAAATTATAACATAAGGTTTCTATTAGTTGTAATTCTTCTTTTCTTGAACTCTATAATATGTTTTCAATTATTATCTTTTATTATCCAAGCATATACTAAACATCTTTTATCTTGAGATTGCATATGTATGAACCCTGGATCATGATTTTAAGTTTTTTCTTGTAATTTGGGATTTCGTACGTTTAAATGAATTTGTGTTATTTATGTTGAATATAAACTTTTTAATTCTGTGAACCTATTCTTTTGGCCAACGAGTTGGTTAGTATATCAAATTGACTATCGTCTGGAAAGGGGGTTAGGTTGTGGATCACAGTTTATAATTGTTTGATGTGCGTTACTGAACCACGACATCTTGACTAGTCAAATTATTACATATGGTTTGAACTTTAGGCGTCTAAATAACATGCATAGGATTGACTCGGTAGAGGTTCCTAGGGTTAGATATACACCCCTTACTTAACTGGAAGGAACTTAAGAAGACTATATAATCCTGATTAGTGGTTAAATACCCAATTCACCCTTAAGTCAAGTAAACGTCTAAATTGTGTTCAGTGGGGATTACTAGAAATTCTCGAGTTAAACTTCTATCCATCCTATTTTTGTTATTTTACTCATTAGTCCTTTAAGTTATAGTTTAGTCTTAGTTAATCGTAAATAAAAAACCAATTAAATATTTATTTTTTCTTTTAATTTTAGTTTTTACCTCAACAAATTTCTGGAATCAAACTAATTCTACGCATTATATACTTTTTCCTTATGGAAAAAAAATTACTTGCACTTTTATTACTTGTGACGACTCATACACTTGTGAGTTATCATACTCCGAGTGTTGATCTTATAGTACATCTAGGAGGATATTAATGATGTCCTATCATAGACTGGAAAATGTAACAAGGACAAGTAGGTATGCTCGAGTTCTGATTAAGGTACAAAGTTGGTGAGGAGACTGTAGTAAATTTATGCTTTCATCACAAACTGAATCTTTTATTGAGGACAACATACTTCTTTAGTAAGGCCTTTATCTTATCTTGAGTTGGGCTCCTTACTGTCTAAAATTGATGGCCCATATATGGAAAATGAAATGCAAAATGTGTCTGATTTTAATTTGATTATTAAGTCCTTTTCATTTAACAATACTGAAGAGAACTCGAGGGATATAAGTTATAACAATATCTCTAACCACTGACTTATCTAAAGTTGGCTCAATTCCATTGGTCTGAGACCCATTTGAAAAATCTACTCTTCCAAGGAGAGTAACCAGGATGGAAAACTGCGTTTGAGATTTACCGAACTGAGATATCTTTCGAGAGCTTTAATGGACTTAAAGTATCCCCGTCAACAAAAACACCCAAGTTATTTTATGTGCTGGTGATGGAATGATATGAGGCTCCTAAACAACTGGTATTTAATGTTATGAATGTGGATAGGGATGTGAATAAGGCATTGGAAGGTATTAGTAATGTGGAATTTGGGGATGACCCATGGGAATCTGAGTCAGAAATGGTACTTAAAGATGGAGATGAAGATGACGACAACTAAGGGGTTGACTGTGAACAACCTCTTAGGAGTACATGATTTCTTGGAATTGTCAAAGGCTTGGCATCTCTTTGACAAAATCAAACTTGGTGATCTTTATTGCGCACCACCATAATGTGGTGTTGTTTTTAATAAAAACTAAGCGAAATTCCAAAGTGCTATATTATATTTAATAAAATGAAACATAAAATAGAAGCCTTTATCACTTTTAGTTTGTTATAACATGAATATTAATATCATTTCTAGTAACAAGAACTTTATTCATTGTTCTCATACTTGGCTTGAGGGAGTGGTGATTTTTCTTATTTTTATTTTTATGTATGTCCTTTCCATAAAAAGAGAAAAAATAAACTTCTTAAAATTCTTAATTGGGCTTAATCCACGGAGCAGGAAGTTCTAGGTGATTTTAATCTCTATATATTCTCATAGGAAAAATGAGAAAAACCCCAACTACTAAAAAAATCTATAAAGATATTTAATGATTTCATATCCCTAAATAACTTATATAATATTCCCAATAAGGGTTTTTTCCCCCCAAAAACTAAGACCTCCTTTTAGGCTTGGGAAAAAGGTGAAATTCAATTTTTTTTAATAGTTTCTTTTTTCAAAGTGAACCAACATGAAGCACAAACCTCCTCGTGTCTTTCTGAACCCCCGTGAAAAAAACAACCCCCATGTTGGTTCACTTTGGAAGACTAAGAAGACTTGCGACCTACGAAATAATTGGTATTTTCTCTCGACGACTAGCACAACTTGCAATCTAAGAAGGTTACAAAGAAATAGTTGGATGATAGGTGTTCCGGTGGTTAGTTTGTATAGTTTCTTTTATGTAAATATTGTTACCTTAGATAATCAGTGTAATATATCACTTTAAAATAATAAGAGTGAACTTTCGACCAAAAAAAAAAATAGTTTCTTTTTTCAAATATGTATATAATATATAAAAAAAGATTAATAGTAGTTTAATGTTTCATGTGTCATTCTATTTATTAGATTTGTCATTTTACTTTCTTACATAATACTTTGTATTATTTTCTTTAATATAACATGTGTATTTTATTTTCTTTTTTCTCAAAGATATGTAATATAAAATCTTTAAGATAAATTTTTTTTGATTAAGATAGTATTTCATAGTTTAATTTTTTTTATATTTTTTTTTATAATTTGAATTTTTTTTATATTTTATTTTATAATTTGAATTATGTTTTTGTGTATCGTACAAAATCTGAACCTAGTTTTCTCAATCTACCTGTACCGTGCATAGTGGGGCAATTATAAAAAAGAGCCCCTACAACATAAGGTTTATAAAAAAAAGTCCCCACCCCTAACTAACCCTTTCCTATCTAACTAAATACCAGAAAACCCAATAATACCCCTCCCTCTATATCTATACCTGTATCAAGAAACCCATTTCCCTTCCTATTAGGTTCCGAATCTGAAACCCACCCCCACCCCCCTCTCTTCTCTCTCCTATAAAACCATATACTCTCCCTCTTCTCTCTCCTAAACCCGCCCCCAGCAGCACACCTTGCCCACCATACCTCACGCTCACCATAGCACCACCATATATCAGTGCTCATCCTTCTTCTGCGCAGCAGCAACCATCGATGCAGCAACCCGGAGCAGCAGCAATAGCAACCCGGAGCAGCAGCAGCAGCAATCGGAGCAACAGCAACCTCCCAGATATGGCGCCACTCTACATCTGCAACCGGAGAAACACCACCAACACGCGAACCTTACATCTGCAGAACCAGATCTAACCGCCAAGATCTCGACTAAACACCACTTACTCCAGCTGCTTCGAAGGCCACCTCAGCTGTGACGAGCACCACCACCAAATCCAGATCTCACCACCACACCCTCGCTGCTCCACCACAGCCTCGCCTCCCCACAGTGACCTGCGTACCTTCAACCATTGCCGCCGCTCCTGGCCTCCGAGACGCCGGAGCGAACAGATCCCCCACCATGGCTGCAGTTTTTGTTGCAGTTTTTCATTTGATTGTTCTTTGTTGCAGTTTGTATTTGTCATTTGTTTTCTTTTACAGGTAGATGGGTACAACCCCTTGACTGCTGCAGCAAATCTGGATCCAGATCCAGATCTGTTAGGTGATGCATTTATGTTTTGTTTTATTTTTTATTTTTGAATGTGCTTTTTAATTTAATATATTTGTTGTCTTTCGCAGAATCGTTGAACCCCCACTGGGCACAGCCCCTTCACAGTCCAAAAATCGCATCTGTGTACAGCCCCATCTAGACTGGTCAATGTGCACGTTCCCATGAGCGCCTTAGAAATCCTTTGCTATTGCTTCTGTGCACGTTCCCTCCACTGTCGCAATGTGCACGTTCCCGTGAGACTGAATTTCCTATTGTACACGTTCCCATGAGACTGAATTTCCTATTGTACACGTTCCCATGATATCGTATTTCCTATTGTACGCGTTCCCATGATATCGTATTTCCTATTGTACGCGTTCCCATGTTACCGTATTTCTGATTTGTACACGTACCCATCTAGTTGTTGTATAGACTTTTACATGGACAGTCCATTGAAGGACTTAATAAAATTTAATACACTAAAAAAAATTAAAGAAAACACACACATCTGAATGAAAAAAAGTTACGCGTAAAATGGGTCTGTACCCAGTTAAAACCCGATGTGCGCGTACCCATGACGAAAGTAACTATCCTTAGGGGTAAAAAGGTAATGTTAAGTAACTAAAAATCCAACTAAGGACTTTATAAGAAGTCCTAACTAAATAGGACTTTAAAAATAACTTTTGGCTTATTTAGGATTCTATTTGTAATTTCCTCTAGTTTAAGGGTATGTTTGGATGGAGGGATTAGAAGGGATGGGATTGTATTAAAGGATAATGACAATCCCATCCCTTGTTTGTTTTGGAAATAAGTAGAGGGGATAGTTTATTAAAGGATACTTGCAATCCCTTACGAACCCATATATTCAATCCCTCCAATTCGGTGGGATTAGGAAGGAAGGATTCTTTTATTACGTTGTAATGTCTAAGTTACCCTTATTCTTTCTTTATAAAATACTTTAATAGGGGTATATGAGTCATTTAGTTATAAAAAGAATCCCTTCCTCCCATTATTCTTCTAATCCAAACACCGGATAAATGTTATCCTTTAATAAAATCCTCCTTCTCTTTTTATTCAATCCAAACAAGATTAAATACTCTCCTTTCCATTCTCTTGTTATACTCTCCCTTCCTATCCTTTAATAAATAATCCCCCCTTAATCCAAACATACCCTAAAGGGATAAGTGGAGTCGTACATTGTTATCTGTGAATCGCTCTCTACACCTTAAGTGTCATCCGTTCAATTTGCACGAATATTGCAATTCTTACAATCTAAGGAAAAACCAAATATCCATTCTTACTCGCATCTTAGACTATTCCTTCAGCCTTCCGTACCTCCTAGATTCCCCTTAAATAGCCTACTTTAACTCCTTAGTATAAAAGTATATTATTCGGACTCACGTTTGACCTACAGTTGAAACTATTTGACTAAAACCGAGCAAACTATCTGCGTGTGACCATGTAGTATAGGAGTGAGGCAAACAGTTCCTACCACGTGTAAATTGCGTTAGGGCACCAACCTGCATGAGCTAAACTCATGCATGGGATCCACACTTGCCATTCATCACCAATATGTGGAGTTACTTCCGCCATGTCATCACTCTTCTACTTTTTGCCCTACATATCATATCTAGTGGTTCAGTGGAACCAAAGGTGTATAGCCAAAAGCAACCAACAACAATGACAGCTCTCGAACAATAACTTTGATTTCGAATACTGACAAAATCATATTTC
The DNA here is from genome assembly GCA_029959085.1 of Nemophila menziesii. NCBI lineage: Eukaryota > Viridiplantae > Streptophyta > Magnoliopsida > Boraginales > Hydrophyllaceae > Nemophila > Nemophila menziesii. Next base: position 4,182,228 of record JARWIR010000013.1, read on the forward strand.
AAGCTATAAAATAATCACACAAGGTAATTAGTTTACTACCAACATTTACAAGTATTCATATCTTGGAACCTGAACTATAAAGATTTATAAATTCGACAATGGTGATTGTTTGCAGCAAGAGATGTGGTTACCACACGTTAGTCGTGGCCAAAGCGTCGGCTGCTGATCCATTTTCTTGTATGATCAAGAACTGCGAACCAGACAACGACGATGATGATGATGATGGCAAAAGAGTAGCTCCGGCAGCTTAAGAAGTATAATGAAGGAAGATTATATATATGGCCAGCCGGTCATGACGGTTACCAATTTTTTTTTTTTTTTTTGTCTAATGATGTTCTGCAATGTGGGATTTTGTGTTACTGTATGAAGAGAGAACTATATATATATATATATATATATATATGGAAAGAGAGAAATTTGTGAACATTTTAGACTGATATTTTATAGCTAGTCAAAGAGTACTCAACTAGCTGGTGCATTATTAGTAATAAAGCAATTATATAAGAAATTAAAAATATAGCCATTTTCTTGCTCAATGAAATTGTGCATTGTGTTTGATGTATTATGTAATACAATTTATCCATAATTTGTATACTTCTATTTATTGTGGGAATATTTTCCTCCTGTTTACATAATTTTGGGTACCAGCGTTCAAATTGTAACTCAAATGTCTTGGTAATAATCATCACCACGTTTGGAGAAAATGGAAATGACCATTTTGTAGCTGAGAAGAAAGTCTGTTGTGATATATGGTTTACTGTAGGGGTGAGCACGGGCCGGGTTTACCCCGGGTTGGGGTCTAGGGTAAGGGTAGGGTAAGAATGCCGGGTCCATGTTTTGTGAAGGGTAAGGGTAGGGTTAAATTTTACCCTACCCTCGGGTTACCCAAACACGGGTTACCCTCGGGTTTACCCGGGTTTACCCAAGGTTAATTAAAGCTGTAATTTGAAATGCACTTATAATATAAAGCTTAAAAATTAATTTCAAATTGCAAAATTCTCCCATATATTTGAGTTAAGTCACTAAATACCCCTGATTCATAAAATCTTACAACTTAACTATTGCAAATTGCAATTTAACCCCTAGAATTACTCAAGTTCACAAAATACAAGTTACAACTTAATGAAATACTTCCAAAAGATTACAATACAATAAAATTCATTACAAAGATTACAACACAGTAAATCAAAATCAACTTCCAAAAGCTTCAACTTCAAAGTCATCACAATCAATACCTTTAGCATTCAAATTCCATTTTCCTGTTACTACAAAACATTCTGAAATATATCAGTAAGTTAAACTTTATAAATTTTACCCTTAAGCCTCAGAACAGTGTCATCACAGGCTTGTAATAGGAGATAGCTTATAATTAAGTAGATCATCATAGGCCTCGTGTTATAAACACTTTCATCGTCCTCAGATATAGTTGGAAAATAGCACCTCATCACCTGATTGTGTTTTAAACAAGTAGGCAACTCACTTAGGCAGCTACCATTACAAGTTTATATTAAACACAATGATAACAAGGTTAGGGTTTAGCTTACCCAAAATAAGTTGTTACTTAGGCTATTTTATCCAACATTTCCAGGTGGTGTAATGTCAAATGCACCTAAAATACACAAGTAAATTCACAAGTCAGAATGTTAGAAAATACACAAAGTTGAGTACCTTCAGTGGGTTGATTAACATCATCCACATCAATGGCAATGTCAAGAACAGGTTCTATTTCAACCATCTGCAATAAAAAATGAAAAAATAATTTCATCAGAAGGCAATAAAAAGAAAGAACAAACTTAAATCAAAGAAAAATTCATTGTTACCCACCTCAGAAACTTAAGAAGGATTTAGAGAATAAAATGCGTATCTGTTACAAACAAAAATTGAAACAAATTACTTATCATCACAAGAAAACAAATAGAAAATACAAACACCCTAAAATCAATTAAATCATTACCTTAAATTGATTCGTAGCTGTTACAAACAAAAAATGAAACAAATTAAAATCGGGTAAAAGAATAAACAGAAAATAAAATAGAAATATATTGAAAAAAGGGTTTAGAAATACCTTGGAATGGTGTGGGTTTTCTCGATCTGAAAAAGCCCCAATATATAGCCAAAAACCCATGGCTAATCGAACGAGGATAAGGCAACACGTTAGTGAATCAATCACCAACGGCTACATCAGACCTCAAAGAGGGTTTTTTCAGGCCACAATTAATGCAAGCTCTCGAATCCAACAACCAAACGCGGCTACATTTAATGTTGACCCAGAAATCGGCAGAGAAGAGAAGAAGAATAATAATATAGTACAAGATTATAGGCATCTAGCATACAGAAATCATCACAGAAGATAGAGATGTGATGGAATAGGGTTCGCCCTTTTTCGTGTTTCAGAAGAGAGAGGTGCAAAAAGGGGCGAAGGGTTGTAACTGAGAAGGGAAAGAATGAGTTATCGGATAAGATTTCATCTTTTGTATATATATATTATTTTTTTTTTTATTAATGAACAGTGCCGGGTTGGTCGGGTCCAACCCGCGCGTTATGATGCAAATGGGAGGCCCGTGGTATTTTACACGGGTCCAACATCTCAAATGTTAGGCCCAAGTTAACATTGGGCCTATGTTATAAATACCCAAAATCCCCATTTTTTTATCCCCCTTTTTTACCCAAATTACCCAAACCCATTTTCTTGCTCAGCCCTAGTTTACTGTAGAAAAGATTGTCTTTATTGTTTTTGATGTCATGGACCGACCATGGTGTAGGTTCTCTTTTACTTGTCCGCGAGCATATATATCTTTCTCTAGGCCATGCGTGGCACCATACGTAGTTAGAGGAACCGAAGGCGTGGCAGAGTAGCCTAGTAGTCAATCCTTTTTCATCGCGATTTTGACTTCGACATCCAGATGAGGGAAAAATAATTTGTACCCATAGAGCATTAAATACATAAAAAATCTCTCACCATGCTCGTAATATTCATACATTGCAACCCTCCTGTCTTTATTCATGAAGATATCTTTAAATTACTTTTCAATTGCTTTGATTTCATTATTGTATTTTAAAGGGTAATCTTTTTTCCAGAAATCTTACATAAAGGTAGCTTTTTTAGCCCTCCAGATATAGGTATAATTAAGAATTTGATTAGAATAGGGTACCCTTTTTAGCCCTCCAGATATAGGTATAATTAGAATTTGATTAGAATAGATAAAAGTATAGGAAATATTTCTCTCCAAATGTCATTAAAATGACATTCTCTTTCCATTCTCTACGATAATGATGATGGTGGGCACGAACTCCTCTGGTCTAGCATGTAAAAGATCAAGATACATAACGAACCCATTTTTATCGGAGGTGAGGTGATTGATATATGAAGTTTTGAAGATAAATTTAGTGGCATGTGTTTAGATTTTTTTTCAAATAGGTTACCATCCAATCTTATAAATGATCAAATACTAAAATACCCTTAAATAAAACAAAAACATATAAAGACAAAAAACAAGTGACAATAAATATGAATCACCAACTCAGTGACTAACTGAGAATCAATTCCCTGGGTATGGAAACTTTTTTAGTCCCGACCACCACCAATGACCACCGCCGACGCCGCCAGAGATTTTACTTAATGCTCGGAGATTTCACTGAGTACTTAGGTATTTTACTAAGTGCTCGGATTTTTTACTAAGTGCTCCGATTATTTACTGAGTGCTCAGATGTTTTAAAGAGTGGTCAAATAAAATCACTGAGTATTTCAATAATTTACTGAGTATTGGGGGAGTTGAGTACGATATTTCACTGAGTATCGGAAAAATGTTGAGTATACTGAGTAAGACAATGAATATAATTAGCAAAATCAGAGAGTAAACTCATTAAAGTTACTAAGTATATCTCCGAAAAAACACTAAATAAATCCAACAAATGCATAAAAATCAGTTCTATTAGCTAGAAAATGATATTACATAAAAAATAACAATAAAAAATTCAAATATATATTTTATGAATTCAAGATTAATAAAAAAAAAGTACTTGAAAGTTCTTCTTCTTCTTCTTCTTCTTCTTCTTCTTCTTCTTCTTCTTCTTCTTCTTCTTCTTCTTCTTCTTCTTCTTCTTCTCCATGACTTTGAAAAAAGATGGGTTTCCATGACAAATGAGTCTAGTGGATTAGAAATTGTATCTCGACTGAATTTTCAAATCAATATAAACGGGGACATGTTACCAAAATTCAATCTCGAGAGGGGTCTCTAGAAAGGGTACCTGTTATCCCTTTTCTTATTCTCTTTAATGACCAAATCTTTGGTAAGTTTGATAGAGGAAAGGGTAGCACATAGTTACATCAAGGGTATTTAAATCACCCATAATTTCCTGGCTCTATCATATTTATCTTTTGCGGATGATTTCCTATTTGTTTTAACGCTTGAAGGGAACAAGATTCACAAATACTGAGAGTGTATCGAAGTATATTAATCTAGACTAGGCCAGATGGTAAATTTTGAGAAATCACTTATATGGTTTAGCAAAGCAACACCGGAACAGGAAAGAAAAAAGATTGCAAATTTTATTAATATACGGGAAACTCGGGATCTTGGAAAATATATGTGAATCCCTCTTTTGTCATAAAATGTCAAAAATTGAAGAACTTTCTTAGATTACAGTTAGGTTTTTTGCGAAGGCCCAATGTTGGAAGTCAAAACTAATTTTAGAGGACAGTAAAGAGCTACTGGTCAAAGCAATATTACAAGCTATCTCAGCGTATGACAAATTGGTCTTTTATTTCCTAATTACATTCTGTAAGAAGCTAGCTACGGTTATAGCAAATTTCTGGTAGAACTCAGCGGAGAAAAGGAAGATACATTGGGTGTCAAAAAACGTTAGGCAGATTAGGGTTTTGATATTTTAAAAGGATGAACACGACTTTACTCATAGCTCAAGCCTAGAGAATCGTTCAAAGCCCGGAATCTCTGGTCGAGTATGATTTACAAGGTATCTACTTCCCAAAAGTTGAATTTATGAATGTTAATTCTAGACATAGTAGATTATGGTCATGGGGAAGCATTTTAGAAGGAAGAAATCTGCCTAAAGAAGAATAGTTGGTGCAAATTGGTGATGGAAATGCAACAATATATAGAAATACATGTGGTTGTCATCTGGTTTGGACCTTAAGAAACCAAAAAACTCGTACTTAAACACGGTTTCACAACTAATGAAGGAAAACGTGGATAAATGCGACACATAAATTCTCGACAACACATTCTCAAGACCGGTGGCTACAAATATAACTTGTATCCCCACCTGCAATGGAACTATCAAAATAAGTTTATTTGGCCAAATTGTAGGCCAGGAAATATACTACAAAGACCGGATATAAGGTTCTCGTGAACAAAGTTATCAAATATCTGGAACAGTCGTCGGGAATGGCAGTTCTGCAGAGCCAATGTGTCTAGTCTAGGATTTGGAAGTCTAAGATTTCAACTAAAGTTAGAATTCTTACATGGAAAGGATGTAACAATGAATTATTGACCAAATAAAATATAAAAAATATTCCACTATGCCAAGGATGATAAGTTCTATTGGTGTGACAAAGTAAGGATTTTGTAGCTCACATACCCGAACAATATACATATATGGGGGGGTTGACTCTTCTGATCTGGAGCGACTCTTCTTTCACTAGGTCAACTCAGAGAGTGGATTATGAAAATAATGGATGCTTACAGAGCACAAGGATGGCCACTTAAGGTGGTCACAACGTATATCCTGATTATGTCATCAAACATTTGGAAAGCAAAATATAGACAGCGCACGAGAATGGATAAATTGATACCAACAATGTAGTATGGGCTACAAAATAGCTATGAGGGATATATACGGTATAGAATAGAATGAACAACCAGAAAATAAGATCGCTAAACCTGGAACAAATATTATGCATAACCAGGGCATAGGAGGAGGAATTGGAAATGACATTGAAATCATATACGATGCGTCGTTCAAAAAGAATTCGGTGCCAACAAGTGTGAGATTATAAAGCATGATAATAGGACAAGGACAATACCAACTTGCTCTAAGATGTTCTTTTGTACTTCCGCGATTGAAGGAGAAGCACGTGCGATACTAGAACCAGTTACTTAGTGCGAAGATTATCCAGAAGTGGAGAAGGTTATTTCTCCTTTATTATTCACAATCTCATCCATTTTTCTTATCCTTTTCACTGTTTATTATTAAACTTCTGCTTCGCCTGATATATTTTATTTCTTTCTCAATCGGGATACGTTATTCCTTTTTCTTCCGCTTAAAAATATTTAACCCCAACTCCATCATCTTGTCCTTCAATCGTTCCCACACTTGAGGTTATCATCTTCCATTTGCTTCAAGAACAAACTTTTCTTCCTCCAAAATCCTTGCCCTATCAATCATATCTGCTACTTTTGCTTCGTTGTTTGAAGACTAGCATCTCTAACTGTATTGTCTTCCTTAAAATCTTTGAGTTGGGTATTTTAGAGTAGTGATCTCGTTATTCTGTTCGAGAACCTAATTAATGATTTTGCACGTTTTCTAACTCACTCTGTAACTCCTTATTTCCATCTTTTAATCTTTGAACCTATGACCTACCATCAACATCTTCATCATTTGATGAAAAAATAGAAAAACAGTAAGCAATGTCGATATCATGCAAGTACATTATTGTACTTGTACAAGTGAAGAATCGTATATGTTCAAATCATAAAATTGTGAGTAATTTACATTCCTTGTCAGATAATTCTTCTTCGGTATATTCAACCACTTAATCCTCCTCATTTTCTTCTTATGCGTCTCTTTCTGAGTTTTTCCCCAGAACCTCATCTTCTTCAATGGTTTTCTTACTTGTTTGTTTTTCTTCTTTTATCGACTTTCTCAATCTCTTCATCTTCTTCGGTTTCATTATCCCTCTTTCATTTAGATTATTTTTCTTCTTGTTCACTTTTTCAGCCAACTCCCCTTCCTCAAAATCTCTTTCTTTGTCCTCTCCTTCCTCTTCTTCATCAATACCAAGGTTTTCTACCTCTTCACAGTTTATCTTCAAATTGAGAACGACCTACAATTTGTACAGAAATTCATAAATCAAATATAGCAAAATTAGTCTACACAGTAAAGATAAAAGTCTTTACTTCAAAACAATTTACCTCATCTTTTTCGAGTCCGTTGATAACTTTTTGCTTGAAGTCATTCTACACTTGACAATTTCCTTCCACTTAAGGCATCTCGGGAAAGTATCGGGCGATTTTATTATCACCTATGGTTGTGTGCTCATAGAACCAACCCTGCCGCACATACAGTTTGTTATAACAGTTAGTCGATTCAATAAACAAATATACATATATATATATATTCTTTTAGTTAAATTCTTACCTCCAATGCAGTCACACATCCTTTGACTTTCTTTGGTATGGTGTGCATTGAGTGCAACAAGTCAATCAAGAATATGTATATGCTCATTGACCAGTCATAGTTGACTATATTGTCAAAGTCTTTGGCATATTTAACATATTTTCTATTTAAGACATCTCGCGAGATGCTGAAGAAAAGAGTGTTGAAAGTGAGCATCACCATGAGTTTTTAGAAATCTTCAACGATTCTCCAGCCATCTTTTAAATCTAGGACTCATTCAATAGTTTCCTGGATTTTTTGCTTCGTGATCTCCTTGTCTTTAATGGCAGGTCCAATGTGACTAATCTCCTAGTCTGACCTCGAAGCTACCATCTCCTGAGTTAGCTTAGGTGAATGATCATCTTCCTTCTTTATTGTGAATAGGCATTTGATGTCAATCTTCATCAATTCAACCTTTAGCTTACCAAGTTTGAAATTCTTGGAAGAAGGTTAATATCATTTGCTACCTTTGTCTATCTTGTTTCCCGTACGAATTTTGTAATAAAAAAGTTGCTTGAACAAAAAGTAGAAGGGGAGTTTTATAGCTCGCCTCTACATGCTGCATTATTACTCTATTATCAACAAACACCTTGTTGATAGAGCACAAAGAAGATTTGAAACCTCAGTTGGTTCCCTTCCAAGTCTGCATATTAGATGATTTTTTTATTTGAGTGTCATAACGTGTTTAAACAAAATCAAAATGTTACTACAAGAATGTAATAAAGGCGGTGCATAGGTGCGTGTAACGTTGCACTTTGAATATGCTGGAAGTACAATATTGTACTTGCAGCTGATTCAAAGTGCACAACTACAACAAATTTCCGTTTGTTCTTTTCGCTCACAAAGATAAACACTTGTATTTAATTCCTTGTAATTTTGTAGGTATGAAACTAGTAGATGTTAGAAATCACAACAAACATAGTATAACTACCAACGAATTAAAAATAACAATAAATTCAACTTCGGTATTCACATGATCCATAAAGAATCACATATAAAATGAAAACACATTAATATGCATCAACTACATTAATGCAATAACTGTTATAAATTTTTTACAAAATAGTTTGAAGCATAAAATTGGAAAAAATTGGTCATGTACCCCTTAAAATGTAAAATCAACTACAAAATATAAATAGAAGCCGTGAACACTGAAGAATGTTTTGAAATTACCTCTAACTTGATGGTTTTTGGAGTAATCGAGTAGGTTTACAAACGACAAGGAGTATACGAACCTAATGTCGATTACAAGCCTACGAACAATGCTTGAGATTTGTTAAATTTGAATGCAATTGATTGTGAGGTAAGCCATTTTAGCAGAGGAAGATTTGTTCATTGAAGAGAGAGGGAAAGTTTGGTTTGAGGAGAGAGGGAAACAATTTCGGATGCAACGACTAATCTTATCTTTTTTTTTAATTTTTTTTTTAACCTTTACTTAGTTCAAGGGCCTTGGTTCATATGCCTAAAATGAGAAATATAATTTCTTTAACCTAATTTTAGAAAGATTATGATACTTAAAATCTTAATATTATCCCCATTTAATAATATAAGAGGTAGAAGATTTATCGTTCTATTTCTATCATTTTTAAGCCTTTGAGTCTGTCTGTTGGTCTAATTAGTCAACCATTAATTAATACTTTTTCTGTTATTAAAAGGTTGTCACCTATATATTAACAATAATTGTTTCAAAAAGGTTGTCATTTTAGAAAATCTAGATACTATTTTTTTTATACCACTTTTATTTCTAATTAAATATTATGATATATGTTTCAATAAATATATAAAATATATTAAGACACTTTAAGGAGAATATTTATAGTAATCGCGTACATAATAAATGACAATTCTTAGTTAGTGTGAAAAATAAATGTGATAACTTTTGTAGAACGGAGGGAAGGAGTAGTTTGATTTGTTTCCTTATACATATGATCGATCGGAGATAATAATGATTATGGTGTTCAAGTATCCCCGTGCCCTCATCCCCCCATGGTTTCAAGGGTTTTTGTGGAATGCGTACATTGTCACATTAAATTGCAATCCATTTGTATAAATAATTAAAATCTCTATTTTCTGTAAACCTAGCCCTTTGCAAAGCGTCAGGTTAGCTTCCACGAATTTTATAACCCAATACATTCTCCACTCGCATCTCGAATCAACTGAAAACTCCCCAATTCCCCTTAAATTCCATACTTATTCGATTACATTCCCCTTTGACCTTAGAGTGCAAGTGCAAACCATTCGACTAATACGAAGCAAACTATCTGCGTGTAGGAGTGAGGTAAACAGTTTCCACCACGTGTAAATTGAGTTAGGGCAGCCAACATGCGTGAGCTAAACTCATGCATGGGAACCACAACTGCCATTTAACACCAATATGTGAAGTTAGTTCCGCCACGTTATCACTCTTCTACTTTTTGCCCTACATATCATATTTAGTGTTCTATGGAACCAAAGGTGTATCACCTAAAGCAACCAACAACAATGACAGCTCGAACAAAGTGTTTGATTTTGAATACTGACAAAATCATATTTTAAGCTATAAAATAATAAGCGAATGTTATTCATTTACTACCAACATTTACAAGTATTCATATCTTGAAACCCTAGCTAATACATTTGTAAAAATTTGACAATGGTGATTGTTTGCATCAAGAGATGCAGTTACAACCCGTTAGCTGTGGAAGGAGAAGGGATCACTGCTTCGTTTACTTGTATGTTCAAGAAATGCGATGGGGACGATGATGATGATGATGACGATGATGGGAAAAGAGTAGCCCCTGCCGCATAAGAAGTATAATGAAAGAATCTATACATATATAAATGGTCGACCCAGGCTGTATCACCATTACCTATTTTATTGTCTAATGATATATGTTCTATATTGAAATTTGTGTTTATCTATGTGGAGGAAAGGGATTTGTGAACATTTTATATTGATCTTATAGCTAGTCAAACAGTCAAACTAGTGTACTTATTAGTAATAAAGCAATTATATAAACATAAAGCTAAGGCTTTCTTGCTCAATTGATGATGTGCATTGCACGATTAAAGTTTTATATAGTTTATAATATTTGTCCTTTTCTATTTGTTGTTGGATTGATTTCTTCACTTTTCAATAATTTTGGAGTTCCTTAAACCTTCCCGTGCCCAAAGTCTAACATTGACATATTTGTAATAATTAATCACCACCAGGTTTGGAGAAAATTGAGATGACAATATTGTAGCGGAGAGGGAAGTCTTCTGCTATGACTAGTTCATCGATTATTGTCTCCAATACTCACCAAGTTAGCTATATGTGATTTGATTGTCCTTTGTGACGATATATGGTCAATGTCTGGGAAGATTGTAATCTTCGTGTGATTGATGTCATGGTGTAGGTTCTCCTAATTAATATGTCTTGAGCATCTTTTTCTCGAGGTCATGGGTGGCACCGTATAGTTGGAGGAGCCGATGACAAGAAGGCGTGGGTTATCCTTTCTCATCATGATTGTGAATTTAACAATAAGATGAGGGAAATCAGTTGCAGATGGACATTTATGATTTTGGGTAACACACTAACGAAAATGGGTAAGTTCTTCAAATATTATCACTATCTCTCACCATACTCTAAACTTCAACTTTTATATATAAGTATATATACACTTCTCACCATACCATGCTCTATAATATAGACTATATTGCAACTGTCCCATCTTTATTCATGAAGGTACTGTTAAATCACGTTTCACTAGCTCCAGTTCTCATTATATTCCAAACTAAGTGTGTTTTTTAATTTTGTCTTAATATTATATAAAAACCATTAGTTTTTTGAAAAAAAGAAAAACGTGAGAGCTGTAAAAATAAATAGAAAATAATCCCCAATTAGTCGGGAGCTATTGGATTTTTAAGTCCCACACTGCGGAAGTGCAATGAAAGAAGCTTTGTTTACAAGGTTATGTGCAACTCTACTTAATTGTCAACAATTAGTTTTTAGACGAACCTTAAATTTATTCAGCATAATAACATGATATTTTTTGTTACATAGGAGCCTTCGAACTCTGAGTCATTGATTCAGTTCGAACCTATATCACTAGATTGGATGACCAAAACCCTAACCAGTAAACTAATCTCAACTCATTTGCATAATAATATGATAATAGTGCGTGAAAAGTGTTATAACTCTACCTAAGATTCAGATCTTCTTGGTGACCCTATCTATATTTGGCAACTCTCTGTAGTTCCACTTATTATCAATCGATTGTAGAACAATATTTCCAATCTCTTTTTGGAGGTAAACGGTTGAATTAAAATATATAAAAAAAACTTTTTACTATACAATGGAATAACTACTTAGGTCCAAATAATTAAGGTAGTATTTGAGGGAGTCTGAATCAAAATGCTCTCAGGCACGTTTACCAATAAACCCTTCCCCTTGATCTGAAACCCGATCTACAACCCTAAACCACCGCCAAACACCATTCTCTCTCCTTTACACCGTCACTTTACTCAACCCAAATACGTTTTCGGAATCCATTACCTTACTTTTCAACCCTAGGAAACCCTAGTTCTCTTTCGTTTCAAATCTGAAAAGTTCACATTATCGATTTCACTTAAGATCTTTTAAAGATCTATGAAACTCGAAGTGTTCTTTGTTACTATTGCAAGTATACGCTTTATCAAAATCACTTTCCAGTGCTTTGTTGAGTTCTCTATTACCTTAATCTTCTAATCTATTTTAGCTATGGCTGATAATGGTGAGTCGGAAGATGATTTCTGTCTTTCTCCTGATAAAGAGGCTGTTTATTCGAAATATGATGAGCCAAAACTCTTGGTTCGAGTGGTGGCAACAGGTATTATAAATCTTAACTATCTTAAGAAGATTATTATCCAATATTGGGGTGTTAAAGGAAGAATTAATGTGGAAAGGATTGGAATGAATATTTTTACAGTTCAATGTGATAGTGAGAAGGATTTAGAATTTATTTGGAATAACAGACCATATCATATCTTTGGTTTTCATGTTATTGTTCAGAAATACACAGACACAATTAAGTTTCCATCTCTGCTTGATGAAACTGCATTTTGGGTTAGGTTTACAGGCATTCCACCTTTGTTTATTAAAGAGGCTAATGTTGAGAAAATAGCATCTAAAATTGGGAAAGTGATTCAGGTTGTACTACCAGATCCTCTTAATTTTAAAGAGGACTCTTCCGTTAAAGCAAGAATTGTATGCTCAGTTAATAAACCTTTGCAATCTGGCTTGAATTTCAAGATTTCTAAGGATCAAAAAGTGTGGATTTCATTTCAGTATGAAAAGTTATTTGACTTCTGTTTTAAATGTGGAATTCTATCACATGAAGAGAAGGATTGTGACAATCCTAATAAGTTAACTATGAGATTGGGAAACTGGATAAGATATACAGTCCAGGATAAATTTGTATTTAAAGCTGTTAAGAACAATGCTGTTACTCAAAAGGTTAAAAAGCCTTTAAAGAAAAAGTATAAGAAGGTTGAGAAAGTATTAGAAGAAGGAGAAATTGATGTATCAGGTATTGATAAGAATAACAACAAAGTTCAAAACTCTCTTATTATCCCAACAGTTCAGTTGGGAACAATGGTAGTTAAAGGCCCTAAGTTCAAATCTGAAACAAGGGCTTTGGGCACTGATGAGGTTTTAAAGCTATGTGGTTCAAATAAAGATAATCCAAAACTGAGCCCAATAGCTTCTTTAGATCAATTAGTCACAATTGACCCTTCTATAACTCAAAATTCTTCTGATTCTATAAGCTTTGGTTCTATTGAAAGAACTAAGAAGGTTAGAGAGGACTTAGGTCTATCTCAGGATGATGAACTTGAATCACTTGTTCCAGCAACTCTCATAACTTCTGTAATAGGAGGGGATGATGAGATGGCTGAACAAGAAGATATTGATAAAGAAATCATTGAGGGTGAAGATGATTGTGGTATAGAGAAGTGGTATGAAGAAGGATTGATAGAAGGTCTTGAAGCTGAAGAGGTTTGCGGGGTTGACCCAAATCAACCCCAAAACCAACAATGATTGAAGCCTGGAACTGTCAAGGCATTGGCACAGCCTTGACAGAGCTGAGCTTGATAGACATGATCAAGGCTCATAAAATACAGGTATTATTTCTTTCTGAAACTAAGCGTAAATTTGATTTTTTACTTTCCTTGAGCACAAAAATTGGTTTAGTTTTAGTTGCTCAAATTGACCCGGAAGGTTTATCAGGTGGAATAGCGGTTTTTGTTAAGGAACCTACTCTTTTTAATCTTATTTTCTCTGATAAGAATTTGATACAGTGCACTTACTTGGGTCCTAACATGGATCTATGTGAAATTAACTTTGTTTATGGTCCTCCAGTGGATGAGAATAAAGGCAATTTTATTAGAAAGCTTAATGATCTGAAACATGTCTCCAATTTGTGGTGTTTTATGGGAGACTTTAATTTGATCAGATTTTCCTCTGAAAAATTGGGAGGAGAAATAAATGCAAATCATAAGAAAAATATGTTACTTTTTAATACCTTTATTGAGTCTAACTCTTTGCTTGATGTCCCTGCCTTTGGATGTAATTTCACTTGGTCTAACAAGCGAAATGGCAACCGGCAAATCAAGCAAAGGCTAGATAGAATATTGGTAAATGAAGAGTGGATGAATTGTTACCCTGATACTTGGAATGATTCTTTGCCCCCTACAGGGTCTGACCACTCTCCTATCATTTTAAACTTTGGTATTAACAATAATAACTTCAATAAGAGGTTTGTTCTGGAAAAAGGATGGATTTTTGATAAAGATCTTTGTCAAATGATAAGAAGGAAATGGAAATCAGGTTATCATATGGAATTGAGAGGTGTTTATAAATTTAAATACAAATTATCTCAATTACAAAAACATATCTCTAAGTGGGCTAGACAGAGAATCCTTAATAATAGGAAACTCATCAATAATAGCTTATCAAAGATGGAAAAAATTATAAATGAGCCATACAGTGAAGAGAATGACACTTTATTACATTCTCTGAGTATTGAGCTTGAAGAATATTGGAAAAAGGAAGAATTATATTGGTCCCTTCGGTCAAAAAACAATTGGCTGAAATTGGGAGATAAAAACTCAAAGTATTTTCATGCTATAACAAAAGTGAAGAGAACTAGGAATAAAATCCTTAAACTTAAGGATTGTGATGGGAATTGGATATGTAATAAAGATGAAATTGTTGGAGAAATCACAGGTTATTACAACAACATTTTTAAGTCAGTAGGAGTAAGAAATTACTCCCCTATACTGTCTAAAGTTAAGAGAGTGGTAACTCAAGAGATTAATGAGGATTTAATTGTAAAAGCTTCTCTTGATGAAGTTAAAAATGCAGTTTGGTCTTTAGGGAGTGACAAATCCCCAGGCCCTGATGGTTATGGGGGTTTCTTCTATAAAAAGTTTTGGGAAGAGATAAAATATGATCTTCTTGAACTTGTGAATGAATTTATGAATGAAGATGTATCTATTGAGGCTATTAACTGTTCTATAATAGCCTTAATACCAAAATGTCTTAATCCAGATATAATTGCCTCTTTCAGGCCAATTAGTTGCGCAAACTTTATTTACAAAGTTATCTCCAGAATCTTGACTTCGAGATTACAAGTCTATATTGGTGATTTAATATCTGAGACACAAACAGCTTTTATACCAGATAGGTCTATTTTTGAAAACATTCTTTTGGCTCAGGAGGTTACTCACTTCTTGAATAATAAGAGAGACTCAAAAAAGTTTAGTATGGCTATTAAAGCTGACATGTCTAAAGCATATGAAAATATAGAGTGGGATTTTCTTATTGATCTTTTACTACAGATGGGTTTTGATTCAAAGTGGGTGAGATGGATTCATAACTGTATTACCTCAGTCACTTATAAAATTCAGATTAATGGGCAGTTATATACACTTGATAAGCCTCAAAAAGGACTTAGGCAGGGGGACCCTTTATCTCCTTACCTATTCTGTCTTGTTACTCAAGCTTTAACTCATCTCATTGATTATTATGTGGAGATTAAGCTTTTTAAAGGCATTTGTATTGCTAGGAAAGCTCCTATGATTACTCATGTACTATTTGCAGATGATAGCTTATTCTTTATGGAAGCAGAAGAAAACAATATTGATATTTTTAGGAATATTATGAATTGTTACTCATTTGCCTCAGGTCAGAAAATTAACTTAAATAAAAGTGGTATCTTGTTTAGTAAAAATACACCACTAGATGTTAAGAATAATATTTCATCTTCTTTGAATATGAGCAAACTGGATCATCTTGGAAAATATCTTGGAATTCCCTCTTCTTGGGGAAAATCTAAGGTTAAATCTTTGGAATGGCTACTTGAACAAATTATGAATAGGATGGAAAGCTGGGATACCAAACTACTTTCTAAAAGTGGTAAAGAGATTCTAATTAAAGCTGTTATTGGAGCCATTCCAAATTATTTAATGTCAGTTTTTTTGATTCCTAAAAAAGTCACTAATCACCTTACTTCTCTCATTTCTAATTTTTATTGGAATAATCAAGGGCAAGGTAAGTGCCACTGGATTAATTGGAACACTTTGATGACTTCAAAACAGGATGGTGGCCTGGGTTTCAAAGATTTTCATTGCCAGAATTTGGCTTTGTTATCTTCAAATGCTTGGAAGTTTATGAATAGGAAAAATTCATTATTATTTAAAGTGCTTAAAGGTAAATATTTCCCTTTATCTGACTTTTCTGCAGCTACTTTACCTAGTAATTGCTCATGGGGTTTTAAAAGTTTGATTGAGGGAAGAAACTGTTTTCTTAAGTCTCTGAGATGGAATGTTGGAAATGGTAAAAAGATTCAAATTTGGGAGGACCTGTGGGTCCCTAACAAATCCTATCTTACCAAGCCTTTGGGGTGTGAACTGAAATATGTGTCTGATTTGATGCATACTGATAATTATGAATGGAATATAGATATTCTTAATCAATTATTTGACTTTGATGTAGTTGCAACCATATCTTGTATATATATCCCTCCATTCTCTTGTGAGGACTCTCCATTCTGGCCCTTCTCTATGAATGGAGAGGTTTGTGTTAAAGATATATATCAGATCTTATGGAAGGCACAACATCAAGTTGAAAAGAGAAAGAATAAAAAAGAAGCTGAAAGTTCTTTTAATTTACAATCTGAGGATTGGGACTTTATTTGGAAAATGAAAGTTCAACCAAAAGTTAAAAATTTTATTTGGAAGAGTTGTGAAAATGCTATACCTACAAATGAAAACAGGAAAAAAAGAAAGTCTATTGAAAATTCAAATTGTCCTATTTGTGAATCAGAAGTTGAAAATGTGGAACATCTTTTGTTTCACTGTTCTTGGGCCAAAGCTGTGTGGATGGCTAGTCCACTAAGCTTTAGAGCTCTTACTCAACCAACTTGTAATGTGAAAAGATGGATTAATTTTTTAAGGCAATGCACTATTGAAACTGATATTTCAGATACTAGACTTGGTGAAAATGCCTTTTTTATAGCTTGGGCTATTTGGAAAGGAAGGAATGAATTTATTTTCAAAGGTGTGCTACCTGACCCTATGATTACAGTACAAGAGGCACTAATAGCCAGTGATGATTATTTTCTTGCTACAAGAAACAAAACTGAGGCTAAAAAGGTTAACAATTCTAGACAAGCTGAGAATGAAAATTCTAACAATTCAGAGGCTAGAAATGGGTTTATTGAAAGTAAAACAGGGTGGAATCCACCTTGTAATGGAAAGATTAAAATCAATTGTGATTCTTCTTTTAATTATAATACTAAACAAGCTTCTTGCGCTTGTATTGTTAGGGACTCTTTTGGGAAGATGATTGATGGAAAGGCCTTACTTATAGCAGTTAACTCTCCAATGGAAGCTGAAGCTAGGGGATTGGTGGAGGCATGCAAGATAGCAGCTACTTACCCCCGAGGGAAGGTGGAAATTGAGAGTGATTGCAAAGGTCTTGTGGATCAAACTGTTTTTGGAAGCAAAATTTCTTGTAATGCTAGAATTTTTGTAAATTATATTGCTAGATGTAAATTGGCATGTAAACTTAAAATCTCTTTTGTAAAGAGGTCTAAAAACTCGTGTGCTGATTGGGTTACTAAACAAAAGCTCAAGGGCTCATTGTTTAGTATTTGGAACCTTGTTCCCCCTCCCCAATTAGCCAAACTACTCTTGTTGGACTTTCATCCCATAGGGATAGGCTGATGTAATTTTTATTATATTATTAAGTGCATTTCGACCAAAAAAAAAAAATTAAGGTAGTATTTAATTACACTCATTTATTTTTAAAGATTATAAAATACATTTTCACTATCATCAAATAAAATAGGTACACCACTTGATCTCCTTAACAAGTGATTCTTTTAATTAAAGCTTGTCTTTTATAATAAAATTATTTCTCTCCCTCCAAATATAATAAATAGAAGTTTTGAAAGCTATACTTCAAATTTTTCGTCTTTTATTTTCCCGCGCTTTAAACTCCTTAAACCATTCTAAGACACCAAATAAGATATTCATAACAATTTCCAACCACTTTTAATTTC
The DNA here is from genome assembly GCA_029959085.1 of Nemophila menziesii. Lineage (NCBI taxonomy): Eukaryota > Viridiplantae > Streptophyta > Magnoliopsida > Boraginales > Hydrophyllaceae > Nemophila > Nemophila menziesii. The sequence continues at coordinate 4,200,188 of JARWIR010000013.1, forward strand.
ATTCCAAATACATCTAGCAAAAGTACATTTAATATAGAGATACTTATTTGATTCAAAATTCGCATAACATAATTTATAAAATGGATCTAATTCCTTATATGTCATTTTATCTTTTGTCTTGAGTCTCTCATGCAACACCATTCAAACAATAATAGAATGATTGGAACAACACAAGAATCCATATAAGATTGGCCCAAGGTTTAACAAAAGATCGATGGCGAAAAATATCATAAGATTTCATATATAAAATATAAAATTCACCACTAGATACCTCATTTAGAATAGAAAGATAGTTTGTACAGGGGAACCACCGAGCAAAAAATATTCTCTCTTTCTTCAGTCCCAAGCGAAATCTCGATCTCATATTTTAACTCCTACATACATTATCAAAAGAGGAGAATCCAACAATTTTGGCTTCCACACCCAAATATTAATATTTTAAGATATTCTCCACGTATCCATTAAATTCAAAAAGAAACATTTTTGTCAACAATCTTTCAGAGCATTTTCATTAATAATGCTTTGTTCCAAGTTCCTAAATCCTTAAGCCCAATCCCACCTTTATTATTAAGAATACACATTTTACTCCACTTAACTTGCAGCGATTTTCTATTCTAATAGAAATTTTACCATATACCTATGATACGATCCCTCACATAAACTTGAATAAAAAAGATAGATAACCAAAAGCAAATTACCCCTTGAAGAGCCGATCTAATTAGTTCCAATCTTCTCGCAAATAAAGAAAATTTCATTCCAAGATCTTATATAACCCTCTAATTTGTCAACGAGAGGCTTGTAATCTCTTGAAAGCAAAACCAAACCACCTAGAGGTACTCCCAAACGGAAAGGCATCCAAATGCGTTGTTTCCGAGATATTTTTGATTACATCACTTTTAACACCCACATAATAAATATTCAACTTTGTCACATTCAAATGAAGCTCCAGACAATTCCAAAAAACTCTTCAAACTGTACATAAGTATCTTCACAGAATTATGATCCCATTTAGAAATGAGCATTAACTCGTCGGCAAAAGCAAGCTGATTTATTTTCAATTTTTCATATTTGGGCTGATATTTGAATCCTTGATTAGTATTATTCTTCAAAAGTTTCAAAAATACTCTAGACATAGAATATAAATAAACAGATACGATGAGAGAGGATCACCTTGTCTTATGGTTTGTTTGGATTAAATAGGGATAGTATAGTAAATGATTGGAAAGGGAAGTTTAGTAAATGATTGGAAATAAGAGTATTAAATCTTGTTTAGATTAGATAAAAATAGAGGGAAGAATTTTATTAAAAGATTGCAAATATTTGGTGTTTGGATTAGAAGGATAATGAAAGGAAGAGATTTTTTTATAGCTAAATGACTTTTATACCCTTAGTAATATATCTTATATATAAATAATAATGATAATTTAGACATTATGACATAATAAAACAATATTTCCCTTCTAATGACACCAAATTGGAGGGATTGGTTATATAGTATAGTAGGGGATTAGAAGAAACTTTTAATAAACTTTCCCCTCTAATTATTTCTAATCTAAACAAGGGATGAGATTTTTATCATCCTTTAATATAATCCCATCCCTTCTAATCCATCAATCCAAACAAACCCTTAAGTCTTTCTCTCCTTTGGAGAAGTCATGAACTTCACTATTTATTCCCACTGAATAATAAGTAGTAGTAACATAAACCATAATTCAGTCGATGTACCTTTTGAGTAAATTCAAGCCCTTGAGAATTTCATGAAAAAAATCTCACGAAATAGAATCATAAGATTTAAATTTTTATTGTGCATCTAGAGGAGTTACTATTATTATTATAGCTCCTCAACAACTCTTGCATAAGATGAATATTCTTGGCCATCGATCTTCTGAAAGTGAACGCATTTTGATCTTTATCAACTAGCTCATCTAAAACTAGCTTCAAACGGCACGCAAAGATCATAGTAACAACTTCATAAAAAATGTTGCAACAAGAAATAGGCCTATAATCTTCTACCTTCAACGGCTTTGAAAAATTCACGTACAACTTGAATACTTTCTTCACTAATGAGATCCCAAGATCTCTTAAAGAAGAGTGAGGAATATCCAAAGGGACCAAGAGTTTTATCATTTGCAATACAGAAAATTGCCTTATTTATCTCTTTATCGAAAACATCTTTACACATGTATAAACCTTGTTCTTGCGAAAGAATTTATACCCAATCAAATACCTCAGAATCAACACTACATGTATTACTCTATGAGCCCAACAAAACTTTATAATAATAAATAAATACTTCATATACTTGGGAACTAGAATTGGCAACTTCTGCATTAGGATGTTGAATATTAGCAATAAATCTTTGTCTTTGTTTATTATTCATAATTCCATGAAAACTTTTAGTGTATCTATCACTCTTTAACGTGTAGACGAGATTATATTTGGTTGGAGAAAGCTAATTATGTCTTTTTCAAGAGACCTCACCTTATTTCGAATTCCAACTAACTCATTAAAATTTATATTATTATCCAAGTTTTGTTGGGAAGTTACCTCGGGTATTTCAAGTTATACTCCTGCCTTGTTTGCTCTTTCGGAAGTGTGCAAATAATGCTTCTTATTAAGCTTTATCAAATCCAATTTCAATTCCCAGAGTTTTTAACATAAAATATATTGCTTGTTACCACACAGTTGACTTTTATTCCACCCGTTTTCCGTGACTTTATTGTGGTCCTTATGCTCCACCCACATATTGAAAAATAAAAATGGTGTAACTATTTTTACATGTTGTCAAAAGAGTGAAACTATGCAAGGTGAGTGATCCAAAACACTAGATTTCAGTAAAAATTCTGCATGACCATAATGATTCAAAGTTTTAAGTCTACGATTACCCAGCGCTCGATCTATACGTCTAAGAACATGATTGTTATCCCAAGTAAAGAATTACCCCGAACATTTCATATTTTCCAAACTAAGACTATTACAACAATCCACATATTCACCAAAGTACACCATAGTCACAACCTTATCGTTTTCCCCTTCATTATGAGCTATAATATTATTGAAATCTTCCAAGGGAAGCCACAGATTATCAAATGTTATAGCGTAATATAGAAGTTCTTTCCATAAATATCTTCTTTCAACTTTTTTGAAGTCCATATATAAAAGAGGAGTAAAGGCTAATAGAAGTAACCTTACACACAACCTTACAATGGATGGCTTGAGGCGTTTTTGAAAGTATCTCAACTTCAAGTTTATCCAGGTCCTGAATAACTAGAATTATTCCATGATCAACCAAATCAAAGTTATCCACATGGTCCCAACCTGTTAACATATTAGTCAAGAATTTGTCAACACTTCTATGATTAATAAGCCTAACTACCCGTCTCTTATGGGTTGAGCCGAAAGCCCTTGTATTTCAAGATTTAGTAATCATTAAATGATTTTAGAGGGTTTCTCCTTGTTTGTGCTTCTTAAACTAGAGCCTTTAGCTCGCCAATAGTTCCTCTTTTGACAGACATATTTTTTTCTAGTTAGCAATTTTTTTTTGGATAGCCTCTCATTTCTTAGTCCTCTTGCTAATAACCTATTTATGATGATATTAGATATTAGGACTGCTCATTTTGTAATTGTTACTTGTGACTTGAATTTTCTCTTTGACCCTATATATATCTTTGACATCTCTTTCTAGGTTACGCGAGTGGGGGTCATTGGATTCTTAATTCCCACGTCAAACAGATGGAAGGAAATAAACTTATGTATAATATATTAAACTACTTCACATATTATTTAAAAATGAATCTAAAATTTATTTAAAATGTTATGGAGTTTGAAAATTTCCAATTCTTATAACTCCACCTATGACTAGATTTTCCTCGTTGACGGTTGGATTCCAAACTTCGACATCGAGCAAATGAAATAAAAGAAACTTGGTTATATACTCATGGATTACTCCACCGATTATCATTTTATATTGGACAAGCTCTCAAACTTATTTAAAATGGTTTTTTTTGTCAGAAAAAGAAGGTTACAAATTATTACAAAGCCTTAATGAGTGCTTAAGAAATTCTAAGCTATCATCTATGTTTCTAGATGTCCAGTTTCCATGTCTCCATTCCTTCGTATAAGCTTTGCTGCCAGATCCGCAATAGTGTTATGCTCCCTCTTTAAGTAGCTCACTTTCCATTCAGGAAATTTAGCGATCCATTTCCAAATAGGCTCGATAATTGGCCGAATCGTCCAATCAATTCCTGTCTTTTTATTAATACCTTGAGCAATTTCAAGGTTATCGGTGTAGAAGATGATTCTCCTACTATCAAGGTCTTCTGAAGCCTTCATAGCCTGCAAAATAGCCCACGTTTCCCCTTCCTTTCCATTTTTGAAAAACCCCTTCTTGCATTGTTTGTTAACTATCTAATTATCCTTATTGATTCCAATCGAGGCGATTCCCGCTTGTTCGTGTTTTCCGGTGAATGATGCGTTATTGTGCCAAATCACATCCACTTGTTCTTCTGGCTTGTCAACTCTTAATCCATTTTCTGGCTGTCTCACTCTTTGGATAATACATTCTCCTAGTTGCCCTTGGTTTGTGCTATATAGTCGATCGACAACTCTATTTGAATTATTGATAATTTCTGATATATCCCATTCCTTTGTCTCAAAGAATCCCTTCATTTTGGCTTTCCAAAGGTTCCATAATGTTACGATCAGATTACTAATCAGGATTTTCTTGTCCCATCCATTCTCCGAATAGTTCTTGATAATATTAGTAAACCAATCTTTGAATGCCAGATTGTCAGTTTGGTCAATTTTTATTTGAAGTGCCGATTCAGCCCAAACAGTGGCGCGAAATGGACAGTGAACAAAAAAATGTTCTTTTGTTTCCTCAGCCTGCTGACACCATTCACACATCTTATTATTTGCGCATCGTCTTTTGTATAAATTCTCCTTGATCGGAAGCGCATCATTAATGATTTTCCAGACAAAGTTCCTCATTCTTGTTGGTACGTTCGATGACCAAATTAGCGACCAAAGTGTTGGATCACCTTCTTGAGTCTTTTTTGTTGATGTACTTCCTTCCTTGCTAATTTCTTTATTCACCGGTACATGATAACCTGATTTTGTCAAATACTCTCCGTCTTTAGTGAAAGGCTAATTTCTTTATTCATCAGTTTGTCTAATACTATAATTCCACATGTAATCTACTCTTATTGTTGCACTACTACAACATGCATCAATATTAAGACCTTACTAGCGACAAAAATAGGTCGTTAGGTCGTCGCTAACGCATGCTCTTATAAGTGACAAAAATAAAAATTTAGTCCCTATTGTGATTAAAGATAAATCAAATAATAAAATTATGTATTAGAGATAATCAAGCTAAGCATGCAAATATAACGATATGTAAAGAGATAGAGGAAAGAAGGTACACAAATGTTTTATGGTGGTTCGCACTTCCAAAATCCTACTCCACCACCTAAGGTAGCCACCTTGGGATTTTAAGTTTCTCGTTTTCATAACGATAAAATACAAAATCTATAAACCATAACTTTTACTAGGCTCAATCACAACCTTTACACGTGATATTTGGCGGGCTCAATCACGAAACCTATATCGAGACTTTTACCGGTCTAAGTCAAAACCTAAGTGAGATGTTTGTTATGCTCAATCTCAACCTCTACACCCACTATTCTATAATCTAGATTAAGAGCTAATTTTCGTTAAATATTATAATAAAGATTAAAAAACTCCTAAATAGTTGAACTCTTTGATGCTTATATATGAACAAATAACATAAGTGTAAGTGTAAAACCATGTTTTAGCAAGTATATGGTGCTTATAATGATACAATATATGTTTCAAGTAGAAATCATATAATCATGCAATTAGCACATAAGTTCACGAAGATTTGTAGTATAAAAACATATGAAATGGGAAATTTTCCAACACATGTGTATCATTGGTTGCATGTAATCAACCATTAGCATATTATATTAAATTATATTTAGGTTTAAAGTATAAAGGCATGACAAATTTTGATGATTGATCAGAGAAGGTGGCTTGCTAGGCTTGATTTTGCGAATATAGTACGTGATATGAGGACCACTTGCGCTAACCACTATAAGGGCCTCAAGCACGATATCAAGACGAACTACTATCAGAAGGGCCTGAAGCCGAGTGATATGAGCGATGAGGTATTGAGTCTATTTTGCAATTTCTGTGGTTCCAAAAAGGCTAAAGTAAGCAATGGTTTTGTCTTTTAGAATTGATATCGTGTGAAGATTTTATCTACGGTGCGAAATATGTATAATCAATTTGCAACTAACGCGGCGAACAAGGTGAAATAAGGAGTCTCGAATAGACACTGGTTAATCATTATCTCCCAGCAATGGGAAACACTACCAAAGGTATACGTTGGTTTGTTAACGTTTTAGATAATGTTACAATATTAACAAATGCATGAAATAAGAGGCAAAGTTTATAGTAGAGGTTGCCCAGAAATATGCTCAAGTTGAAGAGGGAGAAGTTGTAGATCTGTCACCTATTTTGATGTCGCGTTTCTTTACGCATGTCAGATATGATACTAAAGTTAATGCATGGAGGGACGATCATTATTTGGAATCCGATGTATGATTCTACTTGACTTTTTGAATTTTTTATAACAAATATGAAATTGGATTAGTCAATATGCACTTATTTTGTGTAACATGACGCGTTAATGAATTAGTTGAAGAATGAGCTAGCCGCAAATTCAAGCAGCATGGGTCCAACCGATGTTCATCTTCCACACCTACGTCGACCAAATTGTCTCGGCAAGAGCAGGTAGACTCGGTGAGCGATGCAGCTAAAAAGGCAATAGGCTAAGAGATCCAAGAGTTGGGTGGTTAGTGTTGGCCTGATATCGAAGGGTAGGGGTAAAGAAAGGATTACCGATCTTCCATCTGAGATGGCCAATGAACTCTGAAGCATGATCACCAGTGCTAACGAGTTCTTGGTTGAACGTAGTCAAGGCCCATAAACCCGTATCACTGACCACTCCACCCGTTTTTCTACAACTATCATACACGAGAGATTTGGCCTTTAAGACGTTGGGATCTTTATGACGTGGTATAACGAGCTCCGAGCACGAGAAGTGCTTTCGAGTTTTGATCCCTCCTAAGCATAACGACCCTCCCAGGCACAACGACCAAACCAGGCACAACGACCCTCCCAATGTCCTTCTTTTTCAGATAGACGAGGAACGAGTGAACACCGATGGTGATGTTTAGCCATATCTTTTGACTTTTATTTGTAATAATTTGCTATTCGACTATTTTTCCTTCAAATTTGACTTCAGTGTTGACTACTTATTCTACATTTAATTTAAGTTTATTAATTTTGGTGTATTATTGATAATAACGAGGACATGATAATAATTATTTTTTAAATATAATGATTAATGACTTTTTAGCGACCACAAGATTCATCATTACATACACATAAAATTGGTCGCGACAAAAATTTTAAAAAAAATGAATTGAAATGAAAAAAAAACTTTAACGACGAATATTTCGTCGTTATTGTGTGGTCGCTATAATTTTGCTGCTAATACATGGCATCTAAATGGCGACCATTGGTATGATATGTTGTCGCTGAAATTGGTCTTTAACTACTAAATTATAGCGATGATCCTTTAGTAACGATTTGTCTTCGCTAAAGGCCAGATACCTTTATTAGCGACAAAAATTGTCGTCGTTAGTTAAGTTTACTTTTGCATTGTTGAATTGTTGACCTTATATTTTCTTTGCATCTCTCTCCTAATCATACATTTGTGGATTGTTGGATTCCTATCTCTCACCTTGAGAAAACGGATAGAAAGAAACTTGTTTATAAAATTTTGGTCTATTTTACAAGCGAATTCAAAAAATTTGGTTTGTGAAGGTTTGGATGGCGACGGAGATGTGAGCGGGGTAGGTCTATATATACTGTATATGAATTACATAACCCAAAATATAAATAATTAATACTAAATTTTATATCAATGGGAATCAATATATTTTTATTTATACTTTCTCTTAAAAACATTATAAAGGATAAACTATGTCCAACCGGGGATAATATATTTTGGGTGAGGCCCCCGTGATGCCCTTTATCTTTGGCCAAAGTGCGCTAGCCGCCCTTTATCTTTTTTTTTTGTCACAAAACGTCCTATAATGAATTTTTTTTGTCACCGTTAGCCCTTTTTTCCATTTTCTGTTAGTTGACCATTAGTCAATGCCATTTGGCGCCACATCAGCGCCATCTCAACGCCACATCAGCGCCAATACTCTTCGTCATCATCTTCCCTAACTTTAAAAAGAAAACCTTTGAATGTTTGAATGCTTCAATCTTCAACCATGGAGGAAATAAAAAAACAAAAATACTCTTCAAATTCACCTTCCCACACCAAGCCGTTTTCCTGCCCAAGAATCGCCTCCACTAGTGTCCCTTCTCCACCCTCCATTAACAATCGAAGAACCCAGATCAAAAAAATAAATATTCTTGCTAACCTAATCCGACCAAAAATCCTTTAGTGAATCATGCTATGATAGAGCTATAGTTTCATCGTTAGGCTTGTTATGACTCATCTTTTCGGGTCCTTTTTTTCAGGGTTTTTAGTAGGATTTGTGTTGAAAAATTCCAAACCTCTACTAATTGGTTCTTCTAACTCGGATTCTCGATTATTTGTGACACAATTTTCTTCAATTTTTACTAAAACTAAACTATTAGATGGCGATACAACCAAACCTCTCCTTGTCTAGAATAGGTAAAGGTGTATTATTTGTGTTATCCTTGACCTCAAGATCCGAACTTTTATCTTCTTTTGTTACTTGTTCCGATTCTAATGCCTTGTCCACATAAGCTTGCTCATCAGACTTTTCATCAACATTTTCTTCTGTGTTTTCATTCGAAGGAAACTCATTTACTTCCTTTTCCACTAATTGAACATTTTCTAATGATTTTCCTTCACCTTAATTCTCCTAGCGCTCTGTTTTTTCTGCAAATAAATTTTCTTTGCTCTCATCATTAAGCTCAAGTTCCTGAGATTTCTTCACCTGATCTTCACTAATGAGTACATGATTAGAATCATGTTCAAGCTCACCTTCTTCCATTTCGCTACTATAGGACCCACCTTCAATTTATACACACAGAATCTCTAAACTTCTCAAACAACCCTACACAACTATCACACGTGAGGGTCAAATTGCCATGAAAAATTTCGAGAAACATATATGTATTATTCGTATTGTTACGATACTATAAGGTACCCTATTAGACCACCCAAATGTAAAATTGTAGAATCGCAACAAAGAAAACTGGGGAATAATGCTCGGCTTCGATCAAGATCTAGACAGAGACCACGGAGAAGAACCAATCGAAGCAAGCAAGTTGCTACTTGAGATGCATATAGGCATAGATGATACATAATCGAACCAAGCAAGTGTCCTCTTTGTTATTTCCTCTCGGATTCATTAAAATATTTGAAGAGATTTTTTTTTTTTGATTTGGGTTCTTCGATTGTTAATGGATGGTGGAGAAGGGACACTAGTGGAGGCGATTCGTGGGCAGGAAAGCGGTTTGGTGTGGGAAGGTGAGTTTGAAGAGTATTTATTGTTTTTTGGTTCCTCCATTGTTGAAGATTGAAGCATTCAAACATTGAAAGTTCTTTTTTTTAGTTAGGGTCGATGATGACGAATAGTATTGGCGGTGATGTGGTGGTGAGGTGGGGCTGATGTGGCGCCAGATGGCATTGACTAATATCAACTAACAGAAATCCGAAAAAAGGACTAACGGTGACCAAAAAATTCATTAAAGAACGTTTTGTGACAAAAAAGAAGATAAATAGCGGCTAATGCACTTTAGCCAATAATAAAAAATATCACAAAGGTTAACCCATATATTTTTTCACTCAAGGTTTCTCTCAAAAAAAATTGAAAAATTTAAAAGGCATCAGGTATCAATGGGGATGTAGTCCCGATTTCCCCCCTAAATTCTCCCTTATTATTTTACCTATCACCAATGAGTAATGCTGGGTATCACCCAAAAAGTGATCACCCAAATATCACCTTCCTAGGTGGTCCAATGAAACTGTTTCTCTTTCCTGATTAATTTTTTTCTCTCTCTTATATGAAACAGTTTCATTGGACCACCTAGGAAGGTGATATTTGGGTGATCACTTTTTGGGTGATACCCAACATTACTCATCACGAATTATTTTTAAAATAAAATTGAAGAGTTCTCTAAAACATTAACTTTCTCATCCTCAATCTGAAACCAGTAACCAGTCGACCATTGGACTTAATTACCTTAAAGATAACCTAATAAAGATAAGGAATTTTGGTTAACAATGTACGCAAGATTTTGAAGCTTTCTTGTGGCCTCTAGTTCAATACCACAAAAGGAGGACTAGCACTTATTGTGGATAGCATTTTGATCCTCTAATTAAATTTGTTTCTTTGGTCTAGTTTAGTCCACCTAACTTCTTAATAAATTATTATTAGCGAAAAACAAAGACCATCCTCGTTAAGAATGCCGAGGAACCTCGTAACAAAGATCGAAATCATATGAGAAAGAAGAAGAATAGCAATGAATCTACCTGAGGATTTGACAATTGAAATATTATTAAAACTACCCGTAAAATCGCTGATTATATCCAAATGTGTCAACAAATTATGGTACTCTCTCATCAAAAGTCAAAGCTTTGTCACAAGACACATGAAATATCAAAAGAAATGTTCTTTACTCATCAGCCATCGGGACAATGTTACAAACCAAAGAGTGGTTTCGCTATTTACAAACGAAAAGCTCAAAACACTCCATGATCAAAATTTGCCAACGTTTTTCAATGACAACTTTAGTCACATCAGACTTATAGGACCTTGCAATGGCCTTGTTTGTTTATATGGGTTTCCAGACAACATTGGTTTATGGAATCCATCAACCCGAGAATTTAAAACACTACCGCGATCATCCATACCACGCCCCCCTCATTCGAATGTACGAGGTGGTGATCTTGGATTAGGATACGATTCCACCATGAATGATTACAAGGTTATACAAATATTGTTTTGTCACTCTAGCCAATGCGATTTTATTTACCAAGTGGAGATTTACTCTATGTCAACAGATTCTTGGAAAAAATATGATACTAGTATCCCGGCTGATATCATGTACATGAATATTTGGAGCATGGTATATAAAAATGAGACTTTTTGTTGGTGGGCAAAAGATAAAAAATATTCACAAGCTTCGACCTCAGATGGGCCGAAACATAATGAAGTGATTCTTTCTTTCGATATGTCGAAAGAGGCTTTCCAAAAGACACCATTACCATTAGATATTGCTGAATTAGGAGGAAATCATAAGATAGTTAGGGCGATTTTGCCGTTTCATAAGTCAATAGCTTTATTTGTTTATCGTTTGAAACAAGTAGATAAATGTTTCGATATATGGGTGATGGAGGAGTTATTTGACAATAATAATTCATCATGGACGAAACTATCAACTATTGGTCCTCTTTCGTGTGTGGAGAGGCCATTAGGGTTTTGGGGAAATTGTGAAATTATTCTTGAAAGTAGTTCAAGTGAGTTGGTTATTTATGATTTAACTAGAAGAGAGATGAAGGGTCTTGGAATGTATGGGAAAAGAAATAGGTTGGAGGTTCTTAATTACCAAGAAAGTTTAGTTTCAGTAAATAGAGGTAAAATTTAGATTGATAATTGCTCTTATGGTTAAAGCATCCTTCTAAAATCATGGAGTCGTGTAATGGACTTTCACCTAAGTCAAATGAGTCTCCAGTGTAATGAAATGAAATTTGAAGGTAGATGATTGTCGTCAAGAAAAGTCATAAACAACATCATTAGTAGAACTCTTTTTGATAGTGATTTAACGTTAGTTACTCTCTTTAAACATGTTGAGTACAATGTGGTCAGTGTATGTATATGTACATGTATATTAGTTTTTTCTTTTCCTACTTGTCATCGTCTAAGTGTTGAAGAAAATTATTATATTTGTATATTGTTTCAAAACGATTTCCCATGTATACAAATACTTTGTTTTGTCCAAAAAAAAAAAAAAAAAAAAAAAAAATACTTTGTTCTGTAGTAAATGATCATTACAAAATTTTATTTCATGACTTTTTAATTGTTAGATTACGATATCACATTTAGATATAAGCTATAATAAATACTTCCTAGTTGAGCAAAAAGAATTATGAGATCGCAAAATTAAATTTTAACTGAGTTTGTGAGGCATGCTCGTTATATTGAAAAGTATCTCGTAACCTTTGTTGAATGTAGTCATCGAATTAATTTTGATCTTGACCCAAGCTTACACTAGTTTCTCAACTTAGTTACAGATGTGGACTACTGAGTTCCTAAATTAGCCTACAACATGCAAATTTGTTGTTTGTGATCTATTCAACCAGGATTGTGATATATATGAGATAGAGTTTGTTTTATTCTTAATTCTGACAATAAGTTTGCTTCACCTTATAGTGAAGGGGTTGAGTATTGCGCAAATTGCTGGTGTTCAGTTCGAATGATAATGAATGATACAACTCAAAAATCTCTACTGTAAATCAGAGAGTATCTCAATACTCCATCATTAGTAATATTCCTTGATTTTGAAGTCGATATATAGTTTACATTCATCAAACTTACATTCTCTAAAAGGGGTGAAACATCCTCTTGAGTCGTCACAACACACCCTACTGACAAGCACCTCAGATCGTTTCAGAAAAGAAAAAAAAACTACTCTCTATAAGCTTCTATCAACATAGATATTTACTTATGTGGGCAAAATTTGGTTGAATTATATTGTCCAACTATTCTAAAATTCCAAAAGTTACCTTTAGAAGAAACCAAATTCTCCTCGCACAAAAATTCCCATGAAAACCATTTTTCAATCAATCGATCTATATTATGCACAACTACATTAGTCGTTGTTTTTCCCTTTCTTGCTACTAGTAGACTAGCAGTATAAATAGAAGCCATTCTTCCAGGGCATTCTGGTTTGTCTCCACAGGGTCCATCTACCACCACAATATCCCACTTTAGCTTATAAACTTCATCTGGAAGCTTTCGTAATGCTAGTTTACACCTGGATTTCTGAAGCATATGACTTGAAAGTGAGCATTCTCGATTATTCCTACCATGTTTGAGAAGCTTGTAAGCATGTCTAGCAACTGTGTGGTACTCAATTTTGTGTACTTTGGAGTTATTACCGAGATTTGTTTTGATTATCTTCTCGAGATTGTCTTCAAGAAAGATAGTGACCCCACCTTCATTCAAGGCTGCAATGGTCGAATATTGGTTTTCCAGACCGAACACGAGAAGGTTACACGGGGCTTTTACAGAAACGAGATCAGATAGGAATTTTGTTTCCTTTTTGGTTAAGATATCATCATTTGGTAACAAGAATGTTTGATTTTTGAACAGTGGATATGAAGAATTCGTTAAAGTGATTGGAGAAAGGGAAGGACATTCATATTGAGATGGATATAAAGTAGTAGTACTTACGGAGATCTTAAGCAATCTAAGGATAGATGCAACAGATAAGATGAAAACAAGAATCGGTATGAGCTTCTTTTTAATTGACATCTTCACAATTAGTGTTTTTTTCGAAAGTGGAGGCAATCAAGGAGTAAATGGAGGAATAAGATGATAGCATGATGATACTTCCGGGGGCATTTTGCTCTTTCAGCTTCAGTGCTTCACCACAGTTTACATGGTTTGTTACATTTCAGGGGATTATAGGAATGTAGTTTTCGTACAAAGAAATGCTTTTGAGTGAAAAACACGGGATGCTTGCTTTAGTTTGAAGATTTGCTTTTAATATATAACAAACAAGATTGGGATGTTTGGTGATTCGGATAGTGGACATGGAGTTATTTGATTGCTGTTATTTCTCATCATTATCTGGTGCACACTTGATAAAGTAGAAAAGGCTAATGAGTTGGTGTTAGATACCTTTCAATATTATTAAGTGTTTTTTTTCTTTTCATACATAATAGGCATAAAAAAAAAGCCGTTGAGAACAAATTACAAGATACTTAATATATTATTTTCTAAGTCAAACACAACTCTAAGAGTCGCACATTCACTCCTATCTTTCGTAATATAGTTCCATAAAAAATTCGAGGGATTAACAAATTCCACGGGTCTTATTCACGCATTAGCCCATTCCTTTACTAGTTTATCAGCACATTAATTCGCTTCACGAAATATTTTATTAACTTCAATTTTGCGAAATTCTTTAGCTCCCTACACTCCCGTACCGTATGAGCGCATCAACTACTTGAGCTTCCACCGTCCTTCACTAGCGCATGGAGCTCATTCGAGTTTGCCCCAATAACCAGCTCCGTATAACCCTTGCTAATTGCCCATTTAAGCCCAAAGTGAAGTGCCATAATTTCCTAAGTGATCGGGGAGTCCGGTAGACATGACCCAGCAATACACGGACCCATTTTTATCTTTTAGAATTCCGTCTATACCTGCGTTTTTCTTTACTGCGTCAAAACTATCGTCCACATTTAACTTAACTCTTCCCGATGGCTTGATTCATTTAACCATTCTGCTCTTTGATAGTTTAATCACAACCCCATCAATTTCTTTTTCCCAAGCTAGCACAAAGGTGCCTGCTAGACGGAGAATTTCCTTTTTAATTTATTTCTCCATAAATCGTTGGGCGTGTTGCATTTTATACTGCCGCATTTCATTTAGACCAGATAATCCAAACAATCGCTGCAAATATAAATGGTCATTCTATACCAGCTACTATTACTTTGGATTTTAAATTGACCAGTTTCCACCTCTTTACACTCGTAGTCCCTGGACTCACCTCCCTAGTGATATTTGCTGTCACGTTCCTAGAAGAATGTGAGTTAGCATCATGCACGCCATGGGCCCACGAACTATTAATCTGCTGCAACATCTTTGAATCAATTGGCATCAGTACATTACCTCCCTGCAGTAGCTGAAGAACATTATTAATCATTTAAACTTCAGGAGATTCGCCACTTTCATCCCACAGCCCAAACACTTGCCATATCAGCTTGGCAATTTTACACCTCAAGAATATATGGCAATTTTACACCTCAACAATATAATTAAGTGTTTTGATATAGTAATAATCAGTGTTTTAAGTGCTCGTTTGAGATTGATTATTTTAGAGGTAAAAACGCTTTTCGATTAAAATTAATATATTAGTAAAAATAATTAAAAAATATTATGAAATCTAAAATCACTTAATGATTATCTTAAAATGATTTGAAGTAGAAACAAAAAGAGAAAAAGAAAGTTAACTTTCCGGCACAAGAAGTTCACCCACCACTATATCCATCAAGAATCGTGAAGGGAGCTAAAGCAAAACTTGTTGAAGATCAATAGGTATTATAAGAACAAAAAAAAAACTACACCATCAAAGGCGGACAACAAATTCCTTAGGAACAAGGTGTTACGCCACGAAAACAAGGCGGGAAGGAGGAGGGACTACCTACCTCCTTACAAAGATGAACATGTAATCCGAAAGAAGAAAAATCTTATACCATCAAAGAATGTCATCAAATATTACTTTGTGAGTAATATGTTTTTCCGCGAGACTGAGATAACAAAATGGGGAAACTACCCACCCTTTTTCAAAGATCGATTAAAATAAAATAAAAAATAGGTGGGAAATTCCACAAGACATAATAAGGAAGCGATTTTAAATAGAAGATTACCGCAAGGGACTTAATACAATTTTCGGGGAAGTTTTCATGTTGATCTTAACAACGTGATAAAGAAAAGTGTTTTTTGGAAGACAACCAAAGGTTAAACGTAGTTTATTGTTTTCGCAGTTAGTTGTAAGAAAACGTAGGTTTGTTGCTTTTTTGTCGAGTATATGTTTGTTGGCATATAGTCGCTCCTTTAGGATTGTTTTCCATATGAAAAATCCTTATATAATCACATGATTAATATAATCTAAAATTATTAACTACTTTTTGCTTATCCTCGCCTAAAATCCATAAGCCATAATATATGATAGCTGATTAAAACCGGGCCATATGTTTCATACAGAGATGACAAATCCAAGGAAAACTTTTAAGAATACGCTACATATGATCTCTAAATGATAGATCAAAACTATTTTGTCATATTTCATCTTGAAGATGGTTTAAGTGATGAAGTCTATGAGATAGTCAAATTTTGTTGCTTAGCCAACACCACATGGGAACTCCTAGAAACTCTTTACAATGACGAACCCCAAGTCAAGAACCATGTTGCATATTGGGTATTTAAGGTTTTTTCTTGAAAACTACTTCCTTTGAATTGGTGTTTGAAAATTCCTCCGAAGTGATCTATAATATTAGATGGTATATGCCTCCCAGAGGTATTAGATGAGTCAACCTCATTTATATATTATAACAAAGGGGGAATTATAAACAAAGGCCTACACAATATTGGCTTAGTAAAATAAGGCCCAACCCTTTTCCCCCTTTAACTAGTAGTTGGACCCTAACTAAAAACCCAATAAAAGACTAAATACTCCCTTCCCCTCTTATTATACTGATAAAAGAAAAACCCCAAACAAAAACCCAATAGGGTTTCAATGTCCACCTTCTACCCCCTTTCTCTCTCTGTCTCTGTACCGCCCCCCCTCCTCCTCAACTCTCCACTGCTACTGTAACACCACCACCACCCACCTTCTCACCTCGCGCCACCACTGCAACACCTAACCCACCCTGTTCCCCCTACTACCTTCTCACCTCCCACCATTACCACCTCCCTTCCCGTCACCCTGCTTCCCACAGCGACACAACACACCACCTTCGCTGCTGCAGAAGAAAGACGCCGCGCAATCACAGTACCACAAGCCGTCGCTGCAGAGATCCACCACCACCAAATCTCGCTGCAAGACCTTCATCACCGCGCTACTGCACCACCATTGGAGAACATCACGAAGCTCCTGACCTTCGAGAAAACGCTGCTGCAGATCTGGACCGCGCTGCTGCACCACCATTGGAGAACCTCACGAAGCTGCTGCAGATCTGGATCAGCGCTGCTGCACCACCGTTCGCTGCTGCTGCAGAGGTCTCCGACGCCAGCGCGAAATGCATCTCCACCACCACTCCACTTTGCTGCCCAGTCTCGCCGCCCCTAACCCAGATCTCACCGCCATATAGCTCGCCGCCCCACCACACTCTCGTCCAGTTCAAGTAAACCCCACCATCATCTCCACCATCTCCGACGCCGGTTCTGCAGAAAACACCTCACCACCACAACCACTATTCTCCTCCATCTCCTCCGCCAGATCTGCAGAAAACACCACACCACCACATCCACTATTCTTGCGCAGGTAAACCACCACCACAACCACTATTCTCCTCCATCTCCTCCGCCAGATCTGCAGAAAACACCACACCACCACATCCACTATTCTCGCGCAGGTAAACCACCACCACAACCACTCTTCTCGCACAGGAAAACCACCACCACCACAGTCAATACTCTTCTCGCTACTCTAGCGTCATTCTTCACCTAAACAGTTGGGCTTCTTCACGTAAACAGTTGTCCAGGTCCAGCCCCTTTGGGCCATGGGTCCAGTCCTTGTAAAAAGAAGTTAATCAGTCTAGTTAATGTTAAGGAATTCCTTCTTGGGTACAGACCATGTGGTTTGGTTGCAGGTGGACTGGGCTTGGGTGTAGTTGGGCCTTGTGTGTGAGGGTGAATAAATTGGGCTTTGGGTACAGACCTAGGGGTACAATTTTTAACTTAATTTGATATGAATTTGAACAAACGGGCTTAGGTACAGCCCCTAGAGTACAGACTTGGACATGATAGACATGGATATATACATTTAGACAAAAACGGGGCTTGGGTACCGTCCTTAGTGTATTTGGACTTTATAAAAAATATTCACATACCTTAAAAAAATAGAAAACCAATCTAGGTCTGTACTCATGGGTACGGACCTATCCGCTAAATAGAAAGAATATAAATATTAAAAAACGAATTTCTAAAAAAAAGGAAAAGGGTAAATTTGGAAAAAATCCAACCAAAAATTGAAAGTAGGCCTTAGTTAGAAGTATTTTCTAACTGGGCCTTAAAAATAACTTGAAAGGAATCTAGGCTCCAATTTGTAGTTTCCTCTATAACAAATAGCAAAAATAGGTCATTACCTATTAAGTAAAATTATTTTTATGTCACATCGTTAAAAAGTATCATTTTTTTGTCATACATTTTTAAAAGTGTCTTTTTTTTATTGTTTCACTAATTTTGTAAGATAATTCATAGATTTTAAAGATAAATAAAATATTTCAAATAAATTATATTTTTATCACAGATAACCCGTTGGGATTAGCTCATTGTCCAGGGCCTTGTTCATCCAATCTAGTGGTGCAGGTTCGAACCGAGTCAATAACTCCGAGTCCAAAGTGGCTCTCCTATGTAACAAAAAAAATTAATTGAAATATCTAAATTGATTTTAAAATTTATTAAATATGTAATGAAAGTAATAAAATAACCAAAAATAATATTTTTGAAACCAGATAAGAAAGGGGCAACACTTAATTAATTACGCGGAGAAGATAAGTATTCTCAATTAATTACAACTTCAAGCACAAAATATTATCCAATTACCAAACTATCCTTCCACCTATTATTAATTACTTTAATTATATATTAAATTAATTCAATTTTTTTTTCCGAATTTTTTTTCCAAATTTTTTTTTTCCAAAATTTTGTTCCATGAATATACAAATTTGAGTTTTATGTGTTCCATGAATACACATATCTGAAATTTGTGCGTTCCAAGAATACACAATCTGAGATTTGTGTGTTCTAGGAATTCACAGGATTGGAACAAACAAAATCAAGTTTTGTGTATTCCAGTAATACATAAATTCGAGTTTTATGTGTTCCATGAATACACAAATTTGAGTTTTATGTGTTCCATGAATACACAAATTTGAGTTTTATGTGTTCCATGAATTCACATATCTGAAATTTGTGCGTTCCAAGAATACACAAATCTGAGATTTGTGTGTTACAGTAATACACAAATATGAGATTTGTGTGTTTCCATGAATACACATGATTGGAACAAACAAAATCAAGTTTTATGTATTCGAGTTTTATGTGTTTTACGAATACACAAATTTGAATTTTATGTGTTCCATGAATACATAAATTTGAGTTTTATGTGTTCCATGAATTCACATATCTGAAATTTGTGCCTTGAGATTTGTGTGTTCCAAGAACATATAATTGGAACAAACAAAATCAAGTTTTGTGTATTCCAGGAATACATAAATTCGAGTTTTATGTGTTCCATGAATACACAAATTTGAGTTTTATGTGTTCCATGAATACAAAAATCTGAGATTTATGCGTTCCAAGAATACACATTTCTGAGTTTTGTGTGTTAAACGAATACACATAATTGGTACAAACAAAATCAAGTTTTGTGTATTCCAGGAATACATAAATTCGAGTTTTATGTGTTCCTTGAATACACAAATTTGAGTTTTGTGTATTCCATAATACACAAATCAGATATTTGTGCGTTCTAAAAATACATAATTATGAGATTTGTACGTTCCAAGAATACACAGAATTGGAATAAACAAAATTAAGTTTTGTGTGACATGGAACACACAAAATCCTAAAATATAAACACACACAAAAAAAGTGTTGTACAAAAAGATAATATATCAAGATAGTAATATACGAGTAAAAAATAGGGTATATGCGATTAATAAAAGAGAAAAAAAATCAATTTTTGTTAAAGAAGAGAATCATTTAGATCAATTTTATGATTTTGTGTGTTACGGGAATACATAAATCTACATTTGTGTTTTATACCAACACAAAAACCGAAAATTCGATTTTTTTTAAACAAAATTCGGGGAAAAAATTTCGAAAAATAAAATTTCGAAAAAAAGTTAGAAAAAAAATTTAAAAAATTAAAAAATTAAAAAATTAAAAAAACCATATAAGGGCAATAATGGAAGGTAAATACAACAATGTGTTTAATTATGAATTAAGTTGATAATTTGTGAGTAAGTATGAAGTAATTTGCTTCCTCCTTTTTCTTTGGGAATAAAAAGTGTGGAATTATAATTCATTGGAAATTATCTCAAGAAATTATACTCTTAAAATGTGGCGTAAAAATTATGTGAATACATCCATGGTGATGGGAGAATTATAGAATAAGACCGAACAACTTATTCCTTAATAAAGTAAGGCCTATTAGGGTAAAAGACAATATAACCCGGCTGACTCAACTTCTCTTCTCTCTCCAAGAACCCCAATCGTCTTATACACTAAGCAAATCTAAACTAAAACAAAAATCTCATATAGGATTTCATCCCCAAGCGTCTCTCTCTTTGTGCTCTCTGTAATTAACCCTGCATAAGAAAAAACGCCGCCCACCTACCCCACCCTATCTAGCCTTCCACCTCCACCTTCCATCTCCACCTTTCACCATCCCATCTTCCACGAAGCATTCTGACCTTCAACGAAGCCAAATCCCTTCTAACCTTCATCGAAGCCGGATATGGTCACCTCTCCAAATCTGCAAGAAAGCCGCCGCCATTCGCTGGAGCCGGAGCCGTTCGCCTCTCCAGAACTCCGAGAAAGTCATTCCAGTCGCTCGCCTTCCTGAGTTTCGACGTGGATCTCAAGATCCAACAAGTCACTAATCCTTCTCCGCCATTAACGAGTTTCGTGGTCCAGGCAGTCACCTTCCCGTACTCAGCCATTCCTTCTCGTTCTGAGATCTGTTTGTCAGATCTAACGCCGATCGCGATGGGTACAGACCCTATTGGGCCAGCCCATTGGTGTCCAGCCTTAGGTACTGTTTTTTGTTCAGTTGGTAATCCGCCCAGTCTCGGTAGATTGGGGTCCAGTAGGGTCCAGACCATTAGGGTCCATACCATTAGGGTCCATACCATTAGGGTCCAGACCTTCCTGTTTGTAGTTCAGATGATTCTTCTGGGATGAGAAATGGACAACTAATTATTTCTGATTAAATGCATTGTGATTTTTGATTTTGACAACATCACACTAATCTAAAAGAAACCTAAATAAAACCTATTAATTTTATTTTTTGTTGCTTCTTGTTTCTATGCAAGTGTGAAATGGATTTTGTATGGTATATTCCCTTGGGTACAACCCATAGGGTACCGCTACTAAACATTGACATGGATAACCCCCGATAAGAACCGTATTGCTAGACTTGGACATGGACAAAAAATCATAGGTATGTACCTTGTGAAAAATAGGTGCGTACCCAAACAAAAAATAGCTACGTACCTCAGAAAAATGTAGATACGTACCCCCGAGAATGTATATCATGTAAGTTAAAAAAAAATAAAAACTCAGAAATTAAAATAATAATAAAAAAAACGTAATAAAAAAAAGTTAAAATGGTATAAATAAATAAGGATGAGAGTGGATTGTGTTATAAGGTAAAGGGAAGGTATATTAGTAAGAGTGCATCAAGTTTCGATTTGGTTAGACTTTAATTAGAACTATTTTATGATTGGATGAGAAAGTGGGGATTTGGGCTCTCATTAGTAATTTCCTCATAGATAATTGCCTATATTTTGTATCTGCTCTCTATATTAATATAATTTTTTTTTCTAAAAAGCCCACAATGATTGACACTTTCTCATAAAACAGGGACCAATAATGCAATATATCTAAATATTACTAAGGCAGTTCGAGTGTTTTAGGACAAGAGTCGCAGTTGGTTGTTGTTCAACAATTAACCAAATATGGGTTGGTCTTGGTCCCGATATATACGAGCTATTGGACTTCCCCTTTGCTTTGCTCTCATATCTTTCCTCGTCTTCAATTTCTTCCCTCTCAAACCCCATCATCTCTCTTCTCCTACATCTGTAAGTCAAAGCACACACACATACTTCAAATTCTCTGATTAAATACTTTAATTTCAAATTCTTGTATTTAGCTTTCAAAGATTCGATTTCTACTTTAATCTCTCTCTGGGTATTGTTTCAGAGGTTGTTTTCTGTAGAAGAACTCTCTCTTTACAATGGCTCTGATCCTCATCTCCCCATCTTTCTCGGCATTCTTGGGTATTTCTTTTTTCCTTTTTTCATTACATTGGAGAATCATTTGACTCGGCTAAAGTTCGATCCTATGATCTCTTATAGAAACTTTCGACGTTATTTTATTTTTCTTGATATCCTAATTTGTTTGATGAAATGAACAGGTCAGTGTTTGATGTGACAAAGGGGAAAAGTCATTATGGTGAAGGAGGGGGTTATCATCATTTTTCTGGGAGGTTTGTTTATTTTGATTTTTCAATTTTTTTGTTTGGTCAAACTCAATCTAATTGGATATGGAAAAAGTTAGTAGCTCTTTTTCGAGCTCATGGTGTTAATTATTTATCTTTTCAATTGCTCTGTTTTAGTAATTGAAATTTCAATTTGATGTTAAAAAGTTTATATTTTGAATGTAAGGTTGTCTAATATTAAACCCTAACTACTACTTTTCAATGTCTATTGATTGCTAGAGATGCATCTCGTGCATTTGTTTCGGGAAATTTCACAGGTATTTGCTAGTAAATGTTTTATAAAAATGAATAATCCATACATAACTATGTTTTACTCCAATTTATCATTTCTAATTTCTATATCTACTGATTCAGGTGATGGACTTACGGACTCATTGCGTGACTTATCTAGCACTGAGGTAATCCCATCTTAATACCTCCTCCTTTTAATAGTTAAATTCTCATTCTTAATTTAATCTTTATTAGACATTATGAGCAAATTGTTGTGTTTCATAATTCATGTTTGTAGGTGAAAAGCATTGTTGATTGGAGAGATTTCTATTTCAGAACATACACGTGAGTAACTTTTTAAATATACGAATTTTCAAAAATAGGACCAACTTTGTCAAAAGTTGTAAGGTAAGGTACTAAAATGTTAATTCTATATGACTATCAGATTTGTGGGGAAGCTAATTGGACGATACTATGATAATGAAGGAAACCCCACAAAAAGCTTGAAAGGTGTTGAAGCAAAAGGTGCAAGAGGTGCTCAATTAATGGAGAAACAGAAGATTGAAGAAGCTAAAGTAACTAGCTGTAATTCAAAGTGGAGTCAAGATGAGGGATCAGAGGTATATATATGTATATACATATATATCTTTTTAATTGAATAAATTATTAAATTATACTTGTGATTATGTCAGATTTGGTGTGATGATGGTTATCCAAGGTTGGTTCAACGACCAATTGAAATAGCTTTAACTGGGAAAATGAGTAAGCGATGTGTATGTTTTAAAGAAGATGAACTTGATAAACCGGGTTTAGAAGTGTATAATGGATGTGCTTTTCTAGCGAAAAGATGTTACTTATAGGAGTTACTTGATTTTCATATATTTATTGGCTAATCGCCATGGTTTTCAGTTATGTACTGATGTGCAATTTAAGTTAAGAGGCTTGTGTCAGCTAGCATTCACACGAAAGAGAGATCTGTATATTTTATTTAGTTATAATTCACAAGAATTTGTAGCCATGTATGTTCTTAAATCAGCTTGAAAATCAAAACTTGTTGATTTTGTTTGTTCATGTAATACTATGTACCAATAGAAAGAGGATATTGAAGCATTTTTTACTCTCACTCAAAGTTGCCATTTATGTTATTGGAAACTGGCTCCATCATTAATGCAATTATCAAAAAAGTGAATTATTGCACCTCCGGTTGCTTCTTGATTTGGTCAAATTATGTCATGAAACGAAAAGACATGTTTGTTAAACGGCAAGGGAATAAAGAATTTAGACTGTAGGAAAATACAAGAAGTGAAGTAGTCCCATAGATAACTAATATTTGAAAGGCGTATCTAAAACTAACGAATGTATTACAAGTAAGAGCAAAACAAAAACACTGTCTAGAATAGGAAAACTTAAAATGCACTAAACGCAGGTGTAGTAGCTAACGCCAAAAATCTCAAATACAACCAACATTAATAGATATGATATGCAAAACCAACATAAACTTGGACATCTCTTCACCACCTTCATTTGTTGAATTCATGGTTAATGGTATTACGGTATTAGCATATATATATATATCAGAAGAAATTGACGAAGCAAAAAACCCGAATTAAAAAATTCACGTACCGCTAAAATGACATCTTTCCCACTAATATCCCACGAACGCTTGAAAAAAAGAGATGAAAATCCATCGGGTCCGGGCTCTTTATCATTAGCTATTTTAAAAATAGCCTCTTTAATCTCTATATCGGTTCTCTCGACACAATTCTTCACCTTGCTCAATAGAAAGTATATTTCCATAATCAATAGCCTCTTTAATCTCTATATCGGTTATCTCTCGACACAATTCTTCACCTTGCTCAATAGAAAGTATATTTCCATAATCAAACACATCGGGATTTATTTGTGTTGTATTATCCTTAACTTCAAATAAGTCTTGGAAATAACTATGAAAAGCCTCATAGACTTTGGCCTTAGAATGTGATAATTCTCCATTTGCACACAAGATATTAGGAATAAACCGTTTCTTTTGTTTACTCTTCATAAGCCCATGAAATAATTTAGTACATCTATCACTCTTGAGAGAATAACCAAGCTTAACCTTTTGTTTAAGAAAACTAATCTCGGCTTTCTCAAAAGTTCTCGCCTTTTTCCGAAACTCAACTAAATCATCAAAGCAAGAATTATTAGATAAGTTTTGTTAAAAATGTACCTCGGCCTTTTCTAGATCCTCCTTTGCTTGCTTAGCTATTGCGGAAATATGAGAAAAATTATTCTTATTAAACTTCCGCAAATCGAATTTTAACGCTTTAAGTTTTTGGCAAAGAATATATTGTTTAGTACCCGAAACAACGGTCCTATTTCATCCATCTTCCACCGTTGAAATATAACTTTCATGCTCCACCCACATATTAAAGAACCGGAACAGAACTACTCTTGTAACATTTTGTAAAAAAATAGTTACCACACAAGGCGAATGATCGTATACACTTGATTTAGGTAAAAATTCTGCTTGAATATAGTGATCGGATTCATCTAATTTTCGATTACCCAAAACCCGATCTATCTTTCTTAGGACATGATTATTATCCCAAGTAAAAAATTGTCCGGTAAATTGAATATCTTCAAGACCCAAACAATTGCAACAATCCGTGAATTCCTCAAAATCACCAACCGTTACACTTCTTCCTCTAATTCTTTCATTCGAAACTAAAATATTATTAAAATCACCCAAAAGAAGCCACGAATCATCAAACGTAGCGGAAAAATCTCTAAGGTTTGTCCACAAATCTCTACGCAAATCTTTATCATTCAAACCATATATCAATTAGGCGTAAAGGCTTAAAGAAGTTACCTTGCACACAATTTTGCAATGAATAACTTGTGGTGTCCTCTCAATAATCTCCACTTGCACCTTATCCGGGTCTCAAACGACAAGAAATTTCCTATGTTCAACAAGGTCAAAGTTATTTACACTCTTCCATCCTCTAACCATATTATTCATAAAATAATCCACTTGAACCGTGTCACTTTTTGTCTCCAAAATACCAAGAATATCAATGTTTTTACGTCTTATAAGATCTACCACACCTCGTCTCTTATGGGTTGAGCCGAGACCCCTTGTATTCCAAGTCGTAATAATCAGAAGGAACTCTTGGAGGGTTTCCCCTTATTTGCGCTTTTAAGTTTAGCGCTTCTCGCCTTCCAATATTGTTTTTTTTGCCACGCATACTCTCTTCTAGCAAGAGTAAGCTTCTTGTAGCGCGCTTCACGTTTTTTCGTTTTTTTACTAATAACCGTCTCAAAAGGACGGTCTTTTTCACCCTTAACCTCTAGATCTTGTAAACGTTTAATCGCTTCGGATTCCGAGAAAACAACCATAGCGGCGGAACGAGAACTCGAACCTACCCGAAAAACACGAACCTCGCAACTAGTATCAATATCCGGAACGGAATTTAAATCCAAATTTTTTTCTCGGGACGCAATTTTTGGTGTAATTTGCTGCGCTGTTGCAGTTTTATCGCATGGAATCTGGCTGCTCGGACTGTTCTGCGTAGTAGCTGTAATATCAAGACATCGGTTGAGCTGTACCGGAATTATGCAGTTTTGAAGCTGTTCGCGTGGAGTTGTTTCCGTCTGCAGCACTGCACTGAAACTCTGCAGTTTTGAAACTGCTGTAATTTCGTCATTTAGAGCAGCTACATGTTGCTGCATTATATAACCTTGAGGAGTAGTAGTTCGCTGCTCTTTTGGAGTTGAACATGGACGAATGGGTACTCCATTTTGTTCCTTAACTTTCGCTGCACATGGTCTAATGGGACCTACTCCATTTAGTCCCTTAGCTTCTGCTGCACATGGACGATCAAAGGGAACTACTTTTTATTTATTTTTTGACAATGGGGGTGCCTAGGCACCAATTAAAAAAAGGGAACTACTCCACTTAGTCTTTTATTAACTCGAACATTGGGCCCAAGTGAAGTAACAGCAATAAGCTTTTTTTTTTATTCCCAACTTCTGTAATTTGCTTAGGTCCCTTAAAATTATTGTTAACCTTTTGCACATCTCTTTGTTTAATTACCCTCACATCTTTATCATAAATGTAGCAACGTCTATTTCTTTTATGCCCAAACGCTTTGCATTTTACGCAACACGAAGGTAAATTTTCGTATTCAACTTCTACACAATGCTTTTTCCCTTTATGTGATCCAAAATCCACTCTAGATTTCCTTTCTTTACTTAAATCCAATTCAATAAGTACTCTCGCGTAACTAATGTCTTCGCTTTCAACGTTATCCCATCCTTTCTTATTGGTTTGCCAACTTATGAAGCAATCTTTACTAGTCCTTCATTCGTTCTACCTTGTTCCGGGATTTTTCGCAAAATAACCCAAGTAGGGATCTTGTGTATCTCTAAATTACCAAAATCGAAGAAATCGGGATCTTCCGTGAGAAGGAGGAGTCTACCATAAGAGAGGTAAGGTCCCTTTAAACGAACATTCCTTTTATCTTCATCTTTTTCGAATTTAAACATTAACCACCCGGTTGGGTGTTTTCGAACTTTACAATCAACTTTCCAAGCCTTTGCAATTTTTCTAATGTCTTCCATGTCCGGGGAATTTTTCCGGCAACATAACCTATAAGAGAAAACCCAAAAACTTCCTCTATTGTTAACACATCGGTCTCCAAAAGTTACAATATTTCCCCTTCCACGGTTCATAATACTTGAGTTCTTTTCCAACCGATAGCTTTCTATTGTTCAAGAGAATATCTTTATAGTCAACTCTCTTCTCCTTTTCACACGGTTAATATGTTAACTGTCATCCATTCGTCGAAGGTTGCGTCCACCGCGGAATTACCTTTTGATTCATTTTCATGCCCTTTCTTACCTTGTTCTCCACTCGTCTCCGAATTTTGAGAACCTTGTTGTGATGCAGAAACTCCACATTTATCTTTTTGGTGTCCAAATTTTCCAAATTCGAAGCAGACTAGATGAAGTCCTTCATATTCTACTAAACATGTCTCCCCTCCAATGTGAATTTTCAGAATAAGTGTTTTTCCCAAGTCCAACTCAATAGCTAATCTCGTGTAATTTCCCTTTTTTTGCGCTTCACTTAGTGAATCAATCCACATTGTTCTTCCTATTAAATTCTCCATTTTTCGAAGGATTCGCGCGGTACAATTTTGCATTCCTACATTCAATATCCTAACCCAAGTCGTGGTAGTGGTGATCGAAGTCGTATGAGGTTTAAATTAGGTGTTCATTCTCTTACCACTAGGTAATGATCGAAAATCATCTACGGTCCCCTGCTAATGCAAATTCTTTATTAGCAAATTTAACCATGAAATATCCATATTCAACGTCTACTAGTTCAATCGTCTCTTGCAGACTCCAAATTTGTTGTAATTTAGAAGCCAGATAACCAAAACTAACTTTATATCCCAAAAATCCAATTACCACTATATTACTCCACAATTTTGTTCTTTCTATTATCTCCTCTTTAGACCTCAATACTTGTGGTAAATCAAAATTAGCTAAAAACACATCATCTTTATTGATTCTAACATTGTCTAACCCAGTACTTTTATTTGATTTAATTTCATCCTCATCTATAATAGGTGGAATGATTGAATTTTTACCCGTTAAAGCGATGTGCTAGCCATAATCTTTTCTCAGTGGATTGCTTGGTGTTGCGTTTCCGATGGGATTGTTCATTGCGATTTGTTGTGCCTCCTGAAGATCGGCATCCGTGCCGTTCGTAATGGGTCGGGCCCTCTTATTATGCCGCGCCACCGCCGTGTCCAGAGGAGAAAACTCAAACGTTCCTTCATTAGTTATTGTAGTATCAACAACCATGAGATGTAAATGATCCTCTCTTTCTTGCGGTAAAGGGTTGATAGCTGCCACCTTCTCCGGCGGAACAACGGCCATTGGATTGGGGGGAGTATCAAAGTTTGTAAATAACGGCCATTAGAGAGCATTTTTATTTGTTTTATTCTATTTTTGTTTATATTCTTTTTGTGTTATGTGAAATATAGTTTTATGTTATGAACTTAAATATAAAGTAAGAAGAGAAAGATAATAATTTTATCAAGAGTTAGAGAGAGTGAGGTCTCAAAAGTAGAGACTCCTATTTAATAAAATAAAAGGTACTCCTTCCATTCCACATAAATTGTCCATTTACTAAAAATAATATTCCGAATATATTGTCCAATTAGAATTTCAAGACACAATTTTTCTATTTTTTTCACTATTACCTTTATTAAAATATTAAAATTTAGATTTCTAATACACATTTAAAATATCAAGATACTTTATTTAGAGTACTTTTGTAATGGTAAATACAATTATTATGTTTCTTAATTAGTGTGAAAAGTTAAGTGGACAAATTTTGTCAAACATAGAGAGTAACACTAAACCTTAGTCTTTATAGGTTGGACTACAAGTCAATAGACTGGGTGAATATCCATACATGGGTTTATAACACTCCTCATTGGTATTCAATCCTTAAGAATATACATCGTTAAAACCTTTCTAAAAAAACTTAGTAGGAAAAAATTTAGTGAAGTAAAAGAGTACATTTTTTCATACGCTTTCAAAAACTACCTCATTAAAAATTTTATCAGGAAAACATAATAGGACAAAACCTTGATGAAGGAAAAAAGTGAAGTGTGTATTTGTCTCCCTCTCTTGTCAACATCTCAGGAAAGATATCGAAGGCGTCACATGGCAATATCGTGTACAATTTTTTTTAAGTAGATATAGGTAATGTCTTTGTGAATAAATTGGTCAGTTGTTAATTGAGCAAATTTGATAGACTTATATTTCAAATTTTCATTAGAATTTCTGTGTAGAGAATTTTTTTGTTGAGATATGTCTGGTTTGATCGCCTTTTATGTAACCTCTTTTGACTTGAGCGACCCAAGCGACATGATCTTCATATATTATTGTTAGACTCTGTTTGCTTGTTGATATATTGTATTCCTATGGAATATCCAATTTTGATATATGGCTCATTAAAACCTCTAAGAAAACCCCTATGGAATTAAATCTTGGTAAAGAAAAAAGAGTTATATTCTTTAATACACTTATAAATACACCTCATTAAAAACCTTACAAGAAAAAATCAGTGGGAAAAAACCTATGCTAAGGGAAAAAAGTGCATTGCGTAACTATCTCTCTCTGATGTAAGTATAACAAAATAGTGTATAACTTGATACATCTTATAGGAGTAATAAATTATATGACAATAAATTGATCGACGCTTCAATCATATAAAAAGATTTAGAGTGCTCGACATAAGACTTAAATGAAGTATTTCATAAAAAATTATGGCGAAGAAGTGCATCCACCGCCGGACTCTAAATCTCCTCAATTAATAAATTATGTGTGTTACAACATACTATATTATATAGTAAATCCCCCTTGTAGCATATTCATTTAATAATTGTGAAAATTTCACGTTGTACAATTGAAATTAAAAAAATTGCCTTATTTATGTCTTTTACTGATTGCCATTTAATTTCATATCGACATTTTAGAAAGACAAAAAATCCTTGTAATCATTTATATATTAATAGTTATTGCGCTCATATATAAATATTCCATCATGATTAATCTTTAGTTAGGTTCCAATAATTTAAAGTAGTAAAATAACTCATTGATATCTCTCTCTCTATATATATATATATATATATATATATATATATAAAAAAAAAATTAATCAGGTACCTGATACTCATTAGGAGTATTTTAATTCTCATTTATATACACTACTTGACATCTATAACATATCAAAAGTCTCATGCTCATGTTGATGCTCATCTATGCTATCTTTGGGACCAAATAG
The DNA here is from genome assembly GCA_029959085.1 of Nemophila menziesii. Taxonomy (NCBI): domain Eukaryota; kingdom Viridiplantae; phylum Streptophyta; class Magnoliopsida; order Boraginales; family Hydrophyllaceae; genus Nemophila; species Nemophila menziesii. The sequence continues at coordinate 4,230,555 of JARWIR010000013.1, forward strand.
ATAAATTGCGCTTTAAGCGTACAATAGTCTAATTTTATCAAATAGCTCTTCTGAGACATGAATTTAATCAAGAGTACTTATAACTGGTTAATTTGACTTAGTCACTACATCTTTGCAATATTTCCTATCATTTGAATGATTTTATGATGATCAATATAATAGTGCATTCTTATATTCTAGTTTTTTTTAAATAATATTTATTCTCCCCTTATTCCTGAGAATATCATATATAATATGTTATTGGAATCTATCTTTGTGCACAGTGGTGGAGCGGTGATAATAGGAATCGCGCAATCAAAATAGTTTGACATATCTGATATTTGGTCTTTGACCAATAGGAAGTATTTATTATGAGCAATGGTCATAGCAATTCATCGTAGACGGATTATTAAATAACTTTGATAGACTCGTATTTATCCATTTGAATTCGTTTAAAAATAACTAGACACTTTATATAAAAAATTAGTTAAGATTAAAATAATTATTTGAACATAGCCAATTTGCTAATATTCACTTGATCATGAGTATGTATGTTATCAAATATATCCATATAGTAATTGACAAAAAAAAAACAAAATATCCATATAGTAATATTGACAAAGTAAAAAAATTTAGTGATATATTGTCAAATATAAACAATGGTGAATTGCATTATTTCATTCATGGTTTCACTTAGGATCACAATACTAATTCAATCTCCAAAATTAGTAGGGTCGACAATTTATCGAAAACAAAATATCGATTATTGAAATTATTATTCATGAAACTTGGTTATTTAGCACCTTCTATAAAATTCACATCAATTGACAAAAAAAAAATATGAATTTCACATCATCATGTACAAGTTCTCGTGAAACATCATTTAGATGTTGGATAAAATCATAAATTATTTAAGACAAGATAACATCATAAATATTATACAAGAATAAAAGGATATATATTTCAAACATTGCAATCTCAAACATACGCACAGTAGTTTAAACATAAAAAATATAATATCAATACTATAAAATTTTCTCCCTATTTTTTCATTTAATAGACTATTTTAGAAAAATATTAACATCAAATTATTAGTCATTTGTCCAAGATATAACATGGCTTGATTATTAAAAAATCATCTTAACAAATTCGAGAAAAATTGTCAAATAATACTTGCTTTATAAATTTTCTATAGAGTATTATAATTACTCTAAAATTACCAAAAATTAACCATACCTAGATAAACGAGTCTAGCTTTCATAAAAAAATTCAAAATAAAAATATAATCTCGCCAAACAATTCATATAAAATAGTGCGCAAAGCTGTCAGGAAATTCGCACGATAGATTACTCGAATTTCAAAATGAAATTACTATTCACACGCTTTGAATTAGATTCCATAATGTATTCAATCGAAGCTCTCGACAATGGGAACAAAGGCCAAATAAAACCGTGTCAAAATGAGGACACTGACAATAAGAAAAACGAAGTTTAAATTTCAGTTAACAAATTAAAATATAGTGAATTACCTATGGGGTCTTGGAGACTATGTATGTGCCCCAAAATTAATGTCCCAATCCATTTATATATATATATATATATATATATATATATATATATATATATATATATATATATATATATATATATATATATATACTAGCTATGAACCCGTGCCTGAAGGCACTCTAACAATATTAATTTAGAAAAAAAATATAACACGTTTGGTTAGAGACAAACAATTCTTGAGATAAAAATAAACTGAAAAATATTCAACCAAACACAAATAATAGTTGCACAAAAAGCTACAAAACTATAAATTAATCAACTAAAATATACTCTTATGTAATAAAAAAAATCTCAAATAATCGAGATGACATAAATATAAAATAGCTCATAAATGCTAAATGTTTTTTTTATAAACACCCATTCGTCTCATAATTGTATAAATTATGGATATATCACCATACATATATCCCTCGACAATACCAAAGAAATCTGATCAATTCATCAGTGCCAAAACGTACGCCATTCTTGATCCCAGAAACTTGCCACTTCACTGTAAACAAACAGAAAAAAATTATGTAAAGAATATTATATAATAATAATCGTAGAAAAAAAAAACTCACACACCATCCTTTTACTTCTCATTCGGTAAAAGACTCTCAGTGGTCATAAAATGGCCATTGTAGGATTTGTTTAAACAATTAATAAAAAAGCACAACTATAATTATACTTAAATTACACAATTCTGAAAATTATAAAAATGATGAGATTAGGTTAAAAGTAATATAGCATCATTTTTATATGGTAAAAAACTTCCGATGGTCATAAAATAGTTGTGGTATGATTTGTATAAATAAATAATAAACAAAATACTATAGATATATTAATTAAAAAGATTAGTGAAAAAAAAGAACTCACAGCATACAACAACATCACTTCTCACACGGTGAAAGTCTTTCAATAGTCCTATAATGGCTTGATCTGTATAAAAACATAATAAAAATAACATAATAGATATATTAATTAAAAATAAATAATAAAAAATAGTGAAAAGAAAACTCACAGCGTACGACATCACTTTTCCTACTGTAAAAGTTGCAATAGTCATTGGTCATTATATGATATTTATAAAAGAAAAAACAAACAAAAAATAGATATATTAATCAAAATAATAAATAATTTAAAAAAAACTCACATAGCGCAGTAGCGCAGCATCACTTCTCCTTCAACCAAAAAAAAGCAGCATCACTTCTCCTTCGACCAAAAAAAAAGCAGCATCACTTCTCAAACTTCCAACCTAAAAGGATTTGTACAAAACAATAATAAGCAAAAGAAAAATAGATATATTAATTAAAAAAATAAATATTAAAAAATTAGAAACTCACAATATCCCCTTTCCGCATCATACTTTTTATACTTTATATGCAAACATCACTCCTCATACGTAAAAGGCTTCTGGTCCTACCATTGTTTTCCTTCTCCAAAATCAAATTTCGTACAAAAGTTAAAAAAAGATAGTATGAGTCATTACCTTAATTGTTGGTATTTGAAAGGATACAAAAGCAATTGATTTTAGTTTGGAAGATTGAACAAAGATGTTTAGAAAAAAATCAAGTTATAAACGTACATGTAATTTAAAAATATAGATAATTAGAATTAGATAGATAGAAAAGAATCTTTTGAGATATATGTGGGATTTTAACCATATGAGCATAAAGTAAAAAATCAAGTTATAAACGTACAGGTAATTTAAAAATATGGATAATTAGAATTAGATTGATAGAGAAGAATCTTTTGAGATATATGTGGGATTTTAACCATATGAGCATAAAGTAAAATAATTAAAAAAAATTAAAGATGAATAGCGTAATATAGAATGGATTTAATAAAATTAAAAGCGTTGTTAAAAAAAATTAAAAGGGTCCCACATGGTATAGAAGGTAATTTAAAAATATGGATAATTAGAATTAGATAGATAGAGAAGAATCTTTTGAGATATATGTGGGATTTTAACCATATGAGTGTTGTTAAAAAAAATTAAAAGGGTCCCACATGGTATAGATCTAATGGCTAGAAAATATCAAGAGGACATCAAGACATTTTAAACCATCGATCGAATTCAAACAATCTGGACCATTAATTAGAATTGATCTAAAGGCCGAAAATGATAGAAAAATAATCCGACGGCTAGAAAATATAGAAGGAAATATGAGACATTTTGGGCCGTTGGCCCTTCTCCAATATTATATAGATATATATATATATATATATATATATATATATATATATATATATATATATATATCTAAGGGGGTATAAAGAGAGGTCAGGATTGATTCTTAGCCAAAAATATGTCACGGGCAACGCTCCTGATCATTTCATTACTTAAAAAATTAAAAACTTCCTAATCTACCCTTGGTATATATATTAGCTATTAAATAAGAAATTCTAAAAATATTATACACTCTTTTTTTTTGCATACATATGAGGCATAAAGCCGGAGTTGAATAGAAAAACTAAACAACTACACTCTCACAGAGAGTCAATAACTAGCCTAGGAATCGCACATCCACTCCTATCCCTAGTCACACTATCCCATAGATAATCTGGTGGATCATCCAGCACGCGAGGTCCTTCACTTGATGCCGCACCCTTCTTCGCAAGAGTGTCCGCACAAATGTTCGCTTCTCGATATATTGACCGTATTTCAAAACCAGAGTTAGCTCGTATCATTTCTTGACAATCTTGGCCAATGTGGCAATTCCACCTCTTTGAGCTACCACCGCCCTTCACTAGCGCGTGAAGCTCACTCGAGTCCGTCTCGACCACTAGATTTCTTATTCCCCGCTCCACTACCCACTTTAATCCAAAGTGCAATGCGAGGACCTCCGAACGGAATGACGATCCTGCAACGCATGAGCCCGAAAAACCCGATACATAATTGCCCTCTTCATCCCTTAATACACCTCCTATACCTGCAGTTGTGTTTACTCTATCATAACTACCGTCCACGTTGAGCTTAAGAGTACCATTAGGTTTAGTCCACTTAATCAAAACGCTCTTTGCTGATCTTATCACGCCCCCGTCGCACTCTCTCCCCCACGCCGATACAAAAGAGCTAGCGAGTTTGATAGTGTCGCGTTTTAGCCCTGAAGTTCTTGGAGTAGCTGTAACATTCTCGAAAATTGCTTCATTTCTCCTTGACCACAACACGTTTATCGCGGCTACAAATACTAACTTCCATTCAATTCCGCCATAGCTATACTTGGTTTTTAAATTCGTATCAATCCAGCTTCGAATTTTCTGCAAATCTTGCTCCCCCTGTTCGCCGGCAGTTTGGGTAGCTGCTGCAGCTGCCGCAGCTTTTTGGTAGGCGAATTGCAGGTTTTTTTTACTATTCTGCAGACCTGTCTCACCCTCGAGGTCTGCGCGTGACAGGTGAGCTTCTGACCTCAGCAAGGACCGCTCCACACCCCTCGTTACCGTAGCAGCATTCCAGGAACTTGCTCCATCAATGTTGTGATTTAATTGGCCCCTATTCGGTTCAAGCACTCCAAGTTCATTCCATAAGACAGCTGCTGTTTTACAACTTGTAAAAATATGGAGTAAGTCCTCCACCACAGCACCACAACTTGCACAATTCATATTATCAATGATATTACGTTTATATAAATTAGCCGCGGTGGCCAATCTATCCCAAGCAACCCGCCACAATAGTACACAGAGTTTTTGTGAGCACTTTAGTTGCCAAATGAGTTTCCAATTGAAGTTGGGAACTGCCCATGTCCCATCAAAGCCTTTTATCGCTGATTTAACGGAAAATTGCCCCGAGGGTTCTCTTAGCCATTTATAAAATCTTCCGTGCACATCCCCACTTTCAATAGTCCCCTCCTTTAGTAAATTTTCTCCAATACATATCGCCCTACACATACCCGAATCATTCGCTTTACTTTCGTAATTAAGAAACCCATCTTTGAAATATTTTTTCTTAAACACATCTACCCAAGCAACTTTCTGATTTTGGAGAAGTTTCCAACCCAATTTCCCAAGAAGCGCTAGGTTAAAATTCCTTGCGCTACGAAACCCCAGGCCACCATAAGCTTTCGGTTTACATATCGACTCCCAGGAGATCCAATGTATTTTCCTTGCTTCTTCCGTAGAACCCCATATGAAGTTACGCGTAATACGATCAATTTCTTTACAAACATAACAAGGTAGTTTCATCACTTGCATTTGGTACGTTGGTATAGCGCTAAGTACTGACTGGGCAAGTGTAATTCTACCTGCAAGTGAGAGACTTTTTGCCTTCCAAATCGCAAGCTTGCTTCGTATCCGTTCCATTATCCTCTTGTAAAAACCCTTAGGTAACCTACCGGATTGTATTGGCGTTCCTAAATAGGTACCAAAGGATTCACTTAGACAGAAGCCGCTAATTTCCGCCAATTCGAGTTGAAGATCCGTTGGAATATTTTTTGAGAAGTAAACTAAAGACTTTTCCGCACTCACCGTTTGTCCAGCTTCTTTACAGAACACATCCAATGTTTCTCGTATTAAGTTGACCTGTGAGACCGAAGCTTCCCCAAACAGCATTAAATCATCTGCGAAGAACAAATGGGACAATTCCGGTCCACCTCTACTCAATCTAATCGGTTTCCAGCTACCATTACCACATAATTCATGAATTAACATGGACAGTCTTTCCATACATAGTATGAAGATATACGGCGAGAGGGGGTCCCCTTGCCGAATTCCTCGGAATGGCTTAAATGGAGTAAGTGGTTCACCATTCCAAAGGACTGTCATCTCATTTTCCGCCATGCTTGTCATTATTATCGAAATCCAGCTCGCCGGAAAGCCAAACCCTTTTATCGTGTCTTCAATAAATTCCCATCTGATCTTGTCATAAGCTTTTGCTAGATCAATTTTAATCGCCATGATACCGTTCTTCCCTTTGAGGTTACGCATTCTGTGATCTATTTCACGAACTAAAACAATATTATCAGTTGTTGATCTTCCTGGTAAAAAGCTGCTTTGACAAGGACCAATTTTATCAGCAAGTAACGGCCTTAGTCTATCGACCATAGCCTTCATAATAAATTTACAAGGTGAATTAATAAGACTAATCGGTCGAAATAGACTAACCCTTTCTGGATCAACTACTTTCGGAATAAGGTGGATAAGTGTACCGTTGAGGTGAGGAGGGAGCCTCCCTGTCTCAATAGCATTTTGAAACATGGTCGCAATTGCGCTTCCAACTGTATTCCAACATTTTTGATAAAAAGCTGCTGACATCCCATCTGGGCCAGGGGCCTTCATCGGATTTGATTTAAAGACAGCTTCCTTGATTTCTTCTTCCGAAAATGGTAAATCAAGAGCTTGCGCCTCTTCTTCACCTACAAACGGAACCTTTGGGAGGGAAAAAACCCAATATTGTCTTCTGGTTCTTCGTATAATTTTTCAAAGTAATTCCGAACCAAATTTTTTAACCCGTCTTCTTCCTCCACCCACTCGTCATTTTCGTTCTTTAATCGAGTGCAATTCGTTTTTTTCTTTCGCACAATCCTTGATAAGTGATAATATCTAGTGTTTCGATCCCCGTCTTTGACCCAAACATCTTTTGAATTCTGAAAAGCCACGATTTCTTCTTGTACTAATGCACTCTCGTATTCCTTTGTCAACCTATTCCCCAAAACTCGGAGGGAGGAATTATATGAACTTTGAAGTGCTTTCTGAATACCACGGAGTCTTGCTGTTAAAATTCTTTTCCGCTTGTGAATATCCCCAAAGCTTTCCATCTTCCATTTATTAATATGGGTTTGAATGTTTTCTATTCCGCGACCGATACCTACTGCATCCCCTTCCCACTTACTTCCGATAAAGTCCTGGAACCCTTTATGGAGGCACCAAGCTGTTTCGAAACGAAAGCGACGCGTATGATTACCTTGTCTCCTAGGAGGACAGATTTGGATAAGGATTGGTAGATGATCGGAATGTACTCGAGCAAGATGAAACACCCGGGCTGTAGGAAAAAGTCCAATCCACTCTGAATTACCATATGCCCTGTCCAGCCTCTTCATTATTCTTTGACCAGTATTCCAAGAATCACACCATGTAAAGCGAGGTCCTTCGAAACCCAAGTCAATCAACCCACAATTTTCCCTCCATTCCTCAAATCTTTCCATTCGCCGCGTTACACCTTCTACTCCTCCTTTCTTATCCTCCTCTTTCCCTATCTGATTGAAATCACCGGCAATTAACCACGGAATATTTAAATTATGAAACGCTTGATAGAATGCATTCCAAAGTTCTTCTCTTTCTTTATAGTGTGTCCGCGCATAGATTGCCGAGAAAACCCACGATCTACATCCACTTTTGCTTACTTCGACATTAATTACTTGACGGCCAGCTGATAGAACTCGAACAGAGATATCCGTATTATTCCAAATCAACCATATGCCTCCCTTATAGCACTCTGAATCAACGCGGACAGAGTTATCTTTTTGTAAGGAATTAATAACCATGTCCGCGTTAGCACCACTTATTCTGGGTTCAACAATTACGGTAAGCCAGGCTTTATGGTACGCCATCATATCCTTCACGACTCGTCTGAACCTTTCACTTGCCGCGCCATAGCAATTCCATACAATTATATTCATTGGTTGTTGCGTGGAGTCCCAATTTATATCTGAAACGTTTGTTGTACACATCATTAATAAAATAATTAAATGAGGAGAGGGGGGTACCCGAACGCGCTCATTGTGTCGATACGGACTCATCCGCACCATTCCGCTCTTGCTCCACAGTAGCATTTTGTTGATTTTCAGGTGGTGTTTCTGGTATTTGTGTTTCCACCATGTTTTGGTCCCCTTCGTCATCTACTGTAATAACCAACCGCGGGCCCCTATCATGTTCCAAATGGTCAACAGCATTTTCATTGGGCATGCTGATGTTCCTCGGTTGTAATGTGACTCCAGGTTGTAGCGCTGGAGTGTTCATTATGGTCCCTGGAACTGAAGTTTGGTTTTCCAAGTTTTGACCAAAAATTGCATTTTGGTCCCTATCTTTTTCTCCCCTCCTCAAAAGAGTAATTTGTTGTTCACCCATCACCTTATCACTCCCCTGCCCCTTCGATTCATCTACCTTTGTCCAAGGTACTGATTTTCCATTTTTTCCATTTCTTTTTTTTCCGCCATGCTCAAAGTTTTTTTCCCGTTATTAACTCCGTCAATTTCCACCGGCTTAGGCATAGCCGAAAACTCCCTTATTTCCAGTACAGAACTCAGAGTTCTTTGTTGTTCAAAATTCGGAGCTGCTATTATTTTATGGCCCCCCTCATTTATTCTTTTATCCCGTATTCCTCCTTGACCCAACTGACTCTTCCCCTTATTATTCCTCCATGAACCACCCGATGTCTGACCTCTGCTTGGTGGTAGAGTATTTGTTTCTCCATTCGATCCCCATTCTATATCCTCTATTCTTAAAGCCTCATATCGCGAGCTTAAGCCTCTCCCACTCACTCCTTTTTGCACCCCTTGACCAACTCCTCCCTTTGCTTTCCCATAACTCCGGTTATTTCTCCGGACCGTCATCCACTCACCATACTTCTCAGTCGAAGCCTCCCTATGTTGTTCTGTTGTGTTACTAGGAGTTTGTGCGTTATTATTCCTTTCACCTTCCCCTTGACGTGTAGGAGCATTAGGAGGACACCCCTCTTTTCTATGTCCGAATTTCCCACACCCAAAGCAAATAAGATGTAAGCCTTCATATTCAACTTTACATGTATCCGGACCGATGCGAACTTCCGGTTCTAAGGGCTTGCTTAAATCTATTTCCACCGCTAGTCTCGCATAGTTACCCCTAAGTCTACCCTTCGTTAACGCGTCAATTCTAACTGTTTTACCAATTTTATCGCCGATTTTTCGTAAGATACGAGTCGTATAATTATGCATTCCCACGTTCGAAACTCGTATCCAAGCAACTGTTCTTGTAATGGAATTGGTCATGGCATTAAAACTAGGTGTCCACTCGCGCACAATTAAATAGTGGTCTAGCACCATCCAAGGTCCTCCCGAAATAGCAAAATTGAAGTCGTCTCGAAGCTCGAACTTAACCATATAATACCCGTATCCAACATCCACCATCTCTAAATTTCCCACCGGATTCCAAATTTGACGTAACTTGGTTGATAAGTAAGTGAATCCTACCTCACGACCCAATAAACGAACTACTACGGTATTTCTCCATAGTCTAATGCCTTCCCGAATTTCCTCACGCGTACGAAGAACCATTGGGATTGTTACAGTTTCGTCCTCTACATCGTCTTCGGCTAGGTCTTCATCCTCCATGAACTTATCTCCACCCCAACCTGCATTACTCTTCCCTTCCTCTTCATCTACCATCACAGGAATAACTACATTATTCCTTGTTAGCGTATTCTTCCAATTACCGAGCCTAGCCCCGGGGTTACTTACCCTTTGCGAAGTTACTGCAGGTACTGAGGTATTCCTCGCTGCATTTGTCAGTGGCGCATTAGGCCCTAGTAATTGAGTCGGCAGCAGAGGAGGGACCGCAGCAGCGCAGCTTTCTTCCCTCACCGATGATGAACGTAGCCTTTTGCCTTGTCTCTCTTTCTCCATAACATCTAACAGTGCTGGAAAGGTTTCCTGTTCACTGTCTCCCATTTGCGTATCATAATCTTGTCCTTTAGTCGTTTCTTCACCTGCTGTCGTGTCATGAGTCTCTACCGGCGGCACAAGGTCGCCAGCTGCAGCGGAAAGCGTTGCTGTCATCGCCGGAGGCGACTGGAATTGAAACGTGAATTAGGTTTTCCGTCAGATGCGGAGCAGAAATTTTTTTATAAATGTTTTTTTAAAAATATTATACACTCTCTCCTCACGTTTTCCTTTTTCTTTTCTCTACTGTCGGCTCATCTAAGCCTCGCCTTCTCCGCGCGTCCACCACCACTAGCGCCTCCCTCCCTCAGCCTCTTTCCTTCACTTTCCGTTCACAGTGCCACTCCAACACCATCGAATTACATCTGCGGGGCCACCCAACACCATTTCAAACTCCCTCTCACTTTCAGTCAATTTCTCCTTCGATTTACACTCGATGCAAATAACTGTAACCATATCGCGTGGAAGGTGTTCGACAAAATGGCTGAGAGACATGATGTTCTATTTTCTGGGCTAATTTCTGATTCCAAGACTTATTCATATGCTGCTAAAAGTCTTGGTGGTATGTTTTATCTCTTTTTTAATTAATATTATGTGTGTATACACTGTTAGAGCTTTACTTCATCAGAAAATACGTGATTCATATACACATCCTCAGTTTAATTCAGATGTAATGAAGCCTACAAATCGAGCAGTTAATGGATCAAGAAGTTGTGAATTTATCTGGTGGAGAGTTACAAAGAGTTGCTTTAACTCTTTGTCTTGGAAAGGTTTGTTTTGTAAAATTTCATTTTATTGAAATAAACAAATTTGATTTGATTTGTGATGATTAAATGTGTGTACAGCCTGCTGATATATATCTGATAGATGAACCGAGTGCTTATTTGGATTCAGAGCAAAGAATAGTGGCTTCGAAAGTTATAAAAAGATTTATACTTCATGCTAAAAAAACAGCTACAATTTTTGCATAATGTAGTGCAATTTTTGCACAATATAGAGACCTGTAATGCAATTTTTTTGTATTATAAGAACCTGTAATGCACTTTTTGCATAACATAGGATCCTACAATTTTTTGCAACCAATAGTGCAATTTTGCATAATACAGGGACCTTTAGTTCATTTTTAGAATAATATAGAGACCCATTTTTTGCATAACAGAGGGACCTATATTGCAATTTTTGAATACTGTAGGGACATAATATCTGCACAATATAGGGACCAATATTTGCAATTTTTAACAATATAGGGACCTTAGTGCAGTTTTTTCATAATATAGGGACCTACAGTGCAGTTTTTCTTGCACGATCTACAAACTTTTTACATAAATTGACTTTTATTGAATTATCATCATTAGTATAATGATTTCTTGCACGTATATTTCTTATCTTTTACCTTTTTCTCATCAGGGCTTTATTTGTATGAAGTTGGAGAGCCATTCAACATAAGTATGTTTTAATCCTATATTCTAATTATAAGAGCAATACGGATCTTAAATTAGGGTTTCAAGGTTCCAATTCTTAGTCTCCTCGGACTAAAGTAGTCAAATATTTGTGTTAAACGTTTTTGTCTCATCAGTAGCAAAATTTAGAGGTTTTCTTGCATCAGATCTGTAGATTATGCATCATTAGCTTATTTTGTTAATTTATTTGCTTCATTTGGTTAACAGTGTAAGGTTCATTAGCTTATGAGACAGTGTAAGATTCATTAGCTTATTTATTCATTAGCTTATTTTGAGACAGTGTAAGATTCATTAGCTTATTTTGAGACAGTGTACTATACATGTACTTTAGTTGATGATAATTTGATAATGCGTTATCTTAATATACATGAGCAGAGAGATAGGGACAATTACCCCTATATTTTGTCAAAATTCAACAAAAAACAACCTTATCCTTTTAAAAGGGACAATCACCCCCTATATTTTGTCAAAATGCAACAAAAAACCACCTTATAGTTTTAAAAGGCACAAAAACCTCCTATATTTTGTATAAATTTAAAAAAACAACTCTATACTTCTAAAAGGGACAAATACCCCCTATAGTGTGTACAAATTCCAAAAAAAAAAAACCTATACTTTTGAAAGTGTCAAATACCTACTATATTTTGTTAAAATTTTAAATAAACCTTATCTTTTTAAACGGAACAAAAAAAAATCCTATATACTTTTAAAAGGGTCAAATACTATCCTATATTTATGTAAAAATATAAAAAAATAACTCTATACTTTTAAAAAGGACTTTCAAAATGGGACAGATATACCTTTCACATTTTTATTTTCATTTTTAAAGATTGAGTAGTATTGGTTCGAAATATTACCCCACGAATATTAAACGTGATTTCATCTATTTTAGGAAAGTTAATTCCACGAAGAAATATTGGTATTGTTATTCGAGAAGTAGACGAACGTTATCTATTTTAGGTGTTAAAATCATTTTAAACGATATTCAAATTTGGTGTTATCTATAAAATTTGTCGTTTAATTCATTATTACGTGTTTGAATTCAATCATATTATTTGACATATGAACTCAATATATATATTTCAGAATTAATTTTGCACAATTTATTATAATTTTTCAAATTCATTTTAACCCAAGACCTTCAGGTACGGGGCATTCCCTAGTATATATATATATATATATAAGACAAATAAATTCTTCTTTTCTCCTTCATTACCATTTTTATCTCATTCATTATAATTTTCTCTTTACTCCTTCATTGAGTATCAATATTTTCCAGCTTCGACCACCATCACCGACCATCGCCACTGCTGTCAAAAAAATACTGAGTACAACTGGAAAAAGTATTGAGTACCCGGTAAACGTTACCAAGATTTTAGAAATTTAACTAGAGTATTTGAGAAAATTTACTGAGTATTTGGAAAATTGTACTGAGTATCGGGAAATACTACTTAGTATTAGGGCAGAACTGCAGAGTAATCTTGGAAAATTATATTTAAACAAGTAAAAAAGATAATAAATCATAATTAGTATTTTTATACCAGTAAAATTATAAATTAAAAGTAGAACAAGGAAAAAAAATATATTACAGAAAGAAATGTTGAGTACTCGAACAAAGACAAAGAAAAAAAATACAATGGGAAGCTTTCTTCTTCCTGGGTACTAAAAGCTTTGAAAGAAAACAAAAAAGAAACAAACTAAAAACTTTCTTCTTCATGAGTACTAAAAGCTTCGAAAGAAAACAAAAAGAAAAAGAACTAGAAGCTTTCTTCTTCCTAAGTACTAAAAGCTTCGGAAAGAAAAACTAAAAGCTGGGTACACAACCTCTTCTTCGTGAGTAAAAATTCAAAGCTTTCTTCTTGAGTGCACAAATCCGGCGGTAAGAAGCTGAGTATCACAAGTATGAACATAGCTCAGATCTTCACGCGAACAGATCCATCTTCCTTCGTATTGCCGGAGTTTGAACTGCTACTAGAGGTCTTTATGCAAACAGATCCACACACTTCAATCCATGGAGATCTGCTTGAGTGTCTCCAACTAATTGAGGGTTTTAGAAGAGCAAACATAATATTGCCAGGGGGAACAAATATATTAGTGAAAGAAGCTTTGAATTGTAGTAAATTCAGAAGAAACTTATAAAGTTTCAAAGACATGCGTCTCAATGGTTGTCATATAGAGACTATGAATGAAGGGAATAAAGAATATCTTTTCATTACATCAAATATTTCATGTTAGAAGAAGGTGAAAGAAAGACTCCCAATTTTCTCATTAGGGTTATATTACGTAACTATGAGAATGTGGAATCAAATATTGTTATGAAACAGAAGTTCAATGACCCAAAAATGTTTATGCCATAGCATGAGCGTCTTGACCACCATAAATCAATAATGACACGTTGAATAGTTGAGAACTCACTTGGACATTCCCTAAATAATCAAAGATTCTATTACCCCGTGAATGTATATGTGTTGCCTGCTCACAAGGGAATTTAAATATAAGATCATCTCCAATGAAAGTTAACATTGAATCTCCAACATTTTTACAAATAATTTAAGGGGATATTTGTGGACCTATTGATCCACCTGGTGGACTATTTCGTTACTTTATGGTCCTAGTAGATGCATCATCAAGATGGTCACATGTGAGTTTACTTCCAACACGAATAATTACTTTTTCCAAACTTCTTGCTCAAATAGAAAAATTGAGTGCACAATTTCCAGATTATCCAATAAAGACTATTCGTATGAATAATGCTGTTGACTTTACATCCCAAGCATTTAATGATTATTGCATGTCAATGGGCATTGATGTCGAACATTCTGTAGCACATGTACACGCTAAAAAATTGCTTGGCAGAGTCATTTATTAAGAGAATGCAACTAATTGCTAGACCTTTAATTTTAAGGTCTAACTTACCCACTTTTGTCTGGGAGCATGCAATTTTACATTCTGCTTCATTGGTTCGTGTTAGACCAACTTCAGTTAATCAATATTCACTATTACAACTTGTTTCTCGTCAAGTAGTCAGATGTGTCTCATTCTAAGTTTTTTGGTTGTGCAGGATTTCTCAACCACAACTAACGAAATTGGGTCCTCAAATATGTCTTAGAATCTATGTTGGTTTTGATTATCCATCCATCATAAGATATATTGATCCCCTGGCGGGTGATTGTTTGAAGAAAGATATGCATATTGTCATTTTGATGAGACAACTTTCTCACCATGAGGGTGAGAAAAAGTATTATTTCATAATAAACAACGGGAAATTTTATGGAATGTAACATCTTTGTCTCACCTTGACGCGTGCACAAATAGATGTGAGCAAGAAATAAAAAGGATACTTATTTACAAAATATTGTACATCAGTTACCAGACGTATTCCGTAATATTAAGAAAGTAACAAAAAGCTCATATACCTGATGCAAATACACCAGCACGGGTTGATATCCCCAAAGGACAACCTGACAATATGGTAAATTTGGGCATTAAACGCGGACGTCCTATCGGTGAAAAAAATAAGAATCCTCGAAAGAAAAGGGTACAAGAAGCAAGTTCTCTTAATGAAATAAGTACGATAAAAATACGACTGATGAGTCTAAAGAAAAATCTTTCGTAGAGACACATATCTGAAAAGATCTCTTTGAATACAAGAGAAAGTTCGGATAGAAAGAAAGACATTGTAGATAATGTGTTTGCATATGTTATAGCTCCCAAACATTGTGAATGATGATCCTGAACCAAAAATGGTAAAAGAAGTTGACATGGAAATGATTGGACTAAATGGAAATATGCAATACTAACCGAATTGAAATAATTAGAAATTCGAAAAGTTTTTTGACCAATAGTCCAAACACCTTACAGTATGAATCCAGTTGGATTCAGATGGGTATTTTTATGGAAATGCAACAAGAATAATAAAATTGAAAAATACAAGACAAGACTTGTGGCACAATGTTTTTTACAAAGACCTTTGATTAATTATAATGAAACATATTCCCATGTAATTGATGCAATTACATTACGATACTTAATCACTCTAGCAGTCACATAATAACTTGATATGATTAATGTTGTCATCGAACGTTTATATGAATATCCCTAAAAGATTCAAAAAAAATGATGCATATAATAAAAAGCCTCATGGTTTATACTTAATTAAGTCACAAAGATTTATATGGATTGAAACAATCTGGAAGAATGTGGTATAACCACTTCAATGAATACCTTATTAGGGAATAGTACATCAACAATCCAATTTGTCATAGGATTTTCATCAAGAAATCTAAAAATGGATTTTCTATTATAGCAGTATACGTGGATGACTTAAATCTCGTGGGAACTCCATAAGAACTCATTGCGACGGCTAATTATCTAATGAGAGAATTTGAGATGAAAAATCTACGAAAGACAAAGTTTTGTCTCGGCCTGCAGATCAAACACTTGTCAAACATGATCTTTATTTACCAATCAACATATACCTACAAGATTTTTAAACGATTTTATATGGAGAAGGCTCATATATTAAGTAGTCATATGGTTGTTCGATCACTATTTATAAATAAAGATCCTTTCCATCCTTGAGAAGGAGAAAAGAATTATTAGGTCCGGAGTACCATATCTTAGTGTCATAGGAGAATTAATGTACCTTGAAAATTTTACAAGATCTGGCATATCATTCCCAGTTAACCTATTGGCAAGGTATAGCTCAGAATTAACAAAAAGACATTAGAATGGAATTAAATATGTCTTGCGTTATCTTTGTGGAACAATTGTTATGAGCTTGTTTTACTCAAAAGATTCAGAACGACAAATAGTAGGCTATTCTAACGCTGGTTATCTTTCTAACCAAGCAAATCTCAAAGTGGTTATGTTTTTACTTGTGGTGGCACTGCGATATCATGTAGATCTGTGAAACAAATTCTACTTGCCACTTTATCTAATCACTATGAAATATTGGCACTACATGAAGCAAGTCGAGAATGTATATGGTTGATATTCCTAGTTCAACATACCCGAGAGACATGTGAGTCCTCCATAATAAGAAATATGTCGACGGTATTTTATGAAGATAATGATACTTGTATCACACAAATTCAAAATGGGTACATCAAAGGCGACAGAACGAAACATATTTCACCAAAGTTTTTCTACACACATGAGCTATAGAAGAATGGAGATATTGACATTCAATGGATATAATCATGTAACAGCAGATTTATTTACAAAAAATCGTTTCCAACCACAATATTAAATACAATATTGGAATGCGACAACTCAGATACTTCTTACCAGTATCAGGGGGAAGAATGAACAAGACGCTATGCTTTTTTTTCTTCGTCCAATATTTTATCCCACTGGGTTTTTTTGGCAAAGATAATTAGTTCTATGTATATGTACTCTTTTTTCTTCGCCCAAGTTTTTATCGCACATGATTTTTATTGACAAGGTTTTAACGAGACATATTTTATAATAAATGGACATCCAAGGAGGAATATTATAAATAATAAAATATATTTATTGGATATCCTTTGGGTTCATGGGACATTCCCATTTCCATATTAAGGGTCACCTATTGTATAATATGAAGAGACATATATCTTCTACCATTGTATTTTACGCACAAGTTGAAAGAAAAAAATAATATTATACGCTATTTGACTTAACTTCACATTAGATGTAATGTTAAAATTACTTTGAATTTTTTAAACATTTGTTAATTTGATTCTTAAATTTTTTTTTATGTAATTTAAGAAAATAAATGAAACAATCCATTTAATTTAAAAGGTCAACTATAAACTTTCCATTTTTTTTAATGGAAATACTATTTTGTAGTAATTGAATTATTATAGAAAATGGTAAAGCGTTATTTATTATTCAAAACATGCAAAATATAAATGAATGCCTAATACGATGTACTATAAATTTTACATGTTATGTATCTTGTAACCACATCTCCTCGATTCAATACCTTATTTGGAAGGAAAAAACTGTTCCATGAAAACAAAAACTAAATCATAATAAAAATCAGATGATCAAGTGATCATGTTTCAACTTATCGGGTTTGGAGTAGCTAATCTCTTTCATATCATCTTTTCACTTTCTTATATACTATCTATCATTTTAGTATCAAATGGTTTTAGACTAAAACTTGTTCACATAGATTCTCCAAACTCTCCTTTCTACCAACCAAATCTTTCTACCATCCAACGATTTCAAAGAGATAGTAGAACATCTTACTCAAGAGCTTCATATTTTGAAGCAATTGCAACAAATAAAGCTATCCAAATTCCATTGCTCCATCATGTGTATTTCACCGTTGAGATAGGTCTCGGTACTCCTGTCGTTAATAAAACCTTAATTTTTGACACAGGTTGTGGTCTTACTTGGACACAATGCTCACCTAACACTACATCTGTCAGGCAAGATATACCTTTGTTCAATCCGACTGAATCTACATCCTTCAGAAAGATGGAGCGGTGGCATGATTTATCAAGATTCTTTCATTGCGTGTATAGCAAATGTTCATATAAAAAGACATATGGGAATGGGGTCGAAACTAGTGGGTATCCAGCTATTGATACTTTCACTTTTGGTGTAGAAAGCGTTGGTCGTGCAGTTTTTGGTTGCGGAACACATACTATTGGATTCACATTTCCTAATCAGAAGATTTCTGGGATTGTTGGAGTGGACAGGAGCCCTCTTTCTCTAATACACCAACTCAGCAATGTTACTAAAAATCGTTTTTCATACTGTATACCATCATCGATAAGTATGCATTCATATGTGATATTCGGTCACGAGGCTACTATATTATCAAGAAATGTCCAATCAACTCGTTTCATAGGGCAAAACTCAAACTACATATTGGACATAACTGATTTTAGCATTAATGGAAAACGACTAAGATTGGGATTACGACACATAACTTTTCCAGATGGCTGCATTATTGACACAGGGACACGTGTAAGTGTCATTAAACAAGATGCCTTTAATCTTTTACTTGATGAACTTGTGACATACTTTACACAGTTTGGGTCTTTAGTAAGACATGTTGGAGGTCCAATACAAAGAGCACTTTGCTATAAAAAAAAATCTACAAGTTTCAATCAATTGCCAAACATGACGTTTCACTTTGAAGGGGCAAATCTTGAAGTTCCACCATCAAGTTTGTTTGTACATATTGATGATATATTCTGCCTCGATATGGTGGGTTCTCCAAGCGTAACCATCTTAGGAAGCTATCAACAAAAAAATGTACGATTTTTGTATGATATTGGGAGTGATATACTTTCGTTCGCTAATGATGATTGTTCTGATAATACAACTTAGCCTATTTAGGCAGAGTATTTGTAATCTCACATAATAATAATATATTACATTGAGCATTCTTGTTATAATAATAATAATAATAATAATAATAATAATTTCATTTTGAATAAGAAGTCATCAAACAAATTTTGCATTTGTTTTACATTCCTAATGGACCAACTAGATGGTCGTCTAAGGAGCCATCTCGTGAAAATATTTACTATTTCTGTCACCAAGCTTTAACCAAGTGTTTTTTGATCTTTGTGCCCAATAAAGTTCCTCTTTTTTCCAGTAAGACTCAAGATTAGAACTCAGATTATCAAAAATCACTTTGTTATTGTCAAAGTATAGCTCATTAAACAATTTCTCAAGCTGAGATAATGTATTTTTAATCAAAAACTGATTATTCAGGACTCTCTTTCTAGCTAGCCCATTTTGTAAAAAAAAATCAATTAGAAATTTTGTACACAAATCTCTTTATACCTCTCAGTTCTATAAAGCACTTTTTTTCCAGTGTTCCATAACTAAGTTACATAAAGACTCATCATAAATCCATCCTTTTTCAACCATAAATCTTTTCTTATGAGTTGAATTATAAATGCTAAATTTAAGAATAAATGGTGAATGATCAGACCATATAAAAGGCAACAAAGCACTCCATGAATTAGGGAACTTGTCCATCCACCTCTTACTCACAAGTGTTCTATCAAGTATTTGTTTTATCATCTGGTTGCCATTTCTCTTGTTAGACCAAGAGAAATTACATCCTTTAGCTGGTAGTTCAAATAAATTACTCACTCATTAAACAGTAGCATATTCTTTTTATGAAGGCTACCAATTTCTCCTCCCAATTTTTCTGAAGGGTACCTAATGAGGTTAAAGTCCCCCAAAAGACACTAGCAGTCAGAAATATGAGATAATCCATCCAAACTTTTAAGAAAAACTTCTTTTTCTACATCAACTGTTGGACCATATACAAAAATAATTTCACAAATTCCTGTATTTGAACCATCATAAACACATTGAATTAAGTTCCTGTTAAAACTTATAAGATTGAATTTTTTAGAATTATTTACAAAAATTGCGAGTCCTCCTGATAATCCCCCAGGGTCAACATGAGCTTCAAGAGTCATGTTTAACTTAGGGCATAAATTAAGAAGAACATCCAATTTATTTTTAGTCTTAGAAAGAAATAATACCTATATATGATGAGCCTTGACCATATCAATCAGGCTCAGCTCTGTCAAGGCTGTGCCAATGCCTTGACAGTTCCAGGCTTGTATCATTGAAGTTTTTTGGGGTTGATTTGGGTCAACCCCGCAAATCATTTCAGCTTCTTGTTCATCCAACAATCCTTCTTCATACCATCTTTCAATGCCATCTTCATTGTTGTCTTTATCAGAAAGGTGAACAACTGCCATCTCATCATCTTCCTTATCAAAGATAAGGTCAACAAGAGTTGCAGGAGAACCTTCTTCATCATCTTGTAACCCTAGGTCTTCCCTCACTTGCTTGGTTCTATTTTTGTTCTTCTCAAGAGACCCAAAACAGATAGATTTGTACGAGTTTTGAGAGATAGATGGGTCAATAATGACCTTAGGTTCAGCATGACTCATTGGGATAGTACAAATAATTGGGCCTCTACTAGTTGGGCCACAAAGGTTTTTTTATCTCATCCGGTTTAAGAGGCCTTAAAGAAGAAGTAGACTCAACTCCTTTAATGACATCTTGGCCCATGTTGATAGTAGGAAGTAGTAGAGCAGATTGGACTTTGTTATCTCTATTACCTTATTTATAATTCTCTTTTAGAATTCTCTTTATCCTCACTAAGCTCACCTCCTTCCTTAGTAGATTTCTTGCTTTTCAAAGGTTTTTTCATTTTCCTCTTCACTGAATTGTCATACCTATCATCTTTAAACACAAAATCTTTTGCTTTATTCTCCACTTCAGAGTATTTAATCCAATTTCCCAATTTTATAGCCAATTTAATTGGATTATCACATTGTCTTTCTTCATGAGAAATTATACCACACTGAAAACAAAAGCCATAAAGCTTCTCATACTTAAACGATATCCAAACATATTGATCCTTCAATATCTTAAACATAAATCCAGATAATATAGGCTTAGCAACATTGTATTGCCTTTGTTCTAGTAGTAAGGGTGTGGCTTTTAGGTTAAATTCAATAGGATCTTAATTGTAGCAAAATATTACAATTGAGAGTTGAACAATAAAAAAAATTAAATCTAATAGGTTTTCAATTCTAACTAAAGCCAAAATAAGAAACTCAATTCTTAGGCTAATTCCATTAACATCCAAATTGTGGCTTTTTGTTACAACTGGGAGTTAAATGTTACAAAATATATCTCCAATAGCTTTCCAATAATTGAGTACCCAACTGAATTACCTAATTTTTTGTTATTCCTAGCCACATCTAGCAAGTCCCAATTTATTTTTGCTACATTTTTTTTTCTTTTTTTAAAATTAAAATATATTCTATCTATATTTAAAAAAATAAAAAAATAAAATAGTATTGTATTTATAATAGGGTAAATTAATGTTTAAGGCCCAAGAGCATGCCACTCTTCTATTAAAGTCCCAAAAGCAACTAACCTATAATAATCCGTAAGAAGCTAACTAAGAAGGGGAGAAAGAACAAAAACACCCCCCTCTCTTATATTTCTTTTCTTATACACAGTGAAGAAACCAAAACAAAAACAAAAAGCCTATTAGGGTTTTGAATCCAAAAAATCTATCCTCTCTCTGTAGCTTCCCTCTCTATACCCTGTACCACCCACCTTTCTCCACCCACCGCCCCTACGCCTCCCTCTTCCCTCCTCCACCCACCACCATCGAAGACCACCTTCCCACCGATGCCCTCCTTCATCACCACGTTCCCACCGATGCCCTCCTTCATCACGGACCCAGATCTGCGCTGCAGCACCACCGAAGCCGCCACCACTGGCCGAACTGCAACACCAAGCCATCCCAACCACCATCAACGACGCCAGAGAAGAAGCCCGCCGCTGCTGCGAAGAGAAACCCATTTCTGCAGCCTTGATGCCGCTGCCTTGATGTTGCTGCGAGGAGAGACCCAGTTCGTGGCCAACCACCAATTAGACCACCGCCATCCATCGATCTGTTCCCGGTGATGATTCGCGATCCGTCGAGCTCTTCACAGATCCAGCAACAGACGAACTCAGCCCCACCACAGAGCTTGGCCTCCTTAACCTCGTTCCTCTTCCCACCACTAAGCCACCTTCACCCTCCCTCTTCCCGTATCTGCTGTAGACGAACTCAGCCCCACCGACATAACTCACCTGCAGATCTACAACTCACGCCGCCGCTGTGAACCTCCTCCTCCCTATGAACCGATCTCGTCACCACCATAATCATCTCTTCTTGCCGATCTCTCCATCAACACCATTCTTCTCCATCACGCCGAGATGCCTTCTATGTCGCCGTTCTCGAGCCGTTCTCGATCCAGTATCGGCAGTTATTTTATTTTTTTTGAAACAAAAATGGTCTGATGGTCCAGCCCATTTTGGGCTTTGTGTCCAGCCCTTTTTGGGTTGTAGGTTTTTTCCTTTCTTTGTTTTTTCCATTTTTGGTCTAGATAACTTGATTTGGGTTCAAATTTGTTGGGCCAGGACAAAATGTGTCCAGACCTGATGGGCTCAGCCAATAAATTTTTATTTTTTTTAAAACCGTGTCTTAGTTCATTTTTTTTTGTATGGATCCAGAATGTTTGTGTCCAGCTCTTGATGGTGTAGCACATTTATTGTACAAGTGATTTACTGTTTTTTAAATCTAAAAATCCTTTTTTGAGTGTTAAACGGTTTCAACATTTGTCCTTTCTAGTCTATTATTGTCTAGTCTATTATGGTCTATATATCATGGTCTATACATTATGGTCTAGTCAGTATAATTTTTTGTTTTAGATTTAAAAAATTAAACTCTAATCTATTTTGTTAATTTTGTAGGTGAAAACTAAACACTAATTACACACTAAGCTTGAGGAATCTGTATAAATATGGACACTAATTACAGCCTTCCAATATATTAATGGACACATTAGCATAAATATGGACGAAAAATGGCTTGTGTACGGACCATTGGGTACACATACTTGGACATGTCTGAGAATATGAACATATACAAAAAAAAATCAGAACAAACACATCTTAAAAACGTTAAAAAACATATAGGTCTGTACACACCTAATATAGGTCCGTACCCATGGGTACGGATCCATTCGTTTAAAGAAAAGAAGAAAAAGAATAAAAACGAAATTCTAAAAAAAATAATAATTGAAAAAGGTATAGATGGGAAAAATCCAAGCAAAAAATGTAACTAGGCCTTATAATGAAGGTTTTAGTAATTAGGCTTTAAAAACATCTTTTGTTAATAGTTAGGCTCTATTTTGTACATTCCTCTTTATAATATTATATGCGTGAATATAATTATGTTATTAGTTAAGAAGATATTTTTTTAATTAAAAAAAATAATATTTAAATGAATTAAATTCAACCAATGGTATTTTTTTCATACACTTTACTTTATTATTATCTCACTTTTAGATATCAACCAACTCTCAACTTCTTTTTAAATATTTAAGATTTAGAAAAAAAAAGTAATAAATTTAAATATATTTAAAATAAATGATATATATATAAATAATAAAAATAATTATAATTTATAATAACTTTATTTAATTATTCTTAATAATGTAACATTTAATAAAAAAAAAATTTGTATATTAATTTTAAAGTGTACAAATTAAAAAAGAAATATATACATACAAAAATTATGATTTAATTAAAATAGAGAAATTATTCAAATAAATCTAAAATAAGATTGGGAGGTTGAAATTGGAAAGCTGTTGGAGCAAAACTAAATTAAGAGTTGCTATTTGAAGAAAAAACCCGGTTTGACTCCAATTTTGGCTATCCAATTGGGTAGTTGTTGGGCTTAGGCTTAAGAAATGTTAGCTACATGTGGCTAACCCCAATTTAATTTTTCAATAAATTATTTCATTTTCATTAAGCAAAACAACTTATTTTCAACAATCTATTTTATTAATTTAACACATATTTCTAATAAAATATCATAAATAATCTACTTATATTTTTAAATTAGTTTATTGTTTGAATATTAATGATTTCGATTATATTTTTTGGATAAAATTTGAAAAACTAATACTTCTAAGATTCTCGTATAAATATAAATAATAGACATATTATTATAAAAAATATCACTATAATAATAACTACATTTAATTATTTTTAGTAATATTTAATAAAAATTAATATTAAATATATTAATTTTAATTTCAAACATATGTGTATACATTAAAAATAAACATAGACATACAAAGATATAAATTATTTAAATAGAAAAATTGTTGAAATAAATTTAGAATAAGATTGGGAGGTTGAAATTGGAGAGCTGTTAAAGTAAAACTGTTTTCAAAATTACTATTTGAAAGAAACGCCCTGTTAATTCTAGCTTTTTTATCAGGTAGCTGTTGGACTTAGCCTTATATTGTATTAAGTTGTATGCTAATCTTGTATAAAGTTGTATAGCTAGTAGTTCTATTTGTAATAGAATTCTTAGGGATAGTTTAGTCTTGGCACTGTGGTTTAACAACTATTCAATCCTTTTAACTTGAAAATTAGCTAGTTTTAATAAAAGATTTCTTGTTGAGCTGGAAAAAAAAGTATGTAGGAGTTGAGTAAACTACATATAGTGAGGATATTGATCAAAATATGCTCTTATATATAGGTATATAAATAGATGGATACGCGTAACTTTTTTATTTTTTCTTATGAAAATTTCTTTGATAAAACTTGAGTAACAAAAACAAGTAAGCAATCTTTTAATATTCATTTTTGGTTTATATACACAAAAATATATTCTTGTAAGATTTGTCCCATCAAATAGTAACATAAATGTAAATGTAATTTTACAAAGAAATCCACTAAACAATTGCCCCTGAATATAGTCTTGTGGGATTTAATTCAGCAAACAACAATATAAACCTTAAACTATAAACCTAAAAGTAGTTGGATGAAAAATAACAAAATAAAATAGATTGATTTCTAATTTTCTCTTATGTTAAATTTGATTTAGTTTTTCGGTTTCTCTAAGTAATTGGGTTTAAGAACGTATAAGATTAAAAACATTGCATGGTTGATGATGTCTCCGACAATGTTGCTCACGGATGATGCGCGGACATTGCTGATGGGGAAGGTTACTTCAGAGATGGATTCGTGTATCCTCTTTGGGTTAAAATTAAGGCAAGACACTTGGTATAAAAAAAAGAGTGAAGGATTTTTAAAGACAATATAAAATAAAAGGATGGTAAGAGGAGTTACCGTTTGAGATTACTTTTTAAAATAATCACTTGAAGTGATTTTAGATCTATAAAAATACTTTAAGTTTTTAAAATTATTTTAAGAAAAACACTAGATAAGTAATTATTAAATAATCACTTAAAGTGATTTTAGATGTTAAAATATTTTTTAGTTATTTTTATAAATAATTTAATTT
This sequence comes from Nemophila menziesii, assembly GCA_029959085.1. Classification (NCBI taxonomy): domain Eukaryota; kingdom Viridiplantae; phylum Streptophyta; class Magnoliopsida; order Boraginales; family Hydrophyllaceae; genus Nemophila; species Nemophila menziesii. The sequence continues at coordinate 4,256,032 of JARWIR010000013.1, forward strand.
TAATCGAAAAGAGCTTTTCACTCTAAAATAATCTCATTGTTGTTTATGGTAATTTTTCCATTAATTAAATTAGGTTTCTTTTATTAAAAATCTTATCTAATCCTATCTTTTTTTTAAATAAATCTAAACAATGCATAAAGAATTCAGACCGTAAGACGATACAAGAATCGAAGTAGACCCATAGAAAATCCGAGTATAAGAGCAAGAGTTGAATGCTCTGTTCTAAAGCCCCTACTTGAGAGTTTTAATTTTAAGATATCTCAGTCTCAATCAGTATGGATATCTTTTAAGTATGAAAAGCTTTTTGACTTCTGTTTTAAGTGTGGAATTATTTCTCATGAGGAAGGAAATTGTGATAACCCAAATAAATTAGCCATTCGTTTGGGCAACTGGATTAAGTTCACAGAACAAGACAAAAGGGACAAAAATTTTGTCTTTAAGGCCATGAAAAATGGTAACTATAATCAGAGGATTAAGAAACCTTTGAAGAATAAGTTTACAAAGAAAGAAAAGGTGTTAGAGGAAGGTGAAATTGATGCATCTAAGGTTCATAAAGGGGAGAAGAATATTAGAATTGGTAACTCAGTGCAGAAATCTTTGCTTAGTCCCTCAATTCAATTGGGACAAACAACACTTGAGGGTGTTGCTTTTACAACTGATCAGAGGCCTTTAAATGGAGAAGAAGTACTTAAACTTTGTGGCCCTAATGAACATGGTGTCGCCTAGGGTGTGACAAAAATAAGATTAAAATAAGCCAAGAAACTACGCACTCTCACCCTAGATAGGCACAGTACTGCAAGTATTACAGGACGTATGCAAGTTTTAATGATAAATAGAGTTCATTCTCAGGGACTTAAGTGTGTTAATCGCGTGAGTAGGAATATCGAGTAAAAGTAAATATTTAGAGAACAGAAAAGTAAAAGGAACAGATTTCGAATTTAAGCAATTAAAACTAAGAAAATAAGGACAATAAAATAAAATACGAAGAATATGAGATGAGAAATATAGCTTAGGTTTTGCTAGTATGCACTAATCCTTCTAATTCTATCTATAAATCTAGTTCACAAGGGAGAATATTAGCTCTTGGTATACTTAGTCAGGATTCTAAATTCCCCAATCTTAGACCTTGAGAGCGACTAAGGGGGCTACGGCACAACCAAGACGAGGACTCAAATAGGGTTATCAAACGCCACTAAGGCCCTATCCAGCACACTACAATCAATTGGTGATATGGTGATTAAAACAAACCCTAATGACTATCTAGTTAGAAGCATGTTTTGTCAGAACTACTATCGACACTAGACATTATGTGGTGGTTCAATAGTTAAACACCCTGTCAAGGAGACCATCTAACTACTATTAAAACAATCCTAAAGTGATCAGTTCTAGGAAAGACATTAAATCAAAACACATAAACAAATATAAAGTAAGTAGCTAATATCAAATTAAAACATGTAATTCCCAAAGAAACTTAGATAGAAGAATTAGAATTCATAGCTTATACATATGCAAAACCCAAGCTATGGGGAGTTTAGTTCATGCCTGATGGAAATAAACTAAAAGAAATTACAAAAGACATCATCTTGCTCTCTACAATAAACTGGAAGAATAAAACCTTAAGAACTAATTACTATGAGGCAAGGATGATTTACAAGTGATATAAGGGTGTATTTATAGGTGTTTAGAAGACCTAATTCGTTTTCTTGAGGAAGAGTTAAGGTAATGGACTTCTAGCCCAACTCAAATTCGTATGGAAACAAAGATAAACATTGCTGGACCGTTTTGAGCATATCTTCTTCGTTATTGGTCGGTTTGAGCTCCATAAGATACCAAAAGAATCGCAACAGAATTATCTTGACCCTATAGAAGGAAATCATCAGATTCGGCCTATTTCTTAGGTAAAAACGCCTATCTTTGGACGTGTATGCAGAATCCCAGATTTAGGCAGCTTTTCCTTTTCCATCTTTTTAGCTTTTGTTTCCTTATCTCCAATTACCATGCAAATCTCTTTCCATAAGTTGTTGTCTTTGACTTGGACTCTAATTAATCTCCATAATTATCTTTAAAGCTACACACTAAATAAACAATTAAACCCAATATGCTCTAAAAATAATAATTCTACAAATAAAGACTCAAAATAGGAAAGTGCCCTAAAACTCAAGAAAATCGACATTATTGACTTCTAAATCACTTAAAATGATGTCTCATCCTAACATAAATCTATCACAAATGAGGAGACATCAAGACCCCCAACTCAAAGTTGTATCGTCCTGATACAATAAAGATAAAAACAAAGGGAAATCTATAAATACACACTTAATAAAATTCTCAACACAATGGGAAAAAGCCTAGCAGAATATATAGAATAAACCTAAAGCACATAACTAAGAAAATTTCATGCAATAATATTCATAAACTACATACCTGTACACTTCTCATATCCACAGTCAACACGGCTTGAATTCAAGATCAGATTAGTTTCGCAATGTAAGAAGGATTGGGACTTTACTCAGTTCCCCAAGAGAGCTATAGATTGTTCATCAAACCTCACTAGTATCCAAGGATCCACTTAACTAATCTCTATTGGCTCAATCACTTCTCAATTACATAGCAAAGAATCAAAAGGTCTTTAAGGTTGTAATGTAGGTTTAGGGACGGGTATGATCATATATTTGGATAATTTAGAGTGAGCTTTTGGCTCTCTCCTCACTAGCCATCAACGAATCGCCCTAGAGCTTGAGTTACTCTCATAAAACGTTTCTCACTTAACCCAATGAATTCTTTGATGCACAATTTAGCATCCCCAATAACCCAAATTAAAGCTTAAGATGTTCACATAAAAATCCACCTTGCCGGTCCGAATATATATATTTTCTTTTCTTTTCAATTCAATTTCTCAAGATATGACTCTCTTTTAATGTTGAGATATCACGCTAATTTTCTCATAAATATATTTTTTTCGTTTAATGCCCTTGTTGGCAAAATTAGCTCGAAGCTTCTTTTTCATTCACTATTACCCCGGCAAAGGGTTACAATAAAAATCTGTGAATCATCATCAATATAAAGAACAAAGCACAATTAATAAGCTCAAAAATCCCAACCCAATAACAATTCCCATAATGGTGGACCCACCACCCCAAACTCAAGCTCTAAAACAACTGTCTATGCATCGCGATTCGAGTGCGGGTCATATGGAAAAGTCCTAAAATCTAAAGGATATGGCTTATAACGTGTTTCAATAAAAGGCTTTAGAAAGGCTAGAAGGGGCTAAGAAGGATATAGCATATAAAATCAAAAATCACAAGGTGAGAAGGTATAAAAAGGCTTCAATGGCTTCAAAATATGAAAGAACCGCCTTAATCACTTTCTACACTATGTAATTTAGTTACTTTCTTACCTTTAGCACTTTCATCAAATGGTTTTTCAACTAGCTTGGATCTCACGGCCTACACACTTTCAAGGTTCCCTGAGATCGAACATACTTTCTATCGCATTGCTCACTAATCTTTTCTTTACTATCAACGTGTGTTTTCCTGCAAATACTCAAAGCATACAAATACATAGCTCATAAACATATGGCTTACTATCATCAATCTACTGAGCTTATGCTTTCAAGCTATTAAACACACTCTACATCTAATTCCCATGTATCAAAAATTTTAATTTCACCCAAAAACAGAAAAATGGAGATGAGAGACAACGAATCCCCACACCCCCAACTCAAAAATGATCCGTGTCCCCACGACTCAAAAAAGACTCGAAAAACAGAAATTAAAATTAGCAGATAGACATATTTACAGAAATGGTAAGGAAGAAAGAGAACATACTCTCGAGGCTATTGCCTCGCATCATTGATATCCAAGGTAGGATTTGCTGGACCCTTCGTTAATTGCTCAAGGAGTTTCATGATGTGCACTTGATTAACGTTGATTTGTGCCACATCATTGACTAAGGAAGTTTGAGCTGCTTCGAATTTCGTTAAACGCTCCTCCATCTTCTCTTGCCAATTTTGCTCTTTTTCTTCCTTCGAGACTTGCGTAGAACCCGCTCTTCGAAGGATATCCTTGATCCAAGCATTATCAATATAACTTGATTTAAATTCAAGTTTCTCTTCTTCACCCAATACTATATTCGCTTTTCGCACAAGACACGTGATCATAGTTGGGAATTTAACATTATAAACCGATTTAGGAGAGACCGGAAATCGTATCACCTCCTCATAGATCAACTGTGCCACATCAACTTCTTCTCCTCTCAAAATACAATCCAATAGTAGCGCGTTCTTCATAGTCACATCCAAAGTTCGTGTGTTTTTAAAGACATTAGGAATAAGGAAATTGTGCCAAATTCTCGCATCTGCTTGAAGATATTTGTAAGGCCAAGGTGCCTTCAATTCTCCCTTATGTGATTGCACTTTCTCTTTGTCTAATACATGCTCAAAAAGTAATTGCTCATCAAAGATTTTTCGTTTAGCAACCGATTCTTCAAATTTGCAAGGACCTTTTAGTTTCTTAAACTTGAAGTGGTTCCTAATCTCCTCAACTGTGAAAGGAACTAGCTTTCCTCTAATCGGAACACAACCTTTACTATCTCGGCTAAAGAGGCCTAAATAGAATTCCAAAACTAATTCATGACATAATTCCGAACGTCTTACCATGAACGTAGACCAACCCAATTTCTCACCAAGCTCTAAGAATCTCGCGTATTCTCCTATACCAATTTCCTCCTTGAATACTTTCTCATAAGCAAAAGGTAGTTCTTTCAATTGTATCTCTGCAGAAGCTTTTAAAGCTACTGCTTTGTCTTGTGGAAGCTGTGTTTTCTCCTTTGCATAAAAGTAAAGCTTTTTACCATGACGATCGAACAAAGGTATTGCAGCATCTTCAACTTTGTCTTTTCCTTTTGATTGAGAACTAGAACCCTTGTTACTTGATTTCTTCTTGGTTACCTCCAATCCCTTGTTACTCTTCTTCACCTCCCTCTTGCTAGCTAAGATTGTTGTTCTATTAGTCATCTTCAATTAACCCCCAACTCAAAGCTTTAGCAACCCTTGAAATTTAAACTCTTGAATTAATGGTTGAACAAGCTTGATTTGGTTTAGGAAATATGAATTGATGATTAATCTTTATATGGGTGAGGTGGATTTGTAATGGGTTGACTTGGATTTATGAAATTGTAGGATGAATTTGTTAAATTTGAGCTCTTTGATTCTTCAATTGAATGGATTTGGTGAGGATTGGGTGTTTGATTTTCTCTTGTAATGATGTGGAGAGAAGGTTTGATGTGTTTTTGATGATGATTGGGTAGTGTTTTGGTGATTAGTGAAGGTTTTGATGAGCTTTAATGGAGTTGGGAGAGTTTTGGAGAAGAGAAAGAGGGTTGAGGTTTAGTAAATTCGGAATAATGGCTTTAATACCTTTTTTATAAGCTCAAACCCGTTTTTCTCTTTTTCCAGTGGCGCTGACCGGTATACCGGGCGTATCCTCCGGTATACCGGAACATCTGTAGCTCCAAAATTTTTCGTCCGTCAAAATACACGTGGCACCCACCCCGTGGTACGGGTTTTTGTTCCTATGCGTGTCCTCCGGTATACCGGGCATAACCTCCGGTATACCGCCCCTATCAGCTCAAAAAAATTTCGCCTCGGCATGGACCACGTGGCAGCCACCCTGTGGTACGGGTTTTTGCCTCTATGGTACTCTCCGGTATACCGGGGTCCAATTCCTACACACCAAAAACACTAATACCTTTCTCAAATATGCATTATCAGCTAAAAACAACTAAACTAAACATAAACTAATAAACGTAAAAGACATGAAAGCATAAAAACTACGGGTTGTCTCCCGTATAGCACTTTTGTTTAACGTCTTTCAAAGTTAGACGTGTTACCTCTGTCAAGATTTGCGAATATAGCCTCCCCAACAACGAGTAAGGCTATGAACGTCAACTAATCTGCGCTTGACCCCAGTTTTGGGGCGAATTTCTATCACCTTGGCTGAAACAACCTTAGTGACAATGAATGGTCCCATCCACGAATCTTTGAAACTTCGTGGCCTATTCTCGCGTTTGTGAGCTTTCCATAAAACTTCATGGCCAACCCCAAACTCACTGTTTGGCTCAGTATCCACAGGTTTTAAGTGGATCTTCTCAGGAGGGACTTTGTGATGTGAAAGACTGTGGATGATGGGCACGGTGGGATTCAACTTCCTTGGTTTTTTACCCAAGACATAGAAGGTCTCGGATACATTCTTTGCATGAAGGGTGATGGTCCCTTCTTGGAAGTTGATCACATTTTGACTTGTGGCCATGAAAGGCCGTCCAAGTATGATTGGAACCTGCTTATCTGCATCAAACTCAAGAATAACAAAGTCAGTAGGGATGGCGATATTACCTGCACGGACTAAGACGTCCTCCACTGTTCCCCATGTCCTTTTAACTGAGTTGTCAGCAAACTACAACTTCACTGGAGTTTTCTCTGATTTCTGAAGTCCAAGTCTCTCGAACACGGACTTAGGCATGAGATTCACACCAGAACCCACATCGTACATAGCTTTCACCTTGAGCATACCATGTAATTGAATAGGAAGGTTGAAACTTCCCGGATCTTTAAGCTTCGTAGGTAGCTCTTTCTCACTTCTTCTTGAAACCCTCAGGTTCTCTCTTGGGATCTCTATACTCGCCTCTTTCTCAGGAATAACTTGCGTATAAATTTGTTGCGGTGTAAGTCCTCTCTTTGCAATCTCAAGCATTTGGGCGTTGATATTTTCAGGTTGGTACGCCTCTACAAATGCCTTGAGAACAGTGTCATCTTCAAGATTTTTATCAGGAATAGTTGATGACACTGGTTGAACAATAGGTGGCGGTTCCACCTTCTCTTCTACTTTCTCTTCATGCACAGCAGGTGCAACTTCATCTTCTTTCTCTTTTGAGGCTTCTTCCTCTTTCTCTTTAGCCAACTCAGCTGCATAATCTACTACCGATCGAATCTCCTCTTGCATCTTCCTCAGTAGCTCTATAAATTCAGCTTTCTCTTGATCGTCCTCTACATAAACTTCAGAACATTCAGATTCCACGGGGTTAGACTCGGTTGGTTCTTCTTTAGTACTTGGAACCTCCACGGCACTAATGGTAGCATGTGGTGCTTCCTCTTTTGCTTCTTCAATTTCAAGGCATATAGCCTTGCAAGCTTCGAACCCAACATTGTTTTCACCTCCTTCGATTGCCTTTACTTCCTGTTGTTCTACAAAGCTTGTTAAAACTTTGTTCATCTGTTCTACTTGAGTACGTATTATCTGAAGTATGGCATCGTGTCCTCTGATCTTCTCTGCTTGAGCGTTCATATCTGCGGTCAAACGTTCTACAGCTTGTTGATCCACAGATCCTTCTTGAGGGTACTGAGGTAAAGCTTTTTGATCTAAAGAATCGGTATAGGCATCTTGAGCAGGTTGTTGTGGGGGAGCAGGTCTATTCTGATTCTGGTACTGACCTCTCTGTTGGTAAGAGTTGTTCTGGGGACGCTGTTGATAATGACCAGGATTAGCGGCCCCTTGTGGATTTGAATACTGCATACCCGGATGGTTTCGGTTACCCCATTGATAACCTCCGCGATTGGATATAAAGTAAACAGATTGCGGATTTGATTCGCACTCTTCCCATGTATGATCGTTAACACCACATTGTTGACAACCTTGTGCTTCTTGCACTACTTTTGTTGTGGCTACAATCTTCTCCATCGCTATCCTCAGCTCTTTGATTTGATTTTCTAAAGCGGATATTTGAGCTGAGTTTGCAGTTTCTGCATTTAAGCGAAGCGTTCCTCGGGTCTTTGCTACAGAAGCTCGCGTTGAGGGCCAACTTCTTTCTTGTTCCATAATATTCTCTAAAACCTCGGAAGCTTCATTGTGGTTCATGGACACAAAATTACCCTTTCCAATGTTATCCACCTTCTCTCTACCTTTATCATTAAGACCTTCATAGAATATAGCAAGTTGTAGGGCAGGTATATAACCATGGAGCGGACATCTAGCTAATTTTTGTTGAAACCTTGTCCATGCTTCTCCCACTGTTTCTCCATCTTCTTGGGAAAAACTTGCAAGCTCGGCTTGATCTTTAAGTCTCATGCTCTTCGGATAAAATCGGTTGAAGAACGCGGCTTGAAGTTCTCTCCAAGAGTGAATGGTTCCATGTGGTTGTCTCTCTAGTCAATCGCTAGCTCTTCCGGTCAAGAAAAACGAAAACATATGACAATACAGTTGCTCGCGCGTAATGCCAGGAGTAATGTAGGCATCACAAATCTGCATGAACTTCTGAATCGATTTTACCGGATCTTGAATAGTTGTACCAGTATAGAGTCCGAAACTTTGAAATTGACTGAGCATACCCGGATCGGGTCTAAATTTGATATTCGGAATCTCAGGAGGGCGGTAACCGATGGGTTGAACATGGAATGGTACATTAAGGCCTGGAAGGTCTTGTTCAACTCGGTTCTGTTGATTATTAAGATTATTCTGCCCATTAACTCCTCCTGCTGGTAATTGTTGTCCTTCTTGTCCACCAAGTGGTGGATCTTGAACACCAAGAGGAGGATCTTGTTGACACCCTCCAAGTGGTGCACCGAGTAGTGGATCTTGGGCTGCCATTGATCTTCTTAAGGCTCTTTCCTCACGAACTCGTTTGTTGTAAGGTCTGAAGCTCCTCTCAGGCTCCGATAAGGGAGGCCAAGAATTAAACACTGTGAAACCTGAAAAAGACTAAAGCAAACCACAAGCGTAAATCTGAAAAAATAAAAAAGCTAAACTAAAAACTGAAAAGTAAAAACTAATTAAAAACTAAAACTCGAAATAGATAACCCACACGCTAACGAGACACAAGTCCCCGGCAGCGGCGCCAAAAACATGGTGTCGCCTAGGGTGTGATAAAAATAAGATTAAAATAAGCCAAGAAACTACGCACTCTCACCCTAGACAGGCACAGTACTGCAAGTATTACAGGACGTATGCAAGTTTTAATGATAAATAGAGTTCGTTCTCAGGGACTTAAGTGTGTTAATCGCGTGAGTAGGAATATCGAGTAAAAGTAAATAATTAGAGAACAGAAAAGTAAAGGGAACAAATTTCGAATTTAAGCAATTAAAACTAAGAAAATAAGGACAATAAAATAAAATACGAAGAATATGAGATGAGAAATATAGCTTAGGTTTTGCTAGTATGCACTAATCCTTCTAATTCTATCTATAAATCTAGTTCACAAGGGAGAATATTAGCTCTTGGTATACTTAGTCAGGATTCTAAATTCCCCAATCTTAGACCTTGAGAGCGACTAAGGGGGCTACGGCACAACCAAGACGAGGACTCAAATAGGGTTATCAAACGCCACTAAGGCCCTATCCAGCACACTACAATCAATTGGTGATATGGTGATTAAAACAAACCCTAATGACTATCTAGTTAGAAGCATGTTTTGTCAGAACTACTATCGACACTAGACATTATGTGGTGGTTCGATAGTTAAACACCCTGTCAAGGAGACCATCTAACTACTATTAAAACAATCCTAAAGTGATCAGTTCTAGGAAAGACATTAAATCAAAACACATAAACAAATATAAAGTAAGTAGCTAATATCAAATTAAAACATGTAATTCCCAAAGAAACTTAGATAGAAGAATTAGAATTCATAGCTTATACATATGCAAAACCCAAGCTATGGGGAGTTTAGTTCATACCTGATGGAAATAAACTAAAAGAAATTACAAAAGACATCATCTTGCTCTCTACAATAAACTGGAAGAATAAAACCTTAAGAACTAATTACTATGAGGCAAGGATGATTTACAAGTGATATAAGGGTGTATTTATAGGTGTTTAGAAGACCTAATTCGTTTTCTTGAGGAAGAGTTAAGGTAATGGACTTCTAGCCCAACTCAAATTCGTATGGAAACAAAGATAAACACTGCTGGACCGTTTTGAGCATATCTTCTTCGTTATTGGTCGGTTTGAGCTCCATAAGATACCAAAAGAATCGCAACAGAATTATCTTGACCCTATAGAAGGAAATCATCAGATTCGGCCTATTTCTTAGGTAAAAAGGCCTATCTTTGGACGTGTATGCAGAATCCCAGATTTAGGCAGCTTTTCCTTTTCCATCTTTTTAGCTTTTGTTTCCTTATCTCCAATTACCATGCAAATATCTTTCCATAAGTTGTTGTCTTTGACTTGGACTCTAATTAATCTCCATAATTATCTTTAAAGCTACACACTAAATAAACAATTAAACCCAATATGCTCTAAAAATAATAATTCTACAAATCAAGACTCAAAATAGGAAAGTGCACTAAAACTCAAGAAAATCGACATTATTGACTTCTAAATCACTTAAAATGATGTCTCATCCTAACATAAATCTATCACAAATGAGGAGACATCAGAACAGAATCCAAAGTTGGGACCCATTCTGGTAGAGGAATCTAAAGTGAAAATAGACCCTACAATTACTCAGAACTCAAATCAAAACATTTGCTTTGATTCAATTGAAAGGAATAAAAATAGAACAAAATAAGTTACGGAAGATCTTGGTCTTCCACTAGATGAGGATTTAACTTCTCAAGTATTAGCAACTCTTGTTGACTCCACCTGTGGAGATGATGATGAGATGGCTGAAGCACTTGAGGAGGATAAGCTTGAAACTGAAGAAGGAATTGAAAAATGGTATGAAGATGGATTACTTGAAGGATTGGAAGCTGGAGAGGTTTGCGGGGTTGGCCCAAATCAACCCCAAGACCTTCAATGATACAAGCCTGGAACTGTCAAGGCATTGGCACAGCCTTGACAGAGTTGAGCTTGGTTGATATGATCAAGACTCATCACTTAGAGGTAATTTTCCTCTCTGAAACTAAACAAAAAATTGATTATATGCTTTCTTTAAGTTCTAAATTCAATTTGACTCTGGTTGCTCAAATTGACCCTGAGGGACTTTCTGGAGGCTTAGCAGTTTTTGTGAAAGAAGCTGGTAACTTTACACTTATCAGCTCTGATAAGAACATCATACAGTGCACATATTTTTGCGCAAAATTTGAATTATGTGAGATTAACTTTGTGTATGGCCCAACTGCAGATGAAAATAAAGGGTCTTTCCTAAGGAAATTGAATGATTTAAATCATGTGGTGAATCACTGGTGTGTACTTGGAGACTTTAATATGATAAGATATCCCTCAGATAAAATGGGGGCAATCTTAACTCGGCTCACAAGAGAAATATGTCCCAATTTAACTCTTTCATAAATTCTAATGTCTTGTTTGAGTTACCTGCTTTAGGCTGTAATTTCTCTTGGTCTAACAAGAGAAATGGCAACCAGCAGATTAAACAAAAACTAGACAGAATTTTGGTTAATCAAGAATGGATGGTCTATTATCCAAATTCATGGACTGAGGTCTTACCCCCCGTAGGGTCAGACCACTCTCCAATTTTATTGAATTTTGGAATTTTCTCTGAGAAGCACAAAAAGAGGTTTATGCTTGAGAAAGGATGGATATTTGATAAATCTCTCTGCAAATTGATTACTGAAAAATGGAAAAATAATTACTTCACGGATCTGAGAGGTATTTCAAAATTGAAGTACAAATTATCTCATATTCAAAAACATGTTACTAAGTGGGAAAGAAAAAGAATTCTGAATAATATAATTCTAATTCAAAAGAATATTGCGCAATTAGAAAAAAAATTAATGAACCATACAATGATGAGAATGAAACTTTATTCAACTCTCTGAGTTTGGAACTAGAATAGTATTGGAAAAAAGAAGAGCTTTATTGGTCTTTAAGATCAAAAAATAATTGGCTTAGATTGGGAGATAGAAACTCAAAATTCTTCCATGCAACAACAAAAGTAAAGAGAACTAGAAATAGAATCTCTAAAATAAATGATGAAAATGGAAATTGGAGAACTGAAAAATCTGATATTCAAGAGGAGATTATAAAATACTACAATAATATCTTCAAATCAGAGGGCAATAGAAATTATCAACCAATTCTTAAAAAAGTTAAGAAAGTGGTAACAAATGAGATGAATTAGGAGTTAACTAAATTAGTCACTACTGAAGAAGTTAAACAAGCTATTTGGTCCTTGGGAAGTGACAAATCTCCAGGGCCAGATGGTTATGGAGGGTTCTTTTTCAAAAAAATATGGGAAGTTATAAAAGGTGACCTGGTTGATATGGTCTCAGACTTTATTCAATCTAATGCATCTTTGGAAACTATTAATTGTACTATCATTGCACTTATCCCTAAGTGTGACAACCCTGAGATGGTCTCCTCTTTTAGACCTATCAGTTGTGCAGATTTTGTGTATAAAATTATTTCTAAAATCTTAACTTTGAGATTACAAGTTTGGATTGGTGGTTTAATTTCTGAAACCCAAACAGCTTTCATTCCTAATAGATCTATATTTGAGAATATTCTTATTCACAAGAAGTCTCTCACCATTTGAATAACAAGAGAAATTCTGAAAAGTACTCACTAGCTATTAAAGCTGACATGAGTAAAGCTTATGAGAACATTGAGTGGGACTTTTTAATTTACTTATTATTACAAATGGGATTTCGCCCTAAATGGGTGGGATGGATCAAGAATTTTATCTCATATGTGAATTATCAAATACAAATTAATGGGGAACTTCATGATCTTGAAAAACCTCAAAAAGGTTTAAGGCAAGGAGACCCTCTGTCTCCTTACCTATTTTGTCTTGTTACTCAGGCACTTACAAATCTCATTGATTATTATGTTGATATAGGACTTCTAAAAGGTATCAAAATAGCTAGAGCTGCACCCATGATTACTCATGTTCTTTTTGCAGATGATAGCTTGTTTTTTCTTGAAGCCTCTGACTATAATATAGATATTTTTAATAATATTATTCATTGGTATACCTTTGCTACAGGTCAGAGAATTAATCTTAACAAAAGTGGTGTTTTTTTCAGTAAAAATACTCCTCATAATGTGAGAAATGGCTTTTCAGCTCAGTTAAGGATGAATAAAATTGATCATCTTGGTAAATACTTGGGAATTCCCTCTTGTTGGGGTAAATCCAAAGTCAAGTCTCTAGAATGGTTAGTTGAAATCATTCTCAAAAGGATGGAAAAAATGGGATACTAAGATGCTAAATAAAAGTGGAAAAGAGGTTCTTGTTAAGGCAGTGATTGGGGTTATACCTAATTATATCATGTCTGTGTTTTTAATACCTAAAAAGGTCACTACCCACTTGACCTCCTTGATTTCTGATGTCTCCTCATTTGTGATAATAAAATCTATTTCTGAGACATCATTTTAGGCGTATTTATTAGTTTATAGGTTGATTTTCACATGATTTAGTACACTTTCCTATTTTGGGTCTTGAATTTATTATTTATTATTTTTAGAGCATATTGGGTTTAATTATTTATTTAGTGTGAAGCTTTAGAGATATATAGTAATTAATTAGAGTCCAAGTTGGTTTCAAAGAGCTAAAGGAAAGAGATAAACATGGGAATTGAAGATAAGGAAGTAAAATCTAAGAAAAGGAAAAGTTTCCTTAAATCTGAATTTCTGCACCTACGACAACAAATCAGCTCATATCTCAAAATCGGTGTGGAATCTGGAGAAACAGTCATGAGCAAAGTTAAATATCTTTCCGAGACGATGAATTTCGACTACTCATACGCGTCAATCGGATAAGTATTGAAGCTGTTAGGACCAAAACAAAAACGGGGTTGATTCCATGTTTTTGGGCTACAAATTTGAGTTGCGCTAGGAGCCCAATGTTTACCTTTTCCTTCAAGAAAACGATTAGGTCAACCTATACACTATAAATACAGCCTCTTAACACTAGAAAATCATCCTTGGTGAAATCTTAAGCCAAGAGGAAGCTTACAACACAAGAAAAGAAGTCTGGAAGGAGCTGTGCATCAATAATGTCATCTTCAACCTTTGAATTTGTAATTTCTTTCTTTTCTTCCATTAGTATGAACTAAATTTCTAATAGCTTGAGTTTTTAGGATATATGTATGAATCCTAGTTTTGGTTGACATCTATCTAATTTGGGAATTCTATGTTTTAAATTGAATTATTGTTTTTATTCTCTGTTTATGTGTTTGGATTTATATTCTGTGTTCTTGTGGATCGCGACCATATAGAATTACCATCTAGTAGTTAGGTCACCATTGACAATGGTGTTTAATTACATGTTTAGCACATAACGTCTAGTGTACGGTTTAGATCTGACAAATCAACCTAACTAGATAATCACCATGGTTTAGTGTATTGCTATTTACCAATTGCAGGAACAATTTGCTTAGGACTCCTTATTGACACATGTAACCCTATTTAAAACTACCTAGCGCAATTAGAACCGATTATTGAAATTCTACATAATTCACCCTTACATGTTTAAAACGGCAAAACTAGTGGGGATTACATGCTATTTACTCAAGCTAAACTCTCATACTAACTTCTTCTCTTGCATTTAATTTTCTGTCTTTACTTTACTAGTTTAATTTAGCTAATTGAAAATCAAATAAAAATCTATTTGTCTTTAGTTTTTCTGTGTTTTATTTGTTATAGCTTTTAATACTTGCACTTGATTATTGCATAAGATCTCCCTAACCTTCGTAGTCTCTGCGGAACGAATCTTACTTATTTATTAAAACTTGCATACGATCTGTATACTTGCAGAACCATGCTCAGCTTAGGGTGTTTATTTGCATCTAATTTATACATCTTTTTATCACACCCTAGGCCACACCAATTTCCAACTTCTACTGGAATAATCAAGGGGAGGACAGGTGTCATTGGGTAAAATGGCAAACTCTTATGAACTCTAAGGAAGATGGAGGACTTGGGTTTAAATATTTCCACTGTCAAAACTTGGCCTTGCTTGCCTCTAATGCGTGGAAGTTTATGTGTAACAAAAATTCACTGGTTTACAAACTTTTTAAAAGCAAATACTTCCCTAAGTCTGATTTTTTACATGCTCAAATTGGTAACAGCTGTTCTTGGGGATGGAAAAGTTTAATTGAGGGAAGGAATTGTTTTGCAAAAGATATTAAGTGGAATGTTGGTAATGGCAAAGACATTAGAATTTGGGAATATGATTGGATACCAAACTCTGGTATACAAACTATGCCTATTGGTTGTTCTCTTACTTTGGTCCCTGAACTGATTGATCATCATAAACATGAATGGAGACTTGATTTATTACAGATACTTTTCTCTTCAGATGTTGTAGAAACCACCTCAAATATATTTCTCCCCAATTTTTGTTGTGGTGATTCCCCTTATTGGCCCTTCTCGATAGGGGGGAATGTTACAGTTAAGGAAACCTATAAGAGGCTTTGGAGGGCTCAACAAGCTGGAGAGAAAGTAATGGAAAAAAAGAAGGGTGAAAGCTCTTTTAAAATGCAATCTGAGGATTGGAAAGTTATATGGAATATGAATATATTGCCAAAAATCAAAAAAAAAATTATGGAAATGTTGTGAAAATTCTTTAGCTACAAATGAAAACAGGAAAAAAAGGAAGTCTTGTGACTCAGACTTATGTTCAATTTGTGGGATTGAAGTGGAAAATGTGGAACATATGATCTTTCACTGCTCCTGGGCTAGGGCAGTTTGGTTGGCTAGCCCTTTGAGCTTTTTATCTTTGACAGAACCATCTTTCAAGTTTACAAGATGGATTAATTTTGTTAGATTAAGTTTGTATGAAACTGAGTTTAAAACCAAAAGGTCAACTTGCTTTTTTTATTGTATGGTTCATTTGGAAGGGTATGAATGAAAGTTTTTTTCATGGAAATACACCTGACCCTTTAAAACAGTACAAAATGCTATTCAAGCCTATGATGAGTTCAATCTATCTCTTAGATTAACCTCTGAGGCTAAGCTGAGACAAAAATTGGAAGGAAAGTGCAATGTTTTACATGAACCTTCTTTAAATAACACTGTAACTCAAGCTTATGGCTTTAGATATGACAGTGAAGGAAAATGGAACCCACCTTCTTTTGAAAATTTTAAACTTAATTGTGATGCATCTTATGATGCAAAAACTAATAAGGCTGCTTTTGCTTGTATTCTTAGGGATTCAGCAGGAAATTTGGTGGATGGGATTGTAAAGACAGTATCTGCCAATTCAGCACTTCAAGCTGAAGCTAGAGGAGTTTTGTGTGCCTGTGTTCTAGCTTCAAAATATCCTAAAGGAATGGTAGAGATTGAAAATGATTATCAACAACTTATTAACCAAGCTAAGAAGGGAGAGAATATGTTTTGTAATATTAGTGTATTGGTTAAATGTATTTTTAGATTCAAGCTTTTGTGTAATATTAAGATCTCCTATGTAAGGAGATCCAAAAATTGTTGTGCAGATTGGGTGGCTAAACAGGAACTTAAAGGTTCCCTGTTTAGTCTTTGGAAGTTTTTTCCACCTCCCCAATTAGCCTCCCTTTTATACCTTGACTTTAATCCCTTAGGGATAGGTTAATTTGTAATTTGTAACACTTTGAAGTTTTAATGTTATGCTTCTTTCGACTAAAAAAAGAAGTAGACTCATAGAAAACTAGAAGGCATGGCTAAAATTGAAAACAAATCGTCATTTCGAAAGAGAAAAACCAAAGAACAATGGGTAAGGAGTTTACAAACAAAAACATTGTCAAGAATAGAAAAAACTTAGTAGTCAACATCAAAATCTCGAATATATAGAAGACTTATTTGTTGAATTCCTAATTAAAGTTAAAGGTATCAGGGTATTAGCATAAAAATATTAGAAGAAATGGTTATCAATATTGCAATGATAGATTTAGACACTTATTACATTCTAAATTCTCAATACAATTCAACATAACTTTGAATCTTAAGCTAGAAATATATAGTAAAGGAAATTGTATCTAAATTAAAGTAGGCTATCAGATGTGATATCATAAAGTAAGGAACGTAAAAAGTTAAAGAGAGGGGTAAAGCCCTCATAATGTTCTTTAACTTTTGCCAAAGTGGACGATCCGCCTCCGATGTTACGTTTTACTCTTTCTGGTCTTTTATGAACCTATTATTTTATACCGTTAGCTTTTTTTCCATTTTTCTGTCAGTTGACCGTTAGTCAATGTTACATGGCGCCATGTCACCGCCACCTCGGCGCTACGTCACCGTCACCGCCAACCTTCTTCGTCATCATCGTCCCTAACTTAAAAAAAACTTTTGAATATTTGAATGCTTCAAATCTTCAACAATGGAGGAATATGTTTCACTGAAAAAATTCGACAATCAAACATCTCAGTCAATATCATATTAACCTTCATGATATCCATCACTCTCTCTGCATCTATTACTAATCCTTTCTTACCATATGAATTGACCAATATATTGTATTAGGCTTAATTCCTTTTTTTATTCATGATATCCATCACTCTCTCTACATCTCTTACTAATCCTTTCTTACCATATGAATCGACTGATATATTGTATGTAATAATTTTTGGAAAAACTCATTAATCAAACATTGTTTAATTTCTGAGAAACTCACAAAATTTCCTTATTGATATTCTAGCGAACAACTTACAAGCCTCTTCCTTTTATGTTCAAGAAACCGAGTGGTTCTTCTTTGTTCTGCTCTAGATCTTCTTCTTTGTTCTGCTTTAGATAATTTCTGTGTTCCTTGAACAAAATCAGTCATCAGCATACCCGCTTTTGATGAGTCATCCTAACATCGCAAAACCCATCGTTGTGTTGTAGATGAGAGTAACAATTAATAACAATACTCATTGTGTAATCATTTATTGGAGTACCTAAAAAACGCATTTTCTGAATAGAGAAAGAGCAGCAGGGTAATTTTTCATCTTCACAACACTTGTTTAATAGTTTATTATAGTCCACAACAGAAAGAGGGGAAATTATGTTACCGGTTTTGTTCAAGAAACAAAGAGAAGATCTAAAGTAGAACAAAGAAGAACCACTCAGGTTAATTGAAGATGATTGTGAAGAATAAAAGAAGAGGGAAAAGATTACACCGGTTTTGTTCAAGGAACAAAGAGAAGATATAAAGCAGAACAAATAAGAAGATCTAAAGCAAAACAAAGAAGAACCATTCGGTTTCATTATGACTGGTTTTACCCTAGCTTTGAAAGGGTCAATTCGTTGTCACTTATAAGTCGTTGATCCAAGGTTGATTTTATTTTTGGTCAGTGGGAAGAGGGCTAATATGTTATTGACTGAGATGCTTAATAGGATTTTCTTTTTTAAAGTTAAGGACGATGATGACGAAGACGGATAGCAGTGACGTGGCACTGAGGTGGCGGTGGCGTGGCACCATATGGCATTGGCTAACGGTCTATTGACTGAAAATTGGAAAAAAGGCTAACAGTGTCAAAAAATAGGTTCATTAAGGACCAGAAAGAGTAAAACATAACATTGGGGGCGGATCGTGCACTTTGACGAAAGTTAGAGGACTTCATGGAGACTTTACCCTAAAGAAAAAAATAGATGAGGAATTCTCGACCCTGTGTGGCTCTATATCAAAAGAAGCACCATCAATTAGACACACGTGCCTCAGGTTTGTCATATTCCAAAATGAATCTGGTATCTTTATACCTTCAGAACTCAATCTGTAGGTTCCAAAGATTGTAAATGGATGATGGAATATAATTGATAGAGCTTTGAATTGCCAAGTATTTTAGCAACGAGTTTCTGGATTATTTTTAAAGAGTCTCCTATATTGATGTCTTCAAAATCCAATGTTGTAAGAATTTTAGTGTTGGTTAAAAGAAATGAAATATCATAGGAATAACTCAATCAGCAGAGAACAACAGTGAATGTGCGAATGGCCCAGAAGGTTTCAGCATTATGAGATGATTCATACTTCTCTTTTATCTTGCATTGCAACATAACAGGTTGATCAAAAAACAAATTACCTCTAAAATAACATTTAACATTCAATTGCAACCAAAAACTATCATAAAAAAGAATCATAAAACAACCAAACAACCAAAAAGTATCATAAAAAAACAACACTTAGTATATATATGACCAATTACCCCACACAGCTAACAAAGCATATAAATAATCAAAAACTTCACTTCTCCAATCTCCATCTTGCACTGGCACACACATAATAACAAGGTATTTATTATTAGTAATGGGGTCAAATCTATATTTTTCAAAAAACACGCAAAGAATGAAAATACCTCTCAATCAATCAATCAATCAATCAATCATGCTATCTCCACCGTCAGATTCAACATCACTAATATTAAGATCAGCAAACTCATCTAATGGTATACGAGGCAAATCATCCTCATCAACTTCCGAAGCTTGATACTCTTTATTACGATACAATGATACATTAAACCTCATCTCAGGATTCTCTTCCAAATCCCTCTTAAACTCTTCATACTCATTATCCATCTTCTCTTCATAATCTCTACCTCTTGCTGAATTATCAACATCCATATTCAATGTCTTAAGCTTCCATGAACGAGCCTTTCCATGTTTCTTCAATCTCTTCTCTTCAAAACTCTTCTTAATCAATATCACTTCAGGAAGAACAAGCTTTTTGTATTTATCCAACTCCATATCATTACTATTCGCACTATATAAATCATACCCAAACGCATAATCTCCCGGTTTCAAAATATGCCCTAAATGAGTCCTCACATAAAAAATCCTATCGTTTTTTCCAAAATCTGATACACGCGCTACTTGCGCATCTGCTAAAGCATATTTCGATCCTCCAATGTTATATTCAGATGAAATACTCTCCACATCTAATACTATATATTCAACAAGCATTCTACTTGAAAGTAAAGATTTAAACGGTGATTTCCAATACAAATCACCTTCTACGAAACAATGACCAAGAGTTAACGGATCGAGTAAAGCGATAGTATTAGTTACTTTCGTGCAAATCACAATCGGGCCAAGGTTTCCGAATTTCTCAGCGAATTTTGGGGGTAAACAGATTATATCTTCACGGCAAATCGGTGAAATTTCAACAGAGAAAGTGTACTTATAGTGATAAATACTGCTTTTTTCATCTTGAGATACGAGTTGTCTAGCTGAAGTACTTTTAGCGGGTGAAACTTTACCCACGAAATCTATAAACTTCAAAGCGTGACTTTTATTACCAAAGTAAAAATCGATTCCTTGTGCCATTTGAGTAATTCTGATACATTTTACAGCTGCATCGTGCTTGAGAATAAGCTGTTCTAGATAGTAAAAAGTGCGCCTATGTGGCACGTGTTGACGCAATTGAACTGCAGCTACCCATTGATCCGGATTTGATGCAACTTTTGAGCAAGATTCGCACATTTGTTCATAAATAGTATACTCAACGTCGAAAGATTGTCCGAATATATGTCCATTTACCTCTTTCTGAACGGTTAACTGAACTTTGAGTCGTTTTGAATGAGGCTCGGTCCAAATGAACACTGCGTTGATTAATCGAACTTTGTTCAAGTTCTTTAATCGTTTGATACAGAAGGTTAAAAGCTCCTTTGATTCGAGCTGAGCTTTTATCCAACTTCTTGGAGGTTGAAGATAGCTATTACATTCAGGGCAATGGATTATAGTGACACTCTTTTGTAAGCCTTCGGTTATATCAACAATAGTTCGTAAACACTTAACACACATATTAGCTGCGTTTGGTTGCATCAAAATTCCACATTTGCAACAAAGAATATTTCCAATTGTTTGTTGTACGGTAAACATGCATGCATCTTGCATGTTTCTGTCTTGTGCCATTGCTAGTAACAACACAAACAAGATTAAATTAAAAGACATGCTTGACATTCTCTTGAACGAGCAAAAAAGACGTTAAGATTACAAGACTCTAATGTTCACTCCTGTTTTTCTAATTATAAAATTAATGGAAACAATTTAAATGGATATTTACTGCAAAACGATTCAAAAAATACAGTATAAAATCAAATTGCTCACTCACAGTCACGGAAAATTATGGGACCCACAAAACTCACACGCCATCCCCTTACCATATACTTAAATCACTTCTCAATACGGTAAAAGGTTTGAAACGGACAATAAACGGCCATGGTGGGATTTGTATAAAAATATATAAACAATTATACATAAATCAGATAATTTTAAAAATTTGTAAAAGTGATGATTAGGCTAAAAATAATCCAGTTTTTTAGAGTTTACCTTGGGTCCACAAGTGGCGGCGGTTTTCTTGCGCAGGAGCGGCTTGGTGGGAAGGTGAGACCTGAGTGTGAAGAGATTTTTTTTCTTTTATGTTCCAAGAATGCGAGTGTGAAGAGATGGGTTTTAGCCCTTTTACATTTTAGCCTTTTAGGTTTTAGCATGTTTCATTGTTTTTCCTTTTTTTTTTCTTTTCCAATAGCTTATATTAATAGAAAAAGTTACATAATACCGGCGTTTGACCAACCAAACCCGAAGAAAAACAAACAAACAACGAACAACAAATACAAAGAAAAAACGACTACAACTAAAAGGAAACGAGACAAACTCAAACAACACAATCCCAAAGTGAACCAATAACGTAGGTGCCACCGAAGTAGCGGGCTGGGACCTCTAAGGGTCGGAGAAACATGATCTTTGAGAAAGAAAACCTCAAGCCTCGGAATGAGGGGGAGAAAATCGACTACCATTTCAATGACCAACTTAATAATCAACTCGATACTGACTCTAAAGGCCGAAGCAATAGTTGCATTAAAGAAGATCTTGGTAGCCCTCAAATCAAAAGAAGTATCACTTGCCCAAGTGATAATAACGCGATCCGGGATGGGAAAGGCCGAGTGAGTAAGCAGAATCCACAACGAGAAACACACACAACGCTTCTCCAGCCAAATCAAATAATCGCAAGCCAACTTAAACCAAGAAGAAAAATACAAGCACAAGAAACCCCAACTGAACGGCAAACACCTGAAGCTTCTCATACCGAATTCAACTGATTGACTAAAAATGGCCTTAAGTGAATCACCACCCGCGAATATATGGAGCCTGCAAGAAATGAAGGATCTACACAAACAAAAATAAACACAACAGGCCCATCTCTTGCATAATCCTACCATAGAGCGATTCAATCTCATTGACCAAAAAAGGTTTGAACTGAAAAAATGCCAAGTGAACGGCAAACACCTAGAACTCCTCCAATCGCAACCGAATGACCAGATAAAATTGAAACAAAGTGAATCACCACTACAAGCTCTTAATGAGGGATAACAAGAGACAGGGACACAAGAACCAAACTACCATCGGAGACAAAATATACTGTTATTCCCACCAGACACACAATCTCGCTGCTCAACAAAGAAAATATCCACTGTACCTTCTTCCCCAACCCACCAGAATAAAGAGCCAAATAGGCCAGAAGCCGGAACCGGATAACCAAGTAAATAAAGCTTGAAAATCGAAGAAATTGCAAAGAAATCCATACCGCAACGCTTCGAAATTCTCTAAAATATTGTTGTTTTTGTAGGGCCTTCTTGGACTCCGATCTTAGAACAAGTCTCTAGTTGGGCTCTGCCTTCAAAGAAATTGAAACCAGAAAAGGGGGCTGATAGACAATAGAAACAGGGGCCCAATAAGCCCAAATCAGTCCGGATTTGGCTGGTGATAACGGTGTTCATTGTCACTGTTTTGGGTTGTGCAGACAAGGCCATGGCGGAGGGAGAAAAAACTGTTAACAATTTAATGGAGCAGCAATACAATAACAAAAAAGGAAACGAAATAAAAGAAAAAGCAAAGAGAGGGGATGTCGCCGTCGCCGTGAAAGAGGGGAAGGTGGGCGACGGCGGCGAATCTGGTTTTCTTTTGTTTTTGAAAATTGATGAGGGGCGAGAGAAATAGGGTTTTTTTTTGTTTTTCCCTTCGAACATAAAAAATATTTCATTGTTTTTCAACGTTTATTTTTTCTTTTCTTTTTTTTCTGAAATTTTTTAAAGTATAACTTTTTAATGTTAAATAAATCACTACAGTCTTATCTATCCTGTAAAAAAAACTGTCTTTTTTAAAAAAACATCAAGTTCTAAAAAATTCCTAAAACATAAAATTTGAGTTCTAAAATATTTCCTTTACCTCAAAAGAAACTTTTTATAACTCAAATTGTTTTTTTAATGAAAAAAAAGGAAATAACAAATGCATAATGTCTTTTACAGTGAAAACATAACAGGTGATCGAGAATTAAAACTAATTAATGTGAGGAATTTCTTAAACATTAATCTTTTATTATTTAATATACGAAATGTACAATGCATAAGGAGCTTACAAACAAAAACAATGATAACAATAAAGACTTCAAATGTGTTAGGCAACAACAAAATGTCAAATATGGCAAATTTGGAAAGGAAGGAATGAGTGGTTATTTAAAGGTATTGAACCTGACCCTTTGAGAATCTTACATGATTCACTTATTGCCTATGATGAGTTTAAATTTGCTTCTAAATTAACTACTGAGGCATTTTCAAAATCAAATCCTAAGATAGTGTCTAGTCCTGTACAAGATAATTTACATAATTCATCTTTATCTGATGGTAATGTAATTGATAATAATGGTGATAGTGCTTTTAGAAATAATTTCATTATCCCTGTAAAGGATAACTCTTGGTCACCTCCTATCCCAGGATCCTTTAAAATAAATTGTGATGCCTCTTATGATGTTCGTACTAATCAGGCCTCTTTTGCTTGTTTAGTTAGGGATCATTTTGGTTGCTTGATTGAAGGGAAGGCATCAAAGATTGTGGCTAATTCTGCTATTGAAGCTGAGGCTAGAGGAGTTTATGAGGCGTGTGCTTTGGCGTCTAAATTCCCCGAGGGCAAAGTCGAGATAGAGAATGATTGCCAAGCTTTAATTAATCAAACTTGTAATTCTTCCAATTTTTTTTGTAATACTATTATTTTGGTGAAGAATATTATGAGATGTAAGCGTTTGTATAACCTAAAGATCTCCTTTGTAAGGAGATCCAAAAATTTGTGTGCTGATTAGGTAGCTAAACAAATGCTTAATGGCCCTTTGTTTAGTCTTTGGAGCTTCTTTCCTCCACCCCAATTAGCATCTCTCTTGGCTAAGGACTTCAATTCTCTAGGAATTGGTTAATTTGTACTTGTTTGTTTGCTTAATACAAGTTTCTTTCGACTAAAAAAAACAAAATGTCAAATACAACTTCAATTGAAATGAAATGCAAAGCCAACAAAAACTTGTAGTACATCTCTTCACCACCTTTATTTGTTGAATTCCTGTTAACTGTATAAGCATACAATTATGGTTAGAGAAAAATGGTTATTAACATTGTCAATAATTAAATATTATTAAATCCGACTCTGAGTCCAAAGTGGCTCTCCCATGTATTCAAAAAAAAATATTAAATCCTAAATTATCAATTCAATTTTAACATTAGTATTTTCTTGAGTTAAAAAATATCCTAGTATAAGCAATGTATATTACAGAACAATTTGGTATAGAACTAGGTGTAGTTTAGAAAAACTTTAATACGAGACTGAAATTAGTCTCACATAGAGATAATTAAATACGCTCCATATATGGCTAAATTAAAACAGGCATCTAACCAAGATACATAAAGTAAGTACTTAATATAACTTGAATTTACTTATGCAAGAGCGAGTGTGAGCAGCAACACACCCAAAATCACTTATTCTTGGAAAAGACAATTCATAATCCTATCCACCTTTAGTTGATCATTACCCCAATCAGAAATAGTTTGTAGAATGTTCATGGTTGCATTCGCATTTGAAGATGAGCACCACATCACCTTAATCGCCTTCAAAATATCATTGTATCCGAAACCAGGGATTTCCTTAAGGTTCTCACATTTGTGCAATATTAGATGCTCAAACAGAGGAATTTTTTTGCTCAATGAACTCCATGTCACAACATTTAGACCGTTCAACTTCAAAAACTTGAGGTTTGGAAACACTAAACCCTCCCCCCATCTCCCATATTTCGCCGTCAAATGCATTGTTTACCAACTTAAGAACCTCCAAGTTCTTACACGCTTCCGCAAGTTGAGAAATTTTATTCCATGGTATGTGAAAATTTGACAACGAAAATTTCTTAAGCTTTGACGGGAAACTGAACACACACAGAAATTTCACCATCCTGTTGTAATTCACGTTCAGTGATGCAAGTTTATCAAGAAACTCCAACAATGGAAACCTGGTGAACTCTTCAGCATCATCCCATGAATCCAAGTATACGCATTTTAACATCCTGAGACCTCTTAACCTTCTCAATATCTTCTCCATATCATCTCCATAAGTAAGAGAAGGTACGGAGAAAGTTTTCAGAATATCAAGTATAGAGGAGGAATACTCAAGTCTATGGGGCTCTATATCGAAGTGTCATCATTTAGACGTACGTGCCTCAAGTTTGTCATATTCCAAAAAGAATCTGGTATCTTTGTTTGGGAATTTGGAATTCGAGATTAACTTGGATAAATCTGAAGTTGTGTAAAGCACTTTCAGATTGAATCAAATTTCTGGGTTCAACCAAAATTATTCAATCGGATAAAATCAGAAGATTATTTTTCAAGAGTTTTGTTTTCTATCTATATTCTACTTTGTGACATTCTTAACTAATTATATATATGAACAAACAGGCGATTAGCATTGATGGTTTTAGGCGGTTGAAAACTTTCATTCTTTGCAGTGGAAGGATTATGGGCTATTGCAACCTAAGCCCAGCCCACTACTTCTGAATGAGTCGTTCCAATTGGACCACCCCTTGGACCCTGACCCCTGATAATCCTTCTGATCCTGAATATCTCTTTCTAATATTAAAACAAGTGTGCACTCTTGTTTTAATGCAAAAAAAGAGAGATCAATTACGATAAAATGTCCAACAAACCTCCCCCGTTTCAGTTTAATTACCAATCAATTAACCAAAGTCACAACATACAACAAACTACTGCATAAATGAAATATCGTGACGATTGAATTTCCTCTTAACATATTACACATTTCAAATATTATAATATTAGGGTGTCACTAAGGATTGAACCCTTTCTATTCATAATGAATACATGAAGATAATATACACAATAGTTTATAACATCACTCTTGCTCGACACTAATTTACTAGCATGTGCCCATATCCTTCATAAGCATATTAAAGCCAAGTCCCAGCTTCTTGAAGCGGCTAAACTTCATGCTCATATAGGTAGCC
Source organism: Nemophila menziesii (assembly GCA_029959085.1). Taxonomy (NCBI): domain Eukaryota; kingdom Viridiplantae; phylum Streptophyta; class Magnoliopsida; order Boraginales; family Hydrophyllaceae; genus Nemophila; species Nemophila menziesii. Next base: position 4,282,192 of record JARWIR010000013.1, read on the forward strand.
CTTTTTCTTCTTGCACCTGCAAATGCAATTTTTCAAAAGAACCATTAAGAAGTTATACGTCAACCTCCTTAACTTACATAACTGAACACATACCTTTTGGATAATTTTGCTGATGTATTCCAATCTCTACATGTTAAGCTTTCCACATTGAATGCAGCACCTAATGTCATATTAGATGGGAATGGGGTATCTTAACATAAGAAATTTCAGATGGACTTTAATCCTAATCCCACAGCCGACCTTTTCATAGGATCTCTACTTAACCCTTTGGTTAAATGATCGGCCAAATTATGCTGAGTTCTCACAAACTCCACTGATATCACACCATGCATGATTAACTCCCGGACCATGTTGTGTCTAACACCCAAATGTCTAGACTTCCCATTATACACTTGACTATATGCCTTAGCCAAGGTGGCCTGACTATCACACCTGATAGACATGGGAGGTATAGGTTTGGGCTACAATGGAATCTTATAAATCAGATTTCTTAGCCACGCAGCTTCTTTACCAGCCGCTGCTAAAGCCACGAATTCATATTTCATTATTGAATTTGTAATGCAAGTCTGTTTCTTGGATGCCCAAGAAATAGCACCTCCGCCAAGGAGGAATACCCAATCACTTGTGGATGAATGATCTTCCATATTTGTTATCCAACTTGCATAAGAATAGCCTTCAATAACCGAAGGAAATCCAGTATATGTCAAACCATATTCCCTTTAAGTACTTGAATACTTTATTCATAGCTTGCCAATGATGAGAACTAGGATTACTTGTAAACCTACTAAGTTTAGCAATAGTATAAGCTATATCAGGTCTGGTACTAATCATTGCATACATGAGTGATCCTATAGCCCTTGAGTATTCAAGTTGAGACACTGCTACACCCTTATTAGGTAATCGATTCAGGTTAGGATCAATGGGAGTACTTACCGGAGAACAATCTTTGAAATTAAATTTCTCTAATATCTTCTCAATGTAATGTGATTGAGAGATGGAAATACCATTGGTCCCACGTTTGATCTTTATTCCTAAGATCACATCCGCCTTCCCCATGTATTTCATCTCAAATTTAGAAGACAAAAATGCCTTAGTTATATCAACTTGATCTTGGTCGGTACCAAAGATCAACATGTTTTCTACATACAAACAAATGATAACTCCTTTGCCATGAGCATCAAACTTGCTGTATACACATTTATCAGCTTGGTTTAGAACAAAACCATTAGACAACACAATCTCATCAAACTTTTGATGCCATTTTTTAGGTGCTTGTTTCAAGCCATAAAGAGATTTCATCAGTTTACATACCTTATTTTCGTTTCCAGGCATAACAAAACCTTTAGGTTGTTTCATGTATATCTCTTCATCTAATTCACCATTCAAGAATACAGTTTTCACATCCATTTGGTGAATTACCAGATTGTGGATAGCAGCAAGTGCTAACAACAGTCTAATAGTAGATATCCTAGCAACGGTAGCATATGTATCGAAAAAATCAATACCCTCCTTTTGCCTGAAGCCTTGGATAACCAATATGGCTTTATACTTGTCAACAGTACCATCCACTTTCATCTTTCTCCTAAAGATCATCTTACATCCTAGTGGCTTACATCCAGAAGGTTAGTCAACCAACTTCCATGTGTTATTTTGCATGATGGAATCCATCTCACTTTGGACGGCTTCTTTCCAAAAAACGGCATCCCTTGAAGCCATTGCTTCACTAGAAGTCTTTGGATCTTCTTCAACATTAAAACAATATTGATATTGAAATTCAATATCATTCCTTGATCCTTCAACCAAATAGAGTTGAAAATCATCACCAAATGACTTAGTCTTTCTTACTCTCGTACTCTTTCTAGTTTTAGTACTAGTCGAAGGTATATCCTCATTATTAACTGAGACCTTCAACATGGGATTCATGTCCTTTGGCCTAAGTATAGATGTAAACTTTCTTCATCAAATATTGCATCTCGTGACTCTATAACCGAGTTTACACCAACAGAACCATTAGATTCTAGCACATAGAATCTATATGCTTTAGAATGTTCAGAATATCCAATAAATATGAAATCTATACCTCTCTCACCTAAAGTTCTTCTTTTAGGTTCTGTAAGCCTTACTACAGCCCTACCTACATCCCCAAATTTTGAGATAACTCAAATCTGGTGTCCTTTTGTGCCAAAGTTCATATGGGGCAACCTTATTCCTTTTGTCAGGAATTCGGTTCAACAAGTAACAGGTTGTCAACATAGCCTCACTCCAAAATCCTTCACTTAAACCCGAATAGGATAACATAGAATTCACCATTTCTTTCAAAGTTCTATTCTTCCTTTCAGCTACACCATTTTGTTGTGGTGTATAGGGAGCTGTTGTTTAATGTATTATTCCGGTAGATTGAAAATAAACCGGATCATAATACTCACCTCCCCTATCCGTAGGAAGAGTTGTGATTAACCCATTTTGATGAAGTTTTACCTCTTTCTTATAAATTCTAAATTTATCGAGAGTTTCATCTTTTGGATATAATAAGTATACATAGCAATACCTTGATGCATCATCAATAAAGGTAACAAGATCCCTTTTATAACCTAATGATGGAGTAGCATGCAAATCACACAAATCACTATGAATAAGGTCTAAAATTTTAGTCTCACTTTTAACATCCTTAAAAGGTTTCCTAGTGATCTTGGTTAACATACAAGTTTTGCATTTTTCAATGTTCATATCAAAAGGAGGAATCATACTTATTTTTGACATATCTTTTAATTTTTTTAATAAACATGTCCTAGTCTAGCATGCCAAACTTCTGATTTTGTCATATTAGTTATAGAGCTACACGATGCCATACACACAGATTCGCGAACAAAAGGAACATCAATATTTAACTTAAACATTCAATTACAACGATAACCAAAGCCAACAAATGAACCATGTCTTGACAAGATGTACTTGTCACTTTCAAGTACTTGCTTGAAACCATAATTATTTAAAATCATACCAGACAATAAGTTCTTATGAATACCATGTACAAATAAAACATTATCTAAATACAAACTGTTTCCGGAAGTAAAAACTAAATTAACACAACCTAATCCTATGATTGGTTCAGTTGAAGTATTGCCTATCTTCATGATAGATCCATCGTCAATTGGTCTAAATTTCTTGAACCACCAACGATCTTTGCACACATGGCTTGTTGCTCCCGAATCAAACCACCAAGAAACGTCATCTTCCTGCACATAAAATGCATCAGATATTAGTGATACATAATTCGTATTCGAATTAAAATTACTCACTACAATCTGACCTTGTTGCTTTTCCGGGTCCTTAGACCCACTTGGACCGGCCTCGTTCTTTCCTTTGAACACACGACAATCCCTCTTTAAATGACCAGGTTTTCCACACTTCCAATATGACAATTTTGTCTGCTTGTTTGGACATTTGTTCTTATTTCCTTGAAACTTTCGTTTGTTACCTTTGGCCTTGTTATTTTGCTTAACTGCTCCACTTTCTTCTACCATATTAACGGAAGAAGAACCTGCTACGGTCTTGTCATTGACTTTGTCAATTTCCTAAGCCATCAGCGACTCCTCAATCATGAAATGACTACCGAGTTGAACCAGAGTCAGCTCTTCCTTCTTATGCTTCAAAGTATGCTTGAAGTCTTTCCAAGAAGGAGGCAGTTTATCAATTATAGATGAAACTGCGATGGATTCATCCATCTTCAAGTCATGTTGAGTAAACTGGCCCAAAATCCATAATAGTTCATTATATTGTTCCATAACAGGCCTCGAATCAACCATTTTGTAATTAAAGAAATTACTAACGAAGAATTTATTACTTGAAGCATCTTCTGCCATATACTTGGATTCAAGAGAGTCACATAGTTCCTTAGCAGACTCAACATTTTGGTAAATATCAAAAAGAGAGTCAGACATACCGTTAAGAATGTGCCCACGACAAATATAGTCATCGTTTTCTCATTTCGAACGCTTCCTTGTTTGCTCCAGAGTGTGTGGATCCTATGGAATTTTGGTTAATAAGGAGTTTACTCATGTAATACTAGGTACACTAATGCCCTCATATTGTTTAAACACCACTCTATATCCTAGCTCATCTCACATGGTTGATTAATCCCTCATTAAATAGATTTGGTCTTCCCCAATAGACCCCAAATATATATTTTTTCTATAGAGAGTGCTTATAAATGCTTTATCATCCCACTTATTTGTGTACAGTATGTTTGAAAGAGGAATAATCTATTGAGCACTTATTTTTTTCGATGCGAGTGGACTAAACCCCTCCCTTCCCACCCCACCACCACCTTGAATCATAGTTAGAATGGATTTATAGCTAGTTAATATGTTATCCTTATTTCTTAATGGCAAAGAAAAATCATCAATGTTAATGACAATTGCAACTTGTTTTTGAACTATTTGACATACTGGAAACAAATTTGTGTTTGACAATTCTCCCATTTGTTATGATAAATGCTTGGTTCTCTCATTATCTTTTCGTCATCATTAGCATTTCCCTCTTCAGAGTTACTGGTTGAGAATCAATCACTTTCTTCTAATGAATGGAGTCCACCAACACAAGGAACATCCAAGATCAATGTAGATGTTTCAATCAAGTTAGAGAAAGCTACATCAACTATTGTTATGCGCAACTGGAGAAGGAACCTGGTTTTTGGGTTTGATCGGTCAATCAGAGCCTCTTCCAATTTTGAAGCATAGTTTTTAGCCATCAGAATTGCACTTATGATGGTGAAGGATCAAATTTCTTTTAATATTGTAATTGAAACCAATGTAATAGTTGTTTTTCATGCAATTCAGTCTACTAGTTTCGCATATGCTCTTTGGAGTACATACCTATCGTATAAGACATTAGAATACTTGCTAACGATCATCCATCTTCAAAGATTCAAGGCATAAGAATAGTGGCTAATCACATAGCATATTGGATTGCTAGAAGAAAAATATAACTCCTTTTTTCTATTATATCGGTGTAAAAAATTGCTTAGGAAATTAATTAACCCCTAATTTTATACCGGTCTCTTTTGACATAAATGAAGTCATGATTTGACAACCCAAATTGCATAAATTTAATCGCATGATGGGTCCGCCTTTGAATAGACTGTCTGCTTCTAAGTAGAAAGCCCACCAGATTCTTTTGGGCCGTTCATTGTATCGTCTCGACAAAATTACATTCTCTCTCTCTTCCACGCGCTTCTGAATTCTGATTGGAGTTCTCACAGATCAAACCTTTCTCTCTCCTCTTTCTCTCTCTAGCTCTCTCCATTCATACTCATTCAGAAACAAGGAAAGAAGGAGATCTTAGCCCACAAGGTACAGAAGAGGTTTCCATAGAATTGTTATATTTCCCTTCAATTTTTTTCTAATAAAATCATTTTGTTAAATATATTCTTTTGTATATGAAATTTAATCCTCCAATTGATATAAAAATCTGACCTTTCGTGTTTGGAGTGTGTTAATTCTTTTGGGTTTTTTATAGTATCATCATATAACAAGTTTTGTAATGAATTTTTCGCTTTCATTATTAATGTATTAGCAGGTGTGTCTATAATATTATATATAAAGAGGAACAAAAATGATGAATTTGAAGCAAGTATTGAGAAAAGTGGATGCATTTCCACGTGCAGAAGAACACTTATTGAAGAAAACTCAATCCGGGGCATTTGGTATGTAAATTCTGTCTCTATAGGTTTATTTAGCTGTTGAGGGGTAGATTTGCAGTGTTAATGTAAAGAGCTGGGGTATATTTGCAACTCTTTGAAACATGGGGGTAAAATATATTTAATTAAATCTAATGTTCATTTTTTGCAAGTTTCTGTAATTGGGCTGGTTATAATGGCAACACTATTCGTGCATGAGCTGAGATATTATCTTACTACAACTACAGTTCATCAGGTTTGTTTTATTTCTTCTCATAGTGGGGGTTTTTGACATTTTGTCAAACTTCAGGGGACCCAAATTATTATATTAGTTCTCTCACTAAAAATACAGTTAATATTAACAGATGGCAGTTGATCTAAAACGTGGAGAAAATCTTCCAATTCACATAAATATGACTTTTCCCTCTTTACCTTGTGAAGGTCAGAATATTTATATTATCCCATTATTAATATTTAGGAAAAATTACCTTAATGGTCCTTATATTTGTTAATCTTCCCTTGCAGTTTTAAGTGTTGATGCCATAGATATGTCAGGAAAACATGAAGTAGATCTTGACACAAATATATGGAAGGTAAAATCATCGTTTTCATAAAAGATTACACCTTTATATATTTTCTCTACGGAAAAAAAGAAATTACTTTTTTTTTTACTTGCCTCAGCTTCGCTTAAATAAAGATGGTGTTATCATTGGTACCGAATATTTATCAGACCTTGTAGAGAAGGGACATACAGGTCATAGTCATGCACAAGGTAAAAAAAAATTCACCTTCATTATCGAGATTTTTAGAAGCCGTAATTTTAAAGAAACTTAAATTTATTATTAGAGGACGAAAAAGATGAAAAAGAGTTGGATGAGAAAATTCATCTTCAAGGATTCGATAAAGAAGCTGAAAAATTAATCAAAAAAGTCAAACATGCATTAACTAATGGAGAAGGCTGTCGGGTATTTATTTATTTTTTATTTTTTATTTATGCAATGAATTTAAATTTATTACTAAGATTTGTTTTTAACAGGTTTTTGGAGTTCTAGATGTTCAAAGAGTAGCTGGGAATTTTCACATGTCAGTTCATGGATTAAATGTCTTTGTTGCTCAAATGGTAACCATTTTAAAAAAAAATCAAAATTATATTTATAACGTAAATCCATGAATTTTTCCTATGCTTACTTAAAACCGGGCCGGGCTTTTTTGTACAGATTTTTGAAGGGCCATCTCATGTTAACGTGAGTCATATCATCCATGATTTGTCATTTGGACCGAAATACCCTGGGATTCATAACCCACTTGATGACACTAATCGGATTTTGCGTGGGGCCAGTGGTACTTTCAAGTATTACATAAAGGTATGATTTGTCTTTTTACATTTATGTTAAGGTTGTAATAAAATATGTAAAATATATATATTATACAGATTGTTCCGACTGAGTATAGATACTTATCAAAGGAAGTAACGCCAACTAATCAATTTTCTGTTACGGAGTATTTTTCACCTATGAATGAGTTTTCTAGGCAATGGCCAGGTATATTATTATTTTAATTTTTTTATAATTTATTACTGAGTCTTAATCACTAATCTTGTTTAAACACAGCTGTGTACTTCTTATATGATTTGTCTCCAATTACTGTAACTATAAGAGAAGAGCGTAGAAGTTTTCTTCATTTCTTAACTAGACTATCTGCTGTACTAGGGGGTACATTTGCCGTAACAGGTATGTTTTTGTAAAGGGTAGTTTGGTCATTTTAGTTTGTTAATGTTTGTTGTATTGACAGGGATGTTAGATAGATGGATGTATAGGCTACTTTCAGCAATTAATAAGCCAAATGCTAGAAATGCTAGAAGTGTAATGAGGTGAATTTTTGGGGGGTTTTCTCAAAGTGTGGATTGTATAATTTTCCAGCACCGGTATAACATAGGAAGGAGCGTTTTAAATGCTAAGCAATTGATTGATCTTCTTTGAGCTGGATTTGTATTCATACACTACAATGTACTCGGATCATTTTACCAAGGAAAACAAACGCATATGGATTTTGTTTTTATAGTGGGATTCTAATGTGTAGTTATAGTTGAATATATTAATTTTGATTATATGTATCAAGTGAATTTTTCTATTGACTATTTTGATGTTGAGTAGAGAAATTAAGTATTACTAATACATTTTATCTCATACCATATATGTCCCTCCCTAAAATGGAACCTTAGTCAAAATGAAATAACAAGGTCTTGGGTTTTTTTACCTATGGTAAATTAGCTTCCGGGCTAATACAGTATTATTCAGTCATTGATGTACTTGCCTATGTCAAAAAAAAAGTCATTGATACTTGCCTTGAATGTGTGATCCTTTCGGTATTAACCTGATCCTTGGGGTCTTTTTTCTGGTAGATAATTATTCTGTCACTTATCAAAATAATTCATAGATGATCCTCGAGTCAACTATCTTCGATCTTTCTGGTAGATCATCCTTATATCACTCATCAAAAGAATAATAATTTAACACTAATAAACTCAAAAATAAAACAATTCAACATAATAACAAAATATATTATTATAAGCTTTGATGTCAAAAAAATCAAATTAGCTATCAACCTCATGCTACCAATTTCTAAATAATTTTGTAAGTTAAGTAATTTCTCGAAGAACCCCTCGTTTTCTTCTTCTTTTTAGCCATCCCTTCATCAGCTTCATGCTTTGGGTTAATTGGCTTTTTTTTTTGTCATTATAATTGAAAAACAAAAACACAAAAATAATAAAAAATGTTATCCAAGAAGTCAACCAATTCCACTACGGCGACATAAGTTATTGAGAAAGTTAAAACTATCTAATAATGATGTAAATTTTCAGTAAAACAAAACAACATTTTTTCTTAAGCATTTTGCATGAGTATCTGCAAGACCATTGTAGTTTCAAGACAAATCCTACACGATTTGAATCTCCCCTTTTTCATGAGTTTATGAGTGATTTCTCCTTCTTTGTTAATGGCTAATGACACAATCTCAGCCTCTTCCCAATCCTTGGTAAATAATGTATCATTGAGCCAAATAGTTTACGATTCGTCTTGGATAGCATTTTCATCTTTCGGTACCTCATACTCTCTTATCTTATTTACATCCTTAACTTGTGACCAGACGGCTTGTACTATCGCTAAACAGATCATCTATGATTGTGTTCACCTTGATATTAATTTTCTTAACATTCCATTTTCGTGGAACCCTTGCCTTATTGTGCACAAAATGTATGCACCAATAAGTCTTCTGTTCCAACCGTTACTGTAATTTTGAATCATGTTAAGAATCCATTCTTTTATCGATTCCACGAAATCCCGAGCAATCTTGATCTGCATTGCCGAAAATGCCCAGACTGCGCAACTTAAGGGACATTTAAGAAATAAGTATTCAATCGATTCATCCCGTGTTTCACACCATTCGCAAAGTCGTACTATTATAATTTTTTTATTTCCATATTCACTTTTGATGGGATTTGTTTAGAAGAAAAGTATCAGTTTTATTAGGCAGGCCAGTTTTATATCACCGCAACTCTGTCAAATTAGGATTGGCAACAAATGTAATATCTTGAAACTAAATCCAATTAAGAAATGGTCTTACTATTTAAGAAGAATGCTATTAATCATAAATTTTCTAGATCACAGAAGCATATGTAATTAACGCAATACATAGATTTGATCTCCAAATTAACATCACAATATAGTACCCAAGTAGGAAAACTCACCTCCTAACCCCAATAGTTTATACATTTATACAACAAACTGTAAAAAATCAGTGTATCTTTGTTCAAACATTCTGTACCCTACTATGATCCTGGACCCTGGAAATATCATTAGCTTCAAGAGATGAATCCTCTGTTACTGTCTGTAATTGCCGAAGCTGATTTTGATGGTGGCTATGGTGGAGTTGCTGATGTGGCGTTGGCTGTTCATGGTGGTGCTGTGGCTGAGTAGATTCAAGATTTCTACTCATTCTCCATTGCAAATACTCTACTAGTAGTGAATTTGTACTTATTGCTATTCCAAATCCAGTAAATGAAGATAGCATAACAGACATTACAGCATTTACACTAAGCTGCAAGTGTTTTTGTCAAGTAATTATCTATAAGGGACTAAATTGTCATAATGTGCAAAGATAATATAGGGACCTAAGGTGCAATTAACTCAAAGTATATAACAAAAGAAGTATCTTACCACAGCATAAAATATATGAGCAAAGAGTATAACAATAGCGAACTGAAACGAAGCATAAGCCCATATATAACTCCTGCTCACTATACACCCATCACAAAAGAAATCATTATCATTAATACTTGTCACAAAAGAGCCCCATTTTTCAAACTTTAGGGACTGTTCAGTAAACCTTACCCATAGTAGAAGCTATTAATGAAGAAAGAAATCCCAAAGCAATCGAGAAAGGTAACGAGAGAGCAAGAGCACGAGCTCCAAGATCAGAAACCTGTTTCAAACATACCCCTCAACTATAAGCTTTCGACACTTTGACCCCTAAACAAATAATGTTTTCTAAAGAGCAAAATTTCATACCAAAAGTTGCTCCAAAAAACAAAAATACGCGAGTATGCTAACCATCACTAGAACAGGTATATCTTGCCATACCCTGACAAAACTCAAAAAACTTAAAACACAATTTTTGCATAGTATAGGGACCTATTGCGCAAAATTAATTACTACCTGTAACGAGCGGGCTCTCTCGGTTGTGGTTGAGTAGGGGGTCTTCTAATAACCGTGGGGGGATTTTGTATTTTTAATAAAGTAACAGGGAGATTTCGAACATCTTGTTTACAAATATCACATGTTTTATTACCTTTAATACTAAACCATTTTACTAAACATTCTTTATGAGCAAGTGCAAGATCTCCTTTACAAGAACACTCCATTTTTAAAGCTTCGCCACCTTCTTTAAGCTCGATAAAACATATTCTACAAACTGCTTCTTCTTCTGGTATATCTTCACTTGGATCTTCCGTAACTGTAAAAAAACAAAGTTTTAATTACATTAATTGCACTACAAGTCCTTAATTAGAGTTGATTATACTATTGGTCCCTGTATTACCAATTTCTATATCTGATGGGGTATCAGATGAGGCGTTATTATCAACTGTAATAGTTCGAGGAGTTATTGATATTACACGTATTAACCCTCCAGTTGAATCTGATCGTCTTAAATTTCGAAGCTTAATATCTACAGGTACTGATAATGAACGTCTCATATGCTTCTCAACTTCGAATTTCTGTAAATAAAAAAAAAAGAAAAACAGAGTAAAATCAAGGAATTATTATACAAACACTAAGAGTGAGAAATTAGACTTACGGATCTTTCGGGTTTAGGAGCTTCATTTCCTAATGGAGTAACTGGTAAAGAATGAGTTGATTTGAAGAAAACTCGATTAAGAGAAAAGGATCTTGAAGTTGAAGGTTTATTTGAAAATGGTGTATCTGGGATAATAAGAACTGTTTTTTCACCTTCTTGTGACGATGGTTTTTGCTTGTAACTTTTTTGAGGAAGAAGATTTTTAACGGATGAGATTAATCTAGCGGAGTTTGGTCTAGGTGGCAATCCAGATCGAGTAGAACTAGGGCTTCGAGGTTGTGCACGTGTTGTATTAGAATGAGTAATTTCTAGAGATCTCTCAGGTATTTCAAGAGATGATAGGTTCGGTTTTCTTGTGCTTTGTTGCATTAAAGAAGCTTCTTCTTTCTCCTCTTTCTGATACATCCATGGAGAAAATTTAAGCTCCATCAAAGCAAAAAATGTTCACGACAAAACGGTAATCTATCATATATATTCTATAACATATAACAAATTGTCTACACAATTACTGATTAAGTTAGCTAACTAATTTCAATTTTTGCAGCAAAACCTCACCATGTTAAATTTTAGGAAATTACAAAAGAGAACCGATGAATTTCTTACTAAAAGATTTGTTTTCCGATAATAAAGTAAAGATTTTTTTGACAAACCCAGAAATATAAACTTCATACATATAGTATCAATATTTTACCCAACAGCTAAAAATTGGTAAGATATACTTATAATCTTATACATATATATGTAGAGAGATGTTACCAGATTATGATGTGAAGAGCTATCTGTTTCCAGTTGAGCTGCACTTGAAATCTCTTCCATCTTGGATTATTGATCTTTGATTAAAATATGTTAAAAATTGTAAATATATGAACACGAATCATGTATATATTTTGGGTAAAAAGAAAATTTGGCAAAAATGGAGAATATATATCACTAATCGATCCGATTACTCATATATTGATTCTTTAAAGTTTTTTGCATCGTTTTGAAGAAAGCAAAAGAGCTCTTTTCTTTGAAGATCATTTTTAGTTAAAAGTCAAGAGTAGAGTCAAAAGCAGTCAAAAGTACTGAGTATGTGTATAAACTGTCATATCTGAAGTGGCTTACTTTTTCCAAAAACATTTTTTTTTTAATTTACATTAAATAAATGAGGAAGAAATAGATTCTCGAGAAATAAATTTTTTATTCTATCCATCTATTTTTATTTATTTAATTTTGTAGACTAAGATTATTAATCTTATTTGTTTATTTTTAATTTCAAAATATTTTTTTAGTATTAACTTGAATTAAATAATAAAAAAATAATAACTAATTTATTTTAGGATATTAGAATAAAAGTTTGTTTATTTTAAAAATAATATCGCGATTCTTACATTATAAAAGATTGAAATCTCTCAAAAATATGCATATGCGTGAATATAAAATATTATTTTTGGAAACAATTTATATGGACGGCTTATAGATTTTTAAAAGAATATGTATATCACATTTACAAAGAGTTTAGTTGTATTATTTAGGATTTTATTTGATGTTCGTCAGAGGTATTACAAAAGATTCACTGAATTGTCTGGATCAAGTGCATATGCCCAAAAGGGAAGAGACCTCTGCCTTAGAGATGCGAGAAGCTACAACAAGGCATTTCTCGCTAGATTGGGGTGGAAATACTCCAAGATACGGAGTGCTTTTGGGTTACGGACTTACGGTTGCCACACAAAAATACTTTCGAGAGAGTTATTTTAATAGGGTAACCAAATTCGTCGGACTCGTGAATGTGTAGAAATATCCTAGAAGGTCACAATGTACTAGCCAATGGCATTGTCAAAAATGAATAACGACAAAAGGGGTATGGTACAAGTGGAAATTGGAGAAATCCGAAATCTTCTTAGTTAAAATGGCATATAATCTTTTAGCGCCCTCAATGAAAATGATGAGTTCAAGTGGAAGTTAATATGGACTCTGAAATGTCTATAAAAGATCAAGGTATTCTTGTGGCGTACAATCTGGGAGCGTTTACTGAAGGTGAAGAACTTTCATCTGAGGGGCGTCATCAACTCGCCATAGTGTGGTAGATATGAAACGGCTCCTAAGATGGCTATACATTTGATTCAGGACTGATATAACTCAAAATGGATGTTGGACGCCTAGAAAAACTTCTCTGGAGCGTTGATAATAGTGGGTGAATGTTGCATACTTGCCCCTGGAAGTGCTCCTACTATCCAGGGTTCCGCGGCTTGAATCATTTCAATTGTCATGAAAATAACAGGAGTTGGAAACCTATATGGAGTTGCTATCTTAATGAACACAGGAAAGCATCGGTACAGGGCTCGAGTCCTGCTACAGGCGTTGAATAACTCTACCCAAGAGTTACAGGAGACACTGAGGAGAAAGGCTTGGGGTTTGTAGCATCCAATAAGGAATATCAATGAAAAGTATGATGAAATCACCCAATCATCGAACCTGGCCTGGTAAAATAACTCGCTTCTCAGCCATCGTCTTCGTTGATCAATGGAAATTACGGTTGATAGTTGCGGAAACAATGTATTTGCTTTGGGCGGACAAGAACAAGGGCCTCATTGTTAAAAGGGCGGGAAAAAATGGTCCAAGCAAAAATTTTGAGCAAGGGTATGAAACTCGGTGTGAGGTTTCGTATGGGTCTGGTGTGTGGAACGTGACGTAGGACTGATAGTATCGTCCAAGAACAAGCTTCTGAAATGGGTGAAGTCACGATACAGAGTAAAAGTCAATATAGATGGATGCTTCCACCTCAATCCGAGTAGAGCGGGTATAGGTGGCGTGTTTAGATATACGGTTTTTCTCTTTATGTGAACTTTTAGGGGCTTGTGAGCTCATTTTGGCTTTTCATTTCAGGAATTTCACTTTAAATTATCGACTCAATATGGCAATGGGTGTGGTTATGATATGGTAATAATCAAAATAGACTTGTTGTGATTACATTTGATAGTGAAGTGGGATGAAAATTTTAGAAACAATTATGATGTTGTAATTAAGCCTTGCAAAAAAGAACCTTAGCAACCACATATTTATTGAAATGAAGCAAATATATCGTGAGACGAATACGAGTGCTTATTAGATTACAAACAAAAATATCAACTGATCAGGACCTTGTTACTTTTTTTCTCCTTTAATGGTGTATGTGAGAGGTACAAGGTTTGAATCTATCCTTGAATATGTGTAACCTAGTTTTGGTTTATCTCAAGATATGTATAGGAAGACGTGTATATTTTATGTTGGATTAGTCGAGATGGATACGAGGATGGTTTAGTAATTGGGGTATTAATAAATTAGTTTTCTTGGTTTATGTGAAAAAGAGAGTGGATATGTTTTATAAGTATGTTTTATAGGACAAAGTATTTATTTATTTTCCTTAGGCCTTGTTTGGATAGAGGAATTAGAAGGGAAGGGAAGAGATTATAGAAGATGCTAGATATTCTTCCTTTGTTTGAATTATAAAATTATGGAGGGATAAGTTATTAAAGGATTATAACGATACCTTATAATCTTTTATATTTTTTCCCTCCAATTCAGAGTCACTAGAAGGAAGATATTAATGTTAACAGTAAAATATCGTTGTTACCCTTATTTCTATTTATAATATATTTTATTAGAGATACAAAAGTAATATAGTTATAGAATAATTCCTTCCTTTCCATTACTTGTATAATCCAAATACATAATTCAAAAAATCCTTTACTAACATTTTTTTTTCTACTCAATCCAAACAAAGATTAAATATCCTTCTCTTTTTTTCTTAACAAACTTAACAATCTTTTTGTAATAAAGGAAAATATAGACAACCTTTCGAACAAGGTTTCAAAATTCAATTTACACAGTTTGTTACTTTGTTTATGATAATCCAGGTGGTCCAATAGCTAGACTTATTTGGACCACGTGAATAAACCAAGTGTTAAAGTCATGGAAGGACGAATTAGTACCAAGAGGCAAGACCCAAATCAGTAAAATCTGGTTCATTATATTGTAAAAAAGGTTGTGTTACATTGTTTCTCTTCAAGATTGTAAGCATTAACGAGTGTGAATAGGCTAAGCTCCAAGAGTATCTGTTAATTTAAATGTTTCTCCTTTAATTTAATTAATACATACAGAATGCAAATAACAAAGATATAGAGTATTTGAAACAAAATTTCAAACTTCTGTCTCATAGTTATCCATGAAAGTTTTGGGTACTAATTACAGCTGGCCGGATAGCCTGGACTATGGACATCAATTATGCACACAAATGCAAAGTTTTTGGTTTATGGTCTTTTTTAACGGAAGTTACGGAATAATCATAAGATGAATTAATTAATAGTAAACTTCAAAACAAAGCATTTTCTTTGTCACGTCTCCTTTTATTTATATTTCGTCTTTTCTTCTGTATTTTTCATTGACAACTGTAATACCCGCCAACGGCCAACTTGGTAGGCCATCGGTGCCTGATAAGTTTCGCTTTTTAAATTTTGTACATATATTATTTCAGAGTTTTTTTTTTTTTTTTTGTCGATCGTAAGAGCAGCTACAACTATTACAAATGTCAGCCGATCCCTAGTCTCGAAAATGCCGTCCCCAAGTCCATAGGGTCAACGTGTGCTGACGCCGATTGCCTAGCTTTACGCGCGGCACTGTCAGCCAGACCGTTCAATCTTCGCTGAAGATGCTTAAAGTACACAGACCCATGCTCCTCAGCCATCTTAAGGATCCGCTTGATGAAAGGTCGGACTTGCCACCATGCTGTCGGCAACGACTTAATTACTTGAATAAACTCAAGGTTGTCTGAACAGATAACGGTCTTACTTCCTGGGTGCTCCAGGCTTAGTCGGGTAGCATCCAGGACTGCGATAGCTTCCCCTTCAGCCGGCGAATTTGTCCAGATAGGTTTAGAGAAGGTAGCTCTCTGACCTGTATGAGTATCTCACTTAACTATTCCAATACCACTTTTTTCGCTCTCCTTTTTTAAGGCAGCATCACATGTATAAATGAAAATGGCGTTGTTGAACTCCTTGTCACCTTGAGGGTCAGGAGCGGGAACTCTCGCTACTGAAGGAGCCGGTAGAGGGGGGCTATCCCAATTGGAACCAAAGAGATCCTTCATACCTGCATTAATCGAAAAAATAACCGTGTGTGGGTGGGTATGTAGTTGATCGTGTAACATTGTCATTTTTGCTTTCCAAATGTTCCACAGTGTCAGTGGTAAGTAAGCTATTAGAATATTTTCTTCCCAGATTTTGATGTCTATCGTGTCACAAAGATTGGAGATCCATTCTCCAATCGAAGGAGGATCGTGTTCCGGAATCCGAATCTGTAATGCAATTCCTGCCCAAACCTGTTTAGAAAAATTACAAGAGAGTAGCATATATACCACTGTATCAGTTGAATTTTCACACCATATACAATATTTACTGTCGCTACAGTGTCGTCTGAATAAGTTTAGCTTGGTAGGAATAATGTTATGACACGCCTCCAGTTAAAAGAGCACTTTATTAGGAACATTGGATTTCCAAATCCTATTCCATAATTTTGGGTTATTAAGTTCAGCTTGTATCGATGTTTGTGTCGTGCCTACCATTTCAATTTGTGACATAATTTTGTATCCGGATTTAGTAGTATATTCGCCAGATTTAGTATATGGCCATATGAACGTGTCCTGGCCTTCCGTATCAAGTATGAGATCCTCGCCACTTCTCCATGTACCGGAAGAGGAAGCGTACTATCAATCACATCCCAGTCCCAGCTATTCTTCTATGTTGTCATCAGCTGGTTAACCGTTTCAATATTGGTTTCCTTCGGCCTGTCCTTAATTATCCCAGAAAGCATCCATTTATGTTTCCAAATAATTGTAGATTCCCTGTTCCCAATTTGAATACAGCCATGTTCAACCAGTAGATCACTGCCTTCCAGTAAACTAGCCCAAGACCAAGTACGACTCTGCCGTAATTTCACATCAAGAAAGTTACTACGTTTTAATACTCTAGGCGCTAGTATGTCCGGATTACTAAGGATCCTCCAGGCTTGTGCTGCTAAAAGTGTCATGTTAGCCCTTTTGAGATCTCTGAATCCCATTCCACCAACCACTTTGGCCGCTGTCATCTTTTCCCATTCAAACCAGTGTATTTTACGTTTACCAAGAGAGTTCCACCAGAAACATGCAATTATGGATGACAATCTCCTACAAAAACCAATAGGAAAGGAGAAAATAGACATAGCGTAACAAGAAATCGCCTGCAGCACTGCTTTGATAAGTATTTCAGAGTTCTTTTTACTACTAACATAATTTAACAAAACACAACAAAAAATAAGGTAAGACTTTCCTCCAATATTGGATGGTACAATATTCACATCATATTCATTGATTACTATAACAAAACAGATGTCATTAGATTAATTAGTTAGTTACTTTTTTGTAATTTGAAATATAAAATATATGTATTAATATATTGAAGGGGCCTTATTGAATTTGCAACATGTGACCTATTCTGATCCACCGGAGTATCTTTGGAATATCATAACAAGAGACAGAATCGGATGCGCAACACCTAGAGTTGTACTAGATAGTTAATAAGAATTCGTGTTTGTAATTGTAATGCCTTGTTCTTACGGCTTTTAAAACCTCTTATGTATGCAAAAAATATATATAATTAGTGTAAATTCATCCAATATTAGATAAAAGAATTTTGTAAAAAAAAAATTAAACCAATATCTTGGCAAGACGGTCCTTTTTCATCTTCATAATCATCTTTGTTTGTCTTATTAACAACAATATTCTTTTCTTCTTGAAGTATTAACATCAATATTCATTCTATCCTCTTTTTCCTACAACTCCTAATCATTACTACAACATCAACATCATCACAACCTTAAGGGGAAATTATATATTAAAACCCTATAACATTGAACTAACAAACTAAAGTCCAACCTCCATTACCCACTAACTAGTAATTCTGCCTTAACTAAAATTTAATAAAAAGACCCAAGAACCCTTTTTCCCTCTTATACCCATTGTGAACCAACAAAATTCAAAAATAAAGAAACCTATTAGGATTTTTTTTCTGAAAACCCTCCCCTTCTCTCTACCCTCCTTCCCACCAGTGCCGCCCTCCCCCACCTTCTCACTAGTGCCGCCCTCCCCCACATTCCCACCAGTGCCGCGCCACCACCACTACCTTCTTCACCTACCCTCATCTCTGCTGCGAAACTACACCACCGCCACCTTCCCATCTACGCTGCTGCACCACTGATGTCTCCTCATTTGTGATAGATTTATGTTAGGATGAGACATCATTTTCAGTGATTTAGAAGTCATAATAGTCGCTTTTCTTGAGAAATAGTGCACTTTCCTATTTTGAGTCTTGATTTAGTAAAATAATATTTTTAGAGCATATTGGGTTTAATTATTTATTTAGTGTGAAGCTTTAAAGATAATTATGGAGATTAATTAGAGTCCAAGTCAAAGACTACAAGATATGGAAAGAGATAAGCATGGAAATTGGAGATAAGGAAACAAAAGCTAAAAACATGGAAAAGGAAAAGCTGTCTTAATCCTGAATTTCTGCACCTACGACCAAAAATCAGCTTATATCCCAAAAACGGTGTAGAATTTGGAGAAACGGTCAAGAGCAAAGTTGAAGATCTTTCCGAGACGATGAATTTGGTGTACTCATACGCGTCAAACGGATGAATATTGAAGTTGATAGGACCAAAATAAAAACTGGCCTGATTTCATGTTTTTAGAGTTACGAATTTGAGTTGGGCTTGGAGTCCATTACTTACCTTTTCCTTCAAGAAAACGAATTAGGTCTTCTAAACACCTATAAATACCAGTGTTCTAAAAATCGGCCTAGGCGCTAGAAGGTAGCTGAACTTCCAGAAATGGCCCAGGCAGCCTCCAGGCGGTCCCAGAAGGTCCTAGGCGGGTCTAGGCGGGTCTAGGCGGGTCTAGGCGGCGCCTAGGCGGTCAGAAGCTAATAAAAAATTGAAAAATCTATTTTTTAATACAAAAAAATTAAAAAAATTATTTTTTAACACAAAAAATTATATAAATTTATTTTAAAAATATTTAAATAAATATAAAAACCGCCTAGCAAGAAAACGCCTAGGCTCCGCCTAGGCGCCCGCCTAGTACCCTGGGCGCTCGAAGGTGGTCGACCGCCCGCCTAGCGCCTAGCGCCTTTTAGAACACTGATAAATACACCCTTATATCACTTGTAAATCATCCTTGCCTCATAGTAATTAGTTTTTAAGGTTTAATTCTTCCAAGTTATTGTAGAGAGCAAGATGATATCTTTATTTATTTCCTTTAGATTATTTCCTTCAGGTATGAGCTAAACTTCCCATAGCTTGGGTTTTGCATCATGTATAAACTATGAATTCTAATTTCTTTATATCTAAGTTTATTTGGGAATTACATGTTTTAATCTAATATTAGCTGCTTACCTTTATATTTGTTTATGTGTTTTGATTTAATGACTGTTTTCCTTGCTAGTGCACGAGTATAGGATTACCTTAATAGTAGTTAGATGATCACCTTAGATGGGTGTCTAATTATTGAAACACCACATAACGTCTAGTGTCGATATTGGTCTTGACAACACTAATTCTAACTAGATAGTCATTAGGGTATGAATTAATAACTATCACCATGTATGGAAATTGATTGTTTAGGGCCTTAGTAGCGTTTGATAACCCTATTTGAACCAACCTCGTGGTGTGTCCGTAGCCCCCTTAGTCGCTCTCAAGGTCTAAGGTATGGGAATTCAAAATCCTTACTAAATATACAAGAGCTAATTATCTCCTTTATTAACTAGATCTAATAGAAAGATTTAGAAGGATTAGTGCATACTAGCAAAACCTAAGCTATACTTCTCATCTCATATTCTTTGTATTTATTTTATTGTCTTTATTTTCTTAGTTTAATTAGTTATTTTCGAATTCACTCTCTATTTCTTTTATGTCGTTTAATTAATTATTGCTTACTCGTTATTGCTACCCATTCGACTAGCACACTAAGTCCCTGAGAACGAACTCAACTTATCAACTAAAACTTGCATACGTCCTGTAATACTTGCAGTACTGTGTCTGTCTAGGGTGAGAGTGCGTAGTTTTCTTGACTTATATTTATCTTATTTGTATCACACCCTAGGCGACACTAACCACTGATGTCGTCCTATTCCCTGTGACGAGCAAGACCACACCACCCCGCTGTGACGAGAAAGACCACACAACCTGCCACTGTGATGACCAAGATCAAGACTACACTGTACAAGATCTGAGTCTCCAACTTTGTTCGCGATCTTCTCCATCACCATCACCATCAGCATCTGTCGCCGCCACTGTACAAGATCTGAGCCTCCATCTCTGTACCAGATCTGAGGCTCTATCTATGTGTACCAGATCCGAGACTCCATCTCTGTTCACCACCTTCTCTATCGCTTCTTTTTCCATCGAAGAGATGTTACTCTCGCCACCCAACCACCAACCTTGTAGCAGTTCTCAGCAAGTTTCGTAGGTCCAGGCCATTGGTTCGTAGGTCCAACCCACTGGTTCCGTTGTCCAGCCCTACAGCATCATAGGTTCACCGTGTGTGGTGCGTGTGTACATACTGAGTCCAATCTGTTTGGGCTCAGCCACACTGGTCCAGCCCTCTTGGGTCCAATGGGTTTGTTATTTTTTTAAATTTGGTCCAGCCCTTTTTTAATACAATTGTTCTATTGATTTTCATCTCTAATTTGGGCCCTGTTGTATTCTTTGTTTTTGAAAAAAAAAATTATGCGTTTGGTGGCATTCTGAGTTTATTTTAAAAAAAATAACCTTTTTCTTAGGGCCAGTCCATTAGTGTCCGGCTTTTAGGTATATCCCTTTAGGGCCAGCCCATTGGGTCTGGACATCAGAGACCTTTATAATTTTTTGGTTTAAACCTAATCTAATTTGTTAATTTTTGCAGGTGAAAATTAAATAATAATATTTTTTTACTAATTAAACACTACTGTGAAAATTTTAAAAGCTTGAGTAAATAGGTATTAGGTACAGCCCTTACGGTACATTACTGGACATATTGGCATGAATATGGACAAAAACGGACTAGTGCACAGACCATTGGGTACACAAACTTTATTGGATTTTATTGGACATACACTTGGACAAAATCGGGACATTGGACATATACAAAAACCAAGAATTGCGTACAGCCCTCGTGTATTTGGACTACTATATAAACAAACACTAACTACACTTGTATAAAAATTCATTTTATTCACCTTAAAAACGTTAAAAAAAACATAGGTCTGTACCGTAAAGAATGTAGGTACGTACCCTCGTGAATGTATCGGAAAAATATATTGGGTAGGCTAAAGTAATAAAAACTCAAAAAAAAAATTAATAAAAGATAAGAAAAAAGAATTAAAAAATTGAAAAGAGTAAAAAAGTAAAAATGCTAACTAGAAAATTGAATTAAGCTTCAAAAAGTAATATTTTCTAGTTAGACTTTATAACTTAAGGAATGTGAAAATTAGATTTCAATTAATAGTTTCCTCTAACCTTAAAAGCATTCAAAATTATTATAATATTTTAATAAGATATATAAAAAATACTCGCGAGCCTTATTACAAATTTTTGGTATAAGACACAACATAAAAAGATAATTCATTGGATTGCATAAAAAAATCGGAGCAGCCATGGAGCTTGGGTTCTCCGGCGAGCAACTCAACTACGCGCGAGATGCTTGAAATGGAGCAGATCTGGACCAGAACGGAGCAGTCTTCGCTGCTCGTCGCCTGAGCTTGCTGGTTCATGGCTTCACTGCAAATCCGGCGATGCACCACCACACCGAGCTCTTTCCTGCAATGGTAGATCGAGAAGCTGTTCGCAGCGCTGCTTCTATTTCTCCAGGTCGGCGAGCTTCTTCTTCTTCTTCTCCAACAATCTCCTCCGGCGAAGGACATTGCAACTCCGGTGGTCACGAACCAGTCTTCACCTGCGGTGGTGTTGCAGTACGTTGCGAATCAGTCTTCACTTGCGTCGCGAACAGTGGTGGTGGTCACAAACAGTTGTTCTCCTGCTGGTGGTGGCTGATGCCGGTGGTCGGAGGTCCATGGCAGCAAAAGAGGGAGAAGAAGAAGCAGTTTCCATGGCTGCTTGTTGGTGAAGAAGAAAGAGCCATGGAGGACGCTAGGTGATGGGTTTGGTGGTTTTTTGCATTTAAGGTGGTGTGATGGGTTTGGTGGTTTTTTGCATTTAAGGTGGTGGTGGTTGTGTTATGGTAGTGGTAGTGGCTGTTTGGGAGCTGGGGGAGGAGAGAGATGTGAAAGAAAAAAAAAATGAGCTTGGAATAGTGAAATGTTATATTTAGTATATATAGAGAGGAAATAACAAAAAAGGGTAGTAAAGTAATTAGGGTTTTGGGTTTCATGTGTTAAAAACTTTCTAAGGTCTTTAATTAAAAGAGACTCTTGAAGGAGTTGTTATCTTGAAGAGGGAATGTGTTTAAGACCCTATAAAAAAGTCTCACATATTAAAGATCACTTAGTTGACGTCCTAGCGTGTGTTTGCATTTAATAAAATCTTAAACTGGTTCATTGAAAAACTAGATAAATAAAACTATTTGTTTTTTCTTAATCAATTCAGATCTAAATAACTCTTAATCGTCTATTTCATTAAAAATTAAACTAAGACTGATTCATTCATTCAAACACAAGACTAAAATAAAATAAGTTATACTCTTTTGTTCTATTCAGTACGTATCACTTGAAACCTTCCCCACCTGAAAAGTCTCGCACAAATCAACCGATCACTTAATAGCATTGTTGACATCCTAGCCAACTGTGCTTGTGCTAGATAAAATATCAACATCTCACAATAGATGAATAAATCCTTTTCTAGTAATTAAACTACACCATCAAATTTATAAGCGAATGACCTTTTCATTTGTTTTAATCTCTACTATTTCAATTGACAAAAAGACCCACAAACTACCCATGATTACACCCTACTTTATTGAATAAAAAAATATAAAATTACTTAAAAGATCTTTTCCCTTTATCAAACTAGATTTTGTTCCAATCTTGACACAATATAAAACTATTAGCTATATATAGAGAATAAAATCCTGAAAAATAAAACCATCGTGAGTGGAGCAAACATATACTTTTGCTCTCCTAAACAAGACCACACAAAAGATCGTTATTTTCTACATACGATCTACTAAAAAATACCATAAAACATAAAAACCACTTTAATTTTCTAACCATAACATTCATAACTTAGCATAGCATAGGAGTTGAGTTACACAACAATTCTAACTTCTTCATTGTGGACTTCAATTTGCTCATAATATATGCTCCTGCATATCCTTCACAGCACTTTTCCTTCCACAATCCCCAAACATCTATTTACAAAACAATCCTTGTCAATAAACATATTTATAATGAAATTAACTTTTAAAAAATGGACAATTAAACTAACTCACTTGATACTGAAATTAATAAAACTTCTTCCCAGAGCTACTATCACTTCCAAAGCTGCCAAATCCACCAGATCCACCACCAGAAGAACGACTTGAACCACCAAAGTCCCCAAAACCACCACCACTTGAACCACCAAAGTTTCCAAAACCACCTGATGAACCACCACTATATCCACCACTTGAACCACCACTGTATCCACCACTTGAACCACCACTGTATCCACCACTTGAACCACCACTGTATCCACCACTTGAACCACCACTATATCCACCACTTGAACCACCACCAAATCCACCACTTGAACGGCCAAATCCACCACCAAATCCACCACTTGAACGGCCAAAACCACCACCAAATCCACCACCTGAACGACCAAAACCACCACCAAAACCACCACCACCACCAAAACGTCCACCACGTCCCATCTCACTAAACAAACTTGCCGCATCAGGATCACCAGCCATTTTCGGAAGCTAAACATCACACAAAATAAATAAATAAATAAATAAAAAATTCCTCCAACACAACAGAAAATTGCATTTTAGTCCTTAAATCTTACCTCAGTAAATTGACATCCAACTTCACGTTCAATACCCTTGACATCCCTATACTGTTCCGGAGCATATATAAGAATCGCATTTCCCTTTTTCCCAGCACGTCCAGTACGCCCAGTTCTATGAACAAATATCTCCGAATTGTTTGGAAGTTCAAAATGTATCACCTACAACTCCCATAAAACAACAACATTAAAATTCACCTTAATTACAACATTCCTCTACACTAAACTCTCACCAGATCAACATTAGGTACATCAAGTCCACGAGCAGCTACATCTGTAGCAACCAATACATTAATTTGTCCTTCTCTAAAACTAGCTAAAGTTCTTTCTCTTTGATCCTGTGAAATATCTCCATGTAAAGCTTCACATCTTACACTCTTTTGCATCGCATATGATAATCTATCAGCATCACGTTTCGTTTGAGTAAACACTATTACTTTCCCTCCTTTCGCATGCTCCTGAAATACACACATAATATTTAACTTTTAAGTCATATTATTCTCGAAATCAAGAAATTCTTACAGTAATCAAAGGTCCAAGAATAGCAGCTTTTTGACGACTATCTGATGCTATAGAATACAATGATATTCCATCAGCTAATTTCTGATCAGAATCTCCCACCTGTAATTTCAATTTCGCGTTAGTTAGTAAAGGACTAACAGTGCAATAAAGAGAAAAATTGGGGACTTACAAGATCGATAAACGCTGGTGTTTTGAGAAACTTATTTGTGAGTTTCATGATCCAGCTAGGCATAGTAGCGGAAAACATCATAGTTTGATGGTCTTGTCTGATATGTCCTAGGATAGTTTCAACATTCTCAGCAAATCCAACGTTAAGCATTTGATCAGCTTCATCTAGAACAACAAATTGAACTTCGGATAAATTTAAAGAGCCTCTTTTGAGTAGATCCATAACACGACCAGGTGTTCCAACTACCACATCAACACCACGATCAAGTGAGCTCATTTGTCGTGAAATAGGCACACCACCATACACACATAGTGTATCTACATCTGATGTAGATTCATAGAACTCTTTGTCTACTTGTTTAGCAAGTTCTCTAGTAGGAGCCAAGACTATAGCCAAAGGATTCCTTCCTTTCCTATAATACAGGGACCAAGGATGCAATTAATATAACATTTTTACTATCAATAGACAGTAATGATAAAGCTAAAATTGATTTTCAATTACTAACCCGTGCTTAGCATTGAATTTTATGATTTTATCGATTATGGGGATACCAAAAGCTAAAGTCTTCCCTGTTCCAGTTCGAGCTCGGCCAATCATGTCTTTCCCTTGCATCGCTGGTTCGAGAACAGCTTTCTATATAAAACAAATAAACATTTTAGCTCTTAATCAGATAATAATCCAGAATAAAACTAATTTTTTTTCATTTTCCTTGACAATAAAATAGTACCTGAATAGGGAACAATTTAGTGATGCCCTTTTTAGCTAAGGAAGAGACAACAGAAGGGGAAATGCCAAGTTTAGCTATTTCCAACCCCTCTTCGACTGGGACTGCTCCGACGTCATTAGAATAATCAGCAACGGCGTAACCCTGAGAAGCACCGCCGGAATGATACGCCCTCGTCCTAAAATTCAAGCACTCGACTGGGTCAACAGCCGGAGTAGTGGAAGATGTGTGAATTTGAGAAGTTTGGGGGGCATTTCTGGAAACGGATGAAAGGTTTGATGGTGATGAAAATAGGTGGTGGCTGAGAGCTGATAAAGCAAGCCTAGTATTGGAAAGGTGTGGTGAAGATCTTTTGAGAAGAAGAAGGCTCGTCATTTTCAAATATTTCTGGGTAATTTTGATGGATCAAATGAGAGAAACGAGAGATAAACCCTAGAGAGCGAAAGTGGTATATGGGAAGAGGGGTTAAGGTAGGGTTTATGAAAACGAAAGGGAGAAGAAATGAATATGAAGAAGGAAAGGCGGTGATTTACAAGGGCGTTTTAGGGTTGTAGAATAAATTTGTTTATTTATTAATTTGTAGTACTGTAGATATTTTTGCAAGTAGTCTTTTTTTTTTTTTTTTTTTTTTTCAAATCCTTCTCATTAAACATCTAAAATTATTACAAAATTAATCAATTCCCATAGAAACGGTTTCAGTTTTGATTATTTCCTCTAACCTAGATGGGTACGTGTCTAAACACGAGCTTTGCATTTTGCCACTTAGCTTATACTTAGCTACCACATCGGCTAGTCTATTCCTACCACAATTAATTCATCGAAAAATAGGTTTACAATCCTCGGACACAAAATAAATACTTTTAATAATATTACAAATTAATGGAGAATTAAAGTGGTTCCTAAGCTCCAAAGGTTGCATAACTTGGAGGCAATCATTCTCTATAATCACACTTTGAGGAGGGAACTCTCTAGCGAGAAGACAAGTTTTTAGCACCCCCAAAGCTTCAGCCTCTTTAGCGCTTTCCACCTTAATCTTCCAAGCTTTGCAAAATAGCACTTTTCCTTTAAAATCCCTAGCAACACAAGATATATCACTATTATTATCTTTAGTAGATGCATCACAATTAATTTTTATAAAGTTTATAGGAGGAGGAATCCATTTAAGTGTTTGTTCATTATTTTCTATCTCTATACTCACCTCGGTGTCATGAGTTTCACTTCTTTTTTTCTTAAGCATAGTATTTTTGTTTTTATTATCCTTCAGTTTGTAGTTAACATCATTAGGATAAATTGTATTTTGGTACTCTTCCCACTCTTTTTTAGCATTGTTCAAACTTCTTAAAGGGTCAAGCTTTATACCCTTATATTTATATGCGCATCTACCTTTCCATATGTGCCATAGAATGGTACATATTTGTTCCATCATGAAATTAGTATCTATTCTTGCCTCCTTCCTATTCTCTCTTATACTTGCCATCCAAACATCTACCTTAGAGGTAAATTGGTTGCAAGTAATCAAGTTAAAAGGGGAGGCAAACCAAATGGCTCTAGTCCATTCACAGTTTAAAGGTTGTAAAGGGTTGAGGTGTCACGTCAACTATAGAAAGTAAAAAGTTAGAAATTTTTACAACTCATAAACTCTAACTTTATAACAATATTTCCAAAATCATGTAACATCAGTTCCACTTTTCAATCAAAAAATTGAGCTTCACATTTTAGTTTGTACTTGACATTGGTTCGAGAATATGAGATGGTATTCAATAAGATGAATTCGTTGGTATTAGTGGTAGTGAAGGGCGGTAGAAATTATTGATTAGTCTATTGTGATACTTGTTCAAAATTAAGGAAACTAAAAAGTTTTATTAGTTTTCGTACACTTGGAGGACGAATATCAAAGTTTACTCATTTTACCACATTGTTTTTGGAAGAAATAATATAGTTGTTTATATACCTTTCAAATAATCTAGCACTCTAAAGATGGAAAGTATGAAAAATATCCCACATCGTGTGCACCACCCTTCCCCCCCCCACCCCCCCTCCCCTTTTCAGGCATTAGTGACAGCGTGGGGGAGTTGTGGAATTAGAAAAAAAATTGAGAACATGCATTTATAAGCACGTATTGGTTCCTGAAGACATCACCACATGACAAATGAGCTTTTTGATACTCTCCTCAGCTTGATTGCGTGGCAGCTATGGTACTCCCGTGTCTTGTATCATCCCGTACTACATTAAAATAAGGAGTTTTGCAACCTCATTTTACACCAGAAGATTAAAGCAAACACCAACAGAAAGCTCAGACTCTCCCTTATCTTAAATCTTTCTTGAGCTAGACTATAGTAGTAATAGTATTCCATTTAAGGAAACCGACTATACCCAGAAAATCTTTTTTAACAAAGTGATTATAGAAACCGCGCTTTTGCTCAGTTTGAGGTTTTTGTTGTAAGTTTGGCTATAATTCTTATTTATTTACTTGTAAACTTGTTGTAAGTTCAATTCATAAATTTAAATAATTTTATTGTGATTATATTTATGGTTAATGGTTTGTTTTTACCAACAATATTAAAAGGATTTCTTTGAGCAAACATTTATCCAAAATGGGTTTTCACTACTCTGTTGTTGTTTCATCCTTGAACGCAAAAGCACAATATTCCATATGTCAAAGTAGGAACTCTTGAATGATTCTAACTACAAATGTTGGGCACAAAAACTTCTGATCTGTCTAATCGGCTTGATCTCAATTATGTTGTGTTCAAAGAGCTCCCCACACTTGACAATGCAACTGCAAGTGAAGAAGAATTGGACAGGCATCTCGCTCTCGAGCCAAGATCAAGAAAGGTAACCTGGTGGCCAAAGGCTGACTCTTGAACAACAATGACTAACCCTATTTTTGATTTGATCGCTAAGGAGAAGTCCAAAAAGATCATTTGGTGGACGCTTCATAAGAGGTATGGGATTGATGATTATGGTAAGAAGAAATACATGACTAGTAACTGGTACAACTTCAAACTCATGGACCGGAATCCTATCACGGAACAACTCCATGAGTAAGAGAACCTTTGTGTCGAAGGTATGAAGATATGTGAGGTTTTCCAAGCTAATATCCTCTTGAAAATTCCCACCTTTATGGAGTGAATATCGGAACAATCTCAAACACAAGAAGAATAAATAACCCTTCAAAAGTTGATCAGCCATATGAAAGTCGAAGAGGCATACCACGTCAAGGACAAGTCTTTATATTTCAATGCTAACACTTCAGAGGGTAGTTTAGTTGTAAGTTCTGGTCATGCAAATGAAGACAGGTTTAAAGGTAAGGGAAAACAGTAGGGGTCAACACAAGAACAAATCTGGTAGCAACAAGAATAAAGATCACTCCAACAAATAAGGAGGCGGCTTCAATTCCACCAATAAGATTCATAAACATAAGAGCTTATTCTAATGTTGTGGTAAAAAAGGCCATTAGGCATACCAGTGTGACCAAAAGAAAGACCGAACTCCAAAACCCTGTCGCCAACCTGACTGAGACGAGTGAGGTAATTATCATTTTGATGGTTGAGGCAAATCTTGTGGAGAACAGGATTGAATAAATCCTTGAGACTGGAGTATCAAACAACTATGCTCAAATAAGAATTTGTTCAAGAAGTTTGAGAAAGTGGTTGATGGATAATGTGTTTACATGGGGAACTCAACCACTATCATCATCATCCAAAAAGAACAGATTCTCTCAAACTTACTTCTAGTAAAACCTTAGAGTTAAATCATGATCTTTTCGTTCCTCCGCTCCGTAGAAATCTAGTTTATAGAGATTTTACTAACAAAAGTGGGCCATACAATAGTTTTCGAGTGTGGGAAAATAGTTATAAATGGATATGATGACTTTGTTGGGAAAATATATCTTAATGGGGATTATTTGTATTGAACACCATAATTTTGAATGAGAATGCATTTGATTTTGCACATATTATTACATATTTAGATATGTGGCATGGTAGATTAGAACATCTTAATGTCTCTTCTATTAAAATGTAAAAAAAAATCTTACTAATACATGTTCACAATATTTATGATTTCATTAAATTGAAATATGTGTAGAGTTCAAGCATGCTATAAAAACCTTTTAAAACTATGACCACTAGAAAGACTAAATATATAGAACTAGTGTACAATGACTTGGTTAACTATTCTAGCTTCACTAAAGTCGACCTCTTAAAATCTTAAGATGAAGTAGAGTAAGTATTTTTAAAATATACAGTTGAGGTTGAAAATCAACTTGATAGAAGAAACCAAGAGGCTTAGGTTCGATAGGGGTGGTGAATATAGTTCAAATTCCCTTAAAGGGTTTTGTGAAATTAATGGAATAATATATGAACTCAATACCCCGTATGCACCCCAACAAAATGGCACTATTGAAAGGAAAATTGGAATCCTTGAAGAAATGATGGATGCCATGTTGATTATTTCAGGTTTACCGAACAACATGTGGGAGTAGTTGTCTTGTATGCATGTTATGTATTAAATAAAGTACCCCATAAGAACGTAGACAAGACACCTTATGAGTTGTGGAATAGTTCTCCACCTAATTAAAGATACTTACAAGTGTGAGTTTTTTCCAAGGCAGGGCTACCCGTCTTCAAGAAAGTCAACATCGGACCCAAGACCATAAAATCAAAATTCATAGGAAATGCTCATAATAGTGTTGCATAGAGATTCTTATCCCTGGATAATAACTCTATTTATGGGTCTAGAAAAGATGAATTCTTTGAAATCTTATTTCTTTTAAAAAAAATGAATGATGTTAATTCAACTTTACTTGTTAACAACTTATATGATAATATTGATGTGCGTGTAAATGATAATACCCCCACCCATCAACTTCTTAGAGTCCTAGTAATATCCTTGAGAATGAACCTAGGAGAATTAAGAGGTGTTGGAATGAGTCCAGTTTTGGACCTGACTTCATCACTACTTTTATGTTTGGAATTTTTATATAATATGCTAAGTGATGAGGTAGTAGATTGTTCTCTTATGGAGGAAGACCCTAAAACGTATAATGACGCTATAAAATTAGTATACGTTAGTTTTTGGAAAGAGACCATTAATAGTGAACTTGAATCTATTAGATTAACCATACATAGGATGGGAATAATTTGACTTACTTAGGGGTAGTAAACCAATTAGTAGAAAGTGTTTTTTTAAGAAAGATTGAGACTTAATGGTTCCATAGATAAATTTTAAGTTATACTTGTTATCAGAGGTTATACCCAAAAGAAAGGATTAGATTACTTTGACACCTACTCATATGTAACTAAAATAGCCATTGTTAGGACCCTAATTGAACTAGTTGTCATTCATTAACTGGCTATACATCATATGGATATTAAAACCGTGTTTTTTATTGGAGATCTAGATATAAAGATTTATATGGTTCAAACATGAGGGTTTGTGGTCCGGGGCCTAGGGGATAAAGTATGTAAGCTTGGGAAGTCGGTGTACAGATTAAAACAGCCACCTTAACAATGGTATAAAAAGTTATATAATACATGATGGCTTCATATTTAACACCTTTGACTCTTGTGTTTACTCAAAAATAATAGGATCAGGTTGTGTTATCATATGTCTTTATGTGGATGACATGCTTATATTTGCTACTTGTATTTATATTAATAAATGAGAATAAACGTTTCTTGTCTTTTAATTTTGATATGGAAGATATGGGGGACGATGACGTGATTCTATAGGTAAAAATCATTAGACACGATAATTAGACGCGATAAGGTATTTTCCTTGGTCAGACTCATTATGTAGAAAAGATGTTGAAAAAATTTGACTCTTTTGATGTTTTGCCTGTTAAAAATCCTTATGATTCTAGTATTAATATGTGTACAAACTATGGGGATGTTGTATCCCATAATGAATATGCTACAATTATAGGAAGTGTGATGTTCTTAATGAACTATACTCTATCAAATTTTTGCCTATGTCGTGAGTAGACTCAGTGGTTGTACACACAACCCAAGTTGTGACCATTGGGTTGCCCTTAGTCGATTATTACAGTACTTGATTGGTACTATTGATCTAGTGTGCACTATGACAAGTTTCTTGCATTTCATGAGGATTTTTTTGATGCAAACTGGATCTCATATAATGATGAAGTAAGCTCCACTAGTAATTATGTATTCTATTTAGGAGGAGGTGCTATATTGTGGAAGTACTTTTTACAAACTTGTATAGAACGATTTGATATTCTATATGCGTCCTAGAAGGGGGGTTGAATAGGACTATGGAAATTAATCGGCTAATTTTATTTCAAGTAAATAAAATTAAAGGCTAATTTAAATCATATTGCTTTAGTCAACTAAATAGTTATAAACTATATAATACTAAGAGACAATATAAGTTAACTATTCATGTAAGCATTTTATCAAGCATATAGAGTGCGGAAAATAAATAGTGTAGGGATTGAAAGATACACACGATATATAGTGGTTCGGTTTCCCTACATCCACTACCTAAGGAGTCCTCCTTAGGATTTGCAAGATTCTTAATATAATCTTCGTATCTCTTCAACCCGGGTGAGATTACAAACCCTTTACAACCACTTCACAACCTTGAAGCAAACCACTTGTGTTATCACAAACACAAGGAACCAAGTATACTACCTATACTCACAATACTCTCTTAATCTAATACAAGGTAAGAATTAAGAGGAAGAAAGAGTGTTTAAGTGGTGATACAATGTTTGTAGCTAGACTCCTATATGAGTAGATATAACTATAAAGCTTGAATGTGTAGATATGACTTGAATGCTCTTTGAAAACCTTCTTGAATAATAACAATAATAGCTCTTAAGATTGGTAGATGGAAGGTGTAAGTTGTGCCTTCAATGAGCTCTTATTTGTAGCTGAAATAAGCCTCCAACGGTCAAAAGCCATGTGTCTAACGGATACATTTAACACCCAACGGTTATATGCCTTTTGTCCTCATTTGGTTGCAGAAAAACCTCACCTGCGGTGCACCGCGGGTCTTGTGCGGTGTACCGCACTTCTCAACGTTTTGATTTCCTTGCTTCTGACGGGCTAGCCATGCACCGTGCCCCTGGTCCGCATAGCTGCGGTGTACCGTACCCTAGGTCCGGTGTACCACACTAAACATCTTTGATAGATATAACTTTTGCTATGATGCTCGGGTCAGTAAATCTTCTTCACAAAAGTTGTAGATAACATCGTTATAATAAACTTTGCAGTTGATCATAAAGGCTATATCTCAATGTATATAAAGATATGAATAAAAGTATATGTAAAGAGATATAATAAGAATGATATGTAAAGTGTTTTTGATGAACAATAGTGCAAGATAGGATGTATATAACAAGAGTAATTAGCACACTAAACACAAGAGGATTTGTCACATTAAAACAACCTATTAAGGGAGGCTATATGCCAACACGATTCACCATGGATTCCATATTTATAGTGCTAAAGTTGGCAAGGCAAGAAGCTGAGTGGTTGAAATCTCCTAGCAAATGTGTTATTATAGGAAGTAACTGCTAGACAACTATGTATCAATCATGTTTCACAAGCCGTGACTGGCGTCTCTGATACTACCATTTACAGTGGAAAAAGGAAACATGTTCGCATTAGACATGGTTCAGTAAAACAATTACTAGATAATGGTGTAATAGCCTTGCAGTATGTACGATCAGAGAAGAATCTTGTTGATTCATTTACTAAAGGCTTAACTAAGAGACTAGTCTTGGAAACATCAAGGGAGTGGGGATAAAACCCATTGATGGAGAAATTTTGGTTAATGGGTAGTGTCTCCTGGTGTGTTTAACACCCCTAAAATGGAGGGACACGGACCGCAAGTGTACGGGTCGTCCAAGTAATATCCGATAAATGGGTTTTCGATCTCAGGGGCGGATGGATATGACTTATGATGTTATATAATAAGTGAGGATAATTGTTATATGACAAGAAAATAAATGATATAATTTTTGTTTTGGTTTTCTAAAACTAAGATGCAAATAAAGTGAATGCTAAATTAATTAAACTGAAATGAAAATATGCAAATAAGGGAGTTGGACGCAAGAGGAGAAGAAGTACTTGAGTCTCGCAAGGGTTTCACCTAACCTATCGAATTAATGTTTTCCGTTAAGGGATGAATTAATATTATTGTGCTAGTCTGGACTCTAATGTCTCCTAACCCCCGTTAGGATGGATTTAGGAGCTCTCCTACGGTATTATAAACCTTGTTAGGATGATTACAACTACTTTCGAATGGTTGAGTCTCTTACCTCATTGGTTGCATGGTTAGTCAAGCCCGTCAGGGTCATTGGAGAATACCAGCGGCTATTACATAGGTCTGTATTTAAACCCCCCGTCAAGGTGATCAATACGCCAATATAGTGAATAGCCTAAATACTGTGAATTATCCTTGGTTCATGACGTCAAAGATAATAATTGAAATTAAAGTAATAGTCAACACAAAATATTAAATTCAATTTAAATACTTATATCCCAAATTAGAAAAACATCAATTAAACATAATTGGGTTCAACCTATGTAGCGATTCTCAAGTACAAAATAAATTAGTTCATAACTGAATTAAAAACTGAAAATAAAATAAATGTGTCATGTTCAATTACATAAATAAATGAAAAGAACCTAACTGGGGTGTTGGAATTGACTTCTGGTGGAAGAATGAAGATTCTTCACCTTTAGCTCCTTCTTCTGCCGTCTGCTCTTGTATTTAGCTCTCCAAATTAAGCGTAGAATGAATTGTGTGTAAAATAAGAGTCTAAAGGCCTATTTATAAGAAGCAAATCGGACTTGGGCTCTTAACAAAGTAATTAGGTCAAATATTAAAAAGCCTAAATCCAATCTTTTATTTTAAATCCCGTAACTGTGTGCAACCCTTAGTAAAACGGATGTAACTTCCTCAAATCAACTCCAAATTGACCCATTCTAGTTGCTAATTTTTTATAACTCAATAAGGAATAACCTCTATTTCACGATCCAA
Organism: Nemophila menziesii; assembly: GCA_029959085.1. Classification (NCBI taxonomy): domain Eukaryota; kingdom Viridiplantae; phylum Streptophyta; class Magnoliopsida; order Boraginales; family Hydrophyllaceae; genus Nemophila; species Nemophila menziesii. The sequence goes on from JARWIR010000013.1 coordinate 4,316,677, forward strand.
AGGATGAATCTATGTCTAAGTAGCTCAAAATCAGCAATTAATATCAGCCTTCCAGATTTTCAGCTTCCTAGTCATTTCTTTGGGAAATTTTTTCTCGCATTTGACTTCTTCACTCTATCTAGGACTTTAATTCTCGATTTTTCTCATTGTATTGGTGCTCCTTAGCATCCATGGACCTAAGAACCTTTCACTAAAAACAAACGAATTAACGTACCAAAAGCTCTAAAAATGAAATATTACAAATCCAAGGAGAGCAAATGAAATATAACGAAATAAGCCTAAAAGTCTATCATATAAGTCAAATATTCACCTAAAAATATGTCTCCCAAGGTCATATAATTAGAAAAAAAGGGAGACGTCAACGAGCCCATATAGTGAAATATATCCTCAACCCATTGGCGTTAACTATTCATATAAAAGTGAGCTTATAAACTCTTAATGAATCTTATAGCCATCAGTGTGGTTCCTTTTGATAAAGACTTGTTGAATTCATCAATGAGGTTGCGGCATATCTCTTAAATATATCAATCCCTTAGAGGGGTAGTCTACATTGGATAAACATTTGTGAAGATCTCAAGGATAAGTTTATAAATCTGAAAAAATTCAAATCTATTAGTGGTGGTCCTCTTGAGAATGACTTGATGAATTCACCAACGCATGATGAGGTTGAGTGTTGCTTCTCTTGATGATCTCAAAACCCTAGATGGTTAGTCGACATAGTTCTTGAAGATCATCTATGTGTAAAGGTGTGAGTATTGAGAAATCTGGAAAAACTGGTGGGTAGAGTATATGTTGTGTGGGCCTCGACTGAAGAACGTAAATTTCAAAAGTATGTTGACTTGACGGGATTTGGTTGTTGCCTCACTTTACCACATGTCAATTCAAATCTAAAGATATTCCGTCCAAAAAAATCAAAGGATTTTGATACTTAAGTACAATTCACCCATCACTTATTTTCTAAGAAACCTACTCACCTTCTCTCCCATTGCATGAGTTGAGAATTGTTGGAAAATTAAATGGGGACCAAAAGGATTTTATTAGTTTTCATGCACTTGGAGGAAAAAGAGCAAAAGTATTGTTTATTTTACCACATCGGTTTTGGAAGGAATAACGAAATAGTTTATATTATTTATACCTTTAAAATAACCCAACACTCTAAGATGAATAGTGTGGGAAATACCCCCACACGCAAAACAAATTTTGGGAGAAAGTATTTATAAGAACCCGTTAGTCATGTTTGGGAAAACCATCAAAAGAGGAACATCTAGATTTGAATGCACCACACTCCGGATGGTTTATGAAGACACTCCTATGTGACATACAAGGCTCCTTGATACTCTCCACGACTTATTTCACAACATCTACGTCACTCATCCATTTTAATTCAGAAATTGTTCAAGGGAATCAAGTGCCTTGACTCATCTTGAACTACTCTAAAAAGAGGAGCTTGGCAACCTCACACTATACCAAAAGATTACTAAAATACCAAAATAAAGATCTGACTTTCCCCCTCTCCAAAATTGTTCTTGATTTAGACTGAAGTAGTAATAATGATCCATTTGAGGATACCGGCTATACTCGGACTTATTAATGCAGTGATTGTAGAGGTCACATTATTGCTAAGTTTCTAAATTCTGCTATAAGTTCTTTTTGTAATTCTTATTTATTTACTTGCAAACTTGTTGTAAGTTTCATTAAATAATGTAAATAATTTTATTTTTTATTATCATTTATCTGTGAGTAGTTCGCTTTTACCAACAATACTTATGTCTTGTGGAGGGAAAATGTTAAACCATGGGGGTTTGGAACTCACGTATATTTATCTCGAGGGAGATATGTACACGGATTGGATGTCTAAGATGGGAACGACGTGAATGGATGACATAATCTCGTATGTTGATTTACTAAATGGACTTTGGCGACTTTTATAAATAGAGATAAGAGTGATTAGTTCACACCTATAGTTGTTTTGTGCACCCGTTAGAGGTTTGTAGACCCTTTTTTATTAGTCATTACGACTTAGATAAATTTATAACCAAATTCAAACTCATTAAACATTCTCTCAGTATGTTTTCCTATTTATCAGCTCTTTTAATTTTTCCAACTATTCTTGATGGTTTTCCAATGGTTTTAGTCTTGTTTTATTACATCAGATACTGGTTGCATATTGAATTCCTCACTTGTTAAGTTTATCTAATTTGATCTCATCATTTAGCCTTTAGGTACCTATAGGGTTTGATGGTATGGGTATTTTGTTATATTATTTGTGGATTTTAATTCAATCCAAACCCTACGAGATCTCGAGAACATATCTTTATTGTCTTAAGTATAATATTTGCCAAATTCCTGAAAATCTGTACATTTTTATCAGAAATGTTTACGTGTAAAAAACTTATACTGGGTGAAAGTAAACATGTCTTTATTTTCTTTATTGAATTTTGGTTTAATCAAGTTTATTAACAATTATGGTTAATTTTCTTCTTATAATAATTTTTGGGTCTATTACTTTTATCATGGCATAATTGAATTTCATGCACCACTTCCCTTATACATGTTCATTGTGTATGACATGATACGATATTTGGATTTCTCTATGGATATATAAACTCATGGCACATTATATTATTTCACAATATAACAACTTATCAAGCTTACAAATGCTGTCTCTGCATAAATACGTTCTTCCTTTGGTAAACCTTCATAGGTTCAATATCAGTCTTAGGGGGTGAATAGGACTCTAATCTAATTATGCCTAATAAAAAACCTTTCTCCATAATTATTAGTTGGAAGAAACTTCACTTAGGAAATTTATCACACGCCCAAGGGATAATACAATGGGGGCGATTATGTTTTGATAAATAAGCTAAGCGAGATAGAGATACGATTTGTAAAGACATAAGGGTTGGAGAGTACACAATCATTTTAGGGTGGTTCGCACTCTCGAAGGCCTAGTACACCATCTAAGGTATACATCATTAGAATTTAGGCTCATCCACAAAGCTTCACATTCTCTTAAAGGTGAAAACAGAACCTTTACTAAATGGTTTTTCTGGGTTCAACCATAACCAATTTTCCGAGACTTTTACCATCTAAGTTATAACCTGAGTGAGATTATTAATAGGCTCAGTATCAGCCTTTACAACCCACTCTTCTATAATATAGAGCATGAGCAAAAACTTTAATATTTGATTAAATTATTACAACAAGAACATGAACCACTTTTTTTGATATTTAACTAATTAAACTGCCAATTTCTTTTATTTCCCTTCTTACATTCTTTGTTTTTTGCAAGTCAAACATGAACCACTTTTTTTACTTTAAGTTGCAAGGTTGATTCGTTTCGTTCATTTTTTCTCCTTTTTTATTTTCATTTGTTTATCAATTTTTTCTTTTATTTGCTTGAATCCCAGCAAGGATCATAACAAAGTAAATTAAAATGTAGCACTATAGAATCATAAATCCACCTAATTGTATCCCATAACCACGAACACCTACCACCCCAAACTCAAGCTCGGAGATGACTACACCTAAGGCATCGTGACTCGAAGGTGGGTCATATTGTAAAGTCCTGCAATCTAAAGGGTAAAGGCTTATAGTAATTGTTGACAAATGATGTCTCCTAATTTGTGATAATAAAATCTATCTTCGAGACATCATTTTAGGCGTATTTATTAGAGTATAGGTCGAATTTAGCTTAATTTACTGCACTTTCCTATTTTGAGTCTTGATTCAGTAACATAATATTTTTAGAGCATATTGGGTTTAATTGTTTATTTAGTGTGAAGCTTTAAAGATAATTATGGAGATTAATTAGAGTCCAAGTCAAATACTACAATATATGGAAAGAAGATAAACATGGTAATTGGAGATAAAGGAAAAAAGAGCTAAAAACATGGAAAAGGAAAAGCTGCCTAAATCTGAATTTTTGCAGATACGCCTAAAGAAGTGGTGATAACTCCAAAACCAAGCCGATTTTGGGAGATTCCTTTCATAGGGACGTAGATAATTCTGTGACGATTCTTTTGGTATATTGTGGAGCAAAAACCGACCAATAACGAAGAAGGTATGCTCAAAACAGTTCACCAGTAATTATCTTTATTTCCATACAAATTTGAGTTGGGCTTGGAGTCCATTACTTAACCTCTCCTTCAAGAAACGAATTAGGTCAACCTATACACTATAAATACAGCCTCTTAACACTCTTAAATCATCCTTGGTGAAACCGTAAACCAAGAGGAAGCTTACAACACAAGAAAAGAAGTCTGGAAGGAGCTGTCATCAACAATGTCTTCTTCAACCTTTAAATTTGTAATTTCTTTCTTTTCTTGCATGAACTAAATTTCTTTAGCTTGAGTTTTAGCATATATGTATGAACCCTAGTTTTGATTGACATCTATCTAATTGGGAATTTTATATTTTAAATTGAATTATAGTTTTTATTCTCTGTTTATGTGTTTGGATTTATATTCTGTGTTCTTGTGGATCGCGACCATATAGAATTACCATCTAGTAGTTAGGTCACCATTTAAAACGGTGTTTAATTACATGTTTAGCACATAACTTCTAGTATTCGGTTTAGATCTGACAAATCAACCTAACTAGATAATCACTATGGTTTAGTACATGTTACTATTTACCAATTACAGGAACAGTTTGCTTAGGAAGCCTTATTGACACAGGTAAATCCTATTTAAAACTACCTAGCGTAATTGGAACCAATTATTGAAATACTACATAATTCACCCTTACATGTTTAGAACGGCAAAACTAGTGGGGATTACATGCTAATGACTCAAGCTATATTCTCAAACTACTTCTCTTTCGTATTTAATTTTCTGTCTTTAAATTCTTAGTTTTGATTAGTTTAATTAGAAAACCAAATAAATATCTATTTTTCTTTACTTTTATTACATTTTATTTGTTCTAGCTTTAATTATTTGCACTTGATTATTGCATAAGATTCCCCTAACCTTCATAGTCTCTGCGGAACGAATCTTACTTATTTTCTAAATCTTGCATACGATTTGTATACTTGTAGAACCGTGCTCAGTCTAGGGTGATTATTTGCTCTTTATTTATATCTTATTTTATCACACCCTAGGCCCCACCAAGTTTTTGGCGCCGCTGCCGGGGACTACATCGTTAGTCCTTGTGCATATATCTTGTGCTTTTATTCCAGTTAGTTCTATTTTACGCTTTTTGTCTTTTAGTTTTTGTTTTATAGATAGTTACAGATGGAGAACCCAAGGAGACTTGAGCTACCCATCGAGTTTAGAGTGCAACCTAGAGAAAATCGCGCTCCAGAAATCCAAGCCGCTAAATTTAAGCCAGATCCAGGGATGTTAACTCAGTTTGAAACTCATGGATTATTCAGCGGTGCTGCACATCATGATCCGATCCGGTATATTCAGAAATTCATGCAAATCTGTGATGCTTATATCGTAAGAGGAGTTACTAGGGAACAAGTTTACTACGTAATGTTCCAGTTCTTCTTGACCGGAGGTGCAAGCAATTGGTATGATACCCAATACCCTCATGTTATTCCAGATTGGGACAAGCTTCAAGCAAGATTCCTAGACCGCTTCTATCCGGTTAGTAGACGTTTAAAATATATGTTGGAGCTTGAGCAATTTATACAGGAAGACGGAGAGAGTTTGGGTGAAGCATGGTTACGATTTACAGAAAAGAAGGCGAGATGTCCATATCATAAATCCTCGCCGGGATATTATTTAACCTTGTTTTATGGGTTCTTTTCCACCCTTGGCAATCTTATTGACTTTTCAACTACTTCCTCCTCCACTTCATCGTCAACCCATTCTTCCACTATTACCTCAACCGAATTTGGCTTAAGAAAATCTTTCTTCTCATCTTCCCTCTCTTGATCATCTGCAAAATCCAAGGGGATAACATTCGATTCTACATCGTTTTGTATAATATCAACTACCCCTTGATCGAGAGGCTCAACCATGTATCGATTTTCAACCACGTTCGGTAAAATCTTTACATCACCTACACAAGTTTCTTCTATCACTAATTTTTCCTTAATTACTTATTTTGGTTGATCTATTTCATGTATCAATTGAGGATAAATACCATCTCCTTAAAGAGTAGAATCATGATAGGGTTATTTATGATTACTGGTGATGTTATAAGCTTGAATTAGGGTAAAAATGGAGTTTAAAATTAGCATCATTTGTGTTATTTTCCATTGTCGTCTTTCCAACATGGCATCCGCTTCAGACCTGTTCGCCTATTTTCTCGTATTCGATTCTTCGCACATCCGTATAATTCCACAAACGTATTATTTAATGTTTGGGAAGATCACCTCTTGTAATGTATGTGGTAATCTAGTGGATTCTCTTGCATTTGATTCTCTTATCTCCGCCTTGCATTTTTAACGCATTTTTGGTCAATTATAGGTAAGCTTGAGGTCTTCTTGGAGGTTGTTGAATATTCCTTTCCCATTGATTGTTCCATCCTTGCTCTTTCGGGTGTTGATAAGGTGTTTGGTAATAGTTAATATCACGAAGAGTCGTCCACATGGTTGAAGGGTGCATGATTTAAATAATATCCTCCACACATCTTCAAAGATATTAGTGACCTTGATCCATCTCTCTAGGTATAGTATCTATAAAAAAACAAAGCAAGGAACAAGTAATATTTAACAACAAAAATTTATAACAAAACTAAAACTATAAATTTATTAAATATGCCCTAGTAACGGCGCCAAAAACTTGTTATCCTACGAGGTGTGATACAAAATTAACATCGGGGAAGTACTTCTGGTAAGTGTACGAGTAGTCAGAAGTAATAAAAATACAAGTAAAGTTTGTTTTTATAAGGAATAAGAAGCTAACACGTAATTTTAGACAATTCTAGATATTCTTTGGGTAAAAACTAAAATAAAGAAAAATGAATATTTATTTGGTTTTTTATTTAACATTAACTAAGACGGAATCTGAATCTCGATCACCTCTTCTTCTTGTTTGCGTTCAATATCTGGATCATGTGCACGCACCATAGGAATAGCAATCTCAGCTTCAATTTCTAGGATTTTTGTTGCTACTCCTTCTTCCACCATGCTAATAGGATTGTTAACCACATGGTGGTCTTCATTTATAATGGTCATATCACTATCACTAATATCTTCCTTCAACACCTCCTCCTCAACTACTTCTTCCAGTTGATCTCTTCCATCCCTCGGGGGAGTGGAATCTTCATAAGACATACTACCAGTATCAACTAAGTTAGGAGGGTTGTTTCGGGCATCCATTTCATCTAAGCTCTGTTGTATGAGTGCATGGGTGGCTTTGAATTCCTCGTCTCTTTTCTTACGTTCTGGCTCTCCTGCCTGAAATTCCTCGAGTAGGCGATTGGCTTTTTCTAGTAGTATATCATGCTGATTTTGATGAGGTGGATACTGCTGAATGTTTTCAACCCAATGGTGGTTCCATACTTGTTCTTGTTGATAGTGATATGGCGTTTGTTGTCGATTATTCCCGATCCATTGATTGTTCCATCCTTGCTCTTGCGGGTATTGATAAGGTTGTTGGTAGAAGTTACTACCCCATTGTTGTTGTCCCGAAGAGTCTTCCCAATAGTCATATGGATCGGGATCTGGGTAATGTCCTCTATACATCTCTCAATAAAATCTCCTGATCATTACCTGAATAAAGAACCTGTAAAAAAAAACAAAAAAAAACAAGCGTAAAACTGAAATAAAAATAAATGCAACTATCACTAAAGGATAAACACCGTGGTCACACGCTACCGTCCCCGGCAGCGGCGCCAAAAACTTGGTGGTCCTTTGTGTGTTCTAAATAAATGCAAATAATAATCGAACCACAACCGCAAGTGTACGGTTGTCCCAAGTAGTATAACTGATAAATCAGATTCGTTCCAAGGACGGGATGGTTGACTACAATGCTTATCTATTAATGATTGATGCACTTATGAAAGTAAAAGATAATAAAATGTTTGTTTGGTTTTGTTTATTAAAACTAAATAAATGAAAGACAAATATTAAATGCAAGTAAAAACTAAGACGCAAGTAAAATGATGTAAAACGCAATATGAGAAGTAGTACTTGAGAACGCAAGGATCCTCCCTATCCTATTTCCTAACTTATGTTGTTTAAGGGCTAAATTAGTCAATTACAATGGTCGGGATTCTAAATTCCTTATACCCCCGTCAGGGTGGACTATAAGGCGATCCTAAAGTGTCACTAGTCCCGTCAGGGTAAATATGATCCACCGTTGGATGTTTAAGTGTTATTACCTCATTGGCCCTAGGATTAGCTAAGCTCGTCAGAATCATTAACTTCTATCCTAGATTCAATAAATATTTCCGTACCTAAACCCTCCGTCAGGATGATCCAATCGCCACTAATTGGAATAGCCTAGATACTAACACCTGTTCTTAGTTAGCTACTCCAAAAACAGTAAAATAAACTCAATTTATTGAAAAGAGTAAAAGCCCTAATTTAGTTTAATTCAATAAAAACCCAAATTCAACATTCGTTAATTAATAAAATTGGGATTCACCCATTGTTTGTTCTCAAGCACTATGACTTGTTTAGCTCATATTAAAAAGAAAAACTAAATTAAAAATAGAGGAATTCATATTTGATTACAAAATTAAAGATAAGAAAAACCTAATTTCCGGAATAGGAATGACTACGAACGGAGATATAGACCCTCTCCAGATCTTGTAGCTTCTTCTTTCTTCCTTCCGTTGACTTCTCTCTGGTGTTTAATCTTGCAGAATGTGAATTGTCTTGACACTCTCTTCTAAGGATTTGTAAATTGAAGAAAATATGAGAGGTGAGAAATAATGAGGTCAAAATCTCCTTTTATAAGGTTAAAAACGGATTAGGGCTTGGACCAGAAAATAAAACACTAATTAAATGTCCAAGCCCAATTTCTAAGCCCAAAATCCCGTAACTGCTGATACACCTTCACTAAAACGGATTTTCCCGATGCGTTATAACTCCGATTGACCTCATTCCAGTTGCTAAAGTTCCGTAACTCGATAAGGAATGATTTCTCTTCAAAGGTCAACAGCTAAATCATCGCTTAAGCACCTCGAAATCAGCAATCTATAGCCTGGAAAATGGATTTTCAGCTCTAAAAATAATATCTTCGGGATTTATCTTCGAGTTTTGACTCTATCTCTTGATCTTTGACTTTCTCCTCGGATTCCTCTTCTAGCTAACATCTAAAACCTGTAAAATCTTCACTAAAAATACCAATATTACGCGCAAAAGCTTAATAAATAAAAAATGCTAGAAATAAAAGAGGAAAATCGTATTATTGCATATTTAGTCCAAAAGTCTATCAAATTGATTAAATAAACACCAAAAATGATGTCTCCCAAGGGTCTAAAATAAGAACAATTAGGGAGACATCAAGACCCCCAACTCAAACCTTTGTCGTCCCGACAAAGCAAAACTAAATAAAACAAGGGGAATGAAGTAGATGCAAGAGAAAATAGAAGCTAGCAAATACACCTAAAGCAATTCTAAAGATAAATCTCATATAGCAAAACTTTAAGAACTAACATATACATACACTAATCATGCAACATCAACCATAAATAATCTCAATCATAAAATTAAAGTCGCAATGCTTGAAGGTTACACTTGTACTCATCTCTGTATGATGGCTATAGGGTGGTCATTAATCCTAACTCGCTTTGAACGCTCCACCTAGTATATTCCCTATCAACAGAATTATAAATTCACTATGCACTTAGGAATCACGAGGTCTTTATGGTTTTAATGATGGCTTAAGGACGGTATGGATGTATATTTGGTAAATTTGAAGTGAGCTTTTGGCTCTCTCCTCACTTACCATCAACAATGTCCTCGAGCTTGAGTTTACGCTCAAAAATGTTCTCACTCACCCATTTGACGCGCTAATGTTGCGTCCCCATGTCAACCCAATTAAAACTAAGATGATTTCCAAAAAATATTCCACTTTGCCGGTTTATTTATTCTTTCTTTCTTTTTATTTTCTTTTTCATTTCTTTTCTCTTTTTTTTGTACAAGATACCCATGACCCTCGTTTTTATGTGAAAAGTCATGTCTCTTATAATTTTTTTTTTCTTTTTCTCTCTTTTTTTTCTTTTCAAATCCCGGCAAAGGGTTACAAATAATAATATCATCTACCTTTTTGTGCCTCAATATAAACACATATAATCCCTTCCCAATGTAATTTCCCAAATGTGGACCCTCCACCCCAAACTCAAGCTCGAGACAAGTCTCAGGGTTGTGATTCAAGTGCGGGTCATTTGGTCATGCCTAATAATCTAAAGGATAATGGGCTTATATCGTGGCTACAAAAGAAAAGGCTTAAGGCTCAAAATTGGGCTAAGACGGATGAAATTATAGTAAGGGATAGCAAGCTAAAAGGCTTCAAGTGGCTAACAAAGAACTGCCCCTATCATTTTCCTAAGTACATAGCTTGTCTTTAGTTCATATCTAGGTGGGTTCTCTACTAATTAGGATTTCACGTTCTACACACCAAACATATTCCTTAAGTACAAGCTTACTTCATTTGCATTGTTCATTAATTTTTCCTATCAATTACCTATGTTCGCATGCAATTGTAAGTGCGTTCTATATCAATCCCTAAAGTCCACTATTTACTATCATTGATTCATCAAAAGTATGCTTAAAGGAACATTTAAAATCTTCTATAGTCAAACGCAACTCCGAAAATTATTTTATTGAAAGCAAATAAACACATAAAAACTGGGATGAGGCAACGAACCCCACCCCAAACTCAAAAATGAGTCGTGTCCCCACGACTCGAAAAGACTCAAAGCAATAAAATAATTTACACTAAATGAGAAGGGAAAGAAAACGTATCTGAACCAGCGCGAGGCTGGTGTCGGTGTTGCGTCCAAGTTGAGGTTTTGAATTCTTCATCAATGGTTGCTTTTAAAGTGCTCTTCATCACCTCGAACTTCTTCAAATTTCTCACGTTTTCATTTATTACTTGCTCTCTAAGCATCATCTCCTCTAATAAAATCTTTCCTCAATACCCAGATCGCTTTCTCCACCATGTTCTTCGTACCTTTTCCAACCTTCATGGTCATCTCCGATGACCCCAAACTCAAAGCTTCAAGACCCTCAAAAGGTTTGGATAAAATTGTGATTTTGTGTTCTTGAAGGTTTGGGTTTGAATTATGGATTGTTTAAAGCTGGGTCATGGATATTTCAAGGTTTGGGAAAGGTTTAATGGATAAATTTTAGCTTTGGTGAAAGAAAAATTGGTTTAAAGTGTAAAGATTTGGTATTTTGGAAGTTTAATGGTATGATTTATGGTATGATTGTGAGCTTGGATGATGTTTAGAGGGAAGGATTGATGGTATGATGTTGTTTTGATGATGATTTTAGGAGTAGTTGGAAGCTAGGATTCGTCAATGGAGGCGAATATTTTATATATATATATATATATATATATATATTTTTTTTTTTTTTTTTTTACCTCTGACGCAAGCCTCTTGCGTCGTCGCTGACGCAGTGATCAGAATTTCCAGCTTCTTCGGCCGGCTAGCCGGCGGATACGCCGGCATGCCGGCGGATACGCGATGGCGCATTTTGAGACGCAGCAACCTTGCGTCGTCGCTGACGCAAGGACCAGAAACTCTTCCTCCAGTTGGCCGGCTAGCCGGCGGATTCGCCGGCATGCCGGTGGATTTCTCGCTGGCGCGAATGGTGACGCAGCAATGCTGCGTCATCGCTGACGCAGTGGTCAGAGAGTTTGGGGATCTTCAGCGTTTTTGGCCGGTATGCCGGCGTATCCGCCGGCTAGCCGGTCAAACCTGCTGTTGACTCCATAATTTTCTGTTTTCTCATCGTTTTGACCCCAAACTCATGACCCTTTTACCCCTGCAATCATAAAAAACAACTACCCTTCCTCATTTCTTAAAAATAAACACTAAATTAACGAAAATCAAATGAATTTAAACTACGAATTCAAAAGACATGAAAGCAATTTAAAACATGGGTTGTCTCCCAAGAAGCACTTTTGTTTATTACGTCTTTAAGTTCGACGCGTTACCTTCCATGAAGATGGTATTGAGGCCCTTGCGGTTCTCCTCCGCTTGAATTCGCCTCGTCCTTGGCATGTAAGCTTTGAAACCTTCCCCCTTAAAATTTTATTCAATCGATCTCTGAAAGGGGGAGGGTAGTATCTCCGTTTCGCCTTCTTGCTTTCATGGCGAAACTCGTTCTTCACCACACGATAGTAGATAACCGTTCTCGACGGTATAAGCTCATTTGTATTTTCTTTAATCTCGCGTTCCTCTTTAAAGTGTGGTGGGTAGGTGCTTCTCCTTGCCGCTTTACTCTCGCGGTGTAGCACCTTTCTTGCGTAGCACCTATTGATCATTTTTAGTAATAGAGGTGATTCCAATATTTTATCTCTAATGATGATTTGTGGTGGAGATAGTGATTGGTGAACTTTTTGTGGTGGGAATTCGATTTCTCTTTTATTATGAAGCTTTAACTCTTCAATTGATTTCTTAACCACTTCACATTCGTCTTCGCTTTCAATCCAATCTTCCACTATTACTTCATCATATTCTCGATGTGGAATCTGAATCTCGATCACCTCTTCTTCTTGTTTGCGTTCAATATCTGGATCATGTGCACGCACCATAGGAATAGCAATCTCAGCTTCAATTTCTAGGATTTTTGTTGCTACTCCTTCTTCCACCATGCTAATAGGATTGTTAACCACATGGTGGTCTTCATTTATAATGGTCATATCACTATCACTAATATCTTCCTTCAACACCTCCTCCTCAAATACTTCTTCCAGTTGATCTCTTCCATCCCTCGGGGGAGTGGAATCTTCATAAGACATACTACCAGTATCAACTAAGTTAGGAGGGTTGTTTCGGGCATCCATTTCATCTAAGCTCTGTTGTATGAGTGCATGGGTGGCTTTGAATTCCTCGTCTCTTTTCTTACGTTCTGGCTCTCCTGCCTGAAATTCCTCGAGTAGGCGATTGGCTTTTTCTAGTAGTATATCATGCTGATTTTGATGAGGTGGATACTGCTGAATGTTTTCAACCCAATGGTGGTTCCATACTTGTTCTTGTTGATAGTGATATGGCGTTTGTTGTCGATTATTCCCGATCCATTGATTGTTCCATCCTTGCTCTTGCGGGTATTGATAAGGTTGTTGGTAGAAGTTACTACCCCATTGTTGTTGTCCCGAAGAGTCTTCCCAATAGTCATATGGATCGGGATCTGGGTAATGTCCTCTATACATCTCTCAATAAAATCTCCTGATCATTACCTGAATAAAGAACCTGTAAAAAAAAACAAAAAAAAACAAGCGTAAAACTGAAATAAAAATAAATGCAACTATCACTAAAGGATAAACACCGTGGTCACACGCTACCGTCCCCGGCAGCGGCGCCAAAAACTTGGTGGTCCTTTGTGTGTTCTAAATAAATGCAAATAATAATCGAACCACAACCGCAAGTGTACGGTTGTCCCAAGTAGTATAACTGATAAATCAGATTCGTTCCAAGGACGGGATGGTTGACTACAATGCTTATCTATTAATGATTGATGCACTTATGAAAGTAAAAGATAATAAAATGTTTGTTTGGTTTTGTTTATTAAAACTAAATAAATGAAAGACAAATATTAAATGCAAGTAAAAACTAAGACGCAAGTAAAATGATGTAAAACGCAATATGAGAAGTAGTACTTGAGAACGCAAGGATCCTCCCTATCCTATTTCCTAACTTATGTTGTTTAAGGGCTAAATTAGTCAATTACAATGGTCGGGATTCTAAATTCCTTATACCCCCGTCAGGGTGGACTATAAGGCGATCCTAAAGTGTCACTAGTCCCGTCAGGGTAAATATGATCCACCGTTGGATGTTTAAGTGTTATTACCTCATTGGCCCTAGGATTAGCTAAGCTCGTCAGAATCATTAACTTCTATCCTAGATTCAATAAATATTTCCGTACCTAAACCCTCCGTCAGGATGATCCAATCGCCACTAATTGGAATAGCCTAGATACTAACACCTGTTCTTAGTTAGCTACTCCAAAAACAGTAAAATAAACTCAATTTATTGAAAAGAGTAAAAGCCCTAATTTAGTTTAATTCAATAAAAACCCAAATTCAACATTCGTTAATTAATAAAATTGGGATTCACCCATTGTTTGTTCTCAAGCACTATGACTTGTTTAGCTCATATTAAAAAGAAAAACTAAATTAAAAATAGAGGAATTCATATTTGATTACAAAATTAAAGATAAGAAAAACCTAATTTCCGGAATAGGAATGACTACGAACGGAGATATAGACCCTCTCCAGATCTTGTAGCTTCTTCTTTCTTCCTTCCGTTGACTTCTCTCTGGTGTTTAATCTTGCAAATGTGAATTGTCTTGACACTCTCTTCTAAGGATTTGTAAATTGAAGAAAATATGAGAGGTGAGAAATAATGAGGTCAAAATCTCCTTTTATAAGGTTAAAAACGGATTAGGGCTTGGACCAGAAAATAAAACACTAATTAAATGTCCAAGCCCAATTTCTAAGCCCAAAATCCCGTAACTGCTGATACACCTTCACTAAAACGGATTTTCCCGATGCGTTATAACTCCGATTGACCTCATTCCAGTTGCTAAAGTTCCGTAACTCGATAAGGAATGATTTCTCTTCAAAGGTCAACAGCTAAATCATCGCTTAAGCACCTCGAAATCAGCAATCTATAGCCTGGAAAATGGATTTTCAGCTCTAAAAATAATATCTTCGGGATTTATCTTCGAGTTTTGACTCTATCTCTTGATCTTTGACTTTCTCCTCGGATTCCTCTTCTAGCTAACATCTAAAACCTGTAAAATCTTCACTAAAAATACCAATATTACGCGCAAAAGCTTAATAAATCAAAAATGCTAGAAATAAAAGAGGAAAATCGTATTATTGCATATTTAGTCCAAAAGTCTATCAAATTGATTAAATAAACACAAAAAATGATGTCTCCCAAGGGTCTAAAATAAGAACAATTAGGGAGACATCACTAACATAACTCAATATGTGCAAGATAATTAATTACAATAAGCATATTTATTATACTAAGCAAGCAATCCACGTATAATTAAATTAACATATAATCCCACATATAAAAGAAAATAACCCCAAATAATAACTAGTGTTTATACATGTGCAATATCAAGATAAAATATATTTCGTTCATGCTTGGTTAAGAAAAATTAAGAAATAAAGACATAATATGGAGTTCAAAAAGTGAAGTCAAGAAGACGGGGCTCCACGCAACAGAGTTAGAGACATATAGAACTCTTGTGTTGTTGTCTTGCTCTTCTTGATTCTCTCTTGCTCCCAAAGCTATCTCTATGTAATGAAAGAAAGGCGTAATGAATGGTGTCTCTAAAAGTATGTAAAACTACTAATATATACTAGTAATTTTGCAGGTTTTAGTCATGGGCCCAAAAAATAGATCAAAAGTGGCTCATGGATTTCTTTGCTAAATTCTAGGCTACTTAGGTCCTCTTGCCAAAATGTCCATAATTTCTTGTCTCAACTCGAAATTGGTATCCATTTATTATCTTTCATTATAGACTCCAAGATATATCTTTGTAGATAAGAAACATGGTCAAAATCGTTACCAGTTATCTTTTATGATATTTGAAAGTTGACAAATTCATTTTTCCAGATTTGGTGCTTTGACATTTAATGATCTTTTTGACTTCTTGTCTTGTATCGATCTTATTTCCACTCATATTGGGTGTTCACTTAGCTTCTTGACTCCTTATCTTGTCATTTTAATCCTTGGATCCTCCATTCTCTAAAAGTTACACAATAAAGCACAAAACTACCTTAAATTGTTCTAAAACATGAATAATTTCATATAATAGCTAAGAATTCAATATATGATAATTTGATGGATAAATACGATATTTTAATCATAAAACAACCCTAAATGATGTCTTATAAGTATTAAAATGTACCAAATACAAGGATAAAAATGGGAAAAAGGCATCTCGTTTCATGCAATGAACTTGAGCACATCAACAATGTGGGTACATATATCTATTATGTCATTCCATAAACAATCTTACAGTATTTATAGCACGGGTGTCAATGATAAAGTGTAGGGATGTAGTTTTATGTCGGAAAATGGTGGAGATGGGGTGATAACTAGTGGATAATAGGCTTGGTTGGTGGTGAGAAAAAAGTTACGGATAGGGCTAGTCGTGTGGTGATCATTCTCAGATGTGAATACACTTATGAGTTGTTTATTAGGGAAATTCGTCCGCTATTGCACCGGTTCCCCAAGCGTTTGGTATATTCTTGCAAAATCCCGTGAAAGCGGTTTAACTCATGGTTGCACCTCTCACTTTGTGCTTGGTCTTTTGGTGTTTGTTTAACATTGATTTGAAAATTCTATTTTTTTTTTGCTTTGGTTAAGTTACATCTCGCTTGGAATTCATTTGTTTGTTGGTCTGATCCACTTCTATGGCGGATGGCTGGATTGGTTCACGCTATTATCTACCGTGAGAAGTTGTTGATGCCTTAAGGGAGAACCTATTATAACAATAGTGTTATTGTCCCCGATATTTAACAATCTCCACCATGTTACTCAACATGCTGGGTATGGGGGCTCCCCAAAAGCAATAAATAAGAGTTTATTCAAAAAAAGAAAAAAAAAGATGTCATCACTATATGAGTTGTTTATTTCATGTCCTCTAATATTACATATTTGTAATTGTTAAATGTGGCGGTGTCAATGTGTTTCTTTTAGTGGTTACATTTGGTCAGCATTGGACCACTATTATGTATTGTGTCAGTACATAATTTTTTTTTTATAAAACCGTGTTAATGAAACTCCTCCTCTCCATTCAAAAAAATCATAGTAAAATGGAAGAAAAATCATTACCATATCTCGCAACTCAATCTTTGATTTTTTTCTCGATGAGAGTAATTTGCCAAAAATATTTACTTGAGGGTGACATTGAATTTTGTAGTAAAATTTTGTCATATATGTCTCATAATATTTGTATTGGGATGACAATTAAAGAAAAGATAAAAAATAAATAATAAATGGAAGGGGTTCATTTGATCATGATATTAGATATAGCAATTTTTGTGGCATCTCAAGGATGACAAACATGTATTTTGTATGGCAGCTCAAGCCATTTCTCACCAATGAGTGGCATCCTATCACGGAAAAAATGGAAAAAAGACAACTTTTTTCATGCAATGAACTTGAGAACATCAACGAAGTGGGTGCAAATATCTTGTATGTAGTTCCATAAACTATGTTACAATATGTTATAATGTAAATGTTAATGATAAAACATTGAAAGGTAGTTTTATGTTGAACGGTGGTGGAGATGGGTGACAACTGGTGGATAATGAGTTTGGTTGTTGTTAAGAAGGAAGCCGGAGATGAGTTTGGTAATGTAGTGACCAATCTTAGTTGTGACTGCAGTCGAGAGTTGGTTGTTAGGGAATGTCGCCCCTTATTGCGCTGGTTCCCCATGTGTTAGGTTCATTCTTGCAAAATTCCACGAAAATGGGTTAGTTCATGGGAAGTTGTTGATGTCTCAAGGAAGAATCTATTTAAACAATGGTCTTACAACCTCCATTGTTTAATGTACACTATCACTTTACTCGATATGCTAGGTATGTGGGCTCCCCAAAATCAATTGATACGAATTTTAATCGAGTAAAGAAATGAAAAGAAGATGTCGTCACTATTGGAGCAACTTCTTTCATCTCCATCAATATTATATATTTATATTTGTTAAATGTGGTGGAGTCAGTGCGTTTCTTTTTGTGTTCACATTTTGTCGGCATTTGACCCCTATTTTGTATTGTGTCAATATATAATTTTTTTATAATTATGTTACAAAAAAGTTTTCTTTCCATCCACAAAAATATAGTAAAATGGATGATAAATAATTACCATAACTCTTAGTCCAATCTCTTTCCTTATTGCACGAGTAATTATGAGGATCACATACAATAGAATGACCGAATCAATATGCAAATCTGCCAAATGCCTTATAAAAATGACTCACCATATATGACAGTGATTAAACTATACCTAAAATTGTACCCGAAACAAGTATAATAAATATTTGTTACTTGTTTTGTTCTCAAATGTATTGAAAAAAGAATGATATCACCGAAATACTAGATGATAAATTTTGTTGAGAATGCTGATTTTCGATTTTGTAAAAATTCTTTTATTATTTCATATGTATCCCGTAACAAAAAAACAAAACTCATCAATCTATCCAAGACATTTCACATGTATGATTTTATTCAAGACATTTTATTTATATATTAAAAATAACATATTTAAAATGATGATAAATTATAATTTTTTATTATTATTTGATTAACAACACTTCACTATTTTTTTCTCAATATATATGAAAGTTATCTTGGATTTAGAATTATTTTGACTCCAATAAAATTCGATTACAAAACTTCTTAATCTTTATGGAGTAGTCTAACCACTAGACCAACTATCGATCTTACCTTACCACTTTTCTAAGTAGCATAACACCGATTCTTACTTTTGATTTATTACTAACCACAAATCTGTAACTTGTAACCCGAATCAAACGAGATAATTAATGAGTAGTATATTGATAGTATATTAGTAGTATCTTGTATTGAACTTCAAAACAAAAAAAATAAGTAAAAGAATTTAAAATAGATTATAGATGTATCTCACATTACAACTCTTAAGGCATTAGGTACATTGGTCAAAGCAGAATTTCCAACTACCATCAACATAGCATCATTTCCCATACTTCCGAAAATCGAAGCTTTTATTTCTCAATAAAACACCTATAAAAATTAATTTCAAATTAAATACTTTACATAGTACTTAGTACTTTACTTTAGTTTATATACATACTAAACTCGATATTATTAATCCATCGCTATACTCGCTTTCTCTCTCTTTTACCGTACCTTTCAATATATACTTTCCCTTTTAATTACAACTAAATTTAAAACAAAAAAAGAATCCACTCCTACTTAGCATAGCCAAGTTAGCAAAAAGCTTCAGCAGCTCCTCAACACTTAGAGAGAGAAAGAGTTAGAGAGATAGTACTCATCATTTTGTTACTTTTCAACTATTTTTCTAGGGTTTCTAATAGTACTAGTTTCAGTAGTTCAGTAGTAACTTCGAGATCTGAATAATATATATTTTACTATAAAAAAATAGTTTTTTAATTTACTTTTTAAGTTTTCTTTTTAATCAGTTTGAAGATCTGGAAAAAAACATATCACATGGGCAGCTGAAAATGGGAGCGTATGGTTGCAAGAGTGGGTTTAGTTGAAAAGGATTTTTGGTTTTTGCTTTTTAAGATTATTTTTGTTAATTAAGTTAAAGAAAAGTCGGTTTGTACACAAGGAATAGTTATATCAAGTAATGAGGTTATCATCTTCACCTTCTCCGGGTTTTAATTCTCAACAAGAAGAAGGTTTATTAACATTTCTGCAGAATTTATTGTTTATTAGTTGTTATTTTGCATTTTTTAATAATATAAAGTGTTTAATTTGTGTTTTTTTAGGGGAGAAGAAGTGCTTAAACTCAGAGCTATGGCACGCTTGTGCGGGTCCACTTGTTTCCTTACCGGCCCTCGGGAGCCGAGTTGTGTATTTTCCTCAAGGACACAGTGAGCAAGTAATTGACAGTTCATTACTTAGTTTTTTATTTTGAGTCAATAATTTATTATATGAATCACCGTTACTAATTGCGCAATAGTAGAATATAAAACGTGATAGAATGAGTTTGACTAGTAAGTTATAACATCGGGTCATAGTTATGAAAAAGATTTTGTATTTATGTAGTGATTCGTGTAAATAGCGTGTTTTTTGTACAAAATAGGACACTATTCTCTAAGGCTCTTATACGCGTGAGTCTTGTGACCTAATGACTTATAGATCACTGTACAGGTTACTGCCTCTACAAACAAGGAAGTTGATGCTCAGATCCCTAATTATCCGGGTTTACCTGCACAACTGATATGCCAGCTTCACAATGTGACTATGCATGTAAGTTCATATATTTCTTTTATCTACTCAATTTTGTTTAGAGAGAGAGAGAGAGAGTTATGTATTGTGCTAAGTCTTGAATTTGAGTTTTGCAGGCTGATGTTGAAACTGATGAAGTGTATGCACAAATGACATTACAACCCTTGAGTCCTGTACTTTACTTTCCTTTTCGTGTATATCTTTTCGTGTGAATGTCATTGCTTATTGATTTCTATTTTTGTTTTTATTATAATTAGGAAGAGCAAAAGGATGTAAGTTTATTACCAGCAGAATTGGGCAACCCAAGTAAACAACCCACAAATTATTTCTGTAAAACCTTGACTGCAAGTGATACTAGCACACATGGAGGATTCTCTGTTCCTCGTCGTGCTGCTGAAAAAGTCTTTCCTCCTCTTGTAAGTCTCATCATCATTTGAATAACGACCTTTTCTAAACATAATCCAGAAAAAAATGCTATAAACTTCTATTCTGAAAACTCCTTTGCTTCTCCAGGATTACTCTCAACAGCCTCCATGTCAAGAACTCGTTGCAAAGGATCTTCATGGAAATGACTGGAAGTTCCGGCATATCTTTCGAGGTGAGATATTGTCAAATGATACTTTCTTTTTTGTTTAATCAAAAGTGATTTCATTATATTTTCCCCCTTACCACAACAGGTCAGCCAAAGAGGCATCTTCTTACAACAGGATGGAGCGTGTTTGTAAGTGCTAAAAGACTAGTAGCTGGTGACGCTGTAATTTTCATTTGGTAAAAAAAATCATCATGTCTGTATGTGTAAAAATATATCTATATTTTCTCATTATTATTTTTTAATCTGATATTTAGGAATGAAAATAATCAATTACTATTGGGAATCAGACGTGCTAGTCGTCCTCAAACAGTGATGCCTTCTTCAGTTTTATCAAGTGATAGCATGCATATAGGCCTTCTTGCTGCTGCAGCTCATGCTGCCGCAACAAATAGTCGTTTCACTATATTTTACAATCCAAGGTAACACTTTATAGATGAAAAATAAAATAAAGTTGTTACTTATAATTTTTATTTTTGTAATTTCAGAGCTAGTCCATCGGAGTTTGTTATACCTCTTGCTAAGTATGTCAAATCAGCTTATCATACTCGAGTCTCTGTAGGTATGCGTTTCAGAATGTTGTTTGAAACAGAGGAATCAAGTGTTCGTAGGTAATTTCTTTTTCTCCTAGTTGTAATATATCTTTATATTCCATGTGTTAGATAGTAGTCAATTTCTTACATAAGTATTTTTGTGTTCAGGTACATGGGCACCATTACTGGCATTTGTGATTTAGATCAAGTTCGCTGGCCTAATTCACATTGGCGTTCTGTCAAGGTTTGTTCATGACAAAATATTATTTAATTGTTAAATCACATCTTTTTCTAATTATTCTAGAAATTCATATAAATGTGTTCACATTATTATTTTATTATTAATGCAGGTAGGGTGGGATGAATCTACTGCAGGAGAAAGGCAACCTCGAGTTTCATTATGGGAAATCGAGCCTCTAACGACTTTCCCTATGTATCCATCTCCATTTTCCCTTAGATTGAAGCGCCCATGGCCTTCTGGGATGCCTGCTTTCCCTGGTATTGCTTTAAACTTTTCGATCTTCAACAATTCTTTTTTTCTTTTTATATTAACGAGTTAATTGGTCCAGGTATCAAAACTGGTGAACTTAACATGTCATCTCCACTCTCCTGGCTACGTAATGATATTGAAAATCATGGGGTTCAGTCACTAAATTTCCAGGGATATAATGGCAATACACCATGGATGCAAATGCAGATGCAAATGCAACCCAGGCTTGATCCTTCAATGCTTGGTTTACAACCTGATATCTACCAATCAATGCCTCTCCAAGATACAAAACCTTCAAACCATTCACTTCTTCAATTCCAACAAAATATGCCCATGGTCCAAAATCAATTACATTCTCCACAGAATTTCCTTCACTTTTCAGAAAATCAGCTTCTTTCTCAGGCTTCTCAGGTTTCTCAGGCGCAGATTTTGCAAAATCAGCTACAGATGCGTCTCCCTTTCAATGATCATCAACCACTACATTATTCATCTTCCCAGACTATGCCTTCAACTTGTCAACAAGGTCTTAATGGTCCTACAATGCAAGGTCTTTTGAATTCAATTTCTGGTGATGGAGCATCACATCTTTTAAACATGCAAGGAGCAGTTTCCTCTAAGAGAGTAGCACTTGGACCTCAAATCTCTTCAACTACTCCACATTATGTACCCTCTGGAGGAGATTTAATGACTCATAATATCTCTAAAGATTCCGATTTGTCAACTATGCTTCCACCTTTCCCTAGTAAAGACTTTCCAGAGTACCATCCCATTACAGATGTTCAAAATAACGCATTGTTTGGAATAAACACAGACTCTTCCATGATGTTACAAAATAATATTCCGTTTACTAGTTTTCCACTTAACCCAGACATGACAACTTCAAGCTGTCTTGACGAGTCGAGTTTTTTACAGTCTCCGGAAAATATGAATCATGGAAATCAATCGATTGGAACCTTTGTAAAGGTGAGAATAATAAACTCTATATATTGCGTAGCTGAAGTAATACTTGTTCTGACAGGTGTAACGTTTTTAACAGGTTCACAAGTCAGGGTCCTTTGGACGCTCACTTGATATCTCCAAATTTAGTAGCTATCATGAACTACGAAGTGAGCTTGCTCGCTTGTTTAATCTAGAAGGCTTATTGGGGGATTCTGAGAGATCAGGCTGGCAGCTTGTATTCGTTGACCGAGAAGATGATGTTCTTCTCCTCGGTGATGACCCTTGGCAGTAAGTTTTAAATTTTTGCATTATAGGTCCCTCTGTTATTACTTTATATAATTCAACTCCTACTTGGATACTTATTCTTCGCACCTTTTCTAGGGAATTTGTGAATAGTGTTTGGTATATCAAGATACTATCTCCACTTGAAGTGCAACAAATGGGAAAAGAGGGACTTAATCTTCCAAACTCATCCCAAGCCCATACCCAAGCCCAAGCCCAGAGAGTGTCTGGGAATGGAAATAGCTGTGACAACAACTACATGGGTAGGAAGAAATCAAGAAGCGACGTAAATGGGGTACCACCGGTGGGGTCACTCGATTACTGATGAAAAGTAAACTACTTAATAATATATTAGAATTTCGCCTAAGGTAAAGCTGTACCATATTTAGTAAGAATGACCTTGTTTTAAAATGATATATTATGGCGTATACTCTATTCTAGTAAAATAGTTGTAATGTGTATCTGTTTTATTTACCTGGATCTAGTTTGTATGAAGATTTAGTAATACTGTAAATTATTATATGATTACTCTCCTTAAACTTTATTCCCTATGCATATCGGCTTGCTTGGTCAAGATGCCAACAACATTCATATTCACATCTGCCTTAATAAAAAAGCATTCTGAGCTTGTTAAATTAGGCTCAATTTATACCAAGAATATATTAATTGTTGGGTTAGTTGAAACATTAGGAGGTCTATATGAAATTAGTAAGCATACAACTCTTGCAAAAGATAGCAAAAAATATTTGCCTAATATAGCAAAAACATTGTAAATAAATCATCTCAAATTAAAATATTTTTTCTTTTATTTTACACTGTAAAAGGGTATTTAAATTTTTTTTCCAGTCTCTTTGTTGCAATCCAAATCCGATGTTGGGTTTTTTCATATTTAGGAGCGAAATAACAAATACAAGAGTAGGTTGTTTTGGAACGAAATCACAACTTTTGCTCATCAAAAAGATACATATACAATCAATCTCATAGAGAGTTTATTGGGTGGTGAGCCGATTAAAGAAAGTCAACAACACAATGATATTATAATTATACTTTTAAATTAAGATATCTTAGAAGAAACAGTTCAGATATGATCCAAAGTATGTTTCAAGGAGAAAGAACCATTTCAAAAAAGAATCTAAGATTGACATCCGTTTAAGTGGACATTTGTGTATCATCAAACCTCGTATATAAGTAAAAAAGGTGAATAGGTCACATGTTCGCATCCTCCGTTTTGAAATGATAAGTGTGAATAAACTGCACTAGAGGTCCTTAAAAGTTTTTATAATTGTTTAAATCTGGATAGGCTGTGAAAAACGGAGTGCTGATTTTTGTGTGAAAGATTTAACTAAGAAGATACTTTTGATTTAAATAAAAGTTAGCAAATAATTTACACAAATAAAAATAAACATATAGATTGCAAGAATTGTAGTACAACAAAATGAATAAAAGAGAAGGTACCTAAAGTAAATTTTTTAAGTGGGAGATTTTGTAGGATATCTTAAGGGTTTGATTTATCTTTGATGTCAATACTTTTCATTAGTTAGTTGAGATTGAGATCATCCCTTTTTATCTCAATATAAGTTGTGGTGTCAACGCCATAGATGTATTCAAGGTGTTCCTAAATATTACGAGTTGAGTCATACATACTCATCTTTTTGTATTCTTTCTTCGGATATCCCACACAACAAAATATTCAGAATTTTAAATTTTTGTGTGATTTTAAACTTGTGTTCTTGGGTATATTTCGAGTACTTTGTGACTTCTTGAGTACTTTATATGTCTCCATCTTCATTTAGAGCTTCTTTGAATGGATAAAAAGGTATTCAACAATAATTTTTTCAAATATGGGTTCTTAAGCTTTTATGTATTCATCCATTTTATATCTCCAAGAGAAATAATACATACCTACAAACAGTAGAGGACAATCACTAGTATTTGACATAATATAGTGGAAAAAATTCGTTAGTTCTACTAGCAATTAAACTATTTGTGTAGAGTTAGACTCTGATACCGCATATAGAATCTTAGAGGGGGTGTTAGGTAAATTTAAATCTAATCCAGCCTGATTTAAATTATAGAATCCTAAATAAAGATTTAGTTAAACTTATGATACAAAACTCCCTTAAGGCATATTGAAGATGTTAGAGGAGTTTGTATTATGCGGAAAATGGGTTCTAAGAGAAACTAGGATTAACCTAAGTTTAGGGGAAAATTAATATTAAGACTAAGTAATTTAAAAAAACAAAGGAGAAGTTTAACTTATATTTAATGTTAGGATCAGTATTAAGGTCTTCTAAGTTAGACTAGGTGATTTAAATCAACCTAAACAAATACTAACAATATTAAAGAGTTAATTATAAAAGATATGAACATTATCAAGTAAAAATAATTGCGTAAAAATGTAAAAAGTAAGGGTTAGAAGATACATGATTGTTTATAGTGGTTGGGTTTACATCCACTAAATAGGGTCATCCCATAGGATTTGCAAACTTATCCACTAATCTTCTCCTATCTCTTAAAGGTGAGATATAAACCTTTACAACGAGATTTTTCCAGGCTAAACCATAAACTACAAAACCCGAGACTTTTGCTGGCTAAGTCACAAATCGTGCGACTTTTGAAAGACTAAGTCACAACCTACAAAACCCCTTTTCATCTATATTCTAGCAAATATGGCTAAGTTCTAATCTAGATAAAGAGTGTTAACTCTTAGTGGTTGGATATATACAAATGTGAACAGTTTACTTATGCTTCTAGATTAAGAAAAATATTACAATTAAGAACATGAAATCCTTTGTGAGTTGGATGTGAAAATTGAACTCATTGATTGAGTGGATTAAAAGTGAAAATTGGCTTGATTAATCTCTTTGATCCTTTGGATATGAAAGTTGTGAGATCAAGGCTTGTTTATATGATCTAAAAGTGGATTTTTTTAGAGATTCTTTTTTTAAGTATATGATGTATGATGATAATTTGTAGCCTCTAGAGTATTTTTAGTGATGCAAGAGAGACGCATATATATAGCACACAAGGTAACAATGACTCTATTTGTGTTGATAACTTTTCTTGTAAAAATGACATACCGTATTTCCTATTAAAATGATATTGCCGTTTTGCTTCCCAACGACTCTAATCCACGTGTCGTCATTTCTTCAACGAATATAAATTCAGAATGTAAAAAGACAACGTCGCATAATGTGAAAAAGTTACACCATTTTTCTGCGTAAAAAGTCATGTAGTTGTGTTTCGAATTCGGTAGGGATGTTGCCATGATACCCGAATCGATTTGGGTTTATTTGGATGTTTTCCACTTAAAACGACATATACCATTTTTCTGGTCTAAAAATACTACACCATTTTTCAGCTGAGGAAGAAATAGTATCTAGGATATAATTTAAGCTTCCAATAGACATTCTTCCTACACAAAAGTTGTTAGATAATACATTCTAAAAGATTTGTTAGAACAACTCAAGAGCTAACAACACAACATACTAAAGAACAAATCAAGAAATGATAATCACAAGATAACGACCTTAAGAATACTTAGTGATCTTTTGAATAGGTTTTATCTTAATGTGTGTGTGTGTGTTTGTTTGTTATAAGATATATGTATGAGTTTAAGCA
Source organism: Nemophila menziesii (assembly GCA_029959085.1). Classification (NCBI taxonomy): domain Eukaryota; kingdom Viridiplantae; phylum Streptophyta; class Magnoliopsida; order Boraginales; family Hydrophyllaceae; genus Nemophila; species Nemophila menziesii. Next base: position 4,343,185 of record JARWIR010000013.1, read on the forward strand.
CAACACATGAATTACTTATATAATCAAAAGCATAAGGAAAGTGTGCGTGTGTGTATGTTTGGAGAATGTAAATATAAGTAAGAAACCTTATGGAGCAAATCGATAGTAAACATAATAAGGTTGAGCATTACATATACGGAGCAAGTATATAATCCAAAGCAAATATGTAGAACATAGATAATCAAGACATAATAATATAGAGCATATAACGTATCTATATAATAAAGTAGGATACACCTAACTCCCCCTATTAACACTCAAATTTCCCCTATTCCTCTCATAATTTCTCCATTTTTCTCATTCGCTCATTTATTTATATATTTTTAATTAAAGAACAAAACATGAAAGACAGTTTTTTTATGTTAATACAAGATAAAAAAAAGCTAAGTAGAGAGGTAAGTTTTGACAAAAAAAAGTAGAGAGGTAAGTTAGAAAGTTGTATATTAAATAATAAAGTAAAAAATAAAGTTAAAAATAATATTAAATCTATATTATAATACATACCTTTTTAAACGGTCTAAATTTTTTAACCATAAATTTAACCTTAACCTTAAACTTAACCTCAACCTTAACCTTAACCATAACCTTGAACCTTAAATCATAAACCTTAAATCTTAAACATTAACCTTAACCTTAACCTTAACCTTAACCTTAACCTTAACACTGAACCTAAACCTTAACCTTAACCTTAACTTTGACCTTAACCTTAAACTTAACCTTAACCTTAACCTCAAACTTAAAGTTAACCTTAACCTAACCCTAACCCTAAAATTAACCTTAACCTTAACCTTAACCTTAACTTTAACCTTAACCACAACCTTAACCTTTACAATAACCCTTAACCCCTTAACGTTAACATTAACCCCTTAACCCCTTAACTATTACCTTAACCATATCCTTAACCTTAACCTTACTTAACCTAAATTAACCTTAACATAAAATTAACCTTATCCTTAACCTTAACCTTAACTTTAACCTTAACATTAACCTTAACCTTAACCTCAACCTTAACTTTAAACTTGTACACACTAAACCTTAAATCTCAAACATTGAACCTTAAAGATATACATTAATCTTTACCTTAACCTTAACCTTAACATCAACCCTTAAACATTAACTTTTAAACCATAAACCTTAAACCTTAACCTTAATCTTAAACTTCACCTTCACCATCATCTTGAATTTTCTATCCTTAACCTTAATTATAACCATAACCATAACCTCAAACTTAAAGTTAACACTTAACCTTGAACCTTGAACCTTGAACCTTAAATTTTAAACCTTAACCTTAACCTTAACCTTAACTTTAACCATAACCCTAGCATTAACATTTAACCTTAAACTTAACCTTAAACTTAACCTTAAACTTTACCTTAAACCTTGAACTTTAGACCTTAACCTTTACTTTCATCTTGATCTTAACCTTAACTTAAACCAAATGAAGATTGATCGTGCTGATATTCGATCTTAAACCATATATCTTATCAAATCTTAACCTTAAACCTTAACCTTAAACCTTAAACATTAAATCTTAAACCTCAATTTCAACCTTAAACTTAACCTTAAACCTTAAACATTAAATCTAAAACCTCAATTTCAACCTTAAACTTAACCTTAAACCTTAAATATTAAATCTTAAACCTCAACTTTAACCTTAAAACTAACCTCAACCTTAATACTGATCTAAACCCCATGCTGTAGATCTCGGTCTCGCGGCCTAGGCGGTCTATCCGCGCCTAGCTCCTAGTCGGGATTACACGGGGCTTAGGCAGGATTAGACGGTTTAGAATCTCGATGTATAATTTTGTATATTTAGTAATACATACGTAGTAATTATAAGAATTTTAACTATTTGAGTCATAAAATTTGTTTGAAAACACTATAGTAAATATAAACATACTAAAATTTGAGTTATAATATTAATTCAAGAATTCTCTAGTATAAGAAAAATAAAAAGCAGGCATGTGCAACTATATTTTTCCATTAATTGGTGCCTAGGCCGGCCATGCTTGGCCATTAATCGGTGCCTAGGCGGGTTAGCCGCCAGGAAAAAATGCCTACAGTTTTTACGGCTGAGGGGGGGAGTTGACGCCTAGGCGGCGATTTCTACAACATAAACCTTAACCTTAAACTTGATCTAAACCTTAACCTCAATTTTTTTCTTAAGTGTCTTCAGACACGGGTTTAACTAGTAATATATATAAACAAAATGTTGAATTAACTAAACTTACACCACAACTGAAGGAGATTCAACAGTCCTATAGCCCGAGTCTTTCAATAAACCATCTCTCCATCATCCTTACTCCCATTATTTGCAAAATTTTCACCATAGTCTCTCCCCCACCACTAGAGTCTCTTTGTCAATGGAAAGGCTTATGGCATCAAGTTCTACTTCCATTCAAACATGTATGCTACATTCACTTAACATATACTTGTTGTTGATGTCTCAGACCCGCGTGATCTAGATTGTAGAAAACCACGTCTATATTGAACAATTCAAAGATAATGTTATATTGTACTTTTTTTACCAGTTATTAAAGATACTAACACATATAATATTATAATTAATCATTTTATTGAAATAGCATAAAAATATATTCTTTAAATATATCATGATAAATATCATATTCTAAATTTAGGATGATTGACCAAACAAGTCATATTCCTAATAACTTTTCACAAAAAGCCTAGCCTACTATTAAATTAACAAAAAAGTTACCCTTATGGAAAGGGCATGTTGGTTGCCACCACCAAGGGCGGTAGTGATCAGTGCTTATGGTCAATTTTTTCAACGTGGGAGGGGGGAAGCAGTAAGGGGCTATAATTATATTTTAAATGGATTGTCAGTATATTTTAAATGGGTCGTCAGTAAATTACAACCAATATCTCAATGGGTTGTATGGAGTTATTCTTCCACTTAAGGACTAGTATTTTTTCAATAGGATGCCAGTATATTTTCATTTTTTTCTCAAGGATCAGTTTTAAAAAAAAAAATTCTACTTGGTTGTGGTGGAGACGGGGTTTCAATTTTTATTTTTATTTTTTCCAGTTATTATTAACTTGGTTGTAGTGGGGTCGGGGGTTCATTTTTTACTAGGATGTGGAGGGAGAAAAGGCAAACATGGTAGGAGTCAGATAAGGTAGGGGCCGGTCAAGTGTTATATATTATTTACATACATTAAATTTTTTAGAACAAAATTATTAAATAATAATATACTAGGATTGTTGGTCAAATAAAATAACATTTAAAATACTTTGGGGTCAAATATTTGAGGTGAACTCTTTAAACAAATATTGGTATCTTGTACATATATATTTTATTTAATAAAATAAATTAACAATTTTCCTAATAAGTAATATAAAATAATTTTTTTTTTTATATATAAGTTACAACTATACATAATTCAACACTAATTTATACATATTGACAATATATTACCTTTATCATAAGTATATATATTATAGATGTATATTAGTTTAAGAGTATGTTATTGGGGTCTAAGATATTATAAAATTTTATAATTTTATGTTAGTTTTATATAAATTTTTAATAAGTTGCAAATTTGAGATAAATTTAATTTTTGTTTTAGATAAAAAAGAAGTGTCATGTAAGGGGTTATTTAAAAATCATTCAATTACCATATAAATGAAGTACCCAAATGACAACTAAATTATTGAGACATGAATTTCTTGGATATCAAACTTCATAACTCAATCTTTCTAGATCTGTAATGGTCACCTTTTTTACAATTTCCACAATTTTTAGAAGTAAATTTTCTTTTACAATTCTCGTAACTTTTAATCAATCTGTAGTATACATTATTTCTACAAATATAATGAGCTTAATATAAAATTTCGTTCAAAATTTTTAAATTTTTTGACGGACTTTCCAAATTTATATACTTATATCCGACCTTTAAGCTAGCTGTAAATGTTAAAAATGTATTTTTCGAATGAAAATGAGAACATAATAATAAATTAAATAAAAACATTAATGATATCTTTAATGATTAATATTGTGAATTTTAAGTATTTGAAAAAGTTGAATATAATATCTATTGAAAATTATGGTAATCAAACGATTATAATAAATTGTATAATTTTTATGAATAAACACGTTCTTATTTTAAATAAAGTATATATCAACGATAAAAATAAAAAATATATGAAGAACTGTCTGAATATCGGGAAGAATATCTTGTTCGCCATATCATGACTTATATACCCCTAGGGGTGGAAATCGGAAGGAACGGATCGGAAAAAGGGTCTTTCGGAAAAATTCCTATTTTTTTCGGAATATATTTTTTCTGTTCCAATTCCTATCCAATTTTTCGGAACTGGGAAAAATAATTCCTAATTCGGAATTTCGGAATTTGCCGGAAATTCGGAAATTTCGGCACGGAAATTTCGGAAATTTTTGTTCGGAGATTTTGGAATTTTGGGTTCGGAATTTCGGAACTTTTGTTTCGGAAATTGCAGGACTAATGGTTGAAAATCGGTGCAACAGTTTATCACTTACATGAAGATAGTTAAAAACAAAACTTATAAAACTTTTCATGTAACAGTAGTTAAAAAGCTTAACTTATAAACTTCATGAACAATAACATAAGTAACAAAAGGTAAAAAAAACTGTAATAGAAGTAACATAAGTAACAAAAGGTAAAAAACAATGATTGTGAATTACTTTTCAAATTACTTTTTAAATTACATAAAAAGTAGATATTAGGCTTCGTGGGAAGGTAATGTAAAATGTGAAGAAATGGGTTAGCCTTATCCTTTAGGTTTTATCAGGTTTATTGTTTTTCGTTATTTTCCTGATATAAAAAAATGTATCATTGTGTTTCACTTTTTCAATGTTTAGATTTTCTTTTCTTCTTTTGTTATGAAAATTTTCAACATTTCTGATTGTATATTTTTTTCTTATATTAATATTTATTATTTATTTAATATAGGAAATGTAAAATCGGAAATACAATTCGAAAATAAAAACTGGAAATAAAAGTCGGAAATATATTTCGGAAATAAAATCGGATCGGAAAATCCGGAAATTTCGGAAATTTATATGTAGTTCCAATTCCGATCCTATTTTTTCGGAAAAATCGGAAATCGGAATTTCGGAATTTCGGAACCGTAAAAAGTTGTTCCGAAATCGGAATTTTCGGATCGGAAAAGTCGGAAATCGGAAATTTCGGATCCGATTTCCACCCCTATATACCCCTGCCCATGGGACGTGATATACTATTCTGTTTCTACAGAGCAAAGTTTTTTGGTGATGATTTGGATTCAAATGATATTAGAAAACAAGATGGTTTCTTCACGTTTGAAGTAAAACCAAAGGCGATTAGTAGCCCGGGAACTAGATACAATGCTCATTAATGGTTAGTATTTTGTTCTTTTTGGTCTAATTGCAAAAACATCCCCGAACTTCAGAAAACTTACTTTTACCCTTGAATCATTCAGGCTTTGTCTTCATATGATCGGTGAATGAATCTTCATCAAATGTTTCTTTATTAAATCTCGTTAGTCCACAGGAGGAGGCGAACACTGTCAAAGAAGGCGATGGGCGTCAAATTCCGGTCTCCGTCCTCGATTCGCTTTGTACGGATGATGAAAATAGTCCCACGAGTTTTTTTGTATGGTTTTTACTAGAAGGTGATGGCTATGGTGGTTGATGTGGTGGTTTTAGTATTTTTATGGTGGTTCTTGATTATTTAGGAATATGTTGTTGATGTCTCCTTAATTGTTCTTATTTTCGACCCTTAGGAGACATCATTTTTGGTGTTTATTTGACTATTTAGATAGACTTTTGGACTAAATATGCAATAATATGATTTTCCTCTTTTATTTCTAGCATTTTTGATTTATTAAGCTTTTGCGCGTAATATTGGTATTTTTAGTGAAGATTTTACAGGTTTTAGATGTTAGCTAGAAGAGGAATCCAAGGAGAAAGTCAAAGATCGCGATATAGAGTCAAGACTTGAAGATAAATCCCGAAGATATCATTTTTAGAGCTGAAAATCCATTTTCCAGGCTATAGATTGCTGATTTCGAGGTGCTTAAGAGATGATTTAGCCGCTGACCTTTGAAGAGAAAACATTCCTTATCGAGTTACAGAACTTTAGCAACTGGAATGAGGTCAATCGGAGTTGTAACGCATCGGGAAAAGGCGTTTTAGTGAAGGTGTATCAGCAGTTACGGGATTTTGGGCTTAGAATTTGGGCTTGGACATTTAATTATTGATTTATTCCTAAGTCCAAGCCCTAATCCGTTTTTAACATTATAAAAGGGCTTTAGACCTCTATTTTCACAGACTCTTGATATCTTTTTCATAATACAACATACGCTTAAGAGTCAGACACCAGAGAAGAAGCTAAAGGCAGGAAGAGAAGAAGCAAGAGCTGGAGACGGTCTATATCTCCACTTCTCAGCCAATTCAATTCCGTAATTAGGTTCTTCTATTTTATTCTGTAAAACATGTTGAACCTATTTATTTCTTTAGTTTTTATCTTTTCAATTATTATGAGCTAAACTAATTTAGTGCTTGAGAACGCATAATGGGTTAATCCCAATTTGATTTCGTTTTATACATTTGGATTTGGGATTATTATTATTTAAATCAAATTGGGTGAATTGTATTTTTCTTTAATTTGAGCTTTATCTACTATAATTGACGTAATTAACCAATCATAGGTTTTAGTATCTAGGCTATTCCAATTAGTGGCGATTGGATCACCTTGACGGGGGGTTTAGGTACCGAACTAGTTAATGAATGTAGGTTAGAAATTATTGACTCTGACGAGCTTAATTAAACCTATGGCCTATTGGGTAATTTGAACTTAAACACTTGAGAGTGGACTATAATCACCCTGACGGGGTTTGTAGCATTTGAGAGTTGCTCCTTAGTCCACCCTGACGGGGGTAAGGAGATTTTAGAATCCCGACCAATACAAATTTACCGATTTGTCCCTTAAACAATGTATGAAATGAATGATAGTTAGGTAAACCCTTGCGCCTCTCAAGTACTACCTGCTCTTACTTGCGTATCACTTTTATTTACTTGCGTCTTGGTTATTTATTTACATTTTCGCATTAGTCTTTCATTCCTTAGAATTAATACAAAAACCAAACAAATATATTATTGTCTTTTATTTTCATAAGTGCATCAATCACTACTTGCTAAACATTGTGATCAACCATTCCGTCCTTGGAACGAATCTGATTTATCAGAATTACTACTTGGGACAACCGTACACTTGCGGTTGTGGTTCGATTATTATTTACATTTATTTTAGAACACACAAAGGACCACCAAGTTTTTGGCGCCGCTGCCGGGGACGGTAGCGTGTGACCACGGTGTTTATCCTTTAGTGATAGTTGCATTTATTTTTATTTTTGTTTTTATCAGTTTTACGCTTTTTGCTTGTTTAGTTTTCTCAGGTTTTTAGGTTTGGTGTATGCGAAGAAGACTCTTTAAGGATCTAGAGCCAATACCTCCGATCCTTAATAATCCAGAATCATTAATCAGACTTGCTAACAAGAGAAGAAAAGAACAAGAATCCTTAGAAGTAGAAGAATTAATTCACCAAATGGAGAACGTTAATATTCAGAACAATAACGGACAAGCTCAAATCGTGATGAATCAAGATCCTTGGTTTACTAATGGTCCACCAGAAGTTCCATTCCGTGCTCCTGCTATAGGAGTAGGTGCTCCAGATATAAATGTTCCGAAGTTTCGTCCAGATCCGGGTATGATAGCTCAATTCCAAAACTTTGGAAATTTTCGTGGTAGAGTTGGAGAAGATCCTCTTAGAGCGATACAGAAATTCAAACAGATATGTGATTCTTACATCACACAAGGAGTTTCAAAAGAACAGATGTACTACGCTGTGTTTAAATTTTTTGTTATTGATGGAGCAAGTGAATGGCACGATACGCAAGATCCGACAAAGATTACTAATTGGGACCAACTAGAGATTGCTTTCTTTGACAGGTATTACCCAAGTAACATGAGGTTAGATGCTGAATTAGAGTTGACGCATTTCCGTCAAGAATATGATGAAACTTTGGGTAGGAGTTGGACAAGATTTCAGATGTGTTTACATAGAGTCCCCAATCATGGCTTTTCAGAACAACAACAATTAAAAATATTTTATAGAGGCCTTGATGGGACTTCAAGAGAGAAATTGGATATGCTATGTGGTGCAGGTTTTCTTCAAGTTCAACCCGCTCATGCAAAGATCATCTTAGAGAGAACAGTCAAGAATGAAGTTGGGTGGAGTTCAGTAAGAACACCAGTTAGAGGAGGAGTCAATAATGTTGATATGGAAGAAAAGTTTGCTACGCTAGAGACAAAGCTTCAGACCACACTAGAACAACAATTGAGACAACTTACTCTAGCCGTGAAAGAAGGTTTTTCGAATAAAAGAGTTGAGGTAAAGGTTGCACAAGAGATATATGGATGTGAGTATTGCGGTGTCAATGATCATAGTTGGGAAAATTGTCAAAATAATCAAGAATCCGTGATGTTCGTGTCCAATAGAGGTAACTTTAATTCAAGTGGTAATGGATATCAGCCTAACAGAAACCATCCGGGGTTTCAATACTCAAATCCTGATGGGGCAGCAAATCCTACTTATGCGTATCAACCGCGTCCCCAAGGTAACAACTACAATCCAAGACCACACAACAATTATCAAGGAGGACAGAATCAAAATTATGTTCAGAGACAAGCTCCTCAAGACAATTATGATGACACGATGAATCAGAAAGCCTTACCTGCCCATCCACAAGAAGGAGTTACCCTTCAGAAAACAGTTGAAAGTTTAATCGCTCTTCAGACACAAGCTATGGAACGTCAAAACGCAGCATGGGAACGTCAAAACGTAGTTGAAGCAAATATGAAGATATTCCAGGATCAGCTAAGTCAAATTAATAAACTGTGGAATCAACGTCCACAAGGACAACTTCCTAGCGATACTGAGAATCCAATCCAAATCGAAGATTGTAAAGCTATTACTCTCAGGAGTGGTAAGAACCTTCCTCCACCTCCTTTTCCGATTATGAAAGAAAAAGAAGTTAGAAAAGAAAAAGAGGTGGTGACTGAAGATAAAGAAGTTGAAGTAGAAGAAGTGGAGAGGCCTAATGAAATTCCGAAGAAGAAAGATGATACTATAATAAGCCGTCCTCCTCCACCATTTCCATCAAGAGTTCAGAAGAAGGGTGATATGGCTGATTATCAAAAATTCTTTAACAAGGTAAGAGGTCTTAGCATAAATATTCCGTTGTTAGAAGCTATTAGAGATGTACCCAAGTATGCTAAGTTTCTGAAAAGAGCCCTCACCAACAAAAGGCCGTATTGTGATAATGAGATGATTGGTCTTCCTGAAGAATGTAGTGCCATTTGTCAAGGTAAATTACCTCCAAAGTTAGTTGATCCTGGGAGCTTTACAATTCCGATATCTATTGGTAATGAATGGAGAGGTAAGGCACTATGTGATTTGGGTGCAAGCATCAACCTTATGCCCAAATCAATCTTTGATAAGCTTAATATTAAAGCAAGACCCACTTCTATGGTCTTGCAAATGGCGGATCGATCTCTTGCACATCCGGAAGGCCGACTTGAAGATGTCCTCGTTAAGGCAGGTACGTTAATTTTTCCCGCTGATTTCGTTATACTTGATTACGACGCGGATAGGAATGTCCCCATCATTTTGGGAAGACCATTCCTAGCCACGGGGCGTACTTTGATTGATGTAGAAAACGGCGAAATGATCATGAGAATCCAAGACGAGGAGATGAAGTTTAATGTGTTTAGACCTATGAAGTTTCCGGATTCCAATGAAGAATGTTTTCGTGTAGATGTAATGGAACCGGTAAGAAAAGAGCCAATTAATGTTGTGGAAACCTTAGGGGTGGAGGAAAAAGAACTAAGAAAGAAACCACCGATCAAAGTTCCTCCAAATCCTAAGAGAAATCCACCACTCAATCATGCGAAGAAGAAAGAGAAAACACGTGTCACGAAAGTTCCAAAGGAACCTAAGAAGGAAAGGAAGAAAAAAGAGTTTAAAATAGGCGAAGAAGTTGCTATGAAAAAGCCTAAACCTCCTCCAAAGACATGTGAATCAAAAAGCTCTTGGCTTGGACCATTCATGGTCACGAAGGTTATCTCAGATAAGTTAATTGGAATAAAAGCTAAGGGATGCAAATTTCGAGTTGCAACTATCGACAACCTCACTCATTGCTGGGGAGGTTATGTCAATGACTAAGGAATGAGGTAACCCGTCGAGCTTAACGACGTTAAACAAAAGCCATTTCTTGTATATTAGTTTAAGTATTTCAATTTCGTAGTTTAGTTTAGTTTGATTTTCGTTAATTTAGTGTTTATTATTAAGAAATGAGGAAGGGTAGTTGTTTTTTATGATTTCAGGGGTATAATGGTCATGAGTTTGGGGTCAAAACGAGGAGAAAACGAAAAATTATGGAGTCAACAGCAGGTTTGACCGGCTAGCCGGCGGATACGCAGGCATACCGGCCAAAACGCTGAAGACCCCCAAACTCTCTGACCACTGCGTCAGCGATGACGCAGCATTGCTGCGTCACCATTCGCGCCAGCGAGAAATCCACCGGCATGCCGGCGACTCCGCCGGCTAGCCGGCCAACTGGAGGAAGAGTTTCTGGTCCTTGCGTCAGCGACGACGCAAGGTTGCTGCGTCTCGAAATGCGCCATCGCGTATCCGCCGGCATGCCGGCGTATCCGCCGGCTAGCCGGCCGAAGAAGCTGGGATTTCTGATCACTGCGTCAGCGACGACGCAAGAGGCTTGCGTCAGAGGTAAAAAAAAAAAAAAAAAAAAAAAAAAAAAAATAGATGCTAAGCCTCCAGTGACGAATCCTAACCTCCAACTACTCCGAGAATCATCATTAAAACAACATCATACCACCAATCCTTCCCTCTAAACATCATCCAAGATCACAATCAAATCATTAAACTTCCAAAATACCAAAGCTTCACACTTTAATCCGAAGTTTTCTTTCACCAAAGCTAAAACTTATCCATTAAACCTTTCCCAAACCTTGAAATATCCATGACCCAGCTTTAAAAAAATCCATAATTCAAACCCAAACCTTCAAGAACACAAAATCACAATTTTATCCAAACCTTTTGAGGGTCTTGAAGCTTTGAGTTTGGGGTCATCGGAGATGACCATGAAGGTTGGAAAAGGTACGAAGAACATGGTGACGAAAGCGATTTGGGTATTAAGGAAAGATCTTAATAGAGGAGTTGATGCTTAGAGGGCAAGTAATAAATGAAAACGTGGGAAATTTGAAGAAGTTCGAGGTAATGAAGAACACTTTAAACGCAAACATTGATGAAGAAGAATTCAAAACCTCAACTTGGACGCAACACCGACACCAGCCTCGCGCTGGTTAAGATACGTTTTCTTTCCTTTCTCATTTAGTGTAAATTATTTTATTGCTTTGAGTCTTTTCGAGTCGTGGGGACACGACTCATTTTTGAGTTTGCGGTGGGGTTCGTTGCCTCATCCCAGTTTTTATGTGTTATTTGCTTTAAATTGCTTTCAATAAAATAATTTTCGGAGTTGCGTTTGACTATAGAAGATTTTAAATGTCCTTTTAAGCATACTCTTGATGAATCAATGATAGTAAATAGTGGACTTTAGGGAATAACATAGAACGCACTTACAATTGCATGCGAACATAGGTAATTGATAGGAAAAATTAATGAACAATGCAAATGAAGTAAGCTTGTACTTAAGGAATATGTTTGGTGTGTAGAACGTGAAATCTTAATTAGTAGAGAACCCACCTAGATATGAACTAAAGACAAGCTATGTACTTAGGAAAATGATAGGGGCAGTTCTTTGTTAGCCATTTGAAGCCTTTTAGCTTGCTATCCCTTATTATAATTTTATCCGTCTTAGCCCAATTTTGAGCCTTAAGCCTTTTCTTTTGTAGCCAAGATATAAGCCCATTATCCTTTAGATTATTAGGCATGACCAAATGACCCGCACTTGAATCACAACCCTGAGACTTGTCTCGAGCTTGAGTTTGGGGTGGAGGGTTCGCATTTGGGAATTTACATTGGGAAGGGATTATATGTGTTTGTATTGAGGCACAAAAATGTAGATGATATTATTATTTGTAACCCTTTGCCGGGATTTGAAAAGAAAATAGAGAAAAAAAAAAGAGAAAAAGAAAAAGAAAATTTTAAGAGACATGACTTTTCACATCAAAATGATGGTCATGGGTATCTTGTACAAAAAAAAAAAAAAAAAAGAAGAAAAGAAATGAAAAAGAAAATAAAGAGAAAGAAAGAATAAATAAACCGGCAAAGTGGAATATTTTTGGAAATCATCTTAGTTTTTATTGGGTTGACAATGGGGACGCAACATTAGCGCGTCAAATGGGTGAGTGAGAACATTTTTGAGCGTAAACTCAAGCTCGAGGGCATTGTTGATGGTAAGTGAGGAGAGAGCCAAAAGCTCACTTCAAAATTACCAAATATACATCCATACCGTCCTTAAGCCATCATTAAAACCATAAAGACCTCGTGATTCCTAAGTACATAGTGAATTTATAATTCTGTTGATAGGGAATATGCTAGGTGGAGCGTTCAAAGCGAGTTAGGATTAATGACCACCCTATAGCCATCATACAGAGATGAGTACAAGTGTAACCTTCAAGCATTGCGACTTTAATTTTATGATTGAGATTATTTATGTTTGATGTTGCATGATTAGTGTATGTATATGTTAGTTCTTAATGTTTTCTATATGAGATTTATCTTTAGCATTGCTTTAGGGTTTATTTGCTAGCTTCTATTTTCTCTTGCATCTACTTCACTCCCCTTGTTTTTAGTTTTGCTTTGTCGGGACGACAAAGGTTTGAGTTGGGGGTCTTGATGTCTCCTTAATTGTTCTTATTTTCGACCCTTAGGAGACATCATTTTTGGTGTTTATTTGACTATTTAGATAGACTTTTGGACTAAATATGCAATAATATGATTTTCCTCTTTTATTTCTAGCATTTTTGATTTATTAAGCTTTTGCGCGTAATATTGGTATTTTTAGTGAAGATTTTACAGGTTTTAGATGTTAGCTAGAAGAGGAATCCAAGGAGAAAGTCAAAGATCGCGATATAGAGTCAAGACTTGAAGATAAATCCCGAAGATATTATTTTTAGAGCTGAAAATCCATTTTCCAGGCTATAGATTGCTGATTTCGAGGTGCTTAAGAGATGATTTAGCCGCTGACCTTTGAAGAGAAAACATTCCTTATCGAGTTACGGAACTTTAGCAACTGGAATGAGGTCAATCGGAGTTGTAACGCATCGGGAAAAGCCGTTTTAGTGAAGGTGTATCAGCAGTTACGGGATTTTGGGCTTAGAATTTGGGCTTGGACATTTAATTATTGATTTATTCCTAAGTCCAAGCCCTAATCCGTTTTTAACATTATAAAAGGGCTTTAGACCTCTATTTTCACAGACTCTTGATATCTTTTTCATAATACAACATACGCTTAAGAGTCAGACACCAGAGAAGAAGCTAAAGGCAGGAAGAGAAGAAGCAAGAGCTGGAGACGGTCTATATCTCCACTTCTCAGCCAATTCAATTCCGTAATTAGGTTCTTCTATTTTATTCTGTAAAACATGTTGAACCTATTTATTTCTTTAGTTTTTATCTTTTCAATTATTATGAGCTAAACTAATTTAGTGCTTGAGAACGCATAATGGGTTAATCCCAATTTGATTTCGTTTTATACATTTGGATTTGGGATTATTATTATTTAAATCAAATTGGGTGAATTGTATTTTTCTTTAATTTGAGCTTTATCTACTATAATTGACGTAATTAACCAATCATAGGTTTTAGTATCTAGGCTATTCCAATTAGTGGCGATTGGATCACCTTGACGGGGGGTTTAGGTACCGAACTAGTTAATGAATGTAGGTTAGAAATTATTGACTCTGACGAGCTTAATTAAACCTATGGCCTATTGGGTAATTTGAACTTAAACACTTGAGAGTGGACTATAATCACCCTGACGGGGTTTGTAGCATTTGAGAGTTGCTCCTTAGTCCACCCTGACGGGGGTAAGGAGATTTTAGAATCCCGACCAATACAAATTTACCGATTTGTCCCTTAAACAATGTATGAAATGAATGATAGTTAGGTAAACCCTTGCGCCTCTCAAGTACTACCTGCTCTTACTTGCGTATCACTTTTATTTACTTGCGTCTTGGTTATTTATTTACATTTTCGCATTAGTCTTTCATTCCTTAGAATTAATACAAAAACCAAACAAATATATTATTGTCTTTTATTTTCATAAGTGCATCAATCACTACTTGCTAAACATTGTGATCAACCATTCCGTCCTTGGAACGAATCTGATTTATCAGAATTACTACTTGGGACAACCGTACACTTGCGGTTGTGGTTCGATTATTATTTACATTTATTTTAGAACACACAAAGGACCACCAGTTGTCCTAACTTCGTAATCATAAGGAAGTTATTTTACCTTTCTTTCTATACTAAGGGGATGTTTATCATGTAAAACTTAAGAGATTTTTCGTCCTTCTAAATAGATAAGGGAATTTTGATATTCAACGACATCACGTAGGTGGTATCTAATATTTTACTTTTTTAACTTTATTTAAAAAATAAAATAAATTGATATTAGAATAATATCAGATAAATCCTTCATTTTCTATTTTATGCGCTTTTACTATATTCGCGTTTTTCTTGCCCGTAAAAGACACCGTATTTTGAACTTTTTCAACATACCTTTATTTTGAATGAAAAATGTGTTGCGATATTAAATTTTCTAGTAACTTAATCCGACCTGCTTAAACTATTGTTCGATAGATGCTAAGTGTAAATTAGATTATGACATTATCGTAACTCAACAATGGCATTTTAGAGTTGAAGTTATGTAATTTTTCAGTAGCTCAAAATGACATTTAGTGTTGAGTTTCATTTAAAAATTATGTAAGTTTTCCTGTAATTCAATTTTTCTGAATTATGAGATTTTGCTGTAGTTATTAACATCTTTGACTTATTGTTTACTTATAGTTTTTTCCTTTTTTGAGTTATCAAAATTTTCTCGTAACTTAACAACAACATTTTAATTGTTTTGAGTTGTAGGATTTTGCCCGTAATTCAATAACATCTTTTACTTATTGTTTTTTTTCTTTGTTGAGTTATGTGATTTTGTCCGTCACTCAATAACATCTTCTACTTATGGTTTATGTATAGTTTTTTTAAGTTATGGAAATTCTCCCGTAACTCAAATTTTTGAGTTTGGAAAACATTCTCGTAATTCAATAACATTTTTTAATTATTCTTTTTACTTGATTTTTTTTCTTATTGAGTTATGCAATTTAACCCATAATTCATACTTATTATTTAGTTATTGCTTTTTCCTCTTCTGTGCTACGTGAATTTATCTATAACTTAACTTTTTGAATTATAGAAATTATTTTTTAAGTTAACAATATCATTTTTTTTACTATTGATGTCCCTTAATGATAATTGAAAGTACTTTAATTTTGATAAATATAAAAGCAATCTTTTCATTCTTTGTACTAGTTAATGACCGGTTATTAGTGATATTTTTGTATAATTTTTTAATGCATAAGATCCGATTAATTTTGTTGACACCAACAAATTTCGAACCCAAAATCTCTTAAAGAGGGTAAAAGAATTGTTAAATCAACAAGATTTTTTAAAAAAGTTAAAGAAAGACCATAACTTTTAAAAATAGTCCACATATTTGAATCCAAGACATTTTAGAAAACGTAAAAAAAATCACACCTTTTAAAAATAGTACACATTCACCCTCAATATTACATACCAACAATGGCGACAGTGAGCAGTGCTTAGGATCAATTTTTCAACAATGGGTGGGGTTGGAGGGGGAGGGGGGGTAGAGGTGTCGGGGTGCGGGTTTACAGTAAGGGGCTATAATTATATTTTGAATGGACTATTTTTTTAAAACCCATATCTCATTGGGTTGCATGGAGTTGTTCTTCCACTAAGGGGCTACTGTTTTTTTTTTTTTGATTTTTTTTGGTCGGCCGAAAATGTGTCTCGTATACTCCTTTGCCAATACCTAGTCGCCCGAATGGAGGGTTAATAGATTCTGTTAACCCTTCCACGGTGGTTGCTACCTAGAATTCTACGCCGCTCTATCTGCCCATCCATTACATGTTCTCATAGTACACAAGGTAGCAATGACTCTATATGTGTTGACAACTTTTCTTGTAAAAATGACATATCGTTTTTCCTATTAAAACGATAGTATCATTTTGCTCCCCAACGACTCTAATCCACGTGTCATCCTTTCTTCAATGGATATAAATTTAGAAAGTAAGAAGACAACGCCGCATAATGTGAAAACGTTATAACATTTTTCTGGGTAAAAAATCATGTCGTTGTGCTTCAAATTTGGTAGGGATGTTGCCATGATATCCAGATTGTTCTGGGTTTATTTATGCATTTTTCACGTAAAATGACATACCATTTTTCTAGCAGGGGGCATTACACTGTTTTTCAGCTGAGGAAGAAATAACATCTAGGATATAATATAAGCTTCCAATATATATTCTTTCGACACAATAGTTGTTAGATAATACACTCTAAAAGATTTTTTAGAATAACTTAAGAGATAAAAACACAACATACCAAACAATAAATCAGAATAGACAATCACAAGATAATAACCTTAAGAATTTTAATTGATCTTTTGAAAAGGTTTTATCTTGATGTGTGTGTGTGTGTGTGTGTGTGTGTGTTTGCTATAAGATATAAGTATGAGTTTAAGCACAACACATGCATTACTTATATAATATAAAGCATACTAATATTGTGTTTGTGTTTGGAGAATATAAGTATAAGTAAAAAACCTTATGAAGCAAATAAACAGTCGAAGCATAATATAGTTAAACATTACATATATATATGGAGCAAGCACATAATCTAAAGCAAATATGTAGAACATAGATAATCAAGACATAATAAGATAGAGCATATAACATATCTATATAATAAAACAAGATAGACCTAACTCCCTCTATTAACACTCATAATTTCCCTATTCATCTCATTCTCTCATTTATTTATACAATTTTGATTATAGAGCAAAATGTGAAAGACAGTTTTTTAATGTTAATACATAAAGAAAGCTAAGTAGAGAGGTATGTTTTGACAAAAAAAAGCTGAGAGTAAGTTGGAAAATTGTTATATTAAATAATAAAGCAAAAAAATTAAGTTAAAAATAAGATTAAACCTATATTACAAACATACTTTTTAAAAGGTCCAAATTCGTTAACCATAAATTTAACCTTAACTCTAACATCAAGTTTAACCTTTACCTTAACCTTGACCTTAAACTCTAACCTCAACCTTAACCTTAACCTTAACCTTAACCTTAACCTTAACCTAAACCTTAACCTTAACCTTAACCTTAACCTGAACCTTAACCTTAACCTTAACCTAATATTTAACTTTAACCTTAAACTTAACCTTAACCTTAACCTTAACCTTAACCTTAACCTTAACCTTAATCTTAACCTTAACCTTAACCTTAACCTTAACCTTAACCTTAACCTTAACCTTAACCTTAACCTTAACCTTAACCTTAACCTTAAGCTTAAGCTTAACCTTAACCTTAACCTTAACCTTAACCTTAACCTTAACCTTAACCTTAACCTTAATCTTAACCTTAACCTTAACCTTAACCTTAACCTTAACCTTAAGCTTAACCTTAACCATAACCTTGAACCATAAATCTCTAACCTTAAACCTTAACCTTAACCTTAACACTAAACCATAACCTTAACCTTAATATTAACCTTAACTTTAACCGTAACCTTAACCTTAAACTTAACGCTGATCTAGCCATAACCTTAACCTTAAACATAACCTTTAACCCCTTAACCTTAACCCCTTAACTATTACCTTAACCATATCTTTAGCCTCAAACTTGACCTTAAGCTAAATTAACCTTAACTTAACCTTAACCTCAACCTTAACCTCAACCTTAACCTTAACATTAATATTAACCTTAACCTAACCTTCACCTTAACCTTAACCTTAACCCTAAACTTTTACATCCTAAACCTTAAAACTTAAACCTTGAACCTTAGACCATAAACCTTAATCTTCGCCTTAACCTTAACCATTAAACATTAGCCCTTAAACCATAAACATTAAACATTAAACCTTAAACCTTAACCTTAACCTTAAACTTCACCTTCACCTTTATCTTGACTTTTTTGTCCTTAACCTTAATCATAACCATAACCTTAAAATTAAAGTTAAAGCTTCACCTTAACCTTAAACCTTGGACCTTGAATCTTAAATCTTAACCTTAACCTTAACTTTAACCATAACCCCAACCTTAACATTTAACCTTAAACTTTACCTTAAACCTTAACCTTAACCTTACCTTTAACCATATGAAGATTCATCGACCTAATATTCAACCTTAAACCATATATCTTTTAAACCTTAAACCTTAAACATTATATCTTAAACCATAACTTTAACCTTAAACTTCACCTTAAAATTAACATTAACCTTAAATATCAACCTTGATTTAAACCTTAACCCTTAACCTCAACCTAAACCTAAACCTTAACGGATTTTTTTAAGTGTCTTTATACACGGATTTTACCTAGTAATATATATATATATATAAATAGGAAAAATGTTGAATTAACTAAAATTTAACCACAATTGAAGGAGATTCAACAGTCCTATAGCTCGAGTCTTTGAATCAACGATCTCTCCATCATCCTTACTCCCATTATTCACAGATTCTCCACCATAGTATATCCCCACCACTAGAGTCTCTTCCTCAATGGAAAGTCTTATGGCATCTAATCCTCACGCTCTTCAAGGATCTATGCTACACCTCTTAAAATATACTTGTTGTTGCGATCTGGAAGACCCGTACGATCTATATTGTAGAAAACCACATCCCTATTGAACAATTCAAAAATAATGTTACATTGTACTCTTTTTTACCAATTATTAAAGATACTAACACATATGGTATTTTAGTTGATATAAGATAATTAATCATTATACAGAAATAGTATATAAAATATATTTTTTAAATATATCATGATAAATATCATATATTAACTTTAGGATGATTGACCAAACAAGTCACATTCCCTATAAATTTCACAAAAAGCCTAATCTATTTAATTAACAAAAAAATTAAGTTACCCATGTCATAGGAAGGGCATGTTGATTTCCACCACCAACGACGACAGTGATAGATGCTTAGGGTCAATATTTTTCTGCGGGCGGTTGGGGGAGGGCGGAGGTGGTTGTGCCTTAAGGGACTATTATCATATTTTAAATGGACTATGTGTATATTTCAAAAGGGTTGTCAGTGTATTTCATTCCATATCTCAGTGGCTTGTGTGGAGTTGTTCTTCCACTAAGGTGCCAGTGTTTTTTCAATGGGATACCAGTGTATTTTCAACGGACTGCCAGTATAATATCATTCTTTTTTTTTCAAAGGTCAGTTTTTAAAAAAAAACCTACTTGGCTGTAGTAGAGATGGGGGGTTTCAGTTTTTATTTTTATTTTTCCATTTATTATTAACTTGGTAGTGGTGAGGTTGGGGCTTATTTTTGTACCAGGATGCAAAGGGAGGATGGACAAACAAGGGAGGAGTCGGATAAGGTGGGCCAGGCAAAGTGTAATATATTATATACATAATTAATTTTGTTTGGTAAAATTATTAAATATGGATATATAAGGATCAAATATAATAATATTTAAGACACTTTGAGATCAAAGATTTGAGTTGAACTCTTTAAAGATTGGTATTAGGGGGTTAGAACTTTTTGAGCAATTACCTCTTTAATTTCAAAGTATAATAATAGAAATAATTTTAAAACTTTGGTATCTTGAACATACAAATTTCCTTTAATAAAATAAATTAAAAATTTGCAGTATCATTTTTCCTGATTAATAAATATAAAATAATATTACATTATTTTTATATATTTAAGTTACAACTATGAGTAATTCAACACTAATCTATACATATGGACAATATACTATCTTATCGTAAATACAATCATACATGTATATAAGTTTAAGAGTATGTTATAGGGCTTAAAGATATAATGAAAATTTATAATATTATAATAGTTTTATATAAACTTTTATAAAGTTGCGATTTTAAGATAAATCTAACTTTTGTTTTAGATAAAAAAAGAAGTGTCATGTTATAAGTTCATTTAGAAAACATTCAGTTACTATATAAATGAAGAATCCAAATGTTTAACTAAAATATTAACAATGGTAGCTTTGGATTTCTTAGATATCAAACTTCATAACTCAATCTTCCTACATATGTAATTATTACCTTTCTTACAAAATTCCACAGCTTAATCAAGTAAATCCTCTTTCACAAATCTTGTCATTTTTAATAAATTTGGAGTATACATTCTTTCTACAAACATAATGGGTTTAGTTTAACGTTTCGTTTAAAAATTTTAAATTTTTCTACTAACTTTCCAAACTACCCTTAGATATATACCTTATGCTTGAATCTCGTTTTTCTCAAGCCGTTTGTAAATGTTAATAATGTATTTTCAAATGAAAATAAGAATATTAATAATATCTTTAATGATTAAAATTGTGAATTTTAAGTATTTGACAAAGTTGTATTTTAATTTTGAAAATTACAATAATCAAACTATTATAATAAATTGCATAAATTTTTTGATGAATTAACACGTTCTTATCGTGAAAAAATATATATCAACCGGTAAAATATGTGAAGAAACGAGATTAATTTTATGAACAACTAAAATTGAAATGCAAACTCAGCACATTGTTTTGTAATTAGATAAGTGAAGGAAAAGTAAGAGAATATAAACAAATATAGTAAGAGAAAATAAATAAAAACAAAATGATTCTTTTATTATGATTGTCAAAGATAATGAAAGAAAGGAAAGTAAACGACTATATTATTTCATTAGAATTTTTTTTAATCCTAACATAACATAGATGTACAAATAATTTTTAATGTCAAAGAGGTAGTGATTTTAATAACCTTGTATTTTTAGACAATTGACTAAAACACTCATGTAGTGATCATAAGGTTATAAAAAATGTGATTGAAAGTTAAATTCTTGAAAATAAAGAAACCGTCTGAACGTCAGGAAGGATTCTTTGTCCGCCAGATCATGACTTATATACCCCTGCTCCCTATGTGACGTGATACACGATTATGTTTCTACAGAGTAGAGTTGTTTTGGTGAAGATTTGGATTCAAATAATATTAAAAAACAAGAGGACTTCTTCAAGTTTGAAGTTAAATCAAAGGCGATTAGTAGCCTGAGGACTATCCGTGGAAGCTTATTGATTTGTTTTTTGTTTGGTCTAATTGCAAAAACATCCCCAAACTATATCAAAAAACATACTTTTACCTCTGAATCTTTCAGGCTTTGTCTTCACATGATCAGAGAATGAATCTTCATCTTCACTAGATGTTTCTTCGTTATATCATGTAAGTCCACATGAGGAGGCAAACACTATCAAAGACGACGATGAGCATCAAAGTCTAGTGTTCGTCCTTGATCCACTTTGTACGCATGATGCAAATAGTCCCACGAGTTTTGTTTTTCATTTGGATAAATAACTTATATGGTCCCTTATCCTTGTTTATTTGACAAATTGGTCCTTTAACTTTCAAAAGTAACTTCTTAGTCCTTATCTTTTGATTTTGTGACAACGCCAATCCTCTATCTTGCAAATCTGACATTTCAATCCTTTATCTTTAGATTTTACGACAACGTTAGAGAAAAATATGAAGGGACTAAAAGTTTATGTTTACATGATAAGGGACTATTATCAAAATTATCAAAGATAAAGATCAACTTGATATAATAAAGCATCAATTACCTAACATTCCCTATTTTTCCTCACCCCCTAAAAGCTCAAAATTCCCTCGTTCGGCTCAAAATTCCCCCTAAACTCTCCTTGAACTTATCATATCTCAAAACTCCCCCTAAAATCTCCTTGAACTTCTCATATATCTCATCTCACAGATTCAAAACTCACAAACTATTATTTCAATCAAAATTAAAACTCATAAACTCATTAACCCTTAACCTTAACCATAACCTTAACCTTAACTTAATCATAACATTAACCTTCACCTTAACATTAAACTTAACAATAAAAAATAACATTAACCTTAACCTTAAATTCAAATTTAACCTTAATTATAACCCTTAACCCCTTAACCTTAACTAGTAACCTTAGCCTTATTTTTATCCTTAACCTAAACCATAACCTAAATTTAACCTTACACTTAACCTTAACCTAATATTAACCTTAAACTTAACCTTAACCTTAACCTTAAAATTAACCTTAACCTTAACCTTGACATTAACATTAATCTTAACCTTAGCCTTAACTTTAAACTTAACCTTCACCTTAAACCTTACACCTTAAACATTAAACCTTAAACCTTAATCTTAATCTTAACCTTAATCTTAACCATTAAACCTTAAACCTTAAACCTTAAACATTAAACCTTAATCTTAACCTTAACATTTACCTTCGCCTTCACCTTCATCTTAAACTTAACCTTAACTTGAACCATAAATATAACCTTAATTTGTAACCTTAAACTTTACCTTAAACCTTGAAGTTTAAACCCTAACCTTAATTTTTATCTTAACTTTAACCTTAACCTTAACTTTAACCAGATAAAGATCTTTGTGCTGGTATTCGAGCTTAAATCTTATTAAATTATAACCTAAAACGCTAAGTTTTAAACCTTAAATTTAACCTTAAACTTAACCTTAACTTCTCCTTGACGAGCAAAAAACAAAAAATATTAACTTTGACCTTGACTTTCACCTAGATTCCCGTCAACGAAATAAATTTTTTCTTAAGTGTCTTCAGACACGGGCTTTACTAGTGATATAGCAAGAAGGATTTTTGATGAATGTATGGTGAGGAAAGTGTTTTATTTAGATATAAATATTTAACACTTAAATATTTCAGGATTCATCACATAAAAACCACTTAGGAGAAACTATATGCTAATAGTTTTCCTGTTGAAGTTGATGCCTTTATCGTCGATGATTTTGGCATATGAGTCTTGGTTCCTCTAAAGATGCATACACGTAGTTGATATCTGATTTATGAACTAGGGTTTTGTCTCGATTGTCTTTGTTTGTTTACAAGAAAAAATCTATATTGCGTGATTGTTGGTGAGTAAATGCAATGATAAGAAGAGGTGTACGATGTAACTGAGTTTAATGCTTGGAAAGAAGGTAAAATGACTACAAGGTTGCAATAAATATACAAATCTAGTGTTTTTTTAAAATAAGTGTAATAATGATTGTTGTTTTTAAGTGTAAGGAGATATGTAGGATAAGGTGAGTTTGTAGGTTAAAACAGGATATGGAAATTAGAAACATACTTGAGTTAGATGAGGGACTTGGTATGGTTTTTACTGAAAGGTGGTGGTTATGGTGGCTGATGTGGTAGTTTTAATAGTTTTGCGGTAGTTCCTAATTATTTAGAAATAGGTTGTCATAAGTTCGTAATCATAAGGAAGTTATTTTCCCTTTCTTTCAATACCATTGGGGTGATATTTATCCTATAAAGCTTAAGAGAATGTCCCTTTAAATAACATAAGGGAATTTTTAACATTTAACGAGACTACATAGATAATATTTTAATATTTTACCCTTACTCCAATTGTGTAAATAATAAAATAAATTAATATTAGGAATTATATCCAATAAACCCTCTATTTTCTATCTTATTCGCTTTCACAACATCCGCGTTTTTCTTGCTTGTAAAAGGCGCCATATTATGAATTTTTTCAATTATACCTTTATTTTGAATGAAAAACGTGTCGCAATATTAACTTTTTCTTGTAACTAAATCCGACTTGCACAAACTATTGTTTGATACTTGAAAATCTGCCAATATGCTAAGTGTAACCTAGATTATGGAATTATCGTAACTCAACAATGGCATCTTAGTGTTAGATATTAGTAACCCTACCTTTTTGAGTTATGAGAATTTTCCCGTAACTCAATAGTGACATTTAGTGTTGGGTTCCCTTTATAAGTTATGAGATTTTTTCTATAACTCAAATTTTTTGAGTTATGAGATTTTGCTTGTAACTTATTAACATCTTTGACTTATTGTTTACTTATAGTTTTTCTGAGTTATGAAAATTTTCTCGTAACTTAACAACAACATTTTAACTTCTTTGAGTTGTGTGATTATGCCCGTAATTCAATAACATATTTACTTATTGTTTACTTGTTTTTTTTTGAGTTATGTGATTTGCCCGTAACTCAATAACATCTTTGACTTATTGTTTACATGTTTTTTTAGTTATGTGATTTTTCCCGTAACTCAATAACATTTTTACTTATTGTTTACTTATGAGTGTTCTCTTTTTTGAATTATAAAAATTCTCCCGTTACTCAATTTTTTGAGTTACGAAAATTTCTCGTAACTCAACAACAACATTCTAACTTTTTTGAGTTGTGGGGTTTTACCCTAACTCAATAACATTTTTTACTTATTTTTTACTTGTTTTTAGTTTATTTGAGTTATGTGATTTTACCCGTAATGTAATAACATCTTTTACTTATAATTTTTCTCTTTTCTAAGTTATGAGAATTCTCCCCTACTCAATTTTTTGAGTTATGAAATTTTCTCGTAACTCAACAATTATATTTAAACTTTTCTGAGTTGTGGGATTATGCCGGTAACACAATAACACACTTTTGACTTATTGTTTACTTATTTTTTCCTTTTTCGAGTTATGCAATTATACAGTTAACTCATACGTATTGTATACTTGTAGTTTTTTCTATTTTTGTGTTATGTGATTTTGATCATTGAAAATATCTTAATTCTGATAATAAAAATAGATGGTCCAGACGAACTTGCGCGCACCACGACTAATCAGGAGAATATGCGAGTCTCCTCATGCATATGTTTAGGTAGATCAGAACTAGGTTACCCATGTTCATGGAGGGTTCGAACCTTATACCTAGGGGTGTGCGCGGGTCGGTTTTGGATGACAAATACTCAACCCACAAACCGCCCGTTCTTGTGCGGGTTTTAAAAAATGAGACCCGTACCCGCCCAATCTATTATATAAACCATTGAGTTTCGGGTTGAGTGGGTTGCGGGTGAGTTGCGGGTGCATTGCGGGTGATTTAGTTTGATAAATTAGCGAAATTTGTATTTATATCATTCGGTGGGTTAATTATATTACAAATGGTGTTGCAACAAAAAATATAGTTTAGGATACTCATATACGTTTTGAATCATATTCGATTTTAAAAACTATAGAATGAGATTTTAGGAAAATAAATTTACGAAGTAAACAAAATATGGAGATAATATCATAATTGAAATGAAAAACCTATTCATTAGATAAAATATTTTTGAAATACTGAGGGATTTAAAAAAATTAAAAGGAAAGGAATAAAAAAGAAGTGATATAGAGTGAGAATCACATGACCATACAAATGTATTTGAATAAAATGAACAATACAATTTTTTCTAATAACATATATTACATGGTAATCGGGTATTGCGGGTTTGCGGGTTTCAAGTTTAAAATCCACAACCTGCAAAAAAGTGTATATTTTTTCTAAAGTGTAAACCACAACCCACCCAATAAAAAACTAACCCGTATTATTTCGGGTTGGTCGGGTTATGCGGGTTTTCTAACCCGATGCACACCCCTACTTGTACCTCTTACATTACACCCGTTAAGGAAGGGATTCGAACGATGTACCTCGCTTTAAGTGTTAAAGAAGTAACAAAGCTCTGGCCAGTTGATCTACATTTTCCATGTCACTTCTTCATTCTCATTTCAATCGCTTCAACGCAAACAACATTTATTCTCTCTTTCCTCTTATTTAAATATCTCACATGTATCATAGTCACAACGCAAAATGGTTTCTCGTTATCGGTTCGTCCGCTTCCGCAAAGCGTTAGTCCCCACCTTTTATGGCACTCCTTCGTTACCATTTCAATCTTTTCCGTACAAAAGAAAAAAAAATCTCTTTTCTCGTAAGAATCACATTTCAATTCCTCTAATAGAAATCAACATCTTATTCATTTTGTAGGAATCCTACTAGAAGAATAAGATAGATTTGCTTTGTACTTTAACATAATTGATGACCTGTTATTAAAAAAAAAATTGTAATGTATTTTTAATGTCGATTATTTTATTGACGTCAACAAAATTCGAACCTAAAATCTTTTAAGAAAGAAAATAATTTATTTTCTTTACACATATTGATGATATAATTATCAGTACACATAATCTTTTAACATCAAAAAATTCGAACTCAAAACCTTTTAGAAAAGATAAAAAAAAAACTATGCTATTTTAACAAATAGGACACATATTCAAACCCAAAACCTTTTAGAAAAGGTAAAAAGGATCATACACATATTGATGATATAATTATCAGTACACATAACTTCCTTTTCATTTTGACATTTTAAAAAAAAAAATAACATAATATGCAAACAGAAATTAATCAGATAAAGAAATTGTAAATTCTGAATACCACCATCCATATATAATATAATTCAAGAATCGTCTTACTTTTCAGCTTCAACAAATTGGACCAAAAAGAAACCATTAAACATAGTCACACACAATAAATTCAAGTCTTATTATAATTACATTCATCCATCCTAGTCCTTAAAAACATACTCAAAACGAAACAACTTACTGACTATATCCACATACATATTATCACCCGACACATGCTTTGATCATCCATTGCGAAAACTATTTACTTCCCACAATTTTCACAAAGCAAGTCATCGGTACACATAATAAATATATATAGTAACACGGCCAACAACTCCATAATGGGCCCCTCAAAAGTATTACAAACGCGATATCAATAACGGTACTGAAAAGGGCACATCATCATCCATATCCGGTGGAAATAAATCCAACTCACCATAACGCTCCAAAACTCTCATCCTACAATCTTCTGCGGCCATTAATCCTGTAGAGTAAGCTCCATGTACTGACCCTGGATAGTCCATACTCGTCGCTTCTCCGGCGAAAAAAAGATTATCCACCGGTATTCTTAGCCTCTCGTAAAGCGCATGTCCACACCCTACTTTATCGTAACTATACGAACCCAATGAGTTCGTATCCGTACCCCAATGAGATACCAAGTATTGTATCTACAAAAATAATTCACAATGATAGCACTATGGAAATATGGGAAAATAGAGAAACAAAAATTGAATTAATTACTTACAGGTGGTAAAGCGTTAGGGAGAATAGTTTTCAACTGAGTAAAAGCAAAATTCGCGGCTTCCTCATCAGTAAGTTTTTCAATTTCGCGAGCTAATTGTCCAGCTGGCATATAAACAAGTACGTTATGACCAGTAGCTTTGTGTAGATTAAGGAAATAAGAACATTGATAAGTAGTATCGGCAACTACTCCTAAAAACTCCACGTTTGGCCAAAAAACTTCTTTAAAATGAAGAATCATTTTATTTTCAATACCAACTCCAAGGTCATTAATAGCTGCTTCTTTCCATTCAGGTAATCTCGGCTCAAAAGTAACACGATTTGATTTTAATACACCTAAAGGAAGTGCTACTATAGCTGCATCTGCTACAAATGTTCTTCCATCTTCAACCGTTACTTTTACTTCATTGTAACGTCTCACTATATCCGTAACCCTAATTATACAAAAAAAAATCAGTAAATTTTATTTTATTTGTTTGAAAAAATTAAAAATAAATTACCTGTGGCTTAAACGAATATCGAGACCCTTCGCGAGTGTGTTTATAACGGGGCGATAACCCCGTACCATAAGTCCGTGTCCACCGGGAAGTAATACCTCCTGAAAATTAGGTTTAGAAAAAAAAGGAAAATTAGATTTAGTGAAAATATAGGGAGTAAAATGTAAAAAAGTGGTTTTTTTACCTCGTCCCAGCTTTTTAATGAAATGGTATCTGCATCAGCGGCAAACCAACCTTCCATTCTGCAAAGGTACCATTGTAATACCTTATGAGCGATTCCTTCTAATCTGAAATAAATTTAAATTTAAATTTATTTGTAAGTTATGTTGAGTTGTAGAGTAAATAATGATTATACAAAATAATGGAACCTTAATTCTGGTTTTCTTTCGAAAACGTTAGTTATTGCTTGTTTTATAGACATGTCTTCGGTGAGTTCTTGTCTTATTACATTGGCCTGTGACACGTGGTAAAAATGATTAAGTTGTTTTTATTATCAAATAGGAAAAAGATGATTTAGTGATTTTTACCTCTTCTAATATGCTTTCAAATGTTTGGCCAACTTTTATAACTAATTCTTGAGGTACTTGATTTCCTTCAGTATCGTAAAGTCCATAGCTGTATAAGCCAAAAAATTTCATCAAATTTTATTGCTACAAACATAAAGCTACCATTAAATTTTCAAAATAAATTATAAACCTTTCTAAATCATGATCATATAGAACAGAATTGTCTCCACTTGTACGATAAAGAGGTAACCCTAGTTTCCCAATAACAGGTGCTAAAGGATTTTCTTTGCATACACCATGTAACCTATAAGAGGAGAAAAATTAAGAAACTAAAGAAAATAAATAAGCAAAAAAGATAATAATTATTTACCATGAGGCACCCAAATCAACAGGAAAACCAAAGGAATAATCAGTATGTACTCTTCCACCGATTCTATCTCGAGATTCTAACAGAATAACCTGTAAAACACATTATCTTTATAACTGTATCCACAATTAATAATACTAATTGTATTTTAAAAATTTAAAGGTGTATTTATAAATCAAACCTTGAAAGAAGCATCATGAAGAGCTCTTGCAGCAGCAACACCTGCAAAACCACCTCCTATGACAAGAACAGATGGTTTTCTAGCATACCTTCTTCGACCATTCGTGTAGCAAAGATCTGTAATTCGGATCAATTAGTGTACTAAAGTAGTGTAAATAAACCATCTTTTACCAATAATACTGGTCCATCTGTTATGTGTTTGCTTCAACAAATAGAATATAATGCAGGATTGTGTTGTGTTTTGCATAATAGAGGTACCAAGCAATGCTAAAATTCACTGGATTATATAGTTAGGTAATTCAGAAAAAGAATTGACTTTAATTTTATTAGCTACGATGCTTTACAGCTTTATTAAAGTTGATTACATACTACAATCATGATTAACAAAAGATTGTGCATTAATTGAACATAGTAGCTTAGCTAAACTAAAATTAAGCCCTAGAAAAACAAAATCATAAGAAAATATCAATAAAACAGTGTCGTTTAGATCAAGTACAGATAGGAAAAAGCAAGAGAAACGTGTAATTTAGCACACAAAAACATACCTGTATGAGTTTGAGAATTACTCTTCATGATGCAAGAATGAATCAAAGGGGATGAGAGATAATTCAAAAATAATTAACGAAATTGAGGTGGTTATTGAGATTAAGATTATCAAGTATGAAGAATTGGGGAGAATAATGCTGAATAAATATCAATAAACACGTGATAAAATGGTTGGAATTAGAATTATTTCCCAGCTTGTTCAAAAAACAGCTCATACGTATCTGATCTCAAATATAATAATATTTGAAACGAATAAAATCTGTGTCCGTTATTATATTGTATCAATTGAATATCCGACGGAAACTGATATTCTGATTTCCGTCGGAGGTATTGATGAAGAAGATGATTGTGTTGGATGATTCTGGAACGTTGATTTTTAGAAAGAGAAAGAAGAGATAGAAAGAGAATAGGTTCTTTTAGGCCTTGTTTGGTATTTTAGGTTAGTTTTGGTAAAGGATTTCGAGTATTTATAGAGTTTTTAAGGGTGATTAATTTTACTCTTAACTCGATTCCTGTTTGTGACAAATTAGTACTAGTACTCCTATATGATTAGTGTTTCACTATATAATTAGTGTTTCATTGTCCTGGGCCTTTTCTTTCCACTAAAAAATAAAATAATTAGTCTCGAGTTTTTTTCCTACATGTTAATATATATTAAAAATTTATAAGTTTTGCTTACCCATGAAAGATAATATATATAAGTAACAATATAATAGTAAAGTTTCACCCATTTGTATAGAGTTTGTTTCGACAACTAAAAAATAACACAATTTGGTATTTTTCAGACCAAACTAAGGGTATGTTTGGATTAAGGAGGGATAATTTATTAAAGGATAGGAAGGGAGAGTATAACAAGGGAATGGAAAGGAGAGTATTTGATCTTGTTTGGATTGAATAAAAAGAGAAGGGGGGATTTTATTAAAGGATAACATTTATCCGGTGTTTGGTTTAGAAGAATAATGGGAGGAAGGGATTCTTTTTATAACTAAATGACTCATATACCCCTATTAAAATATTTTATAAAGAAAGAATAAGGGTAATTTAGACATTACAACGTAATAAAAGAATCCTTCCTTCCTAATCCCACCGAATTGGAGGGATTGAATATATGGGTTCGTAAGGGATTGCAAGTATCCTTTAATAAACTATCCCTTCTACTTATTTCCAAAACAAACAATGGATGGGATTGTCATTATCCTTTAATACAATCCCCTCCCTCCCAATCCCTCCATCCAAACATACCCTAAAAAAATTGGAGTTTCATCAACCAACAATTTGATATATAGTGTTTTTCATTTCTGGTACAAAATTGATGATTTGAATATAATACAGTTAGAGCATCATTTTCATTTGTAATGTAAGTAAATGTCGATTGTCAGACATAGATAACAATACTCAAGTTAGCTAAACACTCGACTAATAAATAAATTAAGAAGTTGTACTACTAGTGTGCCACGAACAACATATCCCTTGAGGGTTCTGCCGATGAAATGTGTAGTCACTCTATGAGGGTCAATGATTGCGTCTGTGTTAATTTATTGATGTTCTACTAATCTCCAGAAATGAATTATTGGGCTCTAGCGTGGTAATCTATCCAAAATAAAGCACATAAACTACGAGTACGTAAAAATACGATATCAAGAAATATTGGGACGGAAACAATATATTGTCTCATGCCTTATGAACGTGCCTATATGCGTAAATTATTAGTAATTTCAGATGACACATCGTCACATTTCCTTTTCCACCATCTCCGAGTTTCCACATTAAGACCAGTGTTGGGTTTTTTGTTCCTTTTTTGTTTTTTTCTAGACCAAAATCATCATTAGGATTTGGTTTGTCTTATTTTTATTTTTAAAGATAGATATGACTTTAGAATCTACTGTTACTTTTTTTTTTTTTTACCATTTTCAAAATAGGATTACTAACGTTACGTTCTTCTATTTATTTCACCATTTCCCCTCATTTGTTGTGCTTTACTCCCCTTTTTGAGGTTGAATTCTAATGGTGCGTGGGAAACAAGGGGATTGTGGGGGAAAAAGCATAAAAAAGGTAATGAGACATGTACATACATTCACTTGGTCAATGACATATTTGGTATGAGTAATGTGATTAAGACAGTTGATGCAGAAGTGTTTGAAGATGTTGTCAATGTTGAATTTCCACTTAGAGTACGATTGAGCATGCATAATGGCTGGAATTGATGCAATGGTCGACATCGCCATTGTGGTCGAAATCCATCTAACCCTAGAATTTACTCTTATTTACTTTACTCTACTTACATGGCAAGTTACTTTATATTGTGAAAGGTTTCACTCTGGACTTATTTTTATTACATCGGGGGTTTTGTTCATAGTTGGAATCAACTCAATGGTCGGTATCGGCTCAAAGGATAGAATTCGCCTTACACTGGAATTTACTTTTACTTACTTACTTTACTTACATTGCAAGTTTTATAATATTGTCAGCATATTTAACTCTAAACTTGATTTTATTACGTCTAGGGTTCTTCTCATGGCTAGAATCAACTCAATGGTCAGTATTGACTTAGTTGTCGAAATCTCCCTTACCTTGTCTATGAATTTTGATTATTTTAATTACTGATATAGTGTGTTACGTGTTATTGTTAGCAGGTATAAACCATTCCAACACAAATATTCAATAATATCTCGACTGTCCCTAAGTCACTTCACAAGTATTAAGAGGATTGAGTAGGAGGAATTTTTCTTACAACATAAGAAGGATTGAGAAATTACAGAATAAGCTAACAAAATATACAAAACACTCTAGTTTCTTTGTAATCACAAAAAATTTAGGCACATGTTATAAAAGAGTTTCAAAAAATATGGTCAATAGAAGAACAATGTTGGAAGACGGGTCAATGGTGTTTAATCACATCACGAAGTGTTTTCACACAACAACTCTACAAAGGTGAAGTCACCACCAGATTGTTAAAATAAAGGACGAAAACTACATATGTCATGAGTTTCCCAAGAGTGTCAGACATATGTTTACAATTTTATATAGGAATTTATTCAACAAAATGAAACAAATTATATAATTGTTTATACAACAAAAGGTAACACAAGAGCTGAATGAAATTATCACTATGGAAGAAATTAAGAAAATATTTTTTTAGTTTGGGATGGTCTAAAGCTCTGGATCCAGACGGGGTGCATGGAAATTTATACCAGCAATTTGGGAGGTACTCAAACAGGATATTATCTATCGCGTAGATTTCCTTAACAATAATTGCTCTCTAAAATACATAAACAACATGTTGATAACACTTATTTCAAAGGAGATTGCAAGGAGATTGCAAGGAAGGGGTTGGTGACGACATACCTATTACAATTCTTCATATAAGATTATTTAAAGGATTTTGGCCATACGACTTCAAGAGATAATGGATAAGGTTATATCACTTACTAAAAAAAAAAAATTCTTTTTTTTTTGTTAAAAGTTGCATTTATTCAAGATAGGTATATTCAGGTCAACATTTTAATATAACAAGAGGTTTCGTACTTTTGTAAAAAAAAAAATACAGGAGAGCAAGAAGCACTATGCAACGGTCAAGGTGACTATGTGCAAATGCATATGATCAAGTTCAGTGGGATTTCTTGTTAATGGTACTTCAAAAATTAGATTTTTGTGACAAGTAGATAGCATGGATTCAAAATTGTTTCACGACTATTTCTTTTCAAATAAAATTTAATGGTGAAACCATTACCGAATTTCTCTCCCCAACAAGGACTACAATAAGGGGACCCATTGACTTTATTTATGTTCAGTACGTTAACAGAATCACTTGTTAGTCTTATTAAGCACAAATGCCAACAAAAAGTAATAGAAGGAATTTTAATCACTAGTAATTGTCCATGGCTTACATATCTTTTATTCGTAAATAATTCTTTGTTATTTATTTTACTTCAAAAGCGGAAGGTCGAGGATTTCATAGACGCTCTTACATCTTATTACAACCTTTCAGGACATTAGATCAATTTTCAGAAGTCATCAATGTTTTAGTAGAGACACACCACAAAATGTGATTGAGACAACAACAAGTTTGTTACATATTCGAAAAACAAGAAACTGGGTACGTATTTTTGTATACCATTATGTCATTAGAGATTAAAATTGAAAACACTTTGATGGATTAAATAAAATATTTTTTCAAAAGTGTAAGGATGGAAAGCACAATTACTAATAGAAGGCGGCAAAGAAGTTCTTATCAAGACAATACTTCAAGCAATACCAACATATGCAATGTCTATTTTTTAGTTTCAAAAAAAAAGTTAATCTACATGATAGCAGGTTTTTGATGGGTAACATGAGAGAAGAATAGGATTTACTAATTAGCTTGGGGAAAGATAAAAAATGAATATAGCTATGTTAACGGGTCAAGCTTGGCGGATATGGTGGAATTTAAACTCATTAGCGACTCAGGGTCTCAAAGGTATCAATCATTCGACGGGTTTTTTTGTGAAAGCAAAGCTATGACAAAATTGGACATGTTCATGGGCAATTTTCATCAAAGGGCGGGAGATATTATTGCAAAAAAGAAGGTATGTCATTGGAAACACTGAAGCAACAAATATATGTGATAATAATAGAATAATACACCTTTTACGCTACAAAAACCAGAAGGATGACAACTTTACAATGTTTAAGAGTTGGTTGAAGAGACGAGTGGGGGTGGAACAAAGAAGTAATGGATGACATTATCTTTGAACTATTCAAGCATAATATCACGCACTTTAAGATACTTCAAACAAATAAGAAAAATGAATTTTGCCACATACAAAGAATGGGAACTACACAATGAAGTCAGGATATCACGTGTTGACCAATACACAAGTCAGAGAGGCAACATAGTTAGATTGATGAGTTATGAGATCCACGTATTTGGAAAGCTATCTGGAATCCTCATGTTCCAACAAAAGTAAGGATTTTTGCATGGAAAAAAATGTCGTAACGTACCACCTACAACAACTTATTTACCAGACAGGAGATTCACAAATCCAAACAATTGTTCGTATTGTTTAGAGACAGAAGAAATAGTGGAACATATATGTTTAAACAAAGTTTGATATAAAAGCTATAATTTGAACGGTAAGACGGGTCATGACAAAATGGTTTGTAGATAGCTAAACATATACAGAGGTGCATATAGCGATACAACAACGATGAAAGAAAGGCATTGGTAATATCACAAGCATCACAATAGGTGTACTACACATAGGTTGAAACTTCTTTGCTTTTTGATAGAGATCGGGGAAGTAATGATGGTTCTTTATGCAACCACGTTAGGAAGGAAACTTCATAGTTTGAGTAGAATTATTTACTTAGACGACCTTAGAGTAACTTAAGGTATCTTAGCATCGTTAGAAATTAATTGGATCATCAGACCAATTGTTAACACGACTAGAGATTTGGTGGGAGAAAAATGGTAACTTTACTTTTCATCATATCCTAAAGAGCGTTAATGCATTTGTTGATTTTTTAGCTAGAATTGTTAGGCGGCGATTAACCGATGCCAGGCTAGCTTATATGCCCGCCATCGAACCATGTACCTCTTGGTTGAAAGACAAGGTCCTAGACAGTTGAGATAATCCAACAGGTTTTAAAGACATGTGGTAAACTTGTGGTACTGTGTATTAAACATATGTAAATATGGTTAGTTCTTGTATACTCATAATATAAAATTAAAATTGACCAAAAAAGATCATAGCTATTATTTATATATTTATTTTGTCGGAAAGATAGCTACCTCGTTTTAATATATAACAAACTTACAAAGGGTTATATGTCTAAACGACTCTAAAAAAAATCTAAGGGTCCGTTTGGAAGTGCTTATTTTAAAATAAAAAGCGTTTTTAGAATAAAAATTAAATTTTTGAAAAAATTATTAAAAATAATTTAGATATCTAAAATCACTTTAAGTGTTTTTAAAAAAAATACTTATTTAGTAATTTTTTTAAAAGTGTTTTTTAGAGTTTAAATTACTTTTAAATATATTGAATTATTTTTAAATGATTTAAAAAAAAAAACCATTTTCAAATGGGGAAAATGACCCAAAAAATCAAAATAATATTATTTTCAGCCCAATAACATCAATGACAAAATTTCTTCCCAATAACATCATTAACTAAATTTTGTCCTTGACGGGAATCGTCCTTGACGGGAATCGTCCTTGATGGGAATCGTCCTTGATGGGAATCGTCCTTGACGGGAATCGTCCTTGATGGGAATCGTCCTTGACGGGAATCGTCCTTGACGGGTAAACATGTAATCTTATAATAGTAATTAATGGATGATTCTTTGGGGCAAGTATAATATTATTTTGATTTTTTGGGTCATTGACCCTTTCAAATGAGCACTAAAATAAGTTAACAACAAAAAGGACAAAAATCAACGATAATTAGATTATTTGCGAATGCATGGATGAATACATCCACAACTAAGAGCATCACAACCTCCACAATAAATAAAATGATTTGCCAATACTACGATTTATCAAGACTTTTATTAATAAAATATCTTATCCATCTTTCTTTTCCTTTTTGGTCGAAATCTTGTCCATCTTTCAAATGAAGTAGCTATCTTAAATTGTTCACGTGGTTTATAAGACTTTCAAAAAAAGAAGAAGATGTTTTATGATTTCAATCAATTTCTATACCATCATGCATTAAAAATTATGGAAAGTTTGGAGTAAAATATCTATATTTATTTTTTCAAATAATATCTATTTATGTAGATATGAAAAATCAAAAGAATTGTTTACCTACCCCAGTTAGCTAGGTTAGGGTGGGGGATTTAACACACAAACTCTATCTTTTTTTTAATCGAAAATGCATAAATAAGCCGTCAAGGCAAGCAAAACAGAATAAAATTCGTTTGATCCCTAGAGTCTCGATATTAAAAGACAAACGTTAAGCTAATTGGGTGGGGTAAGACACTCATTGGCTAAACAAAAAGCCGTATAATTAACCATTGGGGCTAGCTCAATGGCCAGGATCTAGTCTCTCATCTAGGAGGTACATGGTTCAAATCCCCCCAGCCTTGTTATTTCTTGAGCCCTTACAGAGGGTAAAGCAAGAGGTGCAAGGTTTGAGTCCCCTCCCTGAACATGGGTAACTGGCCCGGACACCCATATATATAAAAAAAAGCCGTATAATTTTTATTTTGTCACTCAATCAACTACTTGATTATTCTTCGAGGAAAAAATGCAAAAGAAATATTACACGAGTTTTTAAAATAATCAGTCTTGGATAAACTATTACATAATCTTCTATAAATTTAAAACTTTGGTCCAAGATGGTTTGAATAATGTTGGTGCAATCTTCCTCCGCAGTGATGGTAGCTTTAGGGTAGAATTTACACACTAAGACTACTCTTAAGGCCTCTGCTTCCACCGATGAACGCGACTAAACCAACAAATCTTACCATTGATCAAAAGTCCTTCTTCATTATTAACAATACAACTCATAATGGTTAAGTCGTTGGTCATATTCCACATCGTATCATAATTAATTTTATAACAATTAGTACGAAATAGGTCCAAGCGGGGCCAGGGATCCTTCTCATCACTTTCTTTAATATAATATTATTATTTTTCAAGATCTCTCCTGTAAACGAGGGACCAACCCACTAAAGAGTCGGCCCCTTTACAAGGTATTCTATTTCTAATGGAACAAACTTCCAAGGAAATATACTCATTGTTAATATTACTTTTAAAAACATTTGTTTTATACAAGTTCGCATTCTTAAAACTCTTGTAGGGACTAAGAACCTCTAGGTGGCCTAAAGGTTACCCCTTGGAAGTTATTTTTCCTTTCCCCCTTTATATTTTTATAACCTTTTGACTCCCCTAACCCTTTAGTAGATTTTGAAGGGAAGGCAACCTTCAGATTCTCGCAGTTAGGGTTACAAGAATCGAAATTAAATCTAAAGTTTTTTAGGTTACCATTAAAGTTCTACGAAGGAGTGGCTAGAGCTTTGACCAAATCTTAACGAGACCAAAACACATTGTTCATCATACCGATTGGGTCCGGTTTCGAGTTGCGAAAGATAGCATTAATCTAGGCGAGCCATATGTGCCATGCAAGGAACGTCGCAAAATAGAATGATTTGAGTAAGTTCTTAGATTCATGAAATGATTTTGCATATTCATAGTCATAAGGCAACCATTCATCGAAGCTAGAATTAGCTCCATTATGGGTGATTAGGTTTAGGAGGCTAGCCAACCATGCCTCTCTAGAATGGTGGTATTGAAAAGGGAGATGTTCCACAATCTCCTCCTCTTCCTTGCACACCTCACATGCTGCTAAGGTTGATATGTTCTTCTTGAATCTATTAACATGCAATGGTAAAGTATTGTTAGCTGTCTTCCATAAGAAATTTTCAACTTTTGAGGCGACGTTAAGACCCCATATGTAACTTGACCCAACATATATTACAGTCCAGATAGGATTTTCAGAGCCTCCAAGGCATGGAATATGGATAAGAGAATTTCTTGTGACTTGAGTAGAGGGGAAAATGTTACGATGGACATCCAGATTCCACGCCTTTTTGTTAAAGTTAATTAGTGCATGGACAAAGTTTAAGTTATTATTAGACGAGTTTATGAGTTTTTTTCCATTTGGGGTCCAAATGTCTTCATAAATGCAAATGGTACAACCATCTTCGACCACCCATCTAATATCCTTTTTAAACACGTCTCTAACAGTAAAGAAACTCCTCCATCCCCATGACGCATTATTGCAAATAATTGCCTCTAGGAAGTTGGAGTTATGAAAATATTTGCTTCTTAGTACTCTGAAGAGCAACGAGTCTTGACGATGGAAAAGGTTCCACATGTTAGACGCGAGTAAATCAATATTAATAAGTTGGAAGCCTTTAAGGCCAATTCCTCTCGCTTCTTTCGGTCTAGAGAGACTTCCGAAGGATACTAGTGAACTTTTGCATTATTTTTACCTTCCCAGTAAAAGTTAGCTACAAGAGAAGCAATGTGATTTGCAACTTGATATAGAATTTGGAAATTTTTCATAAGATAGTTTGGAATGAAGTTTATAACAAACTTAAGGAGGACTTACTTAAAAAACTTTGATAGGGTAGAATTATGACAAGCTGCCATCCGTTTTTTATCTTCAATTAGCTAATCTAAAGCTTTTACTTTAGATCTTCCCTAGCCGGAAAGGAGACCTAGGTATATTCTCAAATCAGCCAAGATCCTAATATTCAATACATTGGAAAGCGTGTTCCTAGTAAGTGTCGAAGTGTTCTTACTAAACATAACTCCACTTTTATTCAAATTTATGACTTGGCCCGAATACACGCTATACTGATAAATAATATTGTCAAACTTATATAGTCAGGTTATTCTTATCTGCTCTCCAAAAGAAGAGACTATCGTCAGTGAATAGGATATGAGATATCAGAAGTGAGTTCCTAGCAATACGAAAGCCTTTATGAAGGTCAATTCTTTACTTCTAAATAATATATAAACGATCATGTGTAACGAGGTTTAACATCTAAGGAGATAGAGGATCTCCTTGGTGTAAGCCTTCAATCGATTTTGTATCAGGGTAAATAACTTTCTTAACCAAAACTTTATAGGATATGCATCTGACACAACTCATAATCCTACAAACCCACTTATCACTAAAACCTATTTCAGTGAGTAAGGCTTCTAGAAAGTACCATTCCACCGTCTCATAGGATTTGGAGATGTCCACTTTGATTGAGCATAGAAAAGACTAAAGGTCCTTTTATTCTTCAGATTTTGAACCACCTCATATCTAAGAATTTTTTTTAATGAATAGTTCAACCTAGGATAAAAGTAGACTAAGCTTCATGTACCCAAACTTCATCAAAGTTTTAAGTCTCGTGGAAAGGGTCGCATTATAACCTTATAGATGAAATTGTAGGACATCATTTTTTAGATTCTAATATGGGCAGTACAGATATATTTCTTACTCAATAGTGATAAATAATTTGAGAAGAAAATTCCCAAATGATGTCCATAATTCATGAAAGATTTTTTTATAGGAATTGCAGGACATTGGCCTACAATTGTAGTTTAGTTTACTGGTGTTTTGTTGCAATCAGGTTCATGTGGACAACAACATTTCTCAGCTAACGGTCATGAGTTAATAGGTACAACTTAGTCATAAAGAGTGGGTAGGACGATTCAGAGGCCTAGATCATATTTGTAACCTACATCACAATTTATACATTGTGTCGAAGTTAAGAGACAACATGATAAGGATGTTACGCACCAGATAGGAAATATTTCAGTAGAGCAGGACGCACAAGAAGCTAAATAGTGGCGGCAAATAATCTCATCAACTAAAGTGATTGACGGGATTGAACTACAGAGCATCTTGGCTCTTGTTTGTTGGCATACATGGTTGGATTGTAACACAAATCATTTCAAGCACAACGTCCAACAAAAATAGTTGATAAATTACGAGTTGTTATACATAATACGGATCGTGACTATGTATGAGCAAGAGGGAATGAGAATGAAGGTGGCCTATTAATCCTGGAAGAAACCCACCATCAGAATTAAGCTTAATATAGACTGATGTTTGAATATGTCGATGTAAATCAGACTTTTGAATGATCTGTTTTGTGTCGACCTAAGGATTGTACTGTTGAATGATTGTGAAATATGTCAATGTGAATCAGACTTTTAAACGATCCATGTTGTGTCAAATCAAGGGTCAGACTTTTAAATGATCGTGAAATATGTCAATGCAAATTGGGATTTTAAAATATCTATGTTGTCCCGACACAAGGCTTTGGCTTTTGAATGATCATGAAACATGTCGATGCAAATCAGACTTTTGAATGATACATGTTGTGCCGAATCAAGGTTCATACTTTTTAATATGACTAAAAAGTAACTAGGTTCATACTTTTTATCTGATATTCTATGATCATTGACTAGGGGGTCGACCAATATGACTCCGAGTCCAAAGTGGCTATCCAATGACTAGGCAAGTATAGCCCTGACTAGGGGGTCGACCAATATGACTAGGTGGTAGTCCAATGATTAGCCTGAACTTGAATTATCAAAAGACCAAAACTCTTTATCTGATATCCTATGATCATTTACTAGGGGGTCGACCAATGTTATCCTACCTAAAAATATCGAATGATCAAAACTTTTTATCTGACCTCTTATGATCATCGACTGTGAGGTAAGCTAATTATATCTCAACCTTAAAATACAGAAAGATCAAAACTTTTTGTTCGACCTCTTATGGTAATTGACTAAAGGATCGACCAGTGATTATCTTGACCTGGAGATGTCAAAAGTTCAAAACTCTTTTTTGGTATATTTCACGATTATTCAAAAGTTCTACTCTTGGCTCAGCATAACATGGATCGTTCTAAACCCGATTTGCATCGGTATATATCACGATCATTCAAAAGTTTGACCCTTAAGTCAAAAAAACATGGATCATTCAAAAGTCTGATTAACATGAACATATTTTACAATCTTACAAAAGTCCGACCTATGAGTCGGCACAACATGAATCATTAAAAATATGATTCACATTAGTATATTTCACGATTATTAAAAAGTATGAACCTTGATTCGGCACAACATGTATCATTCAAAAGTCTGATTTGCATCGACCCCCTAGTAAATGATCATAGGATATCAGATAAAAAGTTTTGGTCTTTTGATAATTCAAGTTCAGGCTAATCATTGGACTACCACCTAGTCAATGATCATAAAATTCAAGATAAAAAATGATTTATGACGTTTCTAGGCCAGGAGAAAAAAGTTTTGGTCTTTATTTCTTCATTTTTACTCTCCATTCTTTTCATTTTTATACAACACAACCCATATTCCATCAAAACAAAGCTGACAAAGAAATCTATAGTTGAGTTTTAAACTTTTGCAAGTACAATAAATTATTTTTTATGGTAAGAACTTATCAAATCTGTCATTTTTTTACGATTTTTTGTATATTCGGTGGGTATGGCTCTATATGGGTATAGATCTGTGTGTGTATGAACGTGTATGGATATAGATATATTGTACGGCTATAGTTTTGTTTGTATGAGTATAGATTTGTTTGTATGGGTATAGATCTAATTGTATGGTATATACCCTCCTGAATTTTGTTTGAATGGGTATGTACCTATCATCATATTTTGTTGGGCCTGATTGTTAGGGTTGTAAATTAACCAAATTGCTCGCGAGTAACTCGAGCTCGGCTCGGAGAAAAACTCATTCGAGATCGACTCGAATATAAACAAGCTCAAGCTCAAACTATTAAGCTCGATAAGTAAACGAGTTTGCTCGAGCTCGACTCATGAGCTCGTTTAAAATTATGAATTATAAATTATCTACTCATAAATATATTATTAAACCTTCAATATCAAATCAGATATTTTTAATTTTTGTGGACATTTTTTTTATTAATGTTATGTTTCATATTTTCATACCACACACTTCATCAAATACCAACCATTAATGAAATTCCATTTCAACCCTAAAAAACAAATTTTTCATGAGCAACTCGTACTCGACTCTAAAAAGGATTGTTTTATAAGTTAAACAAACAAGTTCTAACAATTCTGATTTGGATCATTAGAAGCTCGGACTCGGTTCGTTTAAATTTGAGCTCGGCTCGGTCCAACTCGTTTAAATTTGAGCTCCGCCTGAGAAATTAAACAAACAAGTCTCTACATCTACTATTATTCTTATGCAGAAAACCAGTTGGGTATATACCCAAGCGCCTGCAAGTATGGTGTGAATTTGTATGTGTGACGTGCCTAGTTTGGTATATACCCAATCGTCTGCAGGTATGTGTATGAATTTGTATGTGTATGTACCAAATTTAATCTATAGGGGTATAAAAATTTATTGTTATGGGTATGAATCTGTATGGTTATATATACCAAATTTATGTTTGGGATATAGGTATTAATCTGTATGGGTATGTTCCAAATGGTATGATTTTTTGTTTGTGTATAGATCTGTATGTGTATATACCTAACTTTTGTTTGGGATCAGTTGGGTATATACCCAATACAGACATGGACAAAAGATCTTGACCTGGACAACAACTAGTTGGGTTTATAACCATTTATGGACAAAATGGCCTTGAAC
Organism: Nemophila menziesii; assembly: GCA_029959085.1. Lineage (NCBI taxonomy): Eukaryota > Viridiplantae > Streptophyta > Magnoliopsida > Boraginales > Hydrophyllaceae > Nemophila > Nemophila menziesii. The sequence goes on from JARWIR010000013.1 coordinate 4,385,758, forward strand.
AAACAAATTATGGACAATAGGTATATACTCAAATGCTTGTAGGGACCTATAACGTAATTATTAAAAAAATAAACTTTATAGCAATTATTAAAAATGAATATGGGTATAAGTCCATCCAGAATTATACCGCTTCTAGACATGGATTTATACTTACCATCATATAACATGTATATTAATGAGAAAGAAAACACAATACTGAGCTGACAAATGAATGAGAGAGAAGTGCTTTACTAGAGGCATAATAGGGTTTTCAATAATAAATTATATCATATAACTAATAATCTAATTACTATTTACTATAGACCTTAATATATAATGTATGCCTTCTCTAAGGCTTGCATAAATAAAATCTCCTTCTTTTATTGTTATGGTTGATGTACAGAGTACATGAAAGTAATATTTATTTTAGTAAAAAAAGATTGCATTAATGAACAAGATAATTACAAAGAAGATCAATCAATGTTTATCGCACTGTTATCGTTTCTAGCAAGTTTGGTTGATTGAGGTGATTGCATCCAATCAAAACTAAACAAGTTGCCTTTGAGGCCTTGTTTAGTTACCTAATCCACCATCTTATTTTTACTCCTATATTTAAAGGAGTATTTAATTTTACAATTACTCAAGTTCTTGATATCCTTAACAATATTCTTAGCATAAAATGGCGGTTTAGCTTTATTACACACAAGAGGCCTAATGAGGTTCTCATACTTACTCTCAATTGTAACCAATCGATCCTTAAATGAGTTAGCCAATTTAAAAGTTTGTAAGACCCCTCTTGCTTCTGCCTCTAGTGGTGAAAAGCTCTTAAGCACTTCAAGATTTTATCCAAAATCCTTTGTTTGTAGTCCTTAGCAATAAACACAATACAAGAGTGAGAAGGAAGTATGTTAAAAGCTGCATTTGTGTTAATTTTATTGTCTCTCTAGTTTGGTGGTGTCCACCCAATACTAGGCAAGTATAGCCCTGAGTGTAATTGATTACCACTCGTAATATCCTCAGTCTTAAGTAATTTCAGTTGAGTGCCGAATCAAGGTTCAAATTACTCTATTCAATTGAGTTAAAATTACTCAAGTTATTTGAATTGTTCTGAATGTTAAAGTTGTTCAAGACCTCAAAGATTTCCTATTGGCAATAATATATTCATCATAGGTCTTAGTAGCCAGCTTTACTGTAAGAATAGGGTCAGGGACTTTGTCTTGAAAATATAGTTTTCATCTCCTTCCATATGTGCCAAGCCAAAGTGGTTGCCAGCTCTGTTAGCCTCACCTTGTTTTTATTCCCGTTTTAATATTCGACAAATCAACATTTCAACTAAAATTCATTTTGGTATCACTTAAGATGTTTTCCAAAACCCCTCTTTAGATTAGTTGTGTTTACTTCCTTGCATTTAGCTTGTTATTCAAATAAGCAGCTCCGCGGTACACCGGATGAATTACGCGGTACACCGCAGAGTCACGGACCAGTATTGCGGTACAATGAATAGTCCGACCAGTATGCTCATGAAATGCACGGTACACCGGACCTAGGCGCGGTACACCGGACCAAGGCACGGACCAGGGTTGCGGTACATTGTATGGTCCGACCAGTAAGCTCAAAGTTTAGTCGAACAGTTATGCGGTGCACCGGACCATATCCGCGGTACACCGCACAAGAGGGTTTTCTGCACTTTACAAGAGGACAAAGCTTATATCCGTTGGAGTTAAAATAGATCCGTTAGAGAAGAGCCTTTTGACCGTTGGACCACATTTGCAGCTATAAAATGGAGTTCATTCAAGACACAACCTAAGCCTTCCATCTACCAATCTTAAGAGCAATTAATTCTATCATTCAAGGAGGTTTCAAAGGAGCATTCAAGTCATATTTATTGTGAAGCTAATTAGTTCTTATCTACTCATTTAGGAGTTTAGTTACAAAGCTTTTATAAGCACCCCTAAACACTTTTCCCTTTCCTCTTAGTTCTTGTAATAGATTAAGAGAGTAGTGTGAGCATAGGTTTATGCTTGGTTCCTTGTGTTGGTGATAACACAAGTGTATTTCCTTCAAAGAGTTTTTGAAGTGGTTGTAAGGGTTTGTATCTCACCCGGTTAAGAGTTACGAAGATTAGTTGAGAATCTTGCAAATCCTAAGGACGCTTCCTTAGGTAGTGGATGTAGGGAAACCGAACCACTATACATCGTTGTGTATCGTATTCTATCTCTACACTCTTTATATTTCCGCACTCTATATGCTTGATAAAATGCCTACTTGAATAGTTTGATATTATTGTCTATTAGGATTATCTAGTTTTATACTATTTAGTTTGCTAATACAATAGGATTCAAATTAGCTTTTAATTTTATTTACTTGAAATAAAATTAGCCGATTAATTTCTATTGTCCTATTCAACCCCCCTTCTAGGACGCATATAGTATATCAATTGGTATCAGAGCCTAGCTCTATTGTACTTAATCGTTTCTAGAGTTAATACGATATGGATTCTAATCAACCGGAAGGTTCATGTTCTACTAGACCTCCGCTTTTTGTAGGAAAAGACTACTTTGGATGGAAGAAGAAAATGGAGATTCATGTGAAAGGAATTGATTACTTCTTATGGCTTGCTATCAAGAAAGGTCCTTATGTTCCTTATGTTACGGGTAGTACTACGGAGGTGAAAAATGAAGATGATTACAATGATCAAGACATAGCTAAACTCACCAAAAACAACAAAGCTATGAACATTCTCATTAATGGATTAAGTGTCACGGAATACGCTAGAGTTAGTGAATGCAACTCCGCTCATGAAATGTGGCAACTCTTGGAGCTATCATATCAAGGAACGGAAGATATTAAAGAAACTAAGAATGGTCTCTTTATCACTAAGTATGAGCTTTTTCGTATGGAGCCCGATGAAGCCTTGAATGCTATGCATCAAAGATTTTCTAACATTGTTAACACCTTGAAGACTCTTGGTCAAGAATACACCAACAAGGAACAATGCCGAAAAATCTTATTTGCTCTTCCAAGGAAATACAAGACAAAGATCAACTCTATAAGGGATACTAAAGATCTTTCAAAAATGACGGTTCATGAACTCATTTGCAACCTCATGACGGAGGAGCTTGTGCTTGAAGAAGAAAAGATAAGAGATGATGAGGAGAAAAAGATTAAGAAATCTATTGCTTTCCATGCTATGAGTACCAAGTTGAAAGAACGAAAAGAAAGAAAGGAAAGTGAAGAAGAAAATTCACATGAAGAAGAAACTAGTGAAGATGAAGGAGTAGCTATGTTGGCAAGAGATATGAAAAAATTCATGAGATACAAACGCTTTGCCAAGAAAGGAAGTTCTTCCTCACCTTACAAGAAGAATGATAGAGCTATCAAACAAGACGAACCCACTTGCTATCATTGCAAGAAAGTTGGTCACATCAAGACTTATTGTCCTCTTCTTCAAAAGGAGAAACCTAAGAGAGCAATGCATGCTAATATCACTTGGGATACTCAAAATTCGGAGGAAGAAGAAAGTGACAATGAAAATGTCAATCTTATTGCTTTTATGGGAAAACTTGAAAATGATGAAGATGCTTCTTCGGATGATGATACCGGTACTACTCACTTTGCCTTTATGGCAAATCATGATGAGGTAACTCCAAAATCTAAACTCTCTTTAACTAATGATGATGCTAGTGAACAAGATATTCACGAGGCATTTGATTCTCTTTATAATGATTTTTTAAATTCTATTGAAACAAATAAAGTTTTAACAAAAGATTTAGAATTTGAGAAAAATAGAACTAAAGAGGTTTTGAAAGCTTTGGAAGATTGTCAAAATCTTTGTGATGAATGTATAGATGATAATGAGAAACTTCATCTTATTGAGAAAAATCTTTTGGAAGAAAAAGCTTTGTTAGAGAAAAAGATTGTTGATCAAAATGCCATTATTTTAAAATTTACTAGTGGGCAAGAAAACTTGGATTTAATTTTAGGTTCTCAAAGAATGGCTTGTGAAAAAAGTGGTGTTGGATATGATCCATTCACTCACCAAAAACCTTTGAAAAATGTCTTTGTAAAATCCAAAATTTCAAATGAAATCCCATCTTCTTCAAAATCTTCTATCACTTGCACCTATTGTGAAAAACTTGGTCATGATGCATCTCATTGTTACTATCGTAAATTATTGGATTTGGGATCTCTTGTGCCAATTTGGAAAAGGCCTAAATGGGTCTTAAAAAGGAAATCCACTAACCCTCATGGACCCAATCCAAATTGGGTACCTAAAGCTTAAATTATTTTTTGTATGTAGGGATTGAGCATCAAGAAGCAAAATATATGGCTACTTGATAGTGGATGCTCAAGACACATGACCGGAAATCCATCATTATTTACAAATTTATATAAAACAAAAGGTGATAGAGTTACTTTTGCCGACAACACTAAGAAACGCGTTTTGGGTAAAGGTAACATTGGTAATATGAACTCTTTACTTATCTCTAATGTGTTACTTGTTGAGGGTCTCTCTTTTAACTTGCTTAGTATAAGTCAACTTTGTGATGTTGGTTTTAGTGTTAAATTTGAAGCATCTAGATGTGTTGTTTTCAAAAATGATGAGTTAGATACTATGTTTATTGCAAAAAGATCGGATAATGTTTTTGTTGTTGATCTTGAGAGTCTTATGTGTAAACATATTACATGCTTATCCGTGGTAAATGATAGTTGGCTTTGGCATAGACGTTTAGGACATGCTAGCATGGATTTAATTTCAAAATTATCTAGAAAAAATCTTGTTGTTGGTTTGCCTATTTACAAATTTGATAAAGATAAATTATGTGATGCATGTCAACTTGGTAAACAACATCGTTCATCTTTTAAATCCATTAATAAGGTCATCACCGTTAGGCCACTTCAATTATTGCATATGGACCTTTTTGGTCCCGTTGATGTCACTAGTCTAGGAGGGTCTAGATATGTCTTTGTTGTTGTTGATGATTACACTAGATTCACATGGGTGATGTTCCTTGCTTTGAAAAGTGATGCCTTCAATGAATTTGCAAAACTTTGTAGAAAGGTGCAAAATGAGAAAGGCTACTCTATTACATGCATTCGTAGTGATAATGGTAGTGAATATGTGAATTCTCCTTTTGTGCATTTTTGTGATGAATTTGGGATTGAGCATAATTTTTCGGCCCCTAGAACTCCCCAACAAAATGGGGTAGTGGAAAGGAAAAACCGAACTCTACAAGAAATGGCTAGAACAATGCTAAAAGAACATAGCTTGCCTACATACTTTTGGGGTGAAGCCGTTCATACGGCTTGTTATGTGTTAAATAGAGTTCTAATTAGACCCCTTATTAAGAAAACCCCTTATGAGCTTTGGAATGGTAGACCACCAACCATTGCTTATTTTCGTGTTTTTGGGTGCAAATGTTTTATCTTAAACACTAGGGACTATTTGGGAAAATTTGATGCTAAATCGGATGAAGGTATTTTTCTTGGTTATTCCACTAAGGGAAAAGCCTATCGCATTTTCAACAAACGTACTCGTACTATTGAGGAATCTATGCATGTTGACTTTGATGAGACTAATCCTTTTAATATCAAGAAAGTAGTAGATGTTGAATTACATGAAGATGCTCCACAAGATAAATCCTTAGAATCTCCTACTCAAGAAATAAAGTCTCATGATGAATCTCCTAAGGAAAATGATCAAATGCTAAATGAAGCTAGTATGGATTTACCAAAGTGTTGGAAACATATCAAAGATCACCCAAGTGAATTAATTCTAGGTGATCCAAAAGAAGGTGTTACCACTCGCTCTCGTATTATTGCTCTATGTGCTCATCAAGCATTCTTATCTCAAATTGAGCCCAAGAATATTAAAGAAGCATTGTTAGATGATCATTGGATTAACGCTATGCATGAAGAATTAAATCAATTTGAGCGTAGTAAAGTTTGGACATTAATGGAGAAACCAATTGGCCCTACTATCATTGGCACTAAGTGGATATTTCGCAACAAGCTAGATGACACCGGTATAATCACTAGAAATAAAGCAAGGTTAGTTGCTCAAGGATACAATCAAGAGGAAGGTATTGATTTCGATGAAACTTTTGCTCCCGTAGCTAGACTTGAATCTATTCGTATGCTACTTGCTTTTGCTTGCTATATGAATTTTAAACTTTACCAAATGGATGTCAAAAGTGCTTTTTTAAATGGTTTTATAGACGAGGAAGTTTTTGTTAAACAACCTCCGGGTTTTGAGGATCCAAAATTTCCAAATCATGTTTTTAAACTTTCAAAGGCTTTATATGGTTTAAAACAAGCTCCTCGTGCTTGGTATGAACGATTAAGCAAATTTTTATTAGATGATGGTTTTAAAAGAGGAAAAATTGACTCCACTTTATTTATAAAAAGGTCTTCAAAAGATATCCTTCTTGTTCAAATTTATGTGGATGATATTATATTTGGTGCTACTAATGAAAATCTTTGTGAGAATTTTTCTAAAAGCATGCATAAGGAATTTGAGATGAGCATGATGGGAGAATTAAATTACTTTCTTGGACTTCAAATCAAGCAAATGAAAGATGGTATCTTTGTCAATCAAGCCAAATACACAAAAGAATTGATCAAAAAATTTGGACTTGAAGATGCAAAGGAAATTGGAACTCCAATGAGCACATCCACAAAATTAGACAAAGATGAAGATGGTAAGGATGTTGATGAGAAACTATATCGAGGTATGATTGGTAGCTTACTTTATTTAACCGCTTCTAGACCCGATATTATGTTCCCCGTGTGTCTTTGTGCTAGATTTCAATCTTCTCCTAAAGAAACCCATCTTAGTGCCGTTAAGCGTATTTTTAGGTATTTGAAAGGAACCCTTAGTCTAGGACTTTGGTACCCAAGATTTACCTCTTTTGAGCTAATAGGTTATTCGGATGCCGATTATGCCGGTTGTAGACTTGATAGGAAGAGTACTAGTGGTAGTTGCCAATTCTTAGGTCAATCCCTTGTTTCATGGTCTAGTAGAAAACAAAATAGTGTTGCTTTATCCACGGCCGAAGCCGAATATGTTGCGGCCGGAAATTGTGTGACTCAAATTCTTTGGATGAAACAAACCTTACTAGATTTTGGCCTAGAATATGATCGTGTTCCCATCCGTTGTGATAACACTAGTGCTATCAATCTTACCAAAAATCCTATTCAACACTCTAGAACGAAACACATAGAAATCCGTCATCATTTTATCCGAGATCACACTAAAAAAGGGGATATTGTACTTGAATTTGTCACCTCCGAAAATCAACTAGCCGATATCTTTACTAAACCTCTACCCCAAGATCTCTTTGAGAAAATTCGTTGTGAAATTGGCATGCAAATTCTCTAACCTTAGTATCTTGCCATTGTTGTTTAGTGCTTTTTGTGTATATTCTCTTGTTGCTAATATTTTCTTGATTTTATAGGTTCTTTGAAGCTTCTAATTGTTATCCATTTATTCCTTTGGTCCTTGTTTTTCACTCAAAATGTGTTTTGACCCCTTACTTTTTTTTCAAAATCGTATCATTTGCTCTTTTTGTTGTTGACAAAGGGGGAGAAATTTTAGTTAAACTTTTTCAAATGCATTTTGTGAGGGGGAGTTTTTATAAAAACTCTAGTGATTAGGTTGAGGGGGAGTTTTTGATCAAAACTTAATCTTAGGCATCTTCAAAAGTTTATGATTTGTCAAACATCAAAAAGGGGGAGATTGTTAGCCTCACCTTGTTTTTATTCCCGTTTTAATATTCGACAAATCAACATTTCAACTAAAATTCATTTTGGTATCACTTAAGATGTTTTCCAAAACCCCTCTTTAGATTAGTTGTGTTTACTTCCTTGCATTTAGCTTGTTATTCAAATAAGCAGCTCCGCGGTACACCGGATGAATTACGCGGTACACCGCAGAGTCACGGACCAGTATTGCGGTACAATGAATAGTCCGACCAGTATGCTCATGAAATGCACGGTACACCGGACCTAGGCGCGGTACACCGGACCAAGGCACGGACCAGGGTTGCGGTACATTGTATGGTCCGACCAGTAAGCTCAAAGTTTAGTCGAACAGTTATGCGGTGCACCGGACCATATCCGCGGTACACCGCACAAGAGGGTTTTCTGCACTTTACAAGAGGACAAAGCTTATATCCGTTGGAGTTAAAATAGATCCGTTAGAGAAGAGCCTTTTGACCGTTGGACCACATTTGCAGCTATAAAATGGAGTTCATTCAAGACACAACCTAAGCCTTCCATCTACCAATCTTAAGAGCAATTAATTCTATCATTCAAGGAGGTTTCAAAGGAGCATTCAAGTCATATTTATTGTGAAGCTAATTAGTTCTTATCTACTCATTTAGGAGTTTAGTTACAAAGCTTTTATAAGCACCCCTAAACACTTTTCCCTTTCCTCTTAGTTCTTGTAATAGATTAAGAGAGTAGTGTGAGCATAGGTTTATGCTTGGTTCCTTGTGTTGGTGATAACACAAGTGTATTTCCTTCAAAGAGTTTTTGAAGTGGTTGTAAGGGTTTGTATCTCACCCGGTTAAGAGTTACGAAGATTAGTTGAGAATCTTGCAAATCCTAAGGAGGCTTCCTTAGGTAGTGGATGTAGGGAAACCGAACCACTATACATCGTTGTGTATCGTATTCTATCTCTACACTCTTTATATTTCCGCACTCTATATGCTTGATAAAATGCCTACTTGAATAGTTTGATATTATTGTCTATTAGGATTATCTAGTTTTATACTATTTAGTTTGCTAATACAATAGGATTCAAATTAGCTTTTAATTTTATTTACTTGAAATAAAATTAGCCGATTAATTTCTATTGTCCTATTCAACCCCCCTTCTAGGACGCATATAGTATATCAAGCTCTCCACTGAGTTGCCCCTTAGAACCACTTTACTTAATCCCCTTGATCACTGATCCAGTAGAATCTTTCAAGGAAAGAAAGTTAAGTGGAGAAGGTAGTCATGATGCTCTGATCCATTTACAATGAAATAAAATGTGTTTTATGGACTCAACAAACATCACACTCTATATTTAATGTCATTTTTTTATAGAATTTATTTTTATTTGTGGGGAGTCTATTATAATAGGCTTTCCAATTTTTATTTTTTATTTTTGGTTCCATTTTAAGGCTTTATATGATTGACCAGATCTTTTTTATGTATTAGTGTTGATGTTTTACCATTTTACACTTTATTATTTCTGTCATTCATTCCTTAAGTTTTTCTTAGTTGAGCATAAGTTTTCTTTATCCAATATTTAACTTGAGTCAAATTGGGTAATCAAAAGTATTAAAGGAAATATTTGTCAAAAAAAAGTATTAAAGGAAACATGAACACTTAAAATAATTGCTATCAAAGTTGAATTGAACACAACCTCAAATTTATCAATGTTCTAATTTGTAACAGATTCATTTAAGAAATTTTCAACCCATTCCACCTGTGAAAGTAATATTTTTTGCTTGGCGTAAATGATCTTGAAGCTTCTGTTGGAAAAAAAAAAAGTGATCTTGAAGCTGAAAGAAAAAAGCCGTCTTTTCTAATATTCTTTTTTTAAACAGTTTTCTTTTATTTTAGGAAAATTCTTCCATCCAATATTAGATGATCCTATACCAATAGTATTAATACACATATCTCATTGTTTTAAACTTGCAAAAGTAACTAACATTTAATCTAGTGACATGTGTTTTGTTAAAATAATCTATGGCTGTGATATAAATATTGGACCATTCAATATTGGATGGAAGTATTACCCCAAACTTTAAAGCATTGAAACTGAAAGGAGAATACATATAGGGAAGAAATGCTGAGTTGCTAGTCGAAAGCCCAACACCATAAAAATGGATCAATCGGGCCGGCAAAGCACATGATGTGGGGTCAGATCCATTTGTCAAATACCAATACGTGTTACTGTTTTTGTGGTTCCTTCTTTAACTATTAGATTTATGACTTACACTTTTTGTTCGTTTGGGAACTATGAAAGTGATTGTTTACTTTCTTTTTATTTAAGTCAAAGCAATAGATTATTTTTGGGTAAGAGAGGTTTTAAGACCCACTTACACTTGTGTTTATTAAATAAATGTCTCTTAATAACAGACCTTTTAATTGATAGTCCGTGTGGAACTAGGTAAGTAAGTATTACAGATTTGCCATCACTTTTTGACCTTTCTCTCACCTGACAAATTTTTTTTTGGCGTGTGGGCTAGCGCTTCACATATCCCACTATTCCCACATACCGATGCATAACCTTTGCTTCGCCATTTTCATTATCCCCATTTCCAGAATCTTTTCTCTACAACAACTGAAGAATGCACAAAATTTGGCGAACCCATCAAGACATTTCAGGGATTATTTCTGGAGCGTTCTTACACGCCTCTGCAAATGTAATTTTTTTTTTCTTCTGTTTTTGAATTGCTGAATAGGTTTTATCTTTTCTCTAGGGTTTTGTGTTAATATGAGTAGGGGTTTCTCGGTTAAAATGGGTTATTTCTGAGTTATCTTGTGGGTTTATTTTTATAATTTTGGTTGTTTTTTATGTTTTGTAGTGTTTATTGGCTTAATATTAGGGGGTAAACACGCATTAGGTATATAGTAGTGGGCGTTTTGTTTGTTTTATGAAGGTTGTAAACTTTTGTTTAATTTTTTTTTTGGGGTATAAACTTTTTGAGCTTTAATAAAGGTATGAATATAAGTTTAGGGGGTATAAAACATGTTAATGATCTGTATAAACTGTATTTGTAAGTGGTTTTAGGGTGTATGTCTTAGTGAAAGAGCATATGAATTTAGGGGGTGGGGGCCCCTTGAATTGTAATGTTAAGGGGTTTGTACCCACCGTTTAGAACTCGGTTGTATTTTGAACAAGAACGGTTTTTTAATTAATCTGGAATTCGTTTTGATGTCACGGGTGAATTACCCACCTCGTATTGTTATAAGTTTTAATGATAGTTGATTCATCATTTGATTGTTAGGTAAATGGGGATTTCTAGGTGTTTACTAAGGAGTGTTGCTGAGGTTTTGCATGATGACAACGTAACTCCCGAGCTAATGGCTTCGTTAAAATGGTCTCCATTCGAGGCACTATTCATAGTTTAGCCCAGTATGTTTTTAACTATATATTGGTTTGATAGGGGTATAGGGGGTGGAAACCCCCCGCTTTGTTAGATTAAGGGGTAAGCGAACACTGATTTGTAATTTTAGGGGTGTATACCCCCCGCCCGTTTGTACAGTTTTGTGGCATGTTTTAAGTGTACAAAAAAAACTTTTATTTCGTTGTAAGGGGGATAAAACACTTACCTTTAGTATTTTAGTATGGTTTTTAATTCAATTGTTCATATGAATGTCAATTAAATGGGGATTTCACGTCTTTCACTGCGGAGTGCTGCGGAGGTATTACACGATCAAAATGTCACCCCACGATCAAGTTGTTGGTTGATTCGATTTTTCAACAGAACTACACACCTAAGAACCCTCCTCTAACTCAGTTTCCTGAAACATTTAAGAGTTCTCAAAAATTTCAGACAGGCAAAGGTTGCAGATTCTGGTGTGTATATGTTGCTTTGCGCAAAGGAAATATACGAAGCGAGTGAAGTAAGGGGTGATTATGTTTCGCGTGACTACAAGGCTATGAGGCGCATGATGTTGAATTTGATGCTGACACAAGTGAACAACACACACGTAGCGCGTTCAGTGCGGTTATTCAGAAAGCATAAGTTATATGATTATGTTGTTTGTTTTTGGTGTATTTGTTTTTGGATTTAATGAATTGAACATGACGTGTCGTATTTGGTTTTATTTAAGTTATCGTGTGGGATGTAATATTTAACCTTGAACAAGCAAATTTAATTTGAGTTTGGTTTTAGGATAAATGTTTTGTAGAAGTACTAAGATAGATTAATAGTATTAATTAGAATGTCATTTACTTAATATTTATTGGATACCCCCTCAGATCGGAAAAAAGGGGTATATACCCCCTTATATTACTAAACAAGGGGTGTTTACCCCTTATTTAATGTAAATGTGTTTATGTACCCCCTGTAATATTGAACTATAGGGCATATATTTTTCAGTCCATCAGATAAAGGTTTGCCTACCCAACTGACAGAGTTTGCGAAAAGTTTATCCTTGATGAAGTTAGTATTCTCATCTATTGATCTTATCGGAGTTAGGTACAAAATGTTCTATAGCAGTGATAAGATAGAGTAATTGTGTTAAATAGATTCTCCTTCAGCAAGTTGTCTTATTAATTTGTGGAACAAGTCAGTAGGTAATCATTAAGCAGTAGGTACAAACATAAAACTAATAGTAGGTTGTATATCCCCTCAGATATAATAAACAAGGGGTATTTACCCCCCCTTTTCAGCTGAAAATGGGGGTACATACCCCCCATAAAATTTAAATAGGGGGTTTATACCCCCTTGTTTGTTTTTGACAGTTTAGTTTGTCACCTACTAATCAAAAGATATTACAACACTTGTCCACTGGTTGAGAGAGGGTTGTATACATGATGATACAGTTAAAGTAAGACTGAAATTGTAATCATTCATCAAAAGTCCTACATATTGTATTTAATTAGTTCTTGCTCTAAAAAAGTGGTAAAGTACAACATTACATTATCGGAAGTCAGTGTTGACCAAAAGGTTGATTTGCAATTCATATAGAAGGTCAACTACGGACCTTATAATATGAGGTGTAAAACAGTAGTTGGTTGTTCCTAATAACCAAGAAACCGTAAAAAAGTCAAAAAGGTACATGGCAAGTTCTATTGTTGTGATATGCAGGTTCGTGGCACAGACCACAAGTCTTCTTTGTACGAATACACTCATTTTCACTTAATTTTATTTTTTTGCAAGGACGGTCCGATGCGATTTTCCCGACGGGAGAATAGGTAAATCGAGGGTATGTGCTGGTGGGATGCAAAATGTGGACAATGTAGGCATCTTGATTGTGTAAAATTCATGGATTTTTTATTAGTGGAAATAATTAATTTCATGGCCGATAATAGAGTACTAAAAAACTAACTGATTATCAAATAAAGAAGGACATTTTTTAGAAATGTATTCTCACATTCGAGCAAACGTCGGGAAGTTACACATCGAAGAAAGATACTTATCTCTCGTGTGCTTAAATATGCATATTACTTCATCCATTTGGAATCTGGAACATAAAAAAATGAGTTTTAGGAGAAAAAATAACTAATGACTAGTATAGGAACTACATGTCTCAAGAGAAAATGTAAACAGAATGGGGGTATACTTGGAAAAAGCAGGGTTCATGTGCAATATTCTACATATAAATAGGGGGTATACTTGGAAAAAAAAGGGGTATATACCCCCTAAAAAAGAGGTATATACCCCCTAAAAAGGGTATGGCCAAAAAAGGGGCTGATCGGTAACAAAATATAGAACAAAATGTAAACAAAATGTCTCAACAGTAAAAAACAGGGCTCAGTTGCAGTAATCTGCATTGAAACAGGGGGTATAATTGGGGAGAAGAGGGTATAAACCCCCTAAAAAGGGGGTATATACCCCCTAAAAAGGTATGGGAAAAAAGTGTCTGATCAGTAACAAAATATAGAACATGGAGGACTAATTTGCAAATAGTTATGAATTTGATTTTATAACCAGAGAATGGATGCAACATATAATATGCGATATAGACTACTAAATAAAACCATGTATATGAGATACAACAAAAACGAGGAAACATGTGAGCGTGATTACAGTATAAAAACCTATAAACAAAACCCTAATGCATAAAAAAACCATGGAAATCAAATTTTTACCAAGAAAACAACGTGATGATCATAAATACAGTAGATAATAATATATTGAAGGACAAAGTTTTGAAATATATCTTTATATATAAGGAAATCTAATACACGACATATATCAATAAAGAAGGAGAAGAGAAGCATACCTTGTAATGGAAGAGAGGATGAGAAATTTGAATTCTGAAAATCCTACTAAGAAAGAAGAAGAGAGTGAAGTAGACGTAATTGACAAGATAAAGAATAAAATAAAATAAAAATTGGACAGACAATTAATGCCATCGATCATCCCTATTAAAGACAATTTATTTTGTCCTAAAACATTTATTAACCATGAGAGAGGAGAGAGAAATAGTCGGCCACTAAAAAGTAACGAGAAGGAGTTTTAGTTAGTGTTTAGGCCTTTAAACAACACGTTTTGAACTTGGGCCTTTAAAATTATGCTTATGTTAAAGGAGGACTAAAAAGGTACATTCCTCATTATTTTTTTGGGAGAAAAGTAAAACGAAAACCAAAGGCCCATCAACTTATTCCTATTTTCGAGAACAATAATTTCCACGTTTATGGATGGAAATCTTGCTTCGGTCTTCGCCAATTTTTCGAGTAATTTGATCCATATGCATATTGAAATATTGAGGAAGGTAGTAGAAAGAAACTGGTCCCACTCGATCTGCCACTTCCACCACCGAGCATAATGACCAACCGCCTGCTGAAGAAAACCCAATACCTTGAAGGATCTCAAGGTTACCTGAAAATAATGTTTTAGTATCCCTGGGTAGTCTGTACAGAATTCTACCGCTTCCAGAACTGCAACCACTTCTCCTCTTTAGATGAGTTCCCATACATATGTTTGGCAATGTCTAGATCCCTATATCCTTGTCTCATCTAACAACCCTGATTCCTGTAGGTTCTCAACGTTTCATAAATGACACATCATAGGTGAATACCACTCTTGACGTGTCACGGTTCAGCACTTCCTGTATCTAGTTATTCTCAGGTGCATACGTCCTTCTTAAGTCTCTGCTTTCTTTCATCTAGTCAGATCCAAACAATTTCGTTGTGAATTGTTTGTTGCCTATATGACAGAGTCAACATCAACTCTCCCACTTTTATGGACAATTTTCATCTTTTCTTTCCAGATATTTCATGGCATGTTCATAACATATGCCAAAACCTCTCTTGGGAGCCAACCCCCTTCCGCAACTCTCCTGGCAATCTTTTGAATCCAGTTGCCTAACTCGCCATCTAACGCGGGATCCACATCAATCTGCAACGCAAATTCGCCCAGATCACCCGATAGACTGGACATGTAAGTAATAAATGAACAACAGATGCATACGCCTCGTGACACCAATAACAACTCGCATCCTTAGAAAATGTCTCTTGTGAAGGTTCTTCTTGGTTGGTTACACATTTTTGTATGCTCTCCAAAAAAAATTCCTGACTCTAGATAGAACATTTGACTTCCAAATTGTCGCCCAAAGATCGAATCTTTGTTAACCTGTTGTCCTTGACGTCTCCAGAGTTTCGTCAATCTCCTTATTTGTTAGAATCATATAGTCCGATTTTGTAGAGTACTCTCTGGACTTTGTGTGTGGTCAAATGAGGTTATACAATGTATTTCTTTGTAATAATTTAATTCTTAAAAGTGTGGGATGAGCTGTGTGAGAAAGAGTTTATCCAACAATTCTGAGTCCCACTCATCCCTATCACTTCTCATAAGCTGCTTAACTTTAGTAACTGTGGAGTGTTGTTGTTTCTATATCTTCCAAATCGTATTAATCCATTTATGATTCCACATGTTAGTTTTTTTTCAGTTTTCAATTTTCCGGTATCCTTCTTGCTTAATCAATCACTGCCTTCGTTAATGCTTGCCCAAGACTAGGATTTTACCTGACGTAGTTTAACATCTAGAGAGTTACAATTAGGAAAATATATACCTTTTAAGAAGCGTGCCGCAAGAGACTCTGGCTGTCGCATGATCCGCCAATCTTGTGCTGCCATAAGCGTTGTGTTCATTATTTTTAAGTCACTGAAGGCCAGACCGCCTAAACTTTGGCGATTGTCATTTTCTCCCATACCACCTAGTGGATTTTCCTTATCTCCTCTGAGTTCCACCAAAAGTTTGCTATAATTGACGCAAGTTATCAAAAAAGAGAAAATTGACATAGCATATGTTGGGATCGCTTGCAAGACCACTTTGATAAGAACATATTTTCCCCTTTTGAAGTAATTTTGCTTTCCATCTTTGGGATTTCGCAACAACTTTATCTGCAATCCAGTTAAGCATTTCCATTTTGGCCCTCTTGTGACAAAGTGGGATACCCAAGTATCTACCTAGGTCTCGTGCCTTCCGGATCTGTAAAAAGTCCACACATTATGTTCTAAGACTTTTGAAGTGTCATTGCTTAAGAAAGTTGACGACTTTCCCACATTCACCCTCTGACCTGACCCTGCACAATAGATATCTATACATTCTTCGAATTCCATTATCTCTCTTTCTTCAAGCATTAAGAAAAACAGAGAGTCGCCCGCAAAAAGCAAGTGTGAAAGTGATGGGAAATTATTTGTAATTTGAATTCCTTAAATGTGCTTGCGCATCACTCGGTCCTCAATCAAACTAATTAGTGATTCAGTCATTAAAGAAAATAACATTGGTGATAGGGGTCTTTTTATTTAGCTATGCGGTTGAGTGGTAGCAAATTGACCATTAGACAACATGTAAGGATCGATGGTCATCCTATATCTACCACTGTGACCAAGTAAAAACAAACCGTTTGCATTGTGAAGTTAACTTTTGTTAAACTTTAACATTGTTGTTTGTATGATTAGTTTTTTGTGTCTTATCACTTTTGTATGAACATTACGAGAAGCTATCTTTATATTATGTATAAGTCATTGCTTGTTTCAACATGACGTTTGTTGATTTTTTGGTTCATACTTCTGTGCTTACATTGTAGGGATCACAATGTTTTATGTTGAAGGTCTTGATGTTTCTTTAATTGTGATATTAATTAATACTCTTGAGTCGTCATTTTGGTTTTTTTATGATTGAAAATATATGATTTTCCCTTTATTTAGCATATATTGAATTCTTAGCCATTATATGAGATTATTCGTGTTTTAGAGCAATTTGAGGTAGTTTTGTTTTTAATTGTGTAGCTCTTAGAACATGGAGGATCCAAGGAGGAAAATGCCTAGCTAAGAAGTCAATAAGTTAAGGGAACACCCAAGATAAGGAGAAACAAGATTGAGACTAGCCAAGAAGTCAAGAACATCGCTAGAAGTCAAAGCACCAATTTTGGAAAAATGGATTCGTTAACTTGAAAAAAATTACAACAAATAATTAGTAAGTATTCTGATCATGATAAATCGTATCAAAGTAGCCCTTGGAATCTGGTACATGTAAAAAGAAACGATGATCAATTCTGAGTTTAGAAGGGAAATTTATGGACATTTTGGCAAACTGGCTTCAGCAGCCTGATTTAACAAAATGGTCCACGAGTCACTTTTGACCTATTCTCTGGGCCTAGACTTAAACTCTGAATTTTCTTGAATATATTATGAGTTTTTTTTAAGTTTAACACTTTTTCAATAAATAATTGGCAATTTGGCATAGAAAGAAAAATAATTTCAGATTTAGCACAAGGGCTGTATCTTGAACACAGCCCTTAGGCAAAATTGTATTTCTGTTAAGGGCGGTGGTTGAATGACCGCCCTTACAATTTTGCTTAAGGGCTGTGTTCAAGATACAGCCCTTGTGCCAAATCTGAAATTATTTTTCTTTCTATGCCAAATTGTCAATTATTTATTGAAAAAGTGCTAACATTAAAAAAAACTCATATATTATTAGTTTTTTTAGCTTTTAAAGCACACTTTATTACACTTTCATTATTATTAACTTATGGATTCAGAGAGAAGTTAGGTCTATTTTGTAGTTCTTTTTCCCTTAAACTCCTATTTATGTCTTCATTTTTTTTTCATATCCAAGCATAAAATCAACATATTTTAGCTTGAAACTTCACATGTATGAACCCCAGTTATTATTTGGGATTACGTTTTAATGAAATTTGGGATTACATGTTGATATAAATTAATTATGGATTGCTTTTTTATTATAATTCTTGTGCTTAAATTAATTTTTTACTTGATCACAAATTGAGCTATGTTAGATATCATATAACGCCCAAGAGGGGCATTTGGTAGTGGAATAGAATTATAACTGATTACTTGAGTTTGAGGATCGAAGATCAAAACTAGATAGATAACCAATTATGGTTTGAATTTTAGAGGTTATATCACCCCCTACTTATCCGGGAGAAACTTAGGGTGACTTTAGAATCCCGGTTAGCAAGTGAAGTTCCCAATTTACCCTTATATCACGAAATGCCCTTTGTCGTGCTAGTGGTGAATACACAATCTTGAGCATTATCTCTCACCCTCGTATTTTCGTACTTACTTTTTAGCTTTAATTTATGTTTTAGTTTAATCCTTAGTTTTAATTGAGAAAACCGGATAAATATTTCTTTTCTTTCAAGTTTAGTTTTTACCCAATAAATATCTAGATTACAACTAAAATCACGCGTTTAACTTTTTTCTCCCTTTGGCGAACAAACTTTCCTTACACTTTAATTACATGTCCCGACTCATACACTTGCGAGTTATCATACTCTAAGAGTTCATTTTATATCACACCTTGGGGGACAACACACACCTCTTTATGATCCTGACATTTGTCTGATTTTAGGTCATTAAACTCGTTCGAAGACATATCTAGCTCAATCATCACCAACCATAGACACCAAGTTTTGTAGTTTGTGGATTTTCGAGCATTTCATGCTCTATAAACTGGGATGAGACAATTTCAATGAAAAAATATTGAAAAGTTTGAGATAAAGATTTCAATCACTCTAAACTAGGTATTCAAACAATTTTACTAGATTAACGGTGAAAATGGATTGCAACGAGCGGTTGACATTTTAGTAGGATTGTTTTTATTAATTTAAAACAAAAGATTTGCCCAGACAAATTAACATGCTACACACCTAGAATTTTGTTTTTAAAATATTAACAACATTATTTTTCTCGTAACCTTATATTTTTAACTTGACTTTTCAAATCAATTTGTCTTATCAAAAGTTATTTTTGGTCATAACCTATAAAATATATATATTAAGGTAGTGATTGGTATGTTGCAATGGATTTGGGTAGGAATGTAATGAGTCCATGAATGTAATAAGGTTGAGAATGTAATGAACTTTGTAATCATTATACAGTGCTCGGTATGCTATATGAATGAGATTGTAATGGACTGGTTAATTTCAAACTTGTGCTAGTAACTAGTTTAATTAAATGAGAATGTAAATAAGATATTTACGATACAAGGTAATATTTATATTATTATTATAATGTAGTATTAATTTTACTAACATAAAAAATAAATTATTTTAATAATTTTAAATCATTTTTATATAGCTCGATTTGTCTTAAATTTTTACATTTCAATTTTAAGTTTTAGTAGAATATATATGATAGTTGAACAATTGATATAATTTGATTTTTATTTATAAGTTATTGATTGGTTAACTTGATTAACTGTTATAGAGAAGTAAAAATTTGATAATTTAATTAAAAAATTTAACTTATGTTAATTTTTTTATAAATATGTTGATTCGTGATTAATGGGTATGTGAGAAATAATATATTTTTAGATATATTATGGTTAAATATACCATATATATATAAAAAATTAAATAACATTGTATAGTTTATGTATATATGTAGCATTTTACATATATTATACACTTTTTTTGAGTTTAAAAAAAAATATAGTTTTTCATATATATGATTTGATATGAAATGTATAATATGTTGAGTTTCGTTTGTTAAAGAAAATGTTCATTACGCTCAGTGGCGGACTTATGTGGTTCCGTAGGGGGCTCAAGTCTACCTGGACCCCGAGATTTTTAGCAATGTATGTGTGATTTTTTCGAAAAAAATAATTAACTCCTTTACACATTAAGTAATATTTAGTATTCAAAACAAATCAATAGCTTTGTAGGTATAGTGGTAGGTCAAAGGTGGTGTAAGTTGAGCACTTAGGGTTCAAATCTTGGGAAAAGCAATTTTTTTATAGTTCGAAACTAAAGTTAGCCTACCTCGAAATAAATTTCTTAATCCGCCACATATTCATTGTAATGTAATTAGGAAGGAATTGTATTACAAGTTGATTATGGTATATTATTTCAGCCTACCAATCAAATTTTAATAAAGGTTTTTTTTAAAATTCAATTCTTAAAAATTATTTTAATAAAAACGAAAAGATCTTCTAATCATTAATCATTATTTTTTTCTTTTATATTTTTTAAATCCAAATATAGTCTAAGAAAAATCTAAAACAATTTTTTTTTGGTCGGTCAAATCTAAAACAATTAAAACGTGTTATAGCAATATATATGGATGTCCAAAAAAAAAAAAAAGCAATATATATGGATGACAAAATAGATATTTGTGCCCCCATAATAGGGATGCAACCTGTCGTATAAAAATACAAATTCAATAATTCGTCATCAGATAGTTTAGGCACACCTAATTTTATGTTATTACATTATTTTTTCAAATATCCATTAAATAACAAAACATTACAAACTAAAAGTGAAAAGCAAACCCAACGAATACTACTAAATACTAACTACTAATACCATACACAAGATACTACTAGCCTATCTATAAACATGAAAAATCAATTAGGATCCCCAAAATGTAATTGTTGATGATTTTCTATTTAATTTCCTTTATAAAATATCAATTATTATAGTTGAAGATCCCTGAAGATGGAAAAAGGAAAACAAGGAAACATACCATCTCTTTTGATCATTTTTCTGATCTCGAAATAATATGATTGATACGAATCAATTTCTCGGATGATTTCAAAATTACCTGAGTAAATTACTTTATTTTTACCATTAAGTTTAGAATTCAATTTGGTCGCCTGCAAAACTAACAACACTTCTACCATTAAGATGTTGTTGATATTCCAAAATATTGTTGATGGCAAATGAATCTCTTGGATGACTCCAATATTATCAAAGTAAATCTAGGGATGGCAGTGGTTACGATTTTAATCCGAAATCGACGGATTACCGAACCGAATAAAAACCGATTATGTAACCGTGGTTAAATTCGTTAGGGTTTGGTTTTAAAAAGTGAAATCGATGGTTAAAACCGTTAGGATATGGTTTTAGATTAAAAAAAAACCGAAAAACCGAAATCCGTTTTATATATATATCTGATTTTATTTTACCTACTAAAGGCTAAAATCCATGTATTTTTATATTTTGAAGTCCATCTTTCTTATATTTTTTGATTTTTAATTACCCAAAATCCAAAAGTCTCAACCCAACTATAGATAAGGATGGAAATGGTTATGGTTTAAAATCAAAATCGATGAAAATTTGAACCGATTAAAAATCGATTATGCAACCATGTATAAAACTGTTAGGTTATGGTTCTGAAAAATGCAACCGATGGTTAAATCCTTTAGGTTAAAATTTTAGATAAAAATAAAACCGAATAACCAAAAGCCCGTTTATTATCATCTGTTTTTGTATATTTTATAGAACTATAGATAAAAAAAATATTTTCATATCTCAAAACTAAAATCTAAATATTAGAATTAACAAAAGAAGTAACAAAAACGTTATTTAATTGAAGATCAACATAATATTTTATATATTAGATATTTGTCATGTATTTATGATCTTGTTTCAATATTTTCAATATATTTAGAGAGTTATAGTTTGGCATGTCACAAGAGTGAGGCAAGGTTAGGAATCCTACTGTGAGAGGGACGCCTCGCGAGTCGGGTTATGGTTAAAATCCGAAAAACCGTTTAAAAAACCGAATCCGAATTATTCGGATATGGTTTTGAAAAGTAAATCCGATGGTTAAATCCGTTAGGGTTTGGTTTTTGATAAATTAAATGGATATGGACATGGTTTTGGATTTTTTTGCAATAATCCGATCCGTTGCCATCCCTAAGTAAATCACTCTACTCCTACCATTATATTCAAAACTGAATTTGGTCACCTGCAGACCAACCAATGCTTCTCCCCTGTCTAGTATTAAACAAAAAACATCTTATTTACATGTACCTAGTAAGTCTCAATTATAAAAAAAACTTATTTGTATGCATTTTTATCTAATTAATTACCAACGGTCCGATCTCAAAATCTTTTGATCAAAATAGGATAATCATTTAACTATTTTCAATTTTAGTCGCTGTCATTTGTGTTTTACAAACGGAGTACACCATGAATTTTTTTTCTTTTATCGAATAATTATAACTAACTTTTGACGGTGCTCTATGACGTTCTTACTAGGCCTGAGCAGAAAAGGTCAAACTCGAAAACAATGTCCAACCCGAAGCCCAAACCAAAGAACCTAATATTTTACCCTCGGTTTCATACCAAAAAATTAACAAAAAAAGTTGCTTCAAACCGGGTCTGAATCTACACTATAGTTTTATACATATATAATCCTCCCCCCTTTCTCACGAAATAACCCTTCAATTCCTCACCGACTACACTAAACACAATCCTCTCTTCTCTTTCGTCTAAAAACCCATAGCCTGTTAATTATGAACAACCACTCAACTAGGTTAAATCATCACTATCTTTTGATGATTTTGGCCATTTAATAGTTTCTATTAATGGCTTTTCGTTTAAGGTTATATTTCTAATCTGGTATATATCATACCAACCCCTAACACATGGTTTCTAATATGGTGTATATACAAAAACTTGGTATCTCCCGGAGTGTGATATGAAAATCACTGAGTGGAGGGTGATGCCCTGCAAGTGTACGGGTCGCCAAGTAATAAAGTGATTAGTAGAAGTTCATCTCTAAGAAGATTGATTGACTAAAACACGTTTTCGATCTAGTTCAAATAAAAGATTTGTGGGATCAAGAAAAAATATAAAAACTTGGGTAATTTGGTGAAGTCTCTAGTAACTAAAGATATTAAGGACTTTATAGCCATTATCAATATTCAAGTAGCAAGATAGAAAATATATGACTGAAACAAGAAAAGAAAATCTAGTCTGGGATGACTTGATTATCCTTATATCCTATTCCCCCCCCCCCCCCCCATGTGTGATATAATAAATCAACACACGCGAAGGTAACTTTCCGCAAGCATATGAATCGTTGACGTTATAATTTGATAGATGAGGTTATATCGTTCTCCACAGGGATTATCAATCTTAATCTTTTTTGCCCCACCGGATGCCCGTCTTGATTAGAAAAAAAAATCTTTCACATTTACCCTCTAGGCCCCTCTTCGCAAAAAACTAAAATAATTTTTTTTCTTATGTGTCTCTCAAGAAAAAGAATCTTACTATTTTTTCCCCGTACCCCCTGTTGGATAAGAAATATAAATCTAAAAAAAAAAATTGTCCGCTGAGCTACTTGCTAGAAAAGAAAAGAAAAATTCAATTTTTTTGTCAAGACCCCCCGCTAGAAAGAAACATAAATCTAAAAGAAAATTTAACTCAAGAGCTCTTTATAAAATAAATAAAATTTAAATGTAACCCCAAAAATCTAAAAATAAAACAAAATTGTCCCTCGGGATCCTGTCGGAAAAGAAAAATAACTTTTTTAAATTTTTTTACAGACCCCTTATATATTTTTATAATAAAGTAATAATAAATTAATTATTATTTAACAAATATCCAATTAATAATATAAAAAGGAAAATGATGCATAATTAACTACATCTGAAAAAATAAAACCCATTTTTAGAACAAACAAAAGAAAAAAATATAACTCATTTAAAACAAGAGTAGTTCTAATTACATATATATATCCCTCATTAATTAATAATTAATTTAACCCTCCAAAATAATAATTAATAATTACTTTAATAATAACTCATTCATTTTTTTAACCCATCACATATCTTTTTAGACAAAAAAAACCATCTCTCTCGTTGAACTAGCCAAACCCACCACCAATATTGTCACGTCCTGAATTTCTACCACCAAAACTCAAGACGCGACATGCCGCAAACTTAAGTCAAATCACTTAAGCCTGCAAGGCGACCTAACCAAATTTAATATTACAACCCTTAAGGTCAATTTTATCTTTACTATTAATTAATATATTTAGGTGAATGTGTGTCTTTGAAATGAGAACTTTAAATTAGTATTATATCTGTTATTAAAACTGCAATATTATTGTCCATGTACAATGGTGAACGGTGGTGTAAGTGGAATAATTAGTCATTATCTTTCATATTGTTTTAAATCAAACATTCGGTAGAATGCAAGAAAAATAAATGAAAAAAATGGAATAAGAAAGAGAAAATAGTAGACTTATAATAAGTGTACTGTGATAAAATATATTTATATTATTGATTCATATCATATTTGTTAATAAGTCGTGAATTAAATGGAAGGTTATTATTTTAGGAGGATCGTTGATTTAGTTAAAAGTACGGTTGATGTAAGTTGGACTCCCCTTTTTATGTTGATTTACGGTATTGGGTTTATTTAAATTGCATATATTGAGATCACGTGAAATATGACTATATTTTGTAAAATGCATATAGTTGTGTATAAGATAAATACATGTTATGTGATCATTAGGGCTGCGATACCTATCCGACAGGTGAAATTGTCGAGGTACTGAGTGAGGTACTCATGTACTGATTGCATTGTGTCGTAGGTGGAAAGACCATTGCAGGTGTGGGGGTGGGCCTATATGTTTCCCAAGGGGTCGGAGATGGCATGATCAGGCGATGGTACTAGGGTCGTGTACCGAGGCACTAGTGAGTGCTAAATATTAGTTATCGTTACCGCAGCTCTAAGAAGTGTGTGTGCATGATCATTTATATTCGAGGCTAGTGATGGCTGGTTACTGAACGACATTATGTCATACAGGCATTTAACTTATATGTCAATGATTATAATTCGTGTTATAATGTTGTTATGTGATTTCCCTTCCTGGGAGACGTTTCGACTTACTGAGCTTGTGTAGCTCGTTCGTTAATTTACTGTGCAGGGGAAAGTAGGTTAGGAAATTCCCAAAAGAGATTGTGACTAACCACTGTTATAATTATTAGTTGGCCGTATTGGACCAGAGTTATAGACAAGTCGCAGTATTGTTTCTTAATTAAACTTTAGTACTGTAAAATATATGAATATTAGTAAAGATCAAATTGATCTTAATGAGTTGTAAATATTGAATTTGGTTAGGTCGCCTTGAAGGATTAGGTGGTTTGACTTAAGTCTACGGCATGTCGCGTCTTGAGTTCCGGTTGTGGAAATTCGGGGCGTGACAAGTATAACCAGCCCCTTCAAACCTCATGGACGTCTTGGCGGAGAATATCGTTGTGCAGAGTATGTCTCCTGTTAAATAATCTTCGGAGCTGGTAGCAGATGCATGGCCGTCCTAAAGAATGAGACGCTAAGTAATATTGTCGATCATGGGGTGGTGATGGCTTCCTCGTCTTAAACCGTTTCGACCCAGGTAAAGGAATTAAATAGACTCATTCCAAGCTCAAAAATCAAAAGGGGCCATTCTTGGGGTTCATTTTAGCAAGGTCGGCACCAGAATCTATTTCGGCTTAAAGAGGATACCATATCATATATACTTTTTAGTAATCATCTTAAAAATGTCATCTTGACCTTGGAAAGTGCTATGTGACTATGCTTGTGTTGATCAATTTCTTTTTTTGTATAAGTTTTAGACGAAATCATAATTTGGTTCAATTGTATACACAGTAGGTAGGCAAGATAGATTGGTCAATTTGTTATGGGGGCAGTAATTATATTTTTGTTGGGTTAGTTCATCTTCATTGGAGGACAACTCCTACATTGGTATATGGAAAATTTATTGGAACCAATGAAGTCAAACTAGGGGTGGAAATCGGAAGGAACGGATCGGAAAAAGGGTCTTTCGGAAAAATTCCTATCCAATTTTTTCAGAACTAGGAAAAATAATTCGGAATTCCGGAAATTCGGAAATTTCGGCACGGAAATTTCGGAACTTTTGGTTAGGAAATTTCGGATTTTTGTGTTCGGAACTTTTGTTTCGGAAATTACTGGACTAAGGGTTAAAAATCGGAACAATAGTTTATCACTTACATTATAAAACTTTTCATGTAACTGTAGTTAAATAGTTTAACTTATAAAAGTTACATGAACAAAACTTACATAAACACTAATAAAAGGTAAAAAAAACAGTAACAAACAATTAATATAGTATGTGTTAGCTTTAAGTTTTATCAGATTTCATTTTTTTTCTTTATTTGCTGAAAATAAAAAATTGTATTATTGTGTTTCGACGTTTACTTTTTCTTTTCTTCTTTTGTTATGAAAATTTTCAACATTTTTTATTGTATACATTTTTCTTTATATTTATATTTACAACTTATTTAATATAGGAAATATAAATCCAGATATACAATTCGAAAATAAAAATTGAAAATATATTTCGGAAATAAAATCGGATCGGAAAACCCGGAAATTTCGAAAATTTATACGTAGTTCCACTTCCGATCCGATTTTTTCGGAAAAATCGGAAATCGGAATTTTGAAATTTCGGATTCTTAAAAGTTTGTTACGAAATCGGAATTTTCGGATCGGAAAAGTCAGAAATCGGAAATTTCGGATCCGATTTCCACCCCTAAGTCAAACCTTGTAAATCATGAAAGAGTGTATTGGGAATACACTAATTGCTTTGGTATCTTCAAAGTCATTAACTCATGTCTTGAAAGACTCATCTCTCTCTCCTATCTTGAGTCCTATATAAGGAGGTCCATTAGCTATCATTTTCAGCAAGAAAAAACAAGAGTGAAACACTTAGAGAGTGAGTTTAGAGAGCACAAAAGAGAGAAATCTGTAGAGGAATTTCGGTAAATCCTTCTGCGACAGAATCTTGTGAGCCTCGGTTGGATGGTCAAATCAAGCCCGATCGAGACGAAATTCTGACATGGTGTTCCTAACATCTTTAAGTTCAGATCCAACGGTGGGATTGTTGTTCTAACGGTTCAAACTAAAGTTATAGTCTCATTTCAGGCCTGGTGAGTTTATTCTAGTTTTGTGTATTCCATTAATCCTCTAGTGTTGTCTAGAGAGAACCTCTTGTAATCCCATTATTATATTTTTATAGTGGAGTATTTGGACCCTTGGTCCACCCGTGGTTTTTACCTTCTCCTTGGAGGGTTTTTCACGTAAAATATTTGTGTCGTTTACTTTCTTTTTCTTGCCTATTCATATTACACAAGTAGGAGAAAACGAGATCCAATCTATTTCTGCTACGTTTATTAGTGACCTTTCCCAACAAAGTGGTATCAGAGCCGTGGTTCTTTGAATATCTTGTGTGATATAATGGATGAATCTTCTAGTGTTTTAGGCATGACTAAGTTAACGTGTTCGAACTATTCGTTATGGAAAATGAAGATGGAGGATATCTTGTATGACAAAGATCTGTACGAGCCAATTACTAGTGAAGACAAGTCGGCGAAATATAATGATTCTCAATGGAAAGTTTTACATCGAAAATCCACCTGACAATATATTGACCACAGTGTTATCCAGGATGTGACCGATGAGAGGAATGCACTAGAGTTATGGAACAAACTCAATGTTTGCTCGTCAAACTGGTTTAAACAAAGCCTCGCTTATGAGAAGAATTGTGAAGTTGCAATACAAAGATGGACGAAGTGTGGTCGAGCACTTAAAAGACTTTCAAGGTCTCACAAACCAGCTCAAGGCCGTTGGAATCACCTTGGACGATGAGGTATTGGCTATACTTATGCTTAGTTCTCTTCCTGACAGTTGGGAGACATTGTTCATGTCCTTGAGTAATTCCACACCAAAGCTTTCCATGGAGATTGTTAAGAATAGTATTCTGAACGAAGAAGCTCGATGAAAGGATCTTAGCTCGTCGTCTCACTCAGATGCTAATTTTGTTGAGAGTCGAGGAAGAAACAAATCCCGAGACTCATCGCATTCCGACAAGTCAAAGTTCCGAGGTAGGTCCAAATCAAACACAAGAAAATCTCTTACTTGTTTTTATTGTAAGAAAGATGGACACAAGAAAAGCGAGTGTCAGAAGTTTAAGCGTGATCAAGGAAACAGTAACCTTGACAAGGTCGTCAATAAATCAAAACAAAAGGAAGAAAGCAATACATCGTCTACTGCAACCACAGAAGAAGTCTTTCTCATTGGTGATGATGGTTCCTTAAATCTTGCTTGTGAAGAATGTTCGTGGGTTGTTGACTCAGGTGCCTCATTCCATCTTACTTCACATCGTAATTTCTTCTCTTCTTACACTTTTGGTGACTTTGGGCATGTAAAAATGGGAAATGATGATTTTTCTAAAATCATTGGTATTGGTAATGTTTGTTTGGAGACTAATACTGGTTGTAGGATGACATTACGAGATGTGAGGCATGTGCCAGATATTAGGTTAAATCTAATATCTGCAGGGAAACTAGATGATGAAGGCTACTCGAGCTAATTTGGTGGAGGAAAATGGAAGCTCACCAATGGATCATTGATCGTAGCTCGAGGTAATAAACAGAGAATTCTCTATATGATGCAAGCAAAACTCGAGAAGAGAGAAGTTAATACCGTCGAGGATGATACCGAGCTATGGCATAAGCGGCTCGGGCATATGAGTGAAAAAGGTTTGCAAATTCTCTCAAGGAAGAACCTTATCCCAGGTATGAAGAATAATTCTTTAAAACCTTGTGTTGATTGTTTGGCGGGTAAGCAACATCGTGTAGCATTCCATAGAACCCCTTCATCGAGAAGAAAGAATATCCTCGATCTTGTTCATACTAATGTTTGCTGCATGACAGATAGATCACTTGGCGGTGCTCAATATTTTGTTACTTTTATTGATGATCATTCCAGGAAGGTGTGGGCCTGGTGGTCCTTTGTGTGTTCTAAAATAAATGCAAAAAGTAATCGAACCACAACCGCAAGTGTACGGTTGTCCCAAGTAATATAGTTGATAAAACAGATTCGTTCCAAGGACGAGATGGTTGACTACAATGCTTATCTATTAATGATTGATTGCACTTATGAAAGTAAGTAAAAGATATATTGATTGTTTGTTTGTTTTTATTATTCTAAGTAATGAAAGACTAAATGGAAAATGCAATTAAATACTAAAATGCAAGTAAATAAAAGTAAAACGCAAATATGAGTAGGCAGTACTTGAGAGACGCAAGGGCTTTCCTAACTATCATTCATTTCATACATTGTTTAAGAGACAAATTGGTAAATTTGTATTGGTCGGGATTCTATATTCTCATTACCCCCGTCAGGGTGGACTAAAGAGCAACTTTCAAGTGCTACAAACCCCGTCAGGGTGATTATAGTCCACTCTCAAGTGATTAAGTCTAAATTACCCAATAGGCCATAGGTTTAATTAAGCTCGTCAGAGTCAAATAATTTCTAACCTACATTCATTAATTATTTCTGTACCTAAACCCCCCGTCAAGGTGATCCAATCGCCACTAATTGGAATAGCCTAGATACTAAGTCCTATCATTGGTTAATTACGTCAATAATAGTAATTAAAATGCAAATTAAAGAAAAATACAATTTACCCAATTTGATTTAAATAATAAATA
Source organism: Nemophila menziesii (assembly GCA_029959085.1). NCBI lineage: Eukaryota > Viridiplantae > Streptophyta > Magnoliopsida > Boraginales > Hydrophyllaceae > Nemophila > Nemophila menziesii. The sequence continues at coordinate 4,415,190 of JARWIR010000013.1, forward strand.
TCCCAAATCCAAATGTATAGAATGAAATCAAATTGGGATTAACCCATTATGCGTTCTCAAGCACTAGTTAGGTTTAGCTCATAATAATTAAAAAGACATAAACTAAAGAAAAAGAAATAAGACTCATATTGTTTTACAGAAATACAAATACAGAGAACCTAATTATGGAGTTGAATTGGCTGAGAATCGAAGATATAGACCGTCTCCAGCTCTTGCTTCTTCTTTTCCTTGTTTCTGCTTCTTCTCTGGACGCTCTCTTCTAAGGATGTTTTTAATTTGAAGAATAAATTGAGAGGTGAGAAATAATGAGGTCAAAATCTCCTTTTATAAGGTTAAAAACGGATTAGGGCTTGGACCAGAAAATAAAACACTAATTAAATGTCCAAGCCCAATTTCTAAGCCCAAAATCCCGTAACTGCTGATACACCTTCACTAAAACGGATTTTCCCGATGCGTTACAACTCCGATTGACCTCATTCCAGTTGCTAAAGTTCCGTAACTCGATAAGGAATGATTTCTCTTCAAAGGTCAGCGGCTAGATCATCGCTTAAGCACCTCGAAATCAGCAATCTATGGCCTGGAAAATGGATTTTCAGCTCTAAAAATAATATCTTCGGGATTTCTTTTCAAGTCTTGACTCTATCTTTTGATCTTTGACTTTCTCATCGGATTCCTCTTCTAGCTAACATCTAAAACCTGTAAAATCTCCACTAAAAATACCAATATTACGCGCAAAAGCTTAATAAATCAAAAATGCTAGAATTAAAAGAGGAAAATCATATTATTGCATATTTAGTCCAAAAGTCTATCGAATTGATTAAATAAACACAAAAAATGATGTCTCCTAAGGGTCGAAAATAAGAACATTTAAGGAGACATCAGGGCCTTTCCCTTGAAGACCAAGGATCAAGTTCTCGAGACATTTAAGAACTTTCATGCCAAGGTTGAACGAGAAACTGGTAAGAAGTTAAAAGATGTTCGAGCAGACAATGGGGTGAATATCGAGGACCTTTCGAAGAGTACTGTCGAGAACATGGTATAAAGCTCGAAATGACTGTCCCGGAGACACCGCAACAGAATGGTATAGCCGAAAGAATGAATCGAGCCATATTCTAGCGTATCCGAAGTATGCTTTCTCATGCAAAGTTGTCGAAGTCATTCTGGGTCGAAGCTATGAACAGTGTCGTGTATCTGATCAATCTTTCTCCTTCAGTTCATTTGGACGGTGATATCCCAGAGAGAGTTTGGACCGGAAGAGATTTTTCCTACAAACATTTGAAGGTGTTCGGGTGTAAAGCATTCGTGCATATTCCGAGGGACGAAAGATCGAAGCTCGGCAGTAAGACCAAGCAATGTATACTCTTGGGTTATCCTCAAGAAGAATTTGGTTACAGATTGTGGGATCCTGTTGCTAAGAAAATTGTCCGAAGTATAGATGTGGTATTCTTTGAAGACCAAACAAGAGAAGACTTTGAGAAACCAGAAAAGCCAAAATCTTCTACTCCTACTATTCCAGTGAACTTGGACCAAATTCAACCCATTGTGATAGATGAACAATTGGGGGAGACCAAGATAATATCGATGATAAGGCTTATCATGAACAAGAAGGTGAATCAAATAAACTTGTACAACAACCACCAAGACGTGGTACTAGAATCCGAAGGCAGAATACGAGGTATCCAGAAAACGAGTATGTGACGCTGACAGATCAGGGGGAGCCCCATAGTTTTGATGAAGCTATGTCAGACCCACAAAGTCAATAGTGGTTAAAAGCCATGCAAGAAGAGATCACTTCCTCGCATGAGAACCACACATTTGATTTAGTCCCTTTGCCAGAAAAGAAACATTCGTTGAAGAACAAATGGGTTTATAGGTTGATGACTGAAGAGGGTAATCCACAACCAAGTACAAGGCGAGACTAGTTGTGAAGGGTTTCAGTCAGAAGAAAGGAATAGATTTTGATGAAATCTTTTCTCCACTAGTAAAAATGTCTTCTATCCGAGTTATCCTTGCTTTAGCTGCTAGCATGTATTTGGAGATTGAACAACTCGATGTTAAGACCGCTTTCCTACATGGTGACCTCGAGGAGGAAGTTTATATGGATCAACCTGAGGGATTTCAGGTCAAGGGTAAAGAAGACTTGGTATGCCGACTGAAGAAGAGTCTATATGGCTTGAAATAAGCCCCTCGGCAGAGGTACAGGAAGATCGAGTCTTTCATGATAGACCATGGGTTCAACAAGACCATGACCGACCACTGCGTATTCGTGAAGAGGTATGACAATAATGATTTTATCATTCTTCTCCTTTATGTTGATGATATGTTGATTGTAGGACGAAACACAACAAAGATAACTACTTTAAAGAATGCCTTGAACAAATCTTTTTCAATAAAAGATTTAGGACCAGCTAGACATATGTTGGGTATGAGAATTTCTCGAGACCGTACTAATAAGAAGTTGTGGTTATAACAAGAAAGGTACATCGAGAAAGTGTTGCAAAGGTTCAACATGGACAAGGCAAAACCAGCTAGTTCTCCACTTGTTGGACATTTCAAATTGAGCTCAAAGCAATGTCCTACGGGAAAAGAAGATCAAGTGGAGATGGGTAATGTTCCATATGCGTCAGTCGTCGGTAGCTTGATGTATGCGATGGTATGTACAAGACCCGATTTAGCATATGCCGTGGGAGTTGTAAGTCGTTATCTATCAAATCCAGACAAGGCACATTGTAAATCATGAAAGAGTGTATTGGGAATACACTAATTGCTTTGGTATCTTCAAGTCATTAACTCATGTCTTGAAAGACTCATCTCTCTCTCCTTTCTTGAGTCCTATATAAGGAGGTCCATTAGCTATCATTTTAAGCAAGAAAAAGTAAGAGAGAAACACTTAGAGAGTGAGTTTAGAGAGCACCAAAGAGAGAAATCCGTAGAGGAATTTCGGTAAATCCTTCCGCGACAGAATCTTGTGAGTCTCGGTTGGATGGTCAAATCAAACCCGATCGAGACGAAATTTTGACACGGTGTTCCTAACATCTTTAAGTTCAGATCCAACGATGGGATTGTTGTTCTAACGGTTCAAACTAAAGTTATAGTCTCATTTCAGGTCTGGTGAGTTTGTTATGGTTTTGTGTATTCCATTAATCCTCTAGTGTTGTCTAGTGAGAACCTCTTGTAATCCCATTATTATATTGTTATAGTGGAGTATTTGGACCCTTGGTCCCCCGTGGTTTTTACCTTCTCCTTGGAGGGTTTTCCACATAAAATATTTTGTGTCGTTTACTTTCTTTTTCTTGCCTATTCATCTTACTCAAACAATTTTATTTGCAGGGGGATTATGTATTGTCGTAATTAATGGAAATTCTGGTTGTAAAGATCGAGATGCCATTATTGAAGCTTTTAAGAAGCCTCAATTGAATTTCTTTTTACTGTCTATTAGAGCGGGTGGACTTGTCATTAATTTAGCTACTGATGATGAATATTTTGTATGATAATGACGGGTACGTTTCATTTTTGTGGGATTATTTGACCAAAAAAATATAAAATGGTTGGGTTATAGTTTGATATCTAACTGTACTGGTTTTTATCTAGGGAACCCGCAAGTATATATTTACAGGCTCAGGACCGTGCTCATAGAATTGGGCGAAGGAAGAAAGTTCATGTCTTTCGTTTCTGCACTGAGGTTTGAATTTGCTTACATATTCTATGTAAGCATACTTGTTAATTACGTGTATTTACGGAATATGTAGTCTACATTAAGCTGTTGAGGAAAAAGAAAGGGCGTGCAAGAAGTGTAAGAGTTGAATGTTCTGGGTACTGAAATGAAAATTATTGGCTTACTGATTGCTCTATATATTTGCAATTATTAATAAGGATGAGCATCTGTAGTTTTTTGCCTCTTTCCCGGCATTCTAACATGTATTTAGGGACTTTGTTTTTCCATCATATTCATTACTCCCATCACAGCAATCTGTTCACGTGGGTCAATACAAATGAACCTTAAGTACATGGCCTTAAACATCAATCTGAACTTTGACAAGAAAAAAAAAATGGAACAGCAATTTGAGCAAGATGAAATGGATTTGTAAAAGCCTTGAAGATAGGAAACATGTGAGGAATTTAAAGGGGTATCTTGTGATCGAACCAAAGAATTAACTTGCCATATACATACATACCAAAAAATTGCAGACTACTCTTAATCAATATATTTTTTTAGTGGATTGGTTTTAGTTATTGCCTTAAAAATATTTATAATAAAGAATCCTCCAAACTGTCTTTTCTTTTACGTTCCCTTTTTTTTTCTAGTCGCTGCCCAATCCCCCTTTTTTTTCTTTTCTTATGTGACTGTTTTTTTTATTACATCGAAGATCCACTGGATCATATCATGAGAACAAGATTACGCTATTCTATTACATCTTAAGTAACTCGGGATAATAGATTGCTCGCGGCGTCTTACATCCCATACGGTCCTTAGTGAGAAAGCTCCAGGTGCCATCCGGAGGATACCCAAGAAGCTCGAACTCATCTCTATTCTTCCAACTTGTTTTCGCTAACAAATCTGCACAGCTGTTACACTCCCTATAGATGCTCCTAATGTTAAAACACCTATTTTTATCAAGTATCAAACAGATTTGTCTAATCCACTGCGCCCCAGGCCCCTACCATCTACTGCACTTTGAACTAAGTCGATTGCCTCTCTTGAATTTAACTCAACGATCACCTCTTGAAAACCCAATTGTTCTACCATTTTCAAACCTTCACATAGTGCTATTAGCTCCACAATAACTGGGGAATCATTATAAATCTTCATGCTAAAGTCACTAATCCAATCACCATTGCTATCCCAAACAATTCCGCCCCCTCCTCCTATCTTCCTCCAATTATTATAACTTCCGCCTGTATTCAGTTTGACCCCTCTAGTGGGTTTTGACCAACCGACCAAAGATATCATATTTTTCTTCGAAATAGACATACCATGCATCTATCTCCACGCTCGAGTAGTCATAATAGCTAAACGTTTTGCTTTATTTACTATCACTACTTCATTAGAAAAATCCTCTCCCTTAAACACAACCAGGTTCCGCTGCTTCCAAATCGTATCGATAAGAGCCCCAAAAAATACACTCCAATTAACTCCGGCAAATAGAATATTATTTGAAACATTTCTGGTCCACCATTCTAGATCCGTTGAAGCCAGCGAAGTTCTATCCACCTGCTCTATTCTGTCCCCTATACCTAGTAGCTGATCCGCCCCACTGTCATGTCGTTGTTGCTGATTAGTCTCCGAAACATCACCCTCCACCACACCGGCGAGCTGTCCCCGCGTCGCACTATCCACAGTCCTGGGCGACAGCTGATCAGGCCTGCAACCTTCATTCCTCAGCTGGCAAATGCTCCTGGACGCTGCAATGTTCTCATCCGAGGACCTGTAATGCAATAAACTAGGATTAGTCTGAAAAACCAGCCCCCATCCCAAATGTCCCTGTCATGTCTCTGATCATCCTATTCTATAGACCCCAGTACATGCGAGGTCTCACTCCCATCCCCCAAACCAAGTTTAATCACCTCCTCCTTAATATATGCCCAAACCCTCCTAATTTTTACACAATTTCTAAACATGTGAACCGCGCATTCGACTTCTAAACCACATAGCGGACAAAGTTCAGTGACATCCATACCCCTCTTCGCTAAATTACTTCGTGTAGCAATCCTCTCGCGCACCGCCCGCCACATGAAAACTCGAATTTTTTCGGATGACTTTAAATTCCAAATCCTCTTCCAAAGATTTCCATATTAGGATCATGAGGACCCTCCTCCAACCCTACTGACCTCACCGAAAATTCACCGTTTGCTTCATGTAACTAAGATACAATATCTCGAGATGCCCCTTCCACTTCCAATCTAGAGTCAGCAATTTCTAGTAACTTAGATGGTGTAAGATAGCTCTGAAATTTCATCCAATCCCATGAACCATCCGGTCTAATGTAATCGCTTACTCTCTTATCCAACTCACTTTCCTCGAACGCCCCTATGACATGATCAATAAGTGGTGAATTCCCTACCCATAAATCGCACCAAAAGGACACATCTCTCCCATTATGTACTATCCATCGGGAACCCCTCCTAACTACAATGATGGTTGGGTTGAGAGGGAATTAATTCTAACTTGAGATGTTTCTTGGGCATTAATCCTTACTATAACTAAAATTGAAGATTTTTATTTTATTAATTATTTCTTTTTCTTGGAAAAAGTGGGAAAACTTTTTAGTATGTGTTTAAAAGTCTCACTTAGAAAATGGAGAAGAAAATAAAAGACAATCTGACAAAGAATTGATGGCTCTTTAATTCGGCAGTTACGGGTGTTACAAGAGTTTGGTCAAGAAAAACGACTGCATTAATGAGCTTTTATCACCGACCATTAATGTGCATTTATATGACGGTTTTTCGGTTTACTTCTTTTCCTATAAATAGTACTTTGTCACTTGCTTTTCTTGAAAAAAAGATAGAAAATTATTGTAAAGAATATAATATAGAGAACTAGAAAATTCAGAAAAACCCTGTTCTCCATAATTAGTCAAATCGGATTTAACATAGAGATTAAAGTATTAGAATTATACGATTGTTCGAGATACCGGTACTCCCACAATATCTTTTTTAACGCCGTTACACCTTATTTTGTGTGTATCCAAATTATTGTAATAGTTGTAGTATTACATTTATTTTGAATACTTTTATATTTTGTTTTTTGCATTTTTTTTGTAATGGATGTAGTATTACATTATTTGGAATCTCTATAATAATCAAATCCCTTTTTTATTTTTCCAATGATATTGTAAGATTTTTCCTACCTATATATATTTATGTATACTATTTTTAGATTAAAAATATCAAGAAACTTTGACCACGAACTCCTATATATTTAAATTCCGTCTCAGTTTACTTTTTGGATCCGTCCATGCAGGTTCGTATATGTTACTACGATTATAGAGTTCGTTATTATTGGCTGCATCTATTTTGATCTTCTAATTTATTAGACAATAGTTTTTCCTCCATAAAAGAATTACTAATTGTGAGTTGAGAATGACACAATAATATGAAACATGTTCTAGTTCAGAAAGGAGAGTACCAGGGGCAGAGGCAAGGGGGTTGAGGGGGCTCCATGGCCCCTCGATTTTTAAAAAAATATAACTAATATTAAAAAAGAAAAATATTTATAAGTAAATAATCTCTAAATTTTTGTAATGTCTTCATTTGGTCTTCTAACTTTTCAAATATATTTTATTAAGTTATAAATTATTTTAATTATATGTTTTTTTGATTTTTTTTATGTATAATATATGTTATTTTTTATAAAAAAAAAAATTATAGAATAATTAATTAAAAAAGTAATAATAAAGTAACTTATATTTAAATATTTATAAAATATATGAAGACCTATTTTACAATTTTTACATAATATATTAATTTATAAAGAAATTTAAAGCAAATTTTTTTTCAAAGGTATTGCCTCCAAACTTTTTTAGCCCCTTAACAAAACATTCTGGCTTTGTCCTTGGAGAATATTGCAATGCAATAATTCAATAATTGGTAGTAGCACTGAACGAATGAACTTAGTGTTAATGACCGTAAAATGATTAGTTGATTATGATGGCTTACTGATGCAATAATTGTGCCATCAATACTTTATTAGAATATTGAACTAGTAACACTAATGCAAAGGGGAATATCTAGGGATTCTGCTCCTTGTTACCTCATCATTAACAAAACCTAAGTAACCAAATTTCACTCAATGACTAATAGTGGATAAAAGAGGAAAATATAAAAAAAGTCTCAAAAGTTGAGGACTTTATATTATAAATCTTAGTTGGCAAAAATTATTTTATAAGTCCCAATCTTAATTGGTTGGTTGGATTTTTTTACCTTTTTATCCCTGTTTTTACTGAGTACGGACTCAAACTGAGTTCTTATCATGATCTAAATTATAATGTGATGGATACGGATCCAATACATTTTTTACAATGAGTTGTTTTTTAAGTCTTTTTTACTAAGTCTTTTATGTCTTATAGTCAATGGGGCCAGACTCATATCCTTCAAAAAAAATTTGGGCTGTACCCATTAAGAATAACTTTAAATATACAAAGTGGATTATTTTTTTTATGTTTGTACTGCAGACAATTAACATCACTAAAATGATATAACAATGTAGGCATGTACCCATTACTACCAAACCTTACATGGGGCTGGCCCAATAATGAAGTAAATCAAAAAATTCAAAAATTGTAAACTACATCTATATGGGGTTGGCCCATACTACACAAATCCCCTATATGGGGCTGGCCCATGATACACAACAAACCCAATGGGGCTGGCCCCATTACGCCTAACAGTTAAAAAAAACCAAAAAAGCATCTGCATCGACACTGTGATAAAGACGAAGGCGTGGTGGTTCTTCTCGACGCAGCGTTTTGGCGACGAATCAGAGTTGGTTGGAGGCGGTGTTCTGAGGTGGCAGACTTCTACTGGGCTGGCCCCATTACCAACCCAAACCTACCTGGGGCAGGCCTATAAAACGCGATCCACGAACACGAACAAGAGTGTGGCTGATTGAGATTCGATACACGAACTTGAGCGGGGTTGCGATGGCATAAGAGGCCTTCAACGAATCTGGAGCGGGGTGATGGTGAAGCAGCACTGTTCAGGCGATGGTAAAGTAGTGCTGGTCACAGTGGTGGTGAAGCAGTATTGGGGCGATGTTTGGGCAGCGGAGGAGTGCGGCGACGCCCGTGATGGTTGAGCAGAGGCTTTCTTGTGATGGTTGAGCAGCGGAGGTCTTCAACAGATCTGGTTCATGGTGTCTTCTACAAGTCGCGGGTGGGGGTGGGGCTGTGACAGCGGTGGGGTGGGTTTCTACATCGCATCACTGGGAAGGTGGGGGTGGGTGATGATGGAGGGAGGGCGGTGGGGTTGACGTTGGTGGTGTTGATGTTTGGTGGTGAGTGGTGGGGGGCGATGGTGGTCGGGGAACTGATGAAGGTGGGGGGGTTGGGGTTGGCGGATCTGCAGCATCGGCGGGGTTTGGGGTGGTGACGGTGATGAAGATGGTGGGGGTGTTTGGGTGTGTTGCTGTGATGGGTGGGGGTGGGGGTGGGGTGGGTTTTAGACGGCGACAGAGAGGAGAGACAGCAGGGGTAGGGGGTGGGGGTCGGTTTTAGAGAGAGAGAAGAGATGGAGGGGTGAGATATTTTTCAGAAGCTATAATGGGGTTTTGGTTTTGGTTTGGGAGAGTTGACTGTACGTATATGGGGAGGGGTGGGCATTTTTGGGTTTTTGCTTCATTTAGTTGGCTTTCAACTAGCCCAACTATCCCAGAGTTACCCCCTATTGGGCCTTATATAATTAATTCCCCTGGATAAAAACCCAAATTCGAAGACTATTTTGATCTAAATTTGAAACATTATTTATCAAAAAATGGTCACAGTGAGTCATTATATTTTAAGTCTGGATCTATGTTTTAGCTGACATTTTTTAAAATATTGTCTTTACCAACATATGTTGAAAAACTTTATAAAAATTATAAAGATAATGAATTATTTATTTATGTTAGTATTGGGTTGGGTTGAGCATCCATGATAAGCAGATCATCTTTCATAAAGAAAAACTTTTAGGTGAAAGATAGTAAATGCTAGCCATATTTTGGAAACCTAAAAATATCATTTTCAATTTAATTCTTTTTAGTATCTTATAATATATATTTTTTGATTAAAGATTCATGTTCACTTGGCAAAACAATTCAAACACGGTTATACTATAAGAAAAGTACTGCGTTTTTTTATTATTTACAATCCAATACTTTATCTAATCTAGAATTTATACCTAAATCCTAATCGTTGCCTACTAAATCTTCCATCTAGATGGAAGGCGACAAGTGATCTTCTTAGTTATCTAAAACTTGGAATGTTTTTAAGAAAAATAAAAAATGTCAAACTATATTCGTAGATAAAATTATCGATTCTTAGAAAAAACACTTAATTATAGATATAAACAAAAAAGGAGATATCACGTTTAAAACTGTTATATCCTATTTACATTTACAAGTTTTTTTTATGTATTGATCTAGGGTGATGGAAATTTAGAACTTGAAAAGAATAAATCAATGGTCTATGTAATTTTGATCCATCTGTTTATTCTTGTAGGGTCAAATAATACATTATCAGAAAATATGGGGTCCCAGTGAGTAATAAATTGGTTCCAATCCAAGTTTAAATTGACTGCCGACATTTTCTAGTGGCCACTATTTTTAATGGACCAGCCGGGACCAGATGAATAGCTAGAGGAAAATGCCTTGTCTCGCTCGCTCTGCACCTGCTAAGATCACCGAATAAATGCACTTAACATCACAATATTTCAAAATTTATTTCCGAATCTTGAACAAACCAATTTATTTCAGAGTGATTAAGATGATATCACTTAGGTTGCATATATATTATTTATATATTCACGAATGATCAATTAACACACGAACATAATCAAGTACTAATTACGAGATTTTATTCAGAAACCAAATATTATTACAATATTGCATAACTTTTATGACATGCAAAGTAGATCCTTAGATTACCTTTTCACTTAGCACTTAAAAGTACTATGAATCGCCTTTATTAATCCGGGCCGAGGGTCCATTATTGTGGCCATGTTGTCCGAACATCGAAGTCTGTTGCATTGGATTTGAACCAAAGCTAAACATGTTAATTGGCTGCAAAAATAAACAAATTAGGGACCTAATATGCAATTCTTGCATAATATAGTTAGTAGAACAAGATGAACGAACCTGGGAAGTATTTTGTAGTGGATGAAAACCAACGAATCGTCCATACTGATCGGGAAAATTAGAATTTCGCAACTGATTCTGCATATTTACTGCACTCATGATGGAATTTTGGCAAATGGCAGCTTGATTTTGAGTTTGAGCCAAACTCATTGCTTGATCCACCATGGGATGTCTGGGTAAATGCATAGGATTAGGAATCTGAGGCATAGTCTGAGGAGTCATCCCCATCCCCATTCGAGACATGTAGTGTTGAACACCCGGAAACATCATAGGCGTAGCCGCCATTCCGCTTCCCATCCATAACATCTAAACAACAACATATGTTAAAGTCACGTGAATTGAAGATTCTTTAGATAGATAATAGAGTAATAATAGAGTAATAGTGTTTCTTTCGTCATTATAAATGAATTTTAGCGATGTCTTTAGGTCAAAGTAAAAGAACGGTTACAAAAATTGATTGAATATATGAGTTAAACTGTTAAACAAACCTTTTTAGACCTTATTTATTTATATTAATCTTTTTAGGTATTTTGTCCATCAAAATTCTAACAGATTTGATATTTTGGCCTAATAATGTTACTAAAATTAAATATAATGACCCAATTTTTTATTATTTCTAAAAGATCTGGCTCGTTTTGGTCAAAAGTGTACAAAATGGTACAATCTTTTAGTACTTTACTTTAGATAATCACAAGCTTATACCTGAAGTTGTAGTTGAAGTGACTTCATGTACTCAATCGCCTCATCTAACATTGATGCTTTATCCGACTATAATCGAATAACAACATATAATCAACATATAGATCATGGAAAAGGTAATAAAGGGACAAAAATACGTGCAAAAGAATACCTTATTAGCATGTGGGATAAGATCCTGCAAAGTCTTCATCTTCTCGTTTATTCTATCTCTTCGTCTCTGCAAAAGAAGGCGCAATTTCTTTTACTACTTTTGATTAAAAAAGGATATACAAGATTTAAATACTAAAAGTTTCGTAAAATAGTAAAATACCCTTTCTGAGAGATTGTGCACTTCAGCAGCTCGTGCCCTTCGCGAAGTTCCAGATTTCTGAGTCGGTTTATTTCCTTCAGGCGACTCCATCGCAGCCTCATCCTACATAGTTTGAGTAAAATTATAACTACCTTTCTTTGTGAGTTAATTGCACTATAGGTCCTTATACTATGCAAAAAATTACACTCTAGTTACTAGTTGCGAAGAGAGTTACTTACTTCGCTTTGACATTCAGATTCATCAGCTTCTCGGTTTTTTCTCTTATGGCTACAAGATTTACCGAAAGTACTCCCAGATCCACCGGAAGATGATGTAATCACAGTTTCAGTAGTCTCTTTTTCTCCCTTTTCATTCCGTTTGTTAATTTTCTTGACATAATTATTCACTAATGAAACACGACTATTATCACAATCAATTACGACTTGATTGCTACCACAGTTACTCGACTGATCTCCATAACCATTCTTCCCCTGTGGCTGAAATTCCACGTTTTTTGCTATATTCTTGACATTAGCACGTGGAGTTGGATCAAAAGATTGAATTCTTGGTGGTGGTAAGGGATTATTAGCACTAAAACCAAAGTTTTGTGAGCTTGGAATAACATGGTTAGCATCAAATTGCTGAATTGGCTTATTCATTTCAATTTCATTTACTGTCGAAATTTCGGATAAGAAATTTGAACAGAAAGGATCATCATCAGCAGGGAAATGAATCCATGGAAGTTTTTCATTTTCTTGAATCAAATTACTTTGACTTAAGGTTGACTCATCAGTTTCATAGCTTGATATTTTATTGGTTTGGTTGTGATGTACAACTTGTCCATTTTGCCATAACAGTTCCACTAAACCATCATCTAACCTGTTATGAGAATTAAAATATTAATAATTATAACATTTTTTTAATGAGTTATTTATACTTTAAATAAAATACTAACTGAAAAGGCTTCTTTTGACTTGGCATAAGCTCTGCTTCAAGATTCCAATCAGGTATAGAAGTATTCATAGTTGGGTGAAGATCCTTTAAATACTATAAACAGCAAAAAAATAAAAAGACAAGATCAGACAATTAACTAATACTAAATTTATTTATTTTCTTTAAAGGGAAAGCACACATGATTGAAACTCCAACCACTTTCCACAACAAGAAAGCGTTTTTAAACACCGATAGTTGCTGATTAGAAAAACGAGAAAACACATTTTTTACTTTTCTAACGAATTTCAAAGTCACTCAACATTTGAATAACACCTCGTGATTAACGATCCTAGTTTTTATGAAAGAGAGAGGGTGTGTTCTATCTACCTGTCGAATAGGAGTAAGAGGAAGTGAATTCTTTTACAAATGATTAAGGAGATACAACATATAAAGCATCAAAAACCGGCTAAAACATCGTTTTTGCCTAAGACCAAGTAAGGGAACTATGTATACGATAAAATTTGATGAAGAAATAAAAAAAGGAATCTAACCCACCACAGAAAGGTATAGTTAGATATATTTGCTTCACACACTCAGAAGAAAAATGGAATCTGTTATTCTGATTCTCTGGTAATAATTGGGAGAAATGAAACAGACAGTACAAGTATATGAATGGAATTGAGCATTTAGTTTTAACAAGTGGTGAGGAGATAATGGATCTAGCTGTCATGGTAGAGCCCAGATGAGGTGGGTCATATATACATACATATAGACATATATACGTATATGAATATATTATAAAAATGTGTATTATCTTTGTAATCCAAGAATGCTAGATTTTGATCCGTAGCAATCTATATTTGCAAGAACATATTGCCGCGTGGATATATGGTGCCACTTCCTCATCTTCAATTTTTGTTTACTTTCGCTTGACATTTTAATACAGGTATATTTTCTCTGACCAAAAAAATACAAGTATATTTTGGCATACCATATTCCATTTTCCTGTTTCTTGTTCTTTCCGTCTTCCAAAGGACGAATAATATGTAAAATCTTTTTTTTTCTTCTCAATAGACCTGGCAAATTAATAGTAATGAAAGCTGTTGTCCAACTCCGAAAGGATATAGATTTGGCATAAGATGTTAAACAAAACAAGTGAATATATGGGACACAACAAGTTTACTTTTTAATTTAGGACCCTGCTTATCTCCTAACCTATTTGAATTGAATATATGTGGGTATTTAATAGCTATCATACATATATGATATATCCTCAAAAACTGATAATGCTCCCCAGTCAACCGCTAATATAATTTAAAAAAAAAATTATTTCATGTATGCGTGGTGTAAAAATTATATTAGTTTAAACCTCTTCACTTCTACGGAGCACTACAACGGTTGTATAAAGTAAACAAGTTGTAAGTTCTATAGGAAGAGAAGGAAGGGTGATCGGAATATAGCTTTAATTAAATTATGTCTTATTAAAAACTTAATTAAAATTATTAGGGTGTGATTGATTTAATATAATGAGACCAGTAATATAATGACATTACTGATTTAAACATGATTAATATAATTTTTTTCGTAATCACATTACAATAAAAATGAGTTATTTTATTATATAACTACTACCCATGAATAACCTATTACCATCCGTAATGGATATCTTTTAACAAACTAAAATATTTTTATTAAACTTAATATATTACATATTTATTATCATATCTATTTTTCCATTAAATCATCTATGTAAATATTCATATTATTATTTTTAAGAACTCAATTTTTTATATTAAATTTAAAAAACTACGTACATACATAAATTGTATATATTTACATAAGATCTTTATGTCGGTGATATATTTGACCATAATATAAAGAGAATTGTAACAATTTTTTATTATTTCTCACATACCTATCAATCGAATCATTGTTCGCGACCCAGGATAAATCATGAATCAATATATTCATCAAAATATTAGCATGAAATTACAGTTTAACTTTAATTATTAGAATTTTACTTCTTTATAACAATTAAACAAGTTATCTAATCAATAACTAACTAATTGAATTCTAAATTTTATTATATTAGACTTATAACTATTTTATTTTTATGAATATTTTATTTTTAAAATAAATGATATGTTATTTTGTATTACAAAGAATACCTAATTAAATAATTATACTGAAATTTAAAATGTAGTTTTGCATAATATAAGGATTCACTTTGTAATTTTTGACAATATATGGACCTATAGTGCAAATACGTCTAGAAAATCAAAGACGTTGCCCTCTTACCCTCTTACCCCCTCCCCCTCCCTCTATTAAAAATTCCCGGCTCCGCCCCTTTATATAAAGAGACTTGAATATTCTCGTACAATTAGTTATGGTGCACGAAATCTAGGCTAGACCATCCACGTACCAAAATAAAATATAACAAAACTATACAAAGTCTTTTTGTTTTTTTCAAGTAAAAAAAAATATACAAAGGTTTTTTTTTTCGAACTGAAAAAAGAAATACTAAGTTTTTTCTTTGGACGAAGAAAAAAAAAACTCGAGATCGATAGTTGGCCTAGTTGTTAGGCTACTCCGCAGAGACCAAGAGGTCCTAGCATCGAATCTCATTAAAATCAAAATGACTTCAAATCTAAAGTGACTCTCCTATGTATTAAAAAAAGAAAAAACTAAGTTAGCCATTAGGCTAAGTCCAACAGCTCCCAATTTTTTAGCTAGAATCGGGAGTCAAATAGCTAACTTTTCTCAAGTATTCACTCCCTATCACAACTTTACTCCAACAGCTTCCCAATTTCAACTTCTCAATTTATATTTTGATTTTATTTCAATAATTTTTCTCTTTCAATTTTAATCAATCATTTTTCTAAATTTTTATAAAATATTATTATTTATAATTTATATATCTTAAAAAATAATATAAATTATTTTCAATATTTAAATTATAATTATAATTATTTCTATCAGTCATTTATAATTTTTTATAATTTTTAGATAATGTTTTTAATAATATTAATATTTATTACTTTGTTTTTAAAAATATTAAATTTATTATTAAGTTTGTTGAATTATAAAATGAAGAAAAGAATTAATTCATTATTAGTAAATTCAAAATTAATTTTAAATTTATTATTAGTTATTATTATAAAAGTATTTATTAATGAATAATTTAAAATAATAATATGTAATTTATAATTATCCATTAAAGATTTATATTTATATATATATTAGAATAAACTAGAATAAAGAATGGATTAGGTTTAAAAAAAATTAAAATTAATGGATTGGGATTGAAATCTTTAGCCACAGAAAACTTGTGAATTGGGAACCCTATAATCGGGTTTTCTGTAATCGGGAGGCTGTTGGAATATTAAAATCTGTTTTTCAACTCCTAATTGTAGCTTTTTGCTACAATCGGGAGCCCATTAAACGTAGCCTTACATTTGTCGATGGCTGATGCGAAGAATCCGTAGCACGGATGTAATATACGCAATATTTAAATAAATACTGACATACCCGTTTCTTCTTCTTATTATTATCGTTTAATTAGAATATATTTAAATAATAGATTCGGCCTTTAATTAAACAAAACTCTTTCGATGATTACAAAAGTTTAGGCGTTATTATAATGCTATGGGGTCCTCTATTTAATAGAGCTACAAAGGCCGTGGTCCCTCAACATCATTATCACAATACTCCAACATTACACGATGTGAAAATGGGAATATAATTGGATATCTATCTAGCTATCTTTCTTTCTATTGGGGCTAAAAGTCAAAGAGAAAAAACTTCAAAACAGTCACATCCCCATCCAGACACCACCCCTACCACACAAAGAAACTGATTTAAAGAAAAAGTTTTATCTGGTTGGCAAAATAAAAATTAGACTTAATGTTCGTCTAGTCCTTTAATTTTATGGTTTTGATACTTGATCCCTGAGGTTCAAATTACACGGGTCATCTCGAAAATGAGGAATGTCAGATAGCGGAGTCGGAAATGTCTGAAGGTCTCTACGAGTCAGGATTTAGTAACGATGTGGAAGACTGAATTTATGAATAATAATGAAGCATATGCTATTAAAAAGAGAGGGTTTGTAGGGTTAGCCTACAACAACCCTACTTTTATTTTTGCATTTTAATAGATGAAATGGTTTTTTTATTAAAAAAAATCCACTATTGCCCGCATGTATCTACCTTGCTTAGTGTTTACTTACAAATAGGGTTGCAAATGAATCGACTCTCGTCAAGGGCTTGAGTTTGAGTTCGCTTAAAAGTTTGTTTGAGTTCGACTCGTTAGTTAAACAAACCAAGCTCAAACTTTATATTCAAGCTCGTTTACTAAACGAGACAAACTCAAACTTGTATAAGCTCGAATCGTTAAGCTCGTGAACAGTTTGATAAGAACTCGTTAATAGGTTTGGTTATTCAATTAAAAATTATTAATTTTATAGGTATGTGTGTGTATGTATATATATATATATATAACCTCAAAACTCCGTAAACTTTTTGTATATCTAATTAATCATAACTAAAATATTCTATATCTCGTAAGTATATTTTTTTTGTTCAAGTCAAATTATATAATGTGTTGTATATTAGTTTTACTTAATTTCATTAAATCATAGAAAATCAAAAAAAAAAAAAATATATATATATATATATATATATATATATCATAGAAAAATAGATGAGACTTAAATGAGTCTAAAATGAACCAATCCAAGCCGAACTCAAGCTTGGAAAAAATAAGTACGCTAAGGATTTGTTTAAATTCGGCTCGTTAGTTAACGAACCAATCTCAAGAAAGCTAAAGTTCGGCTCGGTGCAAACTCAAACCAAGCTCAAGCTCGCTAAAATATTAGCAAACAAACTCAAGAAAGCTAAAGTTCGGTTCGGCTAGTTTCGTTTGCAGTCCTACTTACAAATCACTGCTCCGTGCTCAATTAGTGCTCAATTACAATTAACTCACATCTTGACAATGCATGTTCTATTTAGGCCTATGTTACCTTTTGTCAACTTTAGCCATGATGCACAAAAGAGAAGTATATAATCATTTTTCTCATTTTTATAAAATACTAAACTGTTATAAACCCATTGTAGTGGATATTCATCCCAGCCCATGGGCTAATAGTCAAGTCCATGAGTACTAGGGTTTAGGGTTACCTATTACCTATAAATAGGAGCTTCCACTATGTAATCTTCACACTCTCTGATAATAAACAGAACGCTCCCCTTTCTCTCTCTACCGTTCATAACACGTTATCAGCACGATAGTTTCTACCTCTAAACATAAGCCTAACGCTTATCTATTAGCCACTGTGAAGCATTCAGAAAAAGATCTGAAAAGTTTTTTTTATCAATGATTTTCACCCAATGTGAAAAAAAAAAATCAAGGCCATACCTTTGACTAAAAAGAAAAGAAAAACAATGTTTTGTGAAAAAGAAAAGAAAAAAAATTTGTGAAGGAATTTCTACACAAAAATCCATAATGATTCAAATGGATTAAAAGAAAATCTATAGATTTATTAAAACAAAGTTATGTGAAAAAGAGAAAAAAAAAAATCTCTGCTACTCTTGAGTCTTCACGTGAAGCGAAAAGAAAAGAAAAAAAAACAAACAAATCGTGCATGATTTTTTTAAAGGCAGTAGTTTCTTTAATATAAAAAAAATAGAAAAGGTCAACAATTTTCACCACGGTTGAAATAAAACAACAACATCTTTGACCAATTATTCACTATGAATAATTATATAGCCTTTCATAAGATAAGACCACATGTCTTATATAAATATAAATATGATTACGGCTTCTTTTAATTTTTTTTTCTTTTCTATTATTTTTACTTTACATTTATCATATGTATTTTTATTTTATGTATTTTTTTCCTTCGTAAATAAATTTATTTATTTATTCTACTTATAAGCATGAATAATGTTAAACAATTTTATTAATAGAAAAAATATGATAATTTTAATGGTATATTATATATGGAATATACGATATATGGTTATATCTCCTAAATATAACATAACATATAAGGTAAAAGAGATACACAAATTGTATATATATCTTATGCATATCCGCAGATATAGCATAACTTATACTGGAAAAGATCAATTTTCTGCAAATTAGTGGACTAATATCCCACGAGGTTATGATACACGATAATTTTTTTTTCTTGGTAACTTTGATAAACTAATCAATATCAAATATACGATAAAATTGAAATGTTTTATTGATTCTGTATATTATGATATTTCCCACCTGATTGGTGATAGATCTATTCATCGGAAATGATATTCTATGAATAAATGTATGATGATGTGAATTATATATGAAATTCTCGAGAAATCAAAATTACATTTTCTAGAAATATTGAGTTCAATAAGAGATGTTTTGACTCTAGCAAAATATATCTACTAAATTTGAAGAGTGGATTATTTTGCAACCCTATCACTTATATTTGGAAAATATCGATATAGGTTATTTTTTGCCAACATGATCATATGTATATTTCGCTGTAAATTCTACTAAAATATTAACGAGTGATAATATTAAAGATCGAGATTATTGAATATTATCAAATTGGCTATGCACAAACAAAGATTTTTATCCTAAATAATTTTGATATCGAATCGTCTATATTCTAAGACAAAATCAAGAGTTAAATACGAGTCTAGCACATTTATTTATTGAATCGTCTATGACGAATTATGACTGTTGCTCATTATATACTCCCTATTGGTAAAAGACCAAAAATTATATTCATCAAGATATTTTAATTGTGCAATTTCTATTACAATTGCTCCACCACCGTGCACAAAGATGGATTATGAGAATATGTTATATATGATATTCTCAAGAATAAGGGAAGAAATAAAAAATATAACTGGAATTAAGAACACACCATTATACTGATCCTCGTATACTCATTCAAATGATTGAAAATATTGTAAAGGTGTAGTGACTAAGTCACAATAACCAGTTATCAGTGCTCCTATTTTAATTTATGTCTAAAAAAAAGCTATCTTATAAAATTAGACTATTGTACGCTTAAAGCGCAATTGATCTATTTGGTTCCAAAAGATAGCAGAAAGGAGCAGCAACATGAGCAAATTGTTAATTATGAGACTTTTGATATCTTATAAATGTTAAAGTAGTGTATATAACTGAGAATTAAAATACTCCTACTGAGTATCAGGTACCTGATTGTATATTGAGATCTCAATCAGTTATTTTACTACTTTAAATTATTGGAACCTAACTAAAATTGATCATGATCGGATATTTATATATACGCGTAATAACTATTAATATATGAATAAAATCGAGGATTTTTTTAATTAAAATGTCTAAATAAACTGACTGACCATCAGTAGAAAGACATAAGTAAAACAAATATTTTTTTTAATTTCACTTGTACGACGTGAAATTTTTCACAATTTTGAAACAAATGTGGTACAAGGGGGAGTCACTATATAAGATAGTATGTTGTAGCACACATAATATATTTATTAAAGAGATATAGTCTCCGGTGGTGGATGCACTTTTATTTGCTATTATTTTTTATGAAAGACTTCATATAAGTCTTATGTCGAGCACTTTAAATCATTATATATGAATGAAGCATCGATCAATTTATGTCGTATCATATATTACTCCTATTGAACGTCTCAGATTATACACCATCGTGTTATACTTAAATCAGGGGGAGACATTTACGCAATGCACTCTTTTTCCCTTAGCATAGGTTTTTTCCCCACTGGGTTTTCCTAGCAAGGTTTTTAATGAGGCAATTTATATAAGCGTATTGAAGAATATTGTACTCTTTTTCCTTTACTAAGATTTTGTCCCATCGGGTTTTTCTTAGAAAGGTTTTAATGATGCATATTCTCAAAATTAAATATTTAAGGGACATGAAATCTTTCAACTAGTAAACAGAGTCCAACAATATACTACTTGTATCGCTGAACACTAAGGAGGCTACTCAAAGGTGATCGAACCAAACATATCTCTCCAAAGTTATCCTTTGGACATGAACTCTTGAAGAAATGTGAATAGATGTTCATCAAATTCGCTCAAGTGACAATTTGGACGATTTATTTACAAAGACATTACCTACATCAACGTTCAAGAAATTAATACACAAGATTGGCATACAACGACATTAAGACCTTTCCTAAGATGCTGCCAAGAGGGGGAGAAAAATACGCACTACATTCTTTTCCTTCATCACGGTTTTGTCCTAATAGGTTTTCCTGATAAACGTTTTTAATGAGGTAATTTTAGTTAGCGTATAAAGAAATGTACTCTTTTTCCTTCACTAGATATTTTTCTATTAGGTTTTTCTAGGAAGGTACTAACGAGACATATTCTTAGGGACTGAATATCCAAGGAGGAGTGTTATAAACTCATTGTAGTGGATATTCATTCCAGCCTATGGGCTAGTAGTCAAGCCCATGAACACTAGGGTTTAGGATTACCTATTACCTATAAATAAGAGTTTCCACTGTGTAATCTTCACACTCTCTGATAATAAACAGAACGCTTTCCCTTTCTTTCTCTATCGTTCATAACATAAACTAAATATATATCAAACCAAATCTCATAATTGTTTCATCACTATAATTACTTAGTTTTTAAAATAACATTATAACTAGTACTGAAAATGAGCACAATCATTTGAAGTATCAATTCAACGTTTTGACAAGTTATAGTGAGGCCATGTCATTATCAATGGTCCAAATTATGATACAATAATGTAAACCACCAATAATGTGTGGACCAACTGCTATTAGATGGGGGTGCAAACCTTGCAATGTGCATGCATACATATAAAAGACTGTATCTTTTCTTTTTTTTTTTGACATTTATAAAAGACTATCTAAAAAATAACTTCTTGTGAAAGTTTAAATTACATTCATCAAAATATTATAATTTAAGATTATTTTTTAAATAATTAGTAAATTAATCTATATATATTGAAAATTACAAAAAATTATATTTTTTGTAAGTATTTCTCTAAGTAGAAATTAGAAATTAACAACTTTTGTTACTCGTGTTTAAAAAAAAAAAATTAAATCAATTGCATCTCTAAATTGATGGATGCAAAAACACGTCTTATCAAGCATTATGATTGGTAGTGATCAAAGTCATTAGTTCCCTTACCATTATAATTCGATTTATCAAGTGTTATGATTGAAAGTGATCAAAGTCATTAGGTCCTTTACTCGTATAAGCATCGGTAATTGATCAATGTTGTCGATCTTAGAAAATATTCAAGTGTTGACTTGTCGGTATCCCACAAAAAAGATTAGATGTGACTTCAAGCACGGGCGGATCCTTGTAAGGTCCAGAGAGGGCTCAAGCCCTCCCTAAACTCGTAAAACTTAATATACAATTTTTATCTCGAAAAATAATTAATCTCGTCTAAACATTTATATATAAAGTAAATACACTAAATAACATATAAGTGATTGTGTCATAGTGGTTTCATATTTTCTCATATTACAATATGATAAAGAGGTTGGGAGTACGAATCATAGCATTTACTTTTTTATTTTTCTCAAATATACATTTCCAAAATAAATTTTGAATTTGATGATAGTATTAGTGTATATAATGGTGTTGGTTTACATATTTTTTGGGTAATTAGGAACGGGTAAACTTATCAATTAAATAGAGGATGAACGTAATGGTGTTAGATACTTATATTTGCATTTTAACCTTTCTCATTATGTGTTTATGTATCTTATTTTTAGTTTAAAAAATTTCCGGATAGGTTGATCCCCGAATTTCTATATATTTCAAGCCCCTCCTCAATTTATCTTCTGGATCCGCCCCTGACTTCAAGTCAACTAGTCTTGGTTTTAACTGAGTCGCGTTGTTAAAGTTAAACCTTACTTTTCGTATTTTTTATTTTATTTTGACATAGTTCCTTCCGGTGGAGGATAATCGGGTACTCTCTTTTATATATATATACACACAGTGTCTAGTAAGGTCCAAAAAGAAAAATCTGAAATTAAGGTCACGAGTTTGAATTCGAACAAGCACAAATGTATATATTGGCTCACCCTAAAAGGCTAGATCCGACCCTGACCAGTGACCACACCACTTATTATGCAATCTTGACCTCAATCCTTGCCATTAACAATTGTTTCAAGCTTACAACAATCCAAAAGAGAGATATTAATATCGTAAAGAAGCAAGGTCCGTAGGAATTTTAATCACGAGTCCCCACTTTGCTTGTAGCCAAACTATAGGTGCAACTAATGTGTTATGTTACTGATAGGTCGAGAGTAATTGCTCATCTATGAATCAAAACAAACCACCACATTGGGCCTCCCAGCTTGTATATAGTTCCCTTCTAAATCAAAACTAAAAATCATGGTGAGTACGTAACTGAAGCAAGATAATGACTATTGGGCCTAACCGTGTTGTTGTCTTACTAAACGTTGTGTCCGCGGTGCTATTGTAAGAAAGAAAACTCACATGCTAAATGCAATACTGAATAGTAAGAATAGACTTCAGACAGATAGATCAACATCACTTCAAGTCCTAATTTTCAACTACCAAAAGATGTGTATAATAATGATGGACCATGGCTCTCTACTTTCACCCTTTATAAGATTTAGAGAAAATCATAGAAAGTGATGTAAGCAAGAATAGTAAAAGTCGCTTATAATCATTTTTTTTTTGGTCGCTTATAATCATTTTTGTTAGAACGTTGCTTTTATACAAAGGCATATATACATATTTGAAAGCATGGAATCAAGCACTATGATAACAACGTCTTTGCACCATCAGTCCCTGTGTTATGTGAAAGCAGTAAACGTATCCATGTGCTATCAAAACACATGGGGGTATATAAGGTAACTTATAGCGAAATTGGTTTGTAAACTTTTTCTTTTGATGAACTCATAAGCCCATTTTCCATTATTGAGTGCTCATAGACTAGCACATGGGGAGATTACACAAACCATATTAATAAAAAACAAAATCCTAAGTGCC
Organism: Nemophila menziesii; assembly: GCA_029959085.1. NCBI lineage: Eukaryota > Viridiplantae > Streptophyta > Magnoliopsida > Boraginales > Hydrophyllaceae > Nemophila > Nemophila menziesii. The sequence continues at coordinate 4,438,958 of JARWIR010000013.1, forward strand.
TATCATTGCATTCCATTAAACTTCCATATCATCATACAAAACCTTGAATTTCTTAACATTCCTACATTTCTCATAAAAAGCAATTAAAGCATTAGCAAGTGTAACATTGTTTCTAATCCTAACTTAATCCCATAGTAACCAACACACTCTGCACAATAACATCCTATCCAAACTCAACTTTTAGCACATTGCGATGTACTTCCCTCCCTTCCTTCACAGTCGAAACAACTGCACAAGCCCGAACCACATAAAGGAACGTGCAATAATATGGAAATAACTCCAGTCCGATGTGTTCAATATATTATTGTTATAATATATTATTACCTTATTAGACTAGTTTATTTCCATATCGTATTTATTTCCTAGTTAGTTAGTTACTTGTTCACCAAGTTATTAGTCCTATAAATAGGTCTCATTCTATTGTATTAGAAATCAAACCATTCACAATGTAGTCTTTAGTATTCTCTTGTTCTCAAGCCTTTATGGCTCTTTCATTATCGAATATTATTTCTCTTATTCTCTTTTCTCTCTTCCCCTTATTTAAATATCTCACACAATGCATGATTTGATGAATAACCACGGATTCTAGATAAGGACCCAAATCGGCATATCCTCGAATCAATGTGTTATACAGGAATACGTTTTTTTGTAGGCATTTCATCGAACAGCTTACGAGCATAGTCCTCTGTGGGTGACAAATTTAGACAACATGTTAAAAGATGAGTTTTGTTTTGGTGAGACCCAGTAGTAAGAATGAGAGCTTGGATGCGTTTGAGGCCGGAAAAAGAAGTGAATGGGTCCGTAAGGGTGGGAATGGTAGTTGGTTATAGCGTTGGTAGTGACGAGGGTAGTTTTAGAATTTTGTTAAGAGAGTACGATGTGCTTTTTGACAATTAAGTGCCCGTTTGGGATTGCTTTTCAAAATAATCACTTAAAGTGATTTTAGATCCATAGCAATATTTTAGACTCTTAAAATAACTTTTTGGAAAAGCACTAGATTAGTGATTATTAAAATATTCACTTAAAGTGATTTTGGATGTCAAAATATTTTTTAATATTTTTTTACAAATGTTTTAATTTTAATCAAAAAGCACTTTTAGCTCCGAAATAATCAATCCCAAACGGGCTCTAAGAGAGTTTGAAATGGATTGGCTAATAATCTGATATATTAGCTAGCCTTCAACGGACATTACTTTTTTGTTTATTTTCTGAGTCACCAACATCGCTTGGTTTGTTAGTAACAAGATCTTTGAAATAAATTGGTTGATATATTAGCTTTTATTTTTTTCCAACTGATATATTAGGTAGACTTAAAAAGGAAGAGGGTTTAGAGTGAATTAGTTATGTTTATTTTTTAGAATATATATAGAAAAGTAAAAACAAATTCTTATTGAAAGGAATTGTCAATGGTTGAAAATTAAAAAGACTCTTAATGGTTTTTATACTTTTGGACAAAAATATTTAATGCGTTTTTCTAAAAAGTCCCAACATTAAAAATAGAGTTTGGAAAAATATTAATTTATAATACATTCTTTTTCTATACAATTCAAATGTTTAAGACATTAAGTCCTAACCTAGATGATAAGATAGGTCTTATGAAATTTAGCAATACAAGGTTCAAACCTCTTTGAATTATTTTGGGGATGAGATTCATTTTAATACCCAACAAAAAGCTCTACCTAGTAAATGAGAGGTGGCGCGACGTGGCTGTGAGGGTGTTGGGAAGTCTTGGGGAAAATAAATATAAAATATTTTTTGGGAGCATGTATTTATCGAGTCGGAACTAAGTCGTCTCGTACCCTGCAAAAAATTATCGGTTATCTTCATGACATTTATTTCCAATGGTTAGAAACTCCTGCATTAAAAGACTGTTATGATTGCTTCCAACGGTAACTCCCGCACGTATGGCCCAGGAGTTACAAAGGTTAAACAGATTCATTCTCCCCCTTGTCAAAGAATATGTCTAGGTTCGTTCTAGTTTTCAAGAAAAGAGAAATGATTTTTTGTTTTATGGTGGACTCTTTATGACGCCATGTGATGTTTTGAAACTCGCAAGACTACTATATAAAGAGGTTGAATTCATATAGCTCACTGAAATGTTATCCATCCCTGACATCTTCAATTAGAGTCAACTGTAGACAACGAGAAGCTTGATCCTTCAGTTGTCCACTATGTCACTCAATTGATTGATTTGATGCCTAACAAGTTCAGCCGCATCTAACTTGGTACCAACCGTGAGGAATCATGCCTATAATTATATTTATACCAAAATTTATGAAGAAATAAAAAATTATGATATTTCATGTGATAAATTTATATATCTTATCCATTACGAAAATTGATGCACTGACTTGAGAAACTATAAAAAGTGTTCATTTTTAAGTTAGACATTTTCTTTAATTTGGTTAATTTATAAAAAAAATCTAATGATGATTATGTATTAAATTTGATTGTTGAAAATGGGATTTGTGTTGGTCGTTTAGTACAATAAGCAATAGGGTTAATTGGAAGGTGAGAATTCCCTCGCAATAGGGTTAATTTTTCACATACTAACAAAGAGCTTACATCCATAAGATAAAAATGTATCCTTGAATGTTAACGTAACTATTTTATAATTTTTCTCTCTAGTCCATTGTTTGGTCAACTAGTAGGTCAACAAGGTTCTTTTCCCTTTTTAGCCCATTTAGAGCCCGTTTGGAAGTGCTTATTTTAGAGTAAAAAAGCGCTTTTAGAATAAAATTCAAAATTTAAAAAAATTATTAAAAATAATTTTGAAATCAAAAATTATTTTAAGTGCTTTTTCTAAGAAGCACCAAATAGGTGCTTCTCAAAAAAGTGCTTTTTAAAGTAAAAAAATCTCTTAAAATACTAAAAGCACTTTTAAGTGCTTCTCCAAAAAAGCACTTCCAAACAGGCACTTACTTGCCTTCCTTAAAATTTTCCTTTCTTTTGGGCCTCCAACGGTCGAGTATGTCCAATCCGAGGCGGCCTCCCCATAATAACGGTGGCCGGATGGGCCTCAACAAAGACATGTCTGGCAAAATCCGATCAATCTCGCTCCCATCTACTCTGATTCCAAATTAGTCACCATCACAAGACCCAAACAGGAGTATCAAGAAGCTCGCCTCCAAAAGACTGAAATTTTACGCACAAGAGAATTCTAAGACAGATCAATTGGGCGACTCCTCCCCGCGACAGAGCAACTCGATTGGTGGCAGCACCGAGTTCCAATGAGAGCCCTGAATTATGAGGACCGAGACATAATTTCTCCGGTAGCAGGTGGTGATCCGCGACCCTTGATGTCTCTTGAGGGAACCAGATGTTCAAAGGATAGGGACGGTCATTCGGTGGCATTGAGCGCAGGTGGGGGGCGATGGAAGGGAAGGCGTGAATGGTCGGGATAGTCTGGTGTTTGCGAATCCGGTTTATAATACAGTTACAAGTCCACAACAACGATCCAATTATTATTCGATGTTGGCTATCAAGGATTCTGGTAAGAATTCTTCTTTTGACACTGCTATGTCTGTTTTGGATGTGGTTCCTTCTGCTATTGTGTCACGTAGTCTCGATAGAGGATAGTAATGCAACTGTGAGGAGAGAGTCCAAAGAGAATGCTAGTAAGAGTACTAAGTCTTGTATCGAAGCTTTTTAAGGACAGGGAGGGACGGAGGATGCTAGTAAGGGTACTGAGATGAGGGATAATTCAATGCTACAAGCGAAGGAAAAGAAACCTGGACATGTGAGTCCGCCTTCTTCCGATGCTTTTGACTTGTCAAATGATGTCCCTTTCTATGATCAAACGTATCCCCAGTTGGTGAGAACAGCAGCACAGAAACGCTAGGGCTGTAAGGTATGGAGCCAATCCCTTATAATCTGTCTCTTAAGGTATAACGTGGGATTTAAGTATTCGTCTGACAAGCTGAGTCAAATTTGGTCTCCGAGGGCGCATATGGACCTGGTTGAGGTAGGATTTGGGTATTTTTTGGCCCGTTTTTCGAGTAATACGAATTATGATAAGGCCTTGAAAAGGGGGTCGTGGATGGTATTGGACCGTTATTTGATTGCGCGAGTGTGGGATCGTCCTTTATACCGGGTGATAAACCAATTTTGAAAACAACGGTTTGGGTCAGACTTCCGTGGCTACCTTTGATTAATTATACATAGGATATTCTAACAGCTATAGGTAACTTAATCGAGCGAATGGTGCGGATTGATCCATTTACTAGATCCCGTGAGAGAGGGAATTATGCAAGAATCGTGGTAGAAGTGGCCCTTGATAAAACCCTAGTCCCTATTATTCGAATACAAAATCACCTTCAGAAAGTGGAGTACGAGGGGTTAATTTAATTTGTTTTCATGTGGGAAGTTTGGTCACTTGAAAGGCGATTGCCCAAGCCTCAGCTCAGGTACACAGCTCAGGTACACAGGAGAAAGTTCGAGAGGATATATCACGTGGAGGGGTTCCTCAAGAGTTGCACGGAGTGGTGGTACAAAAGCAAGTCTATGGGGATTGGACGACTGTGGTTAAGGCTCGTGGCAGGCCAAGAAGTGACGAGAGTAATCTGGTAATTAAAGGTGGTCAGAGGGTAGGTAGTAATAGTGTGAGAAAACAGGTGGGGACCCCACATAAGAGAAAGCATGGTGGGTCCAATTCTGTAGCGATGCGTAACAGCTCGAGATATGATATTTTAGCTAACGAGGCATTGGTCATAATTCAGAGGCTAGTAGTTCGAGTCTATAAGGTAAAGAGGCAGTTGAGGAGGGTCTGGCACATATAATTATCAGTACTCAATCAGAAGGTTTACAAGGTGGGTTTTTTATTCGGGTAATCAGCGGATCTTGGATGGGGAACTGGCCCCACCAAGAGTTCCAAGGAAATTAAAAGATTAGTATAATCAGGAGAATACGAAGGAGGTTAAACTAGGAGATTTGTTGGAGGGAAGAGGTAGAACATTCGTTGCTTTGGATGTAGAAGTACGGGGTCATGAGGTGGAGTCGACTTTGGACTTTGCAGGGGCAGGGGATTATAACAGATCAGGAGCTTTCATAGGAGTTTGGACTAGTTATAAGACAGTTTTAGTGGCTGGTACGTAGGTCGGGGATCGCTTGTATTCTGGAGCAGGTGAGGAGTGATAGGGTGATCAAGGTGGGTACGGATTTAGATGGTTTAGAAGATGATTTGGTTCTAGAAGGAGGTCAAGGGTCAGGATGTGTCGGGGAGGTCTCGGGTCGGGCTCAGTTACCGATATTTCATCAACAAAACTCAGTGATTGTGATGGATTCTACTCAACCTTCTAAGTCGGGTTTAATGCTAGAAAGGGAGCAGGGGCTTGATGAAATCATGTCTGGTGGGTTAGTAATGGAGGCGGTTGTTATCCCTAAAGAAAATTGTAGATCCTGCCAAAGAAATTGCAGACATGGATGTCTCCAAAGGGGGCGCGACTCCATAAGGAGTATCTGCTCATTTGATCAGTAGCTCTTTCTCTATATCCTTTTGAGTTCTTGTTTTGTTTTATGGATTTTTAGTTATCTGTTATTTTCTATAAATTATTTTTATGTCTTACGATTCTAGGAGGGTGCATCATAGGGGGTCCTCTTATGGGGACCCACCAAAGGTTTTGTTTTGGAATTGCACGGGTTCAAATAATTCTGAATTCAGGATGGCTTTTAACGAGACGAGGACGCTTCATAAACCTCTTATCTCGATTATAGTTGAAACTACAGTAGCTGGGGCCGAAGCGACTAAGATTATCAAATCTCTTCACATGATAAAGTCCATCAGGGCGGATGTTATCGACTTCTTAGGTGGCATATGAATTTTATTGAATCATGAGGAGATTGGGGTCCAGATTTTATCGGCAGGTAAGCAGGTTCTAAATGTGCGTATTACTAGTGATTCTTGTTTTCCTTGGATCTTATCTGCAGTGTATACTAGCCCTCGGGATTGGATTAGGGAGTATCTTTGGGACGCTCTGGAGGTGGAAGCAGCTAGGATTCGAGTACCTTGGTTAGTAGTTGGGTATTTCAACCAAATTGGTGTTCCGGAGGATAAGTGGGGGGTGTTGAAGGAGTAAACAGTCTTATGTTGAACTTTGAGAGGCGGCGAAGCAGTTGTGGGTTGACAAATTTGGTTTTTGAGGGGCCTAGATATACATGGAGTAATTCGTGGAACACGGGGATACGGATTTTAGAGAGGCTTGATCGAGCTTATCGTAATGCCGCTTGGAGAGATTCATTCGGGGGTACGAAAGTTCTTCATCTTCCTCGCATACATTCGGATCATGCACCTTTGCTCGTTATATCTTCTCTTTCTCAGGTATATACTGCTCTAAAATGCCATTTCAGGTTTGAGGCCGCGTCGGGCCTTCATGAGAATTTTAAGGATTTTGTGGGTAAAACTTGGGTTAATGTTGGTAGGGACCTAGGGGAGAATTTAGAGGGTATTCAAATTGGATTAGAGAAATGGAAATTTGAGGTTTTTGGAGATATATTTCGTAAGAAGCGAAGGTTATTAACTAGGATATCGGGTATACAAAGAGCACTTCAGGTTGCGCTTAAGGTCTCGCTATTGAATTTGGAAAACGACTTCAGAAGAAATATGAGAGTATGTTAGCGCAAGAGGAGTTGTATTGGTTTGAGCGGGCTAAGTCTGATTGTGTGAACTTAGGAGAACGTAACACTAAGTTTTATCATTTAGTAGTACGGGTTCGTAATAGTTCCACCAGAAGATTCCGCATCAAAGATGATACACATTCATGGATTGGGGAGGAGGAGAAGGAAATTAAATGGGTGCGAGAGTTCTTTGAAGATTTATTTGCGACCTCAGAAGACATACATGTTTAGTATATATTGCTCCGATTGAGGAGACTTCCTGATGAGGCTATAGCTTTGCTTGTTAGTTCAGTCTCGAACGAGGAAGTACGGATTGCAGTTTTTCAGATGGAGCCGTATAAAGCGCCAGGTCCCGATGGTTTGACGGAAGGTTTCTACCAAAAGTCCTGGGAGGTGGTTGGTCCTTCGGTGATTAGCATGATACGCCAAGCTTTGACGGTTGGTTCTTTTCCTAGAGAGGTGTTAGGAACTCTCATACATCTTATCCCTAAAGTGGGGTGTCCATAATATATTACGCAATTCTACCCGATTAGTCTCATGAATGTTTGCTACAAGATTTGTATGAAAGTATTGGTAAATCGTATGCGTCTGTTACTAGCGGACTTTATCGGGCCTTTCTAAAGTAGTTTTTTACCGAATCGCTCCACCATTGATAATGTGGTCTTAGTTAGTGAGCTCTATCATCTTCTAAGACATGCGAAGGGGAATAAGTGCTTAATGGCCATCAAAGTAGATTCGAGAAGACATATGACAAAGTTCATTGGGTTTTTATAAGAGTTTATTTGAGGGAAATGGGGGTTCCGGATAACTCGGTGGATCTTGTTCTCTCTAGCATGGCAGATAATGCACTAAGTCTGCTTTGGCAAGGGGCTCCTTTGGAACCTTTCAAACTGCAAAGGGGAATTCGACAAGGCGATCTCATTTTGCCATACCTCTTTGTGATTTGCATGGAAAGACTGACTCTTCTCATTCAGGAGTTGGTGGAAAAAGAGGAATGACAGCCCATCCGACTTTCTCCAAGGGGGTTTTCTATTTCACACATTTTTTTCGCAAATGACTTATTCCTTTTTCCAGAAGCTTCTATTCATAATTTGGTTATTTTGCAGGAAACGCTTCGGATGTTCTGTCATGACGTGGGCTAGACGATCAGTAAGGAGAAGCCCCTCATATATTTCTCTTGAAACACGGAGGAGTGCGTTGCTATGGAAATTCTAGCTAGGAGTGGCTATTCTAAGAGTATGGAGCTTGAGAAATATCTGGGAGTTCCTATTCTTCCGGGGAGGAGGCCACACGCTTTCTATGGGGAGTTGATTCATAACCTGAAAGGTGCTCTAGCTAAATGGAACGCGAGCACTCTCTCATTGGCAGGGAATATTACTTTAGCCCAGTCAGTTTTGAGTGCCAAACCAATGTATATGATGCAAGTGTAGAGACTTCCAAGGTACGTTTGTGAGGAGATAGATGAAATACGGAAAAATTTCATTTGGGGTTCCGCTGTTGACCATAGACGAATTCATCGGGTTGCGTGGGAGGATATTTGTCGTCCCAAGTGTATGGGAGGCCTGGGTTTTCGAAGAGAAGAAGATATGAATAAGGCTTTATTAGGTAAAATATGGAGGAAATTACTTCATGACGATAATGTATTATAGGTACAAGTGTTGCGCCATAAATATTTCAGTTGGAGTGTGTTACACTATATTAATCGTTCTACGGATTCCCAGATTTGTAGGGCCATCGTGGAAGGTATTGTCGTAGTTAGACGGGGATCATGATGGTTCTTTCGGAATGGTTAGAAGGTCGTGTTTTGGTTAGATGTTTGGTTAGGTAGCGCTCTGCTTATTAATTCATCTACTCGAGACATTCAGGGAAGGGAACTGTATAATAAGATAAGTGAATATGAAACAGGGGATGGAATGTGGAAGTGGGAAATTTTTCAATCACTACTTCCGGTTTCAAAGCTTCTTGAGATTGGAAACAGTAATCTAACGTTTGGTGAGGATAAGTCTCATCTGTTATCGTGGGAGAACACATCTAATGGTATATTCACGGTCAATTTTGCGTATTGGGAGAGTAGTCAAGAGGTTAGTTCCATCTCGGTGAATTGGGAGAAGGTTTGGAAAATTCTGTCTTACTTTGGAGAGCTATTCGGGAGAGATTATCTACGGGTCTGAATTTCTCTAAAAGGGGGATGGAGGTGTCTAGTTTGTGTGTGTGGTGTGGTCTAGAAGAGGAGACCTCTCTACATCTCTTTCATGATTGTTCTTTTGTGAGGAAAATCTGGACATGCTTTCAGAAAGTAGGGATAGTTGAGGGACTGTGGCAAGTGTTGGATGAATTAGGTAATGAGGATGATTTGCATTCTAGGGAGGAGAGTGGAAGGGGTACTATGCTAGGGGAAGTTTGGTTGGCTTATGAAGTAGCAGCAACTGCTGTATGGGAAGCGCAGCAGTTTAGATCCCGGGGTCGTGGCACTAGGTATGGTATAGCTGTTCCGGAGTTTCAGCAGTAGGAGGCGAGAGGTTCAGATCATGGAGTTTTGCATCGTCCTGGTTCCGGTGCTTCTATAAGTTTCATCAAGCAGCCGCAAAGTTTGTACTCCAGCGAGGCTCATCAGCAGCTATCTTATGATCCAGAGGATGATCAGGTGGGCCCAGCGAGTGGGGAAGGTCTGCAGCTGCAGGGAGTTCGATGATGGGAGAGAAATATTCTATGTAACCTATTATTTGCAGGTATGCCTTGGTGTATACTATTTACAATGGTTATTGAAACTATTTGGTCGTTTCGGAATGAGGCGATCTTTCGTGGTGGGAATCCACCTTCGTTTGGGGAAGTTTTCCAGAAATCTAAAGGTCTAGCTAGGAGTTATTATGGGTGTGGGGGCACAGATGGAAGTAATAGGAAGAGAGTTAAGTTAGGAGTTGTGTTAATTGGTTGGATGAAACCTATTGTTGGTTACAAGCTGAACACTGATGGTAGCATGAATCGAGTTAAGACTAAGGGGAGAGCAGGTGGCATCATTCGAGATTCAGAAGGCACGTGAATTTGTGGTTTCTCTAGATCGGTTAGATGTAATTTGCCGGTGGTTTGTGAACTAGTGGCAATTTATAAAGGTATTATTTTAGCTAAACAAAAAAGTTAACGAGAGGTGCGTATCGAGGTTGATTCTTTCAAAGTGATGTCTCCCCGTTTGTGATGATTTAATCTTAGTTGGAGACATCATTTTTAGGAATTATTAGGCAGTTATACTCGATTTTTATTAGAATTATAGTATTTTCTTATTTCTTGTCTTGATTGGTAATTAATTAGATGCCAAATCAATTCTAAGAGATAAAGGATAAAAGATAATGATGGAAATTGGAGATAAAGGAAGGAAAAGATAAAATAAGAAAAGAAAAATTGTCAAGTAAATCTAAATTCAAGCAGCTACATCCATTAAAGTGATCATAACTCAAGATTGGCTGTGAATTTGGAAGATAGGTCTAAATCAAAGTTGTAGAGTTGTCCTAGACGATTAGTTTCGATATAAAAAACGCGTCAATCGAAGTAATATTGAAGAAGTTACGGCCAAAACAAAACCACAATAGTTTATTACATTTTCTATATTTTAGGGCTACGAATTTGAGTTGGACTAGAAGTCCAATTACTTGTCTTCCACTCCAAGAAAACGAATTAGGGCTTCCTAGACTCCTATAAATACAGCCTTTAACTATTGTAAACATGTCCTTGCTCAGTTCTAAACCTTAAGTATCATAGAAGTCATTTAAGAGAAGCAACAAGACCTATAGAGAGGAAGACAAGAAGCTGGAAAATAGCAAACTCTTCTTCTCTACCATCTCCCTCTATCATTAGGGTAATTTGTATTAGATTCTTTAGCTTATCTTTTTTTCTAATTACTTTTACCTGTAGTTTATTTCTATGTCTTTAGATATGAACTAATTTTCCCATAGCTTGGATTTTAATATCTATGATCTTTGATTTCTAATTCTTTATTTGCTTTACTTTATTTGGGAAATCCATGTTAAATTGATTATAGCTGCTTAACCATAAATCTGTTTTATGTGTTTTGATTTATCGACCGTAGTCTTGCGAATGCATGCGTATAGGCTACCCCATTAATAGTAGTTATATGGTCAACCGGAAGGGTTGTCTAATTATTGAAACGCCACATAAGCGTCTAGTGTGCGGTAGTGATCCTGACAGGCTTGCCTAACTAGATAGTCATTAAGGTTTAATCACCGATCATTATTAGAAGGCTAGTCTCATCTAAGAACCTAGTGGCGTAGGAGCACCTTAGTTAAGTCCCCTCGTAATTGTGAGGTCGTCACCTAAGTTCGCCCGGAAGGGGGTTAGGAGGAATTTAGAATACTGACTATTTATCTAAGAGATTTAATCACCCTTATAACTAGAATATTGATTAGAAAGATAAGTGCATACTAGCAACCCTAATCTATATTTCTCATCTCTATTCTTTGTTATATTATTTATTTGCATATTTATCTTTTAAATTTAGAACCAAATAAATATTATTTCTTTTATTGTCTTTTTATCAAACAAGTAATTACTCCTACACTTCTTTATATACATAAGTAGATCTAACAAATCAAATCCCTGTGAACGAAGTTTTACTTACTAACTAAACTTGCAAACGATCTGTAATACCTGCAGTGAGTTTCTCGTGGTAGTCAAGGGTGTGTCTTTTGTTATTATCTTTATTTATCTATTTATTTATCACAGCTTTGCCCCTACCAAGTTTTTGGTGCCGCTGCCGGGGATTTATCTTTAAGTTAGTTTTATTTGTCTTTATTTAGTGTAGAAGTTTTTATTTGTTTTCAGTTTTACACGTTTTCTTTTTAGTCTCTTCTCAGGTTTCTTAGGTATGGAGAACTATTACGCACCAAGGAATACAAATATGCATGGGACCCAAAGTCAAGATTTTTATCAAGAAGGTTCGAGTTATCAAGTTCGAGCTCTACCCAGCCCATGCATAATCCGCAAAAAGAAGCCATATCCCATCTCCAACATATGACGAATAAATTATGCGATATAGTTCAAACTTCCATGCAGTTAAATAATGAAAAAATCAAGGAGCAAGCTTCACATTTGGAGGCCTTGGAGACGCATGTCATCCAAGTAACTAGTAACTCCCGGAATTTTCAACAAGAACTTCCATAATTAATCCGAGATATAACGGAGGATCAGGCTCAAAAAGCACTTCCATCTCAGCCACATGAAGATATAAATGATTTGAAAAAAAGGTGGATCAAAGTGACGCAAAGCTCAATGCTGCCCTATCAACAATGCAACTCATGCACCAAAAAATTCAAGCGATATAGCAAAGATTGATGCAAGTCACTATGATAAATCAAGAATTACATATGAAACTCGGTGATAGCAATGTTGGGTTCAAATTTTCAACCATAAAAGAACCAACCAAGCTTAGCTTATGAAGAAGTAATTGTTCAAGATTAGAATACGAAAGAGGTTTAGAAAGAGTTCAAGCATGTGGTTAGAGAAGATGAAATAGAAACTAAGGAAGAAGAGACAACTGCATAAAAGGTGCAAGAAGAAGAAAGTAAGGTGGAACCGCCACCTACACAACCATCATCACCAATCAAGTCGAAAACAATTGAAGTAATAATCAAAGATTGTGATAGTAAGGATGAGGCTGAAATAATTTATGAGGGAACTGTGACTCTCTGAACTAAAAAAGAATCCAGAATTTTTCATTTTGTGAAAGAAAAGCTTGAGAAGTCACGATAAGTCCCAACACTCCGAGTTGTGACCAAGGAATTCAAAAATAAAATCCACAATAAACCTGTGAAGAAGAGAATCAAAAGTGAGTTTAGGGTTTGTGACGAGGTTGCATGGAAAAACCCCAAGAGAGAAAATAGACCACGAGGATTCACGAATTCTTGGATGGGTTCTTTTATAGTTACAAGAGTGGTTTCGGCAAAACGGATTGAAATACAAGCTAAGAAGGTTCACAAACTTCGGATAGTAGATGTGCATAGCCTAACCTGCTGTTTGGGAGACTATATAATCAAGAAATAATCGAGGTAACACGTCGAAATTTGAAAGACGTTAAACAAAAGTGCTTTTTGGGATACATCCCACAGTATTTTATGTTTTTGTGTTTTTATTCTTTTTAGTTAGTTTATGTGTTTTTAAGTGCATATTGCAGTAATAAGGAAGGCATAAGTGTTTTTGGGGTGTAGGTATGCAAGGGTTCGAGTTTGGGGTGAAAAACATGAAAATTCTCGGAGTTAAAAAGGCCTGGACAGAACTATATAGCGGTACACCATAGGTATTCGCGTTGCACCACACCTATCAGCGTGAATTTTTTTAATGAAACTTCGAACTGGCATAACTTTGCGCTTGGGTATCGAAATTCACTTTTTCTCGTGTCTAAATCGCATATTTTTTCGAGATCTATCCAATGGGATGGAGAAAACCTGATTTGGAGGTAAAATAAAAAATGTATTTTTTCGTGTCATCCAGAGAGGTACACCGCAGGTCCAAAAAACCGTGGCGACGGTTCACAAATACGGTACATTGCCGAGGCCAACAACACAAAATCGTATCGACAACTCGCGACCACGGTTTGGAAACCCTCGAGTCCGGTACACCACGCCTCACGTCTGGTACACCGCACGACGCCGCCAGATCCAACTGCAAAGGTTAAGGGTTTAAAGAGAAGGTTAGTACTAATTACGAATTTTTAATCCTTAAGCCTCTATTTCTTCCCCAAGGCACCCAAACTCCATGAAACACCAGGAAAGCTTCATCAAACCTTCACCTCATATTAAAACACCACCAAATAACCATAAATTCATATCCAAATACTTCCCAACCTTCCTATAAACAAGAATCAAACACCCAAATCATTCTAAAACACCTAGAATCAAGATCCAGAATTTTCTATAAACCTTTTTAAAATTTGTTAAACCTTTCTCAACCATGCAAGATTCCATCACACCTATATAATGTTCGTAGTTCTTGCGGTGGACAACGTATAGAATTACCCCATTAAAGAGATAGAAAAGAATCAAAGCAAGGTTTTGGGAGAAAACAAGAAAGTAAAAACAAGATTTTCTAGAGTGTGATTGATTGCGATGGAGCATAAGAGGATGTAAGGGAAAGCAAAATTGGTGATACATTAAGTTTACATACAAGGAAAGCACTGCACCCTATTCCGGTATTAATCAAGGGAGGCAATAGCCTCAAAGAGTATGTTTTCTTTCTTCCTTACCATTTCTTTATATGCAATATTTGTTGTTTTTAATTTTCTTATCGAGTCTTTTTCGAGTCGTGAGGGCACGTCTCATTTTTGAGTTGGGGGTGTGGGGATTCATTGTCTCACATCTCCATTTTTATGTGTTTTACTGTTTTTAGGAATAAATTAAAATTTTCGATAGAGGGGATTAGATGTAGAGTGTATTTAATAGCTTAAAAGCATAAGCTCAGTAAGTTAATGATAGAAAGTAGTATGTTTATGATTTGTTTTATTTTGTATGCTCTGAGTATTTGCAGGAAAACACACGTTGATAGTATAGAAAGGATAAGTTAGCAATGCGATAGAAAGTATGTTCGATCTCAGGGAGCCATGAGTGGTGTGTAGGCCGTGAGATCCAAGCTAGTTGATAAAAGTTAAGAGAATAACGAAATTGCATAGTTTAGAAAGTGATTAAGGCGGTTCTTTGATAAACCCCTTGTTGCCTTTTAGCTTACTGTCCATTTATTATGTTTACATCCTTCTCAGCCCCTTCTATTCTTTCTAAAGCCTTTTTATTTAGCCACATTATAAGCCATATCCTTTTAGATTTTAGGACTTTTCAATATGACCCGCACTCAAATCGCGATGCATAGACAGTTGTTTTAGAACTTGAGTTTGGGGTGGTGGGTCCACCATTATGGGAATTGTTATTGGGTTGGGAATTTTTGAGCTTATTAATTGTGATTTGTTCTATATGTTGATGATGATTCACATGTTTATTATATTGTAACCCTTTGTCGGGTTAAAAGTATGAAAAAAGTTGAAAAGCATGAAAAGAAAAGAAAAAATATGTGAAAAAGAAATAGCATGATATCTCAACATCAAAAAGAGAATCATAGCTATACAAAAGAAAATAAAATTGATATGAAAATAATATATATTTGGACCGGCAAAGTAGAATTTTTATGTGAACATCTAATGCTTTATTGGGTTATTGGGGATGCTAAATTTGTGCATCAAGAAAATCATTGGGTTGAGTGAGAACGTTTTATGAGAGTAACTCAAGCTCTAGGGAGATTAGTTGATGGCTAGTGAGGAGAGAGAGCCAAAAGCTCACTATAAATTATCCAAATATACTATCATACCATCCCTAAGCCAACATTACAACCTTAAAGACCTTATGATTCTTTGCTATGCGATCTAGCAGTAATTGAGCCATCAGAGTGTAGTTAAGTGGATCTTTGGATACTAGTGAAGTTCGATGAACAATCTATAGCCTCCTTGGTAAACTAAGTAAAGAAACTCTCCTTCTTACATTGTGAAGCTAATGTAATCTTGAATTCAAGTCGTGTTGATTGTGGATATGACGAGTGTGCATGTATGTAGTTTGTAAATATTATTACATGAAATTTTCTGAGCAGTTACTTTGAGTCTATTCTACATATTCTGCTATCTTCTTTCCCACTATGCTTAATTGAACTTGGTGTGTATTTAGAGACTTCCCTTTGTTCTTATCTTTACTGTATCGGGACGATACAACTTTGAGTTGGGGGTCTTGATGTCTCCCCGTTTGTGATGATTTAATCTTAGTTAGAGACATCATTTTTAGGAATTATTAGGAAGTTATACTCGATTTTTATTAGAATTATTGTATTTTCTTATTTCTTGTCTTGATTTGATGATTTATTATTTTTAGAGCATATTTGGTTTAATTGTTTGTTAATTGTGAAGCTTTAAAGATATATGATAATTAATTAGATGCAAAATCAATTCCAAGAGATAAAGGAAAGAAGACAATGATGGAAATTGGAGATAAAGGAAGGAAAAGATAAAATAGGAAAAGAAAAGTTGCCAAGTAAATCTGAATTCCAGCAGCTACGTCCATTAAAGTGATTATAACTCAATATTGGCTGGGAATTTGGAAGAATGGTCTGAAGAAAAGTTGTAGAGCTTTTTTCCTAGACGATCAGTTTCGATATAAAGAACGCGTCAGTCAGAGCAATATTGAAGAAGTTACAGCCAAAACAAAACATCAATAGTTTATTACCTTTCTATATATTAGGGCTACAAATTTGAGTTGGACTAGAAGTTCAATTACTTGTCTTCCACTCCAAGAAAATGAATTAGGGCTTCCTAGACTCCTATAAATACACCCTTTAACTATTGTAAACATGTCCTTGCTCAGTTCTAAACCTTAAGTATCATAGAAGTCATTCAAGAGAAGCAACAAGACATGTAGAGAGGAAGACAAGAAGCTGGAAAATAGCAAACTCCTCTTCTCCACCATCTCCCTCTATCATTAGGGTAATTTGTATTAGATTCTTTAGCTTATCTTTGTTTCTAATTCCTTTTACATGTAGTTTATTTCTATGTCTTTAGATATGAACTAATTTTCCCATAGCTTGGGTTTGCATATGTATAATCTTTGATTTCTAATTCTTTATTTGTTTTTACGTTATTTGGGAAAACCATGTTAAATTGATTATAGCTTCTTAACTATATATTTGTTTTATGTGCTTTGATTTATTGGTCGTAGTCTTGCGAATGCATGCGTATAGGCTACCCCATTAATAGTATATAGATGGTCACCCGGAAGGGGTGTCTAATTATTGAAACACCACATAAGCGCCTAGTATGCGGTAGTGATCCTGACGGGCTTGCCTAACTAGATAGTCATTAGGGTTTAGTTTAATCACCGATCATTATTAGAAGTCCAGTCTCATCTAAGAACCTAGTGGCGTAGGAGCACCTTAGTTAAGTCCCCTCGTAATTGTGAGGTCGCCACCTAAGTCCGCCCGATATGGGGTTAGGAGGAATTTAGAATCCTGACTATCTATCTAAGAGCTTTAATCACCCTTATAACTAGAATATTTATTAGAAGAATAAGTGCATACTAGCAGCCCTAAGCTATATTTCTCATCTCCATTATTTTTTATATTATTTATTTGCATATTTATCTTTTAAATCCGAAACTCAAATAAATATTGTTTCTTTTATTGTATTTTTATCAAACAAGTAATTACTCCTACAATTCTTCATATATATATATATATATATATATATATATATATATATATAAGTATATCTAACAGATCAAATCCCTGTGAACGAAGTTTTACTTACTAATTAAACTTGCGAACGATCAGTAATACTTGTCGTGAGTTTCTTGTGGTAGTCAAGGGTGTGTCTTTTATTATTATCTTTATTTATCTATTTATATATCATGCATTTGCCCCCACCAAGAAGCGGTTCAATTAATCGAAAGGGGTACAAGTGGAAGAGGGCCGGGTTCAATGTGGGTGGAGAAAATTTAAGAGGGGTTGAGTAGGAATCGGGGTTTTCTAATCGAGCATATTTTTTGAGAAGCAAATAGTTGTGCGGATTGGCTCGCGCGTCGAGTATTACACCAAAGGATTATATTTGCAAGGTATGAAGATCCCCCAGATGGCATTTGGAATCTACTTACGAAAGATAGGTTTGGTTTGAAATTGCCTTGGCTAACTTTTAGCCCAGGCCTTGATGCTATGGTTTTCATGTAGTGGTTATACTTTATGGTCCTTGTGACCCCCCGATGTAATAAAAAATAGGGAAACTTAAGTGTCTTAGTTAGCAACAACTTGTGTATTGAGATAACGAGGTTAATTTTTTCCCTCCTCCCAATTTTGTCTCTCTTGTCTGTGTTTTGCATGATATTTCAATAAAAACTTCTTATTTAGTATTTTATTTGTCTTTGTAGTTTTAGAATAAGGATATTGATGATGGAATGATTTTGGTCTCTCAGAATAAATTTAACAAAAAGGTAGAAAATGGTGAGTTAATGCAAAAAACATGTGAAAGCAAGATTAATTAAAAAAAAACCTTGTCGTCATGCATCATACTGGTGTGGAACACGTACTCTTGCTTTGTTTAATATAAAGTACTCATATTAATTTTCTGCACGTAAAAAGAGACAATTTTTGCATAAATCGTGGAATTTGATAAAAAAATTGATGTACTACTAATCTAAAAAAATAATTATGAATATCAGAATATTCAGCATCTCCTAGAACATAACATAAATTTTAACAACAATAAAATGAAATATTACAATATTTAAACCATTGCACGATGATCTTAAAAATCATAAAACTGTATGGTTGTTGTTAGGAAAATGTCATTAACTATCGATCACATCCCACAATATGTTAAAAATCAGGAAAAAATATAGTATTGTTGATCAAGAGTGAAATCATGAATCAATGGAAGTATGAATTTAAAGAAAATTAAAAACATCCCCATTACTCGCTTTTGTATGGAACATTAAAGGAAAATTAAATATATCATTACTTAAAAAAATAACGGTGGGATAACCAGAAAAATTAACTAAAAATCTAAAGAAGTTTAGTATTGAAGGCAAAATATGTAACTTTTACCACCTTTATATAGAATTACATCAATTTTTTAACCTATTTAGATATTTTTAGAGTGTCAACACATACGCGATTTGATCATATTATGTTAGTAGACAAGTAACTGGAGGAGAATTGATAGAAAGCTCTCTTCCAAAAGCGTTATTACAAATCGGTGTAGTTGTCAAGGGATAACCTGTTGGTTTTACTTCTAGGCCCGAAACTGTGATATCCTTGCAAGGAACCGAGTCACTACATTTAAAAGAAACCGGACTATGTGTATATGTTCCTCTAATACTTGAGTATGTTATTCCAGAGATAGCAACGGCTGATGTTGTGTTGCCGCATCCTGATTTTCCATTGCAATAAAATTGATCGATTACAATTGGGTTTTTAACTTCATTAACTTGAATGTTTGTAAAATTGACTTGATTCACGTAACCGGATCCACCCTGCATTTGCAATTAATATTGTATTATTGAAGTTAGTAAAAAAATATTTACATTCCAGAAAAGAAATTAAACATTTAATTTGATTTCAAGTCATATGTTGAATATGGTGAGTTCACAAAACTTGTATCACACTTTATTAATAGAATTCGTTATAGTTACTTAGTGGTAGTTTATGCTACATATATTTTTTCAAACGACTTGGAGGTGAGGGAGGATCTTAAATTTTTATGTAGTGGGACTAAAAGGTAGAAAATTAAAGTTAGAATTATTTAGACAGTAGATTAATTTTTTTAGAGATTAATTTATATATATTATACTAAATGAGAGACTAAAAATAATTCAAATAGTTAAATATTATTGATATGGCTTTTTTACTCAGGCTTTTATTTAAATTAAAAAGTTCTCCGACTTCAAATTTTTCCAATATGTATATAAAGAAGATAATGTAAAAGTTAATTAAAAAATGTTCTCTTACTTGCCAAGTTTTTATTCTAACCCCGTTCAATGAGTTACTTATGATAGAGTCGTAAACATTAATGCCAAACACAACATCTTTTCCACCATTTGCTCCTAGACTTCCAATGCTAATTCCGTGAGAAGGTCCACAAGTTGCATTATAGATCTGTACGTCTGAGCATCCTCCAAGAATAGCTATGCAATCATCACCTAAAAAGTATATAACCAACATATTAGAAACAACATATAATAATTTAAATTTACTTTAATAAATACTTGTAAAAATATTAATATAAGTGATATCCTACCACACGAAACATTGATATCATGGATGACTACGTGTTGACTCGATCCTAAACCGATACCATCTGTGTTTGGGCTGTCGCCAGGGGATGAAATACGTATTCCAAATATTTGCACACCCATACATCTATGGAGTACGAGATGTCTTTTAGGACTATTTGTTATTAAAATGCCAGTTACTACCACATTAGAACAATTATTGATCAACAATGCCTGTCATTAAAAGGTAACTTGATGAATTTATACATACTCATCGGTTTATCGTTTTATATAGCAAAATGTTTTTATTTATCTACTGTTTAAACAAGTGACATGATAATTAGATGTTGTCACTCTGTTTAAACAATAAAATATAGAAATATTGTGTTTCGAAGATACTTGACTAATAATTAAAACAAGATTAATATAAGGTAAACGAATGATTGGGTACTAGTAATTTAAAATTGTACTCACTAGTGGCTTGTTACTAGTTACAGATGGATTCCACCAAATGGATCCTTGTCCATCAATGGTTCCTCTACCTTGAACAGTTATACCTTTCACTTCTACAAATGTAAGTAATGCTTCGGGATTTGTGCCCCATGCCTGGAAGGATTGGGGAGCGATAATCTTTCCTTCTACCTGAAGGATTAATTAAAATTTATTGATAATCTTATAGATAAATGATAAAGAAAGATTAGTTCAAACTCGATATTTTTGACTTTGATCTTGTAGTTTGTCAACTCGGCTTATATAATTAATTATTTTAAATATGAGAAGGAAAATGATAAAACATTACAAGATGATGATATAAGTTTATAAAGTGTGAAACTCGCCTGAAATGAAACACTCCCTGCACATTTTACTCCTGAAAATGTTGTAGGTTTCACAAAGAACACAAAGGGTGCCGGTACCTCAACTACTGATCCCTGAACTCCACAAGCATCTGTCCATGCTTTTTGAAATGCCTGAGAGACATGTTAATTATCAATATGTTATATATTATATATATATATATATATATATATATATATATATATATATATATATATATATATATATCCATTATTTACCTAGGGATGTTAGTGTAATTGATAAAGGTAACATCTTTATAAGATGATGGTCTCAGAATTATGTTAAAGGTTAACACAAAACAGATATTTTACAAAAAATATCAGTATTATAACAAAGAGAACATGGGAACTCAAGTATTTAACAATTTTTCAAAATTTTAGATATGCGAATAGTCAAACTTAAAACAAATGGTGTATTTCCTTTTTTAGTCCTTAAACTCGAGTAAATAACCAATTTACATAAATTTAATGTTATCAAATAATTGAACTGTAAGTAAAAACAAGAATTGCATGTTTGTTAGTCCTTATCTTAAACTAGTACAGAAAAATATGTTCATCTTTTTATAAGAAAAATACATCAAAAATATATCTTATTGCGCTAATATACCTCTTAACTTTTTCCTCTAATTTTGTAGCTAAGAATAATCAAAAACCCATAGTTAAATTATTTCAAGTAGACTTAGTGAATTCTCTTACTTAACATAAGAACCAGCGTCACAAATTTTTATCCCTTACCAATGTGTCGTCTGTTCTCCCATCGCCTTTAGCACCATATGTTACGACACTGAAAATAGATTCTGAACTAACAAGAAGTATTGACCACTCAAGAAAAACAAATGCAATGGTAATGAATAGATTATTCAAAGTTAGATTAAACATGGTGAGTTTGTAAATTTTGCTTTACACCGTATATTTGTGTGTATTTCAGAATATATTGTAGACATTCAAAGGGTAAACAATTTAATTTATACATATGATCGATGGACATATATGTCCAACAAAATAGTAGTTATGGAAATATACAATCATATATGAATCTCCCGTAATATATTATTATGGTTTGTGCATTATTCCAAAACCAGAAAATTATTTATATATTTTTTCTTGTTTTTCACCAATCAATCACCGTTGACTCTTGTTTTTCACCCGTATTGATTCTTGTTCTGTAATATGGTAAGCTATTAATTTAATAAAAATAAATCTATTATATGCATTTAAATAATACCAACTTAAATTTTTTAGATTTGACTAATATTGAAAAATATCAGAATACCATATGGTATCAAATCTTATAAAATTTTATGATATATTATAATAGTTTTATCATCTTTCTAAATCCATAAATAATTTATTTTTTTCGACCATAGAAATTGACCCTTAGGGTATTTTTGTATTCAGGAGGGAAAAATAATAAAAGAAAGATAGAGAAAAAATATAAAAGAAAGGAAAGGAAAAGAAAGGAAAAGAAAATTTTTGTTTGGATTAGAAAATTTTGATAAGGAAAAATTTATAATATATTTTGGATATTTTTTGTTTGGATTGTAAAAGAAAAAGAAAAAAAAGAAATATAATAATATATTTTTATTTTTATCATTGTTTGTAAGATGCCAAAGTTATTTTTTGCCTGTTGGTTATTTATTGAAATCTTTTCCTTCCATTTGACTCCGATTTGAAGTGATTATAAAATGTGACTTATAGGTGAATTTTATAATCACCCAGATTACTTTCTTTTCAAAAATTCTCCAATACAAACGATAGAAAATATTAAAAATAACTACCTTTTTTTTTTCTTTTCTTCTTAATTCCATCAATCCAAACAGACCCTTAATCTGAATTATGGTAAGACTTTAATTTAATATAAAAAATTGTCCAATATTGCTCACTTAGATAGTACAAAATTATTCAACCCAAAAATACAATAAAATTAATACTAATTTAAATTTTTAGATTTGATTAATACAAAATAGGGTGATTAACCCATATAGTTCACAGCCAATAGACCATTGCCCATCAGGTTCAGCCCATCATGAAAGTCAAAATTGCCCCTATGATCCATTTAATGGCGTTTGGGTTACCAAAACTGAATCCCTGATTTCAAGCAAGTCAACATTTATCAAAAAGGAAAATTTGAGCCGCCAAATAATTATTTAGAAATTCAATCAACAACCCATCGTCTCTTTCCCAGAATCCAGTCCCAAAATTATTTGAAAATTCAGTCAACAATCCATCGTCTCTTTCCCAGAATCCAGACCCAAACCCTACCCATAAAGTGGTGTGAAATTGTTATGTGTTGGTGTGACTTTGTTAAACGATGGGCTGACATTGTCAAACGATGGTGTGACAGTGTCAATCAATGGTGTGTCATTTGTAAACGAAGGTGTGTCAAGATTCGATGGTATGACAGTTAAAGTCGATAGTTTGACAGTTAAAGTCGATGGTTTGACAGTTAAACTTGATGGTGTAACAATGTAAAACAGTGATGTGCACCACCACCTTGCACAATGACCTAGAACCACCATTTCGCAACACCAAGTCGAACCACCACCACGCAGCCAGGTCCGTTGAGAAGCTTGTTCGCTGCTGGATCTTCGCCACCACGCCATGGACGCTCTTCGACAGATATTCGACAGGATCTTCACTCATTATGTAAGACAGAGATGTGCACCACCACCTTGCACAATGACCTGGAACCACCACTTCGCAACACCAAGTCGAACCACCACCACGCAGCCAGGTCCGTTGAGAAGCTTGTTCGCTGCTGGATCTTCGCCGCCGTTCGCCACCATGCCATGGACGCTCTTCGACGGATATTCGACGCGATCTTCACCCTTAATGAGATCTTTTCACCGGATCTACGCGAACGGAATATGGCTTGCCTGAGCTTCGTGAAAGGCGCCTGAGAAGAGGCTGTCGGAGCTTCAATAATGGAGGTTGTTCGAGAGAGGCGTAGATAGAGAGTAAAGAGAGAGAGATGAAATAAAAAACTAATAATTAGGGTATTTAAAATATTAGGATATCGATAAATATGGAAAAGATTGGATATGATATCTAGTAGTAGGGGTATGTATGGTATTAGCTAAAAAACGTTGGACTCTATAAGGCAGAAATCTAGAGCTGGACTTGTTGGGGGTGGGTTATTGGGTCTAAGGACTTTTTAAGCTAATAACTCTACAAAATAATTACCCAAATCCAAAAGTAAATTGTCCATGTTCATCTTTATCTTTTTCTAAGTATTATCTTAATGTGACACGTTCGACATTTTGGTCGGTAAAGAAGATATATCATTATTAAAAATTAGACATTACAAATAAAGTATTCAGTGGTATTGAATTTATTTGATAAATAATATATGATTATTCAAACCAAGGGTTGTCATGAAAATAAAGCAGACATAAAAATCTATATTATGGTTCATTTTTTAATATAAAAGTTCTATTGTATTAAAATTATCTCTATAAAGTTTACAAATTTAATGCCTAAATAAGTGACCTAAAGGATTTTCCAAATAATCCACCCTACAAGTTACAAAACCCATCCTAAAATACAAAGGGTAGATCCATGAACCTATAATGAAGAAAGATACAAGTTTAAACATGCATTATATATTGGATAGAATAAAAGTCTTATATTTAATCATGGAGGGATAATATTTAGGAATGTGGGATAATAATTAGAACATTAAAGGCTAATATATAGGACAGGGTCTAATGTATAATTTTATAAACATTTTTCTTAAAATACCTAAAGAATCTATACCCACCCCAGGATTGAGGTGGTTGCATACCGCTCATCCACACATTTATTCAACTCCCTCGAGTCAGCCTGGCTAACATGCCGGTCCGGACCAGTTTGGTCCGGTTCTTAGTAATACTGGGCCTTACCGGACCGTTCCGGTCCACCGGTCCGCTCCGGTCCAGTCCGGTTCCGGGTGGAGAATGATGAGGTGCGAACCGGTAAGTAGAAACGGTTGGACCGGTTCAGGTCCAATTCTAATCGGTTATGGATATTTTTATTCTTTGTTTGTATTAAAAAAAATTCATTAAGTGTTTTTTGTATGGAGTTAGAATTTGTGGCAATAGAAAAAATCTAAAATTATATTTTTCTTCAATAGATCCAATTGCTTGCAAAATTGATATATAAAATTACAAAGTATAATAAAATATCTTATTACAAACATAATTTAGCTAAGAAATCCTATATTACAATCTCCATTCACCAAAAGAACAACATATCAATTGTAAGACTGCTTCGGGAATCTGGATTAATCTGTGGGGAGAAGGGGGGAGGGGTTGGCGACTATGCCCATGTAATGTAGGCTACTTACGTACATTTTCTATATGTAGCGTAAAAAGCATACCCAGAAAACAATCAAGCCACCACGTAGTTCTTTAAACCCCCATGGTAAAACTGTTAGTAAGTTTTTTGAAAAATAACTTGAAAGAGATAAATGTACAAGAAAGTGCTTACCACTCATCTTCATTGGGTTGGTATGATGTTGTAGGGGTTGAATCGTCACTTGAACTAGAAAGTTTGAACGCTAATTCCTCTTCGTCCGATAATTCATCTAGTTGGTCTTGTGTTCGGACGTCTGCTTTCAGTCAGTCTTGTAATTGAACCACCCGTTCTAATGTCAACCCAATCATACTCATCCGCTGATCATATAGTTATTTCTTACCCTCGCTGAAAGCGAATTTGAATGGAACTGATGGCGCTGGAATAGTTAGCAGGTCACGTGCCATGAGAGACAAAATGGAGCCGCTAAATTATTTTCTCCAATAACCAATGATATCGAAGTCTTCAACATGAGGTTCCTGGATAGATTAAATTAGAAGTCGAGGTCATTCCAGTTATCTTGGTTGTAGCTGGGAGATGTTGCGTTGTTTGCGTCTATCAATCTTCCAGCTATGTATCTTACAACACCTTCCTGTACTGGTTGTGGGGTGTGTGGGGGGGGGGGGGGGGGGGGCACCACTGCAACACAATTTATCCATGTAATTCTTATAAAATTTATACATTATTTCCTTCACTTTTGCCATGTAGACAGTGCTCTCAGCGTCGCCGTAACCCAAACAACCATGGATTGTTGAGATAATTTTTTTGTATACTTTAGCTTATACCGTGGATCTAGGATACATCATATAGAAAAAACAACTGAGAAAGTGTCATAGTATTTCAAGAACTTCTCCAACATCGGACCAATTATAGATTCAAGTAATGGCTAAGCTTTGTAATCCAAGTAGTGAATATCTTTGTAGAAGTTGAATTGAAAGTAGATTAAATATTTTGAAGTAATGAATAGAGAATTAGAAGATAAATGCTTCGTAAAAAGTCTTAGATTGCAAGATGTATATGTACAACAAATACCACCACTTATATAGGTAAAACCAATTGGTTTATAGAGGGTGGTTGTTATTACTTAGTAGATGAGATGGGACAAGTTTTAAAGAGACTTAAAGCTTTGCTAAAAATATACTCTTTGTTTCTTACAAAAGTAAAAGGAGAAATGATCTTTAATAAATGTGAAGTGACAAGAATCAACTTCAATCAATGGGGCAGTTGACTATGTGATTTCAATACCAAATCATAAAAATGTAAAACAACCCCTAATTAATTTCACAAATCTGAATTTAACAAAAACTTGGCAATAAAATGTTACTTTGCAAGTAATAAAACTTACAAGTATATATATATATATATATATATATATATATATATATATATATATATATATATATATATATATATATATATATATATATATATATATATATATATTAATGCAATGTCATCAAAAAACCACCAAGAGTACTTTAGACCAAAAAAAGCATCTCATAAAAGTTTAGGGACCTTTTTGCAAATTTTCAGATTTTAAATCATCATTTAAGAATTTAGTTAAGATTTTTTAAACTCTTTTTGGTCCACATAATTCATTTTTGAAAAGTTTGGGGCAATTTTGTCAAGAAAGATATTTTCTATAATATTTTTCATCATTTTTGTATAAAGAAGTTTTTTTTTTGCAATTTTCAAAAAGTATCTTAATCCACTTTTTAAAATCCGTTAATTCTTAAAAACCGTCAATTCCAAACTACTTGATCTTAGGGACTTAAATTCTCAAATTAGGAAAACATAGGGACCTCAATTCGCAATTTTGCAAAACTTAAAGACTCAAAATCCGCAATATCACAAACTCATAGGGACCTCAATTCGCAATTTTGCATATTCTCAAATTCGCAAATTAAAAAAATATAGGGACCTCAATTCGCAATTTTGCATATTCTCAATTTCCCAAATTCGAAAAACAAAAGGACTCTATATTCTCAAAATATAGGACTCCAACTTATCAAATTCAAAAAACCAGGAACAACTTGAATAACACCTAAAACTGATTTTTGAAAATTTCAAACACCTAACATCTTTAAAAATTATCAAATATAGGGACTGGTTTTTGAAAGTTTCAAACACCTTACATCTTCAGAAAATTATCAAATATAGGGACTGATTTTTGAATATTTTAAACACCTAACATCTTTAGAAAATTATCAAATATAGGGACTGATTTTCGAAAGTTTCAAACACCTTACATCTTCTAGAAAAATTATCAAATATATGGACCCATTTTTTAATATTTCAAACACCTAACATCTTCAGAAAATTATCAAATATAGGGACGGGTTTTCAAAAAATTCAAACACCTACCATCTTTAGAAATCACATAAGCCTGGAAAAATTTACTTAACATCAACATCACACAAATCACTTAAACCAAGGACCAAAAATAAATTTTTCGAAAACTAAAGGGATCAAAGCCATCAACTTACACACTGCTTTGGACTTAAGCACTCACCACTGTCACATCTCCTCATCATCTCCTCACCTTAATCTCATGCAATCATAAACAATGTAAATTTTAATTAGAAATCTACAAAAATAATATAAAAAATTGAATTGATTACATAATATGTGTACTTACTTGCTTAAAAGAAACCTCAATCCATGTCAAAGAGAAAGGTAATCCAAAAATATTAATTCCTCACAAAAACAGGAACAAATAACTCATCAAGAAACCAAAAAACCTCAAAATCCGAAACAAATAGCTCATCTGAAACAATGAGCCATACCCATGGAGTATTGATATAACAATAAACCAAACCCATAAATTAATTTTCAGATTCGAAATAGCATATTACACAAACAACCACCACCAACATAACCAATGATCAAAGCTTCTTCAATGAATTTCAGAAGATAAGTATAGAGATTAGATCGGTTTTCAGATAGATAATGAATGGGGGTGGTGGGTTTGGTGAAATGGATTAAGACAAGAGATAGGGGATAGTAATTGGGGTTGTTGGGTTTGGTGAAGTGAATAAAGACGAGAGAGGGTAATAGGGGCGGTGGGTTATGTGAGTGGTATTAAATGAATAAAAAAATATATCTATAAGGGTTTTGGTTCGGTCCGGTCCGACCGGCCCAAACCTTTAATATTTTAAGGAACCAGACCAATAAGTCAAAGGGCGGTCTGGCTCGGCCCGGTCCATCACTATAGCAGCGGCTCGATCCGGTTCTTGGCACCGGCTGGTCTGGTCCGGTCCGTAGCCGGTAGGATCGGTCCGATTTCCAGGTTGACCCTCGAGGAAACATATTCAAATTATTTTTTAAGCATAAAGCATTATATATTAGAAATCAGAAATATGCAACACCTCTATTAGTAGTTCTAAAGGAGTACCCTATGTTTTTCAATACAACAAAACAAAAACTTTACACCACAAAGTAAATATTAAATGGAGAATTATTTCAATCAAAGTTATAGTCAAAACCACATTTGGCATCCCAATCTGCAATGGAATTAATTATTTGTCGGATGCAAGAAATCCTAATCAGGAAAAACTGATTATACTTGTAGAATATATTTAGTAAACTTTCTTGGCTCCCAATCTTTAATGATATTTTCCAAAAATCTATTATATCTATCTTAGGATCCAAACCTTTTAACACTAACAATTAATTCAAGTTATGAATACACTTTGGATTCATGTAGTATATTGGGATGAAAGATTACATGAAAATAATTCTAAACTCGTGAGGTAGTTTATTTTAGTAGATAGTTCAAGATGAGTTGTTATTTTTTACTTCTAAAGTAGTGATATCTCATCTTCTGTGATAGAATAATCTAGTCACGTCACATATTTTTAGTTGTTTATAGGGACTTAGTTGAGGGATTTTCCCTATTATTTGATGTTTTACATTTTCTTGTCTACTTTCTCATTTTATGTGATTTTGCTGCTTTTTAGGTAAAAAAAAATTGGTAGATGGAATTAGATGTAGAATGTGTATAATGGCCTAAAATCATCAAGTTAGTGAGTTAATGATAGTTAAGCAATATGTTTATGAACTATCTGTAATGTTAGCTCAAAGATGAACATGATAAAATATATTAAAAGTAAAGAAAAAAATTTGTAAGCAATGCAGTAGAAATAAGTTTGAACTTAGAAAGAATGAGTGGCGTGTAGAACGTGAGATCCAAACTAGTTGGAACCCCTATTTAATGAACATGCTAGAGGTGAGAAAGTAACAAAACTACATAGTAAGGAGAGTGATTGATGCGTCTCTTTGATGTGTCCTTTAATTCCTTTTAGCTTGTTGATCAAATATTAATTGAATTATTTTTGTCTTAGCTGCTCGTATCCTTTCATAATACTTTTATTAGCCACATTATATGTCGTACCCCTTAGATTATAGGAGTTTTCCATATGATATGCACTCAAATTGTGATGCTAAAACACTCATCTTTTGAGCTTGAGTTTCGGTTGGTGGAAACGATTATGGGAAACACTTCGGTGGGTATTTTTGAGATTTATTCATATGTGCTATGTTGATGATGCGCTTTATTATTGTAACTCTTTGTAAGAGTCTATTGAAAAAAGAATATTGAAAAGAAAATAAAAATGATGAAAGAAGTAGCATTATAATTTACATCAATAAGAGTATCATAGCTATCTTGTTAAAGAAAAAATGAAAATGAAAAGAATTGAAAGAAAAAATACCGACAAAGTAGAAATTCTTATGTAATCATCATGATTTGTAATTGGGTTATTAGGGATGATTATGAAGTGCATCAATTGGGTAGAGTGATAATATTTTTGAGTGTAAACTTAGACTCTATGGTGATTAGTTGATGGCTAGTGAGGAGAATACCAAAAGCTCATTGTACATTATCCTAATATATAATCATACCCCCCTAAGCCAACATTACAACCTTAAAGACCTTTTGATTCTTAACTATTTAATCTACAAACGAATGAACCAATAGAGAGTAGTTATATGGAGCATTGGATACTATTTTAGTATTAAGGAGCACCCTATAGCTACCATATCAAACTAAGAGAAAAATCTATCTTTCGGGTATTGCAAAGCTAATATAAGGACTTATTTTTTATAATAATTTTTATAGTATATTATACTAAAAAATGTCTTTACTTTCAAATAAATTGGGTTTCCATAAAATAGACTCTAATACATAAATAAGATTTCCCAATTACAACTCCCAACACGTAACACTTATAACCTTAGAAATTTTTAATGTTTTATTTTTAATATATATTGTTTTACTTGGTGTTAGATGTGTGTGTGTGAAGTGTGACTTGGCATATTTTACTTAACCATATATTTTGGTATTACGGGCTTGGACTACTTATTGGACTTGTGGGCTTTTCATTGGAACGATGGCGTTTTAATTAGTAACTCGGGCAAACAATAGTCGTTGATAAAAAATGAGATGAATGACTGAGATCTAAACCCTACCCACCCTTATATAAATACGACTCTTCTTCAGAACTCAATTCATTCTCTTGTTCTTTCATTCACAGTCTTCTCTCCCGCCTCTCAGATAGATACATACGTAGAGTTTGATCTACATCCAAAAAAATATCTTATCATTATTATCATATTCATATGTCACGATTCAAGTGTTCGGTAATTTAATGTTTATTTTTATTTTTAAATATTTTATATTTTTATTGATTATATTGGCATATGTGTTTAATTGTTAAAGATTATTGTTTTTTGCTTTACTATTTTAAATTGGGTATTTATAAAATTATTTATTTTTTATCATGATAATGACCTCTTCTTCTTTTCTTGACCCTTCTAAATTGGTTAACTGTAATTTTAATAATTGGTTAATAACGGTAGATTAATGATAGTTTTGTTGGCTTATTTCTTGTCTTATAATTATAAACTATATTGATGTTTAATTATTTGTTTAATTTAGCTGGTTTCAGATTTTGATTAATTTTATCTAGTTTTTTTTTTCATTTTTAAAATTGATCATGGATACTTTTAACAGATCGCAGAACATGATATTGTATTCCAAAATTAATGATCTTACAATTCATCTGTTAGACCAAATTCATGTGATAACAAATATTTTTAATGTTTATTATGTTAAATTACACCCATGATAATTGTCTTGATTCATGTTTTAAGTTTTCTAGCTAAACATATCAATGTATTTATAAAAGTAACAAATTAATCATGTGGATGGATATGGGTAAAGACATGATTTTAGTTTGGAGAACCTTATTGTTAGGATAATCGAAAGAATTAAAGTTATTTTGTAATATGGGGTTGAACTAGTATCTGGATATTTAGTTAGGAATGATAATATTAAGATTTTTGTGCTAATGTATTTATATATGCTTTTCCTTTAAAAAAATCAGCCAAATTCGAAATATACCGTGAAATTAAAGGTTGATGTATTTCCACAACTTCAGTGTATAATATAGAAGTATGTCTGTTACTTTTGGAGATACTGTAATATATTTGACTATTTTACATAATGTAAAGGTTAGTGGTGCAATTAATCTTGTTTTTATCAACTCTTAAATATTGTTAGGTTGTGTGGATAATGATTGATTATTTCATAAATTGCAGTAAGAGTGGAATATTTGTGAAATTTAGTTTCGGTAGTGATTAAGGAGAGTTACTTCAGTTAATGGTCATGTGAACATCTAGTGATTGTATAGACAAAACACTATTGTATTTGGACTTATATATGACATCCCTAGATCTTTCTGATGATCAATTTCCCTCCAATTATCACCACCCACATTGTAAATTAGAGAATAGATAATCAGGATGATTTTGCTTTGCAGCTAGGTCGATAAAGAAAACAGTCTTGTAAACGTTTAGATTCAGATCAAATCCAAAACCCTCGCAAGAAACTGATTTAACATAATATTCTTTCCTGCATGTGTATTGGGTAAAGGAATCTCTCAAAATTCTCTTAATGATGGGTTACATAAAACTGTTTTATTAAACCATGAAACACTTTTGTTGTGTTCAAAACAATCAAAGATACAAATCAAACAATTATATGGTCCAGAAATATTTATACAGTTATCTAGAAAACGTAAGGTTATACCTTTTGTTCTAGATAATTGTATAGATGTTTCCGGACCATGTAATGGTTTAATTTGTATATTTGATTGTTTTGAACACAACAAAGGTGTCTCATGGGTTAACAAAATAGTTTTATGTAACCCATCATTGAGAGAATTTAGAGAGATTCCTTTACCCCAATACACATGCAGGAGAGAATATTATGTTAAATCGGTTTCTTGCAAGGGTTTTGGATTTGATCCAAATCTAAACGTTTACAAGACTGTTTTCTTTATCGACCTAGCTGCAAAGAAGAATCATCCTGATTCTTGTATAGGTATTGTGAGAAAAAACTATTCTCTAATTTACAATGAGGGTGGTGATAATTGGAGGGAAATTGATCATAACTAGGGATGTCGTATATAAGTCCAAATACATATAACGTGTTGTTAAACGGAGAATTGCATTGGATTGTATGGGGTTTCTTGGATGAATGGATTGAATTTATCCTTTGTTTTGATTTGAGCACTAAGGTGTTTCAACGCATTGCACTTTCGACTATAGAATCTAAAGTAGATATCAATCCTATGTTAACAAAAAGTCTAAGCCTCACCAGCCTTCAATGATTCGCTTGCTATTTTCATGTTTGGTCATTGGGATACAATGGATGAACATGTTGTTGAGATATGGGTGCTGCAAAAATATGGGGTATTTGAATCTTGGACAAGACAATTGAAGTTGGGACCTACGATGAATATCGTGGAGCCATATTTGGTTTGGAAAAAATTTGAAATACTTCTCTAAATTAAAAAAGGAGTAGATGATGATGATAAAAAGAAACTGGTCTGATGAACCTGCTCAGGCACTAATTTAATGAAGGATTATGAGATTGATGGCTATGGATATGATATGCTTAGAGCCTTTGCTAATCACAAGAATCTTGTTTCTGTCATGTGAGAGATGGGGTATGTTATTGTAAGCTAAAGATTTTATTTCAGCTAAAACTATGTTTATATTTGATGTGTTAGTATCTGCTATGTTGTTGTTCTAAATGATATAAACAAATTGTTCCTATTTCTTGTGGTGTTTTTTTTGCTATGTGATAAATTGACATATGGAAGTATTACGTTTTTTCCGGTAAGTAGTAAGTATTACATTTACAGTTATCTCTTATGCATGTTAAAGACGAAATTGTTGTTGATGTAATAATATCCTTATTTCTTATTTTACTGAATAAAGTATGATAATTCTGGACATGTAATGATCTAAGGAGTATAATATACATGTACATCTTAGTTTTTCATTTAGTAATTTTTCTGATTGTTGTGTTGCCATACTTGTATATGTGTCCGTGTGTATAAATATATTATCAGTACATGTTAGGCCTGCATTTAAATGTTAAATTTTTCGTCTTAATAGTTTTGGTCTTCCTAGATTGGATTCTGAATGTGTAAGACAAATAAATTATCTTAAACATATAATCTAGGTTCTAGTCAAATTGTAGGGAATTTCATCTCAAATTATTGCCCATTTATTAGGGTCCATAATAGTAATTGGGAAATGCAGTTTCAATTACAATGATGGAGCTTCTGTACTACCCAAAAAATGTCTTTGTCCATTCGTCACAATTTTTTTAGATAGTATATGGTGAATTTCGTACAGTTTAGTGAGTGTGTCAGAGTAATAGATAAAATTCTTCAGTAAATATTAATCAAAAATATTGCCTATTGAATCAAGTAGAACAAAATTTTGGTCGCTCATTTTCTTCTAAATATTTGATGATACTCCGCAGTTAACCATGATACGTAGGGTGCAAGCCAAAAAAAGAAAACCAAAAAAAAAAAACAGCAGTTACAGCACCCAAGAATTTACATTCATTACAAAGCCCGTCAATGGGCATTTTTATAGAGTAATAATGTTTGAGCATTTTTTATAGAGTAATAATATTTAATACTTTTTTTATGTATCACCTCCTATGTAGAGGTTTTAAACACCAATCTAATCGTTCTTTTTTTCTAATTACTTTTTTCTTTTTCTAAATGGTATATATATGATGACACATAAAGAGTATATTTTTTTTCTTGTTTTTGGGGTCAATTAGTACCAATAACAAAATACTCTATCCCATTTCTTAATTTTTATAAAGCATATTAAGGTAATTGAAGTTATCTAATATCGAACTATATTTTCAACAAGACATGTCAATATTGAACTAAAAAAGGATAATAAATATCATTACTCTTTCTTATATATATTATGTTTTTTGTCGATATAAGAAGAAAGCGATAAAGGGTAGAAAGGCCCCAAACAAGTTGTGAAAGTTTCTTAATAAAGAATTATTGAAAATAAAGTTCAAGATATCAAATCACAAACATTGATAAATTAATAATGAAAACAAAATATATTTATTTCCTTCAAGGTAGGGATCAGATTGGTAAAAATGATGAGAGTGACATATTGTCGTAACAGGCTTGGGTTGGACACCCATCTCGCATATTTGAATGCAAGCATTGACCACTCATCATATCGTATTGACTGCCTGAAGGATCATGCTTTTTAACGTGTTGGGCATTTCTATTTATTTAGGATGTCAACACACATATCACCGTTAGATGTCGATGTGGGTGCCTCTCATTTGTAACTTATAGAGTCCAATATCACTAAGAAGGTAAGAAGACATTTAAATTGGGATTTTTTAAAGAGCTTTAACTAAAGAGTAGAGTCTGATGAGCCTATGCAGTATGCACCAAGGGCTCCATTTATAACATTGATTCTAGAATTCAAGATGAGATTTAAACCTAAACTAGCCTGATTGTATTTTTTTCTCTCTAATTGCTTTTCATTCCGTCTTCATATCTTTATTTCTTATTTTCTCTTAAGGAAAGTACAGGATTTATAGGAAGTGTAGGAAAAGTATTTTGCCAAGTAGGTTTGTTAGAATCGGCAAACACACGTCGCATAACAAATACAAACAGCCTGAAAGATACCCAAAAAAGTTGTTGTTTGATTTGTTTATTTAAGAATGATAATGGTGACCTACGTGTTATTCTTAATGAGAGGTATTATAAGCTCTCTTCGCATTTTGGTTAGTGACCTCAGTTTTATGATTCTTAATTTTAACTGCTAATTGTTGTGCTAATTTATGGAAATTTTGATCAATTATGCTAATTGGGTTTTGGTATTTTTTAAAAGATAAGGTCCCTATGTTATGTTGATTTAGGATTCTTAAATTGTGAAGAGCTGAATATTTCTAATTTTTTTGGGTAATTTGCTGTTTAGAGGTTTTAAGGAAAAATCTTACAAGGTACAACAAGAAACAAGAATATTAAGACCTCACTTTAATTGAAAATGTGCATGAGGTAAAATGTAATTAGTCATCTCAGTATCTTGCTAATTGAGAGGAAAAAACTCGAGAAAAATAGTCTCGTGGTATGATAAAGTGTGAAATTCCAAATGTTACACCATACCTCTCGTGAGAATGGACCCACGAGTGTGTAAAGTTAAGTTTAAAATTTTAAGAGGGTATAAAAAATTTGGGCCGATGTAGCTAGGTTAGGTATTTCTTAATAGGGCATTTTTGAGTTTCTATGACACAGTGATTATTGTGAGGTTTTTCCGATAATTCAGATTTGACTTGTGCCACGGTACTAGTTCATATACTACATTTGTGTGTTTGTAATGTTGTTCTTTGTGATATTCAAGCACGTCGCAGCCTGAAGTTGAAGGCTTTTGAAATAAAATACATCAGTAGAATAACAAAAATTATATTGATGTTAGGAGCGAAAGAATGTGTTGGAAAATGAAATGTTGCATGAACAGTCAAAATAGTCCAGTAAAAATTGATAATAAATTGTTAGTTTATCAACAGAAATTATTTTTCATGTCTTAAATTTTGACCTATATATAGAATGAGTTCTGTAGCATCTTCTGAACAAATAGTGAGGATTGTCTGGTATGAGGTTTGCGACCATTAATGGAAGAATTGGAACAGGCGATAAAAGAATTATCTCCAACAAAGTGATATGTTTTGATAGTCAAAATAAATATATATAGGTTTCTGAAAATATTTCGGTTTGTTTAGGTCAATTTAAGTGAAACAGAAGTGGCCCTATGGACTTTTCTAAATCTGGACATCTTGAGTCTCTCAAGTAAAATTGGTATAACTTTCACATCTCTACTCAAAATTGGACGCCCTTTAAGCACGTGTTCTAGAATTTGAGAGCTATATTGTGTGTAAATTTCATAAGCTAATTCACTACCAATATTTTGTGATGATTTTTGCAAGTTGACTGAAGTATCATGCCGAAAATTATTTTTGAGTTTTAAATAGACTTGTTGACTCTTTTTGCGACTTGGTTTGGGCTTCTTCGTGAGTTTTTGACTTCATAGTCTCGTCTTTGGATCTAAAACAATCATGTACCCAGGAGGTACACACTTAGCATACAACTCACATCAAAATGCTCTAAAAATATATATATTATCTAAAACTAGCCACACCTCCTATAACGTCAAACATTGGCATACATCCCACAATTAATCCTAAAAAACACACCCAAATGATGTCTTTTAAGTCCCTAAATATATCATAAAATGAGAGTCATCAACATACGGTGGTACAATATTAGCTACATCATGGTATAGATAAGCAATGTGCTTGGGTCCGGATGCTTATTTTTGTTCTCTTGTGACATCTTAACTTAAGTTTGGAGCTCGATTTGCATCAACTCTTTAGGCTTCCCCTTCCCTTAGATAATTATTCAATCTCACGATCTTTCTTCTCAACTTCGTAAGTTGGATATTAGGACCTCTCATCCCCTCTATTTGAATATTGTACTCACTCAGGTGGATTTTTCTTAAAATAGCCAAAGTACACAAGAAGTGCATAAAAATAGCTAAAATACAAAAAAGGCACTTGAGGCACACAATGATGTAAATATGCTTAAACTGAGGCATGCAATACGATTAGGGATCATAAAATGCATATACAATCATGACTAAAACCTTAAAAAAATATCACACAAATTGGGAGATCCCTCACACTAAAGCTAATGAGTAATAATCAAAATAATCACAAATCTAGAAGCTATGACTAGAGCCATAATGATTTTCAATCCATTAATATTTACATAACACTATTATGATCAAGGCTCTATCATTTAATCCCTTTCGATTAGTAACCTGAGAACTAATTTAATTTAATATGGGACCCAAATTTAGTAGATAATAAACAAGATCAATAATAAATGGGTAAGCCCTCAAATCCAATCAAACCCACTATGGCATTTAGCTAAGAGGTCCTAAGCAAATAAGCTAGCACATGTATAAGAGGGTCATACAATAAGCATCCCAAGCTAATATCAAGTTTAGCTCATAATGGAAAATAATCAATAATCACAAGAGTTAAACTAAGTAGTGGAACTTGAAAATACATGTAAAGGTTTAACAATCAAAATCTTTCTCATGAAGGAAGGAAAGCTTGGCTATAGTTGCATAACGAGAAAAAGGAAGGTGAGTGATGTAAATCTATGGTTTTCTTCTCCTTCAAATATATGATTAATTAAAAGTAAAAGTAAATAACAAAGTGTATCGAGATTTATTGTGTATGTATAAAATGGGTTAGAATAACATATACAGTGCTTCCAAAATACTAGTCAAACTCCTTAGGTCGAACGAGTATTGACTTGGCGTTAAAAATTCTTGAATCTTGTGCCTTTTTGTGGTAATTGTAGCTCCATGCCGTGGTAAGACCGTTCACATGGAATGTTGTGATTTTTTCAACTCTTATTCCTAAGGCCATTGCCTTGGTTTAGAGTTTGCTTTCTTCTAAGCATGCATTTAGGTTTAAACCTTAAGGTTAAGGATAAAGTTAGGCTTAGGGTCAAGGTTAAAATTAAGGTTAAGGTGTAAGATTTAAGGTTTGAGGTCGAATATCAGCGTGATGAATCTTCATCTTGTTAAGCTTAGAATTAAAGTATAAAACTTAAGGTTAAGGTTAAAATTAAGGTTAATATCAGAGTTAAGTTACTGGTTTAAAGTTCAAGGTTTAAGGTAAAATTTATGATTCGTGGTTCAAGATTCAAGATCTAAGATTCAAGGTTCATTGTTTATGGTTCATGGAAAAAGGAAAAGTTTGTTTCATTAATGGGAATCGAACCCATGTCCCCTAGGTAAGCACTTAGAAAAGTTTTGTTCCATTGATGAAGATCAAATCCAGGTATCCTGGGTGAAAGTCAGATATCAAAACCGGTGGAAGGACAAAAATTTAGAGGATTGCAGACGCGTGGATCGAATACGGATACTTCATATTTCTAAGGAAGTGGGATAAGACATAATTAAATTTTTTATTAGTAAAAAACAATCAATGCAATTAATGCGAACGAGTAAATCAAGGGATCACAAACGATTTTGACCGTTTTTTATTTAGAAAATCATGGTCGCTCAAAAATGTTTGTCTTATTATATAGATGTATAAAAATTTGAAAATATTTTATTTTATAATAATATCTATATATTTTTTTTAGGATAATTCCCAATTAATTACAATTCCTCACTTTTTCTTCCCTAAAAAAAAGGAAAGAGGAAACTTTCAACTTAATTTCCAATTAAACACATTGTCATATTTACCTTCCATTATTACCCATATGTGATTTTTTAATTTTTTAATTTTACTTTTTAATATGTTTTTTTTTCGAATTTTTTTTCTAAACTTTTTTTCGATTTTTTTTAAGATCGAAATTTCGGGTTATGTGTTGTTGTAACACACAAATATAGATTTATGTGTTCCTGTAACACACAAAGTCATAAAATCGATCTAAAGGATTCTCTTCTTTAACAAAATTGTTTTTTTCTATTTATTAATCGCATATACCCTATTTTTATTCGTCTTTAACTATCTTGATATATTATCATTTTGTCCAACACTTTTTTGTTATTTTTGTGTGTTTATGTTTTAGGGTTTTGTGCACAAAACTTGATTTTGTTTATTCCAATTCTGTGTATTCCTGGAACACACAAATCTTAGAATTGCGTATTCTTAAAACGCACAAATATAAGATTTGTGTATTCATGGAACACACAAATCTCAAATTTGTGTATTCATATAACACATAAAAATCGAATTTATGTATTCCTAGAATACACAAAACTTGATTTTGTTTGTTCAAATTCTGTGTATTCCTGGAACACACAAATCTCTGATTTGTGCATTCATGGAACACACAAATCTCAGATTTGTGTATTCATGGAACACATGAAAATCAAATTTGTTATTAATGTAATACACAAAACTTGATTTTGTTTGTTTCAATTCTGTGTATTCTTGAACACACAAATCGCAAAATTGTGTATTCTTGAACACACAAATCGCAAAATTGTGTATTCCTGGAACACACAAATCTCAGATTTGTGTATTCATGGAACACATAAAATTCAAATTTGTGTATTCATGGAGCACATAAAACTCAAATTTGTGTATTCTTAGAATACAAAAAAACTTGATTTTGGTTATTCCAATTTCGTGTGTTCCTTCCTTACACACAAATCTCATAATTGTGTGTTATTAAAGAAAATCGAAAAAAAATTATTGGGGGAAAGAAATTCGAAAAAAAAAAACCAATGAAATATTTTTTTGAAAAAGAGAATTCGAATTTTTTTAAAAAAAGAAGATAAAAAATAAAAATAAAAATAGATAAATAAATATTATTATTATAATTAAAGTAATTAATTAATTGTCTATGAGTAGTTTTGTAATCTTCCATTTTTTTGTGCTTAAGTAAGAATTAAGTTGAAGTTGTAATTAATTGAGAATTTGTACACTCTCCGTGTAATTAATTAGGCATTGCCCCTATATTTTTCTTTCTTCAATAATAACTATAATAACTTGGAATTTTTTGCCTCATTATTTATAAGGTATCAAAGGATATTTATTTATATAAGTATCCTATATATAATTATTTTTGGGATGTATTTTACTATATAAATTTTTTCTTTTATCAAAATTATATTTTTTCCATTATATTAGTATAAATATACCAAGATTCTATAATACTTACCATGATATTTATATAAATAAATCTTGACATAAAAACATTATAAAAAAAATTAATGATATATCACCCAAAATCATACCACCCAAATACCACCAATAACGTGGCGTGAATTGATTGGTTACAAATCTTTAATCTATTTTTTTTTATCTAATTAAGGATTTGTAACCAACCAATTCACGCCACGTCACTGGGTGGTATAATTTGGATAGTATATATAATTACTTTTATAAAAAAGACTTTTGGAATAAATCTCGGGTTAAATTTAATAAAAAATTATCAATAGATCAAAATTTTGAATTTAATAAGAATATGCTAAATTTATTATATAGGGTATATATGATTTTAATAAAAAATAAATAGTTTTAATATTGTAAAATTTTATAAGACATTAAAAGGATTTGTTTTTTATATATTTAAAATTTCTTAAAACACTATGCAAAAAATTGTCTGGGATTGTTGCTAATTTCTGGTGGGATTCCAGGGGTATTGGTTTTAGAGATTTTCTGAAAATGAATATGGCTTTACTAGCCAAGCAAGCGTGGAGGATCATTGATAATCCTAATTCACTTGTTGCTAGAGTATTAAAAGGTATTTACTCACCCTATGCTAGTTTTTTCAATGCCAAACTTTCTAATAAAAGATCGTGGAGTTGGTCTAGTATTTATAAAGGGATCCAATTTATCAAGAAACATTCTATATGGAGAATTGGGAATGGATTAAATACCAATATTTGGAACCAGAACTGGATAGGAAATAATATTACTTTGGATAAACCTGTTGATTGTTAAGTTGATAGAGTTGCCCAGCTATTTAATGATGATATGACAGCTTGGAATATTGAATTACTAAGACAACTTTTCCCGCCGAATATTGTTAGTGATATATGTAAAATCCCTATTCTACTTCTCAGTGAAGATGATAAGCTAATTTGGCCCTCACAAAAGATGGAATATATAGTACAAAATCTAGATATCATAAATTGGTAGAGAATGAAATACAAAATAAAGCACAATCATCAACTCAAGGAGAGCATAATGATAGTAATTTATGGAATATCATTTGGAGGTCAGATGTCATGAATAAAGTAAGAGTTTTCGGTTGGAAAGTATGTAATGGCGTAATTCGTACCAAACACAATCTAAAAGTTAGAAAATGTGTTAAAGACGACATTTGCGAATGGTGTGAGCTTGGTAAGGAAGATATTGACCATCTCTTTATTAAATGTCCATTAAGTATGGCAATATGGGCAAACTCAAAATTACAAATTTATATAGGTAAAGACAGAAAATACCAACTGAGTAATTGGCTAATCGAAACGTGTAAAAAGTATGTGAAAAGTGGATGGGATCGAAATGATTTTATTGCGTATTTTCTCCTTACTATATGGAATATATGGAAGACTAAGATGAAGGGTTTTCATGAAAATACGTCGTGGGTAATCAAAGACATTCTTTACAAGATTCATTCCAATACGAAAGATCTTTTTGGACCTAGAAGCGATGAAGAAGGAGAACAAGTAAAAAGAGATGAGAAGAAGGAAAAAGGGGCTAATGGAGTTTACATAGAAGATAACCCAGTACTGAGGGATGATTCGGAATATATTTTCATGAGTGATGTATCTTTTAGAAAAGAATATGAGCCGTCAGGTATAGTTTCAATAGCAATTAATAAAGAAGGTAGAGTTACTCACAAGATTGTATCTAGATCCATTGTCAAAAGTTATGTTGAAGGTGAATGCTGGGCGGTCCTTTTGGTTATGAGAAAGGTCGTTATATGTAATCTTCGGAGTGTTTCTTTCTTTCTGATAACCTTGAATTGGTTCAAGGTATTTCTAGATGCACGGGTCTTCAATGGTAAATTTATCCGTTCATTGCCGAAATGAAGAGTTGGCTTATGAAGTTCCCTTCTTGGAAGGTTAATTTCGTAAATAGGAACCTTAATAGCGTTGTGGATCTACTAGCTAAGTTTGCAAGACGAAACATCGACCCCTCATCTTGGAAGGATGGCTCTTTAAATGATTTTTATATTTTTCTAAAATCTCTGTATAAACGATCGTGATAATTAATTAACTTTGTTTAAAAAAAAACTTAAATACGCCAAATATATTTAAATCACATTAGTCTTTGACAATTATAAAGCAGTTCGCTTTTTTTTTCTTCTTTTCTTTCTTTTTCTTTTCTTTTTTTTTGTCTAAAGGAGTCTGCCTTTAGAAAAAGTGTGAACTCTACTCTAAAGAATTTGAGGACCCCCTGGATTACCTATGGAAGCACATTACAAATGATAGGAGTGAGCGAGCAACTAATAGAGTTGTTCTAGACCCATAATAAGTGTTTTTTCTTGATTGTTTGTTCATGAACGTTTTGTTTTAA
Source organism: Nemophila menziesii (assembly GCA_029959085.1). Taxonomy (NCBI): domain Eukaryota; kingdom Viridiplantae; phylum Streptophyta; class Magnoliopsida; order Boraginales; family Hydrophyllaceae; genus Nemophila; species Nemophila menziesii. The sequence continues at coordinate 4,481,011 of JARWIR010000013.1, forward strand.
TCGGCTTTAATGCCTCATATGTATGCAAAAAAAAGTGTGAAGTAAAAGTGTAAGAAATTGGGATATAAGATACACTCAGATTAAGGTAGCTAATAAATTTTATAAAGTATTTGATAGATAGTAATCATATTAGTTCAAAGAGTAGCTTGTTTGCTCACAAAATGGAAAAGGCTACGAGGAAGAAGAAGACTTTACCAGAAGAACTGGTACACGATATTCTACTAAAGATGCCCGTGAAGTCATTACTTCGTTGCAGGTGCGTTTGTAAATCTTGGTATAATCTCATTAAAACCCCTAATTTTATCAAATCCCATCTCATCATTAATCAAAATCAAGATCACGACTATATTATACTCGTCGTGGCAGATTTGATTCATTAAGAATCTTATCTTTCCTAGATTACGAATCTCTTGGTATTATTGCACGGGATTTAGATGTACCTGTACCTCGAAAGAGCTATGTAGATGTTTGCGGACCATGCAATGGGTTGATTTGTATCTCACATAGCTCAAACAAGATTGTTTTATGTAACCCATCACTGAGAGAATTTCGAGTGATTCCTTCATTCCGATTTACATGCCCTGTAGGATATTATGTTGGTACACCTTATTTTGGGATTGGTTTGGGTTATGATTCGAACATAAATGATTACAAGGTTGTTTCTTTTATCCGCCTATTTTCTTATAAGAGTTTGATTTTCAAACCTGATAAGATTATATGCCTAATATACAGTGTGGGTATTAATACTTGGAGAGGAATTGAACTTGAGCAAAGTCTAGACATGTCATATATAAAACCTATTTCATCTCCATCTGGTGTGTTATTTAGCGGAGCATTGCATTGGATTGTCAAGAGTAGAGATATATCCTCAAATAAAAAGACTACACTTATCCTTTGTTTTGATTTGAACACTGAGGTGTTTCGATGCATTAAGCTTCCGAATTTTGATCGTGAAAGGAATATGGATATAAGCCTCGTAGCCTTTAACAATTCCCTCGCCTTTTTCTCTTATGATTGGGATACTGAGGAAGAACAATTTGTTGAGTTATGGGTGTTGAAACAATATGGAGTGGATGAATCTTGGAAAAAACAATTTAGTGTGGGACCTATCATGAATCTCGTGCGCCCTCTTTACTTTAGAAAAAATAAAATACTTGTTTTGGTTTGGAAAGATAATAAAGAAAGACTTGTGTCACGAAGCTTGGACAGCGAGGATTACGAGATTGATGGCTATGGAGATACATTTAGAGTTTTGGTTAATCAAGAGAGTTTGGTTTCTATTAGGTAAGAGAGATGGGTTTGTTGATTCGTAAACAAAACCTTTTTATTTTTAGTTAAAACTATGTATATATTTGGTGTGTAATAATGTTTGTATCTGCTTTACAGTTGTTCTAAATGTGAATGATCCATTATGAAATTGTCACTACTTTTCATTTGTGGTGCTTTTCGCGCTATGTTACATTTGAGATATAGTATGATGTTTTTTTTTTTTACGCAGATATAGTATGATGTATATCGAGATTTATGACTAGAAATCTGCACACTGAAAAAAGACACGGTTATTTTAACACTTTTAAAGAAAATAATTAAAAAAAAGTCAATAATCAAAATATACCTATTAAAAAAACTATTAATAAAAATGTGTCCAAAAACTGATACACACAAGTGCGTCCACAAATTTATTTAAAATCATTATAACTAATTCTAAAAGAATCAGAAAAATAAAAAAGATTATATATTTGGATAAATCGTATTAATATATACGTCTATGATTTTTTTGGAATTTTTTGATTTTTTTTGAATTTTTTTCGCAGATACAGAATTTCATGTTTTGAACAGTGAATTGAATGTTTTGAGCAATGAATTTCATGTTTGCGAATCTACGGGAAAAAAAAAATTATAGACGTAAATATTAATTTGCTTTATCTTAAAATGCAATTTTTTACAGAATTAGTTATGACGATTTTACAAAAATTTCACTGACACGCACGTGTGTGATGGAATTGTAATAGGTGGTGGTTGTGGTTGTAGTGGTGGTTAAATACATGGTAGTGGTGGTAGTGGTGGTAGTGGTGGTGGTGGTGGTGGGAGTAGGGGTGGGGGTGGTGGGAGTAGGGGTAGGGGTGGTGGACTGAGGTTGTTGTATTACTTGTTCATCAGTTAGAATTTTATTAGTTTATCAACAATATATGTATTAAAAACACGAGTCCTAGTAATGTAATCAATAACCGGTTTAGAAAATAAGTTATCAAGAAATTCAAGGTCCCAACTTAATGGGTCCTGCTTAAGAAGTTGATTAACATAAAAAGTTAAGGGGTTTCTCTAGCTTCCAATTTGTATTAATTGGTGGTCCTTTGTGTGTTCTAAAAAATAAATGCAAATGCTAATCGAACCACAACCGCAAGTGTACGGTTGTCCCAAGTAGTATGTATGGTAATACAGATTCGTTCCAAGGACGGATGGTTGATCACAATGTTTAGCAAGTAGTGATTGATGCACTTATGAAAGTAAAAGATAATAAAATGTTTGTTTGGTTTTGTTGATTAAAGCTAATGAATAAAAGACAAATAATTAAATGCAAGTAGAAGCTAAGACGCAAGTAAAATGATGTAAAACGCAATATGAGATGTAGCACTTGAGAACGCAAGGATCCTCCCCATCCTATTTCTTAACTTATGTTGTTTAAGGGCTAAATTGGTCAATTACAATGGTCGGGATTCTAAATTCCTTATACCCCCGTCAGGGTGGACTATAAGGCAATCCTAGGGTGTCACTAGTCCCGTCAGGGTAAATATGATCCACCTTTAGATGTTTAAGTTTTATTACCTCATTGGCCCTAGAATTAGCTAAGTTCGTCAGAATCAATAGCTTCTATCCTAGATTCGAATAAATGGTTCTGTATTTAAACCCTCCGTCAGGATGATCCAATTGCCACTAATTGGAATAGCCTAAATACTAACACCTGTTCTTAGTTAGCTACTCTAAAAACAGTAAAATAATCTCAATTTATTGAAAAGAGTAAAAGCCCTAATTTAGTTTAATTCAATAAAAACCCAAATTCAACATTCGTTAATTAATAAGATTGGGATTCACCCATTGTTTGTTCTCAAGCACTATCAATTGTTTAGCTCATATTAAAAAGAAATACTAAATTAAAAATAAAGGAATTCATATTTGATTACAAAATTAAAGATAAGAAAAACCTAATTTCCGGAATAGGAATGACTACGAACGGAGATATAGACCCTCTCCAGCTCTTGTAGCTTCTTCTTCTCCCTTCCGTTGACTTCTCTCTGGTGTTTAATCTTGTAGAATGTGAATTGTGTGAAAAATAGAAGTCCAGACCTCCTTTTATAAGTGCAAATTCGGACTAGGGCTTGGACCAGAAAATAAAAGCCTAATTAAATGTCCAAGCCCACTTTCTAAGCCCAAAATCCCGTAACTGATGATAGGCCTTCACTAAAACAGCTTTTCCCGATGCGTTACAACTCCGATTGACCTCATTCCAGTTGCTAAAGTTCCGTAACTCGATAAGGAATGATTTCTCTTCAAAGGTCAGCGGCTAAATCATCGCTTAAGCACCTCGAAATCAGCAATCTATGGCCTGGAAAGTGGATTTTCAGCTCTAAAAATAATATCTTCGGGATTTGTCTTCAAGTCTTGACTCTAATTTACGATCTTTGACCTTCTCCTCGGATTCCTCTCCTAGCTAACATCTAAAACCTGTAAACTTTACACTAAAAATACCAATATTACGCGCAAAAGTTTAATAAATTAAAAATGCTAGAAATAAAAAGGTAATTCCGGATTATTGAATATTTAGTACAAAAGTCTATCAAATTAATTAAATAAACACCAAAAATGATGTCTCCTAAGGGTCTAAAATAAGAACAATTAGGGAGACATCATTAATCCATATATCTTTTCAAATATTTATACTTTTCCCATTTCCAATCTGGTATATTCCATATTTTTTATAAGGTTCCTACCTTCTAAAATACTAGCCCAACTCCAAGTTCTACTTTGACGTGATTTAACATCCATAAAATTATTATTATGAAAATAAATACCTTTTAAAAGTCTGGCTACTAGAGAAGATGGATTGTTCATGATTCTCCACGCTTGTGCTGCCAAAAGTGATGTATCCATTCTTTTGAAGTCTTTAAAGCCTAAACCTCCTAGCAGTTTTTCTATAGCCACTTTCTCCCAAGACAACCGGTGTATTCTATTCTTTTCTCGAGAGTTACACCAAAAGTTAGAGATAGCTGAGATTAACTTATTACATAACATGATAGTATAAGAAAAAAATGGACATAGTATAATTAGGAATAACTTGTAAAATGGCTTCAATGAGAACTTCTTTACCACCTTCCGAAAGTAATTCAGCTTTTCAGCCATCTGTTTTCTTAAAGAGTTTCTTCACGATACATTTTAAAGATTTCACTTTTGATCTATTGTGACATAACAGAATCCCTAAATAATTCCCTAAATCTTATGTTTCCTTAATATTTATTTCATTGGTTACATAATTTCTTTGTCTTGAGGAGTTTCTTTACTAAAATAATAACTAATTTATCGAAAATTTATTTTTTGTCTAGCCACAAAAATAAATATCTAAACATTCCTCAAAAGCTTGAATATCAGTTTCGTCGATAGTAATGAAGAATAATGAATCATCTGCAAACAATAAATGGAAAATGCTGGGGCAGTTTCTATCTACTTTTATTTCTTGTATATTATTGTTAAGCTCGTAATGTTCTATAAGACAAATAAGGGATTCAGTCATAATCGTAAAAATGAAGACTCCATTTAAATCAATTTGAAAAGAAACCGTGGTAATACAATTTTTGATCCATAATATCCACCTATCACAAAAACCTAATATTTTAAGAACAAGAAGGATATAATCCCATCTTACCTGATCATACACTTTTTCCATGTCAAATTTTAGTGTTGTCATATGTTTTGTATTCTTCCTTTTCCTACTCATGAAAAAGAGATTTCTTGGGCAATTAGAATGTTGTCTTGAATAAATCTACCTTTGATAAATTTCGATTGTGTTGGTGAAACTATATTATTCATAAAGCACTGTAATCGATTAGAGAGCATCTTTGCAATGATTTTATAACCAAGATTAACGCATGAAATGGGGCGATAATCATCGAGATTTTCCTAGGTTTCTCCTTTTGGGATGAGAGTTATAAGCGTATCATTAAGATTTTCTAATGTAATATTATTGAGAAATAAATCTTGAACGTTATGAAAACACCCTCTTAAATAATATCCCAAAATTCTTTATAAAACTTATCATTTAAACCACGAGGATTCAAGAATTCGTGGATGGGTCCGTTTATAGTTACAAGAGTGGTTTCGGCAAAACGGATTAAAATACAAGCTAAGAAGGGTCACAAACTTCGGATAGTAGATGTGCATAGCCTAACCCACTGTTGGGAAGACTATATAATCAAGGAATAATTGAGGTAACACGTCGAACTTTGAAAGACGTTAAACAAAAGTGCTTATTGGGAGACATCCCACAGTATTTTATGTTTTTGTGTTTTTATTCTTTTTAGTTAGTTTATGTGTTTTTAAGTGCATATTGCAGTAATAAGGAAGGCATAAGTGTTTTTGGGATGTAGGTATGCAAGAGTTCGAGTTTGGGGTGGAAAACAAGAAAATTCTTGGAGTTAAAAAGGCCTGGACAGAACTATATAGGGATACACCGCAGGTATTCGCGTTGCACCGCACCTATCAGCGTGAATTTTTTTAATGAAACTTCGAACTGACATAACTTTGCGCTTGGGTATCGACATTCACTTTTTCTCGAGTCTAAATCGCATATTTTTTCGAGATATATCCAATGGGATGGAGAAAACCTAAGTTGGAGGTAAAATAAAAAATGTATTTTTTCGTGTCATCCAGAGAGGTACACCGCACCATCCTTGCGGTGCACCGCAGGTCCAAAAAACCGTGGCGACGGTTCACAAATACTAGAAAATTGTCGAGGCCAACAACACAAAATCGTATCGACAACTCGCGACCACGGTTTGGAAACCCTCGAGTCCGGTACACCGCGCCTCACGTCCAGTACACCGCACGACGCCGCCAGATCCAACTGCAAAGGTTAAGGGTTTAAAGAGAAGGTTAGTACTAATTACGAATTTTTAATCCTTAAGCCTCTATTTCTTCCCCAAGGCACCCAAACTCCATGAAACACCAGGAAAGCTTCATCAAACCTTCACCTTACATTAAAACACCACTGATGTCTCCTCATTTGTGATAGATTTATATTAGGATGAGACATCATTTTTAGTGATTTAGAAGTCATTATAGTCGATTTTCTTGAGAAATGCTACACTTTCCTATTTTGAGTCTTGATTTAGTAAAATAATATTTTTAGAGCATATTGGGTTTAATTATTTATTTAGTGTGAAGCTTTAAAGATAATTATGGAGATTAATTAGATTCCAAGTCAAAGACTAAAAGATATGGAAAGAGATAAGCATGGTAATTGGAGATAAGGAAATAAAAGCTAAAAACATGGAAAAGGAAAAGCTGCCTTAATCCTGAATTTCTGCACCTACGACCACAAATCAGCTTATATCTCAAAAACGGTGTGGAATTTGGAGAAACGGTCAAGAGCAAAGTCGAAGATCTTTCCGATACTATGAATTTGGTATACTCATACGCATCAAACGGATGAGTATTGAAGCTGCTAGGACCAAAAGAAAAACGGGTCTGATTTCATGTTTTTAGGGTTACGAATTTGAGTTGGGCTTGGAGTCCACCACTTACTTCTCCTTCAAGAAAACGAATTAGGGCTTCCAAGACACCTATAAATACACCCTCATACCATTGTAAACATGTCCTTGCTCAGTTTTAAGCTTAGGCTTAGTCCTTACTTGTATTTTCTCACTTTTAAATAATAGCTTAGTCCTTATAATTAATTATTCATCCTTAGCAAGCTATTCATCCAAGAAGCAAGCTGACCTATAGAGGAAGACAAGAAGAAGAAGTTGGAGAGTGACAAACTCCTCTTCTACATCTCACCTTCTCTATATTTAGGGTATTTAGCTATAGATTTATGCTCAACCATATTTCTAAGCTTTTATTCTGTAAGTTTTACTTTTAATTGTTGGGTTATTATTTTGTCTTAAATTCAATAATACTATGTGTTTATTCTAATTGATTGAGCTTGGCGTATATTGTTATTATGTGTTTTGACTTATTGTTACATCCTTAGATTTGGTCAATCTTAGGATTATTCTTAGTTATTGACAACACCACATAATCGTCTAGTTTTGATCATTCGCCTAACTAGATAGCCATAAAGGTTTGATTTAATCACCAATCATTACCCAAGACCTTGGTAGTGGAGAGGTTGCTCCTAAGCCTAGAAAAGGCTAGGTAGAATTTAGAATCCTGGTTAATATATAATGCTGAATCTGTGACAAGTTAGAATAACAAGTTAGTAAAATAGACTCATAATATTAATCCTAATTTATTGAACTTACATTAATATTTATTTATCAGCATTCATATTTGTTTATTTCATATCAGATATTTATTCACCTTTTTATATTTTTATCTAAAACATCTAAATTCATCTACGCTTGTTAAATATAAATAGAACTAACGGATTAAATCCCTGCGAACGAACTTAACTTATCATTAAAACTTGCAAACGATCTGTGATACTTGCAGTGAGTTCCGTGGTTCTCAAGGGTGTGTGCTCTTTATTATTATTCTTATTTATCTATTTATTTGTCACACCTTTGCCCCCACCAACCACCAAATAACCATAACTTCATATCCAAATACTTCCCAACCTTCCTATAAACAAGAATCAAACACCCAAATCATTCTAAAACACCTAGAATCAAGATCCAGAATTTTCCATAAACCTTTTTAAAATTTCTTAAACCTTTCTCAACCATGCAATATTCCATCATACCTATATAATGTCTGTAGTTCTTGCGGTGGACAACGTATAGAATTACCCCATTAAAGAGATAGAAAAGAATCAAAGTAAGGTTTTGGGAGAAAACAAGAAAGTAAAAACAAGAGATTTCTAGAGTGTGATTGATTGGGATGGAGCATAAGAGGATGTAAGGGAAAGCAAAATCGGTGATACATGAAGTTTACATACAAGGAAAGCACTGCACCCTATTCCATGTATTAATCAAGCGAGGCAATTGCCTCGAAGAGTATGTTTTCTTTCTTCCTTACCATTTCTTTATGCAATATTTGTTGTCTTAATTTTCTTATCGAGTCTTTTTCGAGTCGTGGGGACACGTCTCATTTTTTAGTTTGGGGTGTGGGGATTCATTGTCTCTGATCTCCATTTTTATGTGTTTTACTGTTTTTAGGAATAAATTAAAATTTTCGATAGAGGGGATTAGATGTAAAGTGTGTTTAATAGCTTAAAAGCATAAGCTCAATAAGTTAATGATAGAAAGTAGTATGTTTATGAGCTGTTTTATTTTGTATGCTCTGAGTATTTGCAGGAAACACACGTTGATAGTATAGAAAGGATAAGTTAGCAATGCGATAGAAAGTATGTTCGATCTCAGGGAGCCATGAGTGGTGTGTAGTCCGTGAGATCCAAGCTAGTTGATAAAAGTTAAGAGAATAACGAAATTGCATAGTTTAGAAAGTGATTAAGGCGGTTCTTTGATAAACCCCTTGTTGCCTTTTAGCTTGTTGTCCATTTATTATATTTACATCCTTCTCAGCCCCTTCTATCCTTTCTAAAGCCTTTTTATTTAGCCACATTATAAGCCATATACTTTTAGATTTTAGGACTTTTCCATATGACCCGCACTCGAATCGCGATGCATAGACAGTTGTTTTAGAACTAGAGTTTGGGGTGGTGGGTCCACCATTATGGGAATTGTTATTGGGTTGGAAATTTTTTAGCTTATTAATTGTGCTTTGTTCTATATGTTGATGATGATTCTCATGTTTATTATATTGTAACCCTTTGTCGGGGTAATAGTAAATGAAAAAAGCTGAAAAGCATGAAAAGAAAAGAAAAAATATGTGAAAAAGAAATTAACTAGTGAATAGCCTAATTACTATTACCTATCTCTGATTAGCTAATTCATTGATAGTGAAATAAATATAAAATAATAAGCAATATGAAATACCCAATTCAAATTAAACTAGAAACTAGTCCCAAATTGAAATACACTAATTAAATAAATTAGGGTTCATCCCAAAAATGCGATTCTCAAGTATTTGAAGTTTAGCTCATAATGAAATTAAAAAACAGAAAAGAAGTTAATAATATACATGTTCCTAATAACAGAATTAAAATAAGAACCTAGATAGAGGAATTGACTTGAGCTGTTGTTGGAGGAAAAGGATTCTTCAACTTCTGCTCTTGCTTCCGCCTCTTGACGCTCTCTCTAAGGATGATTTAATTTTAAGGTTTTATGAGAGGTGCTGCATAATGAGGTCTAAAGGAGCTTATATAGTGCTCAAAATCAGATTGGGGCTTAGGTTAAGAGGATTAGGTCAAATTATAAAAAGCCCAAGCCCATCTTCTTCTTTAATTCTCGTAACTGGTGTACAACCCTTATAAACCGGCTGTAACTTTTGCATAGAAACTCCAAATGGACTCATTCCAGTTGCAAAATCTTCCTAGCTCAATAAGGAATCAAACCTATTTACGGCCCAAAGGCTGAATCCGCTCCTAAGTAGCCCAAAGAACAGCAATTTCGTAACAGTCTTCCAGATCTGCAACTCCTCTAGTCAAGTTCTTGGAAATTCTCTTCTTGCCTTTAGCTCCTCCACTTGATCTAGGACTTCAATTCTCACTTCTCCTCCTTTTATATGTTCTTCACAGAATCATGAAACTACTAACTTTGCACTAAAAACGAACAAATTAACGCGCAAAAGCTCTAAAAATGCAAATAGTCTAATTCCAAGGGGAGAAAGTGCAATATGACGAAATAAGCATAAAAGTCTATCAAAAAACTCAAATATTCACCTAAAATGATATCTCCTCATGGCTAATATTTAGAACAAATAGAGAGACATCAGACATCAACATCACGTCCGAAACCTAGAAATAACATTTTGTCTGTTATGTGGCATGTTTGGGTTATGCTAGAGTGGCATTTTGTTTCACATAAGGATCAAAATTTGTGTGAAATTTTTGGACAAATAAATAGTATCCAAACTTTTCTAGGTCGATCACCCTAAAAAGATCAATGTATATAATTTTCTTTAATAATTACAAATACATGCAATTCATAAAATTGTATGTGACATGGTTTCAACTTACAAGTGGGTTGAGTTTTGGTAAAAGTAAGAAACGGTACAAGATTTTGAGATTTACTAATAAACTTTGGTAAAAGAGAATTTAAATCTTTGCTAAAAGGCTCAACCGACCTTGTGCAAGGGGAGCATGAGAGACCTCCCAAGGCTCATCTAAGTAAGGGCTTATTTTTTAAATATTTTTTATAGTATATTAAACTAAAAAAATGTATTTACGTTCAAATAAATTGCTTTTCATAATATGGAATGTAATATTAGATTTCCAAATTACAACTCCTACTACATAACACCTTTAATATTAGCGATTTTTAAAGTTCTTTTTATATATGTGAATATCTTATCATTAAAGTATATACTAGACAGGCACAAATGCGATCTACATCAAAGAAATCAGATTATCAGATATTTATACATCACGATTCAAACATCACGATTCAAGTGTCAGGCAATTTATTGTTTAGTTTTATCTATAATTATTTTTATATTTTTATTAATTATATTTGCATATATGTTTAATTGTTAAAGATTGTTGATTGAGCTTTATTATTTTAAATTGGGCATTTTTAAAATTATTAAATTTTAATTGCGATAATGACCTCTTCTTCTCCTCCTTCTCTTTGTAAATTGGTTAATTATAATTTTGTTAGTTGGTTAATAATGGTAGATTGATGATAACTTTGTTGGCTTTATTCTATGTCTTATAATTATAAACCAGATTGATGTTTAATTATAATTAATTTTGCTGGTTTCAAATTTCGATTGATTTTAGCTAGTCTTTTTCTTTTTAAAATAAAAATCAATCTTCGATACTTTTAACCGATTGCAGAACATGAAAATGTATTCCAAAATTAACGATCTTACACAATTCATCTGTTAGACCAAATTTAGGTGGGAACAAATAACTTTAATGTTTATTATGTTACAATTGTTATGTTAAATTACACCCATGACAATTGTCTAGGTTCGTATTTTAAGTTTGCTAGCTAAACATATCAATGTAAAAATAAAATTAGCTAAATTTTACCTATGTTTATTTAGAAAATATAATAAACTAATCATTTGGAAGGATATGGGTAAGAACATAATTTTAGTTTGGAGAATCTTGTAAAAATAATAAAGAATCAAGGTTATTTTGTAATTTAGGTTTGAACTAGATTTTTAGATAGTTAGTAAGAGAATGATATTAAGACTTTAGTGCTAATGTATATTTTAATGTTTTTTCTTTAAAAAATCAGGCAAATTAGCAATATACCCAGATTAAGGGTGGATGTATTTCTACAACTTAAATGTATACTATAGAAGTATACTTGTTACTTTTGGAGATACATTAATATATTTGACTATTTTACATAATGTAAAGGTTAGTGGTGCAATTAATCTCGTTTTCATCAACTCTTAAGTATTGTTAGATTGTGTGGACAGTGATCAGTTATTTCATAAATTTCAGTAAGAGTGGGAATTTTGTGAAATTTAGTTTCGGTAGTGATTAAGGAGAGTCACTTCGAGTTAATGATCATGTGAAAATCTAGTGATTATATAGACAAAACACCATTGTATTTGGAATTATATACGACATCCCTAATTCTTGATGATGATCAATTTCCCTCCAATTATTACCACGCACGTTGTAAATTAGAGAATAAATTTCTCTCACAATACCTATACAAAAGTTACGATGATTTTACCTTGCAGCTTGATCGATAAAGAAATAGTCTTGAAAACGTTTAGTTCGGATCAAATCCCAAACCCTCGCAAGAAAACGATTTAACATAATATCCTTTCAGGCATGTATATCGGGGTAAAGGAATCTCTCTAAATTCTCTCAGTGACGGTTTACATAAAATAATGTTGTTAACCCATGAGATACTTTTTTTTGTGTTAAAAACAATAAGATACAAATCAACCCATTACATGGTTTGTAAACATCTATATAATTATCTAGAACAAAGGTATATCTAAATTCGGTGCAAAATTGCCTAGAGATTTGTATTTAGAAACCTTGAGGTTATTGTGTTATAAAAGGGGCGTCGGACGAGTGTAATATATTTGTGATTTTCGATAAGATGATGGTCGATAAAATTAGGATTTTTAATAAAATCATACACAAATTTACAAACGCACCTGCAACGAAGTAATGATTTCACAGACATCTTCAATTGAATTTCTTCTACTAATTTTCCAGGTAAAGACTTTTTATTCTTGCTCATAACTTTTCCCATTTTTGTGAGCTATTTCCCTTCACTTGTATGTTAAGGTCCGAACAACAATTAGATCAGTGTCTATGAAATATTCTTTTTGTGAAATATCTTTTCCCGGCAAGTTTTTTTTCTTTCTTTTTCCACTTGAGTTTTGTCTTAAATCCCAAACTTCTCCTACCATTCTGGAGAAAATTGGTAATTTTAGTGCATTTTACTTCTTAGAAAAAATAAAATTTATAATGAAATAAATTAAATGAGTAATGCTGGATATCACCCCAAATTGCATCGCCTTTATATCGCCTCTTATGTGGACCAATCATGAAAAAGAGAGAAAATGATAAATCAGGAAAGAGAAATCACATGATTGGTCCATTTAAAATCCACCTAGGAGACGATATAAAGGCGATGCAATTTGGGGTGATATCCAGCATTACTCAAATTAAATATACAATTAAAAAAATAGATCCTAATTATTTTTGTTGCAGGGTAGAGCCATTTTTTGACTCGGGGTTATTGAATAATATAATGAAATGAATGTATATAAACTAAAATTGTATACGACCAAAATTATATTTATATAATGATTCCGACTTTATAGAAAGAAAAAGCCAAGGTTCATATATTCACATTGCCACGAAAGTTATTGATTATTATTAAGTACGTAGTATATGTTATTGCCTTTTTGCATAATATAGGGACTATGTATACTATGTAGGGGAACTTTAGGATTTAAGATAAAACTCAGGTGAAAAAAGAAAAAAACTTGGGCGGGAAAAGGAATATAGGAGATATTTCATAAACACTAACCTAATCGTTAAGCTAATTGTTATTCGGATCTTAACACACAAGTACAAGTGAAGTAGCTCACGAAAATGGGAAACATTATGAGCAGAGAGAAGCAGACTTTACCTGATGAATTAGTAGAAGAAATTCTATTGAAGATGCCCGTGAAATCATTGCTTCGTTGCAGATCCGTTTGTAAATTTGGGTATGATTTCATTAAAAACCCTAATTTTATCTACAATCATCTCATAAAAAACCACAAGTATATTACACTCATACGACGCCCTTTAGATAACATAATAGCCTTACGTTTTCTAGATTATGAATCTTTAGGAATGTTTGCACCGGATTTATATATACCTTTTGTTCTAGATAACCGTATAGAGGTTTCGGGACCATGTAATGGGGTAATTTGTATATTTGATTGTTTTCAAGACAACAAAAGTAGCTCGTTGTCCAACAAAATTGTTGTATGTAACCCATCATTGAGAGAATTTAGAGAGATTCCTTTACCTCAATACACATGCAGGAAAGGATATTCTGTTATATCAGTTTCTTGCGAGGGTTTAGGATTTGATCCAAACCTAAACGTTTACAAGACTGTTTTCTTTATCGACCTAGCTGCAAAGAATCCTCCTGGTTCTCGTATAGGTATTGTCAGAAAAACCTATTCTCTAATTTACAATGTGGGTGGTAATAATTGGAGGGAAATTGATCATGAGCAAGAACTAGGGATGTCGTATTTAAGTCCGTACTCATATAATGTGTTGTTAAACGGAGCATTGCATTGGCTTGCCGAGGGTTCCTCTGATGAGTGGATTGAATTTATCCTGTGTTTTGATTTGAGCACTGAGGTGTTTCGACGCATTGCACTTCCGACTATAGAATCTGAAGTAGTTATCAATCCTAAGGTAACAAAAACTCTAAGTCTCACAGCCTTCAATGATTCGCTTGCAATTTTCGCGTTTGGTCATTGGGATACCATGGAAGAGCATGTTGTTGAGATATGGGTGCTTCAACAATATGGAGTATTTGAATCTTGGACAAGACAATTAAGGGTGGGACCTATGATGGATATCGTGGAGCCACATTTGGTTAGGAAGAACTTTGAAATACTTTTCTCAATAAAAGGAGTAGATGATGATGATGATGATGATGAAGAAATAAAACTGGTCTCACGAACCTGCTCAGGCACTAATATAATGAAGGATCATGAGATTGATGGCTATGGAGATGATTTGCTTAGAGTATTTGTTAATCAAGAGAGTCTTGTTTCTGTCAAGTGAGAGATGGGTATATGTTGAATTGTAAACTAAAGATTATATTTCAGCTAAAACTATGTTTATATTTGCTGTGTTATAGTATTTGCTATGTTGTTGCTCTAAAGGCTACTGATAAATTGACATTTGGAAGTGTTACATGTTTTCCAGTTTGTAGTAAGAATTACATTCACTTTTCTGATTGTTGTGTTGCCGTACTTGTATGTGTGTCAGTGTGTATCAATCAATATATTATCTGTGCATGTTAGTCCGGCATTTAATTGTGATGTTTTTCGTCTTAATTAATTTTGTCTTCCTGGATTGGATTCTGAATGTGTAAAATAAATATCATATCTAAAACATATAATCCAGATTCTAATAAGAATCAAATTTTAGGGAATTTCATCTCAAATCATTGCCCATTTGTTAGGGTTCATGATAGTAGTTATAATGAAATGCAGATTCAATTACAATGATGGAGCTTCTGTACTACCCAAAAAATGCCGTTGTCTCATAATGTATTTTAGCCATCATATGGTGAATTTTATATAGTTAAGTGAGTCAGAGTATCAGATAGGATTCTTCAGTCATATTCATCAAACTATTGCCTATTGGATCAAGTAGTAACAGAATTATTGGTCGTTCATTTTCCTCTAAATATTTGATGATCGTTACACTCCACAGTTAACCATGTTACATAGGGTGGAAGCTCAAAAAAAAAGAACAGCACTCTAGAATTCACATTCATTGCAGAGCCTGTCAATGGGCATTTCTTTTAAAGTTGGAAAATAAGACATATATTGAAACAGAAGAAAGTGGTAAAAGGTACATAGGCCCAAAACAAGTCCGATCAGTACACTCCTAAATCTAAGATAACAGCCAATTAGGGAGGGGGTGAAGACACCCAACTGCTAAACAAAACACCCTTAAGTGCTTGTTTTGCAACCCAATCGACCACTATTGTTCTTTCTTGGCATGAACCTGAAAGACATATTCCAAGGCTAAGCGCTGAAACCAAAATCACAACTATATTTCATTCGTCCGTGGCCCATCTGATTTATCGACAACCTTAACAACCTTATCTTTCCTCGATGACGAATCTTTTGGTATCATTGCCCCGGATTTAGATCTACCTCTAGCTCTTACATATGTTAGAGGACCAAGTAATGGGTTAATTTGTATCTCACATAGCTTAAAGAAGATTGTTTTATGTAACCCATCACTGAGAGAGTTTAAAGATATGCCTTTACCCCGATTACATGCCAGAAATATTATTATGCTAGATCATTTTCTTGCCATGGATTGGGGTTTGATTCAAAGACAAATATTTACAAAGTTGTTTCTTTTATTTAATTCTCTCCGAGTCCGAATCATCCGGGCTACATCCATGGACCGGGTGATAATCCTGAATTTGAAATTGTGGTTCCAGAAAAGATTCAATGGCTAATTGACAGTGTGGGTATTAATACTTGAGAGAAATTGACCATCATCAACAACTAGGGATGTCATATAATACGAATTTCCTCTGAAGTGTTGTTAAAAGGAGCATTGCATTGGATTGCCGTGGGTAGAGATATTACCTCGCGGTGATTCAACACATAAGATTTCCAAATATTGATACTGAAATAAATTGGCAAAGCCTCATAACTGTAAATGCATAGCTCTCCCTTTCGTCATACAATCTTTGGGAAAATATGGAAGAAGAGTTTGTTGAGATATGGGTGCTGAAACAATATGGGGTGGCTGAATCTTGGACAAAACAATTTAGGGTTGGATCTCTGAGGGATATGGTGAAGCCTCTTTGGTTTAGGAAGAATGAAATACTTTTCTTGAAAACAGTTCATTTTCACTAAGCTTGGACACCAATGAAATGGAGTATTATGAGTTTGATGGCTATGAGGGTAGGTTTAGAGTTTTGGTTAATCAAGATAGTCCAGTTTTTATAATGTGAAAGATGGGTATGCTAAATTGTAAACTAAACCTTTTATTTTCGCCTAAACTATATTTAAAAATTTGCAGTGTTGGTAACTTTGCTATCTGTTATGGAGTTCATGTTGTAATGGCCCATCGACAAATTGTTATTATTTCTTTTGTGGTGCTTTTCTCTCTATCTTATAGATTGACATGTTTCTAGTGTGTGTTCCTATTTCTTTTGTGGTGCTTTTCTCTCTATCTTATAGATTGACATGTTTCTAGTGTGTCGTAAGATTTACATTCCCAGTTCTTTTTTATGCATTGAGTTACTATGATTTATGATATTATATCTCCGAATTTTAAGATAGTCAAGTTATTTCTAAACAACAATTGACAATGATCATTAAAATATTCAACCGTTTCTTTGGAATCTAATGTTTTGAAGAAGAGTGTTTTTTGGAAACATGCATACATAAATGACAATAGCCTAACGATATTGAATTTCATTAGGGCCATCCTGGCTTGTAAAATCCTCAATGTCTTGCAATTTGTAGTCCATAATAACCATTTGAATATACAACCCCAGTCTTTGACAAAAAAAAAAAAAAAAAAAATATACAACCCCAGTCCCCAGATGGGTCTATTGTCTCCAATTGAGGACTTTTGCCATAGAACCTTAAGATTTTGAATTTCATTTTTGTGTAAAATCTCCATTCTCCAAAGGTTCAACTTTGTAATGATGTTCATGTTGAAAATGACCAATTTTCTTAACTAGACTTTAACCCTTAGAAAATTCTTAGATTTTATAAACTGGTCATGTATATTATCAAAGCTGTATTTGTAAACGAACTAATACATTTGTGAATAGCTTAGATTCGACCGAAAAAGTTATTCGAACTCGTCTCATTAATAAAATAAGCTTGTTCAATCCTGTTTGTAAATTATTTGTTTATTATAATAATACTAAACTACGTTAGCGTAAAAAATATTCTATCAAAATTTCAATATCAACTCGGATATCATTCATTTCTTTAAGCCTAATATTTTTCATCAATATTCTACTCTTTATATCACACACTTTATCCTACATAATCTTTTATGTTAGTTTTACTAAACATGTTGGTAATTTAAGCTCAATTTGGAAAAAGGTCATTTAGTTTTGTTTGAAAAATTAAACAAACAAGGTTGGACATCTAATATCAACTCATTTAAAATTTCAAGTAAAACAAACAAGTTTAAATCTCTAGTATTTTATGTGTCTCGATTTGTTTACAACCCTCACAACGGGTAACCTAAGAAGTATGTGAGTATTTTCATTTTTTATTATGATTTGGAAGGCATAAAAAAGAGTAAACTAGAATAGAAAAAAACTTTCGGTCCTTTACAAATTGGTTCGCGGATGAAGCTTATGAAGTTGATTCATGTAGGATGACAAATAGAGAATTTTAAGATCGGGCCTTCATTTATCATCTATCTTAAGAGCTATGCACGAAACACAGCTCTCGGGGAAATAATGATAACCTCACAAGATCAGGCCAAACATAGGCAGATCCAATCCAATCGCAACGCAGTCAAACTTGAGAATATGGGCTAAACTTGAGGTCAGGAATAGACACTCAATTTGTGGCGGTGTTGTGCAAGACCCCATATAATGCCATTACAGGGCGAACTACTTGGAACAAGCTGAGATTTATGGTGTCGACCTAACACCTAGTCATGAAGTTTCCGACTAACAAAGGGAATATAGTTATCTGGGGGAAATCACGATAGGTCGAGGGTTTGCTATTACAATTCGCTTATAAGAAGCGATGTATTTATAGTTGACCTCTGAGCCCCAGGCTAAAAGCTGGTCCATGTCAAGATTTTAATTTTGGTCCCAATTGGAAATCCTGATAAAAAGGTAAAGATAGGGGAAACACTCAAAAGGAAACCTAAAAGAAGAGTTGTGTTACAAACTCGAGGATATTAAAAATATGTTCGCCTGGAAAACTAAATACATGATAGGAATTGATTGCCTTGCCAATGCAACCGCTAGGCATAAATACCTATCTTTTATTGACGCCTTCAAGAGATACAATCAGATACTTTTCATCCATGAAGACGAAGAAGACCGCCTTAAACATTTTTTTGTAAAGAAATTTGTTATTTTTTTTTATTTTTTTTTTGGACATTGGGAGGGTGCCTAAGCACCCAAAATAAACAAACCAATCATCCTATCCCTATCTTACTAAAAACCGAAGACAAATCGAAAATACTAAATGTATTTCGATTGACAAAAGTTGCCGCGTGCCTAGCCTCCTTCGCCAACTTATCCGCATTTCTGTTGAGCTTTCTACTGATGTGTTTGAAAGAAACTTGCCCAAACTCTTCAGCGTTGTGGATAATTTTTTGTAGGATGCGTTGGATATTCCAACGAGCTGCTGACACCTGCTTTATACCTTGAATAATCTCAAGGTTATCTGAGTGGATTGTTATTCTCTTCCCCGAGAAGTAAGCTCCAATCTGTGTTGCTTTAAGAACTGCCTCTGCTTCTCCTTCCAGGGCCGAATTGCAATCAATGCTAGTACTTTGTTTGATGGGCATGCTTTGTTCCTTTTGAAATCCAACAACTGCTATTCCCGTAGGTTCCCATTTGTTTGAAAAAGATGCATCACAAAATAAAGTAATATCCTGCTCCTGTTCTTCATTAATTGTGTTCCTATTTGGTTCTTCTCTGTTATTGAGTCCTTTATAACCTTCTCTGAGCCAGTTAATCCCGTGAATTTCTTGCATAAGTTTCTTTGATGCAATATTAATCCCCATTCCGTCAGCTGCAGTTCCCTCGTGTATAGCTTTCATCTTTGCCTTCCATATGTTCCACAAATTTATCATTAAAAAATCTCGTACCACATTCTCATCCCATCCCCCTTTTGTGTAAGATTTAATGACCTTCAGAAACCAATCTTCAATCTTATCGTCCTGTTCATCCAGTATTTTAATCTGTAGAATAGATCCTGCCCAAATGTCTTTGCACATCGTACAATGAAGAAGTATATGTTCAACATCTTCTTTCTCGTGATTGCACCATAGGCAGTTTGTGGCATCCGCGCATTTGTAAAGAAATTTGTTATGGTCCGCTCAATATTTAGAACTTTCACTTTATTCCCCAGATTTTAAATATTATACTAATTATATTATAAAACCATTTCATTCACGTCAATTCTAACCACTTCTATTTTTTCTCTCTCTTCAAAACCAAGCATCCTCCGTCCAGCTCCTCCAACAAGCACCACCACCACCATTTTCCAGCTCTTCCAACAACCAGCGAAAATAGAAATCAAAACCAGTGTTATTACAGTTTCCAGATCCGAGGTTGTTCGATGCTGTATTCTGCCGCTCTCCTGCTGTTCCAGATCTGTCCGTTTGAACCAACAGTAGCGACTTCTTCTGAGATGCGAACCAGCGGCTGTCTTCTCCGATGTTGCGGTGGTGCTCCGATCTCCTGAGATGCGAACCAGCTCTTGATTTATGGCGCGAGGTGGTTCTGTCTCCCATCGCTGCAAGTTTTCGTCGGAGGTCTCCGCAGTTGCAGAACCAGATCGAGTCACGCGCCACTTCGTCCTGTTGCGAGATCCAGCAGCGCAGAAGGAGGCGATGGAAGAAGAAGAAGAGGTGCTCCGCCGTTCTGGTTCGCAGCGCCGACGAGAAGAGGTGCTCTGTCGTTCTGGTTCGCAGCGCCGTTCTGGTGGTGGTGGTGTTATGGTGTTGTTCTCCTTCCAGATCTGTGTTCGAGACACCATACGAGTGATAGAAGCTTCGTTCTGTTTTTTTATCACCCTTGTTGACCAGATCTGGTCAACTTTGTATTTAGTTTAGGTTTTATTTTTATTTATCTATTGTAAATAGTTGTTTATTATAATTTTTTTCTTGTATATAGTTTGAAATGGTATAAAATACACATTGATTTTATAGAGTATTCCTTTAATTTCATAGAGTATTCCTGTAATTTTATAGAGTGTTTCATTAATTTTATAGAGTTCCCGTTTAATTCGATAGAGTATTCGTTTAATTCGATAGAGTACCCATCAAAATTGATAGAGTACTCATCAATTTGATAGAGTACTCATCAAATTGATAAAGTACTCATCAATTTGATAGAGTACTCATCAATTTTTTCCGGTGGTCGGAGGTCGGAGGTAGGTGGGTAGTGGTAGGTAGTGGAGAGAGAAACAGTGACATCACACTTTTTTTTGTCTTTTAGTGTTAGTAAGGGTAGGAAAGACAATTGTCAAAACAGAGGTCTCTAATAAGAAGGAATTCCTGGACCATACTCTATAGAGAAGAAAGATGGTCTCCAAGACCCTAAGTATAATTCACCCATATATTACACTCGTCCAACACCCTCGATAATACCGTAACTTAAGGTTTCTAGATTAGGAATCTCTAGGCGTTTTTGCACCGAATTAAGATATACCTTAGCAAAATTGTTTTATGTAACCCATCAATGAGAGAATGTAGAGAGATTCCTTTACCCCAATACACATGCCCCAAAGGATATTATGTTAAATCATTTTTTAGAGGGTTTAGGTTTTAATCCAAACCTAAACGTTTACAAGATTGTTTTCTTTGTTGACCTATCGGCAAAACAGAATCATCTTGATTTTAGTACAAGTATTGTGAAAAAATTACTCTAATTTTCAGTGTGGGTGGTAAATATTGGAGGGAAATGATCATCAGCAAGAACTAGGGACATCAGATATAAGTTTGAATACATATATTGTGTTTAACGAGCATTGCATTAGACTGTCGTGGGTAGAGAAATTTCCTCTGATGAATGGATTAAATTTATTCTTTGTTTTGTATGAGCATTGCGGTGTTTCGACGCATTGCACTTCCGACTATAGAATTTGAAGTACATATCAAACCTATGTTAAGAAAGCGTCTAAGGCTCATAGTTTTCAATGATTCCCTTTCTTTTTTCGTGTTTGGTCATTGGAGTACCTGGGAAGAACATGTTGTTAAGATATGGGTGCTGCAAAAACATGGGGTATTTGAATATTGGACAAGACAATTAAGGGTTGGAACTATGATGGATTTGTGGAGCCATATTACGTTAGATAGAATTATGAAATACTTTTGGGATTTTTTTTGGGGTTCTCAACTGTAGAGCTTTTGGTCACTCCTTGGATCACTGCCACGTTCTTTACCTTTATTTTGTTCATGTTTCCCAAACATATAATATTTGGGATTCGTCCTTATGCTCAAGGTAAATCACCCTATGTACACGGTAATCATTGTTCGCTCAGTGGCCAAGAATGGACTCCACAGTATGAGATGAACGTTTTTATACGCATCATAATTGAGTATAATAAAATTCGTAGGTATAATGAGATTACCTACTTGAAACAAGACATCTTCGATCAATCCTCATGGGCCTGTCAATGATCGGTCTGCAATTTTCAATATGACAGAGGTCGGCTTTTCTTCTTTAATTCCCAGCTCATCGAACACACTCTTAGGCACGATACTTACACTCGATCCCAAGTCACATAACCATTTACTGTCAAATTTAATATTAATCTTGATTGGAAGGTTTAACCCGATTGAATCTTTGAGCATTAGTGATAACTTTATTTATACCTTGGAGGATATCTCCTTAGTCAATGGCACTGTCACAAACTCTGCAAATTTGCTCTTCTTGGATAGTGTCGCCTCGAATAATCTCAAATATTTGAACACTTAATTGATGGTTTGAGTAATGGAATGTTGATCTTGAGTTGACTCAACATCTAGATGAGTTTATTATACTCAGAGTCATCATTCTTCTTAGAGACCCTTGAGAAAGAAGGCGGTGGTGAACGGATATTTCGTGGTGGTGGTCCCGCTCTCAGTATATCTTGTACCTTTGGTGCTTCCATTGGCTTCTCAACCACTTCTTCTTCCACCTTATCAATCTAGTAATCAACTAGTACCTCTTCTAGATTTGAATTGTGAGGCTTTTTTACTTTGATGATCTCTGCTTCGACGTACACAGCTAGTGGTGGTGATACAACCTTTCCACTCTGAAGGCCGATAGTCTTAAACGATTCGTAATTTGCATAACCATTTCCAAGTAACTAGACCCCAGCCTTCGTACCTTGCGCTTGTGTCATGAGTTGACCTTGTTGTAATTGATAAATAGTTTTAGTAAATTGTCTTAGTCGTTGCTCCATGAGTTGACTTTGTTGTTGTATACTCCTCATGGGTTCTGCGGTAGAGTCAATCTTTTCTTCTCTTTTTGTCATATTGTCCATTGAAATTTTGATGAACTGATTGAGGGACTTTTGTAACTCTCTTACCCCTTCTTGTGGATAGGCTAGAAGTGCCTTCTAATCTGGATTATCTTCATATACATTATACATATGTTTCCGATGAGCTTTTTCCAATGAACGGGTCTGTTCCAATAATGATTATATGGATGGTCGATAGTTATTGACTTGAGGAAGAGTCTGGTACAAATTACCTTGTTGATACATGATCACTCCTAGAGTGTGATAAAAATCAACAGTAAAGAAGAGAGACGACTACCAAAAGTGTATGAGTCACTAAGTAATAAGTAAGTAAAAACGAGATAATTCGTCTCCACAGGGATTGCGAGGTGAAACAGATGTGTTTAAACGATAGATAGAATTATTTGCGATGCAAAGTAAATAAAAAATAGATAAAGATATGTTTGTTTGGTTTTTGTTTATGAAAATATTAAATGCAAAAGTAAATTAACTACAATTAAATAAAAAGGCAATAAAGTAAAGACTAAAGGGTAACACAATATGAGAGGGATACTTGAGTCTCGCTAGGGATCCACCTAAGTTCATATATCTAATGCTTTCGTTTAAGGTCAAGTTGGTAATTCAATATTAGTCGAGACACTAAAAATTCCTAACTCCCGTTAGGGTAGACTTAGAAGCTATCCTACAATATTACAAACCCCGTCGGGGTGATTCTAAGCTATGCTTAGACGATTACGAAAATTTCCCAATTGGCTACGCGATTAGTTAAGCCCGTCAGGATCAATGGCGAATACCACGCGTCTATTATCTAGTTCAGTAATTAAACCCCATTATGGATGATCGCCGCCACTAGTGAATAGCCTAATTACCAGTACCTATTTCTATTTGGACAAATTACAAATATTCAATAAGCATGAAATGATAGTCAATATGAAATACCTAACTTAAATTAAATTGAAACAGTTTCCCAAATTTAAAATTACTAAATATATTAAACTAGGGCTTAGCCCATTACGCGATTCTCAAGTATAAAAGTGTTTAGCTCATATTCGAATTAAAAACATAAACAAAATTAATTAAATACATGTTTCCTAAAAACAAAAATAAAAGATTGAACCTAATTAAAAGAATGATTGGAGTTGCTGGTTGGAGAAAGGAGTTTCTCCAACTTTTTCTCTTGCCTAATTCTGAGGATTAGGAAGTCTTATATAGAGCTTAAACACAGATTGGGCCCTTATTTGACTTAATTACATGATTAAGGGCCTAAGTCGATCTTACTATTCCTACAACTGTTGAACACACTTTAGTAAAATAGGTGTAACTTTTGCACCCTAGGTCCAAATACCTGATTTCACGTCTCAAATTTAGCTAACTTAGAGGTGCACCTTTTTAATTTGAACCACCATGTCTGAATATGCACCGTTTGGGCTCAGGGAGACCAATAAGTGACGACTTTCCAGTTTCGAATGCTCCTCCTCCTTCACTAAGGTGATATCTTTCTCTCTTTTGACACTTCCTTTTGCTCTTGGACTTTGAACTTCACTTATTATTTTCATCTTAATGCCTCATAGAAATCATTTATCTAAGAACTTCATACTAAACAAACAAATTAACGCATAAAAGTTCTAAAAGTAACAATAGTATAAATCTGAAGGAAGAAAGTGCAATATATAGCAAAATATGCTTATAAATCAACTAACTAGGTCCAATTTCTAACTAAAATTATGTCTCTTAAGGGTACATATTTATCACAAAAAGGGAGACATAAACATCATTGACCACCTTGATAGGCCCCACGGTTTCCCATGAAGAACACAGACTCTGGATTTCTTTGGTAGTCTTCCAAACTGTGATTTTCGACCCCACACTCGAACACCCATATGGCTCTTGAAAAATCCGGTCCACGATGGCCCTACTGATTCATCTAGCTCATTCCAATAACTCACCAAGTCCATTAAGCACTTACCCTCACACTTTGAGGGTAGTACCTATTGAAGAACGTTGTTCACATCTAATCCTATGTGGTAATTAGATTTCGAGGTTGTTGATCATACCACTCACTAGCGCAGCCGGTTAGAAAGAATGCAAACTTTATGATATATTGTTCTTGAGTGACGCCTTGAGTAATGTAGGCATCACAAATCTGCATAAACTTTTGGACAATTATAACCAGATCTTCATGTGCACCCCTTCTATAATTACTGTAGCTTTTGAATTGTTTGAGCACATCCACATCAGACTTGAATCTCACGACCTGGATAGAGGGTGGGTGAATCCTCAGTTCTTGAAACTACTGGGGGTGCTTCTTTAACTATGGATCTTGTCCGGATGGACTTGAACACCTATTTGATCACCTTCGAGTTGTTGTTGACCTCTTGGAGGAACTTTATTGTTCACGTTTACCTCTACTTGCCCAGCTAGCAAGACTAACCCTAGTGGTACGATTGGGTTGCCTTTTCATCGTACTCTGCCAAATAATCCATTGTTTCTTTCTTTTCCTTTCATTCTCTCGCTTGTGAAGTCTGAGTATGCTTTCAGAATCGTCAAGCATGCACCAGATGATGATATCTGAGAAAGACAAAATAAGAAGAAGCGTAAAAACTAACAACAAAAACTAAAAGTAAACTAAACTTCTTAACTAGTGAATCCTTGACAATGGCGCCAAAAACTTGTTGTCTTCTGAAGTTTGATATAAAATTTCCACTAAGAAAGTTGCAGCTCCAAGTGCATGGGTCGCCAAATAATATAATGAATAAGTAAAGTATCGTCTCCATTGGGAATAACAAGTTATTCCCACTGTTCCCAAAAGGGTGTCACATTTACTTTTGTGCACATGTGATTACTAAAATGCCCTCCATAAAGTGCTTTGATATCTTAAATACTTGTTGGGAATATAAAATATAATATTTAATTAAGGGTTGAAGTGGTATAAAGAATTAAAAAATGTCTTTATTTTCTAAAGTGACAAACATTTGGAAAACAACTATTTATAGTATAAATGACAACCTTTTAGGAACAGACAGAGATATAGAGTACTTTAGTTCAAGTTTAGCAAGTTGTAACTAAAAAAATAAGAAATAAATATATTTATTTGGTTTTTTATTTGATAAAGATCAAACAAAGTAATATAAAAACTAATGACTATATAATAAAATTAAATAAAGGAGTCGTAAGACTCACTAACCATGAATAGTCCTAATTGCAGTTTCAGGGAAAATCCGGACGTTGTTGCTAATCGGGATTCTTAAGTCTCCATAAGTTCCTTCCGGATAAGTAAGGGGCTTCTATCTAACCCTAGGAACCTCTTCTGAGTAAATCCTACACATGTTATCAAGACGACTAAAGTTCTAACCCTATGTGATTATTTGACTAGTCAAGACCTTCTTGTGCAATAACGTACATAAAACGTAAATATCTTAGTTCCACTACAAAACCCTCTCCAAGGCACATTTTAATATCTACAAACCCAATATATGTGTACATCATACTCAAATTTAACAATTAACACAAGGATATAAACAATAATAACAATTCCATAATTTATTTAAATGTAAAATCCCAAATTCATACAATATAAATCCAAATAATGGATTAGTGTTCATATCCTAGCATCTCAATCTACTAATTAATTTATTTCATACTAAAAAAAATAAAAAAAAATCTAACATGGTCATGATTATAAAAAAGAAACAGAAAGGTAGAAAAATTACACTTAATAAGGGAATAAAAAGTGTTGTTCTTGAACTCCATCTCTTGCCTCCTTGATCTAAATATGTTTTCTTCTATATAATGATAAGTGTCATGTTTTGTTTGTCAAACTAAGTATATATAGGCTCCAGAAAGTATTTTGGGTCATTTGGGCTAACTTAAGTGAGTCAAAAGTGGCACAATGGACTCTTCTAAATCTAGACATCTTGGGTCTTTTCGGTAAGACTGGCATAAATTATACATCTCTACTCAGATTTGGACTCACTTTGACCATATTTTATAGAGCACGAGATCTATCTTGTTTGTAACTTTTATGAGCTAATTCACTGCCAATAATTTGTTATGATTTTTGCAAGTTAACAAAAACATTTTGTCAAGACTTTTTGTTGAGCTTTAGATTGTCTTCATGGCTCTTTCTGTGACTTAGTATGGGCCTCTTTGTAACTTTTTGACTTCATAGACTCATCTTGAGGTCTAAGAATATCCATGTACCTAAGAGCTACACACTTAATACGCAACTCATCTCAAAATTCCCCAAAGATATATATATCATCCAATACTAGCTACACCTCTTACGGATGGCAATGGTTATGGTTTCAAACCGAAACCGATGAAAATCTAAACGGATTAAAACCCGATGATGCAACAATGGATGAAACCGTTAGGTTATGGTTTTGAAAAGTGTAACCGCTTGTTGAATCCATTAGGTTATGGTTTTAGATAAAAATTAAAACCGAATAACCGAAAATCTGTTTATTATCATCATTTATTGTATATTTTATAATAGAGATAAATCCCTATTAAGTCCTACAACCCAATTGTCCACCCCTATCAAGTCCAATCCCTATTTTTCTCCCCAGCAAGTCCAGCGAATTATTTGATGTACCATCGTTACCCATATAGGAATTGATCTTATAAGATTCTTCCATAATTATCTCAATCCATTAATATTTTTTGTAACTGACTCCTCTTTTAAATCATATCTAATTAATCCTAAAATAAAGAAAGAAATCAATTCATTTAAAACATAAAAGTAAAAGTAAATGCTGGAGAACAATGAAGCCGGCCACCACTCCCTTCACGCCGCTCCTCTCCGCCGCGCCAGTAATGGGATGCTTCCCGTTCAACTCCAGCTTCCTCCCAAACAGCTGCTCCAGCTCCCTCAAGCTCGGCTACTCCTCCAGGTCTTTGTGCTGCAGCGCCTCCAAGCTCCTAATCCGCTGCTTCGCCAGGTCCGTTTATCACAGCTCTACCGGGAACCCTTGTCGTAATAGCTCTATGGAGGTAAGAAATGGCAGGGAGCAGGTGGGGGTGTCACGAAATAATGCAGCAACCGAGACTTTGTGTGGTGGAGAAGTGTTGTTGGTGGGGTGGTGCGAGGTGGTGGTGCGAAATGGTGGTGCGATGTGGTGGTGGCGGTTTTTGGGTGGTGGAGAAGTGTTGTTGGTGGGGTTGAAGACACTGCACATTTCTGATGGGTTACGTGTGGAATACCAGTGGTGTGTTAGTTAGTATCGGTGGTTCGTACTGATGGGTTACGTGTGGAATATCAGTGGTGTGCTAGTTAATATCAGTGGTTTGTACTAATGGGTTACGCGTAGACACACTGCATATTTCTGATGGGATACGTGTGGAATATCAGCGGTGTGCTAGTTAATATCAGCGGTGTGCTAGTTAATATCAGCGGTGTGCTAGTTAATATCGGTGGTTTGTAATTACGGGTGCAATTTATTTTGTAATTACCACGCAAATATTAAACAAAAATTGATTTCTATTCGTTTGATTAGTTTTGTTTTGTACTTTAATTTAATTAATTTAATATTTTTCCTTTTTTGTTTTGCAATTAATTGATTGATTGCATATAATTAGGAAATTAGTTTTGGTAAGTCAAAAAATATTATTGGAGCAAAAGGGCAATCCAGACATTTTCGGTGGGGTGGACCTGATGGACAACTAACAATAGTCTGTGGACTTTTCCAGTCAATCACCCTTTATAATAATTAGATAAAAAATATTTTCATATCTCAAAATTAAAATCTAAAATATTAAATTTAACAAAAAAATAACAAATATGTTATTTAATTAAGGATCAACATAATATTTTATGTATTTTGAAGATTTTAATTGTATTTGTGATCTTGTTTTAAGAATTTTCAATATATTATAGAGTTATAGTCTGGTTATGGTTAAAATCCAAAACACCGCTTAAAAACCGAATCCGAATTATTCGGTTATGGTTTTGAAAAGTAAGTCTGATGGTTAAATCTGTTAGGATTTGGTTTTTGATAAATTAAATGGTTATGGACATGGTTTTGGATTTTCTTTTTCAATTATCCGATCTGTTTCCATCCCTAACACCTTCTATAATGTATCATATTGGGATACATCCCACACTTAATCCTCAAAATAATACACAAATGACGTCTCTTAAGTCCCAATAACTATAATAAAAGGAGAGCCATCAACATACTGTTGTACAGTATTAGCTACATCATGGTATATATAAGCAACGTGCTTGGGTCTGCATACTTATAATTGTTCACTTGTGCCATCTTAACTTAGGTTTGGAGTTTGATTCGCATCAACTCTTTAGGCTTCACCTTTCATTAGATAATTATTCAATCTCATGATCCTTCTTCTCAGCTTCGTAGACTGGGTATTAGGGCTTATCTTCCTTCATTCTGAAATGTACTCACTCAAGTGGATTTTCCTTAAAATAACCAAAAAGTGCACAAAAAGTGCATAAAATCAGATAAAATACATAAAAAGCACACGTGGCACACACTGATATAAATATGCTTTAACTGAGGCATAAATACGACCAGAGACCATAAAATTCATATACAATCATGACTAAAACCTAAAAGAAAATATTACACAAATTGGGACATCCCTCACACTGAAGCTAATGAGTAAAAATTGAAATAATCACAAACCTTATAGAATCTATGTCTAGATACCTAATGATTATTAGTCCATTAAGATTTATATAACACTATTATGATCAAAGCTCTATCCTTTGATCCCTTCAACTAATGAGTAATATAAGAAATAATTCAATTAAGATGGGCCCTACTTTAGTGGATAATAGACAAGATCAATAATAAATGGGTAAATGCTCAAATCCAATCAAACCCCACTATGGCATTTATCTAAGAGGCCCTAAACAAGTAAGTTAGCACATGTATATCAAAGAGGGTCATACAATAAGCATCCCAAGCTAATATCAAGTTTAGCTTATAATGGAAAATAATCAATAATCACAAGAGTTAAACTAAGTAGTAAAATAGAAAATACATGCAAAGGTTTAGCAATCAAAATCTTGCTTTCGAATGAAGGAAAGCTTGGCTATAGTTACATAAAGATAAAAAGGAAGGAGAGTAAAGTAAATCTATACTTTTATTCTAATTCAAATATAGGAGTAATTAAAAGTAAAAAGGAATAACAAACTGGATTGAGATTGATTGTGTAGGTACAAAGTGGTTTAAAATAACATATACAGGGTTTCCAAAATATTGTTCAAATTCCTTATGTCGAATGAGTATTGACTTAGCATTAAATCTTTAGTTTGAAATTCTCGAATCTTGTGCCTTGTTGTGGTATGTGTAGCTTCATGTTGCTGTAAGACCGTTCACATGGAATGTTGTGCTTGCTTTAATTCTTATTTTTAAGGCCATTGCCTTGGTTTAGAGTTTTCTTTCTTCTTAGCCTTTAGCTTGACTTTCTTATGGTGAATCCGGGAATCAATCCACTCTAATTGAGTATCTATCTTCACTTAAAGACCTTTACCTAGAATAGTACAAAAGTGCAGGAAAAGTACACCAAATAGACCAAAAACGTGAAAAGGGATCTTTGATTAAGAAATACATAAAAGTACTCATATGGGGCATAAAAGTGTATGAACGACCCTAGAAGTCATCAACATCACGTCCCAAATCTAGAAAAAAATTGTCTGTTATGTGGCGTAGGTGGGTTATGCGACAATGGTATTCTTGTTCACATGAGGATCGAAATTTGTGTGAAATTTTGTGTCACATCGATAGTATCCAAACCTTTTTTGGTCAATCACCCTAAAAATACTCTCTCTCTCTCTCTCTATATATATATATATATATATATATATATATATATATATATATATATATATATATATATATATATATAATTGCTCAATAACTACAGATCCATTTGAATCATAAAATTGTATGAAACATGATTTAACTTTCAATTGGGATAAGTTTTGGTAAAAGTAAGAACATATACAAGATTTTGAGATAAACTCGGGTAAAAAATAATTTAAATCTCTACCAAAAGGGAAAACCAACCTTGTGCAAGGGGAGCACGGGAGACCTCGTAAGGCTAATCAAAGTAAGGACTTATTGTTATAATAATTTTTATAGTATATTATACTAAAAAATGTCTTTACGTTCAAATAAATCAGGTTTCCATAAAATGGACTCTAATACATAAATAAGATTTCCAATTACAACTCCCAACACGTAACACTTATAACCTTAAAAATTTTAATGTTTTATTTTTAATATATATTGGCTTACTTGGTGTTATATATGTGTGCGTAAAGTGTGACTTGGCATATTTGACTTAACAAAATATTTGGTATTACGGGCTTGGACTACTTATTGGACTTGTGGGCTTTTAATTGGAACGACGACGTTTTACATAGTAACTCGGGACAAACAATAGTCGTTGATAAAAAATGAGATGGATGACTGAGATCTAAACCCTACCCACCCCTATATAAATATGACTCTTCTTCAGAACTCAATTCATTCTCTTGTTCTTTCATTCACAATCTTCTTTCTCGCCTCTCAGATACAAACGTAGGGTTTGATCTACGTCCAAAAAAAATCTTATCATTATTATCATTAACATGTATACTAGACAAGTACAAATACGATCTACATCTAAAAATTGGATTGTTAAATATTCATATGTCATGATTCAAGTGTTAGGTAATTCAATGTTTATTTTTAAATATTTTATATTTTTATTGATTATATTGGCATATGTGTTTAATTGTTAAAGATTATTGTTTGTTCTTTATTATTTTAAATTGGGCATTTATAAAATTATTTATTTTTCATCATGATAATGACCTTACTTCTTTTCCTGGCCCTTGTAAATTGGTTAACTGTAATTTTAATAATTGGTTAATAACAGTAGATTAATGATAGTTTTGTTGGCTTATTTCTTGTCCTATAATTATAAACTATATTGATGTTTAATTATTATTAATTTAGCTGGTTTAAAATTTTGATTAATTTTATCTAGTTTTTTTTTTCATTTTTAAAATGAATCATGGATACTTTTAACAGATCGCGGAACATGATATTGTATTCCAAAATTAATGATCTTACACAATTTTATCTGTTAAACTAAATTCATGTGGTAACAAATAACTTTAATGTTTATTATGTTACAATTATTTTGTTAAATTACACCCATGATAATTGTCTTGATTCGTGTTTTAAGTTCGCTAGCTAAACATATCAATGTAATAATAAAAGTAACAAATTAATCATGTGGATGGATATGGGTAAAGACATGATTTTAGTTTGGAGAATCTTATTGTTAGGATAATCAAAAGAATTTAAGTTATTTTGTAATATGGGTTTGAACTAGTATCTAGATATTTAGTTAGGAATGATAATATTAAGATATTTGTGCTAATGTATTTATATGCTTTTCCTTTAAAAAATTTAGGCAAATTCGAAATATACCGTGAAATTAAAGGTTGATGTATTTCCGCAACTTCAGTGTATAATATAGAAGTATATTTGTTACTTTTGGAGATACTGTAATATATTTGACTATTTTACACAATGTAAAGGTTAGTGGTGCAATTAATCTCGTTTTCATCAACTCTTAAATATTGTTAGGTTGTGTGGATAATGATTGCTTATTTCATAAACTGCAGTAAGAGTGAGATTTTTGTGAAATTTAGTTTCGGTAGTGAGTAAGGAGAGTTACTTCATCTAATGTTCATGTGAACATACAGTGATTGTATAGACGAAACACTATTGTATTTGGACTTATATACGACATCCCTAGTTCTTTTTTATGATCAATTTCCCTCCAATTATCACCACCCACATTGTAAATTAGAGAATAGCTTTTTCTCACAATACCTATACGAGAATCAGGATGATTCTGCTTTGCAGCTAGGTCGATAAAGAAAACAGTCTTGTAAACATTTAGATTCAGATCAAATCCAAAACCCTCGCAAGAAACTGATTTAACATAATATTCTTTCCTGCATGTGTATTGGGGTAAACGAATCTCTCTAAATTCTCTTAATGATGGGTTACATAAAACTATTTTATTAAACCATGAGACACTTTCGTTGTGTTCAAAACAATCAAAGATTCAAATTAGACCATTACATGGTCCCGAAACATGTATACAGTTATCTAGAAAACGTAAGGTTATATCTTCTGTTCTAGATAATTGTATAGATGTTTCCGGACCATGTAATGGTTTAGTTTGTATATTTGATTGTTTTGAAAACAACAAAGGTGTCTCATGGGTTAACAAAATAGTTTTATGTAACCCATCATTGAGAGAATTTAGAGAGATTCCTTTACTCCAATACACATGCACGAAAGAATATTATGTTAAATCATTCTTCCGAGGGTTTTGGATATGATCTGAATCTAAACGTTTACAAGACTGTTTTCTTTATCGACCTCGCTGCAAAGAAAAATCATCATGATTCTCGTATAGGTATTGTGAGAAAAGGCTATTCTCTAATTTACAGTGTGGGTGGTGATAATTGGAGGGAAATTGATCATAACTAGGGATGTTGTATATAAGTCCAATTACATATAATGTGTCGTTAAACGGAGCATTGCATTGGATTGTCTGGGGTTTCTTGGATGAATGGGTTGAATTTATCCTTTGTTTTGATCTGAGCACTAAGGTGTTTCAACGCATTGCACTTTCGACTATAGAATCTGAAGTAGATATCAATCCTATGTTAACAAAAAGTCTAAGCCTCACATCCTTCAATGATTCGCTTGCCATTTTCGCGTTTGGTCATTGGGATACCATGGATGAACATGTTGTTGAGATATGGGTGCTGCAACAATATGGGGTATTTGAATCTTGGACAAGACAACTGAAGTTGGGACCTATGATGAATATCGTGGAGCCATATTTGGTTACGAAAAATTTTGAAATACTTTTCTTGATTAAACAAGGAGTAGATGATGATGATGAAAAGAAACTGGTCTCGTGAACCTGCTCAGGCACTAATTTAATGAAGGATTATGAGATTGATGGCTATGGAGTTGATATGTTAAGAGCCTTTGCTAATCAAGAGAGTCTTGTTTCTATCATGTGAGAGATGGGTATGTTATTGTAAGCTAAAGATTTTTTTTAGCTAAAACTATGTTTATATTTGATGTGTTAGTATCTATTATGTTGTTTTAAAGGATATAAACAAATTGTTCCTATTTCTTGTGGTTTTTCTTTTTTACTATGTGATAAATTGACACTTGGAAGTATTACCTTTTTTCTGGTAAGTAGTAAGTATTACATTTATAGTTATTTCTTATGCATGTTGAAGACAAAATTGTTGTTGATGTGATAATATCTTTATTCCTTATCTTACTGAAGAAAGTATGATAATTCTGGACATGTAATGGTCTAAGGAGTATAATATACATGTACATCTTAGTTTTCCATTTCGTAACTTTTCTTATTATTCTGTTGCCATACTTGTATATGTGTCAGTGTGTATAAATATATTATCAGTACATGTTAGTCCTGTATTTAAATGTTAAACTTTTTGTCTTAATAGATTTGGTCTTCCTGGATTGGAATTTCATCTTAAACATATAATCTAGGTCCTAGTCAAATTGTAAGGAATTTCATCTTAAATTATTGTCCATTTGTTAGAGTCCATGATAGTAATTAGGAAATGTAGTCTCAATTACAATGATGGAGCTTCTGTACAGTGGAGGATGCAGGGGAGGGCTGAGGTAAGCTGCAACCCGCACTAACCCATTAAACCACATTATAATTTAGCCTGTTTTTTTTTAATAGGTTCAGATATTAATAGAAAAGAATTACAGTTCCACCTCAATTGAAAAATTAGCCCTCCCCAATTTAAAAATAAAGTCTTTTTAATTGAATATATTTTTAAAATCAATTCATTGGAAATCTCGAATTATCAGGTTTGTCCTAAAATTCTTTCAATATTCTATACAGTTTGAATTAAAATTCTAGAAAATTCAATTTGTCTATTTTGATTTTTGTTTTATGCACTTTATTAAATTCATTATATCGTTTTAAGTTTTGGATTATATCGTTTTTCTGTTTACTGAATTAATTCAATTATATTTGTGTTCTTTCCACCTCTGCCGCTAACACCTAAAAATCGGGTATAATGTGAACAAGTATTAGAGATGTGATACATGATACAGATTACAGAAGTTGTAGCCATTTGTGAAATAGTCTAGGGCTGCACACGTTTAACCCAAACCCGCCCACCCAAAAAAACCGACCCTAAATCGGCCCGAAAAAACCCAAACCGAGCCCCACCCGAACCCGTTGGGCCAAAAATATTAATAATTTGGGTATTGGGCCGGTTGGTGGGTTTGGCAAAGCCAAACCCGCGGTTAACCGAACCCGACCCGTTCTCCTTTTTTTTTTTTTAATATATATATGTAATAAAAATAATTAAGAAAACAAAAGAAAAGTTGAAAGTGGCTTATCCTTTACGCGTTTTTCATTTTGACCCTTCATTTTGCCCTTTCGTTACGCGAATAGTTCATCTCTCTCTTCTCTCACCCATCTCACATCATTCTCTCTCTTGCTTTCGATCGAAAACCCTACCCCCTAGCCCTGCTTCTCTCCTTCCCCGTCTAATCTCGCCGGCGTTTTGAGCGATAATATACACCGCATTAATACCTTCTCACCTACTTTTGTGGGTTGCATTTATTGCTCTGATAAAGCTCTTCCTTTGGGTTCTGGGTTTAATCATCTAACCATGGTTAGAGATCTAGACCGTGGGTTGGAGGAAGACGACGGCTATATAGGGAACGGCGATGGTTTATTGTACATTAAAATACCATTTCGAAACCCTAAGGTGCGTGTTTGTCTTTTATGTAATTCCGATTGAAATTTAGTTGATTGTTTGTGTGAATCTTATGAGTTATAATCAAATAAATGTTGTATTGAAGGATTTGCATTCAATAATTGATATTGGCTAATAGAGTGTTGATTTTGTGTTTTGCATGGTCTCGCTATTGTTCAACTCTTCAATTGTTGTGGGTGTTTGTCTTGTTCTTGCTTTGTTAATCAAATTAAAGGTATCTTCTAATCTTTCTTGGTTACATTTTCGTGTTGTGTATTGTATATTTGCTAATAGGTTGTTCCCTTGATTTTCTGGCATGATTCGCAACTGTTGTTGACTTTTTCTGGAACTTTTCTGGATTTGATTGTTGAACTTCGAAGCTTACACATTATGAATTAGGTAAATACATTAATCTTACATCATCTAAGATCTGGAGGCTGAATTAGGTAAATACATTATGAATTCTTAGTTTTTAACTTTTGTTGACTACTTAAT
Source organism: Nemophila menziesii (assembly GCA_029959085.1). Lineage (NCBI taxonomy): Eukaryota > Viridiplantae > Streptophyta > Magnoliopsida > Boraginales > Hydrophyllaceae > Nemophila > Nemophila menziesii. The sequence continues at coordinate 4,517,000 of JARWIR010000013.1, forward strand.
TAGACATACTAATCAATCTTTTGTTGTTTTTTGACATTTGGCAGGTTATTTTGGCTTAGACGAGTTAAGTGAGTCCTCGCAAGACTCAACTTTAACAAGTTAGAAACCAATAACCTAAGGTATATAGCTGAATTCTTATAACTTACAAGTTAACATTGTTAATCATTTCACTTTTGTATGCATCTCCCAATTAGTTTGACCTAACTACAATGATTAAGTTAAGGTTAATGAATGAGTAAATAGGAGTTGAATAATTGGTTGAGTTGGCAACAAGTGACTTGATTATTGTTTCTTGTAAGTTATTTGATAAGTCCCTTGTCCCTAAACATGTCCCTAAGGTTTTGATGCCAATGAAGATTACAAAATCTGAGGCAATAATTGTAGCCAATGATGAGACTCCTTCTGAGGCTCAAACAATCTAACTTCATTCTTCTATCCAGTTTTTGGAAATTTGCAGGTTATGTTAAAGTTGGAGGGTGGACTTTTTGGATTGATTTTGGACAGATTTTGGATTCACAACAACATTTGCACCCAAGGTTGTACAAATTGGTGATTTTGCACAACTTATGGTTACAACATGTCAATCTGTGATGATTTTTGATTTACCAATTTGGTTTCTAATTCTGTAATTCAGTTAATTGATATGTAATTCTGTAATTCAATTTAATGTGATGTAATTCAATTCAATCATTGAGAATTAAACTATGTAATAGCTGAATTATGTTTGAGAAACTAGAAAAAAACAGTATGAGATGGTTTATTTAAGTAAATTAATTTTTTTTTTAGGTACATCAGATAGTTAATTTAAATCCCTCAATTACCCGAAACCGACCCAAACCCAACCCAACCCGTTACCACCCAACCCGAGGATTTTACATTAAAAATTTGGATATTGGGTTTATTATATTCAAAACCGAAAACAATGTTTGGGTATTGGGTTTACCCCCACGGGTCGGTTAACCGCCCGTGTGCTGCCCTAAAATAGTCATTAGTATAGCTACTATTTTAGAGCGTATAATAAATATACATGAATTAATAGCTCCATGAATGACGATAAAATACATCAAATTGCATTAGTAGTTTAGTTCATTTTTTTTGTTCGAAAGTTTAGTATTCCATCTATATGAGAAATATTTTTGTTATAGCTATTTAGTGAATATGATTTGTTTTGCACAGTGCGTAAAAAAAAATTTGTGGGTGTTTTTTTAATGATTTTGTTAGATATATAAAAGGTTTATTAGGTGTGGGTTTTTGCGTAACAATAATAGTCCTCCCTAACTCGAAATCCTAGATCCGCCCCTACTTCTGTACTACCCAAAAAATGCCTTTGTCCATTCGTCACATTTTTTTAGATAGTATATGGTGAATTTTGTACAGTTTGATGAGCATGTCAGAGTAATAGATATAATATTTCAGTAATATTAATCAAACATATTGCCTATTGGATCAAGTAATAACAATATTGTTGGTTGCTCATTTTCTTCTAAATATTTGATGATACTCCGCAGTTAACCATGATACGTAGGGTGCAAGCTAAAAAAAGAAAACCAAAAAAAAGAGCATTAGTTACAGCACCCAAGAATTTACATTCATTGCAAAGCCCGTCAATGGGCATTTTTTATAGAGTAATAATATTTAATACTTCTTTTTTATATCACCTCTTACATAGAGGTTTTAAACACCAATCTAATCTTTTTTTTTTCTAATTACTTTTTTTGGCATATAAAATGACACATAAAGAGTGAATGATAAAGGTAAACTAAAAAAAGTAATAAATATCATTACTTTTTCTTACATATATTATGTTTTTTGTCGATATAAGAAGAAAGCGATAAAGGGTACAAAGGGCCCAAACAAGTTGTGAACGTTGCTTTAATAAAGAATTATTGAAAATAAAGTTCATAATATCAAATCACAAACATTGATAAATTAATAATGAAAACAAAAAATATTTTTTTCCTTCAAGGTAGGGATCAAATTGGTAAAAATTTGAGTGCCATATTGTCGTAACAGGCTTGGGTTGGACACCCATCTCGCATATTTGAATGCAAGCATTGACCACTCATTATATCCTGCCTGAAGGATCATGCTTTTTAACGTGTTGGGCATTTCTATTTATTTAGGATGTCAACACACATATTATCGTTAGATATCGGTGTGGGTGCCTCTCCTTTGTAACTTATAGAGTCCAATATCACTAAGAAGGTAAGAAGTCATTTAAATTAGGATTTTTGAAAGAGCTTTAACTAGAGAGTAGAGTCTGATGAGCCTATGCAGTATGCACCAAGGGCTCCATTTATAACATTGATCCTAGAATTCAAGATGAGATTTAAACCTAACTAGCCGAATTGTATTTTTTTTTCTCTCTAATTGTTTTTTATTCCGTCTGCATATCTTTATTTCTTATTTTCTCTTGAGGAAAGTACAATACTTGAAGGAAGTGTAGGAAAAGTATTTTGCCAAGTAGGTTTGTTAGAATCGGCAAACACCTGTCGCACAACAAATACAAACAGCCTGAAGATACCCAAAAAAGTTGTTGTTTGATTTGTTTGTTTAAGAATGATCATGGTGACCTATGTGTTATTCTTACTGAGAGGTATTATAAGCTCTCTTTGCATTTCGGTTAGTGACCTCGGTTTTATGATTCTTAATTTTAATTGCTAATTGTTGTGCTAAATTATGGAACTTTGATCAATTATGCTAATGGGGCTTTGGTTTTGTTTTAAAAGATAAGGTCTCTATGTTATGTTGATTTAGGATTCTTAAATTGTGAAGCGCTGATTTTCTCTAATTTTTTTTGGGTAATTTGTTGTTTAGTTATGAGGTTTTAAGGAAAAATATTACAAGGTACAACAAGAAACAAGAATATTAACAAAACCTCACTTTAATTGAAAATGTGCATGAGGTCAAATGTAATTAGTCATCTGTATCTTGCTAATTTAGAGGAAAAAACTTGAGAAATATAGTCTTGTGGTATGATAAAGTGTGAAATTCCAAATGTTACACCATACCTCTCGTGAAAATGGACCCACGAGTGTGTAAAGTTAAGTTTGAATTTTGTAAGAGGGTATCAAAATTTGGTCCGCTATAGCTAGGTTAGATATTTCTTAATAGGGTATTTTTGATAACACAATGATTATTGTGAGATTTTTCCGATAATTCAAATTTGACTTGTGCCACCGTACTAGTTCATATACTACATTTGTGTGTTTGTAATGTTGTTCTTTGTGATATTCAAGCACGTCGCAGCCTGAAGTTGCAGGAATTTGAAGATGCAATATTAAGTCCTACGTTGTGTTTTCTTATTTCATGAAAATTATTTTTACTGCTTATTACTGCATTTCCCTTTCCTCGGTTTGCTAAGGCTTAAGTTTCAACATCGTTGTTGTTTAATATCTGTAGAAGAAAATACTCTAGAAACAACTCGAAAAACCAAGATTGCATGTACAATTTTATTAATTGAAATAAAATACATCAGTAGAAATAACAAAAATTATATTGATGTTAGGAGCGAAAGAATGTGTTGGAAAATGAAATGTTGCATGAACAGTCAAAATAGTGCAGTAAAAATTGATAATAAATTGTTAGTTTATCAAGATAAATTATTATTCATGTCTTAAATTTTGACCTATATATAGAATGAGTTCCGTAGCATCTTCAGAACAAATAGTGAGGATTGTCTGGTATGAGGTTTGCGACCATCAATGGAAGAATTGGAACAGGCGATAAAAGAATTATCTCCAACAAAGTGATATGTTTTGCTAGTCAAAATAAATATATATAAGTTTCTGAAAATATTTCGATTTGTTTAGGCCAATTTAAGTGATACAAAAGTGGTTCAATGGACTTTTCTAAATCTGGACATCTTGAGTTTCTCAAGTAAAATTGGTATAACTTTCACATCTCTACTTAAAATTGGACGCCCTTTAAGCACCTGTTCTAGACTTTGAAAGCTATCTTGTGTGTAAATTTCATAAGCTAATTCACTAGCAATCATTTGTGATGATTTTTGCAAGTTGACTGAAGTATCATATGCCGAGAATTATTTTTGAGTTTTAAATAGACTTCTTGACTCCATTTGCGACTTGGTTTGGGCTTCTTCGTGAGTTTTTGACTTCACAGTCTCGTCTTTGGATCTAAAACATTCATTTACCCAGGAGGTACACACTTAGCATACAATTCACACAAAATGCTCTAAAAATATATATTATCTAAAACTAGCTACACATCCTATAACGTCAAGCATTGGCATACATCCCACAATTAATCCTCAAAAGCACACCCAAATGATGTCTTTTAAGTCCCTAAATATATCATAAATTGAGAGTCATCAACATACTGTGGTACAATATTAGCTATATCATGGTATAGATAAGCAATGTGCTTGGGTCTGGATGCTTATTTTTGTTCTCTTGTGACATCTTAACTTAAGTTTGGAGCTTGCTTTGCATCAAATCTTTAGGCTTCCCCTTCCCTTAGATAATTATTCAATCTCATGATCTTTCTTCTCAGCTTCGTAAGTTGGATAGTAGGACCTCTCATCCTCCATTTGAATATTATACTCACTCAGGTGGATTTTTCTTAGAATAGCCAAAAAGTACACAAGAAGTGCATAAAAATAGCTAAAATACAAAAAAGGCACTTGAGGCACACAATGATGTAAATATGCTTAAACTGAGGCATGCAATACGATTAGGGATCGTAAAATGCATATACAATCATGACTAAAACCTTAAAAAAATATCACACAAATTGAGACATCCCTCACACTAAAGCTAATGAGTAATAATCAAAATAATCACAAACCTTATAGAAGCTATGACTAGAGCCATAATGATTTTCAATCCATTAATATTTACATAACACTATTATGATCAAGGCTCTATCATTTGATCCCTTTCGGTTAGTAATCTGAGAACTAATTTAATATGGGCCCCAAATTTAGTAGATAATAAACAAGATCAATAATAAATGGGTAAGCCCTCAAATCCAATCAAACCAACTATGGCATTTAGCTAAGAGGTCCTAAGCAAATACGCTAGCACATGTATAAGAGGGCCATACAATAAGCATCCCAAGCTAATATCAAGTTTAGCTCATAATGGAAAATAATCAATAATCACAAGAGTTAAACTAAGTAGTAGAACAGAAAATACATGTAAAGGTTTAACAATCAAAATCTTGCTCATGAATGAAGGAAAGCTTGGCTAGAGTTGCATAACGAGAAAAAGGAAGGTGACTGGTGTAAATCTATGGTTTTCTTCTCCTTCAAATATAGGAGTAATTAAAAGTAAAATTAAATAACAAAGTGTATCAAGATTGATTGTGTATGTATAAAATGGGTTAGAATAACATATACAGTGCTTCCAAAATACTGGTCAAACTCTTTAGGTCGAACAAGTATTGACTTGGCATTAAAATTTAGTTCAAAATTCTCAGATCTTGTGTCTTTTTGTGGTAAGTGTAGCTCTATGTCGCGGTAAGACCTTTCACATGGAATATTGTGATTGTTTCAATTCTTATTTCTAAGGCCATTGCCTTGGTTTGGAGTTCGCTTTCTATTAAGCCTGCATTTAGGTTTAAACCTTAAGGTTAAGGATAAGGTTAAGGTTAGGGTCAAGGTTAAAATTAAGGTTAAGGTGTAATATTTAAGGTTTGAGGTCAAATATCAGCGCGATGAATCTTCATCTTGTTAACTTAGAATTAAAGTATAAAACTTAAGGTTAAGGATAGGGTTAATGTTAAAATTAAGGTTAAAATCAAAGTTAAGATCAGAGTTAAGTTACTGGTTTAAATTTCAAAGTTTAAGGTAAAGTTTATGATTCGTGGTTCAAGATTCAAGATCTAAGATTCAAGGTTCATTATTTATGGTTCATGGGAAAATGAAAAGTTTGTTTAATTTATGGGAATCGAACCCATGTCCCCTGGGCAAACACTTAAAAAAAGTTTTGTTCTATTGATGAAGATCAAATCCAGGTATCCTGGGTGAAAGTCAGATATCAAAACCGGTGGGAGGACAAAAATTTAGAGGATTGCAGTCGCGTGGATCGAATACAGATACTTCGGATTTCTAAGGAAGTGGGATAAGACATAATTAAGTTTTTTATTAGTAAAAAAAAATCAATGCAATTAATGCGAACAAGTAAATTAAGGGATCACAAACGATTTTGACCGTTTTTATTTAAAAAATCATGGTCGTTCAAAAATGTTTGTCTTATTATATAGATGTATAAAAATTTGAAAAAATTTATTTTATAATAATAACTATATATATTTTTGTCTGTAATAATAACTATATTAACTTGGAATTTTTTGCCTCATTATCTATAAGGTATCAAAGGATATTTATTTATATAAGTATCCCATATATAATTTTTTTTTATCAAAATTATATTTTTTCCATTATATTAGTATAAATATACCAAGATTCTATAATACTTACCATAATATTCATATAAATAAATCTTGACATAAAAACATTATAAAAAGAGTAAGGATATATATCACTCAAATGCCATCCAATGACGTGTCATGAATTGGTTGGTTACAAATTTTTACTCTATTTATTTTATTGATCTAATTAAAGATTTGTAACCAACCAATTCACGTCACGTCACTGGGTGGTATATGGGTGGTATGATTTTGGGTTGTATATAATAGGGTTAATGCCCAATAGGCACCTGCCACCTTATACCCTTACCTATAAAAGACACCGTCTTTTTTAAAGAGCAGTGAGTAATGGGAAGTTTCCCATTACTCAAAGTTTCAGGAATGGGAAGCTTCCCATTACTCAGAGTTTGAGTTATGGGAAGTTTCTCATAACTCAAACGATTCTTTTTATGAGAAAGAAAAGGAAAAAACAAAATTTATGGGGGGAAAATGATGATTGAGGTGAGAAAGAATTAATTTTAACTTGAGGTGTTTCTTAGGCAATAATCTTATATAAATATAATTACTCTTATAAAAAAGACTTTTGTCAAGAATAAATCTCGGGTTAAATTTAATAAAAGATAATCAGTAGATCAAAATTTTGAATTTAATAAGAATATGCTAAATTTATTATATAGGGTATATATAATTTTAATAAAAAAGAAATAGTTTTGATATTGTAAAATTTTATAAGATATTAAAAGGAATTGTTTTTTATATATTTAAAAGTACTTAAATACCCCCAAATATATTTTAATCACATTGGTCTTTGACAATTATAAAGCAGTTCGCCTTTTCTTTTTTTTTTTTTTTTTTTTTTTTGAGTACATGAGAGAGCCACTTTGGACTCGGAGTCATTTTGACTCCAATAAAATTCGATCCCAGACCCCTTTTTTTTTGGGTAAGGATCCTCGACTCCCCAAAAGCTTCTACAAGTCCCTGTGAGTGTGACGGGGCATATTTTTAGCCTCAAATTTTACAACTATCTTTTTTTAATTATTTTAAATATAATAACACTTCTATTAAATTGTTAAATGCTTTTAGTTTATTTTGTTGACAAGAGTCTTATTTTTTTTATTCGTTCTTTTCCATATTGTTTTCCATAATAAATTTTTTTTGTTTTCCATATTGTTTCATATTTTTTTAAATCTTATTAAATTTTATTTTTTTGCTAAATTATTTTACTAACTAAAAAACAAGATCTTTTTTTTTTTATTTCTCTTCTTCTTAATTTTTATTCTATTTTACAAAAATTAAATATACAATAATGTATTTAATATTTACTATCAAATAATTTATATTATTAATCAAGTTTTTTTTATACATCAGAGAGGCATTTTGGACTCGAATTTATTGACTCGATCGAACATGTATTGCTCAAAAGGAAAATAAGACTCTGGCCAATTGAGCTAATCCCAATTGGTTAAGATTTTTTTTTCATAAATTTTATTCCTCTAATTTCACAAAGTATTTTGATTCATTGTTCTCAAAAAATATTTTTAATCTAATGTCACCTAGTCGCTAGGTCCCAGGTCAACTAGGTGACATTAGATCCCGACCGACTAGACAAAACGACCAAGTTAAAATAGTTTTTATATTGATTTTATTATATATACATACAAACATTTCACAAATGATTTTTTGTTAGTATTGTGACATTTTGTAATCGTAATTTTATCTTTTTAAAAGTAATATTTGCGTTTATGCAATTATGATAGATTTTGAGTTTTTTAAAATAAAAATATTTTTTTAGAATAATTAATCAAAATACTTTATGAAATTAGAGGAATAAAATTCATAAAAAAACTCTTAACTAATTGGGATTAGCTTAGTTGGCCAGAGCCTTATTCTCCTTTTAGGTATACATGTTCGACTAAGTCAATAAATTCGAGTCTAAAATAGCTCTCTGATGTATGAAAAAAATCTTGATTAAAAATATATATAATTTAAAAGTTAATATATAAATACATTATTGTATATTTAATTTTTGAAAAAAAAAATCTTGTTTTTTAGTTAGTAAAAAGATTAGCAAAAAAATAAAATTTAATAAAATGTACCAAAAAAAAAAGAAACAATTTGATAAACAAAAAAGAACGAATAAAAAAATAATACTCTTGTCAACAAAATAAATTAAAAAGCATTTAACATCTCAAATGTTATTGTATTAAAATAATTAAAAGAAAGATGCTGTAAAATTTGAGGCCAAAAATATGCCACGTCTCACTTATAGAGATTGTAGAGGCTTTTGGGGAGCCGAGGATCCTTACCCTTTTTTTTTTCTTTTCTTTTTTTTGTCTAAAGGAGTCTGCCTTTAGTAAAAGTACGTAGTAAAAGTGTAAGAAATTGGGATATAAGATACACTCAGATTAAGGTAGCTAATAAATTTTATAAAGTATTTGATAGATAGTAATCATATTAGTTCAAAGAGTAGCTTGTTTGCTCACAAAATGGAAAAGGCTACGAGGAAGAAGAAGACTTTACCAGAAGAACTGGTACACGATATTCTACTAAAGATGCCCGTGAGGTCATTACTTCGTTGCAGGTGCGTTTGTAAATCTTGGTATAATCTCATTAAAACCCCTAATTTTATCAAATCCCATCTCATCAAAAATCAAAATCAAGATCACGACCATATTATACTCGTCCGTGGCAGATTTGATTCATTAAGAATCTTATCTTTCCTAGATTACGAATCTCTTGGTATTATTGCACGGGATTTAGATGTACCTGTACCTCGAAAGAGCTATGTAGATGTTTGCGGACCATGCAATGGGTTGATTTGTATCTCACATAGCTCAAACAAGATTGTTTTATGTAACCCATCACTGAGAGAATTTCGAGTGATTCCTTCATTCCGATTTACATGCCCTGTAGGATATTATGTTGGTACACCTTATTTTGGGATTGGTTTGGGTTATGATTCGAACATAAATGATTACAAGGTTGTTTCTTTTATCCGCCTATTTTCTTATAAGAGTTTGATTTTCAAACCTGATAAGATTATATGCCTAATATACAGTGTGGGTATTAATACTTGGAGAGGAATTGAACTTGAGCAAAGTCTAGACATGTCATATATAAAACCTATTTCATCTCCATCTGGTGTGTTATTTAGCGGAGCATTGCATTGGATTGTCAAGAGTAGAGATATATCCTCAAATAAAAAGACTACACTTATCCTTTGTTTTGATTTGAACACTGAGGTGTTTCGATGCATTAAGCTTCCGAATTTTGATCGTGAAAGGAATATGGATATAAGCCTCGTAGCCTTTAACAATTCCCTCGCCTTTTTCTCTTATGATTGGGATACTGAGGAAGAACAATTTGTTGAGTTATGGGTGTTGAAACAATATGGAGTGGAAAAATCTTGGAAAAAACAATTTAGTGTGGGACCTATCATGAATCTCGTGCGCCCTCTTTACTTTAGAAAAAATAAAATACTTGTTTTGGTTTGGAAAGATAATAAAGAAAGACTTGTGTCACGAAGCTTGGACAGCGAGGATTACGAGATTGATGGCTATGGAGATACATTTAGAGTTTTGGTTAATCAAGAGAGTTTGGTTTCTATTATGTGTATATATTTGGTGTGTAATAATGTTTGTATCTGCTTTACAGTTGTTCTAAATGTTAATGATCCATTATGAAATTGCCACTACTTTTCATTTGTGGTGCTTTTCGCGCTATGTTACATTTGAGATATACTATGATGTTGTATATCGAGATTTATGACTAGAAATCTGCACAATGTCAACAAAAAAAAAGACTAGAAATCTGCACACTGAAAAAAGACACGGTTTTAACACTTTTAAAGAAAATAATTTTAAAAAAAAGTCAATAATAAAAAAATACCTATTAAAAAAAACTATTAATAAAAATGTGTCCAAAAACTAATACACGCGCGTGCGTTCATAAATTTTTTTAAAATCATTATAACTAATTCTAAAAGAATCAGAAATATAAAAGAAATTATATATTCGGATAAATCGTATTAATATTTACGTCTATGATTTTTTTGGAATTTTTTTATTTTTTTGGAATTTTTTCCACAGATACAGAATTTCATGTTTTGAACAGTGGATTGAATGTTTTGAGCAATGAATTTCATGTTTGCGAATCTACAGAAAAAAAATCAGAGACGTAAATATTAATTTGCTTTATCTAAAAATGCAATTTTTTTAGAATTAGTTATGACGATTTTAAAAAAATTCACGGACACGCATGTGTGTGATGGAATTAGTAATAGGTGGTGGTTGTGGTGGTTAAATACATGTTAGTGGTGGTAGTGGGGGTAGTGGTGGTGGTGGTGGTGGGAGTAGGGGTGGGGGTGGTGGGAGTAGGGGTAGGGGTGGTGGACTGAGGTTGTTGTATTACTTGTTCATCAGTTAGAATTTTATTAGTTTATCAACGATATATGTATTAAAAACACGAGTCCTAGTAATGTAATCAATAACCCTTGACTTCGAGATAATCTTCTTTCCAAACACCCTGCTCATCTTTAATCCTAGATATCATATTAAAGCTCCTTCTTTGAATAATTTATAGGTGAAAGAGTTTTGTATTTTTATCTTCGTGAGTAAGCCAATTTTGTCTTGACATGTCCGTGAGTGAATTTGATTTGCGCCTTGATGTCGGTTTCTTGTTGTTGTAAGGTTGGGTTAGGTGGAGAATTAATGATCTTTCTGAATCGATCTTGAAGTAATTTTATTTGAGTATCATGGTTCTTGAAAGTTTTCCTACTCAATTTCTTCACTTCTCTTATAATGTTATTTCTCTTGTTTATGAGATTTGGTAAAAGAGGATTAATCTTGGGAATATTCCAACCCTTGTCCACTATAGACATGCAATTAATATCATCAAGCCAGAATGATTTGAATTTGAATTGTTTAGTACTATGTATCATGTTTATATCGTAATGTAACAATAATGGGGACTGGTCAGAACCAATGGCCGGTGGGATCTAAACTTGATCCCAAGGAAATAAATTTATTGATTCATAATTAGCGAGAACTCTATCTATTTAATTCTAACCAGTTTGTCCCCTAATTGTCTATTAGACCAAGTGTAAAAGCACCCGATAGATTTCATGTCCATTAACGAATTATGAGATGTGAAGTTTTTGAATTCATTTAAGTGATTTATATCAACTAAATTAACGCTGCACTTTTCATAGATATTTAAGACTTCATTAAAGTCTTCGATGATCATCCATGATTCTGATATATCTTTTCTCTAATTGGTTATATCATTCCATATCTTTTTCATGTCATCAAAATCGTTAGGTTAGTGTATACATATCATATAATAAGAAAATGAATTTTCATTAACTTTCAAAACAACATTATGCGCACACCAAATTTTGGTTTCACATGGTTAAAAATAGTTATCCATGAATACTTGTCAATCAACTTCAGAAAATCAAGACACTTCTTAATATTTAATACCCACTTTTATCTTTAATAAAATATAAAAATTTATATTTCAATAAATATTTCAGATATTAAGGTACTAGTATTATATTAAATATGGTGGTTAATTAATGATCTTTGTTAATTATGCATATTACATATAGTGTCTTGGAGACCATTTTAGTCACACAAAAGGAACATCACATTTCTCTCTTCTTTAAAGGAGTCTTGATGATCTACAAAATCAGTATTACCCTTTATAGATATTTTCTCTCACTTCGAGTACCATATTTTTCTCTCTCCTCTCTTATCATTTTTCTCTCTCTTCCATTACTATTTTTCTCTCTCCTCCTTCATTGAGCATCAATACTTTTCAGCTCAAATCACAACCGTCAACCACCATCGAAAACAGCCGACCACTGCCGACCACCGTCAGTGCCACCAAAAATATTTATGAGTACTCGCAAAAGAACCAAGTAGTCGAAAAGTTACTGAGTACTCTGCCAGAAAAAGTACTAAGTATCGAAAAATTTACTGCGTCGACAGAAAAATTTATTAAGTATTCGTGGATTTTATAGAGTATTTGGAAAAATTTACTAAGTATTTAAAAAAAATATTGAGTCGCTGTAAAAAGTTTCTGAGTAATCGTGGAAGAGTGTCTAGTAAAAATACTTAGTATTGCGATAAATTATTGAGTATCGGGGCACAAGTGCGATTTTATACTGAGTATAGAGGAGATTCATTGAGTATACCCAATAAAATACTAAGTATACTCGGTAAAATCCACTAATAAATAATATTCACAAAAACATGATTATTTCACCTCATCATAATTTGTAATTATGTAATCAAAAAATTACGAATAAATTAAGAAGATATACTATAAATGAAAAAGAAAAAAAATAAAAGTACATTATAACAATAGAATATGCTGCGAAATAAAAAAAGATACAAATTGAGAAATTGGAAAAGAAGAAAAAGAAAAAGTTGGCAAAGAAGAAAGAAAAAAAACTCAGCATTAGCTTCAAACGAGATCTTCACCTCCATTCCAACGAGGAAGCTCGAGCGAGCTTCCATGGCTTCGCTGCCATCATCCGTTTGAAGATTTTAGGCTTAAATAACTTCAATGGCTTCCCTACTGCTCTTAGTCTAGAGGTTTACTTCGCACGGAGTTCCAGTGAAGAACAAAAACTTAGCAACTTGGTCTTCTCCGGCGACTTGGTCTTCACGCAGAGATCGAACCAGAAAGAAGCTGAAGCTCGGAGAAATAGATCGGAACTCACAGATCAAACCAGCAAAAAACTGGTCAAAGAAGAACGAATCTATTTCGCGATGGTGATGTGGTGCCGGTGGTGGTGCTCGACGCTGCTTCGGATAGAACTCAAAGCTCGAATAGCCATGACGAACGATGGTCTGAGCTTCTGAGCACGAAGGTCTTTGACGGATCAGACTCGCTTCGACGGTGCTGCTCGGCACTGCTTAGTGAAGTTGCAAGTGTACATATAGGAAAGACAAAAATAAAATGATGTGAAAGAAAGGAAAGACAGAAAGAAAAAGTTTATGGGAGAGAGAGAAATAGGAGAGGCGAGTGATTGTTTTAAGGTTTAGAATTAATTGTAAAATAATTAATATATATATATAAAAAATAAAGAGATAATGACACTTAGGGTCTTGACTACACCCCCCTTTTCGAGTTAGTACCCCCACCTAGAGCCTCTTCTTACTAAAGACCTCATCAACTTTTTAGCACATGAACCCCAAAACCCCAATTACTAGACTACCCCTCTTTTGTTTTTATTTTCCTATATATACTAATTATTCCCATTTCTAATTTCATTCCCGTTCTAAATCAGAAATCAATACCTCACCTCCTCTCTCCTCTCTCCTCTCAACAACCACCGACACCACCTATGGCCACAACCACCACCGATATGCACCACCACCATAACACCACCGCCTCTCTTCGCGTGGCTTTAGTTCGATGGTTCGCCGGAGAAGAGGCTGCGAACAGATCTGCTGCAATGATAGCCGACGTGCAGTCTCGCGTTGATGTTCGAAGCTGGTTCGAGTGGTGCAGTCACGCGCTGGTTCGAGTGGTGCAGTCACGCGCTGGTTCGAGTGGTGCAGCCACGCGCTGGTACAGATCCCTGAGCTCGTGACCACCGGAGATGGAAGCAGCCTTGGAAAGCTTCCTTTCGCGAGTTCGTGACCACCTGGACAGGACGAGATCCAGCAGTGTTTTGGCGAGCTCGTGACCACCGGGACAGGACGAGATCCAACAGCTTGTGTTTCGCCGGAGGTTACAGCTTGTGTTTCGCCGGAGAGTGCAGCTTCTTCAGCCCCCTTCTTCGTCGACGTGAACCACACCAGCGCTGGAGTTTGCAGCTTCCCTCTTCGCTGCTTCGTTGGAGCTCCGATGGTTCGAGTATGGTGTCGTGTGTGTAGCCATTTCAGCGGTGGTGGTTGTGGTATGGTGGTGGTCTTGTTTAGGTGGTGGTGGCGCCGGTTTGGGAAGAAGCTTTGAGCTTTTTTTTTTTTTTTTTTTTAGTAGGTTGACCAGATCTAGATCTGGTCAAACCAGACTGTATTTTTTTTTTATTGTGTAATAATACAATTTTTTGAATAATTGAATAATACTCACTATTTTTGTTGTAGCTCATTGTTTTTTTAAATTACTCTCTAATTGCTTAAATAACTCACCAATTTTTTTAGAGTACTCCGACTATTTCATAGAGTACTCCGACTTTTTTATAGAGTTTTCATTTAATTCGTTAGAGTATTTGTTAAATTCCTTTAATTCTCGGAGTACTCAGCAAATTCTCGGAGTACTCTATGTTTTTCTCGGAGTACTCTATGTTTTTTCCGGTGACCGGTGACTGGTGGTCGGAGGTCGGAGGTCGGTGGCGGAGGTCGGTGGTCGGAGGTCGGTGGTCGGAGGTCGGAGGTCGGTGGTAGGTGGTTGGAGGTCGGAGGTAGGTGGGTAGTGGTAGGTAAAGGAGAGAGAAACAGTGACATCACACTTCTTGTCTTTTAGTGATAGTAAGGGTAGGAAAGACTATTGTAAAAAATGAGGTCCCTAAGAATAAAACTTTCAAGACACTACTCTATAGAGAAAAAATAGTGCTCATAAGACCCTATATATAATTCACCCAAAAATAAAAAACAATAAGAAGTAAAAATTTAATTGAGATTTTGATATTTGTTAAATTTTGTTTGTGGCTATTAATAAAAAAATAAGGTAAATAAAGTGTGTTAGATTTTAAGAGTTTCACGACCTTTTGAAAAAATATATGTTGTTAATATATGTAAAAAGAATAAAATAGATTAAAATTTGGAAACAGAAAAAGTAATGATCGATATACTTTGAAATGGAATACCGAAACAAATAACTTTTAAGTATAACTTTACGTATTATTTTTTTAGTTACATGTGAGAGCTATTTTGGACTCAGAGTTATTTATTTGTTATAGTTAACTCTTCTTTTTTCAATTATTTAAGAGGAGTATCATTTTTTGAAATGGAATACCGAAACAAATAACTCTTAAGTATAACTTTACGTATCATTTTTTTTCCAGTTACATAGGAGAGTTATTTTGGACTTGGAGTCATTGACTCGGAGTCATTTATTTGTTATAGTTAACTCTTTTTTTTTTCAATTATTTAAGAGGAGTATCATTTATTTGTTATAGTTAACTCTTTTTTTTCAATTATTTAAGAGGAATATACGTTAAGAGGCCTCAAATTCTGAAATGATAATTTTAAAGGCTTGGTTAGATTTTATTTTTTAAAGGTCTGGTTAGATTTTTCTGGTTTAAAATGGATTCAAATATGTAATGATTTTACTTTAATACCCTTCTTCCATTTTTGATGGGTATACGATAATAAGGTATATACCCACTATTCTAATTTTTTTAAAATTATATTATAAGTCCTTGTTGGAATTTTTTAGTTTTGTTTTTGTGGTTCAATGTCAGCCTGGCTATCGGACACGGGTTATCGGACCGCCGGTCCGGCCCGGACCGATAAGCACCGGCGACGGAACGGGGCCGGTATGATGCAGGTGGCCGGAACGGAACGGAACGTCGGTTCCTGGTTCGTGCGGCGTTTTCAGATGGTGAGTTTTAGCTTGGACCGAACCGGTCCGTGACTGATACGGACCGGTAACGGCCCGTTACTTTTTTTTTTTATATATATATAGGCCCAAACCTTCTTCACCACCACTTACGGAAGCCCCCCCTCTCTTAAGCTTAGATCCAATAAATCGACAAATCAATTGGACAATTAGTTATCATTTGTGGTCGAAATGAATCCCTAGCTGAAACATTGAAATCAATGGATTGGAAGATTCCCGTTAAGGTAAGTAACAAACTCTTTACATGGTTTGATTCTCACGTGAAGATATTGATGAATATGAGTTTGTGTTTTTCCATTTTAGATAAGAGGATTCGAAAAGCAAATGGAGAAATGGATGAGTGCTTGTGATTGTATCATCACAAAAGTAATAATACTATTTTGTTACTTATTCTTTCTTTATGCGATTTCTTATACGTTTTGTTAAGTAACTAATTGTGTTACTACGTTTTGAATTACACAGGCAGGATCGGGTACTATTGCGGAAGCATTAATCAGGGGGCTTCCTATCATTCTTAATGACTATATTCCTGGACAAGTAAGTTAAAACTCAATTAAAGTGAATATTCTTATAAACTATAGATAGATAACACTTATTTGTGAAATGACAGGAAAAGGGAAAAGCTCAAGTTACACATGTTTTTTGTAATCCTGCTCTGTTCATTTGATTGCACTGTTGGTCCCTATGTTATACCAAAATTGCAGAGCCTGTTCTGATACACTCTTGGATGTACTAAAATGGAAAATAAAAAAAGACAGGCTGTGATGATAACTTAAATGTGCAAATGGATTTGAGTTTTGAGATGAGATCTGTATCTTGGCAAGGCAATCCTGATATTGCAGCCATGGCAGGTCAAAACTCTTGCTCAACCAATAAAGATCTGAGCCTTAATATGTACTCAACTGACATTGATATATGGTTTTCAACATCTTCTTCACAAGAGCCATGTAATATGCAAAATAGCCCTTGAATTCAATAAATAAAGGTTGTATCTAAACTATACAAGATTTCAAGACTTTATATTTTGGTTAAATGCAATCACACCCACCCCTGAACTATCCCATTTTATTTACCTTACTGCTCCGCTCAACTTTTACTTTGATGCTATAACATCTGCTATGTTTGTAGGTTAGTGTAGCTGAGTAGCTGTTGTGATTACTAATCAAGTGGTTGCACAATGGTTCTGCAATGTTTGCGGGCCTGCAAATCAAACCCATAGGTGATAATATCATGGCTCATGCTTCATCCACAAGGTATGAATGAGCGCTTTAAGTGGCTATTTTGCAAATAATTTGTTGGATATTGATGTTAAAATTTACATAATTCATAATTACTATTAAATTCTCATTTGACAGAGTTTAAAGATCACTTGGTTAAGACGATAAGGCGTTTGATGGTGGTATTACTTTTAAGTATTAGTTAATACTTAAATTTATGTATTGGAAAGGACAAATTGCACAATTAGTCTCCATGTTATGAGAAATAGACAAATATACTCCTGTGGAGGAGGTATAAGTGAAACTCAATCTATAAAATATGGGTATATTTGCAACTTAATGTATAGTACAAGGGTATTTTTGTTACATTTTAAAACATGGGTATATTTGGTTGTTTCGCAAGACACAGGGACCATAAATGCAATAAACCCTCTTTGAAATATAATTTTCTAATCTTGAAGAGTCATAAAAAAGATAAAAAATGATAAGGACCGGTATGGGACCGGTCCGGGACAGAGTTTAAACCGGTCCCCGTTATCAGTCGGTTTTCTATAATCTGGGACCGAAGAACCGGTTCGGACCGGGACCGATAGTGGGTGTCCGATAAACCGGTCCGGTCCGATAAGGGCGTTACACGATAAAGACCGGTCCGAACACGGACCGGTACGGCCGATAGCCAGGCTGAGTTCAATGTCCTTTTTTGCCAAGGTTTGTGCTACAATTCGGAGGTATATACCCACTATTCTCACAATAATTTTTTCCTTGTTAAGGTCCATGCCATTCCAGCTTTAAGTTAAAGATTCATACCCAAAAAAATACAAAATAACAGGTATATACCCACAAAAAATACAAAACTGTGGGTATATACCCACATAAAATGCAAAAAAATGGGTACGTTATCTCACAAAGGGGCTGGACCCTAATGTTACCTCATAAAGAGGCTGGACCTTAAAGGGTTGTACCCGTTTAAGGGATGGGCCCAAAAGGGTATATACCCCGTCAGTGGTAATTAAAAAAAGATCTAGATATGAAATCTGAAGGAACCGATCTGAGAACGATGGTGGTTTTCTAGTGCAGTAGAGCGACGACTTTGCTAGGAACGGAGAGGAGGTGATACCGGAATAAATCGAGAGAAGGTGAGATCTGCTGGAACGGAAGGAAGGTGAGACCGGAGTGGGTGGTTTTCTGATGTGGAGAAGAGTCCACTGGGCATTTTTCTGGTGTAGGAGGATGGCGACTTTGCTGGGAACGGAGAGAAGGTGACAACAGAGTGATCGGAGGGAAGGTGAGACCTGTGAGAAAGGAAAGAAGGTGACACCGAATTTCACCGAATTTCTGGTGCAGGAGAGCGGCAATGGTGGGGTTGTGTATGCAAAAAAGGGGCGGCCGGTTTCTTATGCACAGAAACCGTGAACAACGGAGAAAGAAGGAGAGAGGTGGATTTTTTATTTCCAAACCTAATAAGAGCGGGAGGTGGTTTTATAGTTTTTTTTTAATATTTAGTTGGCTTTTAATTAATGTTATTAAAGTGGCTTTAAATAAAAGATTAGAGTGTTTTAAGGCCTTTATTCTTTTTTTACCCATTATTTAACTCCAAACTAAAGGGAGTCCATCGATACTTTTGTTTCAACGGGCTAAAAAAAATAAAGAACAGACACACAAGTGATGAAAAGGCGAAACGCTATGAGGAAGAAGAAGACTTTACCAAAAGACTTTCATAATAAGAATAAGACTTTACCAGAAGAAATGATATACGAGATTCTAGTGAAGATACCCGTGAAGTCATTGCTTCGTTGGAGGTGCGTTTGTAAATCTTGGTATAATCTCATGAAAAACCCTAATTTCATCAAATCCCATGTCATCGAAAATCAGAATCAAAATCACGACTATGTTATACTCTTCCGCGATAAATTTGATTCATTGATAACCTTATCTTTTCTCGATTACGAATCTCTTGGCATTATTGCACGGGATTTAGATGTACCTGTACCTCAAGAGAGCTCTGTAAATATTTGCGGACCATGTAATGGGTTGATTTGTATCTCATGCGCAAACAAGATTGTTTTATGTAACCCATCACTGAGAGAATCTCGAGTGATTCCTTTGGTCCGATTTACAAGCTCTGAAGGATATTTTGTTGGTATACCGTATTTTGGGATTGGTTTGGGATATGATTCGAACACAAATGATTACAAGATTGTTTCTTTTATCCGCCTATCTTCTCCGAGGGGTTTAACTACCAAACCTGATAAAACTCTATGCTTAATTTACAGTTTGCGTATTAATACTTGGAGAGTAATTAAACATAAGCAAAGTCTAGACATGTCATATATAAAACCCATTTCATCTCCATCTGGGATTTTATTTAGCGGAGCATTGCATTGGATTACCAAAGTTAGAGATATAGCCTTAGATAAAACGAGTACACCTATCCTTTGTTTTGATTTGAACACTGAGGTGTTTCGATGCATTAAGCTTCCGAATTTTGATCCTGAAATCGATATGGATACAAGCCTTGTAGCCTTTAACGATTACCTCGCCCTTTTCTCGTTTGATTGGGATAATGAGGAAGAACAATTTGTTGAGATATGGGTGCTAAAAGAATATGGAGTGGATGAATCTTGGATAAAACAATTCAGTGTAGGACCTATCATAAATCTCGTGCGCCCTCTTTACTTTAGGAATAATAAATTATTTGTCTTGGTTTGGAAGAATGATAAAGAACAACTGGTTTCACGAAGCTTGGATGGCCAGGATTTCGAGATTGATGGCTATGAGGATATATATACAGTCTTGGTTAATCAAGGGAGTTTGGTTTCTATTAGGTAAGAGATGGATTTGTTGATTCGTAAACAAACCTTTTATTTTTATTTAAAACTATGTTCTTATCTGGTGTGTTAGTAATGTTTGTTTCTGCTTTGGAGTTGTTCTAACATTTTATGGTCCATTATAAAATTGTCACTTCTTTTCTTTTGTGGTGCTTTTCGCACTATGTTACATTTGAGATATATGATGTTGAATACGTAGAGGTATATCCCAGTGCATATGCTGGACTACAAATCTGCACTGAAATAAGTCTTGGTTATTTCAGTCCATACCAAACTTTTAAAAATAATGAAGAGTTTTGACCTGTGAAGAATGGACAAGAAAATTACAAAAATAAATTAAAAATAAAAAAAAGATAAAAGAGAGTAGTGTGTGCCATTGTTGAGGATAAGCCACACCAAGAATTTAACAAAGCAACATCAACACTACCATCAAATAAGTTAAGTCCTATAGGGATAATTACACCGTTAATTTATGTGTTATGCGAAATAGCTAAACATACCTGTGTTTTTTCCGAAATGTTGCATCCTTGGTCCCTGTTGATGTATTTATTCGCGATAGTAGTGTATATCACATCTTTTGGGTCAACATGGGTGTATTGGCTACTTAGCATAACAAATGGGTGCAATTTAAGTATGACACAGTAGAGCAACAAATTGAAAATCAAAATTAGAGATCCAAAGTCATTAGTTCATATATGACGAATAAATTTTCACTATAGGCCCCTATATTATGCATAACCTGAAATTGCACTTTAGGCCCATATGTTAAGCATAAATTGTACTGTATGTCCCTATATGTTATGTTTTTTAAATTAATGGCACTATAAGTCTATATTATACAAAATAACCTATAAAAAAAAGGTTAACCTTTTAAACTATTCAAATGTTGAAATAACATAAATGGTTAAATAAGCTTCTTGGTTATGTCATAAAAATTCATTATCGTCCGGGCAAAGATACTGAGGCAGATACTCTATTCAAGCTCGCATGAAATTTACAAGTTTCTTCTCATTTTCCATGCCATAATGAACGGGAAAATGAACAATTAGTTCACCTCAAATCTAGGATCCAATGGGTGCAACTTGGTGATAAAAACACTGCTTTTTTCATAACACTACTAAATCAAGGAGGAAAAGGAATAAAATTCTTAGGCTCCTCAAAACTGATGGAACCTGGTGTGATGATCCAAAAGGTATTGAAAACCTTATCAGTGAACACTACTCTAAAATCTACACTAGTACTGGTCCTAGAAACTATCAGCTATCTTAGAAAAAGTTACTCCTAAAGTCACTAAGAAGATGAATAATATTCTTGAACAACCTATAACTATAGAAGAGGTAAAAGAAACTGTCTGAACCTGGGAAGCAACAAATCCCCATGCCCAGATGGTTACTCAAATAGCTTCTATAAAAAAATTGAAATATTATAAAATATGATCTTATGAGAAGAATTATTGATTTTTTGTGGAATAAAGGGAATCTCACATCCATTAGTAAAACCTACATCACCCTAATTCCCAAAATAAACGGTCTCACTACTATAAACCATTACATACACATAAGTTGCCCAAATTTATGCTATAAGATTATAGCATCTATATTCACTAAAAGAATGAAACCTTTCATGAGCTCAATTATCTCTAGTGAACAAGCTGCATTCATTAATAATAGAAGCATTATTGACAATCTATTTATAGCTCATGAGGTTGTTCACTATCTTAAGAATAAACAACCCTCTAAATCTTATGCATCTGCCATTAAACTTGATATTTCTAAAGCATTTGAAAGTATAGAGTGGGGTTTCCTCTTTGATACTATGTCTTCCTTGGGTTTTTTAAATACTTGGATTAATTGGATTAAACAATGTGTAACTACTGCTTACTCCATTCTTCTTAATGGAGCGCCTATTAGTAACATTACACCTACTAAAGGACTGAGACAAGGTGACCCCTTGTCTCCATTACTTTTTTGTATTATTACTCAGGCATTATCTGATCTTATACATGATAAAGTTAAAAAAACCTTCTTTCAGGTATAAAACTTAGTAAAAACTGCCCAAGATTAACTCACATTTTATTCGCAGATGATAGTTTATTCTTCTTAATAGGTAATGAGGAAGAAGTTCAAAATTTTAATGAGGTCTCGAATATGTATAGTTATGCATCATGACAAAGTGTGAATCTTAATAAAAGTGAAGTGGTATATAGCAAAAATACCCCTTCAAATGTAGCCCATGATCTCACTAATATCCTTAATATTAATCATCTATCTTCACTTGGTAATTATCTTGGTCTTCCCTCAGATTGGGGATGATTAAATATAAAAGCACTTGAATGGCTCATTGAAAGAGTTATCTCTAAGTTAGATAACTGGAAGTAGATAATTGAAAGAGTTATCTCTAAGTTAGATAACTGGAAGTTTTAAATTACTTACTGAAGCAGGAAAATAAACATTAATTAAAGCAGTGATTCAGTCAATCCATGTTTATATTATGACTATTTTCCATATACTCGAGTCAAGTGGGGAAATAAAGGAAAACAAAGAATACAGTGAAAAAACTAGAAATTCATGGAAATGCCTAAAAGGAAGGGAGGTTTAAATTTTAAACATTTCTCTCAAATGAATTTGAGCCTCCTTACCTCTTCAGCTTGGAAATTTAATCTCAATCCAAGCTCTATTGCTTATCAGATTCTTAAAGGAATTTATTTTCCTAAAGGGAACTTTAGCTCAGCTAAAATTGGTTATAATCCCTAATGGGTTGGAAAAGCCTCTTAATGGGAAGAGATAGCTACCTTAATAATACCAAATGGGTAGTGGGAAATGGTAAATCAATTAATATAAGGGAGGATAATTGGATCCCTTTATCTGATAAACCAAACAACATTTTAAATAGTTCAATCACTAAGGTTTGTGCTTTTATCAATCCTGATCATACTTGAAACACTGATTTACTTGCTTCAATTTTGGGTAATGGAAAAAGTCTCCAAATTGAATATTAGTATAACCGACTCACACGATATTCAAGTTTGGGGCAAATCAAAAACTGGAAATCTCACTGCTAAAGAGGTCTTTAACAATATAACAAACTATTATTAGCAAGAAAGAGATCTTAACTAAGAATGAACCTTCTACATCTACTATACTTACAAATAGCTTCTGGGATGAAATATGGAATTTAAATTTGCCCCTTAACTTCGAAACTTTGCTTGGCGAGTTATTTCAAACTCAAAGCCAACTGAACTTAATAAGTTTCACCGAAAAGGTGCCCTTAATAATACTTGTAAACGCTGTAATAACAATGTTGAAACACAAGACCATCTTTTCTTTACTTGCTCTAGTTCAAGAGCAACCTGGTTTGCAACTCCTATAGCCTTCTTATCCTCAAATGATTTCACATCTAGAATGGATAAATGGTTACAAAATCTTATGGAAACTAAATTTGAAAATGATGAGAAAGGAAGAGCTATAGTTGAGATGGCAATTTGGCTATTATGGTTTATTTGGAAGGCTAGAAACAAAAATATCTTTGAGAATCAAAAAATTTGCCCCTTATCAGTTGCTATACAGGCTTACAAAGCTTATGATGAGTTCATTAAGATTAAAAATCTAAACTCTGAAGCTGATGAAAACCAAAACTTCAAAACAACAGAATCATCTGCTATTAATAACAAGGAGTATAATAACGAGTATAATAATGAGTATAATAATGATAACCTAACTTATATTCATGTGGATGCATCTTATCTTAAAAACTCTAGCAAAGTTAATGTGGGTTGTATTTTCAGTGCTCAACAGGGCCAACTTTTGGAAGTTAAATCATGTAGTTTTAGCGCAAACTCTTTGAAGAAACAGAGGCAATTGGAATACGAAATGCACTTAAAGTAGCTGCTGCTCAACAAACTAGAAAATAAATTTTGTAGAACGATTGTCTTAGTCTCATGAAGTCACTCGAGAATTGCACAAAGTTTGGGAATCGTCATTTCTCCTTCATATTTGAGGACATCCAAACATTGATGCAATCAATTAAGGTTAAGTTCATGTTTACTCCTCGGAATCTTAACCAAGATGCTGATTGGGTTGCGAAGATGGCTATCTGGATCTCTTCCTTGCAATTGGACGGTGTCACCACCCCCACCCTTCTTAAACTTTTCCTTATTGATTTTGTTGTAACTGGTGTAGGCTAAAAACAATCCGAACTTATTGTATGCTTTTATTGTTCTTTTAATTTAATTATGTTTTTCGAAAAAAAAAAGAGATTTAAGATTAAAAGGAAAAGGAAAAGATTACGGAATTAAGAAAGGGGGAATTAATGTTTAAAGCCCAAGACCCATCTACTCTTCTATTAAAGTCCCAAAAACAACTAAACACTAATAGTCTGTTAGGACCTAACTAAGAAGAGGAAAAACCCCAAAATACCCTCCCTTTATTACATACCACATTGATAGAAACTAAAAACACAAAAAAAACCATATAGGGGTTCGTTGTCAAACCTTTCCAACCTTCTCTGTGCTCTCACTGTGCTCAAGAACACAAACCACTCCACAACCCCTCACTCAACCCACCGCCCCTCCTCCTCCTTCACCCACCTCCATCCCACCACCGCACCTCCTCCTCACCTATCTTCCCACCATAACACCACCACCACCACGGATCATGGCATCCCTTCTCAACAAGACCAGATCTCGACACCAAGAGCAGATCTCGATACCATAAGAAGCAGAAGATGCACCAGATCCACGATTCTGCTGCAGATTCAAAAATCACCACCACCAGGATCAAAAATCACCACCGCAAGATTCAAAAATCACCACCACCATCGACCCCAGTCCTGCTGCCTAACACCAGATTCACAAATCACCACCACCAGATCCCCTTCTCCGTTGCGAAACACCACCGGTAAAACACCTCGACGGACTACACCATCATCACCGCCCTCAATCTCGCCGCTGCAATAGCTGGAGACTCCACCACGAATCAACCACCGCCACGAAGCCACCACGCCACGAAGCCAGCGAAGCCGTCGTTCCAAATCTGCTGCACCATGACCGGACTTCAACTCTCCAGATCTCCATCGAAGAAAAGTGGATGCAGTCATTTGAAGAGACAGTCCTGCAACACCGAATGTCTGCTGCTGCGACACCGGAGCTCCAACGCTTCTTGTCACCGCCGCTCCACCGTCGAGCTCATAGGTCAAGGGTCCAGATTAGAAGGTCGAGCCCACCCTTGTCCAGCCCACCCTTGTCCAGCCCACCCTTGTCCAGCCCACCCTTGTCTTCTTTTTTTCAAAACGTGTCCAGCTTTCTTTCTTTCTTTTTTGCCGTGCGAGTGTGGTAAGAGAGGCCCATGTGTCCAGCCCATTCGTTAGGCTCTTTTCTTTTTCTTTTTTTTTGTTTGCCGTGTGAGTGTCCAGACATAATGTGTCCAGACCGGCATGGTCCAGACATGGTCATCAAAATAACTAATTCATTTCCTTTTCTTATATTTTTCAGGTAACGTGTAAATAAAAAAGAGGATTTGGGTACAACCATAGGGGCAATGACTTGGATTGTTTTTTATTTCGTTAGACATGTATTTTTAGTAAAAAAAGCTTGGGTACAGCCCTATGGGTACAAACTTGAACTAATTTTGACTTGGACAACCCCGTAGCATGGAATGAATTTGGACAAATACGGACTTGTGTACAGACCGGGGTACACGAATTTGGTTGGACATGCATGTACTTGGACAAAATCGAAACATTGGACGTATAGAAAAATTTCATTTTATCCACTTAAAAGGAACTTAGGTCTGTACACACTAATATATATGTCTGGACACATCTAAATATATGTCCGTACCCATGTGTACGGATCCATTCGTTTAAGAAAAGAAGAAAAAAATAAAAACAGAAGAAAAAAATAATTGAAAAGAGTATAGATGGAAAAATCCAACCCAAATTTGAAACTAGACTTTAATTAGAACAAATTTCTAACTAGGCTTTAAAAACACCTTTGGTTGCCATTTAGGCTCTAAATGGTAGAATCCTCAATAACAAATTCGGGCGGAAAAGGTTTGACTGCGAATGAAAAACAGCCAAAAAGGGATTTAACTTCGAATAAAAAGTGATAGAATATTTGATGGATAGTAACCAAATTGGTTCAAACAGTCAAACACAAAAGTGAACTGGCTTGTTTGCTCACAAAATGGAAACCGCTACGAGGAAGAAGAAGACTTTACCAGAAGAACTGGTATACGACATTCTACTGAATTTGCCCGTGAAGTCATTGCTTCGTTGCAGGTGCGTATGTAAATCTTGGTATAATCTCATTAAAAACCCTAATTTTATCAAATCACATCTTATCAAAAATCAAAATCAAGATCCCGACTATCTTATACTCATCCGCGGCAAATTTGATTTATTTAGAACCTTATCTTTCCTAGATTACAATTCTCTTGGCGTTATTGCGCCAAATTTAGATGTACCTGTACCTCTAATTAGCCATGTAGATGTTTGCGGACCATGTAATGGGTTGATTTGTATATCAGATAGCTTAAACAATCTTGTTTTATGTAACCCATCACTGAGAGAATTTCGAAAGATTCCTTCGTTACAATTTACATTCCCAGAAGGATATTATGTCAGACTCGGTAGACAGTATGTTGGGATTGGTTTAGGATTTGATTCGAACAGAAATGATTACAAGATTGTTTCCTTTATCCGCATATCTTCTTCGAAAGAATTTACTTCTTCCAAACTTGATAAAATTCTATGCCTAGTTTACAGTGTGGGTATGAATACTTGGAGAGGAATTGAACATGAGCAAAGTCTAGACATGTCATATAAAGAACCTATTTTGTCTCCAGGGTTTTTATTTAACGGAGCATTGCATTGGATTGCCCAGGGTAGAGATATATCCTCAGATAAAAAGAGTACACTTATCCTTCGTTTTGATTTGAACACTGAGGTGTTTCGATGCATTAAGCTTCCGAATTTTGATCATGAAAGGAATATAGATATAAGCCTTGTAGCCTTTAACGATTCCCTCGCCTTTTTCGCGTATGATTGGGAGGAAGAACAATTAGTTGAGTTATGGGTGTTGAAACAATATGGAGTGGATGAATCTTGGAAAAAACAATTCAGTGTGGAACCTATGATGAATCCTGTGCTTCCTCTTTACTTTAGGAAAAATAAAATACTTGTTTCGGTTTGGAAGAATAATAAAGACCGACTTGTGTCACGAAGCTTGGACAGCGATGAGAAGGATGATTACGAGATTGATGGGTATGAAGATACATATGGAGTCTTGGTTAATCAAGAGAGTTTGGTTTCTATTAAGTAAGGGAGATGGATTTGTTGATTTATAAACAAAACCTTTTATTTTTATTTAAAACTATGTTTATATCTGGTGTGTTAGTAATGTTTGTTTC
This sequence comes from Nemophila menziesii, assembly GCA_029959085.1. Classification (NCBI taxonomy): domain Eukaryota; kingdom Viridiplantae; phylum Streptophyta; class Magnoliopsida; order Boraginales; family Hydrophyllaceae; genus Nemophila; species Nemophila menziesii. The sequence goes on from JARWIR010000013.1 coordinate 4,544,417, forward strand.
TGCTTTGGAGTTGTTCTAACTTTTAATGGTCCATAAATAAATTGTCACTACTTTTCTTTTGTTGTGCTTTTTGCACTATGTTACATTTGAGATATATGATGTTGTATACCTAGAGTTATATCCCGGTGCATATGTTGGGACTACAAATCTGCACACTGAACAAAGACTCGGTTATTTTAGTCCATACCAAACATTTCAAAATAATGAAGCATTTTGACCTGTGCAGAATGGACTAGAAAATCATAAAAATAAAAAGATAAAGATAAAAGAGAGTAGTGTGTGCCATTGTTGAGGATCAGCCACACCAAGAATGTAACAAAGCAACATCAACACTACCATCAAATATTTAAGGCCTATAGGGTTAATTACACTGTTGGTTTATGTAATAAGCCAAATAGCTAAATATACCCCTGTCCTATTCCGAAATGTTGCATTGTTGGTCCCTGTCGAGGTATTTATTTACGATATTAGTGTATATCACATCTTTTAGGTCAACATGGGTGTATTGGCTACTTTGCATAACAAAGGGGTGCAATTTAATTTGTATGACACGGTAGAGCAACAAATTAAACATAAAATTAGAGATGCAAAGTCATTAGTGCTCTATCGATAACCTTATCTTTCCTCGATGACGAATCTTTTGGTGTTATTGCCCCGGATTTAGATGTACCTCTAGCTCTTACAAATGTTAGCGGAGCATGTAATGGGTTGATTTGTATCTCACATAGCAAAGAAGATTGTTTTATGTAACCCATCACTGAAAGAGTTTAAAGAGATTACTTTACCCCGATTTACATGCCCGAAATATTATTATGCTAGATCAATTCCTTGCAATAGATTGGGGTTTGAATCAAACACAAATACCTACAATGTTGTTTCTTTTATCCAATTCTCAGAATCCGAATCATCCGGGCTACATTCATAGACAAGGTAATAATCCTGAATTTAAAATTGTTGTTCCAGAAAAGATTCAATGGCTAATCTACAGTGTAGGTATTAATACTTGGAGAGGAATTGACCATCATCAAGAACTAGTGATGTCATATATAATACCATTTTGCTCGGAAGTGTTGTTAAATGGAGCATTGCATTGGATTGCCGTGGGTAGAGATATTTCTTCGCGTGTACTGAGTAAATTTATCCTTTGTTTTGATTTGAACACTTAAAATTTCCAAATATTGATACTGAAAAAAATTGGCAAAGCTTCATAGCTTCAATTGATGCACTCGCTTCTCATACAATCTTTGGGAAAATGTGAAAGAAGAGTTTGTTGAGATATGGGTGATGAAACAAAATGGGGTGGCTGAATCTTGGACAAAATAATTTAGGGTTGGATCTCTGAGGGATAAGGTGAAGCCTCTTTGGTTTAGGAAGAATGAAATACTTTATCTTGAAAAGAGGTGAAACAAACTGTTTTCACTAAGCTTGGACACCAATGAAATGGAGTATTACGAGTTTGATGGCTATGGAGATAGGTTTAGAGTCTTGGTTAATCAAGAAAGTCTGGCTTCTCTAATGTGAAAGATGGGTATGTTGAATCGTAAACTATACCTTTTATTTTTGGCTAAACTAAGTTTAAATTTACTGTGTTAGTAATTTTGGTGTCTGTTATGGAGTTGTTGTAATGGTCCATAGACAAATTATTCCTGTTTCTTTTGTGGTGTGCTTTTCTCTCTATGTTATATAGATTCACATGTTTTCTAGTGTGTTGTATGATTCACATTCACAGTTATTTTTTTATGCATATATACATTTTGAGTTACAATGATTTATGATGTTATATCTCCAGATTTTAAGATAACCAAGTTTTTTCTAAACAACGGTTGACAATGATCATGAGAATATATACAACCATTTCCCTGGAAACATGCATACATAAATGACAATAGCCATCTTGAAAATAGTTTTAAGTCAGACAAATTAAAAGAATTATGGGTTGTGCATGACCCATCTTAGAAATCTCAGTAGGGCCATCCCGGCTTGTAAAATCCTCAATGTCTCGCAATCTGAAGTCCATAACGCCATTCGAATGTTCAAGCCCAGATGGGTCTATTGTCTCCAATTGAGGACTTCTACCATAGAATCTTGAAGATTTTGGGATCTTGTTTTTGTGTAAAATCTCCAAAGATGCAACTTTGTAATGATAAAATATTCCATTTACTCTTCATCTGCCGTTGTAATCAAAGATGTCGAAACTGACCAATTCACCAACTAGATGTGCAAAAAAGATAACAAGAAGCGACAAGTTTTCGCTCAGGGTATGTTTGGATTAAGGAGGGATAATTTATTAAAGGATAGAAAAGGAGAGTATAACAAGGGAATGGAAAGGAGAGTATAACAAGGGAATGGAAAGGAGAGTATTTGATCTTGTTTGGATTGAATAAAAAGAGAAGAGGGGATTTTATTAAAGGATAACATTTATCCGGTGTTTGGATTAGAAGAATAATGGAAGGAAGGGATTCTTTTTATAACTAAATGACTCATATACCCCTATTAAAATATTTTATAAAGAAATAATAAGGGTAATTTAGACATTACAACGTAATAAAAGAATCCTTCTTTCCTAATCCCACCGAATTGGAGGGATTGAATATATGGGTTAGTAAGGGATTGCAAGTATCCTTTAATAAACTATCCCTTCTACTTATTTCCAAAACAAACAACGGATGGGATTATCATTATCCTTTAATACAATCCCCTCCCTCTTAATCCCTCCATCCAAACATAACCTCAGTGTTTATGCACACCTCTAAATTTCAGAATATCATAGTAACATGTAATAACTAATTAGTAGTGGTGATATTTATTTAGTTGGAAATATAACATATCAAGTATCAATGATATGTTAATTGGACAAATAACTACATAATTTTTTAATTTGAACAACACACTACTTACAAGTGCTTAAGCAGTAGATTAAGAAAAAATCAAAAGGATACCAAAGAAATTTAGAATAGGACAAATAGGTACCAATAATCTTGTCTAATTTTTTTTGGTTAGGTAAGCGTTTTCATTAAAATGGAAAAAATTTATGCATTATACAAATTATAAAATTATCTAACTCCTTAAATTTAAAATAGTCATTATCTACTCTGTAATTAATATACTAATATCTCAATAAGTAGAGAAAATCATTTTTAGGTCATTACCTATAACTTAAAAATATTTTTAGGACAAATGTTTCAAAAATCATATTTTTAGGCCAAACGTATTCAAAACGCCAATTTTAGGCCATTTCACTAAAATTAAGAAAAATTATCTACTCCGTAATTAATATACTAATATCTCAATAAGTAGAGAAAATCTCATTTTTAGGTCATTACCTATAATTTAAAAATATTTTTAGGACAAATGTTTCAAAAATCATATTTTTAGGCCAAACGTATTCAAAACGCCAATTTTAGGCCATTTCACTAATTTCGTGAGATATTTAATAGATTTTAAAGACAATTTGAACACTTTAGATAAATGTATATCGACAGTAATATAATGTAGAGTTGTTAGATAAATGAGTATATATAAATTTAATGTTTGTTTTGTTTTTGTGGAAAGGACTAAAATTGCAATTAAGAAAAAAAATTAAGTTTTTATATATTTGTTTTGTTTTTGTGGAAAGGACTAAAATTGCAATTGAAAAAAATAATTAAGTAAAAGACAAATAATTAAAGTGATAAAGGACAAGAAAGGGATGAGAGGTATGCTTGACTCTTGCGGGTAATCCTTCTAATCAACTATTTAACCGTTATTTGACATAAGGGAGAATCGATAATTTCTAATTAGCGAGATTCTAATATCTCTTTAACTCCTGTCAGGGTAGGTTAGAGAGTAATCTCAACACAATTTAGGGATTTGGGTAAGGACACCTTAGGAAATGATCGGTGTATTAATTCTAATACTATTGACTATCTAGCCAGGCAAACCCGTCATGATCACTATCACACACTAAACATTTATATACTAGATCCGAAATCCGACCCCCGTCAGGGTATTAGCCAAAGGTATACTACTATCTAACATGTGATAAAGGAATGACTAGGCAACAAGCATACATATATAATCAATAGAAATTAAGCTTCAATTCAATTCAATAATAAATATCCTAAATCCAAATAACATAGAAAATAATCAGTTAGGATTCATACCTATTGCAAGCTTCAAACTAAGAGGTTTAGTTCATACTAAATAAATAAAATCATTCAAAGTAATACCAAAATCATGTTTAGAAAATAAAACGGAATAAAATTAACCTAAAATGCGGAATGGAAAGGTTGTGGAATGGTGGAGAATGATGAACTTGTATGGAAACCCTCTTTCTCTTCTCTACAGGCGTTTTTGCTCTCCCTTCTACTGAAAATTTTGTAAAAAAATAAGTGTGGTGAAATGAGAGCTTCTGTAATACTTATATACTTGACCAAAAACGTTTGGAGCCTTATGATCTCATTTAAGTGGTTTAAAATAGTTAAACCCTATTTTTTATCAGTGATAGCATAATTTTCTCGTCTCAACTCCTAATTGACTCCCGTCATCTCTCACAGGTCAATGACCTTAAACTCTATACGAATCAAAAGGAATTTCTTCAAAAGGTCTGACCATGGTGGCTGAAACAATATGATATCAAGATTTCTCTGATAAACGTTTTAATTAATCCAAACTGACTTTTAGCTCTTTTCACGATTTGCTTGGATTTGGACTTGATTTCGTGACTTCTTCTCATCTCTTGGAACTCTAATGTCAATCATGTACTAAAAGTCACACACTTAACACACAAAATTGCTCACAAGTTAATATTGTAATTATTATTATTTACAATAAAAGTTATCCAAAACATTATTAAGATCGTGTTTGTGTCTCGCGATGTTATAGAGTGACATTTGGAAGTAGTGCAAGCGTTCAATTGTAGTGTTGTAAGATTCACCATTTCCTTGGAATCTAATGTAATGATAAAATGTTGTCCATTTACTCTCCATCTGCCCTTTTTGTCAAAGTTGTCGAAACCGATCAATTCTCCATTTTGGGATTTCGTTTACTTATTTAAAACCAAGTTTAAACTCAATTAACAACTACTTAATAAAATTTGCTCCTTCATGAATTGTAAATAAATATTTATTTACCTAATAAACATTCTTACAAATAATTCAATATTTAACGAAATAATTGGGTTCTTCGAAACAGGTTGTGATTATCTAATAATCAAAGCCATGGTTTACCAGGAGAGTTTAAATTTTGTTAAGTAGAAAATGTTGCAACTTTTCAATTTTAGCATATTTGTATTGAAAAATCATGTTTTATATATTTTTGTATAAGCTCTTTATCCAGTTTACAAAACTATTTCAAACATGAATTATATCTAGATTGTAGTATATATGATGGTCTGAATTTATCTATAATTTCTCAACTGGAAAACCCATTACAGGTTTTATTTCTGATGCTAATGAGCGAAGCTCATCAACTTCTTCCTTGGTTAGTCTCCATCCTAGTGCACCACCAAACTCTTTAGCTTGTTCTGCGTTTTTTGCACCGGGAATTGGAATAACATTATCTTGTGCAATCAACCAGTTTAGTACAACCTAAACAAATATCGCAACGAAAAACAAAAATTACTCCGTGGAGGGGTAAAATTGTAAAAATTAACGACTAATGATTTAACAAGAGAGGAAAAGTAAGGAACCTGGGTAGGGGTTTTCTTGTAATTTTCTCCTATCTCCTTTATTCGATTTATCAGAGGTTGTAGCTACAAAAGACAAAAATAGTTTAGCAAATAAATTTGATTATCAAGCCGGTAATTTGTGACTCGTATAGTTACTGGTATATATTACCTTGGTAAGAAACTCGGGAGTATAGATATTTCCTCGGGGACCAGTGGGAGGATTTTTTGGAGTATATTTACCTGTTAGTGCACCTGCATAAGTTTGAAGTATCTCACCATTAGGCCGAAATGCATTAAGAAAAGAAGGGTAAAAAAGTCATTTAGGTTGGTCCCTAGAGGCAGAGCCTGGACATTTTGTTTCGAGGCCAAGGCAGCCTCGTTTCTTATTAGTTAATTGCACTATAGGTCTCTATTTTTATGCAAAAATTGCACCATGTGTCCCTGTTTTCTTTTTGAGTTAATTGCACTATGGGCCACTATATTATGCAAAAAAAATTGCTTTATATGTCCCTAAATTAAGCAAAAAATTGCAATATAGGTCCCTAAATTATGGACAAAAAAAAGCACTTTGGGTCCCTATATTATAGAAAATTTGCACCATGGCCATGGGTACCTGTTTTAACTTTTATTTCACTATGGGTCCTTATTTATTACAAAATTGCACAATAGATACCTATAATATGCAAAAACAGCACCATGGATCCATGTTTTATTTTCGAGGTAATTGCATTATGGGTCCCTATATTATGCAAAAAGATGCATTATAGGTCCCTAAATGATGCAAAATAATGCAGTATTAGTCCCTATATTATGCTAAAAATGCAATATAGGTCCATAATCAAGCAACAATTACACTATAAGTCCCTATATTAGAGAGAGACCTTGAGCAATAGGTGAATATGCTATCAAAGAAACACCAAGTTCATCACAGGCAGCTTTTACACCATTCTCCTCCGGGAATCGATATATGAGACTATAATTCACTTGGTTAGAAGCAAGTGGGATGCCTCGTTTTTTCAATCGCGCATATGCTTCACGTAAACGCTTTTCTGAAATTAAAAAACCACCTCCGTTAAATCCAATTGGTATAAACAAAATCCATTATTTTCCTAAAATTTAAAAAAAAAAAAACTTTTACCACTATAATTAGATACCCCAACAGCCTTTACAAGTCCTTGCTCCACCGCATCTCCTAAACCATCGATATATCCTTCATTTCCCCATATTCCAGGCCTGAAAATTCATTAAAATACACAAATTAACATATGTTAGTTTATTCATTCAGTACTTAAAGGAAGTTAAGAGTAGAGAGAGCGGACCAGTGAAGCTGGTAAAGGTCAACAGAAGTCAACTCAAGACGATTGAGTGAATCTTTGAGGGCTGAAATAACACTTTGACGACCTAACCTCCACGGTAAAGCCGCAAACTTAGTTGCCACAGAAACTTCCACTTCTGGGTTCTTTTTATTCCTTTCCTTGATAAATCTTAATAAAGAAAAAAAACATTTGCATGATATAGGGACCTATAGTGCAATTATCACAAAATAGACTTACCTTCCTAATAGTGTTTCGGAATTAATTGCTCCAAATGAGAACTGCAAGAAAATGATTGAAGAGTTTAATATTCACATTACTTACTTGTAGTGAAGATATATAGAATTGATGGAGTGTTTTCTTACACTTGAGCCATAAACCTCGGCAGTATCGATGAATGTAATACCACAGTCGATACTGGTATCAAAAGCAGCCTTTGCGGCCTTCAATTTTCTATCTGTCCATTAATAATTTGAATTTTAGAGTAATTAACATTGGTCCCTCTGTTATGCAAAATAACCAAATGTACCCCTGACTTAAAATAGCAAATACACTCCTGTAGTGTGTTCTACCTAAAAGGATAAATAATCTATTTTCATAATAAATCTTTGACCTTTTTCACATTTTAGTGGCATATATTTTATTTTGTGTATAGTTCCAATACTGTGTCACAATGTTATTAATGAGATTAAAGACTAAAATACCCTAAATGGACAAATGGTTTATTTACCCTTCCAAGAAGAACAAAAATGTCCAAGTTAGATTTACAACGATAATGTAAAACCGAGCATATATTTGCTAATTTCAGAACACAGATCTTCAAGAATTTTAGACTAGTCTTAATAAGAAGCAAAATGCCAACAAGAGAGAATGAATGTGTCAACAAAATCGTATACACTATCACCGAATTTTCAACTTTCAAAGTTAAAAGACACAGTCTTATGGTATAACTAATCCTTATTCGGACTAGGCTATTTCGCATAACATGAGGATCAGGGATGCAATAACTCCCATAATATAAGAATCCTCAAGAATTCTTGACTAGTTTATAAGACCAGAATGCCAACAACAAAATCATACCCCTATCACCAACAAGGGTGGAGCCATCCATACTTCAGGGTGGGCATGTGCCATTTTTCGCATAATATAGGGACTTATAATGCAATCAACTCAAAACAAAATTCAGGGGCATTGCTCTCTACTCTTTTGGCCCGCCCGCCCATGACTATCCAATCTTTAATTTTCAAAGTTAAAGATTTTATACACCCTTTCTGTAGAACTAATCTTTGGTTCGGATTTGGGTAATGATTCATTTGCCTATAATATAGGGACCTATAATGCAATTAACTCAAACCAAGGTGCTGTCTCAACCCCCACCCCTCTCCGCCCCTAATCACCATATCTTAAACTTTCAAAGTTAAGATTTTATACACCTTTTGGTAGAACTAATCCTTAGCGAATTTGGGTTACAAGGAAGCCTTAGAGTTCGTGTAGAGAATTTAGATAGTGGTAAATTAACTACGTGTAAAATAACTAAGCAGAAAATTACCATCCCACTCAAAGTTATTCCAGTAGCTAGTATCACCCCAAGACCAAGCTCCAATTCCAAGCTTTGTGACTTTCAAATCAGACCCACCAAGCTTAATCTTTTCATCTTCTTTTCTTGCTGCTGCTGATGATGTTTTAACAGAAACAGTGTCTTCAGAAGCTATGGCTCTTATTTTTTGCACATTTCTTTGACTAAATGCATAGAAGCATGGTGCGTTCAAGTGCATAGCCATAATTTGCTAATGTGCTGAGAATTTTGGGTTATTACTATAATAGCAGACAAAAGGGTTTGAACCACAAGATGATTTCTTTAAGAATGAAAGGACACGGAATTACGCGGAAATGTTTTTCACGAACGGCCCTTTTTTCTGGGTACACAAACAGTGTGGTAAAGATACGGTCGTTAGTTTGTACACGTTTTTTCTTTACAGTAACATTTTTCTTTAATTTCAAAGTTTGGAGTTTTTATAAAAAAAAAAAAATACAATAATAGAGAAATGGAGTTATTGCTCAAAGCATCCTTATTAAACTTTCTGATAATCTTCTTAAGCCTCTAATTGTTATATGAGTAATGATATATACCACCCAAATGTCACCCAATGACCTGGCGTGAATTGGTTGGTTACAAATCTTTAATCAAATCAAGAAAATAAATGCATTAACAATTAACCAATCAATTCACGCCACGTCATTGGGTGACATTTGGGTAGTATGAATTTGGGTGGTATATATCATTACTCTTGTTATATTCATAGCCCATTCTATTTTTGTTTCCTTATTTACCCTATACCTTTATCTAAAAAAATTTACCATATATAAATACTATACTTATTTTATAAAAAATGCTATAAACTCCAATTATTTTTGCGCTCCCTCCCTTTTTCTCTCTAACTACCATTTCTTTCGCACGATCTTTTCTTCCCTGTCGCGCGAATCTTTGCTTCTCTATCGTTCTCTATCGTTCTATTCTGTGCGATTATTGCTTCTCTTACATTACAAATTCACATAATTCTAGTAATCTCTTCTAATCTTTTTTTTTTCTAATTTTTTATTTCATTTGCTCGATTTTTTATTGCAGGTTTGTTTTAAGGTTATAATACATACACGCGTGCATATTGATGACTTTTAGAGCATTTGATTCAAACTTCTTCTGAACTTTTTAATTTCGTCCACTTTCTCTGTTTAAGGTATTTTCTGTTTTTAATAAAGTATGTTTGATTATATATTGAATTTGTTTATTTATAGCTTATGTTTTGTTATGTTTTGTGTTTTTTTCCTTTTTTGTTTGATTATAACAATTTATGCATATTGTTATGTTTTTTATTTAGTTTTTCTGTATATTTTGTATGTATGTGTAGTATAGTCTTCATTTTGTTGATATTTTGCTTCAATATTTTTGAATCCCGTGTTTAAGTTGCTTTGATTTCAGTAGAGGTTATTTTTCATCTGTTATCATCTACATCGATTTGTGAAGTCACAGATTTTCATGTTTTAAACATGGGTTTTTATGTTTATAACATGAAATTCTATGTTTCTTAACAACTTTTTTCCTTTCCAACTTGTTGATTATTTATGTGATCATATTCTACTACTTATGTTATCGCTTATTTTATGCAGATGGTTATGGTTGTGGTTAGTTTCGGTTCTCATTGTGCTATGTGTTCATTTAATCTTTTCCCGAGTCTTGATTCTGTTTTCGATTACGTGTTGTCATACTCTTAAGTTTCACGCAATTAGTGTATTCAGTCAGAGAGGACGTTGACTGTTTGTTGAACAACGCGAAGTAGACTTTTCTAACATGCAGTTTTTGGTTAACGAGTCAACTTTGCAACGTATGGATATTTATGTTACATATGATCGGGAAATAGAGGCGTTTTAAGTCTCGTGGTGAATTTCAGTATGAATCTAAGATGATAACTTGTGGATAAATGCTAAAACTTGTCAAGTTCCATTTATGATGTTTCTTTTATATTTATGAATTTTGTACGACAATTATATTCTTAACGGTTCTTTAGTATTCACGAGTTTAACATTTTTTACATTTCTATTGTTATGCTTTAGATCCATTTTGTGTATATATTATGTTGTCTTTCATTCCTTTAATAGTATAGTCTTTTAGTATAGGTTTCGAGCTGAGTAGCTTAACTTTGTCAGTGTTCAGGTAAACAGAATTTCATGTTTCAAATATGGAATGTCATGTTTCAAACATGAAATTTCATGTTTGAAACTATGAATATTTCTAAATTTTGACTACTTTCACGTAACTTGTTGACATTTACTCTTCACTTGAACTTTAAATGTATAAGAAAAGTAGACACTCAATTGTTCCATTGTTTTCGAGATATTTGTTAAACGTGAAACTTGTTGTAGTTGATATCAAAATCATTGTTGGATAATACATATTCAAACCAATAACAAAATATTGGCTTTCCTTCAAATTTAGTTTCTATCACAAATCATAATAAACCTTAAAAAATCCAACTCTAATCAAATCATTCATAATCCTTAAAAACTAGGTTTCCTTCATTCATTTGGGGGCAATCAACTTCCTACATTTTTGCTTGGGCCGGGTTCTCAAAATCAGGTCCAGGTCTCACTTCTATATAGTTGAATGCCATTTTTCTTGCTTTTTTCAGATAAGGTGTCATCTATACGTTTGCTTGCCGATTTGTAATTCCTCCATCTGTCTTTTTTGTAGTGTTTCCTTGTATTTCCTTTGTGGTTCTTCTGTATCATCGAATTCTTCATTCACTTCCTCGTTTATTCTTCTTATTGGAGCCATAATTTCTCCTGTATTTACACAAACTCCAACCACAATAAACAGATTAGTAGTCTGAACTGACATTATTATATAAAATTCACTTCTCCAAACATGAAATTCACTATTTAATTTAGTGAATTTCGTGTCTTGTTCCGTGAATTCTGCAGATTACACTGTTTTACAGTTTAAGTCTCTATATTATGCGTAAATTACACTGTAAGGTCCCTAAATTACACAGTTTCTCTATAATTTGCACTGTATTTATCAAAAAATTCACTACAAGTCCTTGTTTGTCTATATTTGACAATTATACTTCAATTTTTTTGAAATAATTGTAGTATAGGTCCCTGTTTTACATATTAATCACATTTAATTACTCTAATCCAATTTTTGTTCATATTAATCAGAGTATTTGATCACTTTAATCATAAAATGCTACTTCAAACCATAGAAACTTCTAAAATCGGTATTTACGATCACTGTTTACTTAATCAAACATTAATTAGTAAGAAATTATACAAAATCAACATGAATCACGCAAAATACAGTTATGAATCCAAAAAAACTTTCAAAAACCTCAAAATAACCATTAAAAAGAATTATATTTGACTCAAGTATGGTTTTTTTTCTAAGTTAAATCTTTGCTTTTGACACTAGATGTTGTTTCCTGTCCTCGATTCTGCTTTGCTTCGCTAGATTTCGCTTTCCTTTTTGTCGTTCACAGTCGATTCTGCTTTGCTTCGCCCGTGGATTTTCGTCTCTCGCTCAAAGACCTTTGGTTTTATTTTTATTTTCTTTCTAATAGCCAAAAGAACGCTTATGTTGATTTCATTTTTTTTATCTTTTTTATTTTTATGTGTATGGGTAGTTTGGGGTGGGGCTGTATTATAAAGAAACTTAATGTAGGGTTGTTTTTATTGATAAGGTTTTTAATAAGCATTTATGAATTATTGGCTCTAGGGAGATTACCAAATATTTTTTGATAAAAAAGAAGAAGATCATACATCCATACATATATTGCTCAAAAAAACATCAATACATATAAACGACAAAAAAGGAAATTAATACGAAACTAAAAGACGGATAATAGTTGATATTACATATAATAATTAATAACACAAAATGATGAGCGAGATGAAACCCGCATGGATGATCCTCAATTATCCATAATCAAAGCAATATGATGTTAGTCTCACCTTATCTAATTGTAGTTGAGTTGTTTGAGGTGTGTTTAACATGTATACATAAGATACATAAGATAGGTGCGAAGAACGTATGCTTGGAGTTATAGAGATTAAACAATCAAGTTCATACTCTACTGCAAAATTTCAAGAGATGATTAAAAGAGAATAAAGTTCTCAAGAGAACGAGTTTTAGTTGTCAAGATCATGATTCAAGGGAGATCAACAAATAGGCTAAAGAAAATCAAGACACAAAAGAGTTAGAAGAACGAGTTTGAAGATATTGAAAATCAAGATTCAAGGGCAGCTAACGGCAGTCAAAGTATTGCCCTTCGGGATAAGCTAGAAGAAATAAAAAATATGTTCACCTATGAATCAGATGATATGGTCGAAATCAGTGCCCGCATAGTCGAACAATATCCAAACATCGATCATGATACCCGGTCAGTTGCTTAGAAAAAAGGGGCTTCTTAGAAGTGAATAATAACGTCATCAAAGAAGAAGTCAATCGTTTGTTAAAAGTGGTCCATATAATAGAAACCCAATACCCTAAATGGATCATCATAAAACAACTCATGGAAAATGTGTGTAGATTATACAAATCTTAATCAAGCATGTCCCAAGGATAGCTCTCCTCTCTCAGAGATCTACAAACTTGTGGACTCAATGGATGGGCATCTATTATGTCTTTCATGTATGCTTTCAAAGGTTACAACCATATATTGATAGTTGAAGGAGACGGTGACAAAACTACATTCATGACCAAACAAGGCCTGTAGTGTATAAAGTTATTGTATCCGGGCTAAAAAACATCGAGTCAATATATCAGTGTATGGTGAACCAAGACTTCGAATCTTAGATCAACTGCAATATATATATATATATATATATATATATATATATATATATATATATATATATATATATATATATATATATATATATATATTGACGTATACTAATGAAAGGAAACACTTCTGAGGATCACCTACTCAATCTAGCTAAAACACTCGCCATGATGAGAAGTGTGAGTATTTGGTTCAGTCTCGAGAAGTGTGCTTGTGAGGTAACTTCTGAGAATTTCTTGGGATTAATGGTTACCATCAAGTAATCGAGGATAAACCCTACAAATTACAAGCCATACTCAACGTTAACCCTACCCGAACAACCAAACAAGTATAGTCTTTGATGGGAAGGTTGTGACACTCAGTCTGTTATATTAAAAATTATCGAACGTTGTGCGTTGTGGTTTTAAACTTTGCAAAATCAATAAAATTTTAATAGGTTCGAGTAGTGCCAAAAGACATTCAATGATTTTACCACCCATTCTTACAAAGGCGATGGAGGAAGAAACATTGATCTTGTGCATGTCAGTCAACCAAGAACATATAGCATTCTCATTCATTAAAATGACAGGCAACAACCACATGTGTACTACGCCAGCAAGAGACTTCAGGTTTTGGAATAAAGATATTCTCCAATTGAGAGGGTCACCCTAGACCTGTTGTACTCAACCAGTAAGATGAAGTCATATTTTAAGGCACATCAAATCAAAGTGTTGGTCGACCTGCCACTGAAGCAAGTCTTCTTGAAGCCCAAAACCTTAAGATGACTCGTAATATGGGCGATCGGCCTAAGTGAGTATGAAATCACCTTTGAAGACAAAGTGTCCATTAAAACGCGAGCTTTGGCCGACTTCATTTCGGAAAGCACGATACCCGTTGAACCATGAAAGAATCGAAGGAGGAAAATGCTAAAATTTGGAGAATTGAGGTAGATGGAGACTTGGGGAAAAGTGGTAAGAAAGTCGATTTGGTCCTTATTGATCTAAAGGATTAGGATCATCATTTCGCCATCTGACTAATTTTGAAGGCCACGAATAATAAAACCGAGTTTAAAGCCCGGTTGGCCGGAGTAAAAGCAGCCAACAAGGCGTCATGATATGACTCTTAATAAAAATTAATCTAAGATAAATGCATGATAAAGAGATACTCTTTTTAATATTTTAATATGATATATTAAGAGCAAATTAGTCTACACAATAACTCTTGTAGACAATATATTAAATACTAAGCGTGCAACGGATATTACTAATTCTAAGCAATTTTGTGGAAGCAACATATCAAACACGAGGCATGCATGAAAGTGAAAAGTAATAGAAGTAAAAAAACACAGACTTTCAAGTGATTCGGATCCCATAGGCTTAGTACACCACCTAAGGTCTATATATCCTTAGGATTTAAAAGCTCTCCATTAAACCTCTGTATGTCTCTTGAAGGTGGGCACACAAAATTTTACACCTCTTCGAATAAGAACTTTGAAGGAATCCTTTATTCTATCATAAATATAAGTAAACCAAGTGGACAATATCCACTCAATATATTTCTTTATCTCTACCGCTAGGAAAACCTATTCCTTTTCTAGAGATCAAAGAGAAACACACAACTAGGATTTGTATATTACTATCCAATCTACTAGATCTAAACTTCTTAATGAGTAGATGTGAAAAGTGTATGACCTATAAAAAGCAACCAATAGATGACTACTATGAATTTGGTTGCTTAGTGAACCCTCACTGTAAGGTTTTCTCTATGGAATGCTCTTGAGAGCTTTTGACAAATGGAAATGAAGACATTTGTGATTTTATAAGAGAGAGCTCTTGTATTTATAGGACAAGGTGGATTAAAGCTCTCTCTCACTGGTACTTTAATCTGAAATCTGAATTTGGATGTAGGATTGTTGTTGACGAGAATTCGGAAACCGGTATGTGTACTATTCGCTCCAATAGGTGGATAACGTCTATAAAACAACTTTATTTCAACTTCTCATATTTCAGCTATAGTCCCATGTATCTGATGTCTTCAAATATCATAAACTTCCAGATTGTTGTCTTTGTATGGAAAGTTATGATGTTTAGGGGGTCCGAGCTCAATCTTATACTCTCCCTTGTTCTTTGGACGACTTTAAGTAGTCCACCTCACTTGCTCTACGGAGGTCCGATCTTGATATCTCTTAGCTTCTGTCTCTAATAGCTTTAGGTAGTTTGTTCTTCTTGTTACTCGAAGGCCCGTCTTATTCTCTTCTAACTTCATCTTTAGATGGCATTGTAGTCCTCTCTCTGTAGATGTGGAGATTTGTCCCTAATCGTCTTGTCTTTTTCTTATTTTAGGATGATTGTTTCTTCATTTTGCCTTCTGTCATATCCATCAAACTAAAACACCTTTGGGCTAATATTTTTTAACAATACACATCTGACTATGTGAGAACCCTCTCCTCTCTAATAGAACAAACTCAAATGAATGTTAAATAGATAAATAATGAAGCCTTATTTCTCAAGAAAACCAAATTATTATAGCTGTCTAATGCATTATCGAAACACTAGGAAGAACAATAAACATCAAATAACATTCAATGATAAATACCTAAATTAGTTAAATAGATACTATCCAAAATCATAATTTTAACTTAATAATAATTCAATAAAGGTTAATCACATGCATCATTTGTATTTAATCACTACATAAAATAAGAAGTATTAAAACAGTATCAAACTTAGATGTCTAATGGTGGAAAGCTTAACTTGAAACACTAGGTTGCTCCAAAGAAGATGAAGTAGAGAGAGAATGTATATATAATTATTTACAAAATTATTTTAGAGTGTAAAATAAAATATGACTAGTTACCTTGAAAAAAGGTAATATAACTTATATATACTCTCTATATGGGTCAAAAGACCAGGTCAACAATTGGTCCCAACTTACTCAAGTGTACGCCCAATCCTATATAAATTGTATATGCTCCACGAGAGCGACCATAACTTTTTACTAGAAGCTCCAAATGCTTCATGATTGTGGAGTTGGAAACTAGACTCGGTGATATTTCTTTTGGTAGGTCATACACACCCAAAATCCTTTCCATTTTATCCCAGCAGTTCTTTGAACTTAGGAGATGTGTTTCCCTATTGTTTTTTGCACGAGCCTTGCTTCATTCTTGTCACTCATTCATATCGGCTCCTTTGGGGTTGTTATAGCTCTGATTCATTACCCTTAAGTCCTTCTCACTCATGTCTCATCCTAGTACCATCTCTGGTACATCACCTTGCATATTTACTACACAAAGACACATTCAAATGTCCAAAACACACAAGTGATCCTATATGACAACAAGAATATAATATAATAAAACCATCTCAAATATTAACTTAAGCCTACAAAAATACTAAAAGGATATCTTGGTCCTATATAATATAAGGACAAAACATGATACATCAATTGGAGAACCTCAAAAATAAAAGCTATGAGATGTCTTATCGCCTGAGTATTTGATAAATTTAACTATTGGAACATAAACTTTTTGTTTGAAAGATGTAAAGCAATCCTAATTAAAGATGTCCTCCAAGATATTCCTACCTATGCTATGTTAATTTTCTTATCCCACTACAAGTATGTAATAATTCATATCTTTATTACCTACTTTTGGTATGGTAATTGTGGGGAAAGTATAAACATCTAGGTTGAGCGAGAAACTATGACCACTTCTAAAAGAGATGGTGGCATGTGGTCTTGGGACTTTCACTTCATAATTGGGGTTTCCTTGCTCGAAACACCTAGATAGTGGTGATTAATCCAGGATCCATCCTTGCTCGGGTTTTTAGGGTGATATCATTATGACTCAAACTCTGATGACACTTCTCTTGGTACCTATCTCGGGTGGAGGATCTTATCACTAGAGTGAACATATTTTGAAAGACCTTAATTGGAACACTGAAGATGGAGGGATATTATAATATGAAAATACTCTTGGATTAGTATTCCTTTTTTCTCCAAACCAAGTTGTTTACACCTTTATGGGTTAGGGACTCTATGATGAGGATGTCTATAGCTAGAACTTGATCTCTTGAGCGACAAATTCCCTTTCAATGGTTTTTACTATCTCTATGATAATCATTCATGTCTCCGTTAGTAGTTACACTTATTCGTGGAAGTTATCCTCTGATGGGAGTAATATATATATATATATATATATATATATATATAAAGAAAATGTATCATATCTTGAATGAATCCCATGATAACAGTTAATCTATTTTACATGCCAGTAAGGCTGGCCTATCATTGGTCATTCCGAAATAACTCTAAAAAATTCTATAGTGTTTAAAAACCTCCATTAAAGTGCAAAATGTTAAAGGAATGGCTATAAAAATGCCACAAAAATAAAAAAAAAAATATAAAAGTTGTTGTACCTTGAATTCTATCTGTAAACTATGTGTTAATGATATAGACATAGTCGCACAACTTCTTTTTACTTGCCCGTTTGGTAGATCTACTTGGTTTGTTAGCCCTTTTTTAATGGGTGAATTATACATAGGGTCTTGAAGACAAAGATTCTTCTCTATAGAGTATGGTCCAGAGATTCCTTCTTATGAGAGGCCTCAAATTTGACAATTGTCTTTCATACCCTTACTAACACTAAAAGACAAAAAAAGTGTGATGTCACTGTTTATCTCTCCACTACCTACCACTACCACCTACCTCCGACCTCTGAACACCTACCACCAACCACCGACCACCGACCACCGACCTCCGACCACTAGTCACCGGCCACCGGAAAAAACATAGAGTACTCTGAGAATTTGCTGAGTACTCTGTGAATTTGCTGAGTACTCCGAGAATTTGCTGAGTACTCCGAGATTTAAACGAATTAAACGAATACTCTAACGAATTAAACGAATATAAAATAGTCGTAGTACTCTATGAAATAGTCGGGGTACTCTATGAAAAAGTCGGAGTACTCTATGAAATAGTAAGAGTACTCTTTGAAATTAAAGTTATACTCTATAAAATCAATGTGTATTTAATACCATTTCATTCATTAATCAATGTGTATTTAAACAATTTACAATAGATAAATAAAAAAACCTAAACTAAATACAAAGTTGACCAGATCTGGTCAACAAAGGTGATAAAAAAAGGAGATCGAAGCTTTTCGTCGGAGAACAGGACAGTAACACCACCACCACCAGGACGGCGCTGAGCAACCTGTTCTCCTTCTCGCCGGAGCAGACCACCACCACCATCAGCTTCTTGTTCTCCATCGAAGCAAACCACCACCACCACCAGCTTCTTGTTCTCCATCGAAGCAATCCAGTCTTCTCGACGAGCAACACCACCACACAGAGATGGTAGTGGTGCTCGGTTTCCATGGCAGCATATCTAGCCTCGCCGGAGCTGCAGGCCTCGGATCTATGCAGCAGCGAGCTTTGCGAAGAAGGAAGAAAGCTTGTTGTTCGCCGGAGTTGCACTATCTTCGTGCTCAGCCATGTAAGAGTTCACAGCACCGAACTGCTGTGGTGGTCCTCTCGCCGGAACTGCTGCAGATCCACAAAGGTGTTGCTGTTGTTCTTCGCCGAGCTCCGGTGGTGGTGTTATTCGCCGAGCTCCAATGGTGGTTAGGTGGTGGTGTTATTCGCTGAGCTCCAATGGTGTTGCTGCTGCTGTTTTAGATCAATGGTGGTTAGGTGGCTACAATGGATGAAGCAGCTTGGTTTGACGGAGTAGGGAGTAGATAAGAGGGAGGTGAGAGGATTTTTTATTTTAGATTGTAGGGTTACGGGGAAAATGAAAGAATGAGGAGAGAGAACCTATAGTTTATTATATATAGGAAAATAAAAAACAAAAGAGGGTAGAAAAATAATTAAAATTTGGATTTTAGTGTAAGATTCAAATTGAGGTCTTTAGTGAGAAGAAAAGGAAAGAGAGGTTTGGATAGCGCTTAGGGGGGTGTCTTCAAGACTCTATGGAGCATTTTCTCTTTTTTAATTTCTATCATGTAACAACTCCATTTATAGAGTTGACTATTGGGTTTGGACTCTTTCCGATCTTTAGGGTCTTACTTATTCAGAAAGAAATTTGTCAAATTAGCCTTCCATGTGGCATTGCCAAATCTATAAAAGTAGAATGAGTTCGTGTTTAATGGTACGAATGTTGACATCAGTAGTTAATACTATCAATGCGAATAACAAATTTTTGCAAATAAATGAAAGTATATCGAAAAGATTCTATACAGTAATAAATATTTATTCTATATACAATATCTCAAAGAAAAGTATAATATTATGTCTGGATTCATGAACTATACGACAAGAGTGCATAATATTAGCTATAACTATGATGTGAATGCATTGGAAAACTTAATTTATAAGAGCGTTATTTTAATTTGTCATTTCTATTTTTGGCAACGAAGTAACATTTACGATAATTTTAATTAGGTTATTTTGTTAATGTTTTTTTTCTTGGTACGTCGATGATCTATGACAGCTTGTGTGTACCACGACTAATTCTACAGTGATATACATATCTTTTTATGTATAATTTCAGGTAAATCAGAACTAGGTTATCTATATTCAGATAGGGGTTTGAGATTTGTATCTTCTTATTTATCCTAGTTGGGGAAGAGATTCAAATTAGGTTACCCATATTTTGTTAACGTTCTTATAAGGGTGATATATGACTTTCCGTAATTCCTTTTTTAATGATATGAAACTGCAGCACGGGGTCTGAACACAAGACTAGAAACTTCAGCTTAGATCTACGACAACAACGAACACATCACCCTTCGCCTTTCATAACCTTCCACGTGTAACATAACGCCATCTGTCACTTCCTCATTCGTTCGACTCCTTTCACTTTCCAACTTGAATGTACACTATATAAATTATAAACCTCTCACAGTAGAACATAACAGAACACTTTCCCCTCCGTTTGTATTCACGATGACGGCGATGGTACTCCGGTTAGGGATAGTGTTATCCTTGTTCATACTCAATTCACACATTTTATTATCGGAATCAGCTGTTTTAAGCATAGATCTAGGTTCAGAATGGGTTAAAGTCGCCGTCGTTAATCTTAAACCCGGCCAAGCTCCGATCGCGATCGCGATTAACGAAATGTCTAAACGGAAAACGCCGTCTCTCGTCGCGTTTACTTCTGATGACCGTTTCATCGGAGAAGAAGCTTCCAATCTTCTCGCACGGTTTCCGACCAAAGTGTTCTCACACATACGCGACTTCATTTCAAAACCTCATGACTTCACAGCTAATAGACTCAAATCTCTTTACCTAGGCCACGAAACCTCCCCGGAAAGCAACCGTAACGTTGCAGTTTTCAAGACCGATAGCGGAGATTTCACGGCAGAGGAGCTGGTGGCGATGTTGTTAAAATACTGTGTCGATTTGGCTGAGACTCATGTTAAGGGACGTGTTAAGGAAGCAGTGGTGACTGTGCCGCCTTATATGGGTGTGGCAGAGAGGAAAGGGCTAATGAATGCAGCGGAGTTGGCTGGGATTAACCTATTGGCTTTGGTGAATGAGCATTCAGGAGCGGCTTTACAATATGGAATTGATAAGGATTTTTCAAATGGGTCGAGATATGTGGTGTTTTATGATATGGGAGCTAGCACTACTTATGCTGCCTTGGTGTATTTTTCGGCCTATAATGCTAAGGAATTTGGAAAAACTACTTCAGTTAATCAATTTCAGGTAATTCTTGACTTCAAATGATAATTTTTTGAGTCCAAAGATGATCTGCTAAATTGCATCATTGGTCCTTATGTTTTAAGTCAAACCTACCCTTGATAATTTAAGTCTGTTACAGGTGATTGATGTTCAATGGGATCCAGAGCTTGGAGGTCAACACATGGAATTAAGATTAGTGGAGTATTTTGCAGATGAATTTAACAAACAGCTTGGAACAGGTTTTGATGTAAGAACATCTCCTAAAGCCATGGCTAAGTTAAAGAAACAAGTCAAACGCACCAAAGAAATTCTTAGCGCCAATACAATGGCTCCTATTTCAGTTGAATCTCTCTACGATGATCGTGACTTTAGAAGCTCAATCACTCGTGAGAAATTCGAAGAACTATGTGAAGATCTATGGGAAAGATCTCTTATCCCTATAAAAGAAGTTCTTAAACATTCAGGTGTAAAGTTTGAAGATGTATATGCAGTTGAATTAATTGGAGGTGCCACACGTGTCCCAAAGTTACAGGTACCTTTATACTTCTAATAATTCACGATTAATGATCATACGAGTATGTATTTATTCGCTTTATTTACAGGCTAAGCTTCAAGAATTTATCGGGAAAAAAGATCTAGATAGGCATTTAGACGCAGATGAAGCTATAGTTCTTGGTGCTTCATTACACGCTGCAAATTTAAGCGATGGAATTAAATTAAACCGAAAGCTAGGAATGGTCGATGGTTCAACATACGGATTTATCATGAATTTGTACGGTCCTGATCTTGTTAAAGATGATGCCACTAAACAACTAATCGTACCTCGGATGAAGAAACTACCTAGTAAGGTATAAAGGGTAGTGTACATGTTAGAAAATCAGTATTTTACGATTTTTAATTGTTCTAATTTACACGATTTTACAGATGTTTAGATCGATTGTTCATAACAAGGATTTCGAAGTTTCACTAGCATATGAAAGTGAAGGTTTATTACCACCTGGTGTTACTTCACTTATATTTGCGGAATATTCTGTTTCGGGTCTTGCTGAAGCTACTGAAAAATATGCATCACGAAATTTATCCGCTCCAATTAAAGCGAATCTTCATTTCTCGCTTAGTCGAAGCGGAATATTCTCTTTGGATCGAGCAGATGCTGTTATTGAAATATCGGAATGGGTAGATGTACCGAAAAAGAATATTACAGTTGATAATTCAACCTCTTCTTCAACTGACACATCAGCTGAAACAAGCGCTTCAGAAGTTAATGACGAAAAATTACCAACTGATAGTGAGGATACAACGGTAAAAAGTGAAAATACAACGGAGCTTGGTACAGAAAAGAAGCTAAAGAAACGGACTTTCCGAGTTTCATTAAAGGTATGTTATAACTTATAATTAATTTATTTCCTATTTAGAGTTATTTTGTGTGATTTAATTTTTTTATTTATGTGTTGTAGATTAATGATAAGACAACAGGTCCGGGTATGTCTATTTCGAAAGAATCTTTTACTGAAGCGAAAAAGAAATTAGAAGCGTTGGATAAGAAAGATGCAGATAGAAGAAGAACTGCTGAATTAAAAAATGATCTTGAAAGTTACATTTATTCCACTAGAGAAAAGGTTTGTTTTGTAAAGTTTTCGTATATAAATATATTTAGTGTATTTATTTTAACGGGTTTTACTCTTTATCATCAGCTTGATTCCGAGGAATTTGAAAAGATTTCTTCAAGTGAAGAACGACAAGCTTTCATTGAACAACTTGATGAGGTTTGTTATATTTAATAATGTTTTAAATTTTATTGTACTTATATTATGTATGTATTATAATGCAGGTACAAGATTGGTTGTACTTAGATGGAGAGGATGCTTCTGCTAAGGAATTTCAAGAACGTCTTGATAAGTTAAAATCAATTGGTGATCCGATATTCTTTAGGTGTGTTGTTAATTTCGTGACATTTCTTTAATGTTTTCTTTATGTGAATATTAGCTTACATATATGGTAATAATTGTAGATATAGCGAGCTTACTGCACGACCTGCAGCTTCTGAACATGCTCGAAATTATCTTGCTGAGCTGGAACTGGTAAATAATAATAATATCCGCTTTTCAACAGTTTGACCATCACATTAATTATTTTATTTTTAATTTCCAGATTGTACGCAAATGGGAAACTGATAAATCTTGGCTTCCAAAGGACAGAATTGATGAGGTGATTATTGGTTATAATTTTATTTATGGAATCCTGTATAATAATTGTTTTTGTTTTGTTAATGATGTTAAAATGTTGGTTTCTCAGGTTAGAAATGTGGCGGAAAAGTTGAACAAGTGGTTAAATGAGAAAGAGGCTGAGCAGAAAAAGTAAGTTATTACTTTTTGTTTACCATTTTATTTCTTTGAGATAATTGCACTATCAATCATGCTGAAACAAGTGTGTTTCTTTTTATATAGGAATTCTGGAATTAAAATCCCGGTATTTACATCGGAAGAAGTATATAGCAAGGTCTTTGATCTTCAAGACAAGGTACAATAAGATTGATGGAACTATATATATGTATTAGTATAAACACATTCTAGATACACTTTAATGGTGTGTTTTTGTGTATAGGTTGCAAGTGTTAACAGAATTCCAAAACCAAAGCCAAAGGTTGAGAAGGTTGTAAAGAATGAAACAGAGAAGAATGATGGTAATGGAGATTCAAACAAGGTTGAAGGTGAAGAAGCTAAATCTAATGATCATGATGAGTTGTGATGAAGTATATTAAAGAAGCATGAGTGAGAAGGCGAGTAGCATAAAGAAGGAAAAAAATGGATAGGCATGGATTAGTATATAGGAAGAAAGTGATAGGGAGAAAAGAAATATAAATTGAGGAGCCATTTTTGAAGGTTTGCTAAATCTTGTCATGTCTGGTGATGCTAGGTCTCTCCAGTTTGGAGGTTTTGGTTAACATATTTATGATGCTTGTAATACTACTATTATTATTATTGTTACACCCACATAACAATTGTGGAGAGATAGTCGTGTGATATTAGCTGTTTTCTTGGCTAGAAAATTAATTTTTGTTTTCTAATGGTTACAATCACACCAAAGTTTCAATATATATTTTTTCTCTTTTTGGAACACAAATAGATGTTGAAGCTACTGACAAAACTCATGAGCAAAAGTTTCTCACCACTTAAAAGTTACACTTTGATGAGAAAACTCATGACCCATGGACTTTGTCACTATTTACGAGTTGGCTCATAACCTGCTGATTTGCAGAGTTACTTTGACCTACTAGGAGAAAAGGATGGGAAAAAAATTCTTAAGATAAATAGATTTTTTTTTCACAGATAAATAGTTTAATCACATTTAAATACTATTTACAGAGTTACTTTGACCTACTAGATCTAGCTATTTTGGTGGAGAGTATTAAACCTACAGAACCACCACTTAGGCCTGTTTATTGGTTATTTTGGTGGGGAGTAACCCACCAAAATAAACTGTTAGTGTAATAAACTGTTAGTGTAAGGGATTTGATAATTTGAAGGTTATGAAAGAAATTTTCAACTCAATCCTTTATATAAATACGTACCAGTCATATGAATTTTGAGTTTTAAATATAGAATAAGTAAAAGTCAATGAAATTTGAATTAAAAATAATTTGATATTCATAAACTTTGGAGGTTTACTAATATATCCATTACTAATTTTTTAGTTATATAGTAATTGAAAACATTTTTAAATTACATATTAACTCGACATCTCATTTTTAATTAAAATAAAAATAAAAATAAAAGTAATCTTAAATTTACAATTTGCTGTAAATTTACATGTAATTAATATAGAATTATAATATAGTTTGGTATTTTTTTAACAATGTACTAATATTTTTTTAACAAATTAATAACCAATTAATTACAAATATGTTAAGAATAAAATATAAATAGTAAAAAGAAGAAAATCTGTTATTATATTCTCACAAACTATAAATAGGAGGACCTTTCAAAAACCAAAATTTATACATAAAATATATCTCATAATAATTACAACTATTGAAATTCTAAGAACTAAATATCCACAATATTTACAATAAACTCCCCTTGAATATTTATTTCAAATACGTACTCGGCGTTCGCTCGTGAAATACCTTGCTACTAATCTAATGGGAAAAAACCTAGTCAAGGGAAAAAAAGTGCAACACGTATTATCTCCCCCTCATCTGTACAAGGAATCGTGGAACGCTTACTCGTTAAAACTTTTCTAAGAAAACTCTAATGAGATAAAACTTGGACAAAAAAAAAGATTACGTTATATTGGTCGCATTCCCATGATGTTGGCGAGATTTCTCAGAGTAGACACATCCCGATATTGTAGATCAATTTCTTGAATGTTATAGTTGACAATACTTTGTTGAATAATTCAGGAAGATTGTTACATAATTATATTTGATGAATGTCAATATCTCCATTCCTCTATAACTTATGACTGTAAAAAATTTAGGTGAGATATGTTTTGCTATGTCGTCTTTGATATAGCCATTTTGAATTTTTATGATACAAGCGACATTATAATCATAATATCGTTGGTATATTTCATATTGAAGATAAGCCATACTTCCTCCGGATATTTTGAACCAGTGATCTAACCCCTATGCATTATATATGTATAAGTTAATTGATGGACAAATATTTAATTATCGAATGTTCAATATGATACAAATAACAAATTATATACAGAAAATCATAAGTAGTTGCATAATTACTAGCAAATGCATGCTTCATCATAAGATGGTGTGTTGTGACTTTTTCAAGAAATATCCACTTAAGTAAAAATTTCATAACGTGTCCCCTTGTCTATTCATTGAAGGATATGTATCATTAAAATCTTATCAAGAAATCTCATTGAAACTAAATTTGATGAAGGAAAAAGAGTACATTAATCCTTGGGGGGGGGGGGGGGGGTATTGTCGTATATTAAAGGAAATTGGAAGAGTCCATGAATCCAAAGGACATCCGCTAACTATACTTATTATTTATAATACTTCCTCTTGGATGTCCTTCTATTATAAATTATGCCTTGTTAAAACCTTTCCAAGAAAAACCTTAAAGTTTAAAAACTTGGTCGTAAAAAGAGAGTATATAAACATAGAACTAATAATCTTGAAACACTGCCTCGTTAAAACTTTGCCAAGAAAAACCCAATAGGATAAAAACTTGGACGAAGAAAAAATAGTAAAGTCTTTCAAGATATTTCCCCCTCATTTCGACATTACGTATTTTCTAATACATTAAATACTTGTGTAGTTGTACCTTGATTGTCGTTGTTAATAAAATTTTAATGAACAAATCTTCTGGATTTTCACTTGAGAGTAGTGAGTGTAAGTAACATCATTTGCTTGATCAAGACAAGGAGTATATAATTCTTTTGATAATAAATATTTGGAATATGCCTCATTAAAACCTTACTATGGAAAACCCAGTTATAAAATGGGTGATTAACCCATAGAGTCTACAGCCAATAGACCATTTCCCATCAGGTCCAGTCCATCACAAAAGACAAGCTTACCCTCCGTAACCCATTAATTATGATTTTGTTACCAAAACCAATTTTGCTAATATCACAGAATCAATCAAAAATCTGTAAACCATTAATTATGATTTTGTTACCAAAACCAATTTTGCTAATATCACGGAATCAGTCAAAAATCTGTAAACCATTAATTATAATTTTGTTACCAGGACCAATTTTGCTACTATCACGGAATCAGTAAAAAATCAGAATATAAAAATTTGAAGCTCCAAAAAAAAGTCAAAGACCGTTACCCATCGTCGTCTTCAAGGTTTCAAAGGACAAACCCTATGCCATCATAATTTTGATGGGATTTTGTGTATAACTGATGGTAAAATAAACAGGTATCAATTGTTTTATTTGGTGGGTGATGTGAGTACTTCTGGTGGTGTGATAGTACAAACAGATGGTATATACTAATTAACTTTAAAACAGGGTGGGTTATGTTTGTTGTACTGATGGGTTATTCATGATAATTGGTGGTAAAATACTACACGTATATTAATAATAAACACGATGGGCAATGATTCGTAATATCGATGGTGTGACTGTTGAATTGGGTGGGTTAGACTTTTTTGATCGATGGTGTGACTGTTGAATTGGATGGGTTAGATTTTTTTTTTATTTAACTTAGTGGTGGGTTATGTATACTGTGTTGATGGGTTGTATATTATAACTAATGGGTTATGACAGTCAGAATTTTAAACTAGCTAATTGCAGAACAACATAATGTAAGGGACATAAAACATTCTTTTATTCATAAATGGAGTAGTTCAAACTAATAAATGAGTGTGCACCAAATTACACTTATTGAAAGTTAAAAACACGAAAAAGAAAATGCACGAGTAACGATATGTGTGACAGTTGCTACATATTCGTCGCTGTGAAGCATCTGCACGCTCTCTTTCTGATGGGAATCTCTTCTTCTTTGGTCTACCAGGCTGAGCTTTCTGATAGATTCGTAAGAATCAAATAATCTGAATAACTTCAAAGTCTTCTCTTTGTTGAAACGGAAAAGGACGAGAACGTTGGATGCCATGCCTAATTAAACACAACAAAGAAGAATGTATATCTCAGTGAAACACAAAATTGTGCTGCATTTATATTGTGACGGGTTGTTTTAGTATTTTATAACAACTTAGATCTATCAAAAGAAAAAATTGCAAATCCTATACTATAATGCTGGTAATGTTATGATATATTATTTTCATGAAACATAGAACAAGCTTAATGTAATCAAGATGCAAGAAAAAGTAAGAGATTTGGAACATACCTTTGATATCGAAGGTGGATGAATGCTGTGATGTGTAGTGTTGGAGATAATAATGGTGGTATGTCTTCAGCTAATTGTGATGTTAAAAACGTTTAAGAAATTTAATATAATAAATTAGCAATAAAAATTGAATTAAATAGATATGCTACATAAGTGGAAATCGTTAATTTCTGGTATGACTTTGATATTATCCTATTATGAAGAAGGACAACGTTGGAAGATTACATAATTCGCTGGACCTGCTAGGGGGAAAACAAGGGGCTGGAGTTGATGGGGGTGGATAGTTGGGTCCTAGGACTATATGAGCTAATATCTCTTATAAAAAACCATAGTGAAGGAAATAGAGTACAATACACAAATATCACATCCTCCTCACTATGACTTTAATCATGACAACAATGGTTCCCAGTATTCTTTCATAATTCAAAGACTTGCCTTTTGTGCTCTAAATAAATAATATTCATCGGGACCTTTTATACTCTAGGCACTTCTCAATCTTCAATAACTTCATATTTAGATGCTTTAAGTACTCCAAACACCTATCGTGCATTGGGAACTTGTTATGCTTTCAAACACCTTGTTGGCGTATTGCCTCCTTTAATAGGTTGTTTTAATGTGACAAATCCTCTTGTGTTTAGTGTGCTAATTACTCTTGTTATATATATTCCTTCTTGCACTCTATTTCATCAAAAAGCACATCTTTATCTTTTAGATCATAGCTTTATTGTTATATGTTATGAAACTAATTCTCATATAAATACTTTTAACCTTATCCTTGTGTACATTGAGAATTAGCTTTAGTGATCAACTTCAAAGGCTCTTAGAATGATGTTTCCAACAACTTTCGTGAAGAAGATTTATTGATCCAAGTCATTATCTTTCAAAGTCACTTGGCGCGGTACACCGGACGAAAGGCGCGGTACACCGGACCAAGAATGCGGACCAGGGCGCGGTGCAGAGGCTAGCCCGTCAGAAAGTTAGAAAATCAAACCATTGAGGTGCGGTACACCGCACGAAATCTTGCGGTACACCGCAAGAAAGGTTTTTCTGCACAAAAGACAAGTCATAAGTAATATATCCGTTGGGAGATTAATAGATCCGTTGGACCCAAGCCTTATGACCGTTGGAAGCCATTTTCTACTATAAATTGAAGCTCTTTGAAGGCTACAACTACACCAACTAATTACAAACATTAAGGGGCTTAATTGTTATCATTCAAGAAGGTGTTAAGAGCTATACATAGTCAAAATCAATCTTAGTGAGCTTTTAAATCCTTTCAAGGAGTTAATCAAATAAGCCACAAGGTTCTATCTACTCAAGAGGAGTTCACAAGCTATATAGTTCATATCCACTCTTTTAGGAGTTTAGTTACAAGCTTTTATAAGCAACCCTTTAAACACTTTGTTTCTATCCTCTTAAGTCTAGGTCTTGTAATAGATAGATTAAGAGAGAATTCAAGTATAGGGAGTATACTTGGTATCCTTGTGTTGTGATTACACAAGTGGTTGTCCTTCGTGTTATCGAAGAGGTTGTAAGGGTTATTGTGTTCTCGACCCGGTTAAGAGAGACACGGAAGCTTAGTGAAAAGCTTGAAATCCTAAGGAGGCTTCCTTAGGTAGTGGATGTAGGGAAACCGAACCACTATAAATCGCGTGTATCTTTCTATCCCTACTCTATTTACTTTCCGCACTATTTATGTTTGATAATATGCTAGCTTGATCATTGTGATATTGTTTATCTAGTTTATCTAACATATTGTCTTCTAGAGTAGTAAGATATTGGATTGTCGATTTACTTGTTTTACTTATATATATATATATCAAACCTCCTACTTACCCTTTGCATGATCCTAAGTGTTTGATTTATTAAGTTGTTTTAGAAGTTTTCACTTTAGCTTAAATTGTCCAAAAGATTTTTAATTAGGCATTAATCTTATTAGTAATCCTATTCACCCCCCCTCTAGGACTTTCAATTGGTATCAGAGCCTAACTCTACGTGAATAGCTTAATCGTTAGTAGAGTAAACGATATGGAATTTAATCTTTTGGAAAAGTCGTCTTCTACTCGACCTCCACTTTTTGTAGGAACTTACTATTTTGCTTGGAGAACAAAAATGGAGGAATTTATCAAAGCCGAAGATCCCGATCAATGGAGAATCGTGAAGTTCCTTATAAAGAGGAGTTAAATGAAGCAGGAGTTCTTAAGCTAAATCAAGAAGAAAAAGACTTTGATGAACTTACCATTGAGGAAAAGGCTAAGCTCACTCAAAATGCAAAACCAATGTACACTCTCATTCGTGGAATTTCCGAAGAAATTTTCTCACAAATGTTAGATTGTAAATCCGCAAAAGAGCTTTGGAATCGTTGGGAGTTTTTATATGGAATTGTCGAAAATGACGAAGAAGAAGAAGTCTCAATCCATGATGAATCTCATGACAATTCTAAACCAAATCATGAGGTAGCACTCTATCCTAACTCTTTATCTCTTCCTTATAATTATTGTGATATTAGGCAAATTTCATCCCTTCTCAAAATTCTTGATTCTCAAATCCATTTGAATAATCTTATGTTAAAAAAGGGTAAAGTTGAGCTAAAGAATTGTTTTAAATGTTGTATCACTTTGGATGATATTCTTGGCAATACTAAAAACCCTTGTTTTGAAAACATTTTTTCTTTAAATAAATGGAAACATCCTATGAAGAAAAATATAGAAGGTTTTAGAAAATTGGATGAAGCTTTTTCCCTCGCTCTTGAAACTTTAAAAAATCATCCTTTTTCAAATGTCACTCCTTTTGATCCAAATGGCTTTTTTAAAGAAAAATTATATTTAAGTGATAATTTGGATATTGGAAAGAATGTGGGAACTTCATGTTCAAAACCCTCACATGGTAGCTCTACTCGAAAAAGAAGTTCTTGCAATTATTGTGGTAAACCCGGTCATCATGCTTCTACGTGTCATTACCATGAACAACTTGAAAGTGGATCTTTGATACCCTCATGGGAAAAACCAATATGGATCGTGACAAATGCTAACAACATTTCCGGATCCATTCCACCTCGGTTACCATAGTAATTGTCATTGAAGGTGTTGAGCGTCAAGAAAACGGAATTTTATGCAAAAGGACGTTCAAACCTCATAAAAGGAAAATACGGTGAATTCCTTCCTTTCTTCTTTCTTGTTTACGTGTTATTATGTGTTTTATGTGAATTATCCTCTATGTGCTATTATCTTTTGTATCTTGACCTTTTTATGCTTAAATATTGCATTGTTATTGCTTTGGGTCTTTTTGTACTTTTAGAAAACTTAGGGGTATTTGTGAAATAAACTGCTTTATGAGTTTTCGGGGTTTTCCTTGGTCCTTCTTTTCAAAACAAAGTTGCTCTAAATTATTTTATACCATTCCGAATCTTTTGGGGAAGTTTCGAATGTGTTTCGGGGGTTTTTAAAAGAATCAAAAATTTCATTTTTTATGCCCAAACCGAACACTTTTGCGGTGCACCGGACGATTCCCGCGGTACACCGCAGGTTAGGTTTTTGACAGCAATATTAGGCCGTTTTCTCTTCTATTCTCTTCATTACACCATTAAAACACTTCCTCTCCTTCTCCTTGGCGATTTCCGGCCACCACAGCTCCGTTTCCACCACCTAAAAACCCTTCTTCACCTCTTTAATCACTTCTCTCTCTCTCTCTCCTTCATTACCCACTTCCCCTCTTCACCATGAGAGAAAAGAAAGCTGCTTCAAAGAAGAAAACCACCACCGGAGCCTCCTCCAGTCGCCGCCGTGCTCCCTCTCCGGCGAGGTCACCGCCACCTCCTCCACTCCGGCCTTTCGAACCTCTCCCGGGTAGAACTTTTAGTGATTCGGCTTTTCCAACGGGTGAAAATTCTCTTCTTGAACTATTTAAATTTCAAGGTTGTGATAATATCTTTAAATTTACGGGTACTCAATTAGCTAGTGGGTTGATTGAAGAGTTCTACACTAATTTCGAATTTGATAGTGCAAATAACATGGTAATATCTTTAGTTTCGGGTACCCCTTTACGGTTAAAATTACATGTTTTGTGTGCTCGCTATAATATTCCGTTAGATGGATTTAGTGGTTTTTGGTCAAGTGGTTGGGATGGGTCTACTCTTGATATAGTTGGTCAAAATGAGGTTATGGATTTTGTCAATAGTAGGATGATTGTTCCCGATGGAAATTGGAATTTGCGTAGTTTTGATCCGGAATTCATTGTGGCTCATTAGTTTCTTATTTCGGCCATAATACCGAAGGACAAACATGATGCAAAGTTAATTCCGTATGAAGCTTATCTCCTATTTTTGATCTTTGCTAAGCGTCCGATTAATATTATTGCTATTATGTTCAAATGGATGAACCATGCTAGAACCGCAAGAGATAAGGTCCCATATGGTATTTTTCTTACTAGGATCTTTGAGGGAAGTGGAATTTCGTTAGGAGGAACAAATGTGAAATCTATTGATAAAGCGTGGTGTTTCGATTATAGCACAATCAAGAGAATGAAATTTGCTATTTATAATAACTCCTATGTTTCGCATTCGGTTATCAATCGTATTTCGGATGTTGCTATTCGTAATCGTATCATACAAGCTAGAGAAGGAACTCATGGTCCGGCACTTGACACACTTGAACTATTGGATGTTCCGGGTCAACAAAATCCTATCCCAAATGAGCCTCCACAAAACCCCACTCATGAGAATCCTCCTAATCCCTCTAGTTTCGAAGGTGCTATGTCTCGGTTTATGGATTATATTGGTAGAAAATTTGAGGTTTTAGAAGAAAAGTTGGAAAGAAAATTTGGAGTGTTGGAGGAGAAAATAGGCCATCTTACTAGTGAGTTATCTTGTATGAAGAACGATGATATTGCTTCTTGGAAAAAAAAACCGCTTACAATATTACTATTTCAAGAGTATTTCTATGACATGAAATATGTAAAAGGTATTAATATAAATTTTTGCAAAATACTACTACCTAATATAAATTCCACTTCAAGAGAATAATGTAACCTTGATTTTTATAAGGATAGCGACGATATCCCATTTTTCCTTTGTATTCTCATAAAATACTAAACCTCGTCTTTCTTCGGTTTGATTAGCTTCTATTTTTTCATGATAAATCTTGTTGTCATCGCCTCCTTTTACTTTTCTTATCACTTTGATTTACTTTAAACTTTCTTAACAACAATACTAGTAAAAACAATCATATATTTTTACACAAAAATTATATATATACATTATGAAAACGTATTTGCAAAGTAAACTTTGTAACACTATCATGATATCACAACCTCAGGTAAAGCTATGATTACCACGTTGATTCCAATACACATTAGAAGACGTAGTATTTTTTTTTCAGGAAATGCACTTTTATTCACTATAATGAATAGTTTTAGCCATAGAATAATATTTAATCATATTTAACCCTACCATATTTGTTTACATATCTATTTTCAAATATATTGAAAAATGCAACAATCATTACAGAGAATGCAATTCCATCCCCTACATGAAATGGTATTGAGCCAGATAATGTGGTTTTATTCAATTAAATTTTGTCACCACAATGTTTAGTTAATTCACATTTTAAAGTTATTGCATTTGTTTTGGAAAAGTAATTAAATGAATTGGGAAAATAGTATAAGTAAATGGAACGTGATTATGATTTTCATATCAACAATTTATTATTTTGCTTGCTTCCAAGACAAATAATCTCATAATATTTTGTACAACTTTATTATTAGTCTCTTATTTACAGCGTATTATTTATCTAGCTTTCTTATTTGCACTTGATATTTGCATAAGTTCTTTCTACCTTTCGTAGTCTCTGAGGAACGTATTCTATTTATCATTAAAACTTACATAAGACCTATGATACTTGCAGTGAGTAACGTGTTTAGGCTAGGGTGTTAGTTGCATCTTTTATATATCTTATTTTTATCACACCCTAGGCGACACCAGAGGGCTATTTGGGGGAGATTACCTACTGTTGTTAATCTTGCTCGACGCGGTTTTGAAATTGATGTGGCTTGTATGGGCTGCGGGGTGGCTTCTGAGACTGATATCCATATATTTTGGGATTGCAGCAGATATAATAAACTGTGGGAATGCTGGCCTATTCTAGCTAAGCTACGGAACCAAGCAAAAATGGGTGAATCAGTGCGAGAGGCTACTACAGCTTGTGTAGTGAGCTAAATCGTAATATTATTATCAATGCTGCAGCCTGCAGGTTTAGAGGAGTTAATTGAAGATGGTGCGTTTGTACTTGATCGATTGGCAGCGCCTGGAGGGTACACAGGTCCTGTACTGAACCGAAGACTGGACCTGCTCACTGCCGGAAGTGATACACATCTGGATGATCCAGCATAGCAAGAAGCGGGACCTGTGATGAATGATTAGAATTGGTACATTGATGGTTTTAAATGGTGGAACTCAATTCTGCACTGTAAATAAGTATCTAATGGGATTGAGGTCAGATTTATTGCCTTGGCTATCTGTTGGGCGATATGGATAGATCGAAATGTGCAAATTTTTAATGGGAGTCATAGAGGCAAGTCAATCAATCCCTCCAATTTATTGTGGAAAAAAGTGTTTTTAACTATAAGTGTTCTAAAAATCGGCCTAGGCGGCGCCTAGGCGCTAGAAAATAGCTGAACTTCCAGAAATGGCCCAGGCGGTCCCAGAAGGTCCTAGGCGGGTCTAGGTGGGTTTAGGCGGCGCCTAGGCGTCCAGAAGCTAAAAAAATAAAAAAACCTATTTTTTAATACAAAAAAATTAAAATAATTATTTTTTAACACAAAAAATTATATAAATTTATTTTAAAAATTATATAAATTTATTTTTAAAATAATATAAATTTAAAAAAATATTTAAATAAATATCAAAACCGCCTAGTACCCTGGGCGCTCGAAGGTGGTCGACCGCCCGCCTAGCGCCTTTTAGAACACTGTTAACTATATTCGAGCTTGGGGTAAAGAAGTTGACGGTGGACTGATTACCTACGGAAAGAGTATACTTGTGAAGTGGATTAAACCCGAAGAGGGGTTTAAAATTAATATCGATGGTAGTTTTGAGAAAGGGTCCTCGTTGGCGGGAGTATGTGTTGTTTTCGGGGATAAGAAAGGGAATTACTTGGGCGGTTTTGCGGGCGCGGCTAAGGTATGCTCGGCTTTTCAAGCAGAACTTATAGCTCTACATTTTGGTTTGTCTTTGACTATAAGGCGGACTCATGAAGTGATTGTTATCGAAACCGATTCGCTAGAGTTACACGCGCTAGTGAAGGACGGTGAGAACAATAGGGATTGACTAGATGTATTTATCAGAGAGTGTAGAGATATCCTCGCAAGTCATACGGGGTTCGAGTCCGTTTATACCTACAGGGAAGCAAACAAGTGTGCGGATTACATGGCTAAAATAGGCACGCGTTTAGGAGGTGATTAGGTCTACTACAGGTCTACAGCGAACCTCCGGATAGGCTGAAAAGATATCTCATGAGGGACAAATGTGGAGTAATTATTCCTAAGTCTATATTGTGCACTCATTTGATAGTTTAGTAAGTTGTGATTAGCTTATCCGACCTCATATGTATGAAAAAAAGGACAATTTTTTGGTTTCTTAAACCATGAAAAAAAACACTTATAGGAAAAAAGAAACTCTGTACTATTTTTGGTTTCTTAAACCATGAAAAAAATGATGTTAAAAAGGGGTGGATGTTAACACCAAACACAAAGATAAGGAGAAAAAGAATTACCTCGAAGATAAGATGGAAACTGTCCCTTCCCAAAGATAAAAAGGTCATTAAAGCATTTACCCTTTCGCCATATAAAGTGAAATATTATGAATATTATCTAATCTTAGAAAATTTAAGTCAAATCAAGAGAAAGATAAGTGACCTTCATAAAATTTCAAGACTACTAAATATTATCCACTTTCATCTTTATACTTTCTACAGGTTAGTTTTACCCTACTGATAATAGTGTCGCAATAGTAATTCAACCTACTACGAGAGGAACGGTTAATTCGCACAATTGATCATCGCGCTTGGTTGAAAAGCAGTGGTGCGAAGCTACCGTGCGCTGGATTATGACTGAACACCTCTAAGTCAGAATCCGAGCTAGAAGCGACGCATGCGCCCGCCACCCGCAGTAGGGGCCTATGGTCCCCAAGGGTACGTGTCGTTGGCCAAGCAATTGTCTGTGTACTCACACTACAGATCAGACTACTCATTAGAGTAACCATTTCTATGTTCCTTTTGCCATCTCCAAGCAATACCTAAACTCTCCTCCAAATTCGTGTATTGTGCTTTCCACTGCAATTCTCTAAAAATCTTTGCAATTCTCTAAAATCCTTAGTTGACCCACGTGTTTGACTTGACTAAGTAACAGCTGGGAAATCTTTGCAATTCTCTAAAATCCTTAGTTGACCCACGTGTTTGACTTGACTAAGTAACAGCTGGGATATTCTTTCACCTTAACGTGTGCGAGATTCGTGGAGTTTTGTCTCTATGTTTAAGTTGAGTAGTCAACCCTCCACACTATAAGAGCTGGTACAAAATCCATTTCATTTTTCCCGTCCCCGTCCCCGGGCCGGCGCCGGGCCGGGCCGGGCGGGTGGTGCGCGCGTGTGGGTTATTCCATTGCTTTGCTATGTGCATGGTTGTTGGCCATTTGGACATTGTTAATATTAGACCTTATAAAAGAAGGTAATTCTCCTTTCCCACTTCCGATGTGGGAGAAACAAAATAGTCCAATATGTTTACTTTCTGACCTTTCAAGTTTTCCAACAACTTTACTATGTTGTGCGTGCGTAGAGCTTTTACATGTGCGTTTATCAAATCATTAACATCAATGTAGTCTCGAATACAAGTTCCATCTGGTGTTTTATAGTCTATTCCTCTAATCTGCAGTCAAATGAAAAACAAAGTAATGTTCATACTCCAACATCTTTAACAAATATAGACACAATCACACAAAGTCAAAGATGAAACAAGCACGCACCTTTAACACAGGAATTATCCCTCGTGCTGCATCAAAACAAGCACCCGAGATACGGCCCTGATCCCGCAATCCCGGTCATGGAGCTTCTCCCAACCTTCCTTCAGGATCCGACCCAATCACATTAAAATACCTGAAATGTTCCAATCAATTTTTTTATCAGATTTTGCAATGAAACAATTTATCTTATTCTTTCAGCTTATTTATTTAAATGCCAAGAAGCAAATAAAAAAATGATCTGGGCCACTAGATGGCAAAAGGTTGTGCAATTTGGGCACATATAAAAGCGCCACAAATCGCACAACTTTTCTCCATTCTAGGCCTTCAAATGATCTATACAGGCCCCGTCTCACAAACCTTAATATCATTATAGCCATATTAGAAGTCTTTGAGAAATCCAATATAATATCTTCAGACATCTTCTTTGCTTTTTCATACGGATTAATCGGATTCTTATTTACATAAATTTATAATGCTTTATGAAAACATATTCGCAAAGTAAATTTGCAACACTATCATGATCACAACTTCAGGTGGAGCTATGATTTCCACCACGTTGATTCCAATACACATTAGAAGACTAGCATTTTTTTCAGGAAACGCAGTTTTATTCACTATAATGAATAGTTTTAGCCATAAAATAATATTTAATCATATTTAACCATACCATATTTGTTTACATATCCATTTTCAAATATATTGAAAAATACAACCGTCATTACAAAGAATGCAATTCCATCCCCTACATGAAATGGTGTTGAGCCAGTGGATGTGGTTTTATTCAATTAAATTTTGTCACCACAATGTTTAGTTAATTCACATTTGAAAATTATTGCATTTATTTTAGAAAAGTAATTATAATCACTTAGGAAAATAGTATGAGTAAATGGAACGTGAATTATGATTTTCATATCAACAATTTATTATTTTGCTTGCTTCCAAGACAAATAATCTCATAATATTTTGTAAAACTTCATTTGCGATATAGCTATTCCAGGTGTATATATGTGATATGATATAAAGAATAAATATACGTTTTTTTGTTACATAGGAGAGCCACTTTGGACTCAGAGTCATTGACTCGGTTCGAACTTGCACCACTATATTGGATAACCAAGGTCCTAGCCAGTGAGACAAATATATGTTGAGATTATTAGCCAAGGGGTCTTGAAAACACCACCTAAAGACCCAACAACACTGGGTAAATTAACTCTTCTTACTAAAGGCTACAACAAAAAATTAACACTATAAATCAAAATCTCATTTACGATATTACCCTCTTTTGTTTTTTCTCTACTATATATATATATACTATATCTATTTAAAAATATTTTAAACCCTAATTATTGGCTTCTATCCCCTCTCTCCTCTCTCCTCTGTCCTTATTTCCTAAGCATTCACGCAGCTTTTCTTTTTCTCCAAGCTTTTGTATTTTCCCGGTAGTGGTTCGAGGTGGTGGTGCAAGTTGGTAGTTCGAGCTCCGTTTGCAAGGTGGTGGTTCGAGCTCCGTTTGCAAGGGCTGGATCGAGCTTTGTTCGAGGTGATGGTTCGAAGTGGTGTGGCGGTGGCTCGAGTTGGTGCAACGGCGGAGCACAACACGGCCTCGCCTTTGCTGCCTGTTCGTGACCTCGCCTCTCGCTGGTGCTCTCGAAGTGAGAAAGAAGCAGCCATGGCCGAACCAGATTGGACCTGTAGCATTCTCCAGTGACGGGAGATTTCTCGAACCAGATCGGAACAGATGAGCCATGGCCGAACCAGCCCAGACATGTTGCTGAGCCGACTACTGAACGTGATAACAATCATTGGAAGGAAGATGAACGAGGTGGACAAGGAAGCAAAACAAGTTTCATACACTGTTGTTAGAAATGAGAATGGTAATGTTAAGCTCGAGTCCCCTGCTATTGGTAAAGAGTTTGCTACTGAAGAGATTTCAAGCTCAGTAAATACTCGATTTGTGAGTTATTTTTTTTATAAAAAGGCAGCAACTATGTTATATGTTAGATTGTGTAATTTTAAGTTAAACTTGTGGATAGGAATTGGAATGGTAAACTTGACTTCAAATCATGATTCGATTACTTGGGTGAATTTTTTTTTCTTTTTTTTCTTGTAATTAAAATTTAATAATTTCAAACCTTTTTTTTTTTTAGTAATTTTGTAATATTTGAGCTGTTTTTTTCCATATATAAATTTAAATCAAGAAAAGTTAAAATTCAACAAAAAAATTTCGCAGACTCAGTTTAATTACTGAGCATACGAGCATGTTCTGTAAAGTTACTAAGTAAACGAGCATGCTCAGTAATGCGATTCAACAAAAAAATTCAAATAATCAGCAAATTTTTTCGATACTCAGCACTTTTTTTGATACTCAGTAATTTTTTTCATGCTCAGTACTTTTTCCATGCTCAGTACTTTATGCTCAATACCTTTTCCATGCTCAATACTTTATGCTCAGAACTTTTTCCGGTGGTGGTCGGCGGTGATCAGTGGTTGTGGTCGGAGCTGGAAATTATTGATAGTTAATGAAGGAGGAGAGAGAAAAAATGATAAAGGAGGAGAGAGATTAATGGTAATGGAGGAGCGAGATTAATGGTAGTGGAGGAGAGAGAATAATCTATTTTTTTGTCTTATATGCACTAGAAGGGTGGTTACGATATTGGATATCTTATTGGCCTTTAAAAAGTTAAGAGGAATTGACTACCTCCTATGTGACACTACAATATTCTCTAAAACCCCATGGGTAATTGACCCATATATGTTCCACCAGGTAATATTATATTTGCACATTTAAAATCCTCAATTAATTTAGTAGTACATGAACTTGTACTAATACTTTATTTTCCCCAATTTATTAACAAATGATTTTATTGTCCAAATGGTAACTTTTAAACATTTAGAAGAGAGCTTGCATGTTAGAAACTTTATCATGTAAACTTTGCACAAATTATATAAAAAAATATTACACTTCATAAATTTAGTTTTTCAAACCTACCTTCCCCTAATTTTATGCCCTTTCAATGAATAAACTCATTTAGTACTAAATAAATTCTCCAACATTCAATAAATATTTATAAAGTGATACGAAAAAAATATATCAACAAATTTTCGGTTCATAATATTGCTTCAGAGGTTATATATACGAACAAACTTTTGGTTCATGAGAAGTATCTTCATTAATCTATAATTAACGAATTCCGTGTTCATAAAAATTGAAAAAATATTTTTATCATTAAATCTTTTAAAGATAGTCCATATTCTTTTTATTTAACAAAATACCATTCTTAAATATTCATGAAATCTATATGAGTTTTTCATTATTAGAATAATTTTGCTTTTTTGTATTATGGTTTCAAGCTTTTTTTTTTAATTTTCGATCTACTAAGTAGATTTCAAGTGTATGAGATTTGTTAAAACTTTCGTGTCAAAAATAATTAATTTATACTTCAAGATTTCAGACTTAAAAATAATATTATACTTTGAACATATTTGTTTTTTGGCCTTCGGGCTATAACATTAGATTTAGGTTTTAGGCCTAAACAATTAATTTATGTTTCTAGCATATGAGATTTTGTTTTAGACTTTATTACCTTTAAGATTCATTATAGATGCATGCCTATAATAACACTTTTTTTCATTTTTTAACCCTTAAAAACAAAACACAATTGATAAAAGTCTTGAAATACTCTTTATTTTTATAAGAAAATTTTGGTAACAATGACAATTTAGGTGGTGTTGAGTAGGTACAATAACCATTAAACTAAAGAAATGTTAAAAAGGATGTTAACACTTTTCTTGTTTTGTCAAATGGATGTTAACACCAAACACAAAGATAAGGAGGAAAATATTTACTTTCGAAGATAAGAAGGAAACTATCCCTTCCCAAAGATGATAAAAGGTCATTGAAGCATTTACACTTTCGCCATATAAATTGAAATATTATGAATATATTATCTAATCTTAGAAAGAATAAGTCAAATCAAGAGAAAGATAAGTATCCTTCATAAAAT
The DNA here is from genome assembly GCA_029959085.1 of Nemophila menziesii. Taxonomy (NCBI): domain Eukaryota; kingdom Viridiplantae; phylum Streptophyta; class Magnoliopsida; order Boraginales; family Hydrophyllaceae; genus Nemophila; species Nemophila menziesii. Next base: position 4,585,212 of record JARWIR010000013.1, read on the forward strand.
TTCAAGACTACAAAATATTATCCATACTCCCTGCAAATTTTGTTTTCCTTCTTTTTGTATAACAATTGTCTGTGTACTCACACACTACATATCAGACTACTCATTAGAGTAACCATTTCTATGTTCCTTTTGCCATCTCCATGCAATACCTAAACTCTCCTCCAAATTCGTGTATTGCGCTTTCCACTGCAATTCCCGCAAAATCTTCGCAGGATTACTATAAACTTCCGCATAATCTCCCGGACGCCGACCAAGATTTTCAACCTTAATACTTACTCCTGTCGCCTTTTTACACGCCTCCACAAATTCCTTCACTGAACTTCCTGTAATCAAAATGTCATTTAATAATCCATTAGACTAATTTCTACTAAGAATTTTAGACAACTTTGACGAAGATAAGTATATTTGTTTGACCTTTTCCCGTCCCAACATTGTAGATACCAACTTTACTAGGTTGTGCGTGCGCTAGAGCTTTCACATGTGCGTCTATCAAATCGTTAACATCAATATAGTCTCGAATACAAGTTCCATCTGGTGTTTTATAGTCTAGTCCTCTAATCTGCAGTCACACGAAAAACAAAGTAATGTTCATACTCCAACATCTCAAACAAATATAGACACAAAGTCAAAGATGAAACAAGCACGCGCCTTTAACCCGGGAATTATCCCTCGTGCTGCATCAAAACAAGCACCCGAGATTCGGCCTTGGTCCCGCAATTCCGGTCGTGGAGCTTCTCCCAACCTTCCTTCAGGATCCGACCCAATCACATTAAAATACCTGAGATGTTCCAATCGATTTTTTTTATCAGATTTTGCATTGAAAAAATATATCATTTATTTAAATGCCAAGAAGCAAATAAAATAAAAATGATCTGGGGCACGAGATGGCAAAAGGTTGTGCAATTTGGGCACATATAAAAGCGCCACAAATCGCACAACTTTTCGCCATTCTAGGCCTTCAGATGATCTAAACAGCCCCCGTCTCACAAACCTTAAAATCATGATAGCCATATCAGAAGTCTTTGCAAAATCCAATATAATATCTTCAGACATCTTCTTTGCTTTTCCATATGGATTAATTGGATTCTGAAATTTTTTCAGTTAATTTCATTAAATAAGCGATAATTAATTAACTTTTAGTAATGAAAATAAACGATAAGTTGTATTGTATATACTCACTTGAGGAGTTTCTTCAGTAATGGGCATTACATCAGGTTCTCCGTACGTCGCGCAAGTACTCGAATAAATCAATGTTTTAATTTTATGAGCCGCCATTGCCTTCAACACCACCAAGGTGTTTGATGTAATGTTATGATAATACCTGCATAATCAAAAACAGTCGTCAAAACTCAAAAAATTAAATAAAAATTATTGAAAAAAAATAACCCGAGATCAAGACAATCTTTACCTAAGAGGCTCTGCTGTACTCTCGCCAACATATGCCACGGCTGCAAAATGCATCACAGCGTCAATTGCATTCTCCGAAAATATTTTATCAACCTGATATATTTCGTTAAGGAAAAGGAAAAAACAATCTGATCTCTAAACATAAATAAAATATAATTACTCCATTGTCCCTGTGTTTTTGACTATTTGACATAGCGCAGGGACTAATGATGAAAAGAAAAGTGAACAAGGATACAGCTTTTGCATCTCCAAGATCAGCTTTAATAAACTGGAGTCGTCCAGGCTCAGGATATAGCCCCTGAAGAACTTTAACCGCACCAAGATTCCCTCTCGAAAGGTTATCCTATAAGATGTCGAAAAATATTAAAATAAAAAACCAAGATGGGAAATTTGATATATATCTAATTTTAAATCATACCACAATGGTAACACGATATGAATCTTTTAAGAGTCGCAGAGTAGCATGAGAACCTATGAATCCAGCACCTCCCGTCACCAAAACATGTGTTACCCCCGGGTCTCGAATAGAGAAGTACTAAAGTATAAAAAAAACAAGGGTCATAATGTAAATTGTGGGAAAAGTTGGACTAAATTTGCAAAATTTAAGTTAATGGTAATATACCTTGCTATTGCTTTCGAAAATCTGTGTGTTCCTGAAAATGAGGAAACAAAGTGCAGTTATCCCAGCAGCTAAATAGAGCTTCTTTTGGAGGGGGCTTTTTCGTCTATGATCCCCAAAATCCATGTCTTTCGTGCTAGCTCTTCAGTATAACCACGAAAAATTGGAGATTAGGTGACGATATATGTCCCTTATGAGCTAATCTGCTGAAACATGGAAAAAATATCAAATATTTATAAAGTAAAAGGAAATCATTGTTTGATTATGATAATTAAAGTGTAATCCCATTATAAAATTTCAGGGACTTTTTTATCTTTAACTTAATTACGATTTAGTCTATAAATGGAAAAGCTTTCAACATATAGAACAAACATAAACAATAATTAATTACACTTTGACTACCCTCTTTAAATTCAATAAGAAAAAATAATAATTGCAACTTTCTCCCGGGAATACAGGAACAAGAGAGAGAATTAATACAATATGTGATGAAAAAAAAAAATCAAGAATCACGGACAGAAAACCATGAAAAAAAAAAAAACTTTTTCCATTAGAGAGACACACATCGCATGTTTTTTGAAATTGTAGTGGCAAAACGTCGAGAGCTGATCACGTGGAATTAACCTTACTGGAGTCGAAAACATGTAATGTTAAATTCCAAAAAAAAAAAATACTATTACCATAAAAGATCGAAGAAATATTCAACACAACATATGATCAGTATAAAGAGAATATTAACAAGAATTTGGTAAGAAGATCACAAAAAAGACATGAACCCATAAACTAAATAAGGTGAAACATTTAAAGAGAGTTGAAACGTGTATGAAAACTAACCTCGAAGATAACGGTTGAACACACCCAAACACACACTAATAAATGGGAGTTTTATGAATGTAGAAGAAGGGTAATAAACGGAAAAAATCCAGAAAAGTGAAGTATGATGCTTTAATGTAAAGATTAGAAGAAGAAGAAAAAAAGTCAAATTTAAAAAATAAAAATTAAAAAATATGGATTGAAACGGAAGAAAAGTGGAGCATGTCGATGAAGAAATAAAAAAGTGGCTAGAGGCTGAAGATGAGGAGAATATTAAGTAGGGAGAAAGAGTCTGTTACGAATGAATGGAACTATAGAAGAGGTTGGACGTAGTCCAAGTCTTCTACGAGGGAAGGTGCCTTTGAAAATTGATCTGTTTTTTATTTATTTTTACGAGGTATTCTTTATTTACATATTCGACTCGTGACTAGGGCAGAGCAAACACCGGGTTCGTGCCGGGTTTGCGTAATTTTCAACCCGAGTTAATACAAGTCCGGGTCCATTTGTTAAAATTCTAACCCTGTTTTTATTTTACATACCCGAACGGGTTAGCAAACTCGGGTTAAAATCGGGTTATACTCGGGTTGTAAAATTATTTGACTGAAACATTCAACCTGTTAAAGGTTAAATATAAAAATACTAATTCAACCAACAGTGGCCAAAATTAGAAAAAATTAAACTTAAGGGTCAAACTACCCTCGTCTCAAAGGAGAAAAAATAAACTTACGAGGGTTAAAGAATAATTATATCCTACCCTCTAATGAAATCAAAAAACTTAAGGGGTCAAAATAATTATTATCAATAACCCAGGGAATTATTATCAAAAAAATAACTACAGCACCCAATAATATCAACCAAAGGGACTGATATTGGATGAGAAGTGTTAAGCACAAGACTGATTGGAAAAGGGGCTTTGTATTTATAGACAATCCTTTGAAAATGTACTGTGAAATTCCGATCTGGGATAAAAAAAGGTGTAAACTAACGAGGCATGCTATTTTGTGCGACGAAATAGGCATATGTGTGCAGCTCGTGCGAGAAACTTGGGCAAGGGGTGCAGCTCGTGCGAGAAACTTGGGCAAACAGCTTAACTTTACTTCTCCCACATCGAAATATCTTAAGTAAACTATATAGAAAATTGGTTATAAATCCAGAACCGGGTTGCCCGGGTTTTAATGCATGTTTTGGACTAAATTATCAAACCGACCTATGTTATAACTGGTTGGGTTTGTTTTAATCTGGACCGACCAAGAATTTTAATAAAATTAAAATAGCTGTTTTCCGGGTTGGTTTTTTACCGGGTTTAGATTAAAATTCGGGTCGGAGATTATTTTGCTCAGCCCTACTCGTGACGATCGATAGTGAAGCATTCGTAATTTGCGAAATTCGTTAAATCTACGATTTTCTGTCATGAGGATTTATTATCATTAAAAAAAATGGTACAAATTTATATTTCTTTTTATTAGATAATTGTTGGCTTAACTTTTCATATAAATTTAAATATATAATTATCAAGTTCCTTAATTAAGGCTCGTTTGGAAATGCACCGTTTTTAGAATAAAATTTAAAATTTGAAAAAATTAGTAAAAAGAATTTTAAAATCTAAAATCACTTTAAATACGTTATTTTTAGAAGCATATATTTGCCCGTTTGGAATTGATTATTTTAGAACTAAAAGCGCTTTTCGATTAAAATTAAAACATTTGTAAAAGTAATTTAAAAATATTTTGATATCTAAAATCACTTTAAGTGATTATTTTAATAATCCCGTTTGGGATTGCTTTTAAAAATAATCACTTAAAGTGATTTTAGATCTATAACAATATTTTAGACTCTTAAAATCACTTTTAGGAAAAGCACTAGATTAAAATAATCACTTAAAGTGATTTTCGATGTCAAAATATTTTTTAATATTTTTTAATATTTTTTACAAATATTTTAATTTTAATCAAAAAGTGCTTTTAGCTCCAAAATAATTAATCCCAAACGGGCTCTTAAGTGCTTTTTTTGAGAAGCACTTAAGGATCCGTTTGGAAGTGTTTATTTTAGAGTAAAAATACGTTTTTTGAATAAAATTTGAAATTTGAAAAAAATTATTAAAGATAATTTTGATATCTAAAATCACTTTTAAGTGCTTTTTTTAAAAAGCACATTTTTTATGCTTCTCATAAAAGAAACACTTTTACGTGGTTTTCCAAAAAAGCACTTCCAAACCGGCATTAAAAGTGATTTTAGAATTTCAAAAGTATATTTGGCCCTAAAAACACTTTTAGGAGAAGACTATATTGGTGCTTCTTAAAAAAAAAAGCACCTAAAGTGGTTCTAGATTTCAATTTTTTTTATATTTCAAAATTTAAAATTTTATTCTAAAAGCGTTTTTCAACTCTAAAATAAGCACTTGCAAACGGGTTGTTGGTACTTCTCATAAAAGTGATTTTCAGGATCTAAAACTCTTTAAAAGTTCAAAAAACACTTCTAAGTGTTTTTTCAAAAACACACTTCCAAACGGGCACTTAATGTCTTGTCTTGGAAGTGCTTTTTTAGAAAAGCACTTAAAAATACTTCTAAAACTTTAAAAAAAATTTAAACCCTAAAAACACTTTGAGGAGAACAACCAAGTGTCCGTCTAGAAGTGTTATTCTTTTGAAAAATATTTAAAAGTGCTTCTAAAGGTTTAAAAGCGTTTTAAACCCTAAAAAGCACTTTTAGAAGAAACATCAAATATGTGCTACTTAAAAAACGCACCTAAATTGATTCTAGACTTCAAAATTAATTTTAAATTTTTTTTCAAATATTCAAAAAGTTGTTTTTTACTCTAAAATTAGCAACTTCCAAACGGACCCCAAAAATGTGATTCTTAAAAAAATCACTTAAGCGGTTTTAGATTTCAATTTTTAAGTTTTTTTAAAAATATTTTAATTTTATTCTAAAAGCGTTAATGTACTCTAAAATAATCATTTCCAAATTGCTCCTTAATACCGTCTAGTTTTATTTGTCAAACTTTTAAAAAAAATATGTCTAATATTATTTATCATTTTTTAATACAAAGATAATTTTTCCCAGTTTTTAATATTACCTTTAATTAAATAGTAAAAAAATTATTACAATAAATATCTCATGTATATTAATTAAGAATAATTGTGTAAAGAGAAGATTATGAATGCTCTTTTTGATCTTTGTACACCAAAAACATGGACAAAGTAAGGAAAATGGAGGACTAGGTATACCTAATCTTCTCCAAATCAATCAAGTTGCTATTCTCAAAGCTTTTTGGAGAATGTATGGCTACAAAGATAATATTTGGTCTCAATGGGTCTACTCAAATTGGCTAAGGAACAAGAGTATATGGAGCATTACTTGTGATAATAGCCTTCCTTGGACATGGAGAGCTATGCTTAATATAAGGTACCTTGCTTTTAAATATATTGTACATGAGGTTGGAAATGGTAGGAGAACTTATATGCTAGATGATAGATGGATAAAAGGGAAGTGTGTAGGTGATATTTGTGGAAAAAAGGATGCTATCTCTTTGGGAAATTACAATATTAACAAAAAGGTGGTGGACTATTATGTGGGAAAGAGGTGGAGGTTTCCACCTAGGCTTAATAAGGTGTATGAGGTGGTAAGAGATATGGTGCTTAAGGATGAGCATGACACTATAAGATGGGGAGATAAGGGCTTTAGGACCTCGGTTGTTATGTATGATCTAAGGGGTCCTAATGAGAAAACTAAATGGTATAATGTGGTGTGGCATAAATGGAGTATGCCAAAGCACAAGTTTTGTGCTTGGCTAATTTGTAAGGATAGGTTAAGCACAAAGGATAGGCTTTGCAAGTGGGGTATGGAAGTGGATAAGATGTGCAACCTTTGTTTTGAAGATCATGAATCTAGGGATCATTTATTTGTGAAGTGTAAGTTCACAACTTTGGCTTGGAAAGAGATTTGTGCTCTCCACAATTGGCACAACTCGGGTGGTACTTGGGAAAAAAGGATTGACTTCATGCTTAAATTCAATGGTAACACTTTAAAGGATACTATATCAAACATTTCTTTCCTTAGTTTTCTTTATTGTATTTGGGATATGAGGAATAAACATGAGTTTAAGAAGATATACCCCAAATATGAGGATATTGTGAAAATAGTTGTGAAAGATGTTCAATATACACTTTGGAATAGAAAGCTATTTAAGAGGAGTGTTGAGAATATGAGATTGGTGGCAAGATGGAAGCTACATGGAGTGCTCAAGGGAGGAGAGAAAGAGGATCAAGGAGGATAGCTTGGAGCGTGGACTTAGTATAAGACTTTAGCAATTGTTGTATAGGTTCTCCTAGCAATGGTTGTATAGGGTTTTACTTTACTTTGTTTTTTATAGCAATGGTTGTATAGGTTGCTTGCAAGTTGATAGGTTTATTTTCTAGTAAATGTTGTATAGGGTTTGTTTTCCTAGCCATGCTTGTTTTTGAGTCAAAAACAAGTAGGGGTTTGATTTGTACTTGTCGTTTTGTGGATATAAAATGGTAAGTTTGATCAAAAAAAAAAAACATGGACAAATAAAGTTGGACACACATACCAAAAAAAAAGTTAGACAGAGAAAGTAATAGAATATCTTGAAATCATAAATACTTATTAGAAATATAAATTTTAATATTTTAATAAAGATAATAGTAAACAAAGTTACTTTTTCTGTCAAATTTTATTGTTCACCTTTTTGGCGTACAACTTTTTTAATACATTGGAGAGCCACTTTGGACTCAAAGTCATTGACTCAGTTCGAACATGTACTGATAGAAGAAGAACCAAGGCTTTGAATAGTTGAGCTAATCCCATTTGGTTCTTTTTGGTGTAGAATTTAATATTCTTCTTCTTTACACAATTGTTTTTATTTAATATATATGAGATTATTTATTACAATACTTTTTCTAATATTTAATTACAAGACATATTAGAAAAAATAGAGAAAAGGTGTCTTTAGTATTGGATAATAGGTAAACAATGTTGAACATCTTTTTTAAAAAAAAATTGAACAAATAAAACTGAACATAAAAAATAAAAGGAAAAGATATTAATATTATAACTAAATAATTATTTTGAAACTATAATTTTAATAAATAAACATTAATTTAGTAATGGAGGGAATACTAGATCTTGGGGTCACCCCTTATATCTGTCTTACTCCTATCTAACAACATCTAACAACAAACAATGTTAGAGCATTATTATTATTTTTTTAGGCCAAAAAATTCAAAAGTACCATTTTTAAGTCAAAGGTATTCAAAAAGGGTATTTTTAGATCAATTCACTAATTTCTTGAGATATTTTATAAATTTTAAACATAATTTGGGCATTTCAAATAAACTATATCTTTATTTGTCTACATCACAAACTAGGAACTCTATTTGAAAGTCCAAATTGCCCATAAAATTTATCAAATATCTCACAAGATTAGTGAAATATTCTAAAAATGATACTGTTGAACACGTTTGGCCTAACATGGTACCTTAAAACGTTTAACCTAAAATGTTTTTAGACGAGTGATGATGGCCTACGAATGGAATATGCTCATTTTTTTATACTAGGTAAATCTTGTATTCGAGAGCACTAATTATACTATACAAATTAAATAACATGATAAAATAGTGGTATAAAAAGAATAATTATTATTACTCAACAAATAATCACCCACATAATATAAGTAGGTAAAGCATGTGTCTGAAGACACTTAAGAAAATTTTGTTCCGTTGAAGGGAATCAAACCCTTTTGAGGTACGGGTCTTTTTGTTGTTTCCTTGTCAAGGAGAAGGTTAAGGTTAAATTAGTGTTAAGGTTAAGTTTAGAGTAAAGGTTAATTTTAAGGTTAATGTTTAGGCTGAAGTTAAGGGTTAAGATTTAATGTTTAAGGTTTAAGGTTGAATATCAGCGTGATGAATCTTCATCTAGTTAAGGTTAAGGTTAAGGGTTAAGGTTAAATGTTAAGGCTAATGTTATGTTTAATGTTAAAGTTAAGGTTAAAGTTTAAGGTTCAAGGTACAAGGGTCAAAGTTAAGGTTAAGTTTTAACTTTAAGATTAAGGTTATGGTTATGGTTAAGGTTAATGTTAAAAAGGCAAAGGTTAAGTTTAAAATTTAAGGTGTAAGGGTTAAGGATTATGGTTAAGGTTAATGTTAAGATAAGACTAAGGTTAAGGTTAGGTTAAAGTTAAGGTTAAGGATAAGAGTAATAGTTAAGGGGTTAATAGGTTAAGGTTAAGGAGTTAAGAATTATGGTTAAGGTTAAGTTTAAGGTTAATAATAAATTATATTATATCAAAGGATATATATATACATATATATATATATATGCATAAATTATATACGATTTAGGTATATATTCGTTATATGCTTTGATAAATAACACTAAATAAGATATACAATCAATATAATTGATACATATCATACAAAAGAAAAGGGATATTACTCTAAGTCTCAAAGTTTGTTTTTTTCTTTAAATACAAAAGTTGATAACTATACGTTCATGTGATAAATAAAATCAGATTAAATGATTTTGAGATTTTCAAAAGGGTTTTGAGAAATTTGGATGGGATTTTGAGATCAAAAGGGCTTTGAGAAATTTGGAGGTGATTTGAGAAGATTGGGGGAGTTTTGAATATTTGTAGAGGTAATAAGTTGTATCTTCATATGTTATATAAATATGGACCTCTTTAGGGATCAATAATTTCGTTTCAAAAAGCAATCCAAGTCATTTGTAAAATTAGTTATCTCTAAAGATTAATATTTCATATTTAGCATATTGTTTATTTTTTTGAAAAATGTCTCCATTTTCGTAGTGAAAAAATCAATTGTTGGAAACTAAAGAAAAAACAAAACCAAGACACATTTGTACAGCATTCGTTTTAGAAAAAGAAAAATAATAATTTATTAGATTTTTTCTATATATACTTTTCAAAGAGTCAATACGCTAGATATAAAGAGTATGAGAAAAACATCACATACACGAATCTCCACCATTCGTCAGGCTTGACCTGGCACTGGCGACGAGGCAAGACGTGGTCATGTGTCATATGGCGTGCCTCTTTTGGACTTGGTAAGTATAAGCTTCAACTGGACACGTCTGGAAAAGTCATCAAAAGAGAAACCTACAACCTTGAACGCTTTCACTTAACGATCAGAAACTCTCGCAATTATGACTCAGTTGTTACGTAAGTTACACGCTTGTCCAGATACATCCTCTCCCTTGTTAAGTGAACCGTCCAGATTCATGCTAATTTTCAGAAAAGAGAAAATCCGGTTTGGCTATATGATGGATAGTTTACTACAACCATTTATGGCAAACGTTTGGAATGCTTACTAAACTGCTATATAATAAGGTTGGAGTCATTTGTTTAAGAGACCAAAAAAAGTGCTCAACGTCCTGAATAGAAAAGTTCTCAAACTGTCCTTCTCTTCAAAACGTTTCCGAACCTAAACTAGAATAGTAACAATAAACCATTTGAGAATACCAGATTTATCTGGAAATTCTTTTTTTCTTTGGATATACACGTCTCCCCATGTATATTTCAGGTAAATTAGAATTAGGTTACCCAAGTTCAGGTAGGGGTTCGAGTCTTGTAAGGAAAATCCTTTTTAACGAAGTGATTGTACATGTTACGCTATTACTTAGTGTTTTTAGAATCTGTTATAAATTTTAGTTGTAATCCATATTTATTTATGTGTAAGTTGTTATAAATTTATTTTGAATTAAATCTATTTCTTTGTGATTATCTTATTACCGAACACTTTTCATTATTTTACCAACATCAACCACGATAATTGATGACTAACTCAATTAAATTTGAGAATTAAGTTAATGGATTTTTTATATTCTCCAATCTATTATAGTTAGGTTACTTAATGCTTGAAAATTTGCTAGAACATCACTTTCAATTGTTGTGGCGTTGAAATGTAATGACTACTTCATAAATTAAAGAGCACTTCGACAACAAAAACTGAACTACCCTTTTTACACCTAAACAACATTGGCGTGGTTCTATAAACGCAAGGACTTTTATTGTGATTTACGACAAAATACAACTCAAGTTACATACTTTTATAAAAATCTAATGTTACATATCGACACAAAGAGTGATTTCAAGTTACATCACATTTGATAACAAAAGAAGAAGGTCGTTACATTTTATGTTCCTTAATAAAGTATTTACCTGAAATGCAGATGTAATTGTAAAAGAACTGACAAGTCGTGTTTTAGCTATAAAAACAATTGTTGATTTTTATTTGAATTCGAGGATTGATTCTAATACCGCATCAAATATAATTTTGGTTTCTTTCGTTTTCAAACAAGAAAATAAGGACTTTTCTACTTAGGCCTTGCAGTGTAAAAGGATTTTATTTTTTTCTTTTTTGGTCCAAACGGTGCAAATGGATTAGTCTAAGTTTAGACTAGTACCACCACCAAAATACTACCTAACCTACAAATTTTCAAAGGCTAAAGTCCAAATATAGTTTCTGGCCAAGTGCAATTAAAATATAAAACACAATATATTATTTAGTCAACTAGACATCAAAGTCTATATATTCCAAAATTCACGAGCAACTCTCATGTAAGACTAGCCTTGTCATAATTTCAATTTTTTTTACTTGCCGTATATTTCGTAAAATATATGTAATTTTGGTATAGAAACCATAGCTCACCAAAGGTTTAGTATAAAATTAATTGGGGTTAGCTTAAATGGCCGGAGTCCTAATTATCCTTTTAAGTGGTATAGATTTATACCGTGTCAATAACACCAAATCCAAAAAGTAGTTCACCCAAAAGTTTAGTATAAAATAATTTCAATTTGATTAAAATTTAGGCTCACCGATGTTAATATATTTTATTTGGACATAAATAAAAAGAATAATTCTCAATTAATTACAATTTCATATTTTTCATTCTTAAAAAAAAGGAGGAAGAAAATGACTTCTTACTTACTCATAAATTATGAACTTAATTTTTAATTAAACACATTTTCATATTTACCTTCCATTATTACTTTTATAGGTTTTTTTAATTTTTTTTTTTGATATTTTTTCCGAAATAATTTTTTCGAAAAATATTTTTTTCGAAATAATTTTTTCCCGAATTTTTTTTTTTGATTTTTTTTTTATAAAAAAATCGAAATTCCTGTTTATGTGTGTTTATAACACACAAATATAGATTTATGTATTCCTGTAACACACAAAATCATAAAATCGATCTAAATGATTCTCTTCTTCAACAAAATTGATTTTTTCTCTTTTAGTAATCGCATATACCTTATTTTTTACTCGTTTTTAACTATCTTGTTATATTATCTTTTTGTCCAACACTTTTTTTTGTGTGTTCTATGTCACACAAAACTTAATTTTGTTTATTCCAATTCTGTGTATTCTTGGAACACACAAATCTCATAATTACGTATTCTTAGAACACACAAATATCAGATTTGTGTATTATAAAATACACAAAACTCAAATTTGTGTATTCAAGGAACACATAAAACTCGAATTTATGTACTCTTGGAATACAGAAAACTTGATTTTGTTTGTACCAATTATGTGTATTCGTTGAACACACAAAACTCAGAATTGTGTATTCTTAGAACGCATAAATCTCAGATTTGTGTATTCATGGAACACATAAAACTCAAATTTGTGTATTCATGGAACACATAAAACTCGAATTTATGTATTCCTGGAATACACAAAACTTGATTTTGTTTGTTCCAATTCTATGCATTCCTGGAATACACAAATCTCATATTTTTGTATTCCTGTAACACACAAATCTCAAATTTGTGTATTCTTGGAACACACAAATTTCAGATATGTGAATTCATGGAACACATAAAACTTAAATTTGTGTATTTATGGAACACATAAAACTTAAATTTGTGTATTCATGGATGTTGGAACGCATAAAACCCGAATTTATGTATTACTGGAATACACAAAACTTAATTTTGTTTGTTCCAATCCTATGTATTCTTGGAACATACAAATCTCAGATTTGTGTATTCCTGTAACACACAAATCTCAGATTTATGTATTCTTGGAACGCACAAATTTCAGATATGTGAATTCATGGAACACATAAAACTTAAATTTGTGGTAGAACACATAAAACTCAAATTTTTGTATTCATGGAACACAATAAACTCAAATTTGTGTATTCGTGGAACACATAAAACTCGAATTTATGTTTTATTGGAATACACAAAACTTGATTTTGTTTGTTCCAATCATGTGTATTCCTGTAACACACAAATCTCAGATTTGTGTATTCTTGGAACGCACAAATTTCAGATATGTGTATTCATGGAGCACATAAAACTCAAATTTGTGTATTCATGGAGAAAAATTCAAAAAAAAAAATTCAAACAAAAAAAATTATAATTAATTTAATATATAATTAAAATAATTAATAATATGTGGAAGGATAGTTGGGTAATTGGGTAATATTTTGTGTTTAATTGGGTATTAAGTCGAAGTTGCAATTAATTGGGAATACTTACATTCTCTTCGTAATTAATTGGGTGTAGTCCCTAAATAAAATCTTGTATTAAAGGAAAAGAAAAAAATACTAAAGACTCTTGCCAGAATGATTTATAGTACGAATCAATTATAAAAAGGTTACAAATCCAACTTTCACTAGCAACCGCTCAATCCAATACAGACAAAATAAACACCACCATAAGAGTGATGAATTGGGATGTTTGTTTGTATTTAATGAGATATTCATCTGGTTTATAAGCAATATTCTAAAAGAAGATCATTTAGCCATCTAAGCATTTCGTCTAGGTGTTTCAAAATACGGTCTGCCTAGAATTTCTCTCGAATGTGACTCGAAAGTTTGTTTACGAATAATCAAATTAATAAACGATCTAATCAAATTAATGGGTCACCCAAACCGAATATTACCTAGCATACTAGCCCATAAATAACTAATTCAATCCAACATATAAGTAAAATATTTAAAAAAAAACTTCTTAGGTTAGAGTTTAAACACGCGAGAAAAAGAATAAGGTAGAATTTTTCAAATTTTAAGTCTAGATTTCTTGAATTGGTCATTTTTAGACTAATAATAGTAAAATATTATTTGAACAAAAAAAAGTGAATTATTATTATTTTAGTTAAATATATATTATTTATGTTAAATTGATCTACTTTAAGTATATTAGGATGTAAATATTATTCAATTAATGTATTAGTAATATATATTTAATATAAAATAATATAAAAACTGTCTAGGTGAAAATCGCCTATATTCCTATTAATGGGCCGCCTAGTAGCGCCTAGCGCCTTTAAAAACATATTCATAAGATATTGAATTAATAAAATAATTTATTTTCTTGATCATTTCAGATTTGAACCACCCCCTGCCTCATCGGCTTTGATTCCACTCCCACCACTAATGGTATCCTGGGTTCTTGTTGTGCGACCAGATCTGTCGTGTATTGGATGAAGTGGGCTTTGTGGGCCCAATACCTGTTTGAACCCTCCCTCATTGTCGAAGGAAACCCCTTTTTGGAGGCCCGTTTATTATTTCCCATCTTTGAAGGCTACTGGTACTCTCTGTTCTAACTGCTCAACTGATGGGTACACCATTAGTTAGTCTATCTTATTATGGGGAAGATCGGCAGCAAATAGTGAAACCACTCTTGTATTCAGAAATGTTGTTGTTTGGTCTTCAGGTTACATTTTCAGTTTCTGCTTTACTTCCTGGATCTTGTTGTTCTATTTTGTTGGTTTGGAGTTCCCTGTAGTGTCGTTCGAGTTGGATTGGTCCGTGGAGCGTTGGTTTACGTGTGAGGTTAGGATTTTATTTCCTCGCTTTTTGCTCTTCCTATCGTTGGGCTGGTGGTGATGCACTTTGTGCTAAAATTCCTTTTTCATCGGATTTTGACTCTCGGAGCTACGAGTGTTTGTCGTTCACTTGTTACTTTCCTGGTTCAAAATCTTATTGTTTGGTAATTTTGGCCTACTCTTCGATTAAGTGGCAAATGGTGTGGCCTTTTCTGTGTTTGTTTTGGTTCACCGGTTGTCTTTGTTTCCCCACAATCGCAGATGGTGGTTCATTTATTGCCATGATTTTTTATTTAGTAGAATCCGATTTGAGAGATTTTAAGTGTTTGCCGTTCATTTGGGGTTTCTTATGCTCAGATTGTGCTTGTATGTTTTTTCTGGTTTGCGGTTGTTTCGTTCGAATGGAGAAGCAGGTTGGGTCTCTTTCAGTTTGGTGCGAGGTTACTTTTTTGGTCCTTCCAGCTTCTGTTTCCGTTTTTATCACTTGGGCTAGTGATACATCCTTTGATCAGAGGGCTATCAAGATCTTCGGCACTGCAACTTTCGCCTCGACCTTTGAGTTGCCTATCCCGATTTTCAGTGAAATGGCAGTCGATCTTCTCCCCCTCGTCCCGAGGCTTGAGATTATCCTTCTTATTGGTCATGGTCCCTTGACCCTTTGTGGTCCTTGCCTGCTACTTCGGTGGCACATTTGGTTCTGGTTCTTGTACTGCCTGAGTTTACCTCGCACCCCCTGTTTGTCTTGTTGTTTGTTTTTTTATTTTTGTTTCTTGTTTTGTTTTTATTTCCGGGTTTGGTTGGTCAAACCGCGGTTCTCTGTAATCTTTTGTTTCAATTTATATAAGATGTTTTGACTAAAAAAACTCTTAATTTGCATGTATTATTAAGATTTCAAGTTAAGTCTGATTCATCCATACACGGTCTCTTAAAATAATAAATTATATTCAACTGTTTATTAAGCATTCAGTACTTATCATTTAAAAAAATGACACCTTAAACGAGAAATGTGATGCTTATTTTCACATAGTCAACTTTCTTTTTGACATGAAATTAAAAAAAAATATGATCTACTATAAAATATTTATACAAGGGGTAACACTCACTATAGCTGACATGTATTTGTTAGACTTATGACCCAATTTTTCTTGGTAAGGTCTGGTTCATTAAGTTAATAACCCTTGTTCACTGACTTACCTAATAATACACTTATGATGTGTATTATTATTTCACACTCTTTAGAAAATAATTTATCTTGTAATTTTTTTTCATTATAGTGAAACTCTTTCCTCTCCCGTGGTGTTTTTACGTCATAGTTTTCCATGTAAATATTGTGTCAATTACTTACAAGTAATATATTCACCATCCATGGTGCTCTTGCGTTATCATTTTCATTGTTGTTTCAATCCTTTCCGCTTAAAAATAAATTCTATCTTAAAATCATAATAGAAGAGGACTCCTCGATGGACAGAATATTGGTAAACTACAACCTTGTGAATACTGCATCTTCAGAAACCATAAGGGAGTTTGATTCGGGAATTGATGATTTCCTCAGAAAAAATTGGGTGTTCTTCTTGAAACGTAAGAATGCTGCATTATCAACTTTTAAATAATGGTCAAACTAAACACCTTCATACCAATAGTAGTTTAGAGTTTTGCTCTAATAAATTTAGTGCTCTTTGTAATTCCAAAGGTATTGTTATATACTCAACCATTCCAAGCGCAACTCAGCATAATAGTGTAACAGAGCATATGAATAGAGCGATTATGGAAAAAGTAGGTTGCATGCTTTCTAACTCTGTTATATCAAAGATGTTTTGGGCCAAATCCACTTCTACATTTGCTTATCTCAACAATATTTTCCCATCAACTACCATTGACAACAAAATCCGCAAGAGGTATGGTCTAAAACTGCTCAATATATGCTGATCTTAAATTTTTTGGTTGTTTAATTGATGCGTCTCTTTTTGTGACAGAATTATCCACTTATGAGGCATAATTTTAGGAGTTTATTGGGCCTAAGTGAGATGTTTTTCTCTAACAATTGTTATATTTCACTTTTGCCTCTCGTTTTGGTCATATTGCTATTTATAGAGCTTTAATGCCTTAATTGTATGTTAAGTGTGTAGATTTTAGGTACATGGTTGATAATATGTTCCAAGATGAGAAGAAGAAGTAAAAAAATCAAGATAAACCCCAAGCCAGCGGAATTTGAGCCTAGAGTCAAAATGAGAAGTTGGAGCATTTGTTAAAGAAATCTTAGCGACATATTGTTTCACCTGATTACCTTTTATACAGAATGAGCTTGAAGTTAGTGTCGTGTCGGAAGTCGATTCGGAGTTGAGATGAAGAATTTATGTCACTTGTTTCCACCGTGACTCAAACTAGTCCAACTGTAGCTAAAAACGGGTTGGGCCCTCATAAAGCTAATTAAGTGAACCAAAGAGGACTCAAACATTTTTTAGCTATTAGCAACCCCCTTATTATTATATATTATTTTTATTTCATATTTTACACAAGGGAGTAAGAGCATAAGAGTTGGAGAGAAATAAAGAAGGGTATGTCCATAAACCCAACGATTCTTCCCAAACCATTCATCGAATCATCTATTCCTTAAGAGTAACTATTATTTATTTTTGCTTTTAATTATGATTTTTCTTTAGTTTTTATTTGTTTTATTCCATTTAGTATGAACTAAAACCTCATTGCTTGAGGTTGCTTATGTAAGAACTTATGCTTAGCTAGTCAACTGAATTTGGGACAAATGTTTAATTGCGAATGGTTTGATTTTTATTATGTTGACTATGCTTTTATTTTAATACTACATATATTCAGGCCAAATAGTGGGTAGTCCTTGTGATTAAGCTAACATCTGAGATGGGGGTTTGATTGCGAACATAGCGTGTAGACGCCTAGTGTGCGGCAGTGAACCTAGAGGTCTTGTCTAGTTACATAGTCAATTGTGTTAGGATTTTTGTACCAAGATATTGCCTAGGGTGTCCTTACCCGAGTCCCCTAGTAATTAAGATTATCTTCTAAGCTACCGACATGAGTGAGGAGGGTTGTTGAATCCCGGGTAATGCGAATTCACCAACTCAATCTTATTAATGAAACCATTAAACTGCGGCGTAGGGGACTACTAGCAATTCCTTAAGCAACTCTCTCATCTTTTAGTTCATCTTTTATTTACTTAGTTGTTTACTTTATTTTAATTGTTAGTCTTATTCTCATCTTATTTATTATTTAGTCTTTAAATTGAAAACCCAATAAATGTTTTATTGTTTAAGTTTTTGCCATCACTTATTCATATTGTAAACTCTATATATTTACACTATTCAAAGCATAATTATCTACATTGATAGTCCTTGTGGAGACGATAACCCCTCATTTATCAGTTTATTACTTGTCAACGACACGTACGCATGCAGGAAGTCACCCTATTTGGTGTTGATTTGTTATATTACACTTGCGGAGGGAACACCAATATATGCACGTATTTATAATGGTAAATTGGAAACTAGATCTAGAAAATGTATTTCTCCCGGTTATATATCTAGTGTTAAAGTATAAAGTATGGTGTCCAGAAACTAGAGAAAATAGTAGTTCGCGAAAATGTTATTTTTTATGAAAGTGTTATACTTCCTAATTAACTTGTATTTTGAAGTTTTAAAAATGTTTTCTCTCTACCCTCTCTCTAAAACTCTCTCTTCTCTCTCTTCAGCTTCTTCTTATCTTTTCTTCTTCTCTGTTTAGCTTTTCTTCGATTTCCTAATCTATTTTCTCCCAACAGAAACTAGATTATCCAGTGGCTTCTTCAAAATCTTTTCTTTTCTTCTCGCTTCTTGTCCAATGGAGTTTTTCTCCAAAGATCACCCTAATAAGAAGGAAGGTAGTCTGTATATCAGCTCCTCTAATAAGTCAGATTATAAGTTTCAAGAGAATCATTATCTTACTGCAAAGTTACTTAATAAGAAGATCATCAACATCAATTTTATAGCAACACATATTAATAAACATTGGGGTCTACAAACAGAATCTAAGGTTCTGAAAACTGGACACAATGAGTTTAAAATCATGTTTCATAATAAAGAGGATAAAGAAAGGATCTGGGCCCAAAGGCCTTGGACTTTAATGGGCAAACATCTCGCCTTAAATGATCCTGACATATCTGGCACTAATAAAGTCTACAATACAACATTATGGTTGCAGATTTTCAATCTTCCACCAGGCCTTCTGAATTGCGATAGTATAAAAGAATTTTGTACTACAATTGGAAATGTTCACGACATTATTCTACCCACTGAACTGATAATAAATGAAAATACTTTTACAAGAGTCAATCTTGACTGGAGTATCAAAAAACCATTCTTACCTGGCTTTCGTTATTGGGAGAACGAGAAGGTTTCATACTGGATTAAGTTCAAATATGAGAATCTGGGTCAAGTATGCTTCAAATGCGGAATATTTGATCATGAGGATTCTGATTGTCATGATAAAAACAGAATTTCTCCACCTCTTGGTAGCTGGATGAAAATTTCGACAAGAGGAAATTTTGGTATTGAGAAAAATACTAATATGAAGGTTAAAAACTCAATACAGAAAGTAATTGAAAAACCCAGAGTTTTTTCGATTAAAGGTACTCTTATGGAGAATAACATATTTGAAAAAAATTCATCAGTTTTGGATCTCACACGATTCTATCCAATAAACAAGATTGATTATAAAAAAAGAATCAAAGAGCTCAATCTGCTCAAAAATTACCCGGTTGGTGCGAATATCTTTGGTATTATTGAATCTCAGATTCAACTTGAATCTTTTGGTTTCTTGAAAGATCTTCAATGGAAGAAACGTTTTGAAAAAGATGATATGGAAGATGACAGTGTTTTTAAATTTGCAGCAGAAAGGGTCCAATCAGTTACCCATTCTTCTGATAAAGTCGGTAAAGTGCTGTTCGATTTAGACCTTTACTTTGCTGATAAAAGGTATTTTACTAAAAAGCCCCTACCTAATAATTCTAACAATTCAGCTTTGGAGGGTATAATAGTAAATGATCACTTAGATCCAACTTACCCACCCGGATACACCCTCCCTCTATACCCGTCCAATCACTCACCCTTACCTTCTCAATCAATCAGCCTTACACCCCTCAACCCTAAAGCGAAACCCTTCATCTCTTCTTCTTCTCCGATCATCATCGATCAACCCCACACACCAATCTCTACTTCATCTTCTGCCGAAACACCTCAGCATAACCCCACACCCATTTCTTTAATAATAAACCCTAATAAATCGCCTTTTTCAACCAAAAGAGATTCACCACTGATAAAAGATAAGAAATTTCTGCAATTCATTGAATCTCGAATCTCATATCAAGAGAAACTCAGAAAAATTGGAATCGATTATAAAGCTAGATATCAATTAGCGCATGAGATCAAAATCAATGAAAGAGATGAAGAAAAACACAAAAATAATAAGATGGAAATTTGGAAACGAAGGTCAGGAATTGTCAAAAATGGATTGGAGTATGAACAATTTATTGATGATACTTTATTGGAGAACCTTAATAAGCGAATTAGGAAATTTCTGTGGCTAAAAAAGGGGAAAAAGAAGGTGAATGTTGCTGTCATTAATGACCTGGTAGCTTCACATAATAAGATGGTGTATGCTCTTCAAGAACAACGGGTTTGCGGAATTGCCCCTTTGCAATTCCTTCCTCATCAATGACACAACTTAGCTGGAATTGTCAAGGGATTGGCAATCCTTTGACATTCCAGACCCTAAAGGATTTATGTGCGCTACATAAACCTGAGGTAATCTTCTTATCTGAGACTAAAAATTCTGCTAATTATTTAAAGAATATAGCTGCTGTTATTAAAATGAATTTGATTATTGCTATAGATCCTATTGGCTTAAGTGGTGGTCTAGCTCTTTTTGCGAAAGATAATGTTAAAATTGAGGTGTTGGATGCTAATGAAAATTATATAGACACTTTAATCTATAAGGAAAACATAATAAAATATACCTATGTCTATGGTGCCCCTGAGGAAACTAATAAAAGCAAGGTTCTGGGTTATATTGCTAATTGTTTTGATAATAAATACCCTTGGTTAGTAATGGGAGACTTTAATGTCATTAGGAATCTTTCTGAGAAAATTGGTGGTAATAAAACTAATAAAAGTAGCATGAAATGCTTTGAAAAAATTATTAATAATCTCTCTCTTGAAGAAATTCCTAGGTCAGGGTGTCTTTACACCTGGACTAACAGAAGGAATAATGAAGAGATTATAAAAGCTATCCTTGATAGAGCTTTAAGTACTAAAGATTGGTCTTCTTTGTTTCCTAATGCTTGGATTTCTGTTCTTCCAGCAATAGGATCTGATCATTGTCCCTTGATTCTTTTTCATGAGTTAGAAAAAATTGATAAGAATAAAAGGTTCTTTTTTCAATCATATTGGGCTAATGAGAAAGACTGTTATAAAATTATTGAGAAAGTATGGGAAGATAATAAAAACCTTAGAGGTATCCCTACTAAAGTTATTAATTTTAAATTGAATATCACTAAGAGAAAATTACTTAGATGGAACAGATTGAAATTCAAAAATAATAGATTAGTCATTGACAATTTAATGGGAAAGCTTAAAGAGCTTTCTAACAATAACACTAATAAGGGAGATTGGACTGAGTATAATGTGATAATTAAAAAGATAGAAGAAGCATGGAATAGGGAAGAAAAATACTGGAAAGATAAGTCCCGAAATCTGTGGCTTAAAGCAGGTGAAAAAAACACGGCCTATTATCATGCTTGCACTAAAAACAGAAGGAAAATTAATACTATTAAGAAAATCAAAAACTCAAACAATGTTTGGGTTGAAAAAGATCAAGAAGTTATTAATACATTCAAAGATTATTATAATCTTATTTTTAAATCAGTTGGAGAAAGGAATTTTGAGGAAATATTAAATATAGTCAAACCTGTAATAAATAACACTATGAATGAAGGGCTAATAAGCAATATAACCTATGATGAAGTTAAAGCAGCCACTTGGGAGCTGGGTTTGAATAAGTCTCCTGGACCTGATGGTTACACTGGGCTTTTCTATACAACTTATTGGGATATAATAAAACTGGATATCATGAGAATCATTAATGATTTTTGGTGTAACAAAGGTTCTCTTGAGACTATAAATCAAACTTTCATAGCTCTCATACCAAAGGTAGCTAGTCCTTCTGAGGTTAGTCAGTTTAGACCTATAAGCTGTACTAATTTTATTTATAAAATTATTTCGAGAGTTTTAGTGAATAGACTAAAACCTCTGATGCCTATAATTGTGGACAAAAACCAATCTGGATTTATCCCTAACAGGAATATTCAAGAAAATATCCTTATTTCTCATGAAATCATCACTCATATAAAAAGGAAAAAGGATACTAAAGTTTATCTTATGGCCATTAAAGCCGATGTTAAAAAAGCTTATGAATTTATTGAATGGGATTTTCTTGAAAAATTATTAATACAATTGGGTTTTCATCAGAAGTGGGTTGATAGAATCATTAATTGTGTTTCCACAGTGACATATTCTATTTTAATAAATGGTAAAGATTATGAGATATTCAAACCCACTAGAGGATTGAGACAAGGGGATCCCCTTTCCCCTTTTCTCTTCTGTATTGTAACACAAATGCTTAACATACTTGTTAAAGATAGTATTGATAATAACAAGCTTGAAAGTTTCAGAATAGGAAAAAATTGCCCATTAATTTCCCATCTGCTCTTTGCAGATGACAGCATATTTTTTCTAAAAGCAAAAGCTAGTGATGTTTTAGCTTTTAATAATATTATGGGAAAATTTACTAAAGCTTCAGGACTCTGTCTTAATTTTGATAAATGTGGTGTTCTGTTTAGTACAAATACTCCAGCTTTTATTAAACATATTATTTCTCATCAGCTTCAAATGCCTCAGGTGGAATCTTTAGGTTCCTATTTGGGCATTCCAACTGATTGGAATAGAACTAAAACTAAAGATTTCGAATGGATCATCATAAGAATTTTAAAAAAGATAGAAAATTGGCAAACCATTTTCCTTTCTGAAGCAGGTAAAGATGTTCTTATAAAAGCTGTTCTCCAAAGTTTGCCTAACTATCTTATGTCCTGTTTTTTACTACCAAAAAATATTTGTAACAAAATTGACAGTATCATTAGTAATTTCTGGTGGGGAAAAAATAATAAAAAAGGTATACATTATTTAAGTTGGGAAACTTTGTGTAAATCCAAATTTATAGGAGGCTTGGGATTCAGGAATATTAATATTATGAATCAGGCCCTTCTTGGTAAACAGGCCTGGTATATTCACCAAAATCCTGACTCGCTTCTTGCTAAAATTTACAAAGGTAAATACTATGCACAAAATTCCTTTATTAATGCCAAAATTGGAGCATACCCATCCCCTGGTTGGAGAGGTATTCTTGAAGGAAGGAAAATTTTCGAAAAAGATCTTATGTTTAAATTAGGTAATGGTTTAGATATAAATGTCCAAAGAGATATCTGGATTAATAAATCTAATGTGGTTATTAAACCTAAGAATAGCTCTATAGCTTTTGTTAAAGAATTCTTTAACACTGATAACATGTCCTGGAATGAGGATTATATTAAAGAACAATATGAGTTAAAGGTTGCTAATACAATACTTGATATGAAGATTCCCCTTTTTGATTGCCCAGATTTTTCCATCTGGACTAAATCAGATAATGGAGATTACTCGGTTAAAAAGGCTTATGCAATTATTAAAGATCAAAAGGATTTAGACTCAAATGAGTTGTTAAAAAATAAGCCTTCATCCTCTTATATTTATAACAAAAACACTTGGAAGCTTATTTGGGGTATGAACTGTTCTAATAAGGTAAAAAATTTTATGTATAAATGTGTTAAAGATAAATTGTCTACTGAAAAGAATCTCTATATCAGAAAATGTACCAAAAGTAAGAATTGTAAAATCTGCAATTCAGGTGAAGAAAGTATTGAACATTTACTTTTTGCCTGTCCTTGGGCCAAAGCTGTATGGTTTAGTTCTCAGCTAAGCCTTAAAACCAAAAATAATAGCACTGATAAGATAGGAGATTGGCTCATTTATATGAATGAATCTCTTAAGAGTAACAGATCAGAAGATAGTTATGATATTGAATTTATTAGCTATGTGTGTTGGCAGATTTGGAAAGGAAGAAATAACTTCCTTTTTAATAATGAAACCCCTGACCCTTTGGTTACTTTGCAAATGGCTATTAAACATTGGAATGATTATAAGGAAGCTAACAAAATTCCTAATGATGCAATTACTACTGAGCTGAAGGAAAAAAGAGGAAAATTTACAAGCCCCACTGATAATGTTACTAACAACAATAATAAAGATAAAAATAGCAACTGGAAAGCTCCTCCCATTAATAAATTCAAGATCAACACTGATGCATCTTTTTCTACTAATAATTGTACTATTGCTTATGTGATCAGGGACTCTTTTGGTAACATGGTGGACTATGATGCAAAGTTTGTTGAAGCTAATCATGCTGGTGAAGCTGAAGCTTTAGGAGTGCTATGGGGTTGCGAGAAAGCTACTGAATTTATTCCAGGCTCGGTTATAATTGAGAATGATTGCTCTAACATCATCAAGCCTTTGATTTCTTCTTCCCCGAACACTATTTTTGATTGTTGTAATATTTTTAAATCCATTTATGGTACTTCTGAGCTTTGTGCTCCCTCCTTTTCTCTTGTTCTTCGCAGGAGCAATAGGGTGGCTGATTGGGTCACCAAACATAAGCTTCTTGGCAACATGTTTGGTGATTGGAGGGTGTGTCCTCCTCCCCAATTAGCTCTTTTGATTCATTTGGATTCCATTGCCGCTGGCATTGGCTAACTTTGTTTGTAACTTTGCTTATCTTTATATATTATGGTTTGACAAAAAAAAAAAGTTATACTTCCTAATTTACCCTCTAGTGAAAACCGTGATAAAGATCAGAAAAAATTAAACACAGAGATTAATTTGTTGACGGAATCACAAACTATAACATAAATTACATCTCAAAATTATCCAGACATGCATGTTGGTGGCGATATCCCTTCACCACAACCACCACATTATTCTATTGCAACAAGTAGACCAAGGAGAAATATTAACCCTCTTTAAAGATTTGTCGCAACTGATATGATTGATTATACTCTGATAGCACTTATAATAAACTGGCTGATATGACAGCTAAGTCGATTGTGATATCTAAGTTCGAGCATTGTTTGGACTTAGTTGTATTTACCATATGAATTAAGTAATTCGAGATTTTTAGAAGAGGAGAAATATTTGAAGAACGGTGATAAAATTTCTTGACTTCTCAGCGGATTATTCGTCAAGATGGAGATATTTTTTCAAGGTGTAGACATTGTCAGGTTTTCTGGGCCTCGATTAACGAATTTGTGTCAATGTGAATATTGTTATACTTATGACTTAATTCTTCTTTATAAGGTCTGGACCATTAACTAGTTCATTGACTTACTTATAAATACATTTATGTTGTGTATTATTATTTCGCATCATTTATGATATAGTCTACCTTGTAATTTCTTTTTTATTATAGTGAAACTTTCTGTTGTTCCTGTGATTTTTTGTCTTTTTCGAATTTTCACATAAATTTTGTGTCAATTACTTAATTGTGTTTCTTATAGGGTAGATTTTATTAAATTAGTATATGTTCTTGGTTGACTTAGAAGACTAATAAGCAACTACAATTTCGCTAACAATAACCCTCAACATTAGCACCAATTATTTTATGAATTCGACCATGAAAATATCGTCAAGTATCACAATAACGCAGATTCACCGTCTGATCCCTGTTATTAATTAATATAAAGTGATCAATATCAATATAAAGTGATCAATATCAACCTCAATAAAAATTGGAGAAAGTGGGGATAATATACACACCAAAAAATATAATAACGTTACCCGTCAGAGTGAATCATCGTGTTAAAGACTACACCGTGTAAATAAAAACATTGTGATAGAATCCTTTTTTACATATATATATACTCATCACAAGTGCTAACATCGTTTTCAGTTTTTTTGTTTTAATTAAAAATAGATTGTATAGTTTTTATATCTTTAGAGATAGATAGAGTTTTTGTTTATCATTACTCTTTTGTTCAATAAAGTGACAAAAACAAAGTATCACCTTGAATGAGATACGATTTAATAAAAAATAGACTCATAGTTGACTTGTACCTAAACCCTGCAACTTGAATTATTATTTTGGAATTAGAACATGGAGAAGTACAATATCAGTGGTATAGACTATAGACTATAGACAAATGGACTGGAGATACATAAAATTATATCCATATTCTATGCTAAAATTATTAATTAATTAATTAATTGGTCAAGGTGCATTAATGCGAAGCGGCATCGTGTTAAGAGATGCATACACAAAGATAAGTTGACAAAGAACGATGAACTACTGTACCTTAGTTAAAAATCTGATGTGCTTTGTTTAAAATGAAACTACTACATTATGTATGTATCACTTTTGCTGGAAATAAGTCACACTAACATGGAGTAACGTGCAACATCTATTAACTGTTTCAACTTTTCAGAGGCTGTTTAAAAATTTTAGCAGACTAAAAGCTACAATGAAAATTGACCTAATTAATGAACCAAGAAAAATATGAGGGATTAAATTTATATGACCCAAAGTATTCCAAATTTTTTAACCTAACTATTTTATTGAAGAAATTACAATTTCCAGCTCAAATCAAAAAAACTTTATAATTTAAGGCTTCATTAGTTACTTCTTCTAAATAAGTCCTTAGTTACATTTTTTGGTTTGTCCAATTACCTATATACCCTTTCTCTTTATTTTAATTTTTTTTTATTTATTAAGGTTTTTTGATTAGATTTCAAATCCGACACGGGTATGCACGAAGCGGGTACAGACCCATTCACACGCCCACCTGTTTACTAACCCATTTTTCACTTCTTTTTTTGTCAGTGTTTTCATGTTTTTAAGTCATTTGTGGCTGAATTGCTACAGAATTCATTGCTACAGAATTCATTGTTTGTTCATTTGTGGATTTTTATTACCTTTATTGCATTACAAAATAAAAGTCCATATACAATTTTTGTCCTGTAGCCAAGGTCCATTAATATTGTTACAAAATCAAGTGGGCCTGTACCCATTTTGGACTGTACCCAGATGGGCTATACATATGGTTCGTGGGCATTTTAGATGGTAAAGGGGCTGTGCCCACTACACTAATTCTGCAAAATTCAATTAGATTCAATTAAAAAACATCTAGAATAAAATAAACAAAATTAAAAAATTACAGGAACAAACTTACTGCCGTAAAAATTTGCTCGTAGGTCCCTGTAGTCCAAACGCTGGACCCAGATGGGGCTGGACCCAAATGGGTCTGTACTGATTCTGCATCTTCTTGGGCTCGATCTCGGAGGCCACTCACTCGACCGGTGTGGTGGAGCAGCGAGATTGTGGTGGCGACACTGTCTTGATCTGGGGCGGTGGTTTTGTTCTCGAACCAAATCTGGTGCACGAACCTGATGGAGATCGAGGCAAGAGGGTTGGTTGGTGGTGGAAATGCGAGATCTGGGTGGCGAGTTGCTGGATCTGCAGGGTGGAGATGCAAGGCGGTTTTCGCAGCACCATGAGCGAACCAGAAGCGCGTGAAACATCGTGGTTGCATTGTTCGTCGACGTGGTGGTGGATCTGGTGGGCCGGCGAGATCTCGGCGGTGAGATCTGGTTCTGCAGATGTAGGGTTGCTTGCTGGATCGAGATGGAGGACGCAGCAGATGGAGGGTTGCTTGCTGGATCGAGATGGAGGACGCAGCAGAGAGGAGGCGGCGACATTCTTGCTGGTGGTGATGGTGAATGGCCATGACGGCGCAGCAGAGAGGGAGGGCGTAGCACCAGTGAGGGCGCAGCAGCAGTGAGGGAGCAGTAGTGGGGAGAGGGCTGCCGTCTCCATGGTCATGGTGGGGAGGTGCTGCTGTCGGATTAGAGAGGAGAGAGGGTGAGTGATGAGAGAGAATGGGGTGGGTTTCTTATTCCCGTAACCTATATGGGTTGGGATTTGGTTTTGGGTTTGGGTTTGTGAATGTTATAGAAGTGGGTAGGGGGTTTTTGGGTATTGTTTGGGTTTTAGTTAGTATATAACTACTAGTTAGATGGAAGGCCTTTTAATTGGAATCCATATGTTGTTGGGGCTGCATTTTATAATTCACCCTATTTTATTAGCGGTCTAACTAAAAGGACTAAATACCCAAAAATCCTTTCGATTTTCTCTTAATCACATAGAAAATCCAAAAACCAAACCAAAACCCTAA
The DNA here is from genome assembly GCA_029959085.1 of Nemophila menziesii. Lineage (NCBI taxonomy): Eukaryota > Viridiplantae > Streptophyta > Magnoliopsida > Boraginales > Hydrophyllaceae > Nemophila > Nemophila menziesii. The sequence continues at coordinate 4,613,239 of JARWIR010000013.1, forward strand.
TAAAGAAATCGGATATCTCATTACCTCTCTCTCTTTTCTCTCTCAGCATCCCACCAATACGCTTCCCTTCCTCTCCCTTTGTCTTCTTTCTCAACTTCCCACCAACAAAAAACCCCACCACCTCCCTCCACCTTCACACCAAACCTCTCTCCTCCACCTTTGCACCAAGACCTTCTCATGCACAAGCTCCGATCTCACCTTCCCACCAACAAAGCGTCGTTGTTCGTGGCCATTCTCTACCTCAGATTTCACCTTCGAACCACGACACAACCAAGCTCATCTCCTGTACAAGCGTCGATCTCATATTCTTACCAACAAACCGCCGCCATTCGTGGCCATTCTCTACCTCAGATTTCACCTTCGAACCATGACACCACCAAGCCCCTCTATGTACAAGCGCCAATCTCACACTCCCACCAACAAACCGTCGTCATTCATAGCCATTCTCCATCATTCAGGTCTCACCTCGGACTACGACGCCACTAAGCCCCTCTCCCGTACAACCCCAATATCACCTTCCCACCAACAAACCGCCGCCGTTCGTGGCCATTCTCCACCATTCAGGTCTCACCTTTGTACGTCAGATCTCACTTTCGCACGTCATATCTCACCTTCGAACTACGCTGCCGTGCTGCTTCACAAGAAAACCGCTGCTTCACTTATTAATATATTTTTTCAATGATGAGTTAGAAGAGATTTCTATTTGTTTTTTTATTCCATTGCAACGAGTGTTAAGAGATTCCGTTTTGATTTTTGTTCCATTGCAACGAGTGTGAAGAGATTTCGTTTCATATTTCATTGTTTTTTGTTGATTTGCAGGTAAGTTACATGTCATTTACCTCAGGTCTCAACTTCGAACCATGGGTACTGCCCAAGAAAATCGTTGCCATGAGTGCAGTCCAAGAAAACCGCTGCAATGAGTCTCAACTTTGAACCATTGTCTTTTTGTCCAGGCAACTGTGAAGTGATTTGTGTTTGTTATCGGCCATGGGTACAACCCACTGTGAAGAGATGTGGTTTGAGCTATGGGTACAGCCCACTACACATAACTGCTAGAGATGGTCTAATTGGTCTGTACCTATCTAGTTAGTGTACGAGATGGTACCGTCCCCATCTAGTTATTGTTCGAGATGGGTTCGTTTCCAGTTGGACTTTTACATGGACAAAACTATCAGTAAAATAAAGCCTTAATAAAATTTCATAAACGACTTAATAATTTATTAATAAACAATAAGGGTCCATACCCGTCATTGGTTACATGAATACCTATTTATAACTTAATAAAATTTAATAAACGACCCAATAAAATTAATAAACGACATAGGTATGTACATTGATTAATTTACGAAAATTGGTGCTAGCACTAATGGGTTTGTACCCACCGAAAAAATTTAAAATTTTATATCTTCAAACCAACAAAGGGTATAAGGGTAAAAAATAAACTAACTATTTAGAATTGTAACTTTTAAGAATTATCTTTTAGTTGGGATTTATATAATAAAATTGCAATATTTTGGCCTTGCTTTGTATTTTTTCTAAAAATATATTACCAAAATTAAGTGTGAATATATTCTTACAAGATTCATATCGAAAACAAGTAAAGATGATAGAATAATAAAGAATAAATAGTTTATCATTGATCTTTTCAAAATTTGTATCCAATTATCCATATAAAGCATCAATAAGAGTGGTTCATCGCACTATAATTCAATATTTTTACTTCTAAATCATTCTTATCTCACTAGTCACTATCGCATGTGTTTAACCTATATCTAAATTTCATTACAGACACTTGATATATAAAAACAAAACAAAACAAAACAAATAATTTCGACTTTATTTACTCTAGTTCCATAACTTACTTTATTCCTATCCTAAGCGTTCTATCTTTTATAGATTCGAGATCATCAATACATGAAACCTAATTTTTGCAGAGTGAATATACAGAAAAAGAAGATAGGGAAAGTGTCCAAATGAAGTTAGGCGGTGTAGTGAAACAGACTCGTTTTATTAAGTGGTTTAATGGATCTCGTGTTTACTTCTTACACTTCATGATAACCAACGTTTGGATTTTAAAATTACAACAATTTTGACCTTAAATTCAAATTTAAATATTCCAAACACCATATTAAGGTTTGCAGTTTCGCACTGATCGCTGGCTAATATCCAAACTCGTCGATACCTAATATTTCCACGGCATTCGCCAAGCCTTCATCGTAGTACCACTTTAATTTTTCGATAGTTCATTTTATCAATACCAAATTACATTAAATTATATAAAAAAAATAATATATAAAATGATACATAATTCAGTTCACTACAATTTCAAATATTATTAATTAAAAGAAGTACAATAAAGAATAAATATTAGATTAACCTCATTGAACAAGATATTATTATTAAATTAAACAATATAAATAAAAAATAATTTAAAATCTATATCTTCCCAATAAATTGTGAAACTAATTATTTGTAACTTGTTTCGTAGGAAGTATTTAGTTAATGTAAATTCATTTTAAAGCAAAGTCGCCAACCCTAAACTTTAGGCCACTTGAACAATTACAACTATTTAAAAATCAACAGAAACTGATCATCATTTGAAGTTTCAACATATCTCAAGATTTATAAATAAAAATAAGATGTAAAATATCCTACCTTTTAGGTCCATGTAGGACAACGACCAGCAAAGGATAGAGTTCCAAAATCCGATTTCATACAGATTTACCATTAAAATAAGTATTGGTTAAGATCATAGGTCATGGTTGGTTTTGAATTATGTATATATATATATATGGTATAGTTAGTTGTACGGTATCTTTAGGTATATACTTGTTAACAAAAAGAATGTTGATTTAATGGTGGTAGGCTAACTCTAGATGGAAAGAATAGGAGCCTTTGGTTTTGTTATAAAATTATTTAAAATAAAAAAAAATTAATTGGAGAGCATCGGCAAAATATTGATTCTTTAATAAAAAAATCTCTTGTCGAGGCGTTATTAACTACTCCAAATAAAGGGCAAGTCATCTCACATATCTAAAGGGGTGTCATTCAAGATTTCCTACAAAATAGAGCACACTAGCCATTCGGGGGTTCCATAACTTAAAAGCCTCATACTATAATCATTAACAACATATTTTTCAGTACATAAACATATATATACCTTGAGAGTTTAGTTCATAAATAATGAATAAAGGCAAACCATACCTGTCCCTTTTTTCTATGCACGGGTCACTTCACCTGTATTATAAAACTAATCGCAACAACAGAAGTAAAAAAAACCTGTAGAGAAATTCATATAACATAACATAAAAAGAAACATCTATAGTTATTACAAACCCAGAATATACTTTTAAATTGTCACAAGAAAGTAAAACCCTAACATAATACACCGCATCTCATCTCATAAGTTTCCACTTCTTCATACTCCTTCAACCGAGATCAACACTCTTTTTCTCTTCCTTCCTTCTTTCCTTCCTTCTTTCTTCCCTCCCTCAATAATACCAAAGCAAGACGTTAAACAGTAAAAAAGTAACATAGTTAAACCTGTACACACTAACATTATGTATGTAATTTAAAAAAAACTTCCAATTTTAAAGTTCAAGCAGAGCATCAAAATTAAGCTCCCCTGACCATCACCATCACCATAACTACGAAACATAATACAGTCAGATCACAAACCCCAACTTCTACAAAATACGATACACAAATAAAACGAAACGAAACCAGAAAGTAGCGAGCGATTATACAATTTATCTTTTTTTCTTACCATTTTTACCATAAAACGATCAGCTAATTTTAACAGTCTCAGGACTAATAGTTCCACTTCCACCACCACGAGTATTACTAAACCCAGTAACAGGCATAGACCTCTGCGCAAAATTCAACAAAGATTTCCTCTGATTCTCATCAGTATGCGGAAGACTCGCACGTAATAACTCAACCGGCATTTCTCCACTAACAGCTCTTGCAGCTTCAGGACTCGTGACATCATGCGCAAACATCATCGATTGCATAATACTTTCATATTTACTAACACAATACTTTGTCAATAACCCAAAGAAAGCATCAAACGAAGCTTGCCATAGCGCTAGATTCGGAGTAGTATTACATTTAGTACTCGCAATCGGATCGAATAAAAGTAGCGTCGCACGTTCAAGTACAGTTTTTAATATCACTGACGCTCCATCTCCGGCGGGACTTCCGATTGGTCGTAAAGGTGGTTGCTCAGATGAACATACTAAAGCTGCGAGACACGCACTAAGTGAGTTTAAATCCATTCCATTAACACATTTCGAAACTGTTTCCGCTAAATTAGTGACTGTTTCTGCAGATTCAGGATCGGAAGGTAAACCGCCGAATAAAAACCGTAAATGACGGAAAATCGCCATGGAAACGATTCTCGCCAGCTCACCACCAGGGGGTAATAGTTTAAGGTAACGTATAATAAGTTTTCTCCCTTTCGAAAGCGAAACTAATCGTAAAAACACTATATCCTCTTTTAAAGAAGCGGAATTCACGTTTTTACCGAGCGGATCGACTAGCTGAAGAGAAGTAGCGAGACCTTCTAACAAAAGTTGCCGCCTTCCCCGGAGATGAGCACCACCATCTTGGTGGTGCGAAAACTGAAGAAGACGATCAATATCATCAACATCGAGTAAAAGTGAAATCCCATCTTCTATAGTAATTCTAGCTGCTAGCATAGGCTCTTTCTCTAAAGGCTTATCGGATAATTTTGTTTCATCGCCACAAGGAGTTGGAGGATCGATTGAAAGTAAAGCGTGGGGCCTACGAATAGACGAAAAAGATACCATTCCGTGAGAATCTATTTGATAATGAGGTAACGATTCGTTACTATTACGTGACCGAGAATGTGTCTCCTTTAGTTTTGCCGGGCAAAAACGATGTTTTTGCCCTTGCCCTTGCCCGGATCTTTTCGCAAGACGTGCTTGATGGTAATAATCGTCTATATAAGGATCGTTTCCATGTGAACCTGAATGTTGCATTTTTAAAATACTCTCGATTTCTTCAACTGTCATGTACTTGGATTTAAACTGTGAGTGATTATTTTCGTTTCGTGAACTTCCACTTCCTGTACTATCTGATCTTTGATTAGAGAATCGTACGTTTTGACGGGGCCGATTAGATTTAGGTTTCGGTTCTCGTAAATGTGAAGGTGAAGGGTAGCTATTGTAAATTTGTGAATTTAGCGGTGAGAAATGAGGGTAAGAGGGTTGAATTGACGGATGTACCCTTGGGTGTTGAGGAAACGACATTAAGTGTTGTGACATTACTCCGCTTTGATGAGGGAAACGTTGCTGTAAGATGTTGTTTAATAGTGCTGACTGGTCAACATGATGATTTGTCCATTGGTTTTGTTGACGAAGATTCGGAGGGGTTAAATACGAAATATTTCCAAGATTGGAGTTTGATAAGGAAATGTTTGGTGAAGAGTAATGTGATTGGAGAGCGCGTATATTTGGTGAATTGTTGAGGTGTAGAGGGTAATTGTTACGAGGAGAAGCTTGTTGAGATCTGCTAGTGTTGGAAGGGTAAGATTGGAAAGATGAATTTGGTCCGAAGATTGGTTCACTGTTGAAATGTTGAAGATGTTGTTGATGTTCAGGGTACGATGATGTTCTACCTAAAGGTGTTATGTCTGAATGGAGAGTTGATAAATGAGGTTGCGATGACCATCTCTTTATGTCTTGGTATGGTTCTGTATCGAATGAGTCTGGTATATCTGTTTCTTGTGCCCATTCAGTAGCTGAGTATGAACCTGTTAAATACTTTTTCATTAGTTGAGGGACTAGAAATGAAAATAATACGTACAGATATGTCAATCTTTCTTACTTTCTCTAGAAAAAGATCCAGATCCTCGATCTCCTATAACACCAGGATGTCTTGGTCCAGTCACAACTCTGTTTAACTGCAGAATAAAATAATTTATGTTAAGATAAAAAAAATCACTCGAATATAATATCATACACTAATCATACAGTATAAATACTCTTTAAATTCACTTACCTTTGCAAAAGTAGTTGCCATGTCATCCATATCAGATAAAGATCCCAAACCTGAACCCTGTCAAAAGGATAAAAGAAAAACAGATAATGAGATGTTATTCAACTGCATAAACACAAGATAATTAAACACATTGTTGATTCTTTAAGAATTTTTTTGTATCATATATGAAGTATGTTAGAGAAGAAGAATGTTACTGTATAACTAACAGGTCTCGAGAGTAATAGCAGAATATATACACGTAATTTGTAGACCAGTATAATCACTATGCATAACATATAACCAAAATATGTGCACATATCATTGTCTTTAACTAGAAAGATTTAACCTCAATAAGGTTAGCCCCAAATGTAAACATGCACAGATTAAGATGCAAGTAGAATTGGCTTAATTTCAATATTATTCCTTGTTTTATGTAAAATAGCCATATATGCCCTGTGTTATATACATTAACTTGGTAAAGTGCCCCTCCCAAGTGGTATATTTGCTATTTTGGGAATACATAGGGGGTATATTTGCTACCTTTAAGTGTAAATTCGTCCATTTTACATAACACAGGGACTAGCAAGCAATTTACCCTAAAATAATTTAAAAGAGAGATAGATGATTTTTACCTCTTCTTTATTATCGAACAAATGGTACTCTTGAACTTCATCATCACCGCCGAATCCACCAAGCACCGGAATACAACTGCTTCCATCATCATCTCCATCTTCTAAACCTCCAAAGTCAATTTCATCTGCTAATTCCTTACCAAAGAACGCGTACTGTGATGCATCAAATTTCGCACTATCTGCATTCACAAAAAAATCAAGAACCCCAATTACAACCCCTTTCATTTCAAAAAACATAAAGAATCAAATTAAAATGAACAATTCGATATACAAAATCAATAAACCCCTATTTAACAACAAAAATTGAGCTGCAAAAACCGAGTAAAACGAATTGAAGTTTAAGTTAAGTAAGAAACACGAGATCAAAACGAATAAACACGGGTAAAAAACAAAAAATTAAGCAATAATTAGAATAAAATTGAATAAATTAGCTGAGATATACCGGAGAAGGAGCTAGAAGAGTCGGTAAAGTCATTGAAATCTTTTCCATCGGATCTCTCCATGATGAAATTGGAAACCCTAGAAATGAAGATATAGAGAGAGTGTGTAATATGTGTAAGTGTGTGTGATAATTTCACATGGGGGAAACGCTTATTTGTATGGGTTAAAGGAGAGAGAAAGAGGGTTTTTTAAGCAAAAGCGGTGAGAGAAGACCATTTAGCTACGATTGCGTAATAATAATAAATTTTGTAATAGTTATATATAGATACATACATACATACATATATGCGTTATTATAGGTGTTCTTGTGCGTGTAGAAGATAGGTGTGTACGTATGGTGAAATTCGGTGGGGTTTGTTTCTTCGAAGAAGATTAGATGAGAGGGATGTATAGTAATTTAATAACGATCAATATTAATTTAATAACTAATTAAAATCTACTTTCACCAACTTTTTATTTTATTATTTTAGGGAGTACAAATAAAAGTGTAGACAACATTTTTTTAGGGATGTATTCGTGAATAGTTTCGGTCGAACGGTTCTAGAATTTTTTTTCCCTCTAGTAATCTTGCAAACGTTAAAATACTAATAGAACGATTTTATGATGGTATTCCAACTTTTAAGTTATAGGTTGAGTAATTTAGTTAATTCATTGAGTGATTATTGTAGAATATTTATATTGGCCGAAATCGATATTTGCATTGGTAATAAGGATTACATAGTGTTTCATGATATTGAGAATGTTGTGTAGTAATCGACCAATATTAGGGGTTTGTTGAGAACGTGGTCCAAACCTTATTTTGTATACATGGGTTCACAGATGTTAGTTGTAGATAATTATATACATTGAATGGACAAATTAGATGATATGTGTGGTAAATTTTTGAAACTAAGTACTAGTTTTTGTAACATTGGTTTTTATCTGAGAACGTCGTTTTCCACCGCACATGGATTGAGCTCAAACAGTTTATCGATAGAGACTTGACAGCAATTAATTCTTTTGCGTGACTTAACTTCTCAGTTTGTATTTATGACAACTGTCAATTATCTTCTTTGTCTTTTAGCTTAACAAGTAATAATTTCATTTTATTCAACTTCATAAACTTAATTACGTAGTATTAACATGTAAACTACTACAATAATCATCTATTTTACATGCTAAAAAACAATCATAACTAATAATACATTAAAACATCCAACAAGTACATTAACCAACTACTTTCCAAAACATCGAACAACTATTTCAAACATCCAAACAAATTTCTTTTGCAGATAATTTCATTTTTGCAATTTTCATGTACTACTTGAGTTGTAATCTAGCTCTAATATATTTAATAATGAGTTATGTCAATCATTCCCCGGGTATAGTTGATGGGGGATACAATAAAAACTCTATAAATTGATACACTTGGAACCATCAAAATTTATTAATTGAAAGAGTTATTAATTATGGACAACGCCCAGTTAATTACACGGAGAGCGTAAGAATTCCCAATTAATTACAACTTCAACTTAATTCTCATTTTGGAAGATTACAAAAATACCCATAGGCCTATTAATTAATTATAATAATATTTATTTTTTTATTTTCATTTTTTATTTTTTTTGAATTATTTTTTTTTTCAAAAAAAAAATCCGATTTTTTTTTCGGAAATTTTTTTCCCCCAGAAATTTTGTGTTCCATGAATAGGCAATTCTGAGATTTGTGTGTTCCAGGAACAAACAAAATCAAATTTTGTGTATTCCAGGAATACATAAATTCGAGTTTTATGTGTTCCATGAATACACAAATTTGAATTTTATGTATTTCAAGAATACACAAATCTAAGATTTGTGTGTTCCAGGAATACACCGAATCGGAACAAACAAAATCAAGTTTTATGTGTTCCATGAATACACAAATCTGAGATTTGTGTGTTCTAAAATACACAAATTTGAGTTTTATGTGTTCCATGAATACACAAATTTGAGTTTTATGTGTTCCATGAATACACAAATCTGAAATTTTTGTGTTCCATGAATACACAAATCTGAGATTTGTGTGTTTAGGAATACACCGAATTGGAACAAACAAAATCAAGTCTTTTGTGTATTCCAGGAATACATAAATTCGAGTTTTATATGTTCCATGAATACGCAAATTCGAGTTTTATGTGTTCCATGAATACACAATTTGAGTTTTGTGTGTTCTAGGAGAACACGGAAATGGAATAAAATAAATCAAGTTTTGTGTGACCTGGAACACACAAAACCCTAAAACATAAACACACAAAAATAACGAAAAAGTGTTGCACAAAAAGATAATATATCAAGATAGTTAAAAACGAGTAAAAATAGGATATATGCAATTAATAAAGACAAAAAAACAATTTTGTTGAAGAAAAGAATCCTTTAGATCGATTTTATGATTTTGTGTGTTACAGGAATACATAAATTTATATTTGTGTGTTATAACAACACATAACCCGGAAATTCGATTTTTAAAACAAAAAAAATCCGAAAAAAAATTAGGAAAAAAATTCAAAATAAAAATTAAATTAAATTAAATTAAAATTAAAAAAATCATATAAGGTCAATAATGGAAGTATATATGATAATGTGTTTAATTGGGAATTAAGTTGATAATTTGTGGGTAAGAATGAAGTTATTTGCTCCTTCTTCTTTTTTTGGGAATAAAAAGTGTAGAATTGTAATTAATTGAAAATTATCTCTATTAATTAATCAATACATTAATAATTATTAATTTATATATATATATATTAATATATATTTATTTATAATGAAATACTTAATTTACAAATAACATTCAAACTTCCACTTAATTATTATACAATGCATATACAAACATGTATTAAATGAATGGTCTAATGTGGAAAAAAAAATCAACCTCTCACTTTAAATGCTTATTATGTTTAATGTATCACTTTATGGACATTAGAAAAAAAAACTATATAGTAGAGAAAAAAACTATATAAATGCAAGATCAAAATATTGTATGCTTATACAAACAAATCACACACAATATGGCTTCCCATCTTCAAGGACTAAAAAAACGAAGTGATTAAAGCGGCAGTCACATTGAATACTTTCTTGTTGAGCTATGAGAAAACAATACCGGAAATTCTTACAATGATAAGAAAAATTAGAGACGACATTCAAGGTGAAATTAATTTCAACAAAAAAACAAAAGACAATTGAGTCATTTTACAAGAAACCTTCATAAATATTTCATGTAATATGTAGTATATAAAGAATTATTAATTTATATTTAAATTGGGGTCCACAGGTATCATAAAAAATGTATTATCTTATAATTTTAGCGAATTATTAATTTATCACCATATCCCCGAGTCAGGACTGACAAAAAAATATCATCTTAGAGAGTTTATCAAATAATCAAGTATTAATTTATCGACTTTTTACTGTATAGTCTAGTAATCTTTTTTTTTCATACCCATAAAACAATATATTTAACGGTTAAGCTACTTCTCGATATTTTCATTTAGCCTTCTTGATAATCCATCTTAAGTGATTCTCATTGTATATAACTCTTCATTGGTTACTACATAGCTGCATTGATGACTCAACATTGGTTACTACAAAGTCCTACATGTAACACAGAAGTTAAATAATAAATTATATTTATCTTCAGCTTTCAATCTGTATAATTCACACTTATTATCAACATTCATATTCCAAGCAAGCAGTCTATAATTTGTAGGCAGCTTGTCAAACAAGCGACATCAAGCACAAAATACTTGCCTAGGCATATTACAAGGTATTCACTGAAAAGCATCCACTCCACCTTTGGATGCTTTTTTATAATCTCATCAAATACTGGTTTAGTGAAAAGATTCTCATATTTACTAATTTTCCAATGAATTGTGTCACTAAACTCTACATTAGGATGAACGTCACCTATAAAATTAGCCAAAAAATATAATTGGGATGGACATTGTTATTTATTATGATGAATAACATGGCTAAATTATTATTTAAATAATAACCATGCACAAAAGCTTAAGTTTCATCAAATAACCACTGATAATCTAGGATTTATAACGTATCAAAAAAAATCTAGGATTTATACCAAATAAAATCATGTTTCCCATTTTCTATTTTGTGAAAGATAAACACTTAAGACAAAAACCTAATCATGAGAAACTTCCTCCAACACCAAGAGGCATTTTTAGGAATAGTCATTTGTGAAATTCACTTCCCCTATATAAAATTCATATGATCCCATTGAAACCATAATGACTCCTACATATTGTATATTCTTCAAAAAACTTTAAGAAAAGATAAATTATTATTATATTCACTCTAATCAATCTCAAACCCCTTCATTATTTGACATACAAACCTTTGACCAGTTGACTTTTATACCTTTACCAAATGCAATACCTCTTCAATAAGAGGAAGGTAAAATTCTCTCAACTACATAAATGATCTCCTTGAGAAGCATAAATATCCCAAATTAATACCTCACCATACTAACCAATATAACTTTGATAAACATTAGTCTCAGCATATGACATATACTCTAATGATATATGGGTGATTCTATTCTATATTTTGTCAATTGGAACCTCACAAACAACTTTTTTTCAATCTTCATGAGATAATAGATATTGTTAAGTCCTATGGAGTGGTGAAGACACTTATCTAATCAATGCCTGATTCTTATCTAATAAATTCCTGATTAAAAAAAATGAAGGAAACCTAAACTATGGTAAAGAAGGTTAAACAACCTATAAGGAAAGACTCTTAAGCAAGGATACTAAAGGAGAACTATAAAGTTTTTTAAGTACGAAAGCTAAGTGCTAGATGTGATAAGGGTTCGAGTTAGATATAGATACCAATATTAAAAGATCTAATCTAAAATAAGAAAGCAATGATGTGTTTAAGGTCAAGATCCTTAAGAATAAGAAATACTAAAATCCAAGAGAAGTAATAAGGAGACATATATGCACACTAAGCAAGTATATCTAATTAGATTTCTAGGGTCAAGGACAAAGGGAACTAAGGGTGATAAATATTGCACAAACGAAATATAACACATGCTAAGGTAGATACACAAGTAAATAAATAAAATAACAAGTGATAAGTAAAAGATAAAGGAAAGAGATTACATGAGACATTTATAGTGGTTTGGTTTCCCTACATCCACTACCTAGGGTCAACCCTATAAGATTCTCAAAGTTCTCGCAAATCTCATCGATATCTCTTGAAGGTGAGATAAAATCTTTACATTTGAGATTTTTGGGGGCTAAACCACGATCCAAAAACTCCCGAGACTTTTACTGGTTAAGTCACAACACGATGAGACTTTTACCGGTTAACTCACAAATCGTTAGATTTTTACAAGGTTCAGTCATAACCTATGAGACTACCTCTTCTCTAACGTAAAAAAAGAGTAATACCCTAAGTGGTTAGATGGATAGTATTACAACCAAATTACTGTGCTCCTTAGTGAGCTAATATTACAAGATTGATTGTGGACTCCTTGAAGTGTTGAAATACGATGAAGCTGGAAATTGATATACTTTTTGAGTAGATTAGAAGATGATGGTTTGACCATGATGTACTCCATAAATGAGTTGTATATCACAAGTAATTGCACCAAACTTGAATTTAATGATATGAAAGTGATAAACAAATAGTATGATAGTGAATTAGTGCTTCAAGAGGCGAACCATGTGATGCAAGGGAGTCTTCTATATGTATTAAATCAAGTTCCAACAACTCCATAAGAAGGATCACATATTCCCGAAAAAATTTATACCGTTTTGAATAAAAAGGGTAACCATTTTTGTATCCAACAGCTATTTTCTACATTGCGTCTTTTGTAGAATGGATATAAAATCAGATGTTCTTGAAACGATGTCGTTGTTGATAAAACGTTATACTATTTTTCTTCAAAAAACGTTTTACCGTTTTGGATAAGGGATGTCGGTCTAAAGTGTTTGCAAGGTTACCGACTTCAACTGATTTTTTTGGACACGTTTTTGTTCTTCATTAAAAACAACATATCATTTTTTGGATAAAACTGATTGTCCATTTTGGACCAGGATGCCATTTTTGGAGTGTGTCAAGGTTGTAGATTTTAGCTTAAATGTCATGTCAACTATTTTGTTTTTGATAGCTTAGATCGAATTTCTTTCTTCATACGAGTTATACATACGAAGTACTAGGATAATTGTTTAAACAACTCAAGAACTAAAACATAACACATACAAATATATATAGAATAAAAGTAAAGAATCATATCATGAAGGATGACATTAAGATCATGATATAAAAGAGTGATAAGCTCGTAGGCTTGAAAGATGAACTCATAGGCATATATGATAATAAATGTATTTCATATTGTGCACCAAGGATCAACAAGTGTTGAGTTTGAAACTCAAGTAGGTGCATATTAAGGAGTATGATAAGTGTGTGTATGTGTGTATGTGTGTATGTAATTAAAACACAAACAACACGTAGAAATAAGTGACTCCAAATAAGAAATCTCCAAGAATCTCTTGTACTCTCCTTTACCAACTTCTTCATCAAATACTCTCTCATAAGCAAAAGGTAGTTCCTTTATTGTTTCTCTGCAGAAGCTATCATGGCCTTTGAAGCTTTTTCTTTTTCTTCGGGTGTAGGACCTTTGTATTGGAGAGATTGTGTTGTCTTATTTACAAAAAGTGGAATATTTTTACCCATTGAATTAAACACAGCTAGCTCACCTCTCTTTACAATATCTATTTTACTCATTGTGTTGGAACTAGAACTTTTCTCCCTTGATTTCTTCTTAATAGAACCCAATACCTTGTGATGTCTCCTCGTTTTTTATAATAAAATCTATTTCCGAGACATAATTTTAGTTGTATTTATTAGTGTATAGGTCGATTTTCTCATAATCTAGTTCACTTTCCTATTTTGTGTCTTGAATTAATTTATTTATTCTTTTTAGAGCATATTGGGTTTAATTATTAATTTAGTGTGAAGCTTTAGAGATATATGGTAATTAATTAGAGTCCAAGTTGGTTCCAAGAGCTAAAGGAAAGAAGATAAACATGGAAATTGAAGATAAGGAAGTAAAAGCTAAAAATATGGAAAAGGAAAAGCTGCCTTAAATCTGAATTTCATCACCTACGACCACAAATCAGCTTATATCTCAAAATCGGTGAGGAATTTGGAAGAACGGTCAAGAGCAAAGTTAAATATCTTTCCGAGACGATGAATTTCGACTTCTCATACGCGTCAAACGGATGAGTATTGAAGCTGCTAGGACCAAAACAAAAATGGGTCTGATTCTATATTTTAGGGTTACGAATTCGAGTTGGGCTTGGAGTCCACTACTTACCTTTTCCTTCAAGAAAACGATTAGGTCTTCCTATACACTATAAATACAACCTAATATCATTAGAAAATTATCCTTGTCCAAACCTTAAGGTCAGGTAGAAGCTTACAACAAGAAGAGAAGTCTGGAAGGAGTCATGCATCAATTATGTTTCCTTCAACCTTTAATTCTGTAATTCTTTTCTTTTCTTTTCTTAGTATGAATTAATTCTATTTAGCTTGAGTTTTAGCATATATGTATGAACCCTAGTTTTGGTTGACATCTATCTAATTTGATTGAATTTATGTTTTGATTTCTCTGTTTATGTGTTGGATTTATATTCTGTGTTCTTTATGGTTGCAAATATATATGATTACCATCATAGTAGTTAGATAACCGGTATATCTGACTATATAATAAGCACATAACGTCTAGAATAAGGTTTGATCTGACAATTCAGCCTAACTAGATAGTCAATGGTTTAGTGTATTGCTATTTAATCAATTGCAGGAACAGTTTGCTTAGGTTCTTATTGACACAGGTAAACCCTATTTGAAACTACCTAGCGCAATTGAAACCAAACTATTGAAATACTACATGATTCATACCTTACATGTTTAGAACGACAAAACTAGTGGGGATTACTTGCTAATTACTCAAGCTAAACTATCATACTATCGTTTCTTCTCTTTTATTTATTTTCTGTCTTTTAATTTAGTAGTTTAGTTTTCTTATTTAAAAACCAAATAAATATTTATCTATATCTTCTTTCTACTTGCGTATTATCTGTTCTAACTTCTAATATCTGCACTTGAATATTTGCATAAGTTCTTCTTAACCTTCGTAGTCCCTGAGGAACGAATTCTACTTATTCATTAAAACTTGCATACGATCTGTATACTTGCAGATCCGTGCTCAGCTTAGGGTGTTTATTGCACTTATTTTATACATTTTTTATCACACCTTAGGTGACACCACCTTGCTTTTCTTCATCTCCCTCTTAGTAGATAATGTCTCTGTTCTCTTAGTCATCTCAATTAACCTCCAACTCAAAACTTTAACCACTCTTGAAATTTGAAACTCTTTATTATTGGTTGAACAAGCTTTATTTGGACTAGGAAAGGTGTTTTGATGATGAATCTCTATATGGGTAAGATGGATTCTTGATGGATTGATATGGATCTAAGAAATTGTAGGATGATTTTTTGAAATTTAGGCTTTTTGATTCTTGGATTCAATTTGTTTTGGTAAGATTTGGGTGGTTGAATCTTCTTTGTAATGATGTGGAGAAAAGATTTGATGTGTTTTTATGGTGATTTTGTAGTGTTGATGTTTGGGGAAGGTTTGATGAAACTTTAATGGAGTTGGGAGAGGTTTGGAGAAGAAAGAGAGCTTAAGGATTGTAAAATTCGTAATAGAATAACCTTCCTCTTCTGTATAACCTAAAAAAATTCGATTTTTTTCTCTCTCCAGCGGCGCGGACCGGCATACCGGTGCTGCCCCTCGAAAAAATCTTGTTATAGCAATAAACCTGATTCGCGAACCCGTGGCCACGTGTTTTTTCGGACCGGCATACCGCTGGTATGGCCGGTATACCGATCTGGCAATCTTTGAAAATCCATCTCTCGGAAAATAACCCGTGGCATGAACCCGTGGGCACCCCTTTTTGACCCGCCGCCTTACCGGTCATATGGCCGGCATACCGGTGGGCAGGTCAGAATATGCCTAAAGATTTTGTTTTCCCTCCCTAACTCGATTTCTTTAATTCCTGAACATAAAAAACACTAATACCTTTCTCAAATATGCAATATCAACTAAAAACAACTAAAATAAACATGAATTAAAAACATAAAAACATAAAAAATTGCGGGTTGTCTCCCGTACAACACTTTTATTTAACGTCTTTCAAAGTTAGACGCATTACCTTTATCAATATTTGTGAATATAGCCTCCCCAACAACGAGCAAGTCTATGAACGTCTACTAATCTCCGCTTAATGCCCTTCTTAGGCCTGGTCTATATCACCTTAGCTGAAACAACTTTAGTGACTATGAATGGTCTCATCTACGAGTCTTGGTAACCTTGTGGCCTATTCTCTGGTTTGTGGGCTTTCCATAGAACTTCATGGCCGACCCCAAACTCAATCTTTGGATCGGTATCCACAGGTTTTTCATGGATCTTCTCTTTAGGGACTTTGTGATGTGAAAGGTTATGGATGATAAGAACGGTGGAATCGGACTTCCTTGGTTTCTTTCCCCAGACATAGAATGTCTCGGATACATTTTTAGCATGAAGGGTAATCGTGCCTTCTTGGAATTTGATTATGCTTTGGCTAGTGGCCATGAAAGGCCTTCCAAGTATGATTAAAACCTGCTTATCTGCATTGAAATCAAGTATAACAAAGTCAATAGGGATGGTGATATTACCTGATCGGACAAGAACGTCCTCCACTGTTCCCCATGTCTTGGTAACTGAGTTGTCAGAAAGAATCTAACTTCGCTGGAGCTTTCTCTGATTTCTGAAGTCCAAGTCTCTCGAACACGGACTTTGGCATAAGATTCACACCTGAACACACATCACACATAGCTTTTACCTTGAGCATACCATTTATTTGTATAGGAAGATTAAAGCTTCCAGGATCTTTGAGCTTCAATGGTAACTCTTTTTCTACTTTTCTTGAGACTCTCTCAGTCTCTTTCTTTGCTTCTACACTCGCTTCTTTCTCAGGAATAACTTGCGTAAACACTTGTTGCGGTGTAAGCCCTTTCTTCGCAATCTCAAGCATTTGGGCGTTGATATACTCAGGAGTATACGCCTCTACGAATGTCTTGAGTTCAATGTTACCTTTCGGATTCGTATCAGGAATGGTTGATGACACTGTTTGAACAATTGGTGGCGATTCCACCTTCTCTTATTCTTTATTTTCTTGCACAGCAGGTGCAACTTCTACTTTCTATTTTGAGGCTTCTTCTTTTTTTCTCTTTAGCTCTCGCAGCTTGTAATTCCATAACCGATCTAATCTCGTCTTGCATATCTTTCAGAAGCTGTATAAAGTCAGATTTTTCTGAATCTTTATCCTCATCTTCAGAACAGTCAGAGTCCACGGGGCTAGACTTGGTTGGTTCTTCTTCGGTACTAGGAACTTCCACGACACTTTCGGAAGCATGTGGTACTTCCTTATTTTCTTCAATCTCAAGGCAAATAGCCTTGCAAGCTTCGAACCCAACATTGACATCACCTCCTTCGAGCCTTCAATTCTTTTGCTTCCATAATATTCGTAAGAACTTTATTCATTTGTTCTACTTGCATACCTAAAATCTGAATTGAAGCTTCTTGTTCTCTTAACTTCTCGTTCTGTGAATGCATATTAGTGGTCATAAGATCCATAAAATTATTCAATTGTTGATCACCCACAGCTCCTTCTTGAGGATACTGTGGTAGAGCCTTCTAATCTAAAGCATCGGTATATGCATCATTAACAGGTTGTTGTGGAGGAGCAGGTCGATTATAATTCTGGTGTCCTTGATATGGAACTTGACCTCTTGGTTGGAAAGAGTTATTCTGGGGACGAGGTTGATTATGACCTGGATAAGCGGCCCCCTATGGATGTGAATACTGCATACCCGGATGATTCTTGTTACCAAATTGATAATTTCCTCAGTTGGATATGAAATAAACAGATGCTGGATTTCCTTCGCACTCTTCCCATGTATGATTTGTGACCCCACACTGTTGACAACCTTGTGCTTCTTGCACTACATTTGTTGCGGCTAAATTTCTCTGTATCTCAAGCTTAATCTCTTTGATTTAATTTTCTAATGCGGATAGCCTACCTTTGGTATTTGTACTAGGAGCTCGCGAAAGTGTCCAACTCTTTTCTGTTTCAATAATGTTTTCCATACCTTCGGCGGCTTCTGTAGGATTCATGGACACAAAATTTCCTTTTCCAATATTATCTACCCTCAGTCTACTTTCTCTATTGATTACTTGATAAAATATAGCTAACTGTAAAGACGGGGTGTAACCATGGAGTGGACATCTAGCTAACTTCTGTTGAAACCTTGTCCATGCGTCTCCTACTTCTTCTCCATTCTCTTGAGAAAACTTTGCAAACTCGCTTTGGTCTTTGAGTCTCATACTCTTCGGATAAAAACGGTTAAAAATTGTGGCTTGAAGTTCTGTCCATCTATTAATAGTACCTGGTGGTTGCCTAGCTAGCCACTCACCAGCTTTACGGGTCAGGAAGAACGAAAACATGTGACAATACAGTTGCTCGCGTGTAATGCCTGGAGTAACATAGACATCACAAATCTGCATAAACTTCTGAATCGCTCTTACCGGATCTTGAACTGCTGCACCACTATAGAGTCCGAAATTCTGAAATTGATTGAGCATGCCCGGATCGGGCTTTAATTTGATATTCTGGATCTCTGGAGGACGATAACCTAATGATTGAACATGAAACGGTGCTCCCAAGCCTGGGAGATCTTGTTCAACTTTGTTCTGATTATTATTGTTTCTGTTACCTCCTGGTGGTTGTTGTTGTTGGCCTACATCTCCAAGTGGTGGAACTATAGGAATAAGTGGTGGATCTACTCCATGTTGATTATCTTCCATAGCTCTTCTTTGGATTCTTTCTTCTCGGATACGTCTGTTATAAGCTGTGAAGCTCATTTTGGGCTCCGATAGAGGAGGCCAAAGATAAAACACTGTTTAAACCTGAAAAAGACTAAAGCAAACCAACAAGCGTAAATCTGGAAAAATAAAAATAAAAAACTGAAAAATAAAAATTAACTAAAAACTAATACTCGAAATAGATAACCCACACGCTAACGAGACACAAGTCCCCGGCAGCGGCGCCAAAAACTTGGTGTCGCCTAGGGTGTTATAAAAATAAGATAAAAATAAGCCAGAAAACAATGAACTAATCACCCTAGACAAGCACGGTACTGCAAGTATTATTGGACGTATGCAAGTTTTAATGATAAGTTAGATTCGTTCTAAGGGACCAATTAATAATTAAAAGAAACAGAAAATAAATACGATTGATTGGGAGATTGATAATTAAACTAAATAAAATAAAAGACAATAAAATAACTATGAGAAAATATGAGATGAGAGAGTATAGCTTACATTTTGCTAGTTTGCACTAATCCTTCTAATTCTTTCTATCAATTTCAGTTAATAAGGAAGATAATAGCTCTTAGATACTTAGTCAGTATTCTGAATTCCCATTCCTTAGACCTTGAGAGCGACTAAGGGAGCTACGACACAACCACGAGGCAGTTTAAAATAGGGTTTTCAAGCGCTACCAAGGCCCTAAGCAAACAATTTCTTCAATTGGTGATATGGTGATGAAAGCAAACCCTAATGACTATTTAGTTAGGCTAGTGTTGTCAGGACCAAGTCCTTATTCTAGACGCTTATGTGGTGTTTCAATAATTAGACACCCCTTGCGGACGACCATCTAACTACTATTAGCACAGGCCTAAATTGATCAGGTTTAAGACAGACAATAATTATAAACACATAAATCAAATATATGGTTAAGCAGCTAGAATCAAATTAAAACATATAATTCCTAAAGAAACTTAGATAGAAAGAAAATAGAATTCATAGATTATACATGATGCAAAACCCAAGCTATGGGAAAATTAGTTCATACCTGAAAGGTATATACTCTAAGATTGATACAAAGATGTCATCTTGCTCTCTTCAATAACTCTAATGATATAAAACTTAAGGACTAATTTATGAGAGGCAAGGATGATTTTACAAAGGTTTAAGGGTGTATTTAAAGGTGTTTAGAAGACCTAATTCGTTTTCTTGGAGTGGAAGACAAGTAACTTGGACTCCAAGCCCAACTCAAATTCGTAACCTAAAATATAGAAAATGTAATAATCTGCCGATGTTTTGTTTTGGTCATAACCGCTTCAATACTTATCTGTTTGATGCGTTCCAATAGTCGAAACTTATCGTCTCGGAAAGCTCTTTAACTTTGCTTCAGACCATTCTTCCAAATTCCTATCCAATCTTGAGTTATGATCACTTCTATGGTCGTGGGTGCTGGAATTCAGATTTATTTGGGAACTTTAGCTTTCCATATCTTAGCTTTTCTTTCCTTATCTCCAATTTACATGCATATCTTCCTTCCTTTATCTCTTAGAATTGATTTGACATCTAATTAATCTCCATATATATCTTTAAAGCTTCACACTAAACAAATAAATTAAACCCAATATGCTCTAAAAAAATAATAAATCATTTAATCAAGACAAGAAATAGGAAAGTGCACTAATACATATGAAAATCGAGTATTTAGACTTCTAAAATACTAAAAATTATGTATCCACTAATATTAAATCATCACAAATGGGGAGACATCAGTATGTGGGAGAAACTTTTGTTGAGAATTTACCATCTACGTGAAATTTTAGTTATACTATTCGATGGTGCTATTAGTGGATTTTTTTATATCACTTATAATCATAATTATTCATTATTTGATTGATTTTATAAATCAGGATTCTATGAAGTGAGAAGTAATAGATTTAAATTTATTGTAGTATTGTAAATTAAGATAAGTATTGTTAGATTATAAGTTTATATTTAATTGATATATTAATAGCCCACATGAACAAGTAATAGTAGCATAATTATATTGGAATATTAGTCTCTATAGAACAATGTATTTCAAAAAATATGGTGAAAATATTATTGACCAAGCATCTGAATTCGAAGCGAACCAAAACCTAACCAAACCGAACCAATTCGGAACCAAAAACCAAATGTGGAACCAAATGTGAACTACCTGGTTTGGTTATTAAATTATAAAAAGCCGAAATATTCGGTTCGGTTCCGGTTTTGGCCAAAAACCGAGACAAACCGAACCATGCTCACCCCTATCCTTTAGTATAGTGCTTTTATCACCTTTATTGGTGATATAATCTACATGGATGGGTTATATGCTGCTCGTTACTTATTTTGGGGGCATTTTTGTCAAGATTTATTAATTCCTACGTGGTTTGTTGGTCAGATGACTTGTTAGTGTTGATGGTTGTTTGGAAAAAGTTTGAAAGCTATTATGTAGGTTAGATGGTAGCTTACTTTTTTCATGGTGTCATAGCTGATTTATTTCTTTTTGCTTTCCGTCTGTATACTTTCATACTCTTTCCCCGACATTAGTTTATCAAACTGGATAATGTAATACGTGTTTTATTCATATTTTTATATTTTCTTATTTCTTGTTTTGATTTGAGGATTTATTATTTTTAGAGCATATTTTGTTTAATTTGTGTGTTAATGTGAAACTTTAAAGATATACGAAAATTAATTAGATGTAAAATCAATTCTAAGAGATAAGGAAAGAAGATATGGATGGAAATTGGAGATAAAAGGAAATAGAGATAAAATAGGAAAGGAAAAGTTGTCAAGTAAATCTGAAATTTTGCAGCCACGTCCACTAAAATAAAGATAACTCAAAATTAGCTGGGAATATGGAGGAGAAATCAGAAGGAAAAGTGTAGATATTTTCGACGAGGTCGTTTCAATATAAAGTAGGCGAATATCAGATCAATAATGAAGAAGTTACGACCAAAACAAGACAGTATCAGTTTATCATTTCTCCTATATTTTAGGAAAACGAATTTGAGTTGGACTTTGACTCAAACACCAAGATTTCATACTAGGGTTTGGAAAAACCTATAAATAAACCCTATAAATACAATGACCACCGTAATACGTTAATTTATTATTAAGGAAAGACGGTCATTGAATGACCGTCTTTCACAAAGGTGGTGGTACGACCAAAGTGCTTGAGTGCAATTTACTTTGTTATGGGTGCTTCTTTGCCGATTATTTAGCCAAATAGTGTTCCTAAAAAAAAATCTTTTTTTGGGAATAAAAAAATATGGATTTATAGATAATTGAGAATTATCCCATATAAGGGATAATAGTGGAAAGTAAATATGGCGAAATTCTTGATTGGGAATTAATCTCTTAAACTATGATTAAGTAGAAAAAAAATTTATCCTTTTTTTTGGAAAATAAATTTGGGGATTCGTAATTAATGCTATATTATCTCTTTTATATATAAATTTTTATTTGATTAATACATTTATTGATATATTAAACAAAGTAATTTTTCATAAATGACAAAAAATAAAGTAACTTTTTATAAATAACAAATTGAATCCAATTTGCCATAATAAAATAATTGCAGGAAGTTGTATAGTATATATAGGGTCATCGTTAATGTATCTCATCACATTTATAATAATCAATATCATGGTACCTTCTAAGTTTCAAGCTCATTGTGTTATAATTTTATTTGTTTTTGCTAGTTTCATTGCTCTCCTCGAGTGTAAGTCTATACAATCTAGCATCTTAATTTATTTGTTTTATATTATACTAATTATAATGGCATTTCATCGTTTAGAAACCATGGGAGCTATTAATTTAACTTTACATTTTGATCTTGTGTTTGTTAACTTCACTGCTTTATTACTTATACATGGATGTATATTCAAATTAGTAGTAGTTCTTATAACTTGTTTGCATCTCAATAATATTTAGTTTATGGGTCGAGTACTATAAACAATTTTGATTTTCATCCAAAACCAAGTTCATATATGTTTTATTAGTGGCAAAATAAGATACTAATTTTTTGCAAGATTATACTATAAAATCGATTGAGCTAGTAAATTAACTATTTTCTTTTTGATAATCAGTACATTAATGGTATTTTACGATGTTTTAAACATGTTAAAAATTATATGTCATTATATATATTTTGAATAATTTATTTTTATTTTTATTTGTATATACAACTCACTTATTTAGTTTGGAACTTATCAGGCATGACTATCAATGATCATATTGGAAAAAATGAAGATTTGATAAAGGTAGATAAGAGACTCAACTTCGTAAAGGCTCATGAGAAAAGATTTGTCATGCATTGTACAAATATAAACGAAGGTGCTGGTCCTGACAATTGGTGTTGTGATTACAAGACCGGGTCATGCTATCCAACACATGATCAATGCATGGATCATTGTGATATGCTACCACCCATGTCCTCTTAACCAAGGAACCTATTAAATCGTCTAGTGAAATAAAAATATGTAATATTTGTTGGCCATTCTGATGTATGGAATACCTATATCCTTGGGTGTCCATGAAAATAGTAATTATCAAATTATTAATGAATTTATATAATTTGTATGTTCACATTTGAACTTTAGTTTGGTAATTAGTTAAATCTATTCAAAACATAGTTTTTATTTGATTCCAACTCGACGCGATTTGAGTACAATATAATAAAAAGGACACATAGGGTTGGTGAAATCCTAAAATATATAATATATTTTATAGAATAAAATTTTGAAATTAAAATATATAATATAAAAAAATGATTTTAATATTTTTTTCTATCTTTTGATATCGTATTCAATTTTAAATTAACTATTATTGAAATAAAATAATTCCTACTGATCAATTTTTAATTAGGGTAAGTTAAAGGATAGTAAGATAGTGGGTCGGGATGATACCTAGATAATAATTGTAACTCAATATTAGTGACATATGAATTTAGGTATTTATGTCAATTATGATATGGCTTTGACCGGGATGGGATCTCACACACTTTCGTCACCCAAAAAGAGTGTTCGAAGCATTTGAACCCTAAGTAATGACTCAATGTCGAATGATTGATTATTAAAGTCTAAATTAATTATCCTAACTTTTCTAATGGATTTGTATGAGCATTGTTTGACCTAACTGTTATATGTCTCCTAAATTTCATGTATACATGTGACCTAAGATTACTAATAACACGAGCACTTGATGAACATTCCAGTTTGATTATTTAAGGTTTTTACAAATTAGTATATGTTATGTTACATTACTATTCTACGATTTCACCTGATTTTTTTATGAATGGACCTTTTATAATAGTTATATAACTTAACATACAATAATTTAAAATCATTGGAATATTTCAAAAGCTCTCTCGCCTCCCCAGCTAAGTAAACCCATGTAGCAACCACACAATCAATTACCATCCACTTAATCTCGTTAAGCAACTCTTCCATATTCTTTGGGTGTTCATTATGTATACATATTTTTTCTCCCACCATATTAGATAAACAAGAATGGACATAACAATCTATAGGTGTTGATCTTTTTTATGTGTTGGCTAATGACGTTTTTTTATCAACAAGAATTTTATATCATCAATTAAAACATGTACAAAACAAGCCCCAATTTAACCTAGTAACTCACTAGATTGAACTCGGCAAACAAAATAAAACTATACAACCATTGCTACCTAGCCAAACTAAACAACACAAAAAGAAAAAACTATCAACCAAAACAAGAAACCAAAAAAATATAAACTTTCTACAAAATGTAAAGTTCCTAAAAATGGTAAGTCTCCAAAAAGAGAAATCGGAACAACCTATACTAGAAAACTAATCTAGTCCAAACCAGCAGCTCCAGCCTTATTTCAACAACACGCGACCATCCCAGCAGCAACACGCGACCATCCCAACATCATACACTAAGCCATACCGAACCATACAAAACCAAACCACACAACACCTAAAAAAAACCCAAACACGCCACACATGCACTATTACAGCCCATTACTAACTCAAACGAAAGTTCCTAAAATACAAACCAGATTAAACTATACTAGAAGACTAAACCAACGGCTCCAGCGTCTAGACTTAGCGCGACCATCCCAGCAGCAAAAAGTGACCATCCAAACAACATACACTAAGCCATACCAACCCTCGCAAAGCCACACCGCATAAAAAGTTGTGATTTAGATAAATAGACCAAAATGACATGAAATTGATATTTAGGAAATAAATACAAATATTGCAAAGATAAAATTAGATGAAAATTTTGTCCTTCAATTCCACTAATTTTATACTAGAGTTGATGTTTGGTTAAAATAAACATAATTGAAAGATATGTCAAAAATAATTGAATTCTGTATGTTTTGTTGGATTTTAGATCATATTAACACCAAATGGAGCCGAAAATAAAGATCAAACAAACTAAAACAGTTAACAAATATACTAAAATAGTGACCCAACTTTATTTCTTGTAGCCAACTCATACCCTGATAATTAAAATCTTTTCTTCCATCCTCCAACATAGTTGAGAAAATATCGGGGATAGACCATCCCAACAACAAACGGAAGATCTCACTCATAAATAATAGTCGCCACCAACGACATCCATAACCCATGGCAAAGTAAACCACTACCACTCCTCCAACATTCCCACCAATAAAGGAGGTTTGGACTCTAAAAGACAAGAGTAACAGTAGATTATCGACGTACTTACGACACCCAAACAAAAACCAAGATAGTAGATTCAGTCTGAATGAACACTAATCTGGACAAAAGCTCAAACCGCATCAATCATGGCCGAATTTGACAAAAGGAAAACCAGAAAAAAAAAACACAAAATAAAGCTTAGCTTTTTTCTAATTCGTGTAGTTTTCTTGCTTCAATGATTTCGTTTGATGAACTGAGTTGAAGAAAAGAAAATGACTTTCTTACACACACACACACACACACACAGAGAGAGAGAGAGAGAGAGAGAGAGAGTTAGTTTCTTATAGAGAGAGAAAAGTGCTCGTGAATTGTGTATAAGAAGATTAGGGGAGAGCACAGGTCGGTTTTATCGGCTTTGAGGTTAGGGTAAACCAAGGATAATATATTTCGGTTCAAGGAATTGCTAGGGTAACCCAAGGGTAGGGTAAAAAAAAGTTTACACTCGTTAGTCAACATTAGTCAAACTTTTTTTAACACATGAAATAGTTACATAGATGAGAAAAATTGATTACATTGATATCATTATACTTCGAAAGATCAAAGATACAATCTTAACATTACAAACCAAGAAATCGTGAATCTATGCATGTTTGGATATCCGAGGAGTCAAATGAAATGACTTCTCAAATATACATGTTGCGTATTTTTTTTATTTACACAGTTTTTCGGTTTGGGTAACCCCAACCCAATAGTTTGGGTAATATATCGGTAAAATACACGGACCCGAAAAATCATAAGATAACCTGACAGGTAAGGTTGACCAAGGTAAATTTAACATATATTTCGGGTCAGTTTTTTGAAATTAACATAGTTTTCCGATTTTGTTAAAATTTTCCTCTACCCTAAATAAGTAGATCATTTATGACTTCACACATTGAATTTTGACAAGTAATTTAGACAGTCATATAATGAGAGACAAAAGACGACCATGTCCAAGTCAATTAATCAATAGATTCAAGTCTAACTATACTATTTTCACTTTGTAACTTTTTGTACAATCGACCAAGCTAAAGAACATGAAAATGAAAGAAACTGCGTAAAAGAAAGGAATTACAGATATCAAGTTATATAACATCACAACACAGTATAAATTATAAAATATTTTTATGTCCAAGGTAAGCAAGTCGTTCAAATATTGTGCCACATAAGCTCTACCAAAGCCAATGCTTCTTCTTGGGAACTCGGGTAGGCACATCTGTTAAATACCCAATAAAACGTTAAATTCCAATAAAAAAAATAAAATAAAAAAATAAAATTTATTTATTTACAAAATTTATCGAGACAAGCTTTTTACTGTACCTCCAGTTTCGTATAATGAATTGTAATGCACTTCACTCCAAAAACTCAACCACAACTCTGTACATTTACATTCAAGTGTTTATCAAAATAACACTTTTACCCTTTTGCACAATTTAGTCCCTTATCTTGTAAAAATGACATTTTAGTCCTTTTACAAGATAATGGACTAAAATAGATTATTTATTTACATCATTAATTAAATATTTATACCTCTAACGTGACTTCCATTCTTGGGGAGTATCTCAATGTACGAGGTATCCCTAAACGAGGTAATTAAACATATCTTTGCTTCAAACTACAAAATCCTCAAAAAATTAAGCTAAAACAGAGTAAACCAAAAAAATTCGAGAAAACTCTTTTTTTACTTTTTTTTTTTTTTTTTTTTAATAATTTAACTTACTCGATCAGCAGCAGCTTGAAGAGTGACATGATCTCCCCATTCCCCTAACCTAGTATGAATTAAGGATCGTAAGTACAAAGAGATTCTTTAATTCAAGTACGAGAAAATGGTTTAATTTAGTATCTGACTTTTTCATTTTCCTGATGTAGTGTCTGTATTTCATTGGTACATAGCCTTCGTATAACTTTTTGTAATGTTTTAGCTGAAAACAAGTCGATAATTAGAATAATATGTGAAAAAACATTCTTTTCTTGATTGTAGGAAATTTTGACTTGATGTACCTGTTTGATAATTTCTTTTCTTACATGCTTATGGTACTCAGGACTTCGATATAGTTGATCTGATAAAGCTCGAAACTGATGAACAAAATAGCATATAAATCTAACTATAGAAAGAGAAAAACAAGCATAAAATAGAACAGGGACTAACCTGACAATTTCCATCACCTTCAATTTGCATTTCAGCTAAATTATACATTGCCAACCTTTCAGAAAGTCTTTCATGGTCAAACGTAGCATCATTAGCATCGGGTATCATACTTATGATCCTAGGAGTGTGCTGTCAAAAACAATGAGACAACCATAAAATCGTATTTTAGAATACTTTAATTAATTAAATTTTATAACATAAGGAGAAAAATAATAATAACGAAACAGTACAGGGATTGAATCGAGATGTGAGAGTCTCTTTCCGAGGGTACGACCATGCTTATACTTCTCATCTGCAGCTAAAATTTCAGCAATGGTTTGATCATCTTCTGTATCGTTTATACTGCTATTCAAACTTGAGCTCGAGCTTACACTTGTATTTCGACTATGCTCAGCCATACGCCTATACTGTCAATATTATCAACTATTTAAGTCAACTTGCACAATTACACAAAAAAGAATCGATTTTTTTTATAGGATACATGAAAGATTGAATCTATATACACAATCATCAATCAAATCAACTTCCAACAACGTGAATTAACCAAAATTCGATTATTTAACACGGGGAAGGGATTATACTATTTATCAACCAAAGATTCAAATCAAAATTCAATAGTATATGAAGCTTGAATCTTTTTAATCAGTTTTACAATAAATACCAGAAAGAAGCAAGAAGAAAGGGTAATTTTTATGAAGATCTAAGAAATTCTTTACAAGCAAAAGAGGGAGAGATTAATAAATTGGTGTGAATTTAGTTTATAAAGGGTAAAGGTGAATACCTAAAAGAAGAAAAGTGAAGGTAAAAAGAGCTCTTGGTTTTGCTTATGTGATTGTATTTGATTTGATTATCTGCCCCGGCAAGAAACCAAAGCTTTGCTTTGTAAGCAGACAAAATCCCCTTTCTTTAAGTTTAATAATGAAGTTTGAAACTTGTATCAAATCACCATTAAAAAGTTAAAAAACTTAAAAAACTTAAAGATTGTCAAATTCAACGGTTTGGCTGCGGTTTGCCATCAATTTCTTTTGTTATTTTTGTTTCCTTTCTAGTATTAAATTATTACGTAATGCTTTTACTTAAAAGGACATTTCTTATATTTAAAATTTGTTACAAGATCATAACTAGATATAGAACAATAGTTAATTCTCAAACATATTAAGATTCTGTTGTGATAATCTATATTAAATGTAAAATGTATGGATATCTTGAACAAAAATAGATGTTTTTTTTGGTATGTATGTGATCCAAGCCAACTTACGTGTACCACGACTAATCTCACGTAGATATACACATGAGAGGAATATAATTTTTTTTTTCTGAATACATGTGAGAGCCGCTTTGGACTCGGAATCATATCGATTCCAGAACCTTTTGGTCTCTGGTCATAGTCTAACTACTAGACGGACTATCGATCTTAAGAAGAATAATGTAGTTGATAGTTAAGTTAATACATTATACAAAACTATTATTTACGAAGTGTTATCATTTAATTAATAAGTGATTTGATCAAATCTAAAACCATTTTAAACACCATAATTAATATGAATTATTAAGGGTCTGTTTGTATTTGGGAGGAAAAAAAGTAATAAAGGAAAAAAAAAGAAAAATTATAAAAGAAAAGAAAAGAAAGGAATTTTTTTGTTTGGATTAGAAATTTTTATAAAAGAAGATTTCGTAAATGATTTTGGATATTTATTGTTTGGATTGAAAAAAATACGAAAGGAAAGAAAATAAAAGATTAATTTTAGTCTCTAATCTTTAATAAAATTCATTTCTCTTCATTTGACTCCAATTTGGAGTGATTATATATAAGGTTACAGGAGTGATTTTTGGAATGAGTAAAAGTTTCTAATACAAACAACGTAAAAAATAAAAAATCATTTCTATTCTTTTCCTTTCTTTCCAGTTCTCTCAATCCAAACATACCCTAAGGGTTTTTTTACCGTTCATTGGCCTATAATGTATTAAAATAAATTGTTTTCCTAATTTGTTAGTCAAAACCATCTCACTTTCTTCTAATATGATTTTATTTATGTAAATAATATTACTTTATTACTTTTATCATATCATCTATTATGAAACTAGTGCAAAGTTGAGCATATAAAGTTTTTCAGTTCAAAGACTCCAAACTCTAATGGGCAAACTTTTTTGGCTTTTCAATCTAGAGTTGGTCCTTATTCTGGTCTTGTTCGTCCCACGTGTTTTAGTCCACGTATGACCCGTTTTCATTTTCGGATCACATGTAAATATTGGGTCAAGATTGTTTAATTGTAGGCCTTCTAGATAATAATTTGGCTCCATCCAATACTAAGGATGTTTTAGGAATTAGGATGGCACCCCATGATCTTTACAAACCACACAAAATTCTAAACGTCACATGATTTTAAAGTCACACTTTTGTTATTATTGTTATAAACTAAAGAAAAAAGATGATAAAGATATAGAGAATTTGCTTATTATATTACACCCTCAACTAGTCATATTACAATGAAAGAGTCTTATATTTATAGGGAAAAGACTGACCCTTCACTTGCCACGTTAAGAAGTCATAAATAGGAAAAATAAAGTCTTAAACCTTTGGACATCCACTAATAAATAATATACTATATTCATAATACTCACCCTTGGATGTCCATCCATTAGGAAATATGCCTCATTAAAACATTGCCAAGAAAAACCATGTGGGATAAAAACTTGGTCGAAGGGAAAAGAGTACATTTAGATGAAACTAATCATCGTGAAACACTGCCTCGTTAAAACCTTTCCAAGAAAACCCATTGGGACAAAACTTAGACGAAGGAAAAAGAGTACAGTCTTGTTTACGCTCCCCCAGATGTTGGCAAGAGATCTCTGAGTTGTCGTATTTCAATATTGTGGACCTACTTCTTGAATGTTGTGGTTGACAATAATTTCGAAAGAAAAATCTGCAAAATTCGTACGTGATTGTATCTGTCGAGTGTCAATATCCACAATCTTTTGTTGCTCGTGTGTGTAGGAGACTTTGGTGAAATTTGTTTTGTTTTGTCTCCTTTAATGTAGCCATTTAAATTATGTATGGTACAAGCAACATTATCCTCATACAATACCATTAGTTTATTCTTGTTGAAGATAGACCACACTTCTTTTGGGTATGTTGAATAATCCACTTAAATAAATATTTTATACCATTCCTCCTTCGATATTCACTAAAATATCTCATTAAGACCTTATCAAGAAAACCCGTGGGGACAAAACTTGATGAAGGGAAAAGAGTACATCATTCCTTGAGAGTTATGACACATATTCAATACCTTACCAGGAAAACCCAATAGGAAGAACCGTGGTGAAGGAAAAATAATGCAGATTCAATATATTCTCACCCTCATTACGACATTACATATTTCCTAATATATTAGATACTTGAGGACTTGTACCTTTGTGTCGCCGTTAATGAACTTTTAATTAGTAAATCTTCTGGATTTTTACTTGAGGGTAGGAGTGTTAGTAATATCATTTCTTGATCGAGGAAAAGAATATATAATTCTTTGACAATGAATATTTAGTATGCGTTATTAAAACCTTACTAGGAAAAACCCAGTGGGAAAACTTCTAGTGAAGGAAAAAGAGTACAATACACAAATATCACATGCTTTTCATTATGAAAACAATTATTCCGAGCATCCTTTTATAATTCAGACACTTTTCTCTTGTTCTTTAAATAAGTTATGTTCTTCGGGAACTTTTATACTCCAGGAACTTCTCAATCTTCGGGAATTTTATATTTAGACGCTCTAAGTACTTCAGGCACCTATCGTGCTTCAGGAACTTGTTGTGCTTTCAAGCACCTTTTGTGCTTGGGTACATGTCATGCTTCAGGCACCTATGGTGCTTCTAGCACCTATTTTATTCATCAGAAACTTTAATATCAATCTAATCACCACTACACTGGACCAATAACATAATAATGTGGGTGTCTCCCCATAATTAATTCTAGGTTTTTGCAGGAATTTCGTGATACATGTAAGGTTTTATATTTCAAAATTCACTATCATCCTTTCTTTCATTGTCGACATATTTCACCACTTTGTGGTTTAGGATCCTTATTATTATTTCAAGCGCTATATTAAATGAAAATATATTAATTCCATAAACCGTAACAATTTTAAATATTCTCAATATCCTAATAATCAACATAATTTTTCTCGTATTTAGGTACCTAGGCCTCTTCCATTACTTTCTTTAAGATCAATGCATGTGCCAACATTAGTTGACTTAATAATTCATGTCGTGTCACGTGGAGTGCACATTCCACAATATTTACCATTTCTACTCATGAGATTTTCTTCTTTGGTGCATGGTATACTTTCAACCGACAGGCTTACCACCCTTCGTGCGTTGGGTATATGCATTACAGATCTACCAAACTTCATGTGTTGGTTAGATGAATTACAAGTTTACCAGCTTCGTGGTTGGTTTGATACATTCACTTGAATATTTTCTATGTAACCTATGTTGGAGCGTCTGAAACATATTTTAGGATTTTGAAATATTTAACTTGCGAATGTATTAGGTATATTATTTGCAATATTTTGCAAATAAATTTTCTTTTAACTTCAGGTTCCTATTCTTTGGTTCGTGGATAGAAATGATATAACAAATTGTATTCCACGATACGTTACGCAACTTCAGGTTTCCTTGTCTAAACATCACACAAATTCAAGTTGCCTTGTCTCTCCCCCCAATAAGGGGGTAGTCATTTGGTAAAAGATTGTTCTGGTGCTTTTAAGTAGAAACCAAGTGAATTATCTATCATTCGACATATCATTATTTTCACTAGGTGACCTAGTCGATTATTTAATGATACAAAGTTATTTGTATTGTGACATCTCTTCTTTTGCACAATGTGCGTTTCAACTGCTTGAATCTGTATATTATACAACCCCTAAGAAATAGCATATTTTATTTCATACACACTTCTAGTGAGCCTTTTAAGAAATAATGCAAAATAATACATTGTTACAGATACTAGTGGTTTATACAAAATACTAAGTTTGGAAAATATCCTTCAAAATTAGTAAATTTCTTTGGGATTTACTTAAAATATAATTCACCAATTATGTCAATTTTGTACCATAAGGTGACATTACTTTTGGACATCCGAAAACTTTTGCTTATATCCACTAAATGTCTTAGTATTCCACAAGTACGCGGACACTATATAGTTCCACTTTATCGATAATATTCATGGTTATCATTTCATGATGGCTTATCTATCGTGACCTTTTACTTTCAGGAAATCTGTTATTATTCCACTTTTGGTGGTAAGAATTTTTTTTCTTACCTTAACCTCGTCTACAGTTTGGGTCACCAAAATGTCAATTCCAGACACATTGAAAAACATTGTATTTTCTACTAGAAACACACTTCCATTCACTTCAAGCAATGGTTTTTAGCTAGGGAAAACTGTATTTAAGTCACTCAATTATTTTCATTACCGGGTGAATGTTATATAAGTTGGAAATGGTGCATTTGCTTCAAAGAATGTGATTCTATTGTCTCCACGGAATAATTTCTAATCAGGGAATACAACATTAACCCACTTGTTTTTCATCCATACGTCTATCTATTTAGTTTATGAGAATAGTTACATTCACTTCAGGGAATGTAACCCCATTCACTTCGAGGAATGAAACGTTATAGTTTACAAGAAACTGTAATGTTAAACCTTAATATTGGGATAAAACTGCCTATAATAATACATGTTTCGGGAGAATAGTTATGTAACCTTGAATTTTAGAAGGATGCGACTGTATCCCATTTTTCCTTTTATTCTCATGAACTAATTAACCTCGTCTTTTTTTTCGATTCGCTTAGCTTCTCTTTTTTTCTACGATAAATATTGTTGTCATCACCTCCTTTTTCTTTTATTATCACTTTGATTTACCAACAATACTAGTAAAAAGAATCATATATATATATACATAAAATCATATACTTTACGAAAACATACTCACAAAGCAAACTTTGCAACACTATCATGATTTTCAACCTCAGGTGGAGTTATGATCACTACCAGGCTGACTCCAATACATATTAGAAGACGTAGCATTTTCATTATAATGATTAATTTTAGCCAGAGAATAGAATATCTAATCGTATTTAACCCTACCAGTTTTGTTTACATATCCATTTTCAAAGATTTTGAAAATTTCCACAATTGTTATAAGGAATGCAATTCCATCCATTACATGAAATTGTTTTGAGCCAGTAAATGTGATTTTATATAATCAAGTTTTGTCACCACAATGTTTATTTTAATAAACAATTGAAAATTATTGCATTCCTTATGAGAATGTAATTCTAATCACTTCAAGGAATAGTATTATGTAGATGGAACGTGAATTGTTATTTTTATATCAATAATTCATTATTTGCTTTCTTACGAGGCAAACAATCGCATAGTTTTGTAAAACCTTTATTCGCGCTATAGCTGCTTCAGGAGTATATGCGTGATCTGATACAAGGGAATGGATATTTGTTCTATCCGGTAATATTACATTTGCCCGTTTAAAATCCTCATTTAATTTAGTAGTACCTGAACTTGTACTAACATTTCCTCTTGTCCAATTTACTAACAAATTATTAGATTGTCCAATAGGTAAGACTTTAAACATTTATAAGGGAGGTTACAAGTTTGAAACCTTTATCATGCAAACTTTGCACAAATTATACCAAAAGATGGTGCACTTCATAAAATTATTTCTTTAACTTATCTCCCCCTAATTTTATGTACTTTTTATGAATGAAATCATTGTGTTACATATGAAACAATTCGATTATTAAATATCCATCATATCTATATGAGATTTTTTTATTATATACCACATTTTTTTATTCAAACCCATAATTTGAATTAAGCTTGCAATTCTTTTAAATTTTGAATCGTTAAACTTCAATCTAGCTTTCAAACCTTTAAAAATCCATATAGGTTTAGAGTCTCTAAAATTTAGTACAGAGTTCACCCTTTAAAAATTCGACCTAGGCTTCGAGCCTTTAAAAAAGTTGATATATGCTTTAACATCTCTCTTATGCTTTTTGTCCTATAAGTTTTTTGTAGGCTTCACGCCTATAAATTTTCGTATATGCTTCTGGCATTTTGAATTCGTTGTAGGATTCATCCCTACAATTTTATTCACTCCAAGAAAAAAATAACTATTCAAGAATTCAATATCATTCACTTCAGTGAATTGAGAGTAATAAATTGTACTCAATAAAGTTCTCTTCAGGAGATGAATGAACGATTATTATTATTATTTTGAAAAAGTTAAACTTCATTCCTCAATTATTTTGTGGGAATTATAGCAAAATTGATATAGGCTTCAAGCAATTAGATAAAAAAAATTCTATGCTTCGGGTATATAAATTGTATTATAGGCTTCGAGCCTACGAGATTTGCTTTATTTTTCAGGCATATAATATTCGTGATAGGTTTTCGCCCTTTAAGATTTGTTATATACTTTTGGCATATAAAATTATTTGTTGGTTTTGGGACAATAAATTTTTTGTATATGCTCCGGATAATATAAATTTCTATGCAGGATTCGGTCCTGAAAATTGTAGAGTATGAATAATATATGATAAAATGTAGCACTGTAGAGTATAATCTTCAAAAATTACTACTATTAAACAAAACAAATATATAGCATAGTGGTTAAATGCAACTACTCTACTATTTAAGGTTTGAAGTTCAAATCCCCCATGTTATTTAAATTTTTATCGATTTTATTTTTTATTTCGGGATGAAAAATAAAGGCGATATAAAGGCGATGCAATTTGGGGTGATATCGAGCATTACTCAAAATAAATCTACATATAACGTCATCCATAATAACCAAAACCGAGACTTTGAGTCTAAGTCATTATTTTTTAGTTTTGGGCTTTTGAATTGAAATTGAGACCTCGAGTCTACAACATTAATCTTAACTTCGGACTTTTGAATTGAAATTCAGACTTCAAGTCTACAACATTAATCTTAGTTATGGGCTTTTGAATATTATTAAGGGTTCGATCCCTTTAAAATTAATAATTAGTTTCATGCCTTCTAAAAATACATATAGGTTTCAAGCCTTAAAAAAATTACATATAGGCTTCCGACCATTGAAATACATAAACTCCAAAAAAAATCACAAACACCAAATTTAACACAATTAGAATAAAATGAAAATTACAAATGATGCATCAAATAAAAATATTAGACATAAAATTAAATCACCCAATTTGTGGTTCGAACATAGACAGTCTACTTTGATTATGAATGATTTACCTTCTAAGCTATCCCACTACGTTTCGGAGAAAGAGACTTATTCGTGCTAATAACATGTTGTAAACTAAAGAAAGAAGAAGATAAAGATAGAGAGAATTCGTTTCTTGTATTCACACCATCAACTAGTCATATTAGACTGAAAGAGTCTTATATTTATAGGGAAAACACTGACCCTACACTTGCCACATTAAAAAGCCATAAATAGAAA
The DNA here is from genome assembly GCA_029959085.1 of Nemophila menziesii. Classification (NCBI taxonomy): domain Eukaryota; kingdom Viridiplantae; phylum Streptophyta; class Magnoliopsida; order Boraginales; family Hydrophyllaceae; genus Nemophila; species Nemophila menziesii. The sequence continues at coordinate 4,649,630 of JARWIR010000013.1, forward strand.
ACATAAAGTTTTAAACCTTTGGACATCCACTAATAAATAAATGTACTATATTCATAATAATTATTACATATTTAATTTTGTGTGTATTGTTGTATATGTGCATTTGCAGGATGTGAAAATATAACATTTTCGCTACCACTGTGCAATTTAGGATTTTAGCATATTCCGTACATTATTATACTTATATCAAGGTCTTGTTTCTTTAGGTATTCTTTATCTATGCCTATGTCTTAACGACAACTACATGGGACGTTCAGATCCTCTTCCCAACACCTAATAAGTCTACAATAACTTGTGGAGCTGTTTTTTCGTTCGAACTATTTCAAGAAGAGCCATTACATGAGCTAGACTGCATAAACCACACAATTATAGTCCCCATGCAAAAAAGTACAAAGAAGTTTACAATATGCTATTAGGAATTTTTCATAGCCTTGCATTTCATGTGATAAGAAGAATAGAATCGAAATGCCCACTTTGGACTAGGAATCATTTTGATTCCAATAAGATTCGATCCCAAAACCAAGAGGTCTTGGCGGAGTAGACTAACCACTATACCAACTATCAATCTTGTAAATATCATTATCACGTCACAATATGTGAAGGTATCACCTACCTAAATGTTACACATAATAAATGAGTGATTTAAATGAGTTGACAATTATAAATACTCGTATATATAAATAGGGGTTATTAGAGAAAACATCATCATAGAGTAGCCTAATATTTTTTTCAAGCCTTCAATTATTTATTTAATTAAAAAATGCCTAATAGAAAAAATATTTATTGAAAACATCCCTTTTATAATTTTTATACTTTTACTACCCTCATTATTAAATATATTATATTATTTTTAATACAATATTTATTTTTAAATATTAAACAAATAATAGGGTACACCACCACCACCACCACAATGTATTTAACCACCACCTCCACCTCTTCCACCACCTACTACTAATTTCATCGCACGCGCGCGTCCGCGATTTTGTTTAAAAATCGTCTGAACTAATTTTAGAAAAATCAGAAAAATCAAAAATTTACATTTTTGGATAAATCAAATTGATATTTACGTCTATGATTTTTATTGATTTTTTATTTTTTTTGTTTTTTTTGTTTTTTTTTTCGCAGACACGGAATTCCATGTTTAAAACATGAAACTCCATGCGTCCAAAAAAAAAAACATGAAATTTTGTGTCTGCGAAATAAAAATCAAAAAAATTTAAAAAATTCAAAAAGTTGCAAAAAAAATCATATACGTAAATATTAATTTGATTTATCCAAATATATTAATTTTTTTTATTTTTTTAGAATTAGTTATGACGATTTTAAAAAAAATTCACGGACGCGTGCGCGCGTGTTTATTAGTTTTTGTTTTGTTTTCTTTTTTTATTTCTTTTTTTAATTATGAATTATAGGGATAGTTTGGGGTGGGGCTGTTTTCTATAAAGTATCTTATTCTAAATACCTTTTTTTAAATAAGTTTTTTAATAGAATAATCTATAATTGGCTCATATAAATATCATCTAAATAATTTATTTTACTACAAACCCTTTAATATATTAATTTTTATTTAATTAATACATTTATTAATATATTGTCGTGTACGAATTAAAGTAAAGTTTTTTTTCCATAAATGACAAAAAGTAAAGCAATTTTTTCATAATAACAAATTAAAGGAGATTTTCCATAAATGCAAAATTAATTGCAAGAAGTTGTATAGTATATATAGGGTTATCGTAGTTGTATCTCATCACATTATTATCAACAATATCATGGTACCTTCTAAGTTTCAAGCTCAATGTGCTATAGTACTATTTATCTTTGCTAGTTTTATTGCTCTCCACGAGTGTAAGTCGATACAATACTAGCATCACAATTTATTTGTTTTACATTATACTAATTATAATGGCATTTTATCGTTCAGTTTTTTAATTATACACCATGGGAGCTATTAATTTGTATTTACATTGTGATCTTGTGTTTGTTGACTTCACTACTTTATTAGTTATACATGAATGTATATTTTAATTAATAGTATTTTTTATAAATTGTTTGCATCTCGATAATATTTAAATTATGGACCAAGTACCATATACAATTTTAATTTTCCTTCAAAATCAAGTTCATATATGTTTTATTAGTGGCAAAATATGATATTAATTTTTTTGCAAGATTATATTATAAAATCGATTGAGCCAGTAAACAAATCATTTTATTTTCGATTATCAGTACAGTAATGGTATTTCACAATGTTTCAAACATGATAAATATTATATATTATTATATATATTTTTAATATTTTATTTTTATTTGTATATACAACTCATTTATTTAGTTTGGGATTTATCAGGTATGTCTATCAACGATCATATTGAAAAAAATGAAGATTTGATACAGGTAGATAAGAGACTCAACTACGTGAAGGCTCATGACATAAAATTTGGCTTATCATGTTCAAATAAAAAGGAAGGTGCTGGCCCTGACAAATGGTGTTGTGATCACAGGAGCTATTTATGCTTTCCAAAAATGGCTCAATGCTTATTCTTTTGTGATTTACTACCACCTATGTCCCCATAACCAAAGAACCTATTAAATCATCTAGTAAAGTGAAAATATGTTATTTTTGTTGGTCGTTTTTCTGATGTATGGAATGCCTACATCCTTAGGTGTCCAAGAAAATAGTAATTATCAAATTATTTATGAATTTATATAATTTATATGATCACATTTGAACTTTAGTTTGGTAATTTAGTTAAATCTATTCAACACATAGTTTTTATTTTATTCCATCTCGACGTGATTTGAGTATAATACAATATTAAAAAGGACAAATAATGTTGTCTTTTGAGAGTATTAAATTTTACTAAAATAAAATAATTCATACAAATCAATTTTTAATTAAGGTAGGATAAAGGATGGTGAGAGAGTGGCTTGGGATGGAACTTAGATAATAATTATAACTCCATAGTAATCACATATGAATTGTATTTATGTTAATTATGACATGGTTTTTACCGATATAGGATCTCACAGACTTTCGTCACCCAAAAAGAGTGTTCGAAGCATTCAAACCCTAAGTAATGACTCAAGACCGAATGATTGATTATTAAAGTCTAAACTAATTATCCTAACTTTTCTAATGCATTTGTTTAAGCAATTTTTTACTAAATTGTTATATGTCTCCTACGTTTCATGTATACATGTGACTAAGAATACTAATAACATGAGCACTTGAGGAACACTCTAGTTTGATTATTTATGGGTTTTACAAATTATTATATGTTATGTTACATTACTATTTTATGAATTCACCTAATCCTTTTTATGAATGGACGCCTTTTCATAATAGTTATGTAACCTAATACAATAATTTAAAATCATAAGAATATTCGAAAAGCTCTCTCGCCTCCTCAGCTGAGTAAACCCATGTTGCAGCCACACAATCAATCACCATCCACTTAATCTCTTCAAACAACTCCTCCATGTTCTTTGGGTGCTCATTGTGCATACGTCTTTTTTTTCTCCCACCATATGATATAAACGAAAATAGACTGAACAATCTTTAAATTTTGGTCTTTTTTATGTGCTAACTAATGGTGTTGAATGTGCCATTTAATAATTGTTCTCCCTTACAAAATCTTGAGAGCACAATTATGTTTTCTCATGGGTTTGAATCCAAAGTTCCTTTGTGAACTCACCATCTCAGAAAAGATGATTTTGATCTTCTTCTTCTTCTAGACTACAAAAGGTACAATATGAAATTATACTTTAATTCCACGAAATTTGTCGCTTTTTAGAATCCAAACTGTTGAGTTGTGCTAACCAAAGTATAAATCGATGTCTAGGTCTAATTTTGATGTCCCATACAAATATGCCATGTATTCTTGATACTTTTTGGCTTGATAATATCATAAACTTTTTGAAGTTATAAAAGTACTTTTTTTGTACTTTCATTGTAGATGTTTTCTTGAGATAAATGATTAATATGAATTAATTTTGTGAAATAACTTATAAACTGTAGATTAGATGGCCATTTTCATTGAGAATATTGAATAAAATGATGAATTTTATTCGATTTTAGTAATTAGGCACATTAAAATTTGAACTTGCCATGTGAGCTAATTTTTTTTTCTCTAGTACCAATTTATGTGCCCATTTAGAAGTATTTTTTATTTAAAAGCACATAAATATGTTTCTAAAACTCTAGAAGTGTTTTCGACCCTGAAAAGTACTTTTAATAAAAGTGTCAAATATGTGCTTCTTACAAAGAAGTACTTAAAGTGATTCTAGATTTTATAATTAATTTTGATAATTTTTCAAGTATTTTAATTTTATTCTAAAATAAGTACTTCCAAACAAAATTACATTTTTTTGTTATGCTTGTGATGGTTAGATTTTATTTGTGGTGTTGTAAGTCGAGATTATGTTTTTTTTTTTTTAGTACATATGAGAGGCACTTTGGACTCGAAATCATTTTGATTCTAATAAGATTCGATCCCGAGACCTCTTGGTCTCTGCGGAGTAGTCTAACCACTAGACCAACTATCGATCTTAAGATTATTATGTTATTTCTAACTCTAATATTTCTTATTGATATTATAAACACAGTGTTATTTAATATGGTTTTAAAATCATTATGTGTCAAATAATTTAAAATTGAAGAGTTTGAACTAAATCTATTTAAAGTAGAAAAAATTTAATAAAAAAAGTTATGTCAAAATGCAATCAACATTCTATAAGAAGTAAACAATTTCTAAAATAAGGTTAATTTTTTTCTCTCTAATGCGCAACTCATAGGCTTTTAACGATCCAATTTTAGTTTCCTTATACAAATATTTCTTTCCTTTCGCACATGTTTATTTTCTTTTACAAATCATACTGGTTATCACATGGAGATGCAGCGGCGTCTGTCGTTGCCTCTCCTCCCTAATTCTGGTGGTGGAAAGGTAAGCTCTTCATATGCAACTACTCATAAACAAGATTCGTCATTCCCAACACCCTAAAAACTAAAATACATTTCCCAAAAGGGGAGACACATAGCGTTAAAAAGTTATCCACAAAGCGTCTGAGATTTTATTCTCAATCGGAAGCCAATTCGAAATTTTTTGTTGCAGTGAATTCAGGCATTAGGAGGTTTTAAGAAGGACAAAGAATCACCAAATGATTGCTAACGTATATCGATCGCAATGACATCCACCAGTGTAGGAGCAAGAGAAGAGAGCTCGGGAGGGAAGTGAGATGGTAGCGATTAATCATGGAAGGGCAAGCCCAATTAACCGTTGATGTCTCAATTTTATGTGATAGAATAATCTAGTCATGTTGTATCATTTTAAGAGGTATTTAGTGCTTAGTTAAGGGATTTTCCCCATTTATTTAAATTTTACACTTTCTTATCTAATTTTAGGTGTTTTGCTATTTTTAGAGCTTTTGCGCATAATTTTTGTATTATTTGTGTAACACTTAGGTACTTGAAAGCTATTACACCTTGGTATGATGATAATAAGTGAATAAATCAAGTAATCTCCTTAGTCATGGCACAAAAGTAAATTTTGAGCACATTTGGAAAGGAAAAGTTGAGTTGGCCAGATTTGGAAACATGTAGTATGTTGCATAAATTAGGCGGAGAATTTAAATAAAGCCTTTTTTATCAAAAAAATATTTTTAAATACGGTCTCATGGAAACTTATTTCGAGTGATTTGGAGTTGTAACTAATATTTATGAGGGTTTCAGTTGCAATGGCCAACCAACCCACTTTATAAGGAAAACTTTTTTGAGTTGGACTAGGAGTCTAAAACCTAGCCCTAAACCCTAATTTTGTCCCATCTCCTATATATCAGCTTTTTTCTTAAGTAAATCATCCTTGGTTAGTCCCTAATCATAAAAAAACAAGAGGCCGCTTGGGACAAGAAGAGAAGAAGGAGATGGGAAGATGTTCATGCCATTCCAACCCTTTCATTTACCAGGTTTCAACAATAAGTATAGTATTCTTATTTTGGTCTTTTAAACATGAATATGATATTATTAATTGCTTGTTTTTATTTTCTTAATATGAACTAAATCTATTTATCTTAAGAATATCATATGGGATGAACCATAGACTTGTTTTATGCTTTATTTGAATTTGGTATTTATATTTAATTTAATTGTTCATAATAACTCTATATTTTGTATGAGTTATATGTTTGTAGTCCTTTATGTAGCACATGTATAGGGCTAGCCACTAGTAGTTGGATTGTCTCCCTGGAGGGGGATTAAATTATATAAAACAACACATAATCAGTTAGTTTGTGTTACTGATCCTGACGTGCTTGCCTAACTAAATAGTCAAGAGAGTTAGCTTTAACCACCGATCATTGCATATGGTCCCTTTACCCAAATCCCCGGTAGCGTTGACGTTGCTTCCTAAGCTACCATGACCAAAGTTAGGAGTAATTTAGAATCCAGACTATTGCTTATATATCCACAATTTCCCTTAGACAATAAACGTATAACAAATCTAGTGGGGATTACTTGCTAGTTCTCAAACTAAACTAGTGTCGGCTAAGGTGTGATAATAATAAGATATAAATAATGCAACTAAACACCCTAGCCTTAACACGTTACTCACTGCAAGTATCACAGGTCGTACACAAGTTTTAATGATAAGTCAGATTCATTCTCAGGGACTTAGTGTGTTATACGAATGGGTAGACAGAATAGAGTAGCAATAAATAATTAAAAAAAATTCATTTACTCTTACCCTGGCAAAGGGTTACAATATAATAAACATGTGAATCATCATCAATATATAGAACATAGCAAAATTAAATAAGATAAAAAATCCCAACCCAATAACAATTCCCATAATGGTGGACTCCCACCACCCCAAACGCAAGCTCCAAAACAATTGTTTATGCATCGCGATTCGAGTGCGGGTCATATAGAAAAGTCCTAAAATCTAAAGGGATATGGCTTATAATGTGGCTAATTAGAAGGCTTTAGAAAGTCTAGAAGGGGTTGAGAAGGATATAAAGTATAAATGGACAACAAGCTAAAAGGCAACAAGGGGCTTATGAAAGAACCGCCTTAATCACTTTCTACACTATGCAATTTCGTCATTCTCTTACCTCTAGCACGTTCATCAAATGGGTTTATCAACTAGCTTGGATCTCACGACCTACACACCACTCATGGCTCCCTAAGATCGAACATACTTTCTATCGCATTTCTAACTAATCTTTTCTTTACTATCAATGTGTGTTTTCCTGCATATACTCAAAGTATATAAAATAAAGCAGCTCATAAACATACTACTTTCTATCATCAACTTACTAAGCTTATGCTTTCAAGCTATTAAACACACTATACATCTAATTCCTATGTATCAAAAATTTTAATTTCTACCTAAACATAAACATCACAGAAAAATGGAGATGAGAGACAACGAATCCCCACACCCCATACTAAAATATGAGACGTGTCCCCACGACTCGAAAAAGACTTTAAAAAAATTAAAAACGAGCAGATAAAGCATATACATAAATGGTAAGGAAGAAAGAGAACATACTCTCGAGGCTATTGCCTCGCATTATCGACATCCAAGATAGGATTCACTGGATCTTTCTTTAATTGATTGAGGAGTGGCATGATGTGCACTTGCTCAGCTTTGGTTTGTGCCACATCATAGGCCAAGAATGTTTGAGCTGCTTCGACTTTATTCAATAACTCCCCCATCTTTTCTTGCCAAATACGATCCTTTTCATACTTTGAAAGTTGCGTAATTCCCGCTCCTCTTAAAATCGTCTTGATCAAATTATTGTCAATATTGTTCATCATGTTATATAATAGCTTATCTGAATCACATCCACTTTCCGAACAAGGCACGTGATCATAGTAGGATATTTCAAACTAAATAACGAAGTAGAAGAGACCAAAAATCGCATCATCTCCTTAAAGATCAATTGTGCCACATCCACTTCTTCTCCCCTTTAAAGTACTATTCAACAAGATTGCATTCTTCTTAGTTACCTCTAAAGTTCTCATGTTCCCAAAGACATTTGCTGTAAGATAATTGTGCCAAACTTTTGTATACGCTTGGAGATATTTGTAAGGGCAAGGTGCCTTCAATTCTCCCTTATGTGATTTCACTTTCTCCTTATCTAAAACATGCTCAAAAAGTAGATTCCAATCGAAAGTTTTGATATTTTCTACTGCTTCTCTATACTTACATTGTCCGACCAATTTCTTAAACTGTAAGTGGTTTCAAATTTATTCAACTATAACAGTAACTAACTTGCCTCTAACTGGAACAAAAACTTCACTATCTCGGCTGAATAGGCCTAAATAGAATTCAGAAACTAACTCTCTACATAAATTTGAACGTCTTACCATGAACGTATACCAACCCAATCTATCACACATCTCTAAGAATCTCTTGTATTCACCTTTTATAACTTCTTTTTCAAATACTCTTTCATAAGCCAAAAGAAGTTATGGCAAGTGTTTCTTTTTTGAAGCTAACAAGGCCTTTGAAGCTTCATTAATCTCAGGTACAGGATTCTCGATTCGTAGAGGTTGTGGTGTCTTCATTATGAAAGTTGAAACCTTTTTGCTTTTTACCACAACTAGTATTCCTCTATTTTCTGAATTTGTTTTACCCTTCTTCATAACACTAGAACTTGAATATTTCTCAATTGATTTCTTCTCAATAGAACCCAATACCTTACTTTGATTCTTCTTTATCTCCCTAACAGTAGATAATGTTTTTGTTCTTTTTGTCTCAATTGACCTCCAACTTAAAGCTTTAACTACTCTTGAAATTTGAAACTCTTGATTATAGGTTGAACAAGCTTTATTTGGGTTAGTAAAGGTGGTATGGAGATGATTCTCTATATGGGTAAAATGAACTCTTGCCTGATTGATATGGATCTAAGAAATTGTTGGGTGAAATTTGAAATTTTAGCTTTTGATTCTTAGGATTCAAAGTGCTTTGATATGATTTGGGTGGTTGAATCTTCTTTATAATGATGTGGGGAAAGGATTGGATGTCAATTTAGGGTGACTGGGTAGTGTTTTGATGTTTGGTGAAGGTTTGGTGAAACTTTAATCGAGTTAGGAGAGGTTTGGGGAAGAAAGAGAGGCATAAGGATTGATAAATCTATATAAAAACTAACCTGCTCTTCAATACCCATCTTATAACCTTCTGAATCTGGCGGCGGGCTGCGGTGCACCGGACCTCTCACGTGCTCAGACCATGGTCGCGAAATTTCGACACAGTTTTTCACCCTTCGGCTCGGCAATAAACCGTAGCGTAATCCGTCGCCACGGTTTTCTTCGTGCGGTGCACCGGACCTCTTCTGCGGTGTACCGCAAGAGTGGTTTGGTTTTCACCGATTTTTTGTATTGTTTTTCTCTAACTCAATTTCTTAAGTACCTGAACATCAAAAACACTCATACCTTTCTCAATGATGAAATATCAACTAAAAAACAATTAATTTAAACAAAATTAAAAGACATAAAAGCATAAAAAATTGTTGGTTGTCTCCCGTACAACACTTTCATTTAACGTCTTTCAAAGTTAGACATGTTACCTCTATCAATATTTGCGCATATAGCCTTCCCAGCAACGAGCAAGGCTATGAACGTCTACTAACCGTCTGATGCCCCTCTTTGGCCTGATTTCTATCACCTTAGACGAAACAACTTCAGTGACAACGAATGGTCTCATCCATGAATCTTTGTGACTTCGTGGCCTATTCTCGGGTATGTGGGATTTCCATACAACTTCATGGCCGACCCAAACTCAATCTTTGACTCAGAATCCACAGGTTTTAAGTGGATTTCTTCAGGGACACGATGATGTGAAAGGTTGTGGATGATGGGAACTGTGAGATTTGACTTCCTTGGTTTCTTACCCCAGACATAGAATGTCTCGGATAAGTTTTTAGCATGGAGGGTAACTGTTCCCTCCTGGAAGTTGATTATGCTCTGACTTGTGGCCATGAAGGGCCTTCCAGGTATAATTGGAACCTGCTTATCTGCTTTGAAATCAAGTATATCAAAGTCAGTAGGGATGGCGATATTACCTGATCGGACGTGTACGTCTTCCACTGTTCCCCATGTCTTGGTAACTGAGTTGTCTGCAAACTGCAACTTCACTGGAGTTTTCTCTGTTTTTTGAAGTCCAAGTCTATCGAACACGGACTTTGGCATAAGATTCACACCTGAACCCACATCACACGTAGCTTTCATCTTGAGCATACCATTTATTTGAATAGGAAGATTAAAGCTTCCAGGATCTCTGAGTTTCAATGGTTACTCTTTTTCAACTCTTCTCGAGACTCTCTCAGTACGAGCCACAGTCTCTTTTCTGGATTCTATACCCACTTCTTTCTCTGGAATAACTTGCGTGAAAACTTGTTGCGGTGTAAGCCCTTTCTTCGCAATCTCAAGCATTTGGGCCTTGATATTTTCAGAAATATACACCTCTAGAAATGTCTTGAGTTCAATTTCAACCTTTGGATTTGTCTCAGGAATAGTTGGTGACATTGTTTGAACAATTGGTGGCGAGCTCACCTTCTTTTCTTCTTTCTTTTCTTCTTGCACAACAGGTGCAACTCCTTCTTTCAGCTCTTTTGAGACTTCTTCCTCTTTTGCTTTAGCTCTAGCAGCTTGTAACTCCATAACCGATCTAATCTCTTCTTGCATATCTCTCAAAATTTGTATAAAGTCGGATCCTTCGGCTGAATTCTCATCTTCAGAACAGTCAGAGTCTTCGGGGCTAGACTTGGTTGGTTCTTCTTCAGTTTCCATGACACTTTCTGCAGCATGCGGTACTTCCTTATTCTCTTCTATTTCAAGGCAAATAGCCTTACAAGTTTCAAACCCAACATTGATATCACCTCCTTCGATAGCTTTCAATTCTTTTGTTTTGCTTTATATTTGTGAGAACTTTTTTCATTTGTTCTACTTGCGTACCTAAAATCTGAATTGAAACTTCTTATTCTCTTGACTTCTAGTTTTGTGAATGCATATTAGTTGTCATAAGATCCATGAAATTTTTTAATTGCTTATCTCCCACAACTCCTTCTGGAGGATATTGTGGTAAAGCCTTCTGAGCAAAAGTATCGATATATGCGTCATTGAGAGTGTTTGAGAGTGGTGCATTAATGATTGACAGTGGTGCATCAATGATTGTCTTCAAAAAAGTGGTTTTTTATCTTGTCATGATTGAAAGTAATGATTGTCGAAATTATTTTATCTCCCATCAGAGTAGCAGGTTTTTTTTTTTTTTTGTTCCAAAAGAGTAGCAGGTTGGAGAGCGTGACCAACTTTGTAAAGATGTGAGATATAGCTAATGAAACCCACCAAATCATATTAGAGTTGTAAAGTCAGGACGGTAGCATCCAAATTTATGCACTTTAATTGAGTCATTACCCCCTTGTACTAAGTTTGTACTCTACTATTTTGTTATTTAGTCTACCTCTTCTTTTTGTTTGATATATTAATGCCATTTGGCCAAAATAACAATAATATATTAATGCTATTATTTCGAAAAAAAAAAAAAAAAAACATCACTTGAATCGTATTCAATACATGAAATCCTAGATAATAAATAAAGAGCACTGATTTGAAGCAAAACATGTGTTTTGGACGATAATGCTATCATATATGTAGAACATAATGGTGGATTAAAGAGTAGTACATGAAATCATAACGAAAATACAAGACAAAGGATAAACTAGAAAAGAAGAAACAAACGGAATATAATAAAATATAGTAGTACTCCGCGACAACAATCACCAACCACCAACTAGGGAAGCACCAATTTAGCAGGGAATTTTAGGATCCTCAATACCCGAAGTCCCTAGCGAGATTCAATAAGTAAATTAGACAACTAAATAATAAGAGAGAAAAACAATAAGTCACTTAATATAGAGATTTAAGTCTAATATTGCGTTGTCACATTTTTTAATACCGTACCTCCAATTTCATACAACGAATTGTAATGGACTTTGCTCCAAAACCCCATCCACACCTCTGCATTGACAAGAGAAGGAGAAAATGATTATATTCAATTGTTTATCACAATTATTAATTTGGTCCTTCATCTTGTAACTTTTTTACAATTTAGTCCCTTAATTTGTAAGCAAGACATTTTAGTCCTTTATAGTTGGATTTTGTTACTAAATGTCAAATGTCATGCTTACAAGGTAAGCGTCTTAACTGTCAAATATGCAACGATTTAACTATGTATACCTCTATCGGGTTTTCCATTCTTGGGGAGGATCTCAATGTAAGAAGTGTCCCAAAACGAGGTGACTAAACATATCTTCACTTCAAACTACAAAATCCAGATCAATGTAAGCTAAACTAAACATCGCAAAACAGAGAAAATCTATTTTTTTTCTTTCTTTTCAAGATTTTAAAGGATATAACTCAAACTTACTCTATCAGCAGCAGCTTGAAGAGTAACATTATCTCCCCATTCCCCTAACCTAGTATGGTTTAAAAATCATAAGTACGAAGATATTTTCTAACTCAAGTAGGAGTAAAAGGTTTAATCTAGTATCTGACCTTTCCATTTTCTTGATGTACTGTTGGTATTCCATTGGTACATAGCTTTCATATAACTTCTTGAAATGTTTTAACTGAAAACAAATCTAAAAATTAGAATAATATGCAAAAAAACATTATTATCTTGATTGTAGGAAATTTTAACTTGATGTACCTGTTTGATAACTTCCTTTCTTACATGCTTATGGTACTCAGGATTTCGATATAGTTGATCTGCTAAGGCTCGAAACTGTTGAACAAATCAGCATATAAATTTAACTATAGAAAGAGAAAAATAGGCTTTAACTAAAACTAACCTGGCAATCTCCATCTCTTTCAATTTGCATTTCAGTTAAATTATACATGGCTAATTTCTCTGCGAGTCTGTCATACTCAGATGATGCATCATTAGCATAGGGTACCATACTAACGACCCTAGGGTTGTGCTGTAAAAAACCATGAGACAAAGATTCTTATCATCAACATAAAATCGTATATTTTAATTCTATAATATAAGGAGAAAACCATAATAATGAAATAGTACAGGGATTGAATCGAGATGTGAGAGTATCTTCCCGAGGGTATGACCATGCTTATACTTCTCATCTGCAGCTAAAATTTCAGAAATGGTTTGATCATCCTCTGTATCTAAATTTTCAGCAATGGTTTGATCATCCTCTGTATTTAAATTTTCAGCAATGGTTTGATCATCCTCTGTATAGTTTATACTGCTAATAATACTTGAGATTGAGCTCGCACATGCGTTTCCCATATTGCTATAGTTATACCACTTAATCAACGATTTCTTGAAATTTACTAACTATTAGTACAGAGAGGGAGAGATTTTGTATTGTATTTTATTGTAATTGTATCAATACAAGATGCAGTATTTATATAGATAGGTTGAGTAATAGTATACTACTACATTACATACAGAACCTACAGTTATATATCAAAGATATTTTAACAGCTTGGTATACTCGATTAGTCTTTCTTGTGTAAGGGATATGGATATCCGAAGGACTAGATCGAAAAAAGAGTCTTTGGAAAATTTCGGTCATTCTTTGGAATAGATTTTGTCCTTTCCAATTCCAATTTAAATTTTTTGAACTGGAAAAAAAAAAATCGAATTTGAAATTTCGGAATTCACCGAAAATCCAAAATTTCAGTACGAAAATTACAAAATTTTTGGTTAAGAAATTGTAGAAATTTTAGGTTTTTCTTATTTTTTTGGACAAAGAGAAATTTTAGGTTATAAATTAAAAATTTAAATATATATTTTATCTTAAATTTATTTATTTGTTGTCTTAAGATTGACCAAATAAATATTTACGCAAAACAGTTCAAAAAATATAATATTTGACCAAATGAATATTTACTGCAAAATAATTTAAAAACTATAGAAAATTCTTCTATATAATATTAGATAATTCTAATTCTATATTAATTATATTAAAAAATTATATATACCATTCAAATATCACCCAATGACGTGGCGTGAATTGGTTGGTTAACAATTGTTAATTAAATCAAGAAATAAATAGATTAACGATTGTTAACCAATCAATTCACGCCACATCATTGTGTGACATTTGTGTGGTATATATAATTATTCTATATTTTAAAGAGATAATTCCCAATTAATTACACATCCTCACTTTTCATTCTCAAAAAAAAGGAAGGAGGAAATTACTTCCTACTTAATCACAAAAAATCAGCTTAATACCCAATTAATTACTTTTGACATATTTAGCTTCCATCTTTACCCCTTATAAATACCTATTTAATCTTTTAATTAAATCATTAATGTTGAAATCTTTATCATTAATAATTTTCTTTTTTTCTTTTTCTTTTTAATATATTCAACGCTCTCCACCAAAGTCAACACCATAACTACCTATACACACAACTTCATCTCTCTCCCGCGGCACAAGATAATCTTCATTTTCTTCTTCAAATTAATTTCTAAATTCTCTTGATATTGCTGTAATCATTCATATATATCTGAGTATTACTTCACACAGTAAGAATTTCTTTACCTCGCCGATTTTTTTTATTAATTTTTTATGGGTTTAATTGTTGCTTTTTGATAATCTGAGTAGCTGATGTTGATTTGTTGTTCGAATTTGTTTTATATCATGTGTTATCTCGTCAATAACTCTGGATTCTTCATTAATTCATACTGTTTGCTACATCCAGGTAATTCTTCTATCCTTACTGTATTTCACAGTTAAATTATGATGTTTTGCTTATTACTTTGTCTTGAAATTCCGTGTTTTGATTTCGTATAGTTGTTATACACTACCTTTTGCTGATTCCAGTGTTACTTCACATTTAGTATTGTATAATTTTTTGATTTTTTGTTGTCGTTATTCTTATTTTTTTGCAGGTAGTTCATTCATCATGTTTTTTTTAGTTGCTTTGCTTCACTATATGTGTGTTGATTCACTGTATGAATTGTGTTTATATGAGGTGTTGTTATCACAATAGATCATTTTCTATTTACTTTCTATGGATTGCCTTGATGTTTATAGCTACATATCTACCTATATGTCTTTGTCATGAAAATTCATAAAACTTTCTGCTAATTGCGTGTTTTGTTTGAGTATGAACACTTTAGGGACCTATAGTGCAATTAGATTCTACAAATTCTTCACATGTTATTGTATATGCTTGATTATCTACATGAACATATTATATCGTTTATATTACAATTTTTGTATAGTAGTTGCAATTTATGAGAATCTTTATGTATCGATCTCCCGTAAATTAACACAGGGACCTCTGATGCAATTATAAAAGTGTTTGTATACTTCATATCGACTTTTTCTGCATGCTTGTTAGTTGCAGGATACATTCTTTTGTGTTGCATGAACACAATATTTATGTGATTGTGTCTTGCTGCAACACATAACTCTCATCTGCTGTGTATGAATTTTTTGTTTTCTTGCATGCTTGTTAGTCGCATACTGCATCTTTGTGTGTTGCATGAACACAATATTTAATGCTTTTGTCTTACTGCAACACATAACTAATGTCTGTGGTATATGTTTTTTCTTTCCTACAGACTTCTTACCTTTCTTCTGCTGCAACACATACACTGCCTTCTTATGTGTCACTGCAACACACAATCATATGGTTTTTGTGTTGAAGCAACACACAATCTATCATGTTGTTGTACTTATTATTTTATCTTTATCTTTTCTCTGACCCGTATGCCCTTACCTATCGTTTGTTGTTCTTATATATTTCTTCCACATGTCTTCAGGTATTTACCCTATTGCGTTTGGTATTGTACGTTCAGAGAACACGAAGAATTAGAGTGGTTTTCTTCAGTTTTTTAGGCCATTTATAAGTGATTGGAAGTTGACATTTATATCGGATCGTCACCCGGGAATACTGAATTCAGTTCGCACTGTATTTCCTTATGACCATCATTCGTTCTGCATGCATCATGTTGGTAACAATTTGAGAGCTGCTTTAACCGGGCGTGGTGGCGGTCCATATAGGGAGATGATGACTAGGAAGCTTAAGGCGAGGGTATGCCTAGACGCATGAGATGTGGTCGCTGTAAGCAATATGGTCATCATAATGGGAAGTCGTGTCGTGCGATCATATGAGTTTCGTTAATACTTTTAGTTATCTTATACTTTACTTATTATTATGAACCGTTTGATACCACTTGACTGTTTGTGGTTTTGATTTTTTATGTAATGGATACTTAACTTTCTGAATCTAACATTATGTTATGTTATGTGTTGTTTTGTGTATTGCAGCTTTCCACAGTTATTTTGTGTTGCAACTTTACACAATTTGTGATCTTGTGTGTTGCTTTGACACACAATTCTAATAATCTTATACCTATTGTTAAATTACCTGTTGTGTCCTAGATATGTACAGTTTCGTGTGTTGTAGATTTCCACAATATGTGTTCTTTTGTGTTGCAGCTTCACACAATTTGTGTTCTTGTGTGTTGCTATAACACACAATTCTACTAATCTTATACCTATTTTTAAATTACCTATTGTGTCCTAAATATGTACTATTTTGTGTGTTGCAGCTTTCCAGAATATGTGTTCGTTTGTGTTGTAACTTTACACAATTTGCGTTCTTGTGTGTTGCTATAACACACAATTCTACTAATCTTATACCTATTGTCAAAATACATATGATTATGACTTGTTGTTCATTATAATGGTTTAATCTTGATTTAGTGTGTTTTTTGTAATACTCATCTTAGTTATTCTTTTTCTGTTTAGTTGTTATTTTTTTTATTTTTTTGTGTTCTTGGAACACATAACTCGTGCATTGTGTGTTGATGCAACACATAAACAGGTTGCTGAAACACTTAACACAACCAACTTTTGATATGCTGCAACACAAAATAAGTCAACGAGATACACATAATATCATTTAACCAAATTTGTCACAAAACAATTCAAAAACATCAACATAATATAATTCAACTAAATTTGTTCGTTGTACCTGCCATGAAATTTAAACTAAACATAAAACTGAAATTACAAACTTAACATTCACCAACTGACATTTGACCTAAAACAAACTATTTGACTCCATCTATAGCATATTCATCAAACTTATATATCACTATTCTTTCTGGTACACTTGAATTTCATAGAACCCTTTCTTTTGTTAATCCAGTTTTGTTCATCCATAATTATCCTCTTTCTCATCTTGGCCCAGAAGTCTGAATGTACTGTTCTTTTGATGTATCTATGCTCTACCTCAAACTTTTTGTATATGTATAAAGATAAGATTATTACTAAAAAACAAAAATCATATTGAATGATAAAAACTAATAAACACATCATATTCACGAGTTGTGCCTTGCTGCAACACAAAATGTGTGTTACACATACACCCAATTTGTTTTATTATGCATTTATGTAACACACAACATTCCATTCATCACATCCAGTTTATCAAATATGTACAAACCACTCTAATCATACAAAATTGACTAACACCTACTCGTTGTGACTTACTGCAACACAAAATATGTGGTACTGCAACACACACATTGTCTCATTGTGAGTAGCTGTAACACACAAACCTGCATAAATCATATCAATCTACGACCACACTCATAAACACATTCTCAATTTACACATACGCCTGAGTTTCTACTCTATATTATTCAATTCCACACAAATTAACCATTTATACACTTAATTATCATCTGCGGTTCTATATACAACATAACAACAAACAAATTACTCTAATATTACACTATTATCATCTATTAACACTTTTACACACTAATCTACCAGCAACTATTCACATTAAACATGTACTTTTATAAATATTCTATTAAAATACTCATTTAACATCAAAAAGTGTTGTAAATTCAAGTACGAAACACAATAGAATCATAATCGAAGCAAAAATTGCTGAAATAACTGCAATTTGAAGTTATAAGTGCTCGTTCATACCTAGGGTTTCACTGGCTGTCGAACAAGTCTTCGTTCATAACTGTAAATTCTAGTGCAGAATATGTTGTAATATCAAATACGAAACACAATAGAAGCATAATCAAAGCAAAAATTGCTGAAATAATTGCGATTTGATGTTATAATTCTTCGTTCATACCTAGGGTTTCAATGTCGAATGTTTAATTGTTGAATAAACTTGTATCTGCTTCGATTCTTCTAGTTGTTTTTGTGATTCCTATTTGATGTTGAAGTTACGATGATAGTGTAACAGTAGATGATATTGTTTTTGAGTTCAGTTATGGTTTATTGAATTTAATGGTAGAGAGAGGTTTTGATTGTGTGAGTAGAGAGTGGAGATAGTGGTGCGTGAGTTTTGTGTGTGTTTTAGTGTGTGCACTTATGAACAATTTATTATTTATACTATTTTCATTATCTAATATTATTATTTATTTTATTTGTTTGTGTATTATTAAGCTAAAAGGGTATTATGGTAATCGGCTTAAAATTTGTGCTTAATTGGGAATTAACTCGAACTTGTAATTAAGTGGGAATACTTACGCTCTCCGCGTAATTAACTGGGCGTTGTCCCTATTTTAAACTTATAAAAATAACTAATTAATTAATTAATTTAATGACATATATTTTATTATAATAATTAATAAATATAATATGTTAATTGAACCATCCAATATTAAATGGAAGTTTTACTCAAAACTATAACACAAACCGAATGTATTATTTACTGCAAAACAATAAAAAGAAATACCATTTAAGACTAAATTGTGCAGGGAGTGACTTGGTGGGAAGATCGGTGTGAAAGAGATTTTATTTTTGTTTTTTTATAATCCAATGCAAGTGTGAAGAGATGTGTTTTAGGTTGTATCATGTTTCATTGTTTTTACTTTTCCGAACATGAAAGAAATATTTCATTGGTTTTCAATGTTACTTATTCTTTTCTTTGTTGTTCTGAATTTTTTTTCCATGTTTTTGGTTGTATACATTTTTTTTAATCTTAAAATATATTATTTGTCTAATATATGAAATATAAAATTATAATTACAAATTGGAAAAATCTGGATTGGAAACCGGAAATTTTGCAAATTTATATATAATTCCAATTCTGATTCAATTTTTTGAAACAATATGAACATTATAAATTTGTTCCGAAGTTGCATTTTCGGATCAAAAAATCAGAAATAGGAAATTTTGAATCCGATTTTCACCCCTATCTATAACTAACTTTGGAGGGTTTATCTTATGTGATGACAGTGCATGTGAACTTATGTTGTGTAGGTTATCATCCCCTCTCAAACTGAGCATGTCAAACAAGGAAAACTTGGATACAAGACCAGAAAACAACGCAACAACAAGCCCCCCTTGTGAAATTATTAGGAAGTTAGAGATTAGATGGCACATGAAACAGCTGAAGAAGTTTGGACTTGACTTGTTCACGAACAAAGTGAAAATCAACATCAATACGGCGTGTACGAGTATGAAACACCGGATTTGAAGCCAAGTCTATGGCAGAAACGTTGTCACAAGCAAGTGTAAGAGTAAGAACATCATTGTGCAAACTTTTTAATCATTAAGTAAATCACTCATGTTCTACATAAACATACTCCATTGCACGATACTCAGCCTAGAACGTGAGATAGTTGATTGTTTCTTTGACTCCAAAGAGATAAGGTTAGATCTCAAAAGTATAAGATAACCTATTGTAGGGCAACGATCAATAGAACTATTTGCCCCGATCGGAGGCAGCATATGCCTTAAGATTAATAGAAGATGCAGAGAAAGGAAGTCCATAGTTTATACTACTGATCATACTTGAGACTGAGCTCGCACATGTGTTCCTATTGCTACAGTTATACCACGTAATCAACGATTTCTTGAAAGCTAGTAACTAAAAGATATAGAGAAAAGAAGATTTGTGTTTATTTTATTGTGATGGTACTTTTAGAATATGTAGTATATATAGTTATCTTTTGCATTATCCATTACACACAATACATACACTCATATACAGGGGAGGATCCACCTTTAGGGTAGAGGGGACATGGCCTTCCCTGATTTTTCACAAAAAAAAGTTACCATAAAAAAAAATTAATTATAACTATTGACTCAATTTGGCTAACAGTTATTGTTTCCTTTTCTTAGTGGTTCGGCTCGGTCCATCAGTCTTCATTATATCGGCATGGTCTGGTTCAGTTCCTTTTTACCTATAAGGTAAAACCGATCGGTAGTATGGACCGTGTATTCAGGTTCCGGTCCAGGTCCTAAGCGGTTTTGGACCAGTCTGTGAGGTATTTTATTTTATTTATTCCTTTTCAAGGGTAATTTTAAATGTTCTAATTTATATGTTGTTAAAATAACCTATTTCAAATGAACAAAAATCTTTTGATACACAATAGCTTGTTCCACATAACCTTTTTCAAATGAGTTAATTTATGTGTATTCGTTATTAAATATTGCGACAAGTTAATTTTACTTAGCCTTGACAAGATAATTAAATACTGAATTGTAATATATAAAAATTACACAATTTATTACAATTAACTAATGAATGAATTACAAATTTACAATTCACTAATAAATTAATTATTACAATTAACAAATGAAAAAAATTATTACAATTAATTATTAACGAATGAATAAATTATAAAGTATTACAATGGTCATTAAGACCGTTGGAAACCTATTACCATATGAGAAGTGATGCGGTGAGAGAATAGTTTTTTTCTGTTGGAGTGAGCAATTTGGTCTAACACTGCACTTTTTGAATTGTTTTTCAGTAAATATCTATTAGTCCGATAAATGAAGTCAAGGTGTCGTGTGAGTTTTTGTGGGTCCAATGATTTGTCATGATTGTTGGATTGAACAATTTGGTGTTATACTGCATTTTTTGAAATGTAATGTTGGAGTGAGCAATTTGGTGTTATACTGCATTTTTTGAATTGTACTGTTGGAGTGAACAATTTGGTGTTATACTGCATTTTTTGAACTGTTGTGATGAGCAATTTGGTATTATACTGCATTTTTTGAATTTTTTTGGAGTGAGCAATTTGGTGTTATACTATATTATTTGAATTGTTTTGAAGTAAATATCCATTTGGGGCAACTTGGATCGTGAATGTTGGAGTAAGCAATTTGGTGTTATACAGTATTTTTTGAATTGTAATGAAGGACACCAAGAATGTGTGTGTTTTAGTGTGTTAGTGTGTGTATTTTGATGTGTTTGTGTGTATGCGTAAACGTGTTATAAGGAGTAAATGACAAAATTGCCCTTGCCATGTAGGAAAAAGATTCTCAGCTGATAATGGTGTGACCCTGACGTGGCGCCACGGGGCACTGACTAACGGTCAACTGACAAAAATATTAAAAAAGGGCCACGGTTGTCGCAAATTGGAACATGAAGGTCCATCTCAAAGAATTTTATAGATCGGATAATCCGCTGTATTTTCGGGGAAAATAAGAGGTCAGACGGGGGCTTTACCCATATATCTGTACAAACTGATTTGTTACACTTGTTTGTTATCTTGTGTAACTAATATTGGTGAGGTTATCTCATATGGTGAGAGTGTATTATGAGTTTATGATGTGTAGTTTATCAATAAGAGTAAAGGAAACAAATTCAATAACTAATCGACTAATCAAGTCAATTTTTATAACTACATATAAGAGTCTAAACTTTTAAAAAAAACATAAAAGTTTGAATATTTTAACACAGTTATCAACCAGATCAACTTCCAACAAACGCAAATCAATCAAAATTCAAGCATTTAAACAAGGGAACGAGAAGTATATACATAAAGCTTGAATCTTTATAACCGGTTCAAGAATAAATACTAGAAAGAAGCGAGAATGTGTGTTTATATGAAGACCTAATAGGTACCCAACAAACGACTTACATAATGATTAAAAAATTGGTGTGGAATGAAGCTTATATAGGAGGAAATTACAATATAAAGCCTAACTTTTCCAAACTTTATATTAAACCCCCTAACTAGAAAAAAATCCTAAAAACATCCAAAGTCTAACTAGTTGGTTACTTTGTTGTCTATTTTACCCTTGCTCGTGAAGGGTACGGCCCCCGTAGAAGGTACATTTTACACTAAGCCACCCTCCATACGCCCCAGCCCCATCTCGATTACTAACTCGATGGGTACGGACCCTAAACCACAAAAACACCCCCAAATAAGGACATATTGCACAAAAACATCACAAAAGTAACCATGGGGCTGCAACCACAGTCTATTCACCAATTCCAGTTTCAAGTAAACACAAATTTAATCATTCAATCACCAATTTTTTTATCAAATTCATTTACATAACCAAATCAGAACCATTTCATAGCAAGCATTACTAGATAACCATTTCATAGCAAATCAGAACCATTTCATAGCAAATCAGAACCATTTCATAGCAATTACTAAATAAAAACCAAACAAGAATGAACAAAACCAATATTCTGGTAAACATATACCGAATTACATGAATCAGTAAACATGAATCAGAACCGTTTCATAGCATTACTAGTTTTGATGTAGATACAGGACTTCACTTCACGGGTCTGGACCCCCCACGCGATGGGCCTTCATCTTTCTGGTCCAGGCTGGTATGTTGATTGGGCTGGAACACTCTCTAAAACCAATTCTTCATCATTTTCCCAAGACCCATTACGCGTTCGATTAATAGCCCGAAACACCATGAATTGTGCAATTGTTTTGCTGTTGTACTGATCTGACGCTGATAGTGGGCTGGACCCATAAGCTTTGACGCTGCTGGGGGGCTGGACCCATAAGCTTTTCTTCTTCTTCCTCTTCTGTTTCTTCCTCTGAGTTCATCTCATAAGTAAATTCAGATTCGCGCCCTGAACTCAAATGAAACCTGGAATTCATCATTTCCTTACGCAATGTTTCAATCTCTCCTCTATTATCGATTGTAACATCACGACTTACAAACATCACAAGGCCCAAAGATCTTCCAAGATTTTCTATCACATCTTCAACACTTTTGATTGGTGATGATCTAATAATATTCGGGTTTCTCATATATGCTGCTAGTGGGCTGGACTCATCCGTTTGTCGTTGTTTTGTCGCTGCTGGTGGGCTGGTGGGCTGGACCCATGAAAGCTTCCATTGAATGGATTGGATGGGATCGATGCTCAAAGACGATTCCAATGATTTCACTTCGCTGCTCAATCTCTCTCTCGACCTCGATTCTCCGTAAAACACCATATCGCGCTTCTGTGTCCTCTTT
This sequence comes from Nemophila menziesii, assembly GCA_029959085.1. NCBI lineage: Eukaryota > Viridiplantae > Streptophyta > Magnoliopsida > Boraginales > Hydrophyllaceae > Nemophila > Nemophila menziesii. Next base: position 4,672,877 of record JARWIR010000013.1, read on the forward strand.
ATTGTACGGCGGTGGCCGGTTTGATGTTGCCGGCGGTGGTTCGTGATGGTGGAGATGTGCTGCTGTGTGAGAAGGACAGGCGGTGGCGGAATGGTGTTGATGGCGGTGATTTGGTAGAGTTGGGTTTAGGTGTTGACGGTGCTGAGGAGTGGTGAAGAAAATGGGTTCGGTTACTGGATGGGAGGTGGAGGGGTGGGGGATTGATGGTGGTATGGTGGTCTGATGGTAGGGGGCACGGTTGCGGGTTGCTCCATATCACAGAGAAGGGAGCTGACGGGAGAGGAGGGGGAGGGTGGTGGTGCTGGCTGGGTTGCTGACGGGAAGGAGGGGGAGGTGGGTTGGGTTGCTGATAGAGGAAGGGGATGGGGGGATTATATAATAGTGTTGCAGGGGTTTTTTTGGGCTTTTTATCCATTTAGTTGGGTTTAGTTTGGGTTAGTTGGGATCTAAATGGGGTGGATGTATATTGTAATGTTGGGTTGGGTTTAGGCTTTAAAATATAAATGACCCCTTATAAAGGGCAGAGGTAGGGATGGCAATGGTTATGGTTTAAAACCGAAATCGATGAAAATACGAACCGATTAAAAACCGATTATGCAACCATAGATAAAACCGCTAGATTATGGCTTTGAAAAGTGTAACTGGTGGTTAAATCCGTTGGGTTATGGTTTTAGACAAAAATAAAAGCGAATAACCAAAAATCCGTTTATTATCATTTATTTTTGTATATTTTATAATAATATAGATAAAAAGTATTTTCATATTTCAAAACTAAAATCTAAATACTAAATTTGACAAAAAAAACAAATACTAGAAAGAAGCGAGAATGTGTGTTTATATGAAGACCTAATAGGTACCCAACAAACGACTTACATAATGATTAAAAAATTGGTGTGGAATGAAGCTTATAAAGGGCAGAGGTAGGGATGACAATGGTTATGGTTTAAAACCGAAACCGATGAAAATACGAACCGATTAAAAACCGATTATGCAACCATGGATAAAACCGCTAGATTATGGCTTTGAAAAGTGTAACTGATGGTTAAATCCGTCGGGTTATGGTTTTAGACAAAAATAAAAGCGAATAACCAAAATCCGTTTATTATCATTTATTTTTGTATATTTTATAATAATATAGATAAAAAAGTATTTTCATATTTCAAAACTAAAATCTAAATACTAAATTTGAACAAGAAAAAAACAAATATGTTATTTAATTAAGGATCACATAATATTTTATATATTGTGAAGATTATTTTTGTATTTGTGATCTAATTTTAAGATTTTTAATATATTTATAACGTTATAGTTTAGTTATAGTTAAAATTCAAAAACCGTTTAAAAAACCGAATCCGAATTATTTGGTTATGGATTTGCAAAGTAATTATGATGGTTAAATCCGTTATGATTTGACTTTGATAAATTAAATGGTTATATACATGGTTTTGGACTTTTTTGCAATAATTCGATCCGTTGTCATCACAAGGTAGAAGTGATACCCCAATAGAAGAGAAGTGAAGGTAAAAGAGTTCTTTTCTAAATCTACCACAACAAAAATAAGAATTTTAATATCTTCGATCTCATGCTCATTTTGTTAAAGACAACATAGACAAGTTTGCTAATTAAGAAATTAACCATTAGGCACTGCATAATTCCTACTCAGAGTTTCTTCTCAAAAATATTTTTTTCAACTAAATACAAGTGATCGATTTAAAAGTAAATCACTACTTGCATCATTATTACCATCTTCTTTGTTATGAATTTATTTCTCTTTTCGTAATATTTTTCCAACAAAAAATTATCTTTATTTTAGTCTTGATACCCATTAACAGTGTCTTATTTGCCAAAAAAAGAACTTATTCATTCCATAATCTTTTATTTTTCATCGAAGTTTCTTCTTCAATGATTAAAGTACCACCTAAGAACTTTAAAATGGTCAATTCAACTGGTTTAATCTACGTTTGTGGTTTTTCCTTTATCAGGTAATGTTTGCATCTTGCGGCGTAACCTTATCTTTGTCTTTTGTATAATGAACTTACTAATATATTTTTTTATGACAATATACAAAATTATTAGAATTACTTTTAGATACCCAATTGATTAGTAATGTTTAGTTATCTTAGGTATTAAGAATAGTGTAAAAAAGTTATTTTTCTAAAAGTTTGTGTTATAAATTATTTAATTATTGTTGAATATTACTGATAAAGTGATAGCGTATAGAAATGACTTACATCAATTTATGATGAAACAGACAGCTGTACAACCGCGTTTAAGGCTTACAATAGTTTAAGCTAGTAGTTACGTATCTATTTATGATTTCAAAGGATAGTTCTATATTCATATTATATTGTAACGAATTCAAATTCTTTTTATAATAATAATACGTGATTATATTTTTTTATATTTTGAGTTATCAGTGTTAATTTTATAATACGTTATCAACACAAATCTCCATTTTATTGATAAAATTGAAAATTATAAGTTCAGCATGAGTATCTAATGTACATGTACATGTTCTCATTTCTTATAAATTATATAAAATTTGATTGATAATATTTTATGGAGTGAGCATAAAATAAAAACGCGTATGAAGCATACAATTTAGTGTGCAGACTTTGTAAGTATTTCTATACAATCAAGAATTCAAGATGTGTTGGGAGCGTCCGAAAAAGAAAAAGAAGAAATTGTTTCAGAAATTTTGTTAAACCATTTGTGAAATTTATTTTGTCATCTTCATATGCCTATATTATATACATGTAAGTTTTATTATCAAATTTTTTGTGTGCAATAGATGACTTACTATATTTCGAACAAAAAGAAAAAAGACGTATATAGATTTTTTTTTTTTTTTTGTCGAAAGCTTAATATATTAAAAAGAAACAACATACGGTTACAAAAACCAAGTCTAACTAATCCCCTTAGAAGGAGCATTGTCTTGAACAAGTTTAGCAAGTTGGGGAGAGGGGTTATAAGCCCAATTGCCAAGCAAATTGCCTTTTAGCATTTGCTTGGCTACCCAATCTGCAATAGAATTGTTTTTTCTTCCAACATGAAAGAATTTAAACCGATTACTAGCTAGTCTATTACAATCATTAATGAAAATCAAAGTCATTTGGTTACACAACTCTTTCCTATTTTGAAGTTGATCAATAACATTTTTACAATCATTTGCGAGCCTTATATCATGATCTTGATACATCCTCGCCGTAAGAATAGAGTTGCGAATCCCAATAGCTTCCGCTTCTTCAGCATTGTTACATCCAAAAGTCCATGCTGCTCCATGTACAAAGACCCCCTGTTCATCTCTAATAATACACGCCGCTGCTGCTTTTAGATTATTACTAAATGAAGCATCAGTGTTAACAATTAGAGTAGGCTTTGTAATGTTATCAAAGAGTTTATCATTTTGAATATTAGTTACTTTAGCATGATCAATATTCATACCTGTGTTTCCCTCGCAATTATTTTCCTGTGTTTTATGGCCTATTTTTTCTTGGGATTGAATTTGTTTTTGTTCTTGTTCTTTAGCCTCAGAATTATTGGCATTAGCATATTCATCATAGGCTATTTGTGCTTGTTTATTAGTATAAATAGGGTCAGGCTTTATGCCATTAAAAAGGTAATTATTTCGTGCTTTCCATATGAACCATGTTAAGAAAGCAATTCTTTCAACTAGCCCTCTCATTGACTTATCAGGTATTTGGTTCATATTAAAGAACCAATTATCAAACCTTGTAGTACCCTCATTTCTAGTCAAGAGTTGCATAGTTGAGCTAAGCCAAGTAGCTCTTACCCATGAGCATTCTAAAAGGAGATGTTCTGTGGTTTCAAGCTCAATATTACAAATCCCACAGGTAGCATTTTTACTGCAGTGCCTTCTGACTTTATTAGTTTCAGTTGGTAATCCCTCATTACATGCTTTCCAAAGGAAATTTTTTATCTTTTTTTGTATGTTCAGGCCCCATATCAAATCCCATAATTTTTTTGGTTTTTGATAAGAGCTAGAGGCTAATATTTCATTCCTCTTTGTATTATTTTTAGTATCTTGTTCTTTAAGGAAGTGATACATTCCTTTTGAGGTAACATTACCCTCAACTGAGTAATGCCAAGAAGGTTCATCTTGATGGCTATTAAGAGGTAACATTATATTTAGAATAGTATCTTTATCTTCCTCAGTACAGGTATCTATTATTTTATTTTCATTCCAAATGTTTGTATTTTCATACATCAAATCATAGACACACATATTTTGTATGTTATGAATATTATGCAGATAATTTTTTGTTGGGGCCCATTTATCTTTCCATACATTTACTGTTTTTCCATCTCCTATATTCCATCTTATATCATTTTTGAAGCTATCTCTACCATGTAAGATACTCCTCCATCCCCAAGATGGATGGTATCCTAGTTGTGCTTCATGGAATGTTGTTTTTTTATAGTATATGCCTTTGTATAATTTTGCGAGAAGGGTATTTGGGTTTTTTAGGATTCTCCAAGCACTCCTAGATAGTAGGGCAGTATTCATGGCTTGCATATCCCTAAAACCCATACCCCCTTCTTTTTTATTAATGATCATTTCATCCCACTTTACCCAATGAACCTTATTTTTTCCTTGTCTATTCCACCAAAATTTAGCAATTAAAGAGTTTATTTTTTCACAAATTGTTTTAGGTATATGAAAAGCTGCCATAGTATAAGAGGGAATAGCATTAATAATAGATTTTATAAGAATTTCTCGGCCTCCTTCAGATAAAAATTTAGTGCTCCATGTTTCCATTTTATTTTCTATTCTTTCTATCATCCAGTTTAATGTTTTTACTTTTGCTCTACCCCAATCAGTGGGTAGCCCTAAATATTTTCCCAAATTGTTGAGTTTATTAATTCTCAACGTGTTTATTAGCTGGTGTATTAAATCTTTTGGTGTATTTATACCAAACATAGCCCCACTCTTATTTAAGTTCATGGTTTGTCCTGTGGCTATGCTATATTGATTCATAATGTCACAAAAAGTATCTACTTCCTGTTGTTCAGCTCTTAGGAAGAACAAACTGTCGTCGGCAAAAAGTATATGACTAATAGTTGGGGCATTTTTTGTAATTTGTAATCCTTTTAGTAATTTTTTTTCCATTTTGTCATTTATCAAGGCAGTTAAAGCTTGTGTTATAATGCAAAAGATATAGGGTGATAACGGGTCCCCCTGCCTCAAGCCTTTAGTTGGTTTATTAAGGGGTTCAGGTACACCATTTATAAGCACTGAATAAGAGACAGAAGTAATTGTCTCCATTATCCATTTTACCCACATTTCTTTAAACCCCATTTTTATTAACATTTTTTGTAGAAAATCCCACTCAACACTTTCATAAGCTTTTGCAATATCAGCTTTTATTGCTATATAATGATTCTTTGTATTTCTTTTCGATTTTAAAAAGTGACACATTTCATGTGCTAGTAATATGTTTTCAGTGATTGATCTACCTGGTATAAATGCAGATTGGGTATCTTCCACAATCAGGTGCATATATTTTTTAAGTCTATGCACAAGAATTTTTGCTATTATTTTGTATATAGTATTAGAGCAACTTATGGGCCTGTAATGTCCTATATTTATAGGATTAATCCCTTTTGGGATCAAAGTAATATAGGTTTGATTTATGGGGTATAAATCTCCATTATTCCATAAAAAATGAGATACAACTCTAAGAATATCATATTTCATCAATTCCCAGTGTTTTCTATAAAAATGTCCCGGGTATCCATCAGGTTCCGGGGCTTTATCAGGTCCCAAGCTCCAAAGTGCTTGTTTTACTTCATTAATGTGTACAGGTTTAGTCAGTTCACTATTCATTTCATCAGTAATACAAGGTTTTATTACTTCAATGACTGATTCAAACTGTCTATAACCCACAGTGGTAAATATATTGTTATAGTAATTTTTTATTTCCTCTTTTATTTGTTCAGAATTTTCAATCCATTCTCCATTCATTCTTTGTATTTTCTTTATTTTATTTTGTGATCTTCTTTGTTTTGTTATAGCATGAAAATATGCTGTGTTTTTGTCTCCTAATCTTAGCCATGTGAGTCTAGATTTTTGAGCCCAATAAGATTCCTCAGTTTTCCAAAAGTTTTGTATTTTTTTTATCACTGTATCATAGTTATTCCAATCCTGATGGTTTTTATTGTTTATAATTGCTTCAAGATTTTTGAAGTCTTTGATAATTTGTTTTTTGTTCTCAATTTTTCTCTTTCTTCCCCATTTTGTAAGCTCACTTGTGAGTTTACCTATTTTTTTTCCATATCTTGTAATTCCCTTACCTGATATGTTTCTAAGTGCATTCCAAGTATTACTTATAATATCATTACAAGTAGTTTCTTCATGCCAAGTTTTATCAAAGAAGAATCTTTTTTGATTAGGTTTTTTTTCTTTTTCCATGTGCAGAATTAACATGGAATGGTCTGAGCCCAGGGGTGGTGGCACATCCACCCATGCTTCAGGGAATAGGTTGTTCCAATGATTATCACTACAACATCTATCTATATATTCTTTTATAATTTTTCCCCCATTTCTTCTATTATTCCAAGTATAAGTGCATCCTTCTCTTTTAATGTCTCTCATATTCAATTTATTATATAATTTATTGCATCTTTCCATATTTTTCTTATTAAAGTCAGTACCTCCCAATTTCTCAGAGGTTTGTCTGTACATGTTAAAATCTCCTATAATATTCCACGGGAGATTAGGATAAAATCTTTTACAGCTTTTTAATTCTTGTATAGCTTTTTCCATTTCTTGTTCATAACACGGTATATGTACATAAGTAGTGCAGTAAGGACTACCATTTTCAGATATATTTTTACAATGTATAATATCCTTAGTGTAGGCCAAAATTTCAATTATATTGTTATTTTTAGTAAGTAAAGCTAACCCCCCCCCCCCTTAATACCAATAGGGTCAATAATAAGTTTAATATCATAATTCAAGGTTCGAGCAAGATTTTCAATAATAGCAGAAGAATTCTTTGTTTCAGTAAGAAAGATTACCTCGGGTCTATGCTGAACAACAGCATTTCTTAGTGCTAGAACTGTCAAGTCATTTCCTAGCCCTTGACAGTTCCAGCTCAGGTGTATCATGATTCATGGTGGGGTTGATTTGGTTCAACCCCGCAAGACTCTGTAGCTCCCATTTCATTATTGCTTTCTTGAAGATTTGTTCTTACCATCCATAGCTTTTCTTGTTTAGATTTTTCTTTTCTTTCTTCCATTGTTTCATCCTTCTTTCTGTTACCGTTAGTTTTGTATTCCATAGATCGAGCATATGCCTTTTCTTTAGCCTCCATTTCTGTATCATCATCTTCATATTTTAGCTTGCGTGAGGCTTCAGCTGTTTGATTATTGTAGGTATGTTGAAGATTTTGTGATTTGTTAATGTTGTGGTTAGGGTTCGTTTTGGGGGAATTTGATAGAAGCTGTTCGAGTTCGGGTTTATTAAATGATCCGAAAGAAATGTTTGAGGCATTTTTATCTTCTGCTGACTCAGCTGTGGGTCCCATAGGAGCTGGTGTAGCACACGCCATTTCATTTTCTAGTTGGTTCGTGACTAAATGAGTAAATATATTTGTTTCCCGGTTATTAGCTATGAAAAAGTCCATTTCGCCCTTTTGACATAAAGTGTCTGGCTTCCTTTCAACTAGGACGTGGGTGGTCAGAGTAGTCAATTCACCCTTTCCCAACTCGGTGGCTTCAACACAGTGAGTTGCTTTTTGGTTCTTGAGCAACTCGTTTTTTTCAGCTTCTTCTTTCTTGATAGCCATGAAGATGAATTTTTCATGTTTCTTGTCTTCTTCATTTTTTCCATCATTTGGTTCAGCCCCATGAACCCAGGATCCTAATTTCTTCTTAAGCTTTTTCTTTGAGTGACAATCCTTTTCAAGATGATCAATAAGACCACATACAAAGCAGAATTCTCCAAGCCTCTCGTATTTAATAGTTCCTTTTACATTTTGTTTTTCGTTGACTGAAAGTGAGAAGCTTGATGTTATAGGTTGAAATATATCCCAGTGGACTCTAGCACGAATGTAGTTGACTTGCTTAAAGGTTTCAATAGGTGGAAGTTTGATCTTCTCCACTTTTCCAAGAGCTGAAACAATTTTTATAGCATTTTCTTCCGTGATGAACAGCCCAGGTAGCCCATGGATTTGAACCCAGAAGATAGTTGTTCGTATATCACTTTCATTTAACATTTCTGATGGGTTCCATTTTTGGATTAGCACATGTTTTCCGGCGAGGTTCCATGGCCTTTTTTCCAAAAAAATTTCATAATCGTCTTGTTCTTCACATTTGATGAAGCAGGAGTTAAAACCTCTCTTTTCAGTGCTTATTGCACCTTTTAAGCCCCACGATTTATCTATAGTTTTCCTTAGCAGATTAAAGCTAACAGGTGCATCAGATATGATTTTTGCGAGCAGCTTTGGTTCTTCGATTTGAGCATAAATGGAGTTATAGTTTGGCTTGAGAATTTTGGATTCATCTGTGTTTTTGTTTTGTTTGGTAGCAAAGAATTCCATTCTTAACAGAAGGAATAAATGAGGGAATGTTTGTTTCTTGTGTAAGGACAGTACAGAATTAATCAAAGATGAGAGTAAATGCAGAATTAAAGAACTAAAAGACAAGCGCTTAGATTAATCGAAGGGAGAAATCAAAGGAGATGTTGAGGGAGAAGATTGGCTCGTTGTTGTAGTATATTGTGGTTAGGCTTTTGAAAGAGGTGGGGAGAAGGAAGAAAGAAATGTAAATCGAGATCATACCTCGCGTTGTGGTCGGAAAAAAGCGGTTGTCGGTGGTGGTTTTAGGTGAAGGGCGGTGGGGATTAGTTGTCTTGGGATTCGTGTCTGAGAGAGAGGGAGGGGAAGGGGGAAGGGGATTCTCTCCAATAAGACGTATATAGATCACCTTCCTTTACATGTAAGAATCAAAGACGTGCTGACTTTTATATTATCCCTTTGTTCAAATTTTTATCCTCCGACCATAGAAATAAATGTATTCATGTATAACCACTGGGACTAGCTCAGTGGCCAGGACCCTAGCTCTCAACTAGGAGGTACAGGGTTCGAATCCCCTCAGCCGTGTTATTTCTTGAGCCCTTAAAGAGGGTATGCAAGGGGTGCATGGTTCGAGTCTCCTCCCTGAACATGGGTAACCTAGTTCTGATTAAGTGGGAGTATGCATGAGGAGGCGTGTATATTTCCTATGGGATTAGTCGTGGTGCGCGTAAGCTGGCCCAGACACCCATACATCGAAAAAAAAAAAATGTATTCATGTATAGCTGGTCCGGACACCCATACATCGAAAAAAAAAAGTATTCATGTATATATATTAGGGGTGTGCATCGAGTTAGAAAACCCGCATAACCCGACCAACCCGATTACACTAACACGAAATTATACGGGTTAGTTTATTATTGGGTGGGTTGCGGTTTACATTTTAGAAAAAATATAATTTTTTTGCGGGTTGTGGATTTTAAACTCGAAACCCGCATACCCGATTACCCTATAGTATAAAATTAGAAAAATTTGTATTGCTCATTTTATTCAAATAAAATAGTAGATCATATGTTTCTCACTCTACATTTCTGTTATTTATTCCTACATTTTTGAAGTTTTTATATTTCTCAATATTTCAATAATATTTTATCAAATGAATCTGTTTTTCATTTCAACTATGATATTATCTTTATATTCGTTTAATTCATAAAATTATTCTCCTAAAATATTACTTTATATTTTTTCAAATTAAAAAAAATGATTTGAAGTGTATATTAGTATCCTAAACTATATTTTTTGTTACAACTTTCGTTTGTAATATAAAGTTGACTCGTGGAACGAATATGGATACAAATTCAACTAGTTTATCAAATTAAATCACCCGCACCCGCAACCCATCCAACCCGAAACTTAACGGTTTATATAATATATTGGGCGGGTGCGGGTCATATTTTTCAAAACCCGCACAAGAATGGGCGGTTTGTGGATTGGACAATTTTCATCCAAAACCGACCGCGCACACCCCTAATATATATACACTAGGTAAAACATGTGTCTGAAAACACTAAAGTAAGATCGATAGTTAGTCTAGTGGTTAGACTACTCCGCAGAGATCAAGAGATCATGGGATCGAATCTTATCGGAGTCAAAATGATTCTGAATCCAAAGTGGCTCTCATATGTATTCAAAAAAGAAAACACTAAAGTAAAAATGAATTTCATTGACAGGAATCGAACTCGGATTCAAAAAAAAACTCGTGACTGAAGACACTAAAGCAAAAATAAATTCCGTTGACATAAATCGAACCCAGGTTCCAAAAAAACCCGTGTCTGAAGACACTAAAGCAAAAATGAATTTCGTTGAAAGGAATCGAACCTAGGTTAAAAAAAAACCTGTGTCTGAAGACACTAAAGCAAAAATGAATTTCGTTGACAGGAATCGAACCCAGGTTCAAAAAAAATTAATAAGTGGGGCCATAATCAATCCTGGCCACCACTTATGCTTAGCCAGATTAAATCCTGGCCACCACTTATGTTTGGCCAGATTTAATCTAGCCACCACTTATACGGGTAAATCTGGACCGTAGAAAAAACTCCAAATAACAACAATGTCGTCGCTAAGCCTATGCTAAAACCGAAAAGACCTCATGATTCTTAGGTACATGGTGGAATGACATTTTTCTAATATGGAGTAAGTTAAGTGGAGTGATCAATGCAAGTAAAGATTGATGAACACCCTATTGCCACCATCTTGAGCTAAGTATCAAGTGTAACCTTCTAGCATTGTGGAATTAATTTTGGATTGAAATTATTTATGTGTTTGATTTTGTATGATATGTGTATGTATGCATTTATTCTTAGGTTATACTATATGAGATTTATTTTAAGTTTTGCTTTGGGTTTATTCTTTAGATTCTGCATTTGCTTCTTACCTTAGACCTCTACTTTTGTTCTTACTTTGTCGGGACGACAAAGGTTTGAGTTGGGGGTCTTGATGTCTCCCTTTTTGTTATAAATAGATAACCTTAGGAGACATCATTTTATCTAGAAATTGGACTTAGTTAGTTAATATGTAAGCATATATTGCTATACCGCATTTTCTTCCTTCAAAATTATAATATTATTACTTTTAGAGTTTTTGCGCGTTAATTTGTTTGTTTAGTGTGAAATTCATAGGTACATGGATGCTAGAGGCATTAAGATGAAGATAAAAAGTGAACTTTAAAGTCCAAGAGCAAAAAAAGTGTCAAAAGAGCAAAAGACATCACTTTAGTGAAGGAGAAGCACTAGAAACTGGAAAGACGTCACTTCTAGAACTTCCTCATCCCAAACGGTGAAACTCAGACCTGATGGTTCAAATGAAAAACATACGCATCTGAGTCAGTGATATTTGAGAAGTGAAAGCAGGTGATTTAGACTTCCGATACAACAGTTACGCCTGTTTTACTAAGTGATTGATGTCTTCCTATTTTTGATGAATTAATCTAGGTTGGAGACATCATTTTAGGTGTATTTGATTATTTGATTATAGATTTTTATTCATATTATTATATTTTCCTATTTATTGTCTTGATTTGATGATTTATTATTTTTAGAGCATATTTGGTTTAATTTGTGTATTAATGTGACGCTTTAAAGATATATGGAAATTAATTAGATGTCAAATCAATACTAAGAGATAAAGTAAAGAAGATAAGGATGGAAATTAGAGATAAAAGGAAGTAGAGATATAATAGGAAAGGAAAAGTTACCAAGTAAATCTGAAATTCTACAGCCACGTCCACTAAAGTGAAGATAACTTAAAATTGGCTGGGAATTCAGAGGAGCAATCTAAAGGAAAAGTGTAGATCTTTTAGACGGTGTCGTTTTGACATAAACTGGGCAAAAATCGGAGCAATAATGAGGAAGTTACGACCGAAACAAGACAGTAGTAGTTTTCCCTTCTCCTATATTTTAGGAAATGAATTTGATTTGGAAAAGAAGTCCAATTGCTTGCCTTTTACTCCAAGAAATCCGAACTAGGTTTTTCTAAACACCTATAAATACACCCTTTAACTATTGTAAACATGCCCTTGCTCTATCCAAAACCTTATATCAATTCTTAGTCATTCAAGAGAAGCAAGTTGACAATATGTATCTTTATTTTAGTTTTATTCTTTCTAATATGAAATAATTTTCCCATAACTTGGGTTTTGCATGTGTATAATATTTGAATTCTATTTGAATTCTATTTTCTTCCATCTAAGTTTCTTTGGGAAAACTATTTTAAATTGACTCTAACTTCTTAACCATATATTTAATTTATGTTCTTTGATTTATTGTTTGTCTTAATCTTGATCAAGTTAGGGATGTGCTAATAGTAGTTAGATGGTCACCCGAAAGGGGTGTCTAATTATTGAAACATCACATAAGGATCTAGATTGCCCTAGTGATCCGGAAGGGCTTGCCTAACTAGATAGTCATTAGGGTTTGTTATTTAATCACCTATCATTGCACATGACCGTCTCATCTAAGAACCTAGTGGCGTAGGACCACCTTATTTATGTCCCCTGGTAATTGTTAGGTCGCCTCCTAAGTCCACCCGGAAGGGGGTTAGGAGGAATATAGAGTCCTGACTACTTATCTAAGAGATATTATTGCCCTTATTATCTAGTAGAAGAATAGAAGAATTAGTGCATACTAGCAAAACATGAGCTATACTTTCTCATCTCATTCTCTCCTATTTTATTTTATTGTCTTTAGTTTAATTTAGTTAATTATCTCCTTATCAATCATTATTATTTACTTTTCTGTCTTTAACTATTATCTGTTACGCGGTTCTGTTGACCTATTTGTATAACACATTAAGTCCTTGAGAACGAATCTTTATTTATCATTAAAACTCGCATACGACCCTGATACTTGCAGTGAGTAATGTCTTTAGTCTAGGGTGTTAGTGCATCGTTTATCCGCTTTTATTATCTTACTTTTATCAAAACCTAGGTGACACTAATTCAGCTCAATTAACCGCATTAGAAAATCAAAGAGATTAAGTCTGAGATGCAAAAAAGTCAGAATTTAGTATAAACAAATATAGTGCAAGAGGCACAAGGTTGTCCAAAGTGTGAGGTACAAAATCATACATGGGAAGAGTGCAAAGGAAATCCAGTATCTGTTTATTTCATATCCAACTGAGGTAATTACCAATTTGGTAACATAAATGATCTGGGTATGTAGTATTTAAATCCACAGGGGCCGCGAATCAAGGTAACTATCAACCTCGTCCCTAGAATAACTCTTACCAACCGAGAGGTCAAGCTCCATATCAGGGAAATCAGAAATAATATAGACCAGCTCCTCCACAACAACCTACCAATGAGGCATATAACACTACTTTAGCTCAAAAGGCTTTACCACAACATCCTCAAGATGGAGTTGTGGGAGATAATAAATTGAAGAATTTCATGGATATTATGACGAATAATATTCATACACAGAACGAGAAGTTAAGAAAACAAGAGGTTTCAATTCAGATCTTAGGTACGCAAGTAGAACAAATGAATAAAGTTCTAACAAATATCATGGAAGCACAAGAATTGAAAGCTATTGAAAGAGGTGATGTCAATCTTGGGTTCGAAGCTTGTAAGGCAATTCGCCTTGAAATAGAAGATAAAAAGAAAGTACCACATGCTGCAGAAATTGTCGTGGAAGTTCCAGAAATTGAAGAAGAACCAACCAAGTCTAGCCCTTCATCCGAAAGATCTGAATTTATAAACCTTCTAAGATATATGCAAGAAGAGATAAGATCGTATATAGAAACTCCAAGCTACCAGAGCTAAAGAGAAAGCGGAAGAAGCCTCGAAAGAGTTGAAAGATGAAGTTGTGTACCTGTTGTGCAAAAAAATAAAGAAGAAGTGAAGGTGGGCTCGCCACCAATTGATCAAACAATGTCACCATCTATTACTAAGACAATCGGAAGGTTGACATTGAGCTCAAGACATTTGTAGAAACGTATAGCCCAGAAAATATCAACGCCCAAATACTTGAGATTGCGAAGAAAGGGCTTACACCGCAACAAGTATTTATGCAAGTTAGTCCAGAGAAAGAAGCGAGTGTAGAAGTCAGGAAAGAGACTGTGGCTCATACTGAGAGAGTCTCAAGAAGAGTTGAAAAGGAAGAGTTACCACTTAAGCTCAAAGATCCAAGAAGCTTTAATCTTCCTATTCAAACCAATGCAATACTCAAGATAAAAGCTATGTGTGATGTGGGTTCAAGTGTGAATCTTATGCCAAAATCCGTGTTCAGTAGACTTGGGCTAGAGAAAACAGAAAAAGCTCCCGTGAAGTTACAATTTGCGGATAGCTAAGTATCAAAGACATAGGGAATAGTTGTCCAAACAGGTAATATCACCATCCCTATTGACTTTTTTATTCTTGAATATGATGCAGATAAGAAGGTTCTGATTATACTTGGAAGGCCTTTCTTGGACACAAGTCAAAGCATCATCAACTTCCAGGAGGGAACAGTTACCCTTCGTGCTAAAAATGTATCTGAGACATTCTATGTCTGGGGTATGAAACCGAGGGAGTTAGATCCCACAGTTCCTATCATCCTCAACCTTTCACATTACAGAGTCCCTGAAGAAATCCACACAAAACCTATGGATACTAAACCAGTGAGTGAGTTTGGTGTCGGACATGAAGTTGTATGGAAAGCCCACAAACCCGAGAATAGGCCGCGAAGTCACAAAGATTCGTGGATGCGACCATTCATAGTCACTGAAGTTGTTTCAGCTAAAGTGATACAGACCAGGCCCAAAAGGGGCATTAAACGAAGGATAGTGGACGTTCATAGCCTTACTTGTTTATGGGGAGGCTATATACGCAAATCTTGATAGAGGTAACGCGTCTAACTTTGAAAGACGTTAAATAAAAGTGTTGTACGAGAGACAACCCGCAGATTTTTCATATGTTTTTATGTCTTTAAATTTTGTTTAGATTAGTTGTTTTTAGTTGATATTGAATTATTGAGAAAGTTATGAGTGTTTTTTATGTTCAAGTACTTAAGAAATCGAGTTAGGAAAAGAAATACAAAATTTGGCGAAAACCAGACCATCCTTCCGGTTTTACCGGAGAAGAAGTCTGGTGCACCGCACAACAAAAACCGTAGTAACGATTCAGAAATCCGGTCCAATGTCGATATGAAGAGGAGAAAACCGTGTTGTCATTCGCGACCACGGTCTGGTCAACACGGAGGTCCGGTGCAACGCACGATACTTCCGATGTACCGCAGGTTAAAAAAACCGAGACAATGGTTTGGAAATCAGCTACGAAGCCGAGACCTCTCATGTAAAACCGTGTCGACAACTGGCGACCACGGTATGGACAACCCGCGAGTCAGGTACACCGCACCGCACGCCGCCGCCAACTCTAGAATCAAAAGGTTATAAGCAAGGTATCAAAGAGAAGGTTAGTTTTTATACGAATTTATCAATCCTTAAGCCTCTCTTTCTTCCCCAAACCTATCCTAACTACATTAAAGCTCCAACAAACCTTCCCCAAACATCAAAACACTTCCCAATCACCATAAATTTACATCCCATCCTTTCCCTACATCACTATAAAGAAGATTCAACCACCCATATCATATCAAAACACCTAGAATCCAATAATCAAAAGCCATAATTTTCCAAATTTCACCCAATAATTTCTTAGATCCATACCAATCAAGCAAGAGTTCATACCAATGTAGAGAATCATCATCATAACACTTTTCTTAACCCAATTAAAGCTTGTTCAACCTATAATCAAGAGTTACAAATTTCATGAGTGTTCAAAAGCTTTGAGTTGGAGGTCAATTGATATGACGAAAAGAACATAAACATTATCTACTGTTAGGGAGATGGAGAAGAATCAAAGTAAGGTATTGGGATCTATTGAGAAGAAATCAATTAAGAAAATTTAAAGTTCAAGTTCCAGTATAAAGGGTAAAACAGGTCAAGAGAATAGAGGAAAGCTAGTTGTGGTAATTCAAAGAACAAAAAGGTTTCAACTTTCATAAGGCAGACATCACAGCCTCTACAAATTGAGAGTCATATGCCCAAGATTAATGAAGATTCAAAGGCCTTGTTAGCTTTTGCAAAGAAACACTTACCAGAACTACCTTTTTCTTATGAGAGACTATTTGAAAAAGAAGTTGGAGAAGGTGAGTACAAGAGATTCTTAGAGATGGGAGATAGATTGGGTTGGTCTACATTCATCATAAGAAGATCAAATTTATGTTTAGAGTTAGTTTCCGATTTCCATTTAGGTTTCTTTAGCCGAAATAGTAAAGGTTGTGTTCCAGTTCTAGGCAAGTTAGTTCCTTTTACAGTTGAAGAGATTAGAAACCACTTCTAGAGTAAGAAATTGGTCGTACCATGTAAGTTTAAAGAAGCGGTGGAAAATATCAAGAATTTCGATTGTAATCTACTTTTTGAGCATGTTTTAGATAACGAGAAAGTGAAATCACATAAGGGAGAGTTAAAGGCACCTTGGCCTTACAAATATCTCCAAGCAGATACAAGAGCTCGGAACATTTTTCTTACACCTAATGCCTTTGGAAACACGAGGACTTCGGATGTAACTAAAAAGAATGCAATCTTTTTGAAATGTATTCTGAGGGGGGAAGAAGTAGATGTAGCACAGTTGATCTTTGAGGAGGTGATGCGATTTTCGATCTCTCCTAGTTCGTTATTTAATTTGAAATATCCTACTATGATCATGTGTCTTGTTTGAAAAGCGAATGTCATTCCTGTTGAAGAAGGGAAACTATTGTACAAGATGAGTAATAATATTGACAATACTTGGATCAAGACTATTTTGAGAGAAGCATGAGTTACGAAACTCACAAAAGATGAAGAGTATAGTATTTGGAGAGAAATGGTAGAGGAGCGATTGAATAAAGTCAAAGCAACTCAAACTTTCTTAGCCGATGAAGTGGCACAAATCAAAGCAAATCAAGTGCACATCCTGACACTCTTGGAGCAGGTAAAGCGTGATCCAGTAAATCCTATCTTAGATGTCGATAATGCGAGGCAATAGCCTTGAGAGTCTGTTCTCTTTCTTCCTTACCATTTATGTATATTGTTTATCTGCTTATTTTTAATTTCTTTTTAGAGTCTTTTTCGAGTCATGGGGACACGCCTCAATTTTGAGTTGGGGGTGTGGGAAACCGTTGTCTCTCATCTCCATTTTTATCTGATTTTCTATTTTTAGGTAGAAATTAAATTTTTCGATACATGGGATTTAGATGTAGAGTATGTTTAATAGCTTGAAAGCATAAGCTTAATAAGTTGTTGATAGAAAGTAGTGTGTTTATGAGCTGTGTTATTTTGTATGCTTTGAGTATTTGCAGAAAACACACATTGATAGTAAAGAGAAGATTAATTAGCAATGCGATAGAAGTATGTTTGATCTTAGGGAACCTTAAGTGATGTGTAGGCCATTAGATCCAAGCTAGTTGATAAACCCATTTAATTAACGTGCTAAAGGTAAGAGAATGACAAAATTGCATAGTTTAGAAAGTGATTAAGGCGGTTCTTTGATAAGCCCTTTGTTGCCTTTTAGCTTGTTGTCCATTTATTATATTATATATCCTTCTCAGCCCCTTCTATCCTTTCTAAATCCTTTTTATTAGCCACATTATAAGCCATATCCCTTTATATTTTAGGACTTCTCCATATGACCCGCACTCGAATCGCGATGCATAGACAATTGTTTTAGAGCTTGAGTTTGGGGTGGTGGGTCCAGCATTATGGGAATCATTATTGGGTTGGGAATGTTTAGCTTATCAATTTTTCTATGTTCTTATTATTGATAATGGTTCACAAGTTATTATATTGTAACCCTTTGTCGGGGTAAAAGTAAATGAAAAAAGATATGAAAAGCATGAAAAGAAAAGAAAATATGAAAAAGAAATAACATGATATATCAATATCAAAAAGAGAATCATAGCTAATTACAAAAGAAAAAAAAATTGATATGAAAAGATTGAATATATTTGGACTGGCAAAGTGGAATTTTTATGTGATCATCTTTATGCTTTAGTATTGGGTTATTGGGGATGCTAATTAGTGCATCAATTATTGGGCTGAGTGAGAACGTTTTATGAGAGTAACTCAAGCTCAACGGAGATTCTTTGTGGGCTAGTGAGAAGAGAGCCAAAATCTCACTCTAAATTATCCAAATATACTATCATACCATCCCTAAGCCAACATTACAGCCTTAAAAACCTTATGATTCTTTGCTATGTAATCTAGAAGTGATTGAGCCGTTAGAGAGTAGTTAAGTGGATCTTTGGATACTAGTGAAGCTCGATGAACAATTTATAGCCTCTTTGGTAAATTGAGTAAAGAACCTCTCCTTCTTACATTGCGAAGCTAATCTAATCTTGAATTCAAGCCGTGTTGATCGTGATTATGACAAGTGTACATGTAATTTAGTTTGTAAATATTATTACATAAAATTTTCTTAGTAGTTGCTTTGAGTCTATTCTATATATTCTGTTGTCTTTTTTCTGTTGTGCTTAATTGACTTAGGTTTGTATTTAGAGACTTCCCTTTGTTTTGATCTTTATTGTATCGGGACGATACACCTTTGAGTTGGGGGTATTGATATCTCCTTAATTGTGATGAATTAATCTAGGTTGGAGACATCATTTTAGGTGTATTTGGTTATTTAATTATAGATTTTTATTCATATTATTATATTTTCCTATTTCTTGTCTTGATTTGATGATTTATTATTGTTAGAGCATATTTGATTTAATTTGCGTGTTAATGTGAAACTTTAAAGATATATGCGAATTAATTATATGCCAAATCAATTCTAAGAGATAAAGGAAAGAAGATAAGGATGGAAATTAGAGATAAAAGGAAGTAGAGATAATATAGGAAAGGAAAGGTTGTCAAGTAAATCTGAATTCTGAATCAGATGGGAATTCAGAGAAGCAATCTAAAGGAAAAGTGTAGACCTTTTCAACTCGGTCGTTCCGATATAAATTGGGCAAAAATAGGAGCAATAATGAAGAAGTTACGGCCGAAACAAGACAACAACTTTTTTCCCTTCTCCTATATTTTAGGAAACAAATTTGATTTAGAAAAGAAGTTCAATTTCTTGACTTATACTCCAAGAAATCCGAACTAGATCTTCCTAAACACCTATAAATACACCCTTTAACTATTGTAAACATGTCCTTGCTAAGTCTGGAACCTTATATCAATTCTTAGTCATTCAATAGAAGCAAGTTGACCATATATATCTTTATTTTAGTTTTATTCTTTCTAGTATGAACTAATTTTCCCATAGCTTGGGTTTTGCATATGTGTAATCTTTGAATTCTATTTTCTTCTATCTAAATTTCTTTGGGAAAACTATTTTAAACTGATTCTAGCTTCTTAACCATATATTTGTTTTATGTGCTTTGATTTATTATTTGTCTTAATCCTGATCAATTTAGAGTTGTGCTAATAGTAGTTACATGGTCACCTGGAAGGGGTGTCTAATTATTGGAACATCACATAAGCGTCTATTTTAGCTATTTTAGATATAGTGCATAGAAAAAGAGTTGCTAAGGTGGAAAAACTTACATAAACAGTTCGTGAACTCGAAGAGGCTATTTTAACTGGTGGCGCAACTGCTAATGTTGTACGAAATTATCAACACAAAGTTCAAGAAATGAATGTAATTCCTTTGCCACGTCATTATATTATACTAAAGATAGATAAATACATAAGTTTTATTACCTTTTTTTATTGAGAAGGAAATAAAAACACTTGACAGAGAGCTTGCACGTGCAAAAGTTACAACTAATAGAGTTAAGGATATCATTGATTCTTTGATAAACTAGAATCTTTTCTCTTATTATTGAAAAGAATCGCAACTCTTGATAAATGTTTCAGCCATACACAGTTTAGGAAATTTCTTTGGTAAATAATGTTTCTTTCTAACTTAATATAACTATGAAAAAGTAATTAAACTTGGAAATTCTCTAGAAACTGAAAGAGGCTTCACCATAAATTTTTTATATCTTTTTCATTTTCTTATTATTAATAACTCCTCTAATTGTAGACACCTATGTATACGATTGCATCTAATACTGGAGTAGAAGGTGTAGTTGTTGTAGCAGGATAAACCCGATCTTGGGTTTTCTTCTATTTTATCTTACAAACAAGGTGTTTTTTCATCTCTTTCTTTCTAACGTTTGAGCTTGTATTGAATACGGGTGAATATGTAGATATGGTGAAACAAGGAATTATTGACCCATTAAAAGTATTAAGAACAACTTTAGTCGATGTTGTTAGGTCAGTCAGACAAGTAGAAGCTTTGTTTGTAGAGTTTTGGAAACTGTGTAAACTAATTATTTATTCATATGTTATGTATTTGCAGTGTTGCTTCATTAGTAACCACAACTGAAGCGGTAATAGTTGAAGTTCCAAAGGATGTTTTGCATTTACATACCACAGATAAATAAATATGTGAAGTTTGAAAAGCACAAATCGGTTGCTTTTCTGTATCGTGAGGTGTTGTATAGCAAATATATCACTAGACTGTAATAATGTACATGAGATTGTTGTTTTCTGGTACTCAAAATTAGTTTTAGAAATTTTTGTGTCTGCAATATGCACAACGGGTTCTAAAGTAATATTTTTTATTGTTTCGGTAAATTGGCTTTTCTCTATAACATTGTTATATCTGCAACTAAGTCAAATTCCCCATGTTACGTGATCGATATGGTGATTTTTGACAGGTTTGGAAATGATTGATTGTAAGACTGTTGGAGAATTTGTTGATTTGGAATGTTAAAAATGATTAATGTAGGATCATGTAGGGCCTCTAAAGGTGTTTCAGACGTTTACATTGGCAGAAACTAAATTATGGTAGCTGGTGACAAGAACTTGCTAAAATTTTGGAATTTAAATTACGGTTTTCTCCCTTAAGTAATAATTTTGACTTATGTCTTCATTAAGTTTTTCAATATTTTTAAAAATATTATCCACCTTATTTTCTGACACTATTCTATTGTACGTTTCACCAAACAAGGCAACCTTTCTAGCAGTTGTTGCAAAAGACAACGAGAATACCGTGTTCGGCAACAAGAAAGGTCTTAAAGATTTTCTCTAAAGAGTTGTTAATTTGCCTTATTATTTCACTTTATTTTATAAAGATAACATGTCTTCTAGATATCAACTAATGTCATAACTATATGTACCATTTAATACTATTCCTTGTGTACTTTTCAAGCTAAAACGGGGTTTTTTGGATAACCGTCTCTTTAATGAAGGTTGGAGGGGTAAAATAGAATTGTTTTGTCAATATAAGGTTGAAATATGTGTGTTAACATGAGTATATATTTTATAGATAACCTTATGACAACGAATATGATTAAAGTAATTTTTTAAAAATAAAATCTTTAATTTTGAAACAAATACAATGTTGGTTTAAGTGACATATTCCATACATCTATAGTATCTCTAAATAATTATAAAAGTTTATTGACAATAATATGACATAATCCTGTATAAATAAGCCATATAAGACAATCAGATATACTTTACTTATGTTATGATAATGGAATGTAGATTTAGTCATACAAGTCCTATTCTTATGTAACTAACTACTTCCTCTTCAAGTGATATAATTTCTTTCATTCACATCTTAAGGTTTCCCATAATCCTATAATAGGGGTGTTGGGTTTTGGCTATTCAATGTAATATGAAATATAAACTGATAGGGAGGGTATTTTTATTTTTTGGACTATTATATATATAACTAGGTACTTAAAGTTGGGCCTTTTAATTGGATTCCTTATGTTATTGAAGCCTTTTTTTTTTTTAAATAATTTCCCCTTTATAAAGGCTTTATAATAATAATGATATTAATTAATGAATTTTCTTAAACTGACTAAAAAAATAGTTGGAACTAAAATTTGGGAAGGTAGTAATTCTCTAAATCTTTCATTTTATTCCTTATCAAAATTGTTACGAAGTCTTTTTCTATATACATGATCCTTTACTGAGGTTAAAAAAAGAAAAAGGTAAAAGAATAAAACAAATGTTAACTGTTAACTGAAAGAAAAAAACTCCAATAGTTAACATGTTGAATTTTGATCAGTTAATTCTTTTATATGACATGCAATGTTAGGATTATACACTAACTACAAAAGATAACTTGAGTTTGCATGATTACTAAGTTTGGGTTTCAAATTATTACACTTACATGACAAACACACTAAGGCAATTTTGCTTCATAAAAAGAAACTAGTGAGAATTGGAAGACAAAAATAATTTGTATAAATATCAGTTGGAGCCCTAATCCGTGTTAAAGGTTAAAGAAGAGTAATGCATACAACACAAAATAATATTATAATAAATCAGAGTTATACACAAAAGTAGGAGTAGAGTCTTGGATTCAGTACATAAACTTAACATAACAAAAGTAGGAGTAGAGTCACATAAACATAACACAACAAAAGCAGAGTAGGCTCATGTATTGGTACTTGGTACTCACAGTTCCATGACTGGTAATTTGCAATCAAGAAATTCATGATTTCTGATATTATTAGGATGGTCTTCATACCTGCAAATAACAAGAGAAATTTATTGAAATCAAACAAACAACAATGTCTAAAAATGATTAAATAAATATACATACCCAAGTTGATGAACCCTTGCTATTATAACCGTCCTCTCGCTGATAAAATCTGAGACTTCAGCCTGGAATGTTACAGGATCTTTGTTGGCAGAAGACGCTTTAAAGGTTATATAGTAGCGGAAGCCTATCCCAAAAAATTGAATATTTGCTTTCTCAATTTCCTTTACCTCGTATTTAGAATCAGAATCTTTCTATAAAGAATTAAAAAACGATTACTAATAAATCTATATATATTAAAATAAGTAATAAAGATATAAAGTTGATCAAATGTTACATGATTATGATGTTCGTTATACGCCTTAATAGCTAACTTAGCCACCTCCATAAAGGTGGGTTGATTAATATCCCTTGCAGGCCGAACAGAGTTAAGCAAATACCCCGAACTCGATACATACAGGTATGTCGAATAGCTTGAACGAAAAAAGAAATTAATAATCTAAAGATTTCCAAAAATGAGATAAAATTATATGTACCTTGCCTTCCTTTATAGCCTTATTGTATGCTACAAGATCCTCATATTTGGGCATTCTAGGGCCATAACGGGTACCCCAAGCTCGCTGACGGCCACCACGAAACTGTTCCTTCTCTTTTTGCTGCTCTTTTGCTTTTGGGTCTTCCGGAGATGCTTCACGTTTCCTCTTAAGCGACCTCGTCTCTACACGATTTACCTCCGCCATGGATCTATTCGCATCACTGTTTTCCTTCTTCTGTGCCTCGCTGATTTCTTTGAAATGCTTGTTTGGTACCTTTTTCCGCTTCTCTTTTGCTTTATGATCTTCCAGAGATGCTTCACTTTTCTTCTTTGACGACCTCGTCTCTATATTGATCTACTCGCACCAGTCATCTTCGTGCGATCGTGGAATTGATTTTCTATCACCTCGGTTTCCTATTTATAGCTAGGGTTTCAGAATCGTGGGAAAGGGTCTGCGCTAACGGAAGTTAGAGCCTGTTTGGAAGTGCTTTTTTGGAGAAGTGCTTTTAGAGAAGCATCAAATATGTGAACTTAAAATAATTTTAAATTTCAAAATTATTTTTAATAATTTTTTAAAATACTTAATAAATAAATTATTAAAATACTAAATTATATTTTTATTAAACGTAATTATACCTCCATCATAACCTCCCTAGTCTAGGATAGGTTCCGAGACCCCGTCCTGCTTGAAACAGTCTGCTCCCGGTTTTTCCGATTAATCTCCGCCTGGGCCTGTTACAAGTAATAAAAAAAAGAGTTATAAATCTAATATATAACGAGTTATAAATTTAATAAATAAGTTCCTTTTCGTACCTGAGTGTTTTCATCATCCTAATTCTTCTTTGCAATAGCCCAATACTCCGGTTTAACATCCGTGGGTGCAGTACCGTTGTTGTAGTAGTCGGCCTTCAAGTCGGATTTCCATCTCCGATAGCAGGAAGAGGACATAGTGTTCATCTTATTCGAAATATCCTCCCAATCACCTCTTCTCCTCCTCCCCTCCAGGTCGAAAAATTCTTGGAGACGTCGCAAAATACCCCCTCTCCGATTTTCGGGCACGTCTGACCATTGTTTGTACATGGGGGGGGACTAATTCTCGAACCGCGGACCCAATCAACTGACCCACGTGTTTATAGTGTGGGCCCACTATGTTCCACGTGTTGTCAATAACGGAGAATTCGATCGGTATGGGCCACCCAACTCTTTATAACGTTTCCTGCGCGGTTCTTATCGAAGTGGTGCTTTGGGTTTGCGAAGTCTTTTTTTCGGATTTCCTGTTGCATTGAGTAATATCTATTAATTATTTATTCATAAAAATTGAAATTATACTTATATAAACATATTATATGAAACTGAAATTGAAGTCTTTTTTACCTGAAGGTTGTGCACAGTCATTGAGTTGGCGATTAGGATCCCTCGGGGGATCGCTCCCGAAACCATCTCCGTCATGACCACGAGCCATCACATCAGCTATCTATAATTTATCGAAAATATTATCAATTTTAAATAATGCAAATAGGTACCTAAATTATTTTATTTTGCTTATTAGTCCCTATATTTTATTTTACCTACAATTTTTATTTTATTGCAATATGGTCCCCAAATTTTTTTATTTTGCTATTTAGTCCCTATATTTTAATTTTCCATACAATTTTTCTTTTATTGCATATTAGGTCCCTAAAATTTTTAATTTTGCAATTTGGTCCATATATCTATTTTTCTCTACATTTTTTTATTTTATTGCAAATAAGCCCTTATATTTTTTTATTTTACATTTTAGTCCATGTATCTATTTTTCCTACAATTTTTATTTTATTGCAAATAGGTCCCAAAAAATTTTAATTATGCAATTTGGTCCATTTATCTATTTTACATTTCTACAAATTACACAAAAGACACATATATCTCTAAAAATCAATCCTAAAACATATCAAACATCTCCAAAAATACAAAAACCATATCAAAACCCTAATTTTCTAAAAGTTCTCATAAATTCATCAATTTGTGTTGTTTTTAATTCCAAAAATATACTAAACAACCTAAAATAACACCATTAAAATTCGGATTAAGCTAAAAACACTATTACAATCACAAAAAAAATCAACCAAAAAAAAAAAACAATTCAAAACCGAAAATTGTTACCTGTTACGTGGATAATGTGTAGTTTTCATCCACGAATCCATGCCAAAAACAAGGAAACAAAAAACAAAAACAAAAAAAAAAGATATTAGAAATTGAAATTGAATATAAAAAACTAGAAATTAAATGGTGTTTATGGAAGGATTAAGCTTACCTTGTTGTTGGATTTGGTGTTGGATTGCCTCGGATTAGCTTGGAATGGGAGGAAATGGCGATTTTTTGGTGTAATTTTTGTGGAGAATGGGTTAGAAATGAGCTCGGTAGGGCTATATAGAATTTTTAATTACCGACGACACGCGTGTCGTCGGTAATCATGCCCTATTCGTCGGTAACACGGGACACGTGGCCCACTCCGTACTCACGACGCTAGCGTGTCCTCATTTACCGACGACTAGGTCGTCGTTAATGGTAGAAACTCGTCGGTAATTTTCGAGGGCGGGAAACTTGACTGCTCATGTTGACCAATCAAATTTTCGTGACATATTACCGACGATGAATGGTTTAAATTTTGTCGGTAAAAGTTGCCGACGACATTCAAGTTAGGAATGTCGTCGGTAAACCGTTAAAGGTCGTCAGTAATTGTTTTTTTTTTAATCCTTTCTCTTTTATTTGTTTTTTGTCCTTCCTTTTTTATTTCTTTCTTTTTTTCCCATACAATTATTCTTCATTCTTTTTCATTTCTACCCTTGTTGTGTTTAGTCAACTATATGAGTCAAACTTGAGTCAAATGTTAGTGTTTGGTGTGTTTAGTCAACTATATGGGTCAAATGTTAGTGTTTGTGTGTTTAGTCAACTATATGAGTCAAATGTTAGTGTTTGGTGTGTTTAGTCAACTATATGAGTCAAATGTTAGTGTTTTGTGTTTTTAGTCAACTATATGAGTCAAACTTGAGTCAAATGTTAGTGTTTGGTATGTTTAGTCAACTATATGAGTCAAACTTGAGTCAAATGTTAGTGTTTGGTGTGTTTAGTCAACTATATGAGTCAAATGTTAGGTCAAACTTGAATTCAAATACAAAAAACCACAAATATTTGTAACAAAAAAAAACATTTTCAACTAGTCAGTTTCATCTCCACTGTCAACTATAGGCTCATCATCGCTATCAAACTCATTAGGTTCTTCGTCTCCATATTCTTCCCACGTGTCATCCTCCATTTCCTCGTTCTCATCAATAATCATTTTAAAAGGCAATTCAATACGAAAATGAGATGGATCAATCTTGACCTCCTCCGTAGTTGCCAAGTTAATCAGATCGGAATCAGTACCAGTGTTAACCAAAGGTATTCTGATGCTCTCGTTGTCGGTAGGTAATGATTCTGAACCCCATATCTCGGGACTCTATCCATGACGATTGTTTATTTCCCAAACGGCCTTCCATTCTTTCGTTGTTTTCTTTGCACGAATCTCGTCAATATAAAACACTTTCTTCGCCTGCAATGCTAGAATGTATGGTTCGTTTGGCCAATCAAAGCTTGTTGTGTTGATAAAGTTTACCCTGTGTTCCGTCCTTGCTTCACGCTTCGTGTACCACTTACAAACAAATATAACAACCGAGCACCCTCCAGTGTACGTTAGCTCAAAGATTTTCAATAACTCGCCGTAATATGGTGACCCATCGTACATGACACATACACCGTAATCTTGCGTCACTCTTTTTTCTCCTTTACTCTTCGTTATCCACTTTACACCGTTCACAACACATGAATCGTACATATGCACCACACCATAAGGCATGTTTGCCAATGACACCATCTCAGGGGTAGCTAACGCATCACCACGGGATTCCATTCCATGAACCTGTCATACAAAAAAAAACATGACATACATTAAAAATAAATAGATAATATTTAAACCAAAGTCACATACCTTATCCAAAAACCAATCCTTAAACATTTGACGGTGCATATAATCTATTTCGTCAAACGTTCCCGAAAGTGTCGATCTGTGTTCACTATAAATGAAATGGAATATAAATAAATCAATATATATATATATAAATATAAATATAAATATAAATTATAAATATAAATATAAATATAAATATAAATATATATTTAAGTATAAATATATAAATATAGATATAAATATATATATATATATATATAAAAATATATATATATAGGGTGAATTATATATAGGGTCTTGGAGACAAATTGTCTTCTCTATAGAGTAGTTTTTTAAATGGCATTCTTCTTAGGGACCTAAATTTTGACAATTGTCTCTCCTACCCTTACTACCACTAAAAGCCAAAAAGTGTGATGTCACTGTTTCTCTCTCCTCTATCACTACCCACCTACCTCCAACCCACCTACCACCTATCTCTGACCTCCGGCCACCGGCCACCGACCACCGACCACCGACCTCCGACCTCCGACCACCGACCTCCGACCACCAGTCACGGTCACCGAAAAAAACATAGAGTACTCCGAGAAAAACATAGAGTACTCCAAGAAAAACATAGAGTACTCCGATAATTTGCTGAGTACTCTATATATTTATTGAGTGCTCCGAATAATTTGGATAATTTTAATGAGTACTCTATGAATTTTAATGAGTTACTCTATGAATTTTAATGAGTATTTAGATAATTTTAATGAGTACTCCGTAATTTTGATGAGTACTCTGCATATTTGATGAGTATTTTACAAAAATAAATAAAGAATAAATCCTAAAAAATAATTTATTCACTTTTCAAATATTTTCTATACAATTTCAAATGAATTACACATTAAAAAAGCAATTCAAACGGAAAAAAAAAATACCTAGGTTTGAGTTTGACCAGATCTGAAAAAATTAAAAAAAAAAAAAGGAACGAGATCTTGAACGACGGAGCAGCAGCACCACCAAAAAACCACCACCTGTTCGTCTGCCAAAACACCACCACCTGTTCCTCTGCCAAAACACCACACCTCTCGCTGCTTCCCTCATCCAGTCCGGTGAAGCACCACCGCCATTCTTCTTCATGAAGCACCGCCATGGATTCCTCTGCCGAGATCTGTTCGCGAATCAGCAACTCATTTTGACAACACCACTTCCATCGAACTTCGAACCAGCGAATGAGGAGGCCGTGACTTGCTCCGGCGAGCTCGAACGAGGAGGAGAAGCCATGGCTGCGGATCTCAGTTAGCTCGCGAAGAAGGAGAAGCACACCGGAGTGGTGGCGCGAGGGGTGCGAGGAGGCCGTGACTTGCTCCGACGAGCTCTAACGAGGAGGATAAGCCATAGCTGCGGATCTCAGTTACCTCGCGAAGAAGGAGACACGCGTCGGAGTGGTGGCGCGAGGGGTGCGAGGAGGCCGTGACTTGCTCCGGCGAGCTCGAACGAGGAGAATAATCTTCTTTGTGGTGTGATTTCATCCATGGATAGAGTATGGGAGGAGATAGAGGTAGGGGTGGTGGTTTTCTGCATTTACGGTGGTGGGTGTGTTATGGTGGTGGTGGTGGCGGTTTGGGAGGGAGGTGGGGTATGAGAGAGGTAGTGGAGGAGAGAGGTATGAGAGAAGAGAGATAATACGTGAATGGAAATGTGAAATTGTCTAATTTAGTATATATAGGAATTAAAAAAACAAAAGAGGGTAGTTTAGTAATTGGGATTTTAGGCTTCATGTGTTAAAAACTTCCTGAGGTCTTTAGTAAGAAGAGGCTCTAGGCCGGGTCCCCATCTTGAAGAGGGGGGTGTGTTCAAGACCCTAGGTGTAATAATCTCATATATATATATATATATATATATATATATACTAGGGATAACCCGTGCCCGAGGGGCACTATTTAAAGACTGTGTGATTATAATTATCAAAGAAACATCATGAGTTTACGTAAATTTACATTATTATTATTTAGTAAATTAGTACGCAACATAAATTGATTTTAACAATACTCTCAATCCACTCAGTTATAATACTTATAATAAAGTCCAAGAGCCTAAATTATCTGTACACAATAAACCAAAAAAAAGTTTAACAACATTTTGTTAGCTAACTCATTGGGCATTTGGTCGAAAAAGTGACCTTTTGTAAATATCACTTTTCTCTCCGTGATAAAAGTTATGCATGGTCTTCAGTAGTGTAACCTGAGCGTTAAATACATAATTTATCTCAACAAACTAATAGAAAAAACAAAATATTCGGGCTTTTTGTAAAGTTTTTCGTAATATAACAAATTATATTTAATTTTTTTTTAAAATGCATGCATAAAATTGCATTAAAGTAATACGGGGCAATTTTAGGATCAAGGTACTTTATATGTGCGATCTATCTAAACACCCGAAGTTGGAAACAGTGCATGAAAAAAAATTCATTAAAGCAACGTGGGGCAAAAATTGCATCAAGGTACCTGGAGCAGTGATTTATGTAACCCCAATTGCATTAAAATATTGATATAAAAATTTGGATACCATATTAAAGTTCATTTAAAATAAAGTACTCATGCATTCACAAATGTATTAAGTTACCGATATAAAAATTGTGACACCACTTAATAATTCATTTAATCTAAAATCATCATTTATTCATAGTATTAGGAAAACAGGTAGATTAATTTACTGGAAATTTAAAAAAAAATTATGTGGTTTGACTTCAATAAATATTAATGCTCAACTTCAGTATAAAAAAATTCTAGTAAGAGAGGGATGACATAAATTGCACTACTGGATCTTATTACATACAATATATCTATGTGCATATCTTAAGACTTAAGTGTTGTAAAAAACTGTATAAGAATCAAAAGAAATGAGAAATATCAAAATTTTCAAATGTAGTTAAAAAATTTAGAAGAATGACATAAATTGCAGTATTGGTCCTTATGACATACATTATACCGATCCATATTTCTCTTCCATGAATTGCAAAAACTTAAGTTTTGGTTAAAAAATGTATAAGAACTAAAACAATTGAGAAATTATACTTTTAACTATTAGAAAGGAAAAATAATTACAGGGAATATTCTTTTGAATGAGATATATGGTATTTCTTTCTGGATTATTAAGATGTAAGTATGCACAACAATGATAAATAACTATTAAATACATCAAATAATCAAAAAATAACAGGGAGTATAAACACAAATGTATTAAGTTATTGATCCAAAAATTGGGATACCACTTTAATAGTTCATTTAAACTAAAGTCATCAATTATTCATAGTATAGGAAAGCCTGTTAGATTAACTTACTTGAACTTAAAAAAAATACTTGGTTTGTCTTCAACTTGTATCCCAAATATTGATCCATTTGAAATGATAATAAATCAAATACTCAACTTCAGTTAAAAAAGGTATAAGAATCAAAACAACTGCAGTATATCAAAATATTAAAATTTAGTTAAAAATTCAGAGGAATGATATAAATTGCACTATACGGAATAAAAATAATCAACTTCGTAAGAGAGAAATTACATAAATTGCACTATTGGTCCTTATGATAGATTAGATTAGTTGAACTAAATAGAATTCTCAATTTATGACTATGACATAGATTTGTATCATAAAAGTTAAAAATACATTGACTTAAGTCTCCTATATTTATGAAATATGACTATTTTTTAAATATTTTCATTACAGACAAAAAAAACACCTAAAAGATAGGAAACTCTAATTGAATTGCCTTAGATTAAAATAATACGTGGTTTAATAATATACAGAATCAAAATGATCAACTTCAATAAAAAAGTTCTAGTAATAGAGGAATTACATAAATTGCACTATTGGTCCTTATGAAAGATTAGATTAGTTCAACGTAAAAGAAAATATTAAAGATAGACAACAAACGAATTTCATATCTACAATCTAATAATTTCTACATTATAAGATCGTTGGACAACAAAAACTTAAGTTTTGGTAAAAAAATGTATAAGAACTAAAACAATTGAGAAATTATACTTTTAAATAAAAGAAAGGAAAAAAACCTTCGATGAGATATTTCCTAGTTCTTTCTGGATTAATCTTTAGAGTGTAAACCTTTGTGAATTTTGAATGAGATATTTGGTAGTTCTTCCTGGATTAATCTTTAGTGTGTAGGGTAAGTTTTCTTTTGAATGAGATATTTAGTAGTTCCTGGATTGGTTAGAATACATGTGGCAAGATCCAGATGATTTTAAAAAACCTTCGATGAGATATTTCCTAGTTCTTTCTGGATTAATCTTTAGAGTGTAAACCTTTGTGAATTTTGAATGAGATATTTGGTAGTTCTTCCTGGATTAATCTTTAGTGTGTAGGGTAAGTTTTCTTTTGAATGAGATATTTAGTAGTTCCTGGATTGGTTAGAATACATGTGGCAAGATCCAGATGATTTTAAATACCATATATTTTTGCTGTAAGAAAATCTGGACCGTTCTTTGACTTTCGACTTGTCCCATATAATATAGATATATATATGAATATTAATATAAATAACAACGTTACTTACGTCCTATATGTTTCGATTTTGTCGCAATTATTCAAAATATAATAAATGGTGTGCTCCTTATCCTTATATGCTAAAGCACCAGATACTTTCTTGCCAACTGGAGTACACTGGGACTTGAAAATGGATAGCTCTTTATGCACTGGTGGTGGTTCGTTGTATCTGCCTGGATCGTTGAACTTTGTTTTTTCTTCACTAAGATACCTGATATGAAATTCAACGTCTCTTCCGCCAGGTAACCTTCGGCTATTGAACCATCTGGTCTAGCTGGGTTTCGAATATACTCTTTCAACTTTTTTAAATACCTTTCAAATGGGTACATCCACCGCATTTGAACTGGGCCCCCTAGCAATGCTTCATCGTACAAGTGTATTACCAAGTGGATCATTATGTCAAAAAATGCGGGAGGCAAGATCGTTTCTAGTTTGCACATCACTTCAGCCACTTTTGCCTTACCGGCTAACAACTCTTTCCTACTCAAATTCTTGCTACAAACGACTCTAAACACGTTCGCTAACCCAATAATCGCTTCGCTAATCGGTTTATCCTCTAAAAGACCGGGGAGACAACAAACAAAGAGATACTGCATCATAACGTGACAATCATGCGATTTCATTCCAATAATCTTTCCCGTATCAATTTGAACATTATTCCTCAAACTAGACGCGAAACCATCCGGAAACATTTGTGCCTGTAACCACTCAAGAAAAATCTTCCTCTTCTCCACTGATAACGTATACTTTCCTCGATTTAGTATCGTTTTACCTCCTACAGACGAGAGCCACAACTCCTTCCTAATTTTCATATCCTCAAGATCGCGCCTTCGCGCTATCTTTGTTTATTTTCCCATCAAGTCCTATAACCGTACCAAGCAAACTGCCGCACACATTCTTCTCGCAATGCATTACATCGATGTTATGTTTGAACAAATTTTCAGACCAATAAGGTAAACGATAAAAAATACTCTCTTTTTTTTCAGTTGGACTCACGAGGACCTGTTTTATTCGTCACCTTGCTCCCAAAATCCTTGTGTTTACCGGGAAACACAATCGGAAGCCCATCTAGCTGTGTCTGAATATTAGCAGGAGTATGTTTCCTCGGTGGGGCCCTATGATCGCTTTCCTTGTACGTAACCTTATCTTCTCTAAGTTTATGTTTAGTAGGTAACCAACGTCTATGATCAAAGTAAACAACCCCTGTCCTACCCTTCAACGAAGGAGTGGAATCCATGCATTCTGGGCAAGCCATGTAACCTTGACCCGACCATCCTGAAGCGTATGACCGAGCGAGGTAATCATTGGTCGTGGACAACACACAAACCTTCATCGTAAACATTTGCTTCGTGTGGGCATCATACGTAGGGATACCTATTTCCCACAACATATCCAACTCGTCTATAACAGGGCGGAGAAAGACATCCATGTCCTTTCTGGGTGAGCGGGGACCCTGAATCAACAAACAAAGTTGAAATGTGGTCTCCTTCATGCATGTCCACGGTGGCAAGTTGTAGACGGTCAATATGACAGGCCACATATTGTACGAGTTGTTCTGCATGGAGAACGGACAAAAACCATCGAGACCCAGGCCCAAATACACATTCCGAGGTTCACTGGCAAACTCTGTATGTAACTCTGCAAATCGTTTCCAGCTTTCATCGTCTAGTGGATGACGTAACACATCTGGATCGGTAATCTTTCCGGTACGATGCCATATCATTTCTTTGGCGGCGTGTTTCGAAGCGTATAGTCGCTGCAATCTCGGGGCAATCGGAAAGTAACGAAGCTTCTTATGTGGTACTTTGTTACCCTTCTTCGGGTCATATCTTGATTCACCACATACTGGACAATTGTCGAGTTTTTCATTCTCATTGTAAAAAATGGCACAATTATTCAAACAAACATCGATAGTAATATACCCCATACCCAAACTTTTCAGCTTCTTGTTGCATGCTTCGTAAGAATCGGACAAGTTGTGAGGTTTCGGTAAAACACGACCAACCAACTCTAACAGCTCGGTGAATGATGTGTTAGTCTACTTGTTCTTTACTTTTTTACGTGCATAAGTTTGGAAATGAAATTCAAGGAACTCATCGATGTACAACCAGGATATAATTCTATCTCCAATTCTTCGAACAGTGAATCAAAACTGTTTCGACTAGGATGATGTGCGTCTCTCATCTCAGTATCTCCCGGATGTCCACCAACATCGTAACTTTGTCTCACATCCTCATAAACAAGTTGCATTTCGTTATCTCTATTTGGCACTTGAATTGTTTCGGAATTACCAACTCTTTCTCGCCGTGTTTTGTCCAAACACGATATGTTTTGTTAAAACCGTCTTTAGGAAGGTGGGCCTTAACCAGGTCGATGGGTTTTCGACAGTAATTATTACACTTCGTACACGGGCAATACATGTAACCAGTTGTACAATCTTCACTTTTCTTTGCATATTCGATAAAACGAAAAACCCCAAATACATATTCTTTCGTATAATAATTATTTGTATCGATCCAACTCTTGTCTAAATCTGGATTCATCTCTTGGCAACAATTTTATACAACTAGACAAATAAAATATATAATTATTACAACCCAATTAAAAAGAAGAATAAAAATTACAACACAATAAATGACATAATAAAAATTACAAACTCATTGAATAAATAGATATTACAAACCATTGAATGAATAAATATTACAAATCATTGAATGAATAAAATTACAACACAATATATAGATAATAAATTTCATATAATTAATAAAACAAATAAATATATATGGACACAAAAAATTAAATAAAAACAAACATGCATACTATACAACATAATAATAAACAAGTAAACCAAAATACATAGTAATTCATCAACCTAATCATATCTAATTATAGTAACTAACATATATCTAATAAAAAAAATTAAAAAGCATGAAATTTCTTAAAAATACCTTGAATTGGATGGTTAAGAAGAAGATTGATGACCACACCCCACCTCACCTAGACAATGCACTAATTCACCTAATCACATCATATAGCAACAATTAAACACAATTATAAAATAAAAATAAAATTTAAAAAACATGAATTTTCATGAATTTACCTTAAATTTTGTGATGAAAATGGATATTGATAATGCCCCACCTTGATGATGTACCTGAGAATGGTGCAAGACGAATTGGAGAATCGATTAGGGGGAAAAAAATTGGGTTTTTGGGAAAAATTCGGAGGTATTTTTTAGTGTGTGTGGGTGTTTTGTGAGATAAAAAACCTGTTGTCTTCAAAATATAGCTTCTTTAATTGCCGACGACACGTAATCCGTCGGTAATTCAACATACTCGTTGGTAATTATCGACGAAAAACGCCGTCGTAATATATAGCGACGAAGAATCACGATTAAAAGAAATTAAAAATAAAAAAGAATATTTTACCGACTAAGTGCATACAATTATCGACGAATTGTCGTCGTCGACAAATAGTGACAATGACATGATCCTTTACTTCATACTTTATTATACAAGGCTTTATAATAATAATAATATTAATTAATGAATTTTCTTAAACTGGCTAAAAAAATAGTTGGAACTAAAATTTGGGATGGTAGTAATTCTCTAAATCTTTCATTTTATTCCTTATCAAAATTGTTACGAAGTCTTTTTCTATATACATGATCCTTTACTGAGGTTAGAAAAAGAAAAAGGTAAAAGAATAAAACAAATGTTAACTGTTAACTGAAAGAAAAAAACTCCAATAGTTAACATGTTGAAATTTGATCAGTTAATTCTTTTATATGACATGCAATGTTAGGATTATACACTAACTACAAAAGATAACTTGAGTTTGCATGATTACTAAGTTTGGGTTTCAAATTATTACACTTACAGGACAAACACACTAAGGCAATTTTGCTTCATAAAAAGAAACTAGTGAGAATTGGAAGACAAAAATATTTTGTATAAATATCAGATGGAGCCCTAATCCGTGTTAAAGGTTAAAGAAGAGTAATGCATACAACACAAAATAATATATAATAAATCAGAGTTATACACAAAAGTAGGAGTAGAGTCTTGGATTCAGTACATAAACGTAACATAACAAAAGTAGGAGTAGAGTCACATAAACATAACACAACAAAAGCAGAGTAGGCTCATGTATTGGTACTTGGTACTCACAGTTCCATGCCTGGTAATTTGCAATCAAGAAATTCATGATCTCTGATATTATTAGGATGGTCTTCAGACCTGCAAATAACAAGAGAAATTTATTGAAATCAAACAAACAACAATATCTAAAAATGATTAAATAAATATACATACCCAAGTTGATGAACCCTTGCTATTATAACCCTCCTCTGGCTGATAAAATCTGAGACTTCAGCCTGGAATGTTACAGGATCTTTGTTGGCAGAAGACGCTTTAAAGGTTATATAGTAGCTGAAGCCTATCCCAAAACATTGAACATTTGCTTTCTCAATTTCCTTTACCTTGTATTCAGAATCAGAATCTTTCTATAAAGAATTAAAAAACGATTACTAATAAATCTATATATATTAAAATAAGTAATAAAGATATAAAGTTGATCAAATGTTACATGATTATGATGTTCGTTATACGCCTTAATAGCTAACTTAGCCACCTCCATAAAGGTGGGTTGTTTAATATCCCTTGCAGGCCGAACAGAGTTAAGCAAATACCCCGAACTCGATACAGGTATGTCGAATAGCTTGAACGAAAAAAGAAATTAATAATAATCTAAAAAAAAGATTTCCAAAAATGAGATAAAATTATATGTACCTTGCCTTCCTTTATAGCCTTATTGTATGCTACAAGATCCTCATATTTGGGCATTCTAGGGCCATAACGGGTACCCCAAGATCGCTGACGGCCACCACGAAACTGTTCCTTCTCTTTTTGCTGCTCTTTTGCTTTTGGGTCTTCCGGAGATGCTTCACGTTTCCTCTTAAGCGACCTCGTCTCTACACGATTTACCTCCGCCATGGATCTATTCGCATCAGTGTTTTCCTTCTTCTGTGCCTCGCTGATTTCTTTGAAATGCTTGTTTGGTACCTTTTTTCGCTTCTCTTTTGCTTTATGGTCTTCCAGAGATGCTTCACTTTTCTTCTTTGACGACCTCGTCTCTACACGATTCTCCTCACTTGTTGATCTACTCGCCATTGGAATTGATTTTCTATCACCTCGGTTTCTTATTTATAGCTACGGTTTCAGAATCGTGGGAATGGGCCTGGGCTAACGGAAGTTATTTTGGTTTAATACTTTATTTTTATTTTGGTTAGAAAATTGACCGGTAGCACTTGGGCTTCGGTCCCAAAAGCAAGAAGGGAGTTTTCCTATCTCCAAACAAATTTTTCAAATGTACCTTGATCAAAATATCTTAGATATCCGGTCTTGAGGGGAGACCAAGGAGGCTATCGTCTTGGGCCCTCCTCAATTCTTAATAATTTTAGGGTACTAAATATTTTTTTATTAGTAAAAAAAATTGTTTAAAAAAACCTAATTTTAGCTCAACTTAAAACAAAAATGTTAGTCTATTTTTTCTTTTTAAAAATAATTATTTAATTAAGTTAAATAAAAAAAAATTGTAATACACCTAAAAAAAAATTACGGGTCCATATTTTAAAGTTTGCTTTGGGCCCCCAAAACGTCAGGACCGGCCCTGAATATCTATATTATATTTCAGTGTTTTTGTATAAGTGGTGGCCATGATCGATTCTGTCAAGATATAACTGGTGGTCAGGATCGTTCTGCCCCCACTTATCATTTATAAAAAAAAACTTGTGCCTACGTTTTTCACACAAAAAAAGAAAGAAAAAAACCCTAATCCTCTCTAAGAGCGTTTACTTCATATCCGCAGCTTCCATAAAACCCTTCTTTCCGGCGATAAAACAAAGCTAGGGTACATTCGGTCATAACGAAACGGAGTGGTTCTTCTTTGTTCTGCTTTAGATCTTCTCTTTGTTCCTTGAACAAAACCGGTAACATCTTTCCCCTATTCTTTTATTCTTCAATTTCATCTTCTTTTTTGTCTTTTGATAATATCAATAGTCTCGAAGATGCTCGATTTACTTTAAATCAAATGATCAGAATGCAACCGAAGCTTTCTATTATTGAATACTGTTGTGAAGATGAAAAATTTCCCTGCTGCTCTTTCTCTATTCTGAGAAATGCTCTTTTTAGGTGCTCCAATAGATGATTACACAATGAGTATTGCTATTAATTGTTACTCTTATCTACAACACAACGAGGAGAAGAGGCGTGTAAGTTGTTTTGAGTTTTTTTTATATTCTCTTCTTAGCACAATCCGAGAACAAATTAGTGAAGAAGAATAGGCAGTACTATGTCCCACAACATCAGTGTATAAAACTCGAAAGCTTAATAAGCCCATATCTGATACAAAACTCACATGAAATAAATTGCCCTGAAGCTTGGTTTTGGTCTTCAAAGTTTGGTGACCAAAATTTAAATAAAATTGCATAAAGTTCCTTATGAAAAATTCTACAAATTTATACAAAATTGCATAAAGGTCATTTTAAAAAATATATCAGCAGTAGAAAGAAACCTACTAAAATGAATAGCAGATTAAGACCCTACTAAAATAACTCCTCGACCAAAACTCAACAGAATATTTCATGTTTCACTTAAGTAATAAATTTTTTCGTGGTCGGTCTTTTTAACTACCGTATTGTTACTTCCATTACATATGAGCTTTATATTTCTACACATAGTGGTACTAAACTGCATTTTGATTAATTTTTTCCCAAATACCATTATCTTCCGCTTATGAGCAGATGTGCAATTTTTTAGCATCTTCAAGGCGCATTATAATTTTAAACAAGATCGACCTTAATAATTGTGCACAGCTGAATGTGATTTTGTATCTTTATGGCATATATATCTTTGTTTTTTTATCAGGTAATTTGTGTTATAGGGTGATGTTTAAGGTTATACCTGTAATGGTACGAGGAGTATACTCTGATGATCCAGCAGCTCAATTAGAACCAACTACTCATTTCAGAAAGCTCTTATCCATTGGTTTGTACACAATTCCATAATTTCTATTTTTTCCTATCAATTCCTAAAATTGACTTTCTATTTTTTTTTTATTAATAGAGCAAAGCGCTCCAATTGATGAAGTGATAGGAGCAGGTGTTGTACCAAGGTTTTAATCACAGGTTGCGAATAAAGTATTATCAATAGGTGCTTCATAATTAACACATGCTCCGTCTTTAGTAATTGGTCCTGGAGCTGGATATAACTTGGTGAGTAAATATCTTGCTTTTACTTGTAGGGTAAATTGCCTCAGAGGTCCCTTATCTTTCAAAATGTGTGCATCCAAAGGTCGTAATAAATAATTTGTTATTTATACTATTTGTTTTGTATAATATGATGTTTTTCTAATTGCAGAAGACAGATCCTTTAAATGAAGAAGATAAGTTTGAATTAAGACAAAATAGTGGGGGACCAAAGGGAAAAAAATTCAAAAACAATTACGTGAAGAGCATAAGTCTTTTAAATATTAGTTTATGCATAAATTGCACTATATGTGTGTTTTAGTGTGTGATCATGTGTTTTTGTATGAGTTAATTGCACTACAAGTTCTTATATTATGCCTAAATTGTACTATAGGGTTGTGATTGTTTTTTTAGTTGATTGTAGTATAATCCCCTATATTGATCTTTTGAGTACTATATTGATTTTTTAAGTAATTGAACTTAATTGCACTATAAGTCCTAAACATGGTTCGCATATTGAATGAAACGGGAGGGTATAGTTATGAAGCGGAATCGCCTAATAAATCTACTTCTTTAGTAGCTGCTCAAGAATTCATAAAATTTATTACTTAAGTGAAACATGAAATATTCTGTTGAGTTTTGGTCGAGCTGTTATTTTAGTAAGGTCTCAATCTGCTATTCATTTTAGTACGTTTCTTTCTATTGTTGATATATTTTTTAAAGTGACCTTTATGCAATTTTGTATAAATTTGTAGAATTTTTCATAAGGACCTTTATGCAATTTTATTTAAATTTTGGTCACCAAACTTTGAAGACCAAAACCAAGCTTCAGGGCAATTTATTACATGTGTGTTTTGTATCAGATATGGCTTATTAAGCTTTCGAATTATATACACTGATGTTGTGGGACACAGTACTGCCTATTCTTCTTCACTGATTTTTTTCTCGGATTGTGCTAAGAAGAGAATTAAAAAAAACTCAAAACAACTTACACGCCTCTTCTCCTCGTCGTGTTGTAGATAAGAGTAACAATTAATAGCAATAATCATTGTGTAATCATCTATTGGAGCACCTAAAAAGCGCATTTCTCAGAATAGAGAAAGAGCAGCAGGGAAATTTTTCATCTTCACAACAGTATTCAATAATAGAAAGCTTTGGTCTCATTCTGGTCATTTGATTTAAAGTAAATCGAGCATCTTCGAGACTATTGATATTATCAAAGGACAAAAAAGAAGATGAAATTGAAGAATAAAATAAGAGGGGAAAGATGTTACCGGTTTTGTTCAAGGAACAAAGAGAAGATCTAAAGCAGAACAAAGAAGAACCACTCTGTTTCGTTATGACCGAATTTACCCTAGCTTTGTTTTATCGCCAGAAAGAAGGGTTTTATAGAAGCTGCGGATATGAAGTAAAAGCTCTTAGAGGGGATTAGGGTTTTTTTTCTTTCTTTTTTTTTTGTGTGAAAAACGTAGGCGCAAGTTTTTTTTATTAATGATAAGTGGGGGCAGAACGATCCTGACCACCACTTATATCTTGCCAGAATCGATCATGGCCACCACTTATACAAATACACTGAAATATAATATAGACTAGGTATTGCCCGTGCCTGAAGTCACTTCGGAAAAAAGATCCAATTCATCGTTAATTTTACTTACTTTGAGTTGCCACGTTGAGAAGTTAAGATATAATAAAATTGCACAAAAACGGTATATTCAATAATAAGTGTCACAAACTCCCTTAATAAAAAATAATATACCTCGTTCATTCGTTAGTTTCATAACTCAGTTTTTGTTTAGGTTATGTTCCATCTGGTTAATGTTAGGTGGAGGTGGTGATTGATCACTCTTGTTTGTTGTTTGTATTTTGGTTCATCAGGAATATTATCAAGTATAATACTATTTTAACATGTCAAGTGGACTTACCTATTGCAAAAGAATGGTAAAAGCACAAATTAGATAGATTACAACGATGTAAATTAGAAAATATTTAAAGTAGATTGTAAATTTTTATATTTTTGTTTTACTTAAAGATTTATTTTTGAATGCTTTCACAATTGGGTTTCTCTTTTTAAAGGCAAATTAGAAAATATTGTATGTGACAAAGGTTACCATACAAATTAGAGAAACAAAAGTGTATATATTTATACAAAAATGAAAGAGCGCAACATTAAATAAAAAAATATTCTACATATAAAAATATAGCATATGACGTAGGCAATGTTAGATTTAAAAGTTCAAAAATATATTGCATTCAAGAACTTTTAATCAATTTAAGTATATAACAATACAATATTTTTTAAGGCCTGAAGGCACTCTAACAATATTAACTTAAAAAAAATAACACTAAAAACAAAAATTTCTTGAGATAAAAATAAATTTAAAAAATTTCAATAGTTTCATAAATTATAAATCAATCAACCAAAATATACTCTTATGTAATACAAAATAAAAATCTCAAATATTTGAGATGAGATGAATACAAAATAGCTCATAACTACTAAATGTCTTTATCTTGAATAATTTCAATATTTTTATCAAGTTTTTTGTGCATCCGTCTCATAACTCTACAAAACGTGGATATATCAACATACATATATCGCTCGATTTGGGGAACCGTGACAATAACCTGCATATTTGAAATAGTGTAGGTAAGTATGTATTACAAATATAAATCAAATAACTGTGTAACCTATGAGTAATTTTATCATGTGATTGTAGTCCCATCTAGCCACCCGTCTTCCTTTTTTACCAATCAGCATTCATAATTTGCTTCCAATTCTACATATAATTCAAAATTATTATTATTGTAATGAGCTGTACTCACATTAAAGATAAAGTTAGATTTATTTCTTACTTGTGGTGATTTTAATCGATAAAATTCCTCCTTGTCCCTCAATGTAACAATCACATTTTGCGACTGAAGGAACTGAACCTACAATGTGAATTCATAAGTACACTTCAAAAATAATATATACAACCAAAATATGTAATGCGTATAAGATAGGTTAACTTACGGTTTCCATGAGATTTCTGTTAGCCTGAAAAAATAGTATTGTTTAGCAAAGAATTATACAAATAGTAAAATAAACACAAAAATTACTTACGGCACGACTCTTGTAGACGATCATTTTTTTCTTTTACTTTTAATAAAACCTGTGTAGCAGTAACAACATTGTATATTAGTTATTATATACTTTATCCAAGTAGTATAGACTCTATCGAATTGTATTACTTTATTTTAGTAGTAAAGATTTTTCCTTGATAGTATAAACATATATGGTAGACATTAATTTACCTTATTTTAGTAGTAAAGATTTTTCCTTGATAGTATAAACATATATGGTAGACATTAATCCACTTATTTTAGTAGTATAGATTTTTAATTTTTAATTTTTAATTATTCCTAATATATTAATTTTAAACTAATAAAGAAGTAAATAATAAAAATATGAGGCAACGCCCAATTAATTACGCGGAGAAGGTAAGTATTCCCTATTAATTACAACTTCAACTTAATTCCCAATTAAGCACAAAATATTACCCAATTACCAAAATATCCTTCTACCTATTATTAATTATTTTAATTATATATTTTATTAATTATAGTTTAATGTTTATTTATTTTTTTCAGATTTTTTTTAAATATTTTTTTTTTTCGGAAATTTTTTTTTTCGAAAAATATTTTTTTTCAAATTTTTTTTTTTCGAATTTTTTTTTTTCGGAAATTATTTTTTCGAATTTTTTTTTTTTTGTCGATTTTTTCCCCCGGAATTTTTTTTTTCCATGATAACATGATGTAAGATTAGTACATATGATGATTGTGTGTTAAAGTAACACAAAATCATATGTGTTGTGTGTTGCATGAACACCCAATATGTATAATATTGAGTTGCTTAAACACACATAAATAACAAATTGTGTGATACATGAACACAAAATCAGACAGACATAATATTTGTACACAAAGGTATAGAATAATGTATATGTAGGCTGATTATGTGTTCATGCAACACGCAATTGCTGGAAGTATGTGTTACAGTAACACACAACAGTATGGGTTTTGTGTTGGTAAGACACACAATGCGTTTATCATTTACAGTTTTACGTTGCTTAAACACACACAAATAACAATTGTGTGTTGCAGGAACACAGAATAAGATATACAGAATATTTGTACACAATAATAGATAATAGTGTACAGATAGTCTGAACATCTGATTGTGTGTTAATGTAACACACAATTGCTTGATGTGTGAGTTACAGTAACACAAAACAGTATGGACTTGTGTGTCATTTACAGTTTTGTGTTGCTTAAACACACACAAATAACAATTGTGTGTTGCAGGAACACAGAATAAGATATACAGAATATTTGTATACAGAAATAGATAATAGTGTACAGATAGATAGTCTGAAAATCTGATTGTGTGTTAATGTAACACACAATCGCTTG
The DNA here is from genome assembly GCA_029959085.1 of Nemophila menziesii. Classification (NCBI taxonomy): domain Eukaryota; kingdom Viridiplantae; phylum Streptophyta; class Magnoliopsida; order Boraginales; family Hydrophyllaceae; genus Nemophila; species Nemophila menziesii. The sequence goes on from JARWIR010000013.1 coordinate 4,716,285, forward strand.
ATGTATGAGTTACAGTAACACAAAACAGTATGGACTTAAGTGTTAATGAAAAAATCTTCGAAAATATTTTTCGAAAAAAAAAAATATTGTCAGAAAAAAAAATTCGAAAAAAAAAATTTCGGGAAAAAAATATTTTTCAAAAAAAGAAAAAATATTTTCAGAAAAAAAAATATTTTTCGAAAAAAAAAATCGAAAAAAAAAATATTTAAAAAAATGAAAAAATAAATTCAGATATTAAATATAGAAATATAATATAAATATATAATAAAATAAAAAACCATATAAGGGCAATAATGGAAGGTAAATATGACCATGTGCTTATTTGAGAATTAAGTTGAAAATTTGTGAGTAAGTAGGAAGTAATTTCCTCCTTCCTTTTTTTTGAGAATGAAAAGTAAGGAAGTATAATTAATTGGGAATTATCTCTTTATATTATTTCTTTTGATGATTTAATATTTATTAATTTATTCATTGGTTGTAATAATTAATAGTATAGTTAATTAAAAGTAAACTTTTTTAATGTTTTAGGGCCTTAATTGTCAATACTTGTTCAAAAATGACATTTGCCGACTTTTCTTTGGCAAGTAGATCAAAGATAGAATTCAAAACATTGTTCAACATCTAACCCCAAGTCATTGTATTCGCTCTTTTGAACATGACTTCGAGGGCAAGATGTCTAGATTGTTCTTCTTCAGTAGGAACTCCGTTTTGGACCATAAGTGGAGGATCTTCGACTATAGCGAAGTCCAGTTCGTACTGTTCAAGACATGTCAAAATATTTTGTACCCAACGCTTGTAGTTGGAACCGTTAAGGGACTCCAACTTATTCACGTCAGGAAAAGCCTTTACATTCCTTTTAGGAAACAAACGGTGATATAAATGAATATCTTTTTAAATTGTTGAGAAAAAGTGAAAATCACTATTTTAAAACAATTGAAATGGAAATCCAAATAAAAAAGTATTTCGATTAAAGTAAAACTATCTATTACAACAAAATAAATACAAAACAGAACTTACACGGGATCCAAAAGCAAAACAAACAATTACACAGAAATAACTGTCGTTAAAAAGATATTCCGGTCGTGCCGGTTATCTCTAACAAAGTTTCTACTACAAAAGAAAAATAATGCTAGAATAATATTTTAGAGAGAGAAGAAGTTTAATCTTTTTTTATTCAGTTTCGTAGCTAAAACAAGTAGGGAAGGGTCTGTTTTTATATGTGAGAAGGGACCTTTTCAGAATCGTACGCTTTGATGACTCTTGATTTATTCCTGTGTTGACCAAGTTCTGTAACAGCTGAGTCTTGAACGAGAATATTCTAGTTTTAATGCGTCTTTAGTTTGTAGACGTTTTGTCTTTGACTGAAAGGTTTAAATTGCCACTGACTACTATAAGTACCAGCCTTCTTTTACCTAAGTCTCTTTCAAGAACTAGTTTCATTTCATTTTTTTGACTCCCAAACTCCCCCACGGCCCACGCCCATGTCGTCGGGCCGAGCCGGGCGGGAGGTGGTGGTGCACCCGTGCTTTCATAGCCTTTAAATCTTTAAAAGAATTATATAGGTAAGATATTTTAAGCTAATATTTGTTTCTATCTTTACTTTTATGTGAGACATTTTCTTAAAGAAAAGTTTATTTTTCAATTCTTCTATAAAAATATAAAAAAAATTAAATTAATATCTTGTTTTAAATAATTTGAACATACTTGATTACTATGAATTTCAACTATGTACATTAACTTTTTATTATATAGCGTAAGCAAAAACTATAATACTTAAGATTGAAAGAAAAATAGAAATTTTATGGGAATCATTAGAAATGTTGGGTCAGAAGTATCAATAGGCTCGTACCATTCAAAAAATTACAAAGTAGATTATACCAGGGGCGGAGCCAGGAATTTTCGTTAGGAGGGCCAAGGGGGTTCGGGGCAATACCGCCGAAAAAAAATTTCCGCCAATATTTACACTATAAGTCTAAATATCATACAAAAATCGTAAAATAGGTCCCTATATTAGGAGAAATTACTCTAAAGGTCCCTATATTGTATAAATATTACAATATAAGTCTCGATATTGATTTTTCTAATTAATTTTGTTATAAATTTCTTTTTTTAATATAAAATAACATATTTTTTGTTATAAAAAATAGAAAAAATCTTATAAATAAAATAATTTAAAGCTTAATAAAATAAACTTTTAAAAGTTAGGGGGGCTAAATGAAGATTTCTTAATAATTTAGAGGTTATTTACTTATAATTTTTTTTTATATATAGTTATAAAAAAAAATTCAAAAAATCAGGGGGGGCCATAGACCCCCCTAAGGTACACATGACTCCGCCCCTGGATTGTACCTAAGCAAAAGATTTTAATACATTTACAATAAATAAAAAAAAAAAAAAAAAGAAAAATAAAGACACAACTATGCATCAACGCTAAGATCGGGAGAATCTCATTCTTCTTTTTAAAATTGAACATGTTTCTTTTTGCAAAGCAGTCTATTAACTTTCGACGCTATGACTAAATTTTCAGAAACCCTCACATTGCTTCGTAGGAGTATATGATATGATAAAACAATGTCAAGGCTCAATATAGATCGCTTTCTTATTAAAAGACTCAATTACTCAAATTATCAACCTAACCCAGCCTCGTTCATTAGTTGTGACCCACCATGTTTTACTTGCCTCTATAGCTTAAGGCTCGTTATTACAAATTTAGTACCCTTATGGCTTCAGGTGTGAAAATCGAATTAAAAAAAAAAAGATGGTAAAAGGAATATTTACGTCAAGCAAGCATGCAGGTAACTTATTAAACATATCGCACACAAAAAAATTCAAAACGTTCGCACACATCAAGATAAGAAAACTTCCACTACTGTTTGGAAAACTCTTGAAGACCTTTGCCTCTTTTTGTTTGGTATTAGATAGAAACTCTAAAACACCTTGTTGATTGATTTCTTTGAGAGTTTCGTCGATTTGTGCTGGTAGATATGGACCAAAACCACTTACACCTTCTTCCTAGAATGATTCATACTTGATAAGGGATTGTTTTAGCCATTTTCTTTTTGGAAATTATAGGATTATTAAAACAAATTGTATTATGTCATTGGGTTGAAAAAACATACCTACAATAATTTGAGGGCTCTTTCCAGGGGCGGATTGGGGGTAGGCTGGGGGGGACTGCAGCCTACCCCAACCTATAAGATAATATTATATTTTGGTCCGTTTTTTTTTTAAATAGGTAAAAGTATAATTAAAAAAAATTCCAGAATAAAATTAGCCCTCCTTAAGATAAAGTTTATTGATTAATTTCAAATACTAAAATTTACAGATAAATTTGGAACACAAATTGAATTGAAGATTCAATATTTTTAGTTAGTTTTAATTTTTTATTTTATTGTATAATACTGTAATACAGTTTATAAATTGTTAGAAATCATAGATTTTAGGGTGAATTATCCTTAGGGTCTTGGAAACAATTTTTCTTTTCTATAGAGTATGGTCCAGGAATTTCTTCTTATTAGAGACATCTAATTTGACAATTGTCTTTCCTACCCTTACTAACACTAAAAGACAAAAAAAGGGTGATGTCACTATTTCTCTCTCCACTATCACTACCCACCTACCTCCGACAACCAGTCACCGACCACCGACCACCGACCTCCGACAACCAGTCACCGGTCACCGGAAAAAGACATAGAGTATCGGATAAAATTGATGAGTATCGGAAAAACTAAGAGTACTCTATAAATTTGCTGAGTACTCTATATATTTTAATGAGTACTCTATATAATTTGATTAGTGCTCCGGATAATTTTGATGAGTACTCCGGATAATTTGATAAGTACTCCGTAAATTTGGTGAGTACTCTGTATATTTGATGAATATTACTAAAAAATCAAAGAATAAATAGCTTAAATAATAATTTATTCATTTTTCAATCTTTATTACATACTTTGAAATAAATTACAAATAAAAATAATAAAATAACCTTTTTGTTTGACCAGATCTGGAAAAAAAAATCCCATGCGTACTATGTACGACACCATCACCAACCTATCTTCTCCGGCGAAATCACTTGGCTTGGCTTCTCCGGTGAAACAGCAGTCTTCTCCGGCGAATGGCTCTTGCTGTGAACTCGATCAATGGCTGCAAACGAAAATCGGTGCTAAAAAACGAAGATCCATGGTTGGAACTCTTAGCAACCATGGCTGGAACTCGCAGCAATGGAGCTCAACGGTGGTGCTGCGGTGGTGTTGCGGTGGTGCTTCGGAGCTAGGTTTCAGTGCTACAGCATCTTCGCAGCAACTCCGGCCAAGCTGATTCTGTGGCTGCTCACAGACTCCGGCGACGCGCGAGGAGGCAGCAGAAGCAGCAGCAACCTTCGTTCTTCAGCGTAGTCATTACAGATCTGGAGAGCTTTCGGCGCAGTGGAAGCTGGAGAATGGTGGTGGTGGTTCTCGGCTGTTTTGAAGTGAGAGAAAAAGTGTCGTGAACTATTCTATGGCCGAGCACGATGACACTGCAGCTCCGGCGAACAACAATAGCAACCTTCGTTCTTCGCAGCTTCGTTCTGGTGGTGACTACTGGTGGAAGTGAGGTGGCTCAGGGATGGTGGAGGCGGTTTGGGAGGGGATAATGGGGATGAGAGGGAGGTGAGAGAAAGTGGATCTGATATTAAAATATTAGTGTTTCTAAATTAGTATATATAGAAGAAAAAAAATAGAAAGAGGGTAGTAAGGTAATAGGGATTTTAGGTTTCATGTGTTATCTTATTAGAGGTCTTTAGTAAGAAGGGCAAAAAAGAGGGGTTGGGATTAAGAAGAGGGGTGTGTGTTCAAAACCCTAAATGGCATTTTCTCTAGATTTTATAATTTATTATTTAGAATATTCATTAAAATAAAAAATTCCTGAATTTATTATGATTTTTTCTATAAATTAATTAAAAAAAATTGTTAACATTGAATAAAGTAAAAAAAAAATTGTATGAATAGAACCTACAATGTTTGTGATTGAGGTTAGTGGTAGGTGAGCCGTATAGCAATGTTTGTGATTGAGGTCAGTTTTGAGTTTTAATATGATTATTGGAGACCGACAAAAAAAATGAGAATTGAAGAATTAAGTCATTTTTATATGAGAATTAGAATTTAGAAAAGCTGCATTTTTTTATGTCAGTGGCCACTGGCCAGCGATTTTTTTTTCTATTACTACAGAAGGTAATAAATTTAGATTCATCATACAGTATCTTCCTTGCTGCTTTTGGGACTAAATTAGATTTCAATACGCTTCATTAACATTTGCAAATAAAATAAACAATTAATTAGTATAATTGTATGAACTATTAATATATCATTAACTTTTTGTTTATTTAATAGTTATGGAGAGATTTTTTAAGAAGATACCTACAACTCAAAAGATTATAGAATCAGATCCGATTGATACTAGTACGGTTGTCAAGTCTAGTGATTTGCCTTCTAAAAAGAGACGGCGTATTGAAACGAATTTAGAAGATGATGTTCATCCGGATCTTGATTTGTATAAAAGGATATTAGATGATTTTCAGCCAGATCCTGGTTTACGCAGAAGTATATTAGATTTTCACCCTAATGATTAAGACAATGTTAGAAGAAGATATTTATTAACTGGTCCGCATCAACCAATCGAAACATAATTCAAATCAAAGAAATATGGTCAACAATTGCGACGTTTTAACCCAACATGGTACAAGAAACATGGTACTTGGTTGGAATATAGTCTTGCGACAAATAAGGCTTATTGCTTGCGTTGTTATCTTTTTCGGTCAGATGCTAATGATCAACAAGGGGGTGTTTGCTTTGTCAAAGGTGGATTTGATAATTGGAAACAAGCACTTGAGCGATTCAGGCACCATGAGGGGAAAGAAGGTAGTTCACACAATGAAGCGGTATTAAAGTGTACTAAGGCATGATGAATCAGAAGGTTCGAAAAACCAAGGTAATTATCTCCAACTTTGCACTTTTTAGCGAATCATTGCGAAGAAGTAAAGAAAGTAACTTTCTCTGATGCTCCCGGAAAATGTCAACTTGTGATACAAAAGGATATTACAAATTGTTTTTCGCTTGAAATTGGTAACGTAATTAAGCTCGATATTGGAGATAGGTTATTTGCAATTTTAGTTGATGAGTCGAGGGATGTATCAATGAAGGAACAAATGGAAATGGTCCTTCGTAATGTGGACAAGAGTGGTAGTGTTGTTGAGCGTTTTGTTGGAATAATTCATGTTCGAGACACTAGTGCAAAAACACTCAAGGCTAGCATTGAGACTTTATTGGAAAAGTATAGTTTGAACCTCTCTCAGGTGCGTGGTCAAGGATATGATGGGGCAAGCAATGTGCAAGGGAATATAATGGGTTAAAATCTTTTATCATGAAAGAAAATGAGTCGGCTTATTACATTCATTGTTTTGCTCACCAACTTCAGTTAGCTCTTGTTGGGATGGCACAAGAAGAAAACGAGGTTGGTTTATTTTTTACCAGTGCTTCTTAATTAGTAAATATAGTTGTTGGGTCATGTAAAAGGGTTGACATTCTTAAAGAAAAACATTTTGATAAAGTTATTGAAGAATTAACAAGTGGTCATCTTGAGAGTGGTCGGGGTTTGAATCAAGAAACAAATCTTCAAAGAGCCGGAGATACACGTTGGGGTTCACATTATGGTTCATTCATTCGTTTGATTCAAATGTTTGATCCCATCATTGATGTACTTAATTTGATTGTTGATGAAGGTAATAGCACGACGCAAAAAAAAGATGCATATGGTATGCTTGATCGTATTCAATCTTTTGAGTTTGTTTTTATTTTGCACTTGATGAGAAACGTGTTGGGGGTTACAAATGACTTGTCTCAAGCATTGCAAATAAATATCATGATATTGTAAATGCAATGAAATTGGTCAAATTGTGCAAAGAAAGTCTCCAGCACATGAGAGATACAGTTTGGGATTCTTTATTTCAGGAAGTAACTTTGTTTTGTGAGACATACAAGATCATCATACGAGATATGAATGATGATTTCATACTTCGAGGACGACCTCGTCGTAATTTCCCTTCCAAAAAATATTCACATCATTATCGCATTGATCTATTTTATGGTGTTATTGATAAACAACTTCAAGAACTCAATAATCGTTTCGACGAGGTAAATACTAAATTACTTTCTTGTGTTGCTTGTTTGAATCCTGATAATTCCTTTTCGGCATTTGATAAAACAAAACTGATTCGTCTTGCCGAATTTTATCCTCGTGACTTTTTAAATGTGGAACTTGGTGCACTTGAATTTCAACTTGATAATTTTATTTCGGATATGAAGTCTAAAAATATGTTCTCGAGACTTAAAGGGATTGGTGATCTTGCAAAAAAATGGTAGAATCTAAAAAGGATCAAGTCTATCCTTTGATTTATAGGCTTTTGACGTTGGCTTTGATTTTGCCAATCGCTACAGCTAGTGTTGAAAGGTGTTTTTCGTCGATGAATATTGTGAAAAATCGTTTACGTAATCGAATGGGAGACGAATGGATGAATGATTGTTTAGTAACATATATTGAAAAGGAGCTTTTATGCCATATCGATAGGGAAACACTTTTACAACGTTATCAAAAAATGTCTAATCGACGCGAGCAGTTATAATTTGGTAAGTTTACTAATATTAAAACTTCTTTCCATTGTTTTTTGATAATATTTGATAATGAATGTGAATATTTTTATTTAACAACAGGTAATAGCGGACGCAAATTTACATCATATGATGTAATACATAGCTGATTACTATTTTTTTAGTTAAAATAAAAGTGTCGTGAATATTAAGTATGCGTTTGTTTATGATTGGAATTTTTTTTGAAACATATGGGCAAAGTATTATATCAAGATGAATATGGTTTCTTTTACGCTGCGCGTAAAAAATTTTTGGTTATTTTTCAATAATTTTGTTAGATATATATAAAATTTAATAGATGTGATTTTTTTCGTAACAATAATAGCCCTCCCTGATTCGAAATCCTGGATCCGCCCCTGACTCTTTCAAGAACTTCACAACCTCTAATGAAGTTAGGAGGTGATAAATCCATTTCATTCGTAGATAAGTCCACGTATGCAAAGTACCATTGCTAATTGTTGGTAAAACGGTATTACAATTAATGAATAAAATGGTTTAACGATATATATTATAAAATCAAAAAATACCATAATTACACAAAATTGATATATGAAATACAAAACTTACATCGTTACCAGAATTTCGAATGATAAATACTATAATATTGTGTTAAATAAGATATTTCGGTACAATCATTTATTTTGAGCGATAATAATATAAAATTGTATTAAAAAATATATTCTCGGTACAATCGGTATTTCCAAACTACCCTATAACTACTTTATGTTCAGAAGCAATTTAAAAAAAGAGGAAGATATTGAGAAATTTCTGGTGTTTGTAATTTTGTTGGTGTGTTTCTAAATAACTCTTAAACCTCTTTATATAGTGGCAGTATCTCTCAAAAAATGTTTACAATAAAGTCAGACATAAAACCCACCATGAAATATGTCCATCATAAAGCCAAAAACATTTTCTCTTCTCTTGGAAGTTGGCATGAACTTTGGTGTTTTCTTTGACAAGAGGGAGAACAAATTTTAGCGCTTGTAACTCCTGAGCCATAAGTGGGGGAGTTACTATTGGGGATGGGGTATTCATGATGATCGTGTAATGTGGAAGTTTCTAACTGTTGGGAATGAGAGTCAATAAGACGGCCGACAACTCTTCGACGGATACGAGTAGACTTAATCCCAAATCGATAAATACCCGCTCTCAAAATATGTTATATTTTTAGTGTTTGATTCCCCAAGACTCCCACACGACCACTCCGTGCCACCGCCTCCGCTGGTGGCGGGCTAGGCCAGGTGAGTGGTGGTGGTAGTGCGGGAATTTGAGGTATTCTCATTACTCTTCATATCTAAAGTTTTTAGCCATTTGAAATGTATAGAAGGGAAAATTATTATTAACTGGCATTTTTTCCATCTCCAATTCCGGTATGAGACTTTTCAAGAAAAACACTCTTGGTTTTCTTTTTCTAGAAGAGTATGAAAAAGTCTCTTTAATTTCCAACACTAATACCACGCCTTGATTGAATGCTTAAGGCAACATCTTTTTCAACAAACTATCACCGATCTAAAGAACCACTTCAGCCTTACCTGCCTCTCGCAAAACATTTAGCAACCCGGGAACTTAAATATCAAATAAAAATCGAAATGTATAATTACTATTGTTAATAAAACTCAACATAATGTAACCTCCATTGACAATACTACTACTACCAATATTGTGGAACTTATAACCACCACTATAAGATGATATGGTCCCTGAGAAAAGTTTTTTCCGGGATTTCAAACGCTAGAACAAAAGTTTATAGTCCTCGGAGTACCCACCTCTTGATGAAAGTGGAAGATTAAGAAGCAAAGCAAAAAAGGGTATTCATTATATCCACCTCACGATGAGATAACAAAGTGAATTAGTGTTAACCACTAGGACTAGCTCAGTGGCCAGGACCCTGTCTCTCAACTAGGAGGTACAGGGTTCGAATCCCCTCAGCCGTGTTATTTCTTGAGCCCTTAAAGGGGGTAAGCAAGGGGTGCATGGTTCGAGTCTCCTCCCTGAACATGGGTAACCTAGTTCTGATTAAGTGGGAGTATGCATGAGGAGGCGTGTATATTTCCTATGGGATTAGTCGTGGTGCGCGTAAGCTGGCCCGGACACCCATACATCGAAAAAAAAAAAAAAAAGTGAATTAGTGTTAAGATCAAACATCTTATCTTGTTGCAAACGATCTAGAGCTGCAAAAAGACAAAATTAACCCTTAAGATTAAATAACTCAGTCCAATAGTGGAGTCAAATAACACCGTTCAAAACTATCTATACAAATACTATGAAATTGGTAGGAAAAATATAATGATAAAGTGAAAGGTAAAATCACATATTTAAACCTTGTTAATCATTATCATAATTCGTCTTTCCAATCACCACAATGTTTCCATCCGTCGTCCTGGTTTCATTACCTGCAAAATAAGGTACCTATAGCTCTTGTAATCGCAAAATTTCTAAATAAATCCAATTAAATATAATCAGATATCAAGTATTCATCCTTTGAACAATGTCCATTTATATTTGTACCTTATAAACATATCAGTGCAAAAAATATATAAATACGAAGTATTGGGTCAATTGTCGAATAATTTTTAACAACACACAATTCTAATGAAAGAAGAATAGGGAAGTGAAGATAATAGTTCAAAAATATAGGACACAAAGAAAACTATTATTGTTTTTAAGGTTATGTTTACAAAATTAATTAAACACCTTCAATAAATATTTGGAGAATAATACTTTCATAGGATGGTGGTGGTTATGGATGAGTTTGGACAATGGGCATAAGGGACGAGTATGAAGAATATGGGAGGGGTTGGTCGGTGGAATGAATGAGGGGGGGAAGAAGATGGGCTGGAGAATGATTCACGGAAGGCAGATATGGGTAGGACAATGGATTTGTATGTACAATGAGTTATATTTTTTTGTCAAAATTACGACTTGATGGGTGCGACTACTAATAGGATGATGTATGAGAATATTTTACTTAGTATTTTGAGAGATAAATTGTGTATTAAACGTGAAATAGCTCCTTCTTGATGGAGGTTTTGAATATTTTGTATTTAACGTGAAATAACGTCTTATTTATGGAGGTTTTTAGAAGTTCAAGGAGATTTGACAGTTGGGAGGGGGGGTTGATTGAGAATTTTGGAGGTGTTTTGAAAATTTTAGGGATAGATGGTTAGTTTGTCATATCTAAGATAGATATAATGATAAGACAACATTAGTACCAACATATAAATAATCCAGTCAAAATGTCAAGAATGAGCTTAATGTTCAAAGGGTCTCTGATTCTTTTTATTATCATGGATAATAATGGAAACCATCATAATCGAACCACAAACAAAGTACTCACAAGATCATGACCATTTTCAAAGAAACAACCATCAATAGATACTCATCGTCAGTAAAGTAATCATCTAGGTATTAGAAATACCATCATAAATCACTATTGAAATAAATCAAAACCCAACTAGCAACAAACAATCACAAGATCCACACAAAAATCATTATATAAGTAAAAAATATTTCCAATATCCAGATCAAATCCAAACTACCGGCATCGCCTAAAAATATTATAGATCAAATTAAAGATCTCAACATCAACAAAGATATCAAAGTCTCAAATTTGACAATTTAATGACCAATATATTATGGGTCAATTACCTAAGGAGACTTGAGAAAAATCAATGTGCCACTTAGGAGCTAGTCAATTCCTCTCTTCTTCTTAGAGGCCAATAAAATGTCCAATGTCATAACTACCCTTCTAGTGCATATATGACAAAAACATAGATTATTTCTCTCTCCTCCACTACCATTACTCTCTCTCCTCCATTACCATTAATCTCTCTCCTCCTTTATCATTTTCTCTCTCTCCTCTTTCATTAATTATCAAATATTTTCCAGCTCCGACCACAACCACCGATCACCGCCGGCCGCCTCCGGCCACCGCTGGAAAAAGTTCTGAGCATGGAAAAAAGTTCTGAGTCTGGAAAATAGTTCTGAGTCTGGAAAAAAAGTTCTGAGTCTGAAAAAATAGTTCTGAGTATGGAAAAAAGTTCTGAGTCTGAAAAAATTGTTCTGAGCATGGGGTATTGGACATGGGAAAAGTACTGAGCATGGGCTACTGAGCATGAAAAAAGTTGTTGAGTATCGTAAAAAAGTACTGAGTATCGGAAAAAGTGCTGAGTATTCGAATTTTTTTGTTAAGTGACTTTACTGAGCATGCTCGTTTGCTCAGTACCCTGCTGAGCGTTTCTCGTATAATTAGTAAACTTATTGAGCATTTCTCGTATAATCAGTATACTGCTGAGCATTTAGACAAAAAGTATTGAGTTTAAATAATTTCTTGATTCAACACAAAAATCAACATCTCCATAAATAATTGAATATAAGTAACATTTTATAAATAATTGCATACACTCAAGAATGACAAAAAAAATACACTGAAAAACTAAAATTGTTACTGTTACAAGAAAAAGAAAAAATGAGACAATAATAGTAATATTGAGTGACCTTTCTGTGAAAGTCAACGGTCCTTATTATCTTATCAGCAACAATATTCAAAAGCTTTTCACACTAATAGTATTTTATTAATGAACAACAATAATTTGCAGAAAAACCAGTTTTTAACGAAAAGCAACATAAGATATAAAAAATATTAACATAAGCTTCAAAATACACTGTAGAAGCTGATTAATAAATGAAACTCACGCCTAGCTGAGCTGTTTACATGGGGTAAATCACAATCGTGGGAAGGAGATCGAACAGCAAGAAATCAAAGCTCGAACAGCAAAAATCTTCCATGGATTCGAGGAAAAATCTTCACGACGGCTCAGATCTCAAAGCGCTGTAACTCGGAGCTCCACAAATGAACCTCGCGCGGCGGATCCAGAGCAGCAACATCTCTGTCTTTCTTCACCGGAAAATTTCACCTCGAACACTTCTCACACTGGATCTGCTCCGGTGGAAGAAAGCTTCGTCGGGAAGTGAAGTTCGACGCCATGGACGGCTCTTCGACGTGATCTTCACCTTCCACGGCCGTGAACAGCAAGATAGACCTCCGTCGCCGTGGAGTTTCGAACCAACACACCACCATTCGTCGGAGAGCTTCGCTAACAGCTCCGATTGTGTTTGCTGCTAAAACCAAAAAAATAGAAGAGACAGACGTGATATGAGACTAGAGAGGAGAGAGAAATTAAGTTTTAGGGTTTATTAAATAATTCTGATAAAAATTAATATATATAGGGGGAGAAATAAAAAGGGGTAGAAAGGTAATTGGAAATTTTGTCTATAGTGTTAATATTTTATTGTGGCCTTTAGTAAGAAGAGGCTATAGAGCCGGTCTTGTTAGGTCCTGAGGTGCTGTGTTCAAGACCCTTTGGGTAATAATCTCATATATTAAAAAAGCGATGAAAACTATATAAAATCAACATGCATCATCGTAATAATAATCTCAGAATAAACAAAACACTAACAATTCCAAATTTCATAATTTAATTTCCAATAAAGTAAATAAATTGATGAAACATTATATGTAATTTGATATATAATATGCATCATCGTAATCATTATCTCAGATTCCCAATGAGTGTTCCTGATCAACCCAACCACCTACCCAAAACCATCAAACATCACGACATTAATGATTGGAATCTAATATCCAAACTTTGGCAAAAAACAATCACGACATGGGTGATGTAAGGGTTCATGGATCATATGATTGGTAGAGTGGTGTAAGGATTAGGTGGCAGTATCATTTTGACTAATGGAGTGATAGAGATGTTGAGAGTAATGAGAGTAAAGAGACGAGAGAGTAGTTGAATCAGTGCTAGCGTGAAATAGTTAAGAGTTATTAGAAGTGAATTGGTAAAGTTGAGTTGGGTAAGGGTGTTTTAAATGGGCTAGCATAGAATTTTAAGTGAGTTATCTATTACTCCCTAATTGACTTTTTAGAGCTTTTCACACATATTAAAGAATCTAAAAAGTAGGAAAAAATTAGTTTAATATGACTAAAATATCCCTACTTTTAAGAAAGAGAAAATTGAAAGATTTTAAAAATAAGGGTAAAAGTGGAAAGAGGTAATTTAATTTGTATTGAAACTTGAAATGTGACATATATTGTGGAATAAATTATACTGGCTAAAAAGTCAATTATTAAGGAATGGAGGGAGTATGTATAGTATATTGGGCTATTGTAGTTAACGAGTTAGTATATAGATTAAATATAAGTTAAATTATCAGATCGAGAGCAGACTATATGTTATGTATATTATATTGGGATATTGTAGTTAGTGGTTAGTATATAAGTTAAAGTTACCGGTTTAGATCCACTACTGTCTTATTTTGTAAAAAATGCAGTTGGTTATCGGTTCGGTTCGGTTCTTAACTAACTACTCCTTCTGTCCATCAATGTTTGTTATATCTTTTTTTTGCATAAATTGAGAAAACGATTAATTTTCTCTATCTTTATTAAACTATCCTCAACCAATTAAATAAATGAATTTAATGATAATAAGTTTTTGGATATTAAATAAGGATAAAATTGGTAGAAAAGATAAAAATGTTAATTGGTAATTTAAATGGACAACTTTTTCTGGATATTTACTTTTAAAAATTATAACAAATATTGATGGACGGAGGAAGTAGATTTTTACAAGAGCGGGTAAACTATGATAATTCGAGGGTTATTTAGTTTATAGATCGGCCTGTTTTGGCAAATGGTTAAACAGGATTAATGTTAGTGATCTTCAATACACAATGATTTTATCAACTTTGACTTGTTGGTTAAAAATATTAATAGGAGATCGATAGTTGGCCTAGTGGTTAGGTTACTCCGCAGAGACCAAGAAGTCCTGAGATCGAATCTCATTGGAGTCAAAATGACTCCGAGTCCAAAGTGGCTCTTTCATGTATTAAAAAAAATAATATTAATGGCATAATACCAAACCAATTATAGCAAAACAACATTTATTAACATCATAAATCATTTGACATTTATACAACAATTGAAGAATCATATTCACATCAGGTGATCCAACCTCAAATATCCAAATAATTAATTAACTAATTAAGATATTAAAGGACTTAAAACATTTGAGTCAATTATTTCTGATGATTTATTAAGATCATAAATCAATTTATCGAGATTATTCATCGCTCTAATGCTAGAATCTTTCCCCATCATCCTCTCATTCAATCTGCCAATCCTTAGCTTAATCTCTTCATCTTCCATCACTCTTTTCAAACCTTCTTTCAATTCCTTTTCCCCAAATCCATCAAGTTTAACTCCAACCCTCCAGGATTCAACAATATATGCACAATTGAGAAATTGATCACCGGCAATTGGATAACACAAAAGATTTTTCTTGCATTGTATAGCTTCTATAGTAGAATTCCACCCACAGTGAGTAAGAAAACATCCAACGGATTTATGTCCAAGAACCTCGAATTGTGGTGCCCATGATACGATTTTCGCTTGCTTTGAAACTCTTTCTAGATATCCAATTGGCAAACCTTCACGCCATGCATCTCCTAATACCCATATAAACGGTCTTCCTGTATGGACAAAATTCAATTCTTTTTACTGTCAGCTAGAAATTTCAGTCAAGGTTAAATTAAATAAAATAATAGATAAAATACATTATTACTTTGTGTGAAACAAAACTTAAAGAAAAAAAATACTTATACGGTTTACAGTGTGATTTAGAGTACCCTAATGATTATGGCGGAAAAGGCTAAGAGAGGCGAAGTCAAGAATTTTTTCAGGAATTAAAAGATAAGGCCCGGTTTGGTTTGTGCAAATATTTTTTGTTTTCGTTTTCAGAATACCAAAAATGATTTTCGTTTTCTTTTCAAAATTTTCAGAAAATTTAGAAAACGTCAATTTCACGTTCTCCAATATAGCAGTATTTTCATTAAAATTTTCTAAAAAACTGTTTTTCATTTTCTCTAACCAAACATGTTTTTATTAACATTTTGGAAAATATAAAAAATGAAAACAGAAAATATCCATTATTTTCACGAACCAAACGGGACTTAAAAGAATTCAATAGAATTTGAGATAAAATATTTAATTTGAGATGGACTAAATAAATTTAAAAATAAATTATAATAATAAATATTTAATCAGGGTTAATATCAAGGCTTCTATTTTATTTTTTACTTAAGTTTGTTTTCTAAAATAGTCACTTAAATTCGCACCTGTGGCTTTCTTTTTTTCTTTTTGGGACGAATATTCCCGTGACTGTCTAAAAGGATTTTTTTTTTTTTTTTGGTCGGAGTCTAAAAGGATGCAATCCCCCTCCCCTTACATCATCCTCTCGTTAGGTTGGAGGAATGCTATAGTTAAGGGGCATGCCCCCTATTTCTGGAAAATGATTTTTTCATCCCAAAGAAAATAGCTTAGGACCCTTAGAATTTTTTTAGAATTTTTTTTAGTTAGTCTGCCAAATGTTTAAAAAAACCTAAAAATCATTTTTTAAATTCAACTTTATCCAATATCTTTTTGTAAAATATATGGTAAGATAGGTTTTCAAATTTTATATAATACGAGTAGTAATGACGTGTTTTATCTAAATATTTGTGTATACCTGAAGCTTCGAGAGCCGTAGCTAAACTTTTCACTTTAGCTTCTCCAATGGGGCTCACCCAACTTCCAAAACAAATGTAAACAACTGAGTCATTATCTTGCTTGTCTAGCCAATCCAGGCAGCTTAAATCTTCATCCCAAAAGCTTGCTTGTTTAGTTGTTGTTGGTAAATTATTCAAAGGCCCAACGGGTAAAGTGGCCAGAGAAGAATCTTGAAGATCGTATAATCTTGAAGATTCATCTGGAAAGGTGTTAACAAGGAGGTGTTGAAGGTTTTTTGATCTATTTAGGGTTTTTATCCAAAACTTGAATCTTGCATTTCTTGCTAATGGAGTTCCAATTAACCATGGGAAATCTTCTGTATTTAGCATGGGTTGATTCGGTAATACACGTATAGGACCTTCATGTAGAGGCAAACCTGCAAAAATTATTGTTTAATCTTGAGGAAGCTCTAAACCGATAGCTTTAAACTCAAAAGAACTTTGCAAAAAGATATAGTTCATAATTTTGTACACCAAAATTATTTTACTTGAAAAAGATAATAAACAAATATAGTAAGAAAATAGAAACGGAATAATAAAACAATTTATTTTCAGTATCTAACTTAATTATGCTGCTTGATTTTTTTATCTAATTTATTTTTACAAGCTGACAGAAAAAAATTGTACTAAAAGTTTAGGCTATATACTACTCTTACTCTATAAGTTAATAATAATAACACATATTAGCTCAAAAAATTAATGTAGAGATTTATAATCCATTTTTTTTATAATAAATGTACTCCATACACCATACTCATGATCTATATTAAAACTTCAACAACAAAACTTTATGTTTTTTTCAACCCAAGTTGATCGTACGTTTATATTAGTTTCTTCAAGTTCTAATTTTTGTGGTATAAAAATTAAAAAAGATAAAATATATCTCTTTTTTACTATATTAACTTTTATTAATAAATTATAAAGTTATTTATTGTATTATTATTTTTAAGTTAATTAATTAAAAATAATATTTAAAAAATTGAAAAAAATAATGTCTTAATAATAAAAAAGACAAATATTATTAAATACTTTTTTTTAAAAGACAAATAAATTAAATTAAAAAATATATTTTAATAATCTAATCATTTAAAAATAAAAAATATTACCCAAAAATAATATAATTAAATTATTTAAAATACATATCATAATATTTAGATAATTTTTTCAGGTGATATTTTTTAGGAAAACAATGCAACTTTGTTTGACTTTTGGTAAGAATCCTTTCGAACCAAAAAGAAAATACTTAATTTCTCGTATATATTTCCAGTTTATCTCTTTCATTCTTTTTTTATTTTTTTTGGGAGTTTATCTCTTTCACTGGAAGGGGCAAACCGACAAAAATAAAAACATTGAAACATTAAAAATGTATATATAATAGGAGTAATGATATATACCACCTAAATATAGTCTAGCATAAATCTGAAAAAATGAAAAAAAAAAAAAACGCTTTAAAAGTATTCCAAATTATCTTTCGCTCTTGTGCTAAGTTACAAGAAAAGAGAAAATTAGCTTGAAGTAACATATTTAAAATAATGATAGTAATCTTTATTTTATGATTAATGTGCGAGATGTCTTCTTTTTGAATTTAAACAACTTAAAAAGTATTAATAGAAATCTGAAATAATTCTAGGTGTGAGATATCCTTTCTTTTTTATACTTTAACCCGTTAGGAATATGTTAATTGGATAAAGTTTTAATTTTCCTTTTAAACCTTATTGGTTAAAGTTTTAATTTTCCTTTTAAACCGTAAACATTCAGACCGAATTAAGGACTCCTAATCCAAATCCAAAACTCTGTCCCATATACTAAAAGAACATTTGTTTCTATCATGGTACTTCCTCATAAGTAATAAGGGTCTTTTTAAACCTAGACTAATGCAAATTGACATAAATAGGCATTAGAATTGACATAAATAGATCCTAAGTAACTGGATTTAGACTCAAGTTATTAATATTAAAATAAAATTAAAATAAAATTAAAATATTCATCACAGTTATATCATGACTTGTTGATCCAAATCTTTTTTTCACTAGTACAAAAATTAGAAAATTAAATTAAGTTGATCAAATGTTATTGTTATATGTATTAAAATATTCTACTTTTTGTCGGAAATAACTAAAAATTAACTGTTTATTTTTCTCACAATTTGTTTTTTAAGAAAACAAAACAAAATTAAACAAATACACATACAGAAGAGTCGGCAACCCCAGTACTGTCCCATCACCGCCTAGTCGTAATTATTACTATCACCATGATAATTAGTTTTCATGCATGTGCTGCGACGACACAGTCTTCTATCAAACTAAGTTTTAATGTTGGTCAAAATCAAACCAAAGTTGATTTATTCATGAGTTCTTTGTGTTAAATAATTGAAGCATTGACTATTAAGATATATTGAGTTTATGAAGGTGGACACGGCTCTATCGTCTCGCCTCATAAACACATTAATTAGTTTGGACCTTAACGTGATAATAACTACGAATTTATATTATAATAAAAAAATTAATTACCTGTTTCAGAAAGTATGCCGGAACGGATCATATCAGGAATAGCACCGATCAATTCATAAACCGCCAGCATGGCCGGCCAAAATCCGGCGACCGGGATACTGCATCGATGAGCAACGTCTATAGCATACGAAGCCAACAAATCAACAACCATAAATGCAATTTCCTGATCATCTTCTTCATTTACAATTACGCTTTCCAAATGATATGGCATGTACTTCTCCATGGCCATTTCAATGGAGAAAAAGTCAGGCGGTGTATCTTCATCGTCTAGACCATCCGGGATAGAAATGCATGAAATTCCGACTTTTGGATCGATTTGGGAGGAGATGCGGCGGTGGAGGAATTCCGGTACAGCTAAAACCGCCGTGAATCCGAGATTAACAAACATTGATGCTAACTTAAGCATTGGAGTTACATGACCTTGAGCTGGATATGGAATTAGCATTATTTTCTTCTTTCTTTTACTTGGGATTAAGGAGCTCGACTTTAACGTCATTTCTCAAGAAAAATGAAATACTTTTAGCAATAGAAAATGGAAGAATAATATTTTTGGGATATATAGAGAACTAGATATTTCTCATGAATGGCCAAATGGGCAGGAAAGAGACCTTTTTATAGTAATACAAGGTTAGATTAGGGGACTGCTGAGTAACCTATTAAGGTTAGCTTAGTCGGTCAAATCCTTGATTCTTCAACCAATTTAGAAGTTCAAGAGTTTCTACTTTCTAGGATGTAAGGCTAACTTTAATAGCCACTTTAACTTTTTACTACAATTGAAGTTAAGTGCCCGTTTGGAGGTGTTTTTTTTTTAAAGGACTTAAAAGTGTTTTTTTTTTTAAGAGTTTTTTTTATTTGGAAAAGCACTTTTTTAAGAAACAAGGGCCCGTTTAGAAGTGTTTATTTTAGAGTAAAAAAGTACTTTTAAAATAAAATTTAAAATTTTAAAAAATTATTAAAATTAATTTTGAAATCTAAAATTATTTTAAGTGCTTTTTTTCAAAAACACCTAATAGATGTTTTTCATAAAAGTGCTTTTCAAAGTCAAAAAAACTTTTAAAATGCTAAAAGCACTTTTAAGTGTTTCTCCAAAAAAGCACTTCCAAACGGACACCAAATTAGTGCTTCTTGAAAAAAGCACTTGAAATAATTTTAGATTGCAAAATTATTTTTAATATTTTTTTTTAAATTTTAAATTCTATTCTAAAAACACTTTTTTAGTATAAAAAAAGCACTTCCAAACGAACCCTAAATATCTTAAAATTTAATGTCCAATAGTTTTTTTAGTTCTATTGAACATAATTCATCATTTTTTTCTCTTTACACTTCATGACAAAAATTATTAGCTATCCATATTTTTATTTTTTTTTCTTTTCTTTTTTTCATACCTTTTTACTAAATTTAATTAATATATATATATTTATATTTTACATTTTTTCCAACTAACAAAGGATGATAAAAAAATAAAAACACCTAATAATTCTTAGATGAGTTGTTTAAGAATTATAATTTATATATTTTAGTTAAATATTTTTTTTTATTTAATATTTTCAATTTTACATTTATAAAAGAAAAATATTAAAAAGTATTTACGGTTGGTCATATATTATTTAAAAAATATAGTTTTAATGGATTTTGAAGAAAGTAGTTATAAATTAATTAAAACAATATAAATAATAGTAACATATTTTAATATTATTTAATTTATTATTTGTTTTTAATATTTTATTTAAAGATAAATAATACAAAAATAAGTAGAATAATAGGATTTATTAAAAAAATATAGATATGTTTTATTATACATGAAAAACAAATATATTTAATTTTAAAAAATATTGAAAAAAAAAATTTATAACAAGTTAGCTTGTAGGTATATGGAAAAAAATTCAATAACAATTTAAAATAATTAATAAATTAATTATAAAATAATATTAAAATAAAGATATATTAGAATTTTTAAAATTAGTTGATAGAATTGGGATGCTATTGGAGCAACTCTTATTTAGAGAGTTGTATTTGATAGAAAAAAGCCATTTAATCGTCTATTTTAAAAAAAAAATGTAAGTAGCTCTTGAACTTAACCTAACAAAAGAATTAGGACTGAGCAAATTTCACTGTGCTCAAATTCAGGTATCCAATATTAGGTAAAATGTGCTTGCTTGATGTGGAGTATAAAGACCCATAATAATATTTTATCCATACCTTACCTTTATAAAAAAAAATTGATTATTTTTATACGACTAATGATATATACAACCCATAATGCGGCGTATTTGTTTTTTGATACATATAACCCATGACGTACCGTAATTTGAATGAAAGTAATTAATCATCAATCAAATCGAAAAAATAAATAGATTCACTATTTACTTCTACTTAAATTACGTTACATCATTGGTGGGATATAAAGGCGATGTGATTTGGGGTGATATCCAGCATTACTCATATATATAAATATATATATATATATATATATATATATATATATATATATATATATATATATATATATATATATATATATATCATTACTGTTTTTTTATCTACGGGTTGGACTTTTGACAATTCTGAACCATGTCCATCTTGTTACCCATATCAATGATCACATTAAAAAAATTATATAAGGGGTCATCCGGTCCCTAAACTTCATATCATTCTCAACTTATTTTATACGCTATAACAATCATCTTTTACCTTTCTTATATTATCGACTCTCATCTTCTACCTTTTATTGTTGACAAGTAAATTAAACAAATCCAATATTTGTAGGGACTTGTGAATTTTGGTGACACGTTAGTTATTGTTAAACTAATAATTTTAATGTAATAGGTTTTAATTTTTGTTTATTTTGTGCAGATATTATCAATAACCGGTGACTGATTCAGCAACTATTCGGTGACTGGTTCGACAACTATTTGATAAGCAATCCTTTATAGTAGTGTCATAAAACATTGTCTTGGTAGAAATGATGAGTTACCGCCTTGTTTTGGACACATATGCGGTTGAGGTGGCTTACCGGGAATCCCGAGATAATTTCCAATTTATTTTGATTTCCGAGACCAATGAAGATTATATTAATTTGAGGCTGGTGTGATAAAACAATAAAACCATACTTCTTGACCTAGGATAATTTCGACCATTTGAGAAGTCTGAACCCTAATGTATCCATTTGTATTTCTAAATGTGTTTTAGATGTTTATGTGTGATGTCTCCTCTTTTGTTCTATTTATATGCCTTTAGGAGACATCAAATTTGGTAATTATTCGACTAATCTGATAGACTTTGATAATATGTTATATTTCATTGTCTCTCCTTAGATTTTAGTATTTTTGATTTGTTAAGCTTTTGCGCGTAAAATGGTTTGTTTTAGTCTAAAGTTTGTAGGTTTATAATACTAGCAAGGAGAGTAATCAAGAATAGAAGTCTTAGATCGTGTAAAGAAGCAAAAGCTAGCAGAAATATCCCGAAGAGTTGACAAATTTGAGTTGCAAATCTGGAAGACTGGTGGTAATTTCTGATTTCGAGCCACTTAAAGATGGATTCAGCCTCTGAGTTATGAAGAAGATTCGTGCCTTATCGAGTTACAAAGAATTAGCAAGTTGAATGAGTCAATTTGGAGTTAAATTGAGAAAGTTAAAACCATTTTAGTGGAGGGTGTACAGCAGTTACGAGATTTGGACTTGAAAAGTGGACTTGGGTCATTCAATATTTATTTAATTCATTTAAAATAGCCCAAATCCGAATTTAATAGTATAAATAGGCGTTTTGACTTTATTTTTACACACAATTCATTTTTACAAAAGTCAGAGCGTCAGAGAAAAGAGCGGAAGCAAGGAAGAAGGAAGAAGCCAAGAGCTGGAGAATTCAACCTCTCCAAATCACCAGCCAAATTTAACATCCTAATTAGGTTCTTTCATTTATTTTCTTTCTCTAAAACATGAACACAATTAATTTTATTTCTTTCGTTTTAATTAATTATGAGCTAAGTTTTCTTTGTACTTGAAAATCGCAACATGAGTTGAACATATTCCTGAATAGTTAGTGTTTTTTCCGATTTGGGATTGCATAATTTAATTTGAGTTTTTATTTTACGTTGGCTTTTACTTTATGCTTATTTATTATCCTTAGAGTCGTGAACTAGGATAAATTTTAGTACCCAGGCTATTCCATATAGTGGTGTATGGATCACCTTGACGGGGGGTTTAGGTATAAAACTAGGTATTTGCCGTTCGTATCCGCCAATAACCTTGACAGGCTTGACTAGCCAATAGACAAACTGGTAAATTTTAATCATCCGAAAGTGGTTTTAATCACTTTGATGGGGTTTAGAATACCGACTAGCGTAATAATATTAATTCAACCCTCAAAAGAAAACATTAATTAGGAAAGTTTGCGGTGAAACCCTAGCGTGACTCAAGTACTACTTTTCTCTTGCGTCTACCTCAATTACTTGCATTATTTCCATTCTAGTTTAATTAATTTAGTATTTAAATTACTTTTTCATTTTAGTTTTTATTCAAAAACCCCAACAAACATCATATCTTTTACTTTTTCGTATTTGCAATTATTCCACTATTTGATAACATTAGAGTCAACCGATTCCGTCTCTGAGAACGATCTTGTTTATCATATATTACTTGGGACAATTGTACACTTGTAGTTATTGGTTCCTCCATTTTTAGCATTTATTCTATAACACACAAGGACCCACCAATGTGTCCCAGTATGAATATTATAGGAAATCACAGGTTCCATAATTTTCCAAAAAAATCAATACGAAAAGGTTAAGAACTTATCACGATCAATCAAAAACTCTCAAATGAAGCAAATTCATTATGTTTGATGAAGTTGTACTTTATTTTGATTGCTCTAAAGTGTAATTTATTATATTTGATGAGGTTGTACCTTAATCATAACACCTTGTCCATAACTTAGCATTTATAGGGAATCAATACAAAGTGTTTATTGATAATTTTTTTTGTGACATTGCAATAGGCTTTACCAAAGGTTAACTTGTGGTAACTCGAGGGTAACTCGCCCCCACCCAAGAGTAACTTTTTTTATACGTTCAGCATTTTGTACCCAAACTTCCTTATCCACGGGTAGGCAAAGCCCCGAGTTTTGGGTAAAACTGTCACGTGCTTTACCCTATGTTAGATATATAGATTAAAAATTGAGTTAAATTCATTTTATGCCCACAAGTTTTGCTTTAAATTCCTAATTTCCCATGAGTTTTTACTGCAAAGAGATAAATAGTCCATACATATTAACCAGTTTTGCTAGTTCAACTAGCCAGGGCCTAGTATATTCTTCTGAAAGGTACTCAGTTCGAATCAAGTCAATGACTCTGAGTCCAAATTATCTCTTTGATATATTATAAAAAGTCCAAAATAGCTCTCTGATGTATTAAAAAAACGTAAATATTTTTCCAAAGTGGATTGAATTTGTTTATAGTGAAGGTTGATATCTTATTTTAAATAGTTGTTATAAGTTAATAAAAAATTATTTGGTCGAATAGTTTGAGTATATGTGATGACTACGAGGTGAATTGGTTTTACTCGAGTCTAAAATATGTCTAGTTAAAGGAAAACATTATTGCCTCTAACCTCATAATTTTATTATGTTATCAATTAATTTCTTTTGTACAACTCTTTCAGAGGTAAAACTTGGTAGAAAATAGTTGGTTATCTAATCTGCTCTTTTTTATATTACAAATAGAAGGAAAACCAAAGGTATGGATAATTATGTTGGAATTATTATATTGGTACGAAAATGATATACTCTAGAGAGACTTTCAGAATTTGTGGATTATGAAAACCAATTTAGATTTGTGGAGTGATTTTAACGTTCAATTTAAGAAAAAGGTTTGTTAAGAATTGAGTGTTGTTTAACTGTATTTATTGTATGGTTTATATTAAATGTGATATGTTTGTTAATAAGGGGGTATTTTTTGTCCAAAAGAATCAATTGAATAATAATGTTTCAAATAGGGGTTAGCATGGTTTAATTCAATTCTATTTTTTTAATCAAAACCATAAACTGAACCGGATGATTCTGTTTTATAGAATTTTAAAATTTAACCGAATGGTTCTTTGTCGGTTTGGTTACTTGGTTTTCCGGTCTGATTTACATAGTTCAGGACGAAATTCACTTTGGCGTGTCGTTCGCATTTGGTTTTATATTTGGTTTTTTGTTTGGTATTGGTTTCACAAACGAATAAAATATCACAAAAATTTGGATATAAGACGAAAGATCATATCATGCAATAATTTCACATACTGTACCTATTATAAATATTTCATGCACTAAAATGGTCATTGGTTTATGTTTTGATAAACCATGACAATGAAGTTATACATGTCCAACAATTAACTAAACTATACATAAAACCATGCTACTGTAGTTGTAAGTTACCATGGACCTTGTATCATTAACTACCGTAGGTGTATGACTGAAAAAGTAATGTTAGAGTAATGACCACAAGAACTTTCTGCCGAATAGTATCACAACAATACTTCTAGACGAGGAAGAGAGTATATAGATAAAAAGATGATTCCTAATGTGTCTTAAGCCCACTTCAAAACCCAAACACACTTATTAATCTAAATTTTCTCAAACAAGACTAAACTAATAAAATTAAATGAAAATTATAAAAAACCTATACTTTATGTCCCCCAAATACTCCCATTTATATCTACATGTACCCCCATAAACCACATATTTCTCCTACAAACCCTAAAAATTCTCCCGAAACCCTTCCCTTCCCATTCATCGAAAACCATCCTTATTGGTGGTGCTTTATGGCGGCAGCACGATGGGAGTCAAGCTAGAGTTTTCCGACGTTCATGGAGTTTCAGGCATGGAAGTTATCACAAAGCTTTTTGCAATCATGACAGTGTTCAAGTTTGAGCAGTGTTCATGGAGCTTTCTTATTGCAGCACCTTCGAGTTTTATTGTTCGAGATCCATGGTTAGTGGATGAAGATCCAACAAAGCTGTGAAGCTCGAACAACAACATAAATCATGGTTTATCAAGCAAACAGATCTCGGCCTGAAGAGATACAAAAGTTCAGGTGGTAGCATTATCCATGGCAGTAGCAACCATGGTTTTTCAGGTGAGCAAATCTCGATGTGAAGAGATTTAACAACTACGGTGGTTATTGTGCTTAGAGATGAAGATCTGCCCGATTTTTGAGAGACTGGGCCAAAAAAAAAAGCTTGCTCAAAGCTCCATGGACGACCTTGAACATAATTTGCAACTGTGTTGCAGATTGAGACATGTTTTAGGAAAAATAATGTTCAGATAAGGAGGACGATAATGTCAGCTAATGTCATTATGCTGACGTATCGTCGGTGCTGTCATCACCAGATTCTTTTGTATTGTTGTAGTTCTTCTTTTTTTAGTAATGGGAGAATCCTTATAGTTTGGGAGAATCCTTATAGTTTAGGAGAATCTTTATAGTTTGGGATCCGGATAAAGTACAAGTTGAGATTATCGAGAGAACATCTCAAGCTATACATTGCAAGATTGTGTGTAAGGTAACATCTCTTAGATTATATACTTCGTTTATTTACGGACTAAATGATATAAGATTGAGAAGAAACTTGTGGAAAAATCTTATTGATTTTTCCGCTACTTTCGATGATTCATGGCTTCTTTTGGGTGATTTCAACAATATATTAGCTTTTAATGGAAGGATTAGAGGACAAAATGTTACAGTGGGTGATTTTAAAGAATTTGCGGATTGTTGTAATCAATTAGGCCTTGAGGATATACAATATACCGGTCAATTCTTTACATGGGATAATAACCATGTTCTTAGTAAGATTGATAGAGCAGTGGGTAATCGTAAGCTAGATGAATCGAATCATTATATTCAAGCCGAATTTTTACCGAAATCTAGTGTATCCGACCATTCACCTTGTATAGTTAATATTTTTTTACAAAATGTTACTAGGATTGTTCCCTTCCGTTTCTTTGATATGTGGGTGCAACATGAAGATTATTATGTAACGGTTGAAGATGGTTGGAACAAGACCATGGCCGTGGGTACTAAACAATATATCCTATGTAAAAAAATGAAAGCTTTGAAGTTCGACTTGAGGAAATTAAATAAGATCCACTTTTCTCATATTTCCGCAAGGGCAAAGAAAGCTAAGGAGGATCTTGAAATAGCCGAGGTACATTTCCAACAAAATTTACCTATTTCTTCATTTGATAACTTGGTTGAGATTCGGAAGAGATCTAAAACTCTTGAAATGGCCGAGATTAGTTTTCTTAAACAAAAGGCTAAGCTCGGTTATTCCCTTAAGAGTGATAGGTGTACTAAATTGTTCCATGGGCTCCTTAAAAGTAAAAATAGAAGAAGATTTATTCCGAATATATTAAAGGAAAGTGGTGATTTAACTACTTCTAAAGATCAAGTCTATGAAACTTTCCTAAAAAAATTCAAAGGTTTATTTGGTGCCAAAGATAATACGACACATATTAATTCCGAAGTATTTGATTATGGAAGTAAAATTACTTTAGAGCAAGGAGAAGATATGTGCCATGATATAACCGATTTGGAGATTAAAGAAGCTATTTTTAAAATAGCGAATGATAAAGCGCTCGGACCCGATGGTTATTCTTCATTATTTTTTAAGAGTTCGTGGAATATTATTGGGGAAGATGTTATATTAGCGGTACGTGAATTCTTTACCTCCGGTTTTTTACTTAAGCAATTAAATACTACTCTTATTGCTTTAATTCCGAAGAGAGATGATCCCAAAAGTGTTGATAATTTTCGGCCTATTTCGTGTTGTAACGTGGTTTATAAAGCGATTACTATGATATTAGCGGATAGAATGAAACCTTGTTTAAATAATATAGTGGATAAAGCCCAAAATGCGTTTGTTGAGGGTAGATCTATGATAGAAAATATTCACCTTATGCAAGAACTATTTCGAGGTTATAATAATCAAAGTAGCTCGTCAAGATGTACTATTAAAATTGATTTTAGAAAGGCGTATGACTCTATATCATGGGACTTTATTTATGAAGTTTTAAGGGGATTAAACTTTCCGGAAAAAATAGTAAATTGGATTATGGTGTGTGTTTCATCTCCGTTTTACTCTTTGGCTATAAATGGAGAAGTGCATGGGTTTTTTAAAGGCGAAAAAGGCTTAAGACAAGGTGATCCTATGTCTCCTTATCTATTTATTCTTTGTCTTGAATATTTCTCTAGGCTTTTAAAAAAAAAATACTTGTGTTGGATTTAATTATCATCCCAAATGCGAGAAGGAAAAAATAACACATTTAGCTTTCGCGGACGATTTAATGTTACTTTCTAAAGGTGATAAAGGTTCGATTAAGATTCTTATGGATAGTTTAAATGAGTTTGGAGATGTTTCAGGGCTTCGTTTAAATGTTGAAAAATCTAATATTTATTACATAGGTATCTCAAATGATGATTTTATTAATGGGATTATACCTACGAATTTTGAGGAAGGGATCATGCCTTTTCGTTATTTAGGGTTCCCACTAGGATCTTCCGTATTATTATCGAGAGACTATAAACCTCTTTTTGATAAATTGGAAGGTTATGTTAGGAGTTGGAGAGCCTTTTCACTCTCATTTGCGGGTAGATTGGAATTGATTAGATCGGTTCTTCAAGGGGTGATATGCTTTTGGTTTACGATTTTCTTGGTTCCGGTTGGTGTTAAAGAGAGAATTATAAGTATTTGCCGTAATTTTTATTGGGATAATAAGCCACCCCAAGTTAGTTGGAAAAAGATTTGTATGCCTAAAAATGAAGGGGGCTTGGATTAAAAGATTTTGAAGCATGGAATAAAGCTTTACTTCTAAAGATGATTTGGAAAATAGTGGAAAATAAAGAATCACTTTGGATTAGGTGGATTCATGGTGAGTATTTTAATAGTAGTGGTTTTTGGGAATGGATTCCTAAAAAAAGTAATTCCCCACTTTTGAAAAATATTTGGGAGCTAAAAGATATTATACGTGGGTCCCTAGGTGAAAAGGAAGAAAAGAAATATTAGCGCTATGGTTTGCTTCCATTAAGGCGCCCCGATCAACATATGAGGTAAATACAATAGAGTTTTATGATGTATATAAATTCCCTTATGATTTATTTCGTCGTAAAGCTTTTATTAAACCTTGGGCAAATATTGTGTGGGATCCGAGTGTATTTTCGAAACATGCAATCATAGTATGGATGGCATTAAAAGAAAGACTCAAAACTAAGAATAGGATTACTTACATGGAACTTGATCCACTTTGTGATTTGTGTAAGGAAGATTTTGAATCGAATAGGCATTTATTTCTTGAATGCTCTTTTGGTAAGACTATATGGGATGATATAAAAATGTGGCTTGGACTAGACAAGGAAATGAACACTATTCTAAGCGCTTTGAAATGACTTAAAAAATTAAAAGCTAGAGAGAATTGGAGAAGAAAGGCTTGGAAAGTGGGTTTTGGAGCTACCGTGTATTGTATTTGGACGGCCAGAAATCATCTAACCATGAGAGGTGCTTCCAAGACTAGAGAAACAGTAACCAAGGAAATTAAATGGTGTGTTTATTCAATCTTATTTTCCTTGTTCCCTCGGCATTCTTTTTTGGATGTGAGTGGAAGGCTAGCTTGTATTAGTATAGTATGAGGTAGTTGTTTTTATATTTCCTTGTTGCTACTTTAAGCTTTCGAGCCTAGGTAGGTAACACCCATGTATAGTATACAGTTTTGATATTTTAATACAACCGTTTACCCGACCCAAAAAAAATGTAACTTTTTAATTTTTTTTATCAAAAATTTAATTTGACTAGCACAAAATAAAAGATACGTATGAAGATTTGAGTAACATAAAACGTCAACGAAGCACGTGTCTTAAGATTTGTCTTTTTTTTTTTTTTTGTTCCAAACTTAAGATTTGTCTTTTTTTTTTTTGTTCAAATAAGATTTGTCTTGGTTATTGCGATGTTGTTAAGACCATCTCCAGCAGATGCGCTATTTTTATACTCTATATTTCATTATACCGTATCAAAATACAGCTACTCTATAATTATGCCGCATTAATTTCCAGTATTACTATTTCAGTTACTTTATAATTATACTTTATACTCCCTCCGTTTCACTGAAATTGTCCACTTACTAAAAATAATGTTCCAAATATATTGTCCACTTAGAATTTCAAGACACTTTTTTCCTACTTTTTCCACTATACCCTTATTTAAATATTGAAATTTAGATTTTCAATACACATTTAAGATATCAAGATACTTTATTAGGGGTATTTTTGTAATGGTGAATGCATTAATTATGTTTCTTAATATATGTGAAAAGCTAAGTGGACAAATTTAGTGGAACGGAGGGAGTATCTACTATTTATTTATAATTTTGATTTTTAATTATATTTTTATAATAACATAAATACTAATAATTATTATTATAATAGTAATAATAAAAATAATAATATTTTAATTTTGTAATATTTAATTTTATCATCTTAAAAAAAATATTAGTTTTTTAATATATATATTTATACACTTGAATTATTTTTATTTGATATTTAAAATAATTTTGATAATCATTAAACTTATATATTATTTATTAATTAACTAAAATTTAAATAAATAATATCTAATAAGTATATGTAATTTTTATTCATACTTGTATTATAAAATAAAAAACAAAAATAAATTAGTATGAATATATATATATATCATAACAAAAAATAAAAAAGAAATGATGAAAAAGAAAAAGAAATATTATAAAATGTTATACCGTGTCATTGAAATGCAACCAAAATAGCGTAAGTGAGAAAGGAAATAGCGTATGTAAGTTGTAGGCCCTACTTTTTAGTGTATCTGCTGGAGTACATAAAGTTGTGTTTTTACGGTATATGTTGAATTTTATAGAGTATAAGGTAACATAGAGTATTTGCTGGAGATGGTCTAATGAGTCAGGTTAGGCCAAAAACCAAACTCTTTCTTTTTTTTGGTCGCCAAAAACCAAACTCCATCAAACTTTTTCCCGACAAAAAGTTCATTACTTTTATAATAAACAAAAACTGGAAATTCAATGATTAAGGGATTTAAAAAAAGGTGAATTATATATAGGGTCTTAGGAGCACTATTTTTTCTCTATAGAGTAGTGTCTTGAAAGTTGTTATTCTTAGGGACCTCATTTTTTACAATAGTTTTTCCTACCCTTACTATCACTAAAAGACAAGAAGTGTGATGTCACTGTTTCTCTCTCCTTTACCTACCACTACCCACCTACCTCCGACCTCCAACCACCTACCACCGATCTCCGACTTCCGACCACCGACCTCCGACCACCGACCTCCGCCACCGACCTCCGACCTCCGACCACCAGTCACCGGTCACCGGAAAAAACATAGAGTACTCCGAGAAAAACATAGAGTACTCCGAGAATTTGCTGAGTACTCCGAGAATTAAAGGAATTTAACAAATACTCTAACGAATTAAATGAAAACTCTATAAAAAAGCCGGAGTACTCTATGAAATAGTCGGAGTACTCTAAAAAAAATTGGTGAGTATTTTAAGCAATTAGAGAGTAATTTAAAAAAACAATGAGCTACAACAAAAATAGTGAGTATTATTCAATTATTCAAAAAATTGTATTATTACACAATAAAAAAAAAATACAATCTGGTTTGACCAGATCTAGAACTGGTCAACCTACTAAAAAAAAAAAGAAGAAGCTCAAAGCTTCTTCCCAAACCGGCGCCACCACCACCTAAACAAGACCACCACCATACCACAACCACCACCGCTGAAATGGCTACACACACGACACCATACTCGAACCATCGGAGCTCCAACGAAGCAGCGAAGAGGGAAGCTGCAAACTCCGGCGCTGGTGTGGTTCACGTCGACGAAGAAGGGGGCTGAAGAAGCTGCACTCTCCGGCGAAACACAAGCTGTAACCCCTGGCGAAACACAAGCTGTTGGATCTCGTCCTGTCCCGGTGGTCACGAGCTCGCCAAAACACTGCTGGATCTCGTCCTGTCCAGGTGGTCACGAACTCGCGAAAGGAAGCTTTCCAAGGCTGCTTCCATGGCTGCTTCCATCTCCGGTGGTCACGAGCTCAGGGATCTGTACCACCGCGTGACTGCACCACTCGAACCAGCGCGTGACTGCACCACTCGAACCAGCTTCGAACATCAACGCGAGACTGCACGTCGGCTATCATTGCAGCAGATCTGTTCGCAGCCTCTTCTCCGGCGAACCATCGAACTAAAGCCACGCGAAGAGAGGCGGTGGTGTTATGGTGGTGGTGCATATCGGTGGTGGTTGTGGCCATAGGCGGTGTCGGTGGTTGTTGAGAGGAGAGAGGAGAGAGGAGGTGAGAGAGGAGAGAGGGGAGAGGAGGTGAGGTATTGATTTCTGATTTAGAACGGGAATGAAATTAGAAATGGGAATAATTAGTATATATAGGGAAAAAAAAGAGGGGTAGTCTAGTAATTGGGGTTTTGGGGTTCATGTGTTAAAAAGTTGCTGAGGTCTTTAGTAAGAAGAGGCTCTAGGTGGGGGTGCTAACTCGAAGAGGGGGGTGTGGTCAAGACCCTAAGTGTCATTATCTCTTTAAAAAAGGTTATTGACAAAAAACCAATATAAAAATATATTTGACCTAAAATAATACCTAAAAAATTATATTAAAGTTGACATCAATTATAAAGTATATAAAATAATTTACATAAACAAACTAATTTTTTTATTTCTTTTCATCCCAGATTTATAGGAGAAGATCAAATATTTTAGATTTTAAAAAAAAAATTGCCTCAATTTTAGAATGAAGGCGAGACGGATCTTACCTTAATTTTATAACAGAGTGGTGATAAATTTTATTTCAACTTTGACACTTTACAAAATAATTTAGTTTCTTAGTTATTGCGGATCAAATCTCAAATTATGTGCAATATATTTTAAAAAATTATAGATGATAAACTATCATTTTTAGCTAATAATAGTTTATCAAGAAATGCTCTTTTTTTTATAATCTTTTAAAATGTCAAAAGAATTATGAGATAAATCTCACGAAAAATTAAAAAGAAAAAAATAATAACAATTTTTTAAAGTAAAGAAAACAATATATTTAATTTAAATAACATATAAAGGTATTTTATATAATAACTATTAAAATTTGAAATTAGATGATATTTTTGGTAAAAAATAATTAGTTTGGTGTTTTAAGATTTAAAATTTGTTATATTATTCCTCTAGAATAGATATAATATACCAGTTGAGTTGACTCAACTGGTCAGGATCTTGTTATCTCTTCAACACTTAAAAGTGTGATATGCGGTACATGGTTCTTCCCTAAACATGGGTGACCTAGTTCTGATTTATCGGGGATATGCATAGAAAGACATGCATATTCTTCGTGGAATTAGTCGTGGTGCGCTCAAACTGGCCCGACACACCCACAAAAGTGCAATTAACGTAAAGCTACTTTAAAGTATACTTATTGAACATAAAACTCATCTTTTTAATTATTCTTCCATAGATTATTTTTCCCTTCAATAGACAATTAATAAATTAAATAAATACGATAATCAGCTGGGGGCGGGATAGGGTGGGGGTTCGATTTTCTTTTAAGCAGGGACGATGGGTGGGCTGATTAAGGGGCGAGTAGGAGGGGTTCCAAAAAAATTCATATATTTTTCACTTTAGCAGAGAGCTCACCGTTGATGGTGGG
Organism: Nemophila menziesii; assembly: GCA_029959085.1. NCBI lineage: Eukaryota > Viridiplantae > Streptophyta > Magnoliopsida > Boraginales > Hydrophyllaceae > Nemophila > Nemophila menziesii. The sequence goes on from JARWIR010000013.1 coordinate 4,749,805, forward strand.
TGTTTTTTTTCATATTATTTCTTTTGGGGCACGTCACGAGGCCAGTGGGTGATAGACCAAAGATAAACCGTTGATACTAGATCAATCACAAGAGGATCATAATAGTCGACTTTGAGGATATGATCATTAGACCTATGGTAATTTGTGTCTATCGAGGTGGAAGAGTGGCAAATTCTTTCGGGGTTAGATGCATCGAAAATGTAAGGTTGTTTACACACCCGACATCCGGTGGTATATCTTTGATACATAATAAAATCTTGTTACAACTATGACCCCACACCGTCCGAAGCTATGCACACACGTCGCCTAAACAACGCACCCATGCCAGCCTTCCATGCACGTCTATGATATCTATAAATATCCTATTCAGACAACTAAATAAGTACATTATATCTCTCTTAAAATGAATGTGGTTGTTATACAATTAGATAATTCTCCATAGCTCTTCGTGTCATAAGAATACCCACTAATAACAATGCTAATTATGAGTGTCGGTGTGCCATTGGGAGCTTGCCTCCCATTGGATCTGATTTAGTGTCTGGTTTTAGGAAACTCCAAACCCCAGTCATACATTGGAAGCCTCGGCAAGGCTAAGATAAAGCTATACGGTAGTGTGCAGTCGAAAGACATATTGTTCTACTCGAGAATCACCGTACTAGTCATCTATTCAATTAAGTCTTCTTCTCTACCCGTTCTGTTTTGGTTTGGATTGATTGATCAAAGAGATATGCCAGTAAGAGGAATTTTCATATTTTGATGGAATAATCAAGCGTAGAGACATTATGTAACTCTGCAGTCGAACGTTGTGAATATTTATTCTCAACTATTCGATCCATATATGCAACCTATTCTTGTAATGAAATAAGTAGCTACATCACTGGCGCGTGTTATACCGACAACACCTGAGGGTGTTGAACCAAATATACCAACTATACCGGCAACATTTGAAGGTGTTGAACAACATATAAAGGTTATTCCTATGGTAGCCGAAGGTGTTGAACTGTATATTCCAGTTACGTTGGTTCAAGTCAATAATAACGAACCGTCTTCGAGGGTTTTTTTGGCATCTAGAAGAGTTAGTACAAACGTTTGCGGGTCATTGAAGACATCCACCGACACAACATAACATAGTACCTTTGGTTATTCACATACTGGGTAATTCTGAGGAGACCGATGAAATTATGTATTCTCAATATTCAAGAATGTATAGAGCTCCTTCCAAGGAAGAAAAAGGAGGAGAGCGACAATGTCTAAGGGAACTTTGACAAAGAATACAGAGTCTACACGGATTTACAGAAGCACAACCAGTAGATAGAACGATGATGGTTGATTGGAGGAATATTCTATCATCTGAGATATTAGATACTCCAAATCCAAGGAACTTCAAGATATCGTCCATGCCAACATTAGACAAAAGTACTAATATAAATCACATGTATATGCATACCAAGGGAACATGGAGTTCAGAGCTCTGATTGATGTTGACTATTGTCAAGTGTTCCCCTGTAATACTATATGGGAGTGCATGAAAGTGGTTCTCCAGGTTAGAACCAAATCTATAAATAATTTTTCACACCTAGTCGATGGTTTACGATGCTGGTTCCCAAAAAAAAGAAATGGATAAACAAATTTGTCCTTGCTAGACATATGTCAACAGGAGGATGCAAGGCTTCAATCCTTTATTGGTTGTTTACCAAAATTGCATATAGTGTCGAGGACTTTGATCAGTACATAGACTCTTATGCGTTTGTTCGAGGACTTTTTATTCCTGATTTCCACATCTACTTGGCAGGTAGGATTAGGTCTACGCTATGCGACATTCTAGTTGAATCAAAGGTCTAACCTTTGAAGGACGACGTGCGATCAAAGCTAAAGCGCTGGAAGATTTCATAGTTGAGTTCACATTCCCCTATGAACTTGGGAAAATAGAAGTAGGTGATGGGATAAGCTGGGTTATTGAAGTTGATAGAGAATCAAGAAAATGCGGCAGTAGGGTTGGACTCTTGAAGATTGATCTCAAATAATATAGGGTACAATTTTTCCATTAGCTTGATTTTCAAAACTACAAATAACGAGGACGAGTATAAGTAGGGATGGCAATGGTTACGGTTTAAAACCGAAACCGATGATTACCGAACCGATTGAAAACCGAATTATATAACCGTGGTTAAAACCATTAGGTTATGGTTTTGAAAAGTGTAACCGATGGTTAAAACCGTTAGGTTATTGTTTTTGATAAAAATAAAACCAAAAAACCGAAAACCGTTTATTATCATATATATTTTCGAATTTTATAATAATTTAGATAAAATTAGATATATTGAAATTCTAAAAGCAAAATCAAAGTACTATATTTAACCAATTAAATAATAAATATGCAATTTAATCAAATACCAACACAAAATTTTATTAACCTTGAAGTTTTCTTTTATATGTGTGGTTTTATTTTATGAAATTTAATATATTTATTAAATTATCATTTGTATATGGTTAAAAATCGTAAAACCGTTTAAAAATCCGAAACCGAATAATACGGTTATGGTTTTGAAAAGTGTAACCGATAGTTAAAACCGTTAGGATATGGTTTTCAATTATAAAAACGGTTATGGTTATAATTTTTGTAATTTTTGCAAAAAACCGATCCGTTGCCATCCCTAAGTATAAGGCGCTACTGAATGGTGTAAAGGTGTAAAGGCTGATATAATACTGGAGGCAAAAAAAGTTAAAAATTTATACAGATTCGTAGTTAGTAGCCAAACAAATGTGTCAAGCATACATGACACGAAACTTGATGATGGTTGCATATCAAGAAAAGATGATAAACCTATAAATAATGTTTGACTCTTTCCAAATTATCCATATCCCAAGGACAAAGAATGCAATATCAGACACTCTAGATGGGAGTGGCAGTGAAAAAATAACACATAAGGGGGTAACCCTAAAATTCATTGACCACCCTAGTGTTTCCTTGATTGCGGGAAAGAGAGGTACTTCTACTAGAATATGTGGTGGATTGGATGGTCGATGTCTTTATTTATGTGATAGATTAATCCCATCATGAGATATCATGTTAGGGGTATTTAGGACTTAGTTTGGGGGACTTTCTATATATATTGATATTTTACACTTTCTTGTCTAGTTTTAGTGTTTATACTATTTCTAAAGATTATGTGTGTAATTTGTGTGTTAAATGTGCATATCTTAGGTACTTGGATTCTAATATAATCTGAGATGATGATAAGAAGTGAAGAAATCAATATCACCCCTTAGTCATGGCGAAAAAGGAAGATTCGACCACTTTTAGAAAGTAAAAGTATGTGCCAGCCATATTTATAAGATGCATTGTTCGAGGTGCCACGCGATATTGACAATTATTTGAGAGGATCCATTCCATATCTATATAGTATTTGAAGTAAGGAATGTGTAGAATTTTACGGTTTGCGATTCAGAGCTAAAATGAAGAAGATGTATATATTGTCGATGTCGTGGTTTGAACCAGATCCCTATTTAGTAAAACTTTTTTGGGTTGGATTAGGTCACCTAAAACAAGCATACAACCCATAAAACATGATGGAACTTTTAAACATAAAAATTAACATTATAAAAGAGTGTCCAATCATATTAACATTAGAGAAAAATTGCCTGGATTAGAGAAAAGAGAGAGAGAGAGAGAGAGAGAGAGAGAGAGAGAGAGAGAGAGAGAGAGAGAGAGAGAGAGAGAGAGAGAGAGAGAGAGAGAGAGGGGGGGGGGGAGTCTAGAAGCGTTTCATTCCATTCCAACCCGTTCTTTTATCTTTTTTCAACAATTAGTAGAGTATTTATATTCTGTTTCTATCTCTTGAACATGAATATGATATTATTAATTTCTACTTTTTATTATTTGATTATTAACTAAATCTATTTAGCTTGAGAACAATATTTATGCATGAACAATAGACTTATTCTTATGTGTTTATTGAATTTGGGAGATTACCTTTAAATGAATTGTGTTTGTGATTTCTCTGAATTATATATTTGACCTATGTTTGTAGTACTTTATATGCGCAAGTATAGGGCTTCCCCTTTAGTAATTAGGAATGTCACCTTGACGGGGGTTCAATTATTTAAAACGATACATTGTTGTCTAGTGTGCGGTAGTGATCCTAACGGGAATGCCTAACTAGATAGTCAATAAGGATATAACCACCGATCATTTCCTAGGGTCCCCTTACCCAAGTCCCCTAGTAGTATTGAGGTTTCCCCTTAAGCTACCCCTGATAGGAGTTAGGAGGAATGTATAATCCTGGCTATTGCATGTTTACACAATTCTCCCTCGAACAATAAACGTAAGAAAAAGGCTAGTGTGGATTACTTGCTAGTTATCGAGCTATACTCTCATTCTCTCTTTTTTCGTTTATTTGCGTGTCTTTAGTTAGAGTATTAGTTAATTAATTGTTATTTTCATTAGAGTCTAAAACCCAAAACAAAACAAATATTTAGTGTATTTGCGTATTACTCTATCAACTCTTGCTAGTACACTTTATAAGAACACTATCTTTAGATTAACTTTCGTAGTCCTTAAGAACGATACCTGTTTTACTTACTTATTACTTGAAAATGATCTTTACACTTGTAGAATTTTCTATCATTATTTTATCACACCTTTGGAGACATCAATGGGCAAAATTGTAGCATATCTCAGTAATAGAGTAACGCCCGACAATAAAAAGAAAGCACAAGAACTAATATCTCGAGGAAAGAGATTCCTCCTGAGAGGTATGTATTTGTATGAAAAATCCTATATAAGGCGTTTGTTAAAAGGGGTAGGCACCGACAAAGTCCAGAGCATTTCAAAGCAAAAGCATGAAGGAGTATGTGGGAATCATACTGGGTATGGACCATTAAAAAAGAAGATGGTTATGCAAGGTTATTTTTATCTAATGGTGATGAGGGATGCTTATGAGATGGTGTCGTATGAAACTGCCAAGAGCATAAACTCATACAAGCACAACCAACCATTAACATAATATATGCCTAGAATCCGTGGTCATTTTGTCAATAAGTTCTAGATATCATCAGACCTCTTTTAGAAAACACTGCTCAGAAGAGATGTATATATGTCGTTATGAACTACTCTATACAATAGATTAAAGCCAAAGATATATCAACATTACATGCCCAAATAACCTAGAAAATTATCGAGCAAAACATAGTGTATCGATATGGAGTTTCGTATATGACAATTACATACCAAGGAACTCAGTTCATATGTGAATATTTCGAAGCACAATGTGAAGAAATGTGTATAAATCTAGTTTAAATTTCAATAGTTCATTCTCACTTAATTCTCAACCGTATAAGCAGAAGAAGAAGCATTATTATTCATATAATTGATAGTCTTCATTACAAAGTGTCCCCGCTCATATACCCGTTCCCAACAAATGCATAATTTTCGGATAAAACAATTCCCCAAACAAAAACTAGTTTAAAAAGAGAACTAGATACGACATTCCTACGGGGGGAGGGGACAAATAATATATCATGTAAAACAAGCTCTTTTTTTTCCGAAAGTGAGTTTAAGAAGCACTTTTCCCTCCCAAAGGATGCCAGTATTGGTCGAGTTTCCCATATAGGCGCATTCTCCATTATCTAGCTCTTCAACCTTGCAAATCAGGTCCTTATTCAAATAAAAATACCTCGAGGCTCCCGTGTCCATAATCTAATACATATTCTTTCCCACAAGGTTGACCTTTAAAACAACAACAATTATATATTTGGCTTTAATTAGCATTGCGGCGAGTCTGAGCTATTGATCCTTCCTATGTTTGCATTGATAGGCTTTGTGCCCTTCTTTCTGCAGTAGTAGTATGACTTGTTTTTGTTCGAGCCTTGCTACGTTTTGACTTTCATTCACCCTTGAACCTATCTTTGTTACCAAAACTGGATGATTCCACCAGATTAGATTTTGAAATTGTAGATAGAAGATATCAGACTTATCCTATAGGCGCCTCGCCACTTCGGTTCTCATATGACTGATTAGCTTCTAAAGTGTCATGTTCCTCTTATTATGTTTCAAATGGTTTATGTAATCGCTCTAGGATGGTGGAAACTTCTGGAGTAGGATATTTGCCATGAACAACTCATATATCTTTTTAGCTTCAAATATTATTTCAGCACAAAGGTTCTCGACAATATGGCTTACTCCATAATTGTTTTCTGGTCGGTCATGTTGAACTTGATCCAACTACCAACAACGTACTTCTTCTTACCAACTTCTTCAATCCTATATTTTTTTGTCAAGATTCTCCCAGGTTGTTTTAGCATTTCTCATTAACAAATAAGTCAAAAAGAATATTTGTCACGTCATTCGAAATATGACCTATAACAATTTTGTTATCTTTCTTATATTTTGAAACCAGTTTGTTATGAGATTCAGTTGCAGTGGCATTATCACCAACAACCAAAACAGGTGGGTTAGAAAATAAAATGCTATCAACCTTGATTTGTTCAAAAAAGATTAATATTTTTTGGACCAACGTTTGAAATTAGTTTCGTCTAAAGGTTCTAACTTAAACATATCAGTAAAACATTTTCAAGTTCATAGAGACAGAGGTAGAAGAAGATGTTATTGCAAAGTTTTTCAGAATATCTGTTTTTAAATTATTAATAGTAAAGATAAAATAACCGAAATGTAATGGACGAACTAATTTTATAATAAATATTTAACGAAAACAAAAACTAACCTGACTGAGAGATTATAATGGCGTGAATATACCACTTAGGAACAAACTCCGGTATAGCCGAGGTGCTAACTGTCTAACCTTTGGTACACACCCAAGGTATTACCACTATGTCCTACATTTAAGTGCAATCTCAAATGAAGGAATGTAAATTTCTATAGAATAGAAGAAAAATTATGTGTTGCTTTGAAAATTCGTAGGACGTGTGTTCTACAAATAATCTCTACAAGAGTCTCTTATATAAGTGCTATGGCAAACTCATAAACACAGACGTTAATGCAAACGTTTCAACTGATAAACCCTTTGAATCCATACAAAAAAGTGGGGACAAAAAAAGGCTAAGAATCAGGCGTTAAAGAAGCATTTTGAAATTTTAAAGCCAACCAATGAACTTGGACAAACTGATGTAATAGAAAGAAGTTATTGAAAATGTGGAATATGATTAGAGAGAAAATCTGGAAACGTTTAGAGTTAAGACACCAAATATTTTGATATTTAAGCTCTAGTTATAAAAGAAAACCTTTCTACAACAAAAGAAGATTATTTTTATTTCTTAAATCCTCCCAACTCCCAAGATCACGCCACACACCGCCTCATCCAACCCTGGCCTACCGTCGTCGGAGCTGGGTCAGGCAGGTGGTGGTGGTGGTACGCGTGTGGGGATAAAACCCAAATTTCTCACTAATATGTGGAATAGTTATTTAAAAGGTAGAACAAAAAGTTTGAATATAAATAAATAGATATCTTGTTCCCCCACTAATGTGGGAGAAAGGTTTTGTCACAAAACCAAAAAATCCAGTTGTCCACTAAACACTTTTCCCTTTCTTTTATTAATTTTAAAAGCCATGAATAAAACCATACAACACCATGGAGCTGAAGCTCAAAAATAAGAGTAATGTTGGATATCATCCCAAATCACATCACCCTTTTATCACCTCTTATATGGACCAATCATAAAAAAAAAAGATGATTGGTCTATTTAAAATCCACCTAGGAGGTGATAAAAGGGTGATGTAATTTGGGGTGATATTCAGCATTACTCCAAAAATAAATGTTGATCAAGTTTTGAGACAAAAGGTCTCGTCAATATCGGTACCCAACCTTCACAGCAATAAAAAAAGCAAATGACACCTCCCAGAAAATACACTACATACCAAAACCTAGCTTGATTGGATTGAGCCACCGGCGCGATCTTGCTACCTTCCATATTGTTGATCACCATGATAAGGTGTGGTTTCCAGATCACACGAGACCATCCCTGCAATATACCTCCACGGAAAAATAGCAAAGCAATGACAAAAATAATAATAAAACAACCAACACCTGTTCCAGGCTCATCCACATCTACCATAGGATCAAAAGGCAAAGACCGAAAACACCTATATTCCTGACCAACGGCGTACGAACCAGAGCAACGTAAGACAAGCCCTGATATGCAAAACAATTTCCACCATAGGTCTTGAAAAAGCAAGACACATTGAGAGGGACAGATCTAGAATAGATTTTCAAAAAGAGTAAAAAAAAAAATAGCGAATTTTAAGGTAGTGGCTGCAAAAAAAAATTAAAATGATTTTAAATTTAGAAGCTAATTTTAAATTAAAAAGTAAAAATCTATTTTCTTAAGGATAGAGTTTAACTAAAAAAGTAAAAATATAAAGCCTTGACGGTAAAAGAAAGTTAAACTTGGCACGGGAAAACACAATTTAGATAATTCACCTACTAAAGTAGTAACAAGAAATAAAAGTTTGACTAATTACGTAATAAATTCAATGCTTAAAACATGTATAGATTAAATACTATCAAACCAAAGCTCAATTCCCTACCGTCAACAAAATCAAAGATTGTATCGCAAAACTAATTATTGATTAGTAAATTGAATAGCTAGGTATGTTGTTCAATTATTTTATAAAACATCTAATAATCCACGTGATCAATTGTATGTCTAACAACTAATCTAGATCATCTTTCTCTTGCAAAAATCAACTAATATCAACCATCGGTCCCTTGCAACACGTGATACATATTAAATAAGTTGATTACAGAAATTCGTTAATTCGTTTCACATTGCTTGATTATTAATTCTTATAAACTATTATATCCAGCAAAATATTAAAGTCGGATTGTTCATCTAGTTGAATCTGCTTCCACACCTATGTTTTATCATGCACACCAAATGCTCTATTCATTGCGTAACAAAAATAATTGTCACAATTTCTTGAGAATTCAGTTATCGAAATATGATCAATATAGAAATCAATGAAGTTCAACTTGTACACCAATAAATCTCCTGTGCAGCGTAGTATGCTCCACAACGACTATCGCATCAATTCCATTTGGGATTACATAGTGTATGTAAATTAATCTAAACTCAAAATTTAAAATACACATATATTTGCTCATCCAACTTAATAGATTAAAGAAAAACAATGGTGAGCCGAAGTTTTGCACCATGATTTGCTGATGGGACTCGTGGGAGTGGTCCTGATTAATTAGGCTCATTCATTGTATGTATGGAAAAGGTGAATTGTGGTCCTGATTATGTTCAAACTTCATGTTTTAAGTGTGTCCGGTAATTCGCATTATGGAGATAGTGACCGTTTAGAGATGTGCATAGTGAAATAAAGTTTGAATTTAATATCCTTTAGTTATTTATTATAGGGGCAACTTTCAATCATGAAGGAGAATAAGATTTCGTCAATGCTAATTTGACAATTTATAATAGAGAACCACAAATTACACATTGTATAATCAAAACATTTCAAGTACAATGCCAAAACTTAAAACTCAGCAATCTGAGATCGATAGTTGGCCTATTGGTTAGGTTACTCCGCAGAAATCAAAAGGTCCTAGGATCAAATCTCATTAGAGTTAAAATGACTCCGAATCCAAAGTGGCTCTCTTATGTATCCAAAAAAAAAAAAAAAAACTCAGCAATCCATAATCAAATCATTAATAATAAGATAAAATTACTTAAAAACAACGTTTTTCTAATGCCCCTTTTCAAACTTATATTTTTTTCTCAAGCCTTACTAGTAATGGACCTGGGAAGCAAATCTTTTAGATTATCACATATGCATTATTAATTTATAAATTATACTTAATTAAAACATAACTAAAAATCTTGAAAATTTACAAAATAGCATTTTAAGAAAAAATATTAGTTAAAAAATAATATTGATAAGTTACACTAGTCTTACAAAATATACAAACTAATTTACCTCAAATTAATTTGAAACCTTAGAGATATTATTAATTTTCGTCCTATAACAAAAACCTATATAAAAGTAAATCATTTTTAGGTAAAAATAAGTTTTTTTAGACAAATTAGAAGAAAACCAGAGAATCAGATAATCCTTCAATTACTCCTTAATAAGTATAAAGCATAATTTCTTTTAGATCGTAGAAAATATGCCAATTTATCAATACTAAATCTTAAATATAAATCTTTTTTAAAACTATGTAGTTTATTGTAAAAATATTAATATCTAGTAGTTTTTTTTTTTAATAATAAAACAAATTAACAAATTGTAGTATTTTTTATTTTATTTATTTTGTTACAAATGAGGTCCGAGGAACGGGAAATTAAACTTTCTTAACAAAATTATGAACTTAGATACGTGTGTATGAGGCACGACCCAGCTATAATGATCTCTAGTTAACGAACGCCATAAGCCATCCGGTGGGTCATTATATAATGTAGGTTCTTCTGCACTAGACGAGCCATATTTCGTCAACCAATCTGCACAAGTATTTGCTTCTCGAAAGATCCAATTCAGCTCGAAATGTTTATTAGAATTCAATATTTCTCGGCAAGCTCCTATTATAGCACTTGAAAATCTCTTGAGTTCACATCGCCTTTCATTAGCGCGTGCAACTCACTCGAGTCAATTTCAATAATAAGAGAGTAAAAACCCGGTCAATCGTCGGGTTTAAACCAAAATGTAAAGCCAAAAGTTCAGCTTCAAAAGGATTCCTTGCAACACGATTACCCGCAAAACCACCTAAGTAGTCTCCTTTGTTACTGTGAAAAAACCCTTCAACTCCGGCTATTGATTTATCCATATTAAGTACCCGTTTGGAGTGCTTTTTTTGAGAAGCACTTAAAAGTGCTTTTATATAGGATTTTTAAAATGTTTTAGACTCTGAAAAACATTTTTAGGAGAAGCACCAAATTGGTATTTCTCCAAAAAAGTACTTAAAGTGATAATGGATTTTAATATTATTTTTAATAATTCTTCTAAATTTAAAAATATATTCTAAAAACACTTTTTTACTCTAAAATAAGCACTTCCAAACGGGCCATAAATGATCCATCTACATTCAATTTAACTGTATTCTCCAGTCTCATCCATTTCACGAGCACATTTTTAGTCGAGGTAATTAGGCCCACATCCCTTTCTACGCCCCAAACTCGCATATAATCACTAGCCGCATTACTAATAATAGCCTTTAATTCATTTGCGAATTTTTTCCTTACCGATTGATCAAAGAGTATTGTGTTCTGATCCACCCATACGTGCCACATGTACGCCGCGATTAGACACCTCCTCTCAATGCCTCTTACTAGAGTCTTGCTAGATAACATTTTCGCCCACCATCCACTAACATCCAGCCCCTCCACCTGTCCGCTAAGATTTTTTATGGCATCATTTATATTTTCTAAATTTTGCAGCATTTCAGTTCTTGGCCGTGACACTTCCAGCTGCTACAACGCGCTGTGAATTATTTCCATTACCAGTCATATACTAATTTTTATATATTAATGATAATACTTTTGTATCATAATAATATATTATATTTACTATATTTTATTATTGTTTATAAAATTTATGATGATATGACTTTTTTTTTAGTCAAAAGAAACTTGTATTAAAAAAAAACAAGTACTGATTAACCAATTCTTAGAGAATTGAAGTCCCTAGCCAAGAGAGATGCTAATTGGGGTGGAGGAAAGAAACTCCAAAGACTAAACAAAGGGCCAAATAGCATTTGTTTAGCAACCCAATCAGCACACATATTTTTGGATCTCCTTACAAAGGAGATTTTGAGTTTATACAAAACCTTACACCTCAAAATATTCCACACAAAAATTAAAGTATTACAAAATAATTTGGAAGAATTACAAGTTTGATTAATTAGAGCTTGGCAATCATTCTCAATCTCAACTTTGCCCTCGGGAAATTTAGACGCCATAGCACACGCCTCATAAACTCCTCTAGCCTCAGCTTCAATAGCAGAATTAGCCACAATCTTTGAAGCCTTCCCTTCAATCAAGCAACCAAAATGATCCCTAACTAAACAAGCAAAAGAGGCCTGATTAGTACAAACATCAAAAGAGGCATCACAGTTAATTTTAAAGGACCCAGGGACAGGAGGAGACCAAGAGTTATCCCTTTTATGGATAATAAAGTTATTTCTAATAGTATAATCACCATTATCAACAATAACATTATCATCAGTTAAAGTAGAATTATGCAAATTCTCGTGTTCAGTGCTAGGCATTGTATCAAGATTAGTTATTGAGGATGCCTCAGTAGTTAATTTATGTGCAAATTTAAACTCATATGATGATATGACTTAAAGAGAATGTAATAAAATTATAAGATATCATAAAATTCTACAACTTTATATTTGTTTTACGTAATTTTTTACTAAGTTATTAATTTAGAAAATATCTAACTTTATTTTTAGTATATACGAGGTGTCATTTTAAAGAGTAGTTTAAAAGGCAATCAAATTACTTTATAAGAGCAAAACGATCGAAACGCTAAAGAAATACGAGCGGTGTTGTCCTCGAATATTTATGGACCAAACTTTCTAATCTTGCTACTTTTTTTTCTCTAATATCATTTTACATTTAATGCAACACATTTTCTTTCACAACTCTTGTGACTTTTATTTAACTATTAGTATAAATTACTTTTACTAATATAATGGGTTCAATTTAAAGTTTTGCACATGTACTTTAAATTGCAGACTATATATATATTAATATACTTAGTTTTTTGTATATAATTTATCAAAATTTTGTTGTATATTAAAATGTAATGTATAAGAGGACATATGATTTTTTTATACTTCTTATTGATGAGTAAATATTACAATAATAGGTGATTATTGTCATAAACATTTAGATTTTACTTTTTGTGTGGTTACAATATTCATAAATATTTTTTCATAATTTCTAATAGATATATAGATTTTTTAAAGTATCATTAAAGGATAGAGTATATATATTTAACAAGATTAGTATTAAATGTTTTAATCTAATTTTATATATTTAGTTAAAATTTAATTACATAAAAATTTTACGTCAATATATATAGTGGCAGATCTTTCTAAGGCTTAGGAGAGGTGGTGGTGGTGGTGGTGGCAAGTCTCCCTGAATTTTTTATTTCTATCCTAAATATTAGTAACTTAATCCTAAAGAAAGTCCCTTAAAAAATTTATAAATCTAATAAAAACATTTAACCTATATAATTGATACATTATTTTCTTAAACACTACTATAGTCACAATAAAGAGTGGTTCTTGATCTATTTCTAAGCCGCAATCCATTTCTTTACAAAAGTTACAAATTTTAGTAAGTTTTTTTATGAGGCAATTACCATAACTACCTTATAAGGTGTTGACATTGACCTTACAAGTCATGTCTAATATAAATGACATGATAGACAATAACACCCTCACTAAATTTTCCCACCAAAAAATCCTGACAAAATTTTCCCACCAAAAATTTTCCGGCCAAATTTTTCCAGCCAAATTTTTTTCCCACCAAAATTTATGTGTTGTTATTTGGTGGGAAAAATCCCACCAAATTATATTTGGAGGTCTATGTTGTTTGGAAGATAAAAATCTCACCGATTTTGCTCTATTTTGTTATTTTTTATCGAATTACTTTTAGGTTTTATACATTAGGGTTTGTGTTGCTGTTCGGTTAATCGAATCCCACCAAACTATATTTTGGGGTTTATGTTGTTGTTTGGTGGGAAAAATCCCACCAAATTATATTTGAGGTTTTATTTTGTTCGGTCATATTTTATAATAAGAATACATAACTATAAGTATAACAAAAGGTATAAAATGATTATCACTTTATAACACACAACCTAATTATACATTTTTAATGAAAAGCTCTTACTAGAGAGCAGAATAATATATATGTGTAACCACTAAAGGAATAGAAGTTTACAAAAGTCTGGTCTAAGAAAAACAAAGAAAGGTGGTGAAAGAAGGTCATTTGTAGCTCACGCAATTCATCTCTAGCGATAAGTAAGCCATTCTGCTCTCTAGTGATTCTTATCTTTGAATTTTGACAAAAAGACTCATCTCTTTATCACATAAATTTACAAACCTGCACAAATTTATCAAAAACTAGATTTTATGGTACCAAAGCTTTCAAAAATTAACATGAAAACTTAAACTCAGCGCATTATTGTATGAATTAAGGAAATGAGGAGGCTCAAATCATATATTGATAAGAGTAAGAATCTGATATATGTAGTGGTTGCAACACCTGAAAATTCAAGGGTACCTCGCCATTATATATACAAGTCAGGATCTCAATACTATATATAGATATATAAATATCATCACTGCCTCTTAACCTTCCTTATATTTATTAATGAACCCATAGATAGTATTATAAAGCAGCAGCAACATCAACATCAACAACATAGAAACATCATTCATAAGAGCAATAAACATTATTCAACTATTATGCTTTCATTTTCCTTTTCTTCTTTATCTTTTTTTCTTTTTGAACAATCAGCATTTTGTGAATCAGTAGCTTCATTTTGTGAAACAGTAACTTAAACGAAGTCTCACAAAATTTCTGACCTCATAAAGATTAAGAAATAACATGAGTAATATCCAAATAGATTTGAGTCCAAATAGTAGTATGGATGATTCAGAGGCATCAATAAATTCAATTTCAACTAAGAGCTGTAATGCAGGTAATTGAGCTGCATAATATATTCAACTGGATAATTTTCCCAAATTGATAGGAAATTATATCTTTATAATCCACCACTAGTATAATTAGAGTCGTATTCACATTAATTACAAATTAAACCCTAGAAATTTGAAAAGATAAAAATGAAAAAACAAACCGATACTTGTCTTTGATTTTGTTGAGGCGCACACCAGAGGTTCTCGATTTCATATAGTCATTGGGAGATTCCGCTATTGATGTGTTATAATTCAAAAAATTTGAAAGATTATTGTAAAGACGCTTCGATTGAGATTTTTTACGGTGGTTATAGAACTGATCGGCGGCGGCGTTGATTGAAGTGTCTTGGTTGTGATTTGTGTGGTGACTTGGTTAGGATTTAGGAAGTACTGGTGGAGAAGCAGATTGACGTGGCGTGGAGATGAGATTTGAAGTTTGCCGAGATGAGACTTGGAGTTTGGCGATTGAAAATAACGAATTTAGCATATAAAACCATTGCTAAAAGCCGAAAATATGGTGGTGGCTGTGGTGGCGGTGTGTATGGCTGCGAAGGCGACGATCCGAGTTTTGAAGTGTGGGGCCGTGAGAGTGGGCTTATTACGGGGAGAAGAAAGAATGTGGAGTGAGTTATGTGTTATATTTAAATCAAAATAGGGGTATATTTGGTAGATACATATTTTTATAGACAATGTTATATGAGGTGATGGGAGAAGGTATTTATTGTTAGTTTTGGGGTGTAAATGGTAATAATTCTTTTTTTATTTGGGTATTTCAATAAGAATTTGGAGAATTTTGTGTGCATTATTAGGTTTTTATATGAATTTAAAGTTTAGTTATAATAATTATACTAATCTACACAAATTAAATTTTATTTAATGAAATTTTGTATGTATTATGTATCTGTTATAGGGTAAATCACCCCGTCCCCAAAAAAGTAAGAAAAAATAAGTTTTTTTCTTCATTAAATTTAAAATTAGTTGATTTTATTTTTTCTGAAAAACAATTCTTCGAAATTATCTGATTGAAGTATAATTACAATTGTGTTGTTTATTATATTTATACAAATCCTACAGTTACCATTTTATGACCGTTAGAAGCCTTTTACTTAATGAGATGAGAAGTGATGCGCTGAAGATAACGTATATGGGGAGAGGGTGCGCTGAGGGTGTTACATAACTAAAACTAATTTTCAGTGAGAGAAAAGGTCTATTAGCCTTTGCCGTATGCATTACTTTATACATTCATATACGTATAATACATTTAAATTCTTTTAGTCTTACTTATTATTTGTCTGATTAGCCGTTACTCGTATTCATGAATGGTTAATTAATATGCTTTTGAAATTCAAACCTAGAAAATAACATATATGATTTAAGTATAATTATTTATTATATATTCATATAAATCCTACAATGGCCATTTTATGACCGTTGGAAACCTTTTACTGTATGAGAAGTGATGCACTGAGAATGAATTGGAATCCTTCAATTTATATTGCAGGAACAGATGGTGCAACTTACCCCATATTTTAGGGGTTCTAAAAATAATATTTCACTGTAATTATATATGATTCGGGTGATTGACCATGATTTCTTAGAATATAAAATCAAGAACTGTTTCTGCAGTTCAATAAAAAAACAATAAGAATGATTTGTTCAATATAAGATGAATAAAACACAACGTAGGAAAATTTACAGCTTTTGAAATTATAGAAACATATTTGACATATATTTTCTGTTTTATATTATATTCATGTTAGCCTAATTGATGTTTTTTGTTACATAGGAGAGCCACTTTGGACTCAGAGTCATTGACTCGGTTCGAACTAGCACGACTAGATTGGATGACCAAGACCCTGGCCAGTGAGTTAATCCCAACTTGTAATAATTGATTTTATACATAAAGGAATTTTTATGTAAATAAATATATATGTAGAAGATGCATATGACTTATGATTTTGTTTGACAGAAAATTAAATGGAGATGAAAAAATTAATGGAGATGGTATTAAAGTTCCAAAAAAGAAAAGATTTTTTCAATCATATGAAGATACTCATGAATTTTTTATTCGATATGCAAAAAAGTCAAATTTTGAACGATGAATAAGAGATCGAACCGTGGAGGTGACAAAAAGTTTCAGTTTCATGCGATAAATCTAATAACTTAGACGCATGGTACTAATAATTTTCAAAAAAACCTACGAAAAAAATCAATTGTAATGTTAAAATTATTGGGATCATGATATGTTATATTGTTTGTCAGATGTTGAGTTAAACCATAACAACCATTTTGATCCACAAGATGCATACAAGTATAGTAGCAAAAAAAAAAGATACTCCTACAAAAATAATTCTTGAATTGAATGATAAAATAGGAATTAAAGTAGGTAAAAAATATAACGTGTTTGCAACAGAAGCAGAGAGATTTGAAAATGTTCATTTTGATGAAAGAGACTATAGAAATTTTATTTTCAAACAAACTTGGTGAAGGCGATGTTGAAACTCTTTTTAGTTATTTCAGAAGAATGCAAAGAAAGAATTTTGATTTTTTTTTTCATGTCATTGATGTTTATGGAAAAAAATAGGATTAAATTTTTTTGGGTTGATTCAAGGTGTAGAGCATCATATGAATTGTATTGCTACTTTTGATACTGTTAAATATATTATGATGTTGTTAGACTAGTTTATTTTCATATTGTATTTATTTCCTAATTAGTTTAGACTAACATTTTTTATTCATCAAGTAGTTAGACCTATATATATATATATATATATATATATATATATATATATATATATATATATATATATATATATATATATATATATATATATATATATATATATATATTTGAACCCGTGTCTGAAGATACTGAAGAAAAAATTTGTTGCGTTAACGAAAATCAAACACAGGTTCCAAGAGTGAAGGTCAAGGTTAAAGTTAGGGTTAAGGTTGTTCTTTTTTTGCTCATCAAAAAGAAGGTTAGGTTATAGTTAAGGTTAATGTTAAGGTTAAGGTTAGGGTTAAGGTTTAGGTCAACGTTAAGGATATGGTTAATTTTAAGGTTAAAGTTTAAGTCAAGGTTAAGGTTAAATTTAATTTTAAGATTAAGATTAAGTTAGAGTTAAGGTTTAATATTAAACATTTAAGGTTTAACAAAATTCCAGGGTTAAGGTCGAATATTAGCGCGATGATTCTTCATCTGTTTAAGGTTAAGGTTAAGGTTACAGTTAAGATGAAAGTTAAGGTTAAGGTTTAAGGTTAAAAGTTTAAAGGTTAAGGTAAATTTAAAGGATAAATGTTAAGGTTAGCGTTAGAATTAAAGTTAAGGTTAAGGTTAAGATTAAAGTTAAGGTATTAAGTTTAAGGTTCAAAGTTCAAGGTTTAAGGTTCAAGGTTAAGGTTAAGTTTTAACTTCAAGGTTAAGATTATGGTTAAGGTTTAGATTAAAGTTAATATGAAGGTGAAGGCAAAGGTTAAGGCTTGAGATTTAAAGGTTAAGGTTAAGGGTTTAAGGGTTAAGAGTTACGGAGTTAAGGTTAAGTGAAGATGATGATAAGGCTTTAAGGTTTAAGGTTCAAGGTCAAGGTTTAAGGTTAAGGTTAATTTTAAGGTTAAGTTAAGGTTAAGGTTAAGGTTAAGGTTAAGGTTGAGGTTAAGGTTAAGGTTGAGGTTAAGGTTTGGGTTTGGTTTTGGGATGGGTTAAGGCTAAGGTTAAGGTTAAGGTTAAGGTTAAGGTTAAGGTTAAGTTTAAGGTTAAGGTTAAGGTTAAGGTTAAGGTTAAGGTTGATAGTTAAGGGTCTAAGGTTATGGATATGAGAGAAATTAGAGATTTTTGAGTAGTAATATGAGAAGTTAGGTACATTCTGATCTATTATATAAATATTATAAATTTATATTAAATGTAAAGAGTGATCTAAGGGTTTTTTTTATAGTTTTTTTTAGTTTTTTTTAATTTTTTTTACTAAGTAAATAAGAATTAATTAATGGTATTATAAAGGTCCAAATTGAATTTGCCCAATTGTTCTTAAGTGTTTCAAGATATTATTATTATCATTATTGTTACTTTTAACTCCACCATATATTTCAATATTATTTTCCTTCATTGGCTGTTCGAAAAATCGTTTAGGTTAATACATTGCTTCCATCTTTCCAATTTGAAAATTTTTCTTTTAAAAGATCAATGTGGTTTTTATATAGATATAATAATTGAGAAAATAAAAAATAAATTTTTTAAGATATTTATGAGAAGAATAAAAGAATTATGAGAGAAATTGGAGATTTTTGAGTAGTAATATAAAAAGTTAGGTACATTCTGTTTTATTATATAAATATTATAAATTAAATGTAAAGAGTGATTTAAGGTTTTTTGTTTTTTGTTTTCTTATTAAATAATTAAGAATTAATTAATGATATTAATGATAGGTGGGGCCAGAAACGATCTTGATCACCACTTATGTTTGGCCATAATCAATCCTGGCTACCACTTATAAAAAAAACCTTGTAATATAATATAGATATATATATATATATATATATATATATATATATATATATATATATATATATATATATATATATATATGGTCTCATTCTATTGTATTAGAATAATCATCATATTCACATTGTAATCTCTAATATTTTTTTTCTGTCTAGCCTCTATGGATCTTATCTTTTATATATTGTTTCTATTTTCTTATATTCTCTCTTCCACTTATTTAATATTTCACATGGTATAAGAGCCACAATGCAAAGTGATTTTTTGTTATTGTTTTGTTTGTTCCCGCAAGTCTTCATTCTCCACCATCCATGATACTATTTTATTTTATCATTTCAACCGATTCCGCACAATTTTAAATAAAATCTCTTTTCTCTTTATCCTCTTGTAGAATTCGAAATCTTATATATATATATAACCCTTTGACTGTGGTTCGACCACTGTCTCTTTAAAAGTTGATCATTGAATGATCACCTTTCTTTAATTGGAGATTAACGAAAGAAAGACGGTCATCCATGACCATCTTTCACTTAATTCTTATTTAATTTTTATTTTAAGGAAAGATGGTCATTCAGTCGTAGTCTTTACTTAAAATAGTTTATTTAATATGTATTTATACCATTTATAATATATATGATATAATTATATATAAATGATATATATATATAATGTATATTAGAAAACAAATATTTTTCTAATATCTTTAAATAGGTATATATATACACATAAAAATGAAAGACGACGACTGAATAACCGTCTTTTCTTAAAATAAAAATTAAATACGAATTAAGTGAAACACGGTCATCCAATGACTGTTTTTCTTTTGTTAATCTCCAATTAAAGAAATGTGGTCATTCAGTGATTGCCTTTTAAAGATTCATTTGTCGAACCGCATTTAAGGGGTCAAATTACTTTTATATGGGTAAAAATCATAGACGTAAATATTAATTTGCTTTATCTAAAAATGCAATTTTTTTATTTATATAATTTTTTTTAGAATTAGTTATGACGATTTCAAAAAAATTCACGGACGCGCGTGTGTGTGATGGAATTAGTAGTATGTGGTGGTGGTGGTGGTGGTGGTAGTGGGGGTAGGGGTGGTGGTGGTGGTGGGGGGGGTAGGGGTGGTGAGGGTGGTGGTGGTGGAAGTACTCTATTATTTGTTTAATATTTAAATATAAATATTATATTAAAAATAAAATAATATATTTAATAATAAGGGTAGTAAAGGTATAAAACTCGTGTCTGAAGACACTAAAGCAAAAATTAATTTTGTTGACGGGAATCGAACCCAGGTTCCCTGGGTGAAGAGGCCAGAATCAATTCTGGCCACCACTTATGTTTAGCCAGATTAAATCCTGGCCACCACTTATGTTTGGCCAAATTTAATCCTGACCACCACTTATGTGGGTAAATCTGGACTGTAGAAAAAACTCTGAAATATAATATAGACTAGGTAAAACCCGTGTCTGAAGATACTGAAGAAAAAATTTGTTCCGTTAACGGAAATCGAACACAGGTTCCAAGGGTGAAGGTCAAGGTTAAATTTAGGGTTAAGGTTTTTCTTTTTTTGCTCATCAAGAAGAAGGTTAGGTTATGGTTAAGGTTAATGTTAGGGTTAAGGTTAGGGTTAAGGTTAGGGTTAAGGTTTAGGTCAACGTTAAGGATAAGATTAATTTTAAGGTTAAAGTTAAGGGTTAATTAGGTTAAAGTTTGAGTCAAGGTTAAGGTTAAATTTGATTTTAAGATTAAGTTTAAGTTAGAGTTAAGGTTTAAGATTAAACGTTTAAGGTTTAACGAATTCCAGGTTTAAGGTTGAATATTAGCGCGATGATTCTTCATCTGTTTAAGGTTAAGGTTACAGTTAAGATGAAAGTTAAGGATAAGGTTTAAAGTTAAAGATTTAAAGGTTAAGGTAAATTTAAAGGATAAATGTTAAAGTTAGGGTTAGGATTAAAGTTAAGGTTAAGGTTAAGGTTAAGGTTAAGATTAAGGTTAAGGTTTAAGGTTTAAGATTCAAGGTTCAAGGTTTAAGGTTCAAGGTTAAGGTTAAGTTTTAACTTCAAGGTTAAGGTTATGGTTAAGGTTTAGGTTAAAGTTAAGATGAAGGTGAAGGTGAAGGTTAAGGCTTGAGATTTAAGGATTAAGGTTAAAGGTTTAAGGGTTAAGGGTTAAGGGTTAAGGGTTAAGGTTAAAGTTAAGGTTAAGTGAAGATGAAGATACGGCTTTAAGGTTTAAGGTTCAAGGTCAAGGTTTAAGGTTAAGGTTAAGGTTAATGTTAGGTTTAAGGTTAAGTTTAAGGTTAAGGTTAAGGTTAAGGTTAAGGTTAAGGTTAAGGTTAAGGTTAAGGTTAAGGTTAAGGTTAAGGTTAATGTTAATGTTAATGTTAAGGTTAAGGTTAAGGTTAAGGTTAAGGTTAAGGTTAAGGTTAAGGTTAAGGTAAAGGTTAAGTTTAAGGTTAAGTTAAGTTTAAGGTTAAGGTTAAGGTTAAGGTTAAGGTTAAGGTTAAGGTTAAGGTTAAGGTTAAGGTTAAGGTTAAGGTTAAGGTTAAGGTTAAGGTTATGGTTAAGGTTAAGGTTAAGGTTTGGGTTTGGTTTTGGGTTTGGTTTAAGGTTAAGGTTAAAATTACGGTTAAGGTTAAGGTTAAGGTTAAGGTTAAGTTTAAGGTTAAGGTTGATAGTTAAGGGTCTAAGGTTATAAATATGGGGTTGCGGGTTGAGGTTCAGGTTCAGATTTAGTTTAAGGTTAATGTTAAGGTTAAAGTTACGTTTAAGGTTAACGTCAAGGTCAAGGTCAAGGTCAAAGTCACGTTCACGATCAAGGTCAAGGCTAAGGTTGTGTATAAGGTTTAATATTTAGATTAAGGTTAAGATTAATTTAAAAATTAGACGATTAACACGGTGGTCTTAGAACTTCTTTTGTAAAAAAAATTGTTGGAAATTATATACTTTGCATTATTCCTTACGAAATAAAGGCGTATATACGAAATAAAATACCAACAATTAATAAATTATTGATTTACGGCGTTATGTTATATCCTTCTCCCACTACTTGTAATGCTTAGTTTTAAATATGTATTCAATAAGGGGTCATTATATATATAGATTCTCTTTACAAAATAGGTTTTTTTTTAATATATATATATCCAACTACCAATTTTTTGTAAATGGACACTCTTATAAAAATATACTGGCTCATTTTTTCCAAATCATTAAATAAAAAATTTCGACAAATATGTTTTATAAATTAAATATATCAACAATAATAAAGACAAAAGAAAAAGTAAAGAGATAAATTTGATAATAAATAAGAAAATGAGAGAAATTAAAAAATTATGAAACAAATTGAAGAATTATGAGAGAAATAGAGAATTTTTTAATAGAAAACACTAAATTCAAGATAGTCTTATAAATTTTATAAATAATAATGTAACTTTTATTGATCTATTTTTACAATAATTCCTAATTAAATCGTTAGTCTACTGTCATATGTCATATAAAACGTATTACCAAAATTCTAAATATATTATTTATCGACATTAAATTCTACATATATACTTTATTTTCGCTATTAAAGTATTATCAAACAAAATATTTTTTCGTTGTAATTTGGTTGTAAAGGTCCAAATCGAATTTGTCCAATTGTTCTTAAGTATTTCAAGATATTATTATTATTATTATTATTATTATTTTTAACTCCACCATATATTTCAATATCATTTTCATTTTTTTACTTTTCAAAAAATCGTGTAGGTTAATACACTGCATAGTTTTTATATAGATATAATAAATGAGAAAAAAAAATTAAGATACTTATGGGAAGAACAAAAGAATTATGAGAGACATAAGAGATTTTCTAGTAGTAATAGAAGAAGTTAAATATATCCTGATTTATTATATAGATATTATAAATCTATATTAAGTGTAAAGAGTGATTTAAGGTTTTTGTTTTAAGTTTTTTTTATTAAGTAAATAAGAATTAATTAATGGTATTAATGATAGGTGGGGTTAGAAACGATCCTGGTCACTACATATGTTTGGCCAGAATCAATCATGTCCACCACTTATCAAAAAAATTTGTAATATAATATAGATAGATATATGAACTCTTTTAGTCCCATTATAAATCTTTTTTATTTCTCACGATAATTGGCCCAAATTCTTAATTAGCAATGATGCCTAAGTTAGCACTAGATCCACAACCAAGACGATTTTGGAAATATGAAGCCCAATATCTCATCAGCACATTAAACTTGTCAAAAAGCATTACCCAAACCGCAGATCATGTATCTCTCTATTTACAACGTGGAGCCCATGCAAGTCAATACTCAAAGGCATAATTGGGCCTAAGAAAGCAATAATTGTGCCAAAGGCGGGAGTATCTTTGCCCAGGAAGGCGTAATTAGTCTTAGGGTAGGTTTGGATGGAGGGATTAGAAAGGATAGGATTGTATTAAAGGATAATGACAATCTCATCTCTTGTTTGTTTTGGAAATAAGTAGAGGGGATAGTTTATTAAAGGATACTTGCAATTCCTTACGAACCCATATATTCAATCCCTCCAATTCGATGGGATTAGAAAGGAAGGATTCTTTTATTACGTTGTAATGTCTAAGTTACCCTTATTCTTTCTTTATAAAATATTTTAATAGGGGTACATGAGTCATTTAGTTATAAAAAGAATCCCTTCCTCCCATTATTCTTCTAATCCAAACACCGGATAAATGTTATCCTTTAATAAAATCCCCCCTTCTCTTTCTATTCAATCCAAACAAGATTAAATGCTCTCCTTTCCATTCCCTTGTTATACTCTCCCTTCCTATCCTTTAATAAATAATCCCCCCTTAATCCAAACATACCTTTAAGGAAGACATAACAATCTCCGACCAATTAAAAGGAAGACATAATAATCCATTGTGGCCATGAGGATTATGAGTATTAATGTTTATTTAAAAATAAAAAAATACTTTTAAAATAAAATTTAAATTTTAAAAAATATTAACGTTAATTTTAAATTTTAAAATCACTTTCAATACTTTTTTTAAGAATCATATATTTAATGCTTTTTCTAAAAGTATTTTTTAAGGTTTAAAATGCTTTTAAATATCTAGAACCACTTTTAAATGTTTCGGGTGAATTATCCTTAGAGTCTTGAAGACAATCTTTATTCTCCATAGAGTATGGTCTAGATATTTGTTCTTATTAGGGACCTCAGTTTTGACAATTGTCTTTTCTACCCTTAATAACACTAAAAGACAAAAAAAATATGATGTCACTGTTTCTCTCTCCACTATCACTACACACCTACCTCCGACCTCCGACCACCGACCACCGACCACCGACCACCGACCACCGACCTCCGACCTCCGACCACCAGTCACCGAAAAAAAACATAGAGTATCAGATAAAATTGATGAGTATCGGAAAAACTAAGTGTACTCTATAAATTTGCTGAGTACTCTATATATTTTAGTGAGTACTCTATATAATTTGATTAGTGCTCCGGATAATTTTGATGAGTACTCCGGATAATTTGATGAGTACTCCGGATAATTTGATAAGTACTCTGTAAATTTGATGAGTACTCTGTATATTTGATGAGTATTACTAAAAAAATCAGAGAATAAATAGCTTAAATAATAATTTATTCATTTTTCAATCTTTATTACATATTTTTAAATAAATTACAAATAAGAATAATAAAATAACCTTTTTGTTTGACCAGATCTGGAAAAAAAATCCCATGCGTACTATGTACGACACCATCACCAGCCTATCTTCTCCGGCGAAATCACTTGGCTTGGCTTCTCCGGCGAAAACAACAGTCTTCTCAGCAGTCTTCTCCGGTGAATGGCTCTTGCTGTGAACTCGATCCATGGCTGCAAACGAAGATCGGTGCTAAAAAACAAAGATCCATGGTTGGAACTCGATAGCAACCATGGCAGGAACTCGCAGCAATGGAGCTCAATGTTGGTGCTGCAGTGGTGCTTTGGAGCTAGGTTTCAGTGCTACAGCAGCAACCTTCCGTGGCGAAGCTCATACATTCCGGCGAAGCTGATTCCGTGGCTGCTCATACACTCCGGCGACACACGAGGAGGCAGCAGAAGCAGCAGCAACCTTCGTTCTTCAGCGCAGTCATTACAGATCTGGAGAGCTTTCAGCGCAGTGGAAGCTGGAGAATGGTGGTTGTGGTTCTCGGCTGTTTTGAAGAGAGAGAAAAAGTGTCGTGAACTCTTCCATGGCCGAGCACGATGACACTGCAGCTCCGGCGAACAACAACAACAACCTCCGTTCTTCGCAACTTCGTTCTGGTGGTGACTACTGGTGGAAGTGAGGTGGCTCAGGGGTGGTGGTGGTTTTATGGTCGTGGCGGTGGCGGTTTAGGAGGGGATAATGGGGATGAGAGGGAGGTGAGAGAAAGTGGATCTGAAATTAAAATATTAGTGTTTCTAAATTAGTATATATATATAGAAGAAAAAAAAATAGAAAGAGGGTAGTAAGGTAATAGGAATTTTAGGTTTCATGTGTTAAATCTTATTGGAGGTCTTTAGTAAGAAGAGCAAAAAAGAGGGGTTAGGATTGAGAAGAGGGGTGTGTGTTCAAAACCCTAAGTGGCATTTTCTCTTAAGTGTTTCTATAAAACAGAACTTCCAAAGATACTAAATTTAAAAGATTCCTAATAAACCTAAGAGCAAATTTCATTTTTAGGTTAGTATTTATGGTATAAAAATATTTTTAAGTTAGACATTTTAAAATTTATTTTAAAATAAAAAATATTCGGAAATATTATTTTTAGGCCATTTTACTAATCTTGTGAAACATTTTATAGATCTTATAAATAATTTGGGCATTTTCAATAAGTTGTAATTTTATTTGACCATATTACACATTACTAATTAATTATATTTAAAGTGTCATATCTCACGGAATTAGTAAAATAGTCTAAAAATGATACTTTTGAATACGTTTAGCCTGATAATGTTGCTTTTTGAATACGTTTTGGTTTTAAAATGATAATATTGAAATGTTAGGCCTACAAATAGAATTTGCTCTAAACCTAATATATATGTAGTTGTTGGTTGAAAGAGTAATTGATCGTTGTCTTGGAGGAACGAAAGTGGAAGTAAAGAATTATTAAAAAAATAAAATATGTTGAAATGTAATCAAAGAAAGAAAAACAAATGATTGTATCATTTTTTTGCTTGTATAAAAACGAAAAAACAAAATCAAAATATTAACTACACATTTATTTTTATATTTTTTAATAAGAATTGTTAATTTAAGTTATTTCTTTATTTGTCAAATATATATTAAAGACAAAAAAAATAATTTTTATTTTAACATTTAGAGATGTGATCTTGAACTTATATTTTAGAAGTACTTACGTTATGGGTTTCAAACAAGATTATAAGGATATATAGTGCAATTTTTTTTCATAATCCAAGCCCTAAAATGAAATTATACCAATGTTTCATGTGATATGCAAATTAGTCCTGAAAAGTCCATTTCCATTTACTCATCTGCATTATGAAATTATACATGGCTTAATGCTCTATTTTACACAATAAGGGACAACAATCAAAACTGAATTTAAAAATACAAAAGTTCCACATATACAAAATCACACTAGGTTATATTGGTCTCAATCACACATCAAACAAACTGTTCTGCATTTTAACAATTATGAGAGTCAGAGAGATGGAAGGTACAAATAAAAAAATTGAAGATCATGAATTAAAAAAAAAAACGCTCTCAGAAAGAAAGGAAAAAAAAGCAAATAGAACTAGCAGTTAGAACCTCCCTTGTATCCAATGGCAGCGGCGGCACCTAATAAGGCGACAATCACTGAAAGGCTACCACCAGAAAAGGAGAAGGCAACCAATCTGACGAAGGTGGATGAGGTCACGAACGTCGATGATGGAGAGAAATTCCCTCCTCTTGAACGACAATCACAACAGAAGAAAAGGGCCAGGTCCGTTTCTTTGGTATTGGGTCCGAGCGGCAGCCATAAGGATTTGCTGGCGAAGCGCTCAACAACCACGATCATGAACAATCCTCCTAGAAAAACCCTTGGCTGGCATTCTGCACTTACGGGTAAGAATGTAATCATACCAGCTATTTTTGATGAGGGAGAAATCAAAGCACCTAAGAGTAATAATTTGGATACCAATTTTTTTTCTAATATAAAAGATGATAAACCGGTACAAAATTGTGAATTTCCTCAAGTCTTAAGGTTTAGGGAGGAAATTATAGAAGGAATACAACTGTGGAGCAATATAGTAGTTGTTAGGCTTCTGGGTTATAAGGTTAGTTTCGGGTACCTAGCATCTAAATTACAACAAATTTGGTCCCCTAAAGATATGATAGAGTTGGTAGATCTCGGATATGGGTACTTTATGGTCAAGTTTGCGATAAAAGAAGTCTGTGACTTTGCGCTAGCAGGGGGCCGTGGATGATATATGACCACTACCTAGTGGTGAGGGAATGGACACCTAGTTTTAAGCCACGTTTAAACTCAATCACGACTACCACTGCTTGGGTTCGCATATCAAATGTGGGAATGCAAAATTATACAACCCGAATTCTTCAAAAAATAGTAGATATAATTGGTAAGACGGTTCGAATAGATCCTCTAACGAAGGCCAGAAAGAAAGGAAACGACGCGCGTCTTGCTGTTAAGTTGAACTTGGGTAAAGCTCTCATTCCCAAGATCCATATTGGCGGTGAGATATATTTAGTGGAGTACGAGGGTCTACATACGATATTGTTTTGAGTGTGGAAAATTTGGGCATTAAAAAGACAAATGTGGCATGGAAAATAACACTCCAAAAGAATCTGAAGTAAATCTGGGGTCTAGAACTTCGGACAAAATGGAGTCTCAAGTAAGGAATGTGGAGGTGGGGTCAACTTATGGAGAGTGGACCATTAGACGAGGAGGTCGAGGAAATAATAATAGTAATAATAGTAAGAACGGATCAAATAATAACTCGAATGGCTATCAGGGTGTTTTGAGCAAAGATTTAGGGACAAGGTTTGGAGCCCTCTTTATAGAGGAGGGACAAAATTATGCGCCAGAATTGAATATAAGTCATGTTGGTTCGGATAAAGCGTCTACGAGCGCGAGTGTTAAGGCAAAGAGTACAACCAAAGTAGGATCAGTGGCCAAAGGTAAAAATCGATCTGGGGGGACACAAGATTATTTTATCATCGAATTTTGAAACTAGGAAGAAGTTAACATCGATTACAGAGGTTGAAGTTTTTGGGGCAAAAAACGGCTCGGAAAAATCAGCTGCAACTGCTGGTATAAAAGAAGGGAAATAAGGCCATTGTTCGAACAAGTCATAGGTCATTGTGAGGGCTGTTAGTAAGGGTGATGAGTTGGGAAGTGGAGTAGTTGATTTTCAGGTAGTTGGAGTAGGTATTGATCGTTCACTAGGGGTTGTAGAAGGGACAAAAAAAGGTATTATTGGTGGGACTAAAAGTAACAGTGATGTTACAGAAGGTAATATACTCACAGGGACTAATAGTGCAATAAAAGAAAATCTTGGACCTGATACTGATTCGTGGGTCACCATCACCAGAAGGGCGAACCACTTACACAGTGGACATGAAGTTGATCTCCCATCTGAGTTTGGTAGCAATAACGGGACCACTACGGGGAACAATATTCTTCCAGAATTAGGCACCCTATTACCGCCGGAGCCGGGCGAATTCAACCTCTTTGTTGTACCAGAAATACAATTTGAAAGGGTAGATAATGATGAGATAATGGAGACCTTACCAGAAGGATCGGATAAGGAGGAACAAGTATATTTCTAAACTCTCACCGTTCGACTAAACTATTCGGAAGGTCTTTCCCAACCCCTTAACATGCTTGTATGGAATTTCTATGGCGCAGCGGCAAATAACTTCCAGAGAGTGGTAAATAGATGATACGGATCCACCGAGTCTGGCTTACTGTCATAGTTGAGCCAAGAGTTAGTGGCGATAAGGCAAATAATATAATTCAGAACTTGGAAAAGAGGAATTTAGCAAGGGTAGAGGCGGAGAATTTTAAGGGTGGAATCTGGCTCTTATGGGATGATTCCGAAATTGGGATTCGCGTGCTTTCAGCTGAAAACTAGGTAATTGATGTCTCCCTAAATGTTCTAATTTTATGCCCTTGGGAGACATCATTTTTGGTGTTTATTCAACTATTTTGATAGACTTTTGGACTAAATATGCAATAATCCGATTTTCCTCTTTTATTTCTAGTATTTTTGATTTATTAAACTTTTGCGCGTAATCTTGTGTATTTTAGTGAAAATTTTGTAGGTTTTGAATATTAGCTAGGAGAGGAATCCGAGAAGAAAGTCAAATATCGTGATATGGAGTCAAGACTTGAAGATAAATCCTGAAAGAATTTGATTTTAGAGCTGCAAATCTGGAAAACAGGCCAAAGATTGCTGATTTCAAGGCGCTTAAGAGATGATTTAGCCGCTGACCTTTGAAGAGAAAACATTCCTTATCGAGTTACGGAAATTTAGCAACTGGAATCATGTCAATCGGAGTTTAACGAAGCGGGAAAAGCCGTTTTAGTGGAGGTGGTGCAGCAGTTACGGGATTTGGGCTTGATTAGTGGACTTGGACTTTTTATTATTCACTTAAACCCTAATTAAAAGCCCATTCCGAATTTGAGTTTATAAAAGGAGCTTTTGACCTCATTATTTCTTACCTCTCAATTTATTCTTCAAATTAAAACATCCTTAGAAGAGAGCGTCCAGAGAAGAAGCAGAAACAAGGAAAAGAAGAAGCAAGAGCTGGAGACGGTCTATATCTTCGATTCTCAGCCAATTCAACTCCATAATTAGGTTCTCTGTATTTTTATTTCTGTAAAACGATATGAGTCTTATTTCTTTTTCTTTAGTTTTTGTTTTAATTAGTATGAGCTAAACATCTATTAGTGCTTGAGAATGCTTTATGGGTAAATCCCAATTCTATTGAATTTCATGTCCTGAATTTGGGTTTCTGTTAATTAAATCGAATTGGGTCTTTTACATTTTTCTTTAATTTGTGCTTATTTACTATTATTGACCTGATCAATTAATAATAGGGTTTAGTATCTAGGCTATTCCAATTAGTGGCGATTGGATCACCTTGACGGGGGGTTTAGGTACAGAAATAATTACAGAATATAAAATATAAACTATTTGACTTTGACGAGTGTAGTTAATTTTATGGCCAATGAGGTAATTTAGCTTAATCATTCGAAAGTGGGTCATATTTACCCTGACGGGACTAGTGACACTCTAGAATAGCCTTGTAGTCCACCCTGACGGGGGTACAAGGATTATTGAATCCCGACCAATGTCAATTGACCAATTTGACCCTTAAACAGAATAGGTTATGAAATAGAATTCGGAGGATCCCTTGCGTTCTCAAGTGCTATCTTCTCATACTGCGTTTTATTCTTATTTACTTGCGTCTTAGCTTTTAATTACATTTTCCATTTAGTCTTTTATTACTTAGTACTAATACAAAAACCAATCAACCATATTATCTTTAGTTGCTTTCATAAGTGCAATCATTCATTAGTGGATAAGCATTGTAGTCAACCATCCCGTCCTTGGAACGAATCTGTTTTATCAACTATATTACTTGGGACAACCGTACACTTGCGGTTGTGGTTCGATTATTTATTGCATTATTTTTAGAACACACAAAGGACCACCAAGTTTTTGGCGCCGCTGCCGGGGACGGTAGCGTGTGACCACGGTGTTTATCCTTTAGTGATTAGTTGTATTTTTATTTTCAGTTTTACGCTTGTGTTTGTTTTGTTTTTACAGGTTCTTTATTCAGGTAATGATCAAAAAATTTAATTAAAGATGTATAGAGAACATTACCCAAATCCTGGTCCATTTGACGATTGGGAAGACTCTTCGGGACAACAACAATGGGGTATTAATTCTTACCAACAACCTTATCAATACCCGCAAGAGCAAGGATGGAACAATCAATGGATCGGGGATAATCAACAACAAACACCATATCACTATCAACAAGAGCAAGGGTGGAACAACCAGTGGGTTGAAAACATTCAACAGTATCCACCTCATCACTATCAACAAGAGACACTACTAGAGAAAGTCAATCGCCTACTCGAGGAAGTCAAGGCAGGAGAGCCAGCGCGTAAGGCAAGAGAAGAGGAAAGCAAAGCCACCCATGCACGCATACAACAGATGCTAGATGAAATGGATGCCCGAAACAACTCTCCTAACTTAGCTGAAAGTGGTAGTAAGTCTTATGAAGGTCCCACTCCCTCGAGGGATGGAACAGATCAATCGGAAGAAGTTGTTGATGAGGAGGTGTTGAAAGAAGGTGAGAATCTTGTTAGCATGGTGGAAGAAGGAGTAGCAACGCAAATCCTAGAAGTTAACACAGAGATTGCTATTCCTAAGGTGTATACACATGACCAAGATATAGAACGCAAACAAGAAGAGGTGGAGATCGAGGTTATAGAAAATCCAAAGAAAGAATATTATGAGGTAATAGTGGAAGATTGGGTTGAAAGTGAAGACGGATGTGAAATGGTTGGAGAATCAATTGAAGAATTAAAGGTTAAAGATAAAATAGAAATTGAATATCCGCCACAAAAAGTTCACCAATCATCATCTCCACCACGACTCATTATTAGAGATGAAAAATCAGAATCACCTCTATCACTACAAATGATCATCAAGTGCTATCTTCTCATACTGCATTTTATTCTTATTTACTTGCGTCTTAGCTTTTAATTACATTTTCCATTTAGTCTTTTATTACTTTGTACTAATACAAAAACCAATCAACCATATTATCTTTAGTTGCTTTCATAAGTGCAATCATTCATTAGTGGATAAGCATTGTAGTCAACCATCCCGTCCTTGGAACGAATCTATTTTATCAACTATATTACTTGGGACAACCGTACACTTGCGGTTGTGGTTCGATTATTTATTGCATTATTTTTAGAACACACAAAGGACCACCAGTAATAAATTTAGAAATTTCTAAAGATAATTGCGCTTATTGGATTTTTTCCAGCTGTGTATGCGCCTCCCAAAGCCCAAGATAGGGAACCTTTATGGGAGGCACTTCAACAAACTTTTAGTGATATTGGGACTCTGTGGTTGATATCGGGAGATTTTAATCAAGTAGGAATGTTACTTGATAAGAGGGTTGGAGAGCCAAGGGTTACTAGAAGGATGGATAAATTCAAAGAGTGGAGGGAAAGCTGTGATTTGACGGATATTGGATTCGAGGGTCCAAGGTATACTTGGTGTGATTCGTGGAATACAGGTCAACGGATTCTCAGAAGATTAGATAGAGCGTATGGTAATTCGGATTTTTTTGATCATTAAATCAAACTTTTATTAATTAAAGCTCATACATTTAGTTTCATTACAACCTTTAAAAAAACTCAACTTTCTCCACTCGGCCTACTTATTAATACAAAGAAAGCCCAATACAATAAAAAAGAAACACATTTAAGACATTACAAAATTGCAAGTAGAAAAACTAAGGCCCAAGTAGCTAAATGGACATTATCTTCTTTGCTTTTATAATTATTCCTTCCAAACTTCACATGGACTAGACTATATATTCTCTTCCAAATTTGATCTTCATTTAAACATTTTCCTCCGTGGATTTTCTCGTTTCTATCCCACCATATACAGTAAATAAATGTGGTAATAAAAGTACCTCTTATATCAATTAGTTCAGTGCTTGGTGAATTATTAAGAATACTCACCAAATCCGCAGGAATACTAGTAATGTTGCATAGTAGAAGTAGCCTTACTAGAATCCTTTTAGTAAATGAACAAGTAATAAATAGGTGATTAACATCTTCAATACTTGCACTACATAGACAACATAACGAACTAACCTGTAGACCCCAACTTATTTGCCTGGCTTTAGTTGCTAATCTATCTTGAAAACACAACCAAGCTATAAAGGCACACCTCGGTATGCAATTCTTAGTCCAAATAATTTTCCACCAATCTACCTCTTCATGTTCTTCCTTAATATGCGCAAGGGTCTTTTTGAAAGAAAATCGATTTTTAGTACTCTCTTTCCACTCTATTACATCTTCCCCTTTTGTAAGTTGAATATTACTAATATGAGGAAGTAATTTTCCAACTTTAGGGGGAAGTCTCCATCTATTACTACCATAGAAAGTTGTAACTGTTTTATTAGTATTAATGTCATCCTTACTTATCTCAATTCCAATAATTTCTTGTGGACTCTTACCATTAAGCCATTTATCCCATAATAAGAAGGTATTGTTACCATTTTTTACTTTATGCGAGATGAACTGATAAGCTATATGTCTTATTTTCAGCATCTGCTTCCAAATCCAGGTATGCGCCTGCTTTACATCAAAACTCCAAATGCAGTTACCCTTAATAATCTTTTGATGAACCCATAAGCTCCACAAGTTACATTTATGTGAGTACATTCTCCAAAAAGTTGCAAGAAGGCAGACTTTATTTATGTCTTCTATATTAGGAATTCCAAGTCCCCCATTTTCTTTATTAGTGCATATTTTACTCCATCAAACTTTTGCTCCCATAGCTCCATCAATATTACCTTTCCATAGAAAACTAACCATTTTTTGATTATGTTTATATATCACCTGCTTAGGGAGTAAAAAAACTCTACACCAGAATAATATCTTACTGATAAGAACAGTTTTAATAAGTTATACCCTTCCTGCATAGGATAGTAGCTTTGATGTCCATATACTTATACAACTTCAAATCTTCTCAACTAATGTGTTACCATCAGATACTGAAAGTTTTTTTGAGTTTAGAGGAACCCCTAAGTACCTAACTGGCAAATTTCTAATTTTGATATTCAAGATTTCAGAAATACCTCTCATTATATGTGAATTGGTACTTCCAAAGTAGAGCTCACTTTTACTGTAATTGATTTTGAGCCCATAGATTCTTGAAAATAAATCAAGGGCCTCTTTTACTACTTTGGCTGATTTGATCTCAGCTTTGAGGAAGATTAGTACATCATCTGAAAAGATGATGTGATTAAGCTTGAGTTCTCTACACTTGTGATGAAAGCTAAACTGTTTCTTGTGCACCATATGTTTAAAGAGACCAGTGAAAACTTCCATACAAATAGTAAACAAGTATGGTGATATGGTGTCTCCTTGTCTGAGACCCCTTTTCCCTTTAAATTTTCCATTTATATTAACTGAATAGGATGGAGAACATACACACATCTTCACCCAATTTATAAACTTAATAGGAAAGTTAAAGGCATGTAAAGTGTTGATCAAGAACTTCTAGTTTACACTGTCATATGCCTTTTGTAAATCAAGATTTATAGTACATTTTGGTTCAGAAAACTTCTTCTCATACCCCATAACAATATCTTGTGCTACAAGGATGTTATCACTGATTTGTCTTCCTCTAATGTATGCAGCTTGATTAATTGAGATAATTGAGCCAAGTACTTCTTTTAGTCTATTACTGATGAGCCTTGAGATTTTTTTATATGTGGTATTCACACAAGATATAGGCCTAAATTTCTTTAAACTTGTAGCATTTTTCTCCTTAGGAATCAACACCAGATTAGTGGCATTGATCTGAGATAGAATTTTGCCTGAATCAAGACATTGCCTAATGGCTTTGATAAAATCCTCTCCAATAACATCCCATGAAGCTTTATAAAATCCTGAATTAAGCCCATCAGGGCCTAGGCTCTTATTCTCATTAATGGAGAAGAGATCCTCTTTAATGTCTTTATCAGAGAAAGGAGCAGTTAAATCAGTTGCTTGTTTATTAGAAAGCTCTGCTCCAATTATGAGCTTAATAATAGGTATTGAACAGCCTTCTTCACTAGAATCTTCAGTACCTAATAAATTCTTATAGAAGTTAATAAATTCTTCTTTGATCTGAGCAGGGTCAGTAATGATATCACCATTATCTTTAGTAAGGGTTGAAATGTTGTTTCTAGCAATCCTGCCCTTGATAACTTTATAGAAATATGAAGAGCTACAGTCCATATCAGTGGTGAATGTAGCTTTGGATTTTTGTTTCAGTATGTTATATTGAACTATAATTTCCTCTTCAAGATTCTTTTCTAATATTTTTTCCTCACTAAGTGTTTGAGAATCAAATCTTCCTTCCATGATAGACTTTTGAACCAAACTGAGTTGAACTCTTAAGGCTTCTATATTGTCTGAGTTTCTCTTGAAGTATGTATTATTGAACTTCTTTAGTGCATTTTTCATGGATTTCTGCTTCATACAAAGTTGAAACATATAGTTGCCTTGTATATCCTTTTTCCAAACTTGTTGTACAGTCTCTATATATTTAGGATGTGATGCCCAAATATTAAAAAACTTGAAAGTAGATGGGCCATAAGGTTTATTTCCACCAATATTGAGAAGTAGAGGGCTATGATCAGATGTAGAAGAGGGCATCATTGTGACATTAGATTGAACATTATCTAACCATCTTGAGTTGATAAATACTCTATCAATCTTACTCGCTCTAATCTCTAATGTTGAGTTGGTAATTCGGATTTGCTCTCTCTTTATACATCCGTAAAGGTACTACATCTCGAAAGAAGGCACTCGGATCATGCTCCTATTTTGATTCTAGTGTCTTCGCTAGATCAAGTACGAGAACCGAGAAGATTTCGGTTCGAGACTGCCTGGTGTTTACATAAGGATTTCAAGAATTTTGTTAGAGACAAGTGGGAAGCACCTAATGTGGAGTTGTATAATAGAGTACCAGATATGAAGAAGCACATCACTGATTGGAAAAATACGGTGTTTGGGGATATTAATAAGAAGAAACGGGTTTTGTTGGAAAGGGTTAAAGGAATCGAAAAATCAGTACATCATTTTTACAACACATCCTTGTTTGGACTAGGGAAGAGATTAAGGGAGGTGTACTTAAGTGTACTCATGGAAGAAGAACATTTTTGGAATCAACGGTCGAAAGAGAATTGGGTCCGAGCGGGTGAGTGTAACACGAGATTATATCATTGAGCCACGATAAAGAGAAGGAGGACTTCTGAAATTGTTCGACTCCAAGACGCAAATGGGATATGGATTGAGGATGAGGTAGAGTTAGGGGAATCGGTTATAGGTTTTTCATAGAGTTGTACTTAGAACCTGTCAAATTCGTTGGCCCTTTCGCGCTACCACATGGTAGTAGTTTAGGAGTTATTGAGAGAGACATTTCAAAAGAGGAATTCACGGATGAAGAGATTAGAGGGGCGGTTTTCTAACCGAATCCAAACAAAGCGTCAGGAATTGATTGAATACCGGCGTCCTTTTATCAGAAATGTTGGGATATGTTGGTCCGGATATATGCAGGATGGTTAGGAGCTCGGTTCAAAAGGGAATGGTTTCGTCTTCTTTAAATGAGACTTTAATTCACTTGATACCTAAGATTCCGGATCCTGAAGTGGTGGGTCAGCTTCGGCCAATCAGTCTTATAAACGTTCCGGTTAAGTTCATTATGAAGGCGATGGTGAATCGGGTTCGACCCTTACTACTCGAACGGATTGGACCAAACCGAAGTAGTTTTCTACCGGGGCGGTCAACTGTGGATAATGTAGTGCTAGTACGGGAAATTGATCATAGGGTGTAAATAATCAATTCGAAAACGGGTTATATGGCGATAAAGATTGATCTGGCCAAGGCGTACGATAAATTGAGCTGGAGGTTTATTAAAGATACCATTCTGTCATTTGGTTTTCCGAAGTCATGGGTGCATCTCATCATGTCAGCCATGGCCACAAACAAGATGAGTGTTTTGTGGAATGGAGAACAACTTGAAGCGTTCACTCCTCAGAGGGGCATTCGGCAGGGAGATCCTCTGTTCCATTACCAATTTGTTTTATGTATGGAGCGATTATCTGTTCTTATTCAGAGACTTTGTGATGGGGATGAATGACGACCTAATCGTCTCCATCGTCAAGGTCCCCTATCTCTCATGTGTTTTTTGCAGATGACTTGGTGCTTTTCACGAAAGCTAAGGAGAGTCAAGTGGATCTCATAAAGGAATTCTTGAGAGTGTTCTGTGACGAGGCGGGTCACACGGTTAGTGCAAAAAAGTCATTAGTATATTTCTCTAGAAATGTATCTAGTAATGTGGCGAAGGAGCTTGCAGAGAGAAGTGGTTTTATCCTAAGGGATTCGCTTGGTGTTTATCTTGGCTCACCAATAAGGTCACAACGTTTACCGCGTGGTTTCTTTTGAGGAGTTACAACAAACATGAAGAACAAATTACCGCATTGGAAGAGCCAAAATCTTTCAATGGCAGAAAGAATAACGCTAGCACAATCGGTACTATCGGCTATCCCTACTTATATGATGCAAATTATGAAAATTCTGGTGTATGTATGTGAGGAAATAGACGGGATCATCTGTGATTTCATTTGGGGGTCGTCTAGCGAGGGTCGGAAAATCCATTGGCTATCATGGGATGTTCTGTGTCGTCCTAAGAAAAGGGGAGGCTTGGGACTAAGGAGCGATAGAAATCATAATCTAGCTCTTTTGGCTAAGCTAGGGTGGAGGATTCTTAAGAACGATCAATCCTTGTGGGTAAAAGCACTTAAACAAAAATATTATCGAAATGGTTTTTTGGATCGTATTGAAAGGCCGGGTGATTCTAGGATATTTAAGAGGTGTCTTAAAAAGAGGTGTAACCGAGTTGGTAAATGGGAATGAAAGAATATTTAAGTGGAGTCTTGAAACGCCCGGGCAATTCTCGGTTAAAACGGTATTTATTAGTTTGATGCAGGTGGAGATTGAGACACGGTTTCAATGGAAGTTTATATGGTCTCTAAAATGCCCCCAGAAGGTTAAGGTGTTATTTTGGCGTATTTTGCGGGATAGGCTACCAACGAGAAAGAATCTAGTGTCGAGAGGGGTGTTGAATAACCCACTGTGTCAAAGGTGCGGTATGGAAAATGAAACGGCGGGGCATCTTTTTCAAAGATGCAATGGTTATAGGAGACTGGTAACGAGTTGCACGAAGACGGACAACATGAGGCGTAGGGGATAGCCCCGTGGTCAGTTTCCAGGAGTTGATGGGACGATTCGGAGCAAGGTCAATCGCGCGTTTCTATAGGAGAGCAACGGTCACATTAGTTGCAGTTTGGTCCCCCTAAACAAATCAGCAGCTCGCAGCAGCGCATATAGGGGTCTGATGCAGTTTTAGAACTGCAGGGACCTCAATTGCAATATTTTCCAGCTGCAGAAAATTCAGTACACATGGGGACAATGGAAGAAATTGAATGGTTGTCTAAATTGATATCAAATAAGTCAATAGTGAATGGAATTGAAGTTAGAAGTATGGTCGCGACGCTAGTTTTGTGCATTGGACGGATAGAAACAGGCGGATATTCGAACCTTCCGAAAGAAAAAAAATCAAGTAGCGAACTTAAGGCTATTGTTTTAATACAGTTAGAGATTATATCCGAGCTTGGAGGATAGAACAATACGGTGGACTAATCATGTCAGCGAAAAGCATGCTTATAAAATGGATTAAGCCAGTGGAAGACTGGGTTAAACTCAACGTAGATGGATCTTTTGACGAGAGTAGATCGTTAGCTGGGATATGTGGTCTATTCCGGAACCATAAGGGTGACTATCTTGGAGGTTTCGCGTGTAATTGTTCTTCGAATACATCTTTCGATTCGAAGCTCCTCGCATTACGTTTTGGCCTGAACATGGCGATAAACCGGGGATTTAAATCAATTATTATTGAAACTGACTCGAGTGAGTTGCACACGCTAGTGAAGGGCGGTGTGAACTCAAGGGAAAGTTCAAATGATATAATCCAGTTCTGTCGTGATATTCTGTCTTCGAATGAGCATTTTGAGTTGGTATGGAGCTATCGCGAGGCGAATATATGTGCAAATTGGTTGGCGAGATTTGATGCACAGTGTTTGGAAGGGGTGTCCATGTATAGGGACCCGCCAGATGGACTTTGACATCTATTAATAAAGGATCGTTGCGGTTGGGCGATTCTGAGAGCTCAGGGGTACAATGTCACTTAAATATGCACTTAGGGCCTTACGGGCCTTAGGTCACCCATTAGCTATTGTTTTTTGTATATTGGACGACACGTGAAATCCTACGGGAGAGTATGGCAAGCATGCATCTCATGTGGTGGGCATCACGGTTAGGGAGCGAATCCCACCGTGTCATAAAATATGGAAGGACATCTTGGAAAATTTGAAGGAGGGCGTTATTCATTCCTTTTCTGTAATTTTGATTGTAACTTCATTTGTAAATCATTGATTTATGTATAATTTATTTACATGACTAACTTTCTTTTGTTGAATACATAATTTTTTTGACATAGATGGTTGGAGGCAAAGGGAGGACTGGGCAAACGTAGTCGATAAGCTTAATGCTAGCATGCGAGTCAGATACAAAGATTTCAAATATGTCAAGAAGCAAAACTATTTGAAGAAAAAGAAACCTGATGATGTGAGTGCTAAAAACTGAGGAAAAGAGATGTACGTATTGGGATGTGGCTGCAAGTAAGGTAATAAAATTGTAATTTATAATACATATTTTGATTATATGTTATTTTTTAAAAATAAAAACGATACAGCATCAGGACAAGGCGAATGCGGATAACCGGAAGAAGCAAAAGCGGCCCAGTGGTGCAGGATCGAGAAATTATTCCTGATCTCCAGATATAATTTATGAGGTATATATTTTTTTAATAAAAATATATTTGTAAGTATTAAAATCCTATAGATTAATGACTGTACAATGGAATGAAACATGGTAAGTTCAAGAAACCCACCTCGGAATCGATGGTGGTGACTAATGAGAAAACACAACAGCAGCTTCCGATTCTACCACTGGGTGGCTTGTTCGAGCACGTAGGTTGGAATGAAAAAAATCGGGTGTAGTGGACCAAGAAAGCCCATAAGACCGATGTAAGTATTTTTGTATAAAAACTTATTATTTGAAATATTTAAAATAATAAATGTTTTGAATATCTTTCTTTAATGTAACAGACAGCTCTTTGGGAAGCTATGAAAGAAAAAGTCACCCATACGTATTCTAGGTCATCTGAAGCACCATCATCCACTTCCACATTGACGCTTAAGGAGCAAGTACATACCGTTAAGGAAGCAGCAAAAGCAGAGATGGGACTATTGACGAAAAGTTGGGCACCCAGAGTTGGACCGCCTCCTCAAAGAAGACGTGTTTCTAAAGTTGGTCTATCAACAAGCGTCCATGATAAGCAACTGAGCGATATGATGGCATCCTTGAACGAGTTTTGCGCTGCACAAGGCCTCCCCCTTATGTTTCTCAAGCTAACTGATCCACGCCTTCAACTGCCAACACCCAAATCCCTATTTTCATGATGGTCGACATTACCAAAGCGATGAAATTTGTTAATGATTTGAGTGCACAAATAGGACCAACGACTTTCATTCCATTCTAATAGAACCCTCCAAGAGATCCATCTACTGTTGGTGCATTTAGTAGCCGAGTAATCATTGACGAAGATGATGATGAAGAAGAAGATTAGGAAGATGAAGAAGAACATTTATATAATCTCTAATATTTTTATGTGTTTGGTCGATGTTTATTGGTCGGCATGATTATCTATTTCTTTTGACTCTATTATATTTTTCTGTTAGACTTTTTATTTTATTTTAACTTTTTAATGTAATTGAAATTGAATTTATTTTAATCCATTAATATGAATTGTTTTTAATATATTTATGCATTATTTATATCAATTTTAATTATTTAAAAACTTTTAAAAAATATTTTAAAAAAAACGTCATTTGCAAGAATAAAATAGTCGTTAATGAGATAATTAAGGTGGTCGGGAATAAGTATGACATTCTATAATACGTCATCGAAAATAAAAGAAAATATATCGACTATAAATGTTGTCGATAATCATTGTATATAACGACTACAAAAAGTAGTCGCTAGTAATTTATCAAGTACGACTACATTTGTAGTCGAAAATGACAATTATGCTTTGACGAATATAAAACACGGCGTAGTTGTAAAAGATAATTTTTATCGACAAATTTGTAACGACTAAATAACACCATGACAAATAGTCGTGAATAATAAAATTTGATTTTAGCGACTAATTTATTGACCACTAACTATGACAAATATTATCGCAAATGGTGCTAGACGCGGCAATGCTTATGGTGCTATATGTAACGACAAAGGGCGGGTAGAGAAAATTGGTACCCTAGTTGGTGCCAAAATATACTGCATTTAGATGATATTCTATAAAGAAAAACATGAGTAAACTTTTACTCCATCTTTACTGAAAAATTAAGCTCTTATCATGGACTTTTTTATTGTTTTCCGAATAGGTCCGGACCGGTCTATACAATTTTCTGAAAGAGGAAAAACAGGAATAAAACCCTCTCCACTTGCCCTTACTTTCTTTATAGTTTTTTTTTTTTTTTTTTGAACAAGTAACTTTCTTTGTAGCTTTAGAAATTCTTTTTTCTTTACCTTTCCTTCTATCTACTATATCTGCCATATTTTTATCGTCTTTCTCATTTCCGGCTCACTCACGCGGTTTAACAGTAAGAGTAATGCTATTCCCCCCTAAATAACAATAAGCATCTCCCACCTAATCTCGGGGAGTATCCTTTATTTAACACATCTTCATTTTTTCTTTTTCACTAGCTTAAAAAATGAATAACTATAATCAGAATCAGCCACAAGGTTTGTATATTTGTAAATGTTTTTGTTATGTTTATTTGGTTTAATGATTAATGTAGATGAGATGAGAGTAATCTTTGCTCGAGATTTAATTTGGTTGCAGTGTATCCACCACCTGGTACAGCATATCCGTCAGCTGCACTGGTGAAGGGATACCCACAAGCTGCGCCGGGTGGTTATGGTTATAATATGGCGGCACCACCAGCTGCGTATCCCATGAAAGATGATCCAAGAGACAGTGGCTACCCACAGAATCATGATCCTGCTCGTACTAAGGCGTCTAGGGTAATTGACTTTTGCGAGAGGTGGTAAGTTTTAAACGTATTTACAGGGGTTGAGGAAGGATTTTTTGTTGCTAGATTTTTTTAGTTAATTGCACGGTAGATCTCTATATTATAAAAACTGACTATATGTCAGGCATATTATGTAAAAAATTGCGCTAATAGCACTACATGTCTATATTATATTTTTTGATAAATTTAATCGGTGATTAAAAGTTAAATGATAGATTAGGTTGAATAGAAATCAGAATATGGTGTCTGAGAGAAATCAGGCTAAGATATTTTTTTTTTGGGTTCATTTTTATATAAGTTATATAGCTTGAAATAGAAATCAATTATTTACATCAATTTGATCCCTTTAGATATTCTAGAAATCTCTCGTATACATGGTAAATTATATTGTTATCATACAGGTCAAGCCCAAGACATAATTTTTTCATAACATAATTATATTGTCATCATACTTTATGCATTTAGAATATTCTTAAAAAAACACAGCAACATAATTTTTATCCAAAATAATAAGCATAATAATACAAAGTTTTACTTAAAAATAGATATATACATAGATTTTTTTCTTTCCTGTGAGGCGCCTATTGGAGGAAGGTTTTCTTTATTATTACTGGAAACTTTATGAAATTTTTTGTTTTTCTATATATATCTAAATCCAAGAATTTTATAAAATCTAATAACTTTAAGAATTCAAAAACTTTATAAAATCATAAAATTTTAAAATATTTTAAAAACTTCTAAATAAAAGAAAAAATAACTCTTTTTGAAAATAGTTGGATTTTTAATGATTTTATAGACTTCTTATTGAAACATTATGATTTTTTGAAATTCTAATTGAAAACTCTATTATTGTTAAATTTAAAAGAATCTCATAAAGTTTTAATTAATGACACTCTCCTTAGTTACAATTGAGAAACAATTTATTCCTTAACAATCAATATTATTTACTTGAAAATAAATTAAGAATTTTTTTAGAGAAATTTTTTTAAGTTGGACAACACAATATATGTTTACTAATTAAAAAAATTTAAATTTTTGTACTGATATTTAATATAATTCATATATTGATATATTAAAATGATTATTAGCTTGAGCTAAGATTTAATTCTTAAATTTGATTTTAACGATTTTGATGTTGCAGGTGGGATGTCTTATGTTGTTGTTGTTGCGATGATTGTTTCTGAGGATGACGTGGCATTTGTATGTGTAATCATACAATAATGAAAATTTATCTGGATTATTGGACATGAAAATATACAGAATATAAGATCTTATTTAATATATTTTAATAGTATTTATTTTGTATTTGTTGATTTGAATGAAAGATCGTATTAGCCATTTTATTTGTGGTTTTCTCAGTGATGTAAAGAGAAATTAAGGGCACGTCTAGTAAGAAAAATTAGAATAAAATTAAACTATTTATAAGAAGTATAAAAATATTTTAAAATCTGAAATTATTTTAGTTGTTTTTTAAAAAGTTTATATTTTTTTTTCTTAGAAGTATTTTTTCAGGATTTAAAATACTTATAAAGATTTAAAATATTTTTTTAAAATATTTTTGGAAAAACATTTTCAAATGGACAATAATTAATTGCACATAATTAAGGATACCATTGAACTTGGGTCTCCAGCATCAGTGACCTATCCAACCTCATTTCAAACATGAGGAATATAGGATTATAAGTGTGGATTGGAATAGAGAGTAGGGATTGATTTTCAAAATGTATTCATGAATAAAGTCGATTTCCATTGAAAAATGTCTACGTTTTCAATGACCAGGTCTCTAGCGGCCGCGTGAAGTGGTCGCAAGAGCACACCTTTTAACGACCACTATCGACGAATGTAGGCAAACAGTAATAAAAATTACTAAAGGAACCTTTACCGACCAAAAGAGTTACCTCTAACGACCACTTATTTGGTAGCTAAAGGTTTAAACTTTTATGGACCACTTTGGTGGCTGGTAAAAACTCTTTCCAAAATTTTGTCTGGTCAAATTTGGACATCCAATTTCAATAAAGATCTTTAGCATCAGCTTAAGTATTTATTAGAGACCATTTGGTGGTCGCTAGAGGTCTAGAGTTTTACCAACCACTTGGTTGGCCGGTAAAATACACACCCAAATTTTTTATGGGCCGAATTTGCTTGGACATTTAAATTACATGGCTTCATTGTCCAGTAACTTCACCTCTAGAGACCACCAGGCCATCATTGAAAATTTGGTGAGAACTTTTTGGCAGGAAAACC
Source organism: Nemophila menziesii (assembly GCA_029959085.1). Taxonomy (NCBI): domain Eukaryota; kingdom Viridiplantae; phylum Streptophyta; class Magnoliopsida; order Boraginales; family Hydrophyllaceae; genus Nemophila; species Nemophila menziesii. The sequence goes on from JARWIR010000013.1 coordinate 4,794,236, forward strand.
CTGCCTCGAATTTTTTTGTCGAGAAAATTTAGTTGGGGATTTTTGGCAAGAAAAGTTTGGTTAGATGAAATTAATTCAAGGATATTATTGTTTATTATGTTCCACGAGAATATTTATGGTATATGCACCAAAATTATATATGACATATAAGTGAAGAAAAGCAAGGTATTGGGTTCAAGTGAGAAGAAATCAAATAACAAATGTTCTAGTTCTAAAGCTAAGGGTAAAATCGATGTTGAAGATGGAGGTAGGCTAGCTATGTTGATACCAATGGAAAAAGGCTTTACTTTTATTCAAAGGAGAAAACACAACCTCTTCCCTTCAAAGGTCCTACACCCATAGATAAAGAGGAAGCTTCAAAGGCCTTGAAAGCTTTTGCAGAAAAACAATTAAAGGAACTACCTTTTGCTTATGAGAAAGTATTCAATGAAGAAGTTGGTACATGAGAGTATAAGAGATTTTTAGAGCTTGGTGAAAAATTGGGTTGGTCTACGTTCATGGTAAGACGTTCTGAATTATGTCATGAGTTAGTTTTGGAATTCTATTTAGGCCTCTTTAGCCGAGATAGTAAAGGTTGTGCTCCGATTAGAGGAAAGTTAGTTCATTTCACAGTTAATGAGATTAGAAACCACTTCAAGTTTAAGAAATTAGTTGGATATTGCAAGTATAGTGAAGCGGTTGCTAGACAAAAAATCTTTGATGAAGAATTACTTTTTGAACATGTTTTAGACAAGGAGAAAGTGAAATCACATAAGGGAGAATTGAAGGCACATTGGCCTTACAAATATCTTCAACTGGATGCGAGAGTTTGGCACAATTTCCTTATCCATAATGTCTTTGGAAACACATGAACTTGGGATGTGACTAAAAAGAACGCTCTACTTTTGGATTGTATATTGAGAGGGGAAGAAGTGGATGTGGCACAGTTGATCTATGAGGAGGTGATGCGATTTTCGATCTGTCCCAAATCGGTTTTTAATGTTAAATTTTCTACTATGATCACGTGTCTTGTGCGAAAAGCGAATGTTACATTGGGTGAAGAAGAGAAACTCGAATTTAAGGAGATTTATATTGATAATGCTTGGATAATGGACGTCTTTCGAAGAGCGAGTACTACGCAAGTCTCGAAAGAAGAAAAGGAGCAAAGTTGGCAAGAGAAGATGGAGAAGCGTTTAAACAAATTCGAAGCAGCTCAAACTTCCTTAGCAAATGATGTGGCACAAATCAACGCTAATCAAGTGCACATCATGAAACTCCTTGAGCAATTAACGAAAGATCGAGCAAATCCTACCGTGGAGATCAATAATGCGAGGAAATAGCCTCGAGAGTATGTTCTCTTTCTTCCTTACCATTTCTGTAAATGCTTTTATCTGCTAATTTTAATTTCTGTTTCGAGTCTTTTTCGAGTCGTGGGGACACGGCTCATTTTTGAGTTGGGGGTGTGGGGATTCGTTGTCTCTCATCTCTATTTTTCTGTTTTTAGGTAGAAATTTAAATTTTTTATACATGGGAATTAGATGTAGAGTGTGTTTAATAGCTTGAAAGCATAAGCTCAGCGAATTGATGATAGTAAGCAGTATGTTTATGAGCTAGTTTATTTGTATGCTTTGAGTATTTGCAGGAAAACACACATTGATAGTAAAGAAAAGATTAGTGAGCAATGCGATAGAAAGTATGTTCGATCTCAGGGAACCTTAAGAAGTGTGTAGACCGTGAGATCCAAGCTAGTTGAAAAACCCATTTGATGAAAGTGCTAAAGTTAAGAAAATAACGAAATTGCATAGTGTAGAAAGTGATTAAGGCGGTTCTTTCATATTGAAGCCACTTGAAGCCTTTTTATACCTTCTCACCTTGTTATTTGATTTTATATGCTATATCCTTCTCAGCCTCTTCTAGCCTTTCTAAAGATTTTTATTGAAACACATTATAAGCCATTATTCTTTAGATTATAGGACTTTTCCACATGACCCGCACTCGAATCGAGATGCATAGACAATTGTTTTAGAGCTTGAGTTTGGGGTGGTGGGTCCACCATTATGGGAATTGTTATTGGGATGGGATTTTTGAGCTTATTAATTGTTCTCTGTTCTTTATATTAATGATGATTCACAGATTTTTATTGTAAACCTTTGTCGGGGTAATAGTGAATGAAAAAGAAGCTACGAGCTAAAATTGCCAACAAGGGCATAAAAAGAAAAAATATATATATGAGAAAATAGCGTGATATCTCAACATTAAGAAGAGAGTCATAGCTTAAAAATATTGATTTGAAAAGAAAAAATATATATATTCGGACCGGCAAAGTGGAATTTTTAGGTAAACATCTTATGCTTTAATTGGGTTATTGGGGATACTAAATTGTGCATCAAGGAATTCATTGGGTTGAGTGAGAAACGTTTTATGAGAGTAACTCAAGATCTAGGGCGACTCGTTGATGGCTAGTGAGGAGAGAGCCAAAAGCTCACTCTAAATTATCCAAATATACTATCATACCGTCCCTAAGCCTAAATTACAACCTTAAAGACCTTTTGATTCTTTGCTATGTAATTGAGAAGTGATTGGGCCATTAGAGAGTAGTTAAGTGGATCTTTGAATACTAGTGAAGTTCTATGAACAATCTATAGCTTTCTTGGGAACTGAGTAAAGTCCCAATCCTTCTTACATTGCGAAACTAATCTGATCTTGAATTCAAGTCGTGTTGACTATGGATATGAGAAGTGTACAGGTATGTAGTTTATGAATATTATTGCATGAAATTTTTTTGAGTTGTTGCTGTATGTCTATTCTATATATTCTGCTATGTTCTTTCCATTGTGTTGAAGATTCTATAAGCGTGTATTTATAGACTTCCCTTTGTTTTTGTTTTTATTGTATCGGGACGATACAACTTTGAGTTGGGGGTCTTGACGTCTCCTCATTTGTGATAGATTTATGTTAGGATGAGACATCATTTTTAGTGTTTTAGAAGTCTTTCTAATCGTTTTTCTTGAGAAATAGTGCACTTTCCTATTTTGAGTCTTGATTTAGTAAAATAATATTTTTAGAGCATATTGGGTTTAATTATTTATTTAGTGTGAAGCTTTTAAGATAATTATGGAGATTAATTAGAGTCCAAGTCAAATATTGCAAGATATGGAAAGAGATAAGCATGGTAATTAGAGATAAGGAAAGAAAAGCAAAAAACATGGAAAAGGAAAAGCTGCCTTAATCCTGAATTTCTGCACCTACGACCACAAATCAGTTTATATCTCAAAAACAGTGTGGAATTTGGAGAAACGGTCAAGAGAAAAGGTGAAGATCTTTCCGAGACGATGAATTTGGTGTACTCATACGCGTCAAACGGATGAGTATTGAAGCTTCTAGGACCAAAAGAAAAACGGGTCTGGTTTCATATTTTTAGGGTTACGAATTTGAGTTGGGCTTGGAGTCCATTACTTACCTTTTCCTTCAAGAAAACGAATTAGGTCTTCTAACCACCTATAAATACACCCTTATATGACTTGTAAATCATCCTTGCCTCATAGTAATTAGTTCTTAAGGTTTTAGTCTTCCAAGTTATTGTAGAGAGCAAGATGATGTTTTTTATTATTTCCTTTAGTTTATTTCCTTCAGGTATGAACTAAACTTCCCATAGCTTGGGTTTTGCATCATGTATAATCTATGAATTCTAATTTCTTTCTATCTAAGTTTCTTTTGGAATTACATGTTTTAATCTGATATTAGTTGCTTACCTATATATTTGTTTATGTGTTTTGATTTAATAACTGTTTTCCTTGCTAGTGCACGAGTATAGGATTACCTTAATAGTAGTTAGATGATCACCTTAGCTGTGTGTCTAATTATTGAGACACCACATAACGTCTAGTGTCGATATTGGTCCTGACAACACTAATTCTAACTAGATAGTCATTAGGGTATAATTTAATCACTATCACCATGTATGGAAATTGATTGCTTAGGGCCTTAGTAGCGTTTGATAACACCTATTTGAACCAGACTCGTGGTGTGTCCGTAGCCCCCTTAGTCGCTCTCAAGGTCTAAGGTATGGGAATTTAGAATCCTGACTAAGTATCTAAGAGCTAATTATCTCCCTTATTAACTAGATTTAATAGAAAGAATTAGAAGGATTAGTGCATAGTAGCAAAACCTAAGCTATACTTCTCATCTCATATTCTTCGTATTTTAATTTACTGTCTTTTATTTTCTTTATTTAAATTCTTAATTTCGAAATTTATTCTCTTTTTATTCCTTGTCTTTTAATTATTTACTTCTTACTCGTTATTGCTACCCATTTGACTAGCACACTAAGTCCTGAGAACGAACTCAACTTATCAACTAAAACTTGCATACGTCCTGTAATACTTGCAGTACTGTGCCTGTCTAGGGTGAGAGTGCGTAGTTTTCTTGACTTATATTTATCTTATTTTTATCACACCCTAGGCGACACCAATAATATACGACAAAACTCATCTCTTCAATCATAAACAACCCAAAACGATGTCTCAGAAGTAAATTATATCACAAAACACAAGACATCATATAATTACTAGCGTCAAGTGATTAATTCTCAGTTGATAAAAAGATTGGTCCTCTATTTAGTTAATTTTTATTAAATGTTGTAATTATTGGTCCGCAAGTCTTAATATTTATCGTCTGTTGGGATATCATTTTTCATCGAAATGGTTGTTATCATGAATAAATTTTCAATTTCCAATAAAAAAACAAGACACATGTTACAAGATTTTTTAATATTAGTAATACTCTCATTCTCCATAACAAACTTGTTCATAATTTATCATAATTTTCAATTAAAAAACCTAGTTTAAAGAAGTTGTCTTTAAAAAGTATTTCGCAATCTAGCACTTTTATTGGTTTGGATAAACGATTGTATAAATAAGGAATAAAAGTGGTACATTGTACAAATTATAAGTCTTACCTAAGTTCTAAAGTTTGAGGTATTATCTATATACTCGCAAAGGAATATCTCAATAAATTAAAATAAGAATTCCACTATCATCCATGAAAGTATGACGAGAGTACAATGACAATAGAGTAGAAAAGGTGTACACTTTCACTTCCTTGCGAGCCGCCATTTTGGAGGGTGTTTCGTCTCTCGTAACAAGATATTTTCTTGCTCTCCAAATGTGAGATATGTAAAGGCAAAGGAAATTTGACACGTTTTTCTTCTGCAATTTTTTTGGGTTAATTAATAAGTCATTTTAGAGAGCTCAATATATTTTTCATTTATTTCTCAATACCCAACCACTTTTTCACTTCTTAACAAATGCCATTGGTAAAAGCATATTTGAAGAATAGATGAGTATTCGGTTCAAAATCCTCCCCACATACTCTACTAAGTGAGTCCAACTCCATATACACCATCTTATCATTTATTTTAAGCCTTTTTTGTAATATTGGTGGGTACTAGGGTGTTATAAAATTAAGTGCAAAAATAAAGGAACCACTTAACCGCAAGTGTACGGTTGTCCCAAGTAATATATGATAATCAAGTTCGTTCTCAGGGACGGATTAGGTTCAACCCAAATATTAATCAAGTAGTAGGAATAATTGCTAAACAGAAAATAAAAGATAATAATTTTTGTTTTGTTTTTGTAAAATAAAATTGCAAATAAAGTAAAGACTAAAATTAAATAAACAGAAAGGAAATAAAGCAAATAAACGACTAACTTCAGATAAGAGAGATACTTGAGTCTCGCAAGGAATCCACCTAATCAATGTAATCTATGCTATGTTTAAGGGTAGAA